>JAFJHM010000020.1:0-4997871 GCA_019201815.1 Bombus balteatus | reverse complement strand
CCCGCGCTCCCCCGTCAATGACCTCCACCCCGCCCATGAGTTCCACCCCCCATCCTGTCTTTCAACCCCTCCACCATGATTCCCCCCCCCATACATCACCCACCTCCCCGCAACCCCGCACCATGATTGGCCCCGCACCATCCTCCACCACCCCCCATGACCATCATTCCCCCACTCTCACTGGCCTCCAAGACCAACCCGCCACCCCACCATCGTTCCAACCCCGACCCTCAGCCACCATGTGTGGGCTCCCTTCCCCCCCCTTCTCCCCTTCCCTGCCCCGGCCTCGCCCCCCCCCCCCCCTCCCCACCCCCTCCCCCACTTCCCCCCCCCCCTCCCCCCCCCCCCCTTTTCCACCCCCCATATTTACACTGTCCCTCCTGCTCCTCCCCCCCCACCCCCCCCCCATTTCCCCTTGCCCCCCTGCTGCTACCATGCCTCTCACTTACCCCTGTGTGATTAGTACCTAGGAATGGTGTCAGTTGCTGTGTGCTATGTGCGTGTCACCATCACTTACTGTGTGTGATCAAATTCATTTCATGGGTTAATTCTTTCTTCATACTTAAATAAAGCAAATCAACACATTGCTATCCTCTATAACAATAAATAACCATATTTTAACAAAATAACATTTTGACTGATTGCAAAATCAATCATTTTCACTCCTATTGCCTTCTTTTCTATTTTGATGCTTTCAAAATCTTGAAATAACTGTATTCTGTCTTGTCTCTTCTAACTCTGTCCTCTTTTTTTTTTCATTCCATATTAAAGTGGATTAGTCCGTGAGAGACAAGGGGTCGTTCTTTCTTCCGAGAAACAGGGGCCTGTCTGCCCGTAAAACAAAGATCCCTGTCACATGGGCACTCTAGGGGGTTGCATTGTGTGTGGAGTTACACATTGGGGTGGGGCATGTGGCTTGCTTCTGGCTGGGCAGATTCGCCAAATCACAAAGCGGGGATGCCATTTACGTATATACAAGATTTTTGCAAAGTGTGATGAATGTTGAGTTTAATGGATAATAAGCTTAACAAATAATAAGTTTTAACGAATAATAGACTAACGAATAATAATAAGACCCCAACGAATAATAAGATTAACCATAATAAGACTAATGGATAATATGATTAACGAATAATATGTTTATGATTAATAAGTTTCTAGAATAATGAAATTAACGAATAATGCTGTTATCGATGCTATTGACAATAAATTGAGTAGTTTAAATGTTTATAAATTATTACTTAAATGTTATAACATTAATGGTTTAAATGTTAATAGCTTAAATGTTTATAAATTTATAGTTTAAATGTATAAAAGTAATAGCTTAAATTTATGAATTTGGCTTAAGTGATATATTTATTATATTTATAAATTAATGGTTGTAAATGTTATAAATTTAATAGCTAAAATATTTATAAATTAAGCCATTAAATGTTACAGTACTGGCTTAAATGTTAAACATAAAAACCAATTTAAATTAATAGCTTAAAAGTTAGTATAGATTATGTAGTTAAATAATTATAAATTAATTTTTAAAATGTATAAATTAATAGCTTAAAATTTATAAATTTATAGTTTAAATGTTATAAATTATTAGCTTAAATGTTAGTAAATTAATGGTTTAAATGTATAAAGTAATAAGCTTAAATGTTATAAATTTATGGTTTAAATGTTATAAATTAATAGCTTAAATGTTTATAAATTAATGGCTAAAATGTTATAAATTTAAAACTATTAAATTTATAAATTAATACTAAGCAATGTTATAAATTAATGGTTTAAATGTTAATATAATTTATAAGTGGCTTAAATGTTGTAATAATTAATCGCTTAAAATGTTATAAATTAATGGCTTAAATGTTATAAATTACTGCCTTAAATGTAATAAATTAGTATCTTAAATGTTATAAATTAATGGTTTAAATGTATAAATTAATAGCATTTAAATGTGTATAAATTAATATTCAATGTTATAAATTAACGGTTTAAAAGTTATAAATAATGGCTAAAATGTATAAAATTAATGGCTATAAATTATAAAATTAATAGTTTAAATGTTATAAATTAATACTTGAGTTATAAATTAATAGTAAATAAAATATGTAAACATAAGGAATAAATTAAAAGCCTACTGTAATAAATTAAAGCAAGCGAAATGTATAAATTAATGGCTTAAATGTTGCATAAATTAATAGCCAAAATGTATGAGTACAAACGCATAAAGCTAGCTTAAATGTTATACATTAATGGCCTAAATGTTATAAATTAATAGCTTAAAATTATAACTTAATGGCTAAATGTGTGGTAAATTAATGCCTAACGTTATAAATTATCTACTTTCAATGTTATTATTTTGATATTTTTTATTTTACCTTATGTTTGAATTCCCTTTCGATGTTCACTCTCTGGAAGTTCAGGGCATCAAAAAGAGCTCGTGTGCGATTTGCATGTTCTTATATAACTTGACAAGGTGTCGGATGTCGATCAAACGGTAACGATTTTTTTTACATAGCAAACGACGGTTGTTCCATTATAACAAAATGGAATAATTTCTTAATTTTTATCACAAAACAAGGGTCTTCAACGATTTAATGATAAATCCATTTTATCATTTTAATAGTTTCGCCAAACTAAGACTCAAAATTCACACCACCTTGATGGTACTAGTTTTTGACTATCAATTAGGTTTGAACAAAAAAGGGGAAAAAAGCCTGATGACAGTCGATGACGTTACTGTAAAATTAGTTAAGGCATTAAATAATCAGACGGATAAAATTCTTTAAGCGTTATATACTATCTTTCTCTACTTACCGTCCTACAGCAATAGAAATAAAATGTTCTTTTTCTTGAACGCCCGTCACTTTTGCCCTATTCCTAAAACCCCTACCAACGTTTATTTCGGTCAGTACCTTTTAATTCCTTCCAAGTTAAACGAGTAAATTCACTCGTTATAGTTGTACATAAAAATGACTTTTTCTTCACTCCGCCTGCATCGCTGTACACGTGATACATTTATTAATTATGTGTCGAATACACAACCATTTGCTGCGGTTAGGTATTGCTTCGCAATCTATCTATTGGCTTGGTTTAGCGGGAGACTTATTGATGCCTTGAAGAATGGTTTGATTCCTATAAATTTACCGTTTTAAATGTTTTTGCATGTTCCTTATATAACTTGACAGGTGTCGGGATGTCATCAACGGTAGCGATTTTTGACATAGCAAGCGACGGTTGTTCCATTATAACAAAATTGAACATTTTTCTTAATTTTTATCATGATTGGCTCTTTAACGATTTAATACGATATCCATTTTATCATTTTAATAGTTTCTACAAACTAAGACTAAATTCACACCACCTTGATACTAGTTTTCGACTATCAGTTGGATTTGAACAAAAGGGGAAAAAGCCTAACGACAGTCGGTGACGTTACTGTAAGAGTGGTTAAGGTATTAAATAATCAGACGGATAAAATTCATATTAAGCGTTATATTTATATTATCATATTCTTCATTTACTCGTCCTAATTACAAAATAAAGTGTTCTTTTTCTTGAATAACACCTACATCACTATTTGCGATATTTAAAATTCTTGCCAATGTATTTAACGGTCAGGTACGCTTTTGAATTCCTCCCCAAGTTAAACGGTAAATTCTCGTTATGGATTTATGCTTTTATAAAATGGCTTTTCTTCAATACCGCCTGCACTTTGTACATAATACAGTTATTAATTATGGTGGCAATAATATGAACTAATTGACTGTAATCGCGGTTAGAAAGTATTTCTTCGTTAAACCTATCGATCTATTAGGATATTAGCGAGAGAGGTATTGATTTCTTGAAGAAGTATCATTCTATGAAAATTAACTAAATGATTTTTATTCGATTAGTATTCACAATGTCTATCATATTCAGCAACTGGCATATAGCCGTTCCCTCGATCAATTATTTTATAATAGGTGCAGATTATGCCACTGTATATATTATAAGATGTATGTGCCTATAGCTCTCTTTTTTAATTCATTGAAGTCTTACTTTATTAGACTCTTGGTTTTCCCTTAGTATCTCTCTGTTGTAAGTGCAGTACTATTACTCAGATTTTTAACATCTCTGCAACATGTGTGTGCTCTAGCAATAAACATTCGTTTCCTCTCACGACCCACCCGCAAATTTGATAAATCGAAGGAAAAACCACGAACGAGAGCATACTCTACTCGTGCCCGATTTCACCCCGATTTTTCCAGTTAGATTTCCAGAAACAGTTTGGTCACACGAAACGCGCCTACCCGACCAGGGGCTGTACCAACCTGACCGACCCTACCGATTTATAGTAATGAACAAGACAAGCCAGAAGTATACTACCTATCCTACCTAGCGCTATATTTAAAAAATAGAAAAACAGTCACACTGACATATACTCCTCACTTGGCAGATTCTCACACACAAACTCTCGAGAGCACCAAAAGAACCTACACTATAGAGGGCGTCACGGGATGCCTCCAACGCCAGACTTAACCTTAACATTCACGCTATAAGATATGTACCTTTTTCCTGAAATCCACTGACGAACACCTACTGACCACTGCGCAAAACGTGATAAAAACACGTCTGAAGAATGATATCGTTAAAATGAATGTAAGTAAACTTGGTATTATTAGATGTAATTGACAGCAATGACAATTAAGAGTGTGGATTACACTTAATCGTGTGCATGATGTTATCAGGGGTGGTGGTTGTAATTCACAATGAATTCAGTAAAATTCAAAAGGAGTTGAAATACGATATATCACCTATTTACGTCGCTCCGAACTTACTTTTTATGCTTTTCTTCTACGTGGAGAAATCCTGATGGTTTACTCTGCTGCATTCTGGAGGGTTAGTGGAGTAGTGTCAGCCTCCTACCAACGAAAACTCCACGGTGTGCACTACCTGCGCGTTTGGCAGCAGTGCCCCGAGGCCTCTTGGGCAGTACTGCCAGTGCACTCACCGCATCCACTCGTTAAGGCCAATCCACATGAACTAACTAATTAACTGTAGCGTAGGGGAGACGGTGCCCCGCACTCAATAAGTAGGCCTAACAAATTCAATTAAAAGTGTAATTAAAGAGAGTTACTCCAAATACCCTGTTTCGAGGAAAGTTTTCTTTTGGCCTGTGGCTCGTTCAGCAGGCGTTGCGTGTCGAAACCGCCAGCCAACAGAAAGGGTTAACCCGCCAAGACGCCTGTTCGGGCCTGCGACGTGTGGGTGTTTACGCCATGATGCCCTCCTGTTCTCTTCCTCAGGAAGGGTAAGTTTTAAGCCACGTCCCATCTTTATGCAGTCAGCACCTTCCTCGGAACCCCATCACAGCGGAAAGGATTGTGATAAAGTGCTGGGGAAAGGTTTTGGGATAGCCGGTATTGTGCTCCGTTAGCCACTGACAAGTCAGTGTTTACCAGGCCACCAGATTGGAGGATGTGGCGCGCCCAGCGGTGGCACTGGTGGGCGTGTAGATAGTGCAAATGCCACCCCAGCTGCTTTGGGATACAACAGATTTACCATTTTTCGTGGAGAGCCTTCACCCAGGCGCCCCGCACCCACAGGAGAGGGCGCCGGGTAATTCCGGATTCGTACCGGCTAAAACACCTCCACGGTAGCCGTAAGCAGCGCCTGGCAGAAAGGCCCTAGAAACGCTCATTAGCATGTCATCACGAGCCCCTCCCTCGAGTTCACCTCGAAGTTATGCAGATCTAACTAACGGCGCGATGCCAACCACCGCCATCCCCACCTGACCTGCAAGACCTCCTGGTTCCCCCGACCAGGCGGTTAGCAGCACCGCGGCGCCGAAACGGCCAGCGCCTAAGACTCACCCTGACGGCGAAGCCGGTCAGGCTCGCCTGGAAATGGCGTGCCCACGCCCCCGCCCCCCCTCCGCCTATCACTCCGGGATGAGAGATCCCATTCTCTCTCTCGCGCTCCACCCCTCCCTTCCACCACATCACCTGCTCATGAGATGTGACACCACCTTCCACCCTCTCGTTCCACCACAACACCACCTCAACACCACAGCGGGAAAGGTCTCCCCTATCCACAACGAGGACGCTAACCCCACGCGTGCTCCAGCGTGAGTTGCCGAGTCCCACATCCATCCAGTGGTGCAACCGTCCCCTCCTTTTCCCGATTCGGTGCGGGTATTCACCGATGCCGGTGACTTGCTTGCGTCACCCTGTAAGGTCAAGCTTTATGCGCGCGAGAGCTGACGTCCGTAGCCTCCTCCAGCCATCCTCTCGCGATCGCCCAGGCGAACACCTCAACTAAATCCCCAGCTTTCTCCACTTCTTCCCTCCTTCTCTTCCACTGCTGTTGCCAGTTGCCTCCGCAGACCAGATGTGATGGATCATCGTGTCCTCCGTTGCCGCTTCGATCCTTCGTCCGTTTCATTCCTTTCTTCCAACGGGCCGGCGACAACCCCGACCCACCCGATGCGTCCCACCCTGGTCTGCCACACAGCGGACATCCGGAACCCAGGCCCTGTGCTCATCTGATTCCACACCTCTTAGCACCAGTCGAACGGTCGATCTAACCTCACCGACATTCTCCAGACATCTGAAACAAGCCAGGTCGCGTGTCCCGGAAGAGGACGAATCCTCCCGCACCAACCCACCACTTATCTTCCTCATACCTCCGTTATCTCCTCTGCCATCCCCCAGAGTCTATCTTCTTGGCCCCTTCAATGGGCAGCGGGCTCCAAGTGGCCCCGTGGGCTCTGTGTAAAGCTGCCTACTGGCGGCCTCGTCGGTGCGACCCAGCCGCCAGCCTCGGCAACCCAGCGGCCACCGCTTCTCAGTGACAATCTCCAATCCAGTCACCCTCATTTCCCGTTTTTTTTGCGCACGGAGATCCTGACCAGAATACCCCGAAGACATCCGTCATGCGCTCGGCGAAGAGCGAGGCTTTACGACCTCCCTCGTCGCCGCGATCTCGGGGGCCGCCCCCGATCCTCCTCCATCGGCTTCCAGGTCCGGAAAGTTCTATTTCTCGACGGACCCTCGACATCCTTCATTGTACGTGACTCAAGACCCTCCAGAATGGGCGTGAGCATCACGGCGGTGCACCGAGGTCTTAGGGGCCCTGGGCTCAGTTTTCATGGAGCACGCGACAGTGCGACCTCGCGTTCACAAACTGCCCAGAATCCTCGCACCTCGTCCTGTATTTATCGTGTTTCCTTACTCTTCCTGTTCCTTTCATCCTCCTTACCGTTGTCCAAATTCCACCGCTCTCGCTGTCTTCCCCACCCCTTTCGCCGCCAGCATCCAGATTTCTGCGCTCCCCGTCACCCGGGATCAGGCCCCATCTCAACCTGTCGCAGGGGCACCATTTTGGAGGCGGCAGCCTCTCTCGTGTCACAGGTGTCGCCCGTCGTTACGATCTCCGAGCATCAGGCATATCTCGCTCGCGATAGCAGGAGCGACGAGCCTGGACATTCTCCTGTTGCTGTTTTCTTCTTCTTCTTCTATCATCGTCATACTTTTACCGTGCTGCTGGTAGGCAAAATATAAACCGCGGAAGCTGATTGGAAGTGCGCGCATGGACTGGCCAACGATCACAGCTGTGATCAAGTTTGCCCCTCGCGTGGTTGCGTGCTCGAGCAATAAACGTTCGTTTCGAGCCCACTCGCGACCAGCGACCGCGGAATTCGAAAAATCGAAAGGCAAAAGACCAGAGACGAGAGCATGCTCTACTCGTGCCGGTTTCACCGTCGATTTTTTCAAATAAATTTCCAGAAACAGGTTGGTCACACGAAAACGCGCCTACCCGACCTGAGACTGTGCCAACCTGCCCGGCCCTACCTACTTGATAATTAACAGACATACCAGAAAGTATACTACCTATCCTACCTAGCGCTATATTTTAAAAAATGGCAAAACAGGCACACCAACACATTCACTCCACGGTTCTCACACAAACGCCCGGGTGCAAAGGTCCTACACTAGAGAGGACGTCCCGGGACGCCTCCGACACCCGAGCTTAACATATCATGCACACTCTAAGGTACGTACCTTTTTCCTGAAATCGACTGACGAAGGCTAGTGACCATTGCGTAAAACGTGATAAAACACGTCTGAGGGAATTATATTTTTAAAATAGGTATAAGTAAACTTGGAATTACAATTGCAATTTACAGCAATATTAAAAGCGTGGTTACACTTAATCGCGTGGATGATATTATCACAAATTGTGATTGTATCAAGACGTAAATTGAATCGATATATGTCTCGACATTTTTAATATTTGAAGTTTTAAGGAATGAGGGAAAAGCGACGCATTTCCACGGCCTAACAACACACACACTAATGTGGAAAATACGTCGTGCACGATACACTAACAATCGTCAGTCGCTGAGAAATTATTACATTACTTAATTCTAGATCATCGTGCCCAATGTCTTTCTCCCATTCAAGTAGCACCTGGGCACGTGAATGAGATCCTGACAATGGGCACGGAAAGGGTTAAACCTGAAAATCCTGATCTAAAAAGGTGATTAGTTTGTGTAATTTTTATTTAACGGACTAACGTTCTTTGATTTTATATTTTACTACTTCGTATCTGATTAAATCTACTTTATTAATTTAATACCAACTAAGTAACTCTACTTTATTAATTTAATAAATCAGAACAAAATTTTAATATTGCAAAAAAGGTAGCGTTAATTGAAAAAGACTGAGACTCGATCAAATGGAATAATTGACTCTAAATATATTACTAAGAAAGAAATAATCTCAGGCGATCTCTTTATCAAAGCATATACTCGAAAGTGCAGAAGCAGTGTTCAAAATTATTGCTTTGATTAAAAAATCTGCCTGTCGCGAAGTGTCTTCTTGCACGTAAAATTTCACACATTCTTGTACGGGAAAAAATGAATTTTGACTCATATTTTAAATTCTAGCCGAAATGAAATAAACGAACGTGACTTAATATTGTCACGATCAATTCATTCATATATTTATGTCAATAGATATATTCGTGTAGATATTTGCCATTTGCAAATATTCATACGGAATATTAACATGCATATTTATAAATAACACGAATATATTCTCAAGTGTATATGTTTAACCTAATTATTAAAAAACTAATTATTATAATCGCGATGTGCAAGAAGACCTATCCTAAACTAATAAATTTGAAAAAAGAGTGTTACTACTCACGGGTATAAAAAATACCCGCGGTCACTATGCTCGCAAAAAATTCTACGTAATACAACCGGTCACCCGTACCGATTCGGACCTTTCATCCTACGACATGATTGAGTGACCGGAGGAACAAAAAGCATGCGACTCACCGTTCGAAGCGGAGAAACAGAGGACGTACCATGGATGCAGCGCTATCCCGGGAACAACAGCAGGAACCGTGTAAGGTCCAGTGGTGGAAATGGAGGTTGCGAAAAATCTGTTACAGAACAAAACACGATGAGTGATTGCTGATTATTTAAAAAGTTGGAGATAATGAAAAAGAAGGTTTATTAACTTTAGTAACATTAGTAATAATAAAGATTGAAATTCTAATAAACTTTTGATAAGTATAAAAAACTGAAACTCTAATATGAAAGTTTAAAATCTAAAAATTAAGAATCTAATGATTTTTAAAATATGTTAGTCATTTGTTTCATAATTCGGTATTAAGACTTTAACACTTATTTTATTTCAATGAAAGAATAAACCTTCAGAAAATGCTAAGCTCCCAAATTTTCAATCGAATTGTATTTCTTAATTGATAGTGATTAAAGAAAAATATACAGAATAGACATAATTCAAGTACGATATGTAAAGTTACTTACATTTTTGGCTTTTTGAGCGACCATTGGACCATTCCCAAAGAAGACAAAGAAGTTGAAGCTGTGATATGTCTATAACAAAACATAAAATATCATTAATATCGTTAATACATAATAACAAACATGGAACTTTAGCAATAATAAAGACTAAATCTAATAAATATGTAAATTGAACTCTAATATAAAATTTGAGAATAAAACATTCAGTGATTTTTGATACGTATCAGACAGTTTTATTGTACTTTAATGTTAAGACTTTAAGACTTTATTTCAATTAAAAAGGACATTTACAACTTTCTAAATTATCAATCATTTTTATTTTATAATTAACAATATTTCAAACAAAATGTAATAAATAGAACAAATTGAAATACAATACATAAAACTACTTACATTCTTGATCTCCTGGAGAGGCTTTATCCTCTTGAGGGAGGCACTGACTCTAATACCGAAAACGAATATTCAAAAAAAAAAATTAAAAAAAAAAAAAGACTACGTTACCGCGACCGCTTAAATTATAATCGGCGAATAAGAACTCTAATATCGCGTACAAATTTAATTGATAAAATTTTATTACCTTCGCGTGTGATTATTCGATCGAATTTAATCAAAAATATCGTGATTTTAAAATATTGAAATGAAACTATCGCGTAGCAAACACTGACGCTACAACCGCATTGCGCGCGGTCACAAATATTCCCTGAAAATAAAAATTGTTTAGGGGCAGGGCGGGGGGTGGAAAAGAAGCGAAACGTCGTTTCGACAATTTTCTTCTTTTCCTATCGAACGTTTATTTAGAAAATACTGCTATTTTTTTATACTTAAAAATTATTATTAAGAATATGACACAAGTATGAAAAATATTATTGTTGAAAATTGTGAGAATTTATGAAAAGCTAGTATTTTGCAATTAGAATATATACTATGAATTTTCGTTATTAGAATACGAAATATACATTCTACTAATACACTATAGTCGCGTGTTATAAATATTGGAAAATATTTGCAAAAATTCAAAAGTTCGCCACTAAATATACTTAAAGAATACTGCACAAACGCGCGCGAAACCTTGTTTTGAGGTATTTCAATCTAACTGTTACTAAGTTGCAAGTTTATGACGTTATAACTCAATTTGAAAACAATAAGATAATTCGTTAAAAATTCGTTTTAAATAAGAGAATGATTTCATACATCGGGATCTTTCAAAAGAATCAATGGATTCACGCGATGCACTCTGTGCACAAAATAACCGCAAGATTCAGTGGAAAAGAAGAATAGATTTTTATATCTCGTTCCAAGTCAGATAAGTATCATTGTACAGAATGAGCTCAGAATGGATTCGACATAGTCAAGACATATCCCATGGTGTCCAACGATGTCCAACGGTGTCCAACGGTGTCCAACGGTGTCCAACGGTGTCCAACGGTGTCCAACGGTGTCCAACGGTGTCCAACGGTGTCCAACGGTGTCCAACGGTGTCCAACGGTGTCCAACGGTGTCCAACGGTGTCAACGGTGTCCAATCAACGATGTCCACGGTGCAGTCCAGTCTAGATCATCCAAAATTCTCTTAGAGGCTTTTGGTGATCCAAACTGGACTGTTGCGTAGTTCTTGGCTTGGTATCGCTTTCCAAAGATTAATCAATTGATTAATTTTTGGAAAACGATACCAATTACCAGGTCTCACCACGCGGAGGTGACTACGCGCGAGACCCGCCCATGAGTTGTTTAATATTATGCATCTGTCTCGACATTCAACCTATTGGCAAGAATGTCGAGTTCTAACTCTACTTGATCATGGGCCTGCGTAAAGAGATAGTTATTTCGTAGCCTAACCGTGAAACATCTATCTCCTACGCAGCAGTTACACGAATCTTTACAAACGTAAAACAAAGCTTACACAACGCAATATCTATCTCCCACACAACGCAACATGTATCTCACACACAACGATTACATCGATCAGTACAAACATGGTACAATAATTCGCAACCCTATCGGCAACATTCCGTATCAAAGACACATTTGTCTAACTTGGAACGAAAGAAAAGAAATGAGGCTACTATAGAAGGAACCTCAACAATCAGACGATGAAAGAAAAACCGCGGCGTGTCTAGAACGAACGAAATCGCGATCTCTCGAAAGAACTAACAAACCTACGCGACGTACCCCCCGTGCACCGGATAACCCTAAGGATCAGCGGAAGCCCAAGAATTGACCATAACTCGATTTCTGTTTCGCCGTTTGAAACTTACACGAGTCACGGTCGATGGCGCCGACCGATGATGCCAGTGATGCACTCGTGATTCAGCCGTGGATCCAGCACATTGGCCGGCAACTTAACACACTCCAACTGAACAAGTGGAACCCGGGAGGGGCCGCTGAACAGAATTACGAAGGCATGGCCCCAACTGAACAGTGGGGCCCACCGCGGGGCCGAACAGGATTACGGAGGACGTGAAATTGCAGGTCCCTGACCGAGTACCGAAGTACCAATCGGACAGGACTGCGGATCGACGACTGAATCCCCAAGAGAATCACAAGCATCACCGGCGCGACGACAACTCCCGTGACGCGATGCAAACGTCGAGCAGTCATCGAGCAGTCACCAAGACAGAGGTGTCCTTGGGGCGACTTACGAATCCAAAGAGTTGTCCAGTGCACGTTGACCCGCACGTACCCGGAATACGCGCGAGCGAGTACGCCACGGTACAGTTTGATAGAACTGAGTGACCGTGAACCGATAAATCGCGGGAAACAATCTTTTCAGTGTGGTAAGCGTGGGGATCAAAAGAGACGAGATTTCTGTTTTTCGTTCGAAGCTAGATAAGTATCTTTGTACAGAATGAGCTTACAATGCACATAACATAGATATCTATCTTATGATTAATTAAGGCTAAAACGCACGCATCCCACGGTGTCCCACGATATCCCACGATGTCCCACGATGTCCAACGGTGCCCCCGTGGGGTATTAGTCCAGTCTAGATCACCAAAACTAGTTTGAATGATCCAGACCAGACTATATTCAAGTAGTTTTTGGCTTGATATCGTTTTTCAAATAATAATACTAATATTCAAAATAGTACTTGGTGTATTGTTATTTGGAAAACGATACCAATTACCGGGACCCACCACGAGGAGGTAACTACGCTCGGGTCCCATTTACATAAAGAGTTTTTAAGCATTGGAAGCAGAGATGTAAAATTACTTTATAATAAAGAAGTAGCATGTGTTGAAATTTATTAATTAGAATAGCTGTAGTACGTGGATCCGCATAATCATAATTGAATATTGAACTTATCATCGAAGAAACGAAACCATGCAAGGTACCAATTGTAGCGCGTATGGATGAATGATCGTTCATTCGATTAAATTGCACTTGTTTCCTTGATTCCATGAATACAGTGTTGTTTCCTTTGTTTTGAGTAGACCTGGAAAATTACATCTTAAAATTACACTCTGCGTTATCACTGGTTTTATACGAAATAGTGAAATGAGAAATTAAATACTGTATTTAAAATTAAAAAGTAATGCTCTATAGAAATAAAATAGCACTTCAGGGACTTTAAAGATTTCGTTAATAAAATAAAACAAAATAAATCACTAATTCACTCACTACGAATTGATGGTATTGATTTAAATCAATGAATGTAGAGTTGCTTCCGATTAATGGTACAACTGTTATAAATTAAGAGCATAATTACTTTGAATAAATGGGAGGATATGGTTATAAATTATTGGTATAATTGTTAAGAATTAATGGAGTAATTGTTTTAGATTAATGGCTTAAATGTTATAAATTAAAGGCTTAGATGATATAAATTAATAGCTTAAATGTTATAAATTAATGGCTTATATGTTATAAATTAATAGTTTAAATGTTATAAATTAATGGCTTAAATGTATAAATTAACAGTTTAAATGTTAGAAATTAATAGCTTAAATGTTATAAATTAGTAGTTTGACTGTTATAAATTAACGTTTAAATTACAGTTTAAATGTTAGAAATTAATTGCTGAAATGTTATAAATTAATAGCTTAAGTGTTATAAATTAATGTTTTAAATGTTATAAATTAATAGTTTAAATGTTATAAATTAATAGCTTAGATGCTATAAATTAAGCTTAAATGTTATAAATTAATAGTTTAAATGTTATAAATTACTGGCTTAAATCTATAAAATAATATTTTACATGCTGTAAATCAATGGTTTAAATTTATAAAGTAATAGATTAAATAGCGTAAATTAATGTCTTAGACGTTATAAATATATAACTTAAAATTTAGAAATTAATGGTTTAAATGTTATAAATTAATAGTTTGACTGTTAGAAATTAATGGTTTAAATGTTACAAATTAATAGTTTAAATGTTATACATTAATAGTTTAAATGTTATAAATTAATGGCTTAAATGTCATAAATTAATGGCTTAAATGTTATAAATTAATAGCTTGAATGTTATAAATTAATAGCTTAAATGTTATAAATTAATAGCTTAAATGTTATAAATTAATAGCTTAAATGTTATAAATTAATGGTTTAAATGTTATAAATTAATAGCTTAAATGTTATAAATTAATAGCTTAAATGTTATAAATTATGTTTATAAATTAATGGCTTTAAATGTTATAAATTAATAGTTTGAATGTTATAAATTAATGGCTTAAAATTATTATTTGCTTAAATGTTATAAATTAATAGCTTAAATGTTATAAATTAATGGCTTAAATGTATAAATTAATAGCTTAAATGTTATAAATTAATAGCTTAAATGTTATAAATTAATAGCTTAAATGTTATAAATTAATAGCTTAAATGTTATAAATTAATAGCTTAAATGTTATAAATTAATGAGTAATGTTATAAATTAATAGTTTAAATGTTATAAATAATGGTTTAAATGTTATAAATTAATAGTTTAAATGTTATAAATTAATAGCTTAAATGTTATAAATTAATGGCTTAAATGTTATAAATTAATAGCTTAAATGTTATAAATTAATAGCTTAAATGTTATAAATTAATGTTTTAAATGTTATAAATTAATAGTTTAAATGTTATAAATTAATAGCTTAAATGTTATAAATTAATAGCTTAAATGTTATAAATTAATTACTCAAGTGTTGTAAATTAATGGTTTAGACGTTATAAATTACTACTTTCAATGTTATTATTTGATATTTTTTTTATTTACCTTATGTTTAAATTCCTTTTCGATGTTCACTCTCTGGAAGTTCAGGCACAAAAGAGCTCGCGCGCGATTTGCGTGTTCCTTATATAACTTGACAAGGTGTCGGGATGTTAATCAAACGGTAACGATTTTTTGACATAGCAGCGGGCGGTTTTTCCATTATAACAAAATCAAATTGAACAATTTCTTAATTTTTATCGTAAATTGGCGTCTTTAACGATTTAATACGATATCCATTTTTATCATTTTAATAGTTTCTACAAACTAAGACTAAATTCACACCACCTTGATACTAGTTTTCAACTATCAGTTAGTTTGAACAAAAAGGGGAAAAAAGCCTAACGGCAGTCGATGACGTTACTGTGAAATTAGTTAAGGTATTAAATAATCAGACGGATAAAATTCATATTAAGCGTTATATTATATTATCGATATTCGTTCATTTACTCGTGCTAATTAATAAATAAAATGTTCTTTTTTCTTGAATAACACCTACATCGCTGTCTGCGATATTTAAAATTCTTACTTAATGCTTATTTAACGGTCAGGTACCTTTTTAATTCCTCTCAAGTTAAACGAGTAAATTTACTCGTTATAGTTGTAACATAAAATGACTTTTTTCTTCAATACCGCCTGCATCGCTGTACGTGATACATTTATTAATTATGTGACGAATAACATAAACCAATTGGCTGTAATCGCGGTTAGGTATTTCTTCGTTAAATCTATCTATTAAGCTATTAGCGGGAGACTTATTGATGCCTTGAAGAATGGTTTGATTCCTATAAATTAATGTTTTAAATGTTGTTAATTAATGTTTCAATTCTTATAAATCAATAGTTTAATCGGTGTTAATTATTTGCTTAAATATTATAAATTAATGTCTTAGACGTTATAAATTTATACCTAAAATGTTATAAATTAATGGCTTAAATGTAATAAATTAAAAGCTTAAATGTTATAAATTAATGGCTTAAATGTATAAATTAATGGCTTAAATGTTATAAATTAATAGCTTAGATGTTATAAATTAGTGGCATAAATGTTGTAAATTAATGGCTTGTTCGTTATAAATTAATAGCTTAAATGTTATAAATTAATAGCTTAAACATTATAATTTAACAGTTTGAATGTTAGAAATTGATGGTTTAAATTTATAAAGGAATAGATTAAATGGCGTAAATAAATGTCTTAGACGTTACAAATTAATAATTTAAATGTTAGAAATTAATAGTTTAAATGTTATAAATTAATAGTTTGAATGTTAGAAATTAATGGTTTATATGTTATAAATTAATAGCTTAAATGTTATAAATTAATGGCTTAAAAGTTATAAATTAATGGCGTAAATGTAATAAATTAAAAGCTTAAATGTTATAAATTAATAGCTTAAATGTTATAAATTAATAGTTTAAATGTTATAAATTAATGGTTTAAATGTATAAAGTAATAGCTTAAATGTTATAAATTAATGGCTTAAATGTTATAAATTAATAGCTTAAATGTTATAAATTAATAGCTTAAATGTTATAAATTAATAGCTTAAATGTTATAAATTAATAGCTTAAATGTTATAAATTAATGGCTTAAATGTTATAAATTAATAGCTTAAATGTTATAAATTAATAGCTTAAATGTTATAAATTAATGGCTTAAATGTTATAAATTAATAGCTAATTTATAAATGTTAATCTTAAATTAATGGTTTAAATGTTATAGATAAATGTAAATTATAAATTAATAGCTTAAATGTTATAAATTAATAGTTTAAATGTTATAAATTAATAGCTAATGTTATAAATTAATAGCTTAAATGTTATAAATTAATAGTTTAAATGTTATAAATTAATGGCTTAAATGTTATAAATTAATGGCTTAAATGTTATAAATTAATAGCTTAAATGTTATAAATTAATGGTTTAAATGTATAAATAAAGTTAATAGTTTAAATGTATTATAAATTAATAGTTTAAATGTATAAATTAATAGCTTAAATGTTATAAATTAATAGCTTAAATGTTATAAATTAATGGCTTAAATGTTATAAATTAATGGCTTAAATGTTATAAATTAATAGTTTAAATGTTATAAATTAATGGCTTAAATGTTATAAATTAATAGCTTAAATGTTATAAATTAATAGTTTAAATGTTATAAATTAATAGCTTAAATGTTATAAATTAATAGCTTAATGTTGTAAATTAATAGCTTAGAACGTTATAAATTAATAGCTTAAATGTTATAAATTAATAGCTTAAATGTTATAAATTAATAGTTTAAATGTTAGAAATTAATGGTTTAAATGTATAAATTAATAGTTTGAATGTTAGAAATTAATGGTTTAAATGTTATAAATTAATAGTTTAAATGTTATAAATTAATAGCTTAAATGTTATAAATTAATGGCTTAAATGTTATAAATTAATGGCTTAGATGTTATAAATTAATAGCTTAAATGTTATAAATTAATGGCTTAGTAATTTTTTTTGCTTAAATGTTATAAATTAATGGTTTAAATGTATAAATTATGCTTAAATGTTATAAATTAATAGTTTAAATGTTATAAATTAATACCTTAAATGTTATAAATTAATGGTTTAAATGTTATAAATTAATGGCTTAAATGTTATAAATTAATTACTCAAGTGTTGTAAATTAATGGTTTAGACGTTATAAATTACTACTTTCAATGTTATTATTTGATATTTTTTTTATTTACCTTATGTTTAAATTCCTTTTCGATGTTCACTCTCCGGAAGTTCAGGCACAAAAGAGCTCGCGCGCGACTTGCGTGTTCCTTATATAACTTGACAAGGTGTCGGGATGTTAATCAAACGGTAGAGATTTTTTAACATAGCAGCGGGCGGTTTTTCCATTATAACAAAATCAAATTGAACAATTTCTTAATTTTTATCGTAAATTGGCGTCTTTAACGATTTAATACGATATCCATTTTTATCATTTTAATAGTTTCTACAAACTAAGACTAAATTCACACCACCTTGATACTAGTTTTCAACTATCAGTTAGTTTGAACAAAAAGGGGAAAAAAGCCTAACGGCTGTCGATGACGTTACTGTGAAATTAGTTGAGGTATTAAATAATCAGACGGATAAAATTCATATTAAGCGTTATATTATATTATCGATATTCGTTCATTTACTCGTACTAATTACCATAAATAAAATGTTCTTTTTCTTGAATAACACCTACATCACTGTTTGCGATATTTAAAATTCTTACTTAATGCTTATTTAACGGTCAGGTACCTTTTTAATTCCTCCCAAGTTAAACGAGTAAATTCACTCGTTATAGTTGTAACATAAAATGACTTTTTCTTCAATACCGCCTGCATCGCTGTAAGTAATACATTTATTAATTATGTGGCGAATAATATGAACTAATTGGCTGTAATCGCGGTTAGGTATTTCTTCGTTAAATCTATCAGGGATTTTTTATTATTTTTGGAGGGGGATTGTTATTTCTTCGAAGTATTATTATATTTGTGTACAATTATTTTATTAATTTTTTTTGTTAGTATTCGACAATACTCATACTTATTCAGCAACCTTCTTTTATAATAGATTCTGCTCGGATCAATTATTTTATAATAAATTGCAGATTATGCCACTGTATATTATATGATATTTGCCTGATTTATTATTATTAGTCTCGTTGGTTTTCCCGTGAGTATCTATTTGTACGTTCATCTCCATTGTACTCAGATTTTTAACATCGTCGCGTACGAAAAAAATGAATTTTAACTCATATTTTAAATTCTAGCCGAAGTGAAATAAACGAACGTGACTTAAGATTGTCACGATCAATTCATTGCTTAAGATCAAGTATATTCATGTCATACAGATATATTCGAGTAGATATCTGCCATTTGCAAATATTCATACGGAATATTAACATGCATATTTATAAATAACACGAATATATTCTCAAGAGTATATGTTTAACCTAATTATTAAAAAAACTAATTATTATAATCGCGATGTGCAAGAAGACCTATCCTAAATTAATAAATTTCAAAAAATGAGTGTTACTACTCACGGGTATAAGAAATACCCGCGGTCACTATGCTCGCAAAAAAATTCTACGTAATACAACCGGTCACTCGTGCCGATTCGGACCTTTCATCCTACGACATGATTGAGTGACCGGAGGAACAGAAATGCATGCGACTCACCGTTCGAAGCGGAGAAATAAAGGACGTACCATGGATGCTGTGCCACCCCCGGCGAATATCATCAGGAACTGTGTAAGGTCCAGTGGTGGAAATGGAGATTGCGAAAAATCTGTTACAGAAGAAAACACGATGAGTGATTGCTGATTATTTAAAAAGTTGGAGATAATGAAAATGAATGTTTATTAACTTTAGTAGCTTTGGTAATAATAAAGATTGAAATTCTAATAAACTTTGATAAGTGTAAAAATTGAAACTCTAATATGAAAGTTTAAAATTTAAAAGTTAAGAATCTAAAGATTTCTGAAATATGTTAATCATTTGTTTAGTAATTCGGTATTAAGATTTTAACGCTTATTTTATTTTAATGAAAGAATAACTTCAGAAAATGCTAATCTCCTAAATTTTCAATCAAACTGTATTTATTAATTGATAGTGACCAAAGAAAAATATACAGAATATACATAATTGCAGTACAATATGTAAAGATACTTACATTTTTAGCTTTTTAGCCACTGTTAAAACATTCCCAAAGAAGACGAAGGAGTTGAAACAGTGATATGTCTATAACAAAACATAAGATATCATTAATATCGTTAATACATAATAACAAACTTGAAACTTTAGCAATAATAAAGACTAAACTCTAACAAATATGTAAATTGGAACTCTAATATAAAAATTTCAGAACAAAATATTCAGTGATTTTTTATGCGTATCAGACAGTTTTATTGTACTTTAATGTTAAAACTTTAAGACTTTATTTCAATTAAAAAGGACATTTACATCTTTCTAAATTATCAATAATTTTTATTTTATAATTAACAATATTTCAAACAAAATGTAATAAATAGAACAAATTGAAATACAATATATAAAATTACTTACATTCTTGAGCTCCTGGAGAGGCTTTATCCTCTTGAGGGAGGCACTGACTCTAATACCGAAAACGAATATTCAAAAAAAAAAATATAAAAAAAAAAAAAAAGACTACGTTACCGCGACCGCTTAAATTATGATCGGCGAACAAAGACTCTAATATCGCGAACAAATTTAATTAATAAAATTTTATTACTTTCGCGTGTTTGTTCGATCTAGTTTGATAAAAAATATCGTGATTTAAAATATTGAAAAGAAACTATTGCGTAGCAAACACTGACTCTACAACCGCATTGCGCGCGGTCACAAATATTCGCTGAAAATAAAGTTGTTTCAGGGCGGGGCGGGGGGGGTGGAAAAGAAGTGAAACGTCGTTTCGACAATTTTCTTCTTTTTCCTATCGAACGTTTATTTAGAAAATACTGCTATTTTTTATAATTAAAAATTATTATTAAGAAATTGACACAAGTATGAAAAATATTATTTAGTTGAAAATTGTGAGATATTTCTCGATAGCGAACAAATGCTTACGAATACCGTGAATGCAATACAATCGTTTGCAAGAATTATACTGTTCGCAATTAGAAGAAATACTATGAATTTTCGTTATTAGAATACGAAATATACATTCCACTAATACACTATAGTCGCGTGTTATAAATATTGGAAAATATTTGCAAGAATTCAAAAGTTCGTCACTAAATATACTTAAAGAATATTGCACAAACGCGCGCGAAACGTTGTTTCGAGGTATTTGAATCTAACTGTTACTAAGTTGCAAGTTTATGACGTTATAACTCAATTTTAAAACAATAAGATAATTCGTTAAAAATTCGTTTGAAATAAGAGAAGGATTTCATACATCGGGATCTTTCAAAAGAATCAATGGACTCACGCGACGCACTCCTGTGCACAAAATAACCGCAAGATTCAGTGGAAAAGAAGAATAGATTTTTATATCTAGTTCCAAGTCAGATAAGTATCATTGTACAGAATGGGCTCAGAATGGATTCGACATAGTCAAGACATATCCCATGGTGTTCAACGATGTCCAACGTTGTCCAACGGCGTCCAACGGTGTCCAACGTTGTCCAACGGTGTCCAACGGTGTCCAACGGTGTCCAACGGTGTCCAACGGTGTCCAACGGTGTCCAACGGTGTCCAACGGTAACGGTGTCCAACGGTGCAACGGTGTCCAACGGTGTCCAACGATGTCCCACGGTGCAGTCCAGTCTAGATCATCCAAAATTCTCTTAGAGGCTTTTGGTGATCCAAACTGAACTGTTGCGTAGTTCTTGGCTTGGTATCGCTTTCCAAAGATTAATCAATTGATTAATTTTTGGAAAACGATACCAATTACCAGGTCTCACCACGCGGAGGTGACTACGCGCGAGACCCGCCCATGAGTTGTTTAATATTATGCATCTGTCTCGACATTCAACCTATTTGCAAGAATGTCGAGTTCTAACTCTACTTGATCATGGGCCTGCGTAAAGAGATAGTTATTTCGTAGCCTAACCGTGAAACATCTATCTCCTACGCAGCAGTTACACGAATCTTTACAAACGTAAAACAAAGCTTACACAACGCAATATCTATCTCCCACACAACGCAACATGTATCTCACACACAACGATTACATCGATCAGTACAAACATGGTACAATAATTCGCAACCCTATCGGCAACATTCCGTATCAAAGACACATTTGTCTAACTTGGAACGAAAGAAAAGAAATGAGGCTACTATAGAAGGAACCTCAACAATCAGACGATGAAAGAAAAAACCGCGGCGTGTCTAGAACGAACGAAATCGCGATCTCTCGAAAGAACTAACAAACCTACGCGACGTACCCCCGTGCACCGGATAACCCTAAGGATCAGCGGAAGCCCAAGAATTGACCATAACTCGATTTCTGTTTCGCCGTTTGAAACTTACACGAGTCACGGTCGATGGCGCCGACCGATGATGCCAGTGATGCACTCGTGATTCAGCCGTGGATCCAGCACATTGGCCGGCAACTTAACACACTCCATCTGAACAAGTGGAACCCGGGGAGGGGCCGCTGAACAGAATTACGAAGGCATGGCCCCAACTGAACAGTGGGGCCCACCCCCGCGGGGCCGAACAGGATTACGGAGGACGTGAAATTGCAGGTCCCTGACCGAGTACCGAAGTACCAATCGGACAGGACTGCGGATCGACGACTGAATCCCCAAGAGAATCACAAGCATCACCGGCGCGACGACAACTCCCGTGACGCGATGCAAACGTCGAGCAGTCATCGAGCAGTCACCAAGACAGAGGTGTCCTTGGGGCGACTTACGAATCCAAAGAGTTGTCCAGTGCACGTTGACCCGCACGTACCCGGAATACGCGCGAGCGAGTACGCCACGGTGCAGTTTGATAGAACTGAGTGACCGTGAACCGATAAATCGCGGGAACAATCTTTTCAGTGTGGTAAGCGTGGGGATCAAAAGAGACGAGATTTCTGTTTTTCGTTCGAAGCTAGATAAGTATCTTTGTACAGAATGAGCTTACAATGCACATAACATAGATATCTATCTTATGATTAATTAAGGCTAAAACGCACGCATCCCACGGTGTCCCACGATATCCCACGATGTCCCACGATGTCCAACGGTGCCCCCGCGGGGGGGGTATTAGTCCAGTCTAGATCACCAAAACTAGTTTGAATGATCCAGACCAGACTATATTCAAGTAGTTTTTGGCTTGATATCGTTTTTCAAATAATAATACTAATATTCAAAATAGTACTTGGTGTATTGTTATTTGGAAAACGATACCAATTACCAGGACCCACCACGAGGAGGTAACTACGCTCGGGTCCCATTTACATAAAGAGTTTTTAAGCATTGGAAACAGAGATGTAAAATTATTTTATAATAAAGAAGTAGCATGTGTTGAAATTTATTAATTAGAATAGCTGTAGTACGTGGATCCGCATAATCATAATTGAATATTGAACTTATCATCGAAGAAACGAAACCATGCAAGGTACCAATTGTAGCGCGTATGGATGAATGATCGTTCATTCGATTAAATTGCACTTGTTTCCTTGATTCCATGAATACAGTGTTGTTTCCTTTGTTTTGAGTAGACATGGAAAATTACATCTTAAAATTACACTCTGCGTTATCACTGGTTTTATACGAAATAGTGAAATGAGAAACTAAATACTGTATTTAAAATTAAAAAGTAATGCTCTATAGAAATAAAATAGCACTTCAGGGACTTTAAAGATTTCGTTAATAAAATAAAACAAAATAAATCACTAATTCACTCACTACGAATTGATGGTATTGATTTAAATCAATGAATGTAGAGTTGCTTCCGATTAATGGTACAACTGTTATAAATTAAGAGCATAATTACTTTGAATAAATGGGAGGATATGGTTATAAATTATTGGTATAATTGTTAAGAATTAAAGGAGTAATTGTTTTAGATTAATGGCTTAAATGTTATAAATTAAAGGCTTAGATGATATAAATTAATAGCTTAAATGTTATAAATTAATGGCTTATATGTTATAAATTAATAGTTTAAATGTTAGAAATTAATAGCTTAAATGTTATAAATTAGTAGTTTGACTGTTATAAATTAACAGTTTAAATGTTAGAAATTAATTGCTGAAATGTTATAAATTAATGGCTTAAATGTTATAAATTAATGGCTTAAATGTAATAAATTAAAAGCTTAAATGTTATAAATTAATGGCTTAAATGTTATAAATTAATGGCTTAAATGTTATAAATTAACAGTTTAAATGTTATAAATTAGTAGCTTAAATGATATAAATTAATAGCTTAAATGTTATAAATTAGTGGCTCAGACGTTATAAATTAATACCTAAAATGTTATAAATTAATGGCTTAAATGTAATAAAATAAGAGTTTAAATGTTATAAATTGATAGCTTAAATGTCAGAAATTAATGGTTTAAAAGTTATAAATTAATAGTTTGAATGTTAGAAATTAATGGCTCAAATTTATAAAGTAATAGTTTAAATGGCGGAAATTAATGACTTTGACGTTATAAATTAATAGCTAAAAAATGTTATAAATTAATGGTTTAAATGTATAAATTAATAGCTTAAATGTTATAAATTAGTGGCTCAGATGTTGTAAATTAATGGCTTGTTCGTTATAAATTAATAGCTTAAATGTTATAAATGAATAGTTTAAATGTATAAATTAATAGCTTAAATGTTATAAATTAATGTTTTAAATGTAATAAATTAATATTTTAAATGTTAGAAGTTAATAGCTTAAATGTATAAAATAAGAATTTAAATGTTGTAAATTAAGAGCTTAAATTAATAGTAATAATAATAATAAATTATAAATTAACAGTTTAAATGTTATAAATTAATAGCTTAAATGTCATAAATTAATAGCTTAAATGTTATAAATTAATAGCTCAACTTTTATAAATTAATAGTATAAATGCTATAAATAATGGCTTAAATGTTATAAATTAATTACTTAAATGATGTAAAGAAATGTCTTATACGTTATAAATTAATTCATAAAATGTTATAAATTAACGGCATACTTGTAATAAATTAAGAGGTTGAATGTCATAAATTAATACCTAAAATGTTATAAATTAATAGCTTAAATGTATAAATTAATAGCTTAAATGATATAAATTAATTGCTTAAAAGTTATAAATTAATGGCTTAAATGTAATAAATTAAAAGCTTAAATGTTATAAATTAATGGTTTAAATGTATAAATTAATAGCTTAAATGTTACAAATAGCTTAAATGTTATAAATTAATAGCTTAAATGTCATAAATTAATGGTTTAAATGTATAAATTAACAGCTTAAATGTTATAAATTAATAGTTTAAATGTTATAAATTAATAGCTTAAATGTTATACATTAATGGCTTAAATGTTATAAATTAATAGCTTAAATGTTATAAATTAATGGTTTAAATGTATAAATTAATAGCTTAAATGTTATAAATTAATAGCTTAAATGTTATAAACTAATAGCTTAAATGTTATAAATTAATAGCTTAAATGTTATAAATTAATTACTCAAGTGTTGTAAATTAATGGTTTAGACGTTATAAATTACTACTTTCAATGTTATTATTTGATATTTTTTTTATTTACCTTATGTTTGAATTCCTTTTCGATGTTCACTCTCTGGAAGTTCAGGCACAAAAGAGCTCGCGCGCGATTTGCATGTTCCTTATATAACTTGACAAGGTGTCGGGATGTCGATCAAACGGTAACGATTTTTTGACATAGCAAACGACGGTTGTTCCATTATAACAAAATTGAACATTTTCTTAATTTTTATCATGAATTGGCGTCTTTAACGCTTTAATAGAATATCCATTTTTATCATTTTAATAGTTTCTACAAACTAAGACTAAATTCACACCACCTTCATACTAGTTTTCGACTATCAGTTAGTTTGAACAAAAAGGGGGAAAAAGCCTAACGACAGTCGATGACGTTACTGTAAAATTAGTTAAGGTATTAAATAATCAGACGGATAAAATTCATATTAAGCGTTATATTATATTATCGATATTCGTTCATTTACTCGTCCTAATTACAAAATAAAGTGTTCTTTTTTCTTGAATAACACCTACATCACTATTTGCGATATTTAAAATTCTTACTTAATGCTTATTTAACGGTCAGGTACCTTTTTAATTCCTCCCAAGTAAAACGAGTAAATTCACTCGTTATAGTTGTAACATAAAATGACTTTTTTCTTCAATACCGCCTACATCGCTGTACGTGATACATTTATTAATTATGTGGCGAATAACATAAACTAATTGGCTGTAATCGCGGTTAGGTATTGCTTCGTTAAATCTATGTATTAAGCTATTCGCGGGAGACTTATTGATGCCTTGAAGAATGGTTTGATTCCTATAAATTAATGTTTTAAATGTTGTTAATTAATGTTTCAATTCTTATAAATCAATAGTTTAATCGGTGTTAATTATTTGCTTAAATATTATAAATTAATGTCTTAGACGTTGTAAATTTATACCTAAAACGTTATAAATTAATGGCTTAAATGTAATAAATTAAAAGCTTAAATGTTATAAATTAATGGCTTAAATGTTATAAATAAATGGCTTAAATGTTATAAATTAATAGCTTAGATGCTATAAATTAGTGGCATAGATGTTGTAAATTAATGGCTTGTTCGTTATAAACTAATAGCTTAAATGTTATAAATTAATAGCTTAAACATTATAATTTAACAGCTTGAATGTTAGAAATTGATGGTTTAAATTTATAAAGGAATAGTTTAAATGGCGTAAATAAATGTCTTAGACGTTACAAATTAATAATTTAAATGTTAGAAATTAATGGCTTAAATGTTACAAATTAATAGTTTGACTGTTAGAAATTAATGGTTTAAATGTTATAAAGTAATAGCTTAACTTTTATAAATTAATAGTATAAATGCTATAAATAATGGCTTAAATGTTCTAAACTAATAGTTTAAATGTTATAAATTAATAGCTTAAATGTTATAAATTAATGGCTTAAATGTTATAAATTAATTACTTAAATGATGTAAAGAAATGTCTTATACGTTATAAATTAATACATAAAATGTTATAAATTAACGGCTTACTTGTAATAAATTAAGAGGTTGAATGTCATAAATTAATACCTAAAATGTTATAAATTAATAGCTCAGATGTTGTAAATTAATGCCTTGAACGTTATAAATTAATAGCTTAAACGTTATAAATTAATGGCTTAAATGTTATAAATTAATTATTTAAATGATGTAAAGAAATGTCTTAGACGTTATAAATTAATACCTGAAATGTTATAAATTAATAGCTTAAATGTTGTAAATTAATGCCTTGAACGTTATAAATTAATAGTTTAAATGTTATAAATTAATAACTTAGATGTTATAAATTAATAGCTTGAATGTTATAAATTAATAGCTTAAATGTTATAAATTAATGGCTTAAATGTTATAAATTAATTACTTAAATGATGTAAAGAAATGTCTTATACGTTATAAATTAATACATAAAATGTTATAAATTAACGGCTTACTTGTAATAAATTAAGAGGTTGAATGTCATAAATTAATACCTAAAATGTTATAAATTAATAGCTTAAATGTTGTAAATTAATGTCTTAGACGTTGTAAATTTATACCTAAAACGTTATAAATTAATGACTTAAATGTTATAAATTAATGGTTTAAATGTTATAAATTATTAGCTTAAATGTTATAAATTAATGGCTTAAATGTTATAAATTAATAGCTTAGATGCTATAAATTAGTGGCATAGATGTTGTAAATTAATGGCTTGTTCGTTATAAATTAATAGCTTAAATGTTATAAATTAATAGCTTAAATGTTGTAAATTAATAGCTTAAATGTCATAAATTAATACCTGAAATGTTATAAATTAATAGCTTAAATGTTGTAAATTAATGCCTTGAACGTTATAAATTAATGGCTTAAATGTTGTAAATTAATAGCTTAAATGTCATAAATTAATAGCTTAAATGTTATAAATTAGTAGTTTGACTGTTATAAATTAACAATTTAAATGTTGTAAATTAATGCCTTGAACGTTATAAATTAATAGTTTAAATGTAATAAATTAATAACTTAGATGTTATAAATTAATAGCTTAAATGTTATAAATTAGTAGTTTGACCGTTATAAATTAACAGTTTAAATGTTATAAATTAATAGCTTAAATGTTATAAATTAATTACTCAAGTGTTGTAAATTAATGGTTTAGACGTTATAAATTACTACTTTCAATGTTATTATTTGATATTTTTTTTATTTACCTTATGTTTGAATTCCTTTTCGATGTTCACTCTCTGGAAGTTCAGGCACAAAAGAGCTCGCACGCGATTTGCATGTTCCTTATATAACTTGACAAGGTGTCGGGATGTCGATCAAACGGTAACGATTTTTTGACATAGCAAACGACGGTTGTTCCATTATAACAAAATTGAACATTTTCTTAATTTTTATCATGAATTGGCGTCTTTAACGATTTAATACGATATCCATTTTTATCATTTTAATAGTTTCTACAAACTAAGACTAAATTCACACCACCTTGATACTAGTTTTCGACTATCAGTTAGTTTGAACAAAAAGGGGGAAAAAGCCTAACGACAGTCGATGACGTTACTGTAAAATTAGTTAAGGTATTAAATAATCAGACGGATAAAATTCATATTAAGCGTTATATTATATTATCGATATTCGTTCATTTACTCGTCCTAATTACAAAATAAAGTGTTCTTTTTTCTTGAATAACACCTACATCACTATTTGCGATATTTAAAATTCTTACTTAATGCTTATTTAACGGTCAGGTACCTTTTTAATTCCTCCCAAGTTAAACGAGTAAATTCACTCGTTATAGTTGTAACATAAAATGGCTTTTTTCTTCAATACCGCCTGCAGCGCTGTACATAATACAGTTATTAATTATGGTAGCGAATAATATGAACTAATTGACTGTAATCGCGGTTAAGTATTTCTTCGTTAAACCTATCGATCTATTAGGATATTAGCGAGAGAATTATTGATTTCTTGAAGAAGTATCACATTCTATGAAAATTAACTAAATGATTTTATTCGATTAGTATTCGACAATGTCTATCATATTCAGCAACCTTCTTTTATAATAGATTCCGCTCGGATCAATTATTTTATAATAGATTGCAGATTATGCCACTGTATATTATAAGATATGTGCCTATAGCTCTCTTTTTCTAATTCATTGATCTTATTATTAGACTCGTTGGTTTTTCCCGTTAGTATCTGTTGTAAGTACATTACTATTATACTCAGATTTTTAACATCGTCGTGCGAACATGTGCGTGCTCTAGCAATAAACATTCGTTTCAAGCTTACTCACGACCGCGACCGCGAAATTTGATAAATCGAAAGGAAAAACCACGAACGAGAGCATGCTCTACTCGTGCCAGTTTCACCGCCGATTTTTCAAATTAGATTTCCAGAAACAGTTTGGTCACACGAAAACGCGCCTACCCGACCAGAGACTGTACCAACCTGACCGACCCTACCGACTTATAATTAATGAACAGACAAACCAGAAAGTATACTACCTATCCTACCTAGCGCTATATTTAAAAAATAGAAAAACAGGCACACTGACATACTCGCTCCGCGGTTCTCACACAAACTCTCGAGCGCAAAGAACCTACACTATAGAGGGCGTCACGGGATGCCTCCAACGCCCGAACTTAACGCACAACATTCACGCTATAAGATATGTACCTTTTTCCTGAAATCCACTGACGAACACTACTGACCACTGCGCAAAACGTGATAAAACACGTCTGAAGAAATGATATCGTTAAAATGAATGTAAGTAAACTTGGTATTATAATTGTAATTGACAGCAATGACAATTAAGAGTGTGGTTACACTTAATCGTGTGCATGATGTTATCAGAAATTGTGATTGTAATTCACAATAATTCAAACAAAATTCAAAGAATTGAAATACGATATATCACCTATTTACATGCTCGAACACTTTTCTTTTTTTCTTCTACGTGGAGAAATCCTCATGGACACTCTGCTGCATTCTGGAGAATTAGTGGAGTAGTGTCAGCCTCCTACCGACGAAAACTCCACGGTGGCCTACCTACGCGTTTGGCAGCAGTGCCCCGAGGCCTCTTGGAAATTACTGCCGGTGCACTCACCGCATCCACTCGTTGAGCCAATCCTATGAACTAACTAATTAACTGTGGCGTAAGGGGAGACGATTGCCCCCCCCTCCAATAAGTAGGCCTAACAAAATTCCAATTAAAAGTGAGTGTGTTAAGAAGTTATAAATACCCTGTTTCGAGGAAAGTTTTTTCTTTTTGGCGCAACGGCTCGTTCAGCGGGCGTTGCGTGTCGAAGAAGCCGCCCGTAACGAAAGGGTTAACCCGCCAAGACACCTGTTCGGGCCTGCGACGTGTGGGTGTTTACGCCATGATGCCCTCCTGTTCTCTTCCTCGGAAAGGGTAAGTTTTTAAGCCACGTCGCCATCTTTATGCAGTCGGCACCTTCCTCCGGAACCGCCCATCACAGCTTGAGAAAAGGATTGTGATAAAGTGCAGGGGAAAGGTTTTTGGGATAGCCATTGTGCTCCGTTAGCCACTGACAAGTCAGTGTTTACCAGGCCCCACCGAATTGGAGGAGGAATTGGCACTTGGCAATTGGCACTGGTGGGCGTGAATAGTGCAATGCCACCACCAGCACCTTTGGGATACAACAGATTTTTATTTTTTTTTTTTTTTTTTCGTGGAGGAAACCTTCATAGGCGCCCCGCGCCCCCCGGGGAGAGGGCGCCGGGTAGTGCCGGATTCGTACCGGCTAAAACCTCCACGGTGGCCGTACTTGGCGCCTGGCGGAAAGGGCCCTAGAAACGCTCATTAGCATGTCATCACGAGCCCCCTCCGCGCCGAGTTCACCTCGAGTTATGCGAATCTAACTAACGGCGCGATGCGCGGCCACCGCGCATCGCGCCACCCCCGACGGGCCGCCGTGCAAGACCTCCTGGTTCCCCGACCAGGCGATTTGGCGGCACCGCGGCGCCGAAGCGGCCGGCGCCTAAGACTCACCTGACGGCGAAGCGGTCCGAGCTCGCCTGGAAATGGCGTGCCCACGCCCCCCACCCCGCCGCCGTCCGCCTATCCTTTCGGGATGGGAATCCCGTTCTCTCTCGCGCTCCGCCGCCTCCTTCCGCAGCATCACCTGCTCGCAGAATGTGACGACCGCCTTCCGACCCTCTCGTTCGCCAGCAGCGCACCTAACACCGCCGGCGGGGAGAGGTCTCCCCCTATCGCAGCAACGAGGGCGCGGCGACGTAACGCCCACGCCAGACAGTGCTCCAGCGTGAGTTGCGCCGAGTCCACATCCGCATCGCAGTGGTGGCAACGCGCGGTCGCCTCTTTCCCGATTCGGTGCAGGTATTCACCGATGCCCAGTGAGCACTTGCGTCACCCTGTAGGTCAAGCTTTATGCGCGCGAAGGCTTGACGTCCGTGGCCTCCTCCAGGCCGCTCCTCTCGCGATCGGCCCGGCCGAACACCTCTTCGTCAACTTTCTCACTTCTTCCTCCTTCTCTTCCACTGCTGTTGCCAGTTGCCTCCGCGGGGCCAGATGTGATGGCGGTCATCGTGTCAACTCCGTTGCCGGCTTCGATCCTTCCGTCCGGTTTCATTCCTTTCTTCCAACGGGCCGGCGGCTTGCACGCCGGCGACCCCATCCGATGCGTCGCGGGCACCCTGAGGTCTGCGCACAACGGACATCGCGGAACCCGCGAGGAACAGCCTCTGGCTCGATGGCCTGATTCGCCGCACCTGTAGCACCGGTCGGAACGGTCGATCGTCGAGGCGCAATGCCGACGCACGTGATCCGGCTCCAGACATCTGAAACAATGGAGTCGGCGTGTCGGAAGAGGACGAATCCTCGCCGCGGACCAGCCCACCACTATCTTCCTCGTGCCTCCGTTGTCGTCGCTCGTGCCATCCCCAGAGGTGCTGATCTTCTTGGCCGCCTTCAATGGGCAGCGGAGCCACACCGAAGTGAGACCCCGTGGGGCTCTGTGTAGCTTGCCTACAGTGACCTCGTCGGTGCGACAGCCGCCAGCCTCGGCAACGGCGGCCACCACTTCGTCGAGAGTGACAGAGTCGTCCAATCCGGTCACCCTCATTTCGGCCGTTTTTTGCGGCACGGAGATCCTGACGGGAATACCCCGAAGAACATCCGTCATGCGCTCGGCGAGGAGCGAGGCTTTACGACCTCCCTCGTCGCCGGCGATCTCGAGGAGCAGGGCTCCAGTGACTGCCCTCCTAAGACGCACTTCGGCGATTCCGAGGTCGGAGAGTTCTATTTCTCGACGGACCCTCGACATCGCTTCATTGTACGTGACTCTCGAACCCTCCAGAATGGTGAGCATCACGGCGGTGCACCGAGGAATCTTGGGGAGCCTAGACTCAGTTTTCATGGAGCACGCGACAGTGCGCGACCTCGCGTTCACGACAAACTGCCCAGAATCCCTCGCACCTCGTCCTGTATTTATCTGTTTCCTTACTCTTCCTGTTCCTTTCATCCTCCTTACCGTTGTCCAAATTCCACCGCTCTCGCTGTCTTCCCCACCCCTTTCGCCGCCAACATCGAATTTCTCTTGCGTCGCGGTCACCCGGGATCGGGCGGCCATCTCAGCAAATGTGAGAGACCTCGCCGAGGCAGCGGCCTCTCTACTCGTGTCATGAGTGTCGCCGTCGTTACGATCTCCGAGCATCGAATATCTCGCTCGCGATAACGAGAGCGACGAGCACGGACATTCTCTATTGCTGTTTCTTCTTCTTCCTATCATCGTCATACTTTTACCGTCGCTACAGCTGGTAGGCGCAGCTGCCAATGGAAGAGGATGCGCCTCCAACCTGCTATTTTCTCTCCTTCCTCTCCTCCTTCTGTCTCTACCAACACCTCTCGGGACGACGGTGGAGAGAAATTCCATCTCGTTGGTCGACGATTCAGCCGCTGACGGCGACATGTCCCCTCTCGTCCGCATGTTAGATATATTCGCGGTGGGGAGGGCGCTCGTTTCCGGAGGTCCCATCCGATAGTAATAATTATTATTACGGTGGGAATAAATGTAGGAATTATTTGGTGACAGCTGCGACGGCAGCTTCTGCCGCACTTCCTCGATCTTACGGAAGAACAAGGCCTTGAGATCTTCCAATGGGTCCCGAGGCCCTGAACCACCGGGTCTGTTCACATTTCCTCCACTTTCTCCCCTGCCTCCTTCGTTTCTTATCTGATGTTCATTACCGTCGCTAGCCTCGCTCCCCATCTCACCAGCACAATGGAGACAGCTCGACACCGACCGGGAAGACAGGAGCGGCAGTGGGGGAGGGGAGCCCATAACGCTCGTAGGGGCAGCGGCTCCCATCGCTTTTCCCTCCGTAGAAATCTTTGGTCCCACCGTCGTCCGTCCTCCTATTCCTCTTTCGATCGACGGGGATCTCAACATCCTCGTCATTCTCTCCATACCACCTCTCTTTCTACTCTCCTTCTCCTTGTTCAACCGCTCCACCGTCTCTTGGAGGCGGCTGACCTCACTCTCCAGGAAGCGCATTCTCTCCCTCTGGCGTGTGCCTTCCTCGCGTTCTTTTCCTCTATTTTTCCTTTCCTCGTCATCCTCCACCTCATCTTCCACCGATATAACATCCATCCCGTCATCGTCACGGCGGCGGCGGCGTCGGCGGAAGTTGAAGTCGGTTGTGGTTCTCGATGTCAAAGACGAAGTTGTTGTTATTGCCAAAGAGGACGATGGGACAACCGTGCGCTTTTGGAGCTCAGCGCCGGCCGCTCTCGTTTTTCGCGACGCCAGCCTCAGCCTCCGCACAAACGTACCTTTTAAATTCTTGGAGGTGGAGGCGATCCTTTCGACCTCCTCCATCTCCCGCATTATTTCCGCTCCGAGGTCGGCGGTCGTCTGTTGTGTCACCAGCGTGCTGAAATATGAAAGCGACGCCAATGGTTCTGAACCGGAGGCGGTGGTGCTGGTTCCAGTGGCCTCCCTCTTCCGCTTTGCGGGGGTTATCTCAACGAACGAATTCTCGTCTCCCTCGCGTTCACCTCGAACGGCGCTATTACCGCCCACATCGCCGCTGTTAATACCACCGGTACTGCACACGCTTGACCCAGCGATCCTCCCGTAGGGACGTTTACCCAGCGAGGAAGCAGGGGCGGCCGAGGTCGAGGAACCGGTCGACATCTCGTCATCGGATCTCCCCCGTCCGCCGATACCACCACCACTGCCACGCTGTAACGGTAACTCGTCCCAGACGATGGACCCCGAGTCGTTGACGGTCGTCGCATCGGAATCCTCTTCGATCCTTCGTCCACTTCTTCTCACGTTACTTTTCGTAACGTTCACATGCACATGTTTCTCCTTCGCTTCCTCGCCAGATGCATGTACGCGAACGGGGGCCTGACGGTCCACCCCCGAACGGCCGCGGTTGCTTAATGACGACGCAGCGGAGCCCGCTTGACGACTCGCGGCTGCGCCGGTACTGGGGTCTCCCTCCCCTGCACCGTAAACTGTTTTCTTCTTTTTATTGTCCATTTTCATCATCGTTATTTTACTATATTGTTGGTCGTCAAGGTTGTCATCGTCGAGTCCAGTCCTGGTGCCACTCGCTCTTTCGCACCCCGTACCAGGCAACCTCGATAGAGAAAGAGAGAAAGACCGAGGTACGGGGCGACGGGGAGCCCCAACGAGAAGGTGAGGCGAGTGGTCTTCGACCGGCACGAGCCCGCCAACTTCTCCGAAATTCTCCGCACCGCACAACGTGTGTCCGGCTATAGGCGAACATCAGATCCATCGGAGTTTCTCGGACCTACGCCATCTCGAGAACCCGTACCAGTCTCTGCTCCCCAAAAATTACTTGTTCGTCTTCTGTGTATATATATATATATATGTCGGGTTCGCATTATGATTAGGGTTAGGGGCGTGTAATGAATCTTCACTGGAATTAGCCATCGTTGTTATACAACCGAGGTAATGTTTATTAGCACAAGTGTGGATATTGCAGAATTGACAAGTAACCGCGGTGATTAGACACTAATGACAATGGTCTTAGGTTCGATAACGAATCCGCGGTCAATGGGATAGCGAACTTTACTTTTCGTCAACGCCTAAGTTGTACTCAATGTTAAGACGTGAAGTAATCACTGCGTGTAATAACGATACTTCAATCGTTGATGATATCGTACGAGAGAGTGTCTCTCCGTCACGGAGACGCTGTAGAGGAAAACTATGATGGGTGTGTCTAAGGGCGCGAGATCATCGGATTCGTGGAGAAAAGCCTTCGTTCGGAAAGTGAGGGAAATTGACGTTACTGTTAATTGGTCAATTACCATGTTGGTGGTTAGAGAAGGATGCTAGCCGCCCTTGAGGGAAAGTTGCTAGCGGAAAGCGTCGTTCGTGAGAAAAATAGATTTCTCCTATCTCCCCGTAGTTGGGACAAAGACTGTTTGTCTGTTTGAAGGACTTTAGTTAACTAAACCTTAAGATTTATAACGGGTCTTCAGGCTAGCTGAACAGGTACTGTGGAGATGCGTCGACATCTGGTAATCATCTTACCCGAAGGATAGAGTCTGCGTGTGGCGAGCCACGGGTCAGAAACTGTTGGAATGTTTACTGTCGCGTGCCGCTACAACTATTTCTTTTAAGGAGGGATATAGAATTACTCCATGCCTTTGTTAGACAAAACGTTCATCCCTTGACCGCGGCTACGTTCGGCGACTGGTTGTCGCCTCGAGCCCAAGCTCACTATCATAAATCTCGAACAAATACAATCGGATTGAATGACGGCATATGCTTAATTACGGCTTTGGTACAATCTAGATTACGGTATTAAGTAGTTTTCACAAAGTTCCAAAGGGAAGGCACCGGTGTCCTTCCATCTCCTACATATATATGTAAGATCGTAAATCTTAGGGTAATTCAGGGATCGATTCTGAGTCTGAAAATCGAGAATCGATTTTCAACGTCCTGAGCTACCGTTCTTTCTTCTTCAGTCTTTAAAATCTTAAATAACTATTTTATAGTCTTATCTATCTCTAATCTAACTCTCTGTCCGTCCGTCTCAAAAGCAGCATGCCTCTTAAAAGATGGTCGTCCGTGAAACAAAAGAGGGTCGTTCTTTCTCCGAGAAACGAGGCCTGTCGTGCTACCCGTAAAACAAAAAGAATCCCTATCCCACATGAACTCTAGGGAGTTTACACCTCCCCTCCTCGTGTTGACAATTACATCGTTAATTGTCTTCTCTATAAGGAAACAGCTTACTCGAGTGGAAAAAGTTCCCTTCAGATCTTCGATTACCATTATCTACTTCATATATGGAATTTGAAATCCTCCTCAGAATTTTGAAAGGTCCTTTCCTAATTTCCTCCAGCTTATTTCTATTGAGTTTGTTTCCATTGTGGGTAAAGACCATATCACCAACTTTAAATTCGTGTTCTCTTCTTTTTTTATCGTATTTCCGTTTGTTGGTTTCGAAATTTCTTGTTGAGTTTTTGAATGCTTCTTCTCTGTCTCTTTCTAGGTTTATCTTATTCTCTATTATTCCCTTAGGAACGATTTCAATTATTTTTCCATGTAGTAAATAATTTTGAGCCAATCCCGTTACACTGTGTCTGGTATTATTATATTCTTTTACGCTTTCTTCTGCGATTTTTGTCCAGTTTCTCTTTTTTTTTGTCTGAATTGATTTTACATCTGATCCTGTTTACTAATGTTTGATTTACCCTTTCGTTCAATCCATTGGAGAATGGACAGTCTGTCGCGGTGAAAACTAATTTAATGTTCTTCTTTCTTGCGTATTCCTGAACTTCCTTGGATGTCATTACTGGGTATCGGTCTGCCAGGATAATTTTTATGGAATTAGTTTCTCCTGTCGAATCTATAAGTTTTATGAAATCGTCTGAGCGTTGTGTTTTTGATGTGGACATAAAAACGGCCCTTGAAAAATGATCAATAAGTATGTGCATGTATTTCTTTGGTGAATTGTTATTGGAAAACCCTCCAACCGTATCGAATGACATTATTTCAAATGGTTTCCTGGCTGGTCCTAATTTCGACATAAACCCGATTGGTCTTCTCGTTCTGCTTTTATTTTTGATGCAAATTTCGCATTGTTTGCAGAATTTGTCGACAATTCGATCCATATTTTTGAAATAATAGAAGGGTCGGATTTTTTTCAATATATGGTTCCTTCCAATGTGACCAAAGAAATCATGAATCGTTTTTGTGATATGTTCACCAAACTTCTGTGAGACGAATATACGTTGACGTCCTTTAATATTCTTGAAAAATATTTCCGATTTTTTTATGAGGTTTTTTGTATTTTTAATGTTTTTTTTGTTTTCTTTTTGATCTTGAATTATGTCCTTCTTTGTAATAATATTTACCACTTTCAAAGCGTCTTCTTCATTTTCAAAATTTTCTAAAACGGGGTTCCTGGATAGTGCATCTGCTTCCACGTTGTCTTTTCCCGGCGAGTAGATGATCTTGAAATCATATTGCGATAGATAGTGCATTAGGTCTCCTAAGGTTTCGTCGGTTCTTGCTTTGATTCTCATTGACTCTAACTGTTTATGGTCTGAAAGAACAGTGAAATATCTACCGATCAACCAGTGTTGCCAGTACTGAATCGCCTCTTTAATAGCCAGACATTCGAGATGGATTGCCTTTTTCTTTGTCTCTGTTGGTTTCAATTTTCTCGAGAAATACACAACCGGATGTAACATCCCGTTGTCTCGAGGTTGCTTTAAGACAGCTCCTAAGCCGTTTCCACTTGCATCGGTATAAATGAATACCTCTTTATTTTGGTCGTATATCGAAAGGATTGGGCTTGAACAGAGATATTCTTTGATCCTTTGAAATGACTTTTCGCATTCTTCATTCCAAATAAACTCTGTATTTTTCCTCAATAAATTGTGTAGTGGTTCTAAAAGTTTGCTCGCGTCTTCTATGAATTTATAATAGAAATTAATTTTTCCGAGTAGCTGTCTCACGTTCTTTTTGTTTCTTGGGCGTTCAAATTCGCGTATCGCCCTAAGGTTATCTCTCCCTGGTCTCACACCGTCTTTTTCGATGATGTGACCCAGATATTTTACCGATTTTTCTGCGAACTTACATTTGGCTAATTTCAATCGGAAGCCTTCTTTTCTTATGACTTTCATCAACTGTTCTATGTGTTTGATATGTTGATCAAACGTTTCAGAGAAGATTAGGATGTCGTCAATGTAGTTAATGCAAAATTCTGCTAATCCGTTCCTTCTAAGAGTATTTGCCAGCACCCGTTGGAAAATCGCAGGAGAGATCTTCAGTCCGAACGGTAGACATTTCCATTGCCAGTGTCCATTTTGTGTTATGAATGCTGTCTTCTCTCGGTCCTCCTTTTTATTGGGAATTGACCAAAACGCTGAATTAATATCAAACGTTGAGAAGAAATGGCAATTTCCCGCTTTTACTATGATATCTTCAATTCTTGGGAACGGTTGTGATTCTGGAACTACGATCTTGTTTATCTCTCGGAAATCAATACATAGTCTATCTCTCCGATTCGATTCTTTTTTAAAAGCTAGTGTTACCGGTGCTGCAAATGGCGAACTTGATTCTTCTATGAGATCGTGTTCAAGTAGTTTCGTAATCTGGAATTCTATTTCTTTCTGGTCTGGTATGCTACATCTATATGGTTTCTTTGATATGTATCTATTCTCAGTTAATTTAATGGGAACTTCTTGTGATTTCCTAGTTCCCACATCAAATTTGTGCTTAGCAAATACGTCTTTATAATTTTCTATAAGTTGGCTTACCTTTTTTTTTTGTAGGTTATTTAGGTGTTCTAGGTTGTCCATAGGCTTGCCCGTCTCCTCGTATTCTGTAATGTTTATCTTTCCTTTTTTTTGTTATTTCTTCTTTCTTCTTTTCTATTAAATATTATTTCTTCTTTGTCATCTACTTTTTGACTGACTCTCAAGTTCTCGTCTTGTTTGAGTTTGAACTTTCTTATGGCGTTTAACCCTAGGATGAGATCATATGTGAAGTTATTATTGCGTATTATATAGACGTCTATTTCTTTTTCTATTTTATTAATTTTCATTCTAAGTTTCGCCCGGCTGCTCGTGAAGTCTTTACCACTGACAGTTTTAAACATACTTTTGTCCTTTATTATGTTTGCTTTTATTTGGTCAATGATCCTTTGGTTAATGTAGCTTGCATTGGCTCCAGTGTCGTAGACGCCTTCAATCTCTTTCTGATCATTGATTCTAACTCGAAGCTGTATCAGTGATTCGTACTTCTCCGGGCGTTTTAGTTTTTTTCATTTTCATTTGGTGTTATTGCCTCTTCGTTTTCTGATGTGAATGCTTCTAGTGCATTTACTCGTTTGTGGTTCCTCTGAACATTTCTGTTTCTGTTTCTACATACATCTATTGGGTGAAATCGGCCTGGGAAATTCAGTGCTTCGCAAATCACGCACGGTTGTTTCTTGGGTGGTGGATCTAGCTTTCTGTCCAATCTTACATTACTCTCTTGCGTTTCTTTTCTTTTTGCCTGCTCTTCATATTGCCCTAAAAGTCCGATTAAGTCATTTGTTGATTGTACTGCTTCTTTATCGATTTTATCTTGAATATGTATGGGTAATCCGATAACAATTAGGCTTATTCTTATCTCTTCGGGAATCTTTCTCATTACTTCTAATAGTAACCGTTCCTTTTTTATGGCATATTCGATGAACGAGCCTGAAATGTATTTAAAATTATAGGCGTATCGTGTAGCCGACCAACCTTTATTGCTAAAGGCTCTTAGAAATGCCGCTTTCCAGTTTTCCCAGTTGTATTCTTTATCCTTCAGTTGATTTGTCTGATACCATTCTGATGCTGTTTTTCCCAAATATTTTTTTAGGTATTTGATTCTTTTTTCGTCGTTTTGGATTTCGTATTTTTCACATTCTGTTTCATATTCTACAATCCAATCCGAGGCTTTCTGTGTTCCGTCAAATTGTTTTATATCGAAGTCCGTGCCTCCTCTTTCAAGCATGTTTTGCTTCTGGAAGATCTCTAATAATTTTTCCATTTGAAGACTGGGCTTCTCGGTTTCGGTCTTTATTTTCCTAGTAGGGATGATTTCTGATTCCTCTAAATAAATGTCTCGAAATACGAAGTTTAAGCTTGTATCGACGTATGATGCTGCCGTTACGTCGTCCATCATGATTGTAATGTTTCTGTAATGGCCTACCTTGTTTAAGCTGTTTGCGGCTTTCTTCACTATCGATAAATTGAATAGCTGCGGATGATGCTCTCTTGCCTGATATTCTGGGGGAAAGACATAACACACTTCATCTTCTGGTTTCCTTATGGATTCTATGCATTCTATTTTCTCTCCTCTTGCGTTCTCGTTCATGACAATACGTAGCTTTACCTCTAACGGCATGGCGTAGTGAAAATCGATTTGTAAGATCGTAAATCTTAGGGTAATTCAGGGATCGATTCTGAGTCTGAAAATCGAGAATCGATTTTCAACGTCCTGAGCTACCGTTCTTTCTTCTTCAGTCTTTAAAATCTTAAATAACTATTCTATAGTCTTATCTATCTCTAATCTAACTCTCTGTCCGTCCGTCTCAAAAGCAGCATGCCTCTTAAAAGATGGTCGTCCGTGAAACAAAAGAGGGTCGTTCTTTCTCCGAGAAACGAGGCCTGTCGTGCTACCCGTAAAACAAAAAGAATCCCTATCCCACATGAACTCTAGGGAGTTTACATATATATGTCGGAGATGAAAGGAAAACCGGAGCCCTCCGTTTGCAATTTAGGGAAGAGTCTTCTAATGCTTTAGCTTAGATCTTATCATAGTTGTAATTGTTCGAAATTTGTGATAGCGAAATTGGGTTCGAGGTGACAACTGGTCGCCGAACGTAGCCACGGCCACGGGATAAACGTTTTGCCCGACGAAGGTGTGGAACGGTTGTATGGTTTTTCCTAGAAATGTGATTGTGGCGGCATACGGCCTCAAGAACGGGCCTGGCCACATAGGATTGTATTTTGGAGGTGTCGATATAATGGGACACACGTTGTATTAAGAATCAAACTTCAGACAGAGGTTGCCTAGCAACGGCGCTTGGAACTCTCTCGATGCTTCCAACGAGTACACAACAAACTTTTGGCGGAAGTTGCCTAGCAACGCCGCTTGGAATCTTCTCGATGCATCCAGCGAGCATATAACAAATGAAACGCATTCGTACAGGGAGAAAGAATTCCATCAGTTTTAGGCATTCGTGTGATCGCCTTGAAGAGTGACATATCGAGCAGTATACCGAGCGTCTCAGTAATCGTATTTTTGGTGTCTAAAATTATTCTACGCATAGTAAAGGGTTATCCCGTTGGCCGTGGATTCGTTTGAACCCAATCACATTGTTAATCGCATTCATTTAACAGATTATTCGTTAATTTCATTATTCTGTAAACTTATTAACCGTAAAACATATTATTCGTTAATCATATTATCCATTAGTCTTATTATTCGTTAGTCTTATTGTTTGTTAGTCATATTATTCGTTTTACTTATTACTTGTTAAGCTTATTATTCATTACACTCAATATTCATCATACTTTGTAAAATCTTGCATATACGCGTAAATATAATCCCCGCTTTGTAAAACGATGGCGAATTCAAACGAAGGAGTGTTACGTGCCCTAAACTCTAATGTAACTCCGACATATATGTTACATTCGTAATAAAGTATTTTGTATTTCAGCAATCATGGTAACGTTAACGCTGACAAAGGGGTATGTCTTGTAGCAGTATTTTCAGTAATAAACGTAGTGATAAGGGGCATAGTAATAAGGGGCGCTGAAAAAGAAACAAAGCAGCAGCCAAAAGGGCTACTAAAATGCGATCGTGCTCCACTCTATATGAACCCGATCAACAAACCGCGAGTGGAACTGAATAATCTTGTTTCGCAACGCTAATTTACTAATAATATTTATGAAGCAGAAAATTCTCAAAATAAAACGCGACCAGTGATTCGTTATATCTACAATATCAATTAAGCTACCATTAAAAAAAAAAAAAAGAAAAGTCTGAAAATTCCCGAAATTTGATACGCAACGCTAATAAGTATAAGTCTACGCACTCGTATTTAAGCAGTACGCAACACTAATAGCGACAAATCGAAGTGCATTCATTTAAGAGGTTGCCAATGAACGATCACACTTGCACAGCTCTTGCAGCTGTGTAGTGTGATCCAGGAACAGTGTCCGACAAATACAGTCGAAGGGTTTGGGCATTTTGTAAACACAACTCTACTTAAGCAAACGCGACCGTTCATTATCGCAACGCTAACTCTTAAAGTGAATTTAATGAAAATTACTATTTACTATATGAAAAAGCTACTTTAAGTATTCTGGTATTGCTACTTGCAATACCATACCATAAAATTAATTGAAAACTAACACTTTTATAATCTAATTTTAAACAATAGAAAATAGGATAAATTCTAAAAATTCATAATAAAAATTGCAAAAGACAATCGCGATATCGTAATTCGCAACTCTAATTCAAACCGTAATCATAGAAAGATAAATAAGAAAAATCGCGATTTGCCCAATAGGACGATGGACCGCTCAAAAAAGCAAACACTACTACTACTACTACTACAAATACTAAAATCGAGCATAGTGACGAAGTAGTAACGATAATGACTTCCCATGCTCTGGATGACCCAGAGGATGGGGAGTCATTAGTAGTTGCCCTCTTGAGTGGCAGTTTGCCGGGCCTCTTCGGCTTACAGCCTCTTCTTTCTTCGGCGCAATGCCCGCTGAAATGAAGTCTAAGCTCGAGACTTCTAAATCGCAAACAAAAAAAAACTTTTAAAGGTAAAATAAAAATATAAACCGCGGAAGCTGATTGAAGTGCACATGGACTGACCAACGATCACAGCAGTGACTGAAAATCCTGATCTAAAAAGATGATTAGTTTGTGTAATTTTTATTTAACGGATTAACGTTCTTTGATTTTATATTTTACTACTTCGTATCTGATTAAATCTACTTTATTAATTTAATAATAACTAAGTAACTCTACTTTGTTAATTTAATAAATTACAACAAAATATTAATATTGCAAAAAAAGGTAGCGTTAAATGAAAAAGACTGAGACTTGATCAGATGGAATAATTGACTCTAAATATATTACTAAGAAAGAAATGATCTCAGACGATCACTTTATCAAAGCATATACTCGAAAGTGCAAAAGCAGTGTTCAAAATTATTGCTTTGATTCAAAAATCTGCTTGTCGCGAAGTGTCTTCTTGCACGTAAAATTTCACACATTCTTGTACGGGAAAAAATGAATTTTGACTCATATTTTAAATTCTAGCCAAAGTGAAATAAACAAACGTGATTTAATATTGTCACGATTAATTCATTGCTTAAGATCAAGTATATTTATATCAAACAGGTATATTCGTGTACATATTTGTCATTTGCAAATATTCATACGGAATATTAACATACATATTTATAAATAACACGAATATATTCTCAAGTGTATATGTTAAAACTAATTATCATAATCGCGCTGTGCAAGAATACCTATCCTAAATTAATAAATTTAAAAAAAGAATGTTACTACTCACGGGTATAAATAAATACCCGCGGTCACTATGCTCGCAAAAAATTCTACGTAATACAACCAGTCACCCGTGCCGATTCGGACCTTTCATCCTACGACATGATTGAGTGACCGGAGGAACAAAAATGCATGCGACTCACCGTTCGAAGCGGAGAAACAGAGGACGTACCATGGATGTTGCGCTATCCTAGGGAATATCATCATGGAGACCAACATCAGGCAGGAACCGTGTAAGGCCCAGTGATGGAAATGGAGATTGCGAAAAATCTGTTACAGAACAAAACACGATGAGTGATTGCTGATTATTTTAAAAGTTGGAGATAATGAAAAATGAAGGTTTATTAACTTTAGTAATTTTAGTAATAATAAAGATTGAAAATCTAATAAGCTTTGATAAGTATAAAAACTAAAACTCTAATATGAGTTTAAAATCTAAAAATTAAGAATCTAATGATTTCTGAAATATGTTAGTCATTTGTTTCATAATTCGGTATTAAGACTAACACTTATTTTATTTTAATGAAAGAATAACCTCAGAAAATGCTAAGCTCCAAAATTTTTAATCGAATTGTATTTCTTAATTGATAGTGATTAAAGAAAAATATACAGAATAGACATAATTGAAGTACGATATATAAAAATACTTACATTCTTGGTTTTTGAGCCACCATTGGAGCATTCCCAAGGAAGACAAAGAAGTTGAAGCTGTGATATGTCTATAACAAAACATAAGATATCATTAATATCGTTAATACATAATAACAAACTTGAAACTTTAGCAATAATAAAGACTAAACTCTAACAAATATGTAAATTGGAACTCTAATATAAAAATTTCAGAACAAAATATTCAGTGATTTTTTATGCGTATCAGACAGTTTTATTGTACTTTAATGTTAAAACTTCAAGACTTCATTTCAATTAAAAAGGACATTTACATCTTTCTAAATTATCAATAATTTTTATTTTATAATTAACAATATTTCAAACAAAATGTAATAAATAGAACAAATTGAAATACAATATATAAAATTACTTACATTCTTGAGCTCCTGGAGAGACTTTATCCTCTTGAGGGAATCACTGACTCTAATATTTAAACAAATAAATATATAAAAAAAGAGAAATAAGACTACGTTACCGCGACCGTTTAAATTATGATCGGCAAACAAGAACACTAATATCGCGTACAAATTTGATTGATAAAATTTTACTACTTTCGTGTGCGATTATTCGATCGAATTTAATCAAAACTATCATGATTTTAAAATATTGAAAAGAAACTATTGCGTAGCAAATACTGACTCTACAACCGCATTACGAGCGGTCACAAATATTCCCTGAAAATAAAACTGTTTGAGGGCGGGGGCGGGGGGATGGAAAAGAAGTGAAACGTCGTTTCGACAATTTTCTTCTTTTTCCTATCGAACGTTTATTTAGAAAATACTGCTATTTTTTATACTTAAAAATTATTATTAAGAAATTGACACAAGTATGAAAAATATTATTTAGTTGAAAATTGTGAGATATTTCCCGATAACGAACAAATGCTTACGAATACCGTGAATGCAATGCAGTCGTTTGTAATAATTATACTCTTTGCTATTAAAATATATACCGGGAATTTTAGTTATTAGAATACGAAAATGTCAGCAAATTAATAGATTAAAAGTTACTAATCAATATTTCAAATGTCTTAAATTAACAGTTTAAACATTATAAATTAGTGTTGTAAATGTTGTAAATGGAAGATTAAACTGTTACAAATTAATGTTTAAAATGGTATAAATTAATGATTTGAATGCTTTAAATTAATAGTTCAAATGTTGCAATTTAATGTTTCAAATGGTGTAAATTAACATTTTAAATGCTTGAAAACAATAGGTCAAACGTTATAAATTAATAGTTTAAATGGTTATAAATTAATGGTAAATTGTAAGAAAAGAATAGTTAAACATTGTAAATCAATACCTTGAATGAGACAAATTAACCGCGGCAATGTTATAAATTAATAATTTAATTCGTAAAAGTTTAATTCTTCGATCTGCATTGTACGATGTTTGAAACACAACTGACATCGCACGAGGGTAAATGTGTTCCTTGCATACCTGTTGGTATACACGTGACAAGATGCCAACGGTCGATCAAACAGAAACCGTTTGCAGATATCACAAATGTACCTTTTAAATATTGTAAATAAATGATGTAAATGTTACAAATAAATAATGTAAATGTTATAAATTAATGATTCAAACGCTCTAAATTAACAGCGCTAATGTTGTAATTGACAGTTTTAAATGGTGTAAAATAATATTATAAATGTTATAAATTAATAGCTTAAGTGGCATAAATTAATGTTCCAAATGTTACCAATTATCAGTTTAAATGTTACAAAGTAATGTTTTAAACGTCGTAAATTAATATACGTAATTGCTACAAATTAATAGTACAAATACTGTAATTTAATAGTTTAAATGGTGTAAATTAACATTTTAAATGCTTGAAAACAATAGGTCAAACGTTATAAATTAATAGTTTAAATGGTTATAAATTAATGGTAAATTGTAAGAAAAGAATAGTTAAACATTGTAAATCAATACCTTGAATGAGACAAATTAACCGCGGCAATGTTATAAATTAATAATTTAATTCGTAAAAAGTTTAATTCTTCGATCTGCATTGTACGATGTTTGAAACACAACTGACATCGCACGAGGGTAAATGTGTTCCTTGCATACCTGTTGGTATACACGTGACAAGATGCCAACGGTCGATCAAACAGAAACCGTTTGCAGATATCACAAATGTACCTTTTAAATATTGTAAATAAATGATGTAAATGTTACAAATAAATAATGTAAATGTTATAAATTAATGATTCAAACGCTCTAAATTAACAGCGCTAATGTTGTAATTGACAGTTTTAAATGGTGTAAAATAATATTATAAATGTTATAAATTAATAGCTTAAGTGGCATAAATTAATGTTCCAAATGTTACCAATTATCAGTTTAAATGTTACAAAGTAATGTTTTAAACGTCGTAAATTAATATACGTAATTGCTACAAATTAATAGTACAAATACTGTAATTTAATAGTTTAAATGGTGTAAATTAACATTTTAAATGCTTGAAAACAATAGGTCAAACGTTATAAATTAATAGTTTAAATGGTTATAAATTAATGGTAAATTGTAAGAAAAGAATAGTTAAACATTGTAAATCAATACCTTGAATGAGACAAATTAACCGCGGCAATGTTATAAATTAATAATTTAATTCGTAAAAGTTTAATTCTTCGATCTGCATTGTACGGTGTTTGAAACACAACTGACATCGCACGAGGGTAAATGTGTTCCTTGCATACCTGTTGGTATACACGTGACAAGATGCCAACGGTCGATCAAACAGAAACCGTTTGCAGATATCACAAATGTACCTTTTAAATATTGTAAATAAATGATGTAAATGTTACAAATAAATAATGTAAATGTTATAAATTAATGATTCAAAGGCTCTAAATTAATTGCGCTAATGTTGTAATTTAAAGTTTTAAATGGTGTAAATTAATATATTAAATGTTATAAATTAATAGCTTAAGTGGCATGAATTAATGTTCCAAATGTTACCAATTAACAGTTTAAATGTTACAAAGTAATGTTTTAAACGTCGTAAATTAATAACGTAAATGCTACAAATTAATAGTACAAATACTGTAATTTAATAGTTTAAATGGTGTAAATTAACATTTTAAATGCTTGAAAACAATAGGTCAAACGTTATAAATTAAATGTTTGAATGTTGTAAGTGAACAGCTTAAAGGAAAATTAATGGCTTAAATGTTTTAAAAATGTCTAAAAAAAATGGATTTGTAAATTTGTTTAATTAATTCATATATTCTGTAAAAAAGCAAAATAACGAAAGGCCATTTAACCACTTGCGATTTATAGAAACTTTGGTAGACCAGTTAAGAGGTTATTCGACAACCACGAGATCGAGCTTCGACATCGACTGGTAATTGTGATGAAATTCGATTAAATGGAAAGCTCCATGTAATTTTAACAGAACAAAAATGTATTGTTAGGTGTGTTCTTACCGAAACAAAGCAGGAGAAAGACACGAAACAACTTATTATTGCGATACTTGTTCCTACAAGCCAAGGATGCATCTTGGTAGATGTTTTATATATTATTGTAAAAAAAGGTACAAAAAAAATATTAAAAAATTATGTATTCAAAGATGTAAATATATATGGATTATTAAAATATAGTGTCTTTTTACATTAATTTTTGTATAAAATTATTTTACATTACCTACAAGATACTCGTCACATACGCGCAAAATCACCTCGAGTTGCTGCTACATCCAACCGAAAAGGCTGTCGAGTGCGAAAGGTAGTTTAAAAGTTATAAATTAATGTTCCAAATGTTTCAAATTAACCTTTTTCGGACGAGCGTCGGCAAATAGTTCACAGTTCCGGACAGTTATTTTGAAATGGCTGGCGTACGTATATTTTTCTGAGCGATAATCTTATGCGTATTTGAGCATGGGTATAGTAAACTAAACAGTATCATGTTATGAAGATTATAGATCTTCAAAAATCTTATCTTCCATTTATGCAGGATGATAGTCGAGTCAGAACAAATTTCAATCTTGCAATGGCATTACCACATGAATCAGAAAGCTTTTTATATCTTTTTTATAATACCTTATACACGATGCCTAAAAGTTCCAGAAAGAACATGTTCGATAGTGATAGTAGTGGTGACGAACATTATTTTGAACCTGACAAGATAGAAGACGACGACAGTGCTTCAGACAGTGGAAACGAACACCGTTCAACAATGAATCGGCTCAGATGTTTCAATATTTCTAGTAATAGTGACAATGATGATGAATTAAATATTGATAAAAATGATAATAAGCCTCGACAATGAATAACGCAAACGTTCAACGTGTATATTTTTTTCAACTGCGCGCGCCAATGCTTCTCGTCCACAGCGACGCTCAAGCGGCCCCGTCCGCAAAGGGTTAATAGTTTAAATGTTAATTAATAAATTAATGTTTTAAATATTGTAAATTAATAATATAGGATTATTTATTCAGAAATATTAGAAATTAGAATTTCCAATGATTTCTATCCTATATGATAAATTTATTAGATAGATGGATCTACTTACAGTGGATTAAACAGGAAACGATGGTTATTTAACGCGAACTTAATGTAGCAATACGATATAATTAAGACAATTAGATCGATAATTAATAACTCACAACTAATAGTTTACAACTCATGACAATTCGGCAACTCTGTCTCGACTCAACTCTCTCAGCTCGACTCTTGACTCGCAACTAATTACCTCCTCACAATTCGACTCTCACTTAACGACTGCCGATTAATTTGCCTTTCTCCCGTAAGCATCCCTTTGTTCTTCTCATACCCCCACCAGTGACGTGTTCCGTAACTGTCCGCGATCATGATAACGCACGTCTTCTTCCGCGTAATCACTCGACTGAAGGACCGATGACACATTGATGGGCCGCTTGGCCCATTGAAGTTTCCCGACCCTTTCGGCCTGTCGTCACTTAGGCTTTCTCGCAACATTGTTTATAGTTCACCCGATATTTCTTAGACAATCTGTCCACGATACTACAATAGTTTAAATGTTACAAATTAATAGTTTAAATGGTTAGTAAATTAATAGTAAATTGTTGGAAAAAAATAATTTAAATGTTGTAAATTAATAGCTTGAATGTTACAAATTAATAACGCAAATATTATAAATTGATAATTTAATTCGAACAAGTTCAATTCTTCAAACACAACATGACCTCGCACGAAAGTCATGTGTTCCATGTATACCTGTTGGTATACACTTGGCAAGGTGCTAATCTTCTGTCAAAAGAAGATTGTAAAAAGATTATCAGTTGAAAAGTTTATTATAAAAGTGTTATTATAAACGAGGAGATTTATAGTCGATAGTAAATTATTCTAGTAATTTCGAATAAACTTAACAGGTATAGAAGACCCAATCAACGTATTGCCCTTCTTACGCTATCGCATCGACATTGTCCTTTAGTTCCCTGACTTCCACGTACTATGTGTCTAAAATATGTATACATATGTACATATGAATATAGTTCGAAATAAGTATTTAGCGATTTTTAAGCTCTTTGTTACTTATTAAAGGATGGAAACAGTGCGATCCTGTGGTTGCAAGGGAATAAGATCTTGTCTCCTCTGCGAAACTGAACATAAGATTGTGAAACCCAACCTTAAGACTCATTTTGAGGTTATGTCCCAAAAGTTTGTCTTTTTTACAAATAAATTTTCTATTATGTTATATACTTGGACAATTAATTTATTTGGGTAGCATCGCTATTTTTAATATTTTTTGTAAAAGATTTAAATTATTTATTTATTATTTAATTTATCCGTCAATGAAAAGAAGAAAAATAAGAATTTAATATTTTGTATATGTTCTAAATGATTTCTATGTATTGCCCTATATTATTCTTGAATGAATTTTTGATTTTATAATTACCTCTTTCTTGTCTTTTTATATTCAAAAATGTTCATATATTTATGTATATATTCGAAAGTATATTACTTGCATTCTTTCCATTGAAAAATATGATATCAATATCAGTTTCAGTTGCTTTGTATTATATATACATGTGAAGTTTTTAAAATGCCTTAATACATCTTTTAATATAATATAATTGTTATGTTGAATATTAAAATCTCTTATTTTATTATAAAATTCTTACTAGACTTTGTAGAATGCACAGAAACAAATGATTTTCTAAAGCAAGTATGTAATTTTTAATGTAGGCAGTAGCATTGATAGCATATATGATACAAAGTTACTGTTTTATGTACAAAATATAAAAAGTAACATTGTTATTGAACTAGATAATTTACTTTTTTATTAAATTTATACACATAACATTTAAAATTTGTTTCTATGTCTTATTAACTATTATGGATTATAATATTTTAGGAATGTTCCAGTTATGTATATTGTCCAAATTGTGACAAATCGTGGCCTGGTTGGGATGCTGATCTTTACAAAAATCATCCGTATCATCGAGGAACTGCCATGGAATTTCCTGGTGTATATATAAAGGTATTTACTTACCTGTATCCGATACATCCTTTCATTGTTTAATTTCTAATAAATGATAATATTATTCATTAATTTTCCCTTTCAAACTAATTTACATTTAAGAATATAACAAGAGATTATCAACCACCAATTATAAAAGAAGAAGTAAAAGATTTTTTAGTGAAGAGAACTTGATAAAAAGTATTATTAGAATAATAATTTTATTATTATTATTTATATTTGAGATAATATTCATAAGAAATTAATTTCAACTTATTGTTTTATATTCACTTTTATACGAAGCTAGACTTTCTAAATCCTTGGGAAATTAATTCATTGAAGAACGCGCTTGAAAAAATACCTTGGGAAGTTTCTCAGAGTGGAAGGAGGAAACAGGTATTTCAAACAGAATAATATATAACTACATTTATTATTCTAAAATTTTGAAATATCGATAAAGTTTATTAATAGATAATATAGGAAGATTTAAGACATAATTTAAAAACTCCAGAATTTTGGTCCAAAATGCAACTTCAAGAAAAGAAAGCTTCGATTGGGTTCCTTTGATGGTTTTCCAAAGTCTACTCAATTTGTGCAACAAAAATTTTGCCAAGTACCCTTGCTTAATAATTTCCAAACGGTAGAACAATGTACTTTAGAGTATGATCCACTACGAGGAGCTTCGATAGATCCACATATCGATGACTGCTGGATTTGGGGTGAAAGGATAGTTACTGTGAATGTCATGGGTAACTCAGTTTTAACAATGAGTCCTTACCATGGTCCAGATACGAAATATAATTTAGAAAGCGTTGCAGAGTATTCAACTATACTCGAAGGCTTCGAATTTGATACAAATGATAAAGATGAAAGTAATAAAGATATCGTTGTAAGGCTCCCAATGCCAGAGGGATCGCTTATGATTCTTTATGATAGTGCAAGGCAAGAAAATTTTCTTACGAAATAGTACTTAAACATCTATATCGTATTATATTTCTGTAATTGTTTGGCAAATTTAGTTATACAATTATTTTAATTGTCAGGTACAACTTAAGTGAAAGTATTTTATAACATAGATAAAATAGAATATAATGGATGTGAATTTTATTGCATTATTTACATAATTACTAGATTCTCTTCTATATTTTTTATAGGTACAAATGGGAACATTGTGTTTTAAGAGAAGATATAACTTCTAAGCGAATTTGTTTGGCTTATCGCGAATTGACCCCTCCATATTTATGCACCTCAACAAATAATGAAATAGTCAAAGAACTCTTAAAGAGAGCTTCGGTCTTTCAATGAAGTGTGACTAAGGTTTGAAAATAATTTATTCCAACAAAGTATGTAATATAAAATTTGTACGAAATATTTGTACGTTTCATTATGTATTATGAAAATATATTAAACCCTTCTATATATATAAGCAAATTCAAGCACATATATATACATATATATCTACAGCTACAGTTTTATAGAAACGTAATAATAAATGAAATTAGATATCTACTATTAGATATTTAATTTCTAAAAGAAACTTACGAAAAGAAATATTAAATTCAGAGCAATGTATAAAAATCGATCTTAATTGACAAGAAATGAAGAAGGGAATATAAAAAATAATTTTCTTTACAAAATAAAGATATTGACTTTTAGAACTAAGAAAAATTGAAAGATGCTATTTTAATATAAATAAAATTATTTCATATTAAGAATGCGTAACAAAAGTAGAGAATTCTATGAATTCTTCAAAGGTTCAGAGGACATGTAAACAACAGGAAAAGTGGTAAAGGGATCTGATTTTCCCAATGGTTGGTAACCATTAACTAAACTCTCTCTTAATTCCCATCGACGTCTCTCCCTTTCTGTTTTTTGTCTTCTAATTGCTCGGCCTAGCATACAGGCGAACATTATTCCAGTTAACTAAAAATAAATTAGAATGTATGAAATGCTCGATTAAAATCGAAAAATTACATTTTTATTGATATGCCAACTAATTTAAATTTATTTTAGATTTGTTACAATATCATACAGTAATAACGTATATCTTAAATTATATGTCAAATTAGGAATAAACATGATAAATACTAACCTGAATAAGAGCAATGGCTACAGCTCCAGTACCAATATAAAGGGCACTCCTGTGAATGATAATTGAAAGACGTTTGATACATCCAGTTGCAGAAATATTTGTAATATCTGTCAAAAAACAAGATGAAGGAATAGTCATTCCTTGTTCTTTCCAATCTTCGGGTCCGTTGTATCCACAACAAGAGAGCTGTTGAATAATATATTCTATTATGTAAACAACATTTGTTAAATGTTTAACAAATCAGTAATTTTGACAGATGACAATTATGTAATGTAGAAAAGGAACAGTTTTAGAAATATCTTTGAAACATTCTGTTTTAATTTTACGAAAAACGTAACGAGATTGATTTAGTCTCTGCTCGCGCAAATAACTAGAAATATCTATTTATATATATATATATAAATTAGTTGTTTTTATATATGTATATGTATCCTAGAAGTTGAAATATTACTCTTGATTGTAGAAAATCAATGGCACTCCTAGCTTCGCCACTGTTTTCATATTGATGCATGGTCGCATTAATTTTGTCAGCAAGAAGATCTTTTATTCCATCTTGAAGAGCATAAGCTGCAATCCCAGCGATCAATTCCAAGACAAGAACTAATGAAAGCGATACTGCGAACTATTCAATTATAGTAATATATTTTTATTATTTGTTACATATTAAATGAGAAATAAACAAATTAGTATTAGATAAATAAATTTAATAACGCATAAAATTTGTCAAATTTTAATATACGATACGTTCACATAATACAGAAAAAGAAATATTAGGATGCTCACCACAAGAACCATGCAGGTGCTCTCTCTAAGTGCTCCGCAACAACCCAGGAAAGCTATTATAAAAACAAATATCCCAACAACGATTAAGAGGGTTGCTGGAGAAAAATAGCTAGGATCCAAAAAATGGGAAAAATCTTCGTAGACAGCATAAATTGTTGTTCCAATGGATATTATCATTATCCCCGTTAACTACAAATAAATAATTATAATTCTATTATAATTTTATAAAAAAATGTAGGATTTGTAAATTAAGATCTGGGTCTATAACATAATATTATAATAATATAAGTGAAAAATATTACTGCAGAAAATTAAATTATTTTTATATTTTTATTTTAAATTACGAGTTTCTATTTCATATATAGATAATTAATTGTAATAACTATTTTACCACGAATTATTAAAGCATTCATAGTAGTTGAGTACTATGAAATTGTTAATTATATACATATATATATATATATATATATATATATATATATATATAATGTATTTTCATATAAATGAAATTGAACGTAAAATTCTTAACTAATTAAAACTTAAAAATGTACACACATTGGTATTTTATATAGATATAGATAAATATATGATTGGATTTCAATATTTCATATATATTTGTTAATTTTTAACGTCAATGGCAAAGTTTTTGGCATTGTTGATATTAATATAACGTCGCTGATGATAATATCAATTCTTTACGTTTCAAATTTGTTTATTTTTAATATGATTTAAGTAGACACACCCGTACAAATTAGAGTCGAGTCGAGTCGAGTCATCGTCGAAAGGGCTTTCATTGGAACCGACAATTAAGGTATGATGTAACTCCTTTACTATATTACAGCTCTATCTAATTTTTTTATAATCACATCCGTGCTTTATATAAAGTACATCTTTCGTTAACATGAAAAGTTTATATTCTTACAAACATTCATCGTTCGTATTGAATTTTAAGAAAAGTAAGATATTAAAATTATTATACATGTAAAATCTAACAATACAAACAAATGTTAAAACAAATTGTATTTTCTTTCTCTTTAGCGATATACTACGATACTTATATTTAATCATAGAGCAACAATCATTCTTGCAATAACTTTAATGATTTGGATGATAAAAATATTTGAACCTGTAACTTCCATAGTGATTTAAAAAATTCATTTCCCTTATGCGCTATTAATGGTATATGCATAAAAATGCAAAGGGAAATAATAATAAATTATATATCGATAAAATAAAAATTTTGTACGTTAGCATTTTATACGTCTACGATATTGTTGTACAATATGCAGAAAAATCTTACTTTCTAACAAATCTAGGAAAACAATATGCATCACTTTTCGCGTGATCTCCTCTAGATATTACAAAATATTGAACAAAATGTTTAATTTACGCTATATAAAAATTAGCAGTTGGCACGCGTAGCAAAAATATTACAAAAATATTACAAAATTTCAGTTAAACAGATTAATTAGAACTTTTGCAATTTATATGTGCATCTGAGTTCTGTATTGCAATTTCATTTTCAAAAACAAGAGCACGAATTTCATCGTTATTCCTAAGATAGATGGAACATTCTGGGATACAGCGAAAAATGATATATTAATCTAGATTTTACAGAATAATCGAGCAAAATGTTAAAATTATTACTTGTAGATTAATGTTATTTTGGATTGAATAAAATTCCCGTTACATAAAGAAAAAAGTAGTCAAAGATATTTATTTTTTAAAAACTCAATGAATTAATTATATCAGCTTTTAAACGTTACGAAACGTATTGATGATACTAACGTGGTTGTATTCAAACGATATTTACGTAGTATGTAGGTAGTACAAATATATGTATGTCCATCAAATAGGGGCTGTCGAACCCCTTATCGTATAATATCAGTTAAAAATTGTATACGTATTTTTCCGCTGAATGCAACATTTTACAAGAAAGAAAACAGTGGAATTCGCTTATCGTTACCAATGAGACTACAAGAATATCTGAGCTGATAAGACAAGTCATTTACGTTTGCAAGATAACGATTACCAATTCTGATGCCAATCGCGGAGAATGAGAATTTTCATTCTATCACGAAACAACAGATCTATTTCATACAATTATTTTATCGTTGAGCAATGAAACCACATTATTTCCGTTTTATAAAGGAGCGAATTTCCATAGCTAGTAAAATTCATATCCTAGTATCTTGATGATTTTTATTCATATTGAAAGTAAAAAATGAGCAATGTATTATTGTGTATCGCTGTTTTTAGTTTATGTATTACTGTTCTTTCTTCTTCTTTTCTTTTCTTTTTTTAATTTACCGGTTGGCCGTTGTATGGAGTTTGTCGAATGTAAGCGAGTAAGAAAATGACGAACGAAAGGAAGAGGGGGCAAGGGACGGACATTGATGATTCGCGACGTTGCAGACCTACTGCACGGTAATAATTCATCGGGGACGACCTCACCTAGCCGATATCGATCCTCTTGTACGTCCGAACAACAGGGTAGATCTATGATCCGCGTCTATATCGAGGGTCGTATCACCTAACTTGTTGAATCTCAGGGCCGAGTATAGGGAAAATCGACGTCGCCATGGTTATCGTCGTAGTCAACCTCGACCCCGTTTATCGTTCTCATTTTTCCCCCGCGATTCGATTAACGTGTACTTACTTATTACTTGCCCATTTAATCGCATACATTTCAGGATGCAACTACTCAAGTTTCCGTTACACGCATAAATATACATGCAAATACATTAGCCAGCAATTTGATCAACAACCCACTAAGATACAGACGGCTGAAAAGAGTAAAATCCACGGATCTAATGTAAAATAATTAATTAATTACAAAATAAGTCTATTCCTGAAGGACTACTAAAATAGGTGGCACCTTCTCGCACGTTATACTAACGTAGATCACATTATTATTATTAAATGACCTATTATAGGTCAATTGTTACCTTACATATTAGGTTAGCCGGTTATTTTCAAATATCTTGAATTATTTTGGTATCTTGTTCGTTTTTTTCTTTTTATAACAATTGTATAATTGATATACGATTGATCGTACCTTATTGGAAATTATATATGTATTATACTCCATATACTACATAAAGATTTTTCACTTTATGTTTGTGTGAATATCTGTTTGAAGGAAAATAGAGAAACAAATAGAAATATATGAAAATAAATAAATTGCATTACGTCTACCTAGCATTTGTTACTATTTTCCTATTTATTTGTGTTCGTTTTTATCCATAAATGTTTCAATATCTATACATAATATATACATACATATATATATATACCGACGGGAAGGTTACGTTGCATTAATTATCATCACTTTGATTAATTCGTAACTTGTTACTCGATTAATTAATTGAAGATTAAGAACGCAATATCGGCGGAAAATGGCAAATAACGCACGAGGATGCATTTAGAATCGGGAAGAAAATGAGAAAAGTGAACAGTTGAATTCACGATTAAATGGATGAAAAGAAATATCAATATCGATCTGATCGAACGAATATTTATTTGGTTAATGGTCGAGGTAGAAATCGGGTTTGTATGTATCTAATAAACGCGACGTATGATCTTCGAAGGATAGGCGAAAAGAAAATAAAAGAATGTGGCTACAGACCACAAAGAGGGAGTTAACCGCGCAAAGCAGGTACTTGATGCAACGTAGGCCAACGTCGAGGTGTGTGGCAGCCATTTTGGTGTCCGAGAATCCTCTTTCACGCAGGTGCACTACGGAACTGAACGTGGAAACACCTAAACTTGATTCGATGTATCGTATTATCTACTGATAAAGCGGCATACGTACCGACGACACACGTAGCGCTGCTCACTTGTTTTTATAAGCATCTATCCGTTTATTTTCTTTCTCTCTCTATCTCTCTCCTTTCCTTCTCTTTACTCAACACCTATTCGTCCTTGTCTGTTTTTGTAGGTATTCGCGGAAACACACGTTATAATAAATGTAACAGTTGACTAAACAAAATCATTAAATCGTGAAAAGAAAGATTAATTCTGCTGCGGGCTTCGACTAAAGAATTTGATTCAATACGGTAACACACAATTTAGAATTTCCTATCGTAATATCACGTCATCGTTATCGTCACTGTAGCAATAGAATTTTCGATGTTTTGTTTATTGTAAATTGAAAACAACGTAAACCTTGAAAACATTTGCATAAAGCCAGAGGAATTTAAGTATTAATATAATAACAACTTTGACTAAAGAAAACACGTAAAGTATATTGTTATACGTGGATTAGATTACGATTACCAGAATTAGGATTATATCATTACTACTGTTAATACAATAAGGTGTCTCAGCTAATTAATCAGCTAATTATTTACGATTATACGAAAAGACTTGTCAGAACAAAGTTGAACCATTTCAAGGGGTACATGTAATGGAAGAAAGAATTTTTTCTCAAGTTCACTTTTTCTAGGAGATTGCATGGTTATCGGTATCTTTTTAAATAGAACTCTGTACAATTTTTTACCCCTGTCGATGTGATCTTCTATTCCCTGTATTCTTCCTAAACTATGGTTCCCGATCCCATATAGGGTCGCGTAACAGAAATATGAGTTGGTGGAAATTTTTGCAACTGCCGCAAGACCAGTGAAATGAAAAATATCAATCATCTGTCATTAAGGGGTCAAAGGTTCAAGAATTCATCAAGTTATTAATCAACATAGGTATAAAACACCAGCTTTTTAAAAAAAATCGTTTAAATGGATTTTTGCTTGGAATTAGGATAGAATTTCCAGCAATTTCTAAAATTGTCTTTTTACATAAACATGAACACGCTTATAACACTTTATATGTACTACATGTTTGTTGCAAAACGACGTCTTTGTCTACGTTGACGATTCAATTCTGAAAAACGTTGATATATTTTATGTTATGCTTCTTTTTATGTATATAACGGGGTAACGGGGTTTACGATAATAATAAGTCTTGTTATTCAATTTCAATGGGACCATTTTCAACTATTATTTTCTTTTTTTTTTTTTTTTTTTTTTTTCATTAATTCCACTTATAGTTACAGTTTATCCATTTGTCACTAGAAACTACTTGTAGGTTTTACATACTCTCAATCGTTTATATCCATTCTTTCACGTACCATTCACTCCCACACCTCTTTGCATGATGTATTGTATATAATATTATTCATAGTATTCGATATATAGTATATTGTATAATTAAAGCTTAAAGTTATAAATTGTTCATAATATTTCATTGTGTAACAAGATTTACCAGTCAATTGCCGCTTTACTACTGTCATTATCGATTCGATATTTATGTTTCAAACTGTGTTTTTTATATCTCCCTTGTAACAATACTAATATTCAGCGATTTTCAACTTTTATTGTATGCTTAAATATAGCTACATATATCACGTAGGTCACGTAATCATCAAATTTACATCGTGTGACATTTAGGAAAATGCTAGGCATCAAGCTGTAATAAAGAAGAACCTGCAAATGGTCGGCATTGGCACATCGACCGGCCGCTACGCCCATGCGTGAAAACATAGATCATGACTCATGCGTCCTATCATGTGGGTATGTAATTCAGCACACGTTCATTATTCATACTCTGAAAAGTATTACGAACCGTGCTTGATTTTATTTCAAACCAAGAATCTTTTCTTCGTTCAAGTTCCCTTTAAGTTGCTTCAAGCGTTCTAATCGTCTTCTTTTATCTCAAATTCGTTTTTTAATAAACTTACACGATTCAAGTGGAAACGACCAGTAAAATAGCAATTATCTTATACAAGTAATAGAGTAGGTGGTCTGAAACTAATGTTTAAATTAAAAATGTAGTTTTTTCTCTTAATGCGCATATATTCATCACGCATACAAGGAAATACAACGAAATTTTTGTTTTGTCTTCTTTTAATGAAATAACGAAAAATGATTTTCTACTCTTTTATTTCATGTACAAACTGAATGCACAACATTTTACTTCTTCTGATAGAGATCGCAAAACTTTTGTATTACATTTACTGAAGATATATGCATCAGTAGACAGGATGGGATACTAAAACCTGGATATCTAAATGTCTCCTTCGTTTTGAATGATATTGAAAAATGTATAAAGCATAATCTGAGTAGTTCCGAAAGAAAGGAAGGGCACGATGTACGACAGAACTATTTTTCTGTGGCCATTTTTTTTGTTCTTTTTTTTCTTTTTTTTTCGAATGTATCGAGGCCATTATTATTATTACTATTATTTCTTTTTTTTTTTTTTTTTAGGAAAACATCCTGTACGTGGATAGTGCATGTCGCGTAAAATCAGCGGTAATTTGTGGCACTTTCGGGAAGACAAAGTGCATGAGAGCAGTGTTTAGGCTCGATATGACGTCAACTTGGATTGTAAGTAGAATATTAATTTATATTTGTAATCCAAGATTTAGAATGCCAAGATGCACGTCACTGGATCCACTTCGATTACAATGTACAATGTGCAAGCAATGATTTTAATGAAAAATGTTTCAAATAAAAGTTAGATGATTTCGAGAGGAACATAATTTGTGGCGATTAGCTTTTTCATTAAACATTAATTATTGAAAACAAAGGAAATATGTAGATATTTCAATCTTCATACCATATTCAATAGCTCCTTTGATTATGATATGATAGTAAATCCTAGAAACGTAAAATACCTTTTTCATTTGACGCTTCTTAAATGGGACTATGATTATAGCTTTCATTTAGAATTAATTTCTAATCTTCATTTTATCATGATGCACGTGATACGTTCTCAAATCGCTGAAAAGATATTAGACCGACTCGTAACTGTTTCTAATCGATCGAGCTAAGAAAACTGAGAAACAGATTCCCATTGCCTGAAACAAACAACAAACTGACATGATGGACTATCTTAATATTTGAAATTGACAAATATCTATCATACATAGAAACAAAATTATATCAATCTATAATCTTCGTTTAAATTTCTCAATTGTTTCTGCTTTCTCGCATTTTACTTTACTTTTTACTTTTCATTTACACATACCGCTGCTTGACATTGATAGTGGCGCAACTCAAAAAATTTCAAATTCGCTATAATGGTATAATTGTTTTTATCATGTAAAACGGCATTGCATTTATAATTCTATCAGTTTTGCGTCACAGGGTAGTTATATATTAATAAGGCCTGTATTTAGTATTTTGAAAAATGTGAATTTAAAAAAGCGCCTTCACGAAAATTTTATCGCTTTTCAAATGTATGCCACTATCAGTGCCAAACAGCGATGTAATGATTACCTGAACGAAAGCAATGCCGAGTCCAACTCCACCAAGTTGCATAGCATGAGATTTCACGAAAGAAAGGAACTTATTATAGCAACCCTGGTGTACCACTGCTGACGTAAGAGTGCAATTTTTCGGTTCCACGCCTGCTCCATCAATACAACACGAGGGAGGAATGTCATTCGCGTCCATGTGTCCAATAGTTACCCAATCAGACGCGTTTATTGTGCCGCAACAATCGAACTGCAATAATATTCGTTTGTATGATTGCCTAAATTGAAGCGAGGAACCTGATATGTATATTTGTTATTTAAGGTATTTGTAGCATAGATCGATTTTCTTACAATCTTCCCGAAATTTCGATGATACGTTGTTTAATAGGTTTAATTTTTGGACAGTCCAGCCTTACCAAAATGGAATTGTTCATCTTCAAAGTTGAAAGTTTTAACACATAATACCTATAGCAGGACGTTGTAGAATGACTTTTTGATTAATTGCAAAAGAAACAGTTCTTACAAAGTTGTTAAAAGGCTAATATGTTGTTTAAAATGGCTAGAAGGATCCTTTTTAAAGAAAAAATTCAGCTGCGACTCCGTTTTCGAGCAAAAGTCATGTGAAATATGTAGTATTGGTAATTGCGGCGTCCAAAATGCATACGACGTATACATTATACAATTGTAATATGTATATAATATGAGGTTGGCATTCCTAAATTGTCCATTTCTAAATTGTTCGTCAGTGCGCGCGCGTAGAAAGTACAATACAGCCTCTTTAGCAAATATGACTTTTGACTATTAGCGTATTTTACTTTTAAGAGATATTGCCGTGTTACAAGTACCTTAATTAAGCTTCCATAAAATTGCTAATTTAAAGATTCCTAGGTATTAAGCTCGCTTTTTTCAAGAATTAGAATTTCCGTACAAATAACTAATATAAATATTATACATATACTGAGAGAAAAAGAATCAAAAGGTTTAAAAAAATAAAGAAACTTTACGTCGCGCTGAAGATTATTCCAAACAGTTAACACTTCTGAACTGTTTTTATACATTTGCATTGAATCACGCATCTTATTCTGAATAATCGAGGACGCCCTGGCTCTTAGAACGTATCCAGATATACCACCTGAGAATTCCAAAATAAAAACGACCACCAACAACGACGTGAACTGAAATCAAGGAATTACACTTTATTATTAAACTTTAGTTTCATTTACCAGTATAAAATTTTCGCTGAGCTGATGCTAGATGTCTCGTGACAAAAGATGTGAGAGAAGGAACATCGACAATATGTTCGTAAAACAAGGGTAATTATAGAGAAAGGGGCATACTATACCGATTTCAATGACCTTGAAATATATCGCTACCACCGCTTGGCCAACCTATAACGCATTCACTTATCTTTTTTTATTTATCTTAAAGGTGATTAACATCAATGAGCCAGAATATGCCAGAATGAAGTGCAATGGTAATAAGATTTAATTCAAGATTTTTGCGAGTATCTTGGAAACAAAGGCTGGGAGTGATGGGAAAAAAATTGTTCACAATGTAGACCTTCGCAACATATTTCAAGGTCATGGAAATCGATGAGATGTGCCCTTTCCTGTAAAATTATCAACTAAATAAAAGTCCAAATTTATTTATTAAGAAACTATTCATTCAGAGATTACCTAGAGTTACGTTACCTATAATAATCTCCGATTTTAATAGAAATTTGAAAAACTAATACAAAGAAGTATAAAAGTTTATTTCAATGTAAATTACCGTAACTATCATGCAATAACTTTCGCGTACAGCGCCGCAACATCCGAAAAAGGCTATGAAAAATATAATTGCACCGATTGCAATCAGCAGAGAGGGAACAGATAAAAATTTATTATCCAGGAAATGTTGATAACTGTGATAAACTCCATGAATCCCAATACCAATAGATAATAAGATTATACCCGTGATCTGAAAATAAGAATACACACATATCATCACTTTTCTCATTTCGAATAAATTATAATATAGGCTTAGATGAATTGTAATGTTATTTTATTTAACATTAACGTTATGACGATCGGCGACGCTTTTCAACGATTACAGCCTGATTCACGCCAGCGGTCAAAGGTATCGTCAGGTCACGATCGATCGAAATCTAAGATTTTACCGAGGAATTCACAAATCGGATCACAGATTTTCATTTGACTCGAACTACCTACTACTATGAATGCTCTCGTTGGATTACGCGTAAGCGATTTCGCCCAGTACCTGACTTAACATATACTAAATGTATTGTTATCGCTAATGCGAATGAAGCGCTTAATGATTGCCAACGCCACTGTAGCGTCGTGTGATTAAATTCGCATTTTGTAAGTTCTTAAAAAAACCCGCCAGCCCCTGAGAAAAGTTATTCTCGAAAGTAGCCGATCGTTTTAGTGGTTGTAGAAATCGATTTCTCCCAGAATACTTTTGTCTTCTATGAACAGTGGCTTATATAGTACGTCATAGAGTGAAATAGATATCGATTTAAGTCCTTCTAGTTGCATGTTATTTTTTTTTAGGTATTATCTTTTGCTGTTCTTCAAGTTCTACAAAGTATCGTTCAAATTAGGGTCAGACTGTTCCGAGGTTAGGCCAGGTTGCTGGACTATGGTTACAGTGTATACGTATCCTTGTAGATATATGTATGTCAGAATAATAAAATACCTATACAATAGATTTTTATGAGTATACGCATACGTATGTTTTGATCTTCAGATATTTTATTCATCAGACAACAATTTATTTACGTTAGAACCTGCATTTATTGTAACGGTAGTCTTAGTTATCTCAAATTCATTTGTTATATAAAATACTCTGTTAGCTTATTGACGTTGCTATAGGATGTTGCTTTAAATTTTTCCTATATCCCCATTTTAAATAAAAATTTATTCTTGGACATATTTTGTCGTATATAAATTATTTAGCTCTGTTTACATTGTAAATTGAATCAATAGAAAATCAGATTAGAAGATCTTTATATCCAATTACTAACTGACAGGGGAACGAGGCTAATACGAAGCCATGATTTTAAAAAATGCGGTTGCTTTGGACGTTCATGAAATCCCTCTAGACACACGTTGATAAAAACGAGACACTTTCACTAACGATTTGTAAAGAAATGCAAATTGTGAGATCTTTAGGCCGAAATGAATTTTAAAAATATATGAAACAAGGAAATTAGATAAAAATTACTGTTTCGATTAACATTAAGATAAACATTGCAAAGAGGATAATACAAATAATTATTTTAACAGATTTTTCAACTAATTCTATTACGTCTTTTATTACATTCTATGTAAAACTATTATCACTGTGTGTATATATCAATCCTACATAATTTCTCAAGTAATTAAAAACTATTTTTTTAAATTACAAACGTTGAATTGATTTAATTAATTAATTAAATTTTCAAGTTAAAAAATTTATTTTGTAATATTGTATCGTATAATATTCAAATATTCGTTACTTCAATTATGTCTTTAATATTCCTATAAAATAAACGGAAATTTCAATTGCTGCGGTGTCCGAGCGGTTAAGGAGATGGACTTGAAATCCATTGGGTTCTACCCGCGCAGGTTCGAATCCTGTCCGCAGCGTCTTTTTTTTCATTTGTATAAAACGATTTTTTAGTATCTTTAAAAGTTTTAAAACAGATTGCAAGTGAATACAATATGCTGCCTCGTCGCATAATGTACACAGATTTCATAATTAAAAGGATAAATTTACTTCATTATAGTTGATATTAATGTCAATAACGCATAATTTGTTTCCATTTATAACAATTATTGCAAACAAATATATTTGTATTATAGCTTTATATATATATATATATTTATATATATATATATATATATATATATATATATATATACATTACATTACATTACATTACATTATATTATATGTATACATATGTATGTAGATTGTTATATGCTATTAATGTATATTTTTCTTTTCTTTCTTTTTTCATATAAGTTTCAACTGCACCTATGTTGTTATTAGCGACGATAATATGAGCAGACAGAAATTTACTATTCAGATTTTGCCAAATAACATTATATAACGTACAACGCATATAATTAAATCATAATGTAATAAAATTATTGAAAAATACAGATAAAAGATATCTATACGTATACAAACTAGCTGCATATACATATGTGTGTGTGTGTGTGTGCGCGCAGTTCGCGTGTTTCGTCTTTTCATCTTTTAACTGGTTATTCATGATTCATTGTATGAGTGCAAAACGCAGTACTTTACTGCAACATATTTATATACATGTTTACTTGGTAGAAGTCTACATATATACGTAACTTAAGAACAGGAAAACAAGACGCAAATATGTCATTATATACGAAAAAAAAAAGAAACCATATCACTATGACAGATCTATCAAATAATTTTCTATCAATATGCAATTAGTTTGTTATACTTAACACATTTAATATGTTGAGTATTAAAAACGAAATATAAATGTTAATTATTGTAATATGTAAATTATTCTATTATGATATTAAATTATTCTAATAGCATTCATAGAATTTAAAATCTATATCGATATTTATATCGATATTTAGGTTATATTTAGGTTAGTATGAAATTAACGCAAGTCTTCTGTAATCTTAAATAAAGTAAATTATGAAAAAGAACATAACGTTACATCGGATTATCACCTCGACGGGATTTCTATGATTTAAGAAATCAAAAGGAAGTAAGATCATGCGGAACCATCTAATTATGATAACGTTTTGAACTACGCTGTGCTTTCAGTATGGTTCCATAATCAAAAGATGTTTAAAACAGAACTTTTATCGTTTTCTCAATATAATAAATAATTCAATATCTTGAACAATTTTCGAGAAGCGATGTACGACGGTAAACTTATTAAAGTACTTAAAAATTAAGGATTATTATAACAATGAAAACGCAAATTACTCACAACGAAGAGTAGATTGAAGATGAACATCAGATATTTGACACATCTTGAACCAAGAGATAATTTCATAGTAGTAACCATTATTTTCTTACAATTAAACGAGACCCTCTTTATTAATTTCGCAATATGTAACTATATACCTAACTACGTTATATTTTCTCCACTCCACCAACGTTAAAAAAAGGCGCACAAACCGGTTAACAACATCGCAACGATTCACTATGTTTAGACAGTTATCGCGTGGCTGCGTGTCCTAGCGCATGCGCAATCATAATACTCTTAACCAAGGTTACGAAACTTCAAAGGTTACCAACCGCAAAATTCATTTTATACATTTTTGTACATATACTAACTTCCATCATTCGTCCCGATTGAAAACCAATTAAATACAATATTACAATAAGTCCACATGGGAACATGAAGCCAAATAAAAGCAAATTTTTATATATATGTACATATACGAAATAATTAATTTAAACGTGAATCCTGAATTATCTTGGTTAAGATTCATAAAAACTATTGCACAGCTATAATATATACATAGAGTCTTAACCAGACAAAAATTATTGGAACATCGAAATTGCACAGATTTTGAATCAATATCCTTATTACGATCATCATAATAATAATGAGATTTATCATATCTAACTATTAAAACAAATAAAAAAGGTATTACAGTAGGTATACATAATATAATATTCATATAGTACAATTTTTCCATACCAATTGGAGCACCATAGTGTTTTAAAAACATGACGAAATACAGTTTATGAGTGAAAATATAAAATATGTATCTGGTTTACATTTACTATAATAAACAAAATTTTCTTGTTTTACTTATCTATTCAGCATACTGTATGCAATTTACCATGTATGTAATTGGTGATATCATTATTATTATTTGGTAAAAATTACAAATATGTATGTATATACAATATATATTACAAAAATATAGGGATGTTGTTTACTGCTGAGATTTTTTAATTGATTTCTGAAATATATTCATGAGACTTAAAAAAATTCTCCGTATGTAGTAGAATAATAATAAAACATTAAAAATTCAAATTTTAACGTGATAAATGCATACAACAGTCTTATAGAGGCAAAAATCAAAATAATTTCAAGTCGATAAATCGTAAAATAAGTATTATATCGAACTGAGGCAAGTAACATACAAACGCATCGTTTCTATTATAATGCAAAGAATCGATAGTAAGGGATTATAAGAATAGATCCAATTGCGAATGATATATCATATAACTAGCACTTCCAACTTCATGTCTGTATATCTCATTTAGAATTAAATAGAATTTTCAAGAATGAAGAAAACGAATGATATATAAATAGATAAATACGTATGTATAACTTTTACGTTTTAAGTATAAAATAAAATAAGAAAGAAAGAATATTTAAATTTATTAATAATTACTTCTAATACCTACTGAAAGTTTAATGTTTCATGTTATTTTTATTAAATGTATTGTATTATGCTTCTTTATTGTATTGAGGTTTTTACCTATTACAATACAATTTTAGGTATGTACACGTTTAACACATTTTTACTCTTATTAAGCTTTATTACATTATATTCGCATATAAAAATAATTTGCAACTTTTTATTAAATTAATCTTTATGACTTGAAAAATTTGCATTTCTACAAAACTTTAAATTAACGAAAAATTGTGTACAATTTTAAAAAATGAAATTGTATAATATATAAATATATTTATGTAGCATTATAAAGAAAAGTCGCTAAGGACATGTAAAATTTCTTTGGTATATTTTATTCTGATTCTGCTTTTATTTTCATTTAAAAGATTTTTAAATTTCTTCATTATTATTTAAAAAGTATGATATGTATAACTCATATAATATACATTTACACGTAAAGTATTTGTATGTTTCATAGAATGTTGAATTCTGTATATATCATAGATTAAAGTTACGCTTTGATATAATCAATATGTGACTTGTAAATATTTACTGTGTTACTTGTCTATATATAAAGATACTTTTATATACCTGTATTTTAAATGCTAATAATGAATAATAAATGTATTTATAATACTCATAATTCTAATTATAAAAGATAATTAGAAAATAATTTTGTATACTAAATCTATATACATATTTGACAATAATATAATCACTTTAAAAATATTTAGAAAGTAAAATTTAAAGCTCGAGGCTCTATGAGAAATATGGTCGGTTCTTTAATAAATTACCGGGAAGGTGCGCACGCATCTACGTCAGGCAGGGTGGATGGATGAAAATATGACTATTCTTTGGTGAGCTGTTGAGGTGAATAATCCGAGTGCATAATTTTGACGCAATTCTATAAAGGACGCACACAGCTTTCATACTGTTTGGTTACATTGATATTTATCATTTTTATACTTGATCTTATCTTTCTCGAAGTCAGTGAATAGTGAGTGTAAAAATGGTGTCCGGTGGAATGGCTTGCATCAAATACCTGACGTTTCTTTTCAACCTGATATTCGCCGTAAGTATTTGCTCCATGTTGTGCTCGTTACTTATACTCTATTCCATAAGCTCCAACTGTGTTTGATCTCATTCTCTCGATGTTTATTTAACATTCATTTAGGATTTTCTTAAATTTCGATAAATACACAAATTAAAATGAAGCAAAATAAACGGCGATTCCAATTGTATTAAAAATAGAAATGTTTAGATAGTTTAAATTTAAAGTAGCTGTAACGTATGGTACCCATAATCGTCGTTGTGCGAAAATTAGATTCGATCATTTGGATATTGTTTTTTATTCCATCGGGCCGCGAATTGTAGATTATTTGATTTGATTACATACACAGTAAACTCCCGAACCGCTGAATTCCTAAAATTAAGACCTACATTTTTGGATTCTATGTACTGAAAACTTTTTAAATGACAAATGAAAAGAGCAATAATTTTATGTCCCTTAAACCGAAGTTAAACCGATTATTATTTAATATTTTGTCGACTCTACTGTGAAATCCAAATATTTTATTTCCAATTCGTATATACCTACATATTAAAATACCTGTCCTAAAGTAATCAAGTTAAAACTAAAATATTTATCAGAAACCAAAATTTTTTATTCAATTCTCTCTTAAAAAGAAAAATTGAAATCAGCCTTTTCCTTGTTTGCATCATTATGCAAATCGTTTAAAGAATTATTAAATAACCTCTTCTTCTCTATATAGTATACTCATATCTGTATGAGTTACTCTTATATTTGCGTGGGTATTTATGGTTTCTTATGTTAGTCACGTATGTATACGTAACTGCACATAACTTCATGAATTATTCCTTTGTAAACCTACTCAACGTTTATATATTGTTATCTATTCTTATAAGCACTATTTTGAAATGTGATGATATTTTATTAAATCATATTTATTAAATTTAGATTAAAAATAATTACTATAATTATAATAATTATCGAAAATAATATATATTCAAAAAGCTAACTGGAACCTATTTTTTTAGTTCCGTTTTTTATTGCAAACAATAGTCATAAATTAAAAATTGTAAAAATTTCATTTTTTATATTTTGATGACTAATTGGTAAATAAGGTATTGTCGATCTCGGATCGGAAGTAACGCTCACGCTCGCTCCGTGCAAACGATTCGAGAAATTGGTGGGGATAACAGTGCGACTACCAAACGAGATGATAATGTGTCTGTTAAACGAGAAGTTACATTCTGTTCCTGGTAAAAAAAAATAATTTCTGCATACATTTCAATTGTAACAAGAATTTTAATAGTGCTATTGCTGTTATTTTTTTTGTTGTGTTATTGCTGTTATTGTTGGAATTTTTATTAGTGTTATTGCTGTTATTATCATTGAAAATAACTGTTAAATTTTTCTGATTGCAGATTACAGGAATTGTATTCATCGCGGTTGGCACTGTGATCTTGGTGGTTTATAGTGGCTACAATAATTTTATGGACAGTTGGTTCTTTACAGGACCAGTATTGATGATTGTAGTTGGTGTTATTGTGTTTATTGTGTCATTCTTTGGTTGTTGTGGAGCTGTCAAAGAGAATCATTGCATGATATTAACGGTAATAGCCTGCCATTATTTATACAATAATATTTACATAATTATTTTTATATAATAGCAATAGCCAATATTTATATAATAATTTTGTATATCATAATTTTTTTTATATTAGAGTAAATTTTTCTATAATTATTTAACTATAGCAAATATAGATATTCAATTAAGATTAAACCTGAAATCTGATTTATTTTTCTAAGAAAAAGTATTTCTTTCTTTGTTAATTAATTAATCTTAAATAACAATCTTTGTTTTCTTATGTTTGTTCCATACAGTTTTCTGTGTTACTGCTTTTAATCTTTGCACTTGAACTCGGTGCTGGAATTGCTGGATATATGATGAGTGGAGAAGTGCGTACAATGGTAGAACATCGATTAAATACCACTATGGAAGAATACACAACCAATAATGATATTCGTAAATCTTGGGATATTATGCAACATGATGTAAGTGTGCTTAATGATGCTTATTTTTACTAAAAAGATTTGAAATATAGAAAGAATAGATTTTCATACTAAAACTTTTCAAAGCATTTATGTAATATTACTTTATATTAGCAGTATTGAATGTAAATATGATATATATTATTAATTATACTGATATTGAACTATTCAATATAAATTGGTACATAATAAAAGTTAATGTTGCTAATTCAAAATCTCTACTATACTTTCTCACTGAATTTTAATAAATATATATTTCAAATAAACTGCCAAATTGTAGTTGGAATGTTGCGGAATGGTTGGCCCTAATGATTGGGCTCATGTTGGATTCCCAGAAAATACTATACCAAATTCGTGTTGTAAAGAAGTACCAGAAGGAAGTAAATGTGACTCAAATTCGATTCATATACATCTAAAAGGTTGTATGGGCAATCTTCAGTCTGCTACTGAGCATAATGCTTTGATCTTGGGTGGTGTTGGCATTGGCATTGCTATTATTCAGGTAATTTTTATTATTTACTTCTTCTAATTTAGGATATTTTTATATTATTCATAAAAAATTAAATATTGCTTCCTAAATTTAGAAAAGGATATCAAAGAAATAATTTTATAAAAATATACAAATCAATCATTGCAAAGATATATATCATTCAGTCGTAACATAGTGACCAAAAATGAATACTCTTCTACTTTTCTATTATTATGCGATTTTTTATAATTAATAATTTAATTAGGCCATATTGTTCGCATATTTCTTGTTTGCTATTGCATGACATTTATTTGTTAAATGAGGGTAATATATTATTCGTTAACGAAAAAAAATAGGATTCATATACTAAAATGGAATCTGTTTGTTTCAGCTAATTGGAGTCGTCTTTGCATGTTGCCTGGCACGTTCAATTCGTCGCGAGTACGAGACTGTGTAAGCAGACAGATACCTCCAATTTTAATGCCTAGAAAATGCACTCAGACTTCAAAATATGATCTTTTCCTTTCACTCTTTTATATATGTATATTGTTTCTGTGTTCTTCTTTAAGTAACAGAGTATTGCACAAATAGCACTTTATATGTTCTTTTTACCATGCTGCACAAAATAATATATAAAAGATCGCTTCTATAAAAAACTAATTAATTAATGCTGTTATCAGTAATGTTTTATATTTTATATATACGTAAGTAACATCACTTTATTATTCCCCGTTATTATAACTATTTAATACTGCAATTGTTGCTATTGCTATTACTACTAATTGCAGATATTATTATTAGAATCAATAACAGTGGTAACGAAAGCAGCATTACAACGTTTACTTTTGGTTTTGAATGTATTAATTCATTCTTAAAATTGCAATTTTAATATCTAATAAGACAAGTGTTTTTGTGCAGTATCATGTCTTTTATGACTGTTTCTTTAAGACTGACCATTTTTATTCTATGTTAATCGAGAAGAATCTTTTGTACTTTGTTTATAAACTGCACATTGAGATTCAAGAACTACAAACCAAAAATTATATATTTATGTTAAGAGATTTTTATGTTGAGTACGTATATATTCACATGTATGTTGTAATAATTTATTCATGGATAATAGTGTATATTATCTCAGTTTCTATTTGACCTTGTATGTATACACATGATATTATTGTAATTGTTAAAAGTATTAAGCTTCTTTCGTCAAATAATTTTAGTTTTATTTTATTAAATTTAAGTTTCTTTGTACTTCTGTAAAAAATAATTTAACACCGTAACTTCTTAGATTTTATGTGGCATTTTCCAAAATAGTCTATAAGTCTATAAAGACACGATGTATAAAACAACAATTTTTAACTAAAAAAGTTACGTTCAAGTAAAGAAAGATATTTAAAAGGCATTATGGTCTAATCATCAAATAAAATAAAAGTAACACATATAATAACCACTTTGATTTATGTTAATTCGTTATATTTAACTTTTACTTTTTAATTTGATAGTTGCACCATCATGCCTCTTATTTAATTAAAATATTATCTTATTTAAAGATAATAGATAAATTATTGTCACAGAAAGATGATCTAAGAAAATCTCTATTTATATAAAAGAAAAAACGTTCTATATACAAAGTTGTATACAAAGTTTACATAATGTTGGTACAATAAATTATGATTACAATCAGTAAATATGATTATATAATTACACAGTTGTGTATATTTAGATAATTTCGGAGACGATTTTGTATTGAACTTGTCTTCTACACTGATACAAGTTCAGTATTGTTAATAAACAACTGTGTTTCATTAATACTGATGCTATATGATTCTTTAAAAATTTAGAGCTACGCTTTCCATTATCTGGATGTTACACTAGATTACAATAAAAGAAATGGAAAGGTTTATTTCTCCCCAGAAAACTAGCGCTACATATAAATAATTCTATTGTTGGTTTTCAAAAAATATTAAAGGGAAATATTATCATTTAAATATTTCATTTAATATAATAATTACAATTTAAATGAAGATATTATTTAAATATAATTGAAGACACTTAAACGAAGATATTAATATAGATTTGAATAACAATTAAGTCTTATTTATTGTTATTTAATTTATAATTACATGAAGAAATGAAAGTACATAAGTTATATATATATATATATCTTTTTTTTTTTCTTGATTTTCTAGTTAGATCAAGTTACGGGTCGCGACGATCCCGAGACGTAACATAATATTGCAAGAATAAAAATAATCTTTATCTTCTTATTTGTGTCAAAGACAGAATTCTCATAAGTTTGATAGCTGCTTTCCAATAAATACATTCTGATTGAAATTTAGTATTAATGGAAGAACTATTTCAAATAAGTAAAAATTATACGTCCAAATTTCAAAGCAACTTAAATCTTTAATATTATCCATTTGAATAGTAATGCGATGAATAGCGTTATAATATGCAGTATGTAACATAATATTAAAGATTTTAAATGTAATTGAGATCCTTATTTTGGGAAGCGTAGGTAACTGTGCACCTTCTCACTTGCAACTTGAGGTATTCAACATTATCTATTAGAAGTTGCGTGTTATTACAGTCAACTTAATTAATTTCTACTTCCAGCGAGACAGCAGCGCACTGATTCAACACCCAATAGGAGGCATTATAACTAAATATTGTTCGTCGTGCATTCATTAAGAGAATAATTCTAGAGTCGTCGCAAGACCATTTATTTAGAACTTGGCTGTAGATTAATCAATATTTATCTGCAGTCTAGCTTAAGAAGAAAGCAAATTATTGGAGAATATAATTCAATATACTGCCATTACCTGCCAAATGATTGAGACCAATTGTCTCTTTCTTAGACTGCACTATATGTGGAATTAAAGCTTATGGCATGGGAATGTTTAAAAAAGAGATAGAAAGGTCATAACATATTTGACTTGACGTTTATTGCAATTTAAAAGGCTCTCTCAAAACTTGATTTCTTGGAAAGAAAAATTGTCTTTCAAATTTTAACTCTATGTAACATGTTAAATTCATTCTAACTATTGTATTTACATAAAATATATTTTTTCTATACACATAGGGTTGGGTAAATGTTCTATTTGTAAATATTAAAAATAGCTTGATAAAGAAAATTGATTTAATAAAATAAGTCAATAAGTAAATTTGAATGAATGAAATTTTCAATTTAATTTTTTATGATGATTTCTACTAATACTCTAAACAATATGCTAATATGCTAAATATTAATAATAATGCAAATTAAAAACATTAAATGCATTGATGTAATGTAGCATTAAAAGATAATTACATTTTTAGAAAATGATTGGATGGCAAGCTATATAAGATAATGTGGTAGTATGCAAGAGAAGATTAAATGAATCACTAGCACTAAAGCGAACTGATTATAATTGTTAATTATTATCTGATTACAATTTCATGATTTTGGTTTTGGAACAATGAAAATAGCTTTTGCCCAACTCCAATATCTAACATGTTAACATGAAAATCATGCGTTACAATTTACTTTTCTTTGTAATCTCTTCAAAGAAAAGAAATTTATCACAAAGTACATTAAATATTTTTTTAGAACAGTTTAACAAAAACTAATTTTAATAACTATTATATGGTGCAATAATTCGCGTAATTTCAGTATTAATCAAAGAATAATAATTGTCACCTTCCACAAAAATAAAAATTTCAAAAATGATATTATACAATAAATTAAATGAAGATTGAGTATATTAATTAATTTTGTCTTCAAAATGAAAGAAAATGATCGTTGCGCTATATTATGATTTCGCAATTAATTATACGTTTGGACCAAAGTTTTAATTTCTGCAGTGAGAGAATTAAAGAAATTTAATGTATAACCACCTGACACGAATATTAAAGTTTGCGACGACTGGTGTCTATTACTGTTGACTATTGGAACAGCTTCCGAAACATTACGAAATTTACAAAGTAAAATTGCAAATTTATGGCATTGCGTCGATTTAACGAACTCTATTATAATTATTCGAATTGTTATAACTGTTGTTTTCGTTTGAAATCTCGCATATTTTAACGACAAAAAAAATAAAAAGTTTGAATGTTAAATAATAATTAATTGGTTGACTAAACCAAAAATAATTTTATCAAAATATTAATATTAAAACCATTTAGTAACAAATTACATATTTTGATGATTCTTTTTAAACAGTATATCACTAGTTTTATAATTATTGTAGACAATTCATAAAAAAGATCTTTTATGTTGTTTATTTATGAATTGTTTATTTTGTGTAACTGTTTAAGTGGTTCAGTGTAATAATATATTTTTCAAAATATGAAAAGGAAGGAATCATTCAATTAATTTTGTAATTTGTTAAAAGAAAATTTAAAATTTGTAAAATTTCGCCTTTGTTTACATCAATTATAATTGTTTACTAAAGTAATCGTGACTAGAAAAAGTATGTTCAAAAAAAAAAGCGAGGTTTCAATGAGTTTCATTTTAAATAATGAAAAATCACAAGCGGAGAAAAATATTTCTCGATAGATAATACTGAAGCATTAAAGTGTGCCTAATTTCTTGCAACGTGTCTAAATCATTAATTAATATATTAGAATTGATCGAAGTAATTAATTTAAATGACATATTACCAATCATTTTAATTAAAAGTAAGCACCTAAAAGATTTGCTTTTTAAACTAAATAATTCAATATGAGGCAAATCTTTCCCATTGTTTACCTTTGTGCTTTAATTATAGGAATTTATTTAATAATAGTTCTTGTTTTAGATTATCTTCAAGTTAAATTTTTATTCTAAATTTCATTTGCAATATTTTCACTATACGATAATTTGTTTATTTTAAACATATTTCATTTTCACAGTTTCTACTTTTTAAATTTCTACCTTCTAAATTTATATAAGATTAAGTTGTATAAATTTTTTATAATTTATAATTTAATCTATAATATTAAGCGTGTAGATGTTAAAATGTTTCTGTTACGTTAATTTCGGTACATGTATATTCATTTAATTTTAGACTCTATTAGATTTTACACGATAATGATATGTTAGATGTTACAACATTAAGATCTTTTTATTCCATAAGGAACGTTCTCATTTAATGGTAATATTTGATCTATATCAATTTATGTATAATTTCTTTGAAAAATTGTAATTCATACTCTATGTAATGGAAACGAAAATTAGCATTCGAATGTTACCTTAGATGATTGGCTGACAAAAATAAAAGACTGATAATAATGTAATAAAGACAAAAAACGAAGTCAGTATTAAATGAGAAGTAAATAGTTGTTTTTTGTAGCATTTAGTCGCTTACAATATTTTTCTACTTGTAATTTAATTCATCAATTAATAATTAATATATTATTAACGTTCTTTAAGAGCTGACCACTTTAGCACATCTTGTTCATATAGCTTTTATCTATACAAATAAAATATATTAAGTAAAGATTGCATTTGTATCCTCAATGAACCATTATTCCCATTAATTGTAAATAATAATTATTAGAGTGAAATTATATTTCTTATAAGCATGCTTCAATTATTTATGTGTTTCACTTAAAAGAAAATAAGAATAAAAATAGAGAAAGATCAGTAAACATTCTATACGACCAGATTTTCTTCTTTTATTTCGTTCTATATTCACTCTAAGATTAGCAGACTAACATTTATTAATCATATAGGATGCTCTCTTGTAGCGTCTTACAACTATATGTTGAAAAGAAAGTAAAAGAAATTCACAAGAAAAAATAGAACAGGAATCCGTTTAAACGATCTTTTGTGCCATAATATTACCTTAGAAACATTAGTTATTATTGACTACTTATATATTCTCTAAATTCTTCTATCGCACTCTTTCTTTATACGAGTTATAAAAAGCTGTTTAAATTTAGCACATTTCGGAAATTATCGAAACCTTCTTCTTACGCGAGTCTTCAAATGACTCAAAGAATCGTTTAAACGATCTCCTTTACATAATTATGATGAAACACGCTTCATTAAAAATGTTTTTACTTTTTTTTGACATTTAATTACAAAAGAGCAAATTTCTACGTACGATCTATATACAATTTCAGGGGTCCAAAAGATCATTTTATTAAGAACCGCACAGAATATATTTACAAGAATCTCGACAGTAATTTCAATGAAATAAAAAACAAAATCCCTTTGCGCGACGCAAACTGTACAATAATTAATGAATGAAATAACTAATTAAGACAGTGAATGCTCAGTTCTAGAAACTTTAAAATTTTTGTCTTTTGTTATTATTAATTTCATTTGTGGTAGAGGCTACGATGACGTTAATAGCTGAACAATTTTTATATACGTTAATTTATCTTTTAGTAAAATTAATAATTAATCAGTATAAAATGTATTTGAGTTCTATAACTTGAATACTTCGTTCATCTTCAATCTCATATAAAAAAATTGTACAACAGTATTACTTTTTGAATTATTTGTTAATGTAATCAATACAAATTTTATAGAAATCATGGACTGTGACTCTTTATCGTTAACATAGAGAAAATTATGTTTATTTACAGTTACAGCGATTTAAGTTTTATGGGCCCGATTAAAACAATCTTGAGAAGCATAGTGATTGCTACACAATTTTTAACAGATTTATCAAAGTTAATTTAGTTTTCATAGTTATTATTTGTTTCATATTCATATTCATAGTCAGTTACCCAATAGGTATAATCAAATAGATTAAAAACTACGTAAAAAATCTCTACATAATACTATAATCTTTGTTAACTCGATGGAATGAAATGTGTTTAAATGAAAATTAATTTCGATCAAATAATTTTACGTAATACGATTAACCATACTTTATATAGAAATTATGTAGAGTGCAACATTTTAAAGGGACCCTTATGATAACTATCAGCCTAATTACTTACAGGTCAGATTATTTGTATTGTTCATAATATTGCCTAACCTATCAATATTATTCGATACTCTCAATGGACATACCACTTTAAATACTATCTCATCGCAAATTTTTAAAACGAGCAAATAAACGAAAGGAACAGAGAAAACAAGAAAAAGATAGAGAAGCCCTCACTTTCACTTTTTCACCCCTGTGCCATACTTTTAAGAAAGTTTAAGAAACTAAAAGTTCTCTTTATTATAATTATGAAAATGTGTACTTACATATTACAGAAATTCATAATACCAATCTATTACTTTACCTTGAAAAGTAAATCGCTTCTAATTCTGGAAGACATTGTACAATAACTTTTATATTTAAAAAGTCTTGTATAATTTAAAAGAAAAATTTATCATAGATCTATGCTTTACAATAAAAAAGAATACTTTCTGTTGAATTTAATATATTACATTGGTACCAATTACTAATATCAATACCGAATATATTTTGTAAAAGTTTATTAGTTAAAAGAATTTTTGATGCTACTATAGAAGTTTCGAATCGAATTGATGCAAATATTTTTCATACAAACAATTTATTATAAATAAAAAAAAAAAAATGGATATTTGCATGAAGATCAGTACATGTAATGGAAAAAATGATTCGAGACTAAATATTAAGGCTAGATGTACATTTTTATGGCATCATTAGTCAATTGTATTCACAAGAATACATTTTGGAAGATATAAACGCGTTTTAAGAGCTGTAGGGTGAAAACGAGAGTAGTAAGGTAGCACATGCACGCACATTCATTCATCTTAGGCACATTTACATACTCGATATAAAAGCACATCACAATGATCGTATGGACGATCTTAAAGAGTCTTTCATTTAAAGCAATCCTTCGATAGATATACATATACATACGATAAGTTTTCGAAGGTGCAGAGAACCTGAATCATGATTATTCGAATGATCACTTATAATCATTAATGGGATTTATTAAAAAGTATAATTTAAATATAAACAGAAATTACGATTATCAAGTACATTTCGGTACATTTTTTCGAATAACCGAACATTTTTGCCAGCTGTGAGGCATTTTTTAATGTGAGGTGGTAACTTCCCTTTAATGCGACTATATCTAATGATGATTAGCAAAACAACGTCTGTAAAATAATCACTGTTTACACGGACAAATAATTTTAATTAAAATATAGTTTAAAGAAAAGTACCACTACATTAAGGCAATTTTAAACTTACAAATAATGTTCGATTAATCGAGAAAATTTAATTATCTTCATTAATTTGTTAAAAATGACTGATCAATCCGAATAATCAAAATTTTAGCATAGTCGAACGGGCTCCCTTAAGTTCGCTTTGAAAGAACAAGGAGATCAGCTTTATTCAAAAAATCATTCATGTGGCATAACGCTTAGTCCAAAGTCGTGCTATGCGATCATGCTCTTCTCTATTTTGTAGATACTGCGTTGCTATACTTCCTACTAAAGGGTCCGCTGAAACATAAACAATATCATAAATAATAGCATAATAGTAAATTTATTCATATTCCTATTTTATATAATATATTCATTCATTTAAGATGATTTTAGGATAATATAAAATTGCACAACAACAAATTTGAAGATACATAAATACATATATTAATTTCGTTAGCTTTATTTAAAAGAAAATATATTCTATTAATACCTAAAATAATTTAACTATAATATTTATGAAGTTCATTTTACCTGGATTACAGTCTGTTAAGAGAGAACAGATAGATAATAGTACTTTTGAAATTGTTAGCGCGGGAGACCAATTATCCTTTAAAATGTCCAAACAAATTACACCCTGACTGTTGATATTACAATGATAGATGCGTGTTCGGAATGTAACCTAAAAACATTATATTAACGATTAATTATATCTTAATGATTTTCTGTCACTCTTCCCACTACTTTTAATAGATGATCCACAATGGACTGTTTTTTATTTGTACTATATAATACAATACGTTCTGAAAGATACGCAGCCCGTTAATGAGAAATTACAAAGATTATAAACGTTTTATAATGACTGCATAAAAGTCTCTTTCTCAAAGAAAATATGCTGTATTCTTATATTATCTTTATAAACTAAGTACCCAACATTTAAAAGTTAAAATCAACATATAACTTCATCTTCTTTATTTCAAAGCTATTTCTATATTCAGTTTCGTTACATTTTGTTTTTAATAAATTACAATCTAAAATTACATGTTTAATAAACTGTCACTAAAATTTTATCGAGTATTATTTGCTATTAATTTTACAATAAATGTATGTGATTAAAACATTTTTTAATATTATATAGAAAAAAGTTTGAATAATAATTTAATAACGTAAATTTTGATTAGAACGCTAAAGCATTAAAAATAGAATAATTTATTGCAAATTTCATGTCATCTTGTATATAAACAATTTTTCTTTATTTTAATATCGCATTATTGCACATCAACTCTATAACTTTTACTGACATTATAATTAATTTCGTTATAAAATTTATCACAAAATTAATAATAATTAATTATGCGATTCACATACCTTTGGAGGTTTAAATGGATACTCTGGGGAAAAATGTATGTCTAAGAAAAATACTCCTCCCTCATAAACTGAACCAGGAGGTCCAAGTATTGTTGATACCCATTCATATAAATTGTCTCCTTTAGGTCCTGCACTATAAGATAAATACCAAAGTTACATAGATTATTTAGTAGTATAAAAGAACAAAGAACAAAAATTCGGATTTTGGCAAAAATTAACAATTAGACCATTGATTGTAATAAAGCTTTTCTAATTACTAAAAGAAAGAAATTTGAAAGTCAAACTATTGTTCACTTTTAGTAAACTTTAAGTAAGTTTACTTTAAGTAAATACTACAGTCGAACCTTGTCTTATATTATTCGAGACAATCCTAACAGCTAGAAGAAAGAAATATCGAATTTTTTGTTTCTCAGATTCAGTTACACATAGCATAGCTTACAAAGTAAGTTTTACTTCAACTTCTAGAGATTTTCGCAATGGAGGGGAATGAACAGAATTGTAGTTTTATAGAGATTTCTGAATTATCCAGGTTCGACTGTATTATTGGCACAAACCGAAAGTTAGCCAAAATAAGCTTTACTGTGAATGTGTTAATATCACAAATAACATAAATGATAAAAATAATTAGGTGCAAAAATCAAACCTGCAATTTGGTGGTGGATCTAATGTGATTTCTGCCAATTCTTTTTGTATCCTGCGACAAGAAGATTAGTTTAAGCTCTTGTTAAGTCTCCATGGCAGAGTCTTTTTAATTTTGGATGATGGATGTGCTACCTTTTGGCGGATGTTCCTAAAGCTTTCGACATCTTTGGATTAGGCTTCGCTTCCTTGCTCTCTGGCTTATTGTCTGCCAGTGATGAACCACGCCCCCGGCCAGTTCCACTGGAACCTGCGCCTGATGACATGGCTCTAAAATGATTTACTTAAGCTGTAAAATATATTTACTTCAGAAATACATGTAATAAGATAGCATACAAGAAATCAAGTTTAATAATATATATTTCATTATTGTTACATAGGTAATAAATAACAAACAAATATGTAGGTTTAAATTATCAAAGATACAATAGAACAAACCTCGTGCCCTTGACTACGGACGTCGGGAACCTCTTTGGATAAGACACACAAAAGAGAAATACTCTTAGTACCAATGATAGTATATTCTCACCAAAAATTATTAAACGAATGATTCTCTTCTCACCTAAAATTTGATAAAATACAAAAAAAATAATTTCAGTAGAATTTATTTCTTTAACATAATAATATATGTAGTAATTAAGAAAAATTCAAGTGATGAGATGAAATTAACTAAAAGCATTATTAGAATGATAAATATAAATTCATGTACAAAATTGTATTCATAAATACATTTATAATTACAAACATTTTTTAAAAGATACCTTTAAAATTAATAAATATCCCAATTAATAGATTGTGACATTACATATTTCATTATTGACTTTTCATTGATAGAATAAAAATTAGATTAGGAATATTGCCTTATACGAATAACACTTTAGTCAAAATAAAACACTTATAATCAAAATAAAACAAATCCACAAGATACAAAGCAAATGTTCACATATTTCTGTATTCTACTATACATAAACAAACATTACATGAATAGTTGTACAATCTCAGTAAAAATAATTTTGCATGACAGTTTTGTTAATTTAAATTATATGAAAAAAAGAAATATGATATGCATAAAAGAGATTAATTAAATTCTGTAATTTTATAAATGTTTGTAAAATATGGAGTCATATATCTTAAACAAAAATGAAAAATAATTGTCACAAAACTGAATCTATACAAATGCCTAAATCTTTATAGAATAAGTGAAAACATATTTATTAATTTGTGCTAGATAACTAATTTAATCGGTAAGATACTTAAAACATATTATCAACATTGAATAAAGGGATTTGATAATCAGACAACGAAAGAACGTACAATAATTATCAATAATTTCTATTTAAAAAGAGAATCATAGAACCATTCATGATTCAGAGGAAGAGGTGTGTTACCTCGTTGGTAGAAAAGTTAGCCTTTCGATCGTTTCAGAATAAACTTTAGGACCAAAGATCGAACCTACGTAAATCCCAAGTGAACCGGCCGAATTCTTTATTGGATGTACTACTGGAAGCGAACGTGCTCCTCAGGTGCTGCTGTGTATGCTGGCGGGCTTCATCGTCGCTCTCATGTCTCGAAGTCACGATCGCGGCGTCCCTTTTCCCTCGGCGAGCGCCGAAACGTGCGCATCTCTGCGTCGCCGGATGTTGACTCTGTCGCCGCCGCGGCGGACATCGGTAATCCTAGCTTCTAGATGGATGCACTGTCTCCATCATTATTCAAAAATATACAATACCAATCATTACCAATAAATTCCCTAACATCAGTTTTCGTCTCTTTTTTTTTTTGTTTTTCATTAGGTTACGGGGTACGTTAGTCCACAATAACAATAAAAGTTGGAACTATTTGTTTGATAATATACTTGAGATATATTATTTATATGCGTAGGTGATACAAATATGAATTTCCTTCTATTACTATTACTTAAAAATCTAGTTATTTAGAAGTATAAAAAAATGATAGCTTCATTTGTATGACGCGCGCGCGCGCGTGCGCGTACGTGTGTGTGTGTGTGTATACAGTGGGTCGAAAAAGTTTTCGTACCTACACTTGTGCACAGAAGAGTTTCATTTTTATATTGTGCTTATCATATAAAACGTTTTAAAACTTTCATAACACTAATGAGACGCGATTGCGTGATTATATCGGCAAAATTTTATTGAAATTATTATATATTATATATGTGCAACGTATTTATTGCAGATCTATATTTAGTAAAAGCTTAATATACAATATGAATAGTAATACCGTCTTAAGCGTATATCTAGTAAGTAATAAAAATGGTCTCACTATATAGTGAGACATATTAATACTGTGGATGATTGCCAGTTTAAATATTTTTGTGATTGGAGTTAGGTTTCTACAAAATATATGTTCGTATTAAATATCTTTAAACCTCTGTATATTTTCAGAATCGTTAAAAATTTTACCAATATAATGTGATAGTTGGGTGTCATTACAGCGCTAATGGAATTTTAAAATGTTTCGTATAATACACGTAATATGATCATAAAAAGCATACCCGCTGTATGTATCTGTTATAGTATGTATATAAAACACAATGGTGGGATATTAAGTATTTTGTAGACGTTCAACAGGAACTTTTAAATTCTAGCTTTCCTAAAGTTCAACAGGAATTTTTAAATTATAGGTTTCCTGAAGGCGAATTACATATAACAGTTTCGAGTTTATTTTCGCGGATGAATTTTTAATTATTTCAAAGTTTTATCGCGTACTAACTGAATTAGGAGGACACTACTGTGGACGAAAACTATGCAAAGATCGGTTATATTCATGCACTATAATAAAATTAATTAAACTGCAGTGTGATTTGTTATTATATTTAGTTTTAAAAGTCAGTTTTTTTTCTTGCATCCTTTTTAATTTTTTTTTTTTTTGTTATTACAAATTTCATAAATTTCTAGAATAAGCGGAATGCGTGAGTTGATTGGTCGATTAAATAGATAAGGAAGATGGTCGACGAGTAGTTCTACTAGAGGGAAGTTTGAACGCATTTTTAAGAAAGGAAGACAGGAAATAATTAAAGGACGAAGAAGGGTAAACATACCGACTTAAAATAATCAAATCCTCATAGATGAGGACTGGACATATATGTGTCGAGTAGAAACGGCGACATTAAGGAAATATCCCCTGTAATTTCCTTACTATATCTGGAAACACGCGGCAGAAGAACATAACACAGTACGAATTCATCTTGGAAGACACTAGGAATAACATATTTTATATTATTGACTAAATGAATTAACTATTTATTATAACAGCGATAAATATTGTAGATCGATGAATTTGCCACTAAACGGTCTGCATTCCATTTAAACACATTTTTGAATAACGAATAGTTTGGGAGATAATTGCGTGTGAACCTTCAAATCGAACACCCTGTACACATGTATGTAGCTTACTTCTTGAGCTATGGATGATTAAAGAAAATGTTCAAAGTGTTTACCTCGTTACTTTAGTGAATGTTATTAACTGAATATGTACTTAAGCACATACGTTGTAACTGCGAAGCATGACTTGATCTTTTCTAAAGTTTACAAAATAATACGAATCCAAAATCAAATATATGAGCTATATCTGGAATATCTCCGCTTGTGCGCACATTCAGCAAAAAGAAAAGAAAGAAAAAAAAAAAAAAAGATAAAATGCAGAAAAGAAACATTAACGCTTTAGATTATATGAACTTTAGTCGGGTGAGATAGCTTCCAACTGCAAGCACATTTAACCACGTATTTGTCTTCGTTTATTAATTGCTCCGCCTTTTATAATTGATACATTTGTTGAAATATAATAGTAGTTTATTGTATTTTCTTTATATTTAGTTTATTTAGACGAACATAAAGAACATACAGGTCCAGCTTTACAAGTGATCATACAGTTTCATTTTAATATTTACAAGATGGAAAAATTGATGTTCATAATCTTTCTTCTCTTTCGTATCGGTGGTAAGTCAGTATTTAAATGTTATCGATAATGATAATGTAATTTTACTAAAAACTATGCTAAAATATACTTGAAAGAAGTGAACATTTTAGAAAATTATTCTGTATTTCCGACGTTATTCAACAATCGTACATATAGATAGATGTATGTACACGATGTACTTATAAATTAAAAATACAAAACGTATGTTTCTTAAGAATAAAGTAATATAAATTTTGCTTTCTCAGACGGAAATGAAAATTGCCCTCAGATAATCGGACGGAGCGAATGGGCCGATGTAGACGCAAAAAGCATAAATTATTTAATTATTCCTATACCATATGTCATTATTCATCATACAGTTACCGCAGAATGTGATACTAGAAGTAAATGTATTGCTCAAGTCGAGAACATTCGATCTTATCACATGGATAGTAATGGATGGGATGATATAGGATACTCTTAAGTATCATTTTAAATACATTACTTACACCAGATAACATGATTATATAAGATCTGTAATTTAAATGTAGAAAAAATAAGTGACAATGAACTTTGAATAATTCGAAAAAGAATTTTAATAGGCTCACTTTGGTCTCTTATTAACTAGATTTCGGTTTTCAATATTTTACGACGATTCTAAAGAAATTTGTATTCTTTATTTATTATTTTTATATTTATAGAGTGCAACTGACAATTGTATGAAACGATAAGCGTTTTATTCTACCGTTTGTTATTTAATATTTTTACACGATAGATTTCTAATCGGTGGAGATGGGAATATATATGAGGGCTGCGGCTGGAATCGTGAAGGAGCTCATACCATTGGATATAATAAAAAATCTGTCGCAATTGGTTTTATAGGAAATTTTCAAGGTATTCACACTTCCTTTCTTTTGTGATTATATGTATTATACAGTTGTATTTTTATATTATAGTTATTTTACGTTAAATGCAATATCCTTTTTTACTCAGAAAAGGCCGCAAGTGATAAAATGCTGAATGCTGCGCATAAATTAATTCATTGCGGCAAATCAGAAGGAATACTTAGAGCAGATGTTCGTGTAATCGGCGCTAAACAAGTTACAGCCACTAAGAGTCCTGGATCACAACTTCAAAAGCAGATTAAAAATTGGCCTGAATGGGTTTCTACTCCGTAACCGCAGAACATAAATGTTTGAATGTAGTATATGTCTAGCAATAACAATGTTATACGAATAATATAATTAACAGGAAAAATGTTGATTTGGGTAATATATTTAGCATCTTTTATTTTATATTCGTTTGTTAAACGAATCGATGCACCACATAAAATCTAAGGCATATTTTTTTTACATCCTTAATTATACTAGCCTTAGAAAATACTTTGTACATTAATATAAGATAATAAAATGTTGCTATTAATACTAATAAAATGTTGAGATTCATTATTATTTTAGTACTTAACTATATTCTTTCTTTCTTTTGCTTTTGACGTAGTATCGAAGGGAAAAATTGTTTGTATTCCTATCTCGTCTCTGTCTCTTCTAATATTTTCAATAGTCGATATTAGATTCATACTAGATATCAGAATCGTCAAATGCCGAATTTGTATCTGCCGGGATTTATTCTAAAAGTTAACGATGCCGATTTAAGGTATGATATTGAAATGTTCTGCCCTTATTCCCAAAACATCGTTTTAGCAATTAAACATACATAGAATATGTTCTATTTTATCTTCGTTCTAAGATAGAACGACAGCTTTTGCTACTAGCCGGCAAGTTAAAAGAGAGGTATTCTACGATTTTATAAAGGACGATATTAACGTAATATGAGATATATATCATGCCATGTACGAATGAAATTTCAGTTTGCACACATACATTGCAAATAAAATTTATTTATAAAGGATTATTTATAAAGAATTATATATAGTGCTATACAAATTATAATCATCCAGAAAGGGAAGCGACAATTGTTACGATAATTCTAAAGTTTAGTAATGTTTCAATTAATAATATCGAAGGCTCGTCGTATTTGTATCACCACCACCAACCGCTTCTGCCTGACCATCCTCTTCCTCCCCAGCTATTACCGTTCCAACCGTTTCTGCGACCACCCCAAGAGCCGTACGATCCATAACGCCATGGATTTCCATAACTTAAAAACGTTAGTAAAATTGTTATTAAATTCAGGAATAGAAATCGCTGTATAAATAATTCGCTAATACCGAGACTATGAAATTACTTGAAAATAATGTTATTTTTATCTTGATATTCAAAGATTATTTCATATCCGAACCTCAAAGCCAAACAGTATTAAGTCGACCTCCAAAAAAAAAATAAACACCTTTCTGGTACAAAATTTTTCACTTTTTCACGGATCTTGCAACTTTGTTTTGTTCTTCAACTTCTCTAAAGTGTCAAACGTGTGACCTGATATACACTGTGGTTCTGGGTTCCAGACACAGTCTACATGATTTTAAGCTATTTAAACGGTGGAACAAAACTTTGTATGTATGAATTATTTTGATTTACCTATAAGCAGTTGCATCGGCATTCAAGTCCTTGACGTTATTCAAAGAAGATTGAACCTCCATAGTAGCAGGTTTTAAAGGCTTCTCCAAACAGGATACCAAAACCATCATTGAGACAAGTAAGATCTATATACGAAAGGCATCCTTTATTCTTTATTTATATGACGAAACAGTAATACGGTATATTATTAAGAAAAGGAATAATAGATTTTATTTTCTAAAGTATTATACACATATACATATATATGTAAACATATCGTTCGTTTCATGGAAAATAATGATGTGATTTTTTGAAATATAAACAGAAACAACGTCAAAGATTTTTTTTAAATAAAATCGCAGTAAACACACTAAATTCAGTACTCACCAAATGCACTGGTCGCAACATTTTTAGAACTGAGATCAGATCGTCCAGGATCGGGTTTATATATCTCTCTCTCTGTCTCTTTAAACACAAAGAATTGCGAAGAAGGGTTGACATCACACAAGGATGCGCACAACAAAGGATAAACCGGTAAATGTTGAGCCAATACGATTGAAAAATGTCAATTACTTCTTTTTCTTACGCTAAGATATGGCATTTCATTTTCCTTATTATATAAAACAACTGCGATTATTTGATATTCTTCCAGTTAATTCGTAATCTTCGTCTTTATATCTTTGTGCAGTGAATTATTTGTCCACTAATTGATATCGTCTATATCTTCTACAGCCATTCCTTAAAATAATAGCACTGGTGCGTAAAGTCATCTTTATTTCACTGTGCCTTTAAATAAAGAAAGAGACAAACGATAAACTTTGTTTATCTGTTATAACAAATTTTTATAAGAATATTATTTTGCAGGGAAATAATATCTTTCGAATATGTTCTGCGCGATACGAATAGATTATGCCCTAAGGTAATTTTAAGAGTTTTAAGAGCAGTAATAAGTACACCGTGGTCTTAAGTTTGTAGTACGAGTGAAATCGGAGATATTCTTTGGTTCTAAGTGAGAGAGAACATCGGTGTACATGGTGTACATTGTTAATCAATCGTATTTGTTGTTGTTATTTTAAGAACAAGAAGTACGCGCAATATGAATGAATTAGATCGTTCGTGATATGTTCTGAGAATTTTTTCTGGCAAACAGTAGGAAACTAATATAAGGAAAAATAAATTACATATTAGACGCAGTTTGTCTTTAAATACTTTGTTTACAAAGTCACAAGGAAATATTGATAAGTAAGTATGCAGGTAAGAATGCGTTTTTTAATTACAGGATATGAAACGTTGTCTTATTACGATATAGTTATTGAAGGTGTGACCTGTTGTTTTCAATCGTATTTATACAATGTTTACCTTATTCTTCGCAATCTTGTGTGTCATCTCAATCCTTCTTCGCAACTGTTTGTGCTAGCAAAGACATATATAAACCCGATCCTGGACGATCTGATCTCAGTTCTAAAAATGTTGCGACCAGTGCATTTGGTGAGTACTGAATTTAGTGTGTTTACTGCGATTTTATTTAAAAAAAAATCTTTGACGTTGTTTCTGTTTATATTTCAAAAAATCACATCATTATTTTCCATGAAACGAACGATATGTTTACATATATATGTATATGTGTATAATACTTTAGAAAGTAAAATCTATTATTCCTTTTCTTAATAATATACCGTATTACTGTTCCGTCATATAAATAAAGAATAAAGGATGTCTTTCGTATATAGATCTTACTTGTCTCAATGATGGTTTTGGTATCCTGTTTGGAGAAGCCTTTAAAACCTGCTACTATGGAGGTTCAATCTTCTTTGAATAACGTCAAGGACTTGAATGCCGATGCAACTGCTTATGAGTAAGTAAAAGTAATTTACGATATCAAACAATTGACGAGTTGATTTAAAAACTATTCATCATTGAAAAATAAACGTATAGGATAGGATAAAAGTATAGGAATATAATCCATGTTTCCTAACTTTCTGCTGGACGCTTTCTGTTTTCATTGCAGAATGGATTTTATGATAAATTAAATTAATAAACGATATTATTTCATGTTTCTTTTGGATATCTCGAAAGAAAAATAATTATTTTATTATTACGTCTAATTCAATACTGACTAACGTGCTAAGAACATTTTTTTCACAGATTATCGCAAGTCTAAAGAATCGAAGCAACCAACGTTTACATACCTTAAAATCCTATTAACTATATCTGGGTTCCAATGTCAGAGTGTAAACTTAAATCACACGTAATTTTTTGAACGCAGATAAAATGTTTATCGTTTTATTGTTTAAAAGTGAATTTGTGTACTGGGCATTGTTGTGTTTTGAAATAAAAATAGACCGTTTTCCTTGGAACAAGATATGGATCTAAAATATCGTTTTTACGCTATTATATTAAAAACTAATTTTTAGAATGAGAAAATTGTTTACCTTCGGAAAGAGTGAAAAATCTAATACAAGTAACATGTAAAATGTCTTTTTTTCTTCTTTTTTCTTTCTTTTTTTTAAGTGAACTTTAATACGCTCTGGCTTTGAGTTGCAGATATTAAATAATCTTTGAAAGCAAAGATAAGAATAACATTATTTCCAAAGTAGTTTTGTTCGTCCCTTTATTAATGAATTATTTATGAAGAACTTTTTATTCCCGAATTTAATAACAATTTTATTGATGTTTTTAAGCTCTGATAGACAGCATTATGGACATGGATGGAATGGTGGCGGCGGTGGACACGGAGGTGGTGGCGGTGGACACGGAGGTGGCGGAAATGGACATGGAGGTGGTTGGGGTGGACATGGAGGTGGTTGGGAAGGAAGGGGCGGTTCATAATGATGCAAGCAGGAAGAACCCCCGACAGTATCCAGTAAAATATTACTAAAATATCGAATTATTGTAACATTTGTCACTTCACTTTTTCCATGATTATAATTTCTATAATATATAATTCTTTAAAAAATAAATGTTATTTCCAATATATGTGTAACTTATATTTCGCTCGTATCACTACATGATACATCTCGAATTACATTAATATTATTAGTTGTTTGTTTCGTCACTGTGTTTTAAATTGTATCGACTGAAAGATCATTACCAACTGGTATATGGTAAATACGACGCGAAGGGGGGGGCGGGGGACATAGAAGATGAAAAAGATAGAAGAGCATAAAATATAATTAATTAAGTGACGTAAGATTTTTTAAATAATCAAATGACTTTTCGTTGAATTACTTTGTCATTTGACTATCAAATGAAATGATTTTTTATTTTACTTGATACTCTCTATTTGAATAAATGTTACTTGAAATAAATTTAATGTATGAAAGACAAGGGGAACATAAACACAAATTACACAAGCATTCTGCTCTGCGTGTTCCTTTGTTTTTCATATGTAAAATTTTTACAACATTACGATTGAAATATTTTTTAAACTAATGATTGTTCAATCCAACTACCTCGACACATTTTTACGGAGAATGACAAAATGCATCGAATAGTGCAGCGAATAAAACAATGTATAGTTTCATTTAGAAACATAGAGGTTAACTTGAAATCTCTGGAATGTATTCACTTACGGAAAAAACAGGTGCACCGCGTGATGCATCACTCGAAACCATTTAATTTCTCGTAATGAAATTTCTCTCATCATTATACATACATATATCTCCTATCTTCCTTTCTCTCTTTCTTCCCCGATATTTAAACAGCCCCGGATTCGCATTTCTAGATTTCCGCCATGTCTCTGACCACAGTAGCGGATCCAGAAGGCGATCACCCCTACCGTCCCTCCCCAAAGAGTAAGAAAACATAAAAATATTATGTCAGATTCTGAAAAACTTGTTAAGTATATAATTAATGTGAATTGAATTATTTAGGCTGATAGTATCAGATAGAAATATTAAAATATAAATTACTAGCAAATTTTAAATCTTGTAAAAGAAGGTTCAAAAATGCACTTACACGTTTCAAACCCCTCCCCCTCCCCAGACAATGTTCCTTGATCCCCACTATCTGCTCAAGATTACGCATTGCCTCTAGAATATAAACAATTCCTTTTACGGCTCCTCAAAGGTATACATATGTTCATTTTTTCTTTCAGTAGTGCATTTCTTGTAAATTTTCTAATATTTAAACAAATGCAAAATATAGATAAATTAAGCTGTTTTGTACAATGCGAGCCAATATTAACGAGGAAACAAAATTACAATATACAAAATTGAGCAAAATTTATTAGTTTCTTTTAATGGAACAATTATTTACTTTATACAAAACTCTTATATATATACACATATATATACATATAGTATATATATAATATAATATATATATAATGTATAATATATAACATATAATACATATATATATGTGTGTATATATATATTATATATACATATATATATACATATATATATATTATATATACATATATATATATATATATATAATACGATAAACGTACACGAGACAATACATTATTTATAGTAGTACACAATATTAATTATGGAATGAAATAGAACACTCATGGTTTCAAATTTAGTTTGACTACCTCTTGACGTATAACAGAAATCAGTTCTTGATTTATCAAAAATATAAATCTCAGACCTGCAATCTAAAAAAAAAAAGAAAAAAAAAAGAACATTGAAAGTATTATATGTCTTGTAGAAAGTGTATTAGTAAAAGTAAAATGTTCTCTTTTATAATATAATAAATTCTCTTATATAATAAAACTAAACTAATTTAGTACCTCAATTACACTATTATTATTAAGCTTCATTTTATTTCCTGCAAGAATGGGCCTGCTGTCTACAAAAATTGGTCGTTTTCCCTCTGAGGAAAGAAAGAAATCTCCATTATTTCTTAACCGAATAGTTCCTTGTCTTCTTGATATTTTCCAGGCTGGTCCTTCCAATGTTAAATCTACATCCACATTGTGGTCTTTTGTTGAACGACCCACAGTAATCTAATCAAAGAGTTAAGAGTTTAAATACGAAATCAGTTAAAATAATACAAGATAAGTTTAAGTGGAAATTTCCTATGATATAGTTTAAAAAATTCATTTTAACTTTTTTAAAACTTACCTCTCGTGATCTCATTAAATATCTAACAAGCCTTCCCCTAAGTATCGCTAAAGTTTGATTATCAAAATCTGGTGGATTTACTCCCGTTACGCTATCAACTAGAACCTGCCATCTACACAATTCATTTTCTAACACTTTTATTTCTCTTTTATTTCTCCTATCTGCTGCAATAAGTTCCGCATCTACTAACTCATCTTTCTGTTCCATTAATTCTGTATCATTGATCATTTCCTCTGCATCAGAAAAATTAAGAACGTGTTCACCCCGTGGTAAACTTTGTACAGTTTGGTCAGGAAGAAGATGATATTGTTTCATTAACTGCCAATGAGCTAATAAAGCTTTTGCAGTTCGGGCAGAATAAAATGTATGAGCATTTGCTTCAAGAAGTTCTTGAAAAACTTCTACCGTTGGTTGAGTAATCTAAACAGATATAAAATGTTTTCTTATTATGTAAAAAATATATGTATAAGAAACTAACGCCAAAGATATTTTATATTTTAAATTTATTAATATAGCTTAAAAAATATTTCATTAAATTATAACATTTAATTACCGATTTTATTGTACCCAGAAGATCTTCCTCTGCTTTACTGTATAAAGTTCTTGCTTGCACGCTAGCAATTAATTCCGGATGTAAATTACGCATAGCTTGTACCGCTACTCTTGAAACAGCACTGTCGTATAACAAAGCATACCATCTTTGTTGTATTTCTTGCAATGTAAAACGGCAAGAAAATTTTGTACCTCTGTGAACCTATTGGACATCAATGAGTTCTATGTATTACCACTATATTATTATTTTTAAAAAATATAAAAAATGAATGATACTAACAATACCTTAACATACTTAGTAAAACAGTAAAACATTTATTGTATTTCTTTAATTTTAGCATTATAAAGTTAATTTCAAGCAATTAGATCTTTGTATTAAATGCTTACAATAAAAAAAAAAAATGAAAATAAATACCATTCTTAAATCATTTGTCTGTTGCACGCCAGTGATTAATGCTAAGTCATCTGTTGGTTTCCATCTTCCTAGATCTTTTGTTGCATTTACTGAATGTGAATGATTTTTATTCTTCTTATTTTTTCGTCCTGGAGCATTCGACGCTCCTGGTCTACTTGTTCGTCTGTTACATCTATCCGATTGAGAAACATTTGTAGAAACCTGAATAGGACTTGGTGCATTTTGTTGTGGAACAGCAGACTCTATTGGGGTAGTAGAAATTGAGACAGTTCTAGATCTGGAGGCAGACTTTGTACTTGTAGCTGGAGGTTGTAAGTTGAATGTTGTTTCAACAAGCTCATCATCAAATTTTCTACGCTTTATTGTACGTGAAGAACTAAAAGTACAATACAAATGATATAGTTGAGATATATATAAGAGTTATTAATCTGTATTTAATTAATTTAATTAATTCTTTGAGTATTATATTATATTGATTATTTTTATTCTTACTTATTGTACGTCATCTTTATTGACAACTTCCTTTGTATAAAGTATATAAAAAGTAATCAAACAAGTAATTCTTATATTGTATGCTTCTTCCTAATTATATTCCTTATACAATTAATACTGTATGTAAGATGTGATTTTATATTAAGTACGACTTCAATAACGCTTTGTGCATACAGTTGTTTGCATTTATATATGTGTACTTACACAAATGTCTTTGTTTGTCCATGTTAACAAGCAAAATAAAATCTTATGGAAATTTTAAATGTACAAAAAAGTTTTTCTATTTATAAATGAAGGAATAGATTATAAATTTCTAGTAACTTAATCATCTCATAACTCATAAATAAATAAAAATAAATTTAACAGTTATTTCATTTTTAAATGGATATAATAAATGTTCAAACAATGTTAAAGTCATATAATATCACGATATCCATGTGAACACAAATTTATTGAGAATTAATGTTATTTTACAGTTGCATTAACAACAATTGCAATAAAATGGTTGATTGATTTTGAAAGATAATTGCTTTTATTCGTTTGTATTTTACAGTCTTACGTGCAGAATTATTTCACTTTTAATTTTAAAAACTAATGGCCACAAACATGCTTTATTAATAATGTTTCTTCTTGTTTCACTTCACCTCATATATATATATATATATATATATATATATATATATATGAATTGCATTTTCTAGCGCTGGTCATTTTATAAGGATATTATGTCAAAACTGCCTTCATATATGTAAATATTTCATTTTAGATAATTCATGCAAATGTTTGTTCTATTTCTCTGAATGTTTTCTTAAGTTATGTTATTATAAACGTTTTATGAAGAATTAAACAAATTTAATTGAAGTTATAATTTACTCACTAGAATTTACTTTTTAATATAAAATATTATCAAATTAGTATTAGATTAAATGTTTTGTCATAAAAATGTATCAATAGAGTTAATAGTAATCTATTACGAACGAATTAATTAATGAAAGAATTAACATTTATGAAAATATATACATTGCCCTCTCTACTAGTACTAATATTTATAATATTTACAAAATCAATTTTAGTTTGGACATTATTGATAACTAATATAAAGTTAATTAACACAAACTCGTATAATATTCTCATTTGATTGTATTAAAATAAAAACAATTATTCATTCATATTTTTCATAAAATAATATTACGTCATGTAATTATGTGGTACAATTAAAGAATTAAGCTGCCTTTAGATGTATAGTATACAATATATGAACATAGAATCATTTAAATCTGTAAATACATCTATAAGTGAAAAGTTAATATGCACCTTCTACGTTTTGTTGACAATGGATCCAAATTTGGAGATTCAATAGATATATTTAAAAATCCATCAGTATTATGGGAAAATCCATGATTTACATTTGAAGGAGTTGGAACATCCATAATTTGATAGGTTATGTTATTGTAAACAACTAATTATTGATATACATAAGTGAATTATGTCATTGTACAGTGAATAATAAAACTTTCACAATATATTAATAAGTACTAGTTATGAACTAATTTCATTAATGTCTAATGTTCATTTAAATAACTAAAATGTTTTACACGTCACGTATTTTTCGTATTTATGTTCCAACCACGGCTTAACAGAAGAATCAACCGTGGAAACAACTTTGATAGATATTATGCCAGTAGTGTTGCCAATATACGCAAAAAAAATAGAACTATATAGAATATGATAATACTTCGTTGCTTTTAGCAGATTTTTATTATATTTTGAAAAAAATTGTTCTGCAATATTTTTACTCAAATACTTTTACATAAATACTTATAAACTGTCTAGTACTTTGTTTAAAGCCGTCATACAAATATTTTAATTCGAAAAGAAATTTGAAGCTGAAAGAAATATATTCCCAAAATTTATATTGATACTATTAACAGATTAATATTAATTAACTAATATGTAAATCTAATCATTAAAGGCATCTGTTTAATTAGACTATATTATTATAATTTTCGTGTATCATTTTACTATTATATGTATTTAATTCATTTACAAGTTTTATCACTTACATAATATTAAAAAATGGACATTATAACTATATGTAAAAGTATGTAAATTGCTAATTAAGAATAATATGTATATAAAAAAAAAAGAAATCGATAATATTAATAACACAAAATTAAAATTATAAACCGAATAACTAAGGATTGAAATAATTAAACTTCGTTGACAATATCTCCCTATAAAATTAGTTTTTCTGAAATTATAGTTCGTCAAATTATTTTTGAAATTCACTATACAGCTGAGTTATAAAATGTTCTGTTGCTTCAATAATTACAATCTCGTACCTATTAGAACGTAGTTACATAAAAAATTATTATAGTTATAATTATAATAAATTTACTTACTCTTGAAGTCAAACAATCAGTTATAAATTCTACTTACTTTTTCTATTTTATTGTTTTTCATGCTAAATGATTATTTTAATGTCATTAAAATTTAGTTATAGATTAAATCATATATAAATTAAATATTTATACAATATAAGATAGAATTACGCAATTTGATTCTTTTCTACACACGTTTAAAACATTTTGTATGAAATAATTACAGAAATTAAAGCAAGAGAAGTTCAATCTTATTATAATAATTAAATGTACTTAGCACAAATGTTTTCGCATATGTGTGTGTACGTATCTTTGAAACTTGAGAAATGACGAAATACACATTTTTAAAAGATATATACTTCTATCATCAAGGACAAAACTATTTAGTATGTTTTGTAGAGTCATACAGATTTTCATATTAACAAACTATGATATTGAGAAACACATATACTCATATTATTTATTATATCAAATTAATATTTCCAATACCGATAGAAGTCCGTTGCTAATAGTTAATTACAAATGAATCAACATTAGTTTTTGCCTACAATATTCTCATGATCAAATCCTCTTTTCCTATGTGAACGTTTTGTAAATATGTGTCAAGCAATCATTTAAAATGGTTTCTTTCTTTAAAAAAAAAAAAAAAAAAAAAAACATTTGGAAATATTTTGGTTTATGCAGTCATTTTTAATTAAATTTTTTTTATAAAAAGTAATCAGCCTGAGGCTTTTTACTAGGTATTCCTCGACTTTCCTGTGGTGCTGCTTCAAATATTGTGAATTCTCGCTGAAGGTGTTCATTTAATTCTAATATTGCAGCAACATTACCACATCTATCAAAAAAATATTACATTAAAAATATCAATTTATAAAAAAGACCAAAGATGTAATCTCTTTATATCCTTAAAATATTCATTTACCTATAGCAGTAATTAGGTGCTGACCAAACAGTCAAAACAGTCTCATTAAAGTGCCATTTATATCCTTCCATAACTAATTGATGTGCTCTACAAATCATCTCAATATCATTCGCAGAATTAAACTGTGCTACAACATCACTTCCGAAAAGGTAACCAGCTCCACGGTGCGAAACTCCCCAACCTTGAGTATCTTCAGGATCTGACCAAAGTAAATCACACATTGGACCATCATGTGGCACCTATAAGAAGTTTATAAATATATATCTCATTACACTATATTTTATACCATAAAATTTTATCTAATATATATAAATAGTTCAATATTTTTTATACAAATTTAAGCATAGTTCCTACTTCTTGTTTTCTATCTATAGTCCTTATTTGATCAAGTGTTTGAATACTTGGAGATAATCCACCGTGAACACAAAATATTTTTCCATCAATGATAGCGGAAAGAGATAAATAATCAAATATTTCAGTACAATATCGCCAAACTGTAATGCTGCCATATTTGCGTAAGCATTCATCGTAAAAACCATAAACTTGTGTAATCTGTCGAGATTCATGATTTCCTCTTATTAATGTAATCCTATCAGGATAACGAACCTGTAAGTATGTTCACATCCATAGTTGTCATTACAGAGGTAATAATTCATTTCCTCAATGTAATTTTCAAAGTTAATAATTTCATTGATAATCATATTAATTTCATATATTTTTAAGGCATTATATCATTGTAAAAATTTTTATAGTTACTTTTAATGCCAAAAGTAGAAGGAATGTTTCAACACTATAAAACCCTCTGTCAACAAAGTCTCCCATAAATAGATAATTTGTCTCTGGAACATCACCCCCAACCTTAAATAATTCTTTCAAGTCATAAAATTGACCATGAATATCCCCACATACCTGAAAATAAATCATGCCTTTCACAAACTATGATTATAATAATGCTTTACATTTATTGTAATAAAAACATACAGTAACTGGAGAGTCCACTCTTTGTACGTTACTCTCTTCAATAAGAATTTCACGTGCCTTGGCACAAAGAGCTTTAACCTCTGCTTCTTTGATGATTTCACATTTTTTTAGTTGTTCTATTTGCCGATCCAAATCACTGGAATCAGCCATTTTATAAAATAGTGACCTTCACTGAAAATAATACCAAAAATCTTTCTATTCCTTTTAAGACAGAAGTTACTTGACAATATAATAAACCCACATAATCGATTTATAATTATATATTATGAACAGTATAAGTCTATGTAAAATTATTAAAATTATCTGTTATTTACTGTATGATATACTTTCTTTGATATATATAATTTGAACTATTACTGAACATCTCTATTTTAAAAATCTTGTATAAATATGAAACAAGGACTTAAAACAATGCTTAAATAATGTCATATATGCAATTAATGTGTTATAAAACCACTAATAAATAACAAACTTCTTGATAAGTAAAGTAATACAATATGATTTATAATTTCCTACTTATAAAGTTATTAGGGCATATATGATGAGACTATAATGAAACTTTTTGCTACATAGTCTTTAATCAAAAAACTGTATAATACATAATAATGTAAAAAAAATAATACATCATCCAGCATTTAACATTTCTTTGATAGTGAAGAGGTCAATGATTTAGAACAGCTGGAATTCTATGCTGAATGTAGCAGGTATTACATTGTTTAAAAATGGATATAATACGTTCCTTTTACAAATGTTTATGGATCTAACTGAATTATTTTTTAAATTTGTATAACAGTTACACTTTTATAAATATACATCTACAAACAGTTGCATATATTGCAAATGTACAATCTAATCAATTACGATTGTGTGTAAAAATTTTTATCTCAACGTAATAGATAAAAAGTTAATAAGAAAATATATACAATAAACAAAGTATGCAAATAAATAATGTGTATAAAAGAAACGATAAACGTACCTGATCGTATAAAGGGAGCGAGGTTTGCTTCGCCTAATAAATAAAACGCATTTAAACAATGCACGTGCAATTAAAATTCTTTGCGGTTATTTCATAAGAGTTAAAACATTAATAAGTGATTAGAAACAATCCAAAAGTTCATTTCAACAAATATCAAACATTACGATATAACTGACATTCAACATAGATTAAAGTAAACCGAGGAAAGAAATTTGAACAAATTTGTTGTTTCTATTCTAGATTTTATTCTATAGTGATATCGTTTGTTTAGCCGATTCAACGTGATGAGAATTCTCCTTTAGTTTGTATCTAGTAAGTCAAAAAACTTTGGAAAATACATATGTATATTTAAATTCAAATTTCCCTAGATTCAAACGACTGCAATATATTTCTCAGAATGCTAGATGATGTATATAAAAATTGCTTTCGCTTTTAAATGTGCAAACATATTTGAATTTTTGAAATGAAACTATTTGATAACATAATTATCAAGTGTTATGTGGAAGAGACATAGCTATTACGTGATCTCGAAGATTGGGATATGTAAGATACTTTTTAATTACCTTAAAGATGCTATAAAAACATTAATTATTCTTAATTTACTATAATTTATTAATATTATTAAAGTCAATGTTAATATTAACAAATTAAGATACGATGAAACAACTTGAAAATCTTAATAGAATTGAATAAAAATAATTTTCCAAATAAAATAGTTGAGATTACAATTGTAACATTTTAATCATATAAAGTAATCACGTGTGGTGTGCTAAATTTGTATCTCCTACTATTAAGATACTATCTCTCTCTTTCTTTGTCTCTTTCCCCTCTCACGTTGCAATATCCCGCGGTTCTACTATTCCTCTCGACTTCTCGAATATTTCCGTGTATCGAGTTGTGTTCAATATTAACGCGTGCTCTTGAAAACATTCTCTATTTGTGCAAACGATGATAGTGTTTTAAAAACTAAACTAATCATTATATTCATGATTTTGCGTACTATTAAGAAAAATTGAAAATAATTTATTTCCTCTCCGTCTATTATCTATTCGGGTGAATTGCTCTTTCTCTTTGGTGAGTACACAAGTGCGAAAATATCAGACAACGCAAAAGAATTCCAACATCGATGTATCGATACTAAAGACTGCCGGGGGCGAGGTTTTGAGACAATAGTTTCTGAGTGAGGTTACATGGACTCATTGAAATGTCGTGGCTGCCCAAACAACGGACTTACGATTAGCTCAGGTGAGTCTAATAGAAATACAACATTGCTAAGAAGTTTTTTTAGAACAGAAAAATAGATGGTTTTCATTGGCTCGAAAGAGTCGGTTTGTTTGATTGTCGCTGGCCCGATTATTTTAGACGATGACGTGCTGCTTATGTATACCCGACACCTTGTATTCTTACTCTACCCGTGCCGCATTCCTTCGGTGCAACTGTGCGATATTTGTGTTAAACAGGATATTACCAGTTGTACTTGCTGCTGTTTCCATCGATATACACGAAACTGAAAATAAATAATATCTTTATAGATACCTACAACTATATGAAAAATAATATAAACACTACAGAATACGTTATTTGATATAATTTTTATTTTAAGTAAGAAACGAAATTATTATATTCTGATATAACAGTATGTTAATTTACTATTTGAAGTTATGAAATAAACGAAACATTTGGAAATCGTATGCTTAATTGTGATTATTCTAACTATTTAATCTAACTAGCGATTCTTTGAAAAAAAATACCAATCTTATATTTTATTTAGATGAAAATAGATGGGAGAAAAAGCTGTGTTTTGTTCAGTGCTTTAATTATATCACATTTTAATATTGCATTGAAGAGAATTGTTGTTGAAATGAACATTTCATGTCAAATTCTTCATTGTTTACATGATATGATATATGTCAATAGAGCATTATATCTGTTATCGAGATAAACATGAGCATTATTTACATTCTACAATACGATCTATGCATTTTTATTTTACAAATTACAACTTTTCGTTGTCTCTTTCGATGTATTGAAATGAGCTATAGAAAACTATGTCAAAACATTCAACAAAAACGTTGTTCTTAATTTATCTTTTTCATTAAATTTTTACTCTGTTAATTGCGCATATTAAATTACTGCAAAAATTTTTAAAAATACTCAAAAGTTTAATCAAACGACAATTTTTATGTCCTGTAAGAGAAAGCAAATTTATCGGTATTACGCGTATTCATCGATTTTATCAGTTTTTCTTCCTTTATGAAACTTTATTTATTCTTCCTTTATTTTGTATATTTAGATATCTGTTTCACATTTCAACATTTCAACATTTTGTTTTATATTTGAAATTTTAAGAATATTTGAAAATTCAGCGATTTATTGTTTTTTTTTTTTTTTATTCAAACATATTTATATTAGTAGATTTTACTTAATCTTAGAGTTTCTACATATTTGAAATCGTCAATACCTAATCAATATCCCGTTAACATTGTAACAGTATGCTGTCTTACAACGGAAGTATTTGGTTAATTTTACGAGATTTTATAGTTACTTTTGGAGGAAAGAACCACCTACGTTCATTTCGTTCTTACAAATGATATTGACCATTGTAGAATTTTCTACAACATACTTTTGTTGCTTTATTTATTTTATTATATTTATTTTTTGACTCCTGCCTTTACAGAACTCTATTATTCATTATGTTAGTTTTTTTTTTCTCGATATACTTAAGTTGTAAGATATAGTTTTCCTTAATTATCAATTTAATGATATTATACTGTATATTTTAGTTACAAAGTCATAAACGCATACTACAGATATCTATTAAATATTTACTAAATATTTTGCAAGTTTCCACTTGTTTCATGTAAAATACTTTCTCCGCTTATCCAACAAAATATTTTTTCATATTAAGTTTGAAGGCAATAATTAAATTCATAATTATGATAAGAGCTGTTATATATAATCCTAAATGTACATCTTTCTAATACATAACTTTCCATTCGTTTTCTAAATATTCTTTAACTAGAAAGTCTAAAAGAAAATACAGATATAGACAGCAGAATTTTTTCTTCGTAGAGAGCAGGTAGAGAGTTTGTTTCCTAGAAGCGAAGTGGTCTCCTAAGTATGTACCGACCTATTAGCTTCGAATTAGCTTCGCGTTAGATCGAATACTTTGGGTGGCCGTGCATTCCTTTAGCACAGTACAAGAACACTGCATTCTTCTTGAAGCGTTATATACAATTCTCATTAATAGAATCACGTTTACACCATTATACGTTTACATTTCTTTGAAACATTAATTATACATTTATTTAATGTACAAGCAGGCATAAGGTGATTTCTCGATTCCTTTCTCGATAATTAAGCCCCAAGCGAAAAATTTTCTTTATTATATATTTTCTTCTTACTTTTTCATCAGGAATTACCTCATGCTCGTTTGTATATGTTATTCAACCGTATCCTGTATATGTAGTGTAAAAAACTATATAGTTTATACAGTTAATACAATAATACAATAATATACAGTTAATACAATAATATAAATAATAGAAATAAATAACTTTGGAGATGTTGATGTATATGAATAATAATTCTAAGATAAATTGCAAGATATAAAAAATAAATTCTGAATTTGAACATCTATAACAGAAATATTTGCTTTTATTGTTTTTATACTTTTCGCCGTATTATATATAGAAATCATAAGTTATTGTAACTGTTATTTACTATCTGATTAAATAGAACTATCGCTAATTAATGATGTATTATCAAAACAATATTTAACTGAAATAATTGTACAAAACAATAAGAATATACGTATACTCACAGTATATTAACAACAAAATATTGGGTTAGCAACTAAGTGATTGCGGATGTTGTCATTACCACCTAATGACAAAATCCGCAATCACTTATTTGCCAACCCAATATGATAAACACAGGGTTTAATTCTTTGAAATACATTTATAATAGTAAGTTATTAACAGACATTATTATGCTATACTTACAAAGACGTATCCTTTCTATTCTGGCTTAAAAATTTTGAACCTTTAAAAGCCATCTTTTTTGTTTATCTTATGATAAAAGATATTTAAATATCGGCTTGTAATAATTCAAGGTACAAGGTTGATGTTGGTCATGTAAGGTTAATATTTCGCTTTAAGCATTATTTTAACTAACTTTTCAAAACGATAGAGAATTGTTCTATTTTATATCAAATAAATTTAATAAATAAGCGTAGAATCTGCTACATTAATGAAACAAAATATCTCAATTTAAAAATGAAAACTCTTTCATATGTCTGATTATGAAATTACGTATCTAAATTAAATATAACATATGATAAAAATGTTATCATTATACAAGGTTATCACAATATATGATACAAGCAATAAAAGTAATAATAATAATATTGTATTGACAATATGTTAAAAGCATTCTCATTCGATTTGTTTAATTTTATTTTCACTTGCTACATCTGAATTATAAATGTAAATAGTAAAATAAAAAAAGCAATTTAAGTAGTTTAATTGTTTCTCGTGGAACATTCGGCAGCAGACAGCATGGCACTAACCTTTCTGTTTCTATCTCTATCTGTAATAGAATGCAGGTCTGTCTCAGTGGTTCTCAAATTTTATATCCAACCATATAAAAATATACCAACATTTTACTTTTCATCTATTCATGCAAATAGTGACATATAACAAAAATTATTAGTTTCGAGATATTTGCAAGAATTAACAGTAAAAGTGAGCTATTTGTGTACTGTTATGGAAATATTATAATATCTTTAGCAAAATTATATGTATATACTATTTAAAGAGAACAATGCCATAATTCAAAATAGTCCTAAGACTATTAGTTAAATTATAAAAGAAAATAATTTTTTCATTGCTAAATGGTTGAGTAAATTAATCATTTCTACTTCAAACAACTGATCTTATTTTAAATTTACATTTCTTTTTACATTTTTACATTTTAAATTTACATTTCAATTTGTCGTTAAATAAACTTTTAACAAATTCGTATATACTTTTTAAACATATCTCTAAATGTTGTATTTTTAATTATCTATTATTTTATATAAAAATTTAATATTTGAGTTTAACGAGTTATATGATTAATTATTTAATTCTTATTTCTATGAATTAATAAGATGATTATCATGAATTGACAGATAAATATAGGAGTTAATGCAAAATTGTTTTATTTCCTACAATTTTAACTTTAGCTATGAATTATCAAAGAGCATTATCAAATTTTTCTATGAGGAGCAAATGAAATTTACAGTAGTTTATTTCATGGTAAAAATCTACAATATGCAGTCATTAATAATTAATTTTTGACTATTTTTCTTAATTCTTCATGTCACTATTAAAATATTAACTTGTGACTATATGCATAATTAAATTAGAATTGTGTTTGTTTCATTATCCGTTTTTAAATCTCTTATGGAAATGTTCATAATTGACATACAATATCAGGGGTTTCATTATTTTGCTTTTAGGGAGGCAACATCCGTGAGCAACGACATCACAATGCGCATGTTGCTGCCGCTGAGGTTGGTTTTAGTCGCAGCAAGTTTGCTGCTGGCAACTACCACAGCAAACATTCACTGGCATCATCTACATTCTGATGCCGCCAAACATTTTGCTATCAGTGAACGTCAACAAGCAATTGCTGGAATTGAAGCTAGCCTTTTGTCTCTTCTTGGTTTTGCTAAAAGGCCAAAACCACAAGGCCAAGCTTATGTTCCTGAATCATTGAAAAAGCTTTTTGTCAAACAAAATACAATTGGTATGGCTGATATTGCTAAACCAGGAATTCATGCCAGATCTGCTAATACAGTGCGTTCCTTTTCTCATGTTGGTAAGTATATTTATAAAAAGTAAATGTTTCTAAAATTATTTTTGGCGTTATATTAGTTAATAAATTATACTGTATGTTTGCAACTGAATATTGATTAAATATTACTTACAGTATAATGTAGTTAAACAATGCAACAAGTAAAGTTTAATGGACTTTAAAATATAAATGTACATTACAATATGTGTAGATAATAATAATAATAATAACATAATTAAAAAGGTTAAATAATATATGATAATTAAGATTCATACTATTACATTATTATTTGTATCTCAACCTTTTTCTTCTTTTATTTGTTTTTATGCAGAGAGTGAGGTGGATCATAAATTTCAATCTCCAAATCGCTTTCGTCTTTCGTTTGATTTAAGTAGTATACCTTCAGGGGAGAAGTTACAAGCTGCAGAACTAAGTCTTTCTCGTGTACCTATTTTAAATGAAGATGATTCCAATTCAAAATTGGGTAGAATACTTATATATGATATTTTACGTCCTGGTGCAAGAGGACATAGCGCTCCGCTATTGCGTTTAATTGATAGTAAACCGCTAAACACTAGGAAAAATGGCACAATTAGTGTAGACGTACATCCTGCTGTGGAAAGATGGATAAAAGATCCTAAGAATAATCATGGACTTTTAGTACATGTAGTTGGAACTAAACAGGAGCATGTGCGTTTAAGGAGAAACGCAAATGAAAGAAACGACACATGGGTTGTTAATCGTCCAATGTTATTTACTTATACAGATGATGGCAGGTATAAACTACTTTCTTCATATATTTTTATTCCTTTTTATAGAAACAATAACTACAGCATTATTGTAACTTTTTCTTAATTATGCATTCGAAATGTAAAGCTTTTAATCTAATATTTTATTTTACACATTTATTATTATATACATACATATGTATAATAACAATGTATTTAAATTGCATGTAATAACAAATTATATTATACATATAATATATTCATATTTTGATGATTTGATAATGAACTATAAGTTCACAGAAAAAATATTAATTACGTAGTACGTGAAATAGTTTTCTAATAATGATTAATACATAATTTATATCAATATAAAATCAATAATTTACATGAATATTATATCAAGAATATTTATTATTTAGATATAAGATGTCTTCTGCAAGTCAAATAATGGACCGACGTGCCAGAAGAGCAGCACTTCGAAAAAACCGCCGAAAAGATGGACGTGAAAATTGTAGGCGACATCCACTTTATGTTGATTTTGCTGATGTTGGTTGGAATGATTGGATTGTTGCCCCCCCTGGTTACGATGCCTTTTATTGCCATGGTGATTGCCCGTTTCCATTAGCAGATCACTTAAATTCTACCAATCATGCAATTGTCCAAAACTTGGTTTACTCAACAAAACCAAGTATGGTGCCTAAAGCTTGTTGTGTACCTACCGCTCTTAGCTCTATATCCATGCTTTATCTTGATGAAGAAAATAAAGTAGTATTGAAAAATTATCAGGACATGTCTGTCCTTGGATGTGGGTGTCGTTGACTAATTGCTATTTGGTTCAGTAAACTGTTTTTGCAGTGAAGAATGTATGTGCAATAAAAATGAAAATAGTTAAAGAGACATTAAAAAATGAGGGAACAAAGAACTGAGATTTTATTAAATTGAATAAATAGTAAATAATGCCATTTTTGGAGGGTATGTTGAATTGTTTATTAAATGTTTAGGCAATTATAACGCAATTGAACGATTTTAAGTTCATTGCATGTGGAAATTTCAAACGATTGATTAATTGTCGGAATTTCAAATATTAGGCTGGTTGTCTAACTTGTCCCATGTTTATAAAATAAAAAGAATCTGAAAAATTTGCATAATGTAATCAAATTTCGGTCTATTGATTATCATAGAAAAATTTAGATACAAGGAATAAAAAGAAATTTACTATAAATACTTCAAGTCCTCCAAAATTTTCTGTGCATAAGAAATATCAATCAGTTCTTCTTGGAAATAATGATTATTTTTATTAAGTCTATGTGGTTGTTTAGAAAGGAAGAAAGATTTAAAAAATTAGGCATTTAAGATTTTGATCCTTGTTGTTTGTACTTGTACCTTACATTAAAGTATCTTACAGTTGAGAAAGGAGACAATATTTTCAAAGGAGGATTTAAATCGAGGTAAATGCGCGCGCCAAAATTTTAAGTACCCCCTCCCCTTTTGTTAAGAAAGATTCTAAAACAATAATTTGTTGCTATTGACTATTGATTAATTTTTTTAATCGATTGTTAATTGTTCAAAATGAGAAATTTTTCTTTGAACAAGCATACAATCAATTTTTTTGACGGCAGGGATATATATTGATAAAATACTTAACTGAGAATCTTACATCCATATTTATTTATCAATCTAAAAAAAAGCCTTTTTGAATAATTTCTTACGCATTTCATTTTTATGTCTTATTTTATTAGTAATTATTTCTCTGTGGTATCTTAAAATTCTGTTACATTAATGTTAGATTTGTAGTAGATTTAATACAATTTTTCAAATATTTGAACAAAGATATCTCAGGCGTTTATCAAACATTCCATTTTCCAATTCCATTTTTAATTAAATAACATAATATGCTAAAATATGAGCAGCATTAAACAACACTGAATTATTACCAGAATACATATATTTTGAAATATCATTTAATCTCTTTACAGTAAGATATTATCTTTTCATCGAATATACATATAAGATTTTTGTATTTTATTGGAATTAATAATTAATTAAAACAAGTTCTAAACGTTGTATATAAAATGTTTCTAAAGTATTTATACAATCTGTATCAAGTTTCATTAGTTTACTAATACAAACGGAAAGTAATTATTATATTTCCTTTCTTCTAATAAATACTGAATGTATTAAGGACTTGTAACAACTTGTTTAAGAACTTGTAAAAACTCTTAAAAACACGTACTTTATACCATAATTAGATATTGTACAGCTTGAAAAGTATAATAATAATAATAATTTACCATTTTAAACAGGGTACACGATAAATTTTAAAATCTCTTTCCTCCTATACTTAATTTTTTATTGCCTGAATTTGGCTATTTATAGTTTATAAATTTGATTTGTTAATTCGTTAATGTCGAAGGTACAAAATATCTTGAAATAAATTCTTCCTGCCGTCAAGAATAAACCGTACCTGCCTGAGGAACAATTATTTATGTTAGCAGAGAAATCTGAGCATATGTATATTTGTATAAAAGCAAAAAGAGACGAATATGATTTTAAGAATCTTTTATAGCTGTGGCGCGCGTCAGCCAGTAAAATCTGTAAAATAGATAGAAGTAAAAAACGACTAATGTAAATAGTGCGTCTGTATAGTGAATTAGTATATATAGTATTCTATTTGATGTTTTTATTAATATTTTTACATCTTTCGATTGTACACAAATATTGCGTGTGTAAATAGTGAATAAATTTTAATAAAAATGTATGTTAAATTACACTTACGCACGTTTTTGTACCTAAATAGAAAAAATAAATAGTAGTTACAAGAAAATACGAGGAAATTGATTAAAACTAAAGCTGACAATTAATAATATATATTTTGTAATTATTGTTAAAATGCATAATTTTAAAATTATTTTATCATAAAATAATAAGTATCATATAAAATATGTAACAAAAGTTTTATTCTTTTATACAATTATGCTACATACATAGGATAATACATATTTTTGTTGTAAATGTAAAAAAAATATAGAAGAATTATTTCAGTCTTTAATGCCAAACAAGAATAATAATTTAATAGAATGTATTTCTTCAAGGCTTGTGTAATGGCAGTGCGAGGTAAAAATCATTTCCACACGACACATTGTACATTTTATATATACAATAATTTTGAATTTCATTTACTAAATATCCTAAATGTTGTATGGCACAGTCCGATTATAAACTGGAGGAACAGCATTACTTTATATCATTATTTAAAAATTGTAACTTACTAATTTTCATATGTTGATTAACTATTATATAGAAATGTAAATATATAAATACACATTTAGTAATTTTCACTTTCACGGTAGAGCCGTTACATAAAAATGCAAATAAACGCAAGAAGTACTTCTCACTTTCACAGTAAAAATTAAAAAATGTTTCTTTTTCTATAAATACACATTTTAAATGTTCTTAGATTATTTAATTATCATATGTCATTGCTTATTTTGATTTTATTCTCATTAGAAATGATTTTCAATTGTTCTATCTATTTTTAATTTTTAATATAGAGTTTGATATGTCTTGATTGTAAATATGAAAGTTACTCAACTAACTTCTTATACACTATAAATATATACGTACTTAAAAAAAAAAAAACTTCTTTGCAAAACAACTTGGATCTCGAATGTTAAAAATCATATACAACTTTTATACATTGTTACAATATTTACATTTTACGATTAAATTCCTTACAAATACATTACAAAGTTAAGAGGCACGATGGTATAAATTTTTTACAGAAATAAAAAAACCTATTCAAATATAAGTAACACTTGAAACAAATTTAATAATGTTGCAAAAAGATATCTTTCCTCGAAAATCTTCTAAAAGAAGGTATCAAGTAAAATTTAATGAATGAAATTTAACTACAAAATGATAAAATTTTTGTCTTACATTATTTTACTTATTAACACAAATAAATAAAAATTGCTTAGCATTTACTTTCTTCGATTTCGAATATTTTAAAAATAATGTTTTTACTTGTCCGCTTATAAAATATAAACGTTTTAATAAAATAAATTTTCATTTTTAAATTATTTCTAAAGACTTACCAAAAGATCTCATTTTTCAAAAAATAGAATATAAACAATTTTTAATATATTCAAGGAACAGGGGAAGGGGGTGGAGGAAGTGGACTAAAATACGTAGAAGATCGTGAACTAGGAGAGGGAGGACAACTAATTGCAGCATCACTTTGGTAAACAGATCTTGGAGTAGGAGGTGGAGGATAGGGTTCACTTTCATATCTATATCTTGCTGGGTAATTGCTGTCCGATTCGTCGCAAACATCTGTACTGCAAGGAGTTGGAGGTGGAGGCTGATTTATGCTCCTATAATGCCTATAAGGTTTATACCTAGACGCATTACTGCTTGAGCATCTAGTAGAATTGGCTGTTGTTGCTGGACTCGGAGGAGGATTCAATGTTTCTTGCGGGTAACCTCCTGTGGAACTACCTCGAGTTGAACTGGAAGCTCCTTAAAGCAGAATATATATTTATTATTATAATCATAATAACGGATAATATGGCGGGACAGACAGCTACGCAAGTTAAAGCTCAGAACTGGAGACGAGACGTCGTGAGTTCGAATCCTGGACTTGAGCTATTGAGTACAAATGACCAGGAGAGTATGAGAATACTAATACACAACAGGCAAGCGGCCAGCCCCTCCCTTGCGTGTGTTGTGTGGGTGTACTTTCACGAGGTGCGCTGTGTTATGAAGACTTATAGTGTTTAATAACGGATAATATTATTCATAATAATACATTTTCTAATCTAAATGTCTACAAGATGGCACTTAAATGTTACAAAACCAATTGTTCTATATATTATTATAACAAATCATTTGTACTACTTTACTTAAAATGATTGATTTATGATTTATTAATAATTATTCGCTATTTTGACATATTAGATATTAGAACCCCGTTGTTATTTATCAACTAATAATTTAATTATGATATATTAGTTTGTAAATTAACAGGTTACCGGTTATATGGCTGCGGTCGTAACTTGATCCTATACTGCTTCCATTTAACATTGACATTCTTACAGTTTCCATTCCAATTTTCAAATCTTTCCTACAATTTTTTTGCGCGAACATTGGTTTTGCTAATCTTACTGGTTTGGGTGATAACGGATCTCCAGCTGAATCATGTAAAATATCAGGCAATTCTTCATTGTTTATGAATTTTCTTCTACAATAATAAAATCCGAAAGCAATTGTAGCAATTGTTGCAATCAGTCCAATAGGTACAATAATAACATAAGTGATTTTTCCAGATTCTAATGAATTATTTTCTTGTCGAGGATTGTTTGCAGGTGTACATGCAGATGCAAGTTCATCGCTTCCGTCGGCACAGTCGTCCCAACCATCACAAAGCGCTGAACCAGAAATACAAACACCACTTCCAATACACTGAAATTGACCTGGACGGCAACAATGAGCTTCGTCTAGGCCATCATGGCATTGAGCTGTTCCATCGCACACCCAGGACATGTCTAACAATTTTAATAATAATTCACAATTTCACTATATTTAATTCATAATTTGAATGATTTGATAGCTCAATATTCTTACCAATGCAATGGCCACTTTGACATTTAAATTGTTCACGACTACAAGCTGGACAACCTAATTCATCACTTCCATCAGGACAGTCGGTTTGGCCATCGCATTTCCATGTAGCAGGTATACAATCTTTTGTTACTGCAGAACTAGGTGCAGCACAAGTAAAATGATCCGTTCCACAGGCTGGCGCAGCTCTACAAGTCTTTTCATCTTCAGATAAAACCAAAGATTTTGGACAAGAACATCTGAAAATAATGTCTTTTATATACTTTTATTAATATAAAATTTTCTATGCAATGATTCTCTTGCTAGAAGTTTTAAAAAGAGAAGTCGCCAATTCGTCCGATCGGACATTATTGCTATATAAAGGATGATAATGCCTATGCTATCGGCTACCGTTATGACAACGGCTGTTTATATGATCCATTTTGAGATCATTCTTATATCCATACATTTGTTTTCAGTTCCTACATATGCAGGCATACGTATGTGGCAGCTTCTTCTTTCGAGAGAGACTCCCCCTCTAGTGAAAGAATCATCCTATATGAAGAGTCCATAGGAAAAAGAGGGAATGTATAGTTTTAGCATTTTTCAGATAACGAAATTTTGTTTTTCAATATATGTCACAACTTCGTATTTCATCATACATAAAAACAAAAAAATATCACTTTATTCTGTATCATTTCCAATTTTTATTTATAATTTTAAGTAATATGTAACACATTAAACTCTAAAAGATAAGAAGTATTTAATTTTCGTGATATACCTCAATTTTTTATAACTACCGTAAAACTAAAAAAATTTCAATTCGACATAGCCAATGATAAAGAGCAGCATACGAAAACATATTAAACTCGTTAAAATTCGTTAAAACTGACATTCCCCCTTTTTCCCGTAGATTCTTCATATGGTATTTATATTTTATTTGCTGTGATCAAGAGAAATTAAAAATGTACCTAGAAGAAGTGATTCCTATACAAAAATGTGAGCATCCTCCATACTCCCGAAAAGGACTACAAATATGTGTTTTCATTACATCATCTTGTGGAGTATTTATTGCAATTAAATCTGTAAGTACTTTATTCATGATTGTTTTCCTTCCATTTCCAGATTTATTAATACGCTCTAAACTTGATGTTTCCCTATCAAACCAATAAATAAAATCAAAAAAGATAGACAAATAAACAGTTGAGCCTTGTCCAACGGGAGAAACCAGAATTCTTCTATTGTTCCCATCAAAATCCGCACATTCAATCTGATTTCCATGTGCCCAATATACAATGCTTGAAATTGCATCTACTGCAATACTTGTTGGTTGTTCTAGATCAGTCGCTACTACAATTCTCTCTTTTCCATCCATTTTACTGCGCATCACTCTCATTTTTCTTCCAATATCTGTCCAAAAAAGTAATCTTTTTTCTGAATGTATTGCAATATTTCTTGGTTTCTCTCCATCACCTTTGACTACAACACCTAGAGCGGAACCATTGTCAAGTTTTGTAACATTGATCGCATCATTTATGGCACATGACCAGAATAGTAACCTTCCCAGTGAATCTAAAGCAAGATCCACTGGATGTCCAGAATTTCCAGAAATCATTATACTGGAATGTGTTTTATTTTCCAAAGTTCTCCTAATAGACAAAGTTCGTCCATCTATCCAATAAATGTGCTGGGTTATAGGATCAAATTCTATAGATCGTACATGCTTCAAGCCTTGTATTCGGAGAACTACATCTGGACAATCATTTGTATCAGGAAGAAAGCGAAACATTGCATTGCGTAAACTATACATCATAAAGTTTTTTGGTGCTGTAACAGAAAGAATAAGTTATTAGATTTAAATTAATATACATCGCGCATATATTATGATATAGTATATCAGTAACAGAGAATTAATTAAGTTAATAATTTTATATTTATATATTTACATCGTTAATTTAACCAATTGAATATGATATCTTATATGTGTGTCTTCATTACTTTTGAAGGTAGCATTAAGTAAAAAAGGTACAAGCTGTGGCAGAAGTAAGACTTCTTCCACATATAACATAAGGTATATTCTTAATTTTAATATCTTTCTCACATTTTACTAATCTACTCACTGTTTACTGTTTGTACAACCACAATCCTTTCAATTCTTATCATCTATTATTTAGCTATGTAACATGTATAATGTTTCTGTTTAAATAGCTTAAAATGCATGAAACGTTCAGGAAAATGTTTTAAATGGAACTTGTAAGGTATCAAGGAATACAGATTATGCTGATATTTATTTGTCCTTGTGATAACTTTGACAAAAAAGAGAAAAGAAGAAAGGGACGAGAAAGGCTACTTTTCAGTTTTCAAATGGGAACCTATATTTTCTAGTGCATCAAGATATGAATTTTTAAAGTTGATATATTATCGAATGTACACTGTCAGAACATTGCTCGAACGAACTCCGTACATCACAGTTGCTTTAAAATTTCCGTAGTATTTTCAAAATTATCGCAAAATTGTATTGGTATTTAAGTATAGGTATTTCAGTATTACTTGCCTTCTAGATATCTTACAACTTTCATTTAGAAATCTCATCTGTATCTACTATATTTTTAAAAATATTTATCCGTTTCTATTATTTAAATTCAGACATGCTATGTATGTTGTATAAACTTATATGCGCAATTTCCGTGCAGAACATTATTATATCATTTTACAATTAATGAAGAAATATTACAGAATAAATATTAAATATGTTTAAACAATTCAAGATGTTGTATTATTTTATCTAATACTGTTTGTTTCGTAACTCATATTTTTATTACAAGAACAAATTATATCTCAAATCATAGAATTTGACGAAATCTCCACATCTAATTGAAATACATTTTTTTCTTTTTTTTTTTTTTATTATCACATCTACTGCATTTAATATTGAACGTAATCGAGAAGATTTAAAATAGTCTAGTATAATTAAAGATTTTAAGGAAATTATAAATCAAATTTTTTTAATTTAAATATACTGACCAATGCAAGTTTTATTATCCTCTGATAAATTGTAATGAGTAGGACACCCACATTTGAAAGAATTTGACATGCTTTCATTATCTCCGGGTAAAGCGATACAAAGATGAGTGCAGTTGCCATTTTTTAATGCACAGGGATTCCATCCTGCTTGTCTAGAAGCATGGAAAACCAATAAATCTGTTACAGATTCTAACTTATTATGTATCTTCACTCTGCTTAATCCGGTAGTCTTATTAGCTTTCTCTATGTCACCTATTGATTAAATGAATCAACATCAAACTTTGTTCAAAATATCTATAAATTTCGGAAAATATCTATTGAAATAAAAATCGAAATTTATTGCAAATAATAACGCGACACATATGTAATATGTAATAGTAACTAATAGTAAAAATAGTAATGTAACAGTAACATAGTTGATAATTTTATGTACTTTTTTTACCTGTATTCCAATCTGTCCAATAAATGTAATCTTGATACTGAGTAATACTAAATGGATATACAATATTTTCTGTTATAATTGCTACTCTTTTTCTTGTAAGCAGATCAAAGCTATCAATAGCTGGAGTATATAAATCTGCCCAATATAATTTTCGTGCTGAATGGTCAATTGTTAGACCGTTTGCTTTTCTAATATTGGAAAGTATTATTTCACGATGCGTGCCATCTAAATATGATCTTTCTATACTTCCAGAATTTCCCCATTCTGTCCAATATATATGGCTAGAAAACCATCATGGTGTTAAAAACTTAACTATACAGGAAATATTTATTTCACAAACACTTTTATAAACACACAGAAGTTGTCACTATAATTACCCTCTGCTAGGATCAAGAGCTAAACATCTAGGTTCAAAAATGTTACTCCAAATGAGGACTTTTCTACTACAACCTTCTAATCGAACCATTTCTATTCTTCGTGTTCCTGTATCACTCCAGTATAAATTATGAGCAATCCAATCAATTGCTAAACCTTCAGGTGTTTCTAAACCAAGATCAACGACTCTTTCTATATCAGATCCATTTATGAAAGCTCTTGTGATTGTTTTTAATTTAACATCCGTCCAATAAATACGATTGTCTGCTATATTAAAGTCCAAGGCGCTAATAAAAATAGAATATATTGATAATGATGATGATGATGATGAAGATGATGATAATAATAATAATAATAATAATAATAATAATAATAAATACAGTCTTTGACAGTCTTTGAGTTTTTATAAAAAAATTTGAATATAAACAGATTATAAAACTTTTTGTTTATAAGCATAAGCTTTACCTTGCATCTTTAACTCCAGTTAATGGAATAATATTATCATTATTTGCATTTTCGATGCTAATTCTCCCAATATTTTCTTTCCTAGCAAATAACATAAATGCATCTGGCACAACACAAGTCTTTTTATCTTTAGTTAACTCATATCCAATTTGACATGCGCACACATACTTATTTCCTGGTCGATTTAAACACAAATGACTACAACCACCATTACTTTTTACGCAAGGATTTGTACCATTAACTTTTCCTAAATGCACTGCTTTTAAACCCATGACATTTGGAACTTGATCAACAATAACTTCTCTTTCACCGCCTGTGAGTTTATGTGCTCTATCCACACTTCGTCTTTGCCAGTCAGTCCAATATAGATAATCTCCTAATAAACTTAATCCAAAAAGATGTGGAAGATTATCTGTAATTACTTCTCTTCTATCTGTACCATCCATGTTACACACTTCAATCTTATCTGTTTTTGCATCGCACCAATATATTTTCCATCGTGCAAGATCTAGAGCAATTCCATTTGGCCAAACAATATCCTTATTTACTAAAAGAATACGTTCTGTGCCATCCAGATTACTTCGCTCTATTTTTGGACGTTTTTCATTCCAATCTGTCCAAAACATCCATCCTAATTCTGGAGCTAAAGCAATTGCTCTGGGTTCAATTAAATCTTCATTTATCAATACTTTTCTACTTGTACCATTTAACCGGGCTACTTCAATTCGATCTGTTCCCGTGTCAGTCCAATAAAGATTCCGCGCTAACCAGTCAACAGCTATTCCATCAGGATTTTCCACTTCTGTTATTATAATATTTTCTTGATTGGAACCATCAAGTGAAGCTCTACGAATTGCACGAGCTTCTTCATCTGTCCAGTAAAGCATTTCTTGCACAGGATCAAAGTCTATTGCTATCGCATGTTTAATTCCTAAGTATATTGAAAAATTATAATATATATAAATTTCTTTGAAAAACAAATTAATCGATGAAAAAGATATTGAGGAATACCTGTTAATGGTAATACAAAATTAGTATAATCTGGTGAATCTAAAGAAATCCGACAGATTTCATTTCTTTGAACTATTAATAACAATTCTTCTGGTCCTTCTGCACAAGTCAAATTATCCACTAATTTCACACCTGTAGGACATGCACAGCTATATCCAGGTTCTGTCATACTTAAAAGACACAAATGTGAACAATTTCCATTATTTCTTTCACAAGGATGACTCCCATACGGTTGTCTTCTAACATCCCAAACTTCTATGTCACCAGGTATATATTCTCCATGTAACAATTCTCTAGGAAGTGCTTGAGTTTGACGAACATCGTATGAATGTACACACCATGTTTTCCAATCAGTCCAATATAATTTGTGATCGAAAAATGTCACTGCAAACGGATAATCTAACCCTTTTTCTATGACTTTTCTTCTATTTTTTCCATAATAATCCATCACTGCAATAAATTTAAGTCTTCCGTCTACCCAATAAACCAATTCATTTTCATAATCCACTGTTAAACCGTTCGGCCAAAATATATCATCAGAAATTATCACTTCTCTTGTCGATGGATCTCCATTCATTGCAGCTCGTTCTATTTTAGGTACATCGCCCCAATCAGTCCAAAATAATATACTTTTCATTGGTACAAGAGCAATAGCTCTTGGCTGATAAATGTCTGTCCAAAAAAGGACTTTTCTGTGACGTCCATCAATACTGGTTACTTCTATTCTATTTTTTTCTCCATCTGTCCAATATAATTTTCCTGTGTACCAGTCACAGGCTAAACCATCAGGAGAAATTAAACTGGAATTTACTACAATTGTTTTTCCGCCAGTATGGGTGCCATTTGTTTGAATGCACTGAATTATTTCTAAACCACTATCAGACCAACACACTAGTTCATGTTCAAAATAAAAATCTAATGCTGCACCTTCAGACAGATCTTTTATAATAGTAGTTACTTTATTAGTACGAGAGGCATTGGCCATTCTAATATCTTTTTGTGTGACAAAGAGAAGAGTTGGCGATCCTAGAAATAATCATTCGTACTATTAAAATTAAAAAATTCTGCATTGTTATTATAAATTTAGATAGTAGAAAATTGAAGATAAAATTCCGAAATTTATGACAAAAATAATATTATGGGTCATAGTATTAAGCAATATTGTTAAATTTGAGTAAAAGGGTTGGAGCACAAAGTTGGATAATAAATATTATAAAAAATAATATACACGTGTATATATAATATACACAAGTAGTAGTAAAAAATTAACTTTATGTTATTATAAAATCTAGATATATTATATTATAATATTTTACAATTAGTAACACATTATGCAGTGACATTATAATAAAAGAAATAAACTATAACAAGATATTTAGTCATAATTGTTTAATAACAGATGACCTATAACATAACCTCTATATTAAAATCATGTAGAAAACAACACACTAAATGTTACTTACCATTAGAGAGGAGGACAAGTTTGAAAAAGCATGCAATCAGAATAATTATTAAACTGATAATAGCCATTCTAACAATTGTAAAAAGATCTTTAATTACTTAAAGCGCACGGCCGTGACATATACGGGCATAGCCGATACGTCCGTCGTTTGCCAAATTGCTTATTTTAGTCATTGATCTTTACGGATTCAAGCTACGATATCTCATAAGAAAATATATATCTTATAAAAAATATATTACACTCATTTTGATTATAAAAAGATTTACTCATTTTCTATCGGTAAACGGAAGAAAATTTGTACGTTAAGGGGTTAAATTATGGACATTGCGAGGAGCACCTTCCGCGTCGTATGTCAATTTCTATTCATGACGAACAATCGATCCACTCCTTATACAACTTATACAATTTTCATCTGTTGAATCAGATTTACGTTGTCTTTAACTCAAGATAAACACAAACTTATTCTCTGTCGCTCGTATAAACTGTTAACTAAGCAGACGCTTCCTTAGGAGCCAGCGGTTCCCGTAACGGCCGTAACCAATCATTACTATCCCTTGCATTTACAATTTCCAATTGACAATGAAGCTTAACTGAACTTGACGTCACGAAAACTGAGTATGTCAAGTTTTACTATACTATATATTAAATGCTAATACAAATATTTCCCTACTCATAACATTTAAAAAGAGAATAGTTATTTCTTGTTAAATCATTAAGACGTTTATGCAGATATTTTGCACGATTTAAATTTAAAATATATTTTTCCAACAAATAAACAATTGAAAACTAATATGTAGTATATATTTTTATAACCTTTTAATAGTAACATTTTCTAACTGTATGTTAACTTACAATTAGTTTAATTTTTTTTACTCGAAAATAATAAAGTATAGCTTATTATTTAATATTGCATATGTATAACATTAACATAATGTTTCTTTCTGGTTTTAATGTTGCTTCGATATTGAGGATCATTAGCAACACTATCTAACAAGATTATAATCTTTGGCAGTCTTGTTTCGGACAGAAACAAAATTCTTCTGTTTTATTAATATAGTTAAAGTAGAAAACTACTAAAATCTTAGGACGAATTGCATTTATATATACATGTATATCACCGTAACCATAGTGGCCGGTGACACCAAACTCCCTCTGTGTTCTTACTTATAATTAACTCTAGTTTCAGCAGCGACTCATAGATGTCGCATTTAATGTTTTGATTGTAGTAGTAAGCGTACAAATGGCCATGTTCTCGCGCACGAGTTACGTTGTTGATAACAGAATATAGAATTATTAAGAGGCTAAGTAGTATATGATAGACAATAAGTTACAGAATAACGACAGATTATACAATTTTCCAAATATCATAATTTTTACATTGGTTTTAAATAAAAAACAATGAAAATTATTAATCTAGTGATTTCATTATTTATACAACAAATTTATAACTTAGTGATATTCCAATTATTTGTGTTTATAGAGATTAATGTTCTCAGTACATTTATTTTCTAAATTAATACATAAGTTTATAGGTATACAACATATTATGTTTCTGTATTTCATCAAGATTTATGGACTAGACATATCAGACATATCATTACTTAAAAACCACATTGATATTCAATTCCATTATAAACGAAAGCTCAAACAAGATTCGAATATATATGTAGTACATTTTAAATAAATTATAAAGGCAACATATTTTAATACGTTGTTAAATTAATATTAAGTTTGACTATATTAGTTAACAATTATTATTTATCTGGTTCTCACAGGTTATTCACTTAATTACCTTTATTGAAGTCATTTACATTTTTAGTGTGGAACATGTCTAATATTACGCAAATATCCATATCCATTATAAATAGAAATCATTGTTTAAAACAAAACGCGTTGTTACAAACTTGTGTAAGGCATTCAAGTTCTACAAAACAAACGCCAGCTACGTATTGTTCGGAATTGGTTAGGTATTTTTATAGTTACTGATATAGAATGAATATATGTATAGTAGTTGACAGTCATAGTTATTTTAGATGTTTACATGCTGTTCATTTTAAATGTTATATTATTTCTAGCATTATTTGTTATTATATAAGTGAACAATTAAATAAATGAGAAAATGTTAATAATTATACTTTGAGGAAACATTAAATTTCCCAAAGTTGTAAAACAATTAATAAATAATCAAGGATATATATATATATATATATATATATATATATATATATATATATATATATATATATATATATTAAAGTCATTAAATAAATTGTTACATTTTACATTGTTAATTTCTTTCAGAAAACATGATTATGAAAACTTTCTGTGCACATTGCTATTATCAAACAAAAATGAAGCGGCCGCATTTGCAATTCGTGCATTTAATGTTGAAGTAGCTCAAATAAGAGATCAAGTGAGTGATTATAAAATAGGTGAAATGAGATTACAATTTTGGTCAGACGCACTAAATAATACATATAAAGGAAATCCTCCAAGAAATCCTGTTATGTTGGAGTTACATAGAGTATGATCTTATTTTCTTATCTCTTCGGTTCTCTGTACTATTTATTGTCTCACAAATTATAATAATTGTAAGAAAAATCTTTGCAGATTTTACAGAAACATTCTCTTTCTAAACATTATTTCAAACGTTTAATTGATATAAGGCTTGATAAACTTTGGGATTATTCATTTCATAATATGAGTGAAATAGAAAAATATGCGGAATACAGTAGTTCTTCCATTTACTATCTTCTTTTACAAGCACACGGTGTAAATAATATTAATGCTGATCATGCTGCCAGTCATATGGGGAAGGCACATGGCATTGTTAACTTACTTCGATCGATTCCTTATAACGCCAGTAAAAGAGTGAATATGTTACCACAAGATATTTTAATGAAACACAGTGTTTCTACAGAAGCTGTATTACAGGGCCAATCCAGTAAAAATCTTCAAGATGTAATATATGATGTAGCTTCCTATGGAAAATTACATCTAGATGTTGTAAGTACATATCAAGTGCAGAATTAAAATGGAAATGGATAAAGTAGAGAATGAAAAAAGGGAACAGATTATATTAGATCTTTTATATTTTAGTATACTATAAAAGTTTCCTTATTTTTAGACAATTTCTCTTAAACATAGTTTGGGAAAAGAAGCAAATTTAATCTTTTTACCAATAATTTGTTTGCAAAAGTATTTAAATAAATTAAGAAAAGCAGACTTTGATGTCTTTAATGCAAAACTACAGAAGAAAGATAATTTACTTCCTCTATACTTGTATTGGAGAAGTTTTATGTATTAAATTTGATATACTTTTAATTAAGATTATCTTTTGATTAAAGTATTGTAAAATATTTGAAATAATAATTATATCATAATACAGTGAAACTAAATATTATTTTAGTACCTTATAAGAATAAGAGAATTTCAACACATTATTAATTTTAACTGTTTACTTTTGTAATATACGTTTTAATTATTGAGTTTATATAGAATATATATAGGAGTAATGAGAAAATTGTTTGACAAACCTTTTGATAAAAACTTTTCTCCATATTTTATTGGAACAGATTTGTAGGATTAAAATAATTAAGTAATTTACATTGTGTGTATGTGTGTATTCTATTCATTTTTGCTCAACGTTACGTGCTTTTATGGGAACTCGTATTTTTTGAAAACTGTGAATAATAAAGTAATACCGATTGTAAAAACCATCTGAAGGATACCGCAAAATAAAAATTTGTATTGGACAGTGTAATATCGCATAATCTATTTATAGGAATTAAGCAACAGTTTCTAAAACTTCAACCAAAATATATCTGTTTTATGCATTATGGAAATAACTTGTATAATTTTCACACTCCATTTCTGTAGTATTCAAAGATAAGTCACCAGTACTACAAGGTATTGTAGGTATATTTGAACCTTGAACAGTGAAACCATGATAATCTTCTTGTTCTGATTCTGTAGAACATGGTAAATTCAAATGGGTAGATGCTAGTAGTTCATTTGTAGATTTGTCCTGTTGTGTGTCAAAATCACTTTGTGTATCCAAACTTATAAGACTCGTTTCATCCTCTGCTTTGCTTACATCAAAACTGTCATCGCCAATGAAAGAAGGAAAATCAAAAGTAGGAGATGGTGTAATACAATCTTCTATTAAAGAAGTTCTCACGTCGTTTTGTGGTGTGGAATTATTAATTGTTGCAGGACAGACCTGTTGTTATAAGTAACTATTTATAATGAATTTGTTAATTAAAAATTTATTAATTAAAAAGATTTCTTACTTGCGGAATAATCGGAGGTGGTAATTGATAACTTTCAATATCTTCACAATCTAAATTAGTAGGCAATCTTTGGCTATGTGTAATTAACAATGGAGTTCTGTCTAAAACCGTGTTCACTTCTGACTTCATTTCATTCTGAAATTGTAACATCTTTTCTTTTAAGTTTAATGCTTCAGTCATTATTTCTGCAGTTTTGGCTTTCATTTCATCAAGGAGGGTTATATCTTCGCACATTAAGTGCAGACTCTGTACATACGTGAAAATAAATTATACTAAAAATATTTAATTAGTAATTTAATATCATTAAAGAATAATGTAGTATGTACTTCACATATCATTAAAGCAGATTCCCATGTATTAGCAGGTACACGTTCTCCGGACATATAAGCATTAAAATCTTTTTCGTCCATATTTAATGATTCAGCTGTCAAATTTTCAATAAAAGATACAGCACAACACTGAAATTATTATTATTATTATTATTACTATTACTATTATTGTTATTTCATTACCTTAAATGTCATATAAGGAAAGCTAATTGTTATTATTCACTGATTGTTTCATTATAAAATAGTAGTAACATTCTTGATAAATATTAAAATAAATGTTACCAGATTTGTGAAGTAATATCCACCTTCCCCTGTCATTAACCTGCTTGCATTACAGAACCTAGTAATAAAATTGATGTTACTTTTAAGACGAGCAGGATTAGCTTTTAGAACGATGAAAATTAAGGCAGGAAGGAATTCATCTGCAGATGCAGGCCCACCAACAGATTGTTGTAACATTACAAATATATTTCGACAACAATAAATAACGCAAGAAAGCTTTTCTTGTGGAGCTTTTGGGGAATCCATATTTAATAAATCTACAACAAATTGGGAAGCTATTTTCAAATAATCGGTGAATAAATGTAGCACATTCAATAATTGGAAATGTTGGAAATTAACATGACTGATTAAAACTTTTTTTAATAACAAACCAGTTATGGAAGTATAAACAAGTTCTCTAACTTCAGAACTGGTTTCATGTATTCGACATTCCAAATTTTTTCCACTAACCCAGTTCAATTGCCGAATTCTGTAATTATCATAATTGTCATTTTATTTTTTCTGAAATGTTATTAATTTGATTTATGAATAACGCGAACCTCTTCTGTATTGCCAAATCTTTTTCTTCGTCGTTTGTAAAAGGTGGACAAAACAGAATTCTGTAGAGCAGAGTCATTGCATATCTTTCTACATAATCTAATAATTTTTCTTTAACTTCTGGCGACATATCTGAAATAATAAATTAAAAATGTTCATGCTGTAACTACTTTTAAGACACTAACTTGTTAATGTCCAGATTATTTTAATATAAATTTGTTTATCCAATACCTGCATATTTAACACTATTTTCTAAACGTTTAGCAAATACTTGATAAAAAGTTTGTGTAATCTCCGAAAGTTCCTCTATTCTCTTCACATCTTTATTCTGCAGTATCTCAATTATAAACGAGTGCATACACTTTCTAACATCTTTTTCTACCGGTGTTTTAGCAATTATACCTATTAGGTCGCGGTTGTCAGCTTTTACTTTTTCAAGATCGGGATTATCTTTTGTTAATTCATAAAGTAATTCTTGGTACCCCTGTACTTTAGTAAAAATCAAAACTTTCAGAATAATGTAAGTAATGTAAATAATAATATAGAAAAAATCTGATAAAAGAAAGTATATACATAAAATAACAATTAAATTTTTTTTTAATATATATTGAGTAAATGTTTTACAAGAATCGAATACAAAGTTAAATATGCTATAGGACAAATATACCTTTTGCAACTGGTTTACGAAAAGATATATTTAATAACTTATACTTTTTCTCTTGTTGTACTTTCTTTTCCTCATATTTTTGATGTGCACTAATTGCATTCTTGTTAGAAGAGGCACTGAAACATTAATCAGAATGTAGCAATAAATATAAAAAAATATACAAATCCATATATTTTAAGAAATAATTAATAAATAGATTATTGATTTTTACATGAAAATAAATATAACATTATATTAAAGCACAAAAAGTTTGGTGCACGAAAGAATGAAATCTAAATAGTACAATTTCTAACTGTTTTTCATGTATAAATACGTGCATTATAAACATATTTAATGTCGATTGAAACCTAATTCCACGTTAATTATCATTTTAATGCAATGTAACTGTTATCACAAAGTTCAGAATATAAAAAACAAACACTTCTAAAATTTTTACATTTACATACAGACATATGGCTTTAAAAATAAGAAAAAATTTGGTAGATCTAATTTAATATAAATTAATCAATAAACGTATAAATCGTACCTCTGTCCGCAAACATTACATTCTGTTTCTGATCTTTGTTTTTGTAAATACTCTCGATAACATTTGCTACAATAACCTTCCCATTCGGCATTTCCATAAAATCCACAACCATTTTTACATTTAAGATCAGCTTCTTCGATTCTTAAAGTGGGTGTTTTTATAGAGTACATTTTAACAAAACTTCTTGGATATTTTTACAACTCTTCTTTCTGTATAATTCACATTTTACTTGTACAATTCAGTTATTTCTATTTTTGACGCGGCATCATCAAGTTATACATACATAATTAAAAATTTGGACATATGACAAACGTGAAAACGCATGCGTAAACCTTTCTGAAAAGTATGTGTATACATACATATATGTATACTGTATCGCTCATTTATATCAATATTTATAAATGTGATTCTTATCCAATATATTCGAAATTTTAATTTAATATTTTAAGTTATATAGACAGGTGAATTCAGAATTCTCAATTTGATAAAAACATAGTCAATAATGATCATCTTACTATATAAATATTTAAATTACTATTAATTTTATTTATTTATTTATTTATTAGAAACGCACAAACGATTCTTATGTATGTATAGGCATATATAATTAATATGCAAAGAATATGAATATCTATAGTTATACAGATAAATACTTATCATAGTAATCATATTGTCTCATTTCATTTCTTCAATATATAAAAGCTTCAATGAAGCTTACAGTAAAAAGTTTGAAACATTTATATTACATACATGTGAAAGAAAATTTCAGTATAGAATAAAATTATCATAGTTGAGATACTTGTAATTAAATAAAAGATTTTTATTATTTTAAGGAAACTATTTATAATTTCTAACGTATAGTAAGTATTTAATGGTTAATAATTTCAAAAAGTGTCTAAACTGGACAAGTTTACCTCTTAAAAAACATTTTTAATAAAATCATAAGAAATGCGATTGTTTGGAATTTTGCCGCGCTTTGTGTTCAAGAGCATATGAAGAAAAATGCCTCTGTATTTGAAAAGAAGACAGGGTTTATAATTTAGTTTCTCATTTAAAAAGTAAAAGGTTAAATGTCTTTTATGTAGTGTGAAAAATTTTAAATATATATAGCAGAATGATGCACTGTGTAAGAACGTTTACTTTCAAAAAGGTATATTTGCATTTATGATAAAGAGATGTTCATTTAACCTCAAATATTTAAAAATAATAAGTAACTTTAATTTATCGTATTATAAATAATTTCTTTGATTATTGACAACTTTTGTTTTTTTTTATATACGTGAAATATTGTGACTTTTATTTATTGATTTAATTTTATATTCATAGTAATAGTATTTGTGTCTACATAATTATGATTATGATCTATTTAATAATCTACTTTAAGTAAGTCTATAATTATATATAAATTTTAATAATATACGGAGCATTTTTATATGTATACATACGTTTAAATATATCTTATAATCTTATGTCTTTTCATTTATTTATTTATTAGTTGTATTATTTTTATTCAGTTTTGTGAAAATATAAATTCTGAATGTAACTATTATAATTTTATATTTATGGTACCAAATTAAATTATTCTTTCTTGATTTGATGGATGATATGAAATATTTATGACAGAAGACACCATTAGCGTTGACATTAAAATATATCACAGAATGCAAGCTGGTTGATAATAGTGGCAACAACTTTTTAATCAGACCTCAATCTTGTCATTTTTATAAGAATGTACATACATCTAAGAGTTTAATTAAACCAATAAGTCAAATTGGAATAATTAAAACATTGTCACATAAGCTTGATCTTTTTAAAAAAAAAACTGTGAGTATGATTATTCATTGTAATTTTAATGTCTCCAAATCTAATATCTATATATTTGTAATATTCGTAATGATATAATAATTATTTATAAATTTTTTGTATTCTAGCATTTAAATGAATTGGGTTATGATTTGTATGGTGACATTCCTGATGGACTCAATTATTCGATATTTTACAAAGGTATGTTATTGCCCTTAATTTCTTATTAATTCCATTTGATGTGATTTCGTTAAGTGAATTAATTTTGTAATTATTTAATCATTATTTTTATTTATCAGGATTCAATATGCCAGATACATTTTTCTCTTGGTTCCTAGTCACAGAATTACATGTTTGGATGTTAATGGTACGTTTCATGGCTGAAGGAGAGAAGGGCAAATTAGTTATGAGCAAAATGGTCGAGGCTATGTGGCATGATGTTCTTATAAGAGCAGAATTACTTGGCGTGAGTAATCAATAAATTATGCGTTGTTATCTAGTTCTAATTTCTAAGTTCTAATTTACCGTAATTTTGTTTATATAGAAAGTTTCATATCTCTAGTTTCATTTTTATATTATTAAATTTAACTTCCACTAATCAGCTCATAATGTAAGATACTTACAATTTTTTATCACTAGCCAATGACTCCAAGAACAAAAAAAAAACAAGTAGCAGAATTATCGTATCAATTTAATGCAGCTATAGTTGGTTATGACGAAGGAATCATGTCAGATGACAAGGTATTAGCTAGTGCATTATGGAGAAGGTTCTTTTGTTTAGAATGTAACAATCCAGAACATCTAGAAAAACTTCTAATTTATGTTAGAAAACAGGTAATTAAAACATTGTCTTTTAATTAAATATTATATATTGACTCGATCATTGTGCTTTTAGATTAATGTGTTTGATAAAATTCCATCAGAAAAAGTTTTTGATAGATCAATAGCAAAATGGGTAGATTTGTAAGGCGGCAAATGAAGCTCGTTAATACTATTGAGAATTTGTAAATTTTAATTAGGTAAAATTCATATTACAAATATATTAAACTTACAATATAGCAAAATTTGATTTTTTTTATTTCAATTTTAATTTCAATCCTTTAAAATATTATCACATAGTTCAGCCTTTGAATGAACAATTATACGGCATAAATACTGTTTCTTACAGTTTATATCACAACTTTCTTGCAACTTAGGTCGTGCTTGCTTGTAAAAGTTCCTACAACGAACAAAATGAATTCTTACTATACACATATAATGAACCACTATATAATGTACAATAATAGAATAATATTGAATGATATAACTTTTATTATAATTCTAACATTACTTGTAATACTTATTTAATAGTGTTTCATTCTTTGCTGCTGTAGAGAGCCAATTATTTAAGGATTTAACAGACAAATCTGGAAGGTCATATTCTGTTTTAAAAGAATATGATTTATACCAGGTTGGTCCTACATGGATATTTTTATTGGCAGAACCGAGATCATACATCCAATTTTGGTAATCAGCTACTTCCTACAGAAAGAAAAGAAATTTGAGCGTCTATTTGCTATTATTTTTAGCCTAAATTAAAATGAAAAAAGTTATTTATACATTTTTATAATCCAGTTAATTTTTTAACATATCATAAATGAAAGAAAGAACAACTTACATAATTACTGCAATTTACTATATATATTTTATAATTCGGATTCAATTTTGAATAAGCTGTTACACTGCCACCATTCCAGGCAACATTTTTTGCTTTCATATCAGTATTATAAAATATCGCTATTTCATCATTATGAGTATGTCCATTGAATTCAGCTTTAATTATATGGGAAAATCTATCAACTATTTTTAAATATTCTCGTTTCCATGTTTTAAAACAGCTATTACTATTAGAGGGTATATGGGATAAAACATGTACAAATTCATCATTCCTCTCTGCTTCAGAAAGAATAGTTGCAAGCCAATGTAGTTGATTATCAGGATCTTGCGGATTATACAAAAGCCACCTGTATAATAAAATAATTGAAAGAAATACGAAGAGAGTCAATGAGAAAATAAGTTATAAAATAGAATATGATTTTGATACATATTTTACTATTTTCCTTTGGAAAATTTACTTCTGATAGTAACATTCTGTATAATAAAATTTATCCAATTATATCATTGTATTCATTTCACGTACCAATTGTAAGAATAACACACATTGCTATTTAAAGCAATAATTCTAAATCCTCTTTTTGGGACAACAGTGTAATATCCTCCTCGAAGTATAGTAGAACGAGTATGTTCTGGTAACCATCCATATACAATCCATAGGTCTGCCATTAATTTATAAAGCCAACTTGTAGTTAAATTGTCTTGCGTTATATTATTTGGTGCGAACCTACATATAATTCAGAATATCGTCATTTATAACTAAAACAATATATTCATTTACAGATCTAAAATATTTTCGTAATATATAATTTCGTAATGTTTGTATGAAAATGTAGAAATGTAGAACTCAGGGAATGATTTTCAAAATACAGAATTACGTAAAAACATATCTTATCTTGAAACACAATGAATAAAGTAATTTCATTAATTGAACGAATGTAAATTTTTCTTTATCTTTTAGAATAGAGTGAGTTTATTTTACATAGAATCATTTATCTAATCGGATAAATTTATATACAAGCGTTATATTAAATATTCTTTATGTATAGTTGAGAATTTCATTGGAAATTTCAATAAACTTACTGATTTAAAGGATTTGATTCATGATTTCCAAATATTGGATATATTATAGTATCATTAAAAGTATCATGAATATATTCGTAAATTTTTACAAGACTTTGTACATTTCCTTCCCTCGAAGTTTCCCATACTCCATGGTCTATAATATCACCAGTAAAATATATAAAATCTATATCCTGGGAATCAAAATTAAATATGAATTAAAATTAAAATTAAAAATTCATTTTTTAGCCATATTTAATATTTTTTGTTACATTCTAAATGTTATCATATGCATACATATGCATACAATAAACTAATTTAGATTTGAACTGAAATAGAAGAAAAAATAAAAGCAAGATTTTAAGATTATATGCATTTTAGTTAAATATCTTATGAATACTAAATGAAGTATACATTAATCAGACATTAGCTGGATTTTGTTCCTTTTTTCTATACTAAATTAGTTACGTATTTTTAGGTATTACCTGATGTGTATTTTTTATATGATTTAAGGCATCAGTGATTGCATGCCATGGGGTATCACAGGAGTTATAATCGCCCCAAAAGCCAGCAAATAGAGTCATGTTAGGTTCATTTTGTCCTTTTCGACAACAAACTGGTTCTCTACAAATTGAATTGCCATATGGTTCATAAAGAGGATCGTAATGTAGGTCTGTTATTTGTAAAATTTTTATTTGCTTTTGTGTCTTATTATTGTCAGTAATTATTGCATTAGAATTGTTATCAATATGAATATTCCAATCAAATTCAGGATCGCTTAAAGGACATGATTTTGATTCTAGAACAACGCCACAAACTGTGTTTGCTGTTAAATTTGGTTTCGAATCTATTATGTACAGAAGAATAGGCTATAAAAATAATAGAAAATTAGAATAATTTATACATTAATACTGAAATATTTTGATAAATCCAATTACATATGTACATATTACCAAGTTCAGTTCAACAACTCCTCTACAAACTCTTTCGGTTTGAATATTGAACAGTACACATAATTTTACTATTTTATCTTTTATAACTTCTTCTGACATTCCTTTACGTCGTAAATTGAGAAACGTTTTTAAAATTCCTCGACATATTGTACATATTTTAGTATCAGAATTTGCTGAAAAAGATCTCCAATCAGAATTCTGAAGTTCCGTAGGAATTTTCAAGGATTTTATCATATCATTGAACAATTCTCCCTCATAGTCCAACTTGGTCCATAATTCAATTTCATTTGAAAACGAATTCACATCTATATCTGCCGATGAATCAGTTCGTTATTCTTTGTTCTATTATACAGAGAAGTGTTATAAATAATTACAATATATTGTTTTTATTGAACGATTGAAAGGAAGTTTATTCTCTTTTAATTTCAATTAGCAGAAGAAAATTTGGTCGAATTGCTGAATAATTGCCGCTTTACCGATTCTGATACCGATACCGATGCCGATGCCGATGCCGATGCCGATGCCGATACCGTTGAAATATGTTATCAAGATCATCATTCTGAACAAATTTTTCATATAAATACGACAGGATGATTCATCCAAGTGTTTAAGCTGAAATATTTTTGATACAATTAATTATATAAGAAAATGTTTCAAATAAAAGTAGAACGACTTCAAAGGTCTGATGTAATTAATTTTTCTGTAGGCGGGTTGGGGAAATGATATGCGAAGGTCCTGTCACAGGATGGTCAGTTCTAGTTTTCAAGTTGTCCACAAAAGTATGTTTAATATCACATATGTGCATACTTCTTTCTTTCCATGTTCTATACAAAATTGTAGATTAGATATTATAATTATTATCTGCCGTATGCGTATGTGTGTGCATTTGTATCGAAATTATAATTGTGTTGATGTAGTCGCGCTATTATTATCGGTATTGCACATACCGATGCTTACGCGGGCCGCTACTATCCTTTAGATAGCCCAATCTTATCTATGTACTCCTTTACATTTGGAATTCAGTGACTTTTCATTCTTTTCATTCTTTTTATACGTCACTATGAATATATTTAAAAGAATCCCGCTAGAATTCACGAGGAGGTAATAAATCGACAGTTTCACGCGGCCTATACGATACCAAACACACTTTCATGTATAATACTTGAAGACTAGAACCGACTACCCGTTATACGTTTTACATACGTAAAAAAATTATTCATAATGACGATGCTGATAACATATCTCAGGAGCAGATGCTCTATCGGGCATCTCTTAAATAGTAAACATTATTATTTTCATTGGAAAATAAAAGCACTTTTATTTATTTATTTGGCCAGTAAAATATACTTGGCCAAATAAACTTTCAATAAAATAATTATTTAAATAGAGAGCTAAATATAAGCCTAGATATATTATTTAGAATAATGAAATTAATTGTTATTTACAAATGAAGCGTTATCTTTTATTTATAATTTTCATTTATTTTAGTTATTTATTACACAAATATAACATTTCAATCGGACAAATTACTGTAAATTACAATTTTCTGTAATGTCCATTAGCTATGATGAATATATCAAAATGAAATAGATACGGCAAAATTGTTTATTTGTATATTATCATTCGTTTTTCGATTAAAGCCAAATAAAAAATGAAATTTCATTTGCAAATAAGAAATAATAAATAGATTAATGTTAGCATCTTAAATCACGTTTGTTTAAATACAATTAAAAGAAATTTAATTCCTATTCACAGCTAAAATATTATTTTAATTTGTTACTTATTATTTAGTAGGTAAATAAAATTGTCAACTTAATTAACCAAAATTGATTGAACCCTACCTTCTGGATGTCGGACGAGACCATTTATACTTAAAACTAATATACTAAAAATTAATTGTTGAAACCACATTACTGTTGTGTTGTGTTCTACGAACATTCAACTAAACACTGCGTTCAGTTCCATATATTTTCAATCGTTTTCAGTTTTCTTTATCTCGTTTCAGTGATTTCTTCCCCACTGATAAATATCACAATTGCCATCTCCTTGGCATGCCTATTTCCCAATGCTTGTAGAATAACATTCTAAGATTGTGAAACAATTGGAATTTAAACGGAGAAAAATAAGAAGAGTCTTGTACACACTATATTGTATTTAATTTAATTTAGTTTGAATACTTACGTTCGGCATTTTAATCTATTTTTGACAAGTCAGAGGAGACGATCGATACAATACAATACAATACAATACAATACAATACAATATTATCGTTGCAGTATGTGGATTTTATCTCGTGAAGTATTCTTTGTTTGTATATGAGTATTCTTTGTTGTATACTTTATTTTATGCGAAAAGATGTAAGCTTATAAAATGATATCTACTTTTATCACTCTGAAAAACGTGATTAGATTATTTCATGTAGACTCTTTAACGTATCAATCTTTCATTCATCAACTGTCAATATCATCAAATGCTATCTTCACGTTGATTTGTGATAAGATAGGAATCAGATTCTTCTGGCTGATCGATTACTTTCTCTTAAGCGGACTTAAATACATCATTATTTTAAAGAAGAAAGAGCATCAATCAAAATCAATTGATTTTTGATGACTTGATTCCATTCCATTTTATCTAAAATTAATCTATTACTTAAACAAATATTTAAACAAGTTAACCCTTGAAATTTTAATTCATTTTTTAAACTTTTTTAACATGTACACATTTTATATTGTAAACAAACAGGTGTAAAGAAAACGTAAACGTATTAATATTATTTGACTAACAATAAGTACCGTATTTAAAGCGGCATAGATAACAATGAATAATCAAGAATCGCGTGAATATTTATACTGGTTATCGATAGCAAACATGTGATGATTAAAAGTCCATTTATACACAACCGAACTATGTCCGTTCTGTGTGCCTGGCTACGGCCGCGCCCCGTGCCCCAATCGGTCACCATAGTTTTAAATGTAGCACTTTATACATTTAATTATCAGTGTTGTGTCCATTCGTCATCCGTGGTCCGGATGTATTCCGGACACATTTGGTAGTCTCCGATATTTTTTCTGTTATGGCTCGACGCTGTCACAGCCACATAGTACGGACTTGTATAAAACTGGGTTTATTGACTATACTAGTCAAATAGCATTCCAGTCCATTGTTCTAATCCAGCGATGGATCTTAACTGGAGTAACGTAAACAGCGTTTTCATTCCAGTACAATGTAGTCATTCCAGTAAGCGATCTAGTTCAGCGACCGGTTCGAAAGTCTACTTTTCAAATCCTCGTCGATCGAGAACATGACATTACGGCGTTACTGGAATCGTCTGGACTCTAAATGGCTCAGTATTCATGGCTCAGTGTGAATCCATTGTCACTACAGTTTACCACTTTCAGCGGCACGAAAACGACTAGAATAACATAGAGACATTGACCGATTGTCATTCAAACAAATGGCATATAATATTTAGTCTACGTTGTTTCAGCCTTTTTTCAACCGCTGAAAGTGGTAAATTGAAAGTGATAATGGATTTACACAAAAAAGCTGACAAAACGATATATGAAACATAATATCGCTATAATATAAAGTTTGAAGAATTATTATCCTTAATCTCAAGTAACATTTAACGTAACAACACAAAGAGATTAACAGAATTAATATTAGAAGTCACATTATCTTCCCTGACCGCTGCAAGTAATTATAAAAACCTCAGTCATTTCTTCCGGATATCTAAATCCTCTACATAAAAATTTGTACCAGAGGTCTGGCGCGAAATATGTAGAGCATTAAAAGGTTACTTTAATCTGATTATTATTAATCATTGAAATAACGAAGATCATTCAATCGATATTTCGTTATCACGCTTTGAATTTCTTCTTGAGCTACGATACCTTGTTCAGTCGAAAGTTTTCGTAATTGTTTTGCGACGTGCTTTCCGAACACATCGAATTCATCTTCTTCTTCTACTCTGCATATGTCATTTTGTAGCAATTTCGCGCTACTAACTATTGAAGATAGCCGTGACATTTTATTCTTTTTTGATTTCGTTTTAGGTGATTCTATTCCAGAACATATAATAGGGGCTGCAGTAACATTATTTCCTGATTCAGACTGGGTACTGTCATTATTGTCCTGAAAATACAATTTCTAAGTTTTTTTTTTTTGTTTTCTTTTTAATTAAATATTAAAAATTAAAATCGAACAAGTCGAGGAAATATTTCCTGAGGTGAAATTTTCCTTCGTGCCACGAAGCCATCGATGGAAAACGTGTAAAAATTCTCGGCTTTAAACAATATGAAAGCTTAAATTTCAACTACAAAAAAAAGAGAACAGCGTTGTGTTAATGACATTAGTTGATCACGATCATTGTTTCACCTACATACGATCGTATAAACAGGTCTCGATACTCATATACCGAAGCCTGAGGAGATACGTTCGAAAGTTGACTCGTGACTAGTTGTGAGAAATCGACATAGAAGGGAAGAAGGTTTTCGTTCTACGTATGAATGACATGCTACGAATATCTTACACCGATACAGAGACACTCTACTCATCTCTCTCTCTCTATCTATCTATCTATCTATCTATCTATCTATCTCGCAAGAACGAGAACTTTATTGTTTTCCATGTTGATTTTTCATGACTCAATTTTCGGACGGTTTTCTCTAGCAAGTGCCGAGACCTGTTTACATGATCGTGCCCTTTGCAACTGGCTATGAAAAAATACAAGCTCATATATTACTACAGGTTGTGTAGTAATATATAAACATGACGGAAAGATGATACCATTAACTCTATTTTCGTTCATGGTGATTGGAGATATCAAATTAATCCTTTTGAGAATATCACTCATCAGGACAATAATAATTCTACCTGTCGGAGAGAAAAGATCTCAGTTTACACAAATTACTTGGCGATGACGGGAAACTTCCATTCCAAGAACAACATGATACATTAATACATATCTACATTTTTTTTTTTTTTTTTTTTTTAAATAATAAGTAACAAAGGTTATTAAGAATTGACTTACGTGCGTTTTTCTTTTGACCACGACATTTTTTATAAAAGAATCCAGCTCTGTAAACCATTTCATTTTAGGTTCATATACATTGCCACTAGCACCAGATGTAGTTGACCGTTTAATCTTGTCTAATTCTAAGTAGTAAGTAGATCGAATAGACTTTATTTTATTTTTAACATCTTCCACGCCAAAACCTTCCATTTGCATATCTTCGCAAATCTTTTTCAAGGCAGATTCACGCATAGCCTTATTTTTATAATCTTTGGACGCGATGTCCCATAAGCACTCATGCTCTCTGTACAAAGCAACGAACTTGGAAGTTTGATTTTTGTTTAATTTTTTCGCCATTTTTAATTAAAAACACAAACTGGTGTACACTGTACTATGCTCCAATCAGCAATGGATATTGAACTGCCTAAACGATTCCAGTAACGCTGGAATGCCGTATTGGTGGTTTAAACTGGATTAAAAAGTAAACCAGAAGAACCAGTCGTTGTGCCGGATTGCTTACTGGAATAACGGCACTGTACTGGAATGAAAACAAATGGATTGGATTACTGAACTGGAATGCTACTGGGCCAATATAAATTCAGCTCAATATGTAATAGTACATCAAACCGATTGCTCTCTCATCTGGATCTCGTATTTTACTTTCAAGTGTTGATTTCATACTAAACTGTTAAATAAGGAAAAGAACACAATGTGTAACGACATTTCTTGGAAAGACGCAGAACGGTATTCTTGTGTTTACGTTGTTTTTATCCTTTATACGTTAAATTTGACAAGTTAAAGTTAAAATATCTGCCAAATTAATTGTGATCCAACATAACTAAGTATTGATACTTCCTTATAGATAATGCCGAGATGGATGGATTAATGTATTAAAAAAAATTGTATGGTTCCACTAAAAAGGTAATGATGGCCTTGAAATCTTACTAAAAAAGATGACTTTCAGAAAAAACATTATATACCATTGCCTATGTCCAGGGGTGGGTTTGGGAAAATTCCCGGTGGACCGGTAGAGATCCGGCACCGCTTTACATAGAATTTAATTAATTAATTAACTAACAATGGAGGGCCAATCGTGCCGATAAAATTTTAAGTCCTGTCTGTTTCCCTCCAAATACTATAACTTTGAACTGTGGAACTTTTTCATACGACCATTGATAATGGAGATATCTAGATATCCCAATTTATATGCCACAGCCTGTATAATTGCTGTTTATACTATTTATAATTCAAAAGAAAAATTGGGTAAAATTATAGACCTTATAAATAGCAAATAAAACTTACCTTAGGTAGTAAAACATTTGCAAATTAAATTCATATGAAAACAATGTATCTCGCTTAAATTGAACATTGTTCACTAATTAAAGAGAACAAACAATTAACTTCCTCATTGTCGATATATGAGTCATCGTGTAAGAACGTAAAGGTTGTGATATATTGATAAGGGCTCTCATTCCTCCGGTAAAAAACATCATTCGATTCAAAAGATCGGTCAATTTTCATTCAATAAGAAATGAGTATGTAAAACGCATTTCATCATATTGATATATCACCATGCTGTAAATCTCGCTTTTTATTACTACAATGTGTGATTATTGAAAAAATTCGGCAAATTTTTTCAAAAGATTCGATAAGGATTGTATTGTTATGAGTTCCTAGAGTACTAGAACAAAAATATATGACTATTATTACAGTTAAAGAAAGATTTATATTATTAGATATTATTTTATAATATATAGGGTGACCCGCTCAACTCTGACACCTTAATTGCTTAATTGCCTTCTTATTTTTCATCGTGCAAAAAAATGTTTCGAGAGAATATTATTGTACTTTACGTGGAAAATTAGGCGGTAATTATTAGAACTGCCATTTTGGATTTCGATAATCTTAATACGTTGTCGGGGGCATGATTCTAAACAACTTCGTTCTGTACATGTTACTACTGCTCGGCTTAATTTCCAAGATATTTATAAGATACTGTCAGTGTAATTATAATGAATTTTACCTATAATTGTGCGTCCGTGACAGCGTATGCATTACTATTGGCTGTTGACTGTTATTGTTACCTTATTTCATAGGAAAATTTAGTTTTATTTTAAATCACAACAATACTGAATCGATAATATCGCATACGACACGAGAGTGGTAATGGGAAGTCGGATGATCCTCAAAATGTAGGATCCTATCACACCCATTCTGAAAATTTCTGTAGATTGTCGGTGGTGCTAAGCGCGTGATAAGCGCAAGGAACTCCAGTTATTAGCTGGCAGATATTGACTTCAGGAACAAATTCACGTGAGTCATTGATATCATTGCTAGAGACACTGATATGCATACATATATATCAGTGACTAGTGGCTGGAGCCTCCTTTGACCTTTTGGGTTTACATAGACATACCTATTATAAAGATAGAGAAATGGATGAACAAAGGCAATATAGGAATGAAAAGGTGATATAGGAATAGAAAGAGAATGCTGTTAACAGGCTTCCTTTGTCCTTGTCTAATAACACATGCGCATTCATAACTGAAAGTCGTTATTTATTTTGTGTTCATATCTCTGTGGTATTTGTATTTATTTCATAAGTTATATGGGTTAAATAATTTTCAGCATGACTAAGAAATGCATAATATGTAAAACAGAGGCGACTCCAATTTCCAAAGCTAGACGTAGCTTTCACATGTAAGTGTATTTATGATTTCTTGCCTCAAAATTGAATAAAGTAATCCTTATTATAAACGTACATAGGTTTCCTAAAAATGAATTAATGAGAAAGAAATGGATGGACTCAATAAATTTATTGACAACTCCAAACTTCAAAACTACATATATATGCAGCGACCATTTTGATGACAAGTCGTTCCATGATTCTGATGAATTAAGAAGTAGACAACGACTACGTCTAGATGCGGTTCCTCAAAGGATAAGTTTTAAAAAATCCGGTAATTATTCAGAGAAGGGTATATCTCGCAGATTTCACAATCTAAACTTCATTGAAGTTTATCGCGAATATTTTGCAAACTAAGACTGAGCAGCGATTATACATAAATATAGAAAAATGTTATTCAGAATATTATACTTGACAACATATCTGAAGATCATTGAAATCAGTTAGATGTACCCTTTTCGAAATAATTAACTAAAGTCCACCTCACCTAACAATGACGAATCTTGCAAAAGAGCATTAACCAATATTATTAATTCTGCAAGTATAGATGATACATCAAAAGAAAAAGATTTAGGGTCAGAAAAGCTGTTAGAAGGACCCGTTGATAAAGACTATTCTAAATCTGAGATGGTGATTGATCCTTCCAATACATGTGTTAAAGCCACAAAAGAAAAAGATTTAGGGTCAGAAAAGCTGTTAGAAGGACCCGTTGGTAAAGACTATTCTAAATCTGAGATGGTGATTGATTCTTCTAATACATGTGTTAAAGCCACAAATGAACAAGATTTAGGGTCAGAAAAGCTGTTAGAAGGACCCGTTGATAAAAAGTATTCTAAATCTGAGATGGCGATTGATCCTTCTAATACATGTATTAAAGCCAAAAATGAACAAGATTGCTTAACTGGAGACAAAAGTAATAGTAGTATGAATAATGTTCCAAACAGTGCTAATAAAAGGTAGATCATTCACTTTGTAATAATTGTTCAGATGTTCATGATTGGACTGATTTAAAGAGGATTGTAGAAACTAATTTCGATCTTGTTGATATCACGAATTGTATGTGATTTTCTGTAAGAGTATACAATTTTTAAATTGTTCTTTCCGATGTAATTTTAGGAAACATTCATTAGTCAAAAAAATACCACCTAAAAAAATTCGTTTTATGAATGGCTTTAAAACAGAATATATAACTCGAGAAGACTTCGTTTCTGATGAAGCTTGGGATCGCTTCCTCAGGTTAGTAACCTATGAAAGAAATAGAATGGCAGCTGCTCATAATAGGAATTCACGTAAAGAAAGGAAAATAAAAAATTTTAAACTTTTAATAAGAAACTTGGAAAACAGTGAAGAAGTTGATGCTGCTGAATACGTGAAGGTCGTTTTAAAATAACTATTTTATATTTCTATTTTATTATTTTATTTCGTTATTACATAGTTCTTCCGTTTTCGGTTTAGACGGAATTCAGATTTTACGATATTGCATATTTTAAGTCTTCAATTCTCTCTTGTATTCTTATATGATTTTATATTATCATATATTTATTAACTTTGACGACAATTGTCATTGTGAATAAAACATGAACGAAATTTAATCATTTTTTACATTTATTTTAGCAGGATCTACCACCACATGCCCAAGAATTATTGACACTTTGACGGCCAGGTTGATCATTGGTGCATCTAACGGTGCACTGTGTTAAAACACCGTGGCGTTCCTGAGCGAAACATGTGATTTCGATGTGGCCGTCAAAGTGTTAACACGCGTGGAAGAACATAAATCCACAACTCCCTTTCCTGTTAACATCAGAAACTTTACTAGAATTCTTCACTTTCATTCACTGATTACTTATAAATTTGTTACATGTAGCTTTTTCAATTGCTTACCTTGTATTCAAACATTAAATATTGGAATCTATGCAGAAGAATAAAAACCAAGGATTTGTAAAGAATTTATTAATAACGTATCCGGCATTTTTAGGCAAGAATTAATGAAGGTAAAAAATTGTTTTCAATGTAACTTTTGATGAGACGAGCATTAAACTCAAAACTTTGATAGCATTGATGAATTTTTTCCGCTATTTGCATCTTTTTAATAATTAGAAAAATGACTGAGAACAAAAATTTGAATTACTATTAATTTTATAAATTTATTAAATTGTTCTTTAATTATAAATTATTAAATAAAGAGGAGGATCTGTCATCATACTTTGGCGAATATCTTTCCAAGAGAAGATACAAACCGTCTTGAAAGGATTAAGGCATTTTTTGACGTTGTTGTCAAATTTCAAAGTCCAACACCAACGATACCGGCCCTGGACGTCGTCGTAATAATACACGCACGAGTCTGTTACTAGTGGATAACTGCATATGCGAGGCTGTAAGAAATGTCGGTTATAAGTAATAACTCAGTTAAAAATAAATTTTATTTTCTTAAACCGGCCGGCCGCCGGTATCGCATGCTCACAATAACAACAATTATTCTATTTCATAAAATAATATCAATTATTCATTTGCTTGTTATTTTATGCAAGTGTTGCCGGCTACCTGTCCGATTGAAAAAATTAACAAAAACCAAAGCCCAACATATACATTGATGATATTGATTTTCAATTGAGTTATAATAGACATTTCTTAGAATATCCCACATGCAGTTGTACACGAGGCTTTAAACTTGCCCAACTATCGTTTATACATATGTATACATACTATAAGTAGAAGATAAAAGTTAGGTTTAGGTTTGTATTCGTAGGCGTCTTATGCGGCTGTTTACCTCCACCTCTATCTCTGCCTCTACCAATAACTCAATGGCTTGACTGAATGGAGTATAGAGAAAAACATGACCACATAAACATTTTAATGCTTTACACACACACACACACACACACACACACACACTAAACAACTAAATATTATATAACTAGTAAATATTAAATATTAAAAATAATAAACTAAATTTATTTGTTTCGTAATACTATTATACTTTATATTCTCATGTTTTATAACTCCTAGGGTTATTTATAGTTATGTCTAAACTATTCTGATGAACACTTTAAACATGCGAAGCACTATTAGGATAAGTTAAAACAAATTAATAGTATACAAAGTACTGTTACAAAACACGAGGAACTTCGATATCATCAAATGCGAGGTCGTCAAGCATTTCTTCAAGAGTAATTTGTGGACAATTGGGATCAGATAACTCATTAGTATCAACTGGAATTAATTTCCTAGAATCTTTGTAAATATTTATGTGTTGTCTCATTTCTGGATCTTCTTCAAGATCTTCCAAAAACTCATAGTAGTCACTAAAATAGATTATAATTATAAATTTAATTTTTCAATGTAATTTAAGAAGTAAAAGTAAACGGAAACATATAATTTTACTTTATACTTAGTTTTAAACATCTAAGAAAATAGTTATTTTTAAATAGAAAATTATATAACTTACTTATTATCTGTGACCATATTGTCTTTATCTTGTATCATATGTTTTAATTTCCAATCTCTCATTCTGCGACGTGCTGCTCTATCTTGTGTATAATTTTTCTTGGTTAAAATTACGTCTGGTACTACGTCTTTATTCAACATTTCGAAATTCTCATCGTTAATGTTACTCTCATTAAGAGCATACCTAAATATAAAATTATCTTTTAATTTTTGTCAATTATATTATTTATTATTTAGCGCTTTATCTTTTTTTATCCTTTTCTTTTACCCTAGGACAGTATCACCAGGTTTTAATATATGGCCAAGGTGAGTGCGTGTATGAATTAAGTCCTCAGTCAGTCCCAAATCGCAACTTCTAACTACCCATACATCTGCTATTACATGCTAGAAACAAAGATATGACTGTAAGTAAAGATTTATAAATTTGTACCGATTGAAAGAAATATTACAAAGGAAAGTTTTCTTTGACGTTTTAAAATTTTGTTAATAATATTCATAGTACGTATATAATTTTATAACCATTTGGTTATTTTATATTATTTTAGTTTCGACCGAGAAGAATCCTTCTCTTGTAAACATTATATTTGAGAGAAAATATTATAATTAGATACATAATAGATACCTTATTTGAAATAGTTCCCTGTCCAGGAAAAAATTTTCTATCCTTGAATTTTATTTGCTCAATATCCATTACTGTGTATTCTATTAATTGCTTTGGGTCACAAATGCTGTTGAAAGTATGTCTCCAGTAAAGTGTAGCGCTTAATTCCGCGACTAAATAAATAAATATTTTTTGTGAATTAAATTTTACTTTGGAAATCAGATAAATAAGTATAAAATTTTAGAGAACTACACGTACTTTGGCCAGTTGATACATCTATTAAATGTACAAAATTTGTAATTTTATATACTAAACAAATTGAATTTATCCCTCCGAGTTGATGACTTAGTTTTCTTGGAAGACATACTATGCTATCTCTTGATATTGGAACTATTTCCACACTATAAGAGAAATTACAATTACATATTGTTCAAAACAATTAGAGGATCGTTATCATGAATGGTTCCATTGCATAAACCAAGTGAACAGAAGTGGTGGAATCATGTAGGTGAATTGACATGTTATTCATATGATACTGTGGTGAAGATTAGTTCTTTACGCAAACAGAAGAAGATATACAGACACAGGAATTGAATATAAAAAACGAAGCGACGAAAAGCGATCTGGTATTAGATGCAAGAAATGGGCAGAGAAGTATTTAAAAAATTGTAATGTATGAATAACTACAAGCAATCTAATGGTTAATTATATAATAAGGAATAATGAAAGTATTCATATTCAATATTTTTATATCAATTTACTAATGTCAACGATCTTTACCTGTATGTAACTTTATAATTGTAAATATTGCTGTGAATATCATGCGATATCAGTTTTTTAGAATGGTCATAGCGACAAGGTATAACGCTTGAAAGAAAATCAACCATTTTACGCGCTGACGCTTCATTTGCATAAAAGAAATCTAGACCCTCTGTAAAAGTTCGCAATTAATTTAATAGATTATTATATTTAGTAAGTAGAAACTTTAAACTCTTTGATAATTTATTTAATAATATTTTTAAATGATTCAGATTTCTTACCGTGAATAGGTTTTATGCCCAAAGTTTGTTCATGTGCTTTGTACTTCAAAATTAATTGCTCTAGATAATAAAACGTTTTTTTATTTGTTGCTCTTTGTCGTACTTGTACCTTTGTAAAGTGTAAGTTGTAAACAGAGAAAATAATTTTATTACTACAAGTGAAATTTACCTTGCTCTTAATATAAGGCTAATTAAAGTATATCAAGTAGGAACGATATAAGCGTGGTCGTAAATTAAAACCTATGAAGGTATACTCATTGACATCACACACCTAGGGCAGCAGCTGCTTTTCAGAGGCAATTTAAATTTCGAATTGTAAAAATTATTTGCAAATTATATTCTGCTCGGAATCGTCCATAAAAGCTATATGGCACCAAGTATTTGCCATTCCTTGCATAATAAGAATTACTATATTGATAAAAATTAGCCTGTTAGTTACCACGGACCAGAACACACATTTTTGAAATAGCTAAATCAATATTGTAACGCCTTTAAAAGTACTTGAGCAAATTACATGTTTTGACACTCAAAAGCTTCTTCCCAGTTTTACGACCATACTATATACCTTTTACACATAGTACAAATCTTACCAATGCACGCCAATAATCTTTAGCTTCTGTTCGATGACAATCATTACACATTTGATGATTTACTGTATATTCAACTATAAATACTTGTTGCAAGACTGTTCCACCCATAACTTCAGCTTGCACTGTTAGTTTTACCTAAAGATACAGTGTAATAATAAAATGATTTTTTCACAATAAAACTATTAAATAATAATTACCTTCAATCTCATAGAATGTGGTTCTGTCCACACAAATCCAGCATCAATTAATTTCACTCGATTCAGACCTTTTAGCTTTTTTAAACATAATGTTAGTAACTCTCTGGATTCTAATGCCGCATGAATCCATTCCGCAGGCGGCTGTAGATACCTAAAACAATTAAACTTTCCTTATCTTGTAAGTTTCAGAGAGATAATTGAACAAATATATGAAAAGGTTTATTAAACAGAATGTTCACAACAGCAATGTTATTACTGCAGTACTTTATAGTAATATAGGCCATAAATGTGAATATATACAATATAGGAATAATTATAATACATTTTTAAAAGCTCAATTTCAATTTTCATATCCTTTTCATATCCGCTGCATAATTTTGTTGAGAAAATAAAGATGAAACAATATTTTGAATAAGAAAGATTTTATCATTTCCTTTATGTTTATTTTTCCTACCGTCTCATTTAGAAGTTAACAAATAGGAAAATAAATTGTATTATATTACCTCTCTGAGCCTTTACAAAAATAAATTGTTGCTTGCTTTGGAATATTCTCAGTGACATCTACTTGAGTTCGTAAACATGCCACACACATATTCGCCGGATTTGGTTCAATACCAATACCGCAGATGCAACATAATCTAAAAATATAATTATTCATAATTTTAATCACATACGGTGGCATTCCAGATAATTTGTTAACGTTATGTTTTTCTATTTACTAGAAATAAAACAAGTACTTAATAGTTACATCATTTTAAAAACATTTTATTCTGATCTCCTTTAAAAATTTATAAATATAATAAAAACAAATTATGAAATTTATCTATTTCTTATAATACCTAATTTAAGGTTATATTTACTTACATCATTGATTCTTGTCGGACAGGTTTATTTAATACTTCCATTATTTCTATTTATTTTTATGGAATTTCGTTAATAATAATAATTTTGTGGAATTCAATAAAATTAAACGATTCAGAAATAACAAATGAGCTTAGAAATACACGTGACACGTAAGCCTAAACATGTACTACTGGTACTACTGAATCATAAGCACGTGTGAATTGATGCCGACTTCAGTATTAAAACATTTATCTATAGCTATAATCAAATTATTTTTTAATTTTTTAATTTTCAATATGTGTGTATATTATGTTATAAGAGATTTTTAATCATCCTTTCTTTTTTTACACATACTATTTATTCATCGTCACTTTTTTTAATGATGTTTTTAAATTGATATGAAATTATGGGAAATAAACAAATAATACTTAGTTAATAATAGTATTAAATCTTCTGATAAATTATGTTCATATATTATTTGAATTTATAAATTTTGAATGTAAATTATTTTTGAAAATAATTAACATCTTTTAAAATAATTTATAATGTGTAATTTCATAAAAAATTTTAATAAGTTATAAGATTGCTTTTGTAGATGAATAAGTAAGATAAATTAAATTGATAAAATGTTTCATTCGAACCTTTATTGGTATATTTAAATTTATATGTTTTTGCTAATAAACTGTCATTTTAATTTATTTTTGTGGTAGCAATGCAACGTAAACTCGAATCGAAATATACAAATAATTTGAACGAGCCATCATGAAAGGGCATCCTATCTAGTTTTCCAACGTTTGTGACATATTTGAAAAGTAGCTATTTTCACTTACTATTATATTATTATAGTGTATACGATCGAAAGGTAAATGTTGGAGGTGAGAATATGTCTATTTTATATTAATCTCTTTCTGTTGTGTTTGTTCCCTCATTGTTGATATATTTTTATTACATATATGTTTACAGGTATACTAGTATGAAAATGAATAATCAATTTTGTTATCATTTTTACACCTTCAAATAATCAGTTTGCAATTTTGATGCAATATATTGGAATTAATTAATGTGAAATAATTCATAAATATTAATAATAATACTACAGACATATAGTATCATAATGTACGTATATTATATATAATATCATATACAAGTATTATATTATTGGTATTCAAGTTAATATTTATAGATATCTACATCCTAATTATGTTGATTTGACTTTTGGATTTGTCAATTACAGTAGAATATAAAATGACTCCAATACCACTAGAGGGTCATCAAACACCTGTAACTAACAATATCCCACAGGAAGGAAATCGTGGCGGTTCTATTTCTCTTGGCATGCTCATTGATTTCATCATACAACGTACTTACCATGAACTCACAGTTTTAGCCGAATTGTAAGAAAATTTACATATACTTTTACATTGCATAAAGTAGAGATTCAGTATATATGAAAATGAATATAGTTTGAACATAATTCAATGTAAATTAATGGAAGTAATATACATAATATATATGATACATGAATATTTAACAATAAGAGTTAAATAAGTATAGTTAGATAAATAGGCAATCGTTTAGCTAGTAGTTGAATAGTCTGATAAGAGAAGCATATAAATATATGTATCAGAAGGATGTGTGATTGAGAGTGCAGGACAAGTAAGAATAACAATTACAAATCAAGTCTCTTTTTATGGCTGGGAAGCTGAAAAATGAACTATTCTTCTTCTTCTTCTTCTTCTTATTATTATTATTATTATTATTATTATTATTATACATAAATATTCTTTTTAACCAAAATGTAATATGTCTTTACAGATTACCTCGGAAAACTGATATGGAACGTAAAATAGAAATTTATAACTTTTCAGCTAGAACTAGACAGCTATATGTACGATTATTAGCATTGGTTAAATGGGCTAACAGTGCTTCCAAAGTTGATAAATCTGCGGTATATTAAAAATTAATATTTTGTTTATTCATTGCGACGTTTTAAGCCTTTGATGTAGTTAATTTATTGTTATTGAATGATTATTGACTAAAAACTAATTTTTTTAACAGCATATAATGGCCTTTTTGGATAAGCAGTCACTGCTTTTTGTTGATACAGCTGATATGCTTGCAAGAATGGCCCGAGAGACATTAGTACATGCAAGATTACCTAATTTCCATATTCCTGCTGCAGTGGAAGTCCTTACAACTGGAACATATAGTCGTCTACCAGCATGCATAAGAGTAATTTTAATTTACTAATACTTATAATTATACTCAGTGTACTTAGATTTAGTAGTAGATTTAGATTAGTATAATTGTTTCAGTTTCAAACTTTACTTAAATAGGCACGTATTCTTTCAATAGGAAAGAATTGTCCCTCCAGATCCAATTACACCAGCAGAGAAAAGAACTACTCTGCAGAGATTAAATCAAGTTATTCAACATAGATTAGTTACTGGAAATCTGCTTCCACAAATGCGCAATTTAAAGATTGAGGCAGGAAGAGTAACATTTCTTGTGGAGCAAGAATTTTCAGTATCACTTACAGTAATGGGAGATGGTCCAACAGTACCTTGGAGATTATTAGAATTGGAAATTTTAGTTTCGGACAGAGAAACGGGAGATGGAAAAGCTTTGGTGCATCCATTGCAAACTCGTTATGTACATCAAGTATTATCTCTTTTAACAAATTATTATATTATTTACTTTATTTTTTAATTACTCAATATTCAAGTAAATAATTTTAATTGCAAGGTGGTTCAGTCAAGATTGGCAGAGAGTTCAAATCCATTATCTGAAGTTTACCATATTTTGCACTATTTCTGTCAATCACTACAGCTAGAAGTACTTTACTCTCAAACATTACGATTAATACGAGATAGATTGGATGATCACATTCATGTGGATGAATATACACCAGGAAAATGTCTTTCTGTCTCTTATTGGAGAGAACTGACTAGTAAAGATCCTCGATCAGAGCTGGGATATAAATTAACAGTTCAGGTTGACCAACATGATCCTGCAAGGCCTCTTGCAATAGTACATGTTCCATCCTTAGGTAGCAAAGAAAGTGAAATAGCAGACAGAGCAATTAGATCAGATCAATTATCAATGGAATGTTTGTTAGTGCATACAATATATGTACGTACCAGAAGTAGATTGTTAGATTTGAAGCAAGAACTGCAAACAATGTTGAAAGATGTTGAATGTACTTTAGCCGGTTCACCTGCTATTCTTTCTGTTCCAATTTTGCAACCTTGTTTAAGAGCAGAACATTTATTAGTTACTGTTGATACACATACTGGAATGTTGCAATGTCATGTGCCTCAATATGAAGTTCCTTTGATTCCTGAATTAACTGCTGCATTAAATGGTGATCATTCTCGTCTTCCGACGTTAATATCAGAACTAAGGTAATATTGTTTTGATTTTCGCTTCATTATATTTTTCCCCCCCCCCTTCTTTTTGTCTACTTTTTAATATATTTTATCCTATTTCATATCACAGATTTTGGATAACACAAAGACGATGTGAGAAAACACTTCAGCATCTCCCAGCAACATCTCATGAACGTTTGCCAGTACTTCTTCATCCTGATCATCCGATGTCAAAGATTAGTAGACATCGTATGTTCGTTCAACTTCATCGACATCCTACAGTAATTTTAATAGTGGCATTTAAGGAAAAGGAAACTTCACCATGTGAGATTGAATGTTCGTTTTACCTTGCTGTAGTAAAGCATAGTTCCATAGAAGACGATCCTCATGATGATAGCATTGAGACAGAAATTCCAAAAATGTATTTGAAAGTTCAAAGCTTAATTGAATTTGATACATTCGTCATAACCCATGGTCCTTTCACCAGTGTTGATAATGGTCAGTATTTTAATTTGTGATGCACTAATATAATAATGTTATTAAATTTTCATTTAATAGAAGAACAAATAAACAGTTATATTTAATATATCACAGAAACTTCTGAAACAAATAGCCTTAAACGAAGAAGTACAGGAGCCAGTGGAAGATCTGATGCCAGTACTACATTACAGAACAGAAGATCCAAACAACCTGCATATTTTATCCCGGAGTTAGCACATGTGGTTGCCCTTTGTGATGAAAGGATACCATTTGTAACATTAGCACAAGAATTAACTAGGAGAGATATAGCTCATCAAGGACTTCAAGTAGAAGCAAATGCTACTGCATTAGTTTTAAAACTGGTTCAGTTACCTGCCCCTTTTGCAGGTGTAAGTACTAGCTGTGCTTGGTACGCTCTTCTTAAAAGATTGCTCAGTGTTTCAATCAGAGTTCAAGGCAAAGGTATGGCTAAAACATGGATGGCTGAGTTTGTATTCTATGGTAGCCCTTTATCCAGCAGCCATCCAAAAGAACAAGGTAATATATTGTTCAATACTTTAAAGAAATAACATATATATTATAATACATTTAAATAATCTATATGTAACCTGTTTAATTTGTATTAGGATTACGAAGACCAGTATATTTTCAATATGAAATGGGTACAGCAGATACGGTTTCGCGAACAGTAGATGCGTTACTCAATGATTGGGCTCAAATTGTATATCTTTATTCTATTGTACATGGTTTAGCAGAATATTTTAAAATGGGTATAGTTTGTTATTTTGTTAGAAAATAATATCGAGTTGGAAGTTGTATGTAATTAAAACCATTAACTTTTGCGCTTTTTATGTTACAGAAAAATATAATCTGCGCAATATGGTTAGTATAAAATCATATAACTATAGTAAGTTAGTTCTTACTTATGGTCCTAACCGTGGAGCTACTGTTACTGTGCAATGGAGTACCAATGATAAAGCATTTAAACTGATTTTTGGAAAAAGTAAATATTACCCTTTATCTTATATCAATTATACACGATGTTCATTCTAGTGATCCATATATCTTTTACCTTTTTGTGATAATATAAGTAATATAAGAGATATATAAATTATTGTTAAGAGTCATCCGTATTAAGAGGTAATGCAACAGCAAATATTTTGATAGCATTTTTTATAATATCGTTGAAAACGGCCAAATTAATTCAATGAATACCATAGTGTACCATTTTTATTCATAATAATATTAGATTTGTAATAAGGAAGTTAGTACTAGAACGTTTTTAGCACATATAAGAAATTTGGGATGGATTCTTAATTTATTATATCTTAACCTTTATTGGTATAAACTTCTTTCTGTATATTATGAATTTTTAACATATTTTATGTGCTCTGTTTTTTATCTTTCTATATTTAAGAATCTTTTATTTCATCCTTACATATCTGTAGATACATATACATAATTACTTATAATAGTACAAAAAACAGTGATACATCATGGTACACATTGAATCGTATTATTATCTTCCATGACAACATAAGAAAAATTAATTTTACCTAAAATATTGTGTCACTTTGAGTTCACTATAATGATTACCATGTAATGATTTATCGTTACTATGAAACGTAAGAAATACAGAAATTCTCAATGCTGTTGAACCATTGTCAGAGTTTCTTGTATTAGTGGTGTACGCTTAATATAGATAAATCGTTATTAATCATTTTTGTTATTACATGAACATCCTATATATTCGTTATTAATTTAATATATTTTTACTAATTTAAAGCTTTAAATTTAATGTATAGGTCCAACTAGCACTACTACTAATGCTCATTCAATTATGAAGGAACAGCTTGAAGCTCATTTGAATACGCATAGAAATTTAGCCCAACTTATACACATTCTACATGAAACACTTCAACCCCTTACATCGATTAGTAAATTGCCTACGATTCCACAACTTTGTGTTTATAATTCGGTATGATTTTAATATTACTTGTTTTTCTTAAAATTTGTTTTATTTCATTTTTGTTTGTTAGATATTGTATATTTTGTTATTATTGTCCATAAGTTATATTGTACCTTTTATAGAGACCTCAAGTGCCAGTACAAACTTTCACTATCATGCCACAATGTGTAACTCTAGTCAGAATTGCGTATCAGGGTATGTATTGTTTAGAACTTCGTCTGCGAGGAAGTGGTCTAGTGAGTTTACGAGATGGAGCATACAGCCGTTTTGATAGAAGTTACGTTGTAGATGAGTTCACTCCTACACAAGGTCTTAAGGTAATAGTAATTAATAGTATTAGATTTAATATTAATCATTTATAATAAAATATTAATAATATTAGAATATGTATTAGAATAATATTAGAATTCTATTTGATGTCTCACTCCGAAGAAGTTATTCTTTATAAAATTTACTTTACACCTTAAAGTACAGAATATGTAATTTTATGTAATTTATTTTTCTATTAATTATTTATTTTTGCTAATTGTATAGGCCTTCTTATCCAAATATGTGGATGAAAGTGCAGTTTCCCGCAGAAGATCTCAGTCAGAGGATGACAATCCTCCTTCTCCTGTAACAATGGATAGCGATGGCGGTAGTGGGAGTGGAAACGTAGGTTTTTTAAGCCATCATAGAAGTGGGCCACAATCACCTGCACAACAAAGAGATGGATTAAGATTTCATCCACCTTTGACTCCACCTTCTGGTAGTAATCCTCATACTCCAGCTAGTCCACATACTGCTAATATATCGCAGGTAGCTTTTGTATTAATTTCAATACTGTATAAATGGTACAAGATATTTTCTTTTTATTTTCAATTTCCTTTAGACGAGTCAACATCAAAGTTTTGGAAGTAGTCCAGCTACTTCCTTCAATTTGGCTTCACCACCATCACTACCACCAAATACTCCCAATATGCTACCACATCCTTCGCCAGGTTCTGGATTAGTCGCTAATAGTCCTTTAAATCCGATGCATGTTCCTAGTCCAGCTGGATTAATGCCAACATCTTCACCAGGACCATGTAGTAATGTTCAAGTGGGACATTCTCCAGCAGGATCCTTTATGCAAACTGGTAAGAAATAATTTTTAATTGAGAATGTTAATACTACAATATGTATCGTTTCAAAATCATATCACTTAAACAGGTATAGTACTGTAGTATTAGTATTAGTATTAGCATTTATTGCATCATCCATACATTATTCAATGTTTTCGGATATGATACATTGTATCACTTGAACTATATATATACAATACATACACGCACGCATATATATGCGCGCACACACACACACACACACACAAAAAAGTTTTTTCTTTATACTATTAAGATATAATTAATTAATAATTTCTGGATCCAACTAATTTGTCCACATTTGAACATTTGAATATGATTTTATTCAAGTCAAACATATTTTAATTTTATCAACAATTTATTTAGCATTCTGTCTTGTTTTCTTGTGTATGAGTGCGTGCGTGCGCGCGCGTGTGTGTAAGTTATATATTAAGTGTATTATTTTTTCCATGTCACTTTCAATAGTTTTTATTATTAGAAACTTCTAGATTTTGAAATAACGTTATAAACAATCTTTGTCAGTAAAACTTTGCTTTTATCATACAATTAAAAATGACATTTGTTAACAATTTATATTTATTTTAAAAAAGTAGTAATCCAGTAGTATGAATTATGTTTCTCTCATCTTCCTATTGTTTATAATTTTCATTTATAAGTCATACAAATTAATAGTTTAATAATTTCTTTTTATTTGTATTATAGAAATAAGTAAATGTTTTGTAAAATATTGCACTAAATGTTGCACCTAAATATTAAAATCTTAATATAATTGTTAATATTAAAAATTACCTTAAACATTATATTAACTGCATATTACTAAACACAACGACAGTATCACTAATTTCAATTAAATTACATAAGTGCATAACATTTTTGTAATAAATTCTATTAGAATTAGAAATATAATATAGTGAGATTTTATGGTTATTTACCTAGGACATATAGATGGAAGCCCGTTTCCATCTTCACAGAGCATGACTTCTCCAGCAGCCTCTAATTGGCCAGGATCACCTAGTGTACCTAGACCATCTCCAGCACGTCCTACACAGAGTCCAGGACATGCAGCACTGCATAGTCCACAAGCTTCTGATCATAAAACTGGTACCCATATCTCAAGGGTACTTCCACAGCGTTCATGGGCAGGTGCTGTACCTACACTTCTAACTCATGAAGCTTTGGAATTACTTTGTTGCCCTTCCCCACATCCCTCTGGACTTCCTGGTCCTGATCTTTCACCGCTTGAAAGATTTTTAGGGTGCATTTATATGCGCAGACAATTTCAACGGTTCATACAAACTGATGACTGTGTAAGAGTATTTTTTAATAAGAATATCTTATCTAGTTATGTATATTATATTTTAAAAGTACAACACAATTTATAAAAGTTATATATTAAATTATTTGTAGTTAACTGCAGTAAATAGTACAGAGCCAGGAGTTGTACACTTTAAGGTAGAGAGTTTACAATGTCGAGTTGGTTTAAATCCACAACATTTGCAGTCTCTTCATATAAAGGTGCAACCACTTCCGGAACATAAAGATCAATGGTCATTGGAAGAGTTACAAGTAATTGTCATAATTCAATTCATAATTCAAATTTTCTTTCTTTTTTTAATATCTTTTTCGCTTATATTTTTAGAACTATTTTTATATATTCCCTCTTCTTTTGCAGATTATAGAAAAATTTTTTGATACGAGAGCAGCAGCACCACCATATAAACCAAATACACTTTCCGGCTTTGGTAGAATGTTAAACGTCCCATTCAATGTATTAAAAGATTTTGTACAAATAATGAAATTGGAATTAGTACCTGGATTAGCACAGCAACAACAACTTAAGTGGAATGTACAATGGTGTTTAAGGATTCCTCCTTCTGGAACTCCAATTGTACCAACTGGCATGGCTGCTGTACTAGTTTGCAGAAATAAAATCCTTTTCTTTGTATGTGTACATACATAGATGTTTATTAAAATACTATTATCATATTAAAATGACGATATTGCATTAATCTATATTAATTCGTTATAATGAAAGTTATATTAACGTTTCATCCGTCTGTGTTACAGTTACAAATAACAAGGATTGGATTACCATATCAAGGAGAAACACCGTCATTGGTTTTACCGCTAGTTTATGATGTTAGTACAAATTTGACACAATTAGCAGAGAAAAGGGATCCAAGTCCAGCTTCTGCAATGGCAGCTGCATCTTTGCAGTTAAAAAGATTTGCTGAATATGGTGCAAATCAATCTGAGTGTTCTCTCTTTCCTGCAGTTAGAGATTTATTAGCTAATTTGACTCTTCCGTCAGAGCCTCCGGTTATGTCTCAGGTAAATAGATAAATCTTTTCATTTTCAAAGTATTAAACCAGGATTTAATCAACCCTGCAATTGGTTCACGAACGTTTGCGAATGCTTTTAAGGAGAGTTACTGTTTCGAGTGAAATTCATTGACTGCATGCGTTAAATGGGGACTAGAGATCGCCGTTTTCCATTTACAGATCGATGAAAGCCTAAAAATGACGTATCTTTGGTAGGGATACTTAATACATATTCGTAACAAATTTTTACTTTTATTTAGAAAAAGAGCATCCTGTTAGCACTTCTATATAAAATCTATCTACCAATTATGTACTATTATATATACTACCTTGTTCTGTTGTATTCTGTAATCATATTGAGTCATTTATTCAGTCATTGTATTATATGTGTCACTTTTCAATGAGATTTTATCTGTCTCTAAAATTATTAATGTATTTAATTTATACCAATTTATTAAACATTTCACTTGTCCAATAGTCCTTTTAGAAGCAACTGTCTTTTATCTTTAACAAAGAACAACATGTAGAGGTACGATTATCAGATTATTTGTCGGTAAATATAAACTTAAGCAATTATAAACATAAAGAAAAGTCAAGCTTAAATTTAACTAAGAATGCATACATTATATTTCTATATGTTAATTTCAAGACGAATGCTTTGGAAAACAAGAAAGTTATGAGTAAGCTAAAATTAAATAAGGATTTTTTTAAAGGCTGTGATACAAATAAAATTATAAAGATTTGCTACACAATTTGTAGTAAGCCTATCAACTGTTATTCATTGTATTACAGAATCGAATATTACAAAATTTTTTGTGAGATAAGAATAATCTTTCCCTACATAAAATTGCAATTTAAAAAAGACATGTATATGATCAGAGAAAACGATTTGCGCATTGATTAGATTAATCTGAGCATGAACCTTTTAATTACCTACAGAAAACAAAAGTCTTTCATAAAATATTATAATTGCTATATCGCATATATTAAATCTATTATACTTTACTTGACTGAAAAATTAGAGAATGTGCGTGTAAAATTTGCGTTAAAATTGAATTACTGTTAAAAACTTTTGCTTAAATATATTTTATAATACTTGTTTATATTATACTGTACCAATATATTAATTATCTACTTATATAATATATATATATATAAGTATATATATATATATATATATATATATATATATAGCATATATAATATACTATAATAATAGTAGAGATATTACTAATAATAATAATGATAATGATATCTTTTATTTAATAACTGTTCATGTGTTTGAAAAATAAAATATGCATAAACAAACACTGCTGCCTATAGGTAGTTCCATCGCCAGCTGGTGGACAGGTAACACCAACACAACAGATCCAAAGTCCTGCAATGCAATTGCATTCTCCTATGGCTGGAAATCAAGGTCCTCCACAAGCACCATATGGAATCCAAGGTATGCCCCCCATGGGCATAATGGGTGGACCACCTCAATAGGACATGCTTTACTCTCCTAATCCCCTAAGTTTACCGAATCAGTCATCATGGATCAACTGAATCGTATTGTTGTAATGTCCGTTTTAAGAATGTGCATAAGTCTTCTTTTTCGTTTGTCAATACAACGGACTATAGCGGGGAATTGTAGGAGAGTTGTTTCATCAAAGAAACCTTCTTTTATAAAAACTCATACTATGAAAAAGTAAGTAAACTATACGAAGGAACAGCATTAGTATTGAACTTAAGGGTAGACGGACCAAATTTCACTTGAGAATTACTTATTAAATCAATGCGAAATTATTTCCAATAAACTCTATCTACTTTTTAATAATCTTGCATCTTTACATAATTAAGCATTGTTATCAATTATCAGAACACCAGTTATAAGAAAAATGGTATAGTACACTCTTTTTATAGTACAAACTTTATTATATTGAGGGATATATTATGAAAATAATTAAACAGTTTGTAATATTTTGTATCCTTTATAAAGAAAAATCAAATATCAAGTTCTTTTCATATTTATCGTTAGACGATTACATCAAATTCTTAAATTTAGCAGGTTATAGAAAAAGCTGGCCACTAAAAACATTCTTTTTACTATAAAACAGTGACTGTGATACTAGTTCAAATATAGAATAAATGAACTTTACGATTAGATTATGGAATAATAATGTAAGATCATCTATGTAATAAATGATAGTTCATATATGTAATTTAAATATAAATTATCTTAATATGTTTATAACTATACATTATCTTTATTATGTAGGCACCATTGATAATAATATTACCATAAACAGAAGATATCTGGTGCCGTTAAAAATGTATAAATTTTAATAGTATCACGATGTTTCTAATTATAACAACGTTTTTAGTCGTATTTGTTTCATAGATGACAAAATTTTTAACATCTTTTAATTGAATAAAATATTTATTTATGCCCATTTATGTTAAAAAGATCCAATAATTTATAATAATATATTATTTTTATTATGATTCTTGTAATACGAAATTTTGCTTCATAAAGAAGTTTCTTGAAATATCTTTATAAAATAATTTATATTTAGAAACTAGAATTTCAATAGTTGCTTTCTATACGTACTTGGAATGTGTATAAATTATACTAATGCTCGAGAATAAAATAACTGACCAATTACTTAATCATATATGTGCAGAATTGTATATTAATCATTAATATATATTAATAAGGAAATAATATATTACTATGAATTATTGGATTTATCTCTTGTATTTGCAATTTTTAAACATCTTCATGAAATTTTACAACAATAATCGTAAGGTAATTTTTTTCTACAATTACACTGCTGTTTGTTTAATAATAAAACAATTCGTTTTTTCTTTATGATTAATATTTTGGTGAACGATTGTAAGAAGAAATATGCTTCTGCGTACAATTGAGAGGAGTTAAGAAAAAATTTTCAAGTTTAAAAAGAATACAAAAAATCTTTATCATGATTCTTGTACAGTATAAAACAATGTAAAATATACATTATAAAATATTACAAATTTTTATTATACATTTTAGTTTCTCTTATAAACAGAGCGATTATAATATGTATCATTTATACATATTAATGTACTATAGTAAATATAACTTAATAAAATAATGTGGTATAATATTCTGTGTTAATTGTTAAAAATATATATATATATATATATATTTCTTTTTATTATATATATATATATATTTCTCTCTCTCACGCACGCGCGCGCATACACACACACACACACACGCGCACACACGCACACAAAGTAGTTCAACGCAAGCATATGTAATTTTTCTGTAGTGTCTTGCTTTTAAACTCTTTATTTGTTTTTGTACTGGTTTGCTTTAAAAAATGAACAATATCTTTTTACTAATTAGATTAATTTCCTAATTATATAACTAGCTAAATCATCGAGCGTCCTGCTTGAAAAAACAAAACAATTGCATTTGAAAGTTTTGTACTTATACCTTTTAGTTGTTGTTAGCCCAATTAAAATTTACATTTACATACATTTGAAATATTCATAGAAAATATTACTCGATAAACATTTCCACTTTTATGAATATTTTTAGAAAAGTAATAAAATATAATTGAGTAGATGACGAACGAACACGTATTCTGGCCTAGTTTCGAGTAGTAAGTTTAAGCCAATTTTCACTTCTATGAAGGAAGGAGCCAAGAAGAAGGTACGAAGAGCTCGCTGTTAATGCATGTGGTCAACAGCAACACCAACAAGTTAAAACTGCAAACGAAAATGTTTTGTGCGCGATATGAACTGACGACAAATGATTGCGTGAACTGCTCCAGTTCGTTATCATTAGATTATCCGCAAAAATCGTAACGATACAAAAAATATATAGGTTTTAACGAACTATTGTGCTATGATACAAGTATAGAAAATTTACTTTAGGAATACGATGACTTTTAGTTAATTTGTAATTTTACTTATATACGAGCTTATAAATAATACAAATATATCATATGTAATGATATAATATTAATTATAGTTAATAAAAATATGATTATATGTATGTATAATTAAAAATTTTAATAATAGACATATTGGAATATTAAATGTTGCCAATTTATTCAACATTTGTAGTAATACTGATAATTTTATTAATATAAGAAATTATCCTCTATTCTTTTCAATTTGAATAAAATTCGTTGCCATAGATATACGGATAAAAGAAAAGAATTACACTAAGCTTATATTAATTTGAAAACTAATTGGTTTTTAGCGAAACACTTAACTTTCGAAGCCTTGAAAGGTATAAATAGAATATTTTCATTGCTGTTAATTCACCAAGCATTTTTCGACGATACGTCGACGCAAGCTAAAGGAATGTATTTATTTGAATGTTTTAAAGAAACTTTTCTAACTTTTTCAAATCGTTTCAAATCGTACTAGAGGAGAAGAATTTGTTTTCTTAAATGATTATCATATATATATATAATATCAGTTGTTTTGATCGGATGTAATATTCGTAAAACGAAATATTCATGTTATCAATCAGTGAGAAGTGCAAGCCTACCGTGTTGTGGACGCCAGTAACAGCATGCCAAGTGCAGAGCTAAAATAATAACCAGGATTTCGACAAATGCTAATCCAGCGGCAACGCCGATTACTATAGCCGAATTTTCTTCGATCGTCCTCGTTATTGCTGCATAACAACCCTACGATATTTATATAGCTCTTTATATATCTCGAATAGTCTTTATAATAAATTAATTATAAAGTTATTAATCTAATCGAAGTATTTTCCAACCTGTTTATAATAAGAATTATTGGAAGTAGGACTGATAGGGCAAGATGGATCCTTCAAAATATTGTTTTCCTTTATACAACATGCTTCAGGTAGAATTTTATCTGTAGATGTCCAGTTTGTACTGTCTCGAAAGTCCAAATGATTGTCTACTCCACAACAATGTAGCTAAACATATATAACAGGTTAATGTATGTAAATCCGCTTGTTAAAAGTTATTTGCGCTTAGGCATTTGTTTGCCTTAAAATGTTTCCTAATTAATCAAACAAGGAAATTTTTAACAACCTGTGTCATTATGCCATCCCACGTCACTGTAATTGTCTCTGTTTTATCGATGCTACTGGCATAGTATTTGATCGTAGACTTGAGAAAGTCTCGTGTACTTTGCTCTGCCTGAAAGAATTGCGACCAACAGACTAATATCAATTTCTATCTAAGATTGGAATTTACGTTACTAACAATACGATGAAAGAAATAAACTTACATCGCCTTTAAGTCCAAAAGCCAAACCTACTACAACAGATTCCAGGATCAAAACGAGGAGAATAAGAACACCGTACTATAATTAAAAACTTAATTGTATCGTGTGACACTAAAGTCTCTTTCTTTCGGCTAGAAAACTACTTACGACACAAAGAAGACACCGAGATTCAAACATCGCTCCACAGTAGCCCAGAAAGCTGATCAAAAAGGTCAACGCTCCCGCCAAAATCAAGATGTACGATATTATCCTGATGACGTCGGTGTCCGTTTTATTCTACGAACAAAATAATTGAAACGTACTATCGAATTATCTGTTAAAATTTTTAATAAAAATTTTAGTAAACCAATATGCTAAAGCTATAGAAAAACTTTTAGTAAGATCTGAAATATTTGTTTTGAGTTTATTTGAAAATTGTTAGAGATACTTGGTTTTAGCGAAAGAAAAGATGGAGAGGAAATTATACGACTTGTTTAAGTATTGAAACATATTATAATTTAGTTCTAATAATGTATACATGTATAATAAATAATATATAATATAGGATATAATTATGGTGATGAATTAAAAGTAAAAATATATTATGATATAGTGATGTAGGCGTTGCTCTTAGTATACAAGTTAGAAAAATTACGTTGAAAGAACGTACTGTGAAAGAAGAAACAAAGAGAAAACAAAGGGAAGAAAATTGCACTTATGTAAAGAAAGATTGTACTATGTTTTAGGCCTACATTTAAGCCTACTGTTATGTTATGTTACTTTTATAATTTCTTCTCTGCTACTACCGTGCTTCCTTCGAACGACAATTACTTCGATAACACTGCTATAAATAAATATATACATCTAATATCGGCGAACGATGGTCGGTATAAAATATTAATGTAATTTCGAAAAATTATTGCTTTCGTTTTATTAACAATATTATTATATTCATTATCATTCGTTTAGAATAGCTGTCTATAGTAGGAGCGAACAGTTACTAAAGTAAGTACGAGTGCGAGGAAACGAAAATGAAAACCTGTACACGATAAGAGCTTACGAGTAGAAAGTGCCGGATATATACATCTCGGTAGTTAACTAATTGGCAACGCTTTCGTGTCGCAATCAACGGAGCGTGAATCGGTAAAAAATATCCTATTACTACAAATAATCTTACTACCGATTGTCTTCTTTTTTAATCGTTCGATCAAATAATTTCCCTAAATATTCTGGCAACACCACTTTATTAACATGGTCGAGTGAGATTTTTTCGTTTCTTTTTTCGTTTCGTTGTTTCTTTTAAAAGGGAAATTTCTGTCTCGAGAGAATTGTTCTGAAACTTTACCAAAATGTCCGACTGATCGAGTTTGCCGACGAGATCAGTGAAAGAATTGCTATCGACGAAGAGCCAAACTCCAACCGCCAACGCAGCCCCTCCGGCTACCTGTAGACAAAGCCGATGAAAGTTTAATTAATTTTCTACCACGCCAGGATGTATAGCGAGATCGGAAAGAAGGAAGTAATCTACAAGTACAGGGTGTCGTAAGAAATTGGGTCCGGCAATTAAGAAGCGAATTACAACGCTACGGTCGCGAAACGGTCGAATCCCTATCGAATCCCTTCGAGAGAAACGGATGTCTCGCAGGTATCTCGGACATTCGGCTGAAATTTGGCTAGCCCTGGTGGTTATAAACAGTCGTTTGAATTAGTCGTTAACAGATATTTGAAGGAATATTTGAAGGAAAGAAACGACGAGGGAAGACGATGCGAAGTTGCGGTGACGCGAATTTGGAAATTCCAAGTATACGTTGAGAGAGTGGAGAGAACTAGAGAGGACGATGGTCGGTCGGTATAGAGGAAATAGTTAAGGAGAAAGTGAAGGAAAAAGCTGCGAACTGACTAAGAGACGTGGAAAGGAGATATTAGGGGTATAAGAGTTGAGCGATTATAGTTAGATAAATAGTTAGTAACTAGATGGAGACTTAAATAGTTATATAATAGTTAAGTATAGTTGGACGGATGAGTAGCAGTAACCTAACTAGGTTAATAGTAGGCCGCCGTGTTAAATCAACAGGTCGTATCTACGACTTTCGCTTAAATCGAGTGGTTGCTGCCAGGTAGCGGATATAAATAAGGGAGAAGTTATATTTTGATTAGGAATCGAATAAACGATAAATATATGTAGGATAATGTCGCAATAAGGAATGCGCAAATAATGTTATACAGGAATACAATACTTACGAAGAAAACGAAATTGAAGAAACATAGAAAATACTTGGCACACTGCGAAGCACAGCCCATTTTAGCCTCGTTCATTCACTGAGACTGAAACTGTATCTGTAACTGAAAAAAAGTAAATATCGTTCGGTACTCTTTTGCTGTGCGCGTATAGTAAAATATCTTTTCTAATTTTACGAAGCATTTACGACAGAAGAAATTAAACGTCATACAGAACGTCCACAAGACGTTCTAGTTGCTCGATTAAGACGACGTATTCGTCGTTGAAATCATCGTAGGCGGGAAACAAAGAGCTGCGAAAATTGGCCGAATTAGGACGAATTTCTGTTAATTAAGAATACGTCCTTTGCATTCATAGTCGAATACAGCATCTAACGAATGACGCGTTAATGCATCCGATTTTATTAAGACGGCCTCGTATTTCGTCAAAAGTAATCACGATGTTACAGCGTTTACGTATCGACGACTGCAGTGCATGTAACGTGAGAAGAATTACCGGGTATACAAAAATTACCCGGTTACTCAGGTATCTTTGGAGACCGACCCGAATACGCGAGACAGTTGAGAGTTTTATTGAAGGTATTTATTGAAGGTATTTATTGAAGGTATTTATTGAAGGTATTTATTGAAGGTATTTATTGAAGGGTGTCTGAAAGAAAAAGAGGAGAAAATTGGGAGAACGAGTAATAGCAGTAGTGTGTGTGTGTGTGTTAGCTAGGAGCGAAACGTTTGGAACAATGGAATATAGTTAAAACTGTAACTGGAAGGGACAAAGAATAGTAATACTAGGCGCGGTACGATAAAATCACATACATCAGATACGATAAGAGGAGACATAAATATGTAGGAACGGTGGGAAGGGCAGAGCATCTACAGCATCTAGAGAGGACACTCGTTGGAAGACGAAAAGAGAAAATGCGTCCCTCGTAAAATAGAAATAGGTACGTTCAAAGAATTGCTATGGGATATAGCGTAGCGTATCGAGCGAGGAGGAAACAGTGAAAGGCTGGAGAAACGAGACAGTGGTAAATCGCTTAAGATGCATAATAGAAAACAAATCGTAGAGATATATAGAGGGAATAATCCGAAGCAAACGCAAACGCAAACGCAAATGCAAACGCAAATGCAAATGCAAATGCAAATGCAAACACAAACGTAAACGCGAAGAAATAACTGATCGCCCCGATGGCAACGAGGAATGAAACTATCGCAGCAGAAGGCAGAGGAAATCAGCTGAGCGGCTCACGAAATAATCAGGAAGCTATTAGGCCGAGTTACATCGCGGTCCCGCTGCGAATGTCCGCTTTAGCTCTGCTATCTTTACGCTGCAGCAATTACGCTGCGCTAACGTAAAAGCATCTTCTATTACCGACGATGCGTGACCGACGCTGATGATCGTTCGATTGAAAAATATCTTCTCAAACAAAAGTAAAAGATATTTTCCGATAGTTTCTTGCTAACTAAAAATCCAACCACGAGGCCAGAATCGATCGTTCATTCGAGATGTATTTCTAAAATTTGTATTGAATTGTATTTATTTCGTGGCGGCAATTACGGAATAAGCAATAATAACGAAAACGACGCTGTTTTCGCCAGTTTCAAGAGGAAACTTTTTCTGCATCGAATACGGGTACCACCGTAGGATTCGGTGGTCGTGATGAGGTCGCGATCCGATAAAATCTTCTTCGATCGACCACGATCGACACGGCTAGTGTTGCGTGTATAATAATGGATAACGAAATCGAAGTATAGTATACGAGTATAGCGACAACGATGATATTCCTCGACGTTTCGAGTACATGTTCGAGGCGTTGGAAGTAGGGTTAAGAAGACGTTAGCAGTCACAAAAGGAACTTGCAACTTTACCGAATTAAATCTGCTAGAAAAGTTGTACGATTTAACGGTTAAAAGGATCTTGGGCGTATAAATGTTGAAAGAAAGAAGCGTGTTTCTCTTTTCAGGGAATGAGTGTTCCATATTAGACGCAGTTACCCTATATAATGTTCGTACTTGTATCTTACGAAAGAAAGATTGCTTTTATAATATGCTGGCTCGTGCTCTTCCTATTACGTAGATATCGTGTGCATTCTGTGTACAGGTTATAAGACGTTTGCATGGTTGATAATATCGTGCCACTGGATAATTATATTATTATCAAATTAGTTTACCAACAACGTTACGCAATATACGAGTACGTATGTATACCGCCGCATAAGAAGAAACGCAACGACTTAATCGTTCGATCGTTCGTATATGATATCGATTGATATCGAATTATATTCTTTTGAATAAACCGAGGAATCTGTAAAATTCAGAAAAGCTAAGTAGACGTTATTTTAAATGACGCTTGTTCGCGGTAATTACACGCGTTCGTAAACGTATTCTCGTGCGTTATCTACTTCTCACGAAGCTCGTACAAAGAAGAGAATTTTGCATAATTAATCGTGTTAACGATGGTCTATGTTGGCGCGGTATTCGCATCGGAGTACTACAACTTGGATACTCCGTTATACGAGTAAATTCATAAAAAATTGCATCATCACGAGGAAAGTCAAACTCTCGCGTTCCCTTTCAACTACTTGTACATCGGTATATGTAATAGCTTCGAAATCGTATACTTTCGAGATAAACGATTATCTAGTTGAAACGATCTAGAGCAAACGTAGAACAACTTGGAGCAATGAAAACAACAAATACGAGATTTAAAGAACGGGGACTAGCTTCACACACAGGCGATCACAACGGTGAAAACTTTAATTAATTAATTAACGGAGCAATATTTCTTGCTCGTGTCCTCCGCTATCACACGTCCTTTCTATCATTTTTTTTTTTTTTTTTTTACTTTTCTATTATTTTCATACCAAGTTAATATTCTACGCGTTAATATCTTGCGTATAACGGCATCAAAGTAGAAACGTGTGGTATCGAGCGTCGTATTGAAAGGGAAGAAGAGATGCTTCGAAAGTCAGAGGAAGGTGTGAAAGTGTTTGAAAAATTGGGAAAATCTACAACGTTAGAAGATAATTAGATCGTAACTAACTAAGCCAAAAATAGGAACACGTAATTGAAAATTACTCGAGAAATAAGAAATTTGTAACGGAATTGAGAAATAAATATGTACGATCTGTAGTACAGCAATGGTAATAAATCAGCGACGAAGGTACGACACAGTATCTGGATATATATTGTACGAAAAAGTTTTGAAATTTGTATAAATATCGTCATCGATGTTTCGATTGCTTATGCTGAAAAAAAAAAAAAAAGAAAAAAGAAAAGAGAAAAGAGAAAAGAAAAAAGAAAAGAAAAAAGAAAAAAAAAAAAAAAAGAAAAAAGAAAAAGAGTCACGTCCGAAGAGTTACGTCTTCCCATTAATTCGGATAGTGGAGGTACATAGTACGGACAAACAAAGTAGGTGAAACACGGTGATTTTTAATTGTAAATCCGCCAAGGGTAAAGCCAAGAGTAACGAGAGTAAGTATCGAAGAAAAAGAAAAGCGATTATACCCGTTGCTCGGGTATAATCGAGTCTGCTGACCTAATTTTCCACGTGTCATCGTCCTCCGAACGAGAATTGCCACCTCGCCAATTGCTTACTCGCAAAAAGGTTACACATCTTTTTTATAATCTCCGCATTTTGTATTTTAACAACGATATTGATATTTCGTAACGATATACGCTTTACCTACGGCCGTGCAATGTACCTTTGTATAGGTAATCGTACGATCTTTTAACGTATCCAACAGTTGTACGACTTGTCTTTTAATAACAAATATTTAAATCATCTTCCGCGTGGTAGCGATTAACAGGAAAAGTATATACCTACGCTGTACACCTATATGAGATAGGTATACCTATGCTGTACAGCGTGGGGCAGAATTCAAAGTATAGCACAAACGAGGTACGAGGCTTCGTTTTTTAGACGATCAAGTTCGAGGATCTGTCAAGTATATACGAATTTGGCCAATTCTCGGTTGAACAGAAATGTACGATTAACGGAAAGTTGTTGTACGTGCGAAAAATAAATAAGCGAAAATAAGCGAAAATAAGCGAAAACGAGCGAAAAGTGGAATAAGTAAAGCAATTCTTTCTCTTTCCCTGCCAATTCCGATCAAAGATCAAAGATCGTTTAATCGTCGTCAAACCGATTCGTGGCGGTAGTAAACATTTTCACGACTCCGTATTTAACAAGCTTAAATGCTAGATAACGCGTAGAAATGGGCGTGGTAGGTATGTCTTGAATATTAAGCGTGGGAACGAGTAGTGCAAATTTTTCAGCCAAACTCGAAGCTTATTTACAAAAAGTACAGCAGATTGTCCGATTCGTATTGAAGTATTCGCCGTTGCTTTCTATAACTTTGAGGTACGGTGTTTTTAAAGAAGATCCAACAGGCAAGTCAATTTTCTATCCGATTCGCTAATTGCAAGCGAATACCGGAATAGGTAGCGATCGTAGTAAAGAGCAACGTCTAGGGAATAAGCTGGCTGCTGTAATACGTGCCAACCAAGACTCGTTATGACCACGTCTTTTGTCCACGTCTTTAGAAGCCACGTGGGGCCTGACGTTGTCACGCGGTAATTTCACCGAACGTCCTCGTTCGTAGGTGTCCCGACGATCGGATCTCGTCTAAAGACGCGACACTTTATCGCAATGGGATTCGTCGCTTACCCAACAAGTGGCTCAAACTTACATAGAGCAACGACGAACGAATTTCTCGGTCCAACGGCTTGCGGTATGTTTTCCTTTTCAAGTAAACTCTGAGTTGCGCTGAAAAATTTGGATTATTCGTTCGTTCGCTTGGTACAAACGATGCAAGCGTATTAGTTGTGTCGTAGATTCCCTTTGTATAATACTATGCGTAAAAGCTGTAAACAGAATCGTTACGACCGTTACGTTAGATTTCTCGTATAAGCGCGTTCTAGGCTTGCATACGTGCGTGCATTATGCAACGAGGATACGATATACATTTGCAGGCACGTTATTGCGTCATCGTCGAAAGTTGTCAAACTCGTTGAACCGCTAAAATTAAACAGATTAAATGCCGAACAAATAGCCATTAATACGACCAGTCGAGCATATAACGTTTCACGAGAACGAAAACCACTTTCCGATCCAAGCACTTATTACCGCTTAAAGCGTGTTTTCGCTTTCCGCTTTTGTCGACAACAAAATATTTGTACTCGCTTTTGACTCGTTGGAACATTGTTCCAACAAATGGCAACTACGCCGATACAGAAATAAAAAAGAACAGCGTGTCGTTAATTTTCAATTTATTTGTCGAAAAATCGTGTGACTTTGTGGAAATCTTGCGTTTTGAGATTTGTCAAATTACGTTTTTAGTATTATTATTATTATTATTTTTTTTTTTTTATTCATAGTCTGTGCCTTTCGGCTTTGGACAAACTTCCAGTTTTACATCACTTATTTCTAATTTACATATTTTCCTCCCCTCTGTCCACTCTATTCTATTGCACTATCTTAGTTAATCTATTCGCTAAAAACTACAACTAGTAACTACGAATTAACCGCTAAAATTTAATTTGGCTAAAAATTACGTTTTTAGTATTTTCAAATGTTCTACCTCCACAGCATCGCACAGCGAGATCGTTGCTTGCCAAACGGGGTAAAAAGCACGTTCTTCATACGTTTGCCCACGGACGTTATCTCTCGAGAAAGACCGAGCCATTCGAGCACTTTCTGCGAAGGTAAGCAGGTACGGATTGTTATCGAGACATAGAAGCGATTATAACTTTGAAATAAGGTCAAATTGGACACGCGTTTACGCCAACTCTTTCCTTCTTTTCGTCTCCCCTATCCACTGTCCACTGTCCACTGTCCACTGTCCACTGTCCACTGTTCACTGTTCACTGTCACACACACACACACTGAAACACACCCTGTGTACTCTCTCTCTCTCTCTCTCTCTCTGCCTCTTTAAACTTGACTTTTGTCTCCCGTCGTCCGTGGATTTCCTAGTTAGACAACATTATAGAACGAGAGGAAAGAAAAATTCCGCGCTTCCTAGGTTCGTGGAAATTACGATATTTACGAAGAAGAGAAGCGATTGAGAATGAGGATGAACAAAAGCGTGACAGTGAGTCGTGAACTTCTTCGGTATAGATCGTAGCGGTTACTAAACTACGCGTGACACGTTCGAAACGTAACGTAATACCGTTTGTAAATTATATAGAGACAATTATATAATGTTGTCAGTACGAGGATAGATCGTAAGATATTAACGGAAGAAGAAACCGGATTGTTGATTGTTATAGCATAGAAGACGTTCCAGGGACATCCGAGGTCTCAGATGTTCAAGGCCTGTTGCAGCCAATTTTCTTAGCAAACGCAGCTAGTACGCTTTTGCGCTGTAGCTCTGCCATTTCTCGCAAAATTAGTTAGTTACTGGTTGAAACGTACGTAATTCTTTTCTGTATATAAAAATTATGTGATTTGATGTGTTACACGATTATATGTATATATAAATAGTTTTTATATTGACGGATACGGAAATAAAATGTACATGTATCGTACGATAGAAAGAAAATACGATAGAAAATATAAATATATAATAACGTTATAAATATTTTTGCCTAGTATGTATCGGGTGTACAAAAGAATAATCCAAATTTTTAAGCAAAGTTCAAAGTATTCAACTTTGCTTTCTATAACTTTGAGCAATCTATCGGGCGAGCGACGAATTCAATCGAGAAATAATGTGTCTTTGGACGAGATGCGGTGGTTGGGGCGCCGACAAAGGAGGACGTTCTGTGAAATTACCGCGTGTAGTGACAAGGGCAGGCCACACACTGTTTTCTCGCTTGGGATATGTTGCAGCAGTCAGCTTATTCGCTGAACGTTATTCCTTTCGATTATTACCTGTTCCGATCGACGCTCCCTATCCGACGGGCTAACTCACTTCCAATCAACGGATCAACACAAAGATAAAACAAGTTACTCCGATATATTACTCGCGAATTGCACCGTTTTCAAAATCACTGAATCATACGATTCATTTACTTTCGATTATTTAAATTTCATGATTTAATGTTTCATGATTTAATTGTTTAATTGTAAGAACACCAAAAAAAAAAAAAAAAAAAAAAAAATGCTGTTGTTTCTGAATCTGAAAAGTATCATTTGCTTTTGATTATTGGCTCCTCGAATGTTTGGACAGGCTACAGATTGCAGGAAATGCAGTCGTATTATATTACTTTCAAAATAGACAAACGATAATATAACTCCGTATAGTTAGGAAATTTCGATTAATTGAAACAAACGAATGTTTTAGACATTTAAATTGTATATCGTTTATAAATAAAAAGTTCGCAAATGTTCGCATAGGAAGGTTTTCCGTTTTCTCGATTTTTTCCAAAAATCGACTTTCACCACTTTCAAAATACGTAGTCCAATTATATTCGTTCGAACGAGCTTGAGCACGTAACATGACGAGGGCATTGACATCGTGCAAAGTGCATGCTATGTGTTGTTATGGGAACACAATTCATCACAAGAGCAGCTTTTCTACTTTTATTGTTCATCCCTTGTCCAATATATATTAATAGTAAGTAACAAATACGTTTAATTGCTCGAGTATCACTGTGAAATGAATTTTAGTAACAGTTCACGAGTGATACAACGGTAACGGATATACATATAATTATCCCGGAAAGATTTTATCCGAGACTTTCTTTCTTCAACTCGTCCACTTGATCCTGATGCGACAGAATTTCGATCCTTACGAAAATACGCTTTACTTTCATCTTCCCAGTCTTTAATAATTTTAATAATACATAGGATCGGTGGAATATAGATTCTATATCTCTTATTACAAACAGATATTTCTCTACTTAATTATGTACTTTAATTTTTCTAATTCTTAGATAATAACGGATTAACTGCTTTCGTCCAAGTAAACCAACAAATATATCATGACTGTTATAAAAACATCCGGAAATATAAGATAAAATAATCGAGGATATTTTCACAATCTCATATAATGAAATTTATATATGAGGTAGAGGGGGATAAATATTGCGAAAGTCTGGTTATCAAAAGACAAAAAGCAAAGTACCAAATAGTAAGTGCAATAGTTGCAGAGAGGAAATTATAAGAGTGATATAAATGCGTTTAATTAGACAAGATAATATAAATGTAGAATGATTTTCCAATTTATGAGTTCAACGTGATGCCGGTGTCAAAAGGAAGGCCTTCGAGTTTGCTCAATGTCGTTCAAAACCCACCATATACAGACTCGTAGACCCGTAGATCAGTGAAAGAGATTAAAAAGAAGCACACGTTTCATCTACAACGTTATATTCCGCCGCATTAACATCCATTTTACCAAAGTTTTTCAACGACAAATCAAAAACCTTGATGCAGAGAACGATAGTGAATGAGCGATGATAATCCGATGAAAAATACATAAATTGACTTATTCAAATTTTTCCGTCGACACTTCATTAATAGGTCACAATTTTTTCGTTCAATCTGATTTCTTTTAAAATGTCATTGCGATTTTCCTTTGTTTCTCTCGCAGTTAAGTTCATCCGTATGTTATCTTATAATAAAAATCCTTTTTCACATCTTTCATAGCTTCGTTATTTCTTTTTACAACCAATTTGTGAAAATCTCATTCATCTCGGTTTTAATGCTAATCGACTTGCACTGACTGGCTTCTGAATTCACCATATGTTTTTTAAGATAATAAAAAGGTTATGAAAAGACCTTATGAAATATATTATTTGACAAATCGATTCATATATCGATGATAGAACGTTATTCTGTTTTCAGCATGGTAGTCCGTAATGTCTAAATAGATATTAAAATTTATCGTTTAATTTAAATTATTATCGCGTTGAATAAAGCCGTACAGTACGTCCGGAGAACCAAACTTTAAAGACGCGCAACTTTTGAACCAATACTGAATGCTGAACTTAACCGTTGCATTTCGTCTTTATTCACTACCAGAAAATGCAAGAAAAAAGGGGAAAAAAAACAAATTAAAAGACGAATAATTCCCAGAGGAAAAGTTTACCCAAATTAAGAAATTATAAATTATGACTGAGACTTATTAAATAATGAAAATAATTCAGCGATGTACTAATGCTGTTTGTTTAAAAAAAACACACACACACACACACACACACACACAAACGTAATAAGGAACCTGTTAGAAGAATAAGATTACGAACAGATACTATACAAAATCTTTTCTCTTATCAAAAAGTAAATATAGAAACGGTATAAAAGGAGGCAAAGGAAAGAGAAGGGGAAGGTAGGGCAAGGAAGGAAGACAAGGATAGAAAGAAAGGAGAGAATTTCCAAGAAGGGAAAGTCGTACACCTCGTTACAAAACGAATATAAGATAGTCAATTCTGATTTCAAAATTCGATTAATAAATTATTTACCACATATTACACAAAAGAAATAAAGTAAACATTACGTTTCATGAATGCACGTGTTTTTCCAGGAGAGCCAATATTTTTATATCCACTCATTTCTAACAAAATTCGGTTAAACACGTAAAATAGTATGACAAATAGGAATAAAATTTCGTGAGAAAATTATAATGCTATAAAATACTAATACGAAAACTAGTAAGCAGGCAGAACAATAAAAATAATAAGAGAAAGGTTATTTGTCAAAACTGATATTAATAAAACTACATACGTATATGTTTTAACCAATATAAGAATGTAATTGTGGTTGAAACCCAACTTTATTCACATATATATTACACGTAGAGAATTAATAAAAAGAATCAATTATGAAATAAGATTTTATTATTAAACTCATGTGTTGGTTATATTTCGGTCTTTATTAAATTAGCTTGTTCTAATCAAATTTAAAGTGTTTTGTGAAAAAAAGTCGTTAACGAAAATAACAACAAATCTTTAAATAAACGAAAACTTCAAATTTTGTAAGTAATGCAATAAACAGATAACGTAATAAGAAAAAAAGAATCGATATATTTACAATCAATATACTTACATTTTTATAACATCAGATATTTTAGCTTACATTATTTTTAACGTATATTAATCTCGGTTTAATTTTCAATTCTATTAAAAAATCAGATACGAAAGGCTATCTCGTTTTTAACATAATTCTCGTAGTCGTACATATTACACATGAACGTTACGAGAAAACAAATGAAATGCTAAATACACAAAAAAAATCACGTTTATAACAGAAACAAAAATTAATATTAATAAATCGCTTTATAGACTAATATAGATTTTATATAGAAAACACTTGAACGAAAGTTTCGCGTTTAGTGGTAATTTAAAAATGAAAAGTGATACTTAACGGAAGATAGGAAAAGAAAGAAGCAAAAGAACAGATGACTTACGTTTACGATACCGCGCCTAAAATCCTTCAGTAAAAGATTCCAGGAAATTAGAAGGTTAACGCAAATAATACACTTCACACCACGTCACTGTTTATCACCATTGTAAAGATAATAGAATCGAATTGTAATAATTTTACCGGCGTCATCCGTACTAACAGATTTCTCGAGACACTGACACGAGCAGAGAAAGGAACGTTGTCTCTCGACGCTGTTTGCCGCGCATCTACCACAGGTACCTGTCGCGGTAGTTCTTCTACCAATGGCGGCAACTTTGCTGTGATAGGAGCTCTCTCGACTAATCACTGGCTAGCATCTCAAACATAAACAAATCATACCGTTGAAAGTTTTCGCGCCTTTACGCAAATATATACACAAGCGGTTCTTAATCTTTTGTTTACTACGGACCTGCTATAAATAACTTTTTGTTGCCCCGGGACCCTTAAGACTTAACTCAAAATTTAAATGCCTAATGTGCCAAATATGTATATTTAAAACATCCATCAACTGTTCATCAATAACTCTTCCCATCAAATAACAAATAACTCTACGTAAACAATTATTTAAATGAAAATTAATTTAATAAAATTTAAATTTAAATGAAAAGCCCAACATTGCCTATACATGATACATATTACATATCTTGTCTAATTATTATTTTATCATTACATAATGTTACAAATGAAATTAATTTATTAATCAATAAAATATTAAAAATCCAATAAAGCTATTGCAGATATTTTATTATAACTATAACCATCACATACATATATTTATAATTTATTTTTACAAGATGATTTTTTTAATCATTTTCTATTTATACACATTTATAAATAATCCATGTTTTTTGTTAGAATTTTTCTGCTTATTTTTACGTTATTCTATATATTTATAACTTATTAATATTGTGTAAGCATATAAATTATCTATATATAACGTGAAATTGTATATGACATATTTATTGCTTAATAGTTTTCACAAATTATTATTATTTAGAATATTTTTCAGTTGTAAATTAAAAAAAATAATATCACCCTAATATATAAAAACGAAAAATAGTTATGAATGCTTGTAATAATTTAAAACACGATAAATATACAAATCTAAAATAAATTTATTTGAATTTACCAGTTTTATTAATTAGAGAACAAACATTGATTTATCTACCTATTTTAAATTAACATCAGATATTATCGATAAATTGCGTCTATAAACTTTCCATCTAAGAGTTCATACATTTATTTTTAACTAAAAGTTTATAAATATATTTCGTTAACACGTCTGTGTTTAATTAATCTGAAAAAAAATAAAACAATATAATTAAACTGTGTTGAACAAAAAAGCTTGTATGAATTATCATACAATACATTACAAATTTTAATAATGTTTTTCTTCATATAACTAGTATTACATAAAAAAGTGTGTTACTATCTACATTTTGCTATCTTTTCTTTTTTATTATTACATATTCTAAATAATTTTTTAAGTAAATCTATATGTAGCAGAAAATAAAAATTTCGGCACGGGAATCTCAATAATTTCAATTATTAATTCTTAAGAAAACAATGTGTTGAAGAATTAAATTCTTAATAATGCACAACAAAAGTAAAAATATTTAATATGTTTAAATATCTTAAATTTACTAACATTAATGAACAAATATACATTATATATATATATATATATATATATATATATATATATATATATATTTGTGAAGAATATAGTTTAAAAATTTACTAAAAATTTGTTCATCAAGATGAATAATATCAATTTAAACAATATATTTCTGACTGAATAGAGACTCCACTATGATACAATGTTTACTAATTGCGGCACTGAGAAACGGTAAAACTATTTTTAAAACCTCTACTGAGTTCAATTTCGCATTTGTTTACTATGGAGTTATTTTCACAAGGAATTAATATTTCTTCGTTTTCTATAGGTTTAAAACGCTTGGACGGCTGGTCTAAGTCTTTCTCCAAATTGTCATCTCCCTGTACCGGAGATTTTTTGGCAAGTGGCTTGTTTAAAGATTTCACAATCAAAGATTCTTTACGAAATGTGACCTCCTTTAAATCATAGATAAAATCCTTGTTTAGAGGCTTGATTTTGTTACGAATAGGACGCTGGGGTCTTAAATTGTCTTGCATATACGCACTTTCCTTTAAATTAGAATCCTTAAATTGTGCTCCTTCCCCTTTATTTTGTAATTTTGAACTAGAGTGTTCAGTTTCTTTCACACCTGTTTGTTTTGCGGAGTGAACTTCGGAAGATCCAAAAATAACTTCCATCACCATTTTTCTAAGATCTTGATCCGCTTCCGAAGTATTTCCTTCAATACCATTATCCATAGTTTCTTGAGTTTTACCATTTTCATGAACCACTATTGAATTTTTATCAACTATTTTTGTCTCTGTTTCATTCATCCCTTTCTCTCTCATTTTAACTTCTAATCCCATATTTCCGGGTGTAATGTTAACTTCTACAACTTCTGGAGCATCAATCTCCTGTTCTAAATTCGTTATATTCGACGTAATATCTTGACCACACAAATATTGGTCATCTGGAATCTGAGTTATCATTTCGTCTATAACAACACGATTGTTTTGAGCGTTGTGAACTTTATTGCAATGTGCTATACAATCACACTTAACGAAACACTTATAGTCACAAAGTCTACATTGATAACGATTCCATCCAATATGAATGGCAGCATGTCTTCTTAGATTATGCACAGAAGGGAATTTTCGTTTACATGGAAGGCACTGAAGCTTCTCGAAGTTTACTATTGAAGCTACTTTCTTTTCCATTGATAATACATGATCCAGTTTTTCAGTTGCTGTGTCATGCCCAATGTTCGCTTCTGCAGATATGCCTTTTACAATATTTTCTAGGAATGATATAATATATCATATTACATACTTTTTGTTTTACATATTACATTCTCTTTGCCGAAACAAAAATCAAAATAAAAAGATTTGTAAAATATATTTGTATAAACTATAATATCTTAAATCTTATAGATATAAAATATGAAATATTGCTTTTACCTGCATTATTATTCAATCTTTTTGTACTTTCCTTATTTTTTCGTTTCTTGCTTCCAACATTAGCTTTATGTTTGTTTATACTAGTATACACAATTTCTAAAGGGTCAGAAACATCACTTGCAGAAGAAAGATTGTCTTTCACCAAGTTTTCTTGTACTCCATTTGTAAGAATCCTTGCAACATTCCCATTAGATACATTTTGTGAAACTAATCCTTCGCTATTCAACATATCCCAGTCCGCTTTACTTAAACTGGCTACTGCCTCCACGCGAATAGATGTTTCATTAGTATTTCCATTTGAAACATCATTTGATGGAATTTTATTGATCTTTTTGTCTTTAGTTATACTTTCATATGCTGCAACACGCCTATTACAATATTGCAAGTGAGCTGATAATGCTGCTTTTCTATCAAACCTCTTTCCACATCCACCACATCTTTGCAACTCTGTATCCAATTCTAACTGATCTATCCATTCCTATTAAAATAATGTATTTTATATTAACAATACTTCAATAAAAACAAAAACATAACTATAACTATCAAAATACCTGTGTTTCATTAGCCCTTAGTGCACTATTCACTAAAGTTTTTTGAGCATCCTCCTTTTGTAAATCTTCAGCAATGGTAGTATCTTTAATAAATGCTTTCTCTTGAATTTGTGATCTGAGTTTCCTCACTTGTTCATTAGATTTTCTATGAACTATATTTCGTATTTAAAAATTTCATTAAAAGAATTCTAACTTCTAAAAAATTAATTCTTGTAGAATTTTTAGTCCAACGTGATTTTATATTATTAATCCTTTCGCAACTGCCGACGAGATATTTCGTTACCACAATATCGTTTGTCAACACCATAGACGAAATATGCCACCGTAATGATGTCGCTTACGCAACGCTATGAATTAGATATCTCATTCTGCAATAATATTTATGCAATGCTACGGAGGAAATATCTTATGTCGGTATTTACAATTGAATGTTAATCATCAGACTCTCTCTGATATTCTGTATCTCTCTTTGTTTCTAACTATAGTTACATTTACAGTTGCATTTATTTATAAGAATATAATGTATACTTTAATCACCATTTTGTCAACGTTTCATCCCAAGTTTTCCAATAAGACATTCAGCATCTTAATAAAGACACGCAAGGTATCTCATCCATGCAGTGATATATCTCATTCGCAGTTGTAAAAGAATTAAAATTACAATTATTTCCCTCAAGAAGTTATAAAATTAATTAAATTTAATTACATAATCATTAATGAAAATTACTGGAATTAATAAAAATATTATTATAATACTTTTTAAACACCTTTAAAGAGATGCCTATAAACACTCCACGTATTTGCAAATGTACTAGAACAACAAGGACATGGGTAACATAACCTGTGAGATGTATGTAGTGTCCTTGTGTGAACTGTTAATGTTTTTTTCGTTGAAAACTTCGCATAACCTAAAAATTAAACAACAATGCAATTATAATTTAAGATGAATAAATATTATTATGCATATAATGGACAAAATAATAAAAACATACATATAGGACAAATAACTTCCTTATCACTTTCTTCATTATTACGAACTTGAGTTACTGTATTACCACTCAACTTTTGACTAAATTCTAAGACTTGGCCATTCAGATCTAACATTGCGGTCCTCTCATTTATATTTTTTAGCTCTGTTACCTAAATATTATTTGGTTGAAACATTAATAAATTATTAATGTATTGGAACAAAATTTAAATAGCTCTAATTAATTCTATTCGTAATTATTTGCAAGTATTATAATTATTTATAAATACCTGTGCTTTCATTAAATCTGTATGATTCTCAGTTGAAAGCACTGATTCAACAGTTTGATATACTGCCGATGAATTTGAATGTACAGTCTCCAAACATAATCGTTGAGTGTTTGTTTGTAAGTTTTCTATTTGTTTTTTCTGCAGTGTATTAACAATCGCAGTGAGATCCTTCTTTTCCTTTTCTTTGCAAGCTTGACTTCTTAAAATTCGATCATTTCCACATCCTTCTTTAAATAGGCCCTGCGTTTTTTGTATGTCTAAATTATTCGTGGAAGTCTGTAACATATACAATCCATATATTACATATGCATATACATATATACATTTATATATGCACATGTAATACATAACACATATAATATATTATACATAATACACATATTCATTTCTATTTCTAAGATGAATTGTGACAACTTGATAAAAATATAACAGATTGAGATAATTTACAAAACAAGTTGCAGTAAGTATTATGTAGAATGATTATATTATATTTTTCTTTATGTATATGATATAAAAAAATTTTCTTTAAGTAAAAATATTGTTACTACTTGAATATGTATAGATTAGATACTAATTAAAATTATCTAGTCTTAAGTAAATACATCCAAATTAAAACATTTAACAGTATTTCAAACAACAATTAAATGAGATATTTCACCAATATTATCACGAAATATTGCAATTATATAAAAACAAAATGCCTTTTATTCTTAATATTAGGTTTATATCAATTTATTTAGATTTTATAATTCCAAATTTAAAATGCATTATCTAATGTTCTATATATTTTTTAATTGAAAATATTACATAATTTTGAAGAAAGATAAGGTTCTGAATCATCTAAAAATCTTGTTATCTACTTTTTGCCATATGACTTATTTCATCAAAGTTAGATTCCATCAAAATATTAGTTAAGTAATCTTTAAATACAACATTTTCAAATATTAATTTTTAGCAATCTTGTCTTTATATAAAAATATATTAAAATACTATATCATATACTATATCATACATACTATATCATAATCGTTGGAGGAGTCCCTAACAAATGTAACATCAAATTTTTCTTTACAATAGACACGTTTATGAGAAATAAAATTGACCAAACTTCTAAAAAGGCTTCGGCATATGCGACATTCATATACTAAATCACATTCATATGCCAGAATAGATCTAACTTCATCACTGCCATTTTCTAAAATTTTGCTCACACGATATAAAGTCGAATCACTTATGTCTATAGGCGGATGTAGCTGTGATAAGTCTGGATTTATAGAAGTAATTCCTTTAGGAGAAAATTTAACTTTCCCAAATTTCCCATTTGATTTTTTAGCTTTTGTCTTTGATTTCATTTTGTATTGAGCGTTGTATATCCAACGTATTATCTTGTTAAAACTGCAATGAATAATACATTATTAAATTATATAAGCTCATAATATCAATTTTCTTACAAAGTAAAATATTCATGAAATTCATAAATCATACTATAACAGCTAGTTATAAATCTAAGAAAATTAGATGTGTTAAAGAAGAAACAATATGAGAATAAATATAGTTGCAAAATTGAAGATGTTATTTACAAAATTACAGAATTATATATGGAAACTAAGGTTTAAAAAGAACATGTATTATTTTTCTTAACAACTAGAATACTTCAAAATTCAGTAAAAGTTTTAGATTTAAAAGTATATTGAGAAAAGCGTACAATAGAGATGTACCGTCTCTCCTGCATTTTACTGCGTAAAAATCGGTCTTTACTTTATAGACTTTGAATTTATAAATAAAATAGAATACCAAGAATCAAGGAAACGTATTAGAACTGTATTATCCCACAAAAAAATAACGCAATTTAACTCTTCTTAAACGAGGTGGATCCACGATTTCGATCAAGCTGCGACCTCCATTTTTCCGAAACCTAGAAGTTCTTGATTCTACCACCGCTTTGATGAAACGGTACCAAGTAGTACTTTCAGTTCACGGATAAACATTTTTACTTGCTTTTCAACATTTCTTACACATGGAACATTACAAAGTAATCAATTATACAGTATAATTACGTACAACGATAGTTTGATGAATTTGTAAAATCAAAAATAAGTTACGAATATTATACTCTTTCATTTGTACATTGCTCATAACAGGTTATGTCACAGGAATTTTTAGAATGCATCGAAATCTCAGAATGGGCTTATTCGTTATTCTACATATATGAGTTAAAATAATAATGATAATTATGACAATAGCATTTTTAGTAAATATTATAAACTAACTTAACAAATTCTATAGACATAACGACAGAAAAAGATTACATGATAATATATAATAATAAATAACACTAATGTAAATAATGAAAAAATTGACTTACTGTGATAATTTACATTGTACTACATTTTTTAAATGTATGAATGTTAGAATGTATTATTCTAATAATTTACAAACTTACTGTGAATATAATTACTGAATATAATTTCCAGAGACATTATTCACATTTTTTAAATTTATTATTATATCTAAAATATATATATGTATTTTTTGTATAATTGCTTCTATTACAACTTTATTTCATCTTTTACATTTATTAATAAATATCCTTAGAATTGGTTTAATAAATACAAAAAAATATGAATGGTTTAAATAATTTCATTTCAATTTATATTTAAAATTAAAGTAACTATCATTAAAATTAAACTAGCTATTATTATAATTAATGTATCTATTAATGACAAAAAATAATTAATCATATTGCTCCTACAAACTAATGTCTATATTCTTATAGAAACTATATATATAATGTAAAATTCAAAATTAAAATTACATGACCACTTAATGGCAATGAGTTTTTTACCTGATACTTTTAATTCTTTTCAAAAAAACATTTTGTTGACAGAGAAATAAATTCAATTAACTGTAATAAAGTTGTTCAGAAATGATCTTACAACCTTAAAACATGGAAAAAATGTTACTTTATAATTCTATTATTTTATTTAAAATCTTATGTATAGAATGCTCTATAACTAGTGGTACAATTGGAGAAAGGGTGATTCTATATGAAAGAATAGATCAAAAATATAGAATAACATTTCTTTCATACAAAGTTTCTATTGCACAGATAATGTATCACTAGCAAATATCGTTTTCATAATGTAATTATCAAATGTTATTAATTTTCAGTTCATAAATTATTTTCGAATTAGTCCTTATGATTAATTGAAACATTATTTTAAAAACCCTATATTCTTAAAGAAGACTTTCCATTATTTATAATAAACTGTCTCAAATGAATACAAATTGGATATTTGTGTAAGCTACATAAACTCATAAAAGGTTTATTGTACAGTCACGCATGCGCCATAATTTAGCATCGTTTTTCGTGAAATCGTTCGAAAGAGTCTGTTCTTCATATTTTTGGGCTGTCATACGTAAACGTAATCGTATAGGAATGAATTGTAATTGATCGTAGTCGTTTTTCCGAATAGCACGAAACGTGACGAATAAAAAAAGATGGTGTTAAATGATTGTCCGGAATCGGAAATAATTGGTTGTGGATTTAGTGCTTTTAAAGAAATCGACGAAGTGACTTTTTTAATTACTGAACTAAAAAAGGTGGATCTTTCTCCGAGCCTTATTGAAAAGAATCGTGACCGATTCAATTTTATCTTATCACAATATCAGGATCAAAGGCAATTGCTAGATCCTTATTTGGATGATATTCTACAGCCACTGATTGGTATTATCAGAGATGAAAATTCTACGGAAATTATGCGGCATAATGCTTTTAAATATATTTTCATTGTTATGTCCGTTAAAACATACAAGAAGATTGTTACATACCTTCCACATGAGGTATGCAGATGCTTTAATTTTTTTAACTACATTTTCTCTCCCTCTTTCCCGCTCTCTCTCTCTCTCTCTCTCTCTCTCTCTCTTTTTTTCTTTTTTATATTTTAATCTCCAAATATATAATTTAATTTGATACAGGTAGCAGATCTTTTCCCTGTTTTACGAATGTTAGAAAAACAAGATCCAAATGATGTGGAGACATGGGAAACTCGTTATGTACTTTTAATTTGGCTTTCTATAATTTCAAAGATACCATTTCCACTCTCACGTTTAGAAGTTTCTGATACTAATTCTGAGCAAACAATAATAGTTAGAATATTGAAAATATGCAAATTATTTTGCGTATCAAAGGACGCTTGTGCAGTAGCTGCAGTTTTTCTAATTGCCAATTTTTTATCAAGATCAGATGTAAAAAAGTTATATTTGAAAGAAATGATAACATGGAGTTTACAATGTGTAGAAACTGATCCTTTGAGACATGGTCCATTAGCAGTTATAGCAGCTATATTAAAACACAGTGCAAGAGAAGATGTTAAACCATATATTCAAATTATTTTGGATAAAGTTTTAGAATTTCATCTGAATGATAATCCTGCAGATCTTATTCGGAAGTTTGGAATTAAAATTGTACAAAGAATTGGATTGGTGTTACTAGGAACAAAATTGGCTCCATGGAGATATCAAAGAACTAGTAGACCTATATGTCTAGATCCTAATATTAATACTAACTCTAACATTATGGAAAGTATGGAGGATATTAAAAATGTTTCATCGAATCATGATGACCGGGACATTCCATCAGCAATAGAAGATATAATTGAACAACTTATACAAGGTCTTAGAGATAAAGCAATTACAATACGGTGGTCTGCTGCAAAAGGAATTGGTAGAATAACAGCAAGATTGCCAATGGATTTAGCAGATGAGGTTGTAGGATTTGTGCTAAATCTTCTTTGTGGTCGTGAATCGGATGCTGCTTGGCATGGTGGTTGTCTGGCATTAGCAGAATTAGGAAGACGTGGTCTTCTTCTTCCTCATCGTCTAAACGATGTGATACCAGTTGTTCTTCAAGCCTTAGTATTTGATGAACCAAGAGCTTATGGTTCAATTGGATATTTAATCAGAGATGCTGCATGTTATATTTGTTGGTCATTTCCAAGGGCATACGATTCTGATATAATTCAACCATATGTAAAAGAAATTGCAGCTATGTTAGTAGTTGTTACTTGTTTTGATCGAGAAATTAATTGTAGAAGAGCTGCTTCTGCAGCATTCCAAGAAAATGTAGGAAGACAAGGAAATTTTCCACATGGAATAGAGATACTTACAATTGCTGATTATTTTGAAGTTGGAGTTAGAAATCATGCATACTTAAAAATTAGTGCACAAATTGCACAATATGAAGAGTATACAAAATCTTTGATTGATCATTTGATTGCAAGAAAAGTTACACATTGGGATACAGCAATTAGAGAACTTGCAGCCAAAGCCCTCTTCAATCTAACATCTATTGATCCTAATTATATTAAGCATACAGTTTTATTAAATTTATTAGATATGCTAAATTCTATTGATTTAAATATTAGACATGGTGCAGTATTAGCTATTGCAGAAATCTTGGAAGCATTGTATAATTGCTGTAATGAAAAAATTGAAGATATAATTGGACCATCGGCTGTGGAAAATGTCAGAAACATAGTTAACATTTTTAGGAAAAGAGGACAATTCAAAGGTCTAGGAGGAGAATTAATGAAACAAGCATGTGCTGTGCTCATAAAAAAGTGCTCTATTGTTCATTTTCCAATTTCCGTTGAAATTATTTGTAAGTTTGATATCTTGTATTATAAATTTTCATACATAAAAACATATATAATATTCATAAAAATTTACAAAAATTAACAAATTTATGCTGAAAATATAATTAAAGTTTGACTCATAAAGTGTTAACCATCTATAATAAAATTGTGAAACAAAATATTAATTCCTATTTGAAAATGTTTTGTGATAGTATATGAAAATATTTTTTTATTTTCATTACAATATATTATACGAGTTTAAGCACAGTGTAAATAAACAAATATTATTTTTGAAGGTGACTGGCAAAATCTTTTAGAGGAATGTTTGGGTCATGAAGTATCTGTAGTAAAGATGAAAGCTGCTGAAGCACATACAGAATTTTTCCGAAAATACTATGCAAACATGGATAATCAAGATCGCAATATTGTTATTAATCGTTACCTTGATAATTTACAATCAAGTAATCAACTTGTTCGAATAGGTTTTGCACAGGCTATAGGTAATGTGAAAACGTTCTTAAAAATTTTATTGTGGAAGGTATCGTATGATGTATTTCATAGTATACGTAAAGTTAGGTCTATTATGTCAATTATGACCTGTAACATAATATGGTATTTATTTTATTTATTAATTAATAATTATTCTTTTGTAGGCTATTTCCCTTTATTTATTATTTGTGAAAGAGTAAAAGATATAATAGAAGCTCTCATTAAATGTACTGAAATATCAGAAAGTTCTTTAAAATGGGCAGAAAGTAGGAAAGAAGCTATTCATGCATTAATAATGGTTTGTCAAACTCTGGGAGTAAAAGAAGCAGGTTTGTTATTTCTTAAATTGGAGTTTAGAATAATTAATTAATTAATTCTCTACATATTGTTTAAATAATATTTTTATATTTTTTAGATAAGTGGCATATATATATTCACAACTTATATGATTGTTATTTATTGGCATTGAAAGAATATACTATAGATAGTCGTGGAGATATAGGAGCTTGGGTACGAGAAGCAGCAATGACTGGTTTGCATGTAAAAATATCTTCAATATCCCATATTTACATATACATGTGTTTACTTAAATTAAAACTCTTTAAACAATTTCAGATGTTAACAAACTTAGTATCACAAGCAAAATTATTTTCCGTATTAAATGAAAATTTAATGGCAAATATAATTGGAGGAATTGCACAACAAGCTGTTGAAAGAATTGATGGAATTCGAGCGCAAGCCGGAATTGTTTTCAGTGCTCTTATTCATAATGATCCTCTTTTACCAAACATTCCATATCATGCAGAATTGAAAACTATTTTCCCTTATGATGAATGTAAAGAAAATATAGAATGGCGAATGGAATCTGCTACTTTTCCACGATTTATTAAAATGTTATCTTATCCTCCTTATACAATGAATCTTCTACGTGGTATTATATTTAGTGTTGGTGGTTTAAGTGAATCTTTGGTATGGAATTATAATGAAAATATAATGAATTATACAGGGTGGTTGGTAACTGGTGGTACAAGCGGAAAGGGGGTGATTCTACGCGAAAAAAGAAGTCGAAAATATAGAATAAAAATTTCTCGTTTGAGGCTTTGTTTTCGAGAAAATCGACTTTGAATTTTCGCTCGGTACGCGTGCACTTTATCACGTCTCGTTATGAAAGTGTTCATAGAAATTTAATTAGAAGAGCAGAAGTATGTGTTCGGTAGAATGGGCAATATTTTCAGCAATTTTTGTAATAATAAACTTTATGATTACTTCATATTATTTTATTATGTATTCCTAATTTTCCGTTGCGGCAAAAACAAACTTAAACTGCGATAATATCCATCGAGACAACGATCTACAGTGAGATCCGTTATAACGAGACGTGATAAAGTGCACGCGTATCGAGCGAAAATTCAAAGTCGACTTTCTCGAAAACAAAGTCTCAAACGAAAAATTTTTATTCTATATTTTCGACTTCCTTTTTCGCGTAGAATCACCCCCTTTCCGCTTGTACCACCAGTTACCAACCACCCTGTATATTATGTTTAATATTCGATCTTTTGTGTAACATTTTCGATTTTTCATTTCAGGTTAAATATTCTAGTGTTTCCCTATTTTCTTATTTACAAGAATTAGATGAATTGGGTCTCAAAAGTTTATGCTATAAAATTTTAAATATTTTTGAGGAAAGCCACAAAAATGAAAGAATGATTACATCAATGCTAGCTTTCTTAGATCGCTTACTTAGTTCCGGTTGTATCCAAGTCGTTCTTGATGATTTTGAAAATGAAATTGCAGAACAAATTCTAATACTGCTTAAACAAGAAATAAAAAATACGAACAATACTAAGTTGTTAATTAGCAGTATAAACGTATTTTGTCAACTCTTACAGGTAGTTAGTATATCCCAATGTTTAAAATTAAAAATAATAAAATGATCTTGAACTAATAACAAGTTTTTACAGATACACGGACCAGTTGCAAAAAGAGCATTTTGTCAGTTAAGTATTTTTCTTTGTCATAAATATAAATGCATACGAAAAGTAGCTGCATTAAGAACATATGAAGCTTTAACTCTTTATGGGGAAGAAATGGATCTTCCAGAACAAGATTTAATGAAAATTTTGACTGAATTAAATGTCACTGACTGGGAACAATCAGTATCTGAACTTCGACCCATAAGAAATCATCTTTGTGATTTAATGAAAGTACCTGCTCCTATTTTGCAAAATAAGGCCATGAACTGAGCTTGCTTTTAAATTTTGTCACGTCTCAGTTAAATTGGTACGTAAAATACTAATTTAAAATACTTATTTCTTTATAATGTTATTTTGTCATACAGGCTATTTGCCCAGAAAATAGAATATATGCCTAGATATCAAATCCGTTTCTAATAATACAGGATATGAACTTCATATTATATTATGAACTAACTTTATATTATATATATGAACAATATATTATAATATGAACTTTGACCCTAATTATTTTATTCATCATAGCTTCTAGAATGATAGTTAGAAACCATGAACAATATTATTACTATTTTATTCTGTATTCACACATAGAATCAGAAATTTTTAAACATCTACTATTGGAAGAACTAAAAGACATTTTTTAACAATTTCTTCTTATTTCATTACATCTCTCTGGTACCAGGTCTCCCTATTTGCCATTAAAACTTCTATTGCTACAGCAAACGTCATAATAACATCGTAATTTTAACCGTTTTTTAGTGAGTATTATCATAAATAGTAGATTGTAGCATAATACCCTAATGTTAATTTGAATTTTCACTTTTTTTTTTTTTTTTTTTTTAATATTATATTAAGGGCATAATTTAGAAATGGTAACTATATAGGTAAATGTATAGTTACCCTTTAAATGATGTTTGAAAATCAAGAAATAAAGTGTTTCCAATAGCTTTTTGGATATTATCTTTATTATAAAAATATAGTTCACATATTAAAAGCTCTGTAATAAAAATAAAAACAAAACATACACAAGTATGCATCTAATATTACAATCTGTTACTAAATATATAAAATAATAAATTTTGAATTTATTAAAATAAATTAAATAAATTAACATTCGTTTCTATCAAAGAGCTTCATTTTATCTATCTCAAAATTTTCCTCATTAATTGTAAGGTTATTTTGCATATGGTAACTCAATATCTTTGCACCACATTTTTCTAAAGTCCATTGTTTTGTCCACCAATTAGAATGATCAGTTTTGTTTGTTAGTGGATTTTTTGGCAATGGACAGTTATAATGTTTCTTATTGACAATTTTTGTTTTCCTTGGTTGATATATGCTTTTACAAACAAAACATTCAAATTCTTCAACATAATTTCCAAATTCATTAGATAACCATTCCTCTTTTCTCTCTAATGCCTTTCTTAATCTTTCATTTTCTATTTCATAGTTGTCAATTAATTTGTGGGATAAATATTTATTATATTCAATTTCATTATTGGAAAGATTATATAAAAACTTGGCTAAATTTACTGGATCTTTGAAATCGAGTATTGATATAGCAGACATATTATTTGGAAGCCAATCCTAAAAAAAAGATCAAAATTGTATTATATTATAGTCAATTTTGTTGAACGTATATATTTATATTAGACAGTTGGAGTTAAAGAACGCAACTATTTTAGTTAATTATTTGTTTACCCAGAACAAGAAATTTTGTTTCAAATAATTGACTACTTTTACAAAATTCTCATTACATTTATAGACAATTTTGTTAAATTGTCAATACTAGGCTTCAGGCAAATTTTTACAACCTTTTTGACTTATTTTATAATGAATAGTAATATCAATTTAATAAATCAAATAACGTTATATTTACCCAATATTTATGTAAGTTTTGAAACTGAAATTTGTATGTAAATTACATTAAATGAAATTAAACATTGATTAGTTTTTTGATATCGATACAATTAAATCAAGAAATTTATCTTCATAGGAAAAAAATCAATTTAGTCTATTAAGCAATAAAAGTAATAGTTAGATAATAAATTTTAATACTTTAAATGATGGTGATCCATAATATATAGGTATAGATCCAACAATCAGGGGCCTCCACAATTTTTCAGTGATATAGTCATCGCAGACTGCATTTTCAAAAGCTATTGTAAACTTGTAATTGGCAATAAAAGAAAGAAAATCTTCACTGTTCAATATTTCAAGGTAATTTTCCTTTAACCTAGATTATAGTTAAATTCTTTATAGAAATAATACAAATGGTAGAATTGACTTTATTTAAGTCTGCAAAAATATTTTACCTTTTCTCAAGTTGAGCATTATTTAAACATGCGCCATATGAATCTATACGTATATATTTCATTAATTCAGCTACATAAATATCTCTATTACTTGCAGTATCACAATCAGATTGTATATAAAGTAATGGTGCCAAATTTCTTTTATACATCAACCTTGTTTTTTCTTTTGTAGATACAAAATATTTTCTATCTGTAAAATTGAAGCATTAATGTTACTATTAATTAAACAACTTGTGTTTATAACACCATACTGCAATGAAAACAGGACCAGATTATTAATAATTTAAATGTATATGTATATTGAATTCTTTATATTCACCTAATAATTCTTTAATTCCAGGTAGATCTGCAAGAGTTAGAGGTACATCACTAAATCTGCTAAATGTTGAAGAGTATGTAAAAAGATTCAGAGTTTCCTGTTGAACTAATATTGGATTATTTCTTGGGGATTCTTCATGAAGCAAACCCCACGGAATTTCGTCGGATTTCCATTTTGGTAAATCATTAATTCGAAAATTACTACCATAGAAAAGAAAACTCTGAAAATTAAGAGCGATATATATTTCAAATAATAATGTTGAAAACAAGTATGAGCAATTTGCACATTTATAACATTAAATTTAATAAATTATAAATCGTTGATTTTGTAATAATAAATTAGTTAATTTCTATTTCGTACCAATACTAGTTTACAACTATTTGAAAAATACAAAATATTAATCGAATTTGTAATAATAGGACTACCTTAATTTTAGAAAATAGCTGAAATTTCTTAAATTTTCAATATATCCGAAAATTTATCTTTAATACAAGTCATAAAAATGTATATACATATATGTATTATATACATTACTTTTATCTGTTTATGATATTGAAAGGATCGGTTACTTATAAAATAACACTGATAATTTCCACAGTCCCGTAATTTTTCATCATTTCCAAAAGGTGTCCACCATAGAATTATGGGTACATCTAAAAAAGTATGATAAAAATATATGTACTAATATTTTCTTAATTCTTATACTTTTGGTTTATATTTTATACTTTTTTAGAGATATTAAAAACTTGATGCATTTTATATACCTGGATGATGTAATCTGTTACCATTCTGAATTAAGTAAACCTGTTAATGATATTGATCTTAAAACTCGTCGACCTCATCAGTATCTTACTTTATCAATAATTTAAGTCATAGTATTTAGTATTAAAATAACTTAATGCGTAATTATTGATATTGCAGAGCAGAAAAAGATTGGTTATTAATTATTATCAATTATTTTGTGTAAAACATTTCATTATTAATGTTTCTTACATAATTATATAATTTTATTTTATAACATTTAACCATTTGAGAGATGCTGGCATATGTGTTTTTTTTCACATGTGTCAGCATATTTTCTAATATTGTCTATTTCATTTAATATTTATAAGCATTATATTTTAAAGAAATGTAATTAAAAAATAAAAACTAATCATCTTTCACTGCCTGTAATGAATTCATCCTTGAGGAGGTTTAAAAATTAAACTAAATATTAATAATATTTATTAATTTTTCTTTTATTTTTGTACAACAGAATTGACAATTTGTTATCATAACATGATAAATTAATTGATATTAAAGCTAAATATTTTATTATTTATATTAATAAATATCAACGTATTCAAATAATGATGTACTATCTTAAACTATTTTTGCAAATAAAATTACTCTAGCGTAACGTGTACTCATATGCATATATAGAAAATACTGTGATATTTTATGCTATAACGTACATTATATACACGTGTATACATTATGTATATGTATGTGTTGTTAATAATAAATATTAACATAATATAATACATATTATTAGTAAATATATAAATACCTGGTAAATTATTATACTAAAAGTTAAGGCGGTGATTGTTGCAAATATAAAATACATTTTCTGATAAAAATACGACATTTTATAATTATTTAATTTTAATATTCAATGATTACTTTTGTTGTATTTCTATTCTGTTGTTTATTTTCTTCTTTATCATCTTAGTCAGATGGCAAAATGTTTAATATTGTTATTTGTTTTTATAAGGATTGTCAAGTTTTTACAAGGAAGTAGTTATGACAAATTATACTTCAGTTCTTGTCCTTGGTCATTTTAATGCTTGTATATCATAATTTAATTTGCTTCTAATTGCTATTTTGCATTCAATTTTATATTATATCATAGCTACCCAAATTTAATAATGAAATATTATTACGTCAAGACAGTATTTTGCCAATAGTATTTTAAAGGTTTAAAGTTTGAAAGATATAAAAAGCCTATATTGCACTCTGTCAACTAAAACAATTTGAGGTTAAGTTACAGATAAGAAATATAAATGATACAAAAAGGACACTACTACAAGAAATGGATAGATTGTAATTGAAAGACGAGAATTGTCATAATTAATAATTACTAGAAATAATCATTTCTTAGAAAGTTTGTAACATGCAAAAATGATAAAAGCCATTAACTAGTCAGTGGTGAAAAAAAAAAAAAAAAAAAAAAGGAATTGTATATGATGTATAAACTTTTTTACGTGCATATATAATATTCATGTGTAACCTAAACCTATAGTCATACATATGTTCGCGAACACACACAAAACTTTCTAAAGATTTGTAACAGCAAGTCGGTCATGGTTACGATCACGGTTGCGATCAGGATTACGATCACAGTCACGGTTACAGTCACGCTCCTGACTTCTCTTTGACGGTCAACGAACTCTCTCTTCTCCTTTTCTTTATTCATTCTTCCTTTCTCTCCATCAGTTACAGTTTTCCTAACGACGTTGCTAGATGCATCTAGGCCAGGCTATCGCAAGACAAATTCTGCTGCAACAAATGAACGACTTATGTATTTAAAACTACTAAATAACTTTATAATCTCCTTTTGATATTATCAAATCTCAGATTCTCATACAAGTTTATCACATGTACCTACATAAATATATGTAATTGTTTATAGTATATATAACATACAATACGAAAGTAATATACGTGTATTATACATTATATTATATATGTTATATAATATACGTATTATATATTATAATATATGTTACAAAGTTAAAATAATAAATAAGAAGAGGTATACTAATCGTAACTAAACCAATCCACTGTGCCAAGGAAGCTTCTTGCAATGAATGTAAAGTCTGATATACAATAAAGTATTATTATTATATTATTATTATACATTATATATCCTAATACGTGAAAGTTATAATATTTATTGTAATTATAGTTTGAGAAATATTGTTACCTATATAAGTGTATATCTTTTTCATCATACAAATTCACATAAATTTAACCACGCATATCTATAATCAAGTTATTCACATGATGTTGATTGTAATTATAATAAAATACTAGTTGATATAAATAATGCACATCGCGAAACAAAACATTTGTGCGTAAATTTTTATTTGCAAGTACCTATATAGTTTTTTATATTAAATTTCGAAATAGAGGCACCAATTGCAACATAATGAAACTATAACATGCATGAACATATGGCTATATAATGGTATATGTATCTAAATAAAAGTTAGTAGTTACTAATTACCAAAAGTTCAAGTTTAATAGTAAATGAAAGAAATTCAGAGCTGTTCTGCGTCCGCGATTTGCGAAGAAAATCAAATTAGTGTAAACCTCTTATTAGATACGCTCCAAAGTTTTCAACTTCCTGAATGAAACATAAGACGAAATTCTGAATATCCGATTGATTTATATAAACTTTTAATAGTCAAACACTGTTGACCTTGTTTTACTGATGGGTAATGACATATAATGTTAAACATATTACGAAATTTCAAAGAATGAATATCTCATTATTCGAAAATAAATGAACATGCTTGGTTAAAACGAAAGATTTCGATTACGCAGCGAAATGAAATTAAGAATTATTTTCTCAGAAATTGATTTCCGTGAAAAGGTATATAAGGTGCATATATGCTCCATCGACATCATTTGAGCTACAGTGATATATTGATTCAAAGTTAAGCTTACACAATTCTAAGAAAATAACAATCCAAGAAAAAGAATGTGGAAAATTTAAAAAAAAAATATGGGATATTTATTTCCAAATAGATGTCATTGTTATTCTGCTCATTTTAAATCCGATCCCAAACGTTGTAAATCAAAAAACAATTTATTCAATTCAAGGAGAAGTATGTACCGTTTACCAGTTTAAATTGATGAAATTTTAAATGGCCTTTGAAAAAGGTAATTATGGCAGAAAGTCTATATCGAATATAAAGAGGACGAAATAACTGTATATCGTTTAACTGTAAACTGTCTAAGAAGCTAGGATTAAATTCCTAATTACATTAAATGTGTATTTCTTTATGAGGAGAATATAATTAAAAAATGTTATTATATATTAATAAATTGATCAAAATGTATTCATTTTAAGCCATTAGAAAAATAAAAATGATAATGACGACCTATAATTGATTGCGAATAATATATAAACAAAATACAGACTGCTTCATATAATTCAATTTATACAAATAAAAATATAAATCACAGAAAAACATTATTCAATACATTATTACATAAAGCTAGCATTAATAGAATCTAAAGTGATTTTTCATTGAATACTTAATATAATATGTTTAGTATTGAAAACATTTCAATAAACTACTGTTACATTTTTTATGGCTTGAAGCTAAAGTGTTTGTCTGGTAACAAAATAATTTCATAAGACCCAACAGTTAGAAAGACCAGTTTTATTATTGCATATTAATTTTCAAAAATCAATTAAGTCAGGTTCCAATATACTATTATTCATATTATGATTATAAAGCATAAAATCATTGCAATTCAATTTGTTCATAATTTTGTAATCAAGGCACACCTTCTCAAAAATAAGTCAGTATTTAGTGCTCTAATACTTTTGGGCAGTAGTAAATACATCTAACAAATATTTTGAAAGTTTCACAAGAAAGAAATATAAATTAAGCAAAAAGAAAATTATTGCGGGGAATGGATAAATTGAAGAAAGTCGAGAACTGTCATCGTGAAGTATTATTGGGGAAATAACTATCATAAAGGTAGTAGGGTCGTCGATCTGTGGTTCACAGTCCTCCGGAAAGTCGACAGTTCGATGTATGCTCATTCCCCACCTTTTCCTCTTTCTATATCCTCTATCGTTCACGACCCCCTTATTAAAACGGCGCACGCGCGATATTCTGGTAAAATTTCGCAGGGCCGTATGAATTTAAAGATGCGCGCTCTATCTGTTACATTTATTGTATGAAAATATTCATTTATCTACACGATAAGTGCCAATACGTACCATATATTATATAAATTAATATTAGAACGTCAAGTAATTTTCATAATAAATATAAACAATAAAAATAACAATAGGGGTAAAGAATAAAAGAATCTTGGGATATCTCCAACAATATTGCGTTCTATAGACAGTCCTGATTCGACGATGGGATCAGATTTTGCGCATGCGTAAGAACTCCTGAAGGATCCTTAACACAAACTGAGAAGAACAAACGATCCAAAGTCAGTTGCTGGCTGGGTATCTTTGTTGTGACGAATATAATTCGTCGCTCGTGACTCGTACCTCTCTTGCGGTACTTTCCTCTGTCTGTTTTTTAGTGTTTTCTCAAGACTTGCACATATATCTGCCTTCCTTCTTGTCTAGTGAGTATACTTGATTTACTTGGCAACAAAATCATAATGCTTTATTTAAATCAATTTATTTAAATTATCTTTATTATACATGTATATCATATATTTGTTAATAAAAATTATGAATTTAAGCTATAGATATGTAAAAGCGTATTATTTATTTAATATTTACCGATTATTGGGTGATTGAAGAAAGTTCGCATAATAACTGTATATTATACTTTGGTCATTGTATTTAATTGCCCTTTTAAAAATAATTATTTTTCATTTTCTATCTAATTTTTCTCGATATTTATTAAACAAAGTATTATTTAGAATCTTTCGGTTTAATGTTACTTTGTTCGATTTATTCGACTAATTCTTTTTTTTATTCTTCCATAATTCTACTTGAACCTTCGATCTTTACTATTTGTTATTATTCTGTCACTTTAATCGATTTACAGCTTACAATTTACAATTTAATGATAGCTTTGTCAAGCTGGGTGGATGAAACGCCAGTCATTGTTCTGGCTTTCGTATCGTGTTATTGATTTTGCATTACGGTTTAATTAACCGATTTTTGAGTCTTATACTCTTACATTTTTTTTGTATAGTTCCTATTCTTGTTGCTAGTAATTTAGCAAGAATTTAAGATATAATATTACATACATTTATATGAATGTAATTATATCGCCTAATAATATAGCGAATAGGTATAAAAAAAATTATCAAAAATTAGTCATCTGTAGTAAATAGTAAGTAGTAATTGAAAAAATTTTTACTACAAATTTTCGTTAAATAAATATTTACTACGTTAATAAAACAACAGGGGAAAAAAGGTATAAATAAATCAAACGATGAAAAAAGATCAATTTTCTTTATATATAATTTCTTCACTTATTTTCCATTTAACGCATACTTAATTACATGTCTTTTGCTTTACAATATCTAATCAAGGTAATGATATTGAAGAACTGTCATAGCATGGAATAAAGTGCGTTAGAATGTATGGATAAAAAAAGTACAACATACTTCTTTTACGATTAAAGAAAATAGACGATCAATAGAAATTAATAAGGTTCGCCCGTGAACAAAAAAAAAAAAAGTAACTGATAAAGCACGAAACAGTACTGTTAACATTTTCATATAGAAGAAGTTGGCCCCACCCAGGCGGAAACACGTACAAATGAGTCACCAAGTTGAGGGTTGAAAATAAAATATGCTTTAGGAGAGGACAAAATTTCAGGATAAAAGTGATATTCTAAGTCGGGAACTGTATTTTAGAAATTATCTTTCCGGGGAGATCAGGGTTATATGTGTATGCTCGTGTAAAACAATTTCAATCCTGAAACACAAATAGGACGGTTGTACCGTTGTAAGATGCACTGTATCTATACACAGTGGCTCACGAGAGTATTTCAGCACTTCTAGAAACATTTTATGCGTATATTATACAAAATAGTTTGAAATCTCATTAGTACTGTAACGAGATACGACTATCGTAATTATGTTAGTAAAATTTGGAACGGATCTGAAAATGTATATGGAAGTTACAAGATATTCCTTGGAAGTATATACTTCACAAAGTATTAATAAGCCACAATATAACTATAGTCAGATCATCTTTAACATTAACTGCATGTTTAAGACCGTTACTAATGTATATTAATTTATATCTGTATATACTAATTACTCATTAAGTGCTTGTTATAATATATGTCTTGTACCTAACTTCTATAAACATTTTCGGATTGATTTCAAATTTTAATATTATAATCACGATAATCGCGTTTCGTTATAGTGCTAACGAAATTTCAAAAGGTTTCACATAATGTACATAATATATTCATAAAAAAATTTTGCGATAAATGTTCGAATACTTCTGAGTGTACTTACAAACGTTCCTTATTTTCATTCTAAATAATTTAATAGCGTATTAATAGCGTATCTTCTAACATTTATTACCTTTCTATTTATATGTTTATTATATACGTAGTTTCTATTTAACAGCATAATCAATCGAAGGGTTTTTGCGACACGTGTTTCTGTATAGCGACCGAATCGCTGAAATAAACAATGCAGGCTAACGGTGCTGAAAATGTCGGTCCTGAAAATGCAAGCGAAAAATCAGGATGGACGGTAATTATCAATCATTGAAAACGAGATATATATATATATATATATATATATATATATATTAGTTATAAAAAATTAATATTATTATATATGTTTATGCTTTATGTATTATTTCAGTTTTAAAATGTTTAGAAATTGTTTTAGTTTGCATTTACAAAGAATATTTAATTTAAAACTTGCATGAATTGAAACTCAAAATAATAAACTAAGAGCGATAAAAAGGAGATTTAATGTTTATTTTAATAATATTTTAATTTAATAATAACTAAATAATATTGAATTGTGTATATTGCAATTAAATTAAATTAATCTAACTGGATCAGACGTTTTAAAAGTTGATTTTTAAAAATATTTATTTAATTTATTGTAGGTTGGATTAATAAACGGAAAGTTTAAGTATCTTACAGCTGAAACTTTTGGATTTAAAATTAACGCAAATGGTTCAAGTTTAAAGAAAAAACAATTGTGGACTCTAGAAGGTAGTGAACAACAGGTTTTCCTTCGATCCCATTTGGATCGTTATTTAGCAGTGGATCAGTTTGGAAATGTTACTTGTGAAGCAGAAGATCCTAGTGATCCTGGTTGCGCCTTCCAGATACAACTAGCTTCAGATGGTATATAACATTTTTATTTGATATAATAATATAATTTATTTTTATTATTAATTTTTAGTTTTTGTTAATAATAGGAAACAATCTGCAAGTGCAGGTTGTACACACTGGAATAGAATAGCAAAATATTTGAATTGAAAATAGTTCTATATAAAATATTTAAAGAATATAAAAATAAGTTAAAAAACTTCTATTATTAATTTTTATATTAAATTATTGATTACAATTTATTAGGAAGTGGAAGGTGGGCTCTGAAGAATATTCAAAGAGGATATTTCCTGGGTTCTAGTCAGGATGAACTTAAATGTATGGCCAAAGCCCCCAGTGAAGCAGAATATTGGCTGGTACATCTTGCTGCTAGACCTCAGGTGAAATAATTTTCTTATATATTACAGAATCATAAATTAAAAGCTTAGAACTAATATAATTATGTTTATCAATATATAGATTAATAACATAACTTGATCATCCTCAATATTTCACTTATTTTTGACAATAGGAGAAGATGCCAGAAGAAAATATTACGTTTTGAAGAAAAGAAAACAAATTTTCTCAATTCTTCAAGATTTTAAGATGGTCAATATTTTTTAAACGGAACAACATACTGTTATCATTATAATGTAATACATAAAGTCAAAATCCAATAACATACAATACCATGCGATCACATGACCTTGAGCAAGATGACAAAGATTTTCAAATATTCTAAAATAGATGCAAATAGAAAGATTAGCGAAGATAAATGTATTTACTAAATGCGCAAATTGATGGTCATTAACATAATATGTTTTTATAGATTCTTAAAAATCTTATAGAGAATGAAGTGATTTTCATATTGCAATAATTTTTTAAGAAATCAAAATTTTTTTTTTAAATCAAATTAAAATCATAAATTATGTGAAAAGTATTTCTTATAGTTAAGAGAAATGATAATATCTATTATTATTCCATCATAATATTGTATATTAGATTAAATATATCTATAAAAATTAACTTAATTTTCATCAATACTTAATAAGAGTTTTGCCTTTTTTTATGCATATTATAATAAAAAAGTATATATTACATTATTTTAAAATGTATTTCAAATTAATTTTAATTTGTTATGTAAATATGTTCTAGGTAAATTTAAAATCTGCTGGAAGAAAACGGTTTGCTCACTTAAGTGCAACGCAAGATGAAATTCATGTAGATGCACCAGTTCCATGGGGAGAAGATACACTTTTTACTTTAGAATTTCGTCCTGCTTCGATAGAAGATGATGGTGAAGAACATTCCAAATTTGAAGGTGGTCACTATGCTCTACATACTTGTAACAATAAATATTTGGCGCGTGATGGAAAACTTTTGGATTCTTGTACCCGGGATTGCCTTTATGCTGCTGAATTTCATGCTGGATTACTTGCACTTAGGTTAGAGTTATCAATACATCTTTTATTATTGTAGTATGATGTTAAAATATTTCCTCACAAATATTACTAAAAGGATTGTTTACATCTTATACTATATTATATCACAACTATTATATAAGTATGACAGAATAATTTAATTATTTATATACACTTTGATTCATAAGCAAAATGGATTAATACAAATAAGATATTTTTTATTCAAATAAATTTTTGTTACCCGTCATCATGTATGTTATATCTTTATAGTTTATGTGATTTTTTAGTTGCCTTAAAGATTATAACTAGCATAAAAACGTAAATTTTGATTAATTAGAGATTTGTATGGGGCATATTTGGCACCTATTGGAAGTAAGGCTGTTCTAAAATCAAGATCAACAACTGTGACCAGAGATGAATTGTTCTCTTTGGAAGAATCATTACCACAAGCCTCTTTTGTTGCTGCTTTAAATCAACGATATGTATCTGTAAAACAAGGTACCTTCTATTTACATGGCCTAATTGTCTCATTTGATAGGTTTATAATACTTAATTATTAAATTGTATTAGTTAATAGTTATTATTAAATTAAGCGAGTATATATTTTTTTTAATTGTAAATTTCAGTTTATTCGGCTAATATCAATTAACTACAATCACTAATTAATGTCACTCTCAGAAGTCTTTTCATATGATAATAGTATTCATCGTGATTTCAGGAGTTGATGTGACAGCTAATCAAGATGAAATTTCTGGGCATGAAACTTTCCAGTTAGAATTTGATCGTGTAACTAAAAGATGGTATGTACGTACCATGCAAGATCGTTACTGGAGTCTTGAAGCAGGAGGTGGAATTCAGGCATCAGAACACAAGCGTTCTTCCAATGCTTTGTTTGATTTGATTTGGCAATCGGAGGATGGTACAGTGGCCCTACGTGCTAACAACGGCAAATTTTTAGCAACAAAGCGTTCTGGCCATCTTTATGCTAATGCCGATTCTGTAAACGGATTGGATTCAGATGTTAGCAAATATTATTTCTATTTGATGAACAGACCTGTTTTAGTATTACGTTGTGAACAAGGATTTGTAGGGCCCAAAAGTGCAGCTAGTTCAAAATTAGAATGCAACAAAGCTATCTATGAAACTATTAGAGTAGAAAGATGTGAACGTGGAATTGTTAGATTTAAAGGTAACAAACTTATTCATTAATTATCTTAACAATGTATCTACGTCAATATGGAAAAGTTACAGTTATCATAATTTTAAATAATACAGATTTACTGGAAATTTTCTTTTATTACGAAAAATTAAAAATTTTAATTTTAGAATGTAATATTAATTCAATAAATGTATTTCAAACGTCAACTAGACTTTTAAAATAATTAGGCCTTACAAAGTACTTTTTCATGAAAAGTAAATTTTATTTCAGGTCAAAATGGCAAGTACTGGCACGCAGATAGCGAAGGCGTAACCGTAGATTCTGATATACCTTCCGATGGATTCTATCTAGAATTACGAGAGCCTTCTCGTATTTGTATTAAACATAGCGATGGAAGATATCTTACTGCAGGAAAGAATGGAGCGTTGCGTCTTGGAGAAACAGATTATGAATCTGCTACAAAGTGGGAATTTTAATCAACTAAACGATCATGTTTATGCTATGTTCTTTTAAAATTTTATTCAATCAATTCACTCTTTATACATTTGAAGAAGTTATATTTAGTAGATATAGATATTCTAATTTTTCATAAAAAGGTTGAAGAAAAAATAAGCAATTTAGGCCAAGGACTTTGTTACAGGGTTAAACAACTTCTATTTTTTATGCTCGTATGTTTTAGTATGAGAAATGAAATGTATTAAATGATAACGAAAAGTACAGATTTAAAAGAACATAGCTAAAATCCATTGCCCTTTTTATAGCTTCGAGTGTAATCTAATCTAATATTTACAAGTACGGGAAGAGCTCCTACCGAGTACTTAATTAGAAGTACATCGTCAAATTAATTTTTTACGATTTTTTTATACTTCTAACTACGAATTTTCCTATTCATAAAATACCGTATAAGACTGATCATTCGCATGTTTACAGAATAATTAGCGGTTATTACATCGTACTTTAATAATTTAAAGAAAAATTTAACATGATTTACTGTCTTTCGATCATAGAGTAATTGAATAATATTTGATCATGTAATTTAAAATTTACTTTCTTTGATTTAATGTATTGTTTGCAATATTATTTATTGTTCAATATTTAATACTTAACTGATCGGTAATTTTATATAAGAATGTTATTATGTATATATTAAACCTCCTTACTCTTCCAATCACGGTATCTTTAATTGAAACTAATAAAAAAGTTTCTTATATCAGTTGTTAATGTAAAGATAGTTTTGACATTTTACAACTTCTTTTAATTGGCAGCTTCACTGTGTAATCATCGAGAAATACCTTGCTAATAATTTCCTTTTTAAAAGTAAAATAAACAATACGAAGAACTTGACCGATCATTTAAGTATTTAAAAAAATTCTGCTTTCTAGTCTTCATATTAATATATTCATATCAGTAATAACTAACTAATGTTGAATTCCTATAAAGCAATTCATACACTAGACAGCATATTTCGAAGATTGTCAATAATTAATATACATAGTGTTTCAGTTGATAAAAGTAATCATTCCATATAATAAACATATTTCCTTTTCATTATTGAACCATACGCTACTAACATAAACGCACAAGTATGTCACTAATGTAAACTTGCTATCTAGTGTACAATGTCTTTGAAGAAATCGATGCAATAATCGAATTAATCTGTATAATTTGAGATCACGCTTTTTCTGTATAAGAAATTCACATTCCGTGAGCTGTGCAATGGTCAAAACATTTTTACAGCTATTTCTACGAAAAAAAACTTAAGTCATAGCCCGCTTAGGAAACATTAAAACCATAAATTTTATATGTCGATTAGTATTAGTTCTGTGGGCGTGTAATTTATCGATTAGCTTATAAGTAAGATTTTTCTTTCCTTTGTCGAGTTTCAATATGTTTAATATGTATTAATAATATTGATATTCGACAAAAAAGAGAAAAATTATTTTTCGATATGCTTTTTACCTTTTATATAATACCTTTTTTATCTGCTCTCTATTTTTTTATACACAAACAAGGTTGATATTAAGGTCGTTATTTCAGCGATATTACCTGTAATTTACGTTATTTATCGTACTGAGGAAAGCGGGATAAACTAAATGCATTATGTAAGCAATAAATTCTGCTATTAAACATTTGTTTATTAAAATTTTCCAAACATCACCGTCTTTCCTGGATTGTAACCTTTCAAACAACTCCAATAATATAGTAATAAAATATTTTGCTTTATTGATTATTGATTTATTTAAGAAAAATTTATTTGATTTAACAAATCATGTTTTGTTTTTTGTACTCTTGTGCAATATATTTAATAATACGCTATACATTTATTTTAAATAGTAAGTTGTACTTTTTAACCATGTATCAATTATATACTAATTTATTATGCAGCTTAAAATTAATTTTAAAACGTCATATACATGTGTATATGCAATGTTGGTAATGAACATGTTCGTTTAACATTTTCAGAAGGAGAAGAAGAATTTATAGTATTCAGTTATTAGCATTCATCTAATACTTTATTATATTCATTAAACATTACTTTTATGCATGGATAGAAAAGAGGCAACAATGATAATTGCGGCAGTCTAAACTCCATATTATCATAAGCAATTCCAGCATTTGTTTCTTTTTCTGGAATAAAAGGAATCTTTGAATAACGTTGACTAAAGTGCGTTAGTAAAATGAATTTTGCATCCATCAATTTTCCAACTTTTATCGCTTCAGAAGTCGTTGAATGGTATTTACTTCTTGCTAATTTTTCAAGACCGCTTTCCATGGTTGCTTCATGAATTAATAAATCACAATTTTGTCCTAATTTTATAATATTTTGACAAAATATAGTATCACCGCTGAAATAAAGCATAGGATTTTGTTTATAAAATTGTTGATATATCATACTAATTAATTTTATAACCAGCATTTTACTTATCTTACCTATAAACGATTTTTTTGTTATCTTGAAGAGTGATAGCAATAGCATATGATTCCTTACAATGAGGAACATGAATTGTGTTTATTTTATTAATATTTAATTTATTGTAAAGTGTAAAATCAAACATTTTTGATAACTTATGAGAGTCTAAATACAAATCATGGTTGAGCACTAAAATATATTGCTGTACAACAGATTCAAATTGGTCATTATAATAATTCAACCAAGGGATCATACACTTTGGTGCCATCAAGTACAACATTTCATCTGTGACCTGTTTCCTTTTTAAAAGCACATCCACGAGTCCTAAATGGTGATCTGCATGAATGTGTGATATATAAACAGCCTAAAAAAGGAAGAAGATTAGTCTTATATTTTTTGTCAGAAAGCTGAATATTAGACAGATAAGTTTCATTAATTATCATTTTAAAGTATAAATAATATACCTTAATAGTACGTAAAATGTTGAGACTTTCCGAAGCTCCAAAAAACCTAACAATTTGGCCGAGGGTACCTTCTCCACAATCCAATAAAATGCTACAATCCTTATTAATTCGTAAAAGAATACTGCTTGTATTTCTAACTTTATTCGGTACACTACAACCAGTACCTAACATCACAATTCGTGGATAATCCAAAATAGTATCTAAATTAAGTTCTGCTGATTTTTTGTTGATAACTGTTTTTAATTCTTCTAAAACATTTGTAAATTGAGGAATTTCTGAAACTTCGTCAATATATGTCTGTGGTTTCTTGTAAATTTCAGCATTATATAAACGGTTTGGTACTGGACGTACATCTAATGTCTGTGCTGTTCTTGCACGATGGATATTATTACTTTGAGTCTGAAATAAAAAATTTTCCAAGTATTTAATCATATAAAATTCTTGATATATTATTTTTTTAAGCTAAAATAAATAAATAACATCATTAATATAACTTACTTCTTTATCTTTTTCAAAACAATCCTTATTTAATAGAGGAAATATTTCAGGATGCAACATATTTAATAAATATTGATTTTTATAAACAGCTTCGCTGCCCATGCAAGTATTTTCATTGTTTAAAACTATGTGTTCAGTATTTGAGGGAAATTTTTTTAACCAATCTTGATATTGTTGAGTAGTAAAAATATTTTCAGGAGTAAAATGAAATATGCAAAATACTTCATATTTTTGTTCCTCTGATTCTGTCTTTTGATAATTTAAGAAAGCAGGATGATTTAGAATGGGATCCAAATATTCTTCCGTCGGACATTCTAAAACTAAAAATAATTTTCAAGAATATACTTAAAATTTCTAGTAGTAGAAAAAATCATAATTTGACATATTAATTAGATGCAGTTATAAGAGATACCTAAAAATATCTTTGCTTTCTAAGAAACACTTTTTAATTATTTATAAATACTACAAATTATTAAAAACTGAAGAAGTAAGTTAATAACTTAATATGTGTTAGATAATATTTAAACTGTGTATACACTAGAGATATGGTTATATATTTTCAAAAGTACCTATGAAGGTGGTTTTAGGACTGTCTGGTTGTACTACATCTTTACTTCTAACAATAGTCCCATCTGGTTTAGTAATATCCATTCCTTTCTTTAACAAATCTAAACATGGTCCAGGTGGTACACCAAAATCTATACATTTATCTATTAATAACTTTCCACATCGTGGATGGACTTCTAAAATATAACATATTAAACTTGTAGTGCTTTTCATTTTCTTTTTTACTTTAGCTTCTTGTTTGTTCGTTTTTTCATCTATAACTCTCTTATGATTTGCATTTAAATGATATTCTGTATCTACCAAATCTGAAGAACTTTCTTTAGTATCTTCTAAAGATTTTATTATAGGTACATATGAAACTCTCATTACATGATCCTCATATGGTACATGTTCATTGATTAAGGAATAAGTAATTTTTAAATTTTGTAAATTCACAAATGATTTAATTGCATTTATATAGTTATCAAATCCTTTTGGGCCATGAATATTTATTTCTTTTACACCATCGGCTTGTGCTGTTAAAAGAGAACCTGGAATACCTCCAACATTTTTCCAAGAAAGATGTGTTACAAATATATTTTGTACTTTGGATAATTTACAATGATGTTCTTGACTTAAGCGTTGAGTACTTTCTCCACAATTAAATATGTAATTACTACGATCAGTTAAAAGACATATACAAGATGGGGCCCCAGTTGCCCCGCTACCAAGTACCTGTTTTAAGATATTAATTTTTAAGAAAATCATTATCAACATTATTACGTTTTAATATGTAACTATTTATTATTTATTTAACGTTCATTCATTTTATCCATAAGTGTTTTACATACCTTTAACCTTGCATTAAAATGAGGATAGGTTTTTTTTATCCTCTTGTGCTGCGCTGCTAATAAATCCATAATAATATATTTATATGCACCATTCGAGTTTATATTTCTATTAATGCATTTGAAGAAACTCGTTCTAATTTGTAACATTACAAAACGAAAATGCATTTATTTACACTAACAAGTATGTTCAATCACAATTACCGATCATAAGTCTTGGAATATGTATATTTTACACTGAACTATTACCTACAGAAATGAAAAAAAAAATTATTTAATTGTCAATATTAAATAATACGGTAAACGATTCAATTAAAAAATACAAAATATGCTAATTTTAATTCTAATAAACAGTTCTTTATTATTATATTTTCTACTTAACCTCGTTATTTGCAAATTATAAAATCACATTGTAGATAAACCAACAAAAATTTGTCAATAGTTGTGATATTATCTATTGTTAAGTTTCAGATATATTTTATTAAAATAAAACTAATTATGTATAATGAAAATGCATAAAAAGTGAAAATAATGCTACGATTTGATATTGAATGTGGTGTACGAATACACATGTATATTCACGCGTTAGATACAGGAGCGCATTGACGTAAGATGCTTCTGCACTTCTGCCAATTAAAAAAGATTTTAACAATTAATATTTTAAAATATTTCGATTAAAGAAGATAATTTATGTTACGTTAATCAACAATAAATGCTACATTACTCTTATCACATTTGCGTAATAAATCATATATGTATTTGTATATTATATTTTCGTTAAAGTACAATTATATGCATATGCGTATAAAATTTCCCTCACTAATAACTAATAAGAAAAGGAGATTGTTCAGAAAAATAATTATATAAATAAATAACTTTTTTAATTTTATTTTGGAGGCATTCATTGCAATCAATTCTATTAAAGGAAAATGAAAATTATACAAAATGTTATTCTCCGTTATTCAAAGGAATAATTTGATCGGTTCCAAACGACGATAGTTTAGCTTCAATGCTGTGTTTATTTTATCGGTCTTATCTATAAGCACAAGGAATTCTAGGAATCAAAATTTGCTATATATGTGTATATACAATATAGATTCATTAATATTAATTTTGCTGCTTCAAATATATATTATATTTAGAATATATAACAGACGCGCGCGCGCGCACACACGCATTTGATATTAAGATGTAATAATTTTTAATTTATTTTGGATATTTACAAAGCACATTAAGAATTACGTACACGTATTTTGAATTCAGTAATAGACATACGTTTGTATGTTTTTTACTATGTATGTGTTTTACATTTATCAAATATTATTATCTTCTTTCTAAAAATATGTATTACTTTCTTTGAACTTTTAAAATGTTGACAGAATTCTATATGGTGTCAAAATTTTGTTAATGATAAGTAATTTAAAACAGTGTATTACATGAAAAGAAATATATTACATACTGTAAACAATTGTACATACATTCTTTATAACTTTCAGTATATGTACCTAATATGAATTGTATTAGTAATAATATAAGAGTAATAATATGTTATTATAACAATATGTCATATTATAATAATATAAACATTTCAATATTAAAAGATTAGATAAAAGTATACATACTTATGTCTTAAAATTTCAGAAATTGGATAGTAAAAGATTAATATCCATAATTTATTAATATCCTTATCCTGTGTAACAATAAACATTATGATACAGTATTACATCCGTAAAATCATTAACTAAGTAGATCCATTACATCATAAGATAGCAATTTTTCTACTTTTTGATTTGAATTGGAATTCAGATTTGAATTAAATTCTAACTGATTGATAGGAAAATTATTTGTATTAGGATTTATATTTGAATTAAATTCTGACTTAGTAGTTGTAATATTTCCTTGACTCATAGAATAATTAATACTGTTTCGAGGAATGACTGAATTAGGAACACAAGTATTTCCTTTCTGATTTAATTGTACATTCATTCCTTGTAAATTGAAGTGCTGATATTGATTTGAATTCGACGATTTCCACGTATAATCAGGTTTTGAACATGACATTGAAAGATTTAGTTGATCTAAATTAGATCTCAATAAAGTATCAGTTAAATCTTTTACTGGAGGTTTTATGGGTTGAACAATTGTAGGTGTTAATGGTGTTTGAGATTGTAATCTTTGGTGCACTCCTTGTTGTTGAACTAATCTGTAAATAAAAATATTTCAAATTTTAAAAACTTACATTTCTAAAACCATACTTTAATCACAAAAAAAAAGAAAGAAAAAAAATTCTTTTAACTCTTTATTAATAGAAAATAAATAACAATTTGTATTATTACCAACCGAAATTTATCTTCCATTGTCAATCCATTTTCAATTTGCAGAGACTTTAAACTTGTGTTTGTATTTGGAGTAGGAACTATAGGAATTATATTTACATCATCGTTATTTGAATTAATATTTTTATACATAGTGGAGGTTTGTGAAAGTTCTTGATCTAATTGTTGGGTCTCACGACGCATGGCATCTAATTGTTTTAAAGCTTCTTTGTGCTCTGATGTTACACGATTTATCATTTCAGTCACGAGATTTGAGAGAATTTCATATTGTGATAGACTGAAATTTTGTTCAACACAGAGTGGCAATAAAAATGGTAGGATCTTTGTTGCTAATATTTCTTTACTTGTTCCCAATTTACTGTGGCTTAATAACATTCTATAAATACCTGATAAGAAATGAATCAATTTATTTTATTTATATTAACTTTAGTTATGTAACTCTTATTATTAAATCAATATTTTAATGTAATATAATACCTATGATGGCCATAAGAATTGCAGGTTCGCCAGAGTGTGGAATTTCTTGGAGAAAAGGTAACACTTGATCAAGGACAAGCCATCGATCGAAATGCGGTAACATTTTTGCAAGACATAATAAACAATTAACTTTAACTCCAAGACTTTTCCTGCGGCTTTCCTTCCCATATAAACAAATCTTTTTCATTCTCGGTAAAATTGCATTTTTAATCACTGGTCCTTCGATCATAGTTATAATATTAGGCAAAGCTGATAAACATAACTCTTGTAACTGTTCCCATTCTGATTCTAAAGCACGTAATAACATTGGGACTATATCTGTTTTTATTATTTCTGTAGTACATAATCTTAATAACAAATCCGCATGTTGCATTAAAACAAGGCTAATTTGTGGTGGATCATCTAATGTTAAAACTGATTTAATGTTCGGTAAAATATATTCTCTAAATTCTTCCACAGAACTTGTTTCCATTGCATAGATTATACTAGGTAAAACAAATGGTATCATTGGAGGATTAAACAATTCCTTGTATAAAGCTGGAAGAACTCTATGTAATACAACTCTATGTGGTAATTGTTTTAAAAGTTGAGGTAATCCTTTGTAAAATTGCGATTTCTGTAAGTTATCCCATTGGAAAATTTTGTCTAAATAATTCAGGGTTTTGACACCTATATCTGTAAAGTAATCAATCTTTACAAACTGATGAGCATCTGGTCTTAATTCAGGATTATGATGTAACATCAATTTAACTGTATCTCTAAGGCTGTCTGAAGTTGGAAGATACCTATCTGTGATATTTGAACTCCTAAAATTTTCTAAAAACTGTTTGCATTTCAATAAATCGTTGTTAGATTCATGAAGAAGTAGATTCTTTGGAGAATGTAAAACATATATCACCATTCCCAAAGAAAACATATCACTAGCTGTACCAACGCTACTTGCCAAAATACATTCTGGTGCTTGATAATCCAAATTTGATTGAGCTATAGATGGAGCTGATATGTCATATTCTACGTATGACCACTGAGGTTGTTTACCTTCAGCGCTTTGATTTAAAGCACAAAAATCAAACCCAAAAATTTTCCACGCTCCATGACTATTTACAACAATAGATTCTGGACATAGATTTCTGTGCAATAATTTAACATCTCCATGTAAAAATGTAAAACCTTCTCCAAGTTGTAAAAGTCCATATTTAATTTCAACATCATGTAGCTTGTAATCCTTTAACGCTGTTGGTAATGGTTGTGGTAAATTATTATGGTTCCCTAAAACATTAGCTAGACTAGCTAATACAGGTTCAGTGGCAAATGCTAAGCTATCTCTTGATTCCTCCAAAGGATGTTGAACAGTTAAAATTTGTGGATGACGTAATTTAGTTAATTGTGCGATACCTCTTTTCAATGTTTCTAAAATTAATTCTTTATCGTTTCTGGAAAATTTATCCAAAATACGTTTTTCAAATACAAATATCGCTGCCTCTTGCTTTGTAGATTTTTTGTAACCATTGTAAACCTTCCATAGCAACGATGGTCCCGCACTTGCTATATGAGCAGTTACTTCAAATTCTCTGGTCACTGGATTACCAGGAAGGACATTTGATAATTGTGATAAACCATAAGCAGTGTTTTGAACAGTATTGGATATTGTATTGCTAACAGTGTTTCGTAACTTTGTAAACACATCCATTTTATTTTATAATTCGTGTGTGTATGTGTTTTAAATATTCATTTATTAGCTTAATAGCTAAAAAATTTTAATAAACAATGAAATTACTTAAATTAGAAGTTTTTTGATATTTTTTTATTTCTTTCGACATTTGACCTGTTTTCTGTTTCATAAATTTTGTCTTTTAACATTCCAATGTACTATATATATTGATATATGTTTTACGCTACACAAAACGTAATTTCTTGGAATATTCAATAGCGTCACACAATACATCTATTATAATAATAAACGTTGATTCTATTATATTAAATGTATTATAATAATTTTTGACATGAGTCTTGATCTCACGTATAATGTCAGTTCGGCATAGTATTTTACTAGTTTTCATTTAATGGTTATCTACCAACCTAAACACGTAAATGTTAATATATTTAGTACTTTTTAAAAATTCCTTTAATATATCCTATCATTTTAGATCAAATTTTCTCAGTATTTTTTTTATTTTAATGTGTTATATAAAACGAATAAATAAAATTATCCGGTTGGTTCTTTAATTAAACATAATTGACAATATTTATGTATTTTAAATTTCGGAACGTAGAAAACATTATAAATCACTATTTTTCGTTAGAATTAAGAAATGTTTGCAAAAAGGGTATATATTTAATGAAGTTGAGAAATTATTACAGTTAAGTAATAAAAGACGTTAATGTTTACAAATCATTAAATTGTAATTATATATATATATATATATATATATATATATATATATACACACGCACACGTATATATAATATGTATGTGTGAAGTATATTTGTTTTTAAAACACGTAATAGATAATAGTAGGTAATAAACAAGTAACATAATGTACGTACGTAGTAAATTTATAAATACGTGAAATAATGAACATTTGTAATAAAATACATTTCATATTGCAGAGAGCATATATAATATAAGACGACGATTTCTGGAAAATTAGTTGCTGATATGTTTCCTGGATCGTTAAAGATAAGTGATATGTCATTATATCATAAACAGGCAATAAAGTAATAAGAGTTCAACGTACTGCAAGAGTGCGGTAAGAGGTAGAATAGTCAATTTTACTTTAATAACATTATCGATTATAGTAATTTTATTCAAAATAAAATAATTAGGATATCAAGATTTATAAATTTAAAATAATAACAGAATAAAAGAATAATAACATTAGAAATAGTCATGATGACATTTTGTCAATAGTTTAAAATTATATTAATCCTTAAAAAAATGATTTTTAAACAAATATTAAATATTTTCATAGGATACGATATAAGCAATACAATAAAGATTAAAAATTTTTATATGTTATTGACTATGCAATCACTCGCTTAATCCTTAAAGAATCCAGGATACTTCTACTTAAAATTTCATTGCTTGTGATTATATATATTTAGGTATGAAATTAGTAAATATACATTGACTATGTGCATATATTTACTGAATTGACATATTTGTAAGATATATGTATACATACGTAGATGCATGCAGTACAGTGAAAATGGCTAAAACTAAAAAATATGAAAACTATAATCTTAAAAATAGAAGTTTTTTAATAAACAGTCAATTCTTTTTTAACAGGTACATATTAACGTTACACCAATTGCATTTATAATATGTTATATATGCTATATATATATATATATATAATGCAAATATAATATAAACAGCACTCTTTCGTTTAGCAGGCTTTAGGTCAATATAATCCCTTCATTGATTAAAGTCGATATTCTGTCAGAGTTCTTTCCCTAAAGGACGACCTTTGTAGTGGGGTGGGCCGACGAATAAGGGAGAGAGAACTGGCCGTCGACCCCGACAGTTTAGTTGCCTTACGAACCGCGTATGGGTTTGTCGTGTGTTTTACCCTTACATTTTCTCGATTAAAATTCCTTTTACATTTCTTTCATTCAGTCTGCTATAGATTTTTTCTGCTTATGATTAATACATTATTGTCTATGGCTGTTTCGTTGCATTAATGAGGACGTCGTGTGAGCATTTAAAAAGAATAGGTGCTTATAGTGAAGTATAAAAATGTTTTGCTGAAAAATATGTTAACTGTAATATGCAATTTTTACTAAAAAAAAATTAATGTAAAATGTTTGTGTAACTTTGAATGTTACAGTGCATGTTTGAACCTCTTCTTTTAGTTTATTTATTAAAATGCAACTGTATCCGTGATAGTTGTTTAATCTTATCGTTATTGTTTTAGTTTGGAAACATAAATAAGACAGATTATGATGTTAATGCTTAACATTATGGTTAATGGTAATAAAGACGACGTACTGTCAAGCATTTTCCTAAATTGCGAAGGTGTAAAAATGTTGGAGAAGTGAATAGTGAAAGTTTGCGGTGTACATAAGTCCTTCGATATCGATTCCTGGAAATTGCAGTGGTGCATCCTCCACCAACAGCACATTTATGACTCTCCTGCTCTCGATGCGAGAAAAATTATTCACGAGGAGAATGTTCGCATCCAGATAAGCCAGAAAATTGTAAGTTTATAAATATCAAAATGCTTTTAAAATCAATTGACTGTGACATTAGAAATTATATCTGGTTTTTTATTATTATTTATTGAGAATATTTATAAAATTGAAAAGTAAATAAAAATGACGAAGTAAAAATAATTTTCCAATTTGTTAATTTAAATGTTATATTTACTTGGTTTGCGGTTGTTTAGAAATTGAACACGGATGACGAATTGGATATGAATTTGAAATTTAAATGGCTCTTCCTTGGAATACTAGTTACCATCCTCCTTGAATTCGGTAAATTTATTTCATTACCTTTCACATTTAAATTGTTATGCAAATACATACATACATACATACATACATACATACATACATACATACACAAAAATGAAAATGTTATCTACCATTTAATTTTATACTACATTAATGTGAATACATGTTGAATACAGATCATTAGATAATTAATAATAATAAAATAAAAAATTTAGATATTACTAGATCAATGATAAAGGAAGAAGATGAGTTTGTTGCATTGAAAATTGATTCTCCTTCTTCTCACGTCGCCCTTTCGGGAGACCTTACAATATCTGTTACAAAGTCGACTGGAACGTTAGAAAAAACAAAGTACAAATATGGATTCAAGGAAGAAGAAAATGCAGATTCGAAATCACTTGAAAATATTTCTAATCGTCAATTTTTTCTGCTGAGGTAAGCTAGTTTGCGCCTTATTGCCAGCTATTGAAAATGACTGTTAGAATGTAAAATATTCGACAAGTTACTATAGAATTTTTTCATGAATACGTTCTACGACATTTTTTGAAATTTCATTAGCACTGTAATGAGACAGGCATATCATTTTTATAATAGCAAAATTTGAAACCACCCAGAAAATACGTATACAGGATGTATCGAAATATGTCGGACTTACCCTACTTCAGGAATGGACAAGAGGCACAAGAACAGTGAAAAAAGTTCATATGAACATGTGCCCCTTCATAGAAGATGCTCGAAATGGTTATCTTTGGCCTGTGCGTATGCTTGCACTCGTCGTATCAAAGAATTTTACAATCTTTAAAAAATTTCAGATGTATGTCGGACAATAAAGCCGGGGGTAGCTCATATGAACTTCTCTCATTGTTTCCGTGCCTTCTGTCTACTCCTAGAGTAGGTCCCACATGTCATAATACACCCCGTATACAGATTAATTTCTGTACCACATAACTTATTCTCAGAGAATGTTGAATATCCGAATGCTCCGCGTATATTTTCAGATTCGTTTCAAATTTCACCAAGATAATGACGATAGTCGTGTCTCGTTACGGTACTAATGAATACCAAAAATATTTTGTACAATGTGTATATACATAACAAGTTTCTAAGAGTGATCGAATATTTTAATGTTTTAAACGATTACCCTTTGACTGTACGATCGACAAACTAACCGTTACATGCTGTTTATATTGTTCATAGAGTACTGTACCTTTTTGAAGACATATCAGAATTAATAGGTGAAATTCAACTAGAACAGTTGCCTTCGGGAAATGAAAGCACTTCAATCATCATTCCCTGCGGGTATTTTACTCGTGGCGGTGTTTACGCTCTACGAGTGGAATATAAGTATGAAAATTCAACAGTGCCTGTTGCCACTCTTCATCAGGTTGTTATTGTTTCTCATTTATACTTGTAGAATTTTCTCTATAATATCGTTAATATTTAATGTACTACATCTTATTACATCTTCTATAATATGATCGTAGTATATTTGCATTAAAATGGTAATTATACATATTTATGCTCGTAGACAAGTAAAATATTAGATGTAAAGTGGCCACTACCAACAATCTTCTTAGAATCTCAGCAAATTACTACTTACCCAGATAAGCCTGTCAAAGCCACAATAAGATACAATGGAGTAAACTGCAGTCCATCTGACAATGTTCCTGTAGCTGTTTACATCCTACAATTAATATATTGCGGATCTAGTGTAACTGCTTGTTATTTGCAGAATAACACTTATATTCAAGTAAATGAACAATCTTTCTACAACTTTGTTTTTACCTATTTCTATTCACATTTTAAAGACTATCATTATTATCTCTAAAAAAAAAACAGTTACATTATTAATAGAACAGTTATTATGTTATTTGTATATTTCGTGCTATATTTTCAGATATTATATTATGAAGAAATAAGAGATTTTTTACCAACAAAGACTATTTTTTTCCGATGTGAGTTGCTCGGGTTACCTGGCAATTATGCTGTAAGATTAAAAGCTTCGAATACCAATCCTACAGCACCAAATACTAGCGTGTACTTTAAGGTAATTAGCACAAAGGTGTATTTTATTCCAAGCTAATTATTTACATCGTATAATGAAATCCTTCAAACAATAATAGAAAATTGTGTTTTCGTGACTTATATTAACAGTGCATTAATAAATAACATATTAGAAACAATAATGTATATAAATATTTTGCTATAGATTTCTATTTACTTTACGTTTGAATTACAGGTGAAATGGTCTGAAGAATTTAAACTTACGGTTCATGCAAGATCGATATATCCTTGTGAAGGGTCAGGAGGTGTAGCCGTCCTCTTCGAATATCCTGCGTGTCGACTAGAAGGTGATCGTGTTCGTGTTTATGGCCGTTTGAAAGCTGATGTTACTTCCGTTGCTTCACCCTCCAGTCTTCATTATATTACCGAATCTAGATCAATACCTGGCAAGCATTCCTTGGCTTTCGATTGTGATCTTTTCACAGAAAAATTTGTCGAATATTGTTTCGTCTATGTTAGCCAGGCGGTCACAGGTGCTATGGGGGATGTTAATATGTCCTGCATACCCACCTTCCCTCTCCAAGGTACATTCTTCAAACTTTTCACAATTCATGTATGATATTAACATTATATCTATCTCTACGTACATATGCAGCATGTTTCATAACAAGTCCCCTAAACCCAATAAACTTATTTATAGGTGTAAAACTAATGCATGCCCAACTCTGTTTATTGTATCCGAAAATATGCTTTTACAAGCGTTGGAAATACGCATTGTTATACCTGCTGCCGTTATCGGAACATGAAGCACGCGTTTTAATCTCATCATTTTAGTAATAAAGGATAAAATATGTTATTTCATTTAAAAAACGTTGTTATTATTATTATTATTATTATTAAAATATCAGAAGATATTTCCTTCAGATGATATTCACTCCTGTAGCTTAATTTTTTCTTCATCATGACAACTAAGAGAGTAATTAAGATTATCGAAGTTATGTAGAAAGTCCTGAAAAGCATACATTATAATGCATCTTAATAATACATTTTATTATGTATAAATATTCGAAACATACAAGTTATTTCTTTAATACTTCATTTTTGCTCAATATTGCTCGATCTAGAAAGTGATGCTGCTGGTTGGGGACCTTGGAGTCCATGGAGCCCATGCAGTAGCTCGTGTTTTGGAGGAATTCGAAATCGATATCGCTTTTGTGACACTCCACCTCCGAAATATGGTGCAAGATTTTGCCAGGTAAATATTTATTTATTAATGCAAGATTCAACATTAATGTTGTTAGTACAATTACATGGTTAACTCGAAATCCAAATAAATAATTATTATACACGTATGTTCAATTTCTTAATAGAGATGACAAAATCGCTAAAGTTAACATTTATTTATCGAAATGATAGGGAAAGGCAATAGAAACTGAATTCTGTGGCAAAATATTTTCGGAAGCATCCTCTAAAAATGAAGAATGGCATAATCGAATTCAGAATTCGATATGCGATAGTGCAGTTTTGGCTGCAACAAAGCCGGAAGTTTTAGCTGACATTGGATTACAGTGTCGATGTGGATGTCGTATTGTATTAAAGCATCAACCTTACAGGAAAATCCTTGGAGCTAATACTCAAGCTTGTCCTGGCCGATCATTCTGGCTTTTGCAAGTAATACTAAATAACTAATAAGAAAATAAATAATGAATAAATGCCAAATAAATAATAAATTATTACCGCCGATAATAACATCAATAGTCTACAGTCTATCTGATTTAATTTGTCTAGGCGCAGGCGAATTTTATAATTGGATTACATTTAGATCAATTACAATTTCCTTGCCCAGGACAGTATTTCCGTGTTCGGGATGGGAATTCCTTAAATGCAGATCTCTTAATCGACGTTACATATGATAAAATGCAATTTACTGTGAAAACACTCATCAGCTCTGGGCAAAATTTATTACTGGAATTTTTTAGTGATGAACTTGTAGCATCAGGAGATGCCTGTATCGGTGGTTTTCTTGCTCATGCAGCTGTACTGGGTAAAAATAATTATTACAGAATCATGTTTTTCATAGTAATTGAAAACATTGCACGCTTTTTTAAAGTAGATTATTTAAAGATAGTTAATTGCAACACCTCGTCTTTATAGACAAAAAGTATCTAAAAAGGAATAGAACCACCACCACTGTGCCTTTTGAAACAAATTCAACGAACGTTGAAGAAGAATGGATCTTTTGGAAACCAGCACATTTAGCAACTGCCTTGCTTTTGATACTCATATTTATAGTTTCTATTTTCTTGACGTTACAATTTATTATAAAGTATAGAAAGTATCGTATTGCTGAGGATTTGGACAGTCTCAATGATGTTTCAGGTATCAATATTATGACATTTTTCATCATTTATATATATATATATATATATATATATTTTTTTTAATATTTAATTATTTGACAAAATTATTGAATGTTTTATTAATATTAATTTCATATTGACGTTTATTACTTTCTTTGTTGACCGTTTTCTTCTTTTTGATGATTATAATTGGGATTGCACTATTCTTATCATATAAAACGAATAATTTTCATAACTACTAGAAACTGTTTCGTACCTATAATCTCAACTAAATTCATTTTTCTCTCTCTTTTTTTTTTTTTTTTTTGTAATCAGAACTAATGCCTGATCGATCAAAATTTCTATCTACAAGTACAATCATTTCCGAAGTTATCTCTATGATAGAAACAACCACTAAATCTGCTCCAAAGGAGACTTTAAGTAATACAGAAGATCACTACCATAGTATTGAAACTTTAACAGGGTAAGAATAATATTATTTTAAAATTCTAGAAAATCGTAAAAACTGTTCTACAATAAAAAAGATCAAATTTTAATTCTATTATTATATACATATGTTCCCAATGTAGGTGCAAGGATGAATCTACATTGAGTTCTAGTACATTAAAATTAAATAGCACGTTGGAAAGTTCTTCTGACAAAACAATCACATCAATAAAGTCAAACTGTGATAAATTATTATCAGCTTCCAGTATTCTTGTGTATCATAAACCAGAAGTTAAATATGCTTATCCCGTAAAGTGAGTTTATTGTGTATTTTTATTTGATATAACAGAGATTTAAAATATTGCAATTTAATTACAATATTATTGATATGCTATATAGGTTGCAAACAATAGATTATGATGGTTCAGAAGAGAAAGAATTAAAAATGGAAAATGGTAACTTAAAAGATAATAAAAGTAATAGCATCACAAAAATTTATCAAAATAATGATATTAGTTATTCAGAAGGAAAAGTAAATGTTTCTTTATCTAAGAAATTATAAAATTTAAAGAGAAATTATATGCGTAATGTATAATGTTGTTTTGTATCTTTCTTAACACATAGGAATCTTCACCTGAAAGTGTTATTTCAAGTCCATCAATTTTAGTAAGTGGGAAAGAAACAAAGGAAAGAAGAAATCGTGAAAAACTTCTACAAGGTCCAGGATCAGAATTTAGTCTAACAAATCCTGATTCAGAACTCGAACTGGATTATTATGATTACAATGTGGCAAATGCTAGTGCTGTTCCAGGATCTTACTTAGGAATGGATCCTGCTTTTTTAGTTTGGATTCCACCAATCGAGGATTTACATCTAGACACAGAAGATCTTCTCTTAGGGTAACTAGTAACCTTTTTTTTTTTTTTTTTAATTTAGCAGTAATATTATTAATTACATAATTATATGTTATTGTTTATCAACAGAAGCAAGAGAAATTCTATTTTGGCTCTTGAGACTGAAGGTGCTGCATTAACACCTTCCGAATATAGAAGAATGAAACTTTCTAGTTTTGAAGATTTCGGATTTGAATTGGAACAAGGGTAAATATTAAAAACATATACCTATTATTACTTTGCAAATGACTTACAGATATAATATTTTTATGGATTAATTTTATGCATTAAATTATAAAACTGTTCAACTAGTCTTATATTAATAATGAAAGATATTTCTAAAAAGAAGAAAGACTATTGCTAAAATTTGGATTATGGGAATTAGTGAATGATGGGGATTAGTGAAATGTCTGAAACTTTCAGAACAAGAACGTTTGAAAAATTACTTCCTGTCCAAAAACTTCTAGAAGATTCTAGTATTAAAGTAAGCATGGAATCTGTATCTGGTATCCTCGAGCATAAACAATACTGTGTTATTTCAAACCGGAGGTAAGCCCGTAATAGTACGTAATTTATACAACTATGGGTGGTATTAAAGGGATTATAGCATTCACAGAGAGAAGTAAAAAATGTCTAATAAACATATGTAAATCCTAAAATCAATCCTTTCAGTGTAAGATTTTTCGATTTCGCGTTCGATCATTGCCTCAAGTTACCATTTATTTATTATGCTTGATTGAATTCGCAATAACATCATTTCGCTCACATCGACATTGAAAGGATCGATCTTAGGACCTACCCCAATATATCTATGTATATTGATTAGACATTTTTTACTCCTCTCGGTGAGTATAATCCCTTAAACCTTATAACTTATTACAATTGGTATTATAACTTTACAAGGGGACAAGTTTCCTTAGGAAGAAACTTGTAGCGAAGGAAAAAGTGTTTCTGAGTTGACATCGTACGGCCCTGAACGAAGCTCTATACTATGTATAGGTCCTTATGACCCTTAATACATCATTAATCAAATCACTTATAGTCATCGAAAGTTGTTAACTTTAAAATACTGACTGATTTTACGATCTTACATCGTTCCTTATGTCTCTTTCACTTATTATACATTCTATACATTTTTGCGCCTTTAAATATTTTCTAAATGCATACATATATTTATATTATTTTTTATTATGTTTCATAATTTTTCAATTCTATTTCTTTTGTTTACGAACATATTTAACATTATAATAATTTTTTTGCTTCACTAATTCATATGTGGAGAAAAAGTAACTCATGAAACCCCGACGATTAAGAAAACTGACACACGAGGGCTTTGCTGTATTCATATGTTACGATGATGCATAATAACTAAGAAGAATAGAATATACATTTTCAAATATTTCATATCTCTTAAATTATTTTTAAAATAGTCGTTTCTATATTAATGTCATTTGCCCCCCCCCCTCCTCATAGGGTTCGTCTAGGCAAAGATGAAGAATCAAGCGAAGAATCGAACTCTTCTAAAAGCCTTCTTGGAAGCCCAATAAATATGCTGAATAACGATGAAAATAATAAAGGAAAACTATGTTCTACGCCAAACAGAATTTTACAAAAGGATCTTTCAAAGATAAAGCAGAATTGTAATCAAAAAAAAATTCCTAACAATCAAGATGAGGATATAACAAATATGTCTTGTAAATATAAAGAGTTAATGGAATGCACTCAGTCAATTACAAGCATAAAGGAAACAGTAAATATTCCTATGACAGAATTATCAGGGAGCCCTTTAAAAAGCTTTTCTCAAGTACGAAAATTAAATAGCAGAGATATTGATGACTCTTTAAATGTTCAAAATCCAGATTATGGTATAGAAACATTTTGCCTAAAGCAGGGGTCTTTTTATGATCAAAATATTAAATTTGTTGACGATGATGACGATGAATATATCGATTAGAAATTTTATAAAATTATTCTTACTCATTTCTACTATTCTATATTTCTATAATATTTTTAGTTTAACGTTCTCGTTTATATCATTCGCTAGCTTAATAGCACGCGAACATTTAGATTTCATTATTTAATGGTATTTTAAATACCTTAATATTATTTCTTTAAATATAATTATATTTCTTGTTATTACAAAGTAATGATTTTAGAAAATTGTTAAACTTGTAACAAAGTACATTAATGTCACTCAAGATATAATCAAGAGTTGATTATCGAGGCTTTTTTTTTTTTATCTGTAATAGAATTTGGATTTTGATGTAATAATAGATATAATAGTTATGACGATCTAAAAGAACAGACAATGAAAATAAGAATAAAGAGGAAAACTATATTTAACTACTTTGACTCTGCTGCCGAACGATTCATATCGATTTACAAAATTTACTGTAACTTGGTCAATTATAAAGATACGGCTATTAAATTTAGAGCGAATATGTAAAAGGGAATAGGCAATCTATTTATGAGCATTCACGATCACGAAAATTTTCACGACCCCATAATTCTGTTACACAATTTCATATGGGGTTGTGATCCATAGTTTAAGAAGTCCTGATATAAAGGGACGATTATAAAATGCTACGTAGCGGCATTTACTAGCTCGATCGTTGATTACTAATGGCTTACTGCCATGCGGTAGTAGAGATAATAAGGTCATATTATGCGGAACTCTTCGAGTTGCATTTTGAAATATGTTACAATAATATTGTCACGCTCATATGTTGAATTAAAAACATTTTTTCATTTTTATAGATGAATAATTACATTTCTATTTTAAATTTCAAAATATTTATAAAGTTCAAACTTTTGTTCTTCTTCTTTCTTTATTTTGATATTAAACTTATATGATTTATCGGGAATCGAAAAACATAAGTCTATGAAACTCTATCAAAGAAAGGCATAATGTCTAAGAGATCTCATATTTCCAACAAAAATACCAAAAAATATCTAGTAAACATGGAATTGAATAGAACAAGAGAGAGAGACTAATTTCTAGTTTTTGAAAACAGATCTTCAATATTTTTAAAATCGTTAACCACTTTAACGTGACTATGTGCAATTGTATATAATAATTCTCATTATTTATTTAATCATTGATATAGTACAAATTATATGATGCAGTACAGTTACTCTAGGATTTACTATTTTGCTATGTAATTGTATAATATAAAGTGTATCTAAAAATATATATGTCACGCATAAGTATGATTAATGAAAGGTCATATGAGTAAATGTATATTCTTATACAACTGATGTATATCAATTTTTGTTCTTCAAATAACTCGTAACAGAAATCATGTGTAAAGCTGTAATATATTTTATAGGAGCTGATTTCTACATCACTTATATTACTTATTTCAAGCATTAATTCAGGTCTCATTTACTTTTCTAGAAAAGGATAGATGTATTGTTAATTAATACAGGGTGTTTCGTGTATCTCGGTTACTTTAATATCTTAAGACGCCTGTGCATACTTTTTGTTAATACGAAAAATTGTATGAGGAAAAAATTGACTACTTTGGAACAACGAACACTATAATTCATGACTTCTCCCACAACATCATCTGAAGCAGTCAATTTCGTCTTGCCTGTTTACAATTAAAGTAATATTGTCACGTTGATTAATAATTCACTAGCAATATTTTTATTGTTCTCTTTGTATATAAATGGTAAAGTAAATTATCTAATATGAAACAGAAAAATAATATAAGAGAACACACACGAATAATCATGCAACGTGAAAAATAATGTAATTCGACGATTTATTAGAAAAATAAGATTGCCATTACATGAAAACATGAAAATATACGTAGGTACCAGTTTTTATCACACATATACGATGAAAGGATATTGATATTTAAAAGATTATATATTTTTTAGAAACGTACTATATACATATTTATAATATTTAAAATTAATATTTATATGACGTTAAATTAGTAATTATCATTTTTAACGTGTATATACATTCAACTTGTATTAATTTTTAATCATGTTTAAATTACATTCTACGTAAATTAATTTCTATTTATTATTAATTTCTTGCAAAGCACTAGTCATCGGATGATTAATTTTTAGTTTTCTCGTCTTCTAAAAATTTTTAATCAAGTAATAGTGTAATATCGTGAAAAATTAAGAGTATAAATTTTTCCGATTATTTACAATTTATTAATAAATAAATAAATAAATATACAGGTATAAATTGAACAGAAAACGATATTTGCTTAACTGAGCTAATTACGGTATTCGTATTTATATTAAATACCTTCGCAGTTATTTAATAATACTCTGACGATTCTAATAACACTAACGATGCGATCAGTTCTCTCGACTCGACTCTACTCTTCGACGTCTCGATCAACTCTGACTCTCGCAACACACATACTTTTCGGTTCGCACGCTCTGCCCTTTCGGTCGTCCCACCTTGAGAACACGAAATCGTCCTTCTGCTCTCACCTTGTCTATTGTTTTTCTCATATCTATGTAAGAACTAGGCGACTTTAGTCACGTAGGCACTCTTAACATAAACCAACCACACAAGGATGACTCACACGGTTTTTCTAGTTTCGTTATTTTGCGATGTTACAATAGCATATAAATTAATGTATATAATTAATACTGTAACCGAAACAAAGAATAAGATTTATCAGATGATGCATTCGACAAACATTTTGCATCAAATTTTACTGTACTTTATTATAATTTTTATTGTAAACATTCTATGCATACATTTGAAAAATACGTTTTATGTGTCAAGATTAAATAGCAAAATTAAATAAATTAAAAGGATATTTGACTGAGTATTAGTAAATAAATCTTTTTATCTAAGTCTTTTGCCTTTCTTAATTACATTAGTTAAAACTGTGTCTAGCTTGATAATTATATTTGAAATTAGTTTATCCCATAGTATGGATACATTGATAATATAGAATTACGGATAACGAAAAATACATATTTTAATATAATTAATTGAATTATAACATTTAGATACTTATGGGTGTATGATTTAAACATGTAACTAATATGCATGCACATGTTGGTCTCAAAATACACATTCAATGAAATGTATGCAAAAGATAATTTAAAATACATAACGAAATTGCGCATCGAAATACGATATAGTATACAATATAAATATAATATTCAATATATCTAACATTACATTACTTATTAGAATCACTGTAAACACCTAATACAGAATTAACAAAATCCAACAGGCAACAGTGTAAAGTGTTTCGTTGAGAGTAGAAGATAAATATGTTCACATTCGAGCTTTGCTTGGAAATATGCGTCGTTGAATGCAACTGATCGTTGTGTTGGAAAGTTGTCGTTGTGTATAAAAGCTTTTAAGAGGCGAGTTAAATAATGAAATTTTTTAAGGAAAGCAAGTTAGAAAATATCACTTTTACATGATTTACCATTAACATGTTCAAATGTTTTCGAGTGTTTAAAGGAAATTCAACGTTAAATTAATCTTCTTCTTCTTCTTCTTCTTCTTGTATAATAGTTAGTTTTCTGTCAAACTGATAAGGCTTATGATAATGCCGACCTGATGGAATAGTTTCAACGTGGTGAATCTTCTTCGATTGGCCATGACACTAATATTACGCGTAATTCGGGCAATGAAATGAAACATGAATATAATGACAATAATATTCCTCAACGTTTCCAAGTACATATTTGAGGCGTTAGAAATAGAGTTAAGATGATAGCAGTGACAAATGGAATGTAACTTTACCGAATTAGATCTGCTAAAAAAGTTGTGTGATTTAACAGCTAAAAGAACTTCGGGCCCATAAATCTTTAATAGAATTATATTTAATTTCATTGTTTCTATTACTATTATTGATATTTATGTTCTTCCCTTCTTCTTCTTCTTCTTTTTTTTTTTTTTTTTTTTTTTTTTTTTTTTTTTTTGTTTTTGATACATACGCAAAGATGAACATCGGGAGAGTAACTGTTCTATTATCCGTAAATTCTCTCATCCAAACAGCCTCATCCCCCACGTAGTTGGGATCCTACTGTATTAGTTTTTGATTGATCTTTGGATAAGTGCGATCAAAGAAGAATTTACAAAAAGGACTCATTTATTAACTTCGAGCGTCAACGAAGTTTCTGGTTGAGTCCAAATGTAGCCTGTACGTGTTATACTACAATGAGCGTCGTAATATCTGCCAGGAGCACGACAATAGGACCATCTTGGACAACGGCAGCGGAATTTGCTGTGAAATTCTTCTTTGCAGACCTCATTCCACCAACAAGTCCGCTAGAAACAGACGTTCATTCATAATTCACGAATAACGTATAGACTGCGAATATCTATGGAAATTCACGTTGGAAATTCATTTTGTAAACACAATTGAAAGGCTAGGAGAAAGGTCAGAGCGAAGATGGTACAATTTTTGATTTGCTGATTGTTGGAAAAGATTCAAGGTGGATTTCGAGGATTACTATCGCTTCTGTACTGAAAATGCCTAGATATGTGATGTATATTGTGTAGGATATTTCATTATGGCTCATTACAGGCTTTTGATTAATTACAGCAACGTGAAATCTGCAGAATGAAAACGAAGTAGCCTCAAGCATACAAGAAGTATACGCGGAAATGTCCGGTTTAGGATATACGAATATTATCACCTGAGAGTGTTCCACTTATTGGATATTTCATATATTTCGTTTGCATCAATTACGTGCATTCTCTGAATTTTTTTTCACTCTTAAATTTCCCATAAATACATAAAGATCCGCAGTTTAATAATAAATGTTTGTTTAAAGTTTCCTTACCTCTGCCAAATAACCTCTCACGCTTTGATCGCTATAATTTCTCTTTTTAATCAAATGTCTCGCGTTTGTCATACATACTTCTGCGCATAAGATTAATACTAGTAACAAGTACAACACTGATCCTTCCTAAAAGAGAATCAATTTATAATAATATCTTTATGTTAATATTTTTGTCGTTTTATTGTCACAATTTTAAATTAAAAATGTACGTATAAAGAAATAAATGAGAAACATGGAAGAATGGAATGACAAATATCGAAACGAGCAAATAGAGATGCAATAATATAACAAATTACACTTTCTCTCGATTAACTCTATCGTTTATTGTAGCCCTTACATTGTTGCGCATTTTTGCTAAAATCTTTCGTGCAACGTTTTATGCAATCACTTTTAAGATGTTGTACGAAAAATCTGGTAAAAATTGAACTACATATTTAATTTCTAATACTGTATGCTTCGCACGAGTACTTGAAATAACAGAGCACGTACAGGACGTGGCGCAGGCGTACGCTTATTCTTACGCTTCTGACTTCGTAAATCGATCGTTGCAGAAATTTCAATTTTTGTATTTACTTGGATAAAGCGTTTCCTTAATTTTGTAAAGTATTGCTTGAATCAACATAATTATTAAAACAAATACACAATATTGCTCAAAATTCATCATTCGACAGAGTTTTCTTGTAACAAACATTACTTGAAATTTTCATATCACTTACCGTGATCACAGTCAAATAAATTATGTTTATTATCAGCAAAATATATTCCGATCCACTATTAGAGAAAAAGTAATCTTCTGATAATGTATTGTATGTACCTACCTTGCCGACCTCGTGGTGCCCCTGAAACCCGGTGACCATCTCAACCGTCGAATACTCAGTTCATAAGTACGAATAATCGATCCGATCCGAATACTCGAAAGAATCGAGTAGCTCGAATTGTCTCGATCGGTTTGAAATAGTTAAGTGACTCGAACGATCTGAATAGGTCGTACATCTTTCGTACATTACACGTAGTTTATACCTTGCGTTAAGCGAATGCGATGGTCTAATTAATTTGTACAAAAGGTATACGACCTACTCGGATCCTTCGAATACTTGGATCGAATCGATTATTCGAACCGACGAACTATGTATATCTCGGCTCGTTTTCTCTGAGTAATAGTAAGAGATCTAGCACTAAAACAGGTAATTCATACTCTTGTCTAAATTTCGTCTATGTTCATTGGTGATCTTTTTATTTCTTCATCTCTAGTATGATTTACCAGACTTGACAGTAGATTCAATATCTTGTGTGTGGCTACTATTATCGTATGAAAAAAGTTTTTGATTAAAATAAATAATAATTTATTTTTAATGTATATTTTTTCTTTTTATACAATAAATATATATGCCATATACAAGTATATATATATATATATATATATATATATATATAACAAATATTTATTAAAACTTTAAGTATAATAAAAATTAAAATATGTTATAGTTGTGACTACACACATAAATACATGTAGAATCTATACTCTTCTTGGTTCTAATAAAAATTAACTGTGATATATTCATATTTTACAAAGTAAATTAAATAAATTAAAGTTATTCAATTTATTACCGCTTATTATTATAAATAGGTCAGACATTGAAAATCGCTAACACACATAGTTGGCAATTATGAAAGATAACCTCACATATCATGTTTATGAAATTTTTATTCGATATTTTAAAATTTAATTGACTATTTATATATTTTCCATAGTTCTAAAAATGAAGTCATCACAATGGACATATATTATAAAAACAACTAAATAATTTGAAAGTTATACTATTCAATTGATTTTAGTGTATCATTAAGTGAATTTAGTATTTCAGGATATAATGATGGAATTATCAAAAGACACCATTGATGGTCTTGCTAATATCCTAAACACAAATATTGTTACTGACGATAACTTCCTACAAATTCTAGGAATGGCTACTTCATATATATATGAAAATCCTACAGAAATAAAATGTGAGTATTTGTTTTGGTGTAATTGCCAAATACAAATAAGATTAATTAACATAATTATTGAAACTAATAAAATTTCAGGCACTATCAAAACATCTGATGCGAAACCAATTTTAACAAAAAAGGTTTTTGCTGATGTGGTATGTTTACTTATAGAGGCTACCCGACATGATTTAGATGAAGAAAGCTTAAGAAGTTTTTTAAATCTTGTATATATTGGTGAAAAAAGAATTACGAAATTATGTGAAGTATACATTAATAATAAAAAGGCAATACAGTCTCAGTTGGAATTGATAGGCAATAATCCACCTCACATTATTGATATAGACTGGCATTTAGATTACTGTGTCAAGGTAATTGATCGGTGAATAGAACACCGATCGTTTCATTCACAGATGCTTTATTTGCTCTTATTCATGAAAGTCATTTTCAGTTGGACACATGCAATTCACTAGGTGTTCCTCTTTATCATGTGCGACTTAGTACTAAAAAACATGAAACAATAGATCATGTAACATTTTCATGTACAATACAACAGTTGCAAGAACTGGTATTTAAGCTCAAAGATGCCATCAGATACTCAGAGAAGCTTACTAATGTTTAACTGTATCTTTAAGTTATTGATTTGCTGCATATAGTATGATCCATGTATATTTTCAAATTTCCTTGGAATTATCTTTGTTTTAGCTATTTCTATTACAATATGTGAGTTTCTATAAATTATAATTATCAGCAACTTATAACATTTATGTATATTAACATTTACACAACAATTATTATAGTAATCGTTTAATAATAAACTCAATATTTGTACGTATAAGTGTAATGGTAAAATCTTATACAAACAACAGACCGTGTAAAGTATAATCAACTATATTTTTATAATCAAAAGAACATCATCTACTTTACGTAGTATTATTACTGTATTGATAACGCGCGCGCTTCAGAGTATGCGCGCGGGCACACAAACATACGTAAAACATGTACATAAATTTCAAAACAAACGACGATCAACGTTTTGTCATAAATAAAACAAAATTTCGAAAACTTCGATATTGAAATCTAAAATTTCGATATTGAAATTTTTTTACACAAAATTATACACACACATTTTTCATTCGCTCACTCATTCAGGTACACCTTGTATACAAAAGAGTCGCGCGCGCACACAACTAATAACTTATTAAAAATACGTTGTTTTTTGCTCTACAATCAGGCATCTCTCTAAAAATTGCTTCCTCGTATTAGACAAAAAATACTATCGTTACATCCTTAATACCTAAAAATATGCGTGTCAAATTATATTAATAATCGATAATTTTTTTTATATCTAATACGTGATATAGACTTCTTTGAATCATTATACACTATTTACAAGTAAATGTATCTAAAAGGAAAAAGAAAATCATCCAATATTAAAAATTTATCTATACATTAACTCTTTCTTTCTTTCCGGCACTTATCAAAATTAATAGTGGACTTCTTATCCATGCGTGCTATTTTAATAATTCGGTGCGATGCGACACATCGATAATATTAACTAATTAAGCTGGAAAGAGAGAAATCACTTATATAGCGTAATACTTTTTCTCATCTTCTTAAACCATTTAACAACGATTTTCTTTTGCTCTCGATTTCCTAACATTACTTCATATATAAGATTACTGTGATAAGGCCTCGGACAATTTACTATAGTTGTTTCCTTTTTAAAAAGAGGGTATATGCGAAAAAAGAGCCAATCGAAAAAGTGTATCGTAGCTAAATCTACTTGGAACATTAGATTAATTCTCGAGGCTTTGGTTAGATATTTAGTTGACTAAGATATATTAAGAAACAAATAATAAAATTTGTTCAGAAATATGATAAATAATGTAAACTAACAGACTGCGTGAAATTATTTTATAAAAACTCCTCATATAAATATGATTAATTATACGCAGTATCGTTTTCTATATAATCTTTATACAGCCCTTATGTCGAACGTGACCTTGAATATATTTAGTCATTTCTTTCATTTTTTCTTTTTTGTTTAAACTAGAAAAGAGATAGAGAGAAATAGAGGGAGAAACATGTGTTATGTATTTCTAATTATTACAACTTTTATCTAAGATAAAGATTCAAATATTAGTGATACATTAAACATATCATTGTTTCAATATGTTTAATGCTTTGCGGTTTAAAAATCGTAATAATTAAAATAACAACACGTATTCGTTTTGTATTAGCAGCGTGAAAAAATTTGTCAGGAATCTGAAATATATTGAATTACGATTCGACAAAATATTCTGTATAAAATAAAATGTAGTAATATCCGAATATTTTCATACGTCAACCAACATACAACTTGCACGAGTTGCTTAATGCAAAATTTATGTCTTTGTTTTGTTGACTTGAATCTCAGAATTATTCTGTTGCTCCTCGGTTTTTTCACATTTCTCGTTTTTGGGTTCTTCTACTTTTTCTCTTTCAACAACTTTTTCTGAAACTTGTACTATCTCTGCTTCATTTTGCTCATTCTGTTCTGTAATTTTTTCTGTTATTGCTTCGTCCTTCTTTTCATTAGTGAGATCTCCATTAATTTGTGTAGGAGATTTTTCTTTTTTCGTATTTACACTGTCACTATCCTCATCAGATTGACTCTTTTCCAAATTTTGTCCTTTTGATAGATATAAATTTTGTTCTTTACATTTTATAGCTTCCTTTTCCGACCGTTCCTTATTTTGATCTTGATCGCCTGCACCCAATGGAGACGTTTCTAACTTAGTTTTAGAATTAACGATCGATGTATTTTTATTCTGTCCAACACTTGAACTGGGAGAAAGCGAAGTTGATTTAGAATTTCGAACTGTCTCTGTCGGCATGTTAACAACCTCCGTGTTGCAAAAATTTCCAGTCTTAGACAAATTAAATGCACTAACATCTTCCTGTGATGTATTTTCTGGAAGAAGCAGGTTATTAGTCTCAAGAGATGTTGCAATCGCTTGTGTTTCAGGTTTGACCAAGTTGTAAGATGCGGGAGAAATTGCTGTTAGAGAGGTAGTTTTAGGTGACTTAGGTGAAGAATAGGTGCTTGGTGGTATTCTCTGAACTGTTGGAGGTTGTGAAACTGGAGAAAAGCCAGTAGTTTGTGGAATATAACTAGATCGTTGATACAATTTATTAATTGAAGGAGGTAAATTACTATGGAAGGCACTGGGAGATGGAATTCCTATTGGTGAACGTATCAAAGGATTTGGAAATCTAGTAGCATCTGGAAATGGTCGTGGAAAGTGAGGATAGATTAGCCCAGGATTCATATTTGGTGTTGGAGAAGGTATAAAAGGACTCGTTGAAAGCATATTTACTGGAGAATTTTTTGGAGAAATTGGCGAACCAGTACTTCTACAAATATCTCTTGAGAATGGAGGATTTGGGTAATTCCTTGCGCTAGGAGAATATGGAGGTGGTGAAACGATAGGTGAATTAACTGTTGATACAATTGGAGATAAAGTTTTAGGATCTATCTTCATCATACTCAAGTTCCCATTTTTAGAACTGCTAGATGTGTTTGTAGTTGTTGTTGATGCCATTGTCGACTGTTCTTTTTCTTTACATTCATTACCAATACCGTACATTGGCTTCACTCCAGATGCGGGATTACCCAAATATCTTGGCATGTTTCTCATTTTAAAAATTTTAGCCGGTTTAGATTGAATTGTCTTACTTCTTTCGAAAAGCGTGGTTTGATGTAATTGGTTTTGTGTCTCTTTACTTTGATTTTTAACTGCTACATAATTGTTTTTAGAAAGTGTAGGATTCCAGCATCTTGGAGGATCACGAAGAGTCTTGTAACCTACTGCTTGACTTTGCTTTTTAGAGACAGAAAGAACCTTCTGTAAAGAGTGTGACGTGGCCATTGGAGAAGTAGTTATTAACGAAGTAGCCCTAAGACTATCCTTTACATTTGAATAAATATGTTTGCTCTCTGTTGTGATTGCACTACTATTAGGTGCATAAACGGGCACATTTGGAATATTTGTATGTTGCTGCTGTTTACTACTGGAATCAATGGCGATTGATGGCGAACCATTCTTTCTCCCGATTTTTAATAAATCTGGGATATCGGATTTACTTCTTACTTCCGTTTTGTTTTTTTTTTTAGAATTTTCCCCAATTTTAGCACAAATATCGTTAATTTTTGAACCAGAGGCTCCAATTTTTGCACAAATTTCATTTAAATTAGAACCCTTCGTAATTAATTCATTTTTACGAATTGTTGGTTTCATCAAAGAGATTGGAATAGCATCGGGACAAGGAGGCACTGAATATGTATTAGTTATTTCCAAATTCGCTTTCAAAACGGACTCTTTTGAAGTACTTGGATTTAGATAACTACTTTTCAAAGAAGAAGAAGAAACGTTCAAGGAAGGTATTGTAAATGCTGTAGAACTTTCTGATACTGAAGATGTAGGTACTTCATTTTCAGAAATTGCAGTAGAGGATAATTTTTGCGTCGTTGATGTACTCAAACTTTTGAGAGAATTTTTCAACATAGTACTATTTACCAAATCCTGGACCATATAGGGAAATGTAGATGTAGATTGACTTATTGTTGACGTAGAAACTGGATTGATTCCATTACCAACAGACATAGCTAGCGATGTAGAAAGATTTGATGATGCGAGATTATCATTTGATAACGATTCGATTTGAGTGTACGACTTTTGGGAAAGTGTATTCGCTTGTCCATTGGTTCTTTGACAAGATTCTGTTGAAATCTGCTCTGATACATATGGTTTTTTTTCTATAATACTTTCTCCTTGAGAAGAATATTCTTCCTTCTGATCAGTTGATTGCACATTTCTTACATTTATTTCCGTTTCTCTCGTTTCAGAATTAACTGAAGTACTTGGGTACGTTGATAAAACAGGTTCTGTGGTATCCAGTAATTCTGCTTTCTGTGATATGGCTTTTGTAGAACATGGAACTAATGATTTGGTTAATGTAACCCCACCATTATTTGTCATTACTTGTGTTTTTGAAGGATCAAAAGAATTTTTCAGCTCTGTAGATTTTAAGTTTTCAGCAATCTTTACGTCTACCTTTTTAGATGACTGTGGTGTGATTTTCCTATCTTTCGTAACCTTTTTCGAAGGAGCATTATTACTGCTAATTTGTCCAGTTTTCGGTTGGAATTGTAATTTCACACTTAGAGCATTGATTTTCGATCCTGTATTTATAAATTTTACCTCATTTCTTGAATTTTGCTTCGAGTTTTCCAATTTATCCGCGATAATATTATTGTTATTTCTTGATGACTCCTTTTGATCTTTATTTTCAATGTTATTATTTCTAATTTCATGTTCACTCACATATTGTGCCATCTCTTGTGATTGAATACTTTTCTGTAAAATTATTTCATCTTCAACATTGTTATTATCCGATCGATTTTTCGATTCCTCCTCATATTTAAGGTTTATCGTATTTTCTATTCCTTTTGTTAATGTTTTCACAGTTTCTGTTTGATTGGAGCATTTTTGTTTACCAAATTCGTTTAATTTGGAGGAATTATCAGACTCCTCACTAACGTCTTGTTTGTCTGAAGACGGTTTGTTTCCTTCACTGACTTCAGGTATGTTATTTTTACTGTCATTTTCTGCAACTATCGATGTATTTATTGTTTCAATGCTAGTAATGGATTCTTCAACTTTTGTATTTTTCTTAAATTGTTGGTCCGTTATATCTGTAATGCTCATAATACCAGTTTCAGAAATCTTCAACTGTACTTCTTTCCATTCCCTTTTTAATGATTTTTCTTCTTTTGATTCAATGGAATCAATTCCAGCATGAAGTAAAGTTGTTTTATAATTGACATTATCTTCAGAAAGTTTTATTCGCTTTGGAGAAGATTCAAATATTCTGTAACTTAAATGCAATGGCACTTTCTGAAATAAATATGATAAAAAATTGTTTATAGAAAAAATTTCAATAGAATTAGAATTTCCAAATATTTTCAATAGACTGTTGATACTTACTCGTCTCCAATGATAAATATACATCACATCCATCAATGTATAACTACTACACAGTGGTTCCTCTTTATACATTACATCCACCCTATGTGCATCAGTTAAGCCATACTTAGCTCGTATAAGCTTTTGTAAATGAAAAATGGTCACAGCAGCAGGACAACGAAGATACCGCCTCAATAAAGGTTTTACAGCTATACCTTTGATGTCCTTGGATGGACTAAAGTATTCTAATGATAAACTAAGTGATTCATCTGGAGAATATATATGCGATTCAATTGGTTCCCCTCTTGCCTCTGGAGATGTTGCTTGAGTGCATGCTTCGGGATGTTTTAAATAAAAGTCTCTTCTACATCGCATCTCATCTGTAATATAAATATTTAAATGTATCTTCATTATATTATTCTTTTGTTAATAATAAAACTTACTTTGATAGCATCCTGGTACCAATTTATACACAATGTCCTGCAAAGTGTGGTCTGGACGAATGTTGAGTAGTGGTTTACTTTTGTGCACCTGTACCTCACATATTGGACAATACTTATTGTTCTCCAGATACTTGACAATACAGCTCCTGCAAACTGTAGTGCGACGTTAATCGCCGCTTACATCAATATGTTGGAATCGTCGCTTAACCCTTTTGCAATGATGAAACTGTATTTATTCACCACAGACAAAAGGATTAAAAAAGCGACAGAAGAATACACATACACGAATGCAAACACTCTATGATAGTAGTGGCATCAATGAAATATCCACCGCATAATTTGCACGTCAGCTGATCGTTGAGTTTGGACAACCTTAAGCGATGCCCTCCACTCTGACCTGACATCCTGCAGTAAGAAAACTGTATTAATCATATATATTTAACCCTCATAGTCAACAAAAATATCACACAAATTGCAATAACACAAAACGTTAATAATATTGAATGATGTGAAATATTAATAAACAAGAACTAAAACGATTTTTTTCGACTAGTTTTAAACAATTTGCGCTATTATACCCAATTAGAATCGTTAAAATATTAAACTTACGTGGTAAATGACGCGAAAACTGTCCGTTTTATCTAGTAATCGCCATTTGATTAAAGAAGTCAGGAAAGTTGGGTCAGAACTCGAGGTGAAATTTCACGAATTCTCATAATGAGAACATTTATTAAAAAACTGACTCAAATCCGTTAAAAACAAATCTCTTCGAAAACACAGAGCGTTCTCTGATTCTACGATTTTTCGAAATTTGAGTCAATCTAGTTCATTGTAAAATAGGCCACGGTACCAGGAAAAACTCTGAGGACGACAGCAAAACAAAATGGTGGATAAACAATCATGCCAATGACATTTCCAAAAACATGAGTTTCCTTTCAGGTGTAGTCCTTAACCATATTTTACAAGAAAAAAGAAAAGAAAAGAAGATAATAACTAAAATTAATAAATTACAGCAAACATTGTGTTTACTAAGAAATATATGAGTACTACGGGCTATTGTAACAAATTAACGGTATCATTTATCGATATGACTATTTGAGTACTTCATACAATTCAGAGATGGCATTACTAACACGTAAATTTAAATTTATATATTATTTCATTCGAAATTAATATTTAATTCAAATTATATTCGATCTACAAATCAATTTAAAATTATTTAAATTGCATAAAAACATTTTGTTATATATTGTATTTTCATTAAAATGTAAATGTAAATATACTAAAACCTGAACTTGTACAACATGTATCGTGTAAATATCACATATGTACATACTTTACATTTATTTCAAATGAAAAATTTGTCCATTTTTTATGCATCTCTTAATTATTAGAAATAACAGTTTACATATTATAGTGAAATCATAAAATATTATGTTTAGATACAATATGGTATGTAAGTAAAGTAGTATTAAATAGAGCAGTTTCAATTTTGTTTCATTTTACAGTAATTAAATGCTTATACATACATCCATATATATATATATATATGTATAAAGTGTTATTATAAATACATATTAGATCATAATTTTTCATTTCGTCTGCTTTTACTTTACAAATATTCATGTTTATAAAAATATATAGAAAATCGAATTTTAAACAATTCAGATAGTAAATTAGATTGGGATTCGTAATCTACTATTCTTGTAATTTATGATCAATATCCAGACATTTACACAAAAGAGTAAATTCAGTTTTTATATCAAGAGAACACGTATAAAATATTAAATATCTTTTTTTAAATAATGAAATTTAATGATTTTATATAATTATATATAAATGCTTGACTTGTTGAATCTAGTTCTTTCATATCCTTCAAAAGAGTTAAATAGTATTTGAGATGATTACTTTACAAGACATTAGTAAACAACTTATGAAACCAGCAAAAGATCTTGCTGATTGGAAATTTCCATTATCTCAGGTATATTATACTATTAAAGTTATTATAATTCAATATAAATAGAATATTATTGTGTTATTCTAGATTTTAGAAGAATATTATGCTTTATTAGAAGAACCGTGTAATATCAATTTCGGGGAAGCAGCGCTTATTCTACAAAATTCAACTAACATATACGTTCGAAGAATTGAGCATCTAATCAATGAAGCAGAAATTTTGAGACAAACATTTTTCGGCTATGAGTAATTATTTATCTTACATTCAGTGAAAGATGTATGTATTGTAGCTAATAATTTCTTCATTTTTTTTATTAGAGAAAAAGGAATAAAGAAGTGTATGAATAAAGAAAAAAATTTTTTTAAGAAGAGCCATATTAATTTGGGAAATTTTGTAATGATTGACTTAGAAAAAGATATCGGGAAACATATTGATAAAAAAAATCAATTTCAAACACAGAAGAAAGTTAAATTATTAAGTCGTCGGTTTACACAATTAGAAAATGATGCCCTGCAATTATGCATTCCTATTCAAGTATATGATATTCTAGGAGAAATCATTGGAAAGAAATATGATTTTCGGTAAACAGCAATATCTTTGTTCCATTTTAATTTTTATGTGATAATTTTAACTTTTTAATTTTAAGGTGCAATCAGGCCATAAATACAAGTGGAATGTTGGTGAATGAATTAACACCATATGATTTTGCTCATATATATAGATCTTATATTGAAGAGGGAAGAAATTCATTGTCATTATATTCAGAACCAAAAACTCCGGGTACAGGAACCTCAGGATATCATTCAATTACTTCACCAAATGATAATGAGTCTATTACACTTGTTTATGATGAATTTGAAGATGAACAAAATTCTTCATTAAGGGAAAACGATTCATCAGTAAATGAATTACAAAGTATGGAGGAACAAAACACAATAAACAATAATCATGAAAGTTTATTTCTTAATAATAGCATTTTAAAACAAGCTAAAAAGGATGAATCAGAAAAAGAACATATCCAACAAAGTATGGTGCAAAATGTTAGTATTCAAAATTGCTCAATTCAGCATTTCAAAAACATGAATCAAACTGAAGAAGAATGCCAAATTAGAGATTCAGTGCAAGTGAATCAAATAAAAAAGAGTGATCAGAATAACGATGAAAATATAGTACAACATAGTGCAAGTGATCGAATAAAATATGATAAGCAAATAAATCATTTCTCCAAAGGGAGTCAAATTTTTCAACTGAATGAATCAGATAATGTACAATGGAAAAATGGATTACCTAGCATGCGGAAAAGAGGGTATCTCTTAGAAAATTATTCTATTAATTTTACAATTGATGGTATTAAATCAATGAAAACATTAATATTTTTATTAGGAATCAAACAACAAAAGTATCAATATGTTCTGTAGATGATATAAATGAATATGACTGGGAACCAATGCCTCTTATTCAAGGAATAAAGCATGTTTTTTCTAGCAATTCATCTATCCTGAAACTTCCAGACTACATTTCACTTTTGGAGACAAAATTTGGTTCTGTATATATAAATAATAAGTTTTAATGTTTTGTATCTTGTACCAGTTAGAGCTTTTAATAATCTTTCAGATATTTGTATGTCTATGCATTTAGTTATTTACTGTCTCTTGTTTGTTTATTAGAAAAAACGTAAATTTACATCAAAACTGTATAAACCGGAATGTTTAGCAAAACTCGTTTTACGTGAAACTGAATTATTTACAAAAAAAGACACTACTTTATGTACAAAACAGAAGTTTAAACATTTGCGGAAACGTAAGTTAATCCGAAGCAAATCGTGTTTTACATTATTACTGTTGTTGTGGTTGTAACTGCAAAATATAATTTTTTTGATAGAGGAAATAGAAGACTTCATGAAGAATTTTGACGAATGTTTAAATGGTATAGAAAAGGAAAATGATGATTCTCAATATGAAGCTGTGACAAATGTTGCTATAGATTTTCATGTATCCCAAAATCAAAATGATTCAACTGAGAATAGTATTGAGGATATAACAAGTAGAAGTTATCGAAATGATTCAATTGAAAATAGTATTGAGGATATAACAAGTAGAAGTTCTTCACCTACTGACATTCCATTACGATCAACAATTTGTCAAAATACAGTGGATATGCTTGCAGAATCTCCTAACTCGTCTAACAATTGGCGTGAATCTTTAACTTCAGAAATTAATTTGTCTTATTCTTTGCCGAATTATCAAACATTAATTGAGGACAGAATGAAAAAGATTTTTGAACAGTCGAATGTTATCACAGAGTTAGATCAGACTGTAGCAAAGTGGCATGCTTCATTGCAACCAAAATTAGCGGAGGCTGAAATGAGACCTGCATTTCGAATTCGTGATTATTCATCTCATATAATAAAAGTGTTGCAAGCATCAGAACAGAAAAAAATTAATTTCGATAGTGTCGTTCAAGACAAGCCCGTTCGTGAAGTAGCTAGATACTTCTTAGCTTCGTTACAATTGGTATATTTATTTTCATTATAACTTATTTACATCTCGAGTTAGTATAAATTATGATAACCGCTTTGTCTTTGCAGGCAAATACGTACAATGTGGAAATAAAGGCCGGGAGTAGTGATAACGGTATAGAAATAACGTTGCTTAATGACAGAAAAAATTATGTAAAGAATTAAAGCAATAACATTGATACTACAGTAAAGATTCTCTAAGAGCTCAGGAGTTGATTTCGCTAAGCGATTGGTAAACCATAGACATTATTCTCTAAGTTAGTACGTACTATGTCGGCAGTAGTTTGCCTGGCGGACGCAAAGAGAAACAGCGAGTGAAGAAGAAAGATCTACGGGCCAAATTAACGTAATTAAGCTTCTTAGTGTTTTTAGTTTCGTTTTAATAAAAAAAAAACTAATGTAATGAAATGAAATCCTTATTAAGAAAAAGCTGGAAATAAAAAGATTTCGTCATTGTATTGATATTGTCTCGCCGATACGAAGACGATACGAATCTTAAAAGGAAAGTCATTGGCGTATCATACTACTGAGGATAAAACATAAGCACGATTGAAGTGATGATCTTCGCCAACAGTTATAGAGTCTTTATTGTATTATGTTTTTGTACATACATACATACAAGGATGGAAGTTTGTGTACAATTTTGTATTTATGTACTATACATACAAGTATGGATACGGAGGAAGTAAATTAAAATTATTTTTTTCTATATGGATACTAATATCATAAAATTTCTCAAAAATATACCACATTTTTAATAAAATATTACACATTTATTGCTCATATCAGTTTAGGATTAAATCACTTTAAATTTACCGCCATACATAATATAAAACTAAAACTTATTTTGCTACTTGTATCCTTAATAAAAGATAATCGCGCATGCGTTATCGCCGAAATATCATTGCTTGCCGGCTGTGGTGGTAAGTATTCAGGTGCGTTAGTTTACGCTGAAGTCGTTAAAAGATGAGTTCTATTTTTTATACATAATCATTTTTGTTACAATGGCTAATTACAATTATTGATATAAAATACATTTTTCGTTACATATTTATGAAGTATTTAATGAATTATCTATGTTTAGCATTTTTCCAAAATGTGATTTATATATATATATGTTTATATATAAATATAAATAAATATATATATATATATATATATATATATATAAAAATCAATTAGATTCTTTGAAATGTCATTTTATTAGCTTAAAGCTCTTGAATGAATAAAAGTTGTATCTAAGAGAAATTGGATACTCTATTAAATTACTTGATAGTAACAATTCAGCCAATTCAAATCTGTTTGCTCTCCCCTTCTTTCTAATTTGTTTGATATATTAGGGATACAAGTCTCTTTATGGACGTATGATTTTTATAAAGTTTTCTTTGGTAAGTTAAATGTAATACCTTTTTGGTTACAAAAGCGATAAATAAATAATTTTTAAGGATTTGACATACATGTAATCATGGAAAAGAAAGCTATGAAATCTACTCGATGGATACTACAACCATGGAGCCTTTTGTTTCTTATTCTAATTCAATTCTTGGTACAATTTTTAACATCTATCTATCTTTATACTTATGTGGCCCATGTGGAAACAGATGTTCTTATTATGCGAAACCAAGACTTTTTAGAAACTGAAAAATTGGTAAGGAGGAAACGAAGTAGTGCTTTACCTGTGACAGAAGATAATAAAGTTTCAGATACATCCAGAGTATGTATAATCAATATATAGCATAAGGCATTTGGAATCAAAGGGGCAAAAGTGATATTTTTCAAATTTTTTAATTAAAAGCAGAGATGGCTAATTAGATCATTAAGTACAATAACATTAAGTACAATAACATTTTATATGTATATATAATTTAAGTAATCCATCATTATATAAAAGTATCATTTGAAGGCTAGAAAAATCGACTTCTAAGCAAATAATATTGAAATAGCATGCAAGTGTAATAACATTAGTTTCCGTATATTCAATAACTCATAAACTAAAACGTGAAATTCATTAAAAATATGTGTATATACTCCTTGCTATGTAAAACATTAAATATAACTTAATTTTCATAGAGACTTTACACTGCAATCTTTTTTAACACATTTGAATTTCAAACTTGATTACCTTGATATCGGAAAAAAGTCACTTGCATCTTCTTGGTTCTAGTTGCCTCATATAAAAATTGTACCTTATATTTATATTTTCTACATTTTAGATTTGGCAAGAGAAGGACACATTAAAAGAATCTAAGAAAGTAACTTCATCTCCCATAGCAAAAACAGGTTTGGCATCTTCTCCAATTACTCCTATCGGACATGATTGGGTATGGTTAAATGCAGATACTCGTGTGCAGGTTAAATATTTAACTTTTCTTAATAACCAAAGCTAATAGAAATGTGTTAAATGTTATTCATAGATATTGCACATTTTAGCTCGATGCGATTGAAAATTTTTGTCGATCGTCAATGAAATATTGTCCTCCGGGATTACCAGGAGCACCAGGAAGTCCAGGAGCTCCCGGGGAACCAGGTCTTCCCGGATTACGAGGAATGACTGGTCCGAAAGGACCACCTGGTTTGACTGGCCCTCCTGGTCCTCGTGGACCAAAAGGTGATATAGGACCAGCTGGTTTTGATGGAAGGGATGGAATACCAGGAGAACCTGGACTTGATGGAATTCCTGGACGTAGTGGTACAGATGGATTATCTGGTATGAATGGTAAACCAGGACTAAATGGGTCTCCTGGTCGGCCTGGACGTAATGGAACAGATGGTATGCACCTTTTGATTTAGAAACCTTTTGTATTCATCAATTTAATTTCTAAAGATACAATATCTTTAGGAAGACCAGGTCAAATGGGACCTCAAGGACCAATTGGACCACGTGGTAACTTAACATTATTTCAAATTCGCTCATTCTAATTGCACGTGGATGAAAAAGAGATACGTTGATGATGTGAACAACTTTAGGAGAAATGGGTCCTCCTGGTAGACCAGGCTCACCAGGGCAAGATGGCAGGCCAGGGATAACAGCCTGGAAGGTGAACATGAATGATTATAATATAAACGACTTATTGATTCCTCCTTCTATTCTAGGCAAGTACCTTCTTTATCTTTAAATAACTATACTTTGAAAATTTGCGTGCTCAAACGATATAGCTTTTATAAAATCTTTCAGATGATCGAATGTTACCTTCAACAGTAAATTCGACTGGCTTAATTTCCATTTATGAAGGAACTAATTTACGATTAAAATGTGCAGCAAGTGGCAAACCTGAACCTACTGTTCAATGGTTTAGAAGCGATGGTGGTGTCATTCCTATAGGATCTTGGCACGGTAATATAAAATTATAATCGTGTCAGTAACGCGATTATGAACTTTCACAAAAGTATATAATTATATAAGTATACAATTTTATTGAACAGTGACTTCTGTAATTGGACATACATTTAATATCAGTATAGTTAACAGAGAACATATGGGAGAATATATTTGTGTAGCTGATAATGGAATTCCACCTCGAGCATTGAAAAGAATCAAACTTCAAGTTAAATGTAAATATTTTGATATACACATTTATATATACATATATATTTTATTTATTTCTTTTATTAAGAAAGTATCTTTTTTGCAGTTCCACCTTTCATTCGAATTCGTAATCAAATGATTCGCGCACGCAGTCAAAGTACTGTAGTTTTAGAATGTGAAGTTGAAGCATTTCCAGAACCAATTGTTTATTGGGAACGTGAAGATCGTAGACTCAAAATGTCTGAGAAATATAGACTTGAAGTTTATGACAGAAGAGATATGTATAAGGTAAAAGATAATAGCATCCTATGCAATGTGTTCATACATATTTCCATATACTTCTATCTTAATGTAATATTTTAGCTTAAAATGCGTCTGAAGATTGCAAAGATAACATCAGCAGATTATGGTACATACCATTGTGTTGTGAAAAATGATATTGACACCACTAAAGGATCATTTACAGTCGATGGTAACATATATTTTTGGTTTCAATATTTTTCAAATAATTACATGAATATTGACATTGAAATATTTTGTAGATGATGCGAAGAGCATGGAAAAGTCAAAGCTAGGAAAACAACAACACATTACATATGGAAAGCCTGCGCCACAGCATGTTGATTTAGATGAACTTTGTGCACCACATGAAACTTGTGCTGCTTGCCCTGTTTTAAGATGTACTTTTACAGATGTTGCTGAATATTTAAATATTCAGCCACTCAAAAATGTCAACTTTACTGGACTTCCATTAAGATTGGCAGGTGAAGTACATTTATTATTTCTTTTAAAAATAAATGTATAATTATAGGTTGTACATAATTAAATAAATTAACGAGATATTAATTTTATTTAATTCTGTAGATGGTGTAATAGAAGCAGTAGGAAAACCAGTTTTAAAGGGTACTATGGATGATCATTATGGAAGCTGGATGCATGACACTAAATCTGATGGTTATCCAGAGAAACTTTGGGTTACCCGAAAGAATGAAACTTCTTTCATATTTGAATATGAGTCAAAGGATCATTTTAAACATGGGAGTTCATATCCCATTAAACTGCCATATCCATTTCAGGTATATCATACTATTTTTAAAATTATGTATTATTATCTCATGTTAAATTTATTTTTAGGGAAATGGGCATGTAGTGTATAACAAATCTTTCTTTTATAATCCCATAAACCGATCATCAATTTTTCGATTTAATCTTCATTCTATTTCTGATCAAGTATGCGGTAAGGAGTTTTCGCGGTGTGAATTACATCTTCCAGGTTTATTAGTGAACACGAGGAATTATTTATATACACCGAATCATAATTTCAATTATGTTGACTTCAATGTTGATGAGAATGGTAATTATATCGTAATATGTTTAAAAAAAGTATTTCTCCTTAAATAAAAATAGTGAATAAAACGTACCTTATTTTAACAACAGGGTTATGGATAATATACGGCTTACCATCGAATAATACAATAGTAATAAAGATGGATGCGACTAATATGAATATTCAACATGCATGGAACATTAGTATAGATAATCATAAATTTGGAGAAATGTTCATTGCTGGAGGAGTGCTTTACGCTGTTCATAGCGTTACAGAAGAAACGATGAAAATAAGGTAAAATTTAGAAGAAAAAAAAAAGGGAAAGAATAAAGAAATGTTATAAGCTTAAAAAATAAAAGTATATTTTATAATATATTTTATTTTATAATTACATATCGATATGTTACTTATAGGTTGGCCTTTGATCTTTATAAAAATGTTACAATACCTGTTCATTTATCATTCACGAATCCTTATCACAAAACTACAGCAGTCAGCTACAACCATAAAACGAAAGTAAATATTTTGAAGTTTAAGAAATAAAACAAATTAAATAAGGATTTTAAAGCTTATTGTGATGTCCTCTTTATTTCTAGGAACTTTATACTTGGAATAAAGGAAATCAATTGGCCTACCCGATTAAATATCAGGGCTCTGCAAATAATGCTACAGCAAAAGAAGAATTCAGGGTTAAGGAAACTGGAGTTTGAGATTACCATCAATGTGAAATTGAAAAATTGGTGAAACATATATATTTTATCCTTTAACTTTTTATTAATGTATTAACAAAAGAAGACAATAAGAGAAATAAAGCTTTTCTCTCCATTTAATCTTGTGCCTGAAAACCCTTTTTTGTTAACTCAAGAATTTTAGATTTGCATAATTCAGTTTACATCGTTATAATAATTGAAAGTTACCGAGTATAAACCATGTTCAGTAAATATTATACTTTAACATTACAGCTGGCTAATAAAGCAATAATAAAATGCTTGTTTTAAATTTTATTTATAAATTTATAAAGATTGTTATAAAAGTAATCTAAGAGAATTCCGTGTTTATAAAATTCAATTTCAAAATTAACCGTATTAAATCTTAGATTATCGTAAGGTATAAATTATTGTATTTAATCATTTAATTGTTTTCTTTAGATTGACGATAAATTTAAAAAATTTTAATTTTTTTGTATTTTTAGTAGACGTAAATTCTTTCATCATCAAAATTACTTTTTTTGGAGTTTATCTTCTAAGCTCTAAACAAATTTTGAAACGTGGTAAGTAAAATCATTTGTTCAATATAGTTCGGTAAGATGGCGCATGATGACATATTTAATCAAATAAAGAGTAAGAAAGTAGACTAAGTGAGTAAGAGAAACAGAAAATGCTTTGACAAGTCTTTACTTTTAGTCCGATCCTCGTAGTTTCTCCTTGATTAAGAAGAGATATTTGCAATTTTAAGGCGAAATTTGACCTGCAAGAAAATAAATGACATGATTCGATGTTAGAACAATAAAAAAGAGAAAGGATATTCATGAATGGAAAGCTGAGAAGCATTCTACCTGAAAAAATGGTAAGTATGATTGAACAACTCGACAATTTGATCTATCGAGAATATGGTGTCAATTCTAACCTTGCAAAGGTTGAATATGGTAGAAACTGTCTTATGGTAAACTTCACGTAAAATTTATGAATCTTCAATGATTTATTTAAACATCTGTTCGTTTCAACCTTTTTTCAGACCTTTTTCCTGCACATTACATGGATGTCGATAACCTCACCTTCAACTTGTTTGAAGTAATCAAATTTTCTCATTTATATTTTTCTCTCTGTTTGCTTTTCTTTTTTCTAATTTATATATTTGAAAGACAGAAATTGGTCCATCAAATTCAATTGTAAAAGTATCATAATGATGTGCCGATGAACGGTCTTCATTGGAAATTTTCTGTCATTTAATGTATATTGATCACTTCAATATTTCTTGTTATCTTATAGTACCGCAAATAGTTTATTCAATTCAATTATCCAAATAAATTTTAAATATATCTGTTATCTGATCTGTCAGTAATTATTTATGAGTAATTAATACGTTATACATGTACCTTACATTATATTTGCCTTGCAGATAAATTAAATATAATTTTTAGTAAATATTAAATAAATTTTCTGTATACATAAACAAAGAAAATTTATATAGACTTTTTTATCACTATCAATAAGTTACAAAAGATTAATTTAACAAAGTATATAAATCTATACATATTATACCAAGTAATGTATCATATGTATACAATTTTATTTATATCATCTTTTTGTTACTTTTAAATTATTATTTTCTTCTAGATATTTTTATCTAGTTATTTACAATGTTTTGAGAATATATTTTCAATATTCTGATTAGTATATTTTGCATTTACATAATATTTAATATTGCTACATGTTTTTCGATTTTGGAAAAGACAATGCTGTTTATTTATAAACTTTTTATACTGTACATGCAGATCAAAAATATGCTTAATGTGAAGACTATCATAAGCCTATCTCATAAGATAAAATGTTTTTATATATAACAGTGATAAAATTAAATTAAATTTTCGTTATACAAAGTTTATGTTTAATATTATTTAAAAACTAAAAATTAGTCATATAGTATGGTCATAAGTATTGTCATGTATTATCATGTAGTATATATCAACAGAAATTAATTTAATTTTTAAGATAAACATTTTATGTATTATTCATCAATATAATCCTACACAATGTACCTACAACATGAGTGTAAGATAATCTCCTATGAGATGATATTACTAACGTACTTAGTAATGTAGTCAGAAACAATGATACTGTTGTGTTGAGAGGAGTTACAATTATATTATAAAATAATTCATTTAAATTAGTGCATTGTTTAACTGTTAATACCAATTTTATTAATATATTTGTTAACGAGAATTGAAGAAACAGTATTTTTTATGTATTTATTTTATGTAAAAGTATTTAGTTATTATTAACTTATTCCTTATTTTCAAACATATTATATACATGTACATAAATAAATTATGTATATATATTCAAGTTCCTTTTACAGGTTGCAATGCCATGGAGAAATTTCCACTGAAAGGTACAACATTATCGAACAATACAATTCCACAAAATCATCAGCATACATTAACTACGTACCAGTCAGTTGATACAAAGGTAAAAATTAATATATGAAGAAATTTGATAAGAAAATAATAAAAAAGGAATAATAATAGTAACAAAAATTTAAAGAGTGAAAACTTTGATTAATTATAGATAGAAAATTCAGATGATGTATACTTCGTAGAGGATGTCCGATCGCGAAATCGAAATACTGCACGTGACAGTAATATAAGCAGCGACGACGACATGCTGGAAGTTAATAACGTAAATTCTCATCATGGACAGAACACCGTTCTTTCGGAACACTGTATCCGTATCGACGATGCTTCCTCTCACAGTATGTAATAAATAATGTAATTTTTCAATATTGTAATTTGCACTTAATTTGTAAAAGTAGAACACAGTTTCATTCTGTATTGCTCAATTGTATTTCAGTTTCAGTTGATTCCGATGACATTCCTGGTATCGGACAATATGATGACTTTCACACGATTGATTGGCAACGAGATATCGCTCGAGATAGAATGCGTCATCGATATATTGTGAAAAAGAAACATGATTCTATTTGGGGCTTAATCAAGGGAGCTCATGATGCTTGGTCTGGATGGCTCTGTGTTTTGCTAGTTGGTCTCTTTACAGGAGTCGCAGCAGGTATTATAGATATAGGGGCTTCTTGGATGACTGATTTAAAATTTGGCATATGCCCACAAGCATTTTGGTTAAATAAAGAACAATGTTGTTGGAGTTATAATGAAACAACTTTTGACGGTGGTAACTGCTCTCAGGTATGTGCTTTATTATTATCTTCTCTTTTATAATAATGTTTAAGTTTGTTAAGTTTCATAATCTTTTCTCAGTGGTGGACATGGCCAGAAGTATTTAGTCAGTCAAAAGATGGTGCAGGACCTTATATGATCTCGTATATGTTTTACATCGCTTGGGCTCTTTTGTTTGCTTCACTTTCTGCCTCATTAGTAAGAATGTTTGCACCATACGCTTGTGGTTCAGGAATTCCTGAGGTAAATATATAAAAAACAAAAATAAAAACTATAATGATTTTTTTAATTATACTGAAAAATCATGTTTTAGATAAAGACCATCCTAAGTGGATTTATTATTCGTGGATATTTAGGAAAGTGGACATTAATAATTAAATCAGTAGGTTTGATTCTATCGGTCTCAGCAGGTTTAAATTTAGGCAAAGAAGGGCCGATGGTTCACATAGCTTGTTGCATAGGAAATATATTTTCTTATCTTTTTCCAAAATATGGTAGAAATGAAGCAAAGAAAAGAGAAATTTTATCAGCAGCTGCTGCTGCAGGAGTTTCAGTTGCTTTTGGTGCTCCAATTGGGGGTGTTCTTTTTAGTCTTGAAGAGGTATGTATCAGGAGAATGACAGTTTGATATATCTAATGGTCGAATATATTTAACAACATTTTTCAGGTGAGCTATTACTTTCCACTAAAAACTTTATGGAGATCATTTTTCTGTGCCTTGATAGCTGCTTTTATTTTACGATCTATAAATCCATTTGGCAACGAGCACTCTGTGCTTTTTTATGTTGAATATAATAAGCCTTGGATATTTTTTGAGCTAATACCCTTCGTCATGCTTGGAATAATTGGTGTAAGTTTATCTTTCTGTAAATTTTCTTCTATAGTTAAAAGATCGTTAAATTACCCTATTCCCTTTCTCTTTCTTTCAATAGGGCGTGATTGCCACTTTGTTTATTAAAGCAAATCTGTTTTGGTGTCGTTATCGTAAAACTTCAAAATTGGGCCAGTATCCAGTTACCGAAGTTTTAATCGTAACGGTTGCAACTGCTGTTATTGGATATCCAAATCCATATACACGAATGAGTACAAGTCAACTCATTTATTTATTATTTAGACAATGTGGAGTATCAAACGCAGACATTTTATGGTAGAAATTCCCTCTCTTATTTTTTAAAATTAACATTAGTTTTAAAATATAGTAAATTTCTCTTTTTGTTTATATAGTGATTATAATAGAAACTTTACTGCTGTAAAATCAGCGATTGAAGTTGCAGCAGCTGGCCCCGGAGTTTATAAGGCGATATGGCTTCTCGTCTTAGCATTAATTCTAAAACTTGTCATGACAATATTTACGTTCGGTATGAAAGTACCTTGCGGATTATTTATTCCATCACTTTGTTTGGGAGCGATAATGGGCCGTATTGTGGGGATTGGAATGGAGCAACTAGCGTATAATTATCCACATATTTGGATATTTAGTGAAGCATGTTCAACTGGTGTCGATTGTATAACTCCTGGACTATACGCAATGGTTGGTGCCGCAGCAGTTCTCGGCGGTGTTACTAGAATGACTGTTTCTCTCGTCGTAATAATGTTTGAGTTAACTGGAGGTGTACGATATATTGTACCGTTAATGGCAGCCGCTATGGCGAGTAAATGGGTCGGCGATGCTCTTGGGAAACAGGGCATTTATGATGCTCACATTGGTTTGAACGGTTATCCATTTCTTGATAGCAAAGATGAGTTTCAACATACTACTCTTGCGGCTGATGTCATGCAACCTAAGTAATTGCACCATTATCGTTAAAATATTATATTCTTGTAAAATATCTTTGATTTGATTTTTACGTTTTTTCTTCATAGTTAACAAGTCTAACTATATTTTCAGACGAAATGAAGCCCTTCATGTGCTCACTCAAGATTCAATGACAGTCGAAGACGTTGAAAATTTATTGAAAGAAACGGAACATAATGGTTTCCCGGTGATAGTTTCAAAAGAATCTCAATACCTTGTTGGTTTCGTGTTACGAAGAGATTTGAATCTTGCAATCGCAAATGCCAAACGTATGACAGAGGAAATTACTGGACAATCATTGGTTATATTTACAAATGGAAACAACATTCAAACTCATTCTCCTCCACCACTTAAATTGAAAAAGATCCTTGATATGGCTCCAATAACAATTACCGACCAAACACCCATGGAGACTGTTGTTGATATGTTTAGAAAGTTGGGATTAAGACAAACCCTTGTTACGCATAATGGGTAATTACTTCCTATTACTTTACGTATTACTGGTTTTGTGTACGATACAAGATTATATTAACTTTTTATGGTTACGTTCAACTTTGCAGCCGACTACTCGGAGTTATTACAAAGAAGGATGTATTGAGACACGTGAAGCAACTTGACAACGAAGATCCTAATTCTGTATTGTTCAATTAAAATTTATATAAAAAATATATATATGAGAGATACAGTGTTTTATAATGCATGGTATCAACCGAGCAATTGGGTACACTATACCAGCAGTATGGTTTTTGATATTTTCATATAACTGTTAACAAGAAATTTGTTTTAATTATTAGTGATTCCAAATGAGGATATAATAATAATAAATAGGTAGAACAGTTTTAACTCACTGCACTATCCGAGTTTTTATATATTTCATTAAGGGAAATCTCAATTTATTTACTATATGTTTAAAAAATTAAAGTTTGAGAAACTAGGAGAATGAAAGTAATATTAACAGTGCTTAATATGTTTTACAATTCTTTATATTTTCAGTTTTCATGTTGATCGAATGTGTAAAAGTGTTATGTTGTATTTGACCATACAATTTTATAATGTGGCATGAAATACGTTATATACATCGCATTTAAAAACGTTATATTTCTTGAATCTATAACTTTGAATCTTTATAGTCGGAACAGCGAACCAGATAATAACACGTTTAACCGTGTTACATACCTAGGTAGAGTGGCACATAATGCAACAAATTTTATTGCTTGCAATTTACAAAACTAATTGGATTTAAATATTAAGAATAATATGAATTTTATTTTTTGAATATCCATTATGCATACGTATATACATATATGATTGCGATTAATGTAATTTTTCTTGGTCTTGCTTGGTACATTTTAGATTAAAATATTCAAAGAACTAATAGAATTTCTATAAACGACGATCGAAAGAAAATAGATTATTCCATCTAGAGTAATTTTAGTCCATGTCCAAGCCAACATATTCTTGTTGATTTAAAGGACAAATTATGAAACTTTAAGGAATACGAAATCTTTTCTTACACATGAAAAAAATTAAATTTATGATCATGTCGATTTTCAATATACATATGTATATATGCAAATATGGTACGACATGTACGCAATATATATAGACGAATGAACTTTATGAATATTGAGGTTACATAAACGTAATATATATGAGTCTTAATATATATGAATGTTAAAATATAAATGTAAAAATAAGTATTATTTAAATATTATTTACAGCAAAATCTCATAAACAAATATTAATAATAAATCGTTATTTTTATTTCAGTTAATTTCCTGTTCTTCTCTCAATAGTTGATCTTTATAGGGGAGATATAAATAGATGTCCAAAGGACGAGAAAGAATATAATTATCAATAAACGAAATACAATGAAAAAGACAAAGACAAAATTATTCATTCACGAATACGAAGTATCAATTAACGATTTTTAGACATTTCTTTTAAACAAACATATACTTTTAGGAATTAAGTATTGTATTATACTTAATGAAAATTGATACCAATCAAATACTACATCTAGCAAAAGCAACGCTAGAGGACAAATCAATAAGTATTTGAAAGATAGTTTGTAGTTATAGCTATATAGCCTGAGGAACTAGGACGTTTTATTCGAAATTTAAAGTCGATCAAAGAGAAAATCATAGATGAATACCGCATGTGTCAGAAAGGAATGGAAGATTCGTAAGAACAATTTTCGGAATAGCAAGGAAACGTTGGAATGGGAAAGTACGATATGGTATTTTAAAGGATTGGAGACAAAGAAATAAAGTAGGAAAAGAGGTAATGATGTTCTTAACTCTCTCCCCAAAGCGAATTTCAGGACTTTATATACAGCACGGTATATATGCACAAAAGAACGAGGCTTTTTCTGCGAAACACTAAACAATCATCGCCATGTTTTATCGTTAAAGTCGTTTGTGTTTGATTTTCGGGAGAAGAAAAAGAAGAAGAAGAAGATAATATTGGTTGAGAGAAAAAGGAGTCATAATGTTTGTTGACCACAGTATCACCTGCAGGGGTCAGTTGTAGCTAGAGTGGGGGATAGCGAAGAGCATTCGTGCAGGCTGGTGGTTCGCTAGTTTCGCGGTAGCGATAACCCCCGATGCGCGTGTGCATGCATGTATTTCGATGTGTTAGGTTTAGATAGATTCGCTTATACAGGGAAAGAGAGACCTCAAAGCCGTTTTCCTCGGTCGTTCAATACGCGCGCGCGCGAAACGAATCGACTTCGTCCCATAGTATCGTCACAGTTCTCGTCGGAGACGTTCGTGATTTTGCACCCTTGTTCAAGTCACAATTTACCGAACTATATGACGAGGGTACACCACGGTTTCCTTTCTTATTTTCCTTCATCTCTATTTCTATCTTCGCCTTTCTTTCCCTCCAGTTCTCTTTCTCTTATTAAATCCTTCGTTTTCTTCGCTGCCTCCTTTCTCTTTACGTTCGTCTCTCTCGTTATATTTAAATACGTGTTAATTTCTATCCTAATCCGATCCCATCCCATCGTTTCGATTTTAACACATAATATCGCGTTCCCCTCGGCTCGTTACTCGCAAATTTATGTGCCTGATTCTTTCTTCCTCCCTATCCCATTGGTCGACACGTCGTTATCATCTCATTTAAATCCAATTTGGAACGCTATTCAGAGCTCAAGCTTTGAATCTCCTTGGATAAAGCAAATGGTAAATATGATTCGCGAGTGTCATACGTTACTGGAGTGACCAGTAATCAACAGACTGGGTTTTACGTCATTCCTTGTTGTTGTCCTATCTTGTTATTCGGCATTGTTTTCTATTCGCGATGCGATCAACCACGGGATCGTGTGTGAACGATATCCAGGATACGACGTCGCAGGCCAGGCCGGATTAGGGGTACATCGATCATCAAGATATCAAGGAAAAATCACGCAACGTCTCTCTCGAGTATACTCTAATACTTCCCTTCTCCTTCCTTGTTTTTCCTTGCTGTCCCTTGTCTCCCGGTTTCCAACCATCTGACCGACTCTTCATCCTTCCTGCCTTTCTTTTCATTATTTCTGTTTTTCTTGCTTTCGTTCTCTTTCTCGACTTTTTTACCGCTTGGTGGTGAAACGCGCCGCAGTGGCACGATCGTCATCGACGAAAAAAGAAGAATCTATATACTGTACCGCGACACACATACGAGTTCGCGCTCAGTCAATAGCAGCTGCATCCTTTGAAATTTCAAAAGAAGCACAAACACAAGAGCATATGCACGAGTGCGAAACGAACGCATCGTGATCGAATACCAGACACGACCGGCGATCAAACCAGCGGAGAAGAAACTGCTGCCTTCCAGCCTGCCGTAATACGGTGGTGCTACGACGATATCGAGAAGCAGGCCCAGTCGGCGGGTCAAACAGTATTATGCGTTTTCTACGCTTTTGTTTATTATCGAGGGAAGAGATTCTTATGGATGAACGTGCACGAGCTGTCGAGTCGCGAAGGTGAAAAAGAATAGAACGGAAACGCGATAAGCTGTACGTAGGAACCGCAACGATGAAAGGTACACATTTCGGTGAGCCGAGGAACCAAAGATTCCAATGATACCTTCGCAAGGTGGCCGTGAGGGATACAAAGGTTCTGCCAACCCTCCGAGCAACGGCTCTGAGGACAATGGCTTCGCTAATCGACCCCGAGTGGCAGGCCTTTACGCGACGAATCTCTTCAGAGAAGAGCTCGTTCGATTCCCGTCAGGAGAGACTACTCGATCTCATGGTCTCGCGCGAGATACTCTCGAAAGATCGCCACGAGAGGTTGGAAGCCAGAGAAGTTTAAATCTCCCTACGGGCATAGCCGAGGAATTCGAGCTTTTGGATCGGTCAAGAGTCGGGATTTCGAGAACACCCCAGCCATTAAGGAGAGGAGAGACGGACGCTGCTGGTTACGAGCCTAGATCCAGGTTCGATGAATCCGCCACCAGACGAAGGGATCATTATGGATCGCCACCTGTCGAAAGGATTCGCGAGAGGGAGGACGAGCAACAGGAAGAATGTATTGCTCGATCCGTGTGCAGTACCCTTCGTGTGTCTCTCCTTGAGTATCCGCGCTCCGAGCAGACGACGTGGATGGAGTCGGACGTTGGTGATTCTAAGATACCTGTTTCAACCGATGATCTCGCTGGGAGAAGAGGGCCAGATGACAGTTCGACGTTCGTTACAACTTCTGCCTCGATACTTATTTCTCCTGCGAGTGAGACCAGCGAATGCGATGCAATCTCGCCTCCGGAAGTGGAGAAATCATCACCGCCACCGTATACGGGCCTCAGTCCGCCGGAGTACACCGGCCAAGAGTACGAGACCAGTGAAACGCCTTCGCCGATTTTTCCAAATTATCCACTGACATCGTACGCGGAAGAGGCACATCACAGACGTTCGAGATCGTCCATTTCGGACGCCGGGCTTGAATTCACTGCTGCACGCGACGAACGTTTAAAGCGTGATAGCCGATTCGAGTCGGAGCCGGATGAAGCTTTGGCGGAAGAGATCGGCAGATCGAGGCGAACCAGATCGAATTTAGAAAGGTCTACGGACGACGATGTCTCGAGATCTAGAGATGTCGCGAGGCTGCGACCTCCGTTGGCCGCAGCAGCGGGTGTTTCGGCCGATTCTGGGACCGGTGATTCTGGAAGTGCGGAGATCCAAGTGGATCCCCTCGGCATTCCCAGAACAACGACCGCCGGTGAAATTCTAGATGGAAGGAACGGAGTTGAGAATGGCCAAGCCGCTAGTAAGTCGTCCATTAAAACTCCCACCGGGAACAATAAGCAAACGGTGAAACTCTTCACGAAGGAAAGTCTCGACAGGTTGGAAAACAAGACCGTACAGCTCGTCAGAGATTATGGCTTTCAACCGAAACGACGAATGTCGGTCGAAGATGGTGCGGTGCTTCCAAACAAATTCGAACCTTTCCCAACTGAGCTTTACGGTAGGCCTCTCGAGGAGATTGACAACTTTATCTACGACGAGGTATGTCTTTAGACTCCTGCTTTTTAATATTATTTTATCGTTTAACCGTTAGTTAACTTGTGATATAATTAATTAAACGTCATATATTCAATTCGATTAATATGCAGGCTGTGCCGCAACATCGGGGAACCGCTTCACCACCATCAACTCTGCCCATGGAAGTAATAGAAAAAGAACATGCGCACTATTCTATAAGTAGTTATAGCGAGTTGAGTTATAACTTTGGACTTTTTTTTTTTTTTTACAACTGGACTAATTCTATCAAAAGATGGAGACGGTCGAACTAATCTCGCCTACCTATTTACGACGTTGAACTTTGTATTCTACGAACTGTGAAAATTTCCATTCGATGATAAAACGTCTCCAATGTTCGCATCTAAGCAGGACATTTTGATTGCATCTCGCGAAGGTATGCAGATACAGTTTGTCAAAGAAAAACCTCGCTATAACTCGGAGACAAGGTCGTATAGAGCATATGTTTAGACAAACCCTTTTCATCTTTCATGCGCAGGATCCACTGCCAAAGTGATTCCCCGATGCTACCGGACACCCCTATATTTTAAGGTAGAGAAGGAATAATTATAAGATTAATATGATTTAAATTTATGATATAATTGTAAGGTTGTAAAAAGTAATTGCCCGTCAAAAATGTAAAACTAATCACGTCGAAACTAGTCGTTTGATTTTTAGTCGTTAAGAGTTTCACTCGATTTTACTAATGTCAGCCTTGGTGTACGTCATATGCGTTTATTTATCGAAAATAGCAAGGATATCGCTATTTACTTTTAATTCTTAAAAAGAATATTTCTTCTGGCATATTCGTGGCGGAACATTTGATTCATGTATCACTCGTACCGTGTGTTTCAGACATTCTGCGTGGTATCGAAGAGATTTCGTAAAAATTACATTCACCGATTCACGGCGACAAACAGCTGGTTCATATTTTCCCCGTGGAATCCTATAAGGCGGTATTGTATTTACCTAAGCACGAATCAGTACTTCGATTATATAGTCATGGCTACGATAATATTAAATTGTGCCTTCCTCGCCATGACGGAAACTATCGAGGAAGCCGAGTAAGCATTTTCACAGGCCGCGCGCAACTTCTCGTATTAATCAAACCTCTAGGAATATAATACGTCGCTTCTTCTCTTTTGTTTTCCAGATATATATTCTTAGCTATATACACGGCCGAAATGGTGATCAAATCGATAGCCAAGGGATTTGCGCTCAATAAATACACTTACCTGCGAAATCCGTGGAACTGGTTGGATTTCGTGGTGATCACCAGCGGTTATGCGACTATTGGAATGGAAGTAGGAAATTTGGCTGGGTTGAGAACATTCCGAGTATTGAGAGCCCTCAAAACCGTTTCCATTATGCCTGGTAAAAATCTTTAAGAAAGCCGACTTTCTACAGACATCTCCCTTTCTTTTCTCTCTTCAAGATTAGATATCGTGTAAAACCCGGCTTCCTAGACCGTGGAAGCGACGGAATTGCAAAATGGTTTCTGGCGATTGCCGTGTATCTTTAGTTGAAATTACTTTACCTTATCAACACAAAATCACATCAGAAATTTCCCACATTCGTTCGTTCCAATTTAGCTATATCGTCTGCTATGATATACATGGTACATATAGATATTACAGTAAATGAAAGGAAGTGATAGTAACGTGATATAAATGCGATAGCGCTGGGATACGCTGGTTATTCGGCTATTACAAAGTGGATTCATGACTCGAAAAAGATTGAGAAACATTGGCGTTACAGTAAAACATAAACAATATCATTATCGTTTTGATTGACATGAAACAGACAGAACTGACACAATTCGTAAATCAATGAATGATCAACAAATTTGTTAGAATTGTCTATCAGAAAAAGTTATAAAAAAAAAAAAAAAAAAAATTGCTTTCGTAAGTAAATAATGGGACGAAAATAAGGATAATCGTTTATCAAATATTTTTGCAGGCTTAAAAACCATCATCAATGCATTGTTACATAGTTTTAAGCAACTTGCCGAAGTAATGACGCTCACGATCTTCTGCCTGATGGTTTTTGCACTTTTTGCTCTACAAGTTTACATGGGTGAACTTCGAAATAAATGCGTAAAAAATGTGGAATTCAATAATACTCAAGTCGATTGGAGAGAGTACGTATTGTTCGCCGTAATATGTTCTACTTAAATTCTTACATGTTGCATGCAAAGTATTTATACGGATACATATGTATTAACTTGAGAGACAATGGCTCGTTGACTCTGAAGAGGCATTAACCGATACCTTGTACCGTCCGCAGGTGGACTTGGAACTCGTCCAATTGGGCATTCGATGAAGACGAAGAACCAATAATTTGCGGTAACGCAACCGGCGCCAGGTTAGCCAAACTTGGTTCTTTATTACGCGCGACTGCTTCAAATGATATGCCAATTTTAACTCGAGGAACCCTACATTTTAGGCACTGCAACGAAAGTTACATCTGTCTTTGTGTTGGCCCAAATCCAAACCATGGATATACAAATTTCGACAACTTTCTGTGGTCGATGCTCACCACGTTTCAATTGATTACTCTGGATTATTGGGAAGACGTCTATAATAAGGTAGTTGGTCAACTTATTCTCCGCACGGATAATTGTTTCGCCAAGGAATCACTATTTACATAACAAGTTAGTTTGCGAGGTATAAAAAGAATTGCTATATTGGTTTTTAGGTATTGTCGGCGTGCGGACCTATCAGCGTCTCGTTCTTCACGGTGGTCGTGTTTTTCGGCTCGTTTTATTTGATCAATTTGATGCTCGCTGTCGTTGCGCTGAGTTATGAGGAGGAAGCCGAAATTACGAACGAGGTATATAATCGTTGTAGTTATTTAGCTCGAGTTGTTTGCCTTTGACCTTATCTTGCAACTGGTACGACAGGAACGAAGAAAGGACTTAACCGACCATCGCGAGGACTCGACGTTTAGTTTCGACCCGACAAAAATCAATGTGAAGACGCTTGCCAAAGAAAAGCAAAAGAAATTAGACGCGAGGAAAGGAGTTCTCCTAAGTAGTTACACGCGCAAAAAAACACGAAGAAGAAGACGTGGGAAAAGCACTGCCGGTTCTGGTTCATCTGGTCAAGATAAAGGTGGCTCTGTGCCAAGCAGGTATACCATTTGTCATGATAAAGTCGAATTGCTCGACAAATAGGAAAAATCGTTTCAACGATTTTTATTGTAACTTTCTGTCCGATTAGGTCGGTGACACCAAGCCCGAGCCCAAGTCCAAGACATTCGAACGTCCGACCGTCTCACTTACTTCTACAAAATATTAGCCCACGAACTGTAGAGAATAACGGGGTTCATAGATTGGCGCCAAATCGTGGAATGCTTCATTCTCGACAAGCAAGTAACAACAGTAATCAACACTCGTCGTTAGACGACTCAGGCGTTGTCGACGACCACGATGGCGACGATGTCACATCCGTAGAAGAACACGACAGGCGTGACAACAAAGAATCTAGGGCCCATTGGCAAGAGAGGATACCTACGAATAATAACGCCGATGTCAATGCCGAAACTAATGCTGGTGAAACGAAGAATGAAACGAATAACGAGACAGAAGTGGACAATGAAAGAGAAAAATCACAGGCAACTCATTCCGGCGGGTATCTTCGTGCGCCTACGAACGTTCCAGTTTCTCTTGCCAGCGGAACTACTAGGGAAATTCGAGTGTTTAAATGCAACGGCGTGAAAACAAAGAAACAGATGTACACCTTGCCGCCAGAGTATCTATCGCACATTGTTATTTTAGGTAGGGGCAACGAATTTTCTTCATCGTTTGTACATATTCAAAGACAAGATTCGGTAATGACGCAGAAATGGTGGCCTCAACTCCAGTGACTTTAACCTTGAGATATGTTGCAGAGGGGAAAATCCTTAGTAACATGTACTTTGTCTGAGGCGTGGGACGATCGTGATTCAAAAATTACGTTAGGGGGATGTAAATTTTTTGGGGGGAAATCCTATGAAGTCTGAGGTGGTGAGAACCGTAATTTATTACTATTTATTAACCACTTATATCGTAGTAGATGTAATGCAACAAATATCGTCTTTCTTTTGTCATAACTTTCGAACCACGATCGTCTCACAACTCGGACAAAATTCACGTTACTCATAATCCTCCCCGGAGCATATCCGTAATTTAAAAGAATTGCAGTTGATTACTTACAATTAGCCAAGATTCCATACAACAGTTACAACGATCCGTTTATCGTGGATTTCAGATGATCTTCCCGATAGAAATTGTGAAAAGTGCATCCAATGCTGTATAGATTACGAGGGTTGGCTACGATTTCAGAATTGCTTGTACAAGGTAGGTATGCCAAAGAGGTAAAAGTAGAGTCGAGAGAGGAGCGTCTTCGGATACGAAAGCAAGTATTTCTATCTAATATAACGAGTTCGATATTCGTTGCGGATATGTTAGTCGAGGTGAATGATAACGAATAACGAACCAATTATTAGTAAAATACGATAAATAAGGCTAAGGATAGCAAACGAGAAAAATGAAAACGCTTGACTCTCGATTGACCAGTGGCTCGTATCTAGGTAGTGAGAGATCCACTATTCGAGTTAACGATCACATTGTGCATCGTCCTGAACACTGGTTTTCTGGCAATGGAACACCACGGAATGAGCGAGTCGATCCGACAGGCGCTCAACATCGGTAATAAAGTGTTTACCAGTATCTTCACCTTCGAATGTTTGCTGAAACTGTTGGCGCTGAGTAAAGATTTCTTCGCCAACGGATGGAACAATTTCGATTTGATAATAGTGTCAGCGTCTCTGATAGATCTTACCTTCGAGCTGGTAGACGGCCTGTCCGTGATACGCGGACTGAGACTTCTGCGTGTGTTAAAACTGGCACAATCCTGGACGACGATGAAGGTTCTTCTCAGTATTATTATTTCAACGATCGGCGCCCTTGGAAATCTCACCTTAGTTTTGGTGATCGTGATTTATATATTTGCCGTGATCGGCATGCAATTATTCAGTAAAGACTACACTTTAGACAAATTTTACCCAGATCCGGTACCACGGTGGAACTTTAACGATTTCTTTCACTCGTTCATGATGATATTTCGTATATTATGCGGAGAATGGATCGAGCCCCTGTGGGACTGCATGCGAGCAGAAGAGGAAGACGGGCCCGAGGCTTGCTTCGCCATATTTTTGCCAGCTCTGGTAATGGGTAATTTCATGGTGTTGAATCTTTTTCTTGCTTTGCTGCTCAACAGCTTTAATTCGGAGGAATTGAAACAGAAGAAGGAGGAAGTCGGCGATGACTCGAAACTCGCAAGATCGTTCGATCGTATCCGTTCGATTATACGGAAGAATAAATGTTCGCGCTTGTCTCAAGCTGTCGCTAAAGGGAAAGGGAAGGATGCTCGTTTGGAAAAGATCGTGCGACGCGTAATAGATCGGTCTGACAACGAGACTAAATACGCTATTCAAGAGACTGTACTCAGCCTTCCAAAAGATAACGTTTACAATAGATCTTATCAAGAAAGTTTAAATCAGCCCGTTTTTTCTTACGACCCGATGTACTCTCAGTCTCAAACGGAAGAACAAAGATACGGACAAAGGGAGAAGGAAGAAGAAGAGAAGGACGTCTCGCCAGACGGCGAGAACAATTATTCGAGTAAGGAAAAAGAGATTGAGGCAAACGAAGGCAAAGAGGAGGAATGTCAAGAAGTCGATGTCGTGAGAGACTCTTCGTCTCCGAACAAAGCACCAGTTGAAGAAAGAGTCGCGATGCTACCTCAGATAGATCCGTTTCCTAGACCCGAGGATCGGGTACCAAAACGACCTTGGCACGCGCTTGTCAGCTATGTCGATGAACTGACTGTTGGCGGTAGGAGAGATAGTAAAGGAAAATACATCGATGGCATGGGTTCTTTTCCTGGATTTGGTAGAAGCAACCGACGCAAAGAACCGCAAGATTGCTTTCCACGACAGTGTTATCAGAAGTAAGAACCTACTACTGCACTTCGAATTTCTCTCCTGCCAGCGAATCAATATGATAGCAATACGTTGTGTGTGCAGGTGTACCTGCATCGACCGGTGTATCGCAACAGCTATCGGCAAAAAATGGATCAGAATGCGAACAGTGATTCTTTCAGTCGTTGACACGCCTGCCTTCGAATGGATGATCCTAGTTTTCATTTTTGCATCCTCCATAACTCTTTGTTTCGAAGATATTTATCTAGATGATAATCCTTTCTTGAAGAAAATCCTCTATTGGACCAATCTTGGCTTCTGCGCGCTTTTCAGCATTGAGATGTTACTCAAGTGGTTAGCTCTGGGTTTCTGCAAATATTTCACCAGTTTTTGGACAATCTTGGATTTTATAATTGTCTTTGTAAGTAAAGCCTATACATTCAACAGCAGCATCGATTTCGTATCGTATATATGTGTTTACGTGTATGTGTAAGCGGCAGCACATACGTGCGCGCGAGCGCATGCTGTGTAAATTTTAACGTCCATCGTTGCTGCATGGATTTTTCGTTCCTGCTGGTCGTCGTAACTATCCTGTTGCGATTTCGCTACTTTTTCTCACTGTTTCCTTCATTTTTATGCATTTCTTTCTCAATCTTTTATATATGTCGCCTTGCGGATTCAGGTACGTGCAAAATTAATATGTTGCTCCTATTGCATCCAGTTATGATTAAACTATATTTCTCACGCTTTACGTCTTACCTTGGTTCATCACAATTTCGCTAATGTTGCCTAATTTATTTGCCTCTTCTTCCTATATTATCTGCCACTTTCGATAATTGTGGCGGTCATAACGTTAGTTTTAACATAGCAATTGTAAGTTAACAATTAGTTATAAAAATTTGTGCACCTAATATTGTCATATTGATAGACTGATTACACTATTTTCTCCAGTTGCTCTGGAGGTTATATTCTTTCCACGGGATATTTCCTTAACCTTATAAGAATAAATAACGAATTCCAGCATTTTTATCCGTGTAGTATAAGATAAAGGAAAATTTTAGAAACTACGCATAATTATCGCCAACTGATTTCTGCTTAGCTTTGCTTATTCATTGGTCCATATCCATACGTATCATTACTTCGTGCTATTATTGTCTCTACTGCACTTGATGTAGAAGGGTTAAAGTTCAGGTCAGGGCATCCCGGTTAGTATAAGATATCACTTTATCAATTGTATCTTTCTAGATTTTATCTTTGAATTTCAAGAAATTTATGCTAAATATCTAAATGTGCGTATTTATCAAAAAATATATTAAATATATTATAGTTTCCATCAAATATCTGGAAAAATACGAATGATACGAAAAGATGTTTTAGACAAAATTTGTATAGTATCGAGGAGACATTATATATTTGTGCTGTTATCTGTTTGATCTTCGGACGATCCTGAAACGTCCTGTAAAGATGATATTAACATTTTTAAACGGCTATTTTTATTTTTTATTAAATATTCTTGTAGCTGGCATTCAGAACGTATTCAAAAGATTACAAACTCGTGTCTTTGGCACCATTTGCCATATCAAAATATGAACTTCAAAATTCAATGTGCCCCTACATTAGAGTTACCCGCTATACACCGCAGGGATGTATATTATATAAAGATGTTCCTCATAATGCTACTACTGGTATGCCATTGCCGAAACACAAGTTCGCTGATTTCTAATGTTTCCCAAACAGTCAGTCAGTTTCGAGCAATCACTTTTAGGTTAAGTAATTCCTTCTATTGATCTGTCGAATTTGAAAGTTTATATCTCGATGGCGGGTGATACAAAAAACGTAAGTTTATAGTATCACTTGGAAACATCTGAATATCAATTACAAGAATATGTAATAAAAACTGGAGGTATTAAAAAATTTTAATGTCATCTTTACAAAACGTTTTTAAGTCATCGAAATTTTATTTGAAACATTTTTCCATATCATTCGTATCTTTTCAAATATTTGAGCGTTTCTAGTGAAACACGACATGCCCTAAGTCTACAAATATGCAAGTCTCAATAGAAATTAATTAAAGATAATTTCATGTAGCTTTTATACAAGTCTTCATACTTAATGTGACAAAAACAATGTATTCTAACTTTTTGCACATTTATAGATATGTGTACCATGGATCGAAGAGAATACAGGATTTGACAGAAATAGTGCAGCCCTTAACCACGTGTAAAATGCTTGAAAAGAAACTCACCAGTACTGCTTTGCATGCAATTCTAAACACCGCTATTATCGATGTTTCGCTGGCTGTTTATACAAAGTAGCTGTATAATTTTCGTTTATTCAATTCCTTGCAATTTGAATTTTGTATACAAAATTTGTAAATATGAGAATTTGTAACCATTTTCTTTCGAGTTAAACAAGCACTAATTACTATATTAAATTTACGATAATATACTGCCAAGCTAAATGTACAAGCAGCATGTTATTTTTTGGAGGTTCGAAGAAACGAACGTGTCTTCTCAACAATTGTAATGTAAATTTTCTTGAACAGGTATCAACATTTAGTCTGTTGATAGAAGAAAACGAAAATTTAAAAGTGCTAAGATCTCTAAGAACCTTGAGAGCACTGAGACCATTAAGGGCGATATCGAGATGGCAAGGCATGAGGGTAAGGAATTTGCTGTAGACTATGCTGGTAGATTGCTGGTAGATCTCCTGGGAGCTTGAAATTTAGGAGTATCGGCTGTTTCTTTTTTGTCCTGGCTAGATCGTAGTGAACGCGTTGATGTATGCGATACCTAGTATATTCAACGTGCTCCTCGTCTGTCTCGTGTTCTGGCTGATATTTTCTATTATGGGTGTACAATTTTTCGGCGGCAAGTTTTTCAAATGCGTTGACGAGTACGGCGAATTATTAGATATATCAGTAAGTAGAATCTCTTCTCTATCCTCTTTCTCTGCTTTGACGATCGCAAAAGCAGAGTACAGTGGAACTCTGTTTATATGAACGAAATTTTAGTAATGCCTGATTAACTGAACTCTAGCTGAGCTCCTATTATGTCTGGACTACCGTCGAGCATTAATCCCCACTTATATGAATGTCTAAAGAAGCGTTCATTCGATCAATATTATTGTCAATATTTAAGGTTCTCAACATTGTATCAACAATATATCGGGTGCACTGAAATGATGATGGGGCTAGACTTTAGGAAAAGACATACTTTAGGAGCATGCAGCACTCATCAAATAAGCAGTCCCGGTTTTACAAGACGTTTTCTTACTTCAAGTCTGTAAGATAATATTTAAACACAACGTTTTCCAGCAGGTGAACTAGACGTGGCTGACCTGTAACATGACACACTCTATATATTGATCAGCTGAGGATCTCTAGAGGATCTGTTAAACTTGATTCAGACTAACGATCACTGTAATGATCACGGTCAGATCAGGTCAAGTCAAGAGATTTTCATTTGATTTGAACCACTTACTGTGAATGCTCTTATTGGATTATGTGTAAACGATTTTGACCGGTACCTAATTTAACGTGATTTGACCGTGATCGCTGGTGCGAATCGTCACTTACATACAAAAATGTTCAGAACCTTAAATACCGACAATGATATTAACAACGATATTGGTAGGTGAGAAGAAATAGGTGGGCTGCTATTTCTAAAATTTCACAAAAATATATGAACGAGCTGGTTATATGAACCAACTTGTCCACCGACAGGTTCATATAAATGGAGTTTTGCTATATCAGGTTGCGAAAAGCAAGAAAGGAATATTCGAATCGACGAACGTTACTTCTTAGATTGTAAACACGAAAGACGACTGTCTGAGGAAAAATTACTCTTGGGAAAATAGTAAAATTACGTTCGATCACGTCGGAATAGCTTATCTAGCTCTGTTCCAAGTAGCCACATTCGAAGGGTGGATGGAGGTGATGCAGGATGCAGTAGACGCAAGAGGTGTAGATCTTCAGCCTCAAAGAGAAGCAAACATCTACGCATATTTCTACTTTGTGATATTTATCGTTTGTGGCTCCTTTTTTACACTAAACCTCTTTATCGGAGTAATTATAGACAACTTTAATATGCTGAAGAAAAAGGTAAGAAACACAAACGATCAAAAAGACGTTATCTTAAGAATAACTCTATTACGTATTTACGTACTCTATTACGTATTTCATCGAACGCTGAAACATTTTTTCCATTCCCCTTCTTATCCTTTTTATCCCTATTTTCAGTACGAAGGTGGGGTGCTAGAAATGTTTTTGACCGAAAGTCAAAAGCACTACTACACTGCCATGAAAAAGCTTGGCCGTAAAAAGCCACAAAAAGTGATAAAGCGTCCGATGAATCAAATCCTCGCAATGTTTTACGACCTATCGAATTCACGCAGGTAACGAATTTCAGTTTTACTTGTTCGTTTACGTTCCCTTTTTCCTTAACTACTCGTCTCTTTTTTTCTTTCAAGAAGCTCGACTACGTTTTGCCAATTTCATTTTATAAACAACTACGATGTTTCCAGATTTGAAATAGCAATTTTCATTTTGATATTCCTCAACATGCTGACAATGGGAATCGAGCATTACGATCAGCCTCATCCAATCTTCTTCGTTCTTGAAGTGTCCAACGCATTTTTCACGACCGTTTTCGGTTTAGAGGCAATCGTGAAAATAATTGGGCTTCGATATCACTATTTCACGGTGCCATGGAACTTGTTCGATTTCCTCCTCGTGCTGGCATCCATATTAGGAATATTAATGGAGGATATTATGGTTGACTTTCCGGTGTCTCCGACGCTCCTGCGAGTCGTGAGAGTGTTCAGAATCGGTCGAATCTTAAGGCTCATAAAGGCAGCCAAAGGTATTCGTAAACTGCTCTTCGCTCTGGTGGTTAGTCTTCCGGCGCTGTTCAACATCGGTGCCCTGTTAGCTCTAATTACTTTTATTTATGCCATTATCGGCATGTCAGTCTTTGGTCATGTTAAAAAGCAAGGCGCGCTCGATGATATGGTGAGTAAACGTTATTAAAACCTTATCGTCTATTTCTTTGAATCTTTATTCCTCCGATCACATATTATCTGAACACGACATGCTAATTGATATTTCTTTGTTTTTCTCTTTGTGTTTTTTTTTTTTTTTCTTTTTTTTTTTCTCATTTTCTGTAGGTAAATTTCGAAACTTTTGGTAGAAGCATGCAATTACTGTTTCGATTAATGACATCGGCCGGTTGGAATGATGTGTTAGAGTCTTTGATGGTACAACCACCGGATTGCGATCCGACTCCGACTAGTCGACAAATGAATGGAAATTGCGGATATCCTCTCTTGGCAATAACATATTTTACTTCTTTCATCATAATCAGCTATATGATAGTTATCAATATGTACATTGCTATTATCCTCGAGAATTTTAATCAGGCCCATCAAGAGGAAGAGATTGGTATCGTCGAAGATGATTTAGAAATGTTTTACATACGATGGTCCAAGTAAGAATTGCTTTTGAACTGCCTTTTTATGCGTATAACAATACTATCTTTGGTTATGCCTTCATTCAGGATTTGGCATTAACGTATGTAACTGTGATTCGTAGGTATGATCCGCACGCGACACAGTTCATAAATTTCTCGCAATTAAGCGATTTCATAGCAAGCCTGGATCCACCGTTAGGAATTTCGAAACCAAATATGGTCGCGTTGGTTAGCTTTAATCTTCCTATCGCAAAGGGTAATAAGATTCATTGTCTGGACATTCTGCACGCACTTGTCAAGCACGTCCTTGGACATGTAGAGGAGTCTGAAGATTTCCGAAAGCTACAGGAACAGATGGATATCAAGTTTAAGAAACAATTTCCTACGCGCAAAGAACTTGAGATTGTTTCTTCGACGAGAATGTGGAAACGTCAAGATAAAGCAGCTAGGCTGATTCAACGTACTATCAGGGAATTTATAATGTGAGTAACTAATCTTCTATTTCTTCTTTAACACGTTCACTGTGCTCCGGGGCATATATAGGGTGTCCTCTTAGATTTAAAATTTAAGGTTTGAGATTTAACCCAGTCCCATATCTCATATCAATTTGACACATTTTTCACGTTAACAATGATGTTATTCTGTCATTTGTAAAAAAAATTGATCCGAGCTTTTCTGACCTTTATTTTTTTAATATGAAATGTAAATATTTAATATTTTTAGTGACAAAACATGCGACAAAAATGTATGACCGTTGTTACAAAGGGCCCTGTGCGTCAATCTGGCATGCATAATTCTTACGTTTTATCAAGTCCTTTGACAGTTAATTCGTTGCCTTGTAATTGTTGCACGGCAATTATGTATTCATTGTGTACGACCCATACAAAATGCAGCTAGACGTGTATAGATTGTTCTTTAAAATACAATAGAGTTTGAGCTTTTTACGATGACGTATCAACAAACGGTGTTCTGGTTGATAAGAAAAACTACTTGTATTATATATAGAGAGGAAACTTAATATTATTAGAATTATCAATACAGTGAACGTGTTAATCTTCAAGTATCTTGTAATGCGGATCGCGATAGAAATTCCATTGTGTTCAGGGCGAAAAAGGAACGTGAAAGGATGGCTCAAGAAGTAGACTCGCAGACTCAAACGTCGAGTCCTGGTGGTGGGAATGAGGGTAGGGGCGGGGGTGGATGGAGTGGCAAAGTATCGGCATTTCTACATGTGCATAGAGGTAGCCGAGCCAGTAGTCGCAAGTCCTCGAGGGCCAGCGACGCCAGCGATTTCAGCGAGCTCGGTACAGCTTCGGCATGGCTTTTTCCAAACTTACCTCTGCTGTTGCTCTCCGGCGCCACCGGTACTCACGAGGACCTGCCTCCTCCCGCTCTGACCGTATCCCGTCCCTCGCCGACTACAGAACAACAATCGTTTACCGGCTCCTCTGCTACTTCTGCTACTTCCTCTGATCTACACATTAGGTTTGCGTTTCTCCTTTTACTCGCAATTAACTTTGGGTAATCAAAAACATTTCGATAATTTATAACGGTTATTCGTAATTAAAATCAATTAAACCAATTTATTGATTGTTATACTGCACCTATTTTCATTTTTATTATAACTGTTATGGCCGTTGCTTACAACAGATCAATCGGGGGTCCGACTCTCGGCCGGCAGAATGCCGTTGAAAGTTATCCCGACGAGGAAGTCCCCAGTCTTCCTACGAAGCGCAGATCACTTCCGCCAAGCGCTACAACACTCTCTTTAAATACCTTACATCGTGACATCAAAGAAGCGTTTAGCAGACGTTGCGGTAGCCTCCGGAAGAAACATCAACCAGCACCAGAACCAGCTCCGCTGCCAATCGAATCTACCGATGTAAGCATACTTGTTACAGAACCCAGTCCAGAGAATTCAGCACCGCCTACAAGACCGGCACTACTTAGACGACAATCCGCCGCCACGGTCGTTCACGTCCTCGTTCACAGAGAGAGTGAAGAATATCGAGATACACAACCCGACAATGCCAGTTGATCTTAGATCGTTATGCTTGACATCCTTCCGAAATCAGTTTAAACGAGAGGCTAGGCTGAAAGCCACCGAAATTTTGCTTCTTATCGCGTTACAGTGACCTCGAGATTCGAATCTCATCCGATTCCCTCTCCTCTCCCCCTTTCTTTGACGCTGTTGCCTTAACATCATTACCATCAAATGTTCTTACTATTTCATTATAATATGTACATTTGAGAAGTCTCAATGAAATTATTTCCTCTAACAATTACAATAGTAATAACTTTATAAAAATATTTATTCCGATAATTAGATCTTCTTGTAAACACAGTACGATTTTTCTTTTACAAAAGCTATTCTAACGATACTTTTGATCCTAATGAATAATAGTAGCCTATTTTTAGTAATCAATTTATCGCGACGAGCTTAAATCTTTTTCTTATGCAATAGAAACAGTGATAGCTGGAATATATATAGTTGAGGTAGTTTAATTGACTCGATATTACACGAAACTCGCATTTCTTCTACCATAATTAAGGGTGATTGGACCAATTTAGTGAAATATATTTAAATTCCGATCCCTTCTTCAAGTTAAATCATTGATACGGTCTACTCGTTATAAAGAGGAATGAATAATAATTACGTGGACAAAAGAATAATACTGCCTTAAATAGCATAGATTTTTCATTTGTATAATTATTTTGAAGAAAGAAACAAAAAGGACAAAAAAGAGAGGGAAAGAGAAGATGGAAGAAGGAAAACCAAACGGGAATTTTTAAAGAAGATTGTACACTTAGCCAAGTAGTTGTTTTTCTTTACACATTTAAGGAAACGTAGAATACTAGTACCGCTACTAATTTTGTATAATATCAGACATCATAAACAGTAGCATTTATAGAACGTAAACGTATGTGATGTTTGTCTTATTCAGAATTATCAAGGAAATTGCGATATTCCTAATAAGTAATAAGATTACATGCTTATCGCTAATTTAGAGTTAATAATATTTCTTTTTTTTCGTTCCATATTTGTTAGAAAGAAAGACTTTCTCTTCTGGACACGTTATAGCATTCAAGTAATGAATCGTATATTCACTACGCTAATGATCGATATTTAGCTTTCCGTATATGTATATGTGTGCTAACTTTATAATCAATGTCATCTGTTCAAGAATATTGGGGAAAATGTAACGATGTAATTTTCTTTTATGTTGGAATCAAATAACTAACAAAGAGAAACAATAATGTTCTAATTAAGCGAAATTAAAATTTGGTGCATTTTAACCAGCTTGGAGTACCAATTTCAATATACAATACAATTTTGTAACTTGTTTTGTAATATTATAATTAGCCATATATATATATATATATATTATAATATTATAAATTATAAAATTATAATTATAATATTATAAAAGCTAAATATCGATATTATATATATATATATATATATATATATATATATATATATATATATATATATACGGAAAACCTGATATCGATCATCGATAATCAACAGAATAGTAAATTTATCGAGAATCTGTTAACATGTATGGAAATCGAACAATGCCCAGAAAGGATGGCTCTCTCTCCTCTAACGTTCTTCATAGCATTATTTTGAAATAAAATGCATTAATATGTTACATTACACATGTAATTATACTTACATATCGCACGGTATCTATTGCTCAAAAAAAAAAGAAAAAAGGAAAAAAACGGAGAAATCATAATGAATTTAAATCTTACTTTCAAATTCATATTGATTTCTACATTGGCATAATATACAGTATGTTCTGTTTAGCTGAGAACACTCGAATATCTGGAAAAATACAAATGATGCGAAAAAATGTTTTAGACAAAAGCTGTATGGTATCGAAGGGAACATACTGTGCTTTTATCTGTTTGCAATGACCTTGCAATGACTTAAAAACGTCTTGTAAAGACGATATTCAAATTTTTTAATGGATACCTCCATTTTTCATTACATATTCTTGTAACTGATATTCAGATGTTTACAAAACACTACAAACTTATGTCTTTCGCATCACCCGTTATCGAGATATAAACTTTCAAACTCGACAGATCAATAAAAGGAATCACCTAATCTGAAAGTGACGGCTCAGAACTGACTATTTGGGAAACGTTTGGGAAAACTGCGGACTTGTGTTTCAACGGTGCCATACTAGTGATGGCATTATGAGAAACATCTTTATATGATATACATCCCTGTGGTGTATAGCTGCTGGTAACTCCAATGTAGGGCACATTGCATCTTGAAGTTCATATTTTGATGGAAAATGGTGCCAAAGACACCAGTTTGTAATCTTTTGAAGACGTTCTGAATGTCAGCTACAAGAATATTTAATAAAAAATAGAAATAACCGTTAAAAAATTTTAATGCGCTTGTACAGGATGATCCAAGGTCGTCGCAAGGTGAAATAGATAAAAGCACAAATAGATAATGTCTCCCTCGATACCATACACTTTTTTTTATCATTTCCATTTTTCCAGATATTTGAGCGTTTCTAGTTAAACAGGACATACTGTATGTATTGCTTTTCTTTCCATTTTCTATATAATTAAAAAACAACAAATCAAGAGCAAGCCAGTAAATATAACTACATACAGTATGTCAAGTACAAGAAACGACAGTATTATAGATATCTTTGTTTTTTTTTTTATTTTTTTCATTCAACTAATTATAAAACGAAAAAGGTTTATGTAAACCTAACGATGTATACTTGTCTTCGAAGAGAAATCTTATAAGTTTAGTAATTAACAAATTGATATAAATATGAATGTGAATATGATATGAATATAAACGAATAAGTTAAATTTCTACATATTTAGAACAATGATACAATTTGTTTTTATAATTTTATTGAAATTCGTGAAACTGAATTTATCAATGAATTTATACCAATCTAGAAAGAATTATTTTCTTTTCCGGATAAAATTGTATAAACAATAAACAGTATAAACAGTTTTTACTGTTTAACTATTAAAGACTATTATATTTAGAACTGTACTTTGTATGATAGAAATTTTTAAATCTTCGACGATGAGTATTATAGATATCGCTCATTTACTACAACAAGGACATCACTTGAATAACTTTAATTATTGATACAGAAATAGCAATTGTTCCTTGTATGTACCTCTTTCGGAGTTTTATAAATTAACTTCAAAAATTCACCACGTCAGGGCAACAGTTATCCGCTGTTATTTATACTAATAGCTATCGCTGTTGCATCATCATGAAACTATAACAGTTTAAAACATTCAAACTCTTTTTTTTCTGTTTTGTCATTGTTGCAGCAAATGAGCGATATGTAATGTATACATACGTATATATACGTGTATCATATAATATTGTATGTATATATATGTATGTATATATATATGTATAAATATAAAATTAATATGTGTAAAAATAATTTTTTATTTTATTTTTTCTTTGTTATGCTAAATTTGTGTGACAAAATCATAGAAAACTATGTCATCTAACATCTGTACGACATGGAACTAAAAATTAAGAAATATTTAATGACAGAAAAGGAGAGAGGTAGGAAAGAGCGGAAGGAAGAAGTGGGGAAAAAAATTTTTTAAATAGATTCACATAGAGAAAGGAACAACGAATTTTGTAGTAATTAGTTACATTTTTAGCGTAACCTTATTGGATCATCTTCATTTATTTATTTGTTTATTTAATATTCAAATCCCTAAAATTAAAAAAGTCACACAATTTATTGATTCTTATAACAATAGATGTTCACGTTAATATTTTCATATTTTCCTTTCACAAATTAAACGTTGCCATTAACACGTCACGACCTCTCGTGGACCTATAGTGCCTATTGTTAGAAAACGATTGCGAGTTAATATAATATGTATACAAAAATATAAACATGTATATTAGATTTTCATATTACAAAGCGTTCGTACATGAAAACAGTACGAGCTAAATTTACGTAAAAATCTCTCGTTAGAACGTACAACGTACGTTACTTTTAGAGTTTAGCATTTAATGCTTAATGCTTGATAAATCTGTTTCTTCGCGCGTTGACTATAAGACATAGTTATTAAGTATAAAGGATCACTGAGAAAAATGTCGATAAGTAAACCAGACAGAAAAATATGATTAAAGATAAAAATTTAATATTTCAAAAATATAATTTAATCCGAAAATGTGATCTTTCCAAGACACGCATTGTAAAGCTATGTATCATGTCAATTAAAGGCATAAATTATACTGTATGTTATTCATAATTGGCGCCTATACGCGCGATACGTCTAGATACTACATACAATATTATAAATATATCAAAAAAAATAAGAGACTGGACATAACACGCGACTATCTTAAAACTAACGGATAGTAAAATTCCAAAAAATTGTACAATCACGCTCGGATATCCACCAGGGATCCGAAATTATTTAGATTATAAACCTTTCTGCGTGTCTGCGTGCTGCGTGCGTGTGTGTGAACAAAATTCGATAAAACAACACCTGCTCAAACCTATACATATTTAAATACACCGTCAGGATGCACTAACCTAACTATAAATTATTATTGCAACTATCAGCTTTTTCTTTCGACGCTGGAACGTGCGATCGATCGTGCAATTCATTGTTAGTTCCAATTAGTTTAACGTTTCTCACGTTTTTTTTTATAAAAAAGACAGGAAAATGCATCAAGGTGACAATATTGTTCACACAATACAATGAAACAACAACAAAAATCGAATGTTCTTTCATTCGGGCGAAAAGAAAAAACGTATAGTTATGAGAAATTTTTTAAGTAATAATGTTAAAACGAGAGATACCCATTAGTACAGGGTTAATGACAATCGAGGTCTTGAAGGAAAATTGCTTTTTTCTATTCTTCCACCATTTTACGCAATTTACTTTGAAGAAACTTAGTATAACTATTTCAAAATAATCAATATCGTTTACTCTTAACAGTCAATACTCTATTGTTAATAAATAATAATTTCAATTTACTACAAAATTAAAATAATAACGCTGTTAGGAATTCACTGTAGATGAAAGAGTATAGATCATGTTCTAACGTTCAACAATGATGGAGATATGACAAAATATAAAGATAAAGATTAGGTGGAGGGAGGGGCGAAGAAGCAAGCAAACAGACAGAGCAGAAAATTCTGTACTAGTGTTGTAATGATTCATCAGAAAAAAATTAAAAAAAGGGCAGTAAAACGTTCCTTTAGATCAAACTTGTAAATAGTATAATGATCCTTTAGTTTGAAAAAATGACTGTTTTGTCATTTAAATTTATAAACAAAGACTCGAGCATTGTTCTTCCATATATATATATATATTAGTTCCAGTTAAATTTTATGTAAATTTCTATTTTCTTATTTGTTTCATAAACTCATTAGTAATATTACACTATGCATTTCAATTTAGTATGCTTTTAAATCATATTTGGCACATATTTAAGTCATACTTTTGTATCTGGATCAAGTTTCTTCTCTAAACTTCTAACATATATAATATACTTGTACAAATGTACTTCCTCTTTATAATATTAACAATGCTCGATATAGTTTATAAGCTAATACGAGCAAATACTGAATTTTGAAATACAGTCTAATCAAATCTGACATTATAATACAAATGCTAACGATACTAATAAGAAACAGGTGAATAATAAGAATGTTAACCATGTATGAATGATATTATATAACTATTGCTAAAAAATAAATTGTGGAGTTTATCATTGACATTTGTTTAAATATTGTAATGTTACTGTTATGTTAATCTAAAAAAATTTATTTGTGGTCTAAAACTTTACATACAAGAATTAAATATATAATAATTTGGAACTATTCATTGAACTATAATCATTATTCTCTAGTAAATTTTTATTTGGTCGAAACTCTAGTACGCTTGTTCCATGAAAAGTTGGTACCATAACTACGAGGCTTGGGACTATTAACATTTGGTTTTTGAATATAATATTCCCATCCCATCTTATTACAATGTGCAATAGCTTCTTCCTTTGTAGCAAATGATACCTGAACATTAGACAAAGGGTCTCCACTATGAAGCAAAATGTATCATTAATTAAAGTTTCTATAAGTAAAGTTTAATATATTATATTATACTTACGTGGAAGTCCATCCCATGAGAGGATTCTCCCAACGTTCCCGTGTATCAAAGTCCAATTGCCAGTAATTTATGTTATTTGTTCCAGATTGCATAGCATTTTTTGCAGGACAATAAATACGTACTCTACGAGTCTTTATATGAGTTTCTGGAACTCCTGAACAACTACCAACATCTTCACACTCTGATACAACAATTAATGCTTCTTCCCTAGCTTTTTGAGCCAACAGTTCTTCTTCAGGTATCAAGTCAGTTCTGAGTCTTTTTGATACTATTATTTCACTTTTTGGTTTAGTATCTGTACCTGTATTTGCGAAAAATCTTCTTGTTAATCTGTAAACCAAATTAAAAAAGATTGATTTTGTTTTTTTCCAAGTCTCCTAATTGTAAGATTATATTTAGGTGTAGATGTAATTATAAAATGTTATTACATATAATTCTTTTTAATTTTCTTATTTTCAACAAAAAGGGAAACAAAAGAGGAAACATCATGGAACACAACCAACCCATATCTTGTAGAATTACTGCTTGGAGATAATAACGATAATATACGAAGTGCCATTTTGAATGATACAGGTTAAGGTGGTACACTCAATATTGTTATAGTAGTTCGGCTAACTTCTTGTTGAGTATTGAGTTTTTACGCGTGCGTTAACATATGCAAAAAATAGTAGTATGCAATAAATATTTATAATTTTACAAAAATACTTCGCACTACGATATTATAAAAATACTGTACTTCAATATCATTTAACATTAAAAGACAATAGTACTTTTGTGCATCGATAGATTATTTCTGATATCAATTTCACTTGACTCTATTGACCCCATTTCAGGAGATGCGCAATAGAAATGTACATATAGTTACGAATGATGAATTGAAATTACGAGTAGAAGCACCGACGACTAGAGGTACAGAATAGACGTGATATTCGACGCTCTTTTGTGTCCCACGTCCCACGTTTTCGAATTCGCTTTTTAAGAAAACTTATTTATTGATTGAATTTATGAAATTATATAAATAATGTGTGATTCATACTTATTTTTACAATATAATTATTGTACAAGCATTTAACTAAAACTAGTATAAATTAATAGTCGTGTTTCATGCAATATTTTAGGAATTAACAATCTGCAGCTCCTATTACAATAGAGATACATTGGTATATCTTGAACGTAACTACTGCAATCTTTTTTGATTAATATTAATAAAAAAAAATTTATTTGGTATTATTAAAATTACTCAAATTGTTTAACGGTCATCGTCTGTACCAGTTAGTGTTTTGATCTACTGAAAATAGTTTATGAATCTTCATTTACACCTTTTACGCTTAAAAGGAGTATAATGGTAAAGTTCAGGGTCTAATTAGGATGATAGGATCGCAATTGGTGCATTTGAAAGATGCAATTGATTTATAAACTTGTACTTGTTGCACATTACTGCTCACTTAACGCGAGATTACACGTCGTTTTTGAACATTATCGCCTTTGTCTATGGACAAACCATGTTGTGCCATCTGTCCTCACATTCCCCAAGTCGCTGTTCCCTCCGCCTTTGATAGATGTCAGCACATGGTTTGTCGCACCATCCTGTGTTCTTCGTCTGCGGACAAACCATGTAGTGCCATCTGTCCTCACATTCTCCAAGTCGCTGTTCCTTCCGCCTTTGATAGATGTCAGCACATGAATTGTCGCACCATCCTGTGTTCTTCGTCTGCGGACAAACCATGTAGTGCCATCTGTCCTCACATTCTCCAAGTCGCTGTTCCTTCCGCCTTTGATAGATGTCAGCACATGAATTGTCGCACCATCCTGTGTTCTTCGTCTGCGGACAAACCATGTAGTGCCATCTGTCCTCACATTCTCCAAGTCGCTGTTCCTTCCGCCTTTGATAGATGTCAGCACATGAATTGTCGCACCATCCTGCGTTCTTCGTCTACGGACAAACCATGTATTGCCATCTGTCCTCGCATTCTCCAAGTCGCTGTTCCTTCTGCCTTTGATAGATGTCAGCACATGATTTGTCCATAGGACAAAGAACGCATTATTGTACGACAAGGACAGTTGTAAGTAATGTGTGTAAGAAAGAGCGCGATACATTTGCGACATGAGTTGACATAGGAATGGTTCTTAACAGAGAAGACGATACTATGCGACAAGGACAGACAATACGAATGGTGTACAGAGGAGTCGAAAACAACGAAGGGAATAGAAAAACGTGGTTTGCGAAAATCAAAAATCCAAAAAAAGCACTTGAACATAATAAGTAGGATTAGAGCCAACTATTTATGAATCGGATATTAAGAGCTTAATAATTTTTTAACTTTGAAATAAACTGTGTTTAAGTGTTATTTCTATTTCGTTTCTACTGGTCAAAAGTGTTTTAATAAAAACAATAACTATTCTATTCATTAAAAATGCCTATCGATCAAAAACGGCTTAACGGTCCAGAAGTAACTGTGCCTTATCATATTTACTCTGATCTCGATGAAAAAAGTGACGAAGTAAAACACGATGTTAGTGAAAGAAGTGATAAACGGACCAACAATGAAATGCGAAAAATATGTAAGACTGTGAATTACATCATAATTTGATCGGTATCTACGATCTTTTTTATACTTTAATATGGAAAGGGTTATTTAAAAAGTCAAAATATTATTCAAAAAGAAATGTTACAAACACTTATAGGTATTTTTAACGTTAAATTAAAACTAAACCTAACCATATAAATGTAAATTAAGCGAATAAATGTAAATAGTAAACAGTTAAAAAGAAAGTTTAATAAAATATTTGTTAACAAAATAGCTGTGGTGTAGACTTAGGGCATGGTAGAACTCTAACTCATTATTTGTGCGGTTTAGGCTAAGGTTATGCTTAGATTTAGTGAACGAATCGTGAAATTAGAAAATTTAATATACGGTTTGTCTTAGATTTAGATTAGGTTTAGATCTAGTTTTAATTTACAATTAAGAGCACTTATAATTGTTTGCGACACTTTTCTTTTGATATTTGCTTATTTAAATCTTAATATATTAAAGTTTGAAAAATTTGGAGATACTGACTAAATTGCTGGCTATTACTTTTTACATTACCGATAAATATATGCAAGTAAACAATATAAAAGTAATTGTTTACGTTTTTATTTTTACAGTTTTAAAAACAGGTATAGTTAGTCAAGCCAAAGGTTCTGCATATATAGAATTGGGAAATACAAAAGTAGTTTGTTCGGTGTTTGATCCTAGGGAGGTATCAAACAAGAATGGCTACTGCGCACAAGGAGAAATTTATTGTGAATTTAAATTTGCGCCATTCTCTTGTCAAAAACGAAAAGTTCATCAGCAAAATGCAGAAGAAAAACAATATAGCTTAATTTTACAAAGGGCATTAGAACCAGCTGTGTGCTTGGTAAATATATGTATATATATTATCAGTCTTATTAATAATTTAAAATAAAAAACATAAGTAAGATATGTGTGTAGAACATTCTATTGATTATGCAATTATAAAATTTTATAAATTTATATTATTCTTTTGACATAGAATTGTGCATGTAATAACTGTTACAAATTGATATAATTACTGATAGAAATGTCATTTATCTTGTTGTAATAGAATCAAGACTAAAGTTAGCAATCTAATTTAAAATGGGTTCAGTTATGTACATAGTAACTTACTTTTTAAAAAATTATTTATCTTAAGTAAAATCAATATATATAAAACCAATTTATTTTTATTTATTTAATTTATTCTATGTTTTATATATTCTCAGAATCTAGTTAATTTTTTCCATACATTATGATTCAGTATTCATAAAGAAAATATTATGATTATAGTATGTATCAAATATTTTCACTCATTCCTGGTATTAAAAATAGAAGATTGCATTTTTTAAAACAAAATATGAATATATTGTGCATATGATAAATTGAAATATAATATGGCTCTTTCAGCATGAATTTCCTAATTTTCAAGTAGATGTATATGTAATGGTCTTGGATAATGCTGGTTCTTCATTAGCAGCTGCAATTATGGCTGCTAGTACTGCTTTAGCTAATGCAGGTGTTCCTATGTTTGGTTTAGTTACAGCTTCTACTATAGTAAGTAATATCATTAAAAAATTTACTACTAAGATTGCAATTTTTTCATCAATTACTTTGTTTCATTGTCTGTGTTTTAACTATTAATTTTAACAAAAATACAGGGTATATATGATAATCATTACCTAATGGATCCTACGGACATAGAAGAAGCAATATGCAATACACAACCAGATAACCAAGGCGATTTTAATCATGGGACAATTACATTAGCTAGTCTTCCACAACATAATCAAATATCTGAAGTATTTTTAATTGGCAGTATTAACACAAACTCTGTTGTACAAGCAACAGAAATTTTAACAGCAGCTAATAAAGATATTTGTCCTGTACTTCAACAATGTTTAGTAAAAACTATTATGAAACTACATAATTAAACAAAATAGTAAAATACTTAATTAAGAAACAATTTTGTGTTGTATTTAAATATATATTTCTATAATAAAAAAGTTGTATAATATATATACTTGAATATTTATATAATTCTTATCTGGCATTTAAATACCTAATCAATATTACAATACATCAAAATGCCATCTAATTTTTACAGAGTTATGAACATATTTAAGGATATGGATAATCGTATAAATACCTTTCTTCACTATTATTTGCATATAATAAAATATTAGCCATCTCTATTTAATTGGAACTATACTTAGTGCATTAAATAAAATAAAATTTGTTTTACACCAATAATATATACATTATATAAATATATAAGTTAAAAATCAAATTGTATAGCAATAACTACCTCTCGATCAAGGCACCATGTTATCGAGAAGACACTTTACTTCCTAAGTGGTCGGTATTTTTCCAGGTTATTCCATGAGGATAAATTTTGAAGATCCTGCTTTTAAAAGTTGTCTAATAAAGCTTTGATTGATAAATGTTTAACTTCTCCTTAAATAATTATTTTAACAAAAATATTCTTTAATTCGTTCATTTCATATCTTTAAATATATATTTCACCACATATTTTAATCATTTTTTAAATCTTTTAACGTCACAGAAATACATAAAAAAAGTTTATCTTATTAGTCTTTCACATAAAAACTAAAATAGCTTACCTCAGTTTTACCCACGTAACGCATAATATTAACGGTTTTAAAGAAAAATAAATTCATTGCTTTTTAAAACTCTTCAAAATGGGATAGATATTATCAAATGCTTCGTAGATCTCCTGCCTAACTTTTGCTCCTATTCAAATGATAGTAAGAAAGTTAAAAGAAATATAGAAAATAGTTTGGAGAATGAATTATCAATATATACAAAATCTCCACCTAATAAATATACAATAATTACTAACCTGTTAAAACTACTTTTCCTGAAACAAATATCAGTAAAACGATTCTGGGTTTAACCATACGATATATTAATCCAGGGAAGAGTTCTGGTTCATATGAAGAGAATTGTCCATGCGTAAGTACTAATCCTTCTAATCTAATTGGAAATTTCACATCACAGCTGCCTACCATGTTTTGTATTTTGAAATCAAGAAATTTTGCCTTTATCCAAAATAGATTAAATTAATAATAATCGATAAAAAATAAATGATATATCTTAGGATATTTACTAACAGGAAAACCAAGCTTTTGAATAATTCTGGCATACTTTCTTGCAGCCAATCGAGAATCTTCCTCACTTTTTGCTCCAGTGCAAACCATTTTTCCACTACTAAATATTAAAGCAGTAGTTCTTGGTTCCCTTATCCTCATAATAACTGCGGCAAATCTCTTTGGATTATATTCTGCATTTCTAGCATGAAGAGCTATTTTTTTTAAATCTAACTTGCAGTTTAAATTAACTGTAGAAACAATATTCCTGTAACATAAACAGAACATACTAAATATTTTTCATTATAAATTAATGTTTTTACTAACTGAAGTTGTGGTAGTATTGCTGGATCTGCAGAAGCTGGTGTCATAGGTGTCATAGGACCAGGAGTAGACGGCGCTATAGACGGAGGAGCTATATGATTACTATTTTGTAGATGTGGAGACATCATATTTTGCTATAAAGAATATAATATTTTTTAAATTAGTATTACAGATAGCATTCAATAAATTTTCTATGATTATATTTAATCATACCGGTGTTTGTGGTTGCATAAGACTTTGTGGTGTTGCAAATGTAGGTGCTGTTGCATAGGCATGCATAGTTTTTTGTGGCGTCCCAATCATAAGCATTCCACTTTGGATGTTTGGACTCATAGCATGCAATTGTTGCAATTGATATTGTTGTTGTGGTTGTTGTGGTTGCTGCGACTGTTGCTGTTGCTGTTGTTGTAACGCATTAGGCAAAATTTGCTGATCCTCCTCTGGCTGATGTAAAGGAGTACCAATGCTTGGTATGCTAAATCCGGGACTAGGCAACATCTGATCCATTTTTTTCTTTTATGTTGGAAAATACAACAATAGCAAATACGTAACTCCAAAAAATGTTGAAATAATTTATAGGTAGACAAATAATTGCTGAAGATTCGTAAACGTGCAGTACACTTCTGTAATATCAATGATGCTCATATCTTAAAAAAAATCTTAAACCATTATATTCATAGGTTATGTTCTTCAATAAATAATACTTTGAATTTCTGTCATTATACTTGCTGAAAAAATTAGTATATAAACTCCTTACACAGAAATAAATTCAAATTTTTATTGTATCCTTGTTCTTATTCTTATTTCTTACTCATTCTTGTTTGTTTACAACTACTTAATTTAAAGATTACCATAGATTTGTAACTGCTAAGGTAGGTTTGAATTTTTCTTGCCACTAACAGAGATCAGTTTCTTTTTTCGAAATTAATTCGCAATGATTAGTAAGGAGGTGCTACGATCGCCCAATTACAACGCTTTTCCCTGCTTCGAATTATCCCTGCGTAATGGCGCGGGTAGCGTAGATGGCGCTAGCAATATAATGTAATCCTTTCATAAGAATGAAAGTAAATTAAAGTTTTATGGAAACAAATTGCAAAACCGCAAGTCTGAAGGAAATTCATAAGTTAAGGGTTAGTATTAGTATATAACTACACATAATTATACGGTGCAAATGAATTAATAATGGAAAGAAGTAGGCAGGGTTAAACTGTTTAAATGTTGCGGGCTGTGTAAGGGCGGTTTAAGAAATGGGCGATTTAAATCTATTAACGTAAAGATATTCTGAGTTCACGGATAAGTTCTAATATACAATTTTATATAAAATATAGACAGAAAGTACATAGCTATGATATCAAACCTTGACTTTGATGAAACCCTAACCTTGAGGATATATTGCAAAGACATTAGAATCGGTGAGGAGTTACCTGTTCAACAGCTTTGCCGAATTTATAAAATAATGATTAAAGGAAATAAATAAAGAAATAAATGGGCTTGTATAGATATTTTTTCCTGTTATTAATAACAGGTTTTTGCTTAATTTTTTACATATCTTTATTTATAACATTTAAACAGACATGGTATTAGATTAGGTTTGGGATATTCTTTATTCTCCGGTCGCCTCAAAACGGCTGATTACCTCGATCAAGTTAATTTCAGTCAGATGATAGCTAGAAGCCAATATAGCATCGAAGTAACCTGCTAAATACGATAAAAATTCTCGACTTTGTATACGCTTAATCTTTGAACCATTGGATTCCGCATCTTAAAACTTATTTTTTTTAGGTCGAATCGTCACGTCGGTAAATACAGGATCGTAAAGAGAACGGCTCAATAATGTTTCGTCCCCTAAACTAAAATTTAGCCTTTTAATCAAATCATATAAATTATAGATATTACATAAATGTGAGTTGCGTTGCGACGTTACTATCTAACAGTAAGTACCTAGTTAGCCACCTTGTGATCATTCGTATTTATCATTCATATAATACATATGTATATAAATGATTTATATTTGTATGTATATATGTAAAAGCATATGGTGTACCACGAATGAGTAAAACTAAAGATTTTTACTAGAAATTATAAAATACACGTTGTATCAGGTATAGATGATAACAAACATACTTATTTACTTGTACAGCACATGTATTCTTACTAGTTCTACTGAGACTAAACTAACACACATAGAAAAGTTCAGATATGTAATTACTATAAATCTTCTAATTTTCATAGATTAAAACGCAACTGTAATATAATTAATAAATTGAAAGCAAAGATAATAAGATACAGGGGAAAAGTTATTAAGAAGAAGTAATATGCCAGTGATGGAGTCTTCTAAATCATTATTAGGTAAAATTGCATATGTTTTTATAATTTCTCAAAAATAATTTATTCTCAAAAATAAAAATTTTTATTCTTTAATAAAATTTAAATTATCTTTAATATATATATTATTTTTCTATAAAGGGATAAAGAAGTTTTACAATTTTCTTTCAGATGCAATTTATACTTCTCAAAAGTATGGGAACGATGAGACTGGCAATGGTACTGACACTAATCCTTTTAAAACGATTTTAAGAGCAATGCGTTATGTAGGAAAAGAACCATTTCCACCATTTTATCAAGATTCTAACGAGGATGGAAAAAAATATATGATAGTATCGAAATCACAATTTAAAAAAGCACAAAAAATTTGGGCAAGGAATGAATATAAAAATGAAGACAAACAAAAGAAGTTATTAGAGGATGAAGAGAAAAGATTGAAGAACTTGGAAGAAGCTAAAACAATTATAATTCAAGAAGATACCACCTTGTCACCTGCAATTTGTATAAAAATTCGAGATAGTATCTATCATCGAGATCAACGAGTAAAACTTTTTGGATGGGTGCATAGGCTTAGACGTCAAGGTATAATATATATATTTGTAACCTAAATTTTAAATTATGTATTCACTTTGTACCTACTAACTTAGCATTAATATCTCACACCTTTTTAGGGAGGGCACTTATGTTTATTACATTGAGAGATGGAACAGGCTTTCTACAATGTGTACTTAGCAATATTTTATGCCAAACGTACAATGCGTTGACCTTATCCACAGAAGCTTCCATTGAAATATTTGGAACTCTCAAGATCGTACCAGAGGGAAAAAATGTATGATACCAGATGTAATTTTAACAAGAGCTTCTCAAATTTCTATATTTCTTATCCTTTCTAGGCTCCGAATGGACATGAATTACATGTTGATTATTGGAGATTAATAGGAACATCTCCTCCTGGTGGTGCAGATTCCATTTTAAACGAAGAAGCTCTTCCTGATGTGCAGTTAGATAATAGACATATTATGATTCGTGGTGAAAACGTAAGATAATTGGTGTAATAAACCATTTATTAAAAGTATAACTATAGAAAAATAATAAATATAAATTTTTATTTGGTCAAATAAATTTCAGTGAATTCATTTGTTTTAGACATCTCGCGTATTACTTGTAAGATCTGTGTTGATGCAGGCATTTAGGGATCACTTTAATGAAAAGGGTTACAGTGAAGTAACACCACCAACATTAGTGCAAACGCAGGTAGAAGGTGGATCAACATTATTCAAGCTAGATTACTTTGGGTAAGCATACCACTTATTTGAATTTATACTTGTTCATTAAAACAGTATTGTATTCTTAATCTAATTTAATTATCATTTGAGAATTTAACCTTTTGTTTTAGAGAAGAAGCATTTTTGACTCAAAGTTCACAGCTTTATTTAGAAACTTGCCTTCCAGCAATGGGTGATGTATATTGTATTGCGCAGTCTTATAGAGCAGAACAATCTCGGACTCGGAGACATCTTGCAGAGTAAATATGCAGAATTTGATGTTTTTTACTTTAATATTCAGAGCGTATTTTAAGTCAAATTCATATAAAACATTTAACTTCCAGATATACACATGTGGAGGCAGAATATGCATTTATTACATTCGAAGAATTATTGGATCGATTAGAAGATATGATATGTGATGTTGTTGATCGTGTCCTTAAATCAAAGTTTGGTTATTTAGTCAAAGAATTAAATCCTGATTTTAAAATACCACGAAAGCCATTCAAAAGAATGGATTACAAAGATGCAATCGAATATCTTCGAATTAACAATATAACCAAAGATGATGGAACATTTTATGAATTTGGCGAAGTACATCCAATAAAATTTTTTGATTATTGTTTTGCTATAAAATTCTTATCCTTTGTTTTATTTTCGTTAGCGGGAAAAAGGAGGGAAAGAAATAATAATCTTTTTCATCTATAGGACATTCCAGAAATGCCAGAGAGAAAAATGACCGATATAATAAATGAACCGATAATGTTGTGTAGATTTCCTGCAGAAATCAAATCATTTTATATGCAACGTTGCGCTGATGACAAACGTCTTACAGAATCGGTGGATGTGCTTTTACCGAATGTTGGTGAAATAGTTGGAGGTTCGATGCGTATTTGGGACTATGATGAATTGTTGGAAGGCTATTCTAGTGCAAACATAGACCCAAAACCATACTATTGGTATACCGATCAGGTAGGCATCATCGATTCTGTTTGTGATGACATATTGTCTTATGTTAATTTCGCTAAATTTTTTATGCACTTTTCTTTTAGCGAAAATATGGAACTTGTCCTCATGGTGGATTTGGATTAGGTCTTGAAAGATTTTTATGCTGGCTTTTGAATAGATATCATATACGCGAAGCATGTCTTTATCCACGTTTCTTGGAACGTTGTCGACCTTAGAATATAAGCTATGAACATTATTATTTATATCTGATGAATGAATTTGCGTTATTAATAGATAAATTATTGCAAGCTTTCAGAAATTTAATTCCGACAGAATTATTGGAAAATGAGAAATCTCTGTATTCAGAAATAAATCAAGATTAAAGCAATTATCAATTTATGAATTTGTGATTTATGTTTGAACATATCTATATATTAATATATATTCCGATCGGACCGATTGACCGTTACGGAATGAGGTGCGATGTATAAAATAGGAGAGACAATAGTGAAGGAAATGTTCTTATGTTTCTCTTAACCGTCGTAACGATCACCTATCGGAATATATCGCGATCATTGGATTGACATGGTCGGTGACAACGCCGAAAATCAAATCAAAAATTGGCCAATTCAAGAAATTTTATTTTCAAGAGTGCCAAATGATTATATAAATAAACCACTATATAATTAATTAACCAATAATTATACTTAAAGTTAATATTTTTATGATGTATTTTAATCCAAACAAATTGAAGATAATTTTTTTGATCCAGTTTTAAGACTTTCTATATCATATTGCAGTATACGTTTTTGCTGTATTTGATTATAAAGAATATTTTCAAGTGCAACTATATCAACTTTGTGCTCATGTTCTATTTTTAGCATATTTTCCTGTAAAATGAAATAATAATTAAGTTAAATAATCTAAAAAATGTAATTACGCAGTATATTGATATATGCAGATGCAACAAAATTTCTCTTACTTCTGAGAGTAAAGTTTGTTCCAAAATTTTTTTAAGTTTGAACTTTTCTTTCTCTAATATTGTCAAAAAACTTAATTTTTCGGTATTATTTCGAATTAAAGTTTTTAAAACAATTAATCCTTTATTACAATTCCATTTTGCATCTAAAAAATTTTACTATTAAAATTGTTTGGTAAGTTTTTATCAAAATAATTTTATAAAATTCCAAATTTTTGTAATTTACTTTCTATGTTTTTAGATAAACTCTTCATAATTTTCCGTACATCAATTTTTGTATCATAAATTAATCTTTGTAAAATAGTCTGATAAAGGTTAATCAAAGACACTTTACAACCAAATTTTTGTATCATTTTTTCTTTAATGTGTTCCTTCAGCTTCTTATTTTGAGTTTCCATATATTTTAAGTCCAATTTTATTCGTTTTAGATGTACTTCATTTTTCCTGCAATAAACCTTTAAATATATTCCGTTTTTAGAAACTATTATATTTTTCAGTATACTTGCGGGTTTCTTCTAAGTTGTATGTTTCATCTTGCAATTCTCCAACTCTGGCATATAAATTCGCTAATTCTTTTTTATTAAAAACTATACAATTTTGAATGCTTGCAGTGCATCCAGAGTCTAATATGTGCTGTAATTGATGAAGTTTTAATATGACTGTTACATTAATTTCATTTAATTTTTTTTGCTTATCCAGCTATGAAAAATAAAACGCTTTAGTTCATAAGTTGTTTTGCAAATTATTATGTATATAATATAATATTGTTTAAAAATACCACAAAATTTTGCAGTTCTTCTTCATTGTATTTTAAAGTACTTTCAATAATTCTTAAATGTTTGATATCAGTATCTAATTCTTTCTGCAATAATTCTATTTCTCTTTGTTCTTCTCTGATTTGCAATTCATATGTATATCGTTTTTCTCTCATAGAAAATGCCATGTCATATAATTGTGTATCACAGCCCACTGGGCAGATATTTTCATCAAATGGAATGTACTCAGCTTCAGAATCTATTGTTTCATCTGTTTCTTCAGAACTAGTTTCTGATGATTGTGTAATCGAATCTAAAGAACCTACAAATTATAATTACGAAAATTAACTATGAAAATTACTGAAGTTAACTAATCTAACAAATTTAGCTCAACTAAAAATTATAAAGTTAAAAATTTTAGAAAGAAAATTTAATACCATTTTGTTTTTTTAGTGCTGTATATTTTCTCTTGAATATTTTTTGAAGGAAATTTTGAAATTTATTATCAGCAATAGCTTTTGTAAAGTCAGTAGCGGTATCTTTAATTTTTATATGCAATTTTTTTATTTCTTCTTCTCGTGCAGCAATATTAATATTTGTAGCTTGCATCTATTAACATCATGTATTAATATAATGTTGTTAATAAATAATTGGTTAATATATAAATCATTATTATCTTTGTTATAGGGATAATAACCTTTAACATCATTGTAACACGTTCATTTGATTTATCAATAACTTTCTCTTCAAGTGCATGTTCCATTGTTTCAGATTCCCGAAGGATCATAAATTCTTCGTATAGAGTTAACAAATTCAGATTTATATATGTACTTTGATATACTACGTCTAATCGATATTCTTCTAGTTCATCTAAATCTTTTTCCAATTGTTTGTATTCGGCACTGATATATCGTAAAATACAATCTTGTTCATATATTTTTCGCCACATTCGAGAACGTTTCATTTCACGTTCCCAGGTAGTTTGAACAGAGTCATTTATATTAAGATTTCGAATTAAATCTCCAGCTATGGATGAATGATCCTTTATTTTCATTTGTGAAGCAGAAATAAGAATATAGAGACTTTCTTGTCCTTTGTGAAAGATAGCTTTATCATCACAATATAATACTTCATATTCTAAATCAGAATGATCTATTAATTGATCTATAATTAATGATTGCCTTTGGCGTTTTACTTGTTGCACCTTTTCCGACATAGATACATATTTCTGAAGCTATAATGGTATTATTATAAAAAGGGATCTTACATAAATTTAGTTACAAGTAATCATTAATTATATCTAACTAACTAAAAAAATATAACTAACTTCAAGATTATGTTCAGGAAATTCAATATCAAAATATAGTTTTGGTGGATGTGGTAAAGGTTTTATATTTTTTAATGGAATTTCTGTGTGAATTTTTTTAAGAACTTCTGTTAATTTAGTAACATCTTTCTGCATCTTTTCTTTTTTCAATGCAATCGTTTTCAATTTTGTATTAAAGTTCTCTCGCAAATGATGAAGCTATAAAAAATAATTATGTCAAAAACTACTGTAACATTAAATTTTGTATCAATTTTACCTTATCTCTACAATCTATAAGTTGTTTATATTTTATGGCGGCAGTTTCTTTTTTCTTCATTAAACTAAAGTCAACATTCATTTTCAAATTGTATTCACCAATGGATTGTTTTGCCTTTTCAAGGAAAACTGCATCTTCCAAACGACTTTTAACTAAATTTGGCTTCTTTGCATGTAGTTTCTGCCACTATATACAACATATTTTTGAAAGATACACATCACTTTTATTGTGATCTTTTCTATAGTAAAGTACTTACTTCTTTCTGTCGTTCAATCAATCTAGCTTTCTTTTCCTTGTACTTTAACAACATTCGATTGATTTGTAACCCTAATCCAGATGATAAATCGCTAAAATCTTCAGCTAAGAGTCCTTCCAAATATTGTATTTCTTGTTCTTCTGATTTCTGTTTGTCTTCCTTAACCTGTTCTTGCATTATTCTATAATTTAGTAACAAGATGCATATGAAAAGAGTAAAATATCTTTAAATAATTTACATGACTAAAAATTAGTTAATTAATAATAGTTCATACAAATATTATAAATAGTAAAGGACATACAAAGTTGTTTTTTCCCAGAATAAATTATTATCCAAATTTAGCTGCAATTCCATTTCTTGTAAAATAATTTAAAGTTAAGAAACATAATATAAATTTATACAATAAAAAAATAAAAATACCTGCCTGCTTTCTGTTGCTCATCTTTGTCCTTCAGCAATTTCATACATTTTAAAATGCTGTCAGTATCTAGGTGTAATTCTCTCAAAGAATATACTGCTCTATTTTCATCTCTGTTTTTAAATTTTCATAAACAACCTTGTAATTTTAGTAAACACTATTTAATGAACATAATTAAAAAAACAATAATACTTACAATATACCATGCACTGCAAAAGGTAAGTAAGTAATAGATGTAACAAAATGGTCCATAAGCTTTTGTAATTCTAATTTCCTCTTTTCTACTTCAAATTGTAGCTTTCGTTCTGTTAAGGTTTTATGTGTATTCAGTTGCTGTTCTAAGTCTTCTACTATTCTAGGATCCAGCTCAAACTGTGATATTCGTTGTGAATGCAGGAGATGTTTATTCCTTAATTAACGAAAGAAATCTCAATAATAGACTTTAACAAGCATGATGATTATGATAATGACAATAGTAATAAAAGTAATAATAATAGTAATAATAACAAGAACTATAATAAATAAATTACATGAAAAACATTGAACCAAAGAATCAAGAAATATAAAATCCAGGCAATTCCAAATTAAACATATATATAATTAATTACCACATTACAAAAGAGAGGACATCAAAATAATAATAATATAAAACAAGATCATTTGTTGCTTTGGTCCTTTGCTTCTGTAATTAAGAAAACAGGACATATACCTTGTAATAATTTTAACATATTCTTCTGTTAAATCATGTATGATTTCAAGTACTTTTTCCTTTTTCTTCTCTGCAACTGAAAAAATTCTATCTTGTTCTATTTTAGTAATTACTTCTTCCAAATTTGGATAATCAGCATCTTCAATATCTTCGACACTTTCAGGCTAATTATAAATATTGCAATTATAAGTACTAAATTTAACTTAATTGAAAAATAGTTACTGAGAAATTAACTTACTATAAAAAGAGAATACTCTAACTTTGGTACTTCATATTCCTCATATGGTGTATCATCATTGATTTTAAAAGAAAATATATTTCCATCTTGGCCACATGTTAACAATATTTCTTTATTATAACCGAATAAAATATTAGAGATGTGTCCATTATAATGATCATGTGTTTGTAAAATCCAACAGTCTGAAAAATCTAATGGATCTTTGTCCTTTATCTTAACGACGTAAAGCTGTCCATATTGTGTTCCCAAATATAAATATTTCTTATTTTCCCTAAAAAAATCCGTAATTTTTTACTTTTATATATTTTATTTTTTTTTTTAATATTTATAAATGTCCCTACTGAAAAAGGAAATTATGCATTTCTGTGTCTATTGCATGTTCGATTATTCTACTCCTAATAGGTTTATTATGTTTTAATTTTACAGATAATGGACGTGGATATTCGTAAATATATCCTGCATCAAACCCAGCCATAAATAACCATATGTTTCCATCAATGCCATATTGTGCTATTAAAACTTTATTTGGAATTTCTGGAATATAAATTTCTGGGAGAATCATTTCTTTTTCATCAAGTTCCGCTAAAAAAATAAATAAATAAAAAAATGCAATATGCAATTTAAATTAAATTACTAAAACGTAATTTAAAATAAATAATTACTAAGAAATGTATCTTCATCAATTATAATGTGAGGATTTTCAGCAATTAATCGTTCCATTTCTTTTCTCCTTTCTTTGAGTCTTTCTTCTTTCTCTGCTTCATATTTTTCTTTTATAGTTTGTCTTTCTATCGCAGACTTCACTGATTCAAATTTAAATGATGCAGGTCTACATTTAACTAATTCATAAGAAGTTGTTGTGTATGACTGAGGTATCATAGGCAATTTTACTTCCATACAATCTCCTTGTAAGCATCCAATTAATAGAGTTGCTTCCTATTTGTATGATTAATTATAATTATTGTTTTTTTATTACGTTTTTTTGTATTCAATAACTGTATTTACTTCTTGAGGATTCCATGTCATGCAAGTAGCAGGTGATGGAAGTTTCACATAGCCAATAGGTGCAATTGTAGGATAATTATTGGTAGTATGAATATTAAATAGAAAAATAGTGGCATCATCGCTACCCGTTACTAATAAGCTAAAAATAAGTCATATATAACAATTAAAGTACAATCATTTTGTTCATATAATACGCACCTACAAGACGTATTTAAAGACATTACAGTAATTGGCATCGAATGTGGTTTTAAAACTTGAATTAGTTTTGTATTATCCATTTTTACATTTCCGGTATTTGTTGTTTGTATTGTTACTGTAATCATCCTAATAATACCATTTTCAAAAGCACATACGAGTGTTGAACCTGTTTTTTCAATCTAAACATTTCTATGAAATACTATTTGTATAAAATATAACGCTTAAAAATAAAATTAAATAATTTACCTTACATGGAAGCCAAATTACTTGACTACTAGTGTCATAAAATTTATAAATCAGATTTAATTTTTTTTCTATGTAGTTATATATATGCAAATTTCCATTTTTATCAAGCGTTGCTACAAAGGGTCCCCAATCTGCTGTATCCATATCGACAATAGGACCAGCATGACATGTAAAAAGTTTTTGTTGAACATGTTCTTTTTTACTAGTACAAAGGTCAAGTAGCCACAGTCCCCCATTTCCATCCTATTAAATATTTGTTTGAATATTGAAATGTTGGAATGTTTCCTAAATACAATGTGCTTACTTACCTGAGCATACCACATGGTTTTTTCAGGATTATCTGGTTCCTGCTTTTGGATACTCATAAGCATTGCATTTTCTATTCCCTCTGCAATTTGAAATTCGTAAATTGGTTGAATTTCAAGAAATTGTTCATTATCAGAAAGATCAGCATGGTCTATGGTCTCATAGAACCAAAATCGTATCCATCCATCAGATCCTACACTACCGCAGATCATAATATAATTTATTGTATATACGTTTTTTTTAATTTTTAATCATATAAGTTTTTGTTTTATTACCAACTGATATAATTTCTCCACTAAGCAACTCAAATTGTGAGATATAGCCAACATGTGCTGGCTCCTTATTTTTTCTACGTGCTTCCAATTTGATTAAACTTTCATCCCATAAGAGTATGTTACCCCACTCACAACCAGAGACAATCTAAAAAATTTATTCAAATTTATACATTTAAAACAGCTACAAATATTTATTATTTAATAGATTTAATGTTTTCTTACAGTCTCGTTTGGCATGGGATGAATTGCTATAATATCAGAGATTTCAGTATTCCCAAATTTACCAATTTCACCTTTAAGTTTTAATCCAGTAAAAGTTTTAGACATTTTCCAAAATTTAATATGTCCTATTCCACTAGACGTTAACTGGCCAGGAATATATTTAGAAAAAGTGACATTATATACATCTTGAACATAAGATTTACATTGCAAAATAATGTTTGATTCTTTCCAATTCCAAAGTGAAATATAATAATCAGGTTCACCACCTTACGATGCCAATAATAATCCATCTGGACTATAATTTATCAAAATGTAATTTTATACCTTTTGTAATGAAATAATAATTGTGTAGGTTCATGATTACCTGTATGATAAATGAAAATAACGTTTAGTTGTTCCACCTTTTAAAACAATTATAGTTTTCATAAGTGGCCAGTTAAAAATATTTATTAGAGGGTTTTCTCCATTTGCCCCAACAGCAATGTGTTCAAAAATAGGATTTTTCTAAAAATAAAATATAATAGAATTTTTTAAATTTGAACCTTTTTTAGTATTGAAAAAAAGATACAAATATTTACCGATATGTGCCCAATACCAGTACCCACAGAACCTATTTTAAACCACATTTTATTTTCTTTTACATTGAAAAACTGAATTAAATTGCCAGCAGCAAAAGCAATAGTATTTGTATCGACTACACAAAGATTGAAATACTTTCGACAGTTATATCCATAAGAATGACTAACAGATATTTAAATATATAATATGTAAGAAGAAAGATGTAGTGAAAGAAAAATGATTATTTTTTATTAAGGATACAAAAATTCTAAAATATTTTCAGGTATAGTTCCATTATCGGGTTTTCGAGCTATAAGTGAATATTCCTCTTTTTCCTCCTCTTGATTTATGTTTTCTTCTTTTTGCTCAACGCTTTCATACTCAGTTTCCCAATTTAATTCTATATTTTGTCCTAGATCTTCACCACTTACGGATTCAAATTTGCCACCATCGGCCATTTTGTTATTTGAAGCAGAGAGAGCTAATATAAAACAAACATGTATTTTCTCAATAATTTCAATTACACTTTATTTTAATTGAAATTTTGTTATATACTGTTATAAGTAATTATTGAACTGTCTAGATTTTCTTATCAGATTTCTAGACACGAGTGCGGTTTAATTCATAATTTGATAGTTTAGGGGCGTCAACAAATGTGACTCGATCCCGTGTATTCTTGTTAATCGATTGTCAAGTGCAGCAATTGTAGCATTGGTTAGCTTATAAAGACAGATCAATCATGGCAAGTAATTATTAAGTGTATTAAGTGTTGGTAAATGTATTTGTTTTCATTACTTCAGTAGTGTAAAATATAATCCCTTCTTTTTGTGTAATAATAAAGATTATTTATTTACAAAATTATTTATCAATTCAAACAGAATAAACTCTAAAAAGTTGTCAAATAATGTACAGATCCGTTTCATCCTCATTCAAAACAGAGCTGGAAAAACGAGATTGGCAAAATGGTATATGAATTTTGATGACGATGAGAAGCAGAAGCTAATAGAAGAAGTTCATGCAGTGGTGACTGTACGAGATGCTAAACATACTAACTTTGTTGAGGTAAATTTTATATATCATGTATCATTATAATATGTATTAAATATTGAATTTTTCATATTTTAGTTTCGTAACTTCAAAATTGTATATAGAAGATATGCTGGTTTATATTTTTGCATTTGCGTTGATGTCAATGATAATAATCTATGTTACCTAGAAGCAATACATAATTTTGTTGAAGTACTAAATGAATATTTCCATAATGTATGTGAGTTGGACCTTGTGTTTAACTTTTATAAGGTAATTTTTTATGTATGTGTATATCTAAATTTATATTACAACGTAATTTTATTCTAATGTGAAACTTGTTATAGGTCTATACAGTTGTAGATGAAATGTTCTTAGCTGGTGAAATAAGGGAAACTAGTCAAACAAAGGTATTGAAACAACTCCTGATGTTAAATTCATTGGAATAAACTTATTTAACATTATTTAATTCTATTAATTGAATATATTATATAAATGTAAAAAGTAAAATACATCGAGGACAAAAAATTTATTAATTTTCATTGCTTTTTTTACATGATAAATTTAGGATACTATTATGTAAAAATATAAAAATGCTAGAATAAATGTTAGTGAGAAACATTTTAAGAATTTATATTGATTGTTAAAATTTCATACAAGCAATGTATTTACTAATCAATTTTATTATATGATGCATTTTGTTGAATGATATACATACTCTATCTTATGTAAATTTTAAATGAACTTGAAAATAAATATGTTTGAAAGTTATAATAAAAACATTTTATATGTTGCTACATATAAACATAACATATACTATTACTTATTCTGTATTAATTAAAAGATGCATATAAATATTACAATTTTATCAATAAACAAAAATATAACTTTCGCATATAAACTGAGATTTTTTACTGCAAAGTTAATATATACAATTGATTTTTAAAAGTTCTGCTTGAAACTATATTAAATGTATACGCAAAATGTAAGTACTTGAAGCATTACATATAATTAATTTTCATATTATAATTTTTATACATACTAATTCTATGTGTTAACAAATTATATGAAAAGTATGATATTTTAAATAAATATTTGACAATTGTTTGAAAGAATTAAAAATATTGAAATTATTATAAATTAATTATATATCGTAATATGCATTAATACAATTCATATTTTAAATGTATATCTTTTTTATCAACGATATTTTATTTTTAAATAGCTATTAAATTTGAATATCTTCATTATCATAGTTTTGAAAATAGTTTGGTTAATACATCAATATTCGTTTCAATATAATCGATATTCGATATGCGATTAATCGATGACTTAGATTATCGACTTACGTAATAGAAGCGAACTTCATTGATGTGGATAAGTGAGCTTCACGGAGATAAAATATCAATTATATGTATATACGTATATTTAATAATTGTAGTTAATGTTGTTTCTAAAATACATATAATTGCTATTTTATTATATTATTAACTAATAGAAATGAATAGTGTTTGGTTTGGATCAAACTAACTATCGTTTAGTGAATCTGCGAATAAAACTGGTCGTATTGTACAGTTTATCAATATTTATAAGTTAAAAACGGTATTAGCATAAAATTCATGAAGTATATTTTCCTGCTCATATGACAAAGAACAATTGAAAAGTTAATAAGAAAAATAATGATACACAGAAGCTTTTTACTACAATGGATTTTAGTGGTGATATTCACAATCACTATCATTTATTTAAAAATGAAACTAAATTTCCTGGAGGATCACTACAAACTATTGCGTAGGCGTTATAATAGACAATTAATTTTATTAATTCATAACAGCAAAAGTTTCATCCTTTTAATATTTCGTTCTGTTAAAGGTGATGGAATAACATAGGTATCCTATCGTACTTCCAGACAATGCCATCACGCAAGAACAAAACAATATTCAAAGTGGGATTGAAGCTAGTGAGCATTCTTACAAATCAACTTTTGATGATCTCATCATTATCTACAACAGGGTACCAAAGACAGCATCAACCAGCTTTGTAGGTTTGGTCTACGATCTGTGCAAACACAACAAATACCATGTTTTACATATTAATGTTTCTAATAACATGCATACGCTTACACTTCCTAATCAGGTAATATTATATCATCCTTGATTTGTTATTATTTATTAATTCATTTGTAATATATGTTAAAAAATTATAGATTCAATTTGCAAATAATATAACTGTTTGGAATACAAAAAAGCCAGCATTCTATCATGGTCATGTTGCATTCTTGAATTTTGAAAAGTAAGTATACATAAATATTCATTATGAAAAACATTTGTTTTATTTTTAAAAATTGTGTTTATGCTTTAGATTTGGTGTAAGACAATCGCCTTTATACATAAATATCTTGCGTAAACCTTTAGATAGATTTGTTTCCTATTACTACTTTTTAAGATATGGAGATAATTTTAGGCCACATTTAATCAGAAAAAAGCATGGAGACACCAAGGTTCGTATTCATAATAATAATAATAATAATAATTTATATTTATTATTATTATATTAATCATGCTAAATCATATATATTTTTGTAGACTTTTGATGAGTGTATTGAGGCAGGACAACCAGATTGTGATCCTGACAATATGTGGTTACAAATACCATTTCTGTGTGGTCATGATCCTGCTTGTTGGTAAGATTTAATAAATTATTACAGTTATCATAATTTATAATGAACAAATATGATTTAATAGGGAAATTGGAAATAGTTGGGCATTAGAAGAAGCAAAAAGAAATTTACAAAAACATTATCTCCTTGTAGGAGTGACAGAAGAATTAACAGAATTTGTAGAAATTTTACAAATTGTACTTCCACGTTTCTTTAGAGGAGCCTATAATTCATTTTTGCATAGTAAGAGATGATATAATCGAAATTTTATTAAGAAATAAGATTTTTTAAATTACTAATGAATTATTAAATTGCAGATAATAAATCACATTTGCGGCAAACTACTCAAAAAATCAATCCACGACCTGAAACAATAGACAAAATACAAAAATCTGTTGTTTGGAAGATGGAAAATGAACTGTATAACTTTGCTTTAATGCATTTCCATGCTGTAAAGAAACGACTTATAAATGCTTCTCCTCAAGATGTAAATCAACGATTTATGTATGAAAAGATACGTCCAAAATAAATTTACTTTTTTAAGCAGAGATACTTTTTGAAATTGTTATAAAATTAGAACGAACTTCAAATTTATAATATTAAATATAATATAATTTTTTGATAGAATGTGTATAGGTAATGAAATAATTTATTCAATGCTCTATGAGTCTTTACATTGAGGTTTGAAGTTTGTTATCTGACTTTAAAGCAAACATATAAACGGGGTACAATCCACGTGGAAAGTTATGTTGTTGTTCTTCCTTTATACAAGCTAAATTAGATTCCTGAAATATACGATAGAATTCAGAAAGAGGTCGTGTCACTGATGAATCCTTTGTATCAATCTCCAAATTTTCAGAACTAGTCACATTTTCTTTGATCACTATTACACCATTAGATTTTAGGCCACTCCTATAAAAGTTTTATTAGATGATTAAAAATAGTTTCTAATTTTTATTAAGGCTAAACAAAATACTTACGAACACTTTTTTAGGAATTCTATCAAATCATCACGCTTTAAATGACCCAAAACCCATTGGCACCAAATGACATCATACTTGGCAGTAAAGCAAAAGTTTTGTAGTCCTTGAAATATGATTTAATCAATTAAATGTCTTTTCTACTTTGTATAAACCAATGGAGTATTACCAATTGGATAATAGTTGCAAATTCTTGTTGAATGACTTTTCAAACATGTTTTAGCTACTTCTAGAAATTTTAAATTTTGCTCCACTAAGTCAACATGTTTAAAATGATTTAATAATAAATTCTTAGTTATCCTTCCTATGCCTGCACCACAATCTAATGCATATGTCTTCAATGGAGGATTTTTTAACTGAAATAAAACAAACTTTAGGTATCATAATATTTAAAAAATTTAATGATAACAATCTTGAATATTACAAAATTAATCATTATGATATATACCTCAAACAAAGCCTTTAAAAATTTTGTGGATCCCTTTATATCAATTTGAGAAATAAATCCAAAACCTCCAAGCATTCCATCTATTGTAGGTGGAACATGTTCCCAGTATTTGACAGCTGCTGTATAAAAATCATGTCCTTCAAGTGTACTTTCTTCTTTTTCCATCTTTGGTGATGATAAATAATACATCTTATCTATGTAATCAATAACATAATCAATTTCATTTTATCTATATATTCAAAAAATTTAATTATGTAAAACGAAAAACAATCAAAACACCATGTAATGTGTTCAAAGAAATTAATAAAAAGTGAGCATTGACTTCTTCATAAAAACTAAATATTTTGATACTTTTTATATTTAATAAAAACCTGCTATATTATGAAATAATGTTTATATATAAATAAGATATTGTTAACAAAAATTTTATGAATAGAACTGACATTAAAAATTGTATACTTTATCATCGACATTTAATAAATTATATCGACTTATATCGATTATAAAATATCGATATATTGCTTGTTCTGTGGAGTCGAAATATCGACAACATATCGATTACTGTATATAAAAGCTTTTGTACAATTTAAAGATAAATTTATTAAAAGAATATTACGTAGGAAAGAACCAAAATCTCTACATAGTACGAAAATTTATACATAAATTTTCAAATGGTGGATTACATTGCGTATGGTTAAAATAAATTGTGTGCAGTAGTTGTGCGTACTCACTGGTCGGTTTGGTTAGGATAAAATCGATGTTAGTCGTTAGTGAGCAGTTCCCTTGGAATCATGGCAGAAGTACGACTTTATGATTCAACAATTTGTCGGTTATGTGCAGAAGATAATGGTAATGGAGAATTACTCTATATGGCAGATGGTGATGATCCAGATTTAAGTTCTATGGTCAATCGGTACTTGCCGCTCAAGGTACAAAATTTCGAAACATTAGACTCTAACTTGACTTCCTGCTTTATACACAAATACTACCAGAATCAAATGTTCGATATTTCCTCCTGATACTGTACACTGTACATTGTTATTTACTTTGTCTGTTATTTGTCTGAGAATTTACTATAATTTTTATAAATGTTAGTATGATTGCAGAACATTGTCTTTGTTAATAAAATTTTTTAAATGATAATAAATATTCTAGTTATGTTCATGATTTAATGTTAAACATATTCGTTACTGTGTATTGTTATTAATCCTATTCAATTTGATTCGATGATTATTTTAAAATATTAATGTTTTTGTTCGTCATATAAGTTTCATTTTAAGATGTACAAAATTTCAGTTTTTCTAAATAATCTTTTGCAAAATGTAAAAATAATAAATATCAATTGGCTTAATTATTGATTTATTGTTTGAGGTTATACTACAAAAAGAAGCATTGAATTTATTTTCAAATAAATGTTATAATACTATTTTCATTAAAGATTCGAGATGATGGGAAATTACCACGTACAATTTGTCCTGGTTGTAATATTCAACTGGAGGCTACGATACAGTTTTTTGAATTATTGGTGGATGGTCAAAGGAAAATTCGTGAGATGTGGAAGCATCAGATAGAACAACAACGTAAAGCTGAACGAGAACGCTTACGTGCAGAAAAGGAGAACACAGATGTTAGATCAGAAACATCACAATTGGATATTATTCCACAATATAATGAAGAAGACCACTTTGAGCAACAAATAATAATAAAAAGTATTATTTTATATTAAAGATTATATTATATTCTAATTAAAGATCTATTGCAAAATTTTTAATTATGATATTGTTTAATAGTAATGCCAGATGGTTCTATGTATGCTGCAGAACATGAAATGAGTTTACAAATGGAAGGATTAAGTAAACCCAAACGAAAAAGAGGACGTCCACCAAAATCTCACACAGAGAACATATCTGTGGTTTGTAAAAGTAACATGTTTGTTCAAGATAAAATATTTTAAACTATGAAATTTCAGGAATTAACAAAGGGAGATGTACTAGAAGCAGTGAGTCAAGAAGAAGAAGATAAACATGAAGAGGAAATAGATGAAGTAGATGGAGATGGAAGACGCCGCAGAAAGCGTAAAGTTCCCAAAAGGTATTGATTGTAAGGAGAAACATTTAAAGGTAATTACTATCATTTTTATAATAGCATATGAAATGATTCAGATATATGGAGGCAGTTCAAGGCAAAGAACTAGAAAGAATATATAAGGAGGAGGGAGTAATTGATGAAGAAGATGATGATGATCCTGATAATTTTGAAGATTCTGAAGAACAGTTAAATATGTCTGTTCCTGATAGTCAAGAAGGTAAGAAATAGTGAAATACATTAATTTAAAGGTATTTATCTAATAATTATTTATCAATAATCATTTGCATATTTTAGAAATAATTGGTCACTTAGAATCTGAAGAAGGAAAAGATCTTGGAGAGTTAGTGATAGTAAACAGAGGTAGAGGACGAGGTCGACCAAAATTACGTCGTAGAAGGAATAAGTTCACGTGTCAATTATGTGGTCGAGGGTTTCTTCAACGTAGCAGATATATTGTACACAAGTAAATAGAATTTAGCGAAATTTTAACGTTGTATACAATGAAAGTAATATTTGCTTTTTGTAATTAGGAGTTTCCACAAAGGCATAAAATATGAATGTTCGGAATGTAAAAAGTTATTTACAAGTAAAGAAAATTTAGAATTGCATCAGAAGGCAACTCATCATATTGGAGATGATGTTAATCAAGATTTTGAGCATATTGTCGAAGATTCAACCTTTGAATCAAAACGTTTATCCGAAGAAAATAATATTTCTAACACACTTGATCATGTATTGACTGAAGAACAACATACAAATAATTCAAATAATTCTAGTGATTCTCAGAAAAATGTTCCATGTGAACACTGTGAAAAGTTATTTGAAACAAAGGAGATGTATGACCTGCATTTAAAAATGGCTCATGAACGTGATAAATTATTTATATGCACTATTTGTAATAAAAATTTCACACAACAAGCGGCTTTAAAACATCATATGTCAATACACGAGGTAAAAGAATGAATATGGATAAATTATACTCTAAAAATTATAAAGGTTCCCAATATATAAAAAAATATAATTAAATATTTTTTTATTATTTTCTAGAGAAATAAATTAGAGAAAGAGTATCCATGTGATATTTGTGGAAAAGTACTCAATCATCCTAGTTCTGTAGTATATCATAAAGAAGCAGAACACAATAATGGTCGTCGATTTGTTTGCAATAAATGCAGAAAAAGTTTTAAACACAAGCAATTGTTACAACGTCATCAGCTTGTACATTCTGATGATCGGCCTTATATTTGCAAATCATGTAATGCCAGTTTTAAAACAAAGGCAAATTTAATTAATCATCAATCTACACATACTGGGGAAAAAAAATATTTTTGCGAAATTTGTGGTCAGCAATTTGCACATAAAACTAGTCTCACGCTACATTATAGGTTACTATACAAATAAAAGATATATTTATATACATTGATTTAAATTTAGTTCAATAAACAAATAATTTCACATTTAGGTGGCATACAGGACACAAACCATATACATGTGAGGTATGTCATAAAAGTTTTTCACAAAATGGAAATTTACAAGAACATATGCGAATACATACGGGAGAAAAACCTTATTGCTGCGATTATTGTGGCAGAAAGTTTACTACTTCTTCACAATTTAAACTACATGTTAAACGACACACTGGCGAGCGCCCTTGGAAATGTGAATTTTGCGCAAAGTGCTTTTTGCACAAAGATACATGGAAATGTCATGTTCGCAGGCATAAAGGAGAACGTCCTTTTCAATGTGCTCATTGTAATCGAGGTTTTACAGAACAATGGGCTTTGAAAAAGCACCTTCGTTTACACACTGGTAACATTTTTATTCTGCTTTTTACAAATTCACTATTTTTATCAAAAATTTCAACATTAATTTATTACTAATTAATTAATTAATTTATTATTAATTTATGTGTTTAAGATTTATTTTTAAAAATGTGTTTTCATATATTCTTATTTGTTAGGTGAAAAGCCTTATTCCTGTGATGTTTGCGGAAAAGCATTTGCTGATTGTTCAAACTTAACAAAGCATAAAAAAGTAAGAGAGAATCCAAATTGTATTAATAGATTCAATAGTGAGAAGTTCAATAAGATGGAATTATTATCGAGTTGCTTCTAGGTACATAGGGAAACTAAACTTTCCGCGATAAATGAAATAGAAGGTTCTCCAATTGGAGAAGTTTGGCAAATTTTACCAAGTTCTCAAGAATCTGATGAACATTCATTAACTGATCAAATGGCTCAAGTTATTGCAACAGATGAGACATCAGGAGATGGTATTCAACAAATTATATATGTTTCATACCAAGATCCAGATGATCCTAATCAGTCTCGAACTTTACATTTCGGTAAAAATGACAATTTTATAACGTTTGTATTTATTAATTTACATCTGTTTCTAATTCAACTAATCCATATTTTACATTGAAATCAGTTGATGCTGGAATGATGAGAAATAAAGAGGAGAAAACGAATGTAAATCAATCATTATCACATTTAAGCGTTAGCAATGATAGCATGCTTTCTAATACAGCTCATGCTAATGAAAATAATAACTCAAATGAACGAATAAATGTGGAACTTTCAGAATCTGATCTTCAACTGCAGGTAAAGATGAATAAGATATTAAACTGTTATTACATAGTAATAACAAAAGAATAAAACGGTAGTTATATTTACAGATTACAGATGAAGAAGGTAACCCAATTCCTCTTTCAATTCAAGATGCCCGACAGCTATTATCTCAAAGTCAATTTGTCAATCAACTTAGTGATGGGCAAGAAATTAGAGTTCATTCTGGTGTTATTCCAGATGAATTAACAGCACCATTAAGTGTACACGTTAATCAAAATTCCGACATAAAGAATGTCGACATTTCTAGTACGGTAGAAACAAAAGTGAAAAATATTTCAACTGTACAAACAGATGCAGAAGCGATCGTAAAGGCATTGCAGGTAATATTTTTAAATAAAATTGTTCAAGTAATAAGCTTCCTTACATCTGATGAGCATTCGATACTTTTTCACTTTAAACTCATTCATAGGCGATCGGTCATAGAAAGAAAATCGATCTACATGTAATTTCTGGAAATCATCTACTCAGTTATATAATGCCTTAAACTAGTTACAATTAAACAGAAACTGCTCTATTTACAAATTCTAACAATTTACAAATACATAGTATAATATAAATTAATATATTATTATGTATTTTACAAAAAATTTTATTGTTACATACAATTCTAATTAAAATGTAATAGGATGAAGATACGGATGCAAGTGCTGTTGCAACGATTAATCAAATGGAGGATACAGAACAATCGGGAATCGCCGATAGCGAACAAGCAATAGAATTCACAACACAAGATGGACAAAAAGTTCGTTTAGTTACTTCTTATCATGTTGATCCAATGCAACTTGCTTCTGAGTACCTGACTATTGTATAAAATCATATATGTATAATTTCTTCAATTCTATATGTTAAATTTATTCAAATGTGATCGTGCTTTATTTTTAACAGAAAAACAAAATTTTTAAAGTACCCTATTTAGTTATTAATAAAATTTTGCTAGCTTGTAGAATTCATCAAGCGATGTACGATCATAATTGCCTTTAGGTAAACAGATAATTGTTTAAGAGATGTTAAAGGTAGAGGTTTTAATTATTCCGTATGTTTTGAAATATAAAACATGTACACTATGGATAAACTACTACGTTTATCAGAATCTAAGGAATAATAACTTCAGCTGTTTAATCTCTGAAGCGGCTATGCGAATGCTACAAATTAATAAAATTTGGTTAATAATTAAACGATGTACGCAGAAAGTTCTTCAAACGAATTATTTTTTCTTATTTTATCTTTAAGGAGTTACATGATTTAACAAAATTTGTAAATGTCAAAATTTACTAAATATTATAATAATTAATAATATTAGGTTGGCAACTAAGTGATTGCTGATTTTGTCATTACCACCTAATGCCAACCCATTATATACATATATATATATGTAATAAATATTTAAAACAAGTGTTATTTCTTTTTCAATCACGATATTTAATATATTGAAGGAGAAATGGTACAAAAGGTCTATTAATTGAAGATATTTTTGAAATCTTATTTAAAGATTTAAATCATATCCATTTATGTTCAAAAACCCAGCATCTCTACAAAGTTGATACATCCGATTTAAATGTTTGTCATCTTCAACAGCGTGATCTTTTTCTAATAATTCTGTTCTTAAACATGAACCAATTAAATCTTTATATCCAATTAATTTTGTTCCAACATTCAATGTATTTACCCATATTGTATTTCCCAGATGTAAGTTTACCTGTTTATTTAAATCTATATTACAGAGTGACAAGCAAATAGGTGATTAAACTTTGGTACCATATTCTACTGTTTCTAAAAATAAAAAAAGGTCATACAACCATAGATCCAAAAGCTCTTTCCGAGATATATATATATATATATAGTCTACGATCTACGATGTGTCGAAGCAAAAATACTTTTAACAGAACATCATCTATTGATAAGAGATATTGAGCTTCTGTAGCGTCTCGTTCATACGTAAAGTGAATATCTGCGCACTTGATATTAGAATAAATCAATCTGATAGCACCGTTTTCACTGTGAAACGTTCAGATACATACTGATTTATTATGAAACACATTGCCTTCAATATCATAATTTGCTCTATCACATTATCTACTTCTAGCAAAAGAAATGATGACAATGCTTGAAATTTTACGTCCGACGACTATTCCAAAGAATCTTCGATGTAAGAAAAATTTTCCGACCTATATTTATCAGACCTCCTTTTATCCTTAAGAACAGTACCAAAGTTTGATTGAAGATATTTCTTTGCCACATTATATATCTTATCCATAAGCAAAATGAATAAAAAAGATATAAAAAAGGGAATCTAAAAATAAATAAAAACTAATAATGTAATATACCGTTCCAATCACATAGGACCTATCATCAACATTTTCTTTAAACCACTGGTACACAGCATCAATTGCACAATTATTCCAAACATATTCTTCATCATGCGGAGCTATACCAACTAAAAATACTTCTACTACTTGCGTAGAATATTTTATAAGTTCTTCTGGCATATGTAACAATCTATATACCTAATATAAAAATTACGTTAACATAAAATTATATTTTTTCATTTAATTATATAATATATTACTTTGTACTATTATATTACTTAAATACATACATCTACTTTCTTCAAAATTACCCCATTGTCAATACATCTTACATTTACATACTTTGGAATTTCTGTTTTATTTTCTCTTTCAATATGTAAAATTTGTATCCTCTTAAAAGTATCTACTGGTTCTTCCAAGCCACATATACATCCCACATCAAGTGTCTCACATTTCTTTCTACAACAATAAACATAAATACCAATAAACACGTTAAATAATATATATAAAATATTATCTTTTTATACAAAGTGTTAAAAAAGAAGTAAACAATATTTATAGGATGTGATTATAGTCATGTTAGATGTGATTCAATTTTCATATTATAAACGTTTAAATTTTGCGTTAATTTCACAAATTTATAAATATCGTTCTATATATAAAGGAATCTTTATTGCTATATTAACCTGTTTTCCACACAAGAATAGAACTCTTGAATTTTTGTGTTAATTCGCAGATATTCAATAGTAGAAAATTCTATTTCTTTTAATGTATTAAATTTGATATATGATATAATCCTTGCAGAAACATGTGTAGCATCATGTATGCTCACTACTCTGAATTTTACCTTGTCGTTTCTAAAATAATATCCAAAATTAATCAAATTTTTTTTATTAATTCGTAAATTTTTACTTACATTTGAATGTCTGTAATTGGAGCATCAACTTTTGAAATTATTTTATGTCTCAATGCACAAGAAATTTGTTTGTTACAAAATCCCCAAGATTTTATACTGTCACAAATAGGATAATTTTCCTTTTTCTGTTCTAAAGTAGCTGTTATAAACTTAATAAATTTTTAAAGTAGATTTTTACAACATAAGTTAGTTTGTATATAAAATATGGCTTGTACATGTTACTTTTTTAATGAATATTTTGATACATACCTTAACATTTTCTAATATCTTTTCAGGAATGATATAATTCGTACATTGCATTATTTTTATTATATGTAAAAACTGTCTATCATTATTTTCATCCATTATTATAGTTACTTTTCCAGTGCTATTTTCCTAAAACAATTTGATTAAATGAATATTATTTATTGAATTATACAAAAATTTTTGTAATAAAATAACATACCATTTGTAAATTTTCTAGAAGTGTAGAGAACCGAAAGTTAAATTGTGTCTTTGAATGCAAAGGAATTGAATAATGTATCAACCAAGCTACGTTTGTAATATCTATATCTGGTAATATATCATCTGTACATATTAAAATTGGATAAGAACCACTTATACAAGCATTCCAATATTGCTTAATACCTATATTCAAACAAAAATTGTTAGATACAATTTGATGACAATATCATCACGAATCAAAATTATTTATATCTTTAAATATCTTATCTATAAATAGTCTTACGTTGTAAGTGAACATAGTTCATATTTCCATGAGCTAAAAGAGTCTCTTTATGTTTTTCTAAGAAGTTATTTAACTCTTTAGCTTCGTTATTATTTGTACAAATTACTATAGTTCGTGAGGTGGAATATTCATTACCTAATGAATCTGTTGTAAAATGATCTTGAATTATTTAATTTTACTATAATTATTTTTTTAAATAAGTAAATTTTACCTAAAAGCCTTTCGTGTTTTTTCCTTGAATTTATCACATAAAAGTTTAAACATATAGATTTAAAAATTGCAGCTTCCATAAAAGATGCTATATATATGCATGGATTTTCCATTAGAATGGAAGCAATTTTTTTTAAATGCAGTGTCCAGTATGTTGCAGTTATTATAATTTGAAACGTCTTACTTTTTAATTCTCTGTTACAAATAATATTGTGTCGTCTAAATAATTGACTTATCTAAAAAAATTTTTTTACATTTATATGAATATGAAAGCGAAAAATTATCATAAATAAAATAAACTTACAGAATCAAAATATTTATCCAAGATAATATCACCATCATCCAAAATTAAATATCGAAGATTTTTAAAATTCACTAATTTTTTGTTTTTATTCATGAAGCGTATTAAAAATCTTGGTGTAGAGATTAGTATCTGACATCCATTAAACATTTCAGCCTAAAAATTTAATAAATTATTTTATATCAGATTGAAATATTTACCATTGTATTTATTTTTAGTGTTACCTAAATTTATTTTAAGAAATTTACTTACCACTAATGATCTTTCTGATTTACCATTAATTGCAGCAACAGATTTTATCGTTTTATAGTCTTCTAGAAATTTTGTGCATAAAAAATGAACTTCTAGCACCTCAGATGAGGAAGAACATAGTATCAATGCAGATGGATTTATTCCACGAGGAAGCTGTTTCAAAATTTATACCCTTTAAGATGTTATATATATATATTTTTTTTTCTAGTTAATGCATAATAAATAAATAATATGTGAATTCTAAAATTACTATCTATTTCGTTAATTTTCAAGAAAAAACTATTATCTTCTCTATTCATTATCTAATAGAAATCAATTATTATCATAGATTACATTACTATACAATCTTTTATGTATTTGAAAGAAAGATAATGCATATATTCTATATTAGTTTTAATGCTAATATAAACAAACACTTATTTTAGAGAAAATATTACATTGGAATTTGTAGCCAAAAGTCCACAAATAGCAAATGTATATCCAATAGTTTTACCACACTTTGCTGTTCCAATTGCTACCGTGTCTAAACCTTTTTTTATAGCAGGCCATATATATGACTGTATTTTCCTTGGTTTACATGACTGTATCAATGATTTCCAAGCCTGAAAAGTAATAACATACAAATTAATTTTTGTTAGTCTTCATTTTTAGTAGACAGAATTTTTATACAATTATACCTTGTGTATTTCTACAGGGAATTTTACATCTAATGTAGAACTTAACCGTTCATATTTATCCATTCCATAAATTAATACTTTTTCTTCATCTCTTTGAAGTTCATGGTGTAAATAATTGTCTTTTTTAAATTTCGCTCTTTTTAGAAAACTATTAAAAAGCAAATTTAATAAAAATGTAAAAAAGACAGAATTGATTAATTAATTAATCGTATTTTTTATCAAACCTTTCCTTTTGCTTTTTTCTTTCACTAGTTCTATCCGACACTTGTGAAACATTTAAATAAAATAAAATTTCATCATTGATTATTTCTTTATTTAATTTTTCACTATTCATAGAACTTTCTATAAACTGCAACAATTCTATATAAAAGTCAAACAAAAAGCATTATATATATACAACAACGTTCGATAAAATTAAATATTAATAATATAATACAAAAATTTATTGAATTACTTTTATTTAAATAAATAGCATATTGATGTAGAACTAAAGCTTCACTTAAACATATTACTTTGTTTTTTATATTGAGATAAAATTCACCATAATATTTTCCATACTGATCAGATACTATATGATCAAAATAGATTATATCAGATGCGTTTATTAATTCCTTTGTGTATTCGATTGCAGATGTACTCCATTCCTCTAAAATTCTTTATACAGATATAAAAAAAAGCTATATTTAAGTTTTTAATATGTAAATTACAGAAATATGTTAATCATGCAATTGTTTTAGTGTAACCATACATTAGAGTCTCATTCTGTACAGATAAGTTATGTTTTACATCCGCAGGTAAAATATTATATAAACCAACTGTGAAGGTTAAATATTCTTCCAAAATTGCATCAGTTGAACATATAATAAAGTCCTCTCTTTGTGATTCAATAGAAATTCCATAATCAGGTAAAAAGATATTATATGTATCTTTCAGATTTTCAATACTACTAATATATCCTCTGCATAACCATCCAGGACAATCAGTTGCAATATCTAATCTATTATGTACTATAACTGTCTAAAAGAATATGAATTTAAAATACATTCTTTTATAATAATTATAAGTAAAATGATATAGCTAATTTTATATAGAATTAAATTGATTATTACTAATATTGGCATTATAAAATTTATATATATATTACAAATTGGTCTTACATCTCCTATTTTTGGTTCTATATCTTTTTCAATACTGTGAAACGTTTTCTCTTCTTTTAACAATTTCTTATTGATAGAATTTAACTTTTCATTATAGTCCTTCACTTCATAAATTCTTACAATATATGGAGTTAAAATATTTGTAATTTTAATTACTGTTGCAGTAGATGGTAGCATAGCACCTGCAATTAAATGTTAATTTAATAAGGTATCAACATATGATGAAAGAATTGTGAATAATTACATTCTAATACTATAAAGTGTATAGAAATACAAATTTTATGTTAAAATATAGACTTAACCTGTATCATAATAATTCTGATTACTCATTTTTGTTCCTCAGTCACGCTTATACATATAATATTGCAAAAAGACTATATCACAGATCGTCACAACAAAAAACTACAAATATTACTTTATTTAGGTATTACAATATCTTTCGAAGGATATTAAGAGTGTTTCATTGCATACGCTTACATAGTGGCAAAGAAAGAACAACAAATTTGAACGAATTTAAACAGCAATAGAAATACATACAACTTCAGAGAAAACAAGAGAGGTAAACAGTGTTTGAATACTTTTGATCTCATATTCTCGTAATAAATATGTAATATAAAAATGTTTTATAATAAGAATTAATACAAGAAATACAATTTCTCAATAAAATAACTAGTCATATATTATTTTATAATTAATTTACATAATATACTAGCGAGAATTCTGTTAAAATATTTAATTTTCTGGTTACAGTTATTAAATGATGGTTTTGATATTGTGGCGATAAAGATATTTATCTTACATTTGTATTTTCAAAATATCGTTTTATATTTACGTAGAGTATATCATTAAATACATTCATTTTGTGTTTTAAAAATAAGTCTGTGAGTATTTATTATGAAATATTTCTTTTAATTGTACATAAATCTTTAGATTTCATTTATAATATCAATAAGTGATGTATTGACCATTTTAATTTATAAGATGTATAAATGTGTTATTTTCTTTCATAACAGATTTAAAAGTACTTCAAATATAATGCTAATATAAGCCAATTTTAATTGGAATATAATGTCGACTTTAAAGGCAAAAGGTTGTCTTTTTTTGGCTTCTTCCCTTTGTGATGGCCTAGAAGATAACAATATAAAGTAAGAACTTCCTATAATTGAATATTATTATATTTCTTTATTACTAATATTATTCTTAATTATTTTAAATATCTACTACTATGTTTTATGTTAGATATCTAATAATATTTTAAATATTCAATTATTAACACATAAATATTTTTTTAAATTTAGAATTGTTACTAATCTGTTTTGATAGGCAAGTAACTACATTACTTTTAAATAAGGAAGCAAATCCTAATACACTGCTTCCTACGCATGGAGTAACTCCATTTCATTTAGTAATAGGTAACGATTCTGAAGCTTTTGCTGAAGAAGTCTCTAAATTATTTCTGCGTCATGGAGGTAATCCAAATGTCAGGTAATTAATTAAAATAAAATCGAAGTAATCGATTAAGATACAATTGATTTTGTGTTTTGAAAAATAATGTAAAATTTTACAATAATACATTTTTTATATGGCGCATGAAATTGACATATAGTAATTCCAATTAATTTTGTAGGTCAGTAGATGGATTAACTCCAGTTCATGTGGCAGCAGCGTGGGGTAGAGTTACAGTACTTGAATTACTTTTAGCAAATGGTGGAGATCCACTTTGTTTGGATGATGAAGGCCGTAGCCCATTTCATTATGCGTTTGATGGAAAATATTATAAAGCAATTGCGATACTTGGAAAATATTGTGATAATTCTATAAAGGAAGAAAAAACAACGAAATATAAAATGACTTTTGGTTTGTAAAAAGAATAAATTAACTTTGATATATTATTACATATTTAAATAATAAATAAATAAAAAATAAATTATATTTTGTAGATAAACTTCTGATTAATAACGAAGATGTAATGGCAGAATATATCGTTCCACAAATTTCAAACGTTTCTAAAGAAAATATGATAAACGAAACTATATTTAAGGGACATAAAGATGAAAGATTTGCTGACACAAAACGTGTAAATTCCATTAATCTTAGTCACAGTAGTATAAGTAATGATAATCAATCTGAAAGTGCAATGTCAAGTGCAGCAGAACTTCGAATTCAAGAAGAAATGGATAAAGAAAAACATTTAATCAACGAAATTATTAATCAGCTTTCAAATTCTTTAAAATCTAATCCCAAAGAAGAAAAGATTAATGAAAAATATCGGCAATGTAAAAACATTCTATATGATACAAGTCCCTCATCTACAATAAGTACTGATAATAGCATTCTATACAATATCAAAGACAAATTTCCAATAAAAATGAAAGGAAAGAAGCGATCTGTTACGCCTAAATATCGGCGACAAATTTTCAGTCAAAGCAGTAATATTAAAGTTCCAATAACACCTGTATATGATCCAAATGATTCCATCGTAAGCAGATCGCCAAATTTTATAATTAATAAACCAATAGAGAAAGGACAAAAATATTTATCTCCAAAAGCACTAAATAAAGAAATAAAATTTGAAGCTTTTACACCTTGTATAATGAGAACTGAGTCGTTTCAATCAGAAGAATTTAATATGAGAAAAGAAATAGCAAGGTCTACCCCAAGAAGAAGGAAACGATTTTATAGGCAATATTCATCTCTTAGAAAATTTAGAAGAAATAATGAACTTACGTCTTCAGAAAACACAAGCCCTGATACTACAAATTCTTTGTCACCAAACCAGAATTGCGCAAGAAATTTAAATTACAAATTTGATAAAAATCTGGCAATAAGATTACATGAAAATAAATATGATGATGATATACCAACAGATTTTAATGAAAATGAGAACAATATCGAAAAGTGTATATTAAAAAAGGATTTAACAGAAGGACTTAATCATAATTTTAGAAATTTGCACATAAAGGAATCAGATTTTAAGGAAAAAAGTGAAGAACATTTAAAAGAATATATATTACAAGTAAAAGCAGACAAAGCATGTGCAGTACAAAATAGAACTTTAAATAAAGTGGAATTAAAAATCAGCGATACTATAAGTACTTTTAAAGAAAATTTAAGTACCTTTCTTTCAAGGTAAAATTATTTATATTTATCTTTATCTATATATAGGTATCATCCGAATAACACGGTAGTTAATTTCCGAAAAAATGCCTTGTTACGTACACTATTTCTTTTTCATAACTAATTGCAAGGCCATGCGCATACTAGTTATAAATAAAAACTATATAAAAAACTAGGTTATATATAGCGTTACTAGAAGAAGAAGAAGAATTAATAATTAATTAATAATATAATTAATAAAAAATAGTACATATTAATATTATATAATGTAACATAAAAAGATAGAGAAATAAGATAAAACCTCCGCCTATAAGAGGTGACAACATTAGTTACTAAATGGTAAATATGAGACAACATATACGCCTGCTCAAATGAAAAATATCGAATGATATACCATTACGTGTCGTTCCGTACAGGGATTTCCCAAATTCTCGAACGATGTTAGACTGAATTTGTGTTGTAGGAGTACTGTGTTGTACGAAGGATATCTGTACGTGATAGAAAAATTTTGTAGAAAGTCACTCGCTTTAATTAAAACGTAAAATTGTTTGTAACCCTGAAAATATTAATTTTTCGAACCATGTTTATTAGAACATTTTTCTTCCATTTGGCAGATACTATCTATGCTAATCGTTTTGAACCGTTTTTATCACCTTTCTTACCTTATCACGTTTTTCTTTTTTTATATCTTATCTTCTTTAGATTTTATGATAAACGTATTTAGTATTTTAAGTCTGATAAATTAATTGTTTTCGACAGTTTCAAATCACAGTCATATATCAGTGTACAAGAGGAATATAGATATGAAGATCCTGACGAAGGCTTAAATTTCTTGGAACGTAGGATTTACACATTATCACCATGGTAAGACATTAAGAATAATCATACCTTTATTAATAGTGATTGTAATAACTTGTTATTAATTTGTAGCAAAACTGCAGATTGTATTTCATCTGACAAAATGTGTAAGATTTATTAAAGTTATTTTATACTTCAATATTGAATTTATGAATTTATAATTACAATTTATAAATTTATTTAGGGCCGAAATCACTAAATTTATCAATGGACACATATCCAACAGATGATGCGCTACGAAGGGAACTAATTCATTATGGTGACAATCCTGGACCAATAACTAATACAACAAGACAATTATATTTAAAACGTCTGACTAAGTTAAAATGTGGGGCATATAATCCATCATTTTTTGAAGTCAATTCTGAATCGGTAACAAATACGAAAAGACAACTATATTCAAAACAACTCACTAAGTTAAAATGTGAATCACATAATTCATCATCTTTTGAAGTTAATCATCTTCCTTTGCATAAGTCGAATTATTGTGAATTTCATATGAAACCATTTTTAACATTTGGAGACTGGATAAATGATATAGAAGAATATAAGATCATTGAAAGAAATGCGTTTAGAGACTTTTCCTTAGTAAGTCCTTCTAGGAAATGGAGAGATGGAATGAATAAAGCTTGTTTTAATTATTTACTCTTAGATCCACGTATAACTAAAGACTTACCTTTTCATAAGAGACATTTGACAGAGTCCATGATCTGGACTACATTTCTTTCTGCTATATTTTATGTGGGTAAAGGTACACGAAATAGACCATACTCCCACCTTAAGGATGCTTTTGCTACATGGGTCTCAAAGAAAGAACCTGAGAATGAAAAAATCCAGTATATTTTAGATATTTGGAACGCTGGATATGGAGTTGTGTGTCTTCACATTTTCCAAAACAGTATTCCAGTAGAAGCTTTCACACGTGAAGCTGCTATGATTGATGCTTTAGGAATACAAAAATTAAAAAATTGTAAAAGTGGAGATTATTATGGAATAGCAGCAACATGGAATATAGAACAAAAAAGTAACTTTGGAAGATATTTGTTATATCAAGCAATGCATATCTTGTTGAGTGAAGGAGAAAGGCAAATACTACCTCAAAATTTGTAAAATGTAAATTTTGTTTCTTCTGAGGGACCAAATATTATAATATATCAGAATGACTTATATATATATATATATATATATATATATATATATATAAAAAGTTTAGGAATGTTATTCACATCGAAATAAGTGCAATAAAATGAAAATAAATATAAACATAAAATAGCCTACGACAATAGTACTTTCTAAATAAAAATTTAATTAGTCTTAATATTACTTTATTGAATTAATGTTTTAAGCATACAACTACAAGTATGGTCTTTCTGTTTCTACTTTTCTCAATCTCCGACGCCAGTTTTTGGGATACCATCTATGTTTTGTAGTATATGTCAATTTAGAAAGTTCTTCAACAACAAACTCTTCTTTCTTCTGCTTAAAAACTTCAGCAGTTTCTTTTTCACCAATGCATAAAACAGAATTTGATGAAATTTGTTTTTCTTCTGGTAATGGTAATGAATATTCATAAGGGAATTCTCGTTCTGGATGCCAACAGATAATCATATCTTTATTCATTGGTATAGCTATTTCTGAAGGTAATTTAACAGAACTTAGATATCGCTTGGCAGATACATTTAATACACGCACAGTACTTAATACAGCATTCATCTGTTTAAAGAGGGAGAAAGAGAAATGGAGAAATTAGTTAATATATTTTTATACTAATTATTTATAAATAAAAACACGTAAAGTTAATAACACATCTAAGGTTATATCTTGTAGAATAACCTACAAATAATACAAAAATTCTGTAAGTAAGAAATATTTGTATGTCTTACTTTAAAGCGTAAATTATTGCAAAAGTGGTAAATAAATGGTATACTCAAAATGAAACGCGTATTTACAGTATATAAATATCTACAATATTTATATTATAATTGAAGTAACATATATTTAAGAAATGAAATATACAACTTGTAAATGAACAGTAGTACCACTACACGTATTGAATCCCTCGACCAAGAATAACTTGCTACATACACCAACTTTTGCATTAAAATTAAAAGCATAACCATAATTAAGCATTTAAATTACTAATCATACTGATTTTTTGTAATGTTTGATAATAATAATATTCTTATAATTTATAAGCTTTATACCGTTATGTTCTAAAATTTTTCAAAATAAAAGATGATTTAATCAATTTTGTATTCTAAAATATAATCTATTACACATTCTAATACTATCTTACATTAATGAGGGTATATTAAAAATATTAAATACAACAACGACATACAATAAAATATTTCTATTACTAATTAAATAGCATAAATATATATAGTTATAAGATAAATTAAAATTTTGTCATACAATATCTTTTAGTATAATAGTAAATCGTTAGTATAAATAGTAAATTATTAAAATCTGCTAAAATATTTATACATGCATTATATACATATTTGAAAGACTAAGTAATGAAAGAAAAAAATATTGATCATAAAAAAAGAAAGTGTTCATTTTCTACTGCTTTCTAATATTTTGTTACTACTTGGCTGTTCATGTGGTAACCGCATTTAATTTAAATGTAAACAAATCTTGCAGTGCTACGAGAATGAAACATTTAAATGAAACTTTTAAGAAATTAAAAAAAATTTAGATGTATGTTCACATCATTAAATGAACATATGAAAAGAGATAAAAAAGACAATTTTTGTAAAAGGTAGTTTTTAAAGTGGTTAAAAAAATTCATAACAGGGTGCAATAAATTGAGCTTGATCATGACGTCTACATTAAGTATTCTTGATCCAAATGATAATTTGATGAAAAAGTTTCAAAGAACACTACATGTGCATTTATTGCATGTTGATAATAAACTTTCAGAAGAAATACTTGATCTTGTAAGTAACTGACTACACAAAATATAATAAATAATAAATATTTTGTATACATTATGCTATTATCTTTAACAATGATTTTGTTATCACATTTCAAAATATATTTTATAATTTTAATACAAGGATATAAATTATATTTTGAAATGTTACATTCTATAATATTTTGTTATAACATAACGACATAAGGTTAATTATAAATATTTTTAGGAAGCGTCAATAAAACATGCAGAAAAAGAACTAGAATCAGAAGCTATACAACTTTATCAAAAGCAAGAAGAAGTTCAACATCAGCATGTAATATTAAAACAATATATAGAGGCATTATCAAAAGTTACATTATTAAGAGAAAAAAGGAATAATAATATAGAAAATGCTAAGGATATTTTAAAAGAAAACTATTCAAAATTAAAACAAGAGAAAGATAAAAAAGAAAAATTATGTCAAAAATTAAAGAATTTATTGGAATTTTATTCTTACTTGTCCAAATGGGAAAAGGATTTGAACGACCATTTAATAATATCAAAACAAATGTCATTACAAGATGTTAGTAAACATAAGATATTGATTAAAAGAAAACAGCAAAGAGACTTTATATTATATCGATTGAAAGAAGAAATATGGAAAATTGAATCAGAAATAGCCTGCATTGACGAACAATTACAAATTAAAGACAAAGAAAAGCAAGATGCTAATAGAATGATAATTGATGCAAATACAGATTTAGAAACTCTACATACGGAACATAAAGATCTGTATAATATATGGAAATCTGTGGTAACTAATATTTCTAAAAGAAATAGTATTCATGATCAGTTAAATTTTGAACAAAAGTAAGTATTGCAGAAGATTTAAAAATTCTCTGTATGAATCTATGTTGATTAGAGACATAATTTGAAATTTACTGTGGTAATCTTACATTTGGTTATATGTTTGAATTATATTTGATTGACATATTGGTGAGGCCAAAAGTTATGTACAAGCGGGTACGTGGTGATTTCTTATTTAAAAAATAAAAGAAAAATATGGAATAACATTTTTCCGTTTAAGGCTTAGTTCTCGAGAAAATCGAGTTTGAAAATTTATAAAGTACACATGAACATGACTAGTTCCGGACTGGACAGGACTGAACAATCGACAAAAGGTCATTCTACATGTGAAAATAAATCGAAAGTGTAGAATAACATTTTTTTCACAAGACGCTTTGTTTCCGAGAAAAGTATATTTGAAAATTTATCATACGCGTGTAGCAAACCGATTGTTAACTAAACGTTTCCAAATATGTTTGCATCACAGTATAGTTAAACGGGAAAATTTTCGTCTACATTATTTACATATATTCGCATTTAGAATAACATCCTGTTGATTTTTTACTCATATTCAGCCGGTAATTAGTCAAATTCAAGTATAATTAATTTATTGCGAACTTTTTAGAGAAGCACATCAATTATACAATGGATTATTATTAGAAATACAAAAAATAAGGAAAGAAACAGAGAAAGAAATGGAGAGTAATGAACATCTGACATCTTTATCCTTTCGAATAGAAAACGATATTAAAATTACATCAAGAGCAATATCAAAATATAATGAAAATATTGCAAACATTAAATCAGAATTACTAAATCTTATAAAAATCAGTGAACAAACAGAATACGATTATAATGTTATATTTAATGTATGTTAAACTTGTGCTGTAATTATTAAATGCTAATATAAAACATGCTATAATTCTAATTGATTTTATTCTTAACTAACATCATTTCAGAAATATCAGAATTATTTATATGAAGAAGAGCAAGTGAATAAAAGGTTTGAAAATATTTTTAAAAAAAGAAATAATCTAGAGGATGCTATATTTAAAAAGTTGGAAGAAAAAGTTATATGCAATAAGGCGACTCAATATGTAAATGAGTTATTAATAAATACAAAAAATGCTGTATTGCAATCTGAAATTTCAGTTGCACGTATAGAGAATACATATGGAAACAATATTCTACAATTGGAAAAACTTAAAAATCTTATTATAAATAAAAAAGCAGAATTGCATGAACTGTCGCAAATAAATACTGGAAAAGAAAAGCAAATAGATGAATTGCAAAAGGAGACAAGAAAATATGAAGTAATGATGGGAAAAGCACAAACAAAGCTTTTAGGAATAAATAAACTTCTTGAGCAGGTTATATACTGTTTCTTTTTATTTTTGAATTCAGAAAAAAATTTAATAAAAAAGTCATATATTTACAAGCAAACAATTTTAGATACTACCAAGTACTAGTGCAGAAGAATTGAGTCCATTAGATATAAAGATTGTCGGTTTAGAAAAAAATATTCAAGAATTTCAACTAAATATTAAAAAGACACAACAATTTTGGTTGCGTCAACAAGGTTTTGTGGTTTCGTTAAGCCAACAAAGAGAATTGCAATTACAAGAAATAAATTTTCTTCAAAAAGAAGTTATGATAATGGGACAAAAGAATTTTAAATTGGAATATGCATTAGAAATGCTTACAAAAGAACAAGCAAATGTAAATAAGGCTATAATTTCTCTTGATCAAAAGTTATCCCGCATAAATTCAAATTTAATGGTACAAAAAGATCTGAAAAAGGGCTTGGAGGATAAAAATTGTATAATAAAGAATGAATGTCTTTCGTCTTTCCAAGCATTGGAATTAGAACTTATAAAATTACAAAGTGATTTAAAATATGTATGCACTGAGAAAATAATGCTAAAGGAGGAATTAAATTCTGTACTACAAGAAAGTTTAGCATGGGACAAAAAGGTAATTGGTAATTTATATTATTTTATCATTTATTTCTTTATTGTCATAATATTTATGTCATTAAGGTACAACTGATACAAGATACAATTAAAAATGTAAAAGAGGAGCAAAATACTGGAAGTATAGCATCAATGAAAAGTGAAATTCATAGAATGGAAATGAGACTTTCCTATTTAAAGAAGATTCAGGAAAAATTAATTCATGATATGAATCTTTGTATTACAAGAAGAGATATTATAGTTGACAAAGTGTTTGGTAGACTTAAAAGAAATTCAAAAGTAAAACATAATGAGAAGGTTGTAATGCACAAACGTTTGTCTGATCAAAGAGCAAAAATTAAGCAACTTTTAAAAGTAAGCATTAAGATAATTTTTTTGTTTTAAATTAGCAAATTATATGTTTTATTATTAACAGGTTAAGAAACAAACTATTAATATGATAGAGAAATTAAACAATCAAGTAACAAGTATTCAAGATAAATTAGTCAACTGTCAAGAATTTTTACGAAATTTAAAAGAACATGTTAACACTGTGGAAAACGAAATTGAACGATTGGAACTGCTTAAATATCATGTATGTTTCTAATTGTATCACATTAGATAACATAATTTACTAACTATTCAATTCTATTTTCCAATTTCTAGAATTTACATAGTTTGGTCCTTAAACAAAGAAAAGTAAAGCAATTATATGATATTAAAAATGGTATATATAAAATGATTTATAAAAATGAAAATATAATAGAAGAAAATTTGCAAAAAGAACACTATTGCAGAGAATACCTAAAATGTACATTAGAAAGGACTGACCATGACTTTCCAATGTTAAAAAACAGAATTAAAAAGGTATTAGTAACTCTGCAAATTATATAAGAGAATAACTGACTGTGTAAGATAAGATAAGTGTATGATTATTATGTTATCATTCAATAAATACTTCATGCAATGGGACAAAGTTCTAGTAACTATTTTAAGAAAACGTTTTATATCAAGCTATATGTAAGTTGTAGACAATAAGCTAAATATACAATTATATTATTAAATAAAAGAAGTAGAGAATTTCATACAAAATAAGAGATTAAAAATATTACGATTGAAAAGAATAGGGAATCTGAAGCTAGATGGTAAGAAATTTTAATTTATAAAATATACACACAAAATAATTAAACCAGTTTTTTTTTTGCTATTTAAAACGTTAAATCGAGTTTGTAAATTTTATTTTATGCGATAAGTAATATCGTGAAGAAGTATGTTCAAGACTAACAAATTTTTCAGAATTATATAAATTAAAATAAATAAGTAAATTAAAAATTTTATTACTGAGAAACAGAAAAAAAGCATTGATTTATATGATTATGAATAATCATACATAATAATCAAGTTAATTCTTTTGCATATTTAGTGAATTAAAAAAAAAAAAAAAAAAAAGAAAAAATGAAAGAGATTAATCTTGGAATTTCACAACAAACCTTGGTCTCCAATGATGATCAAAGTGTGCCAGCTAAAAGATTGCTTCAATATGTTGCAAGTTTGGCAGCAAATCTTGGAGCCTTAGCAGCTGGAATGTCATTAGCATGGACCTCCTCTGCTGGTGATAATGGAAGAGACTTACAATCTTTATATGGTGTACCTATTTCTCCAGAAGAATTTTCATGGATTAGCTCAATAACTGCAATAGGTTCAGCAGTAATATGTATTCCTATTGGAATTCTTGCTGACGTAATAGGAAGAAAATTTTCAATGCTTTTGATGGTGATACCTTTTACCTTAGGCTGGTTACTTCTAATTTTTGCCAACAATCTAATCATGTTTTATGCTGGTAGATTCATCACTGGTCTCAGTGCTCCAGCTTTTTCTACGGTAGCACCAATATACACAGCAGAGATAGTTGAGAATGAAATTCGTGGAACTGTTGGATCTTACTTTCAATTACTTCTCACTATAGGCATTCTTTTATCATATGTTTTGGGAACTTTTGTTGATATGCGTGTACTGTCAATTATATCTGGTATTATACCAGTCATATTTTTTGGAGTTTTTATGTTTATGCCAGAATCACCAGTTTACTATTTAAAAAAAGGTGATGAAGACTCTGCTAAGAAAAGTTTAACTAGATTGCGCGGTATTCAGTATAATATCGAAAATGAGTTACAAAATCAAAAACATGCATTAGAAGAATGCAATCAAAATACAACCTCTTTTTGGACTTTAATCAAATCTAAAGCAGCTTTAAAAGGCTTTATAATTGCTTATGGTCTTATGTTTTTTCAACAATTATGTGGTGTAAATGTTGTTATATTTTATACTAACAGCATTTTTCAGAAAGCTGGCAGTGATTTAGACCCTCATTATTCAACTATTATAGTAGGTGCAATACAAGTATTAGCTGTCTTTGTGAGCACATTAATTGTAGATCGTATAGGCAGAAAAATATTACTATTAGCATCTATAATATTTTTGGCTTTAACAAATTGCGCCCTTGGAGTTTTTTTCTACCTTCAAGAAAACCAGGGACCTTCAATTACATGGTTACCTCTAACGTCTCTATGTATTTTTATTATTATGTTTAATATGGGTTTTGGTCCAGTTCCATGGTTAATGATGGGTGAAATTTTTGCACCAGAAATTAAGGGTGTAGCTTCAAGTAGTGCTTGCCTTTTAAATTCGGTATTAGTTTTTATTGTAACAAAATTTTTCATTAACGTTTCCATGGCAATTGGTACTGGTGAAACATTTTGGTTATTTGCCGTAATTTGTGTTATTGGAATTGTCTTTGTGTATTTATTAGTTCCTGAAACAAAAGGAAAGTCTTTAGAAGAAATTCAAAAAGAATTGAATGGCTCCTAAGTAATGTTATTATTTAAAAATTGTTTGTCTACAATGGTCTACTGATGGTGGGTTTAATATTATTTCAAATTACAAGTTATTAGTTTATGTAAAAGCACAATAAAAAAAAAGTATTAAAAAGCTGTAGAATAAAATATTGTAACAAAATAAATATGTATATACCTATAAAACAATTTATAATAAACAATTAATATATAAACATTTTGCAAACGATGTAAGATTACTTTATTTGAATATAAATTTTAAAATAAATTCAAGTATACAACAGACTGTGGTCCAATATTTTAAGCTTAAAAGTTTTGTGTGTGTGTGTGTGTGTGTGCGCGCGCGCGTGTATATGACTTCTGTACACTGAATACATTTTAATTTGCATTGCATAAATACAGTTTTTGCATAAATTTTATTTTTACAAAGACCGGTTTTGTAACCTATTTTTATCTTATATATTCTAGATGTGTAAAATGCAAACATAGCAGACTTAAGGCAAGGAGATCGCTGTTTTAAAAGTTATGCGCATCGAAAATTTATGTTATTCAGCAAAAAATTATCAGATGATGTAAAAGAAAGTTGTAAACTCGGTGTAAACCTGTGAATGAGAAGTTCAATCCATTACGGTAGCATAACAATAATTTGTATGTACATACATGCACGTATCTATATGTAAATTCGCATGATGTTTCAAAATACATAATAGCGTTAGTAATTATCCAAACCTAATTATGATCGTGTATACATTACTTGTCTGAGATAAGCTTCTGTTGATCAGGCAAACAAAAAATATGACAAGCTGTTATAAATTTCTTTTTACAACTGTATATGTACAACTGTATATATACAAAGTACATTCGAATGTCTCCAAATTGTTAAAAAAAGAAATTCGCAGGCCTCAAACAGAAGGTACAAATCTTGAGAATGTATGAATAAAATTAGAAAAAGATCCGACTACGTATGCAGGATTGATAGCACAACAAAAGCAATCTATATAACGCTTACGCAAGTTACAAAAGTATTCGAACGCGTATTTCGTAATGAATAGTATGATAAATAGCAATTCTTAAACATGGCTACAAAGAGGTCAGAAAGCAGTAAGTGTGATCGTTAATTGATAGTGAAATTACATCAAGAAGGAAAATTTCATCAAGAAATTACGAATCTCCTAAATAGAGCAAGTTGCCTATACATTATGTAATTAATTCTTAAGCATTTTAATTGAATAATGGATTGGAAAACAGAAAGCGTTTTACGTTATCAGTTGAAAAAAGCCTAGACACTTCAAGCGCAACGAGAAGTCTAATCTCTAATGTTTGTTGTCTAATATATAATAATATATCCTAACTATTAACTGATAAATTTATTTTATTTATTTATCTATTTACTTTATATCCAGTCGAGTTAGTTGTTAATAGCTAATGTTAGTAAAAATATATCTAATTAGTGTTCATCACAATATCAAAAAGCTGGCATTTTATACTTTAGAAATGTTCCTTTTCATAGCAACAAAAGTAAGCGTGCAAACAAACGAGTGATTACAACTAGTTATCAATGATGACTAATAATTATAACACTTAGTCAATAAAATCATGATAAAATCTGTTATCAAAATTCCTTTGTTGTATCGACTATGTTGCTGTAGAATTTCTATTTACAGCACCATAGATTCACCCTATTAAGAGCCATCAGTAATAACACATGACATTACAATTCTTTGAATCTTAATTAACTTTGATTTTAACTAATTTATTTAATATAAGGTAAGTCACGCATTTGCCATGAGGATTATACAAAGTGTCATCTATTTGATTATAGGCGCAAAACTTATACATATGAGAAACTGAATTCAAAATTTAATATAGTATCTTTTTACATGAGTTCAGTTTAATAAGCATTAGAAAGAAGCAAGAACGACGCAAGAGCACATCGATAGTGTTTATAAACATATTAAGTATGTAACTACTTGAGAGTATCTCAAGTACCTTGTGAGCGCACTCGAGAGTAAAGTGTTGGATCTGGTTGAATGACTACTCGTCTGCTGCAATTAAGCATAATTTACAACAAGTCAGCCAGCGATAAACGATGTAGTTTAAAGATCTGCAAAAAAAAACAACTTAGTCGGCGTGTACTAACTTTCTAAAAGTTAATAAAGATTCGAAACTGAAAAATTATTCAATTTGAAATTAATTAACGAAAACATATGTCAAAACTGCAAAAGAGACCAGTGATGTTATACTATATCTCAATAGCTGATTTTTTTTTTATAGTAATTACCAACATAACACATAATAAGCTACAAGAAAATATTGCCAGTCGTTTTTCTTAGAATTTGAAACGTGCCTAAAGTTGGATTTTTACAATTGTCATAATTAAATGGCTATTTTTGTAACTTCAAATTAGGATCTCCTTAATACTAGTATACAATTACGCGGTATAAAATCGCATTCAATTACGCGGTAATATGTGGTTCGCGTACTCTATCTTTATATCTCTGTGCTTATTAGTACTGGCTAGAGTCACTAGCCAATTCGATATTTATATCTGTTGTCATATAAAAGGGCATTTTCAAGGCATAAAAATTTCTTTCTGCATTATGATAACCACTAATGAGATTAATTTGTATTTGACATTAGTAATTAACAATTTTTGTGATTGGAGGTAACAAAAATCGCCATTTGTTATTTTGTAATTGGAAGAGATACATTTGAGCCACGAGATTGATAAGTAAATTAATCAAAGCGTTCAAAGAATTCAAATATATTGTGTCTTAAAGCTTCCTTCTGCAATATCGAAGTTAGTTGAAGAGTGCTTGCAGAAAACATAGTAAGTGAAAAAATTGAAAATTTTTGATTTTTTATAAATATCCTACATACTAATGAGAATACCGTAATATAGAATTTAAGTGCAACCTCCCTTTCTAGATAATTATTAATAATGCTAGAATATCGTGTTATATAGTCGCCTCTATAGAGAAAAATATAAGCCCCAATAAACGGTAATTAATCATTTCTTGGTTTTTGTCTATGCCGTTTATCTAAATAAATGAAACATTGAGTTTTATTTATAATTAAAAGGTGACACACACAGACTTCTCTAAAGACACACCTTTCTTTTTCGTGAATTTGAATTACATTAAAGAATAAGTTTTCTTTTGTGGCGGCACTCGACGAGACAAATACCACCACTCGACACTAATTAACGTCGGACGACGGTAGCGCAGTGGTTACGAACGTTCGGGACCCGGGGTTTCGAATCCCGGCGACCGGAGTCCGATTTTTCTTCTACGCAACTAAATTAGGAGAAAAAATCAACAGTACCCCAGCTGCGACATCTACAGTCAGAAGCTATTATCATCACGGACATATACCACCTCGCTTTTCCTCCCGAAAAATTGTTTCTTGGCGATTACAATGTTTACTACAAACACTCTTCATTTTCGTTCTTGTAATATTTAAGTTGTTGTTCGATTTGTTGTTTTAAAATATTTAAATAATTCAAATGTAAATTGATTGATTTTATATTACATTTTGAGTTATTATCGAAGCCATCACGAGCAGAACGGATCAGCGTTCCACGGGCATCCGAACTCGCTCCAAAATGTCGACTTTCTAACAAACTAGGCCGCAACAGTAACAGTTTTGCTAACAGTAATGGGATACGCAAAATATCCGTGGAATCTCGAAGAGACGGCGAAACACTTGAGGATCGATGGCGAGAGGAAGCTTTCCCCTATTGCCGGCTGATGAGAGGCTTCTTGCGAAGATGCAATCTCTTCCTCTTGAATTTCCGCACGGTTTCCCCTAGAGCGAGTGTAAATATCGGATGAATGATGACAGCGGCCGTGCAAGTATTCACTCACTGCCAAATGCACCCGACATATCTTGATCCATTTCCTGGCTACCACGTGGACACAGACCCGAGTATCCTGATCCATTCCCTGGTCAGTCATCGAGACATTAAACGAATACCGCAATTGGATTTCTTGGCAATTATTGGAGGAGTATTGCGATCTGCGACCTGCGACCTGCAACCTGGTATCCAAGCGCTGAATGAGATCAACATCTGGAAAATTGGACTCAACTGGACTCCAAAATAGCCTGTGTATAAAATAAGTACCACCTGATTAGATTGTAATCTGTAAACTCTCTGCTGTCTATCGTGTATTCTATGAAACATAGTTATTTTGTAATCAAATTTGTTAGGTTGTATGAGAAAATACGATAAGTTTTAAGAAATGTAAAAATAGTCGTAGTTTAAGATTTAATATTTCATTTTTTGATGTCGAAGATATATATATTTTTTGAAACCATGCGAGTCGAATCTCATGTTGACGTATCACAATTTTCAGGATTAAGTCTTTTGTCAACATAAGCAAGTAGTTTCATCGTTGATCTGCCCGAAATGAAGAACCAATTGCCTTATGCAACCATGGTTGTTACTGTTAATCCCGAATCTTCTACTGACGTATCGCAGCCTCAAAAATCAATCTTTGTGACAACGCAAATGGACACTCCTGTTGTTAAATTGCCTGAATTCGATAGTCAGTCGCCTCATTCAAAAATGGTTCCTCAACAGAATGCTGTAAAGTCATTGAATACCTCATTTTTAAATTTTACCTCGCATTAAAATTAATGAAGTATTCAATCCCGAGTAATGTAAAGCCAGAATTGGTCGATCCTTTGCAAATGATTAACTTGTTTCATCATTGTTTCCAAGAAAGGTTTGCCAATTTCCTTATTGACGCTGGCTCGCAACTTAATATAATGAAGCAAAACGGTAAATACTAATATCGACTACAATCTCACAGGCATTGATTCAAGAATCATACTTACTTGTGACGAAATCATCATTAAAAAGTTCATTATGTCGATGTAAACGTTCAAATGGTTAATAATGAATTTTCCATTGCTGAGACAGGAATCTTAGAAATGCCGTTTTCAGAAAGTCGAAATGCGATGTTGAAATTTAGGAACGATGAGGCGAATAGTCTTCAGATTGGTGATAAGGAATTTCTCCTGTTTACATCGTCTCCCGACGAATTCTTCTCGAGCTTGACTTACCTCCTCGTACCACATAGCCCTTATAGCCCTGCTTGTCAAATAATCTAAAATCAAAGTAGGTGACGTAAAGAAATTGACCACTGATTCGGCTGTTTATATAAGAGAAACGTTAATTGTACAGGAAAACGGATTTGCCATCCCGAATAAGATAAAAAGCTCAATTAAAAAGATTAATTCGGGAAAATTTAACGTAACAATATACACTGAGATGCATCTATGTACATTCGGTTAGGATCCAGTAAACGGAGACAAAAAAAAAAAAAAAGCCTATGGTTTCTGAAATAAATCCCTATGAAAGAAGCGCATAAATTATTTAGAGCTTTTAACGATTGAACAAGCTCTAAACAAGAATTGACCGCGGAGAGGACACAAGAAGTCTATGCTAATATCTGGATGAGGACATTAAGTAGCGAAGATCGTACCGAACGAACCTGATAAAGATAAATTCATGTCAACTAACGAGGAGGAAGTGTAACAATTTTGAAAAAAAGATGATGAGTATACCTGTACATAACTTATTGGAGCTAAATAAGGTGACATCAGAAAATAAAAGCGTAAACTACAGTTACACATGCAACTTGTATAAAAATATTTACTTAAGAAATTTAATTTCTCGTTTAATTTTGGTCTTTAAGCTTTTATTTTTTATGTAAGTCCCGTATAAAAAAAATTTGTAACTGAATAAGTAAATAAAATTATACTTAAATAAATAATAAAAAAAATAATTTTACTCTATTTATGGAAGAAGGGCACATGAATCAATTTTTTAAAGCTTATAAATAAAAACGCATATCATCTTTCAATCATTATTTCTGTTTCCAGAACGTTTTAAGAATATATTAATACACCTTTAAAAAATTGGATTCAATTACTTTTCACTAAGTAATACTATAATGAAAACTTTAATATCAATTTTCTTAAAATGGGATTTTGGCATACATGCCCTTTTCTTTTTGGTTTTTTTTTTCTTATCAAACTTCTCAATTACATAAACAGAAATTTTTCAAAAGATCATTTCATTCATTCCCGGAACCATCATACTTAGAGAACCATGTTCGAACTATGGATTCTGAAGGTAAAATCAAACCCACATTTCTCAATTTAGTATAGTTAGTTGGTGACTGAAAATAAATTTGCTTCGCTAACTCTTTCTCGTCGTCTGTATATTGAGTCTTTTTTTTACGCAACTGTAGTTTAATTATAGTCTTCGCCGTCGGACCTACATCCTTAGCTAGTTTATTCGTTACTAAAAAATCATCAATATTGCGAATTTTTTGGCTTAGTTGCTTTTCTAATTGCTTGCGTACATATGAATATTTACTTTGTATACATTTTGCTCTCTTTTCCAATCGCTTTACCTTTATCTGTAAATGATTTATTTTTTTCGTTAAGGAATCAACCAATATTTTACATTCTTTGGAGCATCGAAAATCTTTTTTTGATACAAGTGAAACAACTGTCACATTTTCGCAAGGTATAGGTGCTTGTGCACCTAATTCGTAATTTAAAAATGACAAATTGGTATCATCCGAAGCAGCGTTAAGGAACAATTCTTTCCCCGAAGGATTTAAATTAGGGTTCGACTGTTTTCTAATATTAAAATCGTCCAGGTTACTACAGTAAACATTTTCTTGAAGATTTTTATCACAGTTAATACTTTCTTGAAGATTTTTATCACAGTTAATACTTTCTTGAAGATTTTTATCACAGTTAACATTTTCTTGAAGATTTTTATCACAGATTTCTCTTGGACTTGGTACTTGTTCTTGAAGCTTCTGCACCTCTACTGCTACTTGTGTGGAATTCCCTGATTCTTGCGGTTCAACAATCGCCTGTGTCTGCCCATGGGGCGTCGATATTTCCTTCCAATGGATTGGATCACGATTCCGAAGCAAACGCTTTTTCGTTCCGTCGCAAAAATCTTCCTCTCGGAAATGAAGATCGCAAAGTCCTGCAGTCCTGATCGTGGAGGTCGACAAGAATCGAAGCCAACTATTTCCTGCGTGAATTTTAGTAGTGTTGAATTCTGAATGCATAATTTTCGCGAGGAGCTATAAATTTATTTTACAAACATCTTAATATAATAGACAGCCATATAATTTAATATATGTGATAGTTAAATAGCAAAGCGCGACAGTTTTTTCTACTGCGGCATTGCACGCAATATGACCATCCTTTAAGCAACTTTTATTCGCAGTAAATTGTTAACTTAATTTTGGGACACGGAAACTAACACTCTGACTTGAATCTTTAACTAAAATTCCTCTCAGTCCTTAGAACAAATTATTATTATTTGTATTTATGATTAAACAGTGAGTAATTTCTTAATGCCGTGTAAAGTTATTCTTTAAACAAAGTGGAAAGGGGGCATATAAGGATAATGGTTACTGCAGAGAGAGAAAGAAAGAGAAAGAGAGAGAGAGAGAGAGAGAGAGAGAGAGAGAATGGGGAAGATTGGAGAGGATAAGAGTATCCAGATACAATGAAGAATACAGGAGGAGACTGGTACAGACAAATTGCCAGAATATCTGAAGGGTTTGAGAAAGAAAAAGGAAACATTCCTAGTTACAAGATTTATACATATTGGGTTTAAGTTTGGGTCAGATTTCTCAATCCGACTGCCGCGAACAGCGCTTGTGTAGAATACATGTAAAAATGATTATCCTATTTCGTAAAATAATATCAATTATTCATCCGCCTATTATTTTTATAATTAATTTGTTATTATCTCAAGCGCGTGTTGCCGATCATCGCAAGGCGTCCGGATTGAAGATTCTAACCCAAACCTGAACTCAATACATTAATGATATTCAATGATATTCGACTGAATTATGAGTTATATTTAACAAACATTTGTTGAGGCCGCACATATGCAGTTGTGTGCAGGATTTAAGCTCGCTAAACCCTCGTTTATATATACATTTCTACCATGAATAAAAGATAAGGGCCAAGTTTCGATCGGGTCATTATACTCGTTTACCGTAAGACTATCAGCAACCAATACTATTTCATACGTTGTCACAGACAGACAGAACTATAGGCAGAATTCACTGTAGTGGCACTGAAAGCTTTTTGCAAATATCTGGAAAACAACGGTCGACAAACAGTTACATGTGCAGGAAAAAGTTGTTCGGAATCATGCCCCCGACCCATATTTAAAAATCATCAAAAGCGGAAAGGACGTAACCGTTCCACAGTTTCATCAAAAGCGAATATCACCAATGTGTTGAGTTTGAGTTAGTTTTCTCAAGTCAGGCCGCTGTGGGATGGCCCTCCCGTACGATAATGACGAATTATGATGTCGTTTATCACCTAAACCTATAGCTGCTGAAAAAACTAATTAAGGTTTTGAAAAAGCTAACTCAAACCCAATGTGTTGATAATATTCACTTTTACTTGAATTATGTTATAACACATTTCTTACAGTCTCGTATATGCACATTGTGCACGACTTTAAGCTCGCCCGATCTTCGTTTATAAACAAAAGATGAGAGGACGGCAACCAATACTAATACTGACGTATACGCTGCCATAGACGCACAATTATAGGCAGAGTTCACTGTAATGATGCCGATAGTTTTTTGCGAATATCTTAGAAATCAATGCCAATCGGCAGTAACATGTATAGGAATGAGTTATTCAAAACGATATACCATTGCCCACCACGTATTAAAAAATCATCGAAATCAGGAAGGTTGAGTTCGATCTGTACATTTACCAAAACTTTCAAATTTCAAGGTGAATATCTCCATTTCAGTAAGACTAGGCTTTTTTTTTAAATTGAATTATAATAAAAACCGAGCAGCAGAAGCTACGATCCGCCGAACAAAAAGATTGGAGTTGTCAAATTACAAATGATTTGCGCTTTGTTGAATCATCGAATCACATTGGTTAAACCTTAATTTAGGAATTAAAAACTAATTTTGCAATCTTGTAGTTTTCAGCGTGTAGAATCTGAAAATGCAAGTTCTAAGGCGAGGGATCCATTGGTTCCAAATGTATGGTATGACTATGTAAAACTGAACATTTTTATTTTACACATTACCTTAACGCCAATTTCCTCCTGTCTGCGCAGATGAGCATCGAACTGAATTTCATCGAAAGTTGGTTTGTACTAGCGTAAACAGTAAACGGTGGCCGGAGAGTGAAGATTGGCTCGAACCTAATTCAAGTGAATTCAATACTCACAACTCAAAATTCCGTCACAAAATAGTCACCATCCACGTGTATTTATTTACAATTAACGACTCCATTCATTGGACGAATCATGTATAAAGGAACAATATGGCGTCAAAATAACGTGTAAAGTGCCCTAAAATGTTGCTCGGTTTTTACTTTTAAAACAGTCATAACTTTTAAAGCAGTGGATTTCTAGTCTTGAAACTTGCATTTTCGGATTCTACATATCAAAAACTATAAGATTGCAGAAAGGTCAATAATTTTTTGGCTCTCTAAAGTAAACTCTGAAGTAAAGTTCAGCCAAATAATTTAATAAAAGTATAAATATTTTTTACCTACCTGTATTTTCTATCCATTTTTTCTGTCTTTCTGGTTTAGATGGAAATCGAAACAAACGGTGTCCATTGTGCTTTCCATTGTTACAATGAACAAATTTACATCTATCATAAGTACCGTGTCTATGCATTGTTACTGTTGTTTTTTAAGTTATAGCAATCGATTGTAGGAAACAGGAAGAAACTTAATATTAATCACTAAAACTAAGGAACCGAAGCAACGTGTCTACCTAAACTGCAAGGATTAACAATCCACAAAAATGAACTACGCTTTCTTGCACCTGTAATTGTTCACTGTATATTTTTTTATAAAGACACTAATAAAAACACGATTCAATTGTACGATTTCGGACGATTCACGATTGCACGCGTATTCTGACCACAGTCATATAAACCGTGATTCCGGTGATCAAAAAATTCTAAGCTTCACAGTACGAACGGATATTTCATCTCTCGCCGTTTCTTAGATTTGCGTAAGTTTCTGTTACGAAGGAAATAGCGAAGAAAGAAATGTACATATAATAGTTCGAACGTTTGACCGCTAGAGGCAGCAATTCGTAGTACGTATGCGTGTAGCCTACTTACATTAACTATTCTTTTCCTACTCTTTCCGAATCAACGGAAAGAAATAATTATTAGAAACTTGGTTTCAACAATAATAAATAACAAATAATTTATTGAACAAGCAAACAAACTAGAAAAATTTTCTGCGCCAAAACTTTCTTTAGTTTTGATTGGTTGGAACGGTTTCCTGAAATGGCTGGAGCGGAATGGTTCTTCATTTGCTTAAAGAAAAATTGAAACTTATTTCGGTCAATGAACTATTACAGTTTCATAGCAGATAATCATAATTGTATAGAAGAACTATGTTTAAAACTCTTTCATTAATCTTAATCTTTCATTAAGTTTCGCTTCCTTTTTTTACTAGACTTGTTTCTTGATATAATATTATTAAAGCAGTTTTTCCTAGATATTTTCTTATGGCATCTGAAATTTAAATTTAATAAAAACGTTAACATCTCATCTCTAGCCAAACGTAAACATGGGTTTGAGACACTACGTAAACCACTTTTATGGGATCTAGACTAGGGATCAATGCATTATCTTTTGTTACTAGATCCTAAGTATTGTTAGCTATCCACAGTTATAGTTTATTTCATCTTTAATGATAAGAGGCATCAAGCGCGGGAAAACAAGTGTCTGATGTTCTTTCTTCATTTCAGAGACGTATCAGAAATATACAAAGGACAATGTCGAGTCCTATGAGATTATCAGATGCAGATAGTCCTGGGAGAACTCCTAGAAGACAAAATCAAGATACTAGATCCCCTTCTGCTTTTGGTACTCCCCGTAAGTATATATAATGCATATTTTAAAGGTTATTTTATGTTCACGCTTATAGTGCTATTGTATGTGTTGCATACATTATTATATTACGATATATATATATATATGTATTTATTCTATAAACTTTGTGTATAAGGTAATTCTGCTCGTAACGGAGCTGATAATAATGTAGAAACTCCGTTAAGATGGGGCACCACTGGTACACAACAAAGTACTTTAGGTTCTGGAAACCGAGCTGCAACAATTGTTGCTTCTTCTGAACATGAAAGCGCTATTGGTTCTGGTGATCAATTTATAGACCACTCTGGGCCAATTAATGGTTCAGAAAGTGGTCTACAATTATCTTCTCCGATTAATTATGGTACACCAAGCTCGCTGGGATCAATACGTACCCCAAGAAGTGGAATCCGAGGCACTCCAATTAGGCATAGACCTGACATTAATACGGACAGGCGGTTGCGTCAATTTACGTTACAAGAACCAGTGAGTTAATGATATTTGATGTTACAGTTGTTCTTTAATTTAGAAATTTGAGAAATACTTAATTTTTGTGAAATGGCATAATTTTTTTTTGTAATTAGTCAAATTTTGTTTTATAGTTAATTTTAAAACTATTTTATAAATTTATTATACGCAGATTATACTTTCAAACTTTATACCATTATGGAAAATATTAAATAAGTTTTAATATTTTGAAAAGGTATAATAGTTACTTTAGAAAGAATAAAATTTAAGTTTAGATAAATGAAGATAAAAGTTTGTACTTTATTAATTTTATCTATCAAAATATTTGATAATATCAAATATTAAATATTAATACCATATGTTAATGTCAAATAATAAATAAATAATAATATTGATATTGGTGATATTAATTTAGTGATAATGCTAATAACTAGAACAATAAATTAAAAATGACAATGACAATAGATTGCAGAAGCACCAAATGGTACATCAGAAAGTGACACGGCAGGAGCTCATTTGGTTGTTTGGGGGACAAACATAGTAATAAATCAGTGTAAAGAACAATTCAAATCATTTTTTCAACAATTTATTGACCCGGATGCAGAAAATGATGAACTACCAGAAAATATGAATCTGTCAGAACCTTTGTATCTTCAAAAATTAGAAGAGATACATACCTTGGAAGAACCATATTTAAATGTCAATTGCGCTCATGTAAAAACGTTTAATGAACATCTTTATCAACAATTGGTTTCATATCCTCAAGAAGCAATTCCAACACTAGATATGGCAGCAAATGAATTATTCTTTGAAAAATTTCCAGCGGCTGTTCTGGAGCATCAAATTCAAGTACGTCCTTTTAATGTGACCAAGATTAAAACTATGAGAGAACTAAACCCTACTGATGTAGATCAATTAATTACAATACCAGGAATGGTAATTAGAGTATCACGATTAATTCCACAAATGCGAGAGGCTTATTTTAAATGTAGCGTTTGTGCTTTTACAACCATTGTAGAAATTGAAAAAGGGAAAACCAAAGAGCCTACAGTATGTGCACATTGCACTTATAAATATTCTTTCACTTTAGTACATAATTTGAGCCATTTCTCTGATAAACAAATGATTAGATTACAAGAAGCTCCAGATGAAATGCCACAAGGACAGACGCCACACACTATTGTTTTATTTGCGCATAATAACTTAGTAGATGCAGTGATGCCTGGCGATAGGGTCTCTGTTACTGGAATTTATAGAGCAGCAACACATAAACCTAATTTTGATCACAATTTGCAAGCCATTTATAAGACTTATATTGATATAGTTCATTTTAGAAAGCACAACTCTAAACGGTAAGGAAATAAATAAATAAATCTAAAATTTGTTTTTATCAGTTGTTTATTTTAAGTTATTTATAGATTATATGATCAAGAAGACGGAAAAGAACATAATTTTACACCGGAAAGAATAGAAATTTTGAAATCGTTGTCGCAAAAGGGTGATATCTACGAACGATTAGCAAGACATATTGCTCCTAGTATATATGCAAATAATGATGTAAAAAAGGGAATTATATTACAATTGTTTGGAGGAACCAGAAAGACTTTTACTATATATGGCAAACATTTTCGACCAGATATTAATATATTACTCTGTGGTGATCCTGGCACAAGTAAATCACAATTATTACAATATATATACAATTTGGTACCACGATCTCAATATACTAGTGGCAAAGGTAAAGTAAAACAAGAGTAAACCGTTTAATAGAATTTGATATATTTATATATTTATGTGTACTAATGTATGTTTTAGGTTCCAGTGCGGTTGGTTTAACAGCTTATATAACAAAAGATCCAGAAACTGGACAATTAATATTACAAACAGGAGCTTTAGGACTTGCAGATAATGGGATATGTTGTATTGATGAATTCGATAAAATGAATGAAAGTGCAAGATCAGTACTGCATGAAGTAATGGAACAACAAACTTTGAGCATTGCTAAAGCTGGAATTATTTGTCAATTAAATGCTAGAACTAGTATACTTGCAGCTGCTAATCCATGCGAATCTCAATGGAATAAGAATAAAACTGTACGTTTTTCTTTAAATTTTATATGAGACAAAATCTTGTAATGTAAATACCTTAAATTATTCTGTTATTAACGAGCCTATAGTCTTTCACGATCTTTCTATATATACTACTTTCTTTAATGATGTTATGTTTTTATTTCTATAATCATGAGAGCAATGAGATAATCTGGATTTTGTTTGTAATAAAGAGATTTCAGTTGGTTCACCAACAACATAACAACTTAAGACAATAACGTTACAAGGTTTAACCAGTATACGAATTCTATTGTGGTTATAGAGTGCGTTATATCAGAATATATATTTTCAGGTGGTTGAAAATGTGCAATTACCACATACACTGCTTTCTCGATTTGATTTGATTTTTTTAATATTAGATCCACAAGATGAAGCATACGATGGTAGACTTGCAACTCATATGGTATCTTTATACTATAAGACAATAAAGGAAGATGAAGATGAACTGATAAATAGAAGTATTGTTCGTGATTATATAGTTTTTGCCAAAGAACACGTTCATCCTGTTCTCAATGAAGAAAGTCAACAAAGACTGATACAAGCTTATGTTGATATGAGAAGAGTTGGAAGAGGATATGGACAGATAACAGCATATCCTAGACAATTAGAGTCTTTGATACGTTTATCTGAAGCACATGCTAAAGTGCGATTGAGTTCTGTTGTAGAGTTGCAAGATGTTGAAGAAGCATGGAGGTTATATTAATTGATAAGTATATAATAATATCAATATAAACCTTTTAAGTAAATCTAGATATTTAATTTATTATCAATAGGTTACACAGAGAAGCTATAAAACAATCAGCAATCGATCCATTAAGCGGAAAAATAGACATAACTATCTTAACTACAGGTATATCTACAGGAACTAGGAAAAGGAGGAAAGAACTATGTGACGCAATTCAAAAACTAATTGAAAGCAAGGATAAAATTCATATACTTAATCAACAAAAACTTTTTGCTGAAATAAAACAATCTTCTGAATTGGTTAGTAAAAGTACTGTGCATATAAGTATAATTGTTATAATGTGTAAACATCAGTATCTCAGAAAACTTTTGAAAATTGTTATAATTTTTAGCTTGTTACACGAGATATGTTTGATGATGCTTTAAGAGAGCTGCAAAGTAATGGATTAATAACAGTAATTGGGAGAAACAATATTCGTATTTCTTAACTTATTTTGTATACTTCATCATTTTAAACTAGATTTATGTGCGAACAAAGTACATATAAAACAATGAATATATATTTTTATTATCTTTTGCAAATTTGTATTAAATATATTTTTCATCATAAATTAATATCATTTATTGTGTGTAATATCCTCAATCACATAATATTTCTTAATCTATATGATTTTTATCATCAAATTTTTAAATATATAAAGCAATGGTTCTCAATCTTCTTCTTATAAATTTATATCACCAATATATTAAATAGAAACAAATTGGTATAGTAGTATATTAATCCGGGCCCTCCCACATAATAATTTATCAATTAACAGTAATTAGCGAGTTGATAAATTAGAAACTGTAGGTTACAGATTCGTCTTTAATAATTTTGCAACAAATAAGATAATCAAACAATTTATGATTTGTAAAATTTGCTTTTAAAATTTCATTTATTTTATTATCAAAGTTATTGCTTTATATAGGAAAATCTATTAATACCGATGAGAATTTATGATGAGAAATTTATGATGAGAAATTTCACTAACAGTATTAGCTCAGTTATACAACAGTTACAGTTACAGTTCAGTAAATATGTGAAATTTTTCATGATTATTCTATATTATTTTATACTTATACTTATATTTGTACTTATTTATTAAAATTTTGTTTTCTGTTTCAATTTTCTGAGTTTTTAACATTTTTGAATGTTACATATATACTTTTTATTATTCTCTATACTAATACTTATGTAAATTGATTTTTAAACGACTTGAATGTTAATAAGAATTAAAAGATATACATGATAAAATTACAATACTAAATTTAACCATTATTGTACATTACCTGAGAGGAAATCTCCTCTCTGATATTGCATAATGTAACAGTATTATATTTTATTTAGCTTAATTTTAATTTTATTAGCACTAATATTTAATTTCTATTAGAATAAAATTAAGAAATTTATAGATAATAGATTTTGTAATTAAACAGTATAGATTTTCTATATAAACGTAATTTTTATGAAAGCAAAATCTTTTAATTTTTTTAATTTGAGCTGCTAACCATTTTTAGATTTGTATTGCATAATTTTGAAATATATATTACAAAATTTCCGTATTTTTATTGTATTACGTGCATGTGAATTTTATTAAACTGATGCGCATTCGTAAAAATCCCCACCAAATGTATTACACTTTACAGTGCACTGGTTATCATTTCAACCATTATTTCATGTGTATCCGATCCTCCGTTTAAATGAATTATTTGAAATTAAATATGTTTTTAAAACAATATTCATAAACACAGTGAATAAGTAAAGCGCTTGCTTAAAATTTGTTGTGTTCATAGAAATAGCATTTTAATTCTTATAAAGTAAATAAAACCTTTAAGTCTACGTTCATTATTGAGGCCATATATTGAGGTCAGGAGTGCTGCATTTAACGAAAGACCCCCAACTGCGTTTTCTATCACAAAACAAGGACATCAAGGACGTTATAATATATATTTGTTTATTACCACTGTTATAGTTTTACACAAGTACTTATAATTTTTCTTGCCTATATCATTCCCACTTTTCCTTTGATTTATACATCCTTCCATTTTATGATCTTTTTCTATCTTACTTTTGACACTACTTATTTATCTCTCTTGCGCCTATTTCCTTTATGTTCTCTCTTTCTATTTCACGACATTTCCACTCCTTGTCTATCTCTCTTAATCTTTCCTGTTCTGTCGAATCGAACTAGCCTCCCTTCCTGCGAATTTACGTAGATATTTCTACTTGTGAACGGTTCCAACCTTCAGGATGCAAGCTATCAAATGTGTTGTCGTAGGAGACGGGTGAGTATTTTAATACCTACTCTAATGTTTTGTGATATGTTTGCATTTTCCTGTTTTCGATCCACATTATTTGATCTAAAGAATCATCGAAGTACCCCTTGGCGATTGGTTTTTCCTGATCAAGAACTATTTAAAAGCTAGTACCACACCCGTTATGCTTTTTAATATGTATTCTCTTTTCTTTTCTTTTTTTTTTTTTTTTTTTCATTTTTTTTTTTTTTTTTTTTTTTTTTTTTTTCTTTCTTTAAAGAAAATCAGAATATCTTAATTTAAAATTATCAGCTTTCAGATAATTTATCGAGGTATTACTTTTCTCCGTGTTTTCCTCTTTTTTCCTTTTTTCGTCTTCGTTAAAATTTCATTCGAATTTATATTATTTTATGGCTTTTATTCTGATAATGTAAAAATTGTTTACTCATGTTCCATTTATAATTAACCTTTTCATTATCAGAATTTCTGCACAGTCAATTTAATTATCTCTAACTGATTAATTTCTACAGAGCAGTAGGTAAAACATGTCTCCTCATAAGCTACACTACCAACGCTTTCCCTGGAGAATATATTCCAACTGTATTTGACAATTATTCCGCAAATGTTATGGTGGATGGTAAACCAATAAATCTTGGTTTATGGGACACGGCAGGCCAAGAAGATTATGACAGATTAAGACCATTGTCTTACCCACAGACAGATGTTTTTCTGATCTGCTTTTCTCTTGTTAACCCCGCCAGTTTTGAAAATGTTCGTGCTAAATGGTATCCAGAAGTACGCCATCATTGTCCAGCTACTCCAATTATTTTAGTAGGGACTAAACTAGATTTACGTGAAGACAAAGAGACTATTGAGCGGTTAAAAGATAAAAAACTTGCACCTATTACATATCCTCAGGCATGTATTTGTTTAATTTATTAACTAAACTATCCTCTTACTGTTGCTCTATATTTATAATAATTTAATAACATAACAACTTTGCATTAAATTATGTTTAGGGTTTGTCCATGGCAAAAGAGATTGGTGCTGTAAAATATTTAGAATGTTCTGCTCTTACTCAGAAAGGTTTGAAAACAGTATTTGATGAAGCAATTCGCGCAGTATTGTGTCCTGTTCTTCAAGTGAAACCAAAACGCAGATGTTTCCTTCTATAATATTAAATGTCCAACGACGGTGGAGCATGTGCAAATGTACTACCCCTCCTCCGATCGGACTTGATTGCAGCAGGACATCTAACTTTGATTAAAAAACCCCGTTATACGGTCCATCTCTCTACAAGCATCTGCCATGAAAGCGCACAAACCAATTTATATAATGCGTATAAAAAGATAAAGAAGAAAATATATGCAATTTAAGTGTTTTGGACATTAGCTGAATGTTCTGATGAGAGAAAGGAAGCCAAATGAAAACTGAACTGATAATGTACAGTATATTAGAGTGTGTTATTAATATTAGTTATTACATACGAATTATAAGAAATTAAACATTATGTATGTGCGTTTGTGAGCGCACTAGATACTAATCAATTTAATAGAAGAGCTGAACCATTTTATGTAAATTTGCATTGTATATTTTAAATTAAAAATGTTATCATACAATTTTGTCATTTAAAAATTTTTGGTATATAAAGAGATTGATACAGTAAAAGCATTAAAGTAAAAAATATTTGAATATGAACATTACATATTAACGGGAGTTGTTTTCAATTTTTAAATAAATTGAATTTTCCAGCTAATAATTCAAGTGAAACTAATTATAAATTATATCTTTCATTGTAAATATACAATTGCAAGTACGTAACATGAAATGATTTTCATCTTTAACTAAATTGGTTGATATTACTATATACATACCATGGAATAAGATAATCATGTAAGTTTTAGAAATGAGCGATACAAGTGTGATTTCAATTCTCTACCTCTCCTGTATTTTCATGTTGTTGCAATTTTGCTGTAATTCGTACGCACAGCATGGCTAAAAGAATAAAATATCAGAGGTAGAGGAAAATGGTACGTGTGTATGAATGTTTAAGAGTGCATACGGAAGCCAAGAGAGAAAGACAGAAGAAGGAATTATTCTATAACAAATAATTGTACATAAATGGTAAAAGTCCAAACTGTATTCCTATCATTATCATTTTACATGTATAAGCTGCTGAATCTAAATCGGACGTTACTTGTTTTTTATATATATATTATAAATATATATAAAGTGGGGCTGGACCGAGATCTATTTCAATCGTCGCAGATCCACTGACCTGTGCAATCTATCCGGGGAATGGGGATTCAGTCCATAAAAATATCATAGATACTGTAACTAAATATGCTTTATTAAATGGGTGTTTATTAAATTTTTCTATTTATTTATTATGCCGTTGTGTCAAAGAATGTATCAATTAATATAGATATTTGTTCCGGAGTGTATTTTATATATTTAGCTGGGTTCTTGGAGAATGATATCCCTCGATACTTATTATGAAAATTCATATAAAGAGGAACAATAGCTTGTTGAAGCTCTTTTCGTAATTCTTCTCGTAATCGAGCATCAGGTACGGAATAAGAACGTTGACATTTTGAAACTTCTTCTAATTCTCTTGTAAATCCCAAAAATTTCTCTTTCAAAGCTTTTGCTGCTGGTTCTGTGAAAACAATAAAAATCCTAAATCTTCATTCTTAACATTTTTCTATCTGCATGTTACACAATTGATATATATCATTAAAATCTACATCGTTATATTAAATAATTTCGTGTATTTTAATTTTACGTAATTCATTATTACACATAGTTAATGTTATATTCAAAATAAATATTATTGACAAAAACATTTATTTTTTATTTAGTATTATAAAGTTTTTCTAAATTGTCAAAATACAAACCTGGTTCATCGAAGGGTTGTTCAAGATAAGCGCGCGCTTTTGCAAAGGTAGTAGAAACATAGTTAGCCTTATCACGCAACAGGAGATCGTGATATGTTTGTTCTGCGCTAGGTTCTGCTAATAATAAAAGTTCCATCAAGGAACTACGTCGTAAAACATTTATAACATGATTATGATTGTTTAAACGAAACAAAGCTCTTAATGCAATATCCGAATATGAAGTATCACTTTTACTCACGAGCACCAAATTCAATTGTGCCAATACCTTTTCTAAAAATAAAAAATAATATTAATAAGTTTTATAATATTTTCATAACATGTCCAAAAAATAAGGAAATAGCGATACCAACTAATGTAAGTGCCAAGAACAATTCTATACATATTTTCTGTTTGTTTTATAGATGTTGCACCTTCCATATCAGCACTACGTCTTAGCACAGCTCCTGCTGTATCTGCATATTCTGCTAATTGTTCCAAGAAAACTAAGACATTGCTTGTACTTTCTGCTACGGTACCGTCTTTAGGTAAAATTGAACTAGATTCATTTCTGACACTTTCTGCAAAATCTTCCAATGCTTTTGCCCCCTATATTGTTAAATTATGTAGTATGTAATTTAAAATAAAATTTGCATTATACAATCGTATTGCGTTACAACATACAGTTATGTTTAGAGTATTAAGCACAGAAGTAAATTTTGATCTAAGGGCATAATCACAGCCCTCAACAGTACGCTCCAAGTCTGGTTTTAATTCTCCAAGATGTTTTAAAATTGGAAAGATTACTAGCACTGCAGAAAAATCACGCCGTACGATACATCTTTTAGCACGAGTTGCTATACTCTCTCCATCATGAGCTACAAGATCCATAGCTTCGCGTACTGTAGCCTCTAATACTTGCGCTTGTAGACTAATCGGTAAAATTTTAGCAACTAGTGACCGTTCCGCTTGCATAAGTTTATGAAGACCAACCGTTAACAGCAAGTAATTTTCCATTTCTTGTTCATCTGGTGCTGTATCCTCTACAGAATGTCCAGATAACTGTGGTGGTGGCTTCCTAGATGCGGTTAAAGACAATCCCAAACCAGTAGTCTGAGAAGCTTTTAGTAACATTCTACTAGCTTTTTTTTCTAAAGCATGCTGTAATCTTTTAGATGCTCTTTTGCCACTATTTTCTTGAATTCCCAGTGAATGTCTGTTCCCAAATTTCGTTTTCTACAAATAGTAATACAACTAGTATTAAATTGTAAATAATCAATTAATTATGATCAAAAGAATATGTTATTAAGTTTCTTACTGGTAAAGGACTTCCTGCATGTGTACTGCCACCACTAGCACTCCTTTGATGTTCTTTTAACAACTGTAAAGATCTTAAAACAATAGCAGAACGTACAGATGCATAAATTTTTACATGTTTACGGTGTCCCCTCTCCTCCAACCATGCAGCAATTTTAAGTAAATCTCCTAAAATACTTTCTGGTAATTGACAAAGGGATTGAGGGGCATCCTCACCACTAGTATCTTCGTCCGATCCAATTAAATCCAAAAGAACGATTGGAAGAATTGGTTTACTTTGTCTAGTTAAAATATCGTGGAATTCTGCATATAAAGCATCTAAACCAACAACAAACAAACTTGTTACATTTTCTAATTCTACAGAGCTTGGATTATTTTTTTGAAAATAACGTTGAGCATTGTAAAGACGATTCATTGCTTCCAAAAAATTATCTAGTCCTCCAGATCCTCCTGGACCAGCTCTCACTGTAGCTTCTACTTCTTGACAGACTCCATAGTACCCAATAGCATGATCTAAAGCATTTAATGTCATTTCTATATCTGTAAAGACAAAATAAACGAAATTATACTATTACATGACAAATTACAGATTTGAAATATTTATATGATTAACATTAAAACGATCAGATATACTGATTGAACTAATTATTATGAATTAAAAACAATACTATTTAATTAAATTGTCATTTGCTGAAAATGTCCCAATAAAAAAGCTATAGCAACAGAATCTGACTATCAAAGTGTTAATATATATTAATTGCATTTAGTTTATAATAATATACTTTGTTGTTGTGCTTGAAGGTTCCCTGTTTCATTGTAAACAGGAAGTATAGTTCGACGCAATGTAGCAAGACGTTGTTCTAAAGAAGATAGAATTCCTACAACATTACTGGTTAACTTCCTGCTTCGTTCTTCTGCTTCTTTCAATGCTTCTAAAGAAGCAATTTCTGCTTCTAATTTACATTGTATTTCAAACCTTCGTTCAGAAGTGTCTGCTCTTGTAGTGTGCATTATTTTATCTGAAAATAGTACGATACATATGTGCAATAGAAATCGGGAAATATTTTAAATTCTTTGAATAGTTAGTGTCACTTTATTCGCTATGTAACACGTATATTAAAAATATTTGTATAAAATTACGATGTAATGTCATTGCTATTTTAATATTGTATGTTATATTATTATGATATAACCTTTTTTCATTACATTATTGCTTTGTACCTTTATAATCGATCGATTAGATATCAAATAATTATTAAAGATTTTCTATATATTCATGAATACAAAGAGATACAACATTGTGATGCAACTACTGACATAAAAATGCCCTATTCAAATGAAAAGTTTTATTACTATAATTCTGAAATCTGAGAAAACACTGCTAAAATATATGAACTTGCTATTGTAATGTATTCTGTATGATTAAACAAACAAAATAAATTGCGAAAACACATGAATTAAATATTTGATTTATTCAGTGTATTAATAAGAAATACTATATCATATTAGTATATTAGATACGAAAGGATCCTAACATAAACAAACAGTAACTCAAATTTAAAAAGAAATTAAAATAACACACTATTACGCTTTTAACAAAAGAAGTAAATATTTTAAAGAATTGACAAGAATTAAAATCATAAAAATTTAATCCCAGCTTTTTCAGCTCTAGAACTATAGAAAAAACGTAATAAAAAATTTTGATTTATTATGGCTATTTGTTAATAAGTTGGTACTTCTGAAATTAAGCAGCTGTTCAAGAAGCAGTATGTAATCGACAAAGAGACGAAACATAAGAATTAGATCGAATTCGACTTGATCTTGATACATTGATATCGTACTTTACATTCGAATTAATAAGTTAACAGCATATCGTTAATAGGATTATAGAAATACTAACACATAAATAAATAAAGAATAATCTAATTTATAGTATTAGAAATACTTTATAATACGTAATTCAATATAGATGTTTAATCTATTATCGTATTTTTGCATGTTATAAAGGTATTTGCATTAAATATACTATGTCATTACTAAGAATTATGAGCGATATAAAAGTATAAGTGACTGAGATCTGTGTGACTTTTATTTATATAAGATAATAAAATACTTTCTCGTATACTTTTAAAGAAACAAGTTACAGATTATATATTCACTTGATTTTTAGAAGCATTTACAATATGGACAAACCTGTATCTTCAGATATTGTACTCATTGCGGGCAATTCCCATCCAGAATTGGCTAATCTTATTGCCAAGTACGTTTTCACAAATATATATGTATATTTATAATCACTCAATACTCTGATTATAATTGCTTTGCTTTATTAGTCGATTAGGTGTTAAACATGGAGGATGTTCTGTGTATCATAAATCAAACCGTGAAACTATGGTTGAAATTGGAGATTCTGTACGTAGCAAAGACCTCTATATTATTCAAACGGGAACAAAGGATGTAAACAATAACATAATGGAACTTTTGATTATGGCATATGCATGCAAAACTTCTTCTGCAAAGAATATTGTTGGTGTAATTCCATATTTGCCTTATTCTAAGCAATGCAAAATGCGTAAACGAGGTTGTATAGTTTCTAAATTATTAGCAAAGATGCTTTGTAAGAGTGGTTTAACACATATAATTACAATGGATTTGCACCAGAAGGAAATACAAGGATTTTTTGATGTACCAGTGGATAATTTGCGTGCTAGTCCGTTTTTATTACAATATATTCAGGAATCTGTGCGTAAATAATATTAGTAAAATTGATTATCGTAGAATTTTATGACTTAACTTCGAATTTTATTTTATTAGATACCAGATTATCACAATTCAGTGATAGTTGCGAGAAATCCTGGTAGTGCAAAAAAAGCAACTAGCTATGCAGAAAGATTACGTTTAGGAATAGCAGTCATTCATGGAGAACAGCGAGAGGCAGAGTCAGATATGAATGACGGACGTTATTCTCCACCTGCATTGGCCTCACGAACAATGGAAGTTGGCGTTGGTGTGCCAATGCATCCTGCAAAAGAAAAGCCTCCAATTAATGTAGTGGGGGATGTAGGCGGACGTATAGCTATTATGGTGGTACGTATGTTTAAATGTAAAAATTAAAGAAAGCAGGACAGTGTATTAAAAATTTGTACATTTGATACATTACACTTACATTGCGTTAGATTACAGTAAATTTCTACATTATTATACACTGTTATATTTCAGGATGATATGATAGATGATGTTCAATCTTATGTAGCTGCAGCAGAAGTTCTTAAAGAAAGAGGAGCATATAAAATTTATGTTCTAGCTACGCATGGACTTTTAAGTTCTGATGCACCAAGATTAATAGAAGAATCTCCAATTGATGAGGTAGTATAATATTTAACAGCTTATCTAAAAAGACATAAGTTATGTGAAGCTGTTTGTAGGCAAACAATTTCACTGACATTTACTTGATCTTAAATAGTTTTGCGAAGATCATGATTATATTTTCAAATGGATATGTAAATTTGTATTGTATATTTTTAGCTGATATTAGAATACAGATATCCGTTTGACGATTCAAGGTCGTCATAAGGTTAGATAAATATCAGCATTGCTCCTTGATACATTATAGTTTTCGTCTGAAATACTTTTACGTGACTTTTATATCTGCCGAGATATTTAATTGTTTCCATTTAAATTGAATATGTGCATACATGCATGTATATACAGGGTGTCCCATCTGATGATGTAGTTTGATCTCATCCTTATTAATGGTAAAAAAAAGAGTAGGTCATTCCGTTTAAAAAGCTTTACTATTAAAATCTCAGAAGATATGACCTTGAGATGAACTTCACTTTTATGGTCTAATTTCGTCCTTGAGATATGACAACTTTCTCTCGAAACATTTTTTCTTTTTGTACCGTGACGAATGAGAGAGTAATTAAGGGTGACAGAGTTAGGTGGCACTGTATATATGTATATATATGTATTTAAGTTTTTTAAAAGTTGAATCTATAATTGGATATTATTTTTAGGTCGTTGTTACAAATACCGTTCCTCATGACGTCCAAAAGATGCAGTGTCCAAAAATAAAAACTGTTGATATTAGTATTTTGCTGGCAGAGGCTATTAGGCGTATTCATAATAAAGAATCCATGTCATACTTGTTTAAAAATGTCTCTTTGGAAGATTAAAAATTACGATGAGATAATATCTTTCAAACATACTGACAGTTTCCATATCTGAGGACCATATGCAAAACATATCTATTAAATTTTGTCTATTACTTTATTTTATGAAGAATTAATCATGCTAGTCCTATTTTATATAGATACACACACACACACACACATTTGAATTGCTTGACAATTTCTATACATTTAAGTTTCTGTATATCTGAACTGATAACTGATAAACTTACATAAAATAGATTGCAAGATTTTGGTTTTAGTTGTATATGCGAATTTTGGTTGTATATATTGACTTAGAAAATTTGTACTACTGCTCACTTAACAAATAATAACTAAATTTGAAGATGTGGGGATCATGAATATACGTATTACGCTAATATATGAAATAATAATATAAATTTAACAGAAAATAGAACTTTTTCTTTCCTTTAACTAACTTGAATGCAATTATTATATACATAATCGGTGAACACGTTCGAATTAAAACAAACGGATCAATAAAAATGTTGCTATGACAATAGATCACAACTATAGCTTCAAGATCCGCAGCTTCTAAATTGTTTGAAATTTTAAAAATATTTTAAGCTTTGTCAGAATGTCTGTGGAAACTGCAAATAATGAATTTATTAGAATTTGCGTTATGTTACAATCGGAAGTAAAAAAGCGACGAATACAAGGTTTGAAGGAAGTTTTCACATTGTTAGAATTACAGCAATCTGAGAATGAAACCGTAAAATTATGGGATATTATAAATAAATATCTGTTGAGAATTTTAAATGATTCTGTAGAAGAATGTCGTGATCGAACACTGGAGATTATCAAGTTATTTATAATTAATTTAGCACCGAATGATAAGTATATTATGCATTTACTCCCAATTTTATCCAAAAGATTAGGTTCTTCTGAGCAAATAGAGACTTCAGAAGAAGTTCGACTGAAGTGTATTGCGTTATTAAAAATAATAGTACTAAAATACGAAAACTTATTAGCATTATATATTGATGATTTAACAAAAATCTTAGTACAAAGTCTAGCAGACAATTATCCACTTGTTAAAAGGGAAAGCTGTGATTGTATATCTGAATTTGCAAAGAATTTGTCAAGATATTTCTACGCACAATCGCAAAACTTTGTAAAACCAATTCTAAATAACTTTACACACCAACATCATAGAATTAGAATCGCTTCTATTAAAACGATCGGAGATTTAATCCAATACGGAAATAGTAAATCTATAGAAGAAGTAGCTACACCTATGGCAGAAAGGTTGTTTGATCAGAATGGTCTTGTTAGAAAAGGTATTTCATTATTTTTATTCTTTATTTAAACAAATTATATTTAATATCATTGTACTGTTTCATAGCTGTAATAGAAGTAGCAGGTTATTGGCATCTAAACCTAAAAGATCGATATAACTGGTGGCATAAAATTCTTCCACTACTTTTAACGGGTCTACATGATGAATTAGAAGAAATTAGACAGAAAGCTGGCAACTTTTGGGATGCTGCGGGACAATTGTATGTAGAAGAAAACCAGAATGATGAAAAATTGAAAAACAAACTGGATTTTCTTACCAAAGATCGTCATCATTACCCTAATGGTATGTTTAGTTAACAAATTGTTATAAAATATTATTTATGTCGTTATAAATTTCTTGCAGTTATTAGACCAAACTTAGGATGCCGTATAATAGCACAACAATGCTTCAGTAAATTGATAAATGGAATTTGTTTGGAATTAGGTGATTGGATTGCAGACATACGAGTACGATCTGCACAATTACTTTGTGTATTTACTTTAAACATAGAAGAAGATATAATACAGCATATTGGAAAACTCTTACCTCCTATGTATCGGTAAATGTATTAGTATTAGAATATACATTATCAAATTAATATTTAACTAATCATACTGTTGACTAATAATTATTTATTAGAGCTTGTAATGATGAAGATAACAGAGTTGTAGAAAATGTAGAAAGAGCTGCAGAATATTTAGGATATTTTGTACCTCCAAAAATCTATTGTCATTTGATAATCCCTACTATTGAAGACACTCCATCTGTAGGTCATTTAAAAGTATTCTCTGCAGTTTTAAAAGGTAGTGAACAGTGTACACTTCTTCCATTATTAGAAGATATTGGAAAATTCTTACAACAATCACATATCTGTCAAAGTAAAAAAGGAGCATATCAAAAAGAAATACTTTCTTGTTGTTCTTCTTTACTTTTAGTATGCAAAATGGTTTGTTTTATAAATATCTACATCATTAATTTTGTTATTTCTTGCGCTAATATATTAAACAAATTTTAGGATTGCAAACTTATATCAAGGGAATTATTTACAATAATATTCACTGTTTTATCTATGACACAAGAAAATTTGATAAATTTAAAAGCACAAGAATTACTAAGTATACTTGCTAGCATTAATTCACTTGATAATGTCGGAGAGTTATATCATAGATACATTGGCCAATTATTTTCAACATTTTCTGACTATAAATCATGGTCAATTCATGATCCAGAATCTCAAATTTTTTGTGCATGTTTAACTTATGCTAAGCAAATTTTTGCTTATAATATGAACATTATTTTACCAGTTCTAAAACAAACTCTGACGGATGATGCAGATCCTGAATTGAGACTGAAACATTTTATTTTATTATCAGAATATTTTAATCAAGGATCTTCAAATGAGATTATGGATATAAAATTTTCTAGTCAATTTTTGAAAGATTGTATACTTCCTGGATTGATTTGGACAGCAGGAAGAACTGCTGAAGCTATACGTACCGCTGCAGTAACTTGTTTATGTTCGTTTTTAAATAAATATGAAAAAGACTCTGTTATGGAGAGAATTACAAATCATGATGAAGAAAATATTTGTTTAATATTTGATCAAATAATTCCTGTCTTAATTAGTCTTGCAGATGATAATTCTAAAACAAGTAGATTTTATTCTTTGCAAGCTATGTATTTAATAATGTGTATCCGGAAGCAGTTTGATCACCTCGCGGAAGAATACATACATAAAATATATCCAATACTTTTGAAAAGACTTGATGATGGATGTGATGATGTTAGAGTAATATCATTAGAAGCTCTAACAGAAGTTTGGAGCGCAATACCTAAGGATTATGACGTACAGTTTAATAAAGGACATGTAGATACTTTGTATACTACAATTATAATATATTTGGATGATCCAGACAGCAAATTTCAAAATATTGCATTAGGTAATAACGTTTAAATTAAGAGTGCATTTTAATATAATATCCAAATTGTAATATAATTGTTATATATAAAATACTTATCTTTTAGATAAATTAAAGGAATTAGCCAAAGTGCATCCAGAATTATTATATCAGAAACTTCAGAAATGTAAGACAAATTTTAGAAATCAAAGGGATATGGAAACATTAATAGAACACTGTCAATTTATTTTAACCAATAAATAAAATTGATGACTGTCAATTTCTTTTAACCAACGAGTAAAATTGTTAGTTATTATGTAAGAGTAATATTCTATTCAGTAATAATATTTCTTGTATAATGTATATGTATATTTATTGTAGACAAAAATTAATTAATTTATTCAAAATAAATTTCATAGACAGAATTTAAAATATCGTCTCATTTTAAGGTTATCTTAATTTCTGGCAATTTTTTTTTTTAACAATTAACGTGAAAATATAATAACTGTTTGATATAAATACCCACAAAGAATCTACTACTTAATTTATTAAATAAATTAACGTCTAAAAATGAATATGTATATACAAAAACGTGGGAAGACGATCTATAGATTTAAAGAATATACGAACATACACGGTTTAGGAAATTTGTAATATATTTAAATGACCAAGAAATTAAAGATAAACATACATATTAGCTAAATCGAAAGATCTCATAAAATGATAATATAAATAAACTATTCCTTTTCGAGAAGAAATAATACAGGAACCTATGGAAGGAAAAGTTAACCTCAGAAAAGTATTAAAACAGGAAGTACCCGCCCTTTTGAAGTCGCCATATTGTCCATGTCTTCCGCTTTCAGAGGCGAATCACAAAGGGGTGGCAAACAGGATTAAGAAATTGCCGATAATTCTGTCCAAGTTTTCATTTCAAGCTTCATCTTATTATTTTATAATTGTGGTAAGCTTACTATTTGAACATTATATTTCTTCTAGTTGAAAAGTACTTTTTATGAATTTTTTTTTCGTTCGTAAGTCTGTTCAAACATTTTTTTATCTTTCTGTCACTTTCTTATCTGAATAATTCACACATTTATTTTATAATCGAATAATTACTTAATATTTCTTAGTAATATAAAAATATTGAAGAAATACATAGCATGAATAATTTGTACTGAATTTTTAATTTGAATCATCTAAAAATATTCTATAGAAACATATCTACATGGTCATATCTGTACGTCATAAATATATATCTGTATTGATGTTCGAATTTCAAAAACTGGTTAATGATTAAATATAATGTTACGTTTATTACTGTTAGAAGTATCAGATTCATTACCGATCAATTATTAACCAAGATTAGTGACCAACTTTTCCATTATTCTCATAATCCAGTAACCGCTTAGCCTGTGAAGTTCTGTTGTCAAATAAGTGAAATATTTATCAGGATCCGTGATGTAAAATTTCTCATAAAATACTTGGAATATTCTCATGTGACCTATAATACTTAAGTTTATAGTATTTAAGCTATTAATAAAATATGTTTTTGTCACAGTAAACATGTCAGAACCTAATACCGATCACATTGACTCCGTAGAAGAAGAATTAGAAGTGGAATCTAACTACAAACCCCCACCAGAAAAAACAATAGAACAAATCCTAGAAACAGATAAAGAAGATGAAAGTTTACGCAAATATAAAGAAACTCTTTTGGGAGAAGCAAAGTCTGGAGGTGTTGTTGTAGGTGCGCATTTCATTAAATATTTGAAACAAATTACCTAAAAGAGAAGATAAATAAAAGGTATGATGCTCTAAAATTTTATAGATCCAAATGATCCCAGGAAAGTAATAGTAAAAAAGTTAGCGCTGTGCGTAGCAGATCGGCCAGATATGGAATTAGATTTAACAGGTGACCTCTCTCAGTTAAAGAAACAGACATTTGTAATAAAAGAAGGTGTTAGCTACAGGATCAGGATTGACTTCATTGTTCAACGTGAAATTGTGCATGGCCTAAAATATGTTCAAAAAACTTATCGTCTTGGAATGCCAGGTAAAATTTTCATTAAAGATAAAATATTAGTTATATCTTAACTTTCTTTTTTATTGCTAACTTAAAATTTTTAATTATGTCTAATTTAAATTACTAAATTAATATTAAACCATTATATTTAATTTTTGTTCAATGCTTTCTGCTTTAGGTGTCACAGGTATTTTTAAAACAGAGTATTGACAATACTGTATGCATAGCTTAACATGTTTAATATTCATTTGCCTTGTTATCCTTTCAGTGGATAAGATGATGCATATGGTGGGTTCTTATCCTCCAAAAACGGAAATTCAGTCATATACAACACCAACGGAGGATGCACCAGCTGGAGTAATGGCACGTGGTTCTTATAGTGTAAGCTCTTTGTTTACTGATGATGACAAACACGAACACCTAAAGTGGGAATGGTCATTTGAAATTAAGAAAGACTGGAAAGAGTAAGCTCCCTTTTATAATGGGAAGCCCTACAACGATCGCAATTAAAATAAAAATGCCAAAAGGGACTCTAATTTTTATAGATATTCAGTCATACTGCGATGCCATAACTGTATTTTTTAAGTAATAAGAGAAAGAGTAACATTGATATTTATTTAGATACTTTTCCTAAATCGTAAACCTTAAAAGTGAACAATTGAGTACATGAATATATGCATACATAAACGCACATACTAAGATATGTATATGTGTATATATATTTACATAAACATATGTATATGTATGTATACACATACATAGCGAATCACGTAGGTACTATTTTATAATCATTTAAATTGTGTATATCAGTCAGTATTTAATTGCCTTTATATTGTGGTTATTCATATATTCCTCTTAATTTTTCCAATTAAGATCAGTGTAAGATTCTTTAGTATTATATTGTTAACACGTTTTGCTAAAGTTTACTGTCTTGATTCAAATCCCTCAATAGTATATTTTAACTAACAGTTGAATGACAAAAACATGCTATTATTTCAAATAATTTGTCTTTTAGTATTCAAAGCTTGGAAATATCTTAAAGTTCAAGAATATAAATATATATCAAGTTAATATACACGCATTATTAATGTAGAAAATTTAAATGGTGCGCTTCAAATATTTTGTCATATACATATATACATTATTACTTTTTATTATATCATATTAGATTTAAATTGTTTTAAAGTATGGAAAAATTTCCCACATAATATGACATTTTTATAGTCCTTCGTGTGTCAAATTTAAACTATTAATTAATTTTTTTGTTTTAATAAGATTTACAATATGAAATAATAATTGTTTTATAAAACAATTTTTTTTTAGAAACAATTTTATAATGTAAACTAATAGAAATTGCAATATGTATGTATTGCAATTGTAATTCCAAACTACAATAAAAATAAAAATATAAATTGCTTCTCAGTTACAGCTTAGAAAAGGCAAGTTACAAGCAGAAATTATTTTTTTGCTGATTTTCTTTGCTGTGCATGATGTGTAATAAATAGTGTATGCATTTAACACAAGTCCCTATGTGTAGAACAATATCAAGTTTCAATTAGAGGGACTAAATGTTTGTTATTAAAAAGTGTTATTTTAATATATTATTCATTTTTTTTTTCTACATTTTAGAAATAATAGTTTATTAGAATTGCTTCTCTACTTTATTCATTAACAGTACCACGATAATAATGTCACATAGCAGTAAAATATTAAAACAAAATGAAAAACAAAACAATTTTAAAAGTTCAAAAGTTGATTCTGTTTAAGGATGCACCGAAAATGTATTTAATACTGTTCGTGATTCTACAGCTGGACACATGTTAACCTATAATTTTAAGGTTATACTACATATACAATAAACTCTAACTAGCTGCAGTAAAAATAAATGCTAGTAAATTGTTTGCAATTATTATTTTATGCTCCGCTTTTGTTATATTTTTACTACATTCAATTAATATATATTTTATTTAAATAAAGCATGGCAAAAGATATTTTGTTATAATAAACTAATGTGATGGTTTTACGGTGTTAAATATTTAGAATGTTCATAAATGTATAGATAGTAACATTTTTCGATTAATATTTTATAAATATTTGAAAAATAAAAATTTTGATTCATCTACAATGACCATGTAACATTTTTGTATTGAAAAATAATTATGTACTGTCTATAAGTGCGAGAATGTAATAAATATACATGTTAGCAAAAAATAATCGTCCTTACAATTATGTATTTTATGAAGTAATCTAATATCAGATTTTCTAAATGTAACTTTCTGTACCAAAAGCAGTTTTTCTTAATTAATGCTAGTTTTATGTATAAAAATAAAAGATCATTGATTTATTTATATTCTATTTTGTTAACTATATATATGTAACCTCCTTTGAGTCGATAATCACATAACCTAAAATAAAATAACCTAACTGATTTATATATATATATATACACATGTGCAATATGTTTATAAATATTGACTTTGGTCTCCAATTATTATGGTAAAAAAAAAAAAAAAAGAAAAATTGAACAAAGTTTAACTATAAACGTAGCAAATATAATGAAAGCAATGAAATTTTACGATTTTAGTATATCATAAGTCAATCCGTGAAATGTAAATTTCTTACTACTGTGAATCAATTTTTACTTCCACCATTAGATGGTACTATACTAATATTTTTGCCTGAATGATAGGTGAGAGGTTATTGCATATATTTTATTTTATGTGTCCCCTCAGTATTAAAAGAATTGCACTTTGAAGTATTTGCCAATTTAAATAATTTATTTGTATAATGTATCAAATACATTGGAGTAAAGATGAATTCTTCTATCCTTCTATCCTTTCGTTGTGGTTGTTCTGAAACAAATCTTTTTTTAATGTTAATGGATTTTTTTTTACAAAATTTCTGAATTTAAAATTTAAAAAGGAACACTGAAACGACACCGACCATTCTTCACTTTTACATTTGGCACGACTGTTTTTATTTTATTCAAGACATGGAAATGCTATTCTTTCCTTCAATGCTTGTTACTTTTTGAAAATTAGGAGAACCGAAAATGGCCACAGACCACAGACAACACTAATTACACAATTGGTCTAAGCAAGATGAGAAAGAACTTCTTGACAAAACAAAGAAAATCACACCACCAAATTCACGATCAACTTCACGAGAAAACTTGTGTTCAACCCATACGACCAAGTTAAGTCACAGCATGCATCTCTCTTTCTTTTTTTTCTTTCTCTCTCTTTTTTTTTTTTTTTTTTTTAAAGCAATATAATTAAAACTTTCCTACATAATAATTGTTTTCTTTTGATACCACTGAAACTAACTAAGTATTTCTTCTTGTAAAATTTTCATTCCCTATTAAATAGGTCGTTACATCTTTAAATGCCACTGAAATTATTAATTCATTCTTCCCGTTAAAAATCATTTACATTTCTAATGCAACAATCTTTACTTTCATTTGACGCCACTGAAACTTTGGTAGGTAAAGTAGGAATAATGAACGCATTGACTCAGCGTAATAGTCATCTATTTGTTGTTCCGACACTATAGTATTATTGAACCACTGCACCTTTGGTTGCGCCATGCTATAACGCACTTTTAAAATAGTACTTTAAAAGAGCGTCACAGTGTTGGTCGCCAAGCACAAACACTTGGATTTTTTTTTTTTTTTTTTACATTTCACTGTACACGTTCTGCTTTTTTTCTTCTATGCTTTTCAAATATTCATCACCAAACACTGTCTTTTTAGATTCTGTGCTGTTTCACTGGAAGAAAAGCACATAGAGCTATTTGGGGATACTGTCCTTTCACTTTCATTAAGTTCACTTTTCAAAACACGTTCGCACAATTCACTTACATAAGTGTTAGATGTATATATCACACGGATAATTCTACATAGTCATAAAATGCAGCTTTACAATTAACTAGACTTAATTACTGTATCAAATATAGTTTCAACCAGACCTTTCATATTTCACCTTTATCTTCATTAAGATTCATATTGTAAAAGAAGATTCATCATGAAATTTTGAAAACAAAATATTTTTTAAAAGATTTCACTTGAATATGAAAGAACTGTATTTGTGTGTGAGTGCGTGTGTGTGTGTGTGGGGGTGCGCGCGCGCGCGCGCGCGTGTTATGTGTAGATGCACGCGCGCGTGCGTGTGTATATATATATACACATATATATATTCATATACACATATATATGCATATATATATATATGCGCAGATTATACGATTATAATACAAATTAAATCTACGTCTCTTACGAATTATTTATGATAATTAAAATAACTTAATTAAGCGTTTCCTCGGAACTTAATGAACTCTGAATTGCTTTAATGTTAAACGCTATGAATACTTTTCTAAATAAAAAGAAAAATTAAGAGTATATATACGTAATAGCTGGAAATATTGTAATAAAAATTAATCAATATATTTGATTGAAAATTAAAATAACATTCTGTATAGAATTATTATCATTATTATTACTTTAATATTGTTATTAATATAACTTAAATTTTTCTTGCAATTCAGATTCATAATAATTTCATTTCTTTTTATGCATATACAGGCTTGTACGTCTAGTAACCTTTCGATGTACCTAAACATTCATAATTAAAAGAAAAAGAGTACGAAAGGAATTGTTTACATTGATCTAATATAATAATTTTCTTATGATGTAATAAATACCTGAATTTATATTTTGAAATTTCTTTCACAATTTAAACTATTGTACGTATCATTTTACATAACATTTATTGATAAAATTACTTATTTAAAAAATTTATATCATGTACGTTTACTCTGAATATTTTTGATACTTTGTTTCAATACCTTTTGTTTAAGCTTTTCTTTTTCTTTCCTTTTCTTTCTTTCTTTCTTTTTTTTTTCTTTTTTTTTTTTTAATACAAAATTTCAATCTATATTATATAATGTACAATTTTTAACAAATATTTTTTGTCGATGCAAATACGGTGATTTATGAGAAGAAAGATCATAAGACAGATTCATATTATAAATCTTCTAAAATTTTGCACATTTCAAATATAAAGTATTCCTTTAAAAGGCTGTAACTCATTTTTAATATGAGAAATGGTACTAAACACTCCAGCCAGTATATACATGTATCCGTTCTAGTTTGTGATTATCGAGGAAACTTAAGCACTACCCCCCTTAACAACGACGATTACCAGATGGTCCTCCTTAAGTCCCTCTTCACTGAGGCTTGGACAGGTTCGTTTTAATAGTTCTGTAGAGAATGTACAAGGTGGAAATGCATAAAGCACCCCAGTTCCCTCTGTATCTTTGTTAAGCAATGAAATAACACCAGCTGCTTCCTTTTGCTTTAAATATGATACTAAGTTGCGTAAGGGTCTGGTTTGAACATTAGCATCATCTGTAGATATAACTGTACTTGAACCAGCCAGTCCTAGGAAAATAGCATGTGAACTAGAAGTTTGAATTCTCTTTGACACATCATCTAATTTTGGTTGATCTAAACGTAATCTTTGTGTAATTCTCAACATATGTTTTCCATCTTCATCTTTCATCAAGGCCTCGATTATTTCTGTGTCACCATCAGTTAAATGGAACTTAGCTGGAAATAGAGAATTCTTTAAGATTAGTGCTCCTTGCCAAATCGCTATTGATTTCCTTGCCACTTCGGGTAATGTTCGAGAAGTAGAAAGCATTCCGCTACGAGTATTCTCTGAATCGGAATCAGAGTCAATTTGCCTTCTACGGGGAGATCTTGATCTTGATCTATCTACACCAGGTTCTCTCGATAAAGATCGACGTAAGCTTCTTGGTGTTTCATACTCTAATTCTGGAGGCGGTCTGCGGCTAGACCAATCGGCTTCTTCTCTCATGTAATTTTCTGGATAAGTCCCGCGATAACCCCCTCTTCCTCCGCCCCTTCTTTCATGCCAAGGTGCAGATCCTCTACCTCGGAATCCTCTTGGTCCATAACCAAAATCACTATCTGGCCCGTAAGGATCGTAAGGAGGTTCATAATCTACTGGTCTTGGTCTAAACTCTCCACTTTCTTCTGGGTAGGGTCTTGGTTTATATCCAAATCCAGGAGTCACATCTGCAAAATCGACTCTCAGCCTCCTATCCGGACCACCTAGAGGAAATCCTCTCATTTCTTTTACAGCAGCCTGTGCTGCATCAATTGAATCATATAAGATATAAGCATTACTATCGCCTTTAATATAATCAATCTTTTTTATTGCCCCAAATCGATCAAATTCTCTTTCTAGCTGTGGTACAGAAGTCCATGGTCCTAAACCACCGACCCAAATTCTTGTGGTAGGTGTAGCTTTCCCATATCCAATTTTACATTGGAATTTTCCTATATATTGTCCAGAGAGTTCAACTTTACATCTATGTGCCATATCCAATGTCTGAAATCTGACAAAAGCATAAGCATTTCCTGTACCTGGCGGAGGTCTTTTAATGTCAATATCGTCAACGATTCCATATTTACTAAAGATACGTCTTAATTCATCTTCTGTAATGTTGATCTCTAAGTTCCCTGCAAAAAGTGTTCTTGTTGCTAGTGGGTCATCTTCTGGAGAAACATGATGTAAATAATTGGGAAATTTATCCTTTTTATTCTCCACACGTTCAAATCCATGAACTGGATGTCGAATCATCATATGCCTTGGAGGGCCATAATGATGAGGTGGACCAGGATGAACATGGGGTGGGCCATGATGAATTGGTGGTCTAACAAATTCATGATGAGGAGGAGGGATTGCTTCACGCCTCATTTCTCTGTGCGGTGGCGGCAAACCAACTGGAGGTCCATAAACTCTTTCATATCTTTCTAAAGGTCTATGTCTATCTGTTGGACCAGGACTTCTGGCATAGTATCTTTCATAATCAGGGGGCGTGATCGATCTTGGACGACGGTAAGTATCGGGTCTTTCATAAACTGGTTCAACAAGTGCTACCTTGTCATACATAATGATTCTTGGTTTTGCATGCTTTGCATCTCTAGCATCTTCTGAACTTCTGAAGCAAACATATGCGACACGTTCGTCTAATTCATGAGAAATTCTAATAGAAAAATCTCCGAACTTCTTATATTCTCTATAAAGAGTATCTTTTATCACTTCGTCACTTGCTTTTGGGTGAATTGAACTGATACAAAGCACTTTATAACTATATGGACGTTCTGGTGGTAATTCTCTGGGTGCTCTTAAATAATCATCTCTATGGGAGCTCGATTCTACATAACGAGCATGAGAGGAGGCACGCGTTGGAGGACTGGGACTTCTTGCACCTCTGCTACGTCGACGAATTCTTTCAGGAGTTATTCGCTCATCACTGGAATCATCATATCTGCAAATTAATTAAAATATATCTTTTAAATAGAATTATAATTGAAATACTTTTTTTTATATCGTAAAACAAAAAATTTCAACGATTTACTATATGTACATATGTACTTGTTACCTCTAGGCAATGTTATATACCATCTCTGAGTCTATATACCTAAGTATCTATTCTAGTAAAGAAATATAAAGTGAAATAATACACACTTCGTACAAATTTCTAAAAATAGAGTTTAGTATATTATGAAAAATTTTTACCGTCCCATCGATGATCTACTTCTCTTGACGCGCGGAGGAGTGTCACGACTAGAGCTCCTTTTCATATTGTTGCGGATTTTAACCGTGATCTTATGTCGATCGTCACGCGGAATCCCAATCATCAACGCTGTTTAACACGGCAGAGCCGAACAAATGGCGAAGGAAAAACAAAGGAACAATAATTACACAAAGATTACTCGGCTTGAATCAAGCCGTCATTCACGATGTCTTTATCCTCCTCAATGAGCACAAAATGGCGACTTTCCTCTTTCCTTACTTAACTTCCGGAATTTCCTAGTAAGCTAAAAGGAATTCCATAGAAATTTAATCAAATATTTGAGCTCTGCATTTTTTCAAATCTCTTAATCTCTTTTAACTCGGTTTGCTCTTTCCAAATTATATTTGTTTTGATTTTTCTCTCTCTCTCTCTCTCTCTCTTTATATATATATATATATATATAGTGCCACTACTTGTATGTGAAAACTATTGATTCGCAAATTGATGTGCAAGTAGTACGTTTCCGTCGACGAAACGAGAAGATCTGCTCAACATGTATTGAAGAAACAGCTACGCGTATTTCTTTCTAGAGGGCATTCCAAGCATATCAGTAGTTTTACTATTTCACGAGAGAGTGCATTCTATAAGAAATTTGATTGGTTGTAAAAAAAGTGCGATAGATAATTTTATTTTTTTCTATTCTATTTTATTTTGGAAATAAGTAGAAATAAATGAATTCAAATCGCGTATCTATATCGTTATAAAGATGTTATTGTTTCGAATTTGAAAAAAGATTTTTACCCGTTTAAGGGGTAATTCTTTTTCATAAATGTTAATGCTATAAGTAGTAAGAAATTTATTGCATCATCTGTACATTTGAATGTTTTCAGGTATAATATATAACACATTTTAATGCACTATAAATAAAAAAAAAGGTTAATAAAAACATGATATAATTGTTTCTAATTACAGATTGTTTTATATTTTAAGTAAATATTCTTATTTTCACGCAAGTGCTTTTAGAAATAATAAGTATCGAAAGAAATGTTTCAAAGAGAAATTAATTTATGGATGCGGTTATCGAACAATTAATACATTTTTATTTAGGTGCGTACATTTTGAAAATTTCAAGGTTAGTTTTTTTTTTTTTTTTTTTATAAAAAACTACATGTTTTTTTATGTAGTTTATAAAAGATAAATTTAATTATATATAATATGTGAAAGGTGCGAGATTATTTAAGGTCGTTTGATAATAATTTCTGACAGTATGAAAATATTATGCTTCAATTCATCTATGTATTTTTGCTATTTCTGTATAAGTTTTATATGAATCTAATCTGACTTAGTTTTGCTAAGATTATTATTGAATTATTAAAGACTTACGAATAAGAAATATTCTTAAACATTCTGTTTTCATTTTGGAATTTTACAAGTAGAAAGTTTTGTAAGAATGATTTGTAAACTATGATCTATTAATTGCAGAGGGTGTATAAATATTATGCGTAAAGATCACCATTGGAAGACGAGGTGCATAGATCGGCACATCATTAAGAAATGTGATTGCATTATAAAAAAATATAATTTACATGGCCTACATCTCCACTTACAAAGAAAGCTAATAACATCGAATAGTGCCTCCTTCAGTCCCATTCAATATTTGTTTGAAAAGTTTTTCTATGCAGTGATGAACGAAATACGATGAAAACAAAAAGATTTGAAAATTAAAATTAAAATTCAAGCTGCAGGACAATTTTTCACTGAACGTTTCTTACAAATGTCCACCGACCTGAAATTGTATTGATCTTTATGCATAATATTTATACATTCTGTATATATTTATAAAATAAATGGTTGGGAAAAACCCAACATAAAAGTTTTCAAGAAAATATAGAGGATGACATGACAAATAAGGGAATTGCATTAAATATATGAGAAGTACATAAAGAAAACAAGGTCAATTTCTTACGCCTTTATGAAAAGAAAAAGGTAATAAATATATTATACATTTGTAACACACTTGGATTACTTAAAAAATTGAAATAGGTATTGATTAATTATAATTATGATTAATTATAACAATTTATTTTTTCTTTCTATCATAAACTGTTGTACTTTTCTGTCAAACTCTTGTCTGTTAAATTTATATTCTTGCGCTATGTCTGGCATCAAAGGATCATCAGGGTTTGGATTTCCCAATAGGCATTTTACAGCATCCAGAAGATTTTTTATTCCGATAGTCGGATTCCAGTTACCTTTTGGTGGCATGTTTAAAAGATCCATACAAATTCGGCCATTATTATCAATATTTGGATGATAAATAGGTGTTTGAAATGTAATCCTTGGAGGTTCAAACGGATATTGTTCAGAAATATCTATGGATAACTGAAAAATGTGTCCGCTATATGGGCTTCCAATTGGTCCAATAATTGTTGCAACAAGGTTTTCAAAATTTTCAGACCGTGGATAACAAGAAATACCTTCGACAGGATTTTGACTAAGTTTTTCAAATTCACGTTTTAATCTGGTAGATTTCTGCATTATGCCACCTTTAATAGGAATAAGCAGATCTCTGAATGTAAGTTAAACAAAAGAGACAGTATAACACTAGTTTTAAATAAAACTATTATTATATAATTGTTGCCTATTTATAATTGTAATACGTAAATATTACACAAATAGAATTCTCAATTGTCGAATGATCTTTTCGTTTCTTGTATTGATAGTATTATTATAATTAATTGACGATGCTTTGCTTCTTTTTTCAAAATTACATTTTTCTGAATAACGAATAAATTAATTGTATGTACCTGAATCAATTATTATTTGTATCTTACGGCCAATTTTTTATCACTACTTCATTATTTTATATATTGACTTAATACATTCTAATTGCACATATTCTTTACCCATTCAAGTTAAATTCAAATTTTATCTTCCGATTGTTTTAGATATGATTATATCGTACCAATTTTTCATAAAGTTACCTGTTAATGTAACATAACTTTTGCTTAAAAATGATGAACGTTGAATTGTTTTCAAACTAGTTGTAAATAGATGTATCCTTCAAATATTGCGAGTACTTGGTGTAACAGATCCAGCTAGAAAAGGTAAATAAAATTACGTAATGAAAATCTAGGGGAAAATCTGAGATATATTATAAAATAGCACATATATATTTTCCCGAAGATTAAGTGGAAAGTGAAGTGTCGGAAATATAGCTGTTGCCGTTTAATTAAATATACTTGTACCGTTTATCAGATTTTTATCAATGATATAAAATATCCCTAAAAATGATTATTCACTAGCGACCATTAAGCAATATTTGGAGTGTTTACAAATTAATATTTATTTACGTGTATATTCAATTTTTGTACATACATATATATATATATATATATATAAATATATAAAATATATAAAATGTATATATAAAAATGGATATTGCATTAAATACGAAATCTTCTTTAAATAGGAAATATGGTATTTAACTTGATAGCATCTGTTGTCAGTATGTATAGGGAATGCAGTTTTAATGTTACAACGGATGCATAGATGGAACGTAATTAATGTTTGTTTAGAGAAAGTGATTTGAATCTATACATCATTTCTTTAATAATTATGTATGGATAATGTATAAATATTATGTAATTGCGGTAGATAGAGATATTTATAATATCATATATGCATATTCAAAGGATACATACAGATTTGGCAAAATACTTAAGGGGTTTGTCTATAAGTACCAGGTAAAGTAAGACGAAAATAAAAAAGTAAAAAAGTTGCGTTTGAGTTTCTACATATTGGTTATTTACATAACATTATTTTATTACATATGTATATATAAATTAAGCGAACTGTGCCTGAGATCCGGCAAGTTCATTATGCAGACGAATACGGAGCGATGTTAATTCTGAAGAGGGACGTCTCATGATGACTAGCAGATTGGCGAAGGCGTTTTCGTAATACCGAAGTTTATCCTTTGTTTTTTAAATGGAACTATACATATTTTTATACACCGTTCGATACATCTTTCAACTGCCTACAATAAAGTATTAAACTATTTTGTCTAACGAGTATGCGAAAATGCTTAGTTTAAGGGAGGGGGATATTTCAATGTTAATTTCACCAAATTGAGTGTAGGAAAGACAAGGGAAACATAAGCATAAAAGCATCGTCTTATATATATCTTTCCCCGTTTTCTTCCTTGTACGATCGGTTTTACAAGAATTGAATTACATTACATTTGAATTAATCATCTGTCAACCCTTTTAAAGTGCCTTGGTACTTTTCTGTGGTGAATTAGAAACTGCATCGAATGGCGTATAAGAGAAATGTGTAGTTTTATTAAAAAAAGAAATGTCACCTTGAAATCCCGAAGGTACGCCTACCGAGATAAAATGTTCGCCTTGAAACAATATGAGTTTCATTTGAAACGCTTCTTCGAATGATATACAGGTGTACACAGGTAGGCAGTAATATACAATAATATACAATAGTTTTGGAGACATTTGCGTGGATCGATTAAAACGGGACACCCTGTATAATACATTATGATAGCACTCGTATTACATTCAAATATATTATCGGTTACGAGCGTTAACTTTAGAACATTGGCAGCGTCGATAACCCTTGCACAATTTATCATTGAGAATATTATTGTCATATAAGCTGATAACGCTGTAAATAATTATGCATCAAGCGTCGTTCGTAATGTTATGTTATAACGTAATCTGTAATCATTGGACTGATTACTAGATATTTATACATTCATTTGATATGTGAAAGTACAAGTTGCATAGAATGCACACGATACGAAAAAATGTACGAAATATATGGAAAGTATAGGTGCTATCTATAATACTTGTGTATGTGATGTGTGAAACGATTTTTAACAACAAAGTTTTATTCTTTCAATAATATTCTTAAACGTAGGAATTTACATGAAAATCCAGTAATCGCTGTTTGCTGTGGTCACTTGGAGATTGTTGGATTGTTGGATTGTTGAGAGGATAGAAAATAATATTCTCAATTGTTCGAGACAGAAATCGTTCTACTTTTAGAACAGAGAAGAAAATGGAAGAATTATTTTCAAATTGAGATTGCTTTCAAATGAGTTGTAACGCAAATTTAATGTTGTTACATTTCGTCCGACTGTTTTCGCTATAGAGATAAGTTAATATCAAGAAGTTGCACGGATTTATATAGATCAGTTACAACGAGTTTATATAAGACCACGCGTAAACAGATTTGCCGCAGTCTGTTCGCTGAGACGGTGTCGGATAGGAGTAACGCTATAGTTAGCTGTTGCAAAACATGGCTTCGAAGAGCGATTCTTTCGATTCTAACTGCATGACATTGACAAGATTTGTACTGTCCGAGCAACGAAAAATCAAAGACGCTACGGGAGATTTAACTCAGCTTCTGAACAGCATACAAACTGCTGTAAAAGCGGTCAGTTCGGTAGTTAGGAAAGCCGGTATTGCCAATATGTGAGTATTTATTATATATTATAAATGATTTACCAATCATTTTTCCCAGTCTAATATGTTTTTCAGTATAAATTCATAACGTTGCAGTAATACTCTTCCTATATGAACAATAACTAGGGCTTGGATTAGGTCTATCGGATCATAGATCGATATTATTCGGATCGTCGATATTCAGGATTCTCAACATCGTTGTACGTAGGAGGTGCTTTAGATTGATTAATACAAAGCCCGATATGGTAGTTGTTTGTTTAACAAACATCGAGAGAAGTTGCTCGCAGCTCCAGTTTCGATGAAAGCATCATGGATCGTGTAAGTTGCTTGACGAATAGCTAGATACGGATTAATAATACGGACTCGATCCGTTTGCCAGGATATCGTTGATCCAAGTAACGTCTAGTGTCATGACATTTATCGTTATAATTATCGCTATAATTATCGCCGTATCTTTATATCAACTTTTAGTTTGACCTCTTCTTTTAGTCCGCTGGATCGGCCCCCGCTGTATACTTGCCGCCGTGTTCCGATTCATCCTATTTACACGTGTCTATGGTCGATACAATGTTGAGAAATCTGAATATCGACGGTAATATCGATCTTATAGATGGTAGATTCTTAATTTGAAGAAGATAACATTGTTACACTTGGACGTGTATCAGACTCGATTAAGGCCTTTGGTTCATCGTTGTTTCTCCTTTTCTTACGGTGCATTGAAAATTCCTTCTTCATTATCATCTACTGATTTGAAATTTTCAAACCTTCTGCTAAACTAATATCCATATTACGAGTGTGGTTCTTACCTAATAGTTGATGATCGTAATCGCGTTATAATAATTATTTTATAACGAAACAAAGACGATTCGACGAATAATGGATCGTGTTGCGTTTGTTCATTGGCTTTGTTCAAGCCTGAAACTCATGAACAATTATTCAACAATTAGTTATTTGGTGGAATATTCGCATAGCCGTTAGATTCTGATGAGATCAGATTTGTCAAATGGCCGTTTCATAATGAAATATTATAATTTACGAATTTACACGGTATGTACACGTACGAAATATCTACTTACTTGATTAGTCGAGTATTTTTAGGAAGACAAGCTTCACCTAATCCTAATCTTAATCTTTATATTTTATTAATTAATCGATTAATCTTTCTCCTCTTTCCTGCTTTTAATGGACATTTTATTGGAACAGGTATGGCATAGCCGGAACTCAAAACGTGCAGGGGGAAGATGTGAAAAAGTTGGATGTATTGAGCAACGAGTTGTTCGTGAACATGTTGACATCCTCTTATACAACCTGCGTTCTCGTAAGCGAAGAAAATACGAACGCGATCGAAGTGGAAACCGAAGCGAGCGGAAAATATATCGTGTGCTTCGATCCGTTGGATGGATCATCCAATATCGATTGTTTAGTATCGATTGGTTCTATATTCGCAATCTTTAAGAAACCGAACGAACCGAGAGCGTCTATGGAGGCGAATGCTCTTCAACCTGGTAAAAATTTGCTCGCCGCTGGATACGCGATCTATGGTTCAGCAACTATGATGGTACTCTCGACTGGCCAAGGAGTCAACGGTTTTACCTACGATCCAGCGATCGGAGAATTTATTTTGACTGAAAAAAATTTACGCATACCTCCCAGAGGAAATATCTACTGGTATTTATTTACAGTAGTTTTTTAAGCATCGTTGCGTGTGTAATGGATGACAAGGCTGGTAACGATGATTTTAGCATCAACGAAGGGTACGAGACCACCTGGGACACAGCCATCAAGGAATACGTACATTCGAAGAAATATCCTGAGAATGGGAAACCATACAGCGCAAGGTATGTGGGCTCTATGGTTGCTGATGTGCACAGGACGATAAAGTACGGAGGAATATTTCTTTATCCAGCAACGAAAACTCATCCTACTGGCAAGGTATAACAGCCACATTTCGCCCTCGTCGTTATTAACATTTGCCTTTATTATAAATACATATACGCGTGCATATAATCATTTTCGAAACTATTATTTGTAGCTGCGCCTTTTGTACGAATGTATTCCGATGGCGTACATAATAAAGCAAGCCGGCGGTATGGCGACAAACGGGGAGATTGATATTTTGGAGATCGTGCCCGAGAAAATCCACCAAAGATCCGCGATATTTTTGGGATCGCAGGAAGATGTGCAAGAAGTCTTACAGTTTATTAAAAAACACAAAAAATAGCGTACACAGTGGGAAGAGAGTAGTCGAACGAAGAAATAGTTTTCCGAGTTTTTATTGTAAGATATAACTTGCTTACACGTCCTAAGTATATGCATTTTATAAATGAAAATTTTGAGCTGCATTGTCTTATTGGTGCAACGAACGTCGTGTCGTTGGCCGAATTTTGGCTCTGTCATTTGTTAAATTTCCACGTTTACCTGCTTTGAAAAAGCAACTTTGATGCATGTAAATGTTTAGTATCTGTACCCTTCGTTGCTCGTGGATCCTGCGGTAGCAGCCGGTGTCCTTGAAGCAGATCCCGCAGCCGGATAAGTTGCCGTCCCCTCGTATCGTACCATTGGCCGATAGCCACCACCGTCGGCAACGTAGTCGACGATTTGTGTTCTACCATCTGGTAATAGCACGTGATAAGTTCCAGTTGCCTCATTGTCTTTTCGTGACTCGTGGTGGCCAAAGTTTAAGCCAGCTACTGCGTCCTCCACTTCGTATAAAAATTCGTAATTCGCTGAATCCTGCCAAGACGAAAGAAGATGGGGGGAAAGAAAAGTATTTATCCAGACTGTAGATGAAATTATCGAGGTATGCTTCTATTTTTTATGCGGACCGGCAAATAATTCGATAAGGCAAATCTTTATCGTATTGGGTAAATTTTGTAGTACGAAAATACGAATATCGGTGAGATAAATTAAAGAGAATTCATTTTTTTCGTGAAAAGAACTCGGGCGAAAGAGAAGAAATGGAAACGCTGGTGCTACTTACACCGGCCCATTCGTCCGGATGACCAGCGGCAGGAGTTGGTCGCGCTCCACTTGCTGTAGGCGGAAGATAGGCAGGTCCTTGAGGTTCGCTCAAAATTCCTACCAACGTCATCGTTAACAAAAGTGCCTATGTAGGGGAAAAAATGTTTTACGCCTTTCAGCTCTTTGAAATAATTAGCAAAGATAAAACCATGGCGAGTTATTCGTTTAAATGTATTTACAGAGGTGAATGTGTTTTATTACAACGGGACCAACGTTGTATTTGTCATGGTTGCAAGACTATGGATTTTGTTATTTTATCAGCGATTAGTTGATTATCAGATAGTTGAAAAGAAAAGGAGAGAGAGAGAGCGTGTGTGTGTGTGTGAGAGAGAGAGGAAATTCGTAAGGAGAATTATGAACCGCGCAAAGAACAAACCTTCGGAATCATTAGCAACTTGGCACAAGTGCTGCGTGTCTTGGCTGAAAGAAAATAGCTTAATGTTACAAAGCTGGTGGATTTTATACCACGTTCGAGGTGCGGATGCGACGAAACGGAGATGAAATCACGGCGATTTGGGGGAACTTTAATACGAATCCATACCTATAATTGTAGTTAATAATAAAACCGCATTGGCAATCTGGCTATACAGCGGTAATCGTTAATTTGATGCGTTCGTAACAGTTCCTGAATCGCACAAATTTTCACCATTTTCGGTATGGAATTATTCACATTACCTTCTGCTTGCGAAACATTCTTTAAAATGAGAATTCGTCGCATAAATAATATGTTTATCGTTGTAGAAATCGGATCGGAGGAGCGATGCTGCGGTTAAACATAATCGATGAGCTCGGGGTGACGAATTAACGAAACGAAAGAAAGTTATTCAAGGACTTTTTCTTACACGGTATACTTTTTCTTTACTTCTATCGTAGTTTCCTTGTATCTTTTACACGTACAATATAATGTAGGTACAAGCTTTTCACGTCGTGAATACGTATCGTGATATCAAACGCTGTTTATACAATGCGACAGTCTTTTAAGTCAATACGTATGCACTATACATATAAAAGTGAAAACCTGGTGAGAAACTCGTCCGATTCCCTATCGGGTTATTAATTTAACCTGACGGATCTAATACATACAGGAGCGTATAAAACTTGCTGGTTTCTTTAGTCACGTTCGATAATCTTGTGCGCATTCGCGTAAAACCGAGTTGAACGTAATTAAATATGTCACAAATAATAATGAGAATAATAATAATAATAATAATGAGAATAATAATAATAATAATAATAATATATAATATATAATATCGTGATACTCGGAAGTTTAAACATCTATAATACTGTTGCGTTTCTTTTCGACGTCCGTAGAGTCCAGATCGTTTCCAAGGCTGCCGACTCGTCCTCTGAGACCGATTCCAGTTCCAACCTGGCCCGTAGCTTTCAATTTCTCTTGCATTTGCGCCAACATGTCCTGCATTCTTCGTATCTGCGGAGGTAAGATTTTAGAAATAATTCTAGGAACCGTTTGCAAACGGTGAAATACGAAAACGATGGATTCGCTTTGTTCAATCACGAAATACGTGATCACTGGCGCAAATATGCAATTGCCTTTATGAAAACGTCTTAGAAACAGCAATCTTTTACCAGAGTTGCGTTACTTGTATCTCTTTGAAGAATATTGCCGATAAACATGGAGCAAAAAGCATGGACGTTGCTAAAGTACGCTAAAACTAGCAAATTCGGTAAAATGCCGGGCTTGAGATTTTCGTATTTTTGACGATTACCGCAAACATATTATGTACGACGCACAAATTAATATCGTTTTTTATTCAAACAGAGACATAATCGTTTATATGGATCTGTTTGTTTCAATCGATATCGTTCGAATCGTAACGATGCCCCTTACCTCTTCGTCTTTCTGCAGGAGTAGCCTGTCGGTATCGGATATGCTGTTCTCAAAATGCGGGCCCGAATCTCTTTTCAGCTTACTGTGGACGAGAGAAAATAAAATTATACGTTTGTTGGCGGAATTGGGCTATATCGATTACATTCGATTGGTAGCACGTTCGATTAATAAAATTGGAAGAAGAAAGTGAAACGCAGGGTGTCTCGGCTAAATCAGATCGCCCGAATATCCCGAATGAAAGAATGCCCGCCTTGAAATTGTCTCACTTTATCCTGAGAAGCTTTTTCTCATTCGTCCGAGACACCTTGTATACTACGAAGAAACTAGTACGAAACTAGTAGGAATGGGATATTATAGAAATTACAACGATACGATGGAAAAACGATGGATAAACGATGGATAAACGATGGAGAAACGATGGAGTAACGGTGGAGAAGCGATGGAGAAACGATGGATAAACGATGGAGAAACGATGGAGAAACGATGGAGAAACGATGGAAAAACGACGAAAGAGAAAAAAATACATAAAAGGGAAAAGATACATGGACGTACGTACATCTAGAGAAAAGTATACCTACTGAAATGCAATACTTATTTACATGCGTAAATACCTCCGTTCCCGGATGGCCTGCTGTGAAATTTGAGAAATGCATTGCGCCCGGAAATTCTCGTAATGCACATCCTGTGTCACGTCTTTCAGATCTTGCATGTGCGTGGATATCAGCATCGTTCTTAATTTCACAAAGTCGCTGTGCTTCGGGTTCTCCACTGCGGCCGATCGAAAGTCAAACGTTAGTTTCCTGTTTGAACGATTACTCGACGCCACACTACTGTCTCGACTATCTTTTTCTGTATTCGTAAAAGAGCACGTTAAAAATGACAATTGTTGCGCCTGCTTGCGAACGAGGTCTCTCGAGGCAGAGAAACTGTTGTTAGCGCTTGTCCGAGATGCGATGGAGAAAAGTTGAGACTCTTTGCTCGCAAGGTGATGCAGAAATGGCCATTTTTGAAACATTGGCCAGTTTGGAAAATCCGAGATTTAGTTACCTTCTACCACTCCCCAGGGATATTGGCGACCGCGGACCTTCTTGCCCGCGACTTCCAGCACCGTCGAGCTGCCGACCACAGCAAACGGGATGCACGCTTTAAGCTCTTTGTCCTGTTGCTTAAATTCCTCGTCCTCGTCGCTGTCGCAGTCCGGAAATTGATATATCTAGGCGCAAAACATTGTGCGTCTTTTCACGTTAATTGCCTGCTTCTCTCCCTCCCCCCCTCTCTCTCTCTCTTTCCTTCTTTCTCTACTTTAGCATGCAGGTTTGTTAAATAGAGGAAAATTACAGCAACGACAAATACTACCTGAATCTCGTGCTCTTCGATGTCAGCGAGTATTCGATCCTTCAACATTTTCACTTCGTAGGTGGTTAACGTATCTGCCTTTGCAATTACAGGGACCACGTTTACCTTACGGTGCAATCGTTTCAATACTTCCAGGTCGATTTGTCTGAGTCTAGAAAGAAGGAAAGATGGTAGTAAGGGAATAGGCGACGCGATACAGTGTCAAATATAGATAGATGCTCGGATATACCCGTGTCCATAAGGAGGTATGAAGTACAAACAGCAATGCACTCGATTGTCTTGGATGTTCTTCCTGTTTAATCCGCTCTCGTCCGTAAAGTATTGTCGGAACTGTTCGTCGATATAGGCTGAGCACGCTTTCCAAGTGTCTTCGCAGTTTACCGCATCGCCAAATCCTGAATACAAATTCGTTGTTTTGTAGCGCGTGTGGAAATTTCGTGACATTTTCCTGGCCAGACAACTCTCGCGTAACACGTTTAAATTAAACTCGCCAATTTCACGTATATCGACGTCATAGTGTGTCAAGTTGGACGTTCGTGTAACTGCTGGAATCGCAGTTTCCTCCGATGATACGACTAAGAAACGTATTTTTATCCGTTTCTTTGACACGTGGCTCTCTTTTCGATGCAATTGGTAACGGAACGTGGCTCTTTGTAACGCAATTAATGATATAACGGAACGATGTATAAATAATTTAGTGGAATGCGGGAGTAACGCAATTATGTAACGACACCTCGTTAAGATAATAATATGTAGGCGACTGTTAACGTGTGGTGCGAGAGTTGGGCTACGGTTACAATGGATGCGTATTCCGATCAATTGACATTCTGATGAACTCGATACGTCAATGAAATCAAATGCACATATATATATAGAGAGAGAGGGAGATTTTTACGAGTGCACGCGTCGCGGTATTCAGACGTTGCGTTGGTTGGAACGCCAGTCAGCTCGAATACGCGTCCACTGAAACCGCGACCTTTGGCAAACTTTGTTCGACCGTATATAAAGTATATAAAGTATATAAAGTACTAAATGAAATTATACCAGGTGTGTCGACGATCGTTAAACGTAGCCTGACTCCACGTTCTTCGATGTCCATTGTCTTCTTTTCTATCGTTGTTGTCTTTTCAATGCGTTCTAGAAAGGACTAGTTTTGGCAATGATCATCGAACGTGCGACTTAGTATGTTTGTACGTATAGTACCAACCAGCGGCGTCGAGGATTCGTCGGTCTTTGTAAAGATCACCGAGGAACAGACTGTTTATCAGAGTAGACTTGCCGAGGCCACTTTCTCCTAACACCATCAGGGTGAACTCGAATCCTCTTTTAACCGATTTTCTGTGCACTTGCTCGGGCAACGTCGCGAATCCGATATAGTCCCTGTCTTGATGAATAAGACAAAACGATTAGACGATTAACAATTTGCTCGAGTCGTCGTTTGCTTTCACTTGTCTCCTTTCTTCTTGTTTTTCATTGTCCTGCTTCTCGTTTTCGTCTCACCCTTGTCCTTTCTTGCAGAGTCTCGTCTCTCGAAAGAAGAAAGCAAGAAGAAGGAAAGAAGAAAGAAAGAAAGAAGAAAAGAAGTGAGAAGAAAAGACGCTTGCATACGTACCACCGGACATATTAGGAACGCGCGACGGCACTTTGATAAGCGTTAGACAAGAAGCGCCGACGAATGGGCGATAAAACGGCACTGGAACACTGCACGAAACGCGAACGAGGGTAGATCGCTACTGTTTTGCCCTGAGGATCGCGCTGCGCTGGCGCACTGGCCGCCACCGATCAATAATGTGCTCGCTAGTTCAGTTCCTGCTTCGTTTCCTGTCTGCTGTGCTCGCAAGACGCAACTGCCTCGGTGTGGACGGTACGCCTGTTTCCATACAGACTTTTATTTCGCTACAGCTACGTAAACGTAAAAGCTTGTCCGCGTTCCTTTCGTTCGCTTGGTAAATCGAACAGAGAAAAAACGCGTGCCGCCGATAAACAGCGCGAATTTCCCTACGGAAGAAAATGTATCTTGTCTCGTTAAAATTGAGAACGCGCGAAGCGTATTGGTTTTCCGTTAGTCGACCGTGCAAACTAACCGATGACTAAATACGGACGTACCAGCCTTTAAGCGGAATCGCAAACAAAACGGCAGAAAAAAAGCAATTTATCTTTCCCGTTATTTATCTTATCGATTATATCTCGTTTGTTTTGCACGATTCTGAGAAATTGATTTGAATCGAGGGACGAGGCGAGGAAATGGCGGCAAGTAATGGTTGATGGAAGGCTGGTCGAATGTCAACGAAGAGCAGCGGATGATGCAGAGGAGGTGTCAAACGAGATTCGTAGCATGGGCGATCGTGAATGGTTAGGCGATCACGACTCGCGTAATTTCCGAGGAGGTCGTCGGGCTAGGATGTTTCTCGAGTTCCGGCGCCACGCCTCGGAGTCAACGTTCCCGTGGAAAAGGCGAGGAAGGAAGGGGCAAAACCCGGTGGCCGAAGGTGGGCGAACGTAGACGAAGATGCTCGTCGTGCGCGACTTTACGAATTGACAGTCCCGACACGTGGACGTCGCTCTTGTAATACTTGGAACACGAGACGAACCCATCCGGCTTATGTACCACGTTGTACCCGGGCCGTACTTGCTTCGCATTCTTCCTTCGCCCCCGGGACCCTGTTATCCGCTGTTATCCACCCATCCATCGTTCAAGCTCCATTCCATTTTCTTCTCTCCCTGTATCGCTTACTTAACGGATTACGTTTTTCCTCTATACTTGATATACGGTTAAGCAACACCGATTCGTAGGTACACGAACGCGTTGAGAAGCATTTCGGTGTATATGAAACTGCAGCGAAGATGTAACGGTTCGCATCTCGGACGTACGTGAAATCGATAGCTGCTCGCTAAATGCTAAAGGTCGCTTTCCTCGAAACCACCTTTTCACCAGATACGCCTATTCCTATTTAAAACGGCGGATTTGATCTTTGAATAAAGTAAAATCAATCCGCTAAATAAAATAAATATAACGGTGTACAGGTACTTTTCGCAGCCAGGCTACGTAAAAGATCCGCGTAATTTCATCAGCAGTTGCATAGCGTTTCTCCAAAGTTTCCTAATATTCGATATTCCACGCGTATATTACGAAGGAAACACGCGGATAGTAGTGTATCCGTTAGGATCTTTACGTAACCGATGATACGGATACGAACGTGTGCCGAACCAACGATCTCAAACGTCGGACATTACAAAGATCGTGGAAGGATGCGAAGAGAGCTAGAAAGATGAGAGAAAGCGAATCCGACTGTCTCTCGGTGTTGCGTCAACGTAATTGCAGCAGCGGTTAACAGAGTCTCTTGTGAACTCGTCCGCGCGCGTTGCATCAGCATCGTGGATGCTGCAAATCGAAAATTATGCAGCGGCCATATCGCTAAACCATACAAATCGATCCTCTTTCTAGAGCATTTTTCGAAATGAAACGCAGGGCAAGGGGCAAAGTAGACGACCAGGCGTAGAAAATATCGCCAATATCGAAAATATCGTTCCAGATAGTTGCGAGCAATGGTATTTATACGTTATAGTAGGATACTAGAGAGGAATAGTAATAGCGCATATCGGAATCAGTTACTAATGCATATGTATAACGTGTCCAAAAGTTTCCGGCCACTTGTGTTTCTCGATTTATACAAAGTCTGTTAAGCTCTAAGCGTTATATTTGAATGTCAACGTATCGGAATACTAATGGCAAGGAATTGGATTTTTAGAATTCGTTGTTTGAACTCGTCGCATGTTTATCATCGGATCGGACGTAGATACGCGAGCTTATTTTTCCTCAGCAGTGGAATTCTTCTAAAATGCTCGAAATGACGATCCGACGCGATAGAAAGTCATTGAGTCAAACAGCGATCAAAGCAGAATAATCTTCTGTACGAAGGTGGTTGGTACAAGCAAAAGGAAAAGGATCGAGGTATAAGAATCGATAGATTACTTTAACCGATTCCGATTACGAATAATCGTTGTAGATTAACAAAGCGTTTTTGGTTACCGATAGCCATTGCATACGGGAGAATTCTCTGTCGTCGTCAGTAACCATTATGCGTGATGGAATTTTGTTTTTGGTTGCTCGGCCCATCGACGGAACGATTAACTGCAGCGGATATACCCGCTCTCCCCGCTTAAGGAAAGTTGTACGTAAGAAACGAACAGAGGATCCGTCTTTGGTGTCGTTTGTCTGCGTACCGATTATCGGTAACCGTTGATAAAAATTTGCGATAGTGGCCGGAAGTAAGAAAAAGAAAAAGGAAAAGGAAAAACGAAAAAAGAAAGGAAAATCGGTTAAGCCAGCGTTTGTAAGGCTAGGAGGGAGACGGAGTAAAAGAGACGCGAGTGTTACATAAACGATGGTATCTCGGCGTTTCACATCGACCTTTAGGGCCGAAACGCGGATCGCGAATCACGGATCACGAGTCGCGCGAGGATTCACGAAGCGGAGGAATCACGAGTAAAGAGAGTCGCGTTAGCGATGCAACGGCACGACGTTCTCCGACTTTCCTCGTTGTTCCTCGACAAGAGGCGTGTGCGCTATCTGGAATACCAATGTTACATAGAGAGGACTTAACGTATCGTATTCTGCATAGCATTGTCTCGTTTCGACGAGTTCTTTGATCGCGCAACAGCGCTCGATTCGGCGGAAGCCGTTCGAAAACTTTGCCAGTTCCACGAAGGAAACTTTCTGTCCTGGAGGCGCTGCCGCGACCGCGACAGTAGTCGACCGAACGGTCCCGGCGCAACCCGTGGCTTTATATAATAAAAGAACCAGCCTGGCGTTCGCAGCCGTGTCGCGAATTACCGACACGCCAATTCTATCCTTACGCAACCGTCGTACACGGTATTATTCTAGGTTAAATAATATTATGTCACGAGGAAAGCGTGCTTACTGTAATCGAACACGCGTAACGCGCTGCCTTCCATGAGATTCAACGAGTTTCCTTTCTCTCTCTTTAAATATCTCCTTCGTCGTCCGTGTATCTTTATCATTGTGACAAACTGATTGGTCTTGATTTTAGGTGCAACGCGAACGAGCGACTTTAGAAAAGACGGGGACAGAGCTGAAACTCGAGCTGGCACTTGGAGCGCGACGATATCCTTCGAAAGCGACTCGACTTTATACGTCAAAGAAGTAGCGCGCTATAGCGAAAGAAAGGAAGAGATAAGCGAGGATGGCACAACTCCCTCGCTTCTGCGGCTGGTGCAATCGAGTTCTTTCGCATTGAGTAACGTCTGACGTAACTACAGAACTGGAGAACGTGGAACCGGTTCTTCCGAATTTTGTCAAAATTCACGACGATGTAAAAAGTCGAAGATAGAACGATACGACGGACCTATCTTTGGCTTTATGTGCGATTATCGTGCGTAAGAGACCCTCTAGACGTCTAGACGATCAACGTGTTTATTATCTGTTTGACTTGGCGATGACCTTGACCTTCGTCCTAGGCGAAACGCGACTATCGTTAAGGTTTTCAAACGGATATCACCATTTCTGAATATTATCAGAATACAAGAAACTCTTATCTTGCGCGTGCCGCCTGCATTAAGGTGACCCGATCTACACCACGGGGACGCGTGAACGTGTTTCTCGTAGCGTTGCTATTATTGCTATGGTATCGCCGAAACGAAGTCGGTCCACTGATTCGGTAGAATAGCTTTCTTTGGTTTGTTTCGGTTACATCGCCCGGCGGCTTCTTTTCTTATTCGTTCTTCCAAGTAGAGAGATCCTAGTACGCGTACATACATCTTGATGGTTGGTTTTTCTTTTCGCAGCGAAAGGATAGTTATAACGTTCATTCCGTCCATTTCGCTCGTACCGCACAGTTTGCAATTTACATTGTTGTTAGTAAAATACGTAATACCCTTGACGCTTATCGTCCATCCAACTTTACGCGATAGTCTTAATCGGGCCAGGGTTGTTTCGTAGGTAAGAGGTACACACTCGAGCCCAAGTATCTTGCATCTCTTTTCTCTTTCATCTAAGCCTCTATAAGGTATACATAATACCTGCGTTATCCTATTTCACGCTCCGTTCGTTGTGTATTTTGATTGCGTATTTCGTTGATCGCGACCGCTAACGACCGTAAGAAATAGTTGACGCGACCTTGAATAAAAAATAAAGAAACAACAAAAAGGAAAACATGGATGGTTCCTTTAGATTTCGTGGATCGGACGTCTGCGTTGCAGAGGAATGCTAACGGCCGCGTGTACGCACACCTTTTCCGGGACAGCGCGAAGCGGTAAGCCCTTTGGGAATAATTCTTCCGCGTACACGAGGCCGTGGAAAACAAAACCCGATCACGTAGGTGCGCGCATGGGCGTGAGTATGCTCGCGACAACGTGTCCCGTTTTTGAAATCGCCCCTACGTGATCGAGGTAGATCCGCTTGAATTTCTCAGGAGGCAAGCGATTAGCAATCGGCCGTACGGAGACTCTGCCAAAGATTACCAACGAGTTACGGCCCGATATTCTTGTCTGTTTTTTAAATTTTACGTTGGATTCGGTCACCAACCGAATGCTAATTCGCCCCAACTTACATAACCAACACACGCGTAGCTGCGAAAGCTAATCAAATTTCATGGTTCTACGCTCGTTCTTCTCCTCCTCCTCCTCCTCCTCCTCCTGTTATTCTTATCGAAAGAATATACGATGAGTCAGAGCTTGGAACACGAAATGAAAAGTCGTTCGATCCATTTAATTGATTCGTTCGACGTGTACTTTCAAATATCGTTAAAATATCATAGAACGTGCATTCGGCTGCTTTTCGTTGTACGTTTTAGTAGTTTATAGTTTCGTTTAGTGCTTTATACTATCGTTAGTTTGTAGCTTAACGTTACGGTTTGTATTCGTCTCTATTCGCTTCTTAGTCACTATTATAATATTCGAATGCAGTTATTGCATCGAATACTCAGCATTGATATTTCGTTGTTGAATCGGATGAAAGGAAATAGGCAGAATAAAACGTTGTTGTCCTGCAAGAGTAAATAGGATAAGAACGGAAATAGTTATTTCATGAACGAACAAAAATAATTACCAAAATAAATAGTAGTAAATAAATAATAGGTGATTCTATACAAAAGGGTATTTGTTAGCGAGTAATAGGATTTCTCAAATTTTATTGAAATATCGGATAGAAAGAAACGCGCAAAAGTAATCAGTTTGTATTAAAAGTTGCGTATTACAAAATGTGAGGTTTTGCTGTAATGCGGTATTAAGATAGAAAAGGTTATCGTTATAGTATTTATTATTTATATATACATTAATTATTGCGAGTCGTCCGCACAAAGTTATTTACTATATGGAAACGTTTATATTTGATAGTTTGATAGATACGTGGGTGTGTGTAGGTGCGTAAAGAGGGTGTTTGCAGTTAAACGAGAGAGAGGACGAGAGAGGGCAGCACGCATCCAATGTTTGCAACGTCTAGTCGATTCGAACGTTCGGATGCGTTTAAGGACTGCGAGCTTCGTACAGTTCAACTTTCGAAGGTATACGTACATAACTCTGTGTATTTATATATGCATTTATGTCAGAGAATTTGAACACGGACGCGTATAAGCAAGCAAGGAGCGGACGAACGAGCGATCCCCGGCTTGGAATCGCTTGCGCAACGGCTTGAGCTCATACCGGGTACGAGCGGATGAACTTTTCCGTATTGGGAATGCTTATGAAATAATCTACGAGGAGGATCGGCCGCTTAAAGGTTCGTTCGCGTCTTTCACCAGCTTACAGGACTCGTAAGAAAAAGAGAAAGGATGAAATACTAAGTGGTTACGTTCGTTCCGAGGATACGCCTTTCGTTTCGTTATCATTAGGAAGAATTAGAACGCGTTGAAATTGGAGAACTTTACGACACGGAAGTTGGAAGATGGCGCGTAGGGTTTGAAAAATTGTTGGCGGGCAAATATCGTCGGTGGAATCGGAGTGGTTGCGGAATAGGTTATGTGCGTGGCGCGCGAGCTAAGCCAATCGAGTTGCGCAAAAGATATGGTACAAGTGGATGAGAGGAAGACGGTACCGACAGCTATCGGGACGAAGAGGATCGCCAGAAGAAATTCTCAGTGGCGTAACGCCGACCTCCGTGTTCTCTCTACTCGCTGCTGTTCGAGACCGTTTTCCCTTTATACTGTGGATGCCGGGCTGCCGATATCGCTGCTTGATCGCGATGCGCTCGTGTGCCGTCGCCTTGGTCGTCGCTAACCGTTGCCGCCGTGCCGCCGTGCCACCGCGAGGAAACGAGACGAGCGGTTAGAAAAGAAAGGAGGGACCGGGACAGGATGAGAAAGGCGAGGAGAAGAGTTCTCCGAGAGTTCATCGCTTATTATGTAAGCAACGTAAGTAACGTAAGCGATCCAGGAGGGAGTGGAAGGTGCGGTAGGAGCGCGAACTCGGCGAAACGCTTATCGGCTTGACATTTTCTTCGTAAATACTAATAGGACGACGCCATTTTTCTAGCTACGGTAATTTCATTTTCTTACCTGCTCTTTGCTTCTAGCTCGAAACGCAAGTGCACGGCGATTGCTTGGATACACGGATACACGGATACACGGATCTACGATGCGGTCTGCATCCGTGTTCTGTTTTCTCGTACGGATACGAGCGCATCTTCTTTTCTCACTCGACGAAGAAATAGGAGAAGAGGAAAAAAGGAGCGTGGCTTGCCAGTGGAAGGATCGTTTTTCGTTTCTCCTGCACAAAGTCGACCACCATAGGTACGGTTCCTCCTTTTCGTGAGAAACTTTTCGGCCATGTGCAAGCAGGGGGATGATGGTCGCGCGCGCGTAACCGGTATATCGACGTAGGTGCTCGATCCCGCCACGTTTCGTTCTCGTGCCTCCTTTTTTGTATTTCCAGTCGTTCCCTCTTCTTCGTTCTCCGCGCGTTCACGACTTCTTTTCCCCGTACGCTTTTTCTTTCTTTCTTTTTTCTTTCTTTTTTTTTTTTCTTCTTCTCTCTTCGCTCAGCGTCTCTCCATCCGGCTACAGACGGCCAGGTAGCCCGTCTTTTGCGGTCCTGATTTCCTCAACTTCTCTGCGACCGGGTGGATACCTTCGAAAAGCACGTATCTTACCCTCGCATGGCCATTGTTCGGACGAAAGCCGTCATTGTGCGAGCAAATCAAAGGGAGTTGGAGTGCGTTTTCCTTGCATCCCGTTACATGACCGAGTGAGCTCTTCGCATCCCGAGACGAACACTCGGTCAATACGATTCGTATACGCGAGAAAGACAGCCAACGGGGACAAGGCGAGGGGCGAAAAGGCAAAGAAGAACCTCGAAAAGAATCTGTGTAGGTCGTGGGAGGAGTCGTGGGAAAATCGTTGCCAGCCTCGTAAGACGTTTTCGAAACCGCTTAGCACACGACCTACCGTTTCACGCGTAACGATATTTCCTTCGAACCTCTCTCTTCCTTCCTCCACGTGCTCTGTCCTTATCGTTGTTTATCCGTAATCCGTTAAGCGTAAGTAACTGCTAAAAAGTTTCATCGAAGACGAATGTATCGGATCGAGGTTAGTTTACTATTTACGTCGCTAAATGTCTTGTTTGCTAGAAAGCGAGACATTCTGCTTATTTTCTCTTCTTTCTCGATTGAATTTTTAGCGCATACATTCGCGGCAAAAGTAAAATTATTAAATACAGATCGGTTTTAGCAGAGCATTTGGAACAGGTTTCGCGCTCCCTACAGCCTAATTTCCATACGAAACCGTATGTAAATGGATCTTCATTCATAGACGCGTGAAACGTGCCTCGGCCCCTTTGCAAAAAGACGGATTTCCTGATTTTGTAAAGAACAGAAGCGTCAGAGATAAAACTTGTGGCTCATGCCTTGATTGAAAGAACCTAGTGAATCGTGTCTCTATGCTGCAATCACGGATGAAAGGCACTCGGATTTCGCGATTCTCTGTTCTTCTAACGACGCTGTTGGAACCGTTTCCGAACAACTCCACCCATTTAGCTCACCTGACGGAATTAACACTCGCTTGAAAATCTAATTTTCCACGCTATTTATCGATATAACTGCAACTAAGGCAAGTTATGGAAACGACAGATATCTCTTTTCCAGAGCTAAACAACGAATATAATCGATCGTTTCGCGAGAAACATACGTTGGAATATTTTGTTAAAAGAAATGCCTTTGCTCTACGAAGTGGGTATTGTTTCTACGATAGCTTACGATGATGCTCAACGATAACGCTGGAATAAAAATAGTTGCGTCTGTCTAGGAACGCGTCTGGATCCTCGACTAACGCGGACTAACGCTTAAAATCTTTCGGACGACGCCTCTCTCGGTTAAACCTGGTTTCTTCAACCTTTTCCGCATCTTCCGGTATTGCGGTGGCCGGAAAAATATATAGCCCAACCAATACCGGAACCACAAGGACAGTTAGTTGGCAGCGTGGACGAAGATTAAGAGAGCAAACCCGTTGTATCTCGTTTCTGCTCGTCGAGTACTATACCATGCAGTCGTATCAGGACGATGGAAAAGAGAGTTTGAGAAAAAGCGGTAATCCAAAAAGTAGTTCAGCTCGTTCTTCCTCTTTCCCTCTATAACGATCTCCTTGCCTCCTTATTACAAAGTGTAGATACGCGTATTTCGTGAAACTGGCGACAAAGGAACCTTTAATTTCGTTAGTATCGCGGAAAAAAAGGAACGCGGCGCCTCGCTCTCTTTGTATCGCACTTCCTGTTTTGCAAGGGCGAAATTACGAGAAGGCTGGCCAACATGCAACGAGCCCCCCTTTTGTCTCGGCCTCCAACGAGATCTCCGTTGTTTCTTTTCACGAGGCTCATATTCCGAGTAAATTTCTGGTTATTCCGCTTTTTGCATCGGCTCCTTGCTCGATTCACCGTGCACGCGGTATCCTCAGCTACCAAGAACACGGCTAACCAAAGAAATTCGCACTTATTGTTGATGTTGCGTTCATGACCGAATCGGTGTTAACGTTGCCTCGAACTCGCCAGCGAAGGGGAAACGAGGAGAAAGACAGCGAATGAAAAGACTGCTCGTTTTATCCGAATTACGATATCCTGCGCACGAATACGGCTGTTTGCGATTAATCGGTAGAGTTGGGCGATGAAATTATTCTTCGTTCGCAGCGCAGGTATTACGCGTTAAACGGGCCATTATTTTAAATTTCATAGTAAATATTCCCCGTTCTTTATAAATATTAACGCGTGTTTGCGTTCCTCGCGTAATGTACTAGGGTTTTTCCAATTGAATTCTTCGCGAGCGACATTAGAAATAGCTAGCCGATTACCAGGATCGCTGATGCAATATTATTCGATCCAGTACGTTTCTCCCTTGCATCCTTTCGTTTACGAGGTCGCGTTGTAACGAAAAATACAAACATCTTTGTTGGATCGCGCCAACGGTAAGATAATGCCAACGACGGATGATGCCGATATATGCCGATAATCGTATCGTAGTATCGCTTCTAATCCGATCTGCGTTGATCGTTGCGTTTTTCATCCGAAGGAGACGAACGACTAGGGAGACGAACTGATGACGGAAGCAGGCGGACAGAAGAGAAGAGAAGAGAAGAGGAGTGGAGAGGAGAGGAGAGGAGAGGAGAGGAGAGTAAGCACGTATATGAACGCCGAGAGGGGGGCAGGAGGACGATGGGAAGACACGAAAAGAATGTAACAAGAGTGACCGAGCGTGGACCACGTCGCAAATTGTCTGAATTAATGCTGCAGTAGGGTCGTTTTAACGTGTCGAGATAAAACTCGTCGCACGAGCAACGATTTCCGATGCCGATCGCTCGATCGGCTTCGTTCTACGGCTGGCAAATGCGATCCGTCCTCGAAGCGGGCCGTTCGGCAAGTGGTGCTCGCAAACCCCTAATTTTTCCGCTGTTCCCGACAGTCGGCAAGCTGTGTCGCGACACCGACCGATGGACAAAACTTTCTCCGTTCGCGTAGATTGACGCAAACCGAGTTGAAATGATCTCAATTAGAGGTTCGGTGTTAGACCGAGTCTGACAGCGTTCTTTCAGCCGTCGGCTTCGACGTCTTCGCCTTTCAAAAGTTCCCTCGCCAGTTCCCACCATCGACTTTTTACTTTAGTTTTATCGATCGATAGAACGTGCACTACGTAAACATGGAAATAGCAAGCTGTGCGAACGATGCAACGCCCTGCGAAACAAACTTTTGCCGTATGAAACAGTCGTTAAGCCTGTATGGACGTGTACGGTGTCCGAGGCCTGGCCGGAAAATCAAATATCGCGGAAAAACCGAGACGTACGAGGAATTTGCGTCTTGCCTGCAATCGATGCTTAGGTAACTAAGTAGGTGGTAAGAAGGAAGTATCCTTGGACGCTGGGACCTTGCGAAACGTTAAGATGCGTCGGTTCTTACCAAACTTAGCTACGAATATTTGCCACCAGAGCCGAGCTAATAAAAGAAGAATAAAGACTTGCAAACTGCGCGTAATCAATCCGTTCGCGATCGTTTAAAACAGCTTGGAAATCCCGTTTTAATCTCAGTACTTTGCTGTTTCATTCCGAGAATACGTGTAATCTAGCGGTCTTAGTATTTTTTTAAAGAACAGCTCGAAAATAAATATTTCCAGTTGCACTCGGCGAAACGACTATCGCTAACCAAAGTGCTTTATAACGAAATCGATATTTTTAATCAAGTTATACGTTTAATTTGCGCTTTGAAATATTTGCTTGCTATTTCTGGCCAAGAAGCTGAATCCGTTTGAAAAGGGTCAAAGGGAGTTTCAAAGGTAACCTCTGGTAATTGCGGGCGAACCAGTGCCGAGAAACGGACAATTAAACGCGATTAAGCATTAACCCACTTTCTCGGTTAGCTGTCTCGTATTTTGGATCACTGTGTTCTATAAAAAACAAAATAAAAAAAAAAAGAAGAAAAAAATAAAGAAGAAAAAACCAGGAAAAGCCGTGGTAGGGTCGAGGATAATTTTTCTTTTTCTTTCATTTGTTTTTCTTTTTTCTTTTTTAGCAACGTAGCGCGTATCGTTCGCCAAGACAAATTCCAGTTTTTCTTCGAGGAGGAAGAAGATAAACCAATAAAAGAAGCGATCGTTCTCCAAAGGATCTCGGTGATTATCGAAAACGAGGTGGGCTCGATCGAGGAAGGGCCTCGCCCTTTTCCTCCTTAAGAAACGAGGAGGGCGTGTCTGTGATCCACCTTCTCTCTCTTCCTCCTTTCCTTATCCCTTTCGTCTTATCAGATGCCACAGATCGATCGACAAATAGATACGTTGTTCGTTTTAACGGATTAACGGACTAGCAAGCAGGCGCTGTAGGAATCGCGAGCGAGACAGCTTCGACGCTCGGAAGAAACGTAAAAAGGAGCGGACTTTTAAACGTTCGCAGCAGAAAGTAGTCGGATTTGCGCGTGGAAGAAAAAATGTAATCCAAGGAGAGGAGAAAAAAGGAGGGCGAAGGTTAAAAGCAAAGCAGAATGCACAATGTTGCGAGTTCCCGCGTGTATCCTTTGGTCCAGGCCGAAGATCGAATTCCACTTGTCTCCGGATCGCTTCCACCTGCGACGAGATTCTCACGAAACTGTATGGCAAGGTATAAAAATTCGAGAAGACCGGTGCGATCCTTTTGTCTCGCAAGTTTTTCTGCTTCCGGTGATGGCTGTCTCGCGCGACACAGTGCTCCTCTGGAGAGAACGAAAGAGGCGAACAGCAGCGGACCTCGAGGTACGTCCGACGTACTTGGAAATGACAGTCCAACCGACTGCAACGCCGAAAGCGTCGAGTAATCGATAATAAGTTAATGAGCAGGTTTGCTCCGCTCGCTTGGTCGGTTGCTCACGAGCAAGGTATTCGATCGAGTCGATGACAACTTCCGGCGGTGGTAACGAGCGGTCGACACGCGATTGCGACTGCAATGCCACCGCGGTTCTGCCAGGATTCCGGGCTTCGAATCGCCGAACACGGTCATAACCACTTTGCTCCGAACGCTGTCAAATGGCCTCCGTTTAGACTAAAAATTCACACTCGTCTCGACTCGAACGATGCGCCTGTTTTTCTTCCCCTTCTTTCCCCTCTTTTTTCTCTTTTCACTCGTCTTTTCCCTCGTTTCCCAGTAATCCACCGTGCGATGCCTGGTCTTCCGCTTCTTTCAAGAATCTGGTCGCTCCACATCACCGAAAGCGGTTAGTCGACAGCGGGACCGAATGCCGTTCGACGAGACGGTCAAGAAACAAGAGGAAGAGGAAGAAGAAGAAGAAGAAGAAGAAGAAGAAGAAGAAAACGGTGGAGAAAGAGGAGGACGTTCCGTTATCGTTCTCCTCCACGTAACCGTACCTCCGACAGAGGGCGCGATCCCAGATCACCTCTGGTCCCAAGGAAGGTCAGATCACCTACCACTACTACTCTTCCGTCTTCTTCGTTCCTCCGTTCGTCTCGGCTGTGAAACGATTTGCAGGGAAAGCAAATTTCTAGATTATCGCCCGTCCTTTAGAAAATGATGTCCATAGGCCATTTTGGAAAAACGTTTTCTCCAAGTGTTGCCGCTGATCGCCGTTTCGAGGCCGATATATTCGAGCGACGTTGTGTCGAAACGGGTGTGTCGGTATTTACGAAGGAAGCGCGAAAATAACGATATACGTGGCATTTTTAAAGGGTCGAGCAGGTTCGAGTTATTTTTCGAGCGATGGTAGAGGCACGGCGATCGAGAGAGGTTGGAACGCCTCGATGCCTTAATGCCACTACGTAACGGCTCCTTGCGACTTCTTTGGCTTCCGAGACAAACGAGGGTCGCCGAACACCCGGAAGTTGGTTCGACTCGGCGCGTTAGCTCCTCGTCTGCCATCGTATTACACGGCTTTTAGGCTCTCGGCAGCCTCTGTTACCCGGATCTCTACGAACCAACGATAACAATTGGATATTAAACGCTTACGTACACCGCCAACTAACAGCTAACAAGCGAATTAAAAAGTCGAGATTCCGCATACGAGTTTTCTCGCGTCTTCCAGAGACGTCTCTCGTCACACCGCTGGAAAATGGTAGTAGCGTTTCCTTCTTAGATACCGGAATGCCGGAAATTTTCGTTCTACTTTGAATTTCGTCCATTCGCTGGCTTCTCGGAGACGGAGGAATTGCCTGAACAGGAGCGGATTGGACGTGGCGCGGCAAAGAAATTGGCGAATAATAAGAAAAGTAATTGGAGGAGCGAGCCATCGTAGGTAGAAAGAAGACGGATCCAAAGTACCTGTTACATCGGAAGCCGGTCGAAGGCGCCGTTCGAGACACGCCAGTGTGGGAAGCTGCGTCGGCGTTAGCTGCCTCGCGCTTCGTCACGCTGTGTTACTCCGCTCCGCGCCGTTCTGCCTCGCATTACGTCGACAATTGATCCTAACGCGCTAGACGCCGAGCCAATTAAGAGACCTCTTGTCCGATTACGTCATCTACCCAGCGATACTCACCGTCCTCGCGCTTTCTACTCCGGCCCGAGCGATATTTCCTTCTCGGCTCGCCTCGAAACTCACCTACGGTACGCCGATCGGGCGAACGCTGGCGGAAAAACCGCTATAACGCGGCGTCCTAGCGTTCTTCGGCTGCCAGTCCGTTCGACCAATTCGTGGCCGTCGTTTACGCGACGATACCGATCGATCGGATCGCCACGCGACGTCGTTCGTCAAAGAGAAATGTTGGTCAAAGCGTGTGCGCGCTTCGGCCAGCGTATGACCTAATTCGAAGCCACGTCGACGATTGGTCGTAAATCGGCGGATTTCATGCGACCGCTGCGACCATCTTTCACGCGTACGTTTTCTAGGAAGGAACGACGATCCTCCCTCGAAACTACGCACGAGGAAAAATAAAGAAAGGGAGACATTCCATCGATGTTGTTTCCAGGTAGCCGTGACCTCCTCCTTCTCCTTTCTCGTCGTCAGCACCAGGCTCCGTTATTTTCGCCGTTGACTTTGCCGTTGACTTTGCCGTTGACTTCGTCGACTCGACGAGTCGAGTGTTGGATTGCACACCGTCCTGCTTCCATCTTCCTTGCCAAGAAAAACTATCCAGGCAAATTCGACGTACGTCAAGATCAACGACATCTTCTCGTCTCGCGCGATAATCAAATAGACCGATGTAAAAAAGAGAAGAAGAAGAAGAAGAAGAACTCGTGGAAAGCATCGGACCGTTTGACGCGTTGATCGCTAGGTTGGTCACCGCGTCTCGCCTACATTTTCTAGAATAATCGAGATAGGATATTTCGGAAAAACGAAAATCTCCGACTGTCGCGTCCAGGGCAAAATATACGAAATTTGATTCCAACCTTTTTGTTAGAAAGAATAGAAAATTGCATGGAAGAAGCAAATTACAATGCCTGATCGCAAGTCGGATACCGTCTCGATATCACGTACGCTGTGTGAACGTATTCGTTCGAATCCGTTCTGCCAACTTGCTACTCGCGTGTCGTATCAGCCGTTCTTACGGAGAACGACCATCGACGTACATATCCAGCGTAACTTGTTTAAATGGCAAGTACGCTATCTACAGGGTGTTCGATAGGCTTTTTCTAAATAACTTGCTTGGGAAATTGTTCCGCGATATACAAAGATACTTGCAACTCGACTCGTGCAAGCACATGGAAGACCGACTTGCGTACGAATAAATTAAGCGGTTACGTCGCCGAATGTTACGTAATGCCGTTAGAGAAATACGAAGCTGTCCTTGACCGTTTTGATCGGAGAAAAACGGTTTTGGCAATGTCTGTCGCTTCCGTTCGAATTTGCTCCGTTCGACCATCGGACGACAAAGAGGTTTTTCGCTGCGTAAATTTGTACGTACTCGACGACCAACACGTTGCGTGGTCGCGTTTAATTGCGCGCCACGTTTGCCCGAAGAGAAGCATCGCGCTGCTACCTCCGACAGCTTGAACATAGATAATACGAAGCAATGGCGAGACATTGTCGTAGAATTTGCGACACGGCCTCGTCGAATAATACCTCGGAGAAGAGAAATGTGTGCGCAGATACTAGTAAACGGTCACCGTGAATGGATGGCTGGCGAATTTAAACGTCGGTAGTGCGTGCATGGGTATATTAGATATTATTCGGTGAAAAGAAGGAAGGGAGAAAGACGGAGGGGCCGAGAGGAAAAAGAAGGAAGAGAAGAAGCACGGAGAGCCGTAGACGAGAAGAAAGAAGGCGAGTCAAGGGAATTCCAACGAGTTCCTTCCTGGTAGCAGCGAGCTTCCCCTCAGCCTCGGTTTCTTCCTGTAAGAAGGCCTTCGGAAGGGGAAGGGGAGCTGGCCTCGTGGGCGACTCTCGCGTTCCTAAACTGCATTCCAACCTGCGTTGCCACGTCTCGTCGTAAGCACGCGGATACACGCATAAACGAAGGAACACGCATGGTCGAAGGTGCGTGCAGACACGTGCACCGTCTAGTACGGCCAACGTGTTTCGGCCGGGCACGCATCAACAGGGTTCAACTGCTCGTAAATATTCCGATAAACAACACCTCCCCTGCCCATCGCCCTTTCCGCCGTTCCGTCTCGTTCCCTCGTTATTCTCCTTCCTTCCGTTATACGCGAATCCATCGTCTCTCCTGCGAGAACGGAAACCTTGGCAAATCCACGACGAATGAAATCGCAGATCTAGGAGAATACAACCGACAATTATAGACGAACGCGAGAACATTCCGTAGGGCTCGATAGCGCTCTCGCTGACCATTATCTTGTTAATTACGTCGTTATACGCGAGTACTAGGACGGCGTACCTTCGTTCGGGACAACGCGATACTAATTACCGACAAATAAGGATAGGAGTAAGGCTGGAACGAACGCTGCGCGAAGGAAACGTTGCTTTCCTTTGCCATTTGCGGCCGTGTAACGAAAGTATCTTGAACCGTACTTTGGTGGTATCGCACGTACGATTAAAATACTTTGTTTTCGTAGCGAAAGCAACGTCACCTTGGATAACGTTGGATAGAACCGTGCCTTGTTCTTCCTAACTCTATCTAATTAATTCAATAATTTTTCTTCTACTCCGAAACTGTAGCTACGCTACTGTTGTACGCAACTCTCAAACCTACTTTTATTTCGTCCCGTTGCTCTTCCTGTTGCCGTTCCTATTCTACCTATCTTTGGTTTAGCCCTCCATCCACCCTCTTCCTATTCTTCGGATTCCTGCTTGATCGTTCTATTACTTTTTCGCAGTTACTCCTTCCTTCCTTCCTTGCTTCCGTCGTTCTTCCAATCTCACGCCTCTGCCTTCCTTTACCCTGCGATCTTGCGATTCAACCGACTCGTCGTCCATCGACGGCGGATGACTCGTACCTAATAGAGTCAATCCTGCGACGAAAGCTCGAAAGCTGCGTTATAAACTGCCTACGAAGACAACGTTGAGAACCGGTAGCGGCAACACCCCGCGCGAATCCCGTTGATTCCGATAAACAAAACGTAAAAATCGCCTGGTTTTTCGCGAAACTTTCGCCTAATTATCGCGGAAACGTGTTTTTCACGCGCGATTCGTAGCTTTCGTTTCTACGCGCTGCACACACGGCAGTAGCGTGGCGCGGTGCTACTGCACGGTATTGCACGAAACAGGGCACGTGTACGATACTACGGTACGTTGGGTCTCGATCGTATCGAGACACGGCTTGGCCGCGTGTTCTTCGGAGCCGAGAAGTGGACGCAAAGCGGTCAACGCAGCCACTCTCGATAAGATAAAAAAAAAAAAAAAAAATGTTCCCATAGCTGCGACCAAGTTTCCGCGGTTTTATTTTAAATAGCTTACGGAGCGCGTTCGCCGTTCCCTGTATAAGGTGGTCTATCGGGAGACTAGCTTCCGGTCGACTCAAGGTTTTTCTCATATCCTTCGTGTAGCTTCTCGCGATACTCACGGCCAGTGGCAGGTACACCTATATTTGAGACCTCCGTGCGCGCTCGACCATGTAATGACCACCGTCTCATCCCAACGCAGGAAGAGGAACAGGTTTTTCATTTTTCACTGGCTTATCGTCCCACCTTAACCTCAAGCTCGTCGATTCTCCGGACGTCGAGACTCTCGGATGGAAGAAAAAAGAGGCGAGGGAAAAAGAGAAGACGGGATACGATCGGAGGAACAAAGTGAAAAAGGCGCAGAGGCTACGCGCGGATGTTGGTCCTGCCGGCGTCGAAACAACGACGCTCGAGCCACCAGTATCGAATCGTATTCCCTTTCTTCGACACGACGAACATGACGAGAGAGAAGAAAAGGAGGAAAAGGGGAAAGTGAGCAGCGGTTAGATATAAGGAAGACGCGCGGTTATGGGCCAACTCTGACATGTCCTGACACGCCTACGCAATCTCACGGTCGATCCTGTTTTAGGATAAGGCGGATTATCAACGCGGCTTCGTCTTCGACGCAGGTGTCTTTCTCTCCGTTCTCTCTTCGTTCGCGTTTCCATCACGCGAAATACTTTGATCGCTCGCGACGCACCACCCACCAACATCCAAACGATCGTTCTTTGGTATCGTTCTAGCGACACGTGGCAACTACGTTTTAACGGCGGCTGTTAAACGACGCGAGATTCGAAGAAATCGTTAATCGATAAAATATTCACGGCGAAGAATCGCGTGGCCAAGGTGCGTTTTATTTTCACGAGTCTCGCTTTAATCGCGTTTAATTTAGTCGCCCCTTTATATATGTACGACAGGACGAGGAACGCGATCGTTGCCGAATTACGTAACAAGGTGAAAATTGACGAGAGTAGCACGCGGAATGCCGCGAGAATACGTAAGAAACGGAACGCGTTCAAACAAAGAGAAACAGCAAGGTTTCCTAATTAAACAGAGATGAATTTAAAGAGCTCGTGAAAAGGTGTAGAATTTCGACGCCTGTAATAACAAAGGCATGTGTTTCCCGTTCGCTCGTGTTTCCCCTTAATTTTTTCCTCCGGGAAAAACCTCGCCGTCGGTTGTCTTTCCTCTTTCCGATAAATCGTCGCGGCCGGTTTTCTCGTTACGACCGCTGGCTTTATCGCGACCGTAGCTGCTCGAACGTTGTAAGAATTCGCGTAGAACGGAAAAGCCAGCCGTGGCGAACAAATATCAAAATACAGGGGGTCGAGGAGAAAAAATTGCGAATGCATGTCGTGTGTTTATGCGTTGTAATACATGTATGCATATGTAGGAATGGTTACGCGGACGTAGCCTTTCTTCGCGGCCGTCGTTCGTCGTCATCGGTCATCGAACTCGCGACAAATTCAAAATAAACGGTCGAAGCGCACTCGAGTTCGCGTATACAGTTACACTGCCAGCCATCCGTTTTTCTCGCAAATTTTTAGAGACTCGTACGTATCTCGTTGTTATCGTCTCGTTGATCGTTTATCGGTTCTCTCGTTCTTGCAAACGATTCTTTCTGATTCGCGAAACTGTTTTCACCTGGTCGATTGCAACATTTTTGCAGCTTGTCTATAGATGCACTTGCTTTTGCAGAAAGGGGAAAAGCCACGACGACGCGTGAAAATCAGTTGGACAAAGTTTCTCGCGAGCCTGGCGAACCCGCTGTCACGGACCGCTACCCTCTGGGAGTCACGCAGCCGTCCGGAATAACCGAAGCTCTCCGGACGACCGTCGCATCGGAAATCTGTCGCGCGGTATCTCGTCTTTTCTCTTTATATATTCTATTTGACCTTCTTTCCAAGCTATAGTCGTTTTTTCGTTTCGATAATGCCCGTCTACCTCGTTAGAAACCGATGGAAATGGCTGGACCAAAGAAAATTAATTTTCTAACAAGGTAAAGATCTATCCGAACGCTATATAACTCCAACGACGATTAGCAACCAGATAGAAAGAGTAGTTGCAGCTTTCTTACTCTTTTAAGAAACAGATATGGCTTCTAACGTGCATCGGCCAGCTTACCTAGACGACCCCTTTAGAGGGTGTGACCCTGCTGATCGAAATCGTTGGTTCGTTGAACGTTCGCGAAGAGTCAAAGAAATGGATCGATGCAAGGATCGTAGGAGCGTGTCCGGTAAGTCGTTTTATCGTTAAATATTTTCCTTTAGTTTTATTGTAAATATATCGGTTAGACACTTTGGCGATACTTTGACGTCACACTGGCCGCGATACAAGGTCGATCGATATCGATCCGTCGCGTAAACGTGTCCGACGCGTAACGGTTCGGTATCGGCATTGTCCGTGACACGGACGCAATTAGCACTCGAATTGCGTTATTTTCGTAGAACGGTGGCGTTCGGTGAGTAAGTGAATCGACGGACAGCGATTCGCAAAGTCATACAACGCCGGGTAGAAATGTTTTCTCGTTCAAGTACGCGAGAGACGGCTGTAATAGCTGTATCGTTAGACAGGGACAAAGTTGGGAGAAAAAGGCGTCGGCCTGGTTCTGGTGCGCGCCAGTGCTTAAGAAGAAGAAAAGTCGAAAGAGAATATCGGACGGTTTACGAAACGATCGACCAAATAGAAACTTAACGACGCGTTTAAGGCGAGTATGCTTATTACGATGGCTGTGATCTGATCCACCGCTACAGAGAGCAGATTAAACGAAGGCCAAGAAGGAGACATCCAGCCGACCTACTATAGAACTGTCGTTTCTAGCGGGGATAGTGGTCCGCGTGATAACTTGTAGCTAGAGGGATTTACCGAACGTCCGACAGGGCAAACTGCAAAGGGGAACGATTAAAATACAAGAAAGTCCAATTATAGTCGTCGAAACGACGTGAAAAGGCCTGTGCTGGAAAATGTACGTTTTTCCACTTGTACGGCCATCGATGCCGAGCAGAGTGCGATTCGTTGCGCGTGTACACGCGTATAGAGGTAAAGGAAGCTGCAGGGGCCAGTAAGTAAGCGCAAGAGTAGTGGCGCGTATGCGAGGGAACGTAACGGCGAAACCGCACAGGAAGGACGAGGCAATGCTAGAGGGTATCTATGTTTCGTCGTATCGATGTCGTGCGAAGGGCTCGCGTGTCTGGCCTCTGGTAAAAGCGCGCTTCGCCGCACGACCACCGCCGACGAATTTCCTTCTTTTCACGCGAAACACTTTGTCGTGGTTTACGGATTTGTTCGGTCGTGCGGACTCGAATGTCGGAATAGCTGGTTTCGCTAGGCAACCGAGGGACGCTGAATGCGCGGACGTATCGATTTTGGGTCGCGACAGCGACCTTACAGTCCCAGAGTAAGGTAGTATCGGTATTTCTTGCGGTTCTTTGTCCCGCAGGCCGTGCACCAACCTCACCTGCGCCACGCCAGTTCGTCCAGGTAACTCGATCACGCGTGGCGTTCCCGTGACAGTAGAGCCCTTCTCTTTCCTCCCTGCTTCTACCTTCTTTCTCCACCAACTTCTCTCCACCTTCTCCACCTGTTTTCTCTCTCTTTGTCTCTCTCTCGTGCTCGCCTTGCGTCGTTCCACGGCTACGACCAGCCTCGTTGTAACGATCCGAGGGTGATCGAGTCGCGGCCACTTCCGGTAAGGTCCATCTCCTCTTTTTTTTTTTCCTCCGACTCGAATTCCTCGCGTCGAGATTTTTTTCTATCGTTCTCCGATCGCGTCGTTTTTCCATGTTTCTTTCTTTTCCTTTTTTCCTTTTTTTTTGTTTTTGTTGCTCGAAATTAAAAGAGTACCACCTCTCTGTCGTAACGTGCGCAAAGAAAGACGGAATCGCCGCAAACTCGCAACGAAAGAGTGTAACAGGTCGGAATCGTTGATTTTGCAGAGCAGCGTTTATTATATTTAGAGCGCGAGTTAGAACGCGAGATGATATGCCATTAGAAGGTCGGTAGAAAGAGCGGATAAGAGGCGGATAAGAAGCGGATAAGAAGCGGATAAGAAACGAGATCGTAAAGTACCATTGGAATGGTAAGCGAGAGTTTCGAAGGTAATTTCGAATTGCCGTTTCGAAGCAGGCTTCCGTCGTTGGAAGAAAAACTCTTACGTCGTGCAATTATATAAAAAGGAAAATTACGACAAGCGCAAACATACGCAATTTCTGCTCGCAGTTTTCTATTTCTAGCTTGCAACGGCCGACACGTAGCTCGCAGTTGCGATTTTTACACGGCTGTGTCTCGTAGGTCTTGATTAGGAGAAAAATCGAAAGAGAAAGAAAAGCTGACTGAAGAGACAGGGAAATAAAACGCGCTAGGTAATTAACGCGCGGCAAAATAGGCAAGGAATGTTTTTCGGTAGCACAGCGGTACGTCGATAGTCCCGTAACTCTGCTTGGTATTACCAGTATTACCAGACAACGGGCGCGGAGTCTGCACTATGACGAAGTCATTACCAGGAACACGTTGCTTTCACCCGATAGAGGAATCGAGGAGGCGTTCAAACACCGTTCGATCGACCTCGGCTCGCGTCCGCCTAAACGCGCGTTTGTCTCTGCTTTCTTATTCGTGTTCCGCGTGTACCGATCGCTCGATCATCAAATTCCCCACTTGCGTTACGAACGTTTTCATCCACGATCGTACGTTTCGTGTACTTGCTGCTATAAAAGAAATTACGTCGGATGGCGTGTAAGATGCCAAGGTAAATGCAAGGCAAGATGTAACAGCAAGTGAAAGCCGAAAGCCACGGATAAAATATAAAATGAAAGACGATAGAACACTGTTCGTCGATAAATATCTACTATATACGACGACTGAGTAAATAATCTGGTCGACACGTGGTACGGTATTTTGGTTTGCGCGTTTCTCGCAGATCGATGGACGATCGTACGCGTCTTTTCTATTCGTCAACAAACATTACGCAATACGTTACATCAGCCGCGTTACATACTACGTTACTATCGCGTGTTATCGTTTGTTTATCAACAAACGTATTTAACCAGCACAGGACCTTGTATTTAGATATTTCCCATTTCGTATCAAGCTGTCGCGACACCGACACCGACTCCGACTCCGATTCCGACTCCGACTCTGCGCCGAACGTAAGATATTTCAAAAATAATTGTACAAATGAACGTAAAAGTACATCGTGACATAACTGCGAGCGTGTCGTTCGTGACACGAACATACGGAGAATGCAACGTTTAAAACCGCTGGTTATTTCCTAGCGCGTTCGAAAGTTTCGATTAAAATACAAAATTCAACGTTACTTCATAAAGTAAAGTCACTTTTCGAGCTAGTTGTTTTTCGAATAGAGGTGAAACGAACGGTTCGTTGCTCGAAATCGTCGCGTTTCACGTTCATTTCGAGGAAAATTCCCGCGAAACGGAGGAGGAAATATTTTCGGCTCGTGAAAGAAACGGTAGACGTTGGCGTGGCTGACGCGCGTGTACAAGCCACGTTAAGGCGTTTATACGCGTTGAATCGTGTCGCAAAGGACGAGAGACGGAAAGCCGCGTCGTCGAAAGAACGGGAAACGGAGGAAAAATCGGTGACGACGCCAGCCTGTACGCGTCGCGATACGAGTCGCTTGCGATGCCGATTCGCCGATACCGGACTACGTAGGTCGCAAGGCGTATCGCGAAACTCGAGTAGCGATGCGTCGGAACGCGTTTCGACGTGTATAGGGGCCTTTAGAGCGGATGAAAAACACGCAAGTTGGAATTTACGGGAAAGAGGCTCGAGGCGCTGCCGGACCGACTGCTCGTCCTCGGTAGCTTGCGCGACGAGAGGAGGAACTGCGGTGGAGGTGGTACGAGGAGGAAGAGGAGGAAGAGGAGGAAGAGGAGGAAGAGGAGGAGGAGGAGGAGGAGGAGGAGGGCACAGGGTACCGTTCTGTCCTCGGGGACCTCGGTTCACCGGGTCGGTTCTCCTGGCTTCTCATCTCCACTTGGCAAAAAGCGGCTTAACCACCGATCTTCTCTTCCTCTCCGTTCTCTTCCTTTTCCTCTTCTCCTCTACGACCTCGAAGCTGCTCACGGTTGCGCGCTATTTTCTACTTCCTACTTTTCGCAGGTGTTATCAAGCCTCGAACCGCCATAAGTGATATAAGATAAAAAGCGTCCTCTCTTCCTTTCTTCTTTCCATTCTTCCACGTAGCCGCTATGTAATTGTTCTTACGGAGATTGTGTTCTTGTCCAGGCGCGATAATTCCAAAGCCTCTGGACAACAGGCTCTGGATCACGGATTTTAGGGCAGCGCGTATCGACTCGTATCGACCAAGTCAAAGTGTTTGTCTATTCAAAGTTTGTTTAAAGGTCGACGGATATCAACGTTAGCTTGAACGTTTTAAAGCGGAGAAATTGATTTTATCGGAGGACGTATCCGCCGTTTCCGATCCAAGTCCCAATAGGAAAGATCTGGTAGACGCGGTAATCGATTAGCGCTAATTAAATACGTAACGAACGTACTCGCGGCTCGTCGTTCTTATCGCGCAGCGAGTTAATCGGAAAGGTAATAACATCGATAGAACGGTATAACCGCTTCTTTCGAGCGTTAAAATCAACGATAAAACATAGCCGTGCGGTGAAAAGTTGGCTCGTCCGGTGATCGAAAGGCTTCCTGCAAAGAAAATACGACCGGTGAATCGATCTCGATCGACGATCTCGAAACGGAAGCCCCACCCGTTTTACCTGTCCTACCTGCTCGATTCGCAACGTCTAAGCGTTTCCGGTTTCTTCTCGATCCAGAGGAGTCAACATCCTCGTTCGATACGATTCCAGCTACCTGCAGGCCGTTTGCTACGCATCAACTCGCGTTCTCCTTTGCCACGTACAGTCGGTGGCAAAAGTCTCGATGCTCTATCTAACCTGGAAAGAGCCACGTTCGGCCCCCCCCGCCCCCGGCCTGTGGCATCGGCCAACTATTCCGATGCACGGTACGGAAAAGGACGACGCGTCGGATTAATTCGACGGACGAGAGGAAACACGCTCGATAGGTGACCGCTAAAATACGCTTAGCGAAGAAGCAAGCAGGCTCTCTGTTTGGATTCCCTCGTCTTTTCGTCCCGACGTCGGAATCATCTGGCTCTGTTGGCAGAGCGAGAGGAGAAACCCTTTTATCGTCGCGTACTCCGTTGTCCTTGCACAATGGTCCGTGTAATCAGCGGCGAGTGATTGTCACACGACGCGTACCTTTTCCTATTTCTCTCTCTCCTTTCTCCGGGCTTTCTTCCCTTTTCTGCATTTTTCTCCAACTGCAAGGGCCAGCGTACAATGACGTCGGGGATTCGTCATTGTTCCAGGCGACCGTAAAAGCAAAGCAAAAGCCGTGACAAAAAAACATCCGAGCAATACTTTAATACGGCTGCTGCTTCTCTCTGACGTGCACGCGTGTACGTGTACGTGTGCCTGCACCGCATCCAACTGGTGCCATCGACGAAAATCTCATCGTTTAGAGTGGCTCGCCGCGGAACACGCGAAACGGCCCGATGTGGCGCGAACGCGTCTTTTAACCATCGACACCGGCGACAGAGACAGAGAGAGAGAGAGAGAGAGAGAGAGAGAGTTTCTCGCAGCGATGGCACCCGAAACGATCGTGCAATCGCATCTGAAAAAGCGTGGAAAGTTTCGCGAGTGCTGGATGTCCTCGCAAGTCCTGTCGGTTATTGGCAGGAACGTGGGAAGGTTTAGCGCGTGGTCCATACCATAGCCGATAACACGGGGTTACCGTTCCGAGCGAATCGAATTTTACCGCCAAAGAGAAGGTGCGAGACGCGGCAGCGAGATTCGCCTCGTATACTCGCGTTGCCAGATATCCGTAAACGGCGGAGAGAAAAGGGTACCGGCGATGCCCCGGACACGAATTTTCGCGTACGAGGATCGATCGGCCGCGCGGTGGCCGGTGGAGCGTGGTGCGTGGCCTGCCGGCTTAAATCGCGTTCTAGAGGGGCTGCGTATCCGCGCGAGGAGGGGTGAATCCGTAACGCACGAGGGTGGCACAAAGGAACCTGGAGTACCGACCAAGGCATTAGCAGGATGCCCCGGTTTCCGACAAACAACGTCCAGCCCCCTGTGCGGACGCCCTCCGCTTCGCTTTACCCCCTGGCCGCCCCCCTGGGAACAGTCTTGCAACGCGATTACGCGTGGCCACGTTCTTTCCCATCGATCCGGTTTCGTTCGCCGTTTCTATCGACGCGCTGAAATTAGCCAGTGTTTCGCGGCTTTCGTTGCAATTGCGCGAAAATCCCCGTCTACTCGGATCCGTCCGAACCTCCGACACGACGTTTCACGACCTCTTCTTTCGACGCTACGTACGATCGATTAAAGTCGCTCGAAACCGTCCGTGTGTACGATCGGATCGAGTGGCTCCCACATATCTCGGCAACGAGTCTCTTTCTCTCTCTCTCTCCGCCTCTCTGCCTGCTCGTATCGTTCCCCTCGCCCGCTTAATCTTTCTCTTCCTATCTCCTTTTCGTCCCTTCTCGCTTCTCTGCACGCGCTCCGTCGTCTCTTCCTCCTTCTTTCGTTCCCGGTTCTTTCGTCAATCGACCGTTTGATCGCTTTCGGTCTCACCAACGAGTTAACTCGTTCGAGTGTTATTCTCTCCTCGTTTCTTTTCTTTTTTTTCCCTCTCCGTTTCTCCCTTCCGTTTGATCCGTCGCGATATCTCCTCGCTCGTTCTCTCCTCGTTGCCTTCGATTGACCCTTTGCTCGACTGGCCATTACACCGTCCAGCAGCCGCCGCCCTTTGTTCCAGCTGGCCGTGCGCCTCCGATCTTCGGCCGCGGCGTTCGTCGGCTCGAAACTGCCGCTTGCGAGGAAAACTGCGCACGAATACCGTCTTTCTCGATAAAGTTCGCATCGGTCGGTGGACATTCCGATTTCGAATCGTCGGATCCGCGCGGCGGTGAATCGCGTCCGAAACAGACGGATAATCGTTCGGCCAACGATCCCTCGGTTGTTCCTCTCGCCCCAGCCGAGGGTTAGCAAAGTCGTAAAACGCGAGACGAATCGGTAACCGGGCTCGAAAATCGCCGTGTAATTTTCGACGAATTATCTTGACTTTCGGGGTGATCCCAGGAACCGCGAGAGCCCGTTTGTTCGCCGCGAAAAACCATTTCCTCTTGGACCGATTTCGGTAAACTTTGACGAAGCGGGGAATAAGCGGTTAACAACGTACGTCGTTCGAATCTGCCTTTGTACCGACAAAGAGTCGTTAAATCGTATCTCGTTGCGGTGTTGGTCGTGCTTCTAGCGGTTACGTTTACGCGAAAGGGCGATACGAGACGCGTAGAAAACAAAAGAGATCGCGCAAAGTATAACAGAGGCGGAAAATTTCATAGTTGTCCACCGGTGGACAACGAGTCGGACAGAACCGGGGAAGGGTGCGAAGCGCGTGTACGTTCGATCTCGGATTCGATTCAGCTCGTTTCCACCCCTGAAAATCTGCTCGCACCCCGACCAGCGTTTGGCGTATTAGTCATTCGGGCGCAGCTGGATGCCCTGCTCGGGGGTGCGTTACCCCCCTTTTTGCAAGGTCGAATCAATTCCGGTTTAGCTTGCGGCTAAGTCTGATTTTTCCTCTTCCGTCTTCCACGTTTTTAATCCTCTTCCTCCTCGTAACGCTTATGTAATTCGATCGTAAAATCGACGGATACGTTTCCATATTTTCTCCTCTCTTCTCGCTAATAGGCGGTCGCGCGCGGCTAATTTCGTTTGTCCGTACGGTCCGGCCAAGATAATTCTCCGGCGAAGATAAGAAGCAACGGTAGAGGAGGAAACTTTTCGAAATTTTCTCTCTCCTGTTCTCGCGAGGAACCGTCTCGCGGTCGCACGCGCGTTACTCGGCCAGGCCCGGCGTACAAAGGTACTCGTGGTTCTCTTTTCGTTTCGTTTAAACGAAAGCTCGGTACAAAGAGCGATTAGGTATTTCGATAACGGAGCCTGGTTGATCGTACAAGCGGTAACGATTTTTAGAGGCGCGGGGTATCGGTAGCGTGGCTGATGAAAGGGACGTGCGGACCGAAGGGAGACGCCGCAGAACGAGAGAGACAGAGGCGGTTGGCGGGGTGGTGGCAGGGCGGGTGGTGAAACAGGGGAAAGAAAAAGGAAGAGAGGATAAAGAGAAGGGTGCCGGTGGTCCTCCCTATTGACAACGGCTTTCATCTTTATAATTCAACCCCTCGCGCCACCCTCCATCCATTTTGCCTTTTCTCCCTAATGCTTTTTTACCATCCTTTCGCCCGCTGTGTTCCACGTGTCACCTATCGCATGCCATCCACGCACTTGCGCTCTTCTCCTTCGCCAAAATACTCTCCTCTTCTTCCGCCAACGGAAACCACTCTTTTCGTGTCTTTGCTCTCGTCTTCGTTTCTCTTATCAGCGCCGCCTTCGCTTTTGTCTCTACGGCTCTCGGCTCAACTCCTATCGTAAGTTCGTAAGGTCCGCGTCTTTCGCTCGAAACTTTGCCTCTCGCTTCTATCGCACGCACCAACCTATAATATCGTATCCGAATTTCTATATCGTTCGAATCGAAGCGTTCGCGCTTTGTACGTCTTCGAGCCATCCATCGGACGACGACGTCGCGTGTGCCGCGCGAGATACGCGCGTTACGCTGGAAAACGCTAAGAAAGCGTTTCGTGGCGAAGCTTTCGTAGCAATTTGTTGCGAGAAATTATCCAATTGTTGGAAAATGTAATGATCGAGGGTGAACGAGCTCGGGGAACAGACAGGATATGGCAGAATCTTACGTTTCCATTCGATTAGCGTAGGCGTAATGAATTTTGATAGACAAGCGGTCGGTTATTGTTCGTATGGGAAGAATTTTACAGTAACTTATGAATTTATGTAAAAATCTATCGAACTAATCACGCCACGCTATTCCACAAAGCGTAATCTCGTTGGCGATACGATCGATGATTATCGCGACGATTATACGTTGAATCTCGGCGTATTTCGAGCGGCCATTCGTTTCCCACCGATGGGTATTTCCAATAAGTGTAGGAAACGTCGAAAGTAACACGGTCTGCGATTTATCCGCGCTGCTGAGAGTGCAGCAAACGAGAGAAATTAATCTTTTCGCGTATAATCGGACCATGTCCGAGACGACGTTTCACGAAACGTACGGTGGCGTTATATTGGTGGCGTGCGTGATACGAGTTGGAATGGAAAGAGAGAAGAAAACGGTTGGGAAAGGAGGTTGCCCTTGACGCGTAGCAGGAAGCAAAAAAGCGCATGGTGCATAAAGCATGGTGTATCGTTTTCCTAGCGTGATTCTCGGGGAGGTCTCACGTGCGTCGCAATCCTCGCGCAGTCGATCCCTCGAGGAAGACCTCCCGGAGATTTCGAAGGTTTCGGAGATTTCGGAGGTTTCGTTTGGGCGAGAGAGAGTGAGAAGAGGCGGCGTTGCGTGGCGGCTGGATCGGTTAGGTGGTCTTCGTGGAAGGAGGGCAGATCGATGGAAAAACGAGGGGAGTCTGGTCGAAACGGTCACAGATGGTGTCTTGCGTGGTTTACGACGCAGCGCAGGCCCTTCCATATGGGAATGATACTATTTAACTCACCCTGGAGACCTAGCAGGGTGTCGGATGACCTATCCAGCCTGTACACCCTCCCTTCGATGCACAGGTCCGACTTTTACCAGCAGGTTCTTCTTTCTCCGATCGTCGCGTTCCTCTCGTTCCGCTGTCCCAACTTTGGAAAGTAGAATAAAAAAGTAGAATAAAAACCGCACGTACGACGCGTATTCTCCTCGATCGATTGGTTAGCAACGGAGAGAAAGAAAATCGCTAGGCTCCGATACATCGGAGGAATTTCGAGGTATCGATGTTGAGGTAGGGAAGGGCTTTCTCCGAGCTAGAGTTTAAACGGCTTCCTCGCCCTTCCTGCTTTACACACCTGCTATTACCAAATTCTTCTCCAACGAAATGTACCACTTTCCTTTATACCGGGTGTCGTAACTTTGGCCGTACCTACGGTATTTATCGCGGCTATTCTATTCCATTCCGATTGTGCGTTAAGACTGGCCGTGACACAGACCAATTTTCCATCAAACGACCATCGCCGATCGAAGGAAGCGACTCGGAGCGAACTTTGTCGACGTATATCGAGGGGGTAGAGCCGTAGCACGCGCGTTACCAAAAACAGAAACGGCGTTTCGTCCGAAGAAATAATTGGTCCACTGTTTTCGTTAAGTACGGTCGAATTTGTAACTCGAAGCTGAGTCGTAGCTTTTGCGTGGCTTTCGGGGAATGGTGTTGGTGAGCCCTCGCGGAGGCTCGTGTTGCCGGGTCGTGCGATAGGTTACCCTTGTCCAACTGCGACACACGTGCTCCACCCTTACGTGACCGATCATTGCCTGTTTTTCTAACGAAAACTAGCTGAAAACTACTTGGAAAGTAGGCCACTTTTTAACTGCTTTCTTATTATCGATGCGTCGCAGCAGTCCTTCTTTGCTGCTAGCTCCGTACGATGGCTGTTATTACGGGATATTGTAAAAACAGGTAGCAGAGAAGAGAAAATCGTGGAAAGCTAACCGTGGTTGGTTCCGTTTGGCAAAAAAGACGGGCTCGATGCTCCGGGAAGATCGATTCTCGAAGGGCGTTTTCGTCGCCAGCGACTTTGGAGGAAGGATCGTCTAGAGCGTAGAACGCCCGAAGGCTGGAGAATTCTGGCCGGTGAAATAGAAGTAATCTCTGGAGAAGTTGGTGGAAGTAACGGGCGTAGGAAGGGATGGCGGTGGTGGTGGCGGAGAATGGCGAACGGCGGAAGTGGACGGGGGTTGGGAACGAACGAACGGAAGTGGAAAAGGGAACGGCGAAGAGAAAGCGGAAGGGCGGCGCGGAGTTGTGGAAGAGAGGCGTGGAGAGGAGAGGAGAGGAGAGGAGGAGCAAGTGGGTGGGTAGAGGAAAGAGGGTGAGGAAGGATGGCGGAGAGGCAGGGCAGGGCAGAGAGGCTGGAAGCGGAACCGGAAGCGGAAGCAGGGAGCGCAGGAAGACGAAGCGACGTCGACGTCGGCGTCGGTGGCGGCAGCGACGGCGGCGGCCCCGATATGGCGGAAGCGTCGCGTTTGCCGGAAGTCGCCGAGGAAATGAAATGCCTCCCAGCCAGCTAGCTAACCCCTGCCGAGCTTCTCGTGCTTCTCCTCGTTTGCCACACCTTCCTTCGAGATTCTCCGCTGCCATACCCTGGCAATCTACGTGGCGCAGATCGAAACCGCGTTCCATAAAATTCCAGCTCGTCTTCTGTCTACCGACCACGTTGATGCAGTCGCGAACATGGCCGATTATTATTCCGAAGCGCGATAAACGCGTGGAGACGATTTTTTCCAACGAATACGATCGAGAATAAAAGAGAGAGAGAGAGAGATTGGCGGTGAACAGGAAGCCGTGTATATAGGAATCGAAAGAAACGATCGAACAAGAAACGCGGAGGTTCTCGAAGAGGTCGGCCCTGAAGAGCATTAAGCCGCGGTACCGGTGAAAGGCGAATAACACGAATGCCTTCCAAGTCGCATGGTTTCTAGTTCTAATAACGCTATTATTCTAACGCGAACCCAGTCCGCCTACCGACTTACCGCTTTGCCACTTCTGTCTTGTATCGTCGTATAAGCTCTCTCTCTCTGCCCCTTTCTCTTCCATCGCTCCTAACGCGTTAGGTCGATCGGATAATACGAGACCCACTCGATCCGATCGCTCGACGATACTTTAACAACGCAAGGTCGACTTGGTTAACGCACAAACCGAATTACACGCAAGGGGTTGTTGCTTTTCGGTGCATTTATTATAAAGTCGAGAAAGTGATGCACGAACGAAGGTAATTTAACGAAACGAATTAATTTATAGTACGGTGTATTTCCCACTCGACGAATTGGAATTTGCATAACTGGTTTTACCGAAAAGTTTCTCCAAAAGCAAATTAATAGAAATTAATATCTTAAATCGTTTAAAGGTTTTAACGATTTAAGCTTAACGATTATAGCACCAAATTTTATCTCGCAATTACAAAGGTGAATTTGGCGTGCGCTCTGCCGGAAATATTTATTTAACCGGGCTGCATTTTGCAGCGCGGGACGATTACGCATATTATTATTACAAATGTGCAAAGAGCAAGTGGGACGAACGGGCGCATCCGGCGAGGAACAATAGCAAAATAAATATAAATCGCGTAAAGGAGATTTATTTTAATAATTTCCAAACTGAATAACGATAAATTTTCACCGCTGCAGCGAATACATAGCAGAGTCGTTTATGCGAAACTCCGTGTGCTAAAGCGACTTGTCAGAAACAAGTCAAAAAATAACTTGATATTTGAGGAGGAAGAAAAGAATTGAATTTTCTGTTTTTTAAGAAAGATGGCAAAATGAGAGAATTATTAAAGCGTTTAATCGTTGCTCGTGGGAACCGAAGCCCTGGCGAAACTAATTACGGCTAGCGAACGATAATGATTTTGTCGTCGCAGGAAGTCTGGTGATTTTTCGTGCGTGGTCAGGGGGACGATCGCCTTTCCCTCTACGTTCCTCGACCCCTTCTTCGTTCTCTTTAACTCGCCGTCCAACAACCTGTCCCTCGTATGCCTCGATTAAACGAAGAAATCCGCGTAATTCGCACCATCTTCTCCCGCGATATACTTTCCACTGTTTGCTATTACTTAATCGACGAATCTTCAAAGTAGCTCGACCTGCGCCACGTAATCGGACGAACGAAACGACGAAATTTCAGAGAAGAATTTGTCGAAATTAGTTGGTGTCGTTAGGATATTCGTAGTTGCAGAAGGAAACTGCGATACGTCGTATTTTCTTTTTCCAATTTTATTTTTCCCGTGTAACGCGAGACTGTGTACAGGAAACAGCGATATCGTTGGCGAGTACAGCGGTTCAAGGTGCGCGGTACGTGGACAACGATGCTTCTCGTTGTTGGCTTTTCCTCGTTAGCGCAGTTGGAGTAGCGCAGCTAGAAACGGCGAGCTGCGGAGGTAGAAAAGCGGTGTAGAGAGGAGCGAGGAGGGGACGCGGCGGACCAGCCAGGGAATTGGGTTAGCGGCATAAGGTGGATTGTCATAACTGGCGTGTTACTTCTCGCAACGTAAACGATTATATAATGGCGTTCGGCGCGTAAACGACGTCGGTGTCCGAGTACGCCTTAAAACGCCTTAAAACGCGTTCAGCCGGAAGCGGACTTTCTCCGCCGCTTCGGCCGTGCCGCGCCGCGTCGCGGCAACCTTTTCCAACTGGTGCGTCGTGTTCGAGTTTGTCGCCTTGCTTCCTCCACGAGGTTGCGCGTCTTCCTCTTCTTTTCTTCCGTTGCTTCTTACGTGCTCGGGTTCTTCGCGTCTATACGTTGTAATTTCATCGCGCCAATTATAGAAAAATGCGAGTTTCCATTTAAACGTACAATTTCATACGCAGCGTACTGGCGGACGACGCGCAGTATACATCTGTTTGTACGCGAAATCGGAAAAGGGAATATGTTGGTGCCTAAAGGAAGGTTGTTGGCCCTTCGCGTCGCTGCTCGTATCGTACTTGGCCTGTTGGTTGCATCCTTGGCGTACGTTTCTGGAAATTTGGTATTTTCAGGTAGCTAGACTATTCGCTTCTTCGTTTTCTGTATCAAGATGTAGGTTATCGCATTTGCCGTAATTACCGTAGACCGGTGTCTGAGCGCGCAGCGTCCTACGCCGCTACTGTTGTTGCAAAATCGCAGTTTGTTTTTATCCGTTTTACGTAATCCTGGCGATGATCGATATCGGATATTCGATGCTCCATGTTGGAGCGTATAAACGATACCGTACAGCTCGGCCCAATTGCTACAGGTTTGTCGAGTGGAGAGGGTCGTAGCGTGTCCTGCAGCAGTTTACCCACCATGACATCACCTATCACGCTCGCTCGAGCATGCCGCAACACTCTGCTGCCTACCTGCTTACCTTTTCCAATCTTTTCCTTCCCCTTCCCCTTTTTCCACCCTTCTTCTCTTTCCTACCGATTTCCAATCCTTCCGATCCACGTCTACTCTCGTCTACCGCATAGATAGCCACGTAGAGATCCTGTGAAACGGAAGCCTACCTGAAACGTTACCGCCTTCTCTTCGCATACGTTTCCACTGATTTTTTATGCGTTTGTAGGAAATTGAAATATCCAAAGTAGGCGCGTCGAAAAGCTGTTGGATTTTCTACGAACGCCGTCGTCGCTCCTCTTTCTCCGTCCACCGTCTCCCCTCCAATCGCATCTACCATCGCGTACACACACTCTCTTCGTGATTTTCACTTGGCGAGACGACGTAAGCCGCGCATAAGGTGAAGGTATCGATTGCGCAACATCGATATTATGCAACCCGTAGCGGTTTCCTGCTGTTATCTAATTATCCGGAGTAGAGGAACTCGAAGAGAGGAGGTCGCGCAGCCAATAACGAATCTAATTCTTAGGCGCGCGATCGCTCCGTAAACGTTTCGCGGGCCAGCTTCCTCACGCTTTCATCGTTCGCGAAGCCAATATACCGATAACACATCGATCGACGACGCTTCCCGTCTTCTTGATCCTTGGACCGGAGCTGATGCGCGTTATTATCGTGCGCGGCAGTTGACAGACTTTTCACGGCATCGTAATTCCGCTACGCGGCCCACGGCTTAAGAAGCCGCGTGTCGTAAACAAACGATAAATTCACGTGGCGATATTTATTAAAGATCTAGCAGAAACGACAGATGGCAAGGAGGAAAGAATCTCAGCGGTTGACTCGCCTATTTTGTTTGCATTAGGTCATCGAGCTTTTCCAGTCGCGATATATATCTGGCTGATATATCGATGCACGCCTACGTAGCCACGTGCTCGAGACACCTTCGAGAGAGAAAACGGTCGATAATTCCTGCTGCCAGGCTAGTGCCGCTATTTCTCCCTCTTCTCGGCTACGTATTAATATTAATAATAACAACAAGAACAACGATAGTAATAACGTCAACGTCGACGAACAACGATTCCTACTTTCGTTGTACTCTCGTATTCTGTCGCATCGATCGCTTAACGGCTACGTTATGCAGCCGATAGTATCGCTTACACGTTGCTTAACCCTGTCTTATTAATCGTTAATTGTCGATCGTGGTGCGTACAGTAGGGCGTATACAGAGATATTTCGTTTGAAACTGACACTTTGTTATTCGTCCAAGTACAGTCTTCTGGACTTTATGGACAGGTAGGTCGGGACGGGACGGGGAGTACACGTTGGTTACGAGGAAACGCGCGAGATAGCCAACCTACTCTGCAAATACGTGGAGTGGCTGCAAAGAAACCGTTGGATTAGAAAGAAAAGGCGACGGTGATCGGCGAGGTCGTAACCGACGAGGAGAAGAACTGTCTGTCGGCGATGGTCGTCCAGGAAGTAGGTGCGTCGAACGTAGTTCCTACTGTGGAGGCCGAGACGGTTATAATAGCGATCGGCATTGTCGTGGTTAGCGTATGGTCGCGTTCGGGACAGAGACAAACGCAGATAACAGAGATAGCCGAGGAAAGAGGGAAAGAGAGCGAAGCTGTTGGTAATCTGTGGGATAGGACGAAGAAGCAGCGAGGCATGTCCGAAGGAAAGGAAGCTCCGCGGACCTCAGTTCCGCTCGGTTCTCCTCTTCCTCCATCTCGCCGGTTCCCAACCTTTCCGACGTTTCTTCTTCGCAAATCTAGCTGCCGCTCTTAGCCTCCGTATAAATCCACCATCTTGCTCTCTCATTTCTGTCTATTATATCCGCGTGTGCGTACGCGTAAGAAACACGTTGGCCGTACGACGCTTCGATCGCACAAGCTGGTTAATAGGAGGCGTTGATCGACTTGCCATTTACGGCGAAAGCTACGGAAGAAAAGTTTCGGCGGATAGTTGAACAGTTTCGCGACGGATCTATAAAATTTGCCAGTGTCCCACGTAGCGCGTTAATTCGGTATACCGTCGTCGTATTTATATCGATTCTCGCGAGAACGTGTTACGGAGGAACTCGAATTCCTAGCGTCTATCCTCGTGTCTAGAGACGCGTCTATGCGAGGTCGACTCTATTTTCGCCCGGGTATCCGTCAGCTCGACCTCTTCCTCTGATTCCGAGGAAATCCTACGCCCGGCTTTCTTCCACGCTTACTCGTCCGAAATTTCGGCCGATTGCCAGCAAACTCGCTAACGAATTTCAAATTTCTGCTCTTTGTCAACCGAGCCGCGTATTTCTTTGCCTATCGTCCGTTATAACGTATCGTTTGTGCGTGCAAAAGAAAAAGGCGCCACACACGTTCTTTTCTTTTTTCTTTCTTGTTTTCTTAATTAAACTTTGACTTTCACTGGCAAAATTCGATCGTATCGAGCGTGTATACAGCCCGAGCTCGGAGGAGGAACGGAAGTTTCGACGACCGATGGAACCGAGATTTGGAAAAAGTGTAACGAAAGCCGGCGTTTGCATAACGCGAAGAGGCCGGAAAAGAGAAGGAGAATGACGCGTTAAGTACGCGGCGAGATGTTGCTCGAGGCGTGCCTCGAGACCAGGTTTCGTGCGAGGCCACTGGATGTCACCAGACCTACTTATAAACGTTCGTATAGAGCGGCGTTTGGAGCGGCGTTTGGAGCGGCAGCGATGCGGCGAAAGATATCGCTTGTACGCGAGAAGAAGGAGGAATCGGATCGATGAAATTTTTCTAGTAGCGAGAAACTGGAAACAAAAGATTTATCGATAGGAGGGCGAAACGCGTGGATCGGCTACGCGACTGTCTCGAGGTAAAGCGGCACTAGCGCGAGTTCGAAACGAGTACCGAGTGAAAAGTACCGGTTGCAACGGTACGGTATCGCGTATTATCTATAAGTTGGATTTCTCGGTGTATGCATGGCTTTTCACGTGGCTTGGGAACACACGGCGGGCCCGTTAGAGGCACGCGAGCAATACCGATGCGTATATACTCTTCGTTATTGGCTCGTTTACTAAAATCGTTGCCCGATCGACGTAGGCACGAGCAAGCCCTTAACCCGGCTAATGTTCTATCCGTATATTTACTTTGCGTAGATAACCGGCGGTAAATTTTCCCGGCGAAAACGAGGTCGCGAATGGACAAAGCGTAAGAAGCGCTGAAACCTTCCAAGCAAATATTTAAGATGTGCGTATACTCGAACGAGATATCCGTGGAAACGTAACATCCCCGTCGCTGGCAGGATTAATCCTGTTCGAAGCGTGTGCCACGCGCATTTCAAAGCTGTCGGAATATTCGCGCGCTGACGTATAGCAGTATGGGCGTTGGGTTGGCGATCGGAGATCTCCGCGTGTACGATAGACCGCGTGCATCAGCGGACAAGGATGGTTCCATGGTTGTCCATTTGGGCGGTTGCGCGACGTAGGAGAGTCGAAAGGCTAAGGCGCATACGTAATGCGTATCTAGAAGCGTGGGAGCCATGCTCGAACGGCTTCCTCTCACGGCACTGCCACGCTTTATCTTGCGTTTATAAATAAGCCAATATCTCGCTCTTCTTCTCTGTCTCGCTCTCTCGCTCTCTCGCTCTCTCGCTCTCTCGCTCTTGCTACCTGTCCCTCTTTCTTTCCGCCCGTCCCCCCTCACTCGCTCTCTCTCTCTCTCTCTCTCTGCACGCTCTCCGACTGCCTCTCTGTCTCTATATGCCTCTTTCTCGGCTCGAATAACTCGAACGAGCGACTCGACTAGAAGGAGGTGCGCTCTTCAGTTCCGGCTTCCAGCCACCCGAGTCTATTAATACTCGATTCTAGTCTCTAGTTCGCTGCCCCTTCCCCTGCCTCTCACCTTGTCAGCCCAGCACCTCGCAACGTCTCACCACTCTATCGGCAGTCTTTGTCTCAACCTGTTCGCCCGTATCGTTCGTCTATCGGTCCAAGCTGTTATCTGCCCAGCCGAAATCCTACGAGGGTACGCGTACAGGTTCTTGGGGAAATTTCAAACTTATTTTTGTTTGTCGGAGCAGCCGACCACGCTCCGCTCGCTCACCGTCGAGCGGGCCGAGTAATTAAAGTAATGGATATTTAGCGCGATAGATGGGCGCGATTCGAGCAAAGCATCCGGTAACGATTTCGACGAAACGATAACCGAAAGAAAGACGGAACGATTGGATAAGGCGAATCGAACAAAGGAAAGCTCGCGTTGACGCAACGTTGGCCTTTAACGCGTTCAAAGTTGTTTCGCGCGATCCGGTTTACGCACGGAAAAGTATTCGATTCGACCGAGATACGCACAAAGTTTGTGCATAGTGTGCCGCCACTCGTGCACCGTTCTACGTGTAAAAATAAGTCGAAAAGGAGGAATAACATTTTTTCGCACGACCTTTCGTTTCCGAGAAAATTCAGTTTGAAAATTTGGCAAGTATACTTAAACTCGGCTAATTCCGGACCGAGTGGCAGCGAATGATCGACAGCCGGTCGAACAGCGTTTGAAAATAAATCAAAAACGTGCAATCCAATTTTTTTCCCCAGACTCCCTGTTTTCGGGAAAAATAAATTCAAAGATGTATCGTGCGCCTGCACAACAGTATCGGACACTGTGCGAACAACTGACGGACGACGAAAGCAGATTTCGCGTTTCGCAGGCGTTCTATCTGCTAATCCAACGTTCTGTATATACATATAATACACAAGTAAAAAGATATAGAGAAAAGAATAATATTTATCTCGACGGAAGCGAAATAAATAAATCGATGTTAAGTAATTGGTGGTAGGTTTATCGAGCTATCGGACGATTAGCGATGCTTATCGAAATTGCAGCGTCGACCGCGGCACGATTTCGGCGCGAGTAAAATTTGTTTTGCCCGTTTCGTAATTCGAAGTAATTAATCGGTTCGATACGTCTTGATAGATAGGACTGGCCGATCGATCAAAGCGAGTCAATGTGATTGATTATTCGCTAGGTGTAGTTTCCTCGTACGTAAATAATCCCAATATCGACGTCAGATCGACCAAAACGAAAACACGTTGTTTTCGAGAAAGATTACGTTTTGTGGATCGTTGGTGGTTTTTTTAACTCACGGCGGTTCGTAAGCGGATTTTTACTTTATTCTCGTTGTCGGTGTCATCGTGGTGGCAGCGGTTAACGAGCAGGAATGCGTTTTTGTCGCGCGTCGAAGGTGAGTAAGCGCGCCATGTTCGCACGATTATCGGCAGCAGACGGAATCCGTGTCGACGCAAAGCGGAATCCGCGTGGCCGAGGAATGCACTCAATTATGCAGGACACTCGAATCACGAGGCGAAGATATTCTAGTCGCGTGTCCGCAACCAAATCGGTTTCGATCGATCGCGGCTATTGCGAGAATTATCGCTCTCTCCCTTCGCTTCTTCCACCTCTCGGTCAAACTCACTGGCCGACAGTCGCAATTTCTCGTCTTGGTCGTTCCTGTTGTCGCATAACATAACATAATGGTAAGAAACATAATGGTACGTAGGATAGGGGTAAGCGAATACCCGTAAATCGGATAAATAAATCGCAAGCCATGCTTACCTAACGATGCTAAATCCAACGACTAAATTCGTTCGTCTTTCTTATATTCGCATTTAAATACTTTGCCTTTACCTTCTTCTTTCCTTTAGACTATCCGAATTTATCCGGCTTTATCTTGGCTGCTGATCTTGGCTTTCGTGGACGACGGATAGACATTTTTGACCGCCCGATGCACCGATAAGATTACAACTTTTGGTATTGTCGCGAAACACCGTGAAAGCGTACTTTGCTCTCTACGTTCTTAGAAATTCGTCACGCGTAATATAACGATTCGTAACGAAAGAACGAGAACAAGATCGTTCCTCTCGCTACTTCACAGATGATAAACGATACTCGAACATTTTTTTAAAACGCCTCTTTGCTTTCAATTAGGAAATTATTTCTTAATCCGACGATAACCGCTCGTGTTTTCCGATAAATAATTTCGAACGAGAGAAGTCGCCAGGAAACGATATTATTCGATGGTCGAGTACAAGATATCATCGTGAGATAAAAATTTCACTGATTAAAATTCCTATCGACGCGCTACCGTTCCACACAAGACGGATAAATCGGATAAACGTTGGAGGTAAAGGCCACAAATATACACAAATAGGCGAGTTACGAAAGCGAACGCGCTCCAGAGCATGCAAAGAGGCTCCGCTGCTTCGTACACAGTGCAATGAGAATTGGAGCAATTTGCCCAGAGTACTAAGATAGCGTACCTTCGTTTAGGACGGCGCTTCCTAAACTTTCCCCATTCGCGACCCCATTTTGCCCGGGAAAATTTTGCGTAACGCCAGTTGTATACATAGAAAGATACATAAAACAAGCATACGAATAAAACATCGATCGATAATAAACGAAAGAAGTTTAAATTTAAACGATCCTTTGCTATATTTATAACGTTACCACTTGTTACCATTTCCTTTTACGCCGAACCCTACCCATCGAAAACCCATCGCAAAGATCGAGGAACCAGGAACATTTCCATTAAATGTTTTGGTTATCGAAAAGTTGGTATTTAAAACTCCATTTTATTCCCACTCGCGGCTTTCTACGTTCAAACTGTCCGTATCTTTGACGTTTACCCTCGTTTAAAGTTTCGCCTGTGATATCGATGGACGGACAAAAACTTTTCTTTCTTTTCCACCTTTATCGATCTCATGTTCAGCCACGTGGTTTTCAAGTTTTCTGCCAGACAACAATCAGACTAAAAAGAATCTGTGGCCTGGTGGTTTTAATAATTTTATAATGTAAAATGGGTTGCACGTTTTTTCCACGATAGAGACAACGACATTCCGCAACTCGTGCCGCGTTTAACCGATAAGTTGATATTTTTGCAGGAGGAGTTCGACGTTGGCCGAATATTCTGTTCCAATTGCGGGAAAAAGGAAAAAAGAAAAATGACGGATCAAAAGTTGTTCGTTTCATCGGCTCGTGGCAGTTGGACAAATTTTCACGGCCCCGTGATTCCGTTACGCGATCCCATATGGGAATAGCTGGCGGTTTAAGAAGCCCTGGCGCACGGGACAGGAAAGATAGACGAGGAGAGAAAAGTTTAGTAATCCACGTTGGTGTTGACGCAATCGAGGAATTCCTCCTGTGAGTCGAAGGAAGGAAATTGCATTGCCCAATTAGAAATCGCGGGAGACCGCAGAAAGAAAGGCCAAGAGAGAGCGAGCGATCTACGAAGAAGAAGGAGCGAGCAAAACTGCGGAGGGGGAGAGCGAGAGACAGAGGAAGGGAAAAAGGTTTCGAAACATCGTACATACTAAGTTGCCACGTTTGTACGATTATCTAATTCCGTGTACCTTTTGCTTGTTTGAATGCACGCGCACGCGCTTAGCCATTTTCTCAATTTCATCGCCTATACCGATTCGTTTGGGTAGCGCGACTTGTATCTTTTGTTCGAATCTTGGATCGATCGCCGCTGTCCGCTAGATTAATATCCACGCGATAAAAATTAATCGCCGCAGTTTCTCTCTCGTTTACGTTCAGACGATCGTCGATTTAGATCTCGTTTCGGTGTCTCGAATTTTCCTCCCTCATTATATGTTATTTTGTACGCGATTCAACTTTTACGGATCTTGGTCAAAAACAAATCTTGTTCCGTTTCGTTGCCGTTCGATGCAGCTTTTAATTCTCCTACTTTAATTGATATTTCAATGTTTATTTCGTCGAATCATCGAGCGTACGAAAGAAAAGGGAAACGTAAACGTGAAAATACCGCCTTATCTCTCTTTGTCTTTTACGCGATAAGCCTTACAAGATTACAGTTGAAATATCTTTTAAATTAATCGTCTTTCGATTCAAGTGCCAGAACACCTTTTTCTAGACAATTAAAAAATGCATCGAAATGAAATCGATACGAGGACTGTCGAAAGAGCCACGTACGATGACAATAAATCAATAGATTTACAATAAATTTACAAAAAAAAAAGTGTTTTAAATATTTACGTACAACGGTATAGGCAAAAGAAATTTATTAACAATATAGAACAATTAACATTGTCTTTGTACAATATGCAGTAACACGCGATGACACCCTTAACTTGACTTTCAAGGATGAGAATATCTATTATTAATCCCGCAAGATACAAGAAAACAACGATATATCCTTATCGCGTATTATATAGCTGGCGTTATCGCGTTCTTAAAAAGAAAGAAATTTCTCTTGCGCGAATGTGATTTTTCATCGGACGAACAAAAGTTAGACGAATGGACGTTGTAACGACATTGTCTAATCTTTAAGCGATATCCGTACGTTACCTCTAGGTATTAAAATAGCAAGTGATTATGAACGACGTTCTATCGGATATCGGAACGTAGATATTTCGGATTGAAATTGTCGATCTTGCCAAAACAACCGGTCGTGTATATATATATATAATTATAAAAACTTTTAAATCCGTAAAAGTTGAAGGAGATCTTTATCCAAAATATCGTATATCTAGTAACTGATGTCGTCCAACGTTTGCAACGAAGATGTTCGTGGTATCTTCCGGGACGCCATACCGCGACGTACGTCACGTTTGCCGATCGTTAATGATCTATTTATGGATGAGTCGTAGATTTAAAGTAATTTGATAAAAAGAAATATTACGCATCTTCCAAGGACCGTATCTAGTTGAGAGATTCGAGGCTTTCACAGGCTCGATCGTCGTACGTACTTGACAGCTGTTGGAGACTGTCGGCTAGAAGCTGCGTCCAACAGGAATTTCTGTCCGGCGTTTCGCCGGTGTTACAGACATCTTCTTCGGGGTCAAAAAACGCAGGTACATACACGGTTAACACCGATCGGCATTAAGCGCATACTTAATCAAAGCACGAGGTCGTAGACCCCGTAACAACGATCGTTTGACGTAAAATGTGTTACTTTTTCGATCGCACCGTGCTGCGGGCCCAGCTTACGAGCGTTACTGTCTAAAAAATGTACGAGTTCGAGTGGATTAAGCGGGCATTAATTCGGCGAGTATGATGCACTCGAATGGTAAATGTTCTTACTCGACAAACAGGAGAACGGATGATGGAAACTAGTCTCTGGGATTCACCAAGTTCCTCCTCTAATCCACGGCTCTCCTTCTCTTTCTACTCGTACAGCCGCTCTTCCACCTTCTCCTTCTGTGTTCTTAAGCGATTACGCCACGGCGTCTCTCACCTCCGTCTAATCCTGTATTATAATGTACGACGCACACGCGCGCACACACACACAAAGGATAGAAACGAAGCGACTAAAGTCGAAGAAAACGGAATCGAAAAAATCAAAGTTGAAGGAGAAGTGGAAGTGAAACGAAACTGTAAGTGGGAAGACGGAAGAAACGGAGAAAAAGAAACGAGAGGTGAGAACGGGGGGAAAGATTAGGAGAATGGAAAGGTGGAATGATCGATCGAGGGAAGAAAGAAGAGGAGAGTAGTGAAAACAAGGGGAAAGGGCGAAGAACGAGGGTAATAATTGACGTAAATAAAGTAGGAAGCGCGGAGAGCAAAATGAGACGGAGAAGAGGAGGAAAGGAGAGACAGAAGAAGAAGAGAAGGGACCTTTGGACGATGGAGGGGATCGACGTCGTTTCAGTCGTCCTCCCGGATGTGCAGCATCATTACACGGCATTCTTCGAGGCTGCAAGATCTCCCTTTCTTTCTTCCTTCGGCCGATGCGTTGACGTAACCGCGACAAAGCAAATTCCTCTTCCCAAGACGCGAAACGCTCAGAATTCTGATCGGTCTGGTTTCAACTGTGTACTCTGAACGGCTCTTGCAACGAAGAGTATTTTCAAAACCACCGATTCTTTCATGCACGTGACTTTGTACGTTTCCGAGCGAGTCTTCGAGTCTGTAAAACTAAGCGACTTTGAGTCTGTAAAAAATAACTTGAAACGCTCAAACGTTGTATTTGTTGAAAAGCTAGAACAAATATCATCTTTAGCTCGATCGAGTCTGAAGTTAGTCCTAAGCCTAAGTTTGTCGAATCGGTCTTGCTAGTCAATCATCTTTGATTTTTTGTTGCAATTCGCTTTCCCTGCCAATTGCTCCAATTTTCCACCGTGTACACGCACGACCCTCTCGCCAATCTGCCTCCTAATGCACTATTTATATTCTCCTTCCATTTGTCATTTGCTCGCTCTCTCTCTCTCTCTCTCTCTTTCTCTCCCTCGAAAGTTTTATCTTTCCAGGATATTTTATATCGCAATACCTGTGGCTAGCGGCGTAATCTCGCGTAGAAATATCAAGTTGTAAATGATTTTTTTTTTTAATGTGACGCACAGAGTTAAAGACGATGTTATTGGGTGAGCCGGATTTTCCGGCAGTTGTCAAGCAACGAAAAAGGTTTCCGAGGAGGCGTAACATTAATCATGGCACAGGTATGTGCGAGCGAGGACTCGGGGTCAAAATCTTTTTTCCTTCTGAAAGAACGATGATCCACAATGGAACTCCTCGGAATCCTCCTTGCTTGCGCTTACATCTGATCGATCGAAGAAAGGATCGTCCTGAAAAGTTACCGGCTCCTTTCTACTACCCACCTCGGGGACCTATTAAATCTTGGACTCGAATTCCGAAGGATCTTGTTCTAAAAGAACCACCGACACGATATTTTTCGAGAGAAATGTTTGTGAATAGCCGGGCCTCGGATCCGCGCCGCTTAAATTTGTGTCAAAAATTTTTTCAATTTCCTATTTTAGCCGCTGACACTATGAAAACAGCGCTTTTTTCTTCTTCGTTCTTCCTCCAACACTTGCCTCTATCGACCGCGTTTGATATTTCCAAAAATATGGTCGACTCCTGCGCCTCGAATTCACCTTTTTCACGATAAATCAAATGTCAGGCAATCTGGAATTTCCTAAATATAGTTTGCGGTTCGACGATGAGTCGACTGATTTAATTGACTAATAAGTTCCATGTTTCCGTCTTTACTCTCTCTCTCTCTCTCTCTCCCCCTCCTACCCCTCTGTCTCTCTTTTTGTAGGACCCCTTAGATAGGGGAAAAGGGAGATAGAAGGAAAAGATCAAGCGTAAGAATCGGTAGTACTCATAAGCCAGCCGGGATATAACAGGTAAAACAGGTTTGTGGGCGTCCTGAAACGTGGGCTACCTGCATCGTTTCTCGGAGGGGTCCTTCTTCAAACTCGCCTGCCGATTCTTGCGGAAGAAAACGGAAGAAAGGGGAGAAACGCGGCACCTATGCACCTGTTCGTTAAGTAACGACGATTAACGTCTCGAGACAGCCGCTCCGTGATTTTATCATCGGGGGAAACTATGACGTGTGTACACATGCGGCAAGAAATTTCAATTTTTTTCTCACTCGACAAACTTACAGAGGGAAACGATTCGGACAAAAAGATTGTTTCAGTATCGCAATGAATCGAAAAAGATAGGGCCGAGTTGGACAACCATAAAGCGATAAATCTTGCAAAGGGCCAAACTGTCTTCGCCATAATTGGACAATCATTGGATTTACCATGACTAATTTATCACTTGCGATATCACAGCGAATGCTACGACAAATTAGATTAAACGTAACGCAAGTTTTTACTGCACGAACAAAGTTTCACGGTTTTATGTAAAATTGTTTGTACGATCGAACCTACGGATAGAAGGTGGCTGGTTTTGTTATCTAATCGATTACTGTTATGCGAGGCAGTTTATTACACATGGACAATTTTCGACTCGCGATTCGTGAAATTTCGCTAATGATATTAATTCGTCGATTGATCATCGTCGATAATATCCTAAAGGTTAAATAAAAATTCGGATAATAAAGAAAGAGAGATTACTCTTTTTAGAGGTCGTTGGGATATCGACTTCTTATATCTTATCGGCTTAACAGAATTATTTGACGTGACTACTTTTCGTCGGATTCGGTAATCTAACGTTTCGTCAGGTCAACAGACACCTTCTCGGCCACGAAACTCGAAAATTCCTTCGGTTACACAAAAATAAATTGAACGCTCTCTCGCCAGTTCGTTAACCCTAGGTCGGTTCTCGTTTGCGCTTTAATAAGTTCAACCGTTTTTCCAACGTGACAAATCCGCGCACTGTACAGATACGTGGATTGCGACAAAACAGATATCTTAAAAAATTGGGCTTTTTCTCGAACCCGGAACAATCGTCCGGTTTTATGCAACTCGGAAACTATCAACTTTCTCTCTTAGGAGCGCAACATTTTTCTAATTGCAACACGTTGGTCCTAAATTTAAATAACACATGGTCGAATCTATCTGCGATAAATGAACATCTTGGTTGTACGATTTAATAATCTTTCTCCGCTGATACGGCGAACGGAAGCTATAATTTAAAAGAGGCATTTGCAATTTCGAAGAGATTAACGTATAGACGATGCAAATTTCGCGTAATTCGATTGAAAATGAAAACGGAGAGGCGAAAAGAAGAGACAGATAAATCGGCATCGATTGGAAAAAGTGGGGTTCGACCTCGGGGAGACGTCGGAGCTGGTGGCAAAAAGGTAGGTTCGCGTCGACAGTGAGGATCGCGATTACGAGGAAGCTACGAGGAAGTCGGTGAAGCCCCCTCCAACGTCCCATGGTATTTCCCACTCGATTACAACGCTTCGATTATTTCCGTTCGCGCCGTATAACCGGCCATCTATTCGTCCTCGTCGGACTCGAAGGGTCGCGCGTTCCGGTGGTCCATTTGTCTCCGTTCGTCGAACGCGTTATACGGCGCGGCAAGTCTGGCGCATGCGCACTATCGCCAGTCTCTCATGGCGCGCGCGAGAGGAGTGGGGTGTGTGGCGGCAAGCTTCCAGCGGAGATCGCAACTTGCGGCTCAGTCGCTCGCCAGCTCCGACACTCTGTGAGTGGATTTTGTCGCGTAGTCGTTGTCGTGCCTCTGAAAGACTCGAGTTGTGTCCGAAGTGAAAGGAAATCCGTTTCGTGTATCCTCGAATTCGTCTACTGCTCGCCGTAGACTTGCGGTAGCCTCCTGTGCAGAAAATAGGGTAAAAAAGACAGAAAGAAGAGAAGAGAAGAGAAGAGAACGCAGAGAGGGAGAGTGATATTCGAGTGGTGCCGACTGTGATACACTTAGCCGCGTAGATAGCTCTGTGATATACGCGTATACACACATGGATATTTCGATAGCTGTGGACTTTTCTCGTACGGACACCGAAAGCTGATATTCGTGTACAGATATCTGCTGAACGTTTAATCGCTGTTGAACGGGGTTCTCTGATTGTGTGCGAGCAACATAGGGGATCCGTACGATTAGCGGGGATATTGGAATGGGTGTATAAATAAATACGTAGAAGGTGCGGAAGAAAGGAGAGGTAAAGAGGGACGGACGGACGGACGAACGGAGAGAGATAGAGAAGAGCAGCGGAAGAAAAGATACACGTGCGCGTGGTCGGTGTCTCGAGGATACCTGTGGATGCCAGGCTGTAGTCGCGACGTATTAGGGCGCGGATTTCTGCCCGATGACCGCCGAGGGGATTCGCTTCGACTCACTAACCGATCTACACCATTGATATTACGCCGCATCGGACGGTTTATCGGCTAAGCCGCAATCGAGGTAACCATCTTATTTTTGCTTTCTTTTTATTTCCACTTTCGCGTAATCTTCGTTCGACGTCGCTGTTTAAAACGGCTACGCGAGGAAAATCCAACATTCGTCTTATCAATTGGTCGCTTCTCTTTTCCTTCTTTCTGCATTTCCTATCCTTTTCTTCGCCCGTAATTCGGAGATACGCCTGTGAAGCGATCTCCACTGTGCGATTCTTTCTAGGTTATGTAAAAGATTCGAATTGTTAATAATTTAAGGCATAAAAGCTTTCCACTTTTTCGTTGGAATGCTTTTACTTGTACATTACGAAATGAAAAGTTTATTTAATTTTTGACATTTATATCCGAAAGGACGAACAATTTGACTGATAATTTTCAAATTACCAACAACTTGTTATCGTTCGTTAGAATTGCTATTGTCTGTTAATCGAGTTGTGAAATTAATCAGACTTTTATCAGACTTTTTAAGATCTTTTACCTTCCTACGACAATGACGCATGTTGAGATCAATTATAATATTACGATTACACATTTTTTATCGTATTAAATACGATGAATTATGGAGTTATTCGTAGAATATTTTGTCGTTTTAATTAACGGCCTATTATTTATGACGACAAAAGCTACTGGTATCGATCTTATCAACCTAGTTTATATGTCGGTGTACATTTTCCGGAAGTACATCGTATTCAAATCAAGATACAATGCACGATATCACGTAAATAGCCAAAGCAAATTGTTTAAAGTTTGTCTGTGCCTGTGATCGAGCTTCGTTGGACCAAGATCAGTTTAGTCGAGGATTTTCCAGCGTCGTTCAACCGTTGCAGTTAATTTACACATACATATTTATACGTTGTGTATCGATCGAATTTTTGACGCGTTGTAAACAAACTTGTCATAACTAAGCCACGAGCAATGTACGTTTAGTAGCCGCTGCTTTTCTTCCATCCAATATAAAATATACGTAAACTTTGTTGTAGCAATGGATATTTGGCACGATAATGAAAAATTGTTATCCAAGTGTATAGCTTGCTGGTCGTTGTAATTAGTTTAATAACCTAACCTACATTCCAACGGAACTACTGTTACAAGAAAAAAGACAGCTAATCGGCGTATTGGATTATAGATAACGATAAAACTTGCAACAATCTTCTCATTCTTCTCCGTGAAAGTATATCTGTAAAAGCATCTTAAAAATTCTCAATTATTAATTCCAATAATAGCTGTAATATCTCTCTGTTTTTAATTGGTATCGAGTTATTAATTGAAAGTATAACAGGAAATTCAGCTACTATTATTAAATTATCTAGTAGTGTGGGCAAAATTAAATATCCTATTTTTAATACGTTATACGAGATACCGAACAGCAAAGGAACGCGAGCAATATTTCTCCGATGTTGCGAAGATCCAGTTTGAAATTCAAATGTGTTACAAAAATTCCAGGGCGAGGTTCTTATGAAAATTAAGTTGCAGGTTATAGTTCACGCTTGACATGCTATGAGACATGTGCAGACATTTCTAATAAATATCAGCCGTTAGTTTACGAGTTATTGACGATAAATCGCTTACTTTATAAAACATTGACTCGTTCAAATTATTTATTTACCGCGTTATATTTATCGATTTAAATACGCGTTTCGGTTCTGGATTTAAACATTTAAGAAATGTCGCTTGCATCCTTTTGTTGATGAGTTGGGCGTCTCGGATAGCCTGTAAATCACGTACAAGTATAATTTATTCGTTAACAGAAAATAGTAAGAATAATTATCATATTCTTATTCCTAATTTCTTACACTCGTTATGTTCTTACTAGTTACAATATTATATTGCCATCTTATTGCGTTCAATTAGGCTAATAGCAAGCATAATCTATCCGCTCGATTAGGGAATTTAAAGATTTCCTACCGACAAAATGACGCAACATTGTTATACATATATAACAAAAGTACGTATAGTTGAGAGTTGCAGGCAAATAACAATTGGCAGAGTAACAATTGCAAAGCTTTTTTCACGATCGGGAAGCTGAAAAAACAAACTGTTATTGTTATTAATTAATAAAAGAAGGTAAGGGAAAGGGAAAATTGAAGCGGCCGTTTAGCATTCTCGGGGAGACGAAATATATCGCACTTTTAACATGTTACGCGTGATATAATCGCATTTGGCATTTAAAAAATCTAAAATTCTATTGAAATAAAAAAGGAAACCGAACGAGGGATTTATGTAGCCCTGCCTCCCCCCACCCGCTCTCTTTCTCTTGCACTTGGAACGACGCACGCGCGAGCACGTTCGCGCGCGCTCATACTTACGCACATATGCACAATATACACTGACGAGCGAGTATACGACGCGACGGCTAAGCGGAGCGGCTGTTGCTTACGCTCCTTGATCGTTATTCAGGAAGTTGCACGTTATCATTTACATAACACGTGAGCCCGAACAAAATCATGCATAATTCCTTCCTCCTTAGCGCGGCTGCGTTACCGCTTCGCTCTTTATTTTCCTTTTTCCCTTGGTTTGAAAAAACAAAAAAAAAAAAAAAAAAGAAAGAAAAAGGAAAAGAAACGAGAGGAAGAAGCCGTGTGTGTCGCCTGTGTTCGGCAAAGCGGAGGTTCGGCGCAAATCTACGCCGCCAGACAACAGCCTCCTTTATCCGCGTCTGTTCGCTCACTGCTACCATGCCTATTGACGAAGATCCGGCAAGCGGTTCGTTCTATTCGACTTGGACGCGTTACTCGACGAGAATTCGCGTGATCTTCGCGACCGAGTTACGTGTCATGAGATCTCAAGTCCCTAAAGCGAGTTCTCCGAATATTTAACCGCCGTCGTCGTTGAATATTTATTCCTATTAGCGACTTGAAAAATTATTTCTACGCTCTTGTGTTTACTAGAATATATTTACTTGGACGGAAAGACAAGGTAAAAAAGATAGTTGGAAATACAGATGAATAAACAAGACTCGTATCGATTAAAAAGCAGAGATGCGAATCTCTGTATAGAAAATAGATGGACTGGACGATTAGACAGACGATACGATACTTGCATTATTTGTCCAGTCTATTTCGGTCACTTGCCATCTTTCTCCGAACGTTCTCGTTGCTTTTGTATTCTTCGCGTAATCTGCTTTCTATTCTATTCCTGTTTAGCCCTGTTCGGCTAATTTACACGCCGACTTTTTTCGCACATTTCGTTCTTCTCGAAACTGCTTCTCTTCCTGGTTGCCTTATAAGCGCGTACGTCTTTGCTCTAATTTTCCTATTCTCCTCGTCGTTTCTGTAAGCGAACGTCCTTTTAGTTTTAAAAGTTTCGTCCTACGTTTCTCCACTCTCCCCATTACCATCCCCCTTTCCTTACGTCCCCTCCTCGTATTTTAGCCGGTCTAGGTGGCTGCTTTTATCGCTTCTGTTGCTTTCATTTGTGCCTTGAGTTGGCAATATACGAAACAATCGTTAAACTCACGTATGGGATTGTCCTGCGGGCAACAGCGGCAAGTAGCCGCACATGGCCAAACTTGAATCACTGCAAACAGAATTAATCGATTATATGGAAAACACGTGGCGAGTGGCTGGTGGAAACGTAGGTGGAAAAGAGCAACGTTCCGATGGACTAGGTGTGCAAAAGTGCAAGGACCGGGTTGAACAAAGACCAGAAAGGCAACGTCATTTCTAATTGGAAGGATTTAGCGAATGTCCATTAGACGAGAACGTTGGAATTTTCTCGGAATATTCGGATAATAGATGTCGACGTACTCGATGATACCGGGCTGTAAAAATGAAATGTACGACTGATAAAAAAAGCACTGGATTGGAAAATACTTTTGTAGTCAGGCGTTAACTCTCCGTCTAATTGCACCGTAATCTAGAAAGAAAATGTTATTTTTATAATTCGCGACTCGTTGTTGCGATAGCGATAACGCGGACGTTTCCGCGATAACGAATGGAAGTGAGAAGAAAGATAAGAAAGTTTGCGGATGGTTATGACCTTTTTTCTTCTGAAAATAAATCCGATGCTTTTAACGAGTTTTAAAAACTGCGTTAGCCTATAATCCGTATGTTGCGTAACGAAGACAATCGATGACATTTATCGCGTACGGTATAGAATAGGCGAGTTAAAATTAACCGTATAATCTAAAATTAGGTAACCTAACCGAAATGCGATCGAATCAGCCATGACCCAACGATACCGGTTAAGAGGTTAAGCGGAATCGTTGGATCGAAGGGAGAGGAAAAGGGGTGGAAATTCTTGGAAAGTAATTAAAATAAACGGGAATATTCGTTTTTCGAGCGTGGAAGAAGGAAAAGTTTGGTAGAGTCGTAGAGAGCTATAGAGAAGGTTGGAAACGGTGGGAAGGTTTTTACGTGGATTTTCTGGATCGCAGTCGAGAGAGCTGATAAGAGGTTAAAGGGGAGAAACGACGTAGAAGGAAGAGGAAGTGGGTGGCGAGGGTGGCGGGAGAAGAAAGCCTTTCGAAACGTAATTCCGGCCGGAAGAGCCGAGAACCCGGAAGCGAGGGAGGAAGCACTACCTCGGCAGGGTGGTAAGGGGAATGGAAAATTCTCCAGAGCCTCGGGGGAGGGCTCGATCGATCGTTAAGATCACGGACGAGGTGTCGACGTCTAACCACCGGCAATTTTCTAGCGACTGCCTCTTTCGTTATCCTTTGCGCTACCTTTCAGAGAGGTAGGAGCAAGTGATTTTTACGACTCGGCGATTGTACGCCGCTAGGTCTTTTTGGCATGTAAATAGATAGTCGCCAAGTACGAATGTTCGTTTCAGATAAGAATTTCCTGAGAAAACGGCCTGGCGCAAAACCAACTGCCGCGTATCGTTCTTGGAATTTTTCCACGTCATTTTCGGGCCAATACTTTGTTCGTACAGAAGTTTGCAAATTCGCGTTGCGCGTTCTCGGTCTCGTCGATAAATTGCAAATTCAGTTTCGCCCAAACAAGCGGTAACAAGCGGTCAAATTACAAATATAACGTATATTGATTTTGCTTAATATTGTCCCAGGTGAAAAGAAAGATTAAGAAGCGGTGGTGTTGGATCGAGACGATAGCATCGGGTATAATAACGTGGAAGCGAATTTAGGATATTAGGTAAAGGGAATAATAGGATACACGGGTTCGAAGAAAAAGACGACGAATCGCGTAACGAGAAACATCGCAGAATACGTGTCCGGCTATTCTCTCCTTCTCGCACCGCAGGGAAGAGAACCGGTCTGTATCCGGACCGGAAGCGCGGACCTTGGACTTTTCTTTTTCCCCATCTCCGTCTCGTTGCCTCGTTCCTTCTTTGAAGAATTCGACGAGCGGTCAATTCGATCTTCTTCTCTCCTCCGATCTCCACCCTTTCCCTCCTCTTCCATCTTGGCGAGCCTTCTTTCTCGAGAGAGAGAGAGGGAGAGGGAGAGAGAGAGGTGTCCCTTCTTTCTCGTTCGTCCGGTTAATTCCAAGAGGGAGCAAAAGGAAGCAGACGCTCGCGATAGATGGCATCCGGTTCCCCTCTTTCGAGGAAAACTCGAGGAGGAAGTGGCGTTTAAAATACCTACGCCGGTTCCTCGTTCTATCGGTTCTTTTTCCTCCTTTCCAACTTCTCTTGCCACTTAAATTACGATCTTTATCCTAAAAACACGGCGAAACACGTACTCCGATCGAGGTCAGCTGCCGATGAGAAACAACGTTTCGATGCAACGACCGCGATGATTTGAGTTTTAGGGATTAGGTTGCCCCGTGAAGCTGTCTATCATCTACCCTGCTTTGACTTCTTTCTCTCTACTTTGTCTCGTCCTTCTCGTTCGTCGCGTCTCTTTGATCCCTCTCCTTCGTCGAGGATCGTTCGCTCGAGACTCGTTAATTTCTTGCCGCGCGTTGACCCTTTGTGCACGCAGAATCTTGATTAATCGACCGTTAGGTTATCTAAAAACCTATTGATCGAGCTGATTGAGTTAACCGTTGAATTATCAAGATCAACTGCTTGTTCGAATCCCCGGTTACTCCTTTCACGATTAATTCCACCGTATTATTCGTATTATTCGTGATATTGGGCCACATCCGCGCGTATACGGATTTCCAACTAGCGGACGCAGCCTTGCAAAGCGTCTCGATAACGACAATAGTATATTGAATTTATGCGTGTAAATTGTTATCCATGTAATAGAACGTAACAGTCGATACGAGATAAACAATGGAGAATTTCATTTTCCCGTTTTACCGATATCTCTCGTCGTATAAAAAGCACCCTTTTTATACGATGTACGAGATCCTTTCCATATCGATTTCAACTCTGGCAAGTTGCAAGTCGTGTTAAGCTTAATTGATGGTTTATGAAATAGAAAAGACACCAGCAAAATATAATTTACCGCGCTTCTTTTTACCTTTTATTATTCTAGTCGCTCGCATTGTCCGTTTCCCTCTTGCAAGTACACGGTGCTGTTTCGTTGCATCTTTGTATAATTTACACGCCGTAAGTGGTTCCGTGGATCAGAAAATTGTGCAATCTAAAATTATCGTACGACAGATAATAATAAGAGCCGACTTTAGCCGCCGTTAGTACCGCCGTACTTCCTTCGTCCTGTATTTATAAATACAGATTTCCCGACCGCTCGATAACCCGCCAAACTTTCCGTCCTCTCGACGATACAGCTCGCATCGTCCAGACGAGTGATTGCGTGATTATTCCAAGCTCAGCGTCGAACAAAGCCACGTATGTCAGCTGCTTTTACAACGTCGTCCGTAACTTTTTAACTGTATTTTGCGAACATCCTTATCTAAAGCCGCATCGACCGATCGTTCGACATCTTCGTTTTTTCCCATAGACGAACAATGTTTCGCGGGAGCGGAATCTACGCGAAGATATCCTTAAAACATATCCTTTCGCATACGGCAAACTGATTCGGTTCTTCGGTGGATGCAATTTTTCCTATAAGATCGTAGTTGTCGCGACGAACCATCGTGCATACGTATCTGTATATATACGAGGCGATCGGTAAATTGTCCCAACGTGCTTTGGAGTCGAGAGCTTAAACTCTCGTCATCGGCAGATTTGTAACAGCAGCGATAAATCGTAGAAATTGGAAAAGCATCGAAAAGAACGAAATTACTCGCGCAATTATCGTTTTCGCGAACGCGACTAGAAGATCGCATCTACGACCTGTTTCGTCTTGAGTCGAGTCGATCGGTGAAGATCGGTTGGCGTTTGTTTTCACGGTATGCCTAACCGCTCACTAACGTCGAAGAAGGTTACGGTACCGCGACGTTCGTAAATATTTCTGCCGCCGCTCCATGCTTTGTATATCGTGTTAGAAAAGAGAAGGCCTGATAGAGTCGGGTCGTTAACTGGAAAGAATCGCGCGCCAACGATCGACGTGCAATTTCACTCGCTCGACGAGCTTGGCGTCTGCCCCGACGCATTCGGCCGAGACGTACGAATCGCGTTCGAGTAAGTTGCTTATTTCGATAAACAGCCTGTATTTATAGCAAACAATGCGAACCTACCTGCGAAAATCGGACGGAGGACGATCGGCAGGTGGCATTCGACCGCCGCGTTAGCGTCCAAGAATAAAGCTAGCGCGAATAAAAAGAGTTTTTCGTCGCATTTCCATACTTTCCAACGTTCGACTCGCGACCAATTGGCATCGCAATCAGATTCCTATAGGCGTAAAGATGGAGCAGGATTTTCGTTGATTTAACCATGTTCCTCCCCTACCACCAGTTACCTTAATTACCCACAGTCGTTTGCTTTGTAGATATTATTAGATATTGGTATTGTAGATATTATTACCATTACTGTTATTATACTTACACGTTGTTCGCTTTAAGGTACGTTAACTGCGTGAAAAGTTTCCTCTTACGGCCCTGACAGAGCTCTCGGACCCTTGTACGTACGCTTTTACTTTCGTCGATTCCTTCGTTCCGAAAACATGATTCCTTTAATTACTGTCCGTCTCGCGAGTACGTAAGCGTGTCTACGCCGTGTACTAAATTTCAAAAATATGCACACGCGTACTCGTCTTTAATAGAATGTAATTTAATGTGAAAATTATGGAGAAGAAGAATATGGAGAAAAAGAGCGGCGCTGATTTTATCTTTCATGGCCGGTAATTAGAGCATCGTGATGCGATGCGATCGATCTTTCCAGGGCTAATCTGCTAAATTCGATTGTTACGTGGTACAAAGAAATTGGCCTTCGTACGACTGTCTCTTTTATTTGCAAAGTTTTGTTCGTTTCTAGTTTGTAAATTAGAAATCGGGCAAAAGGGATTTTCCTACACTAGCGCAGAGACTGTCAACGTTACACAGACTATCGAGTAGCGTTATCTAAAATACCAATCGACCGTGTGTGCGATGGAAAAAAGAGAGATACGCTACTCCTTGATAGATAAGTTCGATTTTTATCCCCATTAATTAGAGTGTCTTATCTAGAATTCTTTCGAGATACGATCAAGTATCTAATGTAATGTAACGTAACGTTTTTTACATTACGAATTCTTATTATTTCTCGTTAGAAATTCTCGTGACACATCGATCGCAAATCGCGGATACATCGTAGATATGAAGATTTCACGGGTTTAGCGGCCGGCCGAAACGCGTACGCGCGAAACAAATGGAAAAAGGAGCGCCTGGACAGGCGGATAGGTAAGAGGATAAATAAACCACGGCCAGGAAAGTGGGAACGTTCTGTGTCGAGCGAGAGACATCTTGTTCCAGGAGAAGCGCGGGTCAGTGCTCCTGACTAAACTGCAGTCAAGTAGCGTGAACGTTTGAAAAATTCTTGCGGTACACCGGTTGAAAATCGCGATTCTTCCTCGTCGAACACACACGCAGAGAAAAAGTAGAAAAAGGGGCGCGCGAACAGGAAGACGAGTAAGATGGGAAAATAAAGGAAAAGCACGAAAGAGGCAGGTTGGATACGTTTCGTTGTGCAGGGATCCTCGTGAAAAGCGCGTTATTCCTCGGAGCATCGATAGGCAGACGTAACGAGGCTGGTGGTTTTGCCCGATTCTTTAAACCACGTGCGTATTTTTCCTGTACGTAGAACAGGCGGTTGGCCTTAGTTTTCCAGTTGTAGGGAAAAATATCCTGCCGCTCGGCCTTCGTTCTCAGGCTGAGGCGGGTTAGCGCTAACTTAGTAGCGCTATTAATCAGCCGCCGTGAGGCGGCAGCCTCCGCAAATCCCCTTATCGGTATTAATATAAACAATGCTGGACGGCCGCCTCACGGCGGCTGATTAATATTGCCACTAAACCAATCCAGCTTGAGAACTAAGACCGAGCGGCGGGATATTTTTGCACGTAGCTGGCAAACTAAGCCAACCGCCTAGTTGCCCGGAACGGCGAAATTTACGACACGGTTGGAAATCGTCGCGATTTTCATTAGCGTCGTTTTACGCTTCTCCTTTGATGCCGCAAAAAGAGTGACGCGTTGTTCGCGTGGGTCCATCGCTCGGCTGTACGTACGATGAAACGTAGCCGGAGCGGCTTCCCACCAAATAGTCAGGTGTCGCGTGTTTTAAAGATTAGTTGTCGCCCACCGATTACAATCTGTCTAGCGGGATAGCAATTGTCGCTAGGGTAGTCGGCAAAGACACGCGTGTTACAAAAGACGCGGAGAAAGGGACGCGAGAACAGGCGAATCGCTGACGAGAGAAATAAATCAAAGCCAAAATCACGAAAGAAGAAACTCTCTGTTCTCTGTCAAGAAAGGGAGAGAGAGAGAGAGAGAGAGAGAGAGAGAGAGAGAGAGAGAGAGATTTTCTTTCGGGAGAAAGAAACACCTTTTGGAGAGCAAAGTGCATCTTCGGAGGATAGTTTTCAAGTTTACTGGGCCACTCGAAAGAAACCTTGTGTGCCGGGATGAGGGTGGCTGGCACGCTACGGTGCAATGTTGAGGGATGTCGTGACAAGAGGAACGCGAGGGGCAGCAGAAAGAAGGAGAGAGAAGAATCGGGAGGAAAGAGCGAAGCGAGAGGTGGGATAAAGAGAGAAGAAAGAGGCTGGTTCCCATGAGGAGGAGCTGCTGCCGAGTGACGAGGGTGAAGCAGCCTTTTTATCGACTTCCGGTCGGCGTTAGTTGCACGCACGTGCATCCGAGGCCTCGATGCTCTCTTTGTACCTCCGCAGAGATTCTCATTCACCCTCGATCTTTCGCGCTCTCCTTCCTTGCTTCTTCTCGAGTAACAGGTAGTTGGAAAGTTCAGCGAAATTTCTGCCCGATAAAAAGCTTTTCCGTATCTTTCACCGCCTCCTATTTCTACGCTTTTACGCGCTAGCATTTCCACGGTATAACAGTTAACTACAACCAGTTCTTTTTACATTCGAAATTATCGTGGCGGTGTTAAATCGCGCCACTTTCCTCGGTATATAAGGACGTCTAATTTTCTACCATTTTCCTTCCACGAACGTTACTCCTTCGTTAAAGAAAGGTAAATAAGAATCGTTTCGTTAAATAGAACGGAGCAAGCAGCACGAAATCTTTCGAATCTTTAATACCAAAGTAAGTTATCTCCCAGTGTATACCATAACATTTTCTATAAAGATCATTGTACGAGATGTTACGATAGAATAAGGGTTAGAAACGTTATGTTCTGTCGTTAAAGTAGGGTACGGGCGATCGATATTATCGTCGATATTTAGGGTTCTCAACATTATCGTTCATCTTAAATATCAATTTGTTCGAAGAAGATACAATTTTGTATCTGTGATCGTCGGTCGATATGGAAGACGTAGGTTACGAATCATCCTACGTATACTTTGGTTTAAAGATATTTCGATTTTAGTTGCAGCAAACTTAGCGTAATAAAAGACAAGCAACGGATAAATTCTCCGTACATTCTCCTCTGGTTTCCGCGTCCTTCTTCTTTCTCCTATGCCAAGTTTTACGAAATTACGTTGTCTTTTAAATTCGACATTTTCCCGTCCAACTACGTAACTCGATAGCTTTTCGTAGAGGATGTAAGAACGCATCGAACGGTGTGGAAAAAATGATGGCGTTCCACTTATAGAAACTAGTACGACAGTGCGATAGTGCGCGTTAGACGGTGCAAAATTTTCTTCTACGATTTTTCTCCGACTTTGCTTGCAACCAAGTTATAGCCTGTCCCAGTTGCTAGAAACACCCTGTATAACGGAACGCGCGAGGAATAACGTTTAATCGTGTTTTTTTCCGGCAGTAGTTCCTAGTGGCGCGGCGATCGAGGGTATAAAAGAGGGCGGAGAACACTAACCACGTGGGTCGGTCGTTCGTCTGATAAACCTCTGTTCGACGACGTGTCACTGACCCTCTCTTCTCCAACCTCTCTCCTCGCTCGCCACTCTTTTCCCTCTTTCTCCTTTTTTTTAATTCATTTTCGCGATAACGATTCGACACGAACGGTCTCTTAACCGTACTGCGTTCTTTCGGTCGTTTGCCACCCAATTGTATGTACTATTCTAGCGTTAAAAAGTATCTCGAGTTTGAACGAAACACGAGAAACGTATGCCTGTCTCGTTTGCCAAGAACCTTGCCAGTCAATTGAGTCTTATTTTCATTAGTTTAGTTTTTCTAACTAGGCTAGCGCCTTTGTATTTCTTTCAAGTTGGCAGCTACCACTTTAGGTTAAGTTGGCGACAGGTTATGATTTGAAAGAACCGCCAAGAACCGTCCATCTTTTCTTTTTGCTGTTTTCGTTTGCAAGGTGGGTGGTGTGTCGCGTGTCAATTCAAAAAGAAACATTTTGTATTCGTTGCAGTCTATTTTTTTTAAACTTTTCAACGATATATTTCTAGCGGATCGAAACGAGCCTTCTTTTTCGTTTGGTGCTAACGAGAGAATTATATCGAAGCCAAGATCGTGAATTAAGAATGCGAGTATCACAGTGGGGTTAATAATCGTTCGAATTCGAAGATTTCAAACACGGATTTTCGTTCCGTGCGTGCATATACACGATTAACAAAATGAATCGTTATAATCGTAGTAACGATATTGCATGATTGATGTACACGCATGGATTTCCATATTTACGTAACTGGACAGAGGGACGAAGAAAGACCGGATTATAGATGATACGCCAGATAGAATCACCGCTTACTGGGAATTTCATGGCTTCGAACGTGAATTATCGCCGCGGCATTTCCTGTAATTTAAACGATATAATGGATTCGAAAGAGCTTTCGCGGCACACGAAAGTTCACGGACAAACGGTAATCATTTGGGGAAACACGAAACGTTGCGCGTACTTTTTTCAAACTTGTATGTAGAATTATAATCCTACTACGTGTAATATTACGAGTCGAAATATTATTAAAGAAACCATCTAACACGACGATCCTTCAAACTTTTCAGCCTTCTCACCCTTCGAATCATGACAAATGCTCCTTGGTATATCTCTAACCAGACACTTCACGAACGTCTTAAGATCCCATCCATCAAACACGTAATTGGACTGGATGCAGTAAAATACGAAAACCGAAATACAAGTCATGGAGAAGGAATCCCCATATTAAGGTATTAACGAACCAGGTAAAAGTAGAAAAAAAGATACAAAAGGTTCGTCGAAGGACCTGGTCTAATAATATAATTAACTGTTAAACTGTTGAAAGGTAATAGCGTGTGCCTAATCAAGTCGCCTAGCACGTTTGCCCCGTAAAATGAAATAGACGGTAAATTTGCAAAACGGATATATATATATCTATGTGCATAATTTAGTTTTTGCGTAACGAATAATAAAAATAACGAATATGATACGATGCAAACAAACGGCTGAATAAGAAATTCTAATAGGACGCCGAATAAAATTTTATTCGTGAATGATTATTCGACTAAAAGTTTATTCGAATAACGCCCATCGTGACGCACGAGCACCCAGTACCGTACGCACCGTTAAGCAAATTATCTAAATCGACATCCGCGTCATTTGGGGGACTTTAAACGACGAAGATGTGCGTGCTAGCGTACCTCTATCCTCCGCGTGGCTGCTCCTCTGTGAACGTGAACACTGTGCGAACAGGGTATCGGTTTATCGAGCGATTCGTCGGCGTGCAAAAAGTTTCCATGCTTGTTCTTAATTGCGATAACGCAGAGGCCATAATGCGTTCACCGTTGCACGAAGAGTGGCGTCAAACTGTTGCAGCGGCGGCGACATTCGCGTCGACGATGTGACCAAGATTCGCTTAAGGCTGCTTCGGACCGCGATCGCGTAAATAGGTCTCGACACTCTGGCTACGGAAAACTGAGTCGGAAATTGAGTGGCGAGAGATCAACACGGAAGAGAAAAAGGTCTTGGTTGCGTCTGTGCGAACGTTCATAGCATGCGTGTTTATCTGTTACGACTGAATTTTTCCTACCTTTCGATATCCGGATGCAGTAGGCAGGTAGTAGCTGGTAGGAAAGAAAGCTGACTTAAGCTGTGGACCGACTGTTGGGGTTTGAAGGACCACTGCGGATGAGACGAGGATATAAATCGCCAACGATCCGTACCGATTCTCCAAAGTGAACAGTGTAGATTCGGCTTTACTCGCCACTCGTTTACCGCACTGGCTCTGTTTGAACCAGCCTCTACCAGTAAGTGGACGGACGTTGATTTGTTTGCGTAGTGCGCTACGCCAGTGGCTGCTATCTCGGCCCGCATCTCTCTTTTCTGCTTCTCTTTCTCTCTTTCTTTCCGCCCGCGGAGGAACGAGAAAGCACTTCCTTGTGAGTTGGCGAGAGCGTGACGTAAGCGGACGCGCGAGCATCGGGTTCACCGACCAACTCAAGGTCGCGGAAACCCAGCTTTTCTTCTTTTCCCCGGTCCTCTTTTCGTTTCCTCCATTCCACTCACCGAGTTGCAGTGGTTCGCTAAACTATTCCAACGTCTAGTATTTTTTCTTTTTACACACACACACACACACACATACACGCATATATATATAGAGAGAGAGAGGTTCATTTGTCCGAATTGATAGGGAGACAAAACCGTTCGGACAATGGAATTTTCGAATAATGAAACAATCGCTTTGCCAAGTTATATGAAATTTCGTTTATTCGAATACGGATAAAGACTAATCGATAGCTTCTTTAAACATACACCTTTAATATTATCGTATTATCTTTGTATCGCCTGCCAAGTCGCGTAATTCTTTCGATAGAGTCACATTCTTTTTGTACTTGGAAGTATCGAGGCTCTTTTTCGAACGCCACGAGTGCCTCGGCATGTGAAGCCACCTCTTGGCTGCCACTTTCCTTTGCTGTTTCCATTCGTGTAAAGTCGTCGTTATTATCGTATTTATCGGAACGAAACCATTTCGTTACATCGGTGTATACTCGAGGTTTTTCTATTGTCGTTAGCATCCGAAGAATCTACGTGCTTTGGTTAAACTTTACGATATCGCGTTTTCGTTTTTTACGGCTAGATGATAATAGGCAGATGGGTAGATGGGGAAAGGATAAAATTGTAAATACAACGTAGAGTTATTTAAACTGAAATTTTATTTATTATCGATTGTTTGTACCTTGTTGTTATGTACGTAACTGCGGAAAATTATGCCGGTCAAAACCGGGTCGCGAGTGGAAAAAATGTAAGAAGCGTTCATCTATAAAATGATAGAGAAAACTATGAGTACAAAAACATGACTGAACAGTGATACTATATTGAGATAATAGAGAAGGAATGACGTACGGCAATATATCGTATATTGGCAATTTTTGTTTGCGAGACGGTTGTGGTATTGGGTTATCAGTTAGTGGTATGAAAGCGGCGCCACTACAGTTTCATTTGACGCCACCTCAAACTATATTACTTCGCATAGCTTGCCTAATCAATAATAATAGTGGCTTCGGTTATCGTGGAATTTTCAATGGAAAACGTTTCCTTTGCTTCGTTTTACACGTCGTATGTCATCGTTGTGTAAACAGATTCGTAAGTGCTTGACAAGTTGCACGAGTACACATTAAAACGAGCAAAATGTGTCGTATGAGAGTATATCCCAGGTACTTTAGTTTTCGAATTATGGATGACTACAGAAAACGGTCAAAGTGTGTATGTCTGGTGCCTGACACGCGCAATTCTATGTTTTAGCATCGACTGCGTACCAGCATGGAGCTTGTCTCGAGATCTAAAGCGAAACCATATGAATCGATATGAAGCAGGTAGTATTTCGGTATTATATCCTTATGAGTTTTATTATTTTACTATTGTTTTACCAGCGGAAAAAGCAAAAATTGCAAAGTTTACACGATCAAAATGAAAACACGCTTCGGCTGTATATTACAGGCAACGCTAAAAAGCACCTATACGCGTTGAAAAATATTGCGATGCAAAGTTATAGGAAGCAATCCATATCGTGTTGTTTTTTTTAAACGAATTCCAAATTTCAATGAAAAATTTGCATCGTATATCGCGTTCTTTTTTCTTTTTTCATTTCGAATGTACGTTTATATTCGTTTTTCCATGTTCGGCCAGTGTTCCTTGCCGACATAGGTGAACTTTCTGCACAACTGTAGATGGAATTAAAGCCTGATAACGTTTCAGAATGCAAGAGGAAGATACTTTTCGCCGGTGCGCACGCTTCCATTGACGAGAGCCTCGCGTTCCTGTCCCTTTTCAATTCCAAGGAAAATCGGTTATCGTATCAAGACGTTCCGGAAACAATCGACTCGGTACCGGCGTTCTCGTAAAAGGCGTTTGCGCCAGATAAGCACCCAAACCTACATAAACTCCCGTTTAAACGATCATGTACGCGGCGTTGCGAGGAAATCTGTGTAATCGGTGATTTACGTGGCGCATGTGCGATAGATCATGGTGCAGTTGGAGCGTAACGAAAATTATAGAGGAGGTAAGCAGAGTGTACCGGGACCGGAGAAAGTTTTCCCTCGTTATTCTCTTCTCTATAGATGCATCGCTGTTATTATGTAATTTTCTCGTACCGTCTCCTATGCTTGGCTTGCGAAATTCGGACGATAGCTTTTCGAACGGTCGATGGGCACCGGCCAACCATCCTTCTTCTTCCTCTTCTTTTGCTTTTTACGTCGATATCGCGTCTCCGGTGTACAGAGTGAGATTGCACCGACTAGGGTTTAGCGATTCAGACTAGATGCGTTTCCACTTCCGGGACGAGAAGAATTTTCTATCGTTGTCAAGCTACGACTTGACCTAATTGCTTGGCACGTTGTGCGCGTGTATCCGATGTATAGAACGTATAGGGTGATTAATAGATACGTGTCCATGTTGGAGGAGGTGAACGTACGTCCCATGTACCTGAGTTATAGATAATTACAGAAAAAGGTTCAAAGCGCGTGCCTTTGTATCTCGATATTTACACTGTACGCTCCAAGGCCCGGGTATACGCCGAGACTCGTTATCATCGATACTTTTCGTCCGGTCTGTGTCGATTTCAGTGTTTGCCTCCGTTACTATCGTCGACGTTAGAACTGTCCGATGCGTAATTAACGTTTCTGTTAATCGTCGAGTCAAAAATACAAAAAAGAAGCAAAGTTTTGACAATTGTTCTATAGCTATATGTACGTAGTAGATTAACGGTAAATTACAAGTAATTTAATCTACGGTTATAATAGAAAGAACGTTAGTATAAAGTGGATGATATTAATATCTACTAGATTGCAATAAATGTGAATGTAAGTACGATATCGGATGATATCGATAAATCAACGGTTTACACACACATACCTACGTGAGAAGTAAAATTCCAAACGTTTCTAAATTCAAACAATGGAAATATATTTGTCAAAGGTATTTCCATCTCGAGAGTACATATGTACTTTTATTTTTGTCGTCGACGATGTTACATGGAAGCGTGTTGTAGTTATTGATTACGAAATGTCAAGTATGAAAGCCTTCTTTTAATCCGTTTTGTACGCGGAAGTGGACTGATAACGTCGGGTAACGTGATCGACACTTTATTCTTTGGTTTCGCGCGGCTTCTGCTTTTTTGTTGTTGTTCTTTCCTTTCTTGTTTCCTGATAAACGTCGAATCTTACGTGGCCAATTTATATCAACGTTTGTACAAGTGAAAACCGACATGGCTTTTGTAATTATTCGCTTTCTCAGAAGTGAGTCATAGTCAATGTGTTGGGCATTATCGAGTGAATTCTCAATTATATAATTATTTAAATAGAGAGCCGTTTGTTATTTGATAGTTGAAACGAAAAGCAGAGATAAGTTGTTTCTTATTTAGAATACCAAAGTTAATTACCGAAATTAAATGTTGTTTACGAATAGACCTTTATTTTTCGTTTACTACTATTATTATTATTATTCATTTTTATTAAACGGTATTATTTAACATTTATTCTAATTAGATCCAAATAAAAAGTAACATTTCATTTGCAAGTAAGAAACAGTAAATACATTATTTTTCACATCGTTTAAACGAGAAATTTCATTCTTACTAGCAACTAAAATGTTATTTCAATCTGTTACGCGTTATTTAACAGATACGTAAAATTTACCAGCACAGTCGATGATGCTTTAATTTCAGCGTTAATTTTAATAAAATCAATGGTACTTTGTCTACCGTAAATACCTGTGTTACATAATTCACAATAATAGGAATACGTATATCGTAATTTGAAAATGCTGCTGAATTATGTATTAGAAAGAAAAGAAATAGGTAAATAGGAATTGTTTTTTGAATAAAACTCGCGGCGTTTTAAATTGTTTAGGAGTTTTTCGAGGCACGGGCAACTTTTTCCACGAGCCGATCAACGGCTAATATAATTTGTATTACGTCGGTAATAAATCAACTCTTATTATCAGCGATGTATCCTCTGTTATCGATGAATCAATAGTAGATTGCCACATAATGAAGCCCGACAGGAATTAGCGAAAACTGTGAGTAAGATAAAGAAAGCGAGAAGGAGAGAGGAAGCGGTCGAGTACCCGGAAGAAAAGAGAATCGACTCTTGGCTCTGCGATAAATCTTAAATCCTCCTCAAGGATCTTCCGCCTTCTACCGTTAACCAGAACGATTTCGTGCTTGGCTCGGAGTTCTCTTATATTTTACAACTCCCTCTTTTTTTTTTTTTGCGACCTTTATTTTGCCTCGAATCGCGTGCATTAACCGCAAACTCGCTTTTTTTTTTGCAACAGTTTTGCGACATACGCGCAAACAGACGAATCTGCCTTGTTTCTTGTACAGCTGGAATTTTGTTTACAAAGGAGAAAAGAGGCATAGTCGATCGGAGGTTTAGTTGAGCAAGCGAGACCCGATAACAATCGCAATAGTCAACAAATTATAGCCAAAGCTGAAAGCACTCGTTCCTGTCTGATCTGGAAACCTCTGTGCCGTTGTTGGCAAATAGTCGCCTAACGACGAACGGTGTGTAGTCACGTTGAACAAAAGAGAAAAAGAAAACAACATGCAGTTGCGGTAAATCCGCGCAACACTTGTAACATTTTGTTGTGACAAAGTACGATAGCATAACGATAAGGAAGCAAAGTGAGAGTTGACGCTTCGTGCGCGTCTTTTCCTATCTCTTTGGTTCGATTTTGCGCTTGCAGAATGCCTTTTTTAGGTGATTCCGCGTCACGACCTTATATATTTCGACACGGTGTGAGAGTAACGTTGTTTATCGCTAAAAATTGTCTGCTTTTCACATGTACAGGAACGTGCTAGGATTTTACAAGAAAATCATTTGCTGTATCTTTAGAACTAACATTGATCGATAAATAATCGATAACCGTAATCTGTTGAACGTGAAAAAAATCTAATTACCAAGAAAGAAAGATTCTCTTAAATAGCGATAGGGCTTTATCGCGTAGGGCTAATATCGTGCTAGGGCTTTAATCGACAGCGTAATCTTTCCCGCGTTTCGCGTTTCAACAGAACATTATGATTTGCTAAATATCGAAATAGCGTTTGCCAGCAAACAGTTGGCAGAAAGTGTGGGGGACAGCTAATGTCGATCAAATTGTAGTAGTTTCCTTCGGGTTGTCGTTAGTTACGCAACAGCTTCTATGAATAAGACATAACGAACCTCTGACATTAAGGAAGATCGGGGAGAATGTTCGCTTCCTATCTGTTTATGTTTATATTTACATTTATCGCTATTCCAATTCAGATTATATGCTTCTGTATGTATACATATCTCTGTTTGTGTGACATTATATATGCGTGTTTTTTGAACCGTTTCCTTTTGCTAATTTTGCTCGTTCTTGCCGTCTTGTTTTTTTTTATTTTCACTGCGTGACTTTTGTACAAAATTTTGCCGTGTGTTAAACAGACGCGTTATAAATAAGAATATCAATAAATAATGTTCGCGTTAAGAAACAATTTGAACGATACTACAACTGTAATTATTTAATTGACAATTTTGATATTCTAGTATAATAGTGTATTGGTATTCTAATTTATGTTCAGCCACACGCATATGTATGTACACATATAGATTATTATTGTTATATTTGTTAGCTTTTCCTTTTAACGACTAGCCTCGCTACGTTTTTCTATCTATATTTCCCTCTTTAAAAGAATGATTTCGGTTTTATCGTCACATTGTAATTTTTAATGCGTGAATCAACGAAACCGTTATGACTCAGAATACGCATAAAACGAGTGAGTCACTATGTTTAGCGGAAATTGAGATTTTTCAATGTGACGCTAGAATTCCAAAGAGACAATTTTCACGGTGTTTTCTTGTATTTGTTTTTCTCTTCAATTTTCACGTGTGTTGTTTCTGTATTCTTGTAATGGAATAGCTCGGAGAAAAGGAACGATTATGTTATGGTGTCGAATTGGAAAAAGAGAAAGAAAAGATGGGCGATGGACCGACCAGATTACAAAGTATTAGCAAAATATCATCAAGTATAACTCGATGAAACGGTATTTAAGGGAGCAAAGTTTGTTGAAATCGCGCGCAAAATCAATAAACTGCGATAGGACAGAGTCGCGGTGGTTGTAGTGCTAAATCCTACAAATTATAGCTATCTAGTGCATCTAAATGAAAATCTTTTCATCAGCAAAGATAATGCTTGGTGTTTTCCGCCGGGCAATATGCTCTGGTAAATTATATATACGAGCAAACTGTAGAGTGCAGAGAATGGCTAATATCGTTATTTTCCTTAGTTTCATTGCTTTTAATTGCCTACAATGTTTCAATAGACGTTGTTGCGCATTCCTGATATTAGTTATTAGTAGCCAGCGGATTTTTATGCAGATTCACATTTTTGAGAAGACGATCAAGCAACCTGCGTGGAAAATACTTTGCACATTTTTTTGAAATCTCCTATGAACGCGTGAAAGTGCGTTAAATTCTACTAAATACCGTTAAACATGGTTCTTTCGATAAATAAAGAGAAGAAAAGACGGTGGTTGGGCAAAGAGGCGGTAAAAATAAAGTCGTGTAAGTCTAGCAGAACGAAATCCGGTAGACGGAATGTGATCGATCGAGCATCCAGAACGGGCATTTCCGGCTTGGAGGTTGCGACGAGCCAACGAAAGGAGGAAGTTGTACCGGAAGTCGTAATCGACGCAAGAAACTGCTCGAATGATCCTCTAAAGAAAAACTGTCTTTCAGGCCTTTGGCAATTAGGACGTTTAAAATCGTCCGCAACCAGTTTATCTCTGGCCGCGTATCTTTGCTATCGTGTAACGTTATATCGTGTAACAGGACAATGCGGAATTGCACACGTTCCAACGTAATACGGCGTTTATCGATTATATTGGGCAAATGGAAATAAAGGAGGAGCGTACTTTGCATCGATAGTACGAACGGTGAAATCTTGATACGAGAGATTTCCTCGTTGCTCTTTTAACAAATAAGCGTACGATTTCATTAACGTTTAATTTTCAACGCACCGTGAATTACGTTGGAGCAAAGCTATATCGCAATACATATCCAATTTTTACAAGTTTCTACGTTCGTCCATCTTAACGCAAATAATAGTCGTGGTATTGCTATATTATATCGCTATTTTATTGCGTTACATGGTAATTACTTGGCTCTCTGGCGATAATTACCGTGTATCTATCCTACTGTGTATAATAGGGTGGTAGGTAGAGCAACGTCCGGATATATGGCCACCGGCCGGCACCGTGTTTGCTCGTATGTCCGGAGATGTGACATTCCGAGAATTAACCCACATTATTTGAGTGTTGCTCGTGCGTCAAGGGTAAGAGCAGGCAGTGGGAAATAAGATAGCGCAGAGTCAGGTCATTTCCCTCTCTTACTACTCCTAACCACGTACATTACGTACATTTCTCTGTTTCGCTTAAAAACTGTTGGTCGGATAGAGCGGCGTTTCTCGATGACCCGGCTAAGGTCGTCTAATATCATCGTACCGTAACGGTATAATAAAGCAGAAAAAAGAAAAGTTATCTATATTTTAAATTCGATAGCGGATTGAATCGCGTCGATACGGATCACAGATAACGCCGAGGCCTGTCTCGAGCTACCAGTTTGAGAAACTGGTGACGACAACTTGGTGGCCGTATATCCGCATATACGTATATATGTCGATATCTCTGCTTAAAAATATCTTTTCCGTAGAGATATATCGAGGTTTTATTATTCGTAGGAGCGCAGTCTGCTGACTTTTATGGGCGATTGCGCGTAAGCGAAGATGCATCCTGTTTCTTTTCTGCTGGCGATCATTAGACTTGCCTTTTTTTCTTCTTGCGTGTGTCGTATAAAAAGTGAGAAACGATGTAATCGATAGCTTTGCAAAAATAGGTCCACGCGACACGACGTAAAACGTAAAACGTAAAACGTAAAGTCGATCGGAGGAAAAAAACGGCGGAGGGGTTGGGTGTCGTGGCGCTTCCGTTCCTTCCTTTTAACATCGTTCTCTCTGTCTCTTTTTTCGTTCCATGGCAAGTTTCTTTCTCCGTCTCACGATCGGTTCACGTGGTCGGCGCTTCCCGAACAAGAATTTCCTGGTGCGGAACAATGGCGCAACGACCTTCGCGTGCCAATATCTCTGCCTTTCCTTCGCGTCTCCAACACACATTTTTCCTCCTTATTAATTTCCTACTTGCATCGAAGTCGAAATAGACGTATGAATCTATCGATGGTATTTTGATACCATCGATAATACGTTAATACGGATGATAATACGTTATCGTCGAACCACCGCGGATAGTGAAAAGTGCGCGCGACGGTCTAACAACGATCGTCGTCGAATGGCATTTGAAAATGTTGGTGTTTTGTCGATTTCAGAGGAAAGAAGATAGAGAGAAAAACGTGTTATGAAATTGTTGCCGTCGATTCAGCTGCCGCAATTGCCACCGGTCTCGACCGGCGGTGGAATGACGGGGATGGACTCTCGACTACCACCGGGTATATCTCTGCCTTTTAGCCCGACAGAGCTGCTCTGGCGATACGGACCTGCCATGAATTTTCCACCCACTCATCCGCCACCGAGTCCCTTTCTCGATTTCAAGACGCATCTACCAGCTAGTTTGGGTAAGTTCCCTTCGATTTTCCTCTCCTCTGCTATACTCGCCAAAGTTTCAAATTTTATTTGATGAAAAAACACGTCCCCGATTATTGACACTGGTCATTAGCACACAGACTCTCGTTATTGTCATTAACCATCGTACTACCGTTATTTTATATTGCCTTCTTTTTCTACCTACATATTTTCTAACAACATCCAATATTAATTATTCATATATCGTTGTTACGATTCATGAATTAGAATACGAACATGTTGACACGCGTGTGTTCGAGTATTTAAATACACATGAATTAGAGACCTTTAACGTCCGAGTACGTGGTCATTGAATCGCATAATTAAATATGTATACGAATACGCGTGTCGTTGCAACTGGCATTCGTGAAATTTACTCGAGCGAAAAATGTATTACCGGCGTTATTCGAACTTTGGACCAAAACTGATTCGCTTTTCCTACGTATTTCGATTTAAAATTACAGCTTAGAACGATCGCGTCGAGTGGCGTGTATCACTTAACTCTGGATGCGGTCGAGTGAAATGTATTTTTACCAGCATTTGGAATACCTCGCTGTGAAATTTCGGCTTTTCCGTGTATACTTTGTTATACATACAACAACGTTTTGCATTTGCGACAAAATTATATAATTGCCTGTAATTAGCAACTATATTCAGCACTGCTAGAAACGCTATAACGTTATTCAATGAAAGTACGAAGAAAAACGTGCCTGTACGTAGTCGCGGATTAAGTAATATTTTTACGTAACCGACGTGAAATGTATTACGAACGTAGGTTTTTCATCGCTAGATGTATCTTTTTATTAAAAGCATCGATACACGCGTATTATTCGAGTTCTCGAATCGGACTCGGTCTCTCTGTCGTCTTAACGAACAAACAGACCATAAGCGTAAAGAGAGAGAGAGAGAGAGAGAGAGAGAAAGAGTAGAAAGAAATTAATCAAAGGCGAATGTTCAACAGCTTCGGATCCACGGCTATGGTCCCGCGAGGATGTGGCGACGTTCCTGCGATGGGCCGAGCGAGAATTCGACCTACCCCAATTCGACATGGACATGTTCCAAATGAACGGCAAGGCGCTCTGCCTGCTGACAAAGGCGGATTTGGGAGAGAGATGTCCAGGCGCTGGCGACGTGTTGCACAACGTGCTGTCGATGCTGGCCAGAGACTTTAGCCAGCTTCAAAGATGTCTTCCCAGCAGTCCAGTGACGCCTACGAGACCCTCTGCGTATCCCCTCAGCCCCCATTCGCATCCTCCTACCCCAACCTGGACGGAGAACCCGTACACGGCGAATCTGGCCTCATTAATGTCGGCGAATTCGGTGACGCTGTCCCCGGCGCCCTCGGTCGACAGTCAAGCAGGTTCGCCGGGCCACACGGAAGGTACTCAGAGTCAGATTTACAAAAGCGACTCGGACGAGGACAATCAACAGGCGGCGACCGGAAGCCCACCGGCCACCCCGACCGCCCTCGCAGCGCAGAGGTTAAGCGAAGTTTGCGTCAAGGATCAGCCCAGTCCCACGTTAACGCAACCGATGATGCCTCTGACGCCCGGTGCCTTCAGAACGAACCCTGCCAGCGCTGCGAGAGAGTTTTTCCCCAGCGACTCCCCGGAACCCAATACGAGTAAGTAGCGCTTCGGAGACATTGGTTTTGGGATTTCACGAGCCTCTCGGTGTTCGCATTTGTCCTAAGATCGTACGGTAAAATGTCGGTCCGCTCGTTCGTCCCCGCTATTTATCATTTTTCGTCCAGTTGATAGGAGTTCGTGTTCGTACAAGAGGATTCTTTCTTCGACCTCCGACCGATGATGAGATCCGGTGGTACGCGGCTTTGCAGCGATTTCGACAAACAGCGTGTATTTTTCAATTTTCTACTCTCGTCTTGCCTTGTCCCGATAGCAAATGTCGCGTCGTAAATCCTACCCATTGTACAGCGAGATCGTTGCTTGCCAAACGGGGTAAAAAGCACATTCTTCCTACGTTTGCCCGCAGACGTTGCCCCTTGTTTTGCATTCCAATGGAGAACAAGATACTTGTTCGCGGACGTGCATTTTACGAGGCTCTTGCCTGCACCACGTATATAGATTGACTGCGAACGCATGTTCGTCGACGATTGTCTGCCAGTTCGGACTAGATTCCATTCTCTGTCTCTGCAGTCTTGCACAGCTTTGTCTCTCGTCGTCTGCGGATTTGCCGCGGAAAACGCGAATCAATCGCCTACAAACACGTGTCTGTCGAACGGATCCGATAATTTTTTATATAAAAATTCGCATAGATTCGTAGATATGTACATATTGAAAATAATCGAAACAACGGCTTGATAAAGACGCCAAAAAACAATCGGTTCGTTGGAGGAACATGTTGATGATAATTGGATGGTCGTGTATCAAAGCTATTCATTACTATTTCTTGCAACGCAACACTACGAGTACCTGACACGCATCTGAAATCAATCTTGCGAAGGTCATGGTCCTAAAAATTCTGTACTAGATAGCAATGAATCTGAGAGAGAGAGTTGACAAGTATCAGATAAAATATTCCTAGACGCACTTGGGCATACTCTACTATACGTTCGTATTAAATATCCAAACAGCGTAAACAAATTTTAATAGGTCCTGTAAAAACTTGTTCTTAACTATATCCAGTACAGATGGTAAGAAGAATACGAGACTGATGATATAATTAATAATAATATCGTAGATTAGCTGACTCGAAATGCACGTATAAAAACATTTCCTTTTTCTTTGTCACGCAGATGGTAGACTTTTGTGGGATTTTCTGCAACAACTTTTGAACGATCCCTCGCAACGGTATACGCACTACATTGCGTGGAAAAGTCGGGAAACGGGGGTATTTAAAATCGTTGACCCCCCTGGACTTGCGAGGCTTTGGGGCATCCAGAAGAATCATCTTTCCATGAATTACGATAAAATGAGCAGAGCCCTCCGATACTATTACCGAGTGAACATCTTGCGAAAGGTCCAAGGAGAACGACACTGTTACCAGTAAGTTGATTCTGTCGTTGTAATAATTTAGCTGTCATATTGCCGACTAACAGCGAGATAATACAGATATTTATCTAATAAGCTGCGGAAATTGAGACGATTTCATAAAAGTAGCAGTACTTTGTTGATCCAAGGAACGATTTCATCGATTCGAGAGATAAATTTTTAGCAATACTTGGCAATTTCCCTCGATCCTCGACAAGTTTGGAAAATAACAATATACAAAGTTTATTATATAAATATTCTTTCGTTATTAAATTCAATTCAATTAAATGAAATACTGAGAAAATGTTTATACGATTTTAATGAAAAATATTTTCATAGAGCCGCTTGAATATAAAGCTGTCGAACGAAAATATTTATAATATGACGATTACAACTAATGCATAAAAGCTAGTCGAGGAAAAGCAAAACACACAAAGACGTACATAATTGGAGGTTATTCAAACCCTTAACTATTTACGTACGTGTTGAAATGAAGTAATTTCCTCTATATATGTACTTAATTGCTTTCGTAATTCAGTCGAGTTAAGAAGTTGAAACTTTAATATCGAGCTTCCTACGAAATGGAATAGAACTCGCTTATAACAGGTTTCAATGTATTTAGGTTTCTGCGAAATCCAACGGAGCTGAAGAACATAAAGAACATATCTCTGCTGCGTCAGCAAATGCGGATAAAGTCAGAGCCGGAAGAAGAAGGCGGAAGTGGCGTCGAGCCGGAAATCGATATGCCGACGGACCTCTCCATGTCTAGTATGAGTCAGCCATCCAGTGAGCAACAGCAGCAACAACAACAACAACAGCAGCAGCAGCAGCAGCAACAGCAGCAGCAGCAACCTCTGTCTCTTCACGATCCACCCGCAAAGTATAGAAGTCACGCGTATAATCTCGTGAAAACTAATCAAGATTCTGAAGAGAAAAAGTGACGCGAGACGTAGCCCCGACCCGACTGTGCGTTTTTAACGCCAACCGAGTCAACGGATCTTGTACTATAGAACGTACTCGTTACTACTTGATCAGAGACAGTCGTGTTCCGAGATGATGCGAAAAGATTAATGTACTTTCTGTTAAATACGCGGGCTATCTTGACAAAGTCACTCTAGCCTTCGCTTTCGGAATGACACGCGCGTCTAGGGATATTCGTTGCCGTACAAACACCGCTAGATCGTAATTTTTCAGCCACTGTTCAAACAAGACTCGCGAACGAGTTAGTTACAAACTGACAACCGACTTGCGATCCATGTTTACAGGGCAAATACACGACGAAAGACTGATAAATAAAAATATCGTGCGAGTTACCGCGTCAAGCGACGAAAAGAATGGTGTCCAAAGCAGCAAGAACGTTGCCTCGGCCGTGATTAGACGATGACACGCCTCGAATAGTAAACTGCATCACGATGCATTTTATTTCGACGTTGGCCGCAACTTGGAACAACGTCCAACCGACTTTGAATCGGGCTCGAGGATGAGCAACGAACAAACAGCGGTCCATCAATTTCCACCCGTTTCAAATAGATAATTGGCTGCGCGGAACCTTGTCGAGGACGCCAGGAGTCAATTGTCGTGCTACAATTGTGGAGGACGCTTCAGTGAAGCTTGAACTTTTCGCGGATATTCCGCCATCCGTTTTCCATCCTTCGTGTGAACGCACGTGTGCGAGTGTGAAACGTTTCTCGCTTCTACAACGAACTACTTTAGAAATGCTTATAGAGCGTTATCGACGAACGTACAAAACGGTGTTCGGGAAACGATCCAGCTATTTTATTCCAAAGTTCTTCTGTGATGTAAACTTTAACCTGAAAGTAAATTTTCCCGGGGTAAAATATGCTTTTAAGTATAACTAGAAGAGATTGGATTTATCCAACATTCTCTTATTTGAACGAAGAAAAGGAAAAGGAAAAGGAAAATTGTTACGAGCGAGATCTTGATATTAGTTTAAAATTAACGTAATATAGCTCAAATCATTTAAAGAGGATCCAATGTTACGCGGTCCGTTTTGTAAATAAATAAATTTGAGAAAATTTCGAAACTAGTTTCCCGTTGCACCGACTCAGTTGTGCCAATCTAATCGTCGGTAATTACGTGCATATACGCGTTTAGTTTAGTGTGCTGTATAAAAGGAAAGAAAAAGGGAAAATGACGCGATCACCGCTTCAAGTGGTCAAAACGATACTGAAAGATCGTTTGTATCCCTACATCTATAGTAGATACTTGTACATAAATTGACGAGCTATTGAGAAAAAAAAAAATATATAATAAACTCTATAAGAGCAGACAAAAATGTGCGAGAGTTTTAAGGAATTCGGGGCCAGAGTTATATATATACATATATATATGAATATAAATTTATGTATAAATAAATCTCTATATATATTATATATATATATATATATTTTAGTACCGAAGAGAAATTTATAATCGAAATTTCTACGTTCGTTGTCGATGCGATTGTGACTCACATTCCTCGCCAACGGAACCTAGACTTTAAACAAAAAAAGAAAAAAAAAAAAAGAAAAAGAGAAAAAAAGAAAAAGTAAAAAAGGTATGTAACTAGGGACCGAAGGCGTGTGTATGATTAGAAAGTGGTTTTAAGATCGTATTTTTTACAAAAGACTCACATACAAACGGGACAGAAAGTATGGAAAAGTTCTTACGAGTGAATCAATGTACGTTTACGTATGTGTGAATGAGTGAGCGTGTGCAAGAAAGTAAGACAAGGAAAGACAAATAAGTCTGCAAATATGAAAAGTGCATTAGCAAGCAAGAGATTTATATAACTAAAGAAGAAAAAAACCGTTGTATTTCGCTATTTGTATACTGTGATCTACGTGAAGTTTTTATCATAAAAAGATGCAAATGCATAAGAAACAATCGTGTATATAATTTTCATGAGAGAACAATTTATATTAATGATAAATATATTGAAATACACATATGCAATTTGTGTTCTTAAAGACAACCCAGATTTGGACCGTAACAAAAATTTGATATTCCTATATATGCAATTTAATACACTTAAAGTGTGATTGTATCTAAAAATTATTTATTCGTAAGTACTAGACTTACGTGTCAATCCATAAACGTTATACACACGTGGTTACATACGAATGTACATCTCACTCTAAAAATGGACGTTCTAAAAAGAATATTCCCTACGCAATGCAGAAATCCATGTCTCGATCTCGATTACGATCTTAGTTCGGATTGTCATATTATCTTTAGAAATATATCATATACATGTGTATCACGCATGTGTTGTAGAATTTTTAAAGAGCATCAATGTTCTGGAAAATTCCTCTATCTCCCAGCATTTACAATCCTCTTCCCTTCCAATTTGCCAACAAAGTTTATATTTCATTTCCATTTACAAATTTTGTAGAAAATAAAACCTGTACAATTTTAGAAAATTACTGTTTAAACTGTTTATTGTATAACTCATTGCAAGTGGACGAGCAATGTGTAAATAAAGATTTATTTACTTATTAAGCTAACCTTGAGAGTTAGTTTATTATCCTTCTCTAGGAGAATCGAAACATCATAAAATAATAACATAAAGAAAATAATATATATATATATATATATATATATATAGTATTATATATAACTCTGATATATGAACATATTTAAAAACAAAAATATACTGTCACTCTTGAAAGTATTTATATATTTTACATACATTTTACAATGTATAAAAAATTCTAACGTAATAATAGTTTAAGAGTGGAAAAATATTACATCGTCTGCTATTATACTAGTACATGCCCTTGTCGCACCATCTTCATCTTTATATTCCCCATAATTTAGTTTTCCTAAGACGTATACCCTTTGTCCTTTTCTCAAATAATTTAAAACAGTTTCGCGTAAAGCTGGTTTAAAAATGCATACTCTATGCCACTCTGTCCGTTGGACGAAATCACCTGAAATTTTGTTCAATATAGTTTTATTTTCATAAAGTAGAAGTTAAATAAAATGAATGACTAATAAATTAAATGTGTAAAATTTCTCGCATGTATATAATAACTTGGTCATTATGATATATAACTTATGTTGTATGTAATTAATTAATTCTACATACCATTCAGATACCTATAGTTGGTGTGTGTGGCAAGAGAAAATATAACAACAGGATGATCATCATTACCCCTTTTTTGTGCATCACTTCCTACTCTTCCTAGTAGAGTAACTTGATTTAAAGCTACGATTAAGCATATGATCAATATTTAACAGAGAGAGAGAGAATCGTATTTATTTGGTAAAATTTTAAATACTTTTAAATACTTGTTTCTGATAGAATCAAGATGTAAACAACTACATTATTGTATTTCTCAAAAGCACGTGATACAAATGATTTATATTGAAATTCACTTTTCAATTAAAGATACATAAATTATGTATGTTACTTATTTCTATATCATAAGCAAAACGCCGGTATACTTAAACAAATTCCCCGATCTAAAAAATTAAAAGTTCTCCCCCAAACTCTTTATAATTATGATGATTGTTAGTGTATTGTAAAAGAAAGATGAAGTGATATTACTTACTTTTCTCTATTGTCGTATTTTCAATAGTAGTACAGAATTGTTTTTTTTCAATTGTTCGGATATTTTGAAGTACTCGTGGGATAACCTAAAAATAATGCAATGTTTTCAATTTTATACGTTAACTTTTGTATCTTATATAACGCAATTTTAGATTACCTGTCGAAGCATTTTTACTATTTTGTATGAAATGAAACAATGTAAAGCACTGAAATGAAGAATGAATGAATGAAAATCACGTTTCACACAAGTACTTAAGACTGATATCAAATCAATACATATATGTACAATATATGCCGGAGTCATCTGCGCTCTGGTGGCAGAAATAGGGATTAAAATTTGAAATAACATCATTTCGCATGGTGTCGTATTGGGAGGAGGAAGTAACTGTTGAGAGTTTGTCGTAAATATGGAAAATTTATTCCACAACACCAAGTCATTGCTTCAAAATGGTGAGAATTTTATTTTAGTTCATTTTCTATCGATAATCCAATACAATTTATAGCGATTTATCGTTTTCCAATGTAAATAGAAGGTTATTAGTTTTTGATTAAGGTCACCTACATCGAGAAATACAATCACGTATTATTGAAGTGAAATTCTTTCCCTTTTCGCTCCCCTTGACCATTTTTCTTCTCTTCTTTTTCCTCGATAACTCTTTTATTATCATTTTTACTTTTCCGTTTCTTTTCTTCCTTTCCTTTTCTTTGATACATCGAACTATAGTTCGAATATAGTTCGATAATCGTTCGATTTTACGTTAATAATATTATGTACGGTAATAATTTTCTGATATTTTATTTCAATTTTGTTCGTTTGAATTATATTAGCTCAGTTGTGTTTACTTTTATACACGTATCTCACCGTGTTTTAGTCTAATGTATTGTTTATTTTACTTGGAACGTAATATCGAATTATTGAAAACATTTTGTTTTGTGTGCACGTTCGACTTACCGGCGAGCCTCACCACTTCTCCCTACTCCTCGCCAACCAAACCAACAAAGGTAAATCGCGCCACGGCAGGTCATTCCAATATCGAAATTTGTATCGATTACATGTATACTTGTGCGTATTACTCCGCGACAGATATTATTTTTCTACTTTCAACTTTGCATAGAGGTTAATTGTTCATTATCCTAAACTTTCTAAGAATCAAAAATATGTCCTTTCAAAGCAAATTATATTTCACACATTTTGTTACAGCTTCTCCACAACTTAATTTCGTCCTCCTCCTGGAAAGCATATAGTAGTAGTGCTTCAACTTTAAGCATGTAAGAGTCTTTGCACATTGCGTTTCAATTAATTTTATTTCTCGGATTTTGCAACAATTATTATTAATTAGAAAGTGAAGTCTGGCTTTAAATTTTAAATATTAATGTTCCAAGTGTTATAGTAATTAGAGTTTATTAGAATTTAAATTGTTTTTGTTATTGAAGTTGCAAGTTTTCGTAGAGTTTTATATTCCGTTACCTGAAATTGTTCGAACAACCTTTGCTGATTTTCAGAACAAATTATAATAATTCATATTTTATCAAAGGTGTGTCACTCCTTCCTCTTCTTGCTGGACCTTGGAAAGACCTTGGACCTGTGGTACTTCAGAAGCCCAGAATGTAAATAGATTTTTGTTTTGGACTTTGTTTAATTTTATTCTCTATATTCTGTGACAAATTATTATTAATTAAAAAATAGGATCTGATTAAAAATGTGACAAGTATAAACTTTTCATTCTCGTATTAAGTATTATCCTAGAAATTGTTTATTCGGTAAAGATCAATCTTTTATTATTTCAAATTTTCACAAAATAATTAACACTGTCATTAAGAACAAATTATAATATTCTATGTTTTGTTACAGATGGCATTTACCATGGGATTCGACGATTCTTATTCGATGGCGCAGGTTTCACCATGGATTCGCCGGGCCACAACATCGATGACAACGACGTTCTTCGCATCTAATCGTTAGTCGCATGCATTTGTTTCTTCGGTTACTCAACCATGTCGTAGAATGAAATGTCCGAATCGACACGGGTGACTGGTTGTATTATGTAGAATTTTTGGCGAGCATAGTGACCGCAGGTATTTATTATACCCGTGAGTAGTAACATTTTCATGTCTGTATTCTATTTATTAGCTCAGGATAGGTTTTCTTGCACATCGCGTTTTTAGATATCGATGATAATATATCAATAATAAGTATAATATTTACATATCACGATATAAAGAATTTGTAGAAACAACATACAGTGTTATATATATATATAACACTATATGTATAAGCTGTAATGGAGAAGTTTGATACCCTCAGACTTTGTTACTATGAAAATTTCAATTGAGATCGAAATTATTATAATGCTAACGATGATTTTATTTAAATCTGTTATATGATTGTATGGAACAATTTTATTATTCGAGTTCAGTATTCAGCAGAATTTTACTAAATTTGAAAATATGAAATGCAAAGATAATAAAAGCGTAATTTTATCTGTCCGCTAACGTGTATCAAATTTCACGTGCAAGAAGATACTTCGCGACAGGCAGATTCTAGAATCAAAACAAGATTTGAATGCTTCCTTGTGTTTAAAAGATTCTTTATGTTTTATTTTAGGTGTATTTTCCACTATTAGTGTGTGTGATTAGGCCGTGGAATTGCGTCGTTTTTGCTATTGATTATAATTTTCGCAGGTATGTGAATCCAATTGACAATAACAGTGCTACTACACATGTGTTGGTATTAAATTATAAATGATGATTACATCGATCGAAATACAATGGTCTATTTTAGTATATTTAGTATATTTCTTTGGACGATATATGCATGATTGTACGCGATTATGAATATTTCATTAAAATAAAAAATCAAATGTACGTAATATTTTTACGCAATGGTCGCTAGCCGATTCGTCAGTCGATTTCAGGGAAATGGTACGTATACTAGAGTGTGAATGTTGTTTGTGAAGCTCGGGTGTCGGAGGCGTCCCGGGACGTTTCTCTAGTGTAGGCCCTTGCGCCCGGGTTATGCGTGAGAACTGTGGAGCAAGTGTGCCTATGCGCTTGTTTTGCCACCTCTTAAATTTTAAATATAAGTATCCGGGTAGGATAGGTAGTATACTTTCTGGTGTGAATGAGTATAACTATAAGCAGGTAGGGCTGGGCAGGTTGGCACAGTTTGTCGTCGGGTAGGCGCGTCTTCGCGTGTCCAACCTGTTTCAGGATACCTGTTTTGAAAAATCGACGATGAAGCTGACACCACGAATGGAACATGCCATTTGTCTCGGGCCTTGCCTATCGATTTTTTGAATTCCGCGGTCGCGGTCGCGGTCACGCGTAGAGAATACAAGGCTACGAGCCAAAGAGGCCCGGCATATTGCCGTAGAAGAGGGCAACTACTAATGGCTTCCCATCTTCTGGATAATCCAGAAAATGGAAAGTCATTCTCGTTACTACTTTGTTACTATGCTCGCTTTTAGTATTTATAATAGTAGTGTCCTTTTTTTGGCCGACATATGTGTTGTGTGTATATGAGTATAAAATACTCTGATATGTTTTAAAATCGATTCATGCGTTCCCTTAAACGCAGGTAATAACCGAAATCAAAAAAGGGGAATACTAAATTTATTAAACACCGTATACACATATATATGTGCCGTTAAAGAGTATAATATTTTGTTCAATGTGAAAGCAGAAAGGATGAAATTACATAATTTTGTTACTAGGGATAAGTAGAAGGGGAATATATTATCTCATAATTTGATGAAACTTGAGCTTTCCTTTCTAAAGTTAAATTTCCATTACATATATGTGTATATATCAATCTGACTTGCGTGTATATCATACATACACACCGCGCTACCTTAATTACTTTATCGATCGGATCAGTGAGAAATTGATCCAAATGGTGGATCTTGCCACTTGAATTCCTCTTGATAAGTGACGTAAATGACCCAATAGCAGACATTGAGTAGCCCAAAAGAAGCGGGAAATACGACTCGCGCCACTTTGTCGATATAAGACACGCTATTTATGTGTCTTGCGATCTTTTCACCTTTCTTCCTGCAATTTCCAGCTGCTTCCCTTTGTCTGCGCCTCCTACGATTAAAATAACAAGAATCGATAACACAAGAATCGAAAACAGCGAAGGAAATTTCTACCTGAACTCCTCATCGCCAGCAAGGCAGTACAGAAATTGTCGCCATTTCGGTATCCACACTTCCGTTTGCGTTTGTCTTTCCATCGTTGATGGTTTCGACGTAACGGAGACTGTCATCGATCCTCTTCCGTAAGAGACGGATTCCTAAATATAAATTTGTTTGAAGGTGTACAGGTTGAGTCAGATTATGCGGCAAGAATATTGAGTTGAGTTTAAACGATAAAGAAAAGTCAAATCATCGATGTTTGGTAAGTTGGACGTTATATTTACATTAACATCATAAACATCGCATAACAAAGAACTTCTTCTTCGAGGTACGTCTATTATCGTCTCTGGGTGAACCGTTTGAGGACTGCGCGACACAATACCGCAAAACCCATCCTGATAGTCGGTTCCACTCTCATTTTCCAACTCTTCCTCGTCCAAAGGAATTTCTCCGCTACCAACCTGATAGAAGGGTGTTACAAGTCGAAGAAAAAGTAACGTCGGTTTTATGAATTTTGTGGAACATAAATCAATGTACGTGCTATAGTTATTATCGTTTTATCATATTTATTCATTCGACTTTTACTAAATACGTGCTAGGTATTAAAATTAAGCATTATAAATAGATACCTTTGTAAAGTAGTGCACACCGGCGAATTCCAACAGAGTAGCGATACAGTATCCAAAACTCATTAACAAAAACCAATCAAGGGCAGTGGCGTATCTAACTTTAGGCAAGTCTGTTCTGGAATCGAGACTAATCGTGGACAGTGTCAAAACGGTAGTAATGCCTGTAATAATAATTTATTTGATATTGTTTTCAAGTATTTTTGGAGAAATTTGTGCACTACGAGGGTTCGTGGGAAAGGTTGTTGGTTCGCGTTGGTCTCGAGCCTCCCAAGATTCAACCAAAGATTTGGTCTTAACATTTTATACGTAAAGAGTGTAGAATTTTGTGACTATATATCATACGATATTATACAAGTATATTATACGAGTATACGATAGTTGTTGATTTTTCACCAGCGAACAAGTTGACAAATATTTTATTTTATGCATATATTCTGTATGTTCGAAGGGACTGACTTACCTAGACCAACTCGATCGCTAGTAGCTTCACGATGAATCCAGAAAGACACCCAACTTAGGACTACTATTAAAACACAGGGTACGTAAACCTGACAGAACCATAAAGAGAAGAATATTACAAAAGGAAAAGAATAATTTTTTATTCGTTAATTTCATGAGTATTATTTGTTGGAGAGATCAGAACGTCGAGTTAACGATTAACTAAAATTATGCAACGAGCTAATTTATTCGTATCAACTTACTTGGATGAGAAAATAACCGGTGTTTCGTTGCAAGTTGAACGAAACTTGAAGAACTGAAAATTCCCCTTCGCGACGAACAAAAGTTAAATTCCTGTATGGTGAACCCATCAGATCGAACTGTGAAAGAGCCATTCCAGGGACGAAATTTACGGAGGAGCCCTCCTGCCATTCGTAAATTAATTGACCGGACGTATATGCATCTAAAAACGTACAATATTAAAATTAAAAAATATTAGGAAGGCTTCCAATCTAACGTATTCGATTACGATTAAGTTATATCTATTATTTCAATTGTTCGACGTACAGCAGAGATCATATCCGCAACATTTCAATGAATTTCATCCTTTAATTTCTTTAAAAGTTGTCGAATGTAGAGGAAACAATTTTGTTACGCCTCGCATCATTTTCTATCGTATTGGAAAATGATAATATCTACGTACTTTATCGGATAGAGAGAGGGCAAGCAAATAAAAGGCAGACACTATGGGATTCCGAAACAAACAGGAAATTCACGTGTATCATAAAACACCGGCTGCCAGGATAATATAGGTATATGTACGTATATACGTATGCATATTTTTACTTGGTAATAATCACTCGTGACATATGTCCAATATCTCTCTATATAAATCTTCGATAGCGATTCTTTACCGAAGATATCAAAATGCATTTATTTATCTTTTTAGTATTAATTGAATTTAATTAGTTTCCGAGTTGTTGGTAAAGAAGAAATAGCGTTCCTTGTACTTTTGTAGTTACTGAGTTGCTGGTAAAGAAGGAACGGCGTTCCTTGTACTTTTTGCTGGAGGAGTCTTGCAAGTAAACTTGGGAATGTCACCACGAGAGGGCAGTCGTGTCGGTACTGCATCGGTATAAGGAAACTATATCAGTTTAGTGCATTTAAATTCATTTTTTCTAAAATTTTGATTTCTAAGTTACGTTATTGTTGCAGCAAATGAACGATATATATAAATATATATATATAATATGTATACATAATGTATGTAGCCAGCAGACAAAGATTAGAAAAGTATTGAAAAATTAACGAACCATCCGTATCAAAACATATAAGAAATAGAAAAATTTATCTGAGACAAAAATTGGAAATACAAGATACAGTTCGTCTTTTATAATATCGATTCGATCTCGTCTACTTTCTGGCTAGCAAAACGCACGTTATTACTCGAAAGGCTGAAAACATTTGACAAGAGCCTTTCTTGTTACGAGCATTCGAATCGTTTTAAAGATACTCACAACTTCCGAGAATAAGCGGACAAGATTGTCGATCCATGGGAAAATTTCGAAGCTCCATTGGACACTTTGCTTTTATAGTAAGCCTGTTGTAAACACGAATATAACGTATGGTTGCAATCCACGTTAAATTAATATTACATTATTTTACGATTTCCGTATTATTACTATTAGTTACGGTGTTTAATATGCAAATGAAATCTTTACATTAATAACAACCTCATGGAATAAAGTATATCTCCATCTTGCGAGATTCTTAATAATTTATTCGGCACCGTGATGGTATGCACGTAGCTGTGTTTTCCATTATAAAAATACGTGTCCGGCCTCCAGATTCTTTCCAACATTTTGATGCTCAAGCTGAGCGACTTTATCGGGCCCAAGAAGCTTAAACGAGAGTCGCGCCAAGATTGTCGAAAGTAACAATCCATCGAATAATCCTGTAAGAAGTAACACGTACTATCGTTAGTAACAGAAACGCCATCCTGTTCTTTTTGCGGACTACGAAACTGAAAGATGAATAAAACGTATACATATCGCACGTAGAAGAAGTTGTTCAACTTCTTCGTGGACGTGGATAATCGAAATTTTTCGATAAAATTAACGTTTACTAAAAAGAAGAAGAAGAAGAAGAAAAAAAAAGAAGAAATATCCGAAGAATTATTCGACCGAGAAATTTGTCCACGCTTTCTATAATTTTGAGCCATCCGTTAGGCGCCTGACAAATTCCATCACGGAGAAATGTCGTGACTTTAGACGGCGATCCAATCGTCAGGCCACTGCCAAAGGAGCAGTTTTTTCAAGCGAACTCTGTGCTTCACCGAAGAATTTGGATCATTTATTTGCACGTCTGACATGTTAAACTTACCATGTCAAGTTCCGACACAGGACCCATGCTTCTTATCAGAATATTGGTTTTTACCACGGTTGGCGTTCCTAGGAAAGAAAACGCGCGATTACATGGTTTATAAACTGAAAAATCAAGATTAACTAGCGTAAAACATCGTCTATACATCTTGAACCACGTAGGATGCCTACGTTTACTGGAACGCACCTTCGTGCCGACACCATGGCAAGCAGCCCGCAGCTATTTAGCCTTACCACGACTTTACGACTGTGTCCAGGGCTGGGCCAGCAAGGAACGCGGCATGCAGCGTTGGAGCGAATGTTCGAAGAGACGATAGTCGGAGATTCAGAGTCGCCGAGCCGCGAGGCCGGGGCTAGAAGAGCGTTGGGTCGAAGAAACGCATCCACGCCACGCTAAATGTGTCACACGGCCGAAACCTAATCCGACACTCGACCATTCTGATTCAAACGCATAAAGGACAAGCCACGGACCAGGATACCAAAGCGGTAACGTCAAGATACCGCATACAGACGTCACACGTCAACAGGTTGACCGAAATTTTGTACGCCTTGTTTCTTTGGAACATGACTCTCGCTTTCGGCTTAAAACCCGTAAAACGTGTCGTCCTAGCCGAATATTTTGCGGCCCGGACAGCCTACCACTGTAGAGCCAAAGTTTCAGTTGTCTTTCAATGAACAACGGTATCGATTATTTGAAAATGAACGACGTTGGCGATTTGGAGGATTTGGAGGACGAGCATATCTTTGAATCAACTAATCACGCGATCGGGCAAAGTGGGATTATCGTCGATCTCATCTGATCGAATTAATTCGGTTTATCAGAATTACGTAAAATGCATAATAGTAATAATACGCGATCAGTGTGAAATATGGAACGGTATCGCGTCGAAACGCGTCCATCTTTTGACGATTGGTATTGTTAGTCGTAACGCGAATTGCTTGGCCAGCAGAAAGTAGACGAGAAGTTTTTCCCTGCAATCGTAAATAAGACGACCTGCCTCCGGCCGACAGACGCTTACCCGTAAAGCGCAGTTCACTCGCATTTTGGAAATATTTAGCTTTATTTCATTTTAGAAACAAACACCCACGGTCTAACAACGAACTTGATCAGAGTGCATATAAATTTTTGAGTAGGACGATGAATAGGACTGGCTAAAAGGAGCAACGAGAGGGTGGCTGCTACATAGAGGAGAAAAGAAAAATAATACATAGACAGACCGACTGAAACGAGTACAGAGGGATATAATCGAGAGAATAGTTGGGCGTTCTTTTGGATGGAAAAAAAAAAAAAGAAAAAGAAAATAAGGATGATGGAAAATTGGGACCACGTGTCAGGGATAAAGGCGATTTCGAAGGGATAGTTTTCTTCGGCTGGCTGCAATCCAACTTTCCGCGTGTTCTATTCGTATCGGACCGGCTCCTATTTTTCCCCTTTCCGCCCGATCACTTGTCAAAGATCGTTACAATGCTCCAATTTTTTCGTTGTAAACATTTCAAGATCGATATTCCACAAAAACGCTACCCCTTCCTTTTAATCGCTGTAATTCGCTGATTCTCAGCCGCAACTCTCGCGATCGTTTAATCCTTTCATCACGAGGATCGAATTAATCCAATTTGCTCGGAGCGACCCGATCGAGCGCGAACAAAATTTTATGAACGAACAATTGTTTCGATTAGGCAGGAAAGTTATCGTAATTGATTTTTACACGGTGTAAATTATTACCGTGTTAAATAATAAACGTGTCGAAGGTTGTCTCTTTACCTTTTCCGTGAGTAGGCAGTTGATTGTTCTCGTAGTTCATTAGAAGGTTCTCAAGAACCATCGTGATGTTTTTGGAAACAATGTCGTTGACAGTCCCTCTGGTCAGCGTAGCTTTCGAAGAAGCCTTCGAGGACGTGGAAGAAACATGGAGCGCGTGGTTCCGATTTTTCCACGATGACAGTAATATAAAGAGTAGAAACCTGCAAAAGTCAAATGTCAGCTTACCGAGCGATTGTTAATCATTTTATTTAATGTCCCATCGACTATAACGCGGTCATTGTCTCGTGAACACGTTAGCATCGTTTCCACCTTTGAATAATGTTATATCTAATATTAATAAGAATGGCACTGTCACCACCGTAAACGTCACAAGCTTCTTTCTTCGTTTCTTTCGCGATATTTCACGATCGTTCGAGGCTTAAACTATTTAATGAAACACCTTAAAAATCGACACGTACTCGACGATCATCGTTGTGAAACGTTATCTTAGAGATAGGGATTTTGCGCGTGGTATAGAGAAATTTGTGAAAAAATCTTGTTTTCGATGGACTTTTCGCAAAAAGGGCACCGGAAGGGCTTAAAGGGCGATTCTGACGTAACGAGGGAGAACGTTCACTCGAAACATCGAGGGGCAGCCTCGTCGGAAGTTGCTGAATCCGCGGCTAAGGAGAGCACTTTTCTACTCCTCTTCCCCTCTTCCCCTCTTCCATTCCCTCTTCTTCTGCAATTGCCTCTCGGCCTTCTCCCTGCTTTGCCACGTGAAAACCGTTTTTTTTCTTTCGGCGAACCACGTTTGAATTTTTCCATTGCCTGGACATCGTGCCAAACATCTTGCTCGTTACGCACACCGTTCGAAGTAGTCGAAACAGGAGAACCGCGTGAATCGATGTCGTCATGTAAAATTATAAAAGTGGGTTTTTTAAAGACTCGTGCACGGCAAATTATTCGAACTGGAGTTTTTAACGTATCGTTGAATGCTGATATCTCGACTTTGTAGGTACTGACATTGCTACTTGCTGCACCAAGCCATAGGTTTATGTTATAAAAATATAAACGTAGATTATTCAGCAAGTACGAAGGCACGAGAAACGTATGCAAAGCTGCCAAACAGAAATTACAATAGTTGTGCTGGCTCGTAAAAAGCCAATAATCAACGAGCAGATACAAACTGACGAAAGAGTGGTAATTATTCTGTTTGCGGCTACCGCAGGTACACGTTTACCGGCTACTCGTACACTTTAATTTCAACTTTTTCATTAACGGTCTGTATCGATATTGCCATATTTGCGAGGCTAGCTAAATAATCGACGCGGAATGCAGATCCTTGCCAGTGCTTTCATTACCATAATTTACTTCCCCGTTTAATCCTTCGTTTCTTAATTTAAAAAACGTCTCTAAACGTAGCGAGTGTATACGGCAACTTATTCGATCGATTATCCTTTTACCATACTTATTTGTGCTCTTCCTTCTTGCTGGCATACTTGTCTCTGAGATTCGTAAGTATTTACGAACCGAATATCGTGTTTTCAACTTTGTCAAATTGGAAATATAGGTAGCCAATTTAGTAGTCAAATAATGAAACATTCCACGTTTGGATTATCATCTTTTTTATAGATTTTTTTTTATTTTTAAGATATCAGGATATCTTGTTCCGGCATAAGAAAAGTCAACGAGGAAGAAACGTATGGGACGAAGAAACAATGTGTCGAGCCCTGAAAGTGGTTCGAGAAAAGAGAACGGGGTGCCTGAAATCGCGAAACCACTTTCGACTCCCCAGAACCACCTTATTTCTGCTTTGCGAGAAGATGCAATCATACTTTAACGCAATTGCTTTAAAGCGGAATTTTATTAGAAAAAAAAGGACGAAACAAGAGGAATAAGACTATTTTTCTTATAAGAGCGAATATTGGAGAAACAAAATGGTATTTCATATTTGACTACTCTTCTTTGCTTTCGGAACGACACGGTCCATCGATGGAAATGGAACGAAAGAGCGTACTTACGTTAACATTTCGCTGCGCCTTTTCCTCGACTTTGATCTTCGACGATGGATAAAGCGACACCGAGAAGTTTTGAAAAATTAAATAAGCGCGAACCGAATACCGACACTCGCGGGGAAGATCTACGCGCGATTCATGCGACGGATCCTCGTGGATCTCCCACCTGGTGGACCAAACTTTCTGCCGCGCAAGCTCCAACAATCCTGCCTTCCGCGACGTTCAACGAACTTTGTTATCGTTTATTCGTTTCTTCTTTATTCCTTTGTACCGCACGTTCGACCATTGACAATGTTATCTGGCGGTTGCTCGCTTTTTACAATTTTTTTTTTTTTTTTTCATTCTACCTTCAGTCGTGTTTGACGAAATATATTGAATTTACGGAGCTTTGTGCGAGTACAGTAGGGCGAAGTGAAATCATACGTAAAGAATACATAAGCGAAAGAACGACGATCAAAAGGAATTAGCAGTGGGGATTTCGTTACTATCGTTTAATTTCGCGTAATAGGCAGATTATCTTTGATCGAAGTTATTCGACTAACGAAATTCTCTTCTTCCTTTTCATTGGCAAGCGATGCAAAGGGGAAACTAGTTACGAAGAAAAAACGAGAGTTACGCACGTTTCCATCGTATATTGTTCGACGATTATTTAACGTCCGAGAAATTACGCACTAACGTACGTATTTGTCTTTGTGGTGGAAAGATATAAAAATGGCGTATCGTCTGCGGTACCATTTTACTACTTTTCCGGCGTAGAAAAAGAGGAAGATGGTAAAAAGATCTCAGATACGTAGGTGGATCGTGTAGAGCAGCTTGGCTAGGTGGTTGGCGACGACGATTTTCAGATCATTACGGAGTTGATAATTTCCCACGTACCACGATGCGTTTCCTATGTAAAACTGCTAATTTAGCAATGTGGCTTTTAGCAAGATTGTTTCGTAGACGAGAAGTAGCTGGTCTGTGCTTAATTTCGCGCGTTTGCTGGTGAGCCAGTCGTTAAAGAATACATAACAGTGGAACGTCTCCGTATTTAATGATTTATCGCATCCTTACGAAAGGAACTCTGCCGTGTAACGCGTCTTTGGTACTGTTAGCTCTGGGTATTGATCACGATCCCTAAAAAAAGGTTGGCACATTTATAAAATTGTAAAACTAGCGTGGTAGTTTCAGTGGTAGGAGCACGGGCGATCCGGAATTTTCCTGATAATTGACACTAATCGATACGCGGTAAAAATTGTAAAACCGCGTGGCAAGTTGCGCGGAACTAGGGAACCGGTTGATCGATTGACGAAAATAATTATTGTATCGCGGCAAAAGTCGTTACATCATTGCGGAGAAAGAACGTAACTCGAAGCAGGAATTTTAAAGTGAAATTGTAGAATCGGTGGCGTTGACAATTTCGTAGGATGCGTGACTCGCACCGTCGCGTTTACGCTCCGTAAATAACGAGTCTTAATAAATAAGGGCTGTGCCTGGCGGAGAAAAGAAGGATGAAAAGTGCGAAGATAGGAATAGATTATCGCGAAACCACTTGTTTCGATATTGCCGAGGACAAAAGTACACGTTCGGAGGGGAAGATCGATGGAACGGTAATCTGGTAAGGTGAACGACTCTCGATGCCGGTGTGTGTTTTGCGGAGGCATCTGAAGGGTGGCTCTGCTTCGATCGTGGCGTGGAAATCAAAAGAGGAAGAGAAAGGAAGACGGCCAGAGATAGAGAGAGAAGGAAGGACAGAGGCAGAGGCAGAGGCAGAGAAGCGAAGAGACACGAGGACCGGCTCTGTGTCACTAGGTCGCGGTGAAACGGGGCTGCACATGCGTGGTCCATTTTGCGCCAACCTCCGGACCGCCTCGGGAGCCGAGGAATGCCAAGTACCCAGAGATACGGAGGCTGGTGTTATCGGCGTGCAAAGAGAAGCGAAAGATAAATAGGTGAGAGAGAACTGATAGGGAAGCCGGCTTCGAGAGTACTAGCAGTGCAAGTGTGAAACACCGATACGAAACGAAACGTTTGGTAGTAGAGGGGAGAGGTTGAGGGTGGGAATGGCAGGCAGGGAGAGACGTACGAGAAACAGGTTGACTAAATTCGATAAAGAAGGGACGATGGTTGGAACAAGCGAACAGGTGAACAGGCTTTCTACAGGGTTTCTATAGGGCTTGTACAGGGCTTGTACAGGGCTAGTACAGGGTGTCGCGCAACAAGCAATAGCGTTTGTCTTTCTTGAGGTTATATATCGATGATTAGTCGACAATCGCGAGGTGTGCACTGTACAATTTTTTCGTGGACCGTTGGACGCTTCAACGACGCGTCGCTGTGGCAGAGATTTATCGCCAACGTCGGTCGTCATCCGTCGTGCAAACACAGACAGATGTACGAGATATTGGACGCGAATCGTTCTGCGCGCGATCAAAGACTTTGAAAGCTTTTTTACCTCGTGCGACGTCGTGTTCGTGAGACGTGGTGTGCTCGGGAACTTGGGATACGTGGCGGAGCGGTCGCGGGGCAGCTAGAGGAGGTCGTTCGACCGATGTCAAAGATATAAGATATAAAAAGTTGTTTCACGACGTCCTGTATATTTGGCCAGTCGAGAAACCTCGCAACATGGCGAATGAAATTGGAATTACAAGTGAGATTGTTCGAAAAGAGGCTCGCAGAAGAGAAATTGAAGGGAAAATGGAAAGTAATTACTCGTACGTTGTATGAGAGGGAAAAAGGCAGCGTGGAAGGTGAAGTAAAAAATGTGCAGAGCTCGAGAGGAAGAGTGAAAGTTTAAGAAAGTGAGAAAGAAAGATGGATGGACAGATGGATAGATAGATTGAGAGAGAGAGAGGGAGAGAAAGAGGGGAGGTTGGAACGATAAGGAGAAACGTATCCTAACAGAGAAGCCAAAAGGAGGTTGGTAGAGGGTGATAGCGAAGGGGTAGCGAAACGGGGATGGGTATGCGGAGAAGGCGAGTGGCGCGCAGTATCCGAAGCGTCGGAAAATACCGTGGACGACGGCGTCGACGTTGGACAGTGCTGGTGAACGAAGCTGTCTGTTCGGTAGTGAGAAAGTGTGCCCTTTTTAGGGCTGCCGTGCCAGCAACAGCGAGAGGCACTGACTCCTGGCCCGAGACAAACCGTCGACGTCGTTGCATCCGCTGCACGCGACGAGTACACCGTTCTTTCGAACGATTCTTCCAATTTTTCGGAAAACCTTGTTCCCATCTTTAGATCGACCCTCGATTCCTCGTAAGAGGAATACACGCATGACAAACGTACACGGTAGCCGCGACAAACGCGAAGAAAATATCGCGCAAAGATTTTTATCGTATGGAATTAACATAAAAACATGGGACTCTGGATGGCGATTTTGACGAAATATCGCGAGCCAAAAGGCGAATCATCGTCATCGCAGAAATTAAAAGGACGCGCGTACATGCGTTTTGCTTTCACTTTCACCTTCTCCGGATACTCGTATAAGTAAGCGACGCTTGCGTGAGTATAGCCGATGCTTGTCGCTCTAATTAATCATTTTTTGACAATTCTGCTGCCAAAGCAGGAATCCCAAGTTACTTATGTCGATGGTCAGCAATTGTTACGAACGAAAGGATACGATTTATACTAGAATTTTATCTATAGCGCATCTTTCGTTCAACTGCTTCTTTAGCCGAGTTGTAACAGTTTGATGTTTGCATCGTTGTTAAAAGTAGCTTGTATAGCTGTCTGTATCAGGTATGCAAGAGACGAAAGATTAGACGACCAGTCGGTAGGCGAAAAGGGTCAAGGACGGAAATCAGACCGGTTCTGATTGCAGTTTCTGGCAGCTCGATGTCGAGGTGCAAGGACCTATCGAGATGACGTCCTCTTCTACCTGCTGACGTAATTCCGGAGGATGCATCGCAGGATGTGGCTGCAGCAGACGTTTCTCTTGCTGCAGATGGTTCACCTGATTGCTTGGTAATCGTTTTATCAACATTAACTTCATCTTCATCGAAAAACTCTACTTTCGATACTTTGGTTCGCTAGCAAAGGAAGAACGAAAGGTCGATAAATAAAAATTGCATCGAAATAAATCCACGACTTTTAGGAAGAGAACATTTTTATTGCAAATTTATATATATATATTAATCTCGTATTCGGTTTCAAAATCTTTCCTGGTAATCCGTTTATTCGCAATACACCGCGATACGCTTAGATAACGATCGTAAAAACATAAGCACGTTGCGTCATTGAGGAGATGATAGAGCACCCGCGTATATTCGTTTCGTTTCTGTCTTGATCCTTTTTTCCAAGCAATGCGTTGATTTTTAGGGCCAGTCTTGAAAATACAGGGCTGTCTGACAGATTAGAAAATGTGACGCAAACTATATCGCGGATCCTCGATGGTTACGATATTCGATTGAGGCCAAATTTCGGCGGTAAGTGCATTTTAAGTTTCTTCGTCCAAAGTATAATTAAGCATAATCTGCACGATGTTTGTAACTTGATGTTTACCTGTTTGTCATTTTTAGAAATCGGTATAGCTGTCCTTTTTGAGCGTAAAACGTATTTCTATAAGTAACAATTCGGACAACGTATAGCTCGGGCCTTTAATAATATCAATAGCAGAAGAAAGGATAGAAATACTCGTTTTATCTTTCAACCCAGACAGTGTCAGACCAGCTGCGAATACAAAAATCAGTCGTGTAACTTTTAGGAAATGTCACGTGCTATAATATTTTCAAACGACTTATCTCAGACGTTGACCAACTAAAGTCAACGTAAAGAGAATTTATCGAGCGATCACGAATGTCTTACGGGTCAGTGATCGCGCCGGAATTCCAATTAATCCGCTTAACGATGCCAAGTAATTTCTTTAATCCCCGTTGATTGCTCGACCTATAAAAGACGAATTAGATATACGCGAGTCCTTTTTGTTACTCGTTTCCTCCTTTTATCTTATTTTATACAGATTTCTATATCTAATTCTCTCAGGAGAGCCCCTGTTGGTTGGCATGGACCTTACGATCGCGAGCTTCGATGCAATCTCGGAAGTAAACATGGTAAGCATTATCAAGGGGCTCGTAAGAAAACCGACCCTCGTCAAACTCGACTTTTTGCGATATTTTAGATAGTAATACGTTGCAGTGCAAGTTGGATTTACAGGATGATGGAATGGATATTATGAAAAATGATCTATAGTCGGTCAGAAGATTCTACGCACGCTTTTTAAATATAAAATACAAAATATTATAACGAAAACATCCATTTTACGAATCTTTCTGATACGTCAAGACGCGTATCGTTCGTATAATTTATTTATTGCCACTTTTATTAAGAAACATGAGTAAATTCGTTTCAATATATCGTTCGATGCTTACAGCGCTCGGGTCTTTTAGCTTTTTGCGATTGAATTCCATCGGTTTATGGTAAAATGTGTTGTTGCTTACAGAAACGATAACGGTGTTCTTTTTACCGCAGGATTATACGATAACGATGTATTTAAATCAGTATTGGAAGGACGAGAGACTGGCGTTTTCTCAAGAAGAGGAGGTTCTCACTCTCAGTGGAGACTTTGCGGAAAAGATTTGGGTTCCAGACACGTTTTTCGCCAACGACAAAAACAGGTACGTCGGAACAATTTCATGAAACCGCTACATTTTCTGCTAAAGAGGAATAATTCTGATCAAAGTTTAACGAATCCGAGAACACTTTACAAACTTTCAAACACTTTTCCAGTAAACGATCACCAGTTTCAACTAGAATTTTCTGATTTACCTTTCGCTGGCCGTGAATTTTTATATTCTCTCCGTTATTGATCCTCGAACAGCAGAGTCCGAATCAATTCTGACACGCGCGTATATGAGGATGAGGCATCTAAAACCACATAGAACGACTCGGCTGTTTTTACGATAGGAACAAGAGCATCGGAGTAAATTTAGTTAGACTTGAACTTTGTTTCGTTTCGAGATCTTCTGGTGGTCCGTTTTAGATGCCTCGATCTATATTTATCTTCCTGTCGTTTTCATCAATTGGCAAAGATACGATAGTGTGAAAGGTGAAATGCGATTAAGAAAGAAAATGTTGATTTTCGATTTGTTCGCAGTTTCCTGCACGACGTGACCGAGCGCAATAAACTCGTTCGGTTGTCCGGAGACGGATCTGTCACTTATGGCATGAGATTCACGACGACCCTGGCCTGCATGATGGATCTGCACTACTATCCGCTCGATTCGCAGAACTGCACCGTAGAGATCGAAAGCTGTACGGTCGATATTACCTGTCCTAGCTCTTTCCCCCTTCTATCGATTCCTTTCGCTTCTCTCTTCTCTAAGTACGGTAGAGCTCCACATATCCGAAGAAATAAGCAAGCGAAAACATTTGGACAATGGAATGTTCGTATAGTGGGACAATCGCTTTCCTCGTACCGGATATCGTTTATTTAAATAGAGTTCGAGAAAATCGAGTTCGAACGTTCATCGAGTATACTTGAACTGCTTTTCGTATTTTTTTGATAGACGGATACACTGTGCTGGACGTGGTAATGTATTGGAAACAAACGCCGGTCCGTGGTGTCGAAGAAGCGGAACTGCCACAATTCACGATAATCGGTTACGAAACGAACGATCGTAAAGAGAGGCTGGCCACTGGTATATACCAGAGATTATCTTTAAGCTTCAAACTTCAAAGGAACATCGGATACTTTGTTTTCCAGACCTATTTGCCTAGTATCTTGATCGTGATGCTAAGCTGGGTCAGTTTTTGGATAAATCACGAAGCAACCAGTGCTAGAGTAGCTCTCGGTAAACATATGGAATTGTTTCCCTGTAGATCGTAAATCCTAACACTTACGACTGATGTAGAAGTTCGTTGGCTACAAAAGCCTTCTGTCTACTTATATATTAAATTATCTATTCGAAAACAAAAAAGTCCTTTCAATGTATCGTAGCAAACTTCGATTATAACAGTCTATTATTACGTAAATCGCCGATCGTCACGCTATATTTTCCCTTTGTAGGTATAACGACAGTCCTTACAATGACCACGATATCCACAGGTGTACGTAGTTCACTGCCACGTATCAGCTACGTGAAAGCTATCGACATTTACTTAGTAATGTGTTTTGTTTTCGTGTTCGCTGCTCTCCTCGAGTATGCAGCGGTCAATTACACTTATTGGGGCGCCAGAGCCAAAAAGAAGACAAAAAAAAAAGAAACCGACGACAAAAAAGTAATTTCCTCGAAATCAGGTAAGATTTTCTTAATTAGGTTTTCTCTGTTTGATATTTAAATGTCGAAAAAGACCTTATCCATTTGGAATCCGTGGAAACTTTACAGGAAGCAAAACAAGTTCTCCTTTTCCTGGCTCAACGGAAGCGGACATAATAGAGCTTCAAGATCTCAGAATGTCTCCCCTGCCAAGTATAAGAAACAGATCAGGCCTAGTTAGTAGTAGTTCGACGCCTGGAACCGGAAGAGAACATGATCCGGCCAAGTTTCCTCCTAGCTTTCGAATTTCCAGAGTCGCGGCCTACAATACATATGGGAGAAACGCTGGCCTCAGATACAGAGGCCCTAAACAACATAAACCTAAGGTAAAGCAGGGATGTTAATGAACCGTGTCGATGACCATTTAAAAAGAAAAGAAAAAGAAAATGAAAGAGAAACTTAACAACGAGGAAAAATTATTATTGATTGCAGGTACTACACGCGATACGGAGAGGAGCATCCGTATTGCGCGTGTCGATGCCGAAGATCAAAGACGTGAACATTATCGACAAATATTCGAGAATTATATTTCCAGTCAGTTTTATGCTGTTCAATGCCATTTACTGGGTATTCTATTTCCTCTGAGCCTAGCCGTCGCAACAGTCTCGTGCCATCTGCCGTACGAAGAAAGATAAAAAAGAAAAAAGGACCAATCCATAATCGAGAATTTCCAAGAATCTCAATGAAAAGGAAATCAATTCTATTTGAACTTGAATCAAATTTTGAAATTAGATTCCGAATAGAGTCGACGTTCGGGCCACGATTGAAATCAAAATCTTCGTCATTTTCGATCGAAGGGAGCAGGTATCGAAAGTACTGAATCGAAAGCTGCCAATATTTATCGACGAGGAAATATTTTCAAGGTATATCGATTTATAATCTTGAGACATAATAATATTTTAGAAAATACGTTCCTATTCGATATTTCAATTCGAATGGATTGCAGTGCGCGGTGCAAATGGTACTGTTATTCGAGAATTTTTTTTTTTTTTTTGAATAACGTCAGCTGGAAAAATCATTTAAAAATCGATAACTTTTCATTATTATTATTCAAACCTGTCATTTACAAATCAAGCGATTAACGGTTCATCTAAAACAAATTGAGATTACAAGCCAGAGACCGTACTTCGAAATTAAAAAATCGTTAACTCCCGTAATTGTTGCTGATATCGGTATCTGATGGTATTTCCATCCAAATCGAGAAAAGTCGTTAAACCAAGAAAAATCGTTTGAAATGAGAGAAGCATAAATTTTAGAAGCATATATCATAAATTAGAGTAGTTCTCGATTAAAACTACTAATTATCATTACTGTAGGTAAAAGATATTGTCACTGTTGTCGATAATGTCAGTATTTTCCAAAGCGTGTCTCATACATGTTATCATACGAGGTTATCTTAAAACTATACAGTAGGACTCCGTTCATATGAATTTGTGGAGGGACAAGTTGGTTCGGATAACCAGATATTTTATATAATAATCGTTCTGTTAACGAGATAAATATTTTATGAATTAATAGGATTAATAGATTCCAAAAATTTGCTCCTGCTACAAACTTGTATCGACTGCGAAGCACGAGAGCGTGCCACACAGCGTGTGCCCAAAGTTGAATCCCGTATGTCCATATAGACTTTACGGTCGATTATACAGTTTGTTTTTAGACGATGGTTTGGAAAGTCTAGTGGTAAATCAGTGCTTGTCTAATTTGTTCTATCCTTTTGCGAATGATATCTTATCGTTAGACGTTCGTACAAGTCGATCGACACTCGACGATGGTTGAGACGATAGGAGCTCGGCTAAAGTTCAGTTAGCCGGGCGCTACTACAATTTCACGTATATAAACGGAGTTCCACTGCATCTTCAAAATTTTTACTTTCGATAAATAAATAATACAAAATAAACAATCGCAACGATTGTAAATCTTTTTATTTATACGTCAACATCTTTCGATACATGTACCATACACGACTATCGAAATGAATGTATACATTTTTTAACGTGAGTGTGTATACGCACACGTACATTACAATGTTATATACATATACATGGTTTCATAATTAATAATCCAATTGTTGATAAACATTTGTTCATTTACACGAACGACGACAGTCTTTGATACGTACAGGAAATTAGACTTAATCTTCCGTTCGTTGGTAAAATGTATGAATTGGGAAAACTTTAGTTCTCCATTCCTCCAACGTTAATTATCAATTCGAGAAATCGTCTTACAGCCTACACTCTCTATATTTTCGACGATAATAAGTAAAAATTGGTTTGAGAAACATTCCCATACGTCACGTACAGCGCACTATTTCTCAATGTAGAACAGTACAGGCATGGTAGTAGTTGTAAATGGAAAACGAAGAAGGAGAAAGAAGAGAATAAAAAAAGTATTTTCGGTATCATTAGTCCAAAGCTTAAGAAATCGTTGGAGCTTTAATTTGAACGGTGAGAACGGTGAGAACGACGAGAAAAGATGATCTAACGAATGTGAGTACGCGTGAGTGAGAAGAGAAAAAAAACTGTCTTTTTCTAGGGAATATTTTTCTGAAACATTGAAAATGCGATCCTTATAGATTGCGCGTGGTAATGTTAATTATTTTAATATAAATCGTATCTGTAATTTTAAGGCAAATTAAATTTAGCGACTTGAACAACTGTATGCTATTTCTACTATACCAATTTTATTCTATCCTTACCTCGTCTTTGTCATCCGTGGACACCATAGGTGACTTAGATACTTATTTTTCTTGTACGCTGTTTTTTCCATGTGGCCATTGTCGGCATATTGTCAGCTCTGTGTTTAAAGCCCTTCGTCCATGTGTATCCTTTACCAGAATCTTCAAGTATTCTTCTTAGATCTTTTCCGACGCTTCTACATTCTTGCACCTCCTCGTTACATGATCCAGGCTCTCATATCGTCTTTCACAAAATCCGTATCTCTTGTTTTACTTCGCTTTCCGATGTTTGCTGCCTAATTCCTCGTTACAGGATGATGTAATATGGATGTATTATGAAAAATGATCTATAGTCAGTCAGAGAATTCTACATACACCTTTTAAATATAAAATATTATTGCGAAAACGTTTATGCCATTTTATTTTGTTTTTCAATACATACATCGCATAGTTATAATACAGAGATGGCGGCTTTTAAAGCTACTAAGAAGAAATAAATAATTGAACGGGGCAAGTCGGTCGTCGCTCGATCACGTTCGAGCTTCGAGACTTCGAGCAACGATTTCTTCCATCTCCTTACTCGTGTATCTACTTAAATAACAAAATATATATATATATAAAGATATAATTATTAAATTATTAAAAAAATAATACAAATTGCTCGTGTACAATCGTCGAATTTGATTTTGTACCTTTCGGCGTAATTTCCTTATTTCAACTACCGCGTTGAATAACGAGTCGTAAATACGAATATAAATATAAAATAGTCCTCGATTAAAATTTTAACTCGACTTTCTTCAAAAGCGGTTTCTTTCACGCATATTCCACTTGCGTTTCTATGAATCGCTGAAACTCTTCTTCTGATTTAACATCGTCTCGATATTTCGATGAATTCTAGCGATTTGCAATTTCTTCGAAGGATCTCCGTCTTCTATGTAAACGTTTCCGCTGACTTCCGGCCAATCGGACACCACAGGAGTCTCCCTTTTTCGATCTGCAAAAAAGGAGATGTATTACCTATATTGTTCGAGTTATTAGTTGGCTGTGTGCAATAGTTCACGAAAGTATTCGAATACCATTACCACGTCGTACGTTGCGTGGATCGATTAAAATGACACAGCCTGTACAATGTGCTTAGCACATCGGTAATTTGCTGCAGCAACGACATAACTGAAAATGAAATTTGTGCTATCGGTACAGTAGAAATAATTGTTGCATGTACTTTTTACCGCTAGAGACGTACAAGCAAAGTTCAAAAATTCGCCGCACGGTGGCAGTTGTGTCGCTCACAATGATTGCATCATCGCGAAACTGTAACAGTTCGGAGCATTCAAACTCGTTTTCCCTATAATTGTGATTTTTTAGTTACGTCGTTGTTGCAGCAAATGAGCGATATATGTACATGGTAGGGGTAGATTCTTATTAATTGCTTAATTAATGTATATTATAAAATTAGACAACCACAAAACTACGACTTAAATAAACGTACGAATCACATTACACATAACAATTGTTCACAGACTTGAAAAGCCTGAGCACTTGGACATACGAATCTGACTGTTTTAATAAATACTGATGGTGTTGCCAATAAAGACGACAAATAGGAAGGAACGCAAGTCGAACTATCTCTGGCACTACAATATATTCCCATTGAAAATATTCATGAACGTATTCTATCGCCCACTAGCGACGAAAGTGGCTCAGGTTGAGAACGTATGTTTTCCAGAAGAAACGATAAATTGTTTCTGGACATATTGAAACTGGATTATCGAAACGCCGAAATGACTACACATTTAAAGGAAGATCGGGTAGAACACACGTTCGTACGAATCTTTTTCATTACTTTTGTGCCTCCTGTCCACTTCTGTCCTTGAAGCGAGTCCCGTTTGTTATAATACACCCTATAGAATACAGCACAATGTCACGCGAAAAGCATACATTTTCTTCTTACTTTTCAATCATATAGCATTCTTGGGTACATAAAGAAACGAAGAGGATTTTTGAAGATGAAAATACAATTTAAAACGGAACAAGCCGATTCAAAGAATTTACTTACCTAAGAGTTTCTCGAGATACTGGCACCTTGTTTCGGGATCACCAGGGTTCATTGGTGCGCCGGCAACCAGTTCGGCTAGTTCCGCCTTGACCATTAAATTTAATCGAGCCGAGATCTCTTCTAGACCCACTGAAAATATCGAACAGTCTTTACTCTACACGAGCTTCAACAACAAATTTAGTTTAGTCTTTGTATATTTTATATTTCTACATAATCTGTACAATTTGGCAAATTTTAGCACATTCTCATAAATGCGTAAAAATCTAATCACGTCCATTTTATATTGCCATCGAGTAATTTGTTTATAGTTACTATTAATTCCCAACTTTCTGCAATAATTTTCAAACTATAATTATTTTCCTTATGAATAAACGAACTTTCAATTATATTAAGAACAGCAAAGTAAATATAAAGTACAAATATAAAGTAAAATTTGTATAAATTAAATATTACATTATTTATTCTATTTATGATTTTTACGCAATGAAGATGAAGACGAAGAGGTTCAAGTCAACGTCGATGTTGTAGTTTAACAATTTTTAATTTACTATCAGCGCTACAAAATTCGACGTTTACGAAATCCAGTAATTTAGGACACTGATCATTTAAGTTATTGTTCATTGATAATCTAGTGGTACAAGTTGAAACGATCGTATCGCCTGCCCAAGGATGGAATGCGAGTTGAACGACTATGGAATGCAGTTCTGCTTTCTCAAGGCCCCATGGGATGAATCTAACGATAGTCTCGCTCCGGTCTGAAGTCATGTTTCACTCCCCATGAAGAAAAGCCTGACTAGTCAGAGGTCGAAGAACTATTCAGTTAGAAAAACGAATACCTCACCTGGCATGCCTTTTCTAACAAGTATTTTCTCAAATTCTACCTTTTGAAATTTAATTCGTATACACTTTGTTGTTACACCACCGATTCACATAATTAACACCGACAGAGACGATTCAGGGGAATTTAAATAATTTTTCCAACTTGGACCAAGTATTAAGATTGTAAGAGGTAATCTTGAAATTGTGGCACGCTTCTTACGTGTAGCAATGATATCAAATGGGATTGAAAGACTCATATAAATGGAAGTGCTACTTTTAAAAGCGTTCCTATAAAAATCGTTAAAATTAATTATTAATTATTAAGAAATAAGAAACTGAAATTGTAAGAATCGTCGCTATAATTATACTGCGTGAGTGCGAGAATTACTTTTATACTTGTGCAGCAATGCAAATCGCTTTGCGAAGGTCCGTGTTGAAGAATTATCGTTAATTTGTTACGATTAAGGAACATTGTTAGGGGGATCAGGTAATGGACTTTAACAAAAGAGGCGGGCTATCCTCAGTCCCCTTTAGTAGGCAGAACCAGCAATGAAACGGTACCGAATGCACGACCATTCGCTTGTATTACCAATCCGTTAGTGAGAATGCCGACAATACCTTCTGATTCCAATTGAGGAACATGTCAAGCACAATTACGTTAGCCAGCGATATCCTTGCGAATTCGTTCGGCTGAGATTCAACGCGAAAGCCTCGTTTCAATGATTCTCCGCCGAATACCACTTTTCTTTTTTTATTATCCATAATCAACTTATGATTTATATTTTTAATTTTTATTCTTGTAGACCTCCATTTACACGAACAGATTGCCACTTTCCCGGTCACTTTTCGGAAAAATAATACTACGATTGTTACAACGATACGGTAGATTACACGAAACATTATGCATCTGATCGTAGAATTAACAGCGTCGTACCGGCATTGAAGTCAAAGAGTAGTGGTTCATTCATACCGACTCGTGTGACGATTCAAAGGTTTTCCACAAATGTCCACTAGTGATGGGATTAAGTGTACGTCAGGTGCTTCCTTCTTTCTGTTTCCTTAGTCAAGATCGTTAGTAGCTTGTCAGATTCATCGCTAGAATCAGGACGCTTATTACCTGCTTCGATCAGGTTTGGAAACGGGTGGGAAAAAATAAGAAAGAAACGAAATTGCCCGGAAAATAGTTCTTTGCCTACGCAATCGTCAAACATTTTGGTTTTAAAAAGATGTACACTTCAACTGCTACAGCTGCGGTCTATTTATCTATAAGACAGTAGGCAAATTTTCGTCAACTTGAATGACCATTTTGCTAAACTACTTGAATAAATTTTAGCGTTCACACAGGGCAAGATACTATATCGTTTGCTACTTGCTTGCTATATCGGCCGTGTCTGAACGAGCTGTTTACGATGTTCTCTACGAGCACTCTTCGATTTTGTACTAAATAATTGCAACTAAATCGCAGATAGATCGACAAGGATACCTGTGCTTGATCAATAACATTCGTAAAAAGATTGAAGGGATCGAACGGATCGATTCTATCGCTAGATAGTACGCTTCCTCGGGAAGCGTGGGTGGCAGCAAGATGGGGAAGAGGAAAAGGGGAAAAGGGGGTATCGGGAAGAATAGAGGGGACAAGAGAGGGTTCCGGCGTTGATGAGTTCTGCGTAACGCTCGTTATGCAAATGCGGCTAGTAACATCGTACAAACGTTCATTGTAGATTGTAGATCATAACACCATTCGAATTTCTCTCTTCTCTGTACACGTACACCGCCGCTCATAAGTATACGGACATCTGGATTAATTTGTAGCAACAGCGTGTGAATTTTACAAATTTTGTACAAAGTGTACAAATTAATGCCGAATTGGTAATTAGAAGCAACATTTGCTACTTTTTCTTTACGGAATCATCAGAATGCAAATCTAAATCACACATTAGAAGATATTGAAATAATATATTTTAATTATAATTACATATTCTCTAATATTCACTGTGTGTATATTTGATATTTAAGTAATATAAGAGTATAATATAATGTTTAATATAACATCTGTATATTATAAGTAGCTATAGCGATTACGAAGAATCAAATCGATTCAAGTATGATTTAACTGTAGTTTCATAATTAAAATACGTCTTGTCACAAGATAAACTAACGTCTGGATATTTTTGAGCGAGGATGTACGTCCAGTGATGGATTGCCAAGTACTTTGAAACACTTTGAATCGTATTCAATGCCGTAAAATTCCTAAAAGTCTTGGAGGTTGTAGGAAGTCATAAAAGTCTTGGAATTTATTGGAAATCTTTGAAAGTTCAAAAGATGGGAAATGCACTTGCGCGACCGCGATTTGCAAAATTTAGGGGGATTGCGAGACTTTCAAGACTTTCCAGACTTTCTAGACTTGCAAGATTTCCAGGAAATTTTTTTTCTCAAAAAATATTAGTGTGCGTCGTATTCGTCGAGACACAGAGTCGATGAGTTGCGATCGATCTTGAATACGCGTGAAACCTCTCGTTTGTGAACATCGTAACGGCGATTTGCGAACATTGCCCGTTTACAGCTTTACAGTACTGGGCGAACCGTAAGGAATTTAAAGCAGCTGGGTCACGCGATTTCGTACGCGATGTTATTTCAACGTTTCGAAAAATCTGAACAGCCTTCCGACTGTCTTTCCCGCCTTCGTGCTGCTCAATGACGCGAACAATCAGCTGCAACATCACCGAGCAAACGAAAAACCTTCGATTTTATAATTCCATATTAATTCTTATAGTTGCAAATAAATTTAGTATAGAATTAATACAATTCGCATCGAAGCAACGTTTGATATTTGTAACGTGACTAAATAAGTTAGGCGCAATATCGAAAAGTTAACGAGATTTGTAAACCTATTTATTATAAAGGAAATTTAATTCTCAAAAAGGTCGCGAACGTTTATCTCGAAATCTCGAATACGTCGTCATCTAGACAAACCTGGTGATTGTTATAAGACGTTTTCCTTGAAACAGAACAAGTTTTGTTTGGAACATTTTTCCAAATAACATACAGTTTAGGAGATATTTTCGTGGATCGATTAAAATGAGACACCTTGTACGTATATTAAATAATTCTTTCGAAAATCTAATATCGTTGAATGAGAGGTTTTTCTAAATATTGGCATGCCATGCTGATTGATAAAAACGATACGTAAATGCAGGTATCAGGCTTGTTACGATTAAAGGCAATCCTTACACTGGCTTCGATTCGGTGAAACCAAATGTTCCCAATGATATGTATAATCATTGATGACATAAGTTGGTAAATGAGTACAAAGAGAACGCGGAACGGAGCATCACGAAAGAAATGAGAAGCATCGGATACCGGGACGTCATATCCGGGCGTGATAGATCGAGCCAAGGTGAGCAGAGGTCGTGAGCGGCCCTCTAATGAAGAAAATCTGTCTTGCATTTTAAAGGACTTCTTATCCCCCTCCAAGGAAACATATAACAATCCTTCGGAATCGAATGTAACAAAATACCAGAACGCGAAATATTACCTACTACTAATGCTTAGTACACTCAATAGTGTACACTCGGTAGTAGTGTACTACACACGGCAGGTAATATTTCCAGGTATAATTATAAGTATAGGTCATTTACAGCTTTATTAAAAAGTTATGATAAAAATACAAAATACCAACAGGAATACTGACTAGGGCTTCACATCAATAGGAACATTGACCATGACTATTAATAGCTAATGATTATGTTGATTGTAAATCTATTCTTGTCTTATAGCACCGAAACCACAAGTCCATACCTTCCATACTTTATGCTTTTATTACAACTTTTTGATAAAGCTTTGTTTAGCCTACGTTTATACAACATTTTCTGCTTCATTACACCCATAAAATACAGTGACAGGGTTCGGCTGACATTCACGTGGACACCACGTGATATATATTTCTCATAGGAATTCAGAGTGAGTCGTTTAGCGACCTTTAAATTGCAAAAGATCTCTTCTTCCGACAGCGCCCTTAACGGGGAACTCAATTTTCCTACTGTGCAATCATTTCACAAAGCTTCATTTCTATGCGTAAGTAACAATAGATGTAATTACTAAACTGCGAATATTTATGCAAATTCATTTTTTTATGTTGCTTCGAATATTCTATATATTTTGGTAAATTGTGCGCATTCGATGCATCTTCGCATCTAGAAATTTTCCATAAACGCAGGAAAATCCGCAGTCCAGTGATTACTAATAACAAGTTGAATTCTTACCGGGCTCGAAGTTCTTCTTCATCCGACGCCACTGTCTCGCGTAGACCAAAGCCGAGCATCCTGCGACCAGAAAAAAGAGAATACAGGCACACACTGCAAGGATCAGCGCGACCGTTTGCCAGTCCCACAGGATTCTCTCCTTGGAAGTAGCTGCGCTCCTTGGATAAGGAGACTCGTTCAATACCTAGAATTTCGTTGTACAATTAACGTTCCATTCGTTAATGAACAAGCTCCAGATACACAGAGAGTGTGGGACCCATTTCAGGAATGGACAAAAGGCATAAAAACAATGAACATACTTCCTATCTGATCTTGTCTCAAATTTATTATTCTGTATTATTCGATTATACACCTGAAATTTTTGAAAGACCACGAAAGACCACGAAACTTTGATAGGACAACTGCAAGCTTGCGTACAGACCGAGGCCTTCAGACACTTCAAGGACCTTCTATGAAGGTAAACTGTTGCGAATTGTTGAAACACAAAAGTAAATAACTATAACTTTGAAACAAAATCAGATCGGACCCATGTTCATATGGACTTTCTTTATTGTTTCTCGTGCCCACTCCTGAAATGGGTCTCTCGCGTTGTGACGCACCCTGTCAGTAATAAATCACTTGTCTTTCAACGTGGTGAATTTAGCCAAGTGGAGATAACTGGACATGCATGGAAAATGGATAGATGGATTTCTGATAACCAACTTAATACCGTAGACCTTATATACCTGATTCTTCGTTTTCGATTGGATATCTGGCTGCGAATTGTCAGCAAAGTCCTTCGACTCTTGCCTGATCTGTTGCTGGTCCAGGTCGGGGAACCTCCATAACATCTTCGAGGTAACCGCTTCGAGGCTCCTTTGGCCGGTTTCCGGGCGTTTCCTGGTCGAGAGGAAAGACCAGTCGAGCTCGAGAGCGGAGAGCGGTCCGCAAATAGCATCCTTGTAAACGGCGCAGGGACTCAAAGTGAATTCAGGAGCGCATCTGGTGCAAGGCCAACAGGTGGCACGCTCGACCGACCAAAATTCGAAACCCGGTTTGCAGACCGGATATCGGGGAGCGGATGTCGAGCAGCCAGCCTTGCGGAGACCGACCAATAGCAGCAACACGGCCAACAGATATGCCCGATTAGGCTCCCGAGGCATCACCTAAAACAATTTCCACGCTTGTTACCTTTCAACCAATTCCTTAATCACTAGAGCAATGTTAACAATATTAAGGAAAATTTGTACGCAAGCAATGAAAATGTTCGTTGTAGAAAACAACGATAAATAATTGCAAAGTCCTCGGTTAACACAACTCAGAGTCCAAGTGTTTTCCATCTCATTAGAATTTTTATCACAGTCAGTTTCCAGTAGAAACGAGTGAGATACACATAAAACGTAATCTACGTGTACGAAGTTGCCTTAAATGTATAAATCTCTAATCCTAGAAATTGAATTGTAGACTTAAAAAAAGTGTATCCTTAAGCGAGGGAGGAACAGTAAATAGCAAATACGATAATTGATAAAAACCTAGCAAATGATTATCATGTATTTGAATTTAAATGGCAGTAAAAGAAGTAATAATATACAGGCTCGTTTTAATCGGTCCACGCAAATATCCCCTAAACTGTACGATATTCGGATATTCGAAGGAACGTTTCAAATAAAACTTGTTCTGTTTCAAGGGGGACGTCTTATGACGACTACCAGACTTGTCCAGGTGGAGGGGTTCCCGAGATCTCAAGGTGACCTTTGGTTTCTTAAATGGAACTATACATTGTTTTTTATAAACCGTTCTGGATTTTTTATAAACCGTACTTTTCTGCGAAATTAAAAGTTGTAGAATTTCCTCTATAATTCTAATTTTATTTTAATATTATAATAATTCTTTTAAAATTTTAATTTTAATTGATAAATATTTCTATCAAGAGATATGAAAGCAAAATATTAATTATAATATTGATGCAATAATTATAACGATTCTATGTATATGACTATCGTAATCATATAAATAATTCTGATTTATATTAATTTTATTGACTCTACATATGTAGGAAAAGAATGAAACAAAAGATAAAACATTCGTGAGGAGAAAAATGTATTTTTTAAACAACTCGTTGAAACAATCGAGCGTGTAAAGTGGCCATTTAACCGGCAAAACCGGCCAGACCGTTTCCACTTCCGGCTCGTTTGCGATGTAATTACATCCGTAGTTGTATCCCGAGCGGGGTATAGTCATGAGTATGCGTACGCACGCGCATTAGAATAGTTTTGACATGAATCAATTGACCGCGATTTGGTTGTGATTTTGCTGCGATTTTTCTTTAATATTAGTATATACATATACGTGCATATGTATTATGACTAATCGTTAACGACAAATATACTGTAATTAGTAAAACGTGTTTCTCAACAACTGTACATTTTAATAAGATTAGTTCGTATGGATTGTCCTCCAACAAAACGTCAACAATCTACAAATTAATTAATTCGTAAATGTTCAGTATTCGAAATTAAATACAATTAAATAAAAGATATAGTAGTAGTAGATTTCGAATTACAATTAAGGTCCGATTGAATCGGTCATCGGATGAATGAAATGATTAGAAATAGAAAATTGTGTCGCTCAAATAGAAAGCGTAACGTTCTATCCGAGGCGAAGGTTTCTCCCGGGCTATTTAAAATTTGATGCGCGCGCTTCTACCAATCGTACTTCTCGATTGCGTGGCAAACATACGCAGTTCGCGTACTAGAATGACGGCAACACAAAAAGGCTATACACCGTAGATCTCGATACTTTGGTCAAGTTGTTTGACAAAAGTTAAGGGCTAACGTAAAGATTTATAATGCATAACCCTAATAACAAATTCATAGTTAATTACTTAAATTATTGAATATTAAGTAATCGTAATTTGAATCGCCTATAATATAGAACTCACTTTATCAATATTAAATGTAACATATGTATTACATTTACCTCGAAAATAATTTCTGAAGACGATATAATTTTATTAAATATTTATAATTTAATTAATAACCTATGAACTGTACTATCGTTAAGAGATTTTACTGTTGTTTGGATTTTATGAACTTATAAATAAATTTATATAGTTTAATAATTTTGCACTGTCTTCCAATATAAAATAAAATTTCATTCAACCAATCAATATCTATATCAATTCTTTAGTATTAGTATCGTAATAACTGCTATTAACATATATTATACGACCATTCATAAATCTCATTGACATTCTCTACGTTCGCTGTGTCATTGAATACGCGCATAAAAGTCAACTAAGCCATTTCGCTATATTTTACATCTCATCGTAAAAGCACTTTAAATTAGATCTTTCAACGCTTTTTAACTTTATTTGTTTTATAATTATAATCTTGATATAAAATCGTAATACGTAAAAATGTGAAATAATTTAAGTATAATCTTTATTCAATTTAAAGTAACTTGTTGATGGATTTATCTTTGACAATTATGTGCATCATAATACAAACTAATAAGTATATATGAATTACTATAAGATAGGCTCGTCATACCAAATATTAGATCAACTATCATCGAACAAATAGTATACTACTAAAACTTTACAAATAAATATAGTACCTGCACAACGAAAAGTGTAATAAATCAAATCAAAAAGTGACTAGAAGTGAACATATTTTATCAAATTAGAATGATACTTAAAGAAATACATACTGACAGTTCATTTATATAAAGAAATGTATGTCTATATAATGATACATACGCTGCCTTCGATAAATGCAGGCCTGTCATGACGCAATCCAATCGATGTATCCAAGATCGATCACCGGGAGAGAAACCGACAAAACATCCAGGATACACAAAATATCATTGAACTTTCCATTCGAACGAGATCACGATTGATTTATTTAGACCAAGTTCTACAAGTCCTAAACCTTCTTAGAATCAAAGTTAACAAAAATCCCTTTTCCGCATATTGGAATACAAATAGAGAAAGGCGGTATTTCAAAAAATCTCCACTGCCACGAAATAGACGCGCACCGCCCGCCGACCACAATACAACTGACTAGACTGGTTATTCTAATTTCCGCCCACGATCCTCCCTTAGAAAGAGAACGCGTTCATGAGAAAGAAAGAGATGTTGAAAGGAAAGAGATACGGAAAGAAACTTAGAGCTGGAAGAAGATGAAAGAAGACAGAGGGAGCCACGCGGTGAAACACAAAAAAAGAAAAGTAGCGATGGCTTCAAACGTCGCTACCTATCGTTGACAGTATAGTTTTGTAGTAAAAAGATAATGTTTCGCTAACTCGAAATGTATGATCATCGCTTATTATTAAGAACATAATGAAATCCGAGATATATTAAATGTATTACATATATTAGATATATTACATGTGTAATTAAGTTAAAGTAAATAAAGTGAAATATATTAGAATTTAATTAACATGTTATTTCTTAGTAACATGTAATATAAAATATATAAAATATATGAACAAAATTAAATATTGTAACTTATAACTATATAACTTAGGATCAATGACATTTCGTATATATATACCTTAAATGTAATTTTGATAATCTCATTGAAAAAATTTTAACACAACTTTATCAAATTTCAATGAATTCCTTTAATATATATGTTATTGCACAAATTTTGCATAGGTGTTTTTTTCTAATATTTATATCGAAGAACTTTTGAAATTTTTTACATTTGTCAAGGGAAATGTTAATTTCAAATTTTGAAGGTAAATAATATAATGTAGAAAATATAATACACCTGATAATAATACATACATACATACAAAATCTTAATTCAAGTTTATCAAGTTAATAGTTATACAATATTTATATACATATGTTATTGATTTTAATTCGTGTTTAATTTTTTTAGTCAGAATGTCGACATTCGGTTAATTTATAAGTATATAAGTACATTAAATTTGTTAGATACCATTAAATTATTTATAAAAGAAATATTTATCTAACTCGCTATAAAAAAAAGATAGTCTTTTACTTTCGCGCCATCTTGGATTACTGAGCGATTGTCTTCTAAGAAAACAGTGATAGTCTAGTTATGAAAACTGAAACTAAAATAAAACAAAGCCTCGGTAGGATAACGCTTTAAGATATTATGTCTTAACAATAAACTGGATATTGATTTTCCTTTAAATAACTTTTAACTTATTATATTTATTAAAAACAATTCCAAAGTTCAAACATTGAATGTCAATAAGATTTTATGTAGTTAATAATTTTCTAACATAAGTATCAAAACTTCGAGCTATTTATATATCTAATTCTTCCTAATATTTTATTGATATAGAAATCAATATTTAATAATGTGAAAATAAAATTAAGAAAATTCTAACCTTAAAATTGAATTTCATACATTCATGAAACAAATGGAAGTTATTATTTATTATTTTTAAATTATTAGTGCATGACACTTTTATACTAAATTTTACTCATAAATGTCTTTGTTAATATAAATATGACTTTAAGTGACCTTAACACTTTAAATTCAATATAATTTTCAAATTAATACTATTAGTTTTCTTAATGTTTAAATGTTTAAATTAATGAGATCAGAACATTTTGATTTACGATGTGTTAATAAAATTTTAAATACATTTTCAGATTCCTCTAAGGAGGCATCGACAAAGCAAGCAACCTTAACAGTTGGTGTGATTTTCGTTGCTTCGTTATCAGCATTATTTTATGCTTATACTAGTTTTCCAGAACTTACTGAGTAAGAAAAAATTGTAATAAAGTTTTATATAAAGAAATATTTTAATTTATTATATTACAGAGATGAGCGACAATACATGAAATTGCCATTACATATTGAAGAAGCTAAAAGTTTGGGTAAACTTCTCGGACGATATAAAGATCTTTATTATTTTCAAGTGCTTGCTGGATTATTTATTACATATGTTTTGTATCCTTCAATATTAAATCTTTTAATTTCAGAATAATTCATAAACTTTAAAAATATGCTATTTCATATTTATCTAAGTAACATTCTACTTTTCACGTATAATATTATATTCAATTATTTTTAAATGTTAACATATAAGTGTTTAAAAGTATAATTTATAGGATAACCCTTAACATAGATTTAGCTTACAAACTTTTGCTATTCCAGGTTCTATTTTCCTTTCGATCCTTTCTGGTTTTCTTTTCCCCTTTCCTTTAGCTTTGTTATTAGTATGCAGTTGCAGCGCAATAGGAGCGTCACTTTGCTACTTTCTTTCTTCACTTTTGGGACGTAGATTACTTTTTAGATATTTCCCAGAAAAAGCAAGGGAATGGACGTTAACAGTAAAGAAGCACAAAGACCACCTCTTTAATTATATGCTATTTCTTCGAATAACTCCATTACTACCAAATTGGTTTATAAATTTAGCCAGTCCTGTAATTGGAGTGCCTCTTGTACCATTTGCTTTAGGCACATTTTTTGGAGTTGCTCCACCATCTTTTGTTGCTATTCAAGCAGGTCAAACATTACAAAACTTAACTTCATCTTCTGACGCATGGTCATGGAATAGCATTATAATATTATGTATATTTGCTGTATTATCATTAGTACCTGTTTTATTTAAACAAAAACTACAACAAAAATATGATTAAACTTTTAGGAAGAAATTTTAAACAGATTTATTTATTTAAAGAAATATGTGCTTTATTTTAATATTTAAAACTTAAAGCAAACTAAGTTGAATTTAAAAAATTCAATTCCAATAAACAAAATTTTTTTTTAATATTATTACATTGTTATATAAAAAGTCTTAAATACAATTAGATTTCTTTTTCTTTTTTTTTCTAATTGTAACTTAATCTGTATCAATTCCATGTGTTGATGTTTTTTCTATTTTTTATACTGTAATATCATGCATTTATTAATAAATTGCAACTTTACAAAATGAGCACAAATTTAGATTGTTATTTCGTAAATATTAATGTATTGTTTTATGTAAAATCAATTGTATGTTTTTCACAAAAGCAGTTATTTAGAAAATTGTTTAAAGGGAAAGGGATAACAATAAAACCAATTATACTAGTGAAAAATTTTTGTAGTGGAAACATAGTTATATAAAATTAATTTAATTGAAAGAGTAATTCAGCAGAACGAAGTCATATAACTAATGGTAATACTAGTTGAATTCAAAGCTGGAAGGCTGACTGGTCGCCAATACCACCAGTTGTACCATACTAAAAGAGAAACATAATTTTGAAAGTATCTTGTTTAATGTATCAATTATGATATATGTAATATTCAAAACATTAATTTAAATTAATGGACACTCATTTCTGTTAATGTTAGACACTGTCAAGAATAAAGTAAATAGTTTAAATAATAAAACGTATGTTCATCAACTTCTTTAACTGACTATAAATTAAGATACTTACAAGCTTTTCCAGCAGATAATAATACTATGATGGACTCGCAAGATGCACTACATTCTGGACTTGCTATCATTTTTATCAATCTTGTACCAGCTGTACACCTTATCATTATATTACTACATTCAGGATTTGGCTAAAGTTTTAGAAATAGTATTTATTAAAGAAATTATACTGCAAGCAATATGCTTAATTCCAACATAACATTATTTTTAACATCTATTGTTAATTAAAATAATACAGCAGACATATATTGAAATATTACAGCTATTTTGTAATGCTTCTTGCAACAAACATTTTGAATATTACTATTTACACAATAATTAATTTTATTATTATATTGATGTTCTTTATGAAGCAATATTTCATGCAAACCAAAAGCTTTTAATAAAATAACATCTTACTAAAGAGTAAGGTGGAGAATTTGGTTCATCAAAAATAATAAATCTTTCTGTGCTTTGTTCCCACCAATTTGGTGTATCAACAGGTTTTGGAAATAACTTTCTCAAAATTCTTCCTGTTGTCATGCTATTAATTCTCCATGTAATATGATTATTTAAATTTTTAGAACGATTTAAATCCATATTTTTTTCCATAATATCTTGAATATCTCTAAAATGATAAAGCTTTTATTTACAAACTTTTGTTTAAGGCACCTTAGTATTTTTGATTATACATGATACCTGTAAGTTTTATTGTTAGAAAATACTCTCATAGCATCTTTCTTAAATACTCCTGGATTTTGCCACAATAATTGTTGTATATCTTCCATATGAACTTGAGATAAATTTTCTGTTTTTGTATAAGGAATGCCAAGATTAAAAGATCTAGATATATGATGGCTACTTAAATCAGGTACAAAATGTACAACACTACAGGGCCAACAATCCATATCATTCACATAAAAATACGGATTTTCTAATATGCACCATTCATCATATAATTCTAAAAGGCAAAAGTATAAAAACATATACGTAATTGAATAAATCAAGTAGGAACAATATGAAATTTTAATGAGAAACTATTATTAAAATCAATTATTGTTAATGTTATATAAAGTGAGATTTAAGAAATAACTACTGATGTCTTATATTCCAATATATATTTATTGTATATCATTTTCTTTTTTGTAATTTACATGTTTTGTATATATATACTTCCATATTTTTATAAAGAATTTTTTATCAAATTCTATAACGATAATGAATGATCTAATGATAATGAAATATAAAAAATTTAATAATAATTCTAAATTAATATTTTTAAGCCGCCGCTAATGAAATTGTTAATAAAATATAGTATGTGTAACATAAATTGTAATATCAACATACCAGATAAAGAGGGATAATGTTGAATTATTGGTACAGCTATTTTTCTAAGTAATTTTAAGCCTGGATAGATGGAATTCTGTAAATTCCTCAGTAGCATCACACCTAAGAACTTTTTATCAAAGGATATAAAACATATAATTATTATAAGTAATAATGTAACCATACTTTTCATAAAGAAACGAAAATTAACTTTCTTCTTTTTCTTCTCAAGAGTACGAAAGGAATTTTGTAAAGCTTTATTGATTTCATTTTCCGTAATATCATTTTCGCGTGCAAATTGACGAATCTTTTTCAACTGTTTTTTATACACCTCCAAATCAACCATTTTTTAAGAAACAAAATAAAAATGACAAATAAGAATTAACATTTATTAGAATCGATAATATATAATAGCATATATATATATATCATGTATAGCATATATATATATATATATATATATCGTGTAATTTACAACATTTTAATAAACATTCACATAGCAACTAAAAGTATGTATGTATACATCGTATTCCATTACAAATTACAAAATGAAGTAAATATACACTAGATCTGCAAATCTATATTTAAACACAGCTGCGCTATCTATCAGGAGATTGTTGAACTATTTATGATACTAAAATGAAAATAATATATAAGGATGCAATGTCTATCCTATATACTCGTCTGTGATATGACCATTGACTAAATACATATATTAACTATTTGACTAAATACATTATACATTGACTATTAACCTGACATAATATGCAATTTTGTGTCTTACGTCAAAGATGCTTCTTGTTTAGATCTAAAATTTTTGCGCCCGTTTTCACGCGCCTCCACGCTTCTTCACCCGTTTCCGCCCGATCATATTCAAAACCATTTTGCAATAATTTAGACAAGTGAAGGAGATTTTAACTTTACAAATAACAAACTTAACTTAACAAATAAGAGTACTTTTAATTCACCGTGTCGATAAAATTAGTTATAGCTAGTTCTAATGATTATTCATTATATAATTCAATATATTACTTGATATGTAATTATATTTAAGATCTAGAATATCATTTACATTATAACAAATGCTATGAATTATTAATTCCTTAAATATTGCATAAATTGCGATTTTATTGTTTACACTAGTTCTAAACAAACACATGTAGGATAATTATATTGCCAAAATAAGTATGAATGATACGTTATTCATGTCAGCATTAAATTAAATTTGTTAATACACACGCACACATGTGTTGTACGTAATACAGATACTTAAGTGTTTTAGTCGCTATATAATTAATTTCAATTGTAGAGATTACTGCATAACTTTTTAAATTCCATTAATTAATAGATTTTGTTAAACAAATTAATGTAATGGTAGATGGCAATATCATCTGTTCTTGTCGCACAATCTTGCGTTCTTTGTCCTATGGACAAATCATATGCTGACATCTATTAAAGGCGGAAGGAACAGTGACTTGAAGAAGGTGATGACAGATGGCACTACATGGTTTGTCCGGAGACAAACACCACAGGATGGTGTGACAAACCATGTGCTGACATCTATCGAAGGCGAAAGGAACAGCGACTTGGAGTATGAGAAGATAGATGGCATTACATGGTTTGTCCGTAAACAAAGAACGCAAGATTGTGTTGCAAAGACAGACTACATGAATGGTCTTACACGGAGAGGGATTATCTTATTTTCAATATATATAATAATTAGGTATTACACTTATATAAATATCAATATACTTTATTCTAATTATTATAACTACATAAACAATGTGTTTTATTTGAATTACTTATTTGTTTTTGCTTGTTCAGTTTCTGCAGGAGTTTCAACATATAATTTCTTATATAATTTTTCATATTCAGCCTTAAGTTTCTCTCTTTCTGCAAAATACTTTGGATATCTAGCTTTTTCAATTGGATCCCAAAAATCCATTACAGCATCTGGTGGTATTACATAACGTCCGTGGCATATACCACCTGGGCTAGTAGGAAATTTTGATGGATCAGGATGCATATTCTCATATAATTCTTCTTCACCTTCTAATAGTAGTTTTTTAGCTATGCGAGCATCTGGTATATTCCGATTCTTTTCAAAACGTTGTCTTAATAAAACTGCGTTATATCTAAATCAAAAGAATATATAATAATGAATATTTATTCAAAACTCAAGTATTAAAACTTAAAATAAACAGTTACATCTGTATATAATAAAAGTAGATAATTATAAAATGTTAAAAATAGTTCAAAACATAAATTTATTGAATCTAAAAAAGTAAGTCTATTTTAGAAGTAACAACTTATTTCATATTATTATCAATTTTATATAAATTATAATAGTAATGAAATTCATAACAAAATTACATAACAAGACAAGTGAAACTATGTACATAATGTATGATATCCTGAAAAACTATAATAGCAGTACGATCAAAATTTATGTTTCTTCATTAATATATTGGTACTAATTGGTAATAAATAATATTTGATATCAAAAATAATAGTTTTTTATACTACTAGATTTAATTTAAACATATTTTTACCTAAATTCGTGTCTATTAATATTCTGATCTTCTATCGCACGTAAAGCGCGTTTATAAAGACTACATACTTTTCTAGTATGACTAATGAAAGGTGATGGTAGTTGGGCCATTCCTATTTAGATTCGATGTTAATTCACTTAGATACTGGTATTGTTTTGTTTATTTTAAAATTACTTAACCAATTCGAGGACTAACTGTTCCTTAGTCATGAACTATATGATGCAACTGAACTACAGATAGTACTATGGGATTATAAAAATCGTAATGATCACAAATTGCCCTGTTACTAATTATTTTTAATGATTATTATTATATTACAAAATTACAGTAATAATAATCTTTATAAAAGGGCTTTATAAAAGGGAAAAAAATATAAAATTTGTTGAATCATAAGAAAAGTACAAGTACAACAATGTTAATATAATTCTTCTTTTATTTTTCGTTTATTGCATTTCGCATTTTGTTTCACTATTATATTGTGATTTACATTAGCATATATTTATTTTAAATTTATTAAATATTAGATAATATTATCAGTATATGAATTTTTTATGTATTAAAGTATAGTAAGTACATCGAAAGAAAATGTTATTTTGTAGCATAAGAAAGCTACAATGATTATAGTAAAATTCAAATAATATATGTAATCTAAAATAGAAAAATATTATAAATAGGACGCTTCCGGTTAAACAGCGCGACGGAAGTCTAGTTAATCACAAAGAATGGCGATTGTCGTTTTATTTACGTTACGGGTTCTTTATTTTTCAGCATACTTAACGACTAATTTTTAAGACGCGACAAGGACCTTAGCCTTTTCAACAATTAAAGAAACTTTCAATCACGTAGTTGTGCGATGAACTCATGACTTATAATTTGCTTTAAGCAGCAATATTTGTGGCAAAAATCTTTAAAATTCGAATTAACCAAAGAATCCAACCTTCAATTTTCTCAAATAAGTAAATCGTTTCAGTTTCACTAAAAAATTTGATCGTAATATTAAAGCACAATTTTATATAATTTATTTTCTTTTATATACCTTGTTTACTTAATTCACGAATTAACAGTAAAAATAAATGTAACCATTAATTTAATCTTATTTAACTATTAAATAAATTTCCAGTATTTATATTACGAATCAAACTTGAAATTTTCATCCAATATAAAGATTTGATTTAGTCATCAAATTAAGAACATAGGATCGAGTTTTCAATATTGACATTGTTTACTTCTTCGAACGATTTTCAACGGACGAAATGGTGCCGACGATGCCGCCTGATTCGCATAAAATTTCGCTGAAGATCATTGAAGCGATAAAACAACATCCAGTTTTATATAGTGCTGAAGTGAAAGGTTCTTCTATTAAACTTCAGGAATTTCGGCAGAAGGTTTGGAAGAGGATTTCGGATGAACTTGGTCTTGATCGTACGAACTCCTTTTCTTCTTTCACTGTTTTCGGATAATTTTGTATGTTCGTTAATATATCATCGCTATACAATATTTCTACTGCCAAAATGTTTTCTTTAATTTTTCCATATAGTTTGGAAAATTATATATATATTAATTTCGTTTTATTAATTTTATTGTGTAAATACTGCGAAAGTTTAAGTAATAAAACGAAATTTAAATAATATTTACAAAAACATAGGTAGAAGTATGTATAATAACCAGTATTAATTTCAAATTTATGTTTAAATGAATATTACTGCAGTATTTAAAAGATAATATAATATTTAATGGAATATGTGGTTATTCATTGCGTTAAAACGTTTTATTTTATTTTGTACAATATTTATTTTGATATCTATGAAAAAATATGAATTTATACATCTGTAATATTTTTTGTTTCTTATAATTAAAGTTTTTTGAACCTACGTTTATTTGCATTTATAAATTAGAATTTTTAAATTTACTGTTATAAAGTGATATGTATATAGATATAATTAATATGTTTTTAGCCACCTGGGTGAGATTAAGATGGAAAAATTTAAGGGATACTTACTGCCGTATACTTAAATATAAGAATAGAACGGAAAAAGGAGTTCGTAGGAAAAAATGGATTTTTGAAGATCATCTTAGTTTCTTAAAGTTTCCGTAAGAATAATATGTAAATTCTTAATAATTTTCTACATAATAATAATTTTACTAAGCTTACGTGATATATATTCTATTTATTAATTTTATACTGTTTAACTTTATTTAATACTCAAGCAAAATGATTAAATATCAACAAAAGTATTTATTTAGGTATGAATCGGATTATCAACCTCAAAGTATAGAATTAACTGAAGACTACATTCAGGATATAAATGCGGGTGGAATTAGTTCTGAAGGTCTTTTAGAACAATTAGAAGATCGTAATGATGAAGATTATAGTGAATATTTAGAAGTTTTGGAAGAAACGACTGCAGATCCAGTGTTGGATCGTGATTCTATGGAATTAAATGATAATGGTGATAATGTAGTAAAAAGTATAGAGGTAGGAAATGCAATGCATCATGATGTTGATTCATATGCTCAGCAAATTCAATCAAAATATAGAAAAATAAGACCGAAAAAAGTGAAAATTGAATCATTGGAAGTGCCTGCAACCTACAGTATCTTAAAAACTTCATCTTTTAAAAATAAAACAATTGATACACCAATATTTGTTAGTGCACCGGCTGCAAATAATTCTGTAAAGAATTCTTCTAAAATAGAAGTAAGTTGCAATTTTCGAAACTAGTATGTATTTCCTAATTGCAATTTATTATTCTTTAATTCAATATATGTTTCAGGATACACAAAATAACTATGACCAAGTCTACCTAGCTCCTGAAGGAAAAAGTAGTATAGAGCTCTTTTTTGACAGTATGGCACAAACTGTCAAGCGACTCCCTCCAAAAGCTCAAGCAGATATTAAAATGAATATTTGTAAAATTGTAACAGAAGCAGAACTTAAGTATTCTGGGCGTAACACACCCCAAAGTACTCAACAATTTATAGCACCACCTGGAATGATTCCTAAGTTAGTTCTCATTCCATGTAATATGATTGATGGACAAAATAACAAAGGTTGATTATTTCTAAGAATAATTATTTCTCCTGAAAGAATTATTGTAATTTATTCTAAATTATGAAATTGGTTTCTTCTAACATAAAAGAATACAACACACAACAACTGAAGAATATTAAGCTAAGAAAATAGTTTAAATAAAAGTGATTTTTGTATTTAGAACTGTGTTTTATCTTTATATAACACATTAAAAAAAATACTATATACATAAATGCTGTCGTTATATTTTAAGCTGTTGTTATATATAAATATAGTTATTTTAATAGAACCATTGTCGTCTTAAAACTTTCCATTTATACCCGTATCTTAACAAAAGTTTCTTAGTAAATTATCAAATATGTATGTGTAAATGTAATCTTTGAATGCATATAATGTAACAAAATAATTAAAAAATAAATGGTATCTATAGATATATATGTATACATATAATGCACGTATAATATATTATAAGTGATATCATTTATTTTTATGCAATACATTTATCATTCATACGATAATTATAAATATAAGAAATAGATATGACAACTTTATCTCTTGTTTTACAAATTCATACATGTATTCATTCTATAAATAATTTTACTATTCTAATTATGGTGTATCATAATCTAATTCTATTAATTTGTCAGTGTATTTAATATATCAAATTTGCAATGTATTATTTATAATATATTCTAACTGAAATAATAATAGATTTTAAATATTAAATCAATTTATATACAGAGAACATTACAACTTATTGAATGTAATTTGCGACAGAATGAGATTCATTAACAGAGATACGTGTTTTATCTTAATTTGGTTTTGATGAAATGACGGTATTTCATAAAAAAGAATTATCTAATATTTCAGTGTTTATTGAAATGTTATCATTTGTAAGAAATTTTATATAATTATGAGATTACCGGTTAACGAAACAGTAGCAGGAAAATTTTAGTTTGAATTAAAGTATGTGTAAGCATTTAGCAGTTATAAGAATGTTGCCTTCTTTTGTTAAATTGCAAGTACAAAATAATTTTCTACAAAGATGTGTGTTCTCACAAACAAAAAGAACTTATTCAAAAAAGGTAACGTAGTAAACAATAATATTGAGGTTAATAATTTAAGTTATTTGTTTTGATTTTGTGCGATTTATATTTATTTTCTTCCATTGTATGTTATTTATTACAATCCTCATTCACTTAACTGTTTGAGAACATTTAATAATTTACAAAATTAGCTATTGATTAACAAGCTTTATTATACATACATTTTTCATCTGCACGAAATTTATAAAACTTACATTTCTAAAAAAGGTATCAATATTTTTAATAAAATTGCGGTATAAATATAATAAAAGAATAAAACATTAGATTAGTGTCAGTAGCTGTAACATTATTTTATTATCAATATCATTAAAGTATTTATAAGAATAAACTAGAAGTTATAAATTCATGTTCGTGAACATCTTCTTCAGTACTCCTACTACGTCGCAAACTTCTGCAGTACATATTCTAAAATAAATGTAAATTTGTCTGCATTTGTTCTACCTTTTTGGAAACTTGTAGCCCATTCAATTACTAATTGTTAGATTATTACTATTTGTTTAATATTATTATTACTAATTTATTTAAATTTAAAAACTAATCAATTTAGTATTATTACTACTAATAGTATTACTAATTGTTAGAATTTGAATATGAAACAGTACAATTTGAATATGAAATAAACTCATTTGTATTAAAACTTCTCTTATTTTATTACTTTTACATTGCTAATCTAAACTCAGTTCATTCTTCAAAATTATTGTTTCATAATTAATGCAACTTGATTTGATGTGAACTTTAACATTGCATTATAAAAATAAATATGTAAAGATAATGTCAACGACCTTGGAATAATCTTCAAGAAGATTCCATAGCAATGATAATATTTCAAACTTTTAATTTAAATAAGTTGTCCTGCATATAAGTAGTGCAGAATAATAATCATGTGACTCCCATCATTATTAATTTTTTAAATAAATATCACAAGGTCCTTGCATCGAATGAGAAAATAAATTTGTTAATGTTAAACAAGGAATTGCTTTTTTAACCAAATAAAACAACTTTATAATTCTTTTCAAAATATATAAATTGTAAATATAGTATTATGTAATAGAATTTTTTCAATATGTGTACATGTAATTTTAAGCTGTATAATGTTCATCAATTTTGTATATCTAATTGTAATGCCAATTTAATAGAAGACGATAAGAGAAACATAATATAACATATTTCCAAATTTACATTAATCCATGTAATTTTTTAGGATACTCCAGATAAAATTGTACCAACTAAAAAAGATTCTAACTCCATAGTACCAAAAACAATTAAAAAAGGTTTGGCATCGATAAGAGAATCTCTTGTTGTGAAGGATGTTGATGATATATTAGCTGAATGGATGGGTCGGCCACAAATAGTTCCAAAAATTTGTGATGTTGTAATAATTGGAGGTGGGATAATGGGCAGTTCTATAGCATATTGGTTGAGAAACCGAGTTTTTTCAGATTATTTCAATGTTGTAGTAATAGAGAGAGATCCTACGGTACGTTCTTCAGAAATTATATTTTGCAGTTGCAGTATAAAAATAATTTAGAAATTATGTTCTACAGTTTAAGTGAATATAATAACATGAATATAATATCCAGTTTCATAAAAATTAGAGGGCTTATACTGAAAGATTGAAATTTATTCAGTTGAATTTACCAAATAAAGGTATAATCAAATAAAGAAATTATTTAATAAGTAAATATAAATTTTATTTTCAGTATACTACAGCATCAACAGTTCTTTCTTGTGGAGGTTTACGTCAACAATTTTCTCTGAAAGAAAATATTGAAATGTCTCTTTTTGGTGCAGAATTTTTACGTAACATCAATGAATATTTGGGCATTGAAGGAGAACCCGCAATTGATCCATATTTCCATCCATATGGTTATTTAACATTAGCATCTGAGCGAACTGCTCAAATATTAATAGAAAATTCCAAATTACAAAATTTCCTTGGAGCAAAAAATATTATATTATCAGCTGCTAAATTGAAAAGTATGTTTCCTTGGATAAATACAGAAGGTATCGAACTAGGTTGTTTAGGATTAGAAAAAGAGGGTTGGTTTGACCCGTGGGTTCTTCTTTCTGCTTTTAAAAAGAAAGCACTACAATTGGGAGCAAACTATATTTATGGTGAAGCGCAAGGATTTTTTTATAAAAACAAAGACATTGGTCAACTAGATGGATTGATTGTAAGACAATTTTGTTAAAGTAATATATTAATTATCACTCCAATTTTTGATATTCGGTATTATATTTACATTACTGCTAAAAAGTATCCAGATGTTTGTTTATTTTTGATGCAATTTTATTACAGTTCCTCAAGAAATAATTGTATATTAATAAATAATGACTACATTCAATATTATTATCTTATTATAATGGTACATTAAAACTGGTTTTAAATAACTAATACATATGGAGTAATACATATGGACATAATTTCACTGAGTGAGTAGTAAGATAAAAATTTATATCAAAATAGTTTGAAAATATTGTTTTATTGCTAAACTATCCATAAGAAAGATTGTGTGATTAAAACAAGTAATAATTATTTGAAGCCAGTAAAAACATCAATAAAATATACTTCAAATTTCGATATATCATTAGTGGATTTTTTTTAATTTTTTGATTATTAGTTTCTTATTAATTTGTACATTTTTTAATATTCATATATTGTTATAAATCAGTTAAAATGTCAGGATGCTTATGAGCAGTAGTGTATATATATGTGTGCAATTTATAAACTAAATAATATTTGAAGTTAATATATTTATTATTTTTTATAATAATATTTAAATAAATCATATACATTTTCATGGATATATATGTTTCACTAATGCATGTAGACATAAGCATGTACATGCAGAGACAAGCATATAGAAATATTCTGTAATATACCAGAAAAAAGAAGTATGCAAAGTATGCGGCACTGTGCAAAAGTTTATATCTATTTATATATATTTTAGCATACTTTTACATTTACTTTATTTTTATTCTATTAGTATTTAACAGTTAATCTCTTTTTACTTTTTATTAGATAAAAACCAAAGAGGGTGAAATACATAATATGAAATTTGCTATAGCCATTGTAGCTGCTGGAGCTTATAGTGGACAAATAGTTGACAAATTGGATAATGTTCAAACAGAAAATGGATTAGAGAAAATGTATTTACCTGTTGAACCAAGGTAATCATAATTTTATGTTGTGAATAAGTTTGAATAAGTATGAAATGAAAGTTTGTATTAATATTATTATTATTTATTAATATAAATTCAACACAAATATTGTTGATGTTATAGGAAAAGATTTGTTTATTGCGTTCATTGTCCTGATGGACCAAGTTTAAATACCCCATTATTGATAGATAATACTGGAACATTTCTTAGGTAAACATTATTCATAAAATAAAAGTTGTTTCTAGAAACTAATATTTTGAAACTAAATATCTTGTGTTTACTACTAATTAAGTATCAATATTTATTTTAGAAGAGAAGGTCTGGCAGGTACGTATATTTGTGGAAGATCACCAGAGGAATCCGAAGAACCTAGTACTGAAGATTTAAGTATTGATTATGATTTCTTTGAAGAAAAAGTTTGGCCTATACTCGCACGCAGAGTCCCAGTTTTTGAAAAATTAAAGGTTTGTGTTTGATTTACACATAATAGAAATATGATATAAATACACTGATATGTATTAGATTGTCCGAAAAGTGTCTTTCTTTCGCAAACGTGTTTTTTACAACAGTGTACCTTCATGTAAACGTGAAACCAAGTCTGCGAAATGTCGCGGTGTTTATCTCAACATAACAAAATGGATCATACGTAATTCGACAAAATAATATAAAACAAAAAACATTGTGCGTCTATTATTTCCTCATAAACAAAAGAAACTTTTCGGACAACCTAATATATTAAAGTTATACATACGAATAAATTGATAACATTTGTATTATTACTCAAATTACTTAAATTAAAGTATTTACTTTAATAGCTTTTAAAATGCAATTTTTTATACTATTTTTGCAGTTAAAGTCTTCTTGGGCAGGATATTATGAGTTCAATACTTTTGATCAAAATGGAATAATTGGACCACATCCATATTATCCGAATTTATACTTTGCAACTGGATTTAGTGGACATGGAATTCAACAGGCACCCGCAGTAGGTAGAGCAATTTCAGAACTAATTGTTGATGGAGAATATAAAACACTTGACCTATCGAATCTTGACTTTAATAGAATTCTTTATGGTAAACCTGCATATGAAAAGAACATTATTTAAAATATATGCATTTGATTGTAATACAAATTTATTATATATGTATATAATAATTTTAATAACAGAATACAAATAGTATTTTATGTATTTTACAATATACATAATAATATTTATAGAGATATTAACTTTAAAATTTAGATTTATTTAAATTGATTTGTAGATAAATATGTTTAATACAGAAAAAAAATTGGTCTTAAATTCATCAAATATTATAATCTGTATTAATTAGTCTATTTTGTTTTATTTAATATTTGTTATTGTAATTAATATTTTGTTTTAAAGGATGATTTATAAATAAGTATTTAGATAGTTAAAAGTGTATATAATGTCAATAAAAAATATGTAATGATCTTTAATAATTTCAATGTCTTAAAATAAAATCTTGTAAGAATTTAACAACCACACTATGGAATGTAAAATTCTATGTATTTACTACGAGCACCTCACGAAAAAGACAAGATCGTCAGTGCTGAAAGATATTCGTCTCATTATGCTGTACATTGTAAAATAGATTGTTATTACTGTAAATAAATAATAATTATGTAAATAAATATAAATATTACTAGTTGTGGATATTATTCTGGGTACCATCAGTGGCCGTTCGGGACGGAACTTGAAATACTTTGAAATATCAGTATTTTGTATTTTGTTTTCTATAATCTACATGTGCAAACTAGCCTACAAATAACTTAAGATTCTAACAAAGATAAACTACGCTATATTATGTACAATGAAATAACAAAGTTTGGAATCCCAAAGTCTATTTTCATCTTTTAACACAAATATTAATATTTAAAAATGAACTACTTTATGCATAAATTTTTTAAAAATCGATAACTTTCTAAAAAATGTCTCTTGTAAATCTTAAAATTGTGGTCAATATGATTAATATATGTATATGTATATTCTTTTATGCAGTATTATGTATAGGATATGAAGCACATACCAATATAATTCTTGTTGTAGCTACTTTCATTATTGAATAAATAACATATCCTACATTGAATTATAATTAATATGTTTATTGTTTTCAAAATTAGCTTTTTTTGTTAATACTAAATATGAAATATTAGGTATAAGTATGCTTGTTTTAGTAAGACAATTAAAGAAACATAAAATAACAACAAAAAATAATTTTAGTTACATAAAATTTCATTGTAATATTTATTTATTAAAATAATATTTATTTTGACTCGTTTTATATAGTGCAACAATATGTGCATGTGAAATTTTATCATGATATATATATATATAAATCATAAGCAATATATAAAATAACAATCATGTATCATATCATATAATAAAAAAAAATAGTGTTGAAAAAGCAGAATATTAATATAATAAGAAATAATAACAAATAAGTATAAAATTTATCTCCCTATTTAAAAATTGATCACAGAAAAGGTAAAAAACTGAATTCTGAAAGGATTTATTCCTTTAAAAAGTATCTGTTAATCTGTGTGTTTAAAGTTCTCAAGTACAAAACAATGTAAAATGTTTTGTTATAAAATTTTCTAAAAATTTTATGCTTTTATATAATTTTTACTTGAAAGAATGAATTAATTTGAAATTATGTTAGAATTATATTCCTTCAAATGTTATTAAGTAAATTTAAATAAGTATTTTACAGAATTACGAATTTATGATGTGATGAGAATGAGAAGTGAAATTCCTTTCAAAATTCGAATCACTGTTATTTTTTCAGGAGATAAGTTTGATAAAACAAACTATATTTCAGTTCGTATCAGTTTACTGTATTTCAATGCTGAGTACGGCGTATTATCAGTTAAATGCAAATAAATGCGCGCACATCGAAGCAGTAACGGCGAGAAAAAGATTATCAATTCTGACATCCAAGCCGCTCTACGATCAATGTGTCTAAAAATTTTCGTAGTATACGAGCGGAACCAGCCGATAGCATTTCTTCTCTTTGCTTTCGTTAACTTACATAAATATTAAAAATATAATTATTTAAAATATACCTGTTTTAGAAAATATAAAATAAAAATTTAAATAAACCGAATAATGTTAGTTATCCAAACTAATATTTGACAGAATGAAGTTCAACTCAATGAATTAAATGGAAACAAGTAAATCAAACTTTAATAAACAAATAGTAACGATTAGAAAAACCAAAGAATATATATATATATATATATATATATATATATATATATATATGTATATAAAATTACTAATAGTAATATAAAAGTGATGTTCAAGTAAAAAATTATTATTAAAGTTAAAAAACAGAGTAATGAAAAAATAATGGAATCTAATAAAAATTATGTGATGTTAATTAATACAACGAATAATGAAATATAACGTAGTAATAGTTAAATAATTCGAAAAATAAATAAATAGTCGAGGAACGATTGATTTTTCGCAGTCTAAATTTGTTCTTACACTAACAATATATAATGAGTAAACTATGCTATGCAATATAATGCGTAATAAATACACTAATGATGTATAATACGTATTAATAATCAGATAAAAGACATTATGATATCTTTTATATTGATATAGTAGAGAAACGTGGAATGATGTGCTTTTTTACATTCGTAGTGATTAAAGAAAGTAAGATTAATGAGAATTTTATTATTTTAGAATTTTATTTTCTCATTGTATCCCTATAAGTCAGTAATTTATAAATATAATCGATGCTAAATTGTCTTAATAATTTCCGATTAAATTGGAAATCGATCACATTTATAAATTATTGAATTATCATATATATTTTTTATTTATGATTAATTTTAAATCTAACGTAACTTAATGAAGAATTAGTTTATAAATACTATCTATCCTTCGTTTTAGTTCTTCCACATCTCTCTTATATATTATCATAAAACTACATTTCACTTCCTCGAAACTTAACATTGAAAGTAAATTTGTTTGACCAGAAAGGAAAGAAAGAAAAACTAATGCTTTCGGCCGATCGATCCGTAATTTAATAAAAGAGCGAGTGTAACGCAGACTTGAGCGCCAGTCGATTGGAATTTTATTCGAAAATTTACGAACAACTTTTAAGTTGATTAGCAATGAAAATTCTTCAAAGAAACCAAAGTTTTTTTCCAAACAGTTTCGTCTACAAAGAGTGCTAGGCAAAAACAATATTTTATACAATCGAAATAAATAGTATAATTTCGTTTTTAATTTAAATAAACATTTAGATTAAAATAATATCTAGCACTATTTACGGACATAACTGGTAATTCAATTACAAACAAAATGTTCGTTAATCATTCGAATAAAAGTTTTCCGACTTTCAAACGAAAGAAGGCGCGTGTAACTTTGGATAGAAAGAGGTGTGCGGCTAAGGGAGCTGGCCCGTGTTTTCAAGATGAAAAGACGAAAAAAGATCATTTAATCCTCTTTTTCGGCTTTCTCAACATCTTGTTTCTCTTCAGCCTCTGTATCTCCCTCAAATTTTGGTCCTGGCGCTTCTTCTCCTTCAAGTACGATCTCTTCTGGATCAGGTGCACGTGGAAGGAAATCTTTGTCAGGATACATAGATTCAAAGATGCTCTTCGCCTTGACAAAATTTAAAAATTTATGATAATGTATACCATTTTTATCATTTGGGATCAGTTAAAAGCTCAATTACGCTAAAACTTATTAAATTATAATTATAATTTGAGAGAAAATTAACCTGATTAACTGCGAAATCGAAATCAAGCTCTAAATCTGGTCCTGAACACAGATGAAGGTTACTTGGTGTGGACTCTTCTAATTTAATATCACTTGCAGGTAGGTTTAAGTACAATGACCATAAAACTTGAGGCTTTGGACTCTCTGTAGACTCTTCTCTATTATCTTGATCACCTTCCTGCATACAAGAAATTTAGTTTTTATTTTGAATCAACATGAATCTGGCAGTTATAACAATTTCGAAATATTTTATAAAAGAGGAAAATAAATATATTTTCAGAACTATATTTATCTTTAATAAATTAATTCAAAATTTGTAATATCTAAGAAATAAGAAACTAGAATATATATTGCTAAAATATCTTCCAATTTCTTTTATAATCAATTTGTTTTAGTGGTACCAGGACATCTGTAAAGTAAATTAACAAAATATAAAGTAATCATATGATCAATAATATAATTCTCCTATAGTTTATAAAAATTGAAAAATATACTTATCATGTTATAAATATAAATATTTACCTGTATCATAAATATATAGCTAATACAGGAAAAACATACCTGAATATGTCTTTTATCTGGAGAAACAGTCTGTGTATGGCTATGGATAGATGAACGAATGGCTAATGGATCAAGTGGCTCAGCTCTTAAAAATTTATTGACAACATAGGCCAAGTCTTCCTTTGCATTTGTTGTTCGCTTACATGTCATGTGAACCATAACTATTTTGGAATAAATTAAAAAATTTCCAAAAAATTTGGGTTTTCATATTATATAAATTTTTCATAAATGTAATAGTTCTACATACACAATCCTTGAGGGCAAGCATTTGTAGATGGTCCCAATTCAATCAGTGTAACAGGTTCCTGATCAGGTTGTTCCGGAGGATAATATAAAAGTGTCAAATTTTCCTTCTCACCTTGCATAATTGACCTAAAATAAATATTTGAAAAGATAATTTTATTAGCAAATACTACTTTAAAAAATTGAAAAATAAATTAGAAAAAGATTAGAAGCAGAAATTTGTGTATATCATAATTAATATAAGTAGGGCTTTCTGTTACTAATATAAATTTATTATTGTTTATAAAATTATATTGTTTATTATTTTAAAAAATCTAGTACTTTATATCTTGTCAAGCTCAATTATACTAATTTCATATAGTTAGTTTTTTTTATAATATTTTGGACCACAACTTCTTTTTATTACGATTATAATCCAATATAATTGTTTCTTCTTGCTTTTTTAAGTATTACCTGTCTGTAATGAAAATTCCACGTGATATCCGTTGCTCTCCTTCAAAAGCTACAACTTCTGGTGGCAGATGACCTTGACCAAGAACTAAATGTTCCAAACTTATTCTTTGTTTGCCACTAATGATAGCTTTGCATTTATTTTTGTTTATTACTACACCATCAAGCTGCCTTTTTAAACAGTAAACTCCTCCAAATACTGCACATAATCTGTAAATAATAATAATGATTTTTTCAATTACTTATGATATTTACATATTAAATAGTATAATAACAGATAATTATATATACATTATTGTATATATACATTATTGTATATATAATTATAATATATAATTATAATATATAATACATTATTGTATATATATGTATAAAATTGTACCTGCAAAAGCACTGAGGTAGCTCTCCACTACCATACATAGGCCAAAGAAAGGGTGTATTTCCATATCGTCCAAGACTATTCAAAAAATGTTTTGTGCGATTCACACCATCTCTACAAGAAGTCTTTTCAGTAGCCATAGCAATTGCTTGAACAACATAATGCTGCACGATTGGTGTTAAATTTTTCGTGTTTAAATATTCTAAGAAGGTTTTATCACGGAATCCTGTTAATAGATATTATTTAATAAAATAATAATAGCAAATACGACTAATAAATTATAATATTGAATTAATTCTGTTGCATATACATGTATGCATGTTATATATATTACATAATTTACATATAAACAATACCATTTTATGAACGATTTCTCCTAATGTAAAAAAATATAGCAAAATACAATGCTCATACAATCTTTTTATTTTTTTATTATTAGTAATGGAATCTAAACTGACTCAATAAATTTTTTCTTCATTGTGTATCAAAAAAGGTTACTTTCATTACATAGACCATTATATTGTATTTGATAATTAATTTTTAATATATTATATGCATATATTAAAAACATTATGAACTCCTAATTATTGTATTTTAATTATTGAGAAGCAAGTAATTATTAAATAAAACATCTACAAATCTTATATTGCCCAAAATATTTTAAAGATGTGTTCTTAGTAACAAAATATTATTTTTAGACATCATATTACAAAATTAAATTGAAATGAAAAAAAAGTACAAGTAATTACCATCAAATTCTGGGCTATCTGCACCTTGCTCCATGCATGAAGTGAGCAGTTGCATTAACATTCTTTTCTCAACAACACTGACAGTTTTATTTGCAAACACGTCAGCTCTTGAGCAAGGTACTTGTGTCAATTTTCCATCCATGAATGTAGCTACTCTGGACACTGCACGAAATTCCGCATAACGAGCAATGTTACTGGAGATTAAGAGCTCAACTAGTTCACCTCGTGCAAATAATAACTGTTTTAGATAGATAAAATGTCAATCAATTAATTGTAATTTCTGACATAATATGTTTTATATAAACAGAAGGAATTACAATATTGATATTGCTACAATAATTATTTTAAAAAAGATATTCATTCCATAATTAATGGGTAAATAAGAAATATTTAGATAAATAGAATAAAATATTTAAATATTGATATGGTACTACCTAAATGAATGAAATAACATTTTCATAATTTAGATTTTATCAATATTATATACCTTTTCTTTTTTTAAAAGTTATTTTAAAATCATTATAGGTAATCAAATGCATTTTAAAAATAAGAACAACAGATGAAAAGTATAACTATGTCCTAACCAATTTTTAACACTTAATAAACATTTTGAATTTTAGCAGAAATAGATACATAGAATAGTAGAAAAATAGTTAATTTAATTTTTTGATAACTGAAATCTATTAAGATGAGAAACAATAATAAATATATTCCATAAGAAGATAGTTAATTGAGACTTCTCAATAAATAATATTATATTTGACAAACAAAATTTAATTCTTAAATATATTTATATATTATTTATATATTATACACAATTCTTAAATAAATATATTGAGAAAAAACTGCTTCTTATATATAATGTTCTATAAATATAATGAGTCTTAAAAACGGTGTCGCGCTTATACTTCCGCCTATTGAACAGGACCTCGTTCGTGGATATATTTATTTAAACAAAAATGAGAAAAACCAAAAGAACGAAAAATATAATCTGCCTTTATAGTTATTTATCTTGTATTTAATGTAATAATAATATTCTTTATTTTCATACCTTTGGCGCCAAGTCAATATTAAACTTTCTGTATTCTTTTCTTATACGATCTATACTCCATTGTTTAACATTTTCTTTTTTTTCAACTTTATCATCATCAGCTTTTTCATCATCACTGCCACTACCATCTCCAGTACTATCAGTTTGAGTATCTTTTGAAGAAACTACTGGCAGATCGGCTTCACTATAATAAAAATATAATTAAAAAGAAGAACAGGACACAAATATGCATACATTCATGAAAAGAAACTTACTTTGAAATATACCATGTTTCCTCAATATTTTCAACAGTTGAATATTCATTGCTAGTTTTTAGAAATTTTTCTTCAGGTTCCAAATCTGCTTCAGATAGATCCTTGGTGGTGTTTTTGGGAACTTTTAGGTCTTCTATCCATTTCTGTAGCCCATCAAAGTTAAATGTTGCCCATAGACCGCCATAATATTCATCGCTACAAGTAAATGATAATTATTTAGTTATGTTTGTTGTCACTAATATGAAAATATTACAATGTTCATCATATACATTTTTTTTTTAATTGAAAATAATTGTTACATTAAAACATTACAAATAAGCCTGTATTGTTTACAGGTGCTTAGTTTCATAGTAAAAAGGTTAATAATTAATGATGTATGTGCGTGTATATTTTATATATTTTTTTATAAAGAATCATCCCCTTCAATAATGTGCCATCCTTTATAAAACTATATATATATTTCACTATCGAAAGCAGGAAGGAAAGGGGGATGATTTCTTTCTTTTTAAAAAGTAAATAATATATAAAATAAATTAAACGAAAATCAAATTTATTAAATACATATGCATACATTAACTACAAATCTAGTTTTGTATTTTATTGTACAGTATTTCTTTTGATTTCGTATTTGTGAAGATTACCTTGAAAACTGAAAGAAAAGATTTTCTTAAATATGGTTAAAAAATTTGGAAAATCCACTGCAGACATTATACATTAATGTGGTTTTTAGAGTAGAATTTCATATGTACGATATATGAAGAGCACTTTGAATCACATGATACACACACACACACATACATGCTTACTCACAGATTTTTGTATTAATAGATATACATAAATTCTTTAATTTCTTGCATAAATCAAGTTCCTAGTTTTAATCCAAATCCAGTTTTAATTCCAAATTTTAATGAAGTTGGATACATATACCATAATAAATTTTTGACGTCATCTTTCTTAGGATCAAAGACTTCTTCGTGAAAATCTTATTCATTCAACTTTTTATATATTTCTTTATTTTCTTTTTGGTTGTGATATCGTTAGAAAACTCTTTTAGACAAACATAATTTTGAATCATCACAGAAATTTTGGATTATAGGCATATGTACCTATATATGTATGTCGGAGATGAAAGAACACCGGAACTTCTCCTTGGAATTTTGGGAAAATCCCATAACAATGAAAGTTAGATTTTAACATAGCTGTACTTAAACAAATGTCGTCGTTCAATCCGATTGTATTTGTTCAAGATTTATGACGGTGAGCTTAGGCTCGAGGCGACGATCAGTCACCGAACGTAGCCGCGGTCAAGGGATGAACGTTTTGTCTAACAAAGCTATGGAAAACTTTATAGTCCTCCATAAAAGGAAATAGTTGTAGCGGTACTTGACAGTAAAACATTAAAACGATTTCCGTCCCGTGGCCCGTCATACGCAGGCCCTGTTCTTCGGGTAAGATGATTACCGGACGGTGACGCATCTCCACAGTACATGTTCGGCTAGCCTGAGGACCTGCTATAAATCTTAAGATTTAGGTAAGCAAACGGACAAACAGCCCCTGTTCTAATTACAGGGAGAAACCTATTTCTCCACGAACCTTCACTCAGGGGTGGCTAGCCTCTTTTATAACCACCGATATGGAGATTGACCAATTAGCAGCAACGCCGATTTCCCTCACCTTCCGAACGAAGGCTTTCCTCGACGAATCCGAGGATTGCGTGTCTTTAGACACACTCGATATAGTTTTCCTCGATGGCATCATCGGGTCGGAGATTCATTCTCTGGTGCGACCTCATTGCCTAAAGAGCACCGTCTTTACGAGCCGTAAACATTTTCCCGTTTTGAGTCAGACTTGAACTTTGTGAGTGCGTACTGCTATCATCCCGTTGACCGCGGATACGTTCGGCGACTAATCGTCGCCTCGAGCCTAAGCTCACCGTCATAAATCCCGAACAATTACAATTAAATTGAACGACGACATTTGTTTAATGATAGCTATTAAAATCTAACTTTCATTGTTATGGGATTTTCCCAAAATTCCAAGGAGAAGTTCCGGTGTTCTTTCATCTCCGACATGTATATACAGGATATATAAAAAGTAAAAATATCTAAGTCTTAGACTCTCAGGCTTTAAAAATTTATATTGAAGGGAGTAAAATCTGAAAATATATTATTTAATGAAACATAAAAAAAGATATTGCACTGCAGCAAAAAATGATCGTTAATACAAAAAGATCACAGCAAGATTCAAAATTTTATTTGAAAATAATTGAATATTCGAATATTTATACTTTTAAATATTCGATTTTTTGGAATAATAAAGATATATTTAAACCATATTTGTATTAAAATATAAATATAAAACAAAAAACCAAAAAAAATATAATACAAAAAATATTTCAAAGAATTGAGTAATCTTTTTATTATTTATAAATATAAATTTTTAGTCAAAAAATTATAAAACAAAAATCGAAACTTTTCATAAAAGATTAAAAGTATAGAATCATCTTGGTGATGTTGAACAAAGAGAATAATGTACTATATTTCCAAAAATAAAAATTTACTTAAAAGACTAAAATTTAGAATTTTATATTTTCAGAATAACTCCTGTAATAAACTAAAAAATTCTTTTTATGACACTCAGAAAATATTTTGCATGAATAGGTATACTCTGAAGTATTGTATCTATTTGTATTATTTTCCATCTATGAAAATACAACACTTCTTTGGTAACTATGATTTTAAATAGAATAGAAAGTTTTTGATTTTATATAACTTAGTTAAGTAGAAAAGATGCATTAATACATATACTACAATGTAATACATAACTGTTTATATTTATCTAAAATATATAGATGAAAAAGACAACTATTTAATTGGTTAAATAATTTAGAATGTCTCCTTTATATATTAAGGTACAAAAGATATATTTAAAAGATATATAACAATAAAGGATTTTCAAAAATAAGGGATCATTATACGGAATATAAACTTATACAACCGTGTTATTATGCAATTATATATAATAATGCATTATTATACAAATTGTATTATAGTATTTAGGAAGATATATACATGAATATGTATAATTTTGAAAATTCAAAGATCCAAATGTTTAATTATATTACTTAAAAAAATTTTTAATGTTAAAATGTTAAAGTTATTATTATAAAAGCTGCATATATTAATTCATTAAATGCTTGTAAAATTATTTTTTAACGCTAATTGAAAGTATTTCTTGTACATTTGAATATAATTACTACTGTGTGAAAAAAATTCCATTTTATTACATAAATTTTCGTTCAAAAGGGAATTAAATGTTTAATAAAAAGATACAATTGTTTATAAATTATCATATTTTTATTTTATATCTAGGTTTGATAAATGTAAAAGTAACGAAGTTATAAGTGTAAAAATAATTATTTAAATATAATTTTTGAAACGAATATTTCTAATATATATAAGAAATTTCTAATTAAATGCTGAATAAATATATTTATTTAATTAAAATCGAGCACCTTATATAAGTATATAAAAATACATAAATATTTCCTAGTTAATAATACAATATGGAACATGAAAAGAAATAGAAAACATGTAAAATATAAAAAAAACATGAGAAAATATAAGCGAACAAGGAAGAGAAATATAAAAAGAAAAAAAGGGAGCAAGCAAAAAGCAAGAAGTAAGAAGCGAGGAAGCAAAAAAGAGTAAGATCGAATCAGAAAGAGAAGAAGAGAGAAATCCGACATACCTGTCTAGGTGAAGGACCTTTTTACCGATTCTACTTGCAGCTGCTGCGACAATAGACTCCGTCATACCTATAAATTTTGATGAGTCATTATAAACATTAAAAAAAAAGAAGCAGCAAAATAAATAAGACGTATATTGCAAAAATCAATACCCGTCCCTACGACGACGACATCATATTCATTTGGCAGATAGTCCTCCATGGCTTCCAGCTGTAAATTGCAATAGAATATAGGATTGTGAACACAAATTAGTTTTGCTATTCAGTAAGAGAATGACTAAGAAATCAATTCATTTCTAATGAATCCCTCTCAATTACGTTGAATGAAGGGCCACTCCCGTCGTTTCGCTTTCGCTTCGAACTTTCACTGTTTCACGACAGTCTCGAAACTCCAGTTTGACAGAACAAGACGTTGCAGACTAACCGAACTGTAACTGAACTGACCGCTGATTCGTCGGAATTTATCCTCGAAAGACAACACAACTAGATACTGCATCTACTTAGTGATATTCTGCGCCAAGAAATATATAGATAAAGATATTCAACGTTAACATCGATTGTGCCCCGACATTACCGCCATTATTAAATGATGTGGCCTCTTACAGAACTAACGATATAAAATTAATATTTTCTCTGTTAATATATACAAAATATTAAACACAAATAGAACAAATTAGTAGAATTAATTTTATATGGATGAAATATCTGTAAAAGAACGTGGATATTAATAAATTAAGAAATTTTTACAGTTTCTACAAAATATAATTACATATTACATGAGATTAATAGCAATAAAAAAAATTCTACAATTTTGTCAAGAAAATTGTGCTATTAATATTATACATACAAATATATAGTTTTAAACATTATCTTACTTACTTATTCAAGATATAAACAGAAATCATTGTACATTAAAATTTGTTACACGTTTTTCATATTGAATTTATTTTAACTAGATTTGTAAAGTTCTTTAAAACTTATTTACAATTATAATTACATTGATATGATGTATGATTGTCTAGAGTGTTGAACAATTTATATAATTTATTACATTTCTATAAAATTCATTTAAATAAAAATTGTGCTTAGATTATTCACAAAAATATTGTTATAACATTTAATAATATACAAATACATCACACTAAAGTAATAAGGGAAGTCCTTAATTTGCGATTTTTGTAAATTTTATTTCTTCTCAATTCATTTGCATTTGCAAAATAAACTTAAAAAAAATAATATAAGAATACATATATTTATATAGAATTATATTGAATTAAAACAATTTCTTTTTATATTCTTACAATTTTATCTGTGAACATAATAAAAAAAAATTAAAAAAAAAAAAGATTATTTTACATATTGTTTTATATAACATGGTTTAATAAATTATATGTATAAAGAATTAAAACCCGAAGAAAATATTAAATAATAATAAAAAATATTTGTTTTCTTGAAATACATCTGTTGTATATCCTTATGTAATATGTAATAGTGTTAATATTATATACAAGGTAATAAAAAATAAGCTCACTAAGAGCTTAATTTTATCTAAATTTTTTTAAAACTGTTAAAACAGTATTATAGAGAATCACCCTGGCATCTCTACCCCATAAATAATCAATATGATTGAATTTTGAATATTCAATCTCTTTTGTCTCTATAACATTTGGCAATCTATCAGTAAGCCTCTTTACATCTGCAGGATCATTGAGAAAATCATTTTTACTATAAAATATTACAATTGGCGTTTTTACTTTTTCAAGATCATATATTGGTGGTTGTGTTGACCCATAAGTTTTCAGATTTTCTGTTGCTCCATAATCAAACTTACGAAATGATCCTGTTAAAAAAAAATAATGGTATTCAATAATAATGTGGAACAATAATTATGTGAATTTGTATAAGAAATCTTGTATAAAAATGTATTAATTTATATCAATAGATAATTAATATAATCGAAGTAAATGAAAGCACTAAATATTATTAATTTAATTATTAAATAATTACCTGATAGTATATTTTGACTATAATGAATAATTTGTTTCGCAGAAGCACCAGCTGGAAAATGTCCGAGAATTAATGGTAGCATAGACTTGTCTAATTGATCACTACCGAATCCAGCAATTAGTGAAAACCAGCATACACAGAAACCATTAGTGAGACCAACTGGAGCATTTCGAATTATTGTGCCCAAGGCTTGAGCTTGTAACCTATTGCGGGGGAACCACTGATGTAGATTGCAATATGAGGATCCCCACTGAAACATACTTGCTATAGAAATGTCAATCATAAATAGCAGATTTATTGACCAGAGGTGGATCTACATGTATAAGTACATGATATATTAGTATAATACCAGTGCTGTAACATCAACAAATTTTTAACATATGCATTCTTAATACCAAATTCGTTTTTATTAAGAATCAAATCTTTTAATATAAATTATGCATGTACAAATAATATCAATTCTTGAATCATTTATTATATCTCTTATTTAATGAATTTATGACAATTGCTAAACAGAACTATCATTTATTAAAACTAATTTAATTCTTTTGTTTCTACGAATATTTGAATATTATTTAAATTATAATTTATTGGAAGAAAACAGCATATCTTGTTAATTGAAATAAGAAAAAAGAAGTACTTTAAAAGGTTTTATTGTTTATCTATCCATGAAAAGCTTTACTGTGTAATAATTTTGCATATCATATTTACAGTTATAATTACAGTTACATATTTAATATACAAATGGAAAATTCTACATTTCTAAATTATTTTCTCTTGTACAATTAACCTCATGCTAATTCATTCATATTCAGATATTAGTTAATTATATGTGATATAAAAATTCCAAATTCAATTTTCTCAAAAATGAATTCTCAAAATAAAATATTAACAATTATTCCTTTTTGGCTCATATCATGATTTTCAATACACTTTATATATTGTACTTTCTGTAAAAAATCTTTTTGAGATTTGGTACATATAACACTTGTAATTTAACCACCTCTGGCTACAATAACAAATTATTTCATGTATACTAAGAAACATACCTCCATTAATCCATAAAAATGGACAACACACTTAAGTAAAGGACTTCTATGATTTGCGAGAAATGCTATTGGTGCTAAACTGATCATTCCTTTAATTTTTCGATTGTATTCAGATTTTTCACTGGCCATTACATAAAATGCAGTTGTGCCTTGACTATAACCCACATAATAAAGTTCTGTATATCCAGTATGCTCCAAAATGTAGTCTATTGTTGCTGGCAAATCATAATACCCAATTTCATGCCAGCTAAAAGAATAGTGAAATTATTTATTACATAATTAATTTTTCATATATACAATGATGCCTGCTTAGTGTTTGCAGATTTGAAACTTCATCATAAATACCATCCAGGAAGGTAGAATTACAGAAATTAGCCTGACTCACATTGTGTGTGAAGTAGATTGATCAGTAGTCAAATGACTCATCACTGATCCAAGATCTAGCTTTAGCTATATTTTACTGCATAACACAATTCACTCTATGAAATCAATTATACAAATATTGAATATAATGTATCACTAACCAAGATACAAATGCAAATACTAAGCAAGCATGATCCTGTTGATTAATCTATTTTATACTTATTTTTACCTAAAATTATTATTTATTCTATTCTATTTAATAATTTTTTACATAAAATTACCTAAAATCCCAAAATTCTTTATCTTTAGTTGTGTATTTTTTATGTTTCCTAGAATATGCATTGCCTCTTGCATTTATTAACCAGACATCATAATTATTGTCACATAAAAGGTATGCTAAAGCCTTTTCTGGACCCAATAATACCCAATCAGCTGAACTTGACAGAAGTCCATGATGAATGAGAACTGGTATTGGTTCTTTTGCTTTGACTCCATGGCTTCCGTACTAAATATCAGACATTTATTTGTAATGTTGACATAAATCTTATGTTATCATAATTTAATATAGTTTGAATAATTTTTAACTTAATAATTTTTAACTTTTATATTTGGAACTTACCTCTATTGTATTTTTATTACTTAAATTTTGCTCATTACTCCCACTTACATTGCAATCAGAATTTTGATGAGATTTTGGTAAAACTCTATGCACATCTAGACAATATCCATCTTCTGTCCAAATATAATGTGTTTCTGATTTATAACCATGGACAGTAATTAGTTCTGGCTGAAAAACAATTTTTTATTGTTATCTTGTTATTTTTAATCATATTTAATCGTTATATAATAATCATATAATAATAATGTAATATGTGATGATAAAATATTAAGTTATGTTAATATTAAATAATAACTGATATGAAAACAAAGGTAATATAAGTATTTCTTTCTGGTATAATGAAAATATTATTATAATTATTGCTTCAAAAAGATATCATACATTTCATATACAAAATAAATACGCAAAATATTATACTGAATTAATAATAATTCAGTGACACTTTAAAAACTTGTATGTACTAATACGTACTAATATGTTGTAATATGTTATTGCCAACTATGTGTCATATCCGAAAACATTGAATGATGCACGAAATGTGCAATAAATACTAATACTAATACTAAAACTAAAGCTAAAATTAATACTAATACTAATACCATTATTCATATTCATAACAATCATAACTAAGAAGAAAAAGTTATATAAAAAAGGGAAAATGAACTTACTGTTGTCATATGAACCTCATCCTGATTAGCTGCTGCGCCCATTATATGAACAGCTGATAAAAGAGACTGGATTTTTTAACAGAGAAATTATGTACCTAACTTTCACCAAGAATTACTCCTTTTTCTCCTTATTATTTTTCTCTATTTACGACTTTATTTTTCCCAAGCACTGATTAAATGAGAAATTCAAGTTTTGTGAGATTTTGAACACGGCCTTGTATAAACGTCGAAAGATCGAGAAATATCGAAATGATTTGCGCGGTTTAAGTTTTCGAGATATAGCTATAACAAACTTGCACCAACATCAACACGTTCACCGTGACACACCGTGTTATACTGTCGTTCTATGCCATAGTTTACAGATGCATGCGTTTCATTGTCCATTACATACACTGAAGTAGCAGCAGGAACGATTTATACGCAGGCGTACCAATTTAACAAAATTTTATCATATTGTCAAATCTTAAGAAAAATTAGTTTTTTTTTTTTTTAAAGATGATAAAGATATCATTATTACGTAGGAAATCTCCGTATTGTTTCTTTAACTTAACTAAATTTTTGATTGTTACTAATAAAACTATCTCATGAACAAGGTCGAATATTTAATGCATTAATTCAGGAAGGAAATTTCCTCTCTGCTATATTATCTTTTTAAACAGAATTGTAATTAGGATTCTTCAATTTATTGACTAACAACATGATAATCGATGTTAAAGTTATGTAATTATACTGACCTTTAAAATCATAAAGTCATAATAGTACAGTTATTTGTTTACTGAAAACATTATTTCAACTTCTAATAAGATCGTTATTAATAGTATTTATAGGATAATATAATCTATAATCACAATACATAAACTGAGCTATAAGTTCAGAACAGAATTATTTTTATGAGGTACAAGTGGCTATACAGAATATTTACACACCATTTTATTCATTATAGTATTTACACACTTATTAATTGGAACCAAGTATGTTAAATTTTGTATCATTCAATAATTTTTCCATAGGACTGCAAAAATTTGATACAATGAAAATATATTGTAGAACTTGATAAAAAGATGCTTCATTGGAAAAAACAAGAATATTTTTTGTAGCTATTGTATATAGTTAGCTATGTATCTTTTGACTAATTTTGTACTAATTCATATATTATAAGTATTTAAAGAAAAGGTTTTTGATACTGAAATATAAATTAATTAAAAATTATTTTTATTTTTAAGGAAATAATAGTAAATATGAATATCGTGATGATATTAATGATTAAGATTCTTTTTGTTCTATGCCTATTACAAGCTTTTTTCTACTTTGCTTTATGAAATCACTTAGCTTATAACTTTTGTTATTGTTTGTTTTTGTATTTTAACATATTATTTCTACAATATCAGTTAATATATTAATTTTCCAAAATTTTACATATATTTTACATTCCTTCTATATGTCACATATACATATATACATACATATATACTTAATTTAAAAAATTAATTATTTCTTTAAAATATGTACACTGCTGTCATATTTATTATTATATTATATTTTATTCTCATAATTCTTCAATTTTGTTTTATTATTTTTAATAAGTCCATAGTTTGAAAACATGAATGCACAAAATGAGACTAAGGTTTGTTTTGAGACATTACAAATTTTTTACTGATCTATATATTTTAAAAAATATTAATTTTGAATTTTAAAAACTTCCTGTTCGAATATTACTTTTGTTTCACGAGTTATATTGAACTTAATACAGATAGGTACGTTCACAAAATAATTAATAACAGTGTCCGGTTTGTAAGTGAAGTGGAGGTTTAGATTAGGTTAGGATAAAGTTAAGGTTTAGGTTAAATTTGGAAGGTTTTCGAAACTTAAAAACAGGTATTTTTGAATTCTACTCTTCGATTACTAGAAGCTGAGTATCAGAAAATATAGATATCAGTCAAAAATTTTTCGTGGTCTAGAATGCAGTTCAACTCAAAATGAAAATACATACATTATTTCGATATCTTTACGAACAATACTGAATTTAACATTGAGTATTAATAATATATCATTGATATAATCAGATATTAAAAGGCATATTAAATCTTTTCCCTCCCTCTCTCTCTCTCTCTCTCTCTCTCTCTCTTCTCCTCTTCCAAAAAATGAATTATTTAGAAAGTTTATTATTCGTATATAACATACTCTCATCTGCTCTCATACATATGATCCGATATTGAAATACATTCTTATTTATATCTTTTCCGAAAAAATGTATATAATAAAGTAAAAGTGTATAAACAACCGTTTGCGTATAACATTACTTACGCAACGTATATGTTTCTTAATTAAATGTTACGTAGATTAGTCCTTGATTAGTTCATTTACTCATTTCTTGAGTAATATTATATTTGCAGCCAATACATAGAAAAAAAATCGACAGATAACCGATTTGATAGATCGAAAATTACTATGAAGTCGAATATCGTCGAATCGATTATTTCGATTAATCGATCATTCAGAAGAAGGCAGTAAGAGAGTAGTGTGCAGTGGTTCATATAAGTGTTGTACATTTTTGAACAAAGGACAAATTAAAATAAGGTTATAGTGGAGATGGTTGGTTGTGTATAATTTGAGCAAGAAAACTAAGTAAAAACTTCAGACTCCCTCTTTCTCGTAGAACGATGTTGACCATACGGTGACGAGGCCAGCCAGATCGGCGGAAAACTACGTCACCAGTGACGGATTCCCCCGAAACTGGGACAAAGTGCAGTGTACTCTGGCATTGCGCTTTGCCGGAATCTCTCTCACTTCATGTCCTAGTACCCCCCCTCCTTCTTTTCTCCTTTCTCTCTCTCTCTCTCTTACTCTCAGGATTGACCAATCGTCTCGTCATCCTCGAATCCTCGATCGAAACTGACAGGTAAACATCGAAATTTTCGAGAATATAGTTAGGTTACTTATATTTATTGTATGTTTTTTCTTTTCTATTATTTCATTTGTTATTCATTGTTCCATTGTTTATTAGTAGTAGCGTATTATTAGCATGAACATTATGTTATTGAATTAAATTGTAACGAAACTGAATACTGCATGTGTCTTCATAAGAATTTCTAATGTTACATATATATTGTGTAAATTTATGTATAATACATTGAAAATTTAAGATATGTAAATTAGTATTATTGAAAAAAAGGATAAATTGAATTATATTTGTTCAATATTGTAGGTAATCAACGACGAATGGTGCAGGTTCAACAATATAGTTTCTGGAGGGTTCAGTATCATGTCAGATGGGGTTGATGCTGGTGGCGGGGAAAACGAGGTAGATTCCCATTCCTGTTCGCACGCCGATGTTGGAGAATCATCAAATCCGAGAGATGAGGAGAATTTGGATCCAGATAATGAAGCTGCCTTAAATACTAATTACGATAGTGGTGATGGTGCTGTACCAGCTTTTAGGTCTGTCATCTTCATGTAATTAATTCTTTGTATTTAAAAAAATTCCAATAAACGTTTAGATAATCAAGGTGTTAAATAGCGTATCAAAGGATCCATAACGTGTGGACAGGTGTGAAAGGTGTGAGAACTATGAAACTATAAATAAGACAGCATTCTGCGCTCATCAGGATCAATGTTTGGCTAGTGCTGAGCCAGGAGAAAGCACAGAGAATATAGAAGCTACTGAAAATGATGGAGATGGAGAAGAAACGCATCCTGGAATTCGTTCTCATAGGAAAATGTTTGAATGTGATGTTTGCAATATGCAGTTTTCCAATGGAGCTAACATGAGACGGCATAAGGTATAAAATAAATTTGCTTATGTTTTAAAATTACTAAGATTCGAAAGCTAAGCGATTTTAATGTAAGAAAAAATGAGTACTATTTATAGATGAGACACACTGGTGTGAAACCATATGAATGTCGTGTATGCCAGAAAAGATTTTTTCGGAAGGATCACTTGGCAGAACATTTTACAACACACTCTAAGACGCTGCCTTATCATTGTCCAATTTGCAACCGAGGTTTTCAAAGACAAATTGCTATGAGAGCTCATTTTCAAAATGAACATGTCGGCCAACATGATATGGTCAAGTCTTGTCCTTTGTGCAATTATCGTGCAGCAACTATGAAGTGCCTCAGGTTACATTTTTTTAATAGGTTGGTGTTTAATTATTTTAATAACATTATATTGTTTTATAATAACGTTATTTTTCTGTTAAGTGCTTACTTATTTATTTCTATTTTAGACATGGAATCGATCTAGATAATCCAGGACCAAACAGTTCAAGTTCATTGATGAATAGCTGTGCTCCAGGTGAAGCTATGCCTTCTGCTCCTCTTTCCGATAGTGGAGACAGTACTGGAAATCGTTCCGCGGATAATGCAACACCGCCAATGCACTTTCTAACACCTCACATAGAAATATCAATTCCTTATCCAGAACAAACTACAAATCAACGAAATCCGAGTCCTGCTCCTTTAAATGGAGATAGCCCGAATAGTCCTCAAAGTGCAGACAGTAATAGTAATGCTCCAAGTAGTAGTCACCATCAGTTACCAATTAACAGTAGTGGCATTCACAGGTATAGAAAAGATTTTACAAATTAATTTTCATTTTTATGCTATTTTAAATTTATCTTAAACTAATTTTTTAATTAAGGAATCTTGGTGGAAGTGAAGAGGCAATTACACCTTCTATTTCATTGATTCCTATTAAGCAAGAACCAAACAGTAATGGAGCGGAAGAAAATGGAGCAACATCCAGTAATCTTCCATTACCATCTTTGATAAAGGTCTCTCCATTAAAATCCCTTCTTCGAGACGACTTACGACGTAAACTTTCATCTGGCTCAGGAAATAATAACAATAACAACAATAATAATAATGGTAACTTTATTATCTTATTAAGTTATTTATATTATTAGTACCTTAATATAACTTATGGTTCTTAAATATGAATTATATTTATTTATGTTTTGTTATGAAAATATTTATCTTAGCTATGTTCTCTAACATTTTTACTATTTTATATTTTAAAATATATAAAGATTAATCAGGAATATGACAATCATAAGTAAACTATCTTTGTTTTCCTGATACTCGATTTAATTAATATATATGATTATTGCATATATTATTATATATTATTTAAAGTAACTATTTTCATATAATTGATCTAAATATAATTTAACAGATAAATTGATTTTGTAATAGGTAATAATAGTTCAAATTCAAATCCCCATTCAAGAGGAGAACCTCCTAGTTCCACAAGGCCCGATCAACGAAGTAGTGGACTTCAATGCGCTCACTGTAGGATTACCTTTCCTGATCAAACATTATATTTTCTTCACAAAGGTTGTCATAGTGAAAGCAATCCTTGGAAATGCAATATTTGTGGAGAACAATGTTGCAACTTATATCAATTTAATTCGCATTTATTAAGCAAAAGTCATCAATAATTTTATTGAAAGAATAATATTCTTTTAAGAGCTCTTAGAACCTCGTTTATTTAAATAGTTATTATATAATATAAATTATTTTACTATAATTTATATGAACAGAATCATAATCTTGAGTTAAAAAGAATTGTTTTCTGCTATAAAGCATATGTATTACAATGTTCCAACTCAATATTTTTATTTATTTTAATATCTATATATGTAGATATTGATTAACTAGAAATCAAGTAAACGAGGTTCGAGAAATAATTTTGCAATCTGGAAAGAGTCGTGCCTTCATCAAAATACCTTTGCCAACGCTCACATTCGTCCGAAACGTGCTAATTTGTGATGGTACGAATGATCCGTCCATGGAGCTTTACTAAAACGTATTCCAGAAGCTCTATTGATAGTTTTAAACATAGTTATGTATATTTAGATAGAAAAAAACAGTGACTATATTACCAAAATGTGCTCTTTTTTTTCTATTCAAATTCTTTTTACGCACTGTTTTCTGTTTGGTTTCTTTTGTAAAATTATTTGTTAAATTTTATTAATTTTATATTTATGTAATGTGTCCTTATACATAATTTTACTTAGTTTTATTATAGAAAGGATTTTATGATCATTACAGAATGTTGTTACTTTGGTTATTTGTATGTAGAAAAGAATCACGAATAATTAAGGAAAATTACTTACAAACTAAATTTCAGTTGTCAATTTATTATTATGGTGTGAAAAAAGAACCGAGCCGTGTGTTACATATAAATACAGATATATAAATAAGAAAAGGATATGACAACTAAAATATTGTGTCAGCATAAGAACTATTTTATATAAAAATATTTGTACAGAAAAGTATTAAAGTATAAAAAAGGTATGCAAATAAGAAAGTCAAGATATCATATTTCAGAAATTGATAAGAATATCAGAATAAAAATCATTATGTAGTTGTTAATGTTAAATTTTACACAAAAGTATATAAAGTTAGAAGTTAATTGCAAACTAAATTAAAATAAGATCAGTATTTAATTATGGTCAAATGAAAATTAAATATTTATTTCAATATAAATAACTACAAAAAAGTTTATTTCATTAATAGTTGTGAAATATGATTTCGAGACCTTAATAAGTGTTTTGTGTACATGTGTGTGTATGTACGTTTAATACAGAATATTCAATTTATGTGCATAAATTTATGTTATTATACTATGTTATGTAATATACAAAAATTTCGAATCACAGTTATTAAAAATTTATACTGAAATATTATAGTTAGTTTCAGAAAATAAAAGTAACAAATTACAATAGAATGTGTAATTAAATTGGGTACTCTGTACATATTCTATATTAAACAAGTACATTAAGCGCGATACGCACGATTACTGTTATCAATGGTTGTAGTTATTTAAAGATCGTTCCGTAAATTGCGTAATATTTAATATAATTATTACTATTACTATGTTATTACCATGATTATGTTATTATTATTATTGTCATTATTGTATTATTTATCGATACGTAAGTTATTTATTGTTACTTTGCATTCCAATATATTAAGTTTTAAATATGCCTCAAGCTTGACGATGCTTCTTTATTTCAAAATTTATTATTTTTCGTATTTTCCTACTATATATCAAAGTTTTATTGTTATATTTTTGAAATAATGAAGCTTTTCCAATTAATAATTTTTGTTAACAAAATTTTAAATTATCTAAATTCATAAAAAAATGTAAAATATTTCTATTATAAGATATTTTACATTGATCATGATGTATCATGTGTTACATGATGTGTTTTTTGATACAAAGCAATATTTTTTAGCGCTAAAAGTAAACATTAATGAATATATAAATGATTATTATATTTAATATCTTAAATAAATATTACATAACTTTTCTTAAGAAAAAGAATTTTAAATAAGCATCGTCAATGTAAAAATTTCTTAAATATCTTTCTATAACAGACTGCATGTTCATCATATTCTTGCTCGATCATACAAAAATGAAATACAGAAAATATTTCTTATTAAATTATTTTGTCTTTAAAAGTAAAAAAAGCAAAAGAGCCTGTGAGCAAATAATGTTTTTAATAATAACTATATTCATGAAAATGTAATTAAGAAAGAAAACAAAAGAAGTACATATTCAATTATGTAATAAATTATTCTCTATCTTAGTATGCTAGAATTAAATTTATTTTGAAAATACTAATGAATTAATGCTCCATAAATTATAAGAAAGGAGCAGTATTAATTAGATTATTTTATATATACCCGTTATATATAGATTTTTATCATTCTGTTTAAAACTAATTGATTTCTTAACGGTCTAAATTGTGTGTCTACAGAAAATAATATTTCTTTCAGTGGAATTTTTTAAAGAGAACTATCATTTTTTAATTCAATGTATCAAAGTTAACTGTTATTGCATTATTATAAATTATTGAATTATTAAGATATCTGACAAAATAGTAAGATAAGAATATATATGAATCTTTCATGTTTGATATGCATTTCACTATAGTAAATATCACTATAGTCAATTTCAAGTAATATTTCAATTTGCATCTTAAAATTTGCTGTGAGCTATTTTTTATTTTCTTGTTATATTAATGTGAGAAGCTGTTAAGATTTAAAAATTAATATATTATATCAACACATGCGAAGAAGCTACATATGAATATATATTTCCATTTTATTTTATCTTGTGATTGTTCATCTCCATTTCAATAATTAATTAATTAGTTAAACTAAATTTAATTAAATCTAATATTACCATAATAATTTTAATTGATTTAGATTCTATTTCTATAAATGTAAAATTATTGATGCCTTTGTTATAATCTAGAAAAATTTTTAGAAATTCTTAAAGTACATATAGATGTAATTAGATAAGTACAATTGGATAGGTACAATTTTTAATTATGATTTAAATAGTCTCTAGTATTTTACATACCCAAACTGATTTACTTTACGTTTATTTTGTACAAAAGTTAATTTGATTTGTAGCAAAAATATTATATATTTAATATTATATTATTATTTAAAACAATTCTTATTTCAAATAACAAGTCAAAAAAACAATAATTGAGAATAAAAGTGGTTTTCACATAAATAATTTAAAATGTTGCATATTATAAATTCAAAATATGTTACCTAACATTGTATGTAGAATATTTAAACATAAAGTAAGCAAAATAGATTTAACTGAAAATGGACCAGAAGCATTAAACTGTATGCCTTTACACTGTGATCGTGTTTAGGAAAAGTATGTAATGTTAAAATTGTATTCAAATGGGAAGGTATTTTCTCTAGTCTTGCAAAAATATGATGAATATTGCATAAAAATACTTAAAACATTGTAGAGTTGTCCATATTACCCTTGTTAACTTTCAATTTAAAAAAAAATGCAAATATACAATTCCATTCATTCTTACAAATTTATGGATATAGCAACATATTTAAGGATATGATAGGCAAAAATCTAAAATTGTTGATGTTACTATCTATAACTATGGTGTAATGGGTACAATTGAAATATATCATTATTGTATATGTTATATGTATATCTTTATATAAGAGTCTCTCAGAAGCTAAATTGATCAATTCCACTTTTCATTAATTAACTAATTTCTTTATATGTATAAGTAGGTGATTTTTAATATGCTATTCTTAAGAAAAAATGACTTACTCTCATAAGTTCATTAATCGAAAAAAGAAGACATAATTAATGGAAAATTCTAAGATAAATTTAAAAAATAGTGTTTGTAATTTCTGTACTTTTCAGTTTATGAAGTTCATTACTATGGCTTTATATATATATATATATATATATATATATATATATATATATACATTTGCCTTTTATTCTATAGTTTGCAAATACGTATAGCAGTATATAATTAAAATAGTTATTCCTTATTTCTTTAGTATTTCATCTAATTTGAGAATGATATTACTAGATATTAGTTGTGATACTCCTTATATAATTTAAAACTAGTTCACTAATTTTATATGTGGGGAGGGGAGGTGGCGAAACGCTAGAAAAAAGGAGCAAAATGCTACTATGGCGGTAAACTATTGGGCGTTGTTCTTAACACCTGTTGCTTTTTATTGGTTTTATGATTTGAGTCAATAATTGATTTAGGGAAATTTCAAACTATATGCATGAATTTAAATCATGGTACAGAGAGGTAAGTTATTGTTTTCAGAAATGTACTTTAACTGTATATTTTATTTAATTATTGAAAGAGGGACATATATCCATTTTTAACACAAAATGTGAAAAAGATGTAAATTAATAAAGGATGGTTAATTATATTTTATTTCATTTCTCAATATATAAATGATTTAGGTAAACACGCCATTTTGAAACGCAGACCTATTTGACAGTTAACTTTATCTTTTTCTGTCTTGCAATTATTCATTCTTTTTTCTTTTATTATTAATCTGTGAATAAAGTCATATATTTGAACCTTTGAATAAAATACTTTTCAAAAACACACTATGTCTTAAATCTAAAAATAATTTTAAAACAGAAGTTTTTAGGTTATATATGTTACAATTACTTATTTTAAGTAAGTTTTAAAATTTTCTGATGCTTATCATTTTTATTATTTAATTATACAATTAGTGTTTCATTATTTTTTTTATATTACTTTTAATATATGATTCTTTTTATTCATAGAAATTAGCAATGGGTAAAAGTGAAGAAAGAAACGGAAACACAATACAAGCAGGAGAATCAACTTTTCTTACAAAAACATCAAGTGAAGCTAGTAAGATGTTGGAAGCTGCTTTATTACAAATGGATGACATTATTTCTGGTAAACTATGATTATTAATTTGAAATAATTTCAGTTAAAGTGTATGAAAATACATAATAATTAGCTTAGATATTATTAGAGTTATTAAAAATTAGAAGTATAGTAAGATTTTTCATTGTATAATTTCTTTGGTTTATCAGCGTATATCATATTTAAAGAGAGTATATTATATGAGTATATTATATTTAAAATATAAATAATAATTGGTATTAATTAATTTTAATTGACACATGATCATTAATCTTATAATATACATATATTAACAGGTGTATGTACGGAAAGTAACAATGATGGTAGTGCTGAATGGAAGGATTCTGTTAAAGAAGCCACAAAAAATCTTGTGACAGCAATTAAGAATTCTCCAAGTCCTCCTTCACCTCCAGATACAGATACTACTAAAATTTTATTGCAATGGATGCAACCATTGGATGGGGTAAACATTTGGATGTTTATTTCAATTATATTCTATTTTGTAGATGATATAAATAAAAGAACTAGATTAAAACATAAACTCTGTTATATAAAGTAATATACTTAAAAAATATAATTTGACATACTTTGGGATTGCTAACAAAATAAGAAAAATATCAATTAGAACAGTGTTAAAACAAAAGTAGTATCACCCATACTATGTTAAGCATTTTGCACTTTTTTAAGGTCTCCTTCTCCACCATCAGAGTATTTTGTCATAAAATTTGTTGTACCTAAAATTATCTTAATTAATGATTTGTAAAAAATGCAAGAGAAGGGATAAGTTGATATGTGCAATGCTTTTATAAGAGACAGTTTATGATACTTTGTTTGATTTTATTTATATAAATAGAGATTCAACTCTTCTATTTTTCTAAAAAAGATTTTGAAAAATGATTTATTTGACATACTTACAAACATACCTGCAAACACATTAAGACATGAATTGAAATACAAAATGGCAAAAGACGTTAAATATTTATAATTTGGGGTAATCTCATCTCAAAATACTATTTGCTTATATGTATTATATTTAATATATATAACAGATTTCAATTTTTAATTAAAAATTGTGACAAATAGTGTAATCAATAAAATCCTATTTGTTACAAATAATATGAAAATCATGATTTTCATCCTAGTTCCATATTAAATTGGAAAATTATACTCTATTAGATTATATTTAAAAAGCAAACTTTATTTATTTACATTTATTGCATTATATAGATGTAAAAATTTTTGAATATCTATAAATATATAAGTTTAATATATATATATATTTTATAAATTTTTAAATTTGAACATACATTTTCTTTTGTTTGAAAATAAATATGTATATTTAAATCTACACGAATAATATAGATTTCCGAATATGACAAATTTAATCACGATATTATTTTAATAATGATGTTAACTAGAAAATTTTTTCGTATTAGGCATTTCGAAAAATAAAGAATGATCTATGTATAGATTACGTCACGTGACTACTCTCGTCTTGAGAAATTTTAGATTGGTAATTTTAGTTTCGAACAGAACCGCGTCGTGATCGTTTCATAAAAATTATTTTTTATTGAAATTTTTTTGTGCAGTCTAGTTTGCATTAAAACGATTGACAAAAAGGGATGAAGAAAAATACCTGATTGGAAAGAATTAGTAAATAACTTTAAGATTAAAAAATTAATAACGGATTAAGAAAAGAAAGAGCTTGCAAAAGATCCTATTAATAATTAAAAGAAGACAGCAAGATTAAGATTAAATGATATCATTAAAAAGAAATTCTTCTATTTATAAATCATATATAATTAAAAAAGAATTTCTTTAGCAACACTTTACATTATTTGATGAAACAAATTCTCTGTAAAAGTCTATTAAAATTTCTATATTGTATTATATTTGAATATAAAAATTAAGATTGGTGAAAGAAATCATAAAACTTTTTAAAGGATTAGTTACGTAAATTGATCTAGGTTCAAAGTTATTGAAGATTATGTCGAGGTCAAAACAATTGGATAGCAGTTGGATTCCTTCTGAAGAATATGATTCTTCAGGAACATCAAATTCTGAACAAGGAGAAGATGAGTTTGCAAATATTGGCTTTGTTGAGCATCAAATACATGAATCTGGCAATTGTTTTTGCCAGGTAATGGATAAGGGAATATTTAAAAAGAAAGATTAAAATATTTATAACTTGATTTTCAATTCATTTATTAATATCTAAAGTATATAAAACTTTATGAAAAATTAATCTTTCCGAAATATAAGATTGTAATTTTATTAAATATAAAATGAGATAACATTGAAATGAGAAATCACATACATTAATAATGATTCTTTTACATTTTCTTCGAGCTTGAAATGATTTTTAAGGATAGAAATATGTTGTAATGACGTACCAAGTTGAATACCATATAATTTTATTAATATCTACATATATACATATAAATGTTTTTAGTAAATATATATATGTTTATTTACAAATATATAAATTTGTTTATAACATATATAATATATGTATTACAATTATATATGATTATAAAAACAAAATATTTATCTAATAACTTTTATAGTTATAAGTGTTAGTATTATATTAATGATAATTTTCTAATTTATATGTAAGTAGCCTTTATGTATACATAATAAGAATATAAAAAATAGAGTGTGTTTCTAAAATGTTTAGAAGAATCATATCATTTTCTTAGAGTTGTCCATTAGGTAATGCTAAAATGGTTAATCTGAGGGGAAGTGTACCTAATCTCTGTACATCTACAAATTTAACACATATTGGGACTTTTCCACCTTTCTGTTCTGCAGTATATAATATGAGGTCTTTGTGTTTTTATTTTTTTATTGCTATTTGCAAATTTTAAATTACTGATTTTATTTAACATGGTTGAACAGCATTTGTTCAAAAACCAATAACTGTCAAGGCAATAAAGAGTATAAAGGAAATCGAAGCAATCAATCGTTAGAATTAGGAAAGAAACGACGATTGAGGAATAGAATAGTACATGAACAAAGAACTAAATCACAATCAGATCTTCTTTTAAGAAGAAAAGACTTTCCTTATTGTTGCTCTCTACAACACTTTCAAGCTGTACAAAAATGGAACGAGTGTCAGGCAAAAACTGAGGTATATTGATAATTAAAATGTGTGCAATAACATGTATAATTTAAATAGTTAATCGGAGAGTAATCGATATGAATATTATATCATGAATTTGTTGCATTTAATATTGTAAATATTTATATCTTTTATTTCTTAACTAAGCTATATTAATTTATTTACACTATGGAACTTGAGATGAATACATGAGATTGAGATGAGATAAGATTCATATATCTTAATTAATACTTAATACTGAATAATTTAAAACAAGGAAAATTTTTCATAGACTTTTCCTTTTATATTTTTTTTACTTCCTATATCGTAGTATATGTATGATTAGAAATTAAATTATTTGTTTCATTCAATGTTGTTATGCTAATAAATGAATTATGTTAAAAAGAGTATGTTAATTGTGAAAATGTATTTTGTGTTGATTGATAATATAATAATGATTAATAAATTATATCTTATACATAGTATTAAATAATATTACAGGAACGTTTAAAAAAATTAGAAAATGAACGTGGGACATTACGTATGGAAGTGTCAGTTTTGTCAGATCAGGTAGATGCACAATCTAACAAAATTCAAGAATTGGAAAATATGCTTAGAGAGAAGAAGGAGTCACTCAGAAGAATGGAAGAAGCATTACAAAAAGTAATTTGGTGATTTTATTTTATATAGTGATTATATTTCTATTAATATTGCTGTTATTCTTTTATAGCATAATTTATATTACCTTTATAATTTTATCCTACTTTTATATACCTTGTTTTCTTTTTGTTTCTATTTTATTTTTATTTTTACTTTATTCCAATAGTCTTAATTTTTAAAGGAAGTACTGTCAAGAAGTGCTTTGGAAACACAGAAATTAGAGCTCTTGAGTTCTTTATCAGAAATGAAGCTTAAACAAACAAGTTTAGAGCATGAAAATCTTGCACTCCGTAGTACAAGTCCTGTATCAAATGTAAGTTGACAAGAATTTGTATAAAATTGGATACTTCTTTGCAGAAGAGGTATATAAATAGTTATACTAAATTTATGATAAAAATAGAAGAATACATTATTGTTAGCGATTTATTGCAGGGAGAAAAATTTGGGAGGCATACCAGCCAATATAGTAGTCTTCCTAGGCCACCGAGTTCTTCAAAGAAAGGTGTAGTGTTCGGTAAGGTACCCAGTTTAGTTTCTGGAGTACACACAACAGTACCATTCGCCGTTAAAGGAGCCTCCGCGAGATGCCTGTCTGCACCTACTCTAGGTTGCGATTGATTCTCCCTTTAAGCATGCATCTTTAAATGTTCTTTCAAAAAATAATTGTTCTTTTTATATGACAGGCAGTCGTGGCTTTAAAACTTATATTATATTAACATTGATCACAATTAACTTTCTAAAACGAGTTTTATGTTGAGTTTTGCATGAAATTGTTGATTTTATTTGTTTTGATCTATAATATAATTCATGTGTAATTAACATATATGATGTAACAATACCATGTATTTAAAACATTTATATGTTTTGGACATTAAGATATTTATTGTACCTTCAAATTATTTATTTGCTGTTTTACATTTACTGTTAACATACAGCATAACATTACATTAATAGTGAGTTTAGTTTGATGATATTAAATTTTTTTTATTATTCTCATTTTAGCTGAAGAGGAGAAAACAATCATAGGAGATACAAATTCTCAAATAGAGTCGATTCAGAAACCTCTGGTAGAACTTTCAATGGAAGAAATTGGAGATTGGCTTGCAAATTTAGGATTAGAATGTTACGCAGGTGAATTGAGGCGATGGGGTGCTACTGGAACAAAATTGTTAGAATGCTCGCAGCAACAATTAGAAAAGGAATTAGAAATTAAAAATGTTCTTCATAGGAAGAAATTATTGTATGCGGTAGAATCAGAAAAAAGTGGTGGAGCTGAATTTTTTGGATCAGATAAGGTAATTTTTACAATTTAGTGATTGAATTGTACAAACACGTAAATATTAATGAAATTATAGATGGATAACGCAGCAGTTTTGCGATGGCTGGATGATATTGGATTACCACAACATAAAGAAGCTTTTCAAAACGGTAAAGTTGATGGCAGAATGTTACATAGACTCACCACTGAAGACCTTTTAAATCTTGGAGTTACTGCACAGTTACATGCTGCAAGTCTTAGACGGGGAATTCAGGTACTCTAAAAATGTCCTAATTTTACTTAATTCGTTGCAAATATTACACTAACTACAGTAATCTAAATTAAGATATAGTAACATAAAGAAACTTATAACTTTTAAATATAACGTTTAAATATAACTTCTATTTCCAACAACTTTTGCGACTTGAGTGTCTGCGAGTGGTGCGTGCGAAAAATGTAGAAGTGTTTAGAGCGAATAGTTGTAAGCAAGTCAAGGTATTTTCTGATCAAAGAGTTAGTAGCAAATTATGTTCGATGATAGTGAGGTCTATAAGGAAAACTAGTGATGGGTGCTGGCCGCCCCCCACTAACGGTCGCTCGCGGATGGAAGTGGTCTTTGAACATCGTACGTGGGAAAATCCGCTATTCCCATATTTTACCGTAATGAGCAATAACCCTAAGGAACGTTTCGACTTCAAGGATATATTATGATAATTAAGGGCCTCGAGAGTAAAGAAAAAATGTTAAATCTTATAACGGTTCCTTAGGATTATTGCGGGACCGAGCAAATATGTTTAAACAGTTGCTGGGTATCCCGACCGAAGGATGGATGAGAGCATCTGGTTAGGTCGCGGGACATAACAGATAGATATCAAATTTAAGAACAAAAAAAAAATATATCTAATTTTATAGATATACTGAAATAAAAATATATCTAATTTTATAGATTTTACGAGAACTAAATTTTGAATTTGATAACCTTGAAAGAAGATCTACAAATGGTAATGGAGCAGAGGGTGGTAATGTTCATTTGTGGACAAATCATCGAGTAATGGAATGGCTTAGGGTAGTTGATTTAGCAGAATATGCACCAAATATGAGAGGATCTGGAGTACACGGAGGTTTAATGATGTATGAAGGCAGATTTACTTCAGAATTACTGGCCACATTACTTAGTATTTCTCCAGGAAAAACTCTTCTTCGTAGACATTTAACTACACATTTCAATCAAATTCTTGGAAGAGAAGTTGTACAAAGGAAAAGAGAAATTGAGAGTAGCCTTGGATTCGTTCCACTTACGCTTACTGCTCGTTTAAAGGTGACTTTAATTATTTAGCAGCATAGATAAATTATTTCTTAGATGATGGTCCATAGTAGTTTGTGATTAAAGAACTCCGTTTTATTTTTAAAAATGGGAATATCTTTGAAATCTTTTATACTTTCTTACCTAAAATGAAATCATTATCATTCAATTGTTTTATCCAAAATCATAAAATTCTCTATCTTTAATTTTTATTAATCTTTAAACTAATAGGAAATATTTAAAAAGGACAGGATTATATATGTATTATAATAACAACAATTCAGTACAAATCTGAAAATAAATAAAAACTGGATCTAGAAATGGAAATATATTAGCGAATAGTCAAAGTAACAATAAATCTAAATGGACTAAAGTAACAGTTAATAAATAAAATTAGTCTATGTTCTTTAAATAAATGATATGTAATCAAACTTGTACTAAATTTAAATGTTGTAATTAAATTAGAATGAAATTGATTTAGGTACCCAAGAAATCTCAGTTTACTTTAAAACGCAAAAAAAGCAAGAATGAAGCAGATTATGGTAATTTGGTCTGTCCTTTGGATGCTTCACCACCAGGTACACCATCAACTCCTACTTCGACACCAGGCAGCCCTAACTTGAATTCACCTACATTCTAACAATAGTCACAGATCACAGTCTAGTAAGTTTAACTCGACTAATACTAATACGAATCTTCTATTAACTTATATTTCATATTTAACAGATAGTTCATTAATTATATGGTTTCATGTATCATATAAATATTCTTTTACATTATACTTGTTATCTATTGTTTAGTATTGCTTACTATATCAAAATAGTAATCTTAAATTCATCGTTGAATTTTTATATTATGAATCATTTAAATTATAAAAATAGTGAAATTTTAAGATAGTAATTAAAATATTTAAACCGCAAATATTTTAGGATAATACTTAAAATGTTTAAATTGAAAAATTGTATATCAATAACATTTTTCACTGATCTAGTTGATGAACATTTATTTTATTAAGAGCTATTATTCAAAAAAATTTTAATTTTTCGTAATTAATTTTGAAGGTCAACAAATACAAAAGAATTGGTTCTGTTGTTAATAAATAATACAAAGATATAATCATTTTATCATCAAAGAATTTTATTATAATTTTTTAATTATATGTTTTTGGATATAATCGCCCAAAAATCTCAGTTTACTAACTAATATATACAAAATAGTTATATGCATATATTATATCATATCTAGGAAAAAATATATAATAAATAAATTTTGACTTTTATATTAATATTCTTATTATTTAAAAAAAATGTTTGATTTTCTATATTTTTATCATATTTTATGTTGTAACAAGATTGTTAGGTATTACATATTTTATTTCATATTTTATTATATATTTTATTATAATATACGATAATTTGTTTATTCACGAGCATTTATATATATTTCATATATATTTATTATAGTTGTTATTTCTTTATTTATTAATAAATTAGTCATTTATTAATTAAATGCTTAAGGAGGTAAGTTAGTACATTATTGTAATCACTTATCTACTTATTTCACTTCACTTTATCATCTATTCACATACTGTAGTATGTAATTTAATATATAAAATATTTAATTATTTAAATGTATTAAATACTACCATATGTTTTCCAGAGCCAGGAGATAATAGACAGAGAAGAGTTATTGGTTGCATCTGACAAAAGTAATTACGCCTGTAAATAAGAAAAATGTTCTAGGGACCATTGTTTCATCTTCTTAGACTAAGTCTTACTATTTAATCTTGTATAACAAAAATCTTTTTTAAAAAATTAAATAGACTATTATCTTAATAGAAATGATTTTTCTAGAAAAAGTATGTTTTCAATATATTTATTTACTTTTCTATTGTACAATTTTACAATATCATACAATACTTTCATATCATGAAAAGGAAACAATATTTGCATAATAGGAACATTAAATTTTATAAAAATTACAGTACAAGTTTTAGCCGTTTAAAAATATGAATTAGCATGCATATTTATGAAGAATAAAACGTAAATTGTAATAATATTTATATTACCTCTGCAGTTTTATTATGCTTAATTTTATTACTACTTTTGTTTTATTATATTCTTGACTAAAATCAAGTAATGAAAATATTACAATATTGATCATTTTAAATTTAAAAAATTGTGTATATCAGTATTCATTAATTGAAGCTTCTAAACTGTAAACAGAATAAAAGTGTAATATTTCATAAACTTATTGAATGACAAGTTCTTGGATTTTATTTAGCTAAACAATACTTCTATATCTTATGTTATTTTCTAAATCAACACGAATAAAGTAAAACCCTGTTCTATCCTAAATGAAGGACCTTATAAGGTTCAAAATTGGATAATAAAAGTTAGTTAAAATTTAATTGCTCTTAGTTCAATTAATGATAATTAATTATTAATGCCATAACCTTCTGAAAGTAAGTACAATTTATTTAATTTCAATTATAAGTCATTTAACATATAAATTAAATAATTTAAGGTAATTGAGTAAATTTATATTTTATATTATTTAACTATATATTCGTAGATATTAAATGTTTAAATAAAATTGCATCAATTGAAAGTTTATATTACTGTACCAATATTTAAATAAATAAATGAAAATCATAATCTATATACCAAATTCGATTTATATGAATAAAATTATTTTGTACAATTTAAATATAATTATCATTTTATTGTTAATCTAACCCTCTAGCATATATATATATATATATCGGAGATGAAAGAACATCGGAACCTCTCCTTGGAATTTTGGGAAAATCCCATAACAATGAAAGTTAGATTTTAACATAGCTGTACTTAAACAAATGTCGTCGTTCAATCCGATTGTATTTGTTCAAGATTTATGACGGTGAGCTTAGGCTCGAGGCGACGATCAGTCGCCGAACGTAGCCGCGGTCAAGGGATGAACGTTTTGTCTAACAAAGTTATGGAGAAATTCTATAGCCCTCCATAAAAAGAAATAGTTGTAGCGGCACTCGACAGTAAACATTAGAACGGTTTCTGTCCCATGGCCCGTCATACGCAGACCCTGTTCTTCAAGTGAGATGATTACCAGATGGCGACGCATCTCCACAGTACATGTTCAGCTAGCCCGAAGACCAGCTATAAATCTTAAGATTTAGTTAAGTAAACAGACAAACAGTCTTTGTTCCAACTACGGGGAGATGGGAGAAATCTATTTCTCCACGAACTTCCCTCAGGGGTGGCTAGCATCTTCCGAACGAAGGCTTTCCCCGACGAATCCGAGGATCTCGTGTCCTTAGACACACCCCATATAGTTTTCCTCGGTGGCATCATCGGAACGGAGTCATTCTCTCGTGCGATCTCATCGACGAAAAGAGTACCATCTTTACGATCAGTGAACATTTCACGTTTGTTAGAAAAGAGTCAGATTTGAACTTTGGGAGAACGTATCTTTATTATCCCGTTGACCGCGGATTCGTTGTCGAACCTGAGGCCACTATCACTAGTGTCGCGAGCGCCTAACCGCCGTGGTTAATTGTCAAGACTGTAACATCTCCGTTATCGGAATAAACTTCATCGTACCAATGGCCAACTCCAGCGAAGACTCATTGAACGCCCCTCACCCTAATCCTGACCTTAACCCGACATATAAATAATTTATGTTTGTAAAATTTTATTGTCAATAAAATTATTTATTATGTAAATAAATTGAAGTATTCAATTAATTTTATATATTCATGGTCTGTATATAAGTACATATGTATGTATATGTTGTTATATACATATATGTACGGTCATATTCATTCATTCGTGTTTTCATTGCCATGCGCGCACGGTCGTGGTCATATACACCCGTCATGCGTGTTAATGCAAACTCCAAACTCGCATTGTAAATAAACAATATACTATGAGCAACTGAAGTAACAAAATGTGAAAAGAACGTATAACTGTATTAACAATGGAAAACGATTGTTCAGCGATCGTTTATGTTGCGAGCGAAGACAAGGAATTATCTGTTACAATTACTTATGGACAAACAATTGAAGACCTTTGTATTAAAGTAAAATAATTTTAAAAAGCTATATTTTCTCATAATTCTATTTCTTATTATTTTGAGGTTAAATGAATATTTTATTTAGAATTTTACAAGATATTGAATAGTTTTTTTAATAGTTTCATTGGTATTTTGCAAATATCAATTAAACTTGAATGTGTGTGTTGAGTGAAATTAAAATTGAATTAAAATTTATTTTTGACTTGAACTGTTTAAAGATCTAATATAAATTTTGATGAAACTTAGATTTAACAAAAAATGTAATGTAATGTGTACAAGAATATAATAACGACTTTTTAAATTAAATTTATCCTATTTATTTTAGCAAATATTTAATTTGCATTTTAATTTACATAAAGAATCATTTTTAGGCCTGTAAATCACTTGGTATAGGTCCAGTAGCCAGGCATCTTTTTACTCTTAGAGATCATTATACAAAACTTTGGTATCCATTAGCATATCCCCTGGAAATGAAAGATAAAAACAAATATGACTTTCGGTTAAGATTTAAACCTTCAAGCTTACACAGACTGAAGCAGGTTGACATAAAAGCCTACGATTATTATTTTCTACAGGCACGTTCAGATGTTATGGATAGTAACGTACCAGACATTGTTTATGAAAGACATAAACAAGAATTAATTGGTCTTGGTGTTAGTGATATGTATAGGTTTGTATAATGTATTTAATTCAATCACTTAATGATTTATTTATTTATATTTTCATTTTTAGTGTAATACAGAAATATTTTATATTGTTATTTATGAAATATTTTTATAAATATGGAATTTGTAAGAATTATTATTTCAATTAATTTGCTTTTTGATTCTGGTATGGGTTTTATTAATTAAATAAAGTTCGAGTTTTGTAAAACATTAATTCAATTTTTGTTGTCTTTTTATAGAGTGATGTTAGAAAAAAAAATATCAAGAGAAACAGTGCAAGCAGAATACAGAAAATATATTCCTAAAGAATGTATAAAGCGTCATGCATTTTTTATTAAAAAACCAATTCAGAATGCACTTCGTAAAATATCTGGATATGATGCAAATTATGTTAAAGAACAGTATTTGAAACAATTTGAATGTATGGCACCAAATTACCCATACGAAGAATATGAAGCTTTAATGGATAGAGGTCTTCAAGATCCTCCAGCAAAAATTACTTTAAGAGTCAATTTTGATGAAGTAAAATATTGTGAAACAACTACTAATCCATGGGTTACATTATGTGCAATCGAAGATTTATGTTTTGTTTCTATAAGGTTTTAAATTTATTGTTAAATATAATAGATAAATATTAGAAACAAGATTTAAACGTAATTTTTACATTTTTATCAGAAAAATGTCTTTTTGTAGTAGAAACTGCATTATCCATTATAATGAAGACAATCTTTAATATTTTTATATTCAAACCTTTTTTATTATTCAGTAGTTTACTATTCAATTGTCTACAGAAAGAATAAGATAGAGGATACTATCGTTTCATAAGAAATATTTGTTTGTAAATTGTATTTAATATATCACAATTGAATACATTATATTATTATCGTTAATTATATTTTTGTATATTTTGTTTTTAAAGAAAATTGAAAATATTATCTTTATATGTAGAAATAGTTTCCTTTTTTTTCTTAGTAAAAAGCAATATTTCTTAGTAAAAATAGTTCTTGTTCTTATAGATCTTGTTGATATAAAATTATAATTGTCGTTTATTCATAGTCACAATTTCTGCGTCGAACGACTATTATAGAAATTAAATTTGATTTGAAACTATTACGTATTGTAATAAAAATATCCTTTCTTAAGAAAAGAAAGTTTGCATTCAATTCATTAAGATTATATAATAAAATGTGTAAATTTTATATAAAAAACTTATTAACATTTTGCGTAGCACATAGTCCATTGGTGGTATACAATTTAGAATATTGTATAATGTTCTTAAATATATTATTTAAGTAAATTAAATGTAAAGAAAACTCAAAAATCAAATTTAGTACTACTACTATTTTTCTCTTAAATATTGGAATTTCTGTAATAAAATTAAACTAAAATTCTTTTCCTTTGAGCATTGAACATCTTAATATAATATTATAATTAACACTTTTTTGTTTGTAATATTTCAGTATTTCAAATTTTAATATTTCTATTATTTTGTAGACAAGATAACACAGTGGAAATATCAAGAAAGAATGGTATACCTTCATACTTAATATTTTCAAACAATGCAATTTTAGTGTCCTTTGTTTCTGCTCTGGATGGTTACTATCGTCTAGCAGTTAAATGGACATTTAATTTATGTGGAGAAATTGTCACCCCATCTTTAGAAAGGTTACATAAATTAAAATGTCATGGTCCAGTTGGGTAAGATTTCATTTACTTAATTTAATATAGTGTTGCTGTATAAAATTTTGTAAAAGTATAAGAACATAACATTAAAATTTTATTTTAGGCAAGAATTTTCATATATGAAACTCCAACGAAAGCGTGCTAATAAACCAGGTTCTTATATACTTAGAGAGAGTGAAACAGAGTACAATGTATATTATTTAGATGCATGCAATAAGGAAGGAAAATTATTTTCAAAGAGGATAGAAGAAAGAATTGAATCAGATGATTTCACTATTACTGGTGTTTCTAGTCGATACAATACATTGGCACAATGTGTCTCATCTTTCCAAGATTCTGAAGGGCAGCCATATCTTTCAGAATGTTTACCACCATCAGAATATGGTAAATTTAGTACGTTTTTTTAGTTTTATTTTGATCTGTAGTAATAATGTTTGTAAGAGAAAGAATTAACTTGCTTTTTTAGATAAATCATCATTATTACTTTGTGCTCCTGAAAGTGCAGTTAGTGAAGTTGCAGCTGATGAACAAATAGTTGCTTCAGTTTTAGAAACTGGGCCTCGTTGTGTACCTCAAAATCAGTTAGAAATTTACAAACCTTTTTTAAGAACTACTAGGATTCAAAAATATTCACCAACAGCTCTTTATAGAGCAATTTGGAGATTAACTAAAGGAAAAAAATTAGAAGTTGCTCTGAAAATTTTAAAACAAGAAGAAGAAATACATTTTACAAAAGAATTTTTGGAACTTGCTGGAAAATGGTCCCTATTGCGTTCAAGCGCTGTTGTAAGGTGAATAACATTTTGAATAGATTGGTACATAAAATAAATATAAACTGTAATTTCTTATGTTTTAATATTATATGAAATAATGTAATAATTAAAATATCTTAAGTTATAGTATAACAAATATTAATAACGTTTTTAAATTTATGTGTATCATATTGATACTACAATGACTTTATATGTTGTATTAGATTATATGGTTTAACAGTAACACCATCCATTGGGATGCTTCTGGAATTGGTACGACATGGCTCTCTTGATGAATATTTACGTAGTTCTTCTTCTCAAACTATCAAAACTGTAGATATGGTAGAAGCAACAGCTTGTTTAGCCACTGCTCTTTGGCATCTTGAAGAGAATGGTGTAGTTCATGGTAACATTAGATGCAATAAACTGCTAGTACATGCCCATACTAATAATAGTTTTGTCGTAAAACTTGCCGATCCAGGAATATTTGTATATACAGAAACAGATATTCACTGGTTACCTCCAGAAACTTATAATGATACAGAATTGGCTAGACATAGTTTTCAGGCAGATGTTTGGGCTGTTGGAACAACAATTTGGCAAATATTTGCTAGGTAAAGCTTTTTAATAAACAAAATCTACAAATCTTTTGTTATTTCATTATAATTTTGATTTAGTTTAGTCATAGAATTGTTTTCATAGTATAAAACTATGTAGTAAATAAACTTGTTTTAATAGCATAAATTATAAAATACGTGTGTTTAATAATATAGTAATTTATCACAAATATTTTATAAGTCCAATTATGATTTAGCATTGATTTAACAAATAAAAGTAAAATTTATAAAAATAAAATTTAATATGTGTGTGTGCTATTTAATCCTAGGGGAGCCACATTACAAGAATTCCGAAATACTGCTATTATGAAGAAATATTATGAATCTGGAAAACGTTTACCTATTCCAAATGGTTGTCCTATGGACGTATATAGGTTGATGCTTGAATGTTGGGGAGATTCAAGTGGTTCTAGAAAACAACCTCAAGCAATTATGAGAGACATTAATCAAATTCTGTATCAAGTATACAATTCTCGCAGAAGTCATACGTACGCAACAGCTTTCCCTAAAACATTTACTCCTGAACTGAAAAAATTTGAGCCAGATAACTCTGACTCCAGCGATAATAGGTCAATGAATAGTGAATCAAGAAGTAGTAGTCTTTCTACAGACAATACAAGTCTTCAATGGAATGGCACTGACGATAGTAAGAGTTTCTTTGCTATAGTAACATTGTTTTAACAAAATTTAAAAATTTATTTTATTTAAATTTTAGGTATGCAAAGTTTAATTAACACCAATGATAATTATGTAGGCAGTACAGAAGACCTCTCTGCATATTTAGGTTGGTTATCTAATGCAAGAAGAGATTCAGAAGGGTGTTCAATTTCTCAAAATAACATTCCTAACATGAACTGTATTGAACACTCCACTCAAGCTCTGCGAATAGGACACCCTGGTGATTTAGGCGAGGTAATAAAATAATAAACTAATTGATTGAATATATTTCAACATCTAAATTTAATAGTTGCTACTTATAAGTCTAAAGAATAAAAATAATTTAACCAAATCGTGTTTTCTAAAAATTAGTGGTTTTAGTTAATTACAATAAACTTAACACATAATATTAATATAAAAATAGGTAATGAGAAGAAATGAATCTGGAACAGGAGAAGATTGTGGATCTGGAGGAAGTAGCAATGGTTCTTTAGGTCAAATGCGAGGCATTTATGAATTAGATATCGATTGTAATATAATTCTACAAGGCAGAATCGGTCAAGGTTTTTATGGGGAAGTTTATAGAGGTACTTTGGAAAGAGAAAATGGGAAAGATATTGAACCGCAACAAGTTGCTATAAAAAAATTGAAAACAAGAGCACTTGAAGCAGATATAAGAGACTTTGAAAGAGAGATTGCTATAATGAAGGTTAATTTAATGATTCAGTTAACTTTTAATTTATTTTTTGTGCAATTTAATATTAATATTGCAATATTAAAACTGTAATAGATATTAATCAAATAAAATTGCAGACCTTGAAACATCCAAATGTAGTGGAAATTCTTGGTGTAATATCAGAACCTGAAGTTTGTTTGGTAATGGAATATGTAAAACATGGTTCATTGCAAAGTTATTTAACAATTCACAAACAAGAATTGACTCATAAAAGACTATTAGGGTTTGCTTTAGATATTGCAACAGGAATGGATTATTTAGGTAGTATGAGTATTGTTCATAGAGATCTTGCTGCAAGAAATATTTTAGTTGCAGATGAAAATAAAGTTAAAATCAGTGATTTTGGATTAGCTCAAGTTACTGGAAAAAATGATTACTACATTTTACAAACTGATCGAGGCCTTCCTATTAAATGGTAAGTTACAGATATAACGAAATTGTGTGTTCTTGAGTTTCTATTCTATTCTAGATAGCCTTTCTTTTTAAGGTATGCTCCAGAAAGTATTAGAGATGGAAAATTTTCTACTCGATCAGATGTATGGTCATTTGGTGTAACAATGTATGAAACATTTGGTTTTGGAGAAGAACCACGTTTACCCGGCCTAGATTCAAGTATAGACCGTCTTCAAAATGAACAAGAAAAAGGAAGTACTGAATTGTTGGCTGCATTAGAAAGAGGTACTCGTCTTCCTTGTCCGTCTACCTGTCCACAAGTAATTTATGTAAAACTTATGTATCCTTGCTGGCATTTACAAAGCCATCAGAGACCAGATTTTGCAACTCTTTGCAAGGATATTAAAGATCTTCTTGCTCAATACTAAAAAGCAAAGATAGAAAATAAAAAATACATATGAAATTAAGTGTAAGTTAGGCAAGTTCAACTTTAAATTATGTAAAAAATTTGTACAATTTTAATTTTAATAATTTATGGAACTTTGGTATATCTATTTGTCAAAGTTAAATTGAACTTTTTCAAATTTATGAACATTAAATAGCAATATATTAATTCAAATTTAATAATTAAGTAAATATGCAAATTGGTACGTTTTACTTAGAGTATGACTTGACCTTAATTAAAAAATTTATATGAAATTATTGTTATAAATATAATTGTTGTAATTATTCAAAAAGGAAGGTATTAATGTACCTATTTCCTGTTATCATATATTATTTACTTTAACATTACGAAATAAATTTAAATTGTGAATTTGTAAAGAGATACAATTTAGTATAAAGTAGAATGAATTCCACAGAATTCTTTCCTTGTGTATATGTATATATATAGGAGTTCTTTTTACATACAAATAAATACTTATTGTAAAGAAATTAGTATCTTTGCTTTTTGTAAGAAATAAATGATCATTTCATTAATTATATCACAAAATTGAGATTAAGACGAAAAAATAATATTTGTAAAAGTTAAGTAACTACAATCATACATATGTTTAATGCCATAAACATTAAAAAATTTGTTGAATTGGTATATTAATTACAGTATCATTAAGAATTAAGCCTAAATAAGTAAAGTTCGTATAATATATTATGTATTACTGTAGTTTGCTAATATTGAAAAAAAACTAATACGCCTCTTCACGATTTTAATCTTTAAGCACAAATTAATTGATCTCTTTCGTAGAAAAGTTTATTTCTGAAATATATGTGTATATTTATCTAATATATGTATATCTACATATAATATTACACAAGCATACACATAGTGTTACAAAAGTTAAGATATATGTATACTTAAAATAATCTTATCTAAAATCTGTACATATGTATATGTAATTTTTGTAAACTATGTAATTTGTTTCTGTCAAAGAAATTTAAAATTTATTTTGTAGTCTTAATATTTGTCTATCTTTTGTAAATATTTTCAATCAAAATATTTCGGAAATCTTTTAATATAAACTAAATGCTTTTTAATTAGGACTACATAGTATTTTTATAAAAATTTTATTACATTGGTGAATAACTCTGTTTAATATTAAAAATTTTAATATCAAACAATTGAAATGAAGTTTTAAACTTTCAATCGAATTGTCACTGTAATATATTGAAATATTTTATAAATGCTAATACAATTACAAAGAGTAAGAAATAAATAAAGAAGTGGTTGCATTTAATTTTTTATTTCGTTTTCATAATTACAGGATGTATATATGTATATATACATATATATAAATATATATGCATATAATTATGAATTTGAATTAGCGTTCGGTCCACGTCGACGACTGTAAGTTTGAACCACGTTAACGAATCTTCGATTGTATTGAATCCGCCTTTTAGCTCGACCTGTTTTCTTTTTACTCTTTTCTTGCTTCTCCACCTGTGTAATGGAAAAGAATATTTGAAATAATATTAAAAAAAAAATGTAGTAAGGCAAATTTACGAAAATTGAAACATTCATATAATTTCTGCTTTCTATGCGTAATATTTTCTATAATACTTGTCCTAGTGATTATTTCAAAGAGTATTGTTGGAAAGATTCTTTTCTTTCAATCACACTGTTGACTCTAATCAAAATAATCAATAAATTCTTTTTAGAATGAAATATTCTATGATTTTCTAATTGATAAAACCAAGATAGTTGCTGATTATCCGAGTCCTTGTCAATATATAATTTTTCTTGATATATCTGAAGTTTTACTTCTTTCTACATGAATTCACCATATGATAGAATATCTTTGAAAAAAAAGGAAAAAAAAAAGAAAAATATTTTTCAATAAAAAGTTCGAGTTCAATAATTATATAAAATAAATATGTTTATCATATGATATCAAAAATATTGCATTGGTATAGTTAATATTCTGAGAGCAAAGGGTTAAGCATTGACTAAATGTGACTTTAAACTGTATATTTCTTACGAATGTTCTAATCATTTTAAAAATTAACAAAGGAATGTGTGTTATATACGTTGATACCAGATTGTCTTACAATGTAGAATCTATGTGTGTAGCATGCCAATTGTTCATTGTTTTATATGATAGATGCATATTTGGATAGATGATAAAATGTTATTTAAGTTGATTTTAGAATTTAGTACATTAGTCTACAATATCTATTTTTTCTTAATTATATATTGTATGACTTAATTACCTTTGGAGTTTGAGCTTTTACTTTTCCAGCACGCGCTAAAGATCCATGGACCTTACCTTAAAAATTAAAGTAATACTTGATTATTTATGTTAAAATAATGTTATATTTGTAAACTTAAAGATCAATAATATCTAGAGGTATACGAAAACGTAGAGTCTGATTCCTGAAACCATCTTGAGATTTTGAAAATATAGAGATTTCCAAGAATTTTGAGAATTTGAATCAAGGTTTAGGACTATCTTAGGATAAATATTTAACAACATGTCTTATATTAATATATTGTTTCTGACAATTGTTTCAAACTATTAATATAACGCATAAAAGTAACTTTTAATTACTTAGATAGATACTTACAATAGTTTTCGACAGTATGTGATTCTCATAAAAAAATTAAATTAAGCATATAATACTTACAACTTGGGAAGTCTGTGAATTACAATAAATGCAAATACAGTGTCTGCCCATCCCATAACATAGTTGTATGCAAACTAATCTCAAAATGATGTTCAGGTTCTTTAAATTTTTAAAATCCCAGATATTTCCCACATCCCTAATAATATATAAATTTCAAAAAGAATAAAAATTTTCTTAGTTGTCAAAACTTACCACCAGGAAGAGAAACTGTTAATTCTAAAACATTTGATGTAAGATCTCCAACTAAAGCATCATTTTCTAATAAGAGACCAGAACAGTACAAGTTAAATTCTGTATTTACAGCACCCTTTGTCTCAACAATTTTTCTCTGGAAAAAATTAAAATAAATTTGAATTATTATTAACTTATATTTAATTATTAAAGGCTCTAGAATCTAATCTTTCATCACTTCACAGCAAATAGTATTATTTACCTAAAGTACTTTTAAAATATTTACTATAGTGATAAGATACTAAAGAATATAAAAGAAAATTATATCGTTATTACTATATTATAAACAAGTTTAATGTCTGTTTAATTGCCTTATCACATATCAATATTACTTCCTTTAAAAATTTCAAAGTTTCTTTAATTCGTATAACTGTTGACATACATTCACGAATGGTGTTCAATAAAAGATTTATTTGACCACCAGTTCATAAGTTTGTCATTTGATATTGCACCGTTGCTCGTTCCAGAGACATAAAGCTTAGACTCCAGATTATCATTGCGGCGCAAATGATTAAATACATATCAAGATAATATTATCAATTTTATACATACATAATAATTACTTATATACAAAATAGTTATTTATATTACATGCCAACCCCCTTTTAAAGTCCAAAAGACAGGAAAATACGGTTATCTATCTATAAATAATTTAATTATATATACATTAATTTGAATTATTGAAAATTATTTATGTTTTTAAAAATAAAAATATTGTCAATAGAATATTGTGATAAAAGATAATATATTTCAAATTAGTTTTGAATTAATGTAAATAAAGACCTTTCACTTGTAATATATAAATATATATGAAACAAAAAGACTTTTTTCTTATTTCAAAGAGCACATTTCAGAAAACATATTGTATCAAATTAAATTCTGTAATAAACTAATTACAATAACAATATTACTATTTTTTCTATCGTACCTTTATGTCTGCAATAGTCTCATTTTCATGTGACTCGACCACAGTTGTATGTTCTCCTCTGATGTGTAACTGCATGTTTACAGTATCTGTAAAAACATAATTTAATATTTTAAGAGAATAATTAATATCTATCTAAGATATTTACTTTATATGAAATTCTACTTTATTATTAATTAACCTATAAGCAATTATGAATACATATGTCTGTCTACAGATATAATTCTGTAATTCAATTAACATAAAATATATTTAAGTAAATATAAATGTTGAAAATAATTACACATTTCATACCAATTAATTAAAAATATGTATGTATAAATATGTATGTATAAACTACAAACACGTACGAACTGATCACACAAAAAATGGATGACTAAGATTAACACGTGTTACTAAAAGAACCACATTTAATCCTACAATAGTTTTTTCCCCTAAAAAAATATTCTAACTAATATGAAATATAGTTATAAAAATACTGTACTTTAATAAATCAATGCTGTAACAATACTTATCAGACTAAAATGAGGAAACGCGAAAATTTATACTTACAAACGACGCAATACTGATTAACGGGACCCTTACGTTGAAGTTGTTGGAGATCATGAAGAACTATCGATAATCCGATAACAAAACGATTAATCGATTTTGTTTTAAAATCGCAAATAACGATTTCTCGATATTCTGTTAAAGTTAATATTTATTTTACGTATTATTTAATAGCATATTGCAAAAATATTGAAGGGAAATTATGATCGTTTAAGAATAGGAGGATTAATTATAATATAACGTGTACTGTGATTATATTTTCATAAATATTTAATTTTATATATAAAAATATATAATTCACATATATAGGAAAACTGTTATTAATTTTAATTTACATCGAAAAATTTATATTTGAAGATACAAAAATTTAAATAATATTTCTTAAAATACTGAAGATTCTTAAGTAGACATAGTTAACCAATCAAATTTCGATTTATACCTTTCATATGCGTGAAGTATGTATATGTATAATATAGTGAACACACAAGTACTTATTGAGTATGAAAATTTTCAACTGTTATCACCTTAGCCTAACCTTAAATTAGAATTTAATGCAAGATTAAATAATAAATCTTAAAAGCATAATCTTGTTTTTATGTTTTATAGTTAAGAGTAACATTTTATCAAATATCTTATTGAGATAACAAAGGTCCCATGGCATTCCCACTGAACGATCAGATTTATACAAAATCTTTTACACCTAGAGAATACCAAGTAAGAGAGAATTTTTTATATTATTTGAAGGATTTTAAGAAAATATATTGTTGTGTACAATATTTAAAATAAATATTATTGCAGGTGGAATTATTTTATACTGCTAAAGATAGAGACATTATTGTTTGTTTAGGTAAAAATTATGAACAAACTTTTATTGTTATAAAATTAATCCAAGAATTTGCTACAAACAATAGAAGGTAATAATATATAGCTATAATTAATTTTTCTTCCTGGAGAATTCTTGCATTATTTTATTAAATTTCTTTTAAAATTATTTATTGCAAATTGTTAATTTAGATTATTAAGTGAAGGAGGAAGACGATCATTGTTCATATTGACAGATGAAGAAAAATGTACAATAAAAGCAAGCTACATACAACAACTGACAGATTTAAAAGTATTATTATGTGACACTTGTTCACTTACAGAATTTATAGAAAACTTTGAAACTTCTCATGTAAGGAATATTAGTGTCTTATCAATAATATGTTTACCAACATATATTATTATTATACTACTAACTTCTTAAATTTTCTATAAATTATTTTTAATAATTTTTTTAGGTACTAGTTACAACTGCTAAGACATGTGCACAATTATTGACAGATAGAAAAATTTTACCATGTCAGATAAATCTAGTCATAATTGATGAGTGCCATAAATCTATAGACAATAATGAACTAAAATTTATTTTACAAACTATTTTGACATGTAAGAATGTTCCTAGAATTATTGGATTAGCTGTACCATTGTTTAATTTAACACAAGAGCCTGGAAGATTAGGATTGGAAATAGAAAAAGTAGAAAACACATTTCAATGTGAAGTTGAAACAGCTAGTGATATATTATCTATATTGCGGTATGTATATTTTAGTATGCAGGGTAAGAAATACAAAAATTGATTAGTATAAAAAGCTTTTTTCTCATAATTTTGCTGGTTTCATAAGTTCAATGTAATATACCAAGAACAAATCTTTTTTTGTAAAAAAATTTGTAGAAGTATTAGTAATTGGTTCTATTAAGTCTTAAATTGAAGTAAACATATGTATATTTTATCTTTGAGATAACTCTATGCTAAAAGACACAAATATATTAAATTTAAAAATTTTTTAGCTTATTACAGAATAATTAATTTTTCTAATATTATATCTTAATATTATCTTAGATAAAAAGGAATTCAGAATTTTATTAAAAAGATATACTGCAATTTTTAGGTGCATATGTGAAATGAAATGTAATCTTAGGAAAATACATTTTAACATTTCTTCTTTACATTTTTTTTTCTATTATTAATGAAACAAAAAATAAAGTTATTATAATTATATGATTCTAATATATAATATTTTTACTCAATAGTGATCTTTTTTTAAATAGGTATAGCCCTAAGCCTAAAGAATATGTAGTAGAATATGCTAAAAATGAAAAAGGAAAATTACATACTACTATAGAAAATTATATATTGCATGCTCTTGAATTTTTACGTGATCATCGTCATGATCCAACTGAGATTTACAATGAGGAATTTTATGAAGACATCCAAAAAATACCAGATCCTACAGAGAAACCTTTTGAGATGATGCAAGACTTTTTGTACATATTAGAAACTCTTGGACCATGGTGTGCAGATCGTGCTGCACTGGCTCTTCTAATTTTAACAGAAAAATTAAAAGTAAAGACACCTTATGAAAGACATTATCTATTATTAAACATGGTAGCATCTGTTTTCACAAAAATACGAGCTTTATGTGATAATACATTTGAAGTTTTATCTGAAAAGGAAAGAATATATAAATATACTACTCCAAAGGTTCATAGATTATTGCAAATTTTAAAAACATATACACCGTATTATAATAAAGATATTAATAACACTGATAATAAACTAAATGAAAATATTTCTCAAAAGTTACCAGTAAATAATAGGGAAGGGTTTACTAGAGATAGATTTGTGCAACATAAAAAATCAGATTGTAATTGGAAAAGTAATGAAGAAAATTGTAGAAAACCACCTAGAGCACCACGACACATGCGTGGTATTACAGATCCTGACTTACTTTGTGGAGTAATTTTTGTAAATAAGGCATTTGTGGCAAAAGTGTTGTTTTATTTGTTAAACGAAATATCTATGCATGATGAAGACTTACATTTTTTGTCACCTCTTTATACAATTGAGAGAAATATCGAGGATATTAGTTATTCAAAAGATTTAGAAATAGAACATAGAAAACAAGAAGAAGTTTTAAAAAGATTTAGGATACATGAATGTAATTTATTAATTTCGACTTCAATTTTAGAAGAAGGTTAGTCACTAATTTATCTTATTATTACTACATAACTTATTTTAAATACTATTTAATTAATATTATACTAATATACCATTTTATGTTTGTTAGGTATAGATATTCCCAAATGCAATTTTGTAATGAGGTATGATTTTCCAAAAACTTATCAGTCATATGTACAATGTAAAACTCGTGCAAGAGCTACAGATGCATTATATGTGTTATTAGTACCACAAGAAATGTCAAAGGAGTATATATGGCAGCTAGCTCAATATCATTACATAGAAAAGGTATTAAATTATGGTATATTCTTTTTAATTACTTTAATTATTCGTTATGGTAAAATTTAATGGAATATATGAACTGGATCTGATGTTTGATTAATGACTATATTGTCTGCTCGATTTAATTTAGTCATAAACATCAGTGTGTACCAGTTTTAATATCAGCCATTTAATGTGGTTCATTACCTGTGTCCATTCCAGTCGAAAGTTTTAATGGAAGAGCATCAATCTATTTTGTAGACTTTGTTAGTAAAATGTTCTAATAACGAACCGTCTGAAGAAGAAGAAAACGAAGCAGACATGTATGCTGCTATGATACCACATTATAAACCGCTTGATGGAGATGATGCACCTAAAGTTACTTTTAATTCTGCTATATCACTAGTAAACAGGTAGTATAAAATTATGAATAGAAAACAATGAAAACACTTTAAATATTTTATAATCATAATTCTAGAAATTATTTCATATTATTATAAAATTTTATTTGTTTAGATACTGTGCAAAATTACCTAGTGATACTTTTACAAGGTTAACTCCAGAATGGTCCATTCAAGAAATGGTTGTTGATAATAAATTTATGTACACATGTTCTTTACGACTTCCTATAAATTCTCCAGTAAAATATGTTGTATTGGTAAATATTTTTGTTCTTTATAATGGAGGCATAATATTAAATCTTTACCAATATGTATGTGTGTATGTGAATTATTGTATATTACACTATTAAGATATTATTTCAGTCATATCCTATGCCTAATAGAGCTATGGCAAGACGAATGGCTGCTTTACAGTTATGCATTGATTTACACAGAAAAAATGAAATAGACGATAATTTGTTACCCATTGGGAAGGAAAATTTTAAAGCTAAACCAGAGGATGCAGAAGTACCTGCTCTACCAGATGAAAGTAAAGTGGATTTTTCTGAAGCTCGACCAGGAACAACCAAGCGCAGACAATATTATTATAAAAAGGTTTTATTCATAAAAGATAAAAATTATAGTAATATATACTTTATTTAATCCTAATATTAAATTGTGCTTCATAGACAGCCGAGGCATTAACAGATTGTAGACCAATTATTGGAGTTCCTTCTTATTTATATCATATTAATCTGGTTTTGAGTTGTCCTTTACCTGAAGAACAAAATACAAGAGGTCGACGTATATATCCTCCTGAGGAATCAGCAATTGGTTTTGGTATAATAACATTAAAAGAAATTCCTAAGGTAGTCATAATTGCACATATACACACACGCACACACATACAAAATGTGTAAATTGTTTGCAATATTAAGCATTAACTTTTCATTTTAGTTATGTCCATTTCCTATTTATACTAGATCTGGGGAAGTTCATGTAAAATTAAAACTTAGTAAACAGACTATAGTTCTAAATGAAATGCAAGTAGAAAAAATTGCTATTTTTCTCAATTATACTTTTACAAATGTATTAAGATTACAACAATATTTGATGCTTTTTGATCCAAATGCTTCAGAGAACTCATATATGATTGTACCTGTGAAATTAGGTAACTGTGAACATTCTTAAAAATATTATCAATATTTATATTATATTTGATATTATATACATACAAATCTATTTTTTACAGATGAACAATCTGACGTTATTGTAGATTGGAATTTCTTAGAATGTATATATAAAAATCGAAATGCAGGGCCAACTAAAGTTCCCGAAGAAATTAGAAAAAATTTCAAATTTGATGCATCAAAATACCATGATGCAGTAATTATGCCATGGTATAGAAGTCAGGATCAACCTCAGGTATTTTAATGAAAATCTAATATGAATGAAAAAACGTTACAATTGAAATACATTATATTTTCTTACTCGTTTTAGTACTTTTATGTTGCTGAAATTTGTACAAATTTAAATCCCAAATCTTCTTTTCCTGGTGATGATTATAGCACTTTTGAAGAATATTATCTTAAAAAATATGATATACAGATACAAAATTTAGATCAACCTTTACTAGATGTGGATCACACATCAGCTAGATTGAATTTTTTAACACCAAGGTAGATATCATGCAAAATATATGATTATATTTAAAATTGTTTTTATAATTATATTTACAATTGTTTTATTTATAATTTATAATATTTATAATATATATATATATATTATATATATACACACACACACAATATTATTATTAAATAAATATGAAATAAAATAAATATAGTATATTTATATCAAATATTTTATTTTAGGTATGTTAATCGGAAAGGTGTTGCTTTACCAACAAGCAGTGAAGAAACAAAACGGGCAAAACGGGAAAATCTGGAGCAAAAACAAATTCTTGTTGCTGAATTATGCGCAATTCATCCTTTTCCAGCTTCACTTTGGAGACAAGCAGTTTGTTTACCTTGTATTTTATATAGAATTAATGCTCTATTACTTGCTAATCAAATACGGTGTCAAGTTGCACGAATGATAAATTTAGGACAGGAAAATATAAATATGGGTAGATATAAAATTATAGAAATTACTTCAGGAGTTTTCGTTTTTTGATTTTAATGTGAAAATATTTTAGATTTCGAATGGCCACCATTAGATTTTGGTTGGAGTTTAGCGGAGGTTTTAAAGAAATCTAAGGAATCTGAAAAAGCAAAGTTAGCCAGAAATGAAACTGTCCAACAAAATTCTACAAATGATACAATTGATAATAAATGTCAAAATATACCTAAAGATATAATAGACAGTTTACACAAATCAGATAAAGAAGACTTGAATGAAAATAATTACGAGTTTCAAATAAAAAATGATAAGATAATCGAAATAGAGGAACAAATGTCAAATGACGAAAATGAATTAGAAATCGGTACTTGGTCAAGCGACATGGCAATGAATTCTCTGGATTTTGAAACAAATAATTTAAAGTCATTTCCTTTAAATGTAACTGTTTTACCAAATGATTTTAACTGGAGTGATATTCGATACGGATCCCCTGCGTGTGAATCAGATTTCGACGGTTATGAATCAGACGATATTTATAGCGATGGATTTGTCGATACTTCTGATGAAAGTGAAGATGAAAACAGAGGGTTACGAATAGCTTACATGGGAGAAAATATTGCAGAAGCTGTAGAAGACGAAAAACAGATGTCTAAGCAAGAGACCAATAAAAAAATTTTGGATTTGTTAGAAACTGAGAAAAGTTTGGATGACGTTTTATGGTCGTACACGGAAGAGAAAGAGAATTCTTCAATTACGAAGCATAGACAAGCTCATTATGAATTTGCTAAAGTAAGAGAATTTGAAATAATGCAAAATGGATCTTTTATATCCTGTGATAATGAAATTGCAATAAAGAAAAAAGCTTCATGTAATTTACAATGTGAAGAAAATTTGCCAAATTATAAACACAAAGATTATGTAGAAACTGTAGTCGAAAAATTCACTAATGAAATATTAAATAACAATGATACTGTACAACTGATAAAAAAGGATTCTAATCCATCGAAATTTACATATCATTCAGATAGTAATCTTTTTAGCTTTGATTTTCAACCAGAACTAGAAAACCATGCGGGACCAAGTCCCAGTTTAATCTTACAAGCTTTAACTATGTCCAATGCAAATGATGGTATTAACTTAGAACGTTTAGAAACTATTGGTGATTCTTTTTTGAAATATGCTATAACTACTTATTTATATTGTACATATGATAATATACACGAAGGCAAGCTTAGTCACTTGAGATCTAAACAGGTATACAAAATTCGAAATATTAATTAGCTTTGTTGGTTGTAATAATTTATTTTAATATAATGAAAACTTTTTAGGTCAGTAATTTAAATTTATACAGATTAGGGAGACAAAAAATGTTAGGTGAGAGCATGATAGCAACAAAATTTGAACCACATGACAATTGGTTACCTCCTTGCTATTATGTTCCAAAGGAACTTGAACAAGCATTAATTGAATCTGGTGTACCTTCTACTTTGTGGAATCAAGCCGACATTCCAGCTTTGCAAGCCGTAAATCCTTCTGAAATAACTCAATTAGTTCGAGAAACGGAACAAAAATTGGGTGTCATGAAAACTGAACTTGATCGGAATGAGACATCAATTTCGAATAATTTAGATAACATGCGTTGTTTTATACCGTATAATTTAATTACGCAACATAGCATTCCCGATAAAAGTATCGCAGATTGCGTGGAAGCGTTAATTGGAGCTTATTTAATTGCTTGTGGATCTAGAGGTGCATTACTTTTCATGGCTTGGTTAGGGATTCATGTTTTACCTACAGAAGAGATTACTATTATACAAGAATCAGAACCAAGAGAAAGAGTTCCAGGTAGTACCCCTTATATAAAAGGAACGAACGAAAAGGGACAAACAACATGGACACAGGTATCTATAATTGATTTATATAACTATAAATAAATATCATATATAAAGCATATCAATTATTGTAGATTCGTTATGGAAAATTGGAAGAACCACAAAATCCCTTACTTCGATACATTCCTGATCCAGAACAAGAATTAAAAATGATGCTTGATGGTTATGAAGAATTAGAGAAAAGTATAGGATATGAATTTCATGACATTAGTTATTTATTACAAGCATTTACTCATGCATCATATCAACCTAATAGGCTGACAGATTGTTACCAACGTTTAGAGTTTCTTGGAGATGCTGTTTTAGGTAGCAAATAATTAGTTCTTTTCATTCTAGTATAATTTCCAATAGTGAAAAATTTAATATAAAAAATTGTAATTTTAGATTATTTAATAACAAGACATTTATATGAAGATGCTCGTCAACATTCTCCAGGCGCTTTAACAGATTTACGATCCGCCTTAGTTAATAATACTATATTTGCTTCTTTAGCTGTAAGATGTGGATTTCATAAATATTTTCGACATCTTTCTCCTGGTCTAAGTATTGTTATAAATCGTTTCGTTAGGATTCAAGAAGAAAATGGACATTCTATTAGTGAAGAAGTAAGAAGCTTTAAACAAATTTGCTTATATATATGCATTACATGTGTGTCTATATTTCATTATTATTATTTGTTTCTTTCTAAGTATTATTTAATTGGAGAAGAAGAATGCGAAGAAGCTGAAGATGTAGAGGTACCGAAAGCATTAGGTGATGTTTTTGAATCACTAGCTGGTGCAATTTATTTAGATAGTGGAATGTCCTTGGATGCAGTATGGAGCGTCTATTACGCCATTATGAAAAATGAAATTGGTAATTTCTTAAAATATCTTTTATTTAATTACAAAGATAAATTTTTTGTGAAAAGAAACAACAGGGATATTTTACCATTCCAGAACAATTCAGCACCAATGTTCCTAAATCTCCAATTCGTGAACTATTAGAATTAGAGCCTGAAACAGCAAAGTTTGGAAAACCAGAAAAATTGGCTGATGGACGAAGAGTTCGAGTTACAGTGGATGTTTTTGGTAAGGGCTCTTTTAAAGGAATTGGCAGAAATTACAGAATTGCAAAATGTACTGCAGCAAAATGTGCTTTAAAAAAGCTGAAGAAGATGCAGAATTATTCAAGAGATAAACTATGATAGCATATACAATATTAGATCAAAATGAAAACATAAAATGAGATTAATTTCTGTATTACTGTTAAAATATATTTCTATAAAATTGTACCCATAAATACTTATGAATTTGTAATATAAACAAATTTTATGTATTCTAGCCTATAACATTGCACTAACGTTATAGAATGGATTTATGAATTGCACGAATTAATAGAAACGATATATATCGAAGTTTATTATTACAATTAACGAAAGAAAATTTTGGGGAAGAAGCGTAAATATATTGTTATATTGTAAATATTTAAACAATTATACAAAAAGTACTTAAAAATTCCAAAACTATTTTTCAAATATACTATATTGAAATACGTAGTTCTTGCATTCTATGTATTATAAGTATTGATTTAATCAATTGTAAGTAACTTTTTTCAATGACATAAAATATTTTTCGAGCATCTCATTACCTTATAAATTATGCAATTTGTTGTTTACCAATTTTCCTCAAAATTCTAGTCAACACATTATATGCCTTTAAACATATTTTCCCAGTATTAAAAAGATTTAGAACCGGTGGAATTTTTTATAATAGAAATATACACAATAAACATATTGTATAGAAAGATTAATGTGTATTAGGGAAATTAATAACTAAATTTAAAAAGTTAAAAATTAATATCTTCTTTCTTAATGAAGTTGTTCCCAATGAAGTTGTATAATTTTTTATACTTTTAAATTTTTATCAATACCTAATTATTATTTATTAAGAAATTGACAACTTCGATTTCAAGTAAAATTATGAAAAATGTAAAATCTAAAACGGAAATTACATCATACGGTCATAATTTTATACGATATGATAAGTTTAAAATTGTTATATAAAGTTTATAGATTAATATATATATATGTAGATGGTACATATCACTGTATCATATACATATAACACTTTTTATTAATTTTTATTAATCATTTTTCTGCATATTTGATTGTAACATAATCGTTATGTAACTAGCATTACTCTTCTTTTTTTGTAGAAACGAATATTTGTCATGTAAGTTGTACGAATTTTTTGTAATAAATGTTTTTAATTACATAAAACAAGAGAATGAATCTTAAATTGTGCTATAAAATTAAATTTTTTTAATATGGTACAATAATGTTATTATATGTATATTTAAATATATTAAAACTTTCAATTAGATATTTTTAATTTTAAACTTTCACGATGGTTATTAGACGACATACATATTTATAGTTTTTCGAGATTTGATTGTGTCTTTAATAATGTGTTGGTTCTGATGTTTTATGAACATTGCAGTTCACGGTTTCGAGGAAGACCTGAAACAGAATAGAATTGTAATATTCACGAAACGTTGGAATAAAGACCAATGCGCTATTAAAAACACGATCAAAACCCGAAGAACCACGAATATATCATTTAATTAGAAATGTTTGCAAAATATAATATATATACAATTTAATATCTTTTTATATCTATTTAAAATGAAAATGTTAAGAGCCAAACTGGCTATAAAAAAGAGCTATAGCGGGATCTTCACATTTGCATGTAATTAACACGTCTCGAAATTTATCTAAGATTTGTAATAATTGCGATCTACGAATATTTTCTAAATACATAATCTCTTCTAAATGATGACCTCCATTAAAGTAACCAAGACGGCATAGTCTGTCAAGTAATTTTCTATCATCAGATGGAATATCATACTCTTCCGATTGATAATTGTATATTCCATTTTCTTTATGAAGTGTTATTGATAGTTCTTCATTTATATCAGCTGAAGTACCTTTTGAAACATCACTTAAGTTACATGCACTATTACTGTCTGTGATTTCATTTATATTATGATTCAATTCATCTTTTGCATCCTTAAAAAATATGTGGCAGATTATGGTTAAAAAATAATTTAATTTATAGTTGAAAAATAAATTTCTTTAAACTTACCAATGATACTCGTCCGTGTACAGTTGGCATATATTGTACATATGTATGTAGTTGTAAAAGTAAATGATTCTTTAATAACCATATTATTATTTTTACTAATTGTGTTTGTTGTTGTGACTGGCTCAAAGGATTTAACTGTTGACTTATGGAAATTGGTAGTGAAAAATCACTGAGAACCTATTACCAGTAGAAATTTAATTTTACATACAACTCGAATAATATAAAATTATATAAACAATTCTTTCACATACTTGTAAAAGACAAAGTCCAGGAAATTCTTCAGAAAATACCTCTAACAATTGATTTGTAATAATAGCATCTGGTGATACAACATAAACATTGCTTTCACAAAGAGGATAAATTATAGTAGCTTTAGCCCAATATATTAAATGCCCAGTCAATTGAAAAACTTGAGTTAGTGTTAAGTCAGAATCAGCAGCTAGAGTTTGTAGACTTTTTAAAGGACTATACATTTGGATTAGACGTTTAAGTGCAGGAGAAGAATCTATTGGAAGTGAATCTAATAAATCTAAAGGTTCAATGAGTAATAGTATACCGTGATAAGGCCTTAAACTGTTTAAACACCTGCAATAAAGTTTAATGTTCAATATTTACTTCAATTTGTAATTATTGAATATAATATTTACCTGTCTATTATTTCTGGATTGATAACAAATCCTTTTTTATGAGATTGATGAACCTTTTGTGGGAGACAGAAACGTACTTGAATCCATTTATTAATCATAATATTGATTATACCAGAAGTAGTAAGACTACTAAACACAGACTTCAAATCACGTGAAAGTGAACTTCTTTGCAATATTAATTCATATGGCGACTCGTCACAATCACTTTCACCTTCTGATCTATAAATACATATAAGAAGTTCTAATTGTTATTCTTTTATCACACATATAATTCTATATACCTAGTAGCAACTTCATCATGAGTAGAAACCATAATCTTTATTTCTTCTGTTAAAAATCCACATCTCTTTTCTTCATGTCTCAAAGCTATGCCTAACCTAAGGTAAATAACACTTGAAATTTTGTCTTTCATATATCATGCTTTTATAATATAATATATGACAAACCTTCTACTTAAATCATAATAACATTTTACTATAGAATGGCTGGCTTGAGCTTGAAGGGCAAAGACTATATTAAAAAGCATCGAAGAATTAACCTCTTTCATTCCATGAGATGGAACTAAAGTTGGATGTCCAACAAAACGGACATCATTTACTTTTAATTCGAACTTTTGTTCACATAATTCTGGTTTAACAGCAAATAATGTAGATAATACTTCATCAGTTACTCCAGTCAAATTTCCATTGCTTATGTTAGAGATTGGAAAAGGTAAAGACTGTTAATAAAATTTATTGAATGTTATTAAATTACTTTATTTGTGCAATGATATCATGTGATATTGAATTAATAACATTTGTCACAAAGAACTAGGTCAGAATATTATATGAAACAGACCTGTAATAAATCCTCTGTGATAGTTAAAGAATAAGGATTTTTTCTTCTAGTACATTGATTAGAATCTCGTGTATGTTTCGCTACGTGTGGATATCGAAATAAAAGTCTATCACCTTTACTATCACTTTTCACAAGAATTATACTCAATGGATTTATCTCCATAACTGCTGTTAATTGATATAGAGGTTATATGAAATCTTGTCGTCAATAAATTATTAACCAGAAAATTTAATTAGTTAGAAAGGAAATCGGTAAATATATAATCGGTAAGAATATAAACTTGGGATAATTTTATATTCGAGATATAAATACCATTTTTCTGAGTAAACATTTTTTGACATATTGCTCATTACGTTTTACCGGAACCACGCGGTTTAGATATTACGCTATTCTTAAGTTTAACACACATGCATTTTGGTTTAACAAACATGGTTTTTTAAAGGTTCGTTTAAGAAATTTGTACTGCAAATTCATAGATATTATATGATTATAATTAAACATTTAATTGTATGTTTAAGTAGTCAAATTATTTCTCGTGTTTAGTGTACTGATTACAGCGGTAATGTGTTTATACGTTTATCATTCTTTATCCTGTTTTTGAATACTATAGGATTGTTTCGTCTCCAATCTATGTCTATTATAATATTTTAATAAAATTTATATTTTAATTTAAGAATTTTCAATTCTTTTGAATCCTGCGGTCACGCAATGATCCCCTGTAAATATGCGATAAAATACATTAAGCGAATAATTCTAAATAATATAATATATTTTACTTTTTTAATAATATGAAAAACATAGTTTAATTACGATTGATAAAGATGACATCGTTAATTTTTCTTAAATCATACATGTACATTATACGTAGAACATTGTTGCATGAATAAATTAAATGATATTATTGTTATTGTTACAGGCGCAAGGAGTAGACTGGCTGAAGAAATTTTCTCCGCCGTTCAATACGACAACGCGTGCGCTTTTCTTCCGGAGGAGCCAGTAGTCGTTCTAATGGTACTTTCATACGAGGGTGTTGTTTAACGGTGAGAATGTACTTTTCAGTGTTATTACTGTTTTCTTCGTACTTAAAAATAAATAAAACAATGCATATCACATTGTTTTTATCGTTCACCTATTTTTTCAATTAAATTGAAGATAATATAAAAACCAACATTAGGAAACAAAGGTGTTGATTAATCATAAAAAAAAAAGCAAAGAGTAAATGAAATATAATAACTTTATAAATATCAAATAATTATCATCTTGTTAAATATATAATAAATGTTTACCTCATATTGTTGGCTGTTCCTTTTAAGTAAATTAAAAATATAATTAATCGAGCAAAGAATAAGTGGTTTAAATAAATTTCGTTTCGCTTAATCATACAATGAAAATTAGTCATTATTAATTAACTATTTCTGTAATGTTAATGATAGATGAGAGGTTTTGATTTAACAATGAATAATTCGGGTTGTGCGACTTGCACACTCGAACCACCGCCTGATATTCTTCATATACCGCCACCGCCGTTCCCAGCGATTCTCCAACAAAGTTCCGACTTTTATCCGCACACGGATTTATTATCGTTTCCACCTCATCTCAATGACAGCCCTTGTAAACATTTCTGCGATCGCCGCTCCGAAGGTGTTCAATACATAGAAATGCCTCAACAAGGTCTACTATGAAATCTATAATTATTTTACACTCACTTATTTATACTCGTTTAATCAATTTATTTATTTGTATTTATAATTCGATGTTCTATCGTGTTATATTTTAAACATTTTCAATTTTAAAAAATGGTCAAAACGAAAAAATACGTAATTTGTTTAAGAATAAATAAATATATATAATTCATTACACTTTTAGGGACAGTATTTGACGATACATGGTTGCTGGTTCTAATATCCTCCTGTATCGGTGTTATTTTCATAGGCATCATTCTAGCGATATTACTCTTGAAATGCAAATTGTAAGTCTCCTTCCATTATTTATTTTTTAAGAATAACAAGATATAGAACAATCAAAATTATCAGTTAAATAGAAATTGAAAATGCAAATAAAATATTAAATCATGACTATATTTTACGAAATATATATCAAGTGAATAAATTTTATAACCAAAACAATATAGAATAACAATAAACGTTTACTCTGCAGCAATAGAAGTGGCAAGAGTGGGGTAATTTCTATACCGAACACAACATCTGGTATACAAGCAAAAAACGGGAGGATTCAAAATGAAGCTGTTCTTTATCCCTGTGCAGCTGATACTATGCAAGATAGCCGTGTTATGTGGGCTACCCTGACTCCACGGGGTACCACCAGACACTATCTAGAGGAACATACCTATGAAACTATTGGCGGTGGACAATTCCATAAGCGTGCCTGTTCAACTACGCCAACTGAACATGTAAAACTTAAGGCAATTTAATATTACGTTTGTATACGTAGTTATACTTTCATTCACATACACGGTTCAAAAACATTTTGTTACAATTGCAATAAATCGAATAAACTATCGATAGTGAGAAATAATTGTAATTCTAAACAATGATAAAACAGAAACAATATACGCTGACTAATGCAAGAATAAAGGAAGAATGTACAATTGTTTATTCCAAAAAATTGTACATTCCTTGAATGAAGTAAGGAAACATTTAAAATATCTGAAGATAGATTATTGATTTTGCAGACTTATGCAGATCCACCGGTAACTACCCCGATTCAAAATCGCCTGAAGGACGACAAAGCCTTTGATAACACTGCGTTTGTAGATTACGAAGAACCTTCGTTAATGAAGACTGACTATTATCAGCTCAATGATGTTTTGGAGTCGAATGATCCAGGCAATGTTTTAATACTCACATTTTTATTGATATATATAATTAGCGCATCTGTAATTTAATTTTGATTTTGATTATAGGTATACAAAGAGGAACATCGCGGCCACGCGTCAGTTCGCCGACACGAATCGAACATCCAAATTTACCACCCCTTAATCTTCACCCTCATAAACGTTCCTCTCGTAAAGGATCTGCTACACCACAAGCTACAGATACTTTATTAAGAAGTAGTATCACATCATCTACATATATTCCTACTATATAAGTTTTACGTCCAATCTTTGTTATACATACATATTTAAAGGCTTATACAATAAGCGACATAAACAACAGTACATTTTGTATACATTACCTTTACACCTAGTCATTATAAATAAGAAATAACTGCCAGTCAAATTAAAGCGACCTAGTCGTTAGCCGGTATATATGTAAATTATATATACTTTTTTCTTTAATCAATTAAAAAATTGAAATCATAGTAATGTGGTCAAGTTAGTATATTTAGATATATAACATTATGTATATGTTAAATTTGTATTGTGTATGAAATATCATATATCTAATAAAATTTAGGGATATATGTAAAAATTAATCTTATTTCATACGAACATTTTCATAATATTAATTTATTACAGATAGGAACTCAGATATAAGATTAAACAAAGAAGATAATATGTAAGTATTTTTGTATGTATTAAGTATTAACAATTCTAAATTCCCTGCAAATTTTGATTTTATATAAAAACCAGATTGATGAAACACGTTAGTGTTTTGTAAATCTACCATATTTCATATAAGTATACATTTATGTAGGATCTTTACTACAATTAGTTTATTTACAATAAATGGATTAAACAAATGTTGGTTAAACAGGAAACGATGGTTGTTTAACGTGAACTAACTACAATAACGTATTATAATTAAGACAAATAGATAGTTAATTTGCAACTCTCGTCACCACGAATCCAACGCTCTCTCTCACGCGGACTACACTCTCTCGACAACGCAATTAACACTCTCTGACTTCTCAACTAACACTCTGACTGTTAATTTGTCTTTCTCCCTTAGCATCCCTTTGTCTTTTATCTTAGCCCCACCACGCACGTGTTCCGTAACCGCTCGTAGCCAAGGTCACGCAGGCCTTTTCCGCGAAGCTATTCAATTGAAGGACCGACGATACATTGTTGGGCCTGTCGGCTTTCTCGCAACATTGTTTATAGTTCGCTTGATATCTCTTAGGACTTTCGTCTACGGTACTACATTTATATATGAATGAAACTCACAATATGTACATATGGACAGTTTGACATAGTCAAATTTACAACTCGATATTGTTTAAGATATGAGTCTGGCTTAATTACTGAAATAAAGTGTTTATAAAATAAAACTATAATTAGAAAACTTAGTTTTTATTATATAAATAGTTTCAAACGTAAAATATATCTGTATATAAGTAATTTTATAATTTTACTTTTATTCGAAATAAAGCATTATAATACATTACATCTTCTTATTTTTGTATAAAGAATGTGCAGTAGCTAAATATTACACTTTTTATTGATGAATTTTGTTATTAAAATAAGTGTGATTCCTATTAAGAGGAAATACTATTTATTATGACATTATTTTTTCAACTTGTGTTAACAAATTACTGTCATTCTTTACATTGAAAAAAAAAATTAACATTCCACTTTTAAACAAATATGATACTACAAAAAAAAGATTATACTGTGTAACTCTTTTAAATACCATAGTAATAATATGAATAACATTACTTTTCCATATAAATGTTCACAGAATATTCTCAGAATGTCTTTAGAATATTCTACCCAGTAGTAAACTCTTTTATGCTAAAATATTTTGTAATTTTTGGAAGTTGTTGCAAGTTATTCTGCTTATACATTGTCAGTAGTTGTTTAAATAAATATCTTTTTTTATAAAAGCTTGGACTTCAGTATTTCATAAATCATTTTATTTCGAAAATATGGCATATCCTGCTGTGTAAACGTGATCTTTTTATTTCCACAAATATATTCAGCAAACATACAAGAGAAGACTCCACAGTCACTGCCATTCATTTGTTGTGGGATATTTTTGGCACACTCTAATTTCCAGCTACTGGTATCATAAGTTTGCTTCTTTTTATCCAAACTTTCATCTTCCAAATATTGTCGCAATGCTGACAGACACTTGGAGTTGTTGCCACCCATACTGTCATAATAACGAATAGACTTATCCCTAAAGTCGATTATTGACATACACCAATGAATGCCTAAATGTATAGGAACAACTATAATATCCTGTGAAAAAATATCAATTTTTCTAGTCCATCTTCTTAAGGATGAATGTCCACCTGAGATTAATTTTGGATAAAAAAACGTATTCATAGCATGTACTTTTGGATATTTATCATTACTAGTACTTCTAGCTATTAATAAATTCATATAAAAATTTATTACTTCATCGTTTAACCAATTCAAATCAGCTAATGTTTGAATATCTCTTCTTGTTATTCCTAAACCAAATCCTTCAACAAGAACTTCATCTGAAGGTCGAGAAATAAGAGCATTTCTTACTTCTTGCAGCATTTCCTCCGTTAAAGTAGGTAATTCTGGTTCTTCTAATTTTTCTCTTTCCAAAACAGCCTCACATAATCTTATAGATCGTGCTAGATGTTCTTCTAGTGCAGCTTCTCTTGCTAAACGATTATGTTTAGACAAAACAGAGGTCATTCTTTTAAGCTCCTCTGCTTCTTTATGACGTTGTTCGATTCGTTCATCATATCTTTTTGTTATTCGAGGGACAAAATCCTCTCTCATTACAGCTTTTGCTGCTAATCGATCTCTTAAGGTGTTTGTAGTTATGCTTTCAGGATATTTATTTTGTGCAGATTTTTCTACAGTCGTATCTTTTTTAGAACATTGTGTCTCATTGTGAATGGAATGTATTGTCCTTTCTTTCTCATCATTATCTACATTGATAATTATTTCTCTACATTTTTTTTCTCTAATTGGAATAGACCAATGCATTTGTAACGTTCTATCATGTTTTCTACAAGCTGGCTGAGTTTTAGGAAAAGGAGACGAAGAACCAGATTTATCTAAATCTATTACTTCTATTGGTTTCTGTCTAGATCTTTTATCTTCACGTTTATCACATATAACATCTATCCTACGTGGGAAAAAATTTTGTAATAACTCTTCATACTGATTTTTTTCTCTTAGACGATGAGTTTTAAATAATGTCGAACATTGTTGATGTGGCACAACATTTTGTCCTCTATCACTTTTAGTACTAGAATGTCCCATATTTGCTTTATCATAACATTGGTGTGATTTTGATGACGAAAAGGTTGATGGACAACATGTCAATGACTTGTCTCTATTATTACATGTACCATTTAATCTACTAGATGATTTAATAGGAGAATATTTATCTTTAGAAATATCTTGAATATCGCCATCGCTGTCATCTTTAATCTCAATGGGTTCTTCCTCCACATTAATGATGTTGTAATCACAACGATGTTTTTTAGGAGTAACAAATTCTTTTTCTGAACTAAATGAAACTCTACGCTTTCTAGGTGCTTCATCTACCCACCCAAAAAATTTTTTTAAAAAGTCGAATATCATGATTGTTGTAACAAAACAATTGCTTGTAGCACAAAATCCAACTGCCTTTTACTAATATGGCCATTCAATATATTGTAAATGATGTATCTTTTATTGTTTCTCATATAATTCTGAAAATTTTATCAAATTTTCATCAGTCATGTAGTGAACTAACGTGGGATAGTAATATAATGTAATATAATATAACATAATATAATATAATATAATATAATAGGATATACAAGTATCTAATGTATAAAAAGAGAAAAATTGTTAAATGTAATACTTACAATGTATGCAGATAAACATATATATATTTGTATATATACGTGTGTGCATATGCATGAAGATTGAGATTGATAACCGCTACGTCAGAATTGTTAATTCAAATAACCTAAAATAATCTTTAAGATTATTTGAGATATTTTAATATCAAAATAAATAAATATAGAAGAAATATTTAAGCATAAACCATTAATTGTAAATGAAAAGTATGACTACATATAAATCACAGAATGCAACTGTACCTATAATTAATTTGATTTATTATTTTAAAGTTTGGGGTTTCATGTTAATAACCGGCATTATGAATTTTGTAATATTCCGAAGAAATATAAAAAAATTCTACACCTAACGCTACGTACTACACATCCAAATTTAAACAGCAAGTATACTAATAAACCGTGTGTTCAATTCCATTGTAATAATGCAGAATATGGATTGACAACTCCCGCGTATTTCATGGAAAAATTTACGCCCTTTGGTGTCACTTTCAAGAACTACATATTTGATTTCCTTTCTTTGTTAAGTTATTGCGTGAATTTAGTTTTAATGTATTTATACCTAGCGATATCGATATGTAAATTAGGAGCGAAATTTAAAATTGTCTATGGTCATATGATTGTGATTTGTACATAAATATATGTATGTATATATATGTACATATACACACATTAAATATGAAAATATTGAAATATTCAATACGTATGACGTGATATGAAAAAGGTTATAATTCAAAAAGCAGGAAATTCAGAAAACTGAGAATTTAGTTGGATGTTAATTTAACTGGAAAGAAAATTTTCGATTAGTTACATGAAATCTGAATAATAGAGATCTGGAAGGAGGATCCTAAAAACATGAAGAAAAACTGGTGCATAACTTGAAAAAAGGAAAAGAATTTTTGTGTATTGAACAGTTACCTAACAGTTTTAAAATTCTCACGCATTTTAACTAGCAAATGTTTTACGCTCCATGGGTACCAATCCACATAAAATAAATCCTTAGATAAGCACGAAATACGTAATAATCCTTTCGAATTTATTCATACAAAAATCATAACTTCATTTAATTATAAATAATAATATTGATGGAAAGATATATTTTTGTATTATTTTAACATAATTAAGTTATAAAAAGATATACATTTACATATGTAAGTTAGTTTAAAGTCATAGTTATATAGTATGTACGTACGTACGTATGTATGTATGTATGTCTGTCTTTAAAATATAAGTTAAACATAATGTGATTTACAAGTCTTGATATATTTACAATCACTGTATAAACAATATATTTGATAAGTCGTAATTGTAAAACAGATAAAGATTTAGTAACAGTACAGAACTCATTACATGTAATGAGTAATGTTAATGAAGGATTTATTGCTGTCCATGTGGGTATGTTATTATTTACTTAAAATACATAAAATGAAACATGTGGTCTTAATTAAATGATATGTTTATATTTGTAATGTTATAATAATATATATTTTATTAGGAGCAGGACGACATTCAGAAGCTCTTAAAGAAAAATATCGGAAGCTATGCCGTCAAGCATGCAAAGCTGTAAATTATTTTTACTTATATTTTAATATATTTTAATATATTATATGATATAATCCTAGGCAATTTAATAAATAACAATATTTTTAAAGGGCATACAAAATTTAAAGACTGGTGGTAGTTCATTAGATGCTGTAGTAGAAACTGTAATAGTATTAGAAAATTCTCCTTTAACCAATGCTGGATTTGGGTCAAATCTCACATTGGAAGGAGCAGTAGAATGTGATGCAAGTGTAATGGATGGTACTACATTACAATTTGGAGCAGTTGGTGCAGTTAGTGGAATAAAAAATCCTGTTTTATTGGCAAAACGACTTTGCGAATATCAGTCAATTAAAATTGCATATGGTAGGATTCCACCGAGGTAAATATTAAAAGCTGTGGTCAACTTGCAGAAAAGCAGCCAGATTTTGATGGCACTTGTTCTAATTGCTTCATTTATATATATAAACAATAGCAAAAATAAAAAACATGAACAGCCTGAATAACTCAGAAAAATAAAAAATCTAAAAAGGAGGAAAAATGGAGAAAAGCTTTAGGAACTTAATAGCATTTATAAAAACACTTTAATATTCTTAATATAAATTGTTCATTAAGCTATACATATATGTAATTTTTCATTGATATTTTAATTCTAAAGAGGGTTGCGTTTCAAGTTTGGCAATTGTTGTTGTTGTATGATGTAAAGCCATGATACAAAGAAATGCATAAAAAGAAAAAACGTCTGTCTCATCTCCATCTTTAATGTGACCTAAATAAATTTCTCCCTTCTAGTGACAATACATGATAAAACGTAAATGTCAGTGTCTCCATTTTATATTAAAATTCTTCTTCAACTTGTCTATTTTTGGGATGATTTTTATTCTTTGAAGGTCATGCATGCCCAACTGCTCATTCTTTTTATTTTTCCTACTGTTTATATATATAAACAAAATGATTAAAATAAATTTCAACAATAAGACTCTTTTTCTATAAATTCAACAACGCCAATGTTATAAAAATTTAAAATAAAAAATAAAAGTAAATTTATGATGTAATAATAATAATAATTTTAAAAAAGTCATTTTATGATATCAGTTTTTTAGTTGGGAATGGTGCACATGTATGGGCACAAGAAATGGGAATACAAACATTACCACCAGAACAGCTAATTTCAAGTATGTAACAATTAATTTAACACCTTCGCTTGTGATTTTTCTATAGCTATGTTTATAAATGTTAGCTATTTATTGTTTTATGTCTGGAGTAAAATATTGAAATATTATATATAACTTATTATTCAGAGTGATAAAAAAGGAACTTTTATTATATGAAAATTTAAATGTTTATGACAAATATTTTTTATATTTATATATATTTCCATTAATTTTAATTAATAAATTAATATTCTGTTATAATTTTTAGCAAAAGCACAGAAGATGTATAAACATTATAAAAGAAAAATAGAAAGTTCTGATATAGATGTTCACAAGGTAAATTACTTTTCAATATCTTTGTACATTATTATATAATCTTAAATTAATTTAATGGTTTAGTATGCTAAACAAAGAATGGATACAGTTGGTGCAATATGTGTTGATAAAGAAGGAAATATTGCTGGAGCTTGTTCTAGTGGTGGCATTATTTTAAAATATCCAGGAAGAGTAGGGCAGGTACAACATTTTCTTTTTTTATTATCAGCATTGGTTGCGGATATTTTATAAGCAGATATAATAATAATACTATTGAACTATGACATTAAGGCAGGAATGTGGGGATGTGGAACATGGGCATATAAAGACAAATATTCTATAGGAACAAGCACATCAGGCTGTGGCGAACATCTCATTCGCACTTTGCTAGCACGAACAACTGCAGAAGCTATATCAAATAATTCTTGTCCTATTATCAACTTATACCATTCTATGAAAGCTGATTTTATTGGTGAAAACTCGTAACTACTTTATCAATATCTTTCAGTGCCAACAAATCTTTTATATTAGAAAGAATAAACTAGAAGTTTATGTTGTTATAAATAAAGAAAAATTTCTTTCAGATTCGAAATTTTTATGTGGACTTGAACAGAAACTTGGAGGTGTTATTGCTATTCGATATGCAGCCCAAGAAGGAGTAGGAGATTTTCTTTGGAGTCATTCTACAAATTCAATGATAATAGGTTACATGAATTCAAATGAACAAACACCAATGGTATGATTGGTTATTATTCAAAATAAAAAGAGATATAAATATTATATTTATAATTTTTCAGAGTCATATGGCTGTTCTTCCGTCTCATGAAGTTGGCAAGAAAGCAACTGTCGAAGGAATCTGTTTCAAAATTACATAACATGTTAATGAATTTATGATTCGTGTTAAATTATGTTATTATATAAGAAATAATATACAATAATGTCAATATGTAGGTTTTTTTTATAAAGTGTAAATTATTTCTTACTTTTATGTAGTATACAAAAAAATCTGTTCAAAGCTGGTTAATAAAGTAGTTTTTCATACATAATATTACATAATATTATATAATATTACATACCTACCTCATACATATTATAAGCAATTTTAGATATACAAAAGAAAGAACTTGTTTTATGAAGTATAACGTATATGTTTAATGCTGTAATAAAAAATATAAGTTAAAAGATGATAATTAAAAAAGAAGATAAAGAAAGAAACAATTAACAAAGAACAATAAAAATAATTGTCATATATCTTTTAGAAATATGATCCAAGGTCTAACACAATTTGTTTAACTTACAGTTTAAAAATAATTGTATAATGTAATAATTTTTCACTTAATAGGAGAGCATTTTTAGTATTTTCGTTGCGTCTGATAATAGCAAAAAATATATTGAATGATTGATATTATAAGCATCATCCGTTCTACATTTATATAGGTAAAGATCAAAATAGGCGTTATACGTTGTACTTACATAATTCTTCTTTTATATTCTTATATACTTTCTATTTACATTAAGATGCGACATCTCATACATACATTAAATTAGTAAGAAATAAATGGTTAACATTTATGTTTTTCTATTCTTATAATCTATACGTATTTTGAGTTCTACTAATTTATTAATCAAAAGGTACAGCATTTTTCTAGATATAAATATATATATAAGATCAGATCACATAAGAAGAATATAAGATCAGTCATTCCCTTTTGAAGAAATCCTGATATTTTCAAATTAATATATTTTTCGAAAACTCTAACTATCCTGGTTTCTAAAACTACGAATTTCTGTTTCAAATATTATTTACATATATAACTACATAACAATCACCAAATATACATCTACCTATCTATTATTGATATAATAAACTCAGACATGTTTCTATAAATTGTCTATTTCATACTAATTTCATATTTCATTTTTAAAATGCATTTGCAACTGTTCGTATAGTATCTTGTTTATAAATTATTTTAATATTAGAAAGATCTCTATTATTATATTTTAGAATGGATAAATGTTTATAAACTTCCAATATCGTTGAATCTTTTGAGTTTTTCAGGAAATATATCTTTGAATAAAACCGGATCTGCTCGAAATTCAACTGACTGTAATGGCATTGTGCCATAAATTGAAGAAAATCTATTTATACATTGTGTACGTTCTACCATATGTGTTAAATCTGCAGACAACATTTCAGTATTTGTGCATTCCGGGCATCGAAATTTCTTTTTTGGTGTCACCTATGATAATATTAAGTATTTAATATATTAATTATCTCAAATTAAAAAAATTTTAATACACTTACTTTTATGGGTGCTTTTCTTGTGATATTTGCCACTAAAAAATTCATGGCAATGTCCTCACAATTCATATGTTCATCAACCCATTCTTTTATATCACCGGGCATAGCAGTGGTATACATATAATTCCAATACTGAAATATTATTCAAAATATTAACATGATCTAATATATTGAGTTACAAATAGAATCTAAATTATACTTAATTTTTTTAGAAACTTATATCCGGAAACATAGGAATGCAGGAAATTTATGTTGGAAATATCTTTTTCAGGAAGGAATAACAAAGTCCAAGAGTTAAGAAATTATATTTCTGGGGTCTGAAATAGAAATATATTGGACTCTAATAAAATAGTCTTTCTAATAAAATACGTGTTATATTACTTTATGATGAAATGCAGCTCCAGTTAAAACCATAGAAATACTGTTAGTCCATTCACTTTCGTATTTCCAACAATTTGTTCCATTATCCCACATATGAATTCTAGATGGGAAACCAACTATTCGGTCTGGAAACTCTCTCCATACCTAATAATTACTCGTATGTATTATTATTTTTACTTTTTAAATTTTATATAATTTTTTAAAATTTGACTTTTAATGTAGTAGACATACCTCATAAGCAAATTCTACTTCATCAGCAGTTAACATAATAATATCATCATCTATTGATAGAACTGCTTCAGTTTCAATTTCATCGTAAGGATAAAATCTGTTGGATAGTTTATTTTCCTTTGTTTGTATAACTTTTAATGGTTTATTTAACTTTGGCCATCTAGATGCTGTAATACATAAACAAAATTTTTAGAAACCATCCAACCAAAGAAACACATAACAATATTAATATAAAAAATAAAAATTTACAATGTGGAGGATCTTTCTGTTGGTTATTCCATATAACTAGAACTTTAGACAAGCTTGGTACTTTAACAAGTTTATTAATTAAAAGAAATAACAATTCCAATCTGTCGTACGTCAGAATTACAGCAGTAAATCCTCGAGTTTTTGGCGCAGTAATTGGTAGGAACAGCGGAGACATAATATCCTACATTTATAATAAAATAATAGTTATAATTTGATTTATTAGTCATTTATTAATTATTATAGTTTATACTTTCTGTATGAGATGGCATATTCCAAATTGTATAATCTCTAGCTAAATGTGGAAATACACGATCTGCGAGTATTTCCAATGCAGTTTCTGTTATTTTTTCCATAGACATAAAATATTTTTCATAAAGCCATGCACCTTGTTCTTGAAGTTCTATAATTCGTTGTGGAGATATCTTTTTTAAGACTGATATTATTGATAAGATATCGACTTCACGTACAAATATAGCAGCCCTAAATAAAGAATATATTTCTTGTAACATCTTTTTCAAAACAGTTAATATATAATTAATTACCTCTTACCTACTCCAATCAATTATCCCATGATAAGGCATTGTAAGAGAATCAGCTATAATTATAGGTATAGAACCTGCTGCCATACATTCTAAAAGTGTGCTCTGGCCAAGTCTTGCACCTCGAATTACTAGACAAAATGTTGCTGTCTAACAGTAATAGATATAGTAAACAAATATTGTTTTAATTATAGCAGTTATTACAATCTTACATACTTGAAGCACATTAGGATATTTATAAACGTCTTCTCCTGCACACCGAATTGCACTGTTCATAGAACTATAATGCAAACATGTACCTAATATTAAGATATCCTTTGGCGACAGAGATTTAACTTCCAATAAATCTTGTTCAAATGCAGAATTAATGTTCATTTGAGATGAAATAACTAACCATGGTCTAGAATATATGAACATATTTATTATTTTAAATAAATAAAAGAGAATTTTTTAAAATATTTTATTACCTTATATTATTAAAATTTGGTTGAAGATTATCCACAAGAGAGCTATATACTGGTAAACTGATATCAAAATCAGATCTATACGTTAATGACGACATTCCTGCACCTGCAATCATTGCTTTTCCAATAGGTACATCGATGACTGTATTGTAATCAGGTACACTTCCAGGTACCATATTAAATATTAAATGATTTTCTCCATTATTCCAGCTGAAATATAAACAATGAATCAGATTGTTTATACATTGTTTATTCAAATGTATATGAAATAAAATGAATCTTACAATGGCAATGCTTTCAAGGCTTGCGAAACTTCTTGTAATTTTAATCTATTTTGATTTAATGTATCAATTGAAGGAACGAAAATACATGCTTCATATGGATTTGGTGTGTAAAATTTACTTGAAATAATAGTATTTAATATTTGATAAAATTCTTTTGTTATTTGATTTGTTATAGGCCTTCCCAAGGAATCTACATACATTTTTGGGGGATAGACATATACTAAAAGTTTATTTCCTTGACTACCACAGCGATAAACATTAAAACAACTAAAGTATGTGCAAGAAATATTTGTAGTATCTGCCACTGGAAGATCTTCATCAATTACTTGAATTGGCAATGACTGTAAGTCGTTAAGAATAATAGCATTATATACAGAGCGTTTTTGTGTACTCCCAAATTTAAAGATATGATATGCAGTAATTAAAATTATAAACAATGTAAATATTAATAAACATATAACAAAAACATTGTGATAGTGATAAGAAATTCTATTCACTTTATGTGACATTCTTGTTGATAATACCATATTGTTTGGTATTACCACTATAAACTCACTAACTTAAGATAGTTTAAGGTTATTTATCATATAAGGCGTCATTTTTTGTTATTATCCTAACATTTATAAATTCAAATATTGATACATTAAACAATTAACTATTTAACCCACTAATTTTATCAACTCAATCAGCTTTCTATCAATATAATAGTATTTCTATTATCTCTTCTTAAATAGATAATTTTATATTTACACACACACGCGTGCATACATGCCAATATAAATTGTTTTTGAGGTTATATTTTCGAATACTCGTTTACATTTGTTGTATAATTATCTTTAAAAAATTAATATCGTAGACTCTATACTAATCTATGAATAATATATACCTCATATGTAAAAATATTAATAACTTTTAGTGTATAATTTCATCAAAAATTAACAGTACAAAAATGAATTAAATTTTATATACAGAATGTATACATATAGTATATGATAGAAAATGTATTAACGAATTTTATGTATTATTTTCTTAGTATATATAAAATGAAAACATAATTTAAACTTAATCTAATACTCATAATTCAAAATGCCGCCGCAAAATGGCCGAAACCCACGTACATTTGCGATAGTGAAACCACTCATTGGACGAATCATGAATAGAAGCTGACATGACGTCAATGTAATCTGTCAAATACATGTCAAATACATGTTATCTGCTAAAAACGCTCAGCATACACATAATTTTTGAACCGCTGAATTCCTAAAGTTAAGACTTGCATTTTTGGATTCAACGCATTAAAAACTACTAGATTGCAATGAAAAAGGAAATAATTTTATTTCCACTGAAGCGAAGCTCACTCCAATAATTTCATTTCCAATGAAGCGAAGTTTACTCCAATAATTTTATTTCTATTAAACCGGAGTTCAGTTAAAATGAATCCTTTAACGTGAGTATTTTTATAATATATTTGAATATAAATGTACTTATTTAATTTAAAGGAAGGCATAACTTTGTACATATTTTTAGAAACGTAAAAAATATAAAAAAGCTTGGAGAACAAGAATTAGTAAGTAATAGAGGTACATCTTGGCATGATCAATATGAAGATAGTGCCTGGATCTTTATCGGTGGATTACCATATGATTTAACAGAAGGTGATGTTATAACTGTATTTTCTCAGTAAGTTTTAAATATTCAAGGTAATTTATAAATTTCTGTTTAATAAATGTTAACTGTAATTATTGTTATTATAGATATGGAGAAGTGGTAAATATAAATTTAATTCGGGATAAAAATACAGGAAAACAAAAGGGATATGGTTTTTTATGCTATGAAAATCAAAAAAGTACAGTATTAGCTGTTGATAATTTAAATGGTATTAAGGTAGAAACATTTCTGAAATAAATTGTTTTGTATTAAGTTCTTCAATAACATTATAACATGAAACAAAAATTATATTGATTAACTTTAATAACAATTGTATATTTCAGATCTTAGGCAGAATAATAAGAGTTGATCATGTAGCAAATTATAAAGCACCGAAAGATTCAAAAAATGTTGATGAAGAGACTAAACGGTTAAGAAAAGAAGGTTGTGCTCCGAAAAATATATAGTAAAAATTGTGATAATTAGTATATCATTATTAGATTGCTGTTATTTATGCATTGACACTAAACGCAAATATGCAAAAATGAACAAGACAATGAGTATATATGTACAAATATATGAAATATAAAAAGTAAAATAGATATTACAAAATAGTTAGAAGAGAAAACATACTTTTATTGAAGTTTAGATGCTATATCAGTGCCAATATAAAAATATAAATTTGCATAAACATCTGCAATCTAATCATTACTTTTAGTACAAATGAAATCCGTATAAAATATTAAAATATAATTGTATGTATTAAACCTTTGTAAAAGTATTTAAATATTATTTTTAAGACAAATTGTAGTTAAAACAATAATTTAGTTGCATTTAAATGTGGAGTTAATAAATAACGCCAATTTCGTTAATATTTTGTATTTTTATGAATTCTATAATCTTCTCACCACACACACACACACACACACACACACACACACACACACACACACACACACACACACACACACACACACACACACACACACACACACACACACACACACACACACACACACACACACACACACACACACACACACACACACACACACACACACACACACACACACATTTCAGTTGTTAATAATTTAAATATAAAAATAAATATATTCAAAATTATAAGTGAAACTGTTAATTTTATTTTTATAATATAGTCATTTCAAAATATCTAAATTAGTTCTGAAGTACATATACACTATAGAAACATCAAACAATAATTGACTTAGACAAATAAAAATCTATAGACTATAAAATCATTTAATATCATCCTTTGCATTTTAGTTCTATAGATCAAGTAATAATAACATAATATCAAATTGCATTCTTCCACTAAAAAATTATTTTGTATATTATATAATTTGCGCAATTTTTCACGTACAATGTATTATAAAATCGAAGTAAAGATTTTAATTTGTAGAAAATCGTATGAATTTGCGTTATTCGTTGATTATAAATTAGAAAAAATATAGTTGCTCATAATAGTAATACGATGAAGAAAGTCGAGAATCTGATTATTATAGTACTGATAGATATGTTGTGATTATTATATTTTGCTTATCAATAATTACAAATAAAAAATTTAAATAATCTTCGTCTAAATAAGCAACTTTTTATGAAATTATGTTTTTTGAGTAGAATGATATCAGGATGAACCAAATTCACTCATCCATTTTTCATATTTTTCTAAATCTTCTTGAGAAACACTCTTATTACACCTTTCAACAGCTTCATCAAAATCTGCAGCAGATACAGGTAAATCTAGTTCTTCTTTTGGTAATTGTCTAATTTGATCAGGTTTTAAGCCTGCAATTTTTTTCCGCATCGACATCATGGACGCATCTCTGTACATAAATATGCTCAAAATGTATGTGTATATTACACATATAAAATTTTATATATATTAAATATTTTTGTTTACCTGCAAACGTTTGTGATATCTGCTCCAGAGTAACCTTCTAATTTTTTTGCAATATCTGCTAAATCTACAGATAAATCTACTTTTACTTCTCGTAGGTTAATTTTTAACAGTGCTTCTCTACCTTCACCTGTGTATTTCAATTTTTTGTTAGAAAATTAATGTATACATCACATAAATTGCTCCTATGAAATTCTAATTAACTTACGATTTGGTAACGGAATATAAATACGCTTTTCTAATCGTCTTCGAAGAGCTTCATCAATATCCCATGGGAAGTTTGTTGCTGCTAACACCATTACAACTTTACTTGGATCTTCACTAGAAAATACATTTTATTTTATAAACAATTCATATAAATAAAAAATTATATATAGAATTATTCTACCTATTGGAACTTATACCATCCATTTGTACCAGAAGTTCAGATTTTACTCGTCGTGAAGCTTCATGTTCAGACTCAGATCCTCTTCTAGAGCATAGAGAGTCGATTTCGTCAATGAAGATTGTGCTAGGTGCATAAAATCTGGCCTGCATAAAAGTACATATAATGATTAAAAAGTAGTTAAAAATAATTTTTGCTTAAATACATTCACTGTTTTACCAAACAATATATCATTTCACTGTTAATAATAATTACCATTTCGAAAAGTAGACGAACAAGTTTTTCAGATTCTCCCCTATACTTTGAAGTTAGAGTGGAAGATGATACATTAAAAAATGTTGTTCCACATTCAGTGGCTACTGCTTTTGCTAACATTGTTTTTCCAGTTCCTGGTGGACCAACCATAAGTACTCCTTTCCAAGGGCGACGAATTCCCTGAAAATATAAACCATATTTTATTATGAGAAATATCGAATATATAAGATTGGTACATATACCTTAAAGAAATCTGGCATCCACATTGGAAGAACAACAGCTTCTTCTAACAATCGTTTTGCTTCATGCAAGTCAGCTATATCGTCCCAATGAATATTTGGATTTTTTTGAACAATATCTCTTTCTGTAACATTTACATGAATATATGTCAATTTTACATTAAGATCGTCATTATACTATTATATATATTACCTAATAAATCAACCAAATCTCTATCATTTCCAGATGGTTCAAATTTGCGTTCCTCTACTTCTACATCTACTTTTTCAGTTTCCAATTTTTCCTGAAAATATTATTTATGCTTTATAATACTATCATGTTGTACATATGGAAATAATTGACTACAAAAATATAAAAATGTAACTTACTTTGTTTGTGTCATCCTTCCTTGATGTTTTTCTCTCATCTTTTTTAGCAATTTTGGCATCTGGTCTTTTCCCAGTAGTTACAGATCTTCGTACATTTGTCCGATTTTGTTGTTGTTTTGGTTGATTTTTTAGTGGTCTAATATTTCTATGTGAACATAATTTAATAATATCAATATAATGCAATTTTCTTTGGTTGAAACTTGTTTTTTTACAATAAATATATCTAAATATAAAATTACTTTTGCTCAGCAGGTGTCAAAGGTGGCCATACATCTGGATCTCTTGCTGGTGTTTGATTCCATGAACTATCTGAATTATTATAGGTCCATAAAGTTGGATCTCTTGTTGGTTCCTCAAATGATAAACATGAAGTACCTAAATGTTTGTTTTATATTTTTATTACTTTATTGTACATATCCTTATTACAAGCCTTTTATAAATAATCATACCCAGTAATCTTTCTCCATGTGTATCGACTTTGAAAAGTTGTAAGGTATTTGAAGTTGCTTTTACTTTTTCAAATTCTTGAACAATTTGATGTTGCACAAGTTGCCATTTAGCTTTTCGTGTGACATCTGCAATGCTTGCAAGTAACCGATGAATCTGTTGAACAACACCTTGGTAATAAACTCCGGATGTATCATAGTTTCCAGTCAAAGCCATTTCACGAGCCAGTTTGGTATTTTCACAAATTTCATTGATTGAAACTGCCATGATTGTTTTAAAATGCATATATATATATATATGAACCTGTACGTACACAAATATTTACAATAAAAATGATAAAATCTCAAACAAGAAATGATATATTTAGGTTTAATTTAGTTCAATATTCTTAAGATCAATTCAAGATAAATTATTTGAAAACATTACATTAACACTAATATTAATATACAAAAATAATTGTCTATTTTATTATATATCATTGTATCAAAACATTTAATATAAATAAATGTTAGCAATTAGTATGTATCAATGAAGTAAAATATATTATAAATTTCATACAATAAATACATTAATTTTTTAATTACTAAACAGAAACAAAACCAATACTACAATATTTGTTATTCCTCTAGATATTTATAATATTACATCTAAATATGTATGTATGTAAGTCAAATTACTTTTATACGAAACGATCTTTTAAAATATTAATAACTATTATCGTAAATATCGAACCTATCTCAGAATGAATACTATGAACTCAGATCCGAAAAATAATGTAACTCATGATTAGCATGCTGTAAATTAGTAAAAATAATTGAATTATCGTACAATTATCAAAAAGTCCTACTAGTTACAAACAACACAGTTATTTGCCATATAATTTACTCGAATTTGTTAAAACGGTCGCCATATTATCATTTAGAAATCGCGGTATTTTTTAAATTCTTGTCTTTCCTTCAAAACTTTATTAATAATTAACGTATCTACTCAGCATTTCATTATTCTAGTTTCTCTACTTAAATTTTGAAGTATAAATGCATTTTAATTGGAACGTTATTCTAATACACAATGTAATATGAAAATCGATACTATAATAACGCAGAAACTCTAAACCAAGAAGAAAATAACAGATTTTTTAAAAGTCGAGGATATAAACACAGTGAAAAATAATTAAAAATGGAAGAACGTCGTATGTAAACTGTGTAGTTTATCATACGCGGTTATACGGAATTGTATATCTTTTATAATATCGTAGACAAATAAGAACGATACACATACGTATATCAATATTGTTATACATTTTATAATAAAGTGTTCGTAATAATCATATTATGTATTATTTTGTATCAAGAAAAAGACAAATTTTGAATTATTAACGAAGTAGAAGATATAAAGACTTTTCAAATGCAGGACATTTCTGATGATTGTACAGGTTAGTATTATGTAAAATTATCTAAGTAGTATTAATTTCATTTCTGTATGTTACATAGTTACTTTAATAAGTATTTCTCACGTGTTAGATATGAGATTATTACCAATGAATGAAGTGCTCAAACCACTAGCTTGGTTAATAGGAACATGGAGAACTAAAAGTCCTGGAGCTGGTAAATATCCAACAATTCAACCATTCAGATATTGCGAAGAGATGTCCTTCTCTTCTATCGGTCAACCAATGTTAAATTATTCTGCATTAAGTTGGAAGCCTGATGAAAAAACTCCAATGCATTATGAAGTTGGATTTTTGAAAATAATACCTGATAAAAATAAAGTTTATATGATGCTGTCTCATAACTTTGGTGTAACAACAATAGAAGAAGGAGTTGTTGAAGATAAAATCATTAAATTGAAAACTACTCATATAGGAAGACCAACAGAAGGAACAAGAAGACCTATAGTACTGGAGGTATAATTATTTACTTAAAAATTAATTTATTAAAAGAATAACATCTGATTAATCATTATTTTAAACAGCTTCGAAGACAATTTGCTCTTGTTGGAGACTGTTTAGAACATACATTATATATGGCTACAGAAAACACAAAATTGCAAGAACATTTACATGCAGTTTATATTAAAAAATGCGAAACTGACCCATGAAACTATACAATATAATTATATTGAACTGTACAATATGATATATATGTATATTGTCATTGTTAATAAAATCTTTAAATTCTTTTAACAGATATTCCTATTTTATACAATTAGGAAATTTCAGTACAAAATATTTAAAAAAGAAACAAAAATGTAATAGTATGTAATAGTCTGTGTACACAATCACAGTCTGTGTCACGCAATAGATGTTATGTGATATAAAATTGAGGTTCAATAATATAGTAATTGTAGTATATAAGTAATTGTAGTATATAATTATAGAAGCATTTTATGAAAAATATGTACGTCAATGTTATTGGTATTATATTAAATAAAGCTATTTTTAATTTAAACAATAAAGTTTTCAAAGAGTAAAAAGCTGTAGTAAAAATAACATTTAAAATAGATATGTATATACATATATGGATGACCTTAACAAAATTGTATAAAACTTTTTATTTATTTGTAAATATTATTTTAAACAAAGAAATATTTAAATCTTTGTATAATTACTACATTAAAATATAATTTTATATAGACATATATATTTTATTATTGCGTGTATTAGAGCGGGAGTAGGGACAACACCTGCGTGTTTATCTGCTGTAGCATCCCCTATCCTACCATTGCACGACGTCAAATACGACAGTTGTTCGTAGTGCCGAACCAAAGAAGGATCGTTACAACTATTCTTGTTATGATTGTTCGAAATAAAATGAGTTTATATTACATAGTAATATGTAACATATTCTTTCAAGTATTATTTAATGAATTTAGTGACTATTCGTCTTAGTTATTCAATCAATAAATAGTTTTACGAAGTAGCAAGATAAATATTCACTATTTACAAATGTAATGTCTATTTATTACATATTATATAGTTATAGAGCGTTTATCACTTTTGCAAAGTATTATATTCTTTGTAAATGATGTTTACAAAAATATTAGTTTTATTAAAATTTTTCGTAGCATGCGCCAAGTATCGAACGTCGATACAATCGATAACTTTGAACTTTCAATTAGTTTCAAGTTAAATTGTACATTGTTATCAATCATGACATCGTTTTATGACAATTATGATTATTATAAAAAAATGCTGGAACTACAGGAAAAATTACGAAAAAGGTAATTAAAATATACATTCTTTTTGAAACAATGGTCTGTAGTAAAATTGTTAAGTATGAGCATGTTATTTTTAAATCTATAGACAAGTCATTGTATATGTTTGTAAACAACTGTTACAGTGAAGAGGAGAGAATAAGATTAGAAGAGAGATTTAAAATACTCGTACAAGAATCTCGTAATAGGTGAGTGTTTAAAAGAAAGTTATTTATTTAAAAGTATTATTCTTCAATTTCTTATTTCTACATACATGTATTTTATACAGATTTTCCTAAATTCTTAAAGTAGTAAATTGATTTATTGTGTTTACTATATATGCTATTGAAAAGTGATTAAGAATATGTTTAGACATACACATACATTGGCAAGTAGCTGTTGTTATTGATTTTATTTCCGTTTTACGTAATAATAACACGATAGAATTTCAGAGATTATGTATTGATTTAGAAGCGACCTAGTTTTAAGCAATGTCACAATCAATACTAACTTTGTCTTTCAATTGATTTGGAATATAAATTCTTTATTCTTTGTGTTTACGTTTTCTACTTTAACACTTATTCCTTAACTTAACCTATGTATGTAAACATTAATCGGATATAGTAGTACAGGATTTGTAAGATTTGCATAGACATTCCCTTAAAATTTGGCACTGGAGCCTTCATATTTTGATATACGTACTTGTACACAATTATACATATATAGATATACTATGTATATATACATACATACTAATGTGTGTATCTATAGGAAAGACATGATCTTTTGCCAATGTCATGCAATGTCCTTCGATTATGCGGACACATTCGACAAACTATGCTATATAAAATATAATTAACAAAAATGAAAGATCTTTTTGCTTACGATTATTCATTCTTTACTCTGGTAATATTCTTTAAAATGGATTTCTTTTTTTTAAAGAAATGGGAACTTTATTTTGGAAAAATTATGAAATCATTAATATTTCAGGCATGATGCGTGTATAAATCGATTGCGTTTAAGATATATAGAGTTTTTAGAAGAACAACGTACAAGAGACGAAAGAAATCATAAACTTCTTGAAGCATTGGATAGAGTAGATAATAGCCTTGCATTGATGACTGCAAAAACAGATAGACTTAATGTTCTTAGAGTGAGTTTCTTTATCTTTTACAATCTGAAATTAAAAAATTCATCATTCTACACATATATATGTTATAGTTATACCCGAGACATTAAATAATTTCTCGTAATTTACATGTGTTTCGTTTTCATAGATTATTAATGTATTGGTTAAATAAAAGATTTTTATGCAAGTTAATTCATATGGACTAAGATCATACATTTTGTTTTTCTTTGATAGCACTTGTAAGTACAATGCACATCAACTTACATTAACGCACAGCATGTGACTGTATAAATATGAAATACTTACTGAAATACGATGTGTGCGATTCGAAATACATACTGCAATGTAGAATATCTCGTTATTTTTCAGAAACAATATGAAGCTTATCTTCGTCGTATTTATACAGTCCCTAGCCCGTCGACGAATATTATTGATGACGGCAATGTAACGAATCAAGGTGAAGATAGGTGTTTAAGGAGAGATGTCACCGTAGAACAAATCTCCTCCGAAGTAGAAAATACTTTATCGCCTCGGTTGCTGCGGTTGAACGGTCAAAAGAACCGATCGATTTCTCCAACTGCATCGAAATTAGCTAAATCAGCCCAAAATATGTGTTACGATTATTATCAACGAAATAATGCGCAACCAGTAACTTTAAATCAGCAGATAAACAACAAGAATATTTTACGATCGTATTCATCGATTCCACAAGATAATGAATCGATACAACAACCAACAACGCAGAACATATCGCCACAAAATTTTCAACAAAAGCGATCGTATGTTCAAATTGATCCAAATTTACACATTCCATATGTGTCACCAGGTCGATCGAGTTCGCTGAATCAACAAACTACTTCGCATTTTAACTGCAACAAACCCTTGTTGGAACGAATGGAAATACCTCAAACTATGCCGCAGTTTATGGTTCCAGAACGTACCGACTGTAGCATGTCGCAGTATAAGTTGTTGGATGTGTCTCCAAATCGATTTGCTCCGATGACTCTACATTATGTTCCTTCATCATCAGTTGCGCAACCTTTTCAACGAAAAAGTAATAGAGCATTGTTACATGATACGGAAACACAGACAAGAAGCGTCGATATATCCCCGAGTGAAATATCTTCAGTTTATAGGACTATGCCAGTGTCTGAGGAACGAAACCTGTGCGGTATGTCTTCGCTAAACAAATCCCCAATTTTATCAAAACAAACTTCTCCGCGTTACTTTGATTACTCTTGGAGGAAACCTGATCATTTCAAATCAAGGCACAAATCTGTTAGCGGTACTTCCGTGCGCCCGCTAACTACTTCCGACGTCGACAATATGATAAGACGATACAAATGTTTTACCCCAGAAACTTCCACTAATGCGAGGCTGTCGATGGCTGCCAGACAATCCGCGGAAGAAGACGAAAGTAGAACAGCAACGATCGTAGAGAACGAGTTGGATAGGTACATCGATAAAATTCGGAAACTTCATCGGGACCTTGATGCGCAAAGTCTAGAGGAAATCGATCAGGAGCAGACTATGGGCGGTAATATGCTTAACGTTTCTTTGTCCGATGATAATTTGTCGGAGATTCTTCCTGGCGAAGATCAATTTAAAGAAAATCTTCCTAAAAAAATTGAGAAGGTTTTAGCATTGGCGGATGATCTTGCGTCTAGATCGGTGGATCTGAACGTTGCCAACGAGCCTGGAAAAGAACGCATGGATAGAAATAGAAATGTCGATCTAGTTCAAACCACGAAGAGCGGCGCACCGACTTCAGAAAGGAACTACGTTGCATTTTCGGATACACGCAACGGCTGTAAAACATCGGTTACGCTTGCAAAAGACGAAATTAGCAGGGATATTATATTACAGGAGACAAAATTAGATCCACATCAATATATTGAAAATTCTAGGAAAGAGAATCTCAGCGATCTAAGTAACACACTGGAACATTATGAACGACAATTACCAAAAGTGCAAATAGATGACCACGTTGATTTCGCCGTTTCATCAAGTGATAAGGTTACGAAACAAGACACTGAGAGTATTATGTCCGAAAATATAGAAGGAGAAGAGAATAGTGAAAAAGATATAAATATTTATATGGCAGCAGAATCAAATCTTAATGAGTATTCGTTTGGTACTTTAGAAGAATTAGAACCATGGGATATGGATGTTTTACAGAAACGAATAAGAGAAGTAGATTTAACTAACGAAGCTAAAAATCAATTTGGTAAAACAAAAGTTGTTGTTGATAGTCTAAATCAAGATGACGTAGAACAAATTGAATCTTCAAATGAGATAGAAACTATGGAAAGTAAAGAGGATAAGAAAGATTGTAGCAAAGATTCGCATAGAAAAGATGTAGATTTGAATACTACGGAGGATGAACTAAAACAAAAAGGTACCGAATGTCTTGTATCAAAAGAAGAGCTTACGAGTAAACACGAAATAGAAGTAAATGAGGCTTCTGCTTCACAAGGCCAGAAAGAGGAATATAAAGATAATGGTTATACGAACAATGAGGCCGTTATTCAAAATATAAAACCAGCACGAGATCAAACTGATGAACAGAATGAACATAACTGTGAGCAAACACAAGCACCTAATGAAATTAATCCTACATCTGTTACAGCTCAAGATAATGAACAAGACGTAATGGTACAAGATTATGGCTATACTAATCAAAATTACTACGAAGATTCTAATCAAGTACAGAATTACACGCAAAATTATGAGGCAGAATATACTGGTTTGAACGAGGAATATAATTACGATCAAAATGCGTCGTATGAGAATAATCAAAGTGAAAATTACGATCAAAATATGTCGTATAACGCTGACCAAAAGCAAAATTACAATCCAAATGTTTCGTACGAAACTAATCAAGATGAAAATTACAATTCAAATGCATTATATGATACCAATGAAGAACAAAATTACGACCTAAGCTCATCATATAAAACCGGTCAAGATCAGAATTACGAACAAAACGTGTATGAGGATAATCAAAATCAAAATCAAGAATATCAAGAATATGTTAATCAGGAATATATACAAGGTTCGAACGAGCAATACGGAGAATATGCAGGCGAACAATACGGTTCTGAAAATCAGTATGAACACGATACCAACATGCAGTACCAAGAAGACGCGAATCAACAATATGCGTACGATTATGATCAACAATACGAAACCAAGCAACAGAGTGACACCAATATAAATCAATCCTTTGCATGTCCTGATTACGACTCTAATCAAGCGCAACTTATACAGGAAGAAGATAAGCAAAATCAAGAACATAAAGACTTACAAGAAGAGCCAAAATATGAAGAAGCAGAGGGAAAAGTTGATACAGCCCAGGGCAAAAATGAAATATTATCTTCTGAGAATGGGACGAAGAAAAAGAAAGATGTAATCAAATCTTTATTGGATTCTGATACAGACAGCACTATCGAAAGGAACGTTTCAAATACGGAAAGTGATTTTGATTTTAATTGAAACGCCACAAATTGAAAGGAAATCTGTATAAAATGTATTTGACATTCCAAGCAAGATATTTCCTTCTTATTTCTTAACGCACATCTATGTGATATACGCTTAGACTATATTCGACAATGTAAGTTTAGTATAATGTAACAAAATCACGTAGGGATCTCTCAACCAAAAAAAGAAAAAAAGAAGAATATTCCTGTTTGTTTTTTTGTTGTTATTTCTATTCGATATACACTTGCATTATCTTTATAACAGCCAAAGAACATGTATTTTTAGAATTTTTATCTTAAAACTATTAGCCGTAGTTTTAAAGTTTTAACATGAATAATATATATAAGTTTCGATATATAAATAGGTATCTACAAAATAATTAATCTCTCAAGTTATAGCATTCACCATTTCATAGAAATAGAGTTTAGAAATGTCAATGTCCCTTTATAATTACTAGAATTTGCGAATTTTTATGCATTCATAGGAAATTTGTAAGTGCAAACTTGCACAAAACGCACATATGATAAAATACATATAATATCCAAGGTATAGTGCTTTCTATAATACTTGGTAGGTAAAACGATTTTCCACCGAGGCTCTGCTTTCTTAATTCTATTCTTAAAAATATGAATTTGCATAAGAATCCACAATTTAACGACTAGATATTTTTCCCAAACTTTATGCAATGTAATCTTTTAATATATTTAAAGGATGCACCAGTGATAGTGCGTCGCGAAATATGGATTTTCGCAGATCGGCAGTCGCGAGTCTGCGCCAGTCGTGTGACACTGTCGCGCCACACGACCAATCGTGCCCATTGCCGTATGTTTCCTTTGTTTCCACTACTTTTAAGGTTACAGATGAAAAATTTTACATTTTTCGATTATTGGGCTGTTTGTCACATTGACACTAAACATACGTTTAATATTCCACAATCAACGATCTGATAGTCATTAAAACGATATATTTACATTGAAATCAATCAATAGTAAAATAGGATATTTTTTTATTCATTAATGGGTTTCAATGTTTTAAAACAGTAGTCAATTTATTAAGTGTATTTTATCGTGAAAATTACTTGCTATTTCTGCGTATTTTGTAGGTTATGTGCTAATAAACAAGTAAAGGTTACATTTACAAATGAGGTTATTTTATTATGCTCAATGGAAATGTGAGATTGTAGATACAGTTTCTGAAAAAGATTAATATACGTTTTAATGAAGATAAAGTGTAACTGCATTTACTATCATGAAGCAGATTTTATTATGTTTACTATTATATTTATCGTTTATATAAATTCTGATAATACGCTTGTCGAGTTTACAGGGAGGTCCTCGAAACGGTAGGTACGATCCTACGCGACGCATCGTGGCTGAAACGTGCAGTGACAGTCGGTAGCTAACAGCACGCTCCAGCGTGCCGGAAGTTTTACTTGTGGTGTTTTTCTTTTTATCAAAAAGTGTATTCGAGAACTATCATTCGACAAAGTTTTTTCCTTTGCATCTTTGATAAATCCTGTAACAAAGCAATACATGTATGTGAACCCTTTTCTCATATATATCATTAAACTACGTTTATGTCCTTGTTATGACTCTATATTTTGGAAGCTACTCTAAAAGGCAAATTGAATGTTTCCATGAACACATACATTCGTTCAAACGTCAGATGTTCCGAAAATTGTGCTTTGTGGTTGGTTTGATCAATGTGCAACGCGTACATGTAATTCTTTATTGTAATTTGTTCAAGTGAAGTGTTTTTCTTAATTCAAGGAGAGAAAAAACGCATGCTGACGTTTCACCCGTAAGCTCTAAGAATAGCGAAAGTGTAAGAGAGTCAACGCTTTGATAACAGATTGAATAATGACGAACCAATTCATTGTTATTTTGCCTTATGTGATACGATACAAATGGGGTATCCCACTTAAATTTTCCCATGCAGTTAATTACCGAATTATTCATTATTCGGAAAAATGTTTAAAATAAAACTTGTAGAAACATAAAGAAGATGTTTTATAGAGATATTTACAAGTTTTGTTTAGTTAGGTGATTAGGTCTAAACGTTTCTTTTATATGACGCTACACATTCATATGTATATGTTTTTGTCCAGTTAATTATAAGTGTATAAGGGACTCCGAGATAAATTCATTGGCCTCTGATGTACTGGCCTTTTAATATACTTAAAGGTTATTTGTTATCAATTAATATTTTTCTTATTTACACTATTTTACTTTGCTACATTATTTACCATTAATACTGTCAATTTTATTGATAGTATATTTACTATTGATACTTTTAATTCGTCGCTTCGATCGTTAATACGATGATTTTCTTATTTTGTAAGTTTAAATTTTCTGAAAGACATCTAATTCGCTATCAGACGAATATGGTTCCAGCATAATGATGTTCCTGTCATCATTTTCCATCAATTTCCATGCCATCAATTTTGAGTTTGGCATTTATAAATTATTTTTATTTATATGTATGTATATTTACAAGATATTAAAATATTTGTTAATTGTCTGGGATGTCTGCCAGCAAATTACATATTAGAGTAATTTTAGGAGGTATAAGTATCACTTCATTACTGTATATTATGCTGCCTCCTTGCAAATGCATAAAATAAATAAAATTTTCTGGATTTTCTACGAAGGAGGAGAAGTTTAAGGCGATATTGCTCTATGACTAGAATTAGATGATAAATATGTATGAGGAAGCTGGAGATGTCTTGTATGGAGCTGGGATCGGCGATTGGTATCGTAAGTAATGTTTTCGCAAGCTTAGTACTTTTCCAGTGTAAAATTTACACGCGTTTTTCTAGGAACGTAATTCTTTTACCTAGCGTAGATAAAATTTCAGAAATTATATTGCCGATTGCTCTGAAATTTTTATAGATTATTCCATATATTACATGCTATCTCAACGGTAGCAAATTTATATTTTTACGTTAAGTTTATCAAACATTTTACTTTTTTAAATCATAAAAATTGTTAAATTTTGCATCGTTCATAGAGGAATATCTTTTTAAACGATGATAGATGACGTCCAATAATCTTGAAAAGTCAATATACATATACCATAATCATAGGTAACCATACCAAATAGACTGATAGGTCGATGAATTTATTTCGAAAAGTGTTACTCACCTATAATACCTAAACGACCTTTTTCGTTTATAGTGTATTGCTTTCTACATTTTGTCTTTCCTTGTTTCGTTATCTTAATTTTTTTAAATTCTGCTTATATTTATTACGTAAACCGATCTGTGGAGTAAAACATGAGTAGCAAGATAAACAACTATGAAGATTTATAAATATGATTTAGATTTGCGTTCATCATAGCGATATTTAACGGACCCCGAACTTTTAACAAGCTTGATTTATCACTTGGACGGTCGATTACTTTGACCAGGTATGTGCTGGATGAAAAATCAATTTCACACAGAAAAAAACATCATTAATTATGACCTTATCTATTGATTTTACGTGATTTGATCGATTGATTTTCGTTAATTAACGTTATGATATAAACAAGGAGGAAGTAAGATATAAACGCCATAAATTAATAATAATGATTTTAATGATTTTTCAACAAAATATAGTATAATAGTATACATTACCACTGAAAACTATCCGAGCAAATACACTAAATTTTATATCGTTTAAAGGACTACCAACAACGTATGCTTTGTATAATACAGTATAGTAACCTGACCTCGGAGGATATCGAAACTCTCGACTATCTCATGTAGCCAGATAATTTTCACGAGTACCTTAACCGTTAGCCTTAATAATATTTACTAAAGCATTTATATATCAATTAATCGGGACCAGGTGTATCAAATTTTATATCGTTCACGCGACTACAAAAATTTGATATTATGAGAATGAAATGTCTAATTTCGATCGAAAAACGTTTCATTGGAAAATAAGTATATATGCCAATAGATGTCAGTAACATATAGTTTCTTATGACACTATCGAGTTCGTACCTTATCTGCAGCAATTTGTTGCGGTATCACATATTCACCTACATAAATTGATGTTGCACTGTGCGCAGAGAAAAATCAAAATGTACATGTTTATAGAAGCATGGAAGATCTGGTAGATGTGAATGACGTGAAGGACGTGAATGGTGGAACCAATAGGATTTATTACGAATTAGACGGCGAAGGTGATGCCGACAGTTCGACAACGCCACACAATGTCGACCACCATCGTGATCGTAAGTTTGATTGTAATATTTTATCATGTCATTGAACTCCTGTATGTATGAATTCTTTTAGAGAAGAAACATATACCAAACGAATATTAATTAATACGCGTGATGACCTGGAACTTTTGCACATCACTGTACCATAATAACCTATACATATTTCACTTTGTTGATCAGAAGATTTGAGGTACCTACGCTATTATTATTTGTACTTTGTTTACAGTAAAACATTTTAGTTATACCAAGAGCGTTATTTTTTTAACGCGTTTACCGTATGGTCACCATCAAAGCGTAAAGTACACTTTATTAAATATGATGCTGTAATTTTAACTCATCCAAGATATGGATAAACATTTTCGACAAAAATGTTGTCGCTTATGCTAGCGCTGTAAGCTTAAGTGTATAGGTGTGAAAATTGTTATCTTTCCAACATTTAGGTTTTTAAGGATCGATAAACCGTTGTGTGACGCTAACAACCGGTTTCGTTTTAACTGGCTTTGATAGCGTGCAGAGCGTCTCCGTAATAAATGTTCTCGCAGCTTAATAATAGCTCAAATTGACAAATTATCCTATTATCATTCTTTGTCGTACTTACTTTTCAGCCGCGTCGTTCGCATCGATCATTCGCATCCTGCATGAATCACGAACAACGTGCGTCGTTAACTACTCTCTTCGTAAAATATGTTCGAACATTATCTCACCTGATCATTCTTGGACCTTTTTGGAAATGAACAATTCTTGCTGGACATTTAAGAGCATCTCTGAAGAAACAACAAATATTATTAGCGTTATTAGCGCAGTAGAAACAAGGTCAGATAGGATACGCGTTTATATGAACTCTTCTTCGTTGCTTTACTGTTCCCTGTCCACTCCTCCAGTGGGTCCCACGCGTTTATATACCGTTCGTTCAGATAAATGGAGTTCTACTGTACCATCAGGTAATGTTTTTGAAATTTGGCATAGAGCCTACATCACGTTTGCGTTCTACGTCGTCCTCTTTCTCGCCTTCGCGAAGCTGAATAGTATTTTTGCCATCGTGCGAACATCCTCTGTCCCTTTACTGTTGCGTTAGCTGGACTGTTCGACAGTTTTACTACGTGAATAGGAACGAGAAGATAACTCGCAATCGTTTAATTATCCTGTTTAACGACGAAAAAGCGACGGTCACATTTTCTAGTGTTTTTCCACGTTGTGAATGGTTGATATATGAATGCAAAGTTCTCTGCCAATAAGCAGTGTATTACGTATTGGTGTATTCGTATCACAAGCCACATCAACTACATATGTAATTCTCCTACGACTCGCGTTCGGTCTATCGTTTAAGGTCATTGGGCTGTCAAACAAACGTGTATGCATTTGGTTGCTTCAAAGTTTAAAAAACTGTAATAGATTGGAGTGGCTTTGTGGATTCCGTGTGCAGCTAATGGATAACGAGCAATATTTGTTCGAGTATTAAACGGTTAGCACGGTCGTGTCATAACATGGAATAGTCTAACCGTAGTTAACTTGACGTTATAAAATTTAGTTGTTAAACGAACAGCGTAATAACCAAGACGAAGAACTCGGTACAGCAGACGAAGCATAGTAAATTGGTGAACTCGTTTCGAAGGTAGAACATCTTTCACGCGAAGATGTCTGTCTAGAATATAAACATATACTGTATATAATATACCGTAGTATCAATTTTTAGAATTTAAATTACTCCGAATTAGCATCGTGAGTGCTACGTGAAGCGTCTGGCGGTTATATATAAATCGAATCATGTCAAGTAGAGGCGTCACCTCGACGGAAAACGACTTTTTTCATTGCCTACCGAGACTACCCAACTTTCTCATAGATCCCGAGGATGAAGGTAAACATTGGTCTTTTCTATTTACGAGTTGCTAGGTTTATTTTGTATAAATATATGACCAGACATCGTAACTATTATAAGACGAATTTTTAAAAGTTATCATGTAAGAATTAATATCTTTAAGTAAGAAACATGGCTTACAGATAACCTTTGTAAGTGATACAATTCTTTTAATAATCTTTATAGATAATAAACATTTTTTTGATTACCGGTAATCATCATCGATGATGGAGATTTTATTCTGGTTACCATTAACCAAGAAATACACGATATCATAATTATTTATCGTTGTCCTTCAACTTTTTACTTCTATCCCTATTATATTAATTTTTACGTTATTCAGCTAATATTTATCATCAAATTTTATGTATAAATCGCAGTTTCAAAAGAGTTCAACCTTCTTCATTTTCTATTTTTAAATAGCATATTATCGACTACTATTCTGTCGTGAAAGACGAGTCTGAGATACGTGGATAAATTAAAGTCAAACGCGATACGCTATCGCTACCTTATGTACACATTGGCATATATTATTTTACGCCCGTGTGGTTAACACATGTAATCTGTCGGTATCTGTGCTTCGTCGTTACGTACTGTAAGAAACAGGGAGTTTTCCGCGAGTATCTATGACGATTGACATTCGCGTAGTCGAGGTGTGCATAAAACCAAGTGTACTATCTATTGGTTGAATCGTTTCGTAGAAAGCAATTCTTTTCGTGGTATTCTGCAATTAAAGTGTTTGAAGCACGTACTTGAAGCGATAATTTATTCTGTCATCAGAAGTCACTGATATCGATATACTACTGCGTAGTAATTCGTAGATTTTGGACAATCAAACCTTTCGATCATATTCCTTTATAACGTTATTTACGAAGGATCTTGTAAAAAATTTATGTCTGAAGTTGTAGAAAAGGTCTTCTGAGAATTTTTCATCTCTGAAATCGTACGTTCTAGCTGTATCGTTCGATATAACTTTACGTAAGTGCAGTGGAGGTGCTCGAAGTGTGACAAAGCTAAATAACTGGAAGCGATTACCGTTTGAAAGATTTCTCGTAATTTCCTAGAAGGAATTTAATCATGTATGAATCAACGTGGGAAACAATTAATAAATCGCATCTAAATAGAAAAGGTGGGGGTGAAAGTGTTATATGCATCATAATTATTAGGGTAATTGCACCTAATATGGAACAGCTGATTTCAAAAGTCTCCCAAGAAGAGAAACATGCCTTTTTTCCAATGAAGCTAATGTTAAAACGCGACAAGATTAATGGATATTCGTATGTTAATATTAGGTCGTCCGAAAAGTTCCTTTCGTTTTATAAGGAAATAATGGATGCACAACATTTTCCTTTTTATATTATTTTATCGAATTACGTATGATCCATTTTGTTCTATCAAAATAAAGATCACGACGTTCGACAGATTAGATTTCATGTTTGTATAAAGATGCATCGTTGTAAAAGACGTGTCTGTAAAAGAAAGACACTTTTCGGACAATCTAATATATCATATTGTGTACTATGCAAAGATTTAAGAATCTTAAAGTCGCGGTAAAAAATGTAAACAAATGCGACGAGAAATAAAAAACGTTGCCTAGTACAGTCTGTAGAACTGGTAGCTAGAAAATAAATATAATTCTGCAACACGATTAGCAATAACAGCATCATTGACATGTTCCATGTTACGCACGCTCAACGTTGATTGTGTTTAATTGTATTAATTAATTGAGTTAATTGTAGGTTCCATATTTGGTACATACATACGTTTGCATATGCGAGGACTGAAGATGTACAAGTCACATTTTTAAACGAATCAACATGCACAATGCAGGTGGTATCGCCTTGATGTAATAGCGTCCGATTAGCCGCTTCTGCTTTGGAACTTTCAGCAAGTTCAGCCCTGGCATCGAGGTTCTCAGCTATGTATCTTATCTCATGAGATACGAATGTATCTCTACGAGTAGGTATCCGAGTTATTTTGTCTAGTAGGGTATCTCGCGGCAGAGTTGCCATTGCCAGATGACCCCCATAATCGTGTTCCCACTGCCACTGCCACTATCATATAAGTCTTTGGCGAATACGCGAGCTTATGATTTTGTTAAGAGTGACAGTGAGAGTAGGGATAACCGCTCTTCGCGTACGACATGAGAGATCTTCCGACGGTCTTGTTGACGAGTAATCCGTGTAGCTGGGTGTCTCAGAGTTGTCTATTCACAGGTTTACTGGTCTATTCACAGGTTTACTGGTCTATTCACAGGTAAAATCTTTGTCAGGTACAGATATCCTATGTCAAGTAAGTCTAATGTCATTTAGTCACAAAATGAAAATATTTCTTGCTATCTTTACAATTTCTTAATTGATCTTATCGAAATTTCGTTATACAAGTTACTTTATTGAATTAAAACCGTTGGAACGTGTAATGGCGTAGCAGTGAAATCTGAAAGTGCGGATATTTCTATTTTAGCCGCGGAATCTTCTATTTTTAGCAATTTAACGATATTTAAAGTTTTGGCAAAGTTAATTGAATTTAGAAATGAAAAGCATGATATAATTATAGTGAGGATGATTTGTATGATCTTGGCGTATGAAAAATCTGCAAATCTGTACACTTGCGCCAAGTGTCTCTATTGATCTCGTTTATGAAAAGCGGCTTCTTGGCGCTTAGGACCAGTCTTTGGTCGAGTGCCAGGACTTGATTTATGAGTAATGAATTCTAAACGGAGAGTTTCATATTTTTGTTAATAATTAAATGTCTACAGATGATAAAAGCAGAATAGAAGCTCGTAGCAACTCACTGGCTAACAATTATATAACCAGCATATACAGAGAAGGCTCTGAAGAACTCATCCCAGTAGATCTGATAGACCGATAAAAATCACCAATATGCAGGGTATTCGCGTAACGCGATTTTATTTTTCTGCTATTTGCGAGGCCATGTAGTGAGAAATGTTTTGAACCGCACTTTAATGCTGTCGAGTATACTGCAAATGACGATAAAAGAATTCCGAAAATAGTTCGTCTTTATAGCGAAACCAAGGCCACCTATGTTTAGCATAAATGGGACCATTTGTTGCTTTTTCCATGAAATTGTAGGGGCTTTACGTCCAATTCAAAAAGCATGTTACGTGATAGTTTTATTAACTCAATACTAGATCTACAATAGTAATAGTAGGTTAGTTTAACCGACTTTGGTTAGAAATAACTGTTATAAATGATCAAAATGCTTTTGGTTACCGATAATAATCAGGACATGTATATTATATATTACATTCTTATTTTTGACCCACATTCTTTATAACTACACATGTGGTATGTATATGCATAGTTATACTTTGTGTATAAATATATATGCATATTGTGTGTAACTATATGCGTAGTTTTAAAGAATATGGATCAAATGAGAATACGCAAACAAAGTACAAACATTATGTATATAAACATATATATACGTGTGTATATGAAAATTCCACGTGTACTTTTGTTACATCATTAGTGACCATCGTTAGAGATATAAAATTCGTGTCGTAGTTAACATGTTAATGAAGAATAATTCCTGTGCACGAATAAACAGCGCTAATTCTCGGAAGATGAGCAGAAAGGAAGGAATGTGTACATATCTTATGAGGTTATGAGAAAACGTGCGGTGGCTAACGCTTCTTGAGAACTGTTTCACAACGTTGGCGTGCGTGCGTTAACGGCGCTACCAGAAAACACGGTTGCGTTAGTGTTAGAGGTAGAGACGTGCATGTAGACCAGTGAGTGTGTGGTCGTGCGTACCGATTCTACGACGTCTACCAAGTGCCAACTGTACGCTACAGTCAGTGTATTCGATACTCGCGACCAGTTAATGTGGTCAGTGCCCTCTGTACTACGAACTAAGAGTATCGCCTTTATTTTGTAGTTCAACCCCGCGTTTTTGACACATTTTTTGACGCATTTGACACGAGGAAAGCTGGAAAACTGTTTTGTGTCATCTTTCTTCGGAAACGGCAGTGTACTGTCGAGTTTTTGTGATATTATAATTGAGGAAATCGTTATTAGTATTAGTGGTCGGAAGCAAAGAAAGTGTGGTATTTATTTGTGTAAGATTTGTCCTGTCAGAATCCTGATTTTCGAAATGTCGATCGTCTGTGCGATAAGTTTTGCATATACGTGTGAAATTCTCGTACTTTTTCTGAAACAAAAGACGTCGTTGTCTCAGATGTTAAAGTCACGTTTTTCATCTTCTCGTTAATTATTCATGTAACTGCCTCACGAACCAATATTGTTCCTCGGACATCATGGTTAATGTGGTATTTTTCCGAAGCATTACAGGATTCCGTATTAGAAAAACTTGAAGGATTTTAGTTTGATTTACAATTACTTTGCCTTTTACTCGTGATATTAAAATAATCTAATGTGTCATATCTTATCTATAACCGTAACAAAAGAAAACACGTAAACGATTCAAAGCAATTTATCTTTAGTAATCGTCTGTGTACATACATATCTAATTTCTAGATTTTGGATACACTCCAAATGAAACTGTCAAAGGATGACTCATGCGAGCAGACATTTTTTCTGGAAATAGTTATTCACGAACATCGGTTTCGCTGACTGAAACTAGTAGAGCTACTTGTATACGAAGATTCTTGTTTAAAGAACAAAAATAGTACACTCGCGATTGAACCGGAGGTACTGCGCAAAAAATGAAACGTCTGTTTGTTGACATACTCTTGTTAGTGTGAGCCAACAGTTTGTTATGGCTGGGAACTGTACATTGGCAAAATTACTTGTCTATATCAGGTGGCAGACAGCATAAGGCAAAAAAGTATTCACTGTACTTAACGCGTGCAAACAGCCATTGCCCTTTTGTCTCATGCTATTCTCCACGTTCTGTTCTATTAATACTGCGCATTTGGTTTTGTAAATTTGACGTAGGTCATAGGTCGTGACAACTTTATCGAGTTATCAGTCCTACGAACGGAATATTTTAAATCCAGAATAACGTTTTGATCGTGCGTTAAATAAGTCCCATCAAATTTGTAGAAAAATTTGTCAAAAAAGTCTTTAGGAATTGTTTTTAAAACAAACTTTTAAGATGTTTGATAGGTGTAACTCTTGTAGCGTAATTTCCAACACAGACATAACACCAACTACATACATATTGGATACATATTGGTTACTTTCATCATATGTAAATAACCAAGCGATGTGATCTGAATCGTATTTTCATTTCATGGTATACCTACATATATGTGATAATACGTATCCTTCGTTTCGCAATAGTTGTGAGATATGTGCTTTGTTTGTCACGAAAGCAGTGGCTTGTTTAAGGTTGACTGCTTTCTCGGAAATTTAAAATAAAAATCTCATTAAAAAATGTCGTTATCTTAAACTTAAACCGATAGAATTTCTTCTTTATCTATATAATATCATTCGCTCATTTATTTGACTTCTTTGTTTCCACTTCCTGTTAATATTTACTTTAATCCTAAATTAAACTCTGGTTCGAAACATTACGTTTTCTTTAATCGCGCTGAATTATTCAGAACGAAGTAGATTTTATATAAGTGTTGTCGCTCGGGCATGGTGTAATTAAGGTTAGAATCAATTTTTGTACGCAAGTTTCATTTCGTGCTACTCGTAAGAAGTAATATTTCGATTAGAGAACGAAAGTAACAATTATTTTAAAAATTAAAAAAGAAAATCATAGAGGAAGTTAATTTTTATTTAAATGGAAATCAGCTGTCGTTAAATTTTGCAGAAATTTTTCGAGGAATAAAGTTGTAAAAAAGATATTAAGATTTATCTGTCTTGGCTATGTACAAGCAGCCATCGATATTGATTACTCTTAACCTAGACAAACGAAACTTCTGCCACCGATAATAGTGAGTCATAACTGAAAACAATTCCCCTTGTTAATAATGGTTATTCATAAAGAAAAACAATTTCCGTCATCGATAATGGTTACCAGTAACCTAAAATATGTTGGTCCTATATAGTATTCACAATCAAAATCGTTTAGAGGCAGATATTAATTCTTACGCCATAACTTTAAAAATTTAGTTTATAAAAGTTATAGTTTATGGTTTCAATTACTTTACTTATCAAATTGACTATAAAAGCTGTAAATTACAAAAGGTGATTAAATTGGGTACATTGTGAGAATGAACTTGCGCATAAGTGCTCTCACATATAGCCTCCAGCTTGAAACAAAGAATTTCGCTTCAGAAAGGGAAATATTATAAACGTGTGTAAATTTGGTTTACGTCGTTTATGATGAAGGCAAAATCAAATAACGATTGCCACGCTGTCAAGGTTGCTGGCGTATTGGCGTCAGAGAACTGCAACGTGTTGAAAGATTCGGATTCCCAAAAATAGTACTCGAACTCTGAAGAACAACATACACTTTGATTTAACTTGACTTCAATATTGCATATGTAAACAGAAAGCTGTTGCAACTTCTGCTTGGACTTAGAAATAGGCTCTGGATGTTTATGCAAATTTATGGTTTTATGAACATGAGAGGAAGAAATGGAACTTACTAGAGATTTGCCTCACATATTATACAGTGTGATTGTTATTCATTTAAGTACAGGTACATTTTCATAAATTGTTCTTTCCAAACGCGAAGCAGTGAAAAGCTAAATATGATACGATATCGTTATCGATATAATACATGTCAACAATTGGTACAACTTTCGAGATACGCTAGACAAATACAAGTAATATTTTCGTAGAAAAAACGTACAACATAAACACGAAATTATAATCCTATATCCAAGTACGTAAAATTACTATATAACATAAACAGAAAATGAGATTAAATATCGTCCTTTGACGTCAGCCGTGATTTACAACATTTTCGATTTATTGTATGTATTGTATATGTTTGTGGTAGATCGCAAACGAGTGAATCGACACGAACAAACGTTTTCTTTTTTCAGTCGGCGCTTTCTCACCGGGGAATTCCAAAATTCCACGAACTTTTGTATTAAACACATAACTCGCGAGCCGCAAGAGATAGAAAACATGTTTTCAGACAAAAGTTACTTCTTTTAACGAGGTCTATCGTTTGGTAGAAAATTTATCAATGTTATAGCGAATTCGGAATCTCTCGCCTTCGCCTCTTTAGAATGGACAGCAAAGGAAATTGCGTAATACTGTATCCTCTTTATAACTGGTCGAAAATCGGGACTTCTCGGCGATCAATTAATGCGTAGGGATTGTTGTAGTTGAGATTATTGTTTATACTTCTTAAACTACTCGTAAATCGAATCTGCCTAATAGTAAAACTGTCAAGCCAGTTACAGTGGCTGGTGCCAGATTCTTTGTTTTTGCAAATACCGAGAACATGCAAATATTTTTAGCAATATTAACGTTTATCTTTATTCAAGTAGAAACACGGTTACACATACTCATTTATTTTTGTCATGTTGCTTCAGTTCCAACTAATTACGTGCAATATATTTAGGTAGTACACATTAACCAGTTAGCTGTTGCCACTTCTTTGAAAAGCGTGTACTTAAAATGTATACTCGTCAAAACCAGGCAACTGGTTAAGGGTCGACAGTTCCAGTATCACAATTATCGTTTTCTTGTGTAATTACTCAGTCAGTAAACGAACGCTCGGATCTTCTATTGGGTTGGCAACGAAGTGATTGCGGATTTTGTCAATACCACCTAATGACAAAATCTGCGACCACTTAGTTGCCAGCCCAATAGTTTACACGGAAAAATTTGAATTATTTGTTTGTACGTCTAATACGACGTATACATACTTGATTTTTTTATTACTAATTGAGTTCTATTTGCAAGTAAACAAGCTGCAACTATCGTGGACGATCGACAGATTCGAGTAGAAATTGGGGAAATCATGTTCGATATTAGAATTCTGGCAAATCTTTCTAGACGCGCAGAACAAAACCGCACGATGGTGCTGGGTAGCGAAACTGACTACTTGTCTGGATATAAGCGAAATTCTGTTACGGAATGGTTGCAAAAAACGGGGCAGGCGGAGAACGATGGTAATTTTCTCGATGCAACGTGTATGTTTGCTGCGTTTACGTTAAATAATTCGCGGTTACAGTGAAAGCGTTTTCTAGTTCACAGCGATGAACTACGCACGCTGAAACTTACTTAGCAATTTGCATTAGACATACATAGGAACGTACAATCTTGTTAACCAAGTCTTGAGGTAGTACCGCTAAACCAGCGGTTCTTAGTCTCTCGGTAATCACGTTTATTCTAAATAATTTCCTGTTGTCGCGTATATATGATAATCCCTGTTTCCATTTGATTCAAACTTCGAACCCGTAACATGTCTGAAATAATTCATTTAAAACATTCGTCAATCGCTCATCAACGATCTTCAAATTTGCAGAGGAGATATTCGGTCTAAATAAATAAAGATAAATGCACATACACGTACTCCTTAACCAGTTAACTGCGGAATTTAGTTTTAAAAATCTCTTATGGGGTGTGTAATTAGCATGATAAGTAAATAAAACGACGAGTAAGCACTTCGAACGCCAGTTAACTGGTTAAATATTTTTTACTCGAGTAGTAAAATAACAAGTTGCGCGTGAGCGTCATACCGTGAAGAGTTTGCGACCATTTGGGGTCCGCGGACCAGAGATTAAGAACCGCTGCACTGGACTAAACTCGTTTTGAGGCATTTTGCATCCGCTTTCCAGGTATAATAATACGTTTAGTATAAATGTTTTTCTACTAAAAAGAGTCTATGCTTTACATTACAGGAAGCGAAAGTCCGGTGTTTGGTCTGGAAGGTGGCGGAACAGGTGCAGGTGGTGGAACCTCCTTAAGGCTTGTACCGCACGAATTGCCCAATGAAATTTCTGCCCCCTATGAGGTCCCACAATTTCCAATCGAACAAATCGAGAAGAAGCTTCTCATACAGAGGCAATTAACCGTCAAGTAAGTAACGAGTTCGTACTTTTCTTTTCAAAAATGAACCTTGATTCAGGCTAGCGATCATGATACGACCGGATGACGTCTAATCAGACATCGATAAAACTTGTTTACACGTGACGCATTGAGAGCAGCCACGGTATAGACCAGCCGAATTAGATCTGAAATACGCCAGTTGATAAGTTGTACGAATCATACGTGGAAAATTTGGAAGTACAATGCCTACTGGTCTTCTTAGTATTTCAGTTATTGTACTGGAAAGTTCTGTCGGTTTTTGTATTCTTCCACTCGCGATAGCGATAAGATGTATTTAGGATGAGTCTTATTCTGATTCAGTTTATTTGAGCTTATTCAGACGTTATTACAAATTATCTTATAAGTTACGTAAAATGATGTTCTTCGTTTATCTATTATGATACTGTAAATGAAATTAAAAAATTCTAAGAGCATGTTCAAATATGTACGTGTAATCTTTACTTATCCAATTAGTATACTTAAACATGTCACAATAACTCTATAGATTCAGTGTAGAGATGTTTATTTATCGATATAGATTTCATTATCAGTACTGATAATTTTTCATCCACTATCTATATATATATATCTGACTAATACCTTAAGGTTTTTTATATCACGTAGGTCAAAAGTAATTACTTGAAAACTTTTTTCTTATGTTTGAGCAGTTTTCACTGTAATTTTATAAAAATGGTAATTTTTCTTGCAAATGTTTGAAAACTGAAGATATTACGAGTTTGTTGAACAGTTTGATAAATCGATTTCCTTGCTCCAGAATTCATGAAAATTCAACGTCGAAACGAGGTCATTCTTTAACCCGTTGCAGTAGTTATGTGTAGTCGCGATACAGCCCTTTTCAAAGCGTTACTGAGAATAGCGGGAGAAAAGCATAACGAAGACGATTTTAAACAGCCTTAAGCTACAGCGTACTCGTATTCTCCAAAAAATTTAAGCTATCCTTCTACCATGACATTAACCAAAAATTTTAGTAACGTAACTCCAAGATTATCCGTTATATGTACATTATATAACATTGTATAGGACACGATACTGCTAAGAAAATACTACTTACTAGAATAACATTTATTACAAGACGTACTTGAAGTAATTTTAAAAACTACAAAATGAAATATGATTTACAATTACTCCAATACTCGTAGTAAACATTCATAAAGTTGCTGGAATATACTACACGTTACAATCGTTACTAATAAGTACAATTAACCATACAATTAACCATATACTACATTAAGAATATAAGTATTATACTTTTGATACAGACTTGAATTAAGATAAATAATGTATTTAATTATGCTTTTAATATTACGTTTAATTCTTCAGTTTAGGAATTTTTACATTTTCCAATTTGTAATCTTTTATTCGCTGCTGAGAAGAAATTTCCCTTTTCCATCGTCTAAAAAAGCCTGTAATCTTTCTCTGCCCTAGACGTTCATTCTAGAGGTCATTTCGTGCTTTTAAAATAGAACACCGGTACGTTTCCTTCAGGACATTCTATTAATGTTGAAAATTGCACTTTTATGCGATCCACTTGTGAGCCTCGTGTTGTCTTAAAAAGACGTAAATTTCATTGCAATGCGTTTTTATAGGTGGTCAGAATTTATGATCTCTTTTTAACTGCCGTCTATAATTGGGATTATCTACGAAGGTGCATGTACCTAATTCAATTCTATTCTTGGCTATTACTCTTGTTAGTTCCATACCATGCCTCTTGATGCGAGTGCTGAAGCTTCTGAAAATAAATTTTCAGTTGCGCTCAATTTCTATTACATTTGCTTGCTTAGGCCAGGTGGAAAAAAATAGCCACCTAACGAAAGGTCAACAAGTACCCTGTATAGTATTTCATTTTTATCGTTCTAAGATTTGTGCAGTTAACTAAAACTTAGAATAAAATTTCTACTAGAAAGTATGATTTTACGACTCGACTAATTTTTTCACATAATTTGCCGTTAACATATTCTCAGTACAAGCACTATTACGATTAAAATGAGCACTGGTAAAATTATCTCACACGATAGATCTTAGTTCGTATGCAGTAAAGTAGCGATCAATACTGCAACGTAGATCTATCTGGTTTACTGTTTAATCTGTTGTGGTTACCATTGTAGCTGGTGTATTTTGTGTAATGTATAAGATGTGACTCTAACTAATGTCATGTATTATGTATATTTATATTAGAATCAAGTGCAGTACTTACTGGTCAAGGAAATCGTTGTTTCCCTTGTCCAGCAAGGTATTGTTTACCATAAAAACGCAGCAAAAGATCAGACGGCGCACAAGGAGCATTATCCGGATACACGGAAGCGATTACGTGACGCAGTGAGACAGAAACGGCCCGAGTTTTGGAAAAGCGACGACTGAATCTATTTCGTGCTTCGCTGCGACAACTGGCTCATTCATCGCACTCTATCTAGCAGTTTCTGACGAAACACGACGTCGTGCAATTTCGTCAGCCTCCTGGCCCTCCTGCGACTCTTGACTATCCCCCCAAATTGAAAAATCCTTTAAAAAGAACGGAATTTGAAAAGGTAATGGATATAAAATGAAACGCGACGAATTCTCTGTACTTTCTACTGGTAGAGTGTTATGAATGAACTTGAAAAATTCAGCACCCATTCGAAATTCATCCCTTTGACCTTTTGCCACTGCCAATCTTATATCGTCAGGAATGGTGAACATTTTGAAATAGACTTGTAGTTGGAGTCGTAGCTACTGACTACCATCAGATGTGATTATTTTTGATCCATTCATACTCTGTACTAGTATACGTATAGTATACGTAGTAACGTATATTCGTTATCGGTCATTTCCTATATCGTTCTTTTGTCATAACTCTTTGACGATGCTCGCAATAACACGCATACGTTTATACGACACTTTTTCCTTATCTCGGTGCCTACAGAACACAACGACAACGTTTGGCCGAGACAAAGCCGAGATAAACAAATACAGGATATAACTTTCTGTGACAGAATATAATCTAATTACAAGATAGCAGATTAAAGGATTTGCGATGGTTTTGTTCTTTGCGAGGATCACAGCTACGCATAGCGGAACATCATGGCGCGATGAAATTGATTTTCAAGAGCTGCCTTGTGGCGATACAATTGCATCGCCTGTTACCTTCGGGTTAATTCTTAAACGATTAAATGAAAGTTTCTTTATAACGATAATAGAGCTACCGCGATTAATTGAAGCAGCGACAACCTATAGGGGATACATCAAACGAACACTACGTCTTCGCAATATGGACAATGTGGTTGTTTGGTTGACAATGAGCGAGTGGCGCGATTCGGTGTGGCGCGACGATGATGGCGTGGCAGTGGCATAGACGTGGGGAAGGGGTTAGGTTGGGGTTAGGTTCGCGAGCAGCCTTCATGGCCGGCCTTTCAGTAGTCGTAAGACCATCGTGGTGGTAGGAAGTGCGCGACGGTATGCTCTGCGTGCAACGTAGATCGTTTCCGGTACTCTACCAAGAAATATCAGACTCGTGTTGGACGACCGCATGATCCCCGGTCGGCTTTACGATAGTCTTTCATGACCTCGCCACGAGAATTTCCGAGGCTAGGCTATGTGAGTTAACGTATCGATTGACAGAAATTTTACATCCGCGGACTCTCGCCGCGTTTACTATGCCGGGACACCTTCGAATTACGCGTTACAGATGTATCGATGAATAACGAAAGGGAACGGAAATAAGGCCGAGCCGCCCCGTCTCTTCCTGGTTAGACGTTCGCGTTCGCGAACGTTACGTTAGTTTCCCGTTCTGTGCAACGATAAACTGTCGAGCGAATCCTCAACGACATTTTGACACTTAACACTTAAACACAGTGGCTCGTGAAAGCGTTCCAAAACTTACCACAGAATTCTTATTTACGGGAATATGGTGTACATTATGCGTGTACGAAACTTTTCGATATTTCGTTGGCACCGTAGACGAGTAGACTGTGAATTTTCACGGAAATTCGTGTTCTTAAGGATATAGCTGAGAACAAAGAATCTCTAGAAACTGGGAAATTGATTTAACTATCACGTATCATAGAAAGCGCTGTACCTTGGATGTTTTCTTATGGTTCCTCGTATTACGTGTGATTTGTGCAATTTTGTATTTTCAAATGAACGATCTTTGCATAAAGATCCGCGGTCTAGTAACGAGACACGACTATCGTGATTATGATAGTAAGATTTGAAAGCAGTCTGGAAATGTATGTACAGAAGTTAGAAAATATTTATTGCAGACATACACTTGTTAGCGAAACATTAGTATGCAGGATGGATAAGTAGTCTTAGCCATGCCATTAGCGCAAAAGACAATTTCGCTACATACATTTGTGGCTTATTAATATAGCAAATAATTGGCTATTCAAACAAACAGTACGTTTCCACTACGTATCTTCTAACTTCTACATACATTCTTAGATTTATTTATCACATTTACATACATACACATTTATCATAAACATACGGTTAATGAAAAATTAATATACAGCATGAACAATGGTCTTCGACATGCAATCAGTGCCAGAAATAGTCTCGCTACATATTGTGTATTATTCATATAGCGAATAATTCACTGTTCAAATGCTTTGTTCAAATACACTAACTTTTACAAAATCCACAAAATATCTTCTAATTTTTACATACATTTTCAGATTCGTTTCAAATATTACCAATGTAATCACGACGGTCGTGTCCCGTTCCAGAGCCAATGAAGTCTCAAAACGTTTCGTATAATATGAGCCGTCTAACGCGAAAGTAGCGTAAGTCAGTTTTCTAGCTATTTGGTTTATCGCCGCATCTCCGAAGCTTAACCTTGATTCTGTTTCGTGCAGATGTGGTATCTTCAGACATAACTGTACAGTGACTTACATAAAACAGGTGTAACGTTCTTTAATATTATTGTACGTTACAGGATTCCGACTTGGTTCCTCGTTAATCAGTGATCGGCATTTTTGTGTTTACATCGCTTTTGCGTTGAGCGACTCGTATATGCATAAACAGTTCCTAGGAGCGTGCGAATATTTTCGTGAGCCACGTATACATACATAGAGCACATATGCACACGCATGATTCGACGTTATGTTCTTTAATCAGTTAGCTGTTTTCCATGAGTATACTCGACACAAAGAAGTGGCAATATTTCGTGTTATGACGAGTATACTCGTCAACCGTAAAAAGTAGTCACAATTTGCTGTTTAAATCGCAATTTGGTAATTGCAACCAACTGCAGTAATAAAATTAAGAAATAAAACAGTCCTTTCGCTGCAACTTAATCCTATATTATAACAGCCACATATATTTTTTATTTGACGAGTTAACTCGCTTACTTTTTGCCACACGCTTTTTGGGTACACGCTTTTCAAGGAGATCGCAACAGCTAACTGGTTAATAGCTGCGGACATTCGTTCCTGCGAATATTTCGTGAAAAAATTATCCGATCTCGTGAAAAGGTGCGGTAGTAGCGCTCTATGTAACAGGCTACGCGTAGGAGATGTACGTCGTTATGGAAATTTCGTTCCCTCGTTTGTCGATCATCGACACATTTCCTTTTCTCATGTTTGTTCGTTCAAGTCGCGATGATCTTGCTGTCGTTCTTACCGCAAAATCGTTGCGCATTCGTAGCGATCGTAGCAACATATGGACAAATACGGCCGCTGCTCCATTCGAAACCTATCTCGTTCAGTCGCGAACAAATTCTGTCTGCGTCTTTTATCCAACAGCCATTATATGTGCGATCGAAGTGTTTAACAGTCGAACCGTACATGCGTTATCTTCGCACGATTTTATTCTATTTGCGAACGCACACGTGCATTACGATTTACGAATACCGTAAATATCGCAGATACGTTTTATACGCTCGTTTCCTAGATTCTTACGATAAAGTCGACTTAAAAACTCGCGAGTAAAATCGGACGTGTTATTGCATAGATATTACAGTAAAATTCCGACAAGTGGTATTTTTTTTCGAGTCGGTGTTATTGTTTGTCTGGTAACGAGAAATAATGAAACGCATGGCTGCCTTCGATACCGTTTCGAAATGCCGGATGATGATCGTAAATATTTACATGTTTCGTGACAACACGACGATTGAGGGGCTCAGTGAAGAAAGGCCATACGCTGCAATTTATATCGACTCTTTGCTTTTTCTATTATCAACTATGTGGCTCGTGCGTTCTACCGTTCGTTTCATTGCCTTCCAGCGATGTAGCGTGTAACCTTTTGCGAACAGGATTAAATTAACCCTCCGTAGGCAAACGTATTCTTTTTCTCTCTCCGCGTTCTCTCCTACGTCAACCGGAAGATTTAAATTAAAGGGCAACCGTTTTACCAGACTTTGAAAATGTGTGGGAAAATTTCGAAATACTTATCGATATCTCTGTTGCGTTTTTCATCCTTCTATTGACACGTTCAGCGCGGGGTCGATACGCGTATCGAGGAGGAGGAAGAAGCTGTTTAGCGACGGCGCCGATACATGTATCGACATTATTTTCTTTTTTAATATTTGTCAGCCGTCTTTTTCCGCGCGTTGTAGCCATTTCCTAGGGGAAATTAAGCGGGAAAAACTGTTTTCCATTTAATGAAAAAGATCGTTTTCGATTATGTTTTGAAAATTGTTTTGAATTTCGTACAATACGCAACGTATTAAAATAGTTTACTTTCATCCATACAATTCCAACCGTAAAAAGCAACTCGCCTCGCAATTGTATTCCCTATCGCTTTGCATTGTCGTAGTATTTATTTAATTGTCCATTTATAGCGCAGTTAACTAACGGTAGAAGCGAGAATTTTGGCCGGTACTGTACGACTTTCCTCTATGTCTAGTGGGAAAGAAAGCCACGTCTCCTTAGACAACTTGCAATGTAATTCTTACGTGCAATCTATATCTGTCTGTATGTGTTCCACTTCTTCATCGAAGCTTGACGAAAGTGCATAAGTATTGGGACACCTGATGGCATCGTAAGAAACGTGACGATCTACCTAGCTCACGAAGCAAACTGTTAATCGCTACCAGTTAGCTGTTTTCGACGAATATACTCGTCACCCGTGAAAAGTAGTTACAATTTGCTGTTTAAATCGCAATTTGGTAACTACAATAAACTGCAGTAATAAAATTAAACAATAAAAACAGCCGTTTCGTTGCCACTTTATTTCTATCGTTAGCAACAGCTAACTGGTTAATATTGACAGTAGTACGCAGCACTAGTTTGTTAAATTATTAATATTATTTATCATTATTTATCTTGTTGCAACGAGGCTCGCGTGTACGATCTTTGGTTTGGAAACTTGACGCTTGTTCTATTCGTTTTATAATTTGTACTGGTAGAACATATGTTATTTAGTTTCTGTTAGCTCTCTTATCTATCGAATATAATTTTATGCTTCATACTCGACGATTAATGTTTAGTTCGAACCTATTTGTAGGAATTGTAGGATGTAACGTAGATATTGAATAGACTGCGGAGTTTTGTGCAGCGGATTGACTTGTTCAAGCTGAGGACACAGAATCAGAGTATTATAATAAGATATAAATTCCATTTATGCGTTCCGTATGTTTTTGCCTGCCAACTCACGTAATTCTTTCAACATAAGCAACTTCCATTTGTACAAAATCTTTATATTTACGCGCTTTGGATAATCTTCAATATGTTTTTGTTTTTGTTTTCTAATGTCTCTGGCTTTTCCAACGCCGCGTTTTTTTCCTCATTCTGTTGACACTTGCATCACCGTTGTATTTTCTTGCAACGATTAGAACGCCAATAGTTTCCTACCAAATTGTCATAATGACAGTTCACTCGTTGGAGTAGAGGAAAGAATACATCGCACGTGAAGGCTAATAAAATATGTACATATTTGAAACGAACGAAGGCATCGGTCGCTGAGAAAAGTTATAATCGCATAATAAAACGTTCGGATATCATCGTGTTTGCCTTTGGCAGACGGTTTAACGTTTGGACAGAATACCGTGCAGTAAAAAGAGCTGTTCGAATGTGCGTCGATGAGCGATTAAGACGACCGCGATTTAACATTAACTTTCTCGAGAAGAATTTATTCTCCTCCTGAAGCTGATTTTGTCGTCAATTTTTAGTACCACGTGTTCGCACGTCTTCCACATCTGGGTCCCTCAATTGTAAACTGGCTAACGTTTAACCAGCTAACTAGACGATCGTTTGACGAGACACAACGCGTTATGGATGCGATGTGAGCTTAGAACGAGGGCAAACGTAAATTAGAACCCGCTGGAAAGTTCACGTTGAGACGAAACGAACGACCAAGTTCACGATGAAAACTGATAATAAAATGTAACGGATAAGGGAACTGGAATATCGTTGTTTGCTTCGTCGAGTTTTGCGATAAGTAAAGAAAAGAGAAATGAAAAAGCATGCGACAAGAAAGGAACATTTGCTTATGAGAACATTTCGTTTTTCGGACGCTGTCAGCGTGCATGCAACAGACGTAAAATACGAGAGAAGGATCGTGTAACATGTTCGCTGGTGCGAACGAATCAAAACGATGGCTCAGGGATAATAGGATACTCTTGAGGTAAATTAAAATGCCGTCATCATGATTGCTCACACCTTTTAACCCTTTTAGGACGGGGCTTTAAAGATAGACGAAGAATGACCATGTTTTCTATTACCCTGAAAATTTCTCTTTTGCGTGTGATAATTTTCGAAGAAATCGATAATACGAGATCCGACGTGTGATATTCTTCGCGCTCGAATCAGTCGGTTTGCTATGTGTTTCTTGTACGATGGTACGAATATTCTTTTTGGATCTGACGAGTGATTTTCGTATGAAACGAAAATTATTAGGCTGTGTCAAAAGTTTCTTTCGTTTTATCAGGAAATAATAGATGCACAGCATTTTCTGTTTTATATTATTTCATCGAATTCCGTATGATCCAGTTTGTCCTACTACTACTATTACTACGAAAGAATAGTAAGAAAAGAAAAGTAGTAATAGAACAAAATGGGTCGTAACAACATAGCTCAACAAAATAATACAAAACAGAAAATGGGACAATCTAACAGTTAGCTTGGATAATAAACGATAAGATTGCAGATCTGATTGTTGAATTATGCCGTCTGACGACGCTTTTCATTAACTGCGGTTGAAAATAGCAGAAAGATGAATTCAAGACGTTTCACCTAAACGTTACAAGTAGCAAGATGAACTAAGCGAAGGGCTATTTCCTAGCATCGCTCTATGCAGATTTTTGAAGAAATTCAGAGTACCTTACGTACGTTGGTCGTTGCAGCGCAGCGATGACGCAACTGCAGAAAAAAGAGATAATTTCTCAGGAGACGAAGCGAACGAGTTTGTTCGTCCGGTAAAACTTGTAATTAAATAACGGAGGAAATGTTTTAGAATGTCGAGATAAACAACGTGGTTCGCATTCTCTCTGCTTTTACTTTTAGCTATGTTTACGACACAACTTACGCCGCTATTGCTACGAAGCGCGTTAGCTAACAACAAATATTTCAGTAGCGACGTTACTCTCATCCACTGGTCAACAACGTTCGGAAAATTATGAAACTTTAAAGGAGTGTCCAGACGATCGATATTATCGTCAATATTTAAGGTTCTCAACAATATCGTACGTGGGAGACGCTGCGGATGATCGATATACAAGGTGTTTGCTGTCCCAGTTTTGTTTTCCCGGCCAGACGCTGTCTATACGCGTTCTACGGGCCGAGATAAGAAAAAAAAGTTCTATAAACGTACGCCATTGGAAGCATCGTTAAAGAATTATGAGAAAAAAGAAAAGATATACGCAACGAGCGGTGACGAACGTGCATTACCACGACGCAAGGTATTAATAGATGAGAAACATTTACATCTGATACTAGCCAGAAGCTATCGTGATTCTTGTACGACTTCAAGTACAAGTTCGTTTCAAGATGTTCAGCATTCCTGTCAATACGAGATTCGCAGCGGTGAAAGATCGAATTTATTACCCTTTGAAGTTCCTGGTTTATTACTCGTTGGAGTTGCGGTTGTAGAAGTACATATTATGATACCCTCTGACTACTGCCAGATGTAAATATTCCTGATCTATTGCTACTTTATGCAGTAATAAAGGAAGTTTGTTAAGGTAAGGCTGGTTTGCTAGGTCATTTTATTTTATTTCATTATCTTTTTTCTTCGTTTTCCGTTATGACTCCATGACGAAGCTTCCAACGACTGGTTGATCATCCGTTGCGACGATAACTGAAAAATCATGATTTTAGGGTGAACGAGATCGAACGTTCCCAACTGTTCTGGTTTCGCGATGATGCGATGTGTAGCGGCACAGCTGTCTTCGCTGGTGAATCTTTGAGAGCTTCGCTTACGGGATTCTACCAGTAGAAAGTATTAGGTTGTCGCAAAAGTTTCTTTCGTTTTCCAAGGAAATGATGGATGCACACATTTCTTGCTTTATATTGTTTTATCGAGTTATGACCCATTTTGATCATACGATAGAAACACGTGGAAATATTAGAGATAATACAACGTACGATACATAGAGATAAAGCAAAACATGTTGTGCATCTATTATTCCCTTAGAAAACGAAAGAAACGTAACTGAAAAACTCTACGAATCTTGAACGACGTCGTGTCGTTGTTGAAGCAGATGCGCGATACGTTTATCGACGTTTTTCCCTTATCCTGACCTATAGAATCTATCGACAAGGTTGGAAAAAACGAGGACGCCCTGTATATCGCCAGTACAATATTGAGAAACTTAAATATTGACAATAATATCGATCGTTCGTACGCTGCTCTATAATGGAAAGATCAGGTATGTCTGAGACTAGCAATGCGTTTACTTCCAAGTTTACAAATTTGCAGGTACGTCGCTATTGCGCTGAAACGGCGATATCAATTTTGTCGACAAATCCCATAGAATTGTTGCGACAATTATCATGCGGTTATCAACTGCGTTAAAATTGTCAATTACATGTACGTCTAGGCTTTGTGGTTTCTCTGTCTGTTTTATGGTCTGTATTTAATTTCGACCATAGTTCGATTCTCTTTCTCCGCTGTTCTCAGTAAAATTTGTATCTTTTCTCAACCATACCAACGAAGAAAGACAAATTTCCCCCCGCTTTGTAACCTATATATTATTAACGTATATGTAGATTATCAGCTATTAATTTTTTTTTACATTCTAATTACTCTTATCTCATTAATTACTTGACTCGATACATTTTATCGTTATCGTACGTTCTAATATTCTATTACACTGCGTTATCCGATCGAACGCACTTATTTTACCATTTCATTGCCATTTGTCTTATCGTTTAAAAATTCGGCGACCGTAAAGCGAACGAAACTTGAAATTCCACGCTACGATACGAACATTTCAAGTACATTATAAAAGTTGATTGCGATTTACATGGAAGCTGCTTTAAAGGAAACTTAATCGCTCAAAGATATTGAAATATTCGAGTCATATTATATAAATACAGTGCATACCCGTCCTGAACCGGTTAAACAGAAACGACAGGTTCGATGCATCTAATTTAAATACGTTAGCGTGTGCTCAATGACATTTCTTTTCTCGTTCGATAGCAATGCTAATATGTTACATTTACGTACTTTTAGTTCAATCGTAATTCATTTTTTCATCGTTATCTTTCTTCGTGGAGCAAAGACGAAATGCGAGGACTTTGTTCCGTACCAGGGCTTCTTAATCTGTAGGTCGCGACCCCGTGTTACGCGAGTTACGTAACAGGATTACGGGGTCGTCGAAATTTTTGTAAATGCCACAACGTACCAGTGAAATGAACAATGCCAACGTCCGTCGTCAAAGGATCGAGAAGAATTCCGCCAGTTATTAATCGACATGGATGTGAAGCATCGGCTTTTTGAAAAATCGTTCAAATGGATTTTTTTTCTTTTTTGGAATTAGGGCAGAATTTTAAACGATTTCTAAAATGGTTTTTAACGCTCGTGTAACGTTTTATTCTACGTACCTGTCGCGAAACGACGCGTTCGTCGTTGGTGACTGTAAAACCAAAATATCTTCCACGAATATATTCAGTTCCTCGTGCAAAAATAAATATGCAAATTTAATTTTGTCCCGATAAGTGGTAATGAGCGATAAAATTATAAATACCACGGACAATTGTTTAAATTTAAACTCCTTTGATCTAGTCGCCGATTAACGTTTTGTTCGTACGTTTATTCTATGTACCTTCTCGTCTGTATAATTGGGGTCGCGAATAGGAAAAGTTTAAGAAGCGCTGTTCTGTACGAACGATAGTTCAGAATCACGATGTTCGAACGACGTAGGCTAGCCAGCAACCATTTAAACGTAGCTTAAAGTTCCAATTTGTCTCGTTAGAAGTGTGCTAATGGTTTGTCACTGGATCGATTCAATTTATGGAACTGTACAGGGTTCGTAATTCATGGTACGAATGGGGCCAGGCAGATTCTATAGCCGAAAACAAGACGAAAATCGAAAAGAGGCTTCGATTTCCTTTTGGAGGATCAAGTTTGAGCATTTGTCAAGACGCGCGTGAATTTTCATCCACACTGTTAATCGTCGATTGTTTGTCGCTGCGAGAGAATTGTCAGAGGACGACCATGTATTTGATACATTGTACGGGATGAGCAAAACTACGGGTCAAAGTTTAGTGCAACTTGTTGGATCGCTGATTCAAAAGCAAAGCAACAATGTGTCGGTGCTGACGAAAGAATTTTATCAACAGCGAGGCAGGCAAAGGTTGTTTGCTGGCGTGCCTGATTCCGATTTCGTAAAAAATTTCGTGCCTTTTCGTAATACTTGGTATGGTAATATGACGTTGAACACGTACGTTTCCATAAAATTTAGCGAGCATCCAAAAATTCAGTGATCCTTCCAAGAATGCGATCAACTTTTTGTTTACAACGTAACAGCACCTGTAGCTCGTTGGTTGATCCTTAAACAATAACCTGATGCAAATAACTTGATTTCTGTACAAAGTTTTTTATGTACTCGTTATTTTGTATCAATTTTTCACAGATTAGCTAATACAGCTAATATATATCAGCATGTGTTGCATCTCGTAAAAACTGTCGACGCTTGTTCGTTCGATCGCGATTCAGGCTTCTACGTTTGCACGAGTGAAAAAATCATGTTTAGAGTATTCTTACAGAGCTGCCAAGGATTTAGAGGAACGTCGTAGCCATTATGAACCATCGCTCGGCCCCGGTGTTCCCGATGACGTCGATCATATCTTCAATCTCGAGGAAAATGACTTCGTGCCACACTTCCAGAGGGTCTCCATATCCGGCGAAGATACTTCCGGGGTACGTTAAGACCGAATCAGACACTAGTCGTTTGACTAGTTCCCACTATCGATGACTAAATGACAAAGTTACGATCGTTGGACGTACTTTTGGTTCTTCCAGTTTCCAACCGTGTCTTCATTAATAGAACACTTGTGTTATTTTTTTAGAAAACGAAAGCAACTTGCGCGACAACCTGATATTAGATGCATGTATGTTTCGTCGGTGAAATAACAGTTATATTAAGAAGAAAATAAATAAAACGGTAAATTTCTTTTGGACACTAGCTATCGCTAACTCGCCTCTCTCCAAAACTGTCATACGCTTTCAAACACAACGATCAAACGCGTTCAACGACAGATTTCCAAGCGAAACTGGAAAAAGATTAATACGCTTTGCTTTCAACGAAATACTCTTACCGATTGATTTTGTCAATTACTCGTCGCGATATTGCGCCCTTCCATATTAAGTGCTGACCCATATTAGGCACAGTTGCCCTGCGTTGCGCTTCGTTCGAACGTTCCGCGAGCATTCCACGCCGCTTTTTGCGGATCTGAACCAGGAAGAACCGCAAATACGTCCAATCATCGTGAAAGTTTAAAACCAACGATTATAATCATCTTGAAATACAATTAATCGTTTATTCATTAGTTTCTATTCGTATGTTCCATCTTCTATTTCGAGTAAACATAACTTGGCTAGATTATATCGTATTGTGGTCGAGCTTTTACGAGTAGCTGTCGATTATCGTTATTTCGTTGTCACGTGTTGTAACGGATAGAACAAATTGATCAAGCCCACGCGTAAAATCTGTGTTACGTAGAGGATTATGCTTTTTTGAGATTTCTACGGGAGGAAGCCTTAAGAGCGCGCTGCCTTACGTAGGAAACCTCTGTTACGATTTCTCTCTTCCGTAACCAAGCCTCTGTTCCATATTTTATAAGAAGCTCTTTTAATCGCTACACGATCGTATTGTACGATGCGTAACCATCTAAACATCGATTTTACGATCCAACGAAATAAAAATGGAAGAATTAGAGCGGTGATGTGACAAAGAATATTAACGACAGTTATAAAAAGAATCCACGATTTATTGAAATTCGTAAAAGTAACGATACGGTATACGATATACGATGCAGTATGTACTTTTAGATACAAGATAGAACCTCGACGAAATCGTAGAACAGATTTTGATAATGTATACACACGTAATCGATACACGTATTTATGTTTAATTAATTATTTTATCAGTCGAGAACGTTTGATTGATATCTTTCGTTTGATATCTCGCTAGCTACGCTTCGAAATTAAAATTTCAAGTTAAAATCTTGGAAAGTATGGAATTGTGGTAAAGTTGAAAGCATCTCGGATAATACGAAACGCCGGATAACCGAGACTCTGCTGGTATATTTATCGTTTATATCGAGCCGAAATTTCGAGAGTCAAGAATACGATAGAGTATGTCGGTGAACTGGTGCTGATATCGGTTACAGCGATACGAAGCCAAAAATACCGTGTCGGTATTTAAAAACGTCAAGGTAACCTCGTGGTATCTTATCGAAAAAACAACTTTTTGGAAATTTTTTATACGGCGGCTTGTAGCTGACGAAACATCGATTGATTTTTATTTGGAACGTCAGATTTTGTCAGACCATCTGAAATAGCCAAAAGATCCTGACCACGGTTACATGGTACACCCTGTGTATAATTTTATATAAAATGTCTGACACCTTTTTAAAGAAATGCAGACGGAAGCGAAAGAAAGTAACATTAGAGATACCGTTTGTATAAAGTTGCAAAACCTAACTAAAACATGGTGCGTTTGCAGGTACCCTTGGAAGATCTGCAGCAAGCGTCGCAGATGTTGGTTCAGGCACTGGCAATACGTGAGAAATACATGAATAATTCCAAACAGAGCTTCCCTTCTATAACATCGCGATTTCTACGCAGCGTCGATAAGAGGCCAGTGAACAGCGACGACGAAGTTCAGCACGATGATCGTAAAGCCATCGCAGGTATTTACTTCAAATTCATAGAGTACTACGTTCTTAACGCCTGACGATCTTTCTCTTATCGAATCCCCCTTGTACGTCTTGTACGTCAAGTAATGTTCTCGACGTCTTAAATGTTCATGACGTAAAGTTACTTTAACGTATTGTTTCTCAAGGTAAGAAGTTGCAGTTAGAAGTTGACAGCGAAATCGTGGACGTTTGATCCGACGCATACATCGATGCACTGATCGAAGACGCACCTCTGAAAGGTCCTCCTCCCTTATTATCCTTCTTATCCTTTGTTTCAAACCTACTTCAAGCACTGGTTCAGACACAGATTGGCCAGTACAGTAAGCGAGTAACAAGGAATTTAGGCTATCGTTGAAGTCACCGACTACGGTTTACCTATATCGGATTTGTCAACGACACCAAATTTCACCGACGATAGCTTTGGCTGACAACAGCTTTAACCGACTGACGCTATTACCACAGGGAAATGAGAGAAGATTTTTGGCTTGAATATGTAGGCTTATTGCTGCAGATAATTTATAGATGACCGGATTAAAAATACCAACTGAAATCCAATACAGAGCATAAGCTGAAGAGCAATTAAATAAGTTTTGATTCGAGTTCAGTCAATTTATGTTTGATTTAAAACGAGCCAATCTCGAGTAGATATAGTATATACGGTACGTTCCACTGTGCGTCGCAAGAGAAATTTCGTCCAAACGTGAACGAAGCAGGTGATAAACTTGGCAAGCGTCCCGATTCTAACGCAAATGTGACAAGTTGTTAATGAACTCCATTAAAGAGACCCATCCGGTAAATTTAGTGAAAGAAATGCTGTTCCGTTCTCCTATTTGGCCGGAAAATCTAACAATTCGGATGTACTTGGCTGAACCGTTTTACTGTACCACTGGTGGTTTGCGAACAGGCAAATTATTTAGTAGTATGTTGTTTACTTGTTACTTGCCACTTGACTAGCTGTGTCTGAACCAGCTTTAACCCTGCTGCGATCATTGAATCTTGCTTTCAAACAACTTCAACGGAGAAAGACACTTCAACGTACAAATAAAAAGAGAAATCATGCACGTGAATAATGATTTTTTAACTATTTTCCTCAGATTTGAGAAATGCTCTCTAACGATAGAAAGATAGAACTGGATCTGAAATGATTCAAAGGACGTGCAGCAGGGTTAGATCATATCATCTTACATAGCACACGTAGTTGCTTTTCTGTCCATGTATCGATACGTATAAAAACGTTGAAATTTTCCAAAGAATAAATGAAGTACTGTATTACCTTGCAAGTAATTGCATATCGTAACTCGAGATGAACGATGTTTTAATACTTGTCCTCCCTAAACAATGTTACTATTAGATCATCCTGTGCACGCACCTGCATCTCGAGGAGATCCGTGGCAATGTGAATTTCCTATGGCAAAGAATTACATAATTGCTCCCGTTAACGGTGTCTTCAATTTGTACGCTAATGAGGAAGATTTAGCTAATGGGAAGCCAGTCCCTTACTCGTATCCTGACTTAGCCACTTTTGTCAGGGACATGAACCTTCTTTGCACGATGATCGCCGATGGTCCATTAAAATCTTTTTGCTACAGAAGACTGAGTTATCTTTCGTCAAAGTTCCAACTGCATGTGTTACTGAACGAGCTTAGAGAACTTGCCAGTCAAAAAGCAGTCCCTCATAGGGACTTCTATAACATCAGAAAGGTTAGTATGAGAGAGCCGGATGTACTTACAACTTACAACTAACAGCAAACAGATTATATTACGGATTTACATCATGAACGTTTTGAATACCGAAGAGATAATATACTTTTAAGAAGATTGAAATGTTTGTTCTATTAACTTCAGGTTGATACCCATATTCATGCAGCATCTTGCATGAACCAAAAGCATTTGCTCAGATTTATTAAGAAAACCTTGAAGAATCACGCAGATGAAATCGTCACGTACTCCAAGAACAAAGAAACAATGACTTTACGGGAGGTATTTCAATCGATGAATCTGACGACTTACGATCTCAGTGTTGATATGTTGGATGTGCATGCGGTAAGTTTCTATTGATATATCATACGTATGGGAAGATAAATTTCAGAATAAAATATTTACCCGGACTTTTCCTTTTTCTTTCAGGATAGAAACACGTTCCATAGGTTCGACAAATTCAACGCCAAATACAATCCAATCGGTGAAAGTCGTCTGCGTGAAGTGTTTCTAAAAACGGATAACTATTTGAATGGTAAATTTTTCGCAAGAATAATCAAGGAAGTCGCCAGCGATCTCGAAGAATCCAAGTACCAAAATGCGGAACTACGTCTTTCGATTTACGGCAAAAGCCCAGAAGAGTGGGACAAATTAGCAAAATGGGCAATTCAAAGCGACGTATATTCGGACAATGTGCGCTGGCTCATTCAGATTCCTCGGCTTTAGTAAGTTATTTAGCATATATTCAATTAATATTTCAGCTAAAATCATTCTAATATCTGCCGTTTCCATTTAGTGACATTTTTAAATTGAACAAATTGCTGACAAATTTCCAAGAGATAATGAACAACATCTTTCTTCCCCTTTTTGAAGTAACGAATGACGCTAATTCTCACCCAGAGCTACATAAATTTCTCCAATACGTAAGCAGATTTTTAACAATAAACGTTGATAATATTTGGAATTGGTTTGGTATTTTAGAATCATCGATACTATCATCGTTATAGGTAATAGGATTTGATTCAGTTGATGACGAGAGCAAACCTGAAAATCCTTTATTCGATAAAGATGTCTGTCCACCCCCAGAATGGGATGATGTTGAAAATCCTCCTTATGGATATTATCAGTACTACACTTATGCCAACATGACCGTCTTGAATCATTTTAGAGCGTACGTATACACTTTCTGCGACTAGTAATTGGTGTTGGCTCTTTGATTAGACAAACATTTGATGTAGAGTGTATTATTTATTAGGGAACAAGGTTTAAACACCTTCGTCCTCAGACCTCATTGTGGCGAAGCTGGTCCCATTCAACATCTTGTCTGCGGTTATATGATGGCAGAAAATATCTCTCATGGTCTTTTACTTCGAAAAGTGCCAGTACTACAATATCTATATTATTTAGCACAAATTGGGATTGCAATGTCGCCTCTTAGTAATAATTCTCTTTTCTTAAATTATCATCGTAATCCATTACCCGAATATTTAGCAAGAGGATTGTGTGTAAGTCTTTCCACGGATGATCCCCTTCAATTTCACTTTACCAAGGTCAGCGTGATGTAAAAATTGTCCGTTTATTCGTCTGAAATATTTCTCGCTTACGCCTCTTTTATTTACGTTATCTAAGTTGATAATAATATCTTTTTATAGGAACCGTTGATGGAAGAGTACAGTATTGCTGCACAAGTATGGAAGCTTAGTTCGTGCGATATGTGTGAACTAGCGCGTAATTCCGTGCTTATGAGTGGTTTTCCACACAAGGTATGCGTTCTACGGCTACTCATAAGGTAAACAAATTAACACCATATAACCATTTTGTCTTACTTTGTAGAGTAAACAATACTGGCTTGGGCCAAATTATACAAAAGAGGGTGTGGCCGGTAATGATATTACGCGAACGAATGTACCGGATATTCGGGTGGCCTATCGATACGAAACATTAGTCGACGAATTGTCGAATATTTTTAAAGTTGTCGAGAAACCCGAAGCCGTTCCATTTTAATCCATAGCGATAGTACAAAAGATCCTTGAACTAATATAACAATTATTCTACAATTACAAAATAGTATTTATAAAATTCGACGAAACTGCGATGAGAATTATTTATAAAATGAATCTTGTAACGTAAATAATTATGTGATGTATGCTAATAATTGTTGTCAACTTTTAATGATACTTTTGCAAGAAGTTTCTTTTGTCGGTTATTATTTAGATATCACTCGATAATGTATATTACAATAATGTTAATTGCATGATTTATACGTGATAATTTTCCCTTTAAGATGTTTTGATAGAGAAAACAAGGTTATTCTTAAGAGTAAATGTATAAACACTAAGTTATAAGAAAACGTCTTTCACTCAGGTTCCAAAATTTTAATGTAAAACAGGGAGAAATTAATCTCAAATTTTTCATATACGTTGACCAATTTAAAAATAGTTAGGTATTAGATGAAATTCCAATTTCAAGTGTTACTAATCTTTATTACATATATGTATGTGAATTAAATTAGAATTGAGTATCATACTAACTTTGTGTAAAAAAAATGTAAAATATTACAAAGCAGCAATTCATTTCTCATATTTTAGTCATATAAAAGTATGTCAGTTCAATCTTTTCAATTTTAACGTTATTTACTTACCTTTTGTACATTTATACAGAAATTGTGTATTTGTTTTTAAAAAATATATTTAACTCGAATATGGATAGTTTACTCCGAAGTAATATTTCTCTGTATAATATTTATATAATTTTTATCTTTACTAATATTAAATTGAAGGCACTAAATGTAGTACCTCTTGTAAAATAATTAGATTTATAGCAAACATAAAATTTATTTTCAGATCATTATTATGTAATCATTTCCTCCTTCGTTTTTTGAGACAACTTTGTGATGAACGAGCTTTTACTGGCAAATATATGATGATATATCAACATTCGTAACGAATCCTAATATTAAATATAAATTGTTGCTAAATAGAAATGATGTATGTATTGTATAAGGTATATCTTATAAAACAAAATATACTTGTACCATCAAAATAATGTTGCGTTTAAACTTAAAATATTTTATATCCCATGAAAATATTCTCGGATAATGCCACAAATTTAAAAGCTTATTGATTTTGCGAAATAAACCATATTCACATAAGATACCGAAATTATTAAATTACTATTTATATATATATAAATAGTTTTTTAATAATTAAATATTTTGTAGATAAACAGTTTTTTTATCTACAAAATTATAATTAATAGTGCAAATAAAATATATATATTTGTTATATAGTTTAGATTTGATGATTTTTATAATGTATTATATACATTACAGAAAATGTAGAAAATAGCACTGTCACAAATGACTTCACATATCCTTCTTAAGTAGAGAAAATATATACATATTATATGCACTTGTTTTATATTTATGTAGTTTAAGATTAGGGCTATAAATAAATATAACAAATATAAAAATTTGTTATTTATTTCTTGCAAATATTTCATCCATTTTGATATTATAACTTTCTAATCTGATCACTTTTTTAAATTAACGATTAGATTATAGATTGTAGAAGGTTATGAAATTTATTTGTGCCATAAAATTATCAAGTTATAAGATTATATATACAAGTTATATATAAGATTCATAGAAATCATGTCCGTAATAACAATTTTCTATTTATATATTTAAAATATTCAAATTACTTCAAATTGTTTATTCACAAAAAATTTTGTTTATGTAAAATAAAAATACGTAATTAGGGGAAAATAATGTATGTACTTATTATGTTTTCAATGATATACGTTATAGAGAAATAGATTTCACAAGAAAATAGAGAAAAATCGTCTTTATTTCTTAGTTCTAGTAGATGTAACTTGAAAAAAACAACAATGATTCTTTTTCTGTTTTCTTATTGTTACAATTATTACATTCATTCATAAGGCATTTTATTTGTTATTATATCATCTACCATGTTCGCTTTGCTTTGTACAGTTACATCAAACAACATATAACAATATCTAACAATTTTATTTATTATTGGGCTTTTTTAATCTTCTCCGTAGATCGCAGACTTTCTATCATTTTTGGTAATAATTCTGTAAATATTACTGTTCCTAGAAAGACTAAAACTGTACCAATCCAGTGGTACAGTGTGAAAGGATTTTTAAAATATATTATAGAAAAGATTAGAGATAAAAATTTTCGTAATGTTATGACTAAAGTCACTGTGAGTGATGTACATTCTGCAGTTAATGTAAAAACGGAACTAATGCACACATATCTAAAATTATTGTTAAGGATTATAAATTATTAAAATTTAATTGTATATATTAATCAAATATCAAAATATTAGTGAAAGGATACTGTGTGAGAACATTTCCTATAAGATATAGAATTAATTTTGGCATTTGTAGATTAATAGTTGATATCTTTATTGGATCTGATGCTAGAGCATACATGAAATGATCCCAAATATTAGGAGCCAATGTTAAAAAAAATGGTAAAGGTAGTAAATGCTGAAATCAGATATTTAATTATAGTATATGTATATAGTATATAATATAATGTGTGTATATATATATATACACATTATTTATATTATTTACTACATATTATATCCAGTTTAAATGTATACACTCTATATAAACGCTTTGGAAGAGAATCCAAATTAATCAAGTTTCTCTATTAAATGAAACAATTGTAATATGAAGACCTTTTCCATATTTTTAATAATTACAGAAATAATGCTGTATGTATATTTAAACTGAACATATTCTATAAATTTGTAAATGAGATAGGGAATTATACCGTGTAATATAAAGCTTCTCTTGGATTTTTTCCATATTTTTTATGCAATACTTCTTGATAGATACCCATTCTTGCAGATACAAATAGTGCAACTGTCAATAATGATATACCTAATATCCACCAAAACAAATCATCCCATGGTGTTGTAGGTACTTGTTCTACATTCTTGGCTTGCAAAGATTTAATTTCTTTGCCACTAACAATAGTACAAATAGCAATTCCAAGAGTTATCATAAATACTGACAAATATTTACTAAAAACATATCTCTTCTTTAAAATAATGATACCCATAATCATATTAGCTATTAGAGAACCCTAAAATTATTGAATATAAACAATAATTGCTTGGGAATTCAAATTTTGTAATATACTTTATATTTAAATACTTACAGCTCTGAATATCATATGTAATGGCATGGGTATATTAAAATCAAATGCATAATTATTACAAACATTTGCAACAAAAAACATTGTTACTAATATAAAGTAATCTTTTATTCCTATATTGGGCTTTACAGTCCCACATTTTGAAGTAAATAAAAATCCTTCTATCGATATAAAAAGGAACTGTGCAAATGTAATAAGATTTCCACTGCCTGGATCATCCCTGAAAAAGTAATTATTTTTATTTTGTCGATAATAGGTAATGTTTGATTTAGTATTTCACAATTCTAAGTTATATCGTTATAAAAGATGCAAGTTGTTATGTCAATAACTTTGAGAGTAGTATATAAAGATAATGTATAGAATATATCTGAAAAACAAAACGCAATACTAACTTAACAAGAAGTTCCAGGAAAACGACGTTGCTACAACAACCGAGGAACACGCACAATATCGCAATAGTTGCACGCATATTTTATTGTTTAATAAATATCACAGGGTTTAACCTAAAACCATCAGGCGATAGGGCGCTCCTTCGTATTACCAGAAGTATTACTATTCTACCACAAAATTATATGAAACGTGTTGTCTAATAACTGGTTGAGTTATCAGTAAGTCACGATACATAATAATCTCACATATCATTTAAACGTCACATAATTTCTTCTATATATATAGAAGAAAATAAAGAATGCAGTGTCAGTACATATGAAGGACTTTATTTATTTCATGGTCGTATACAACTAATGCGACCGTAGTCTTTAATAGTCTCCATACATACTATAACTTAATAGCCTAATATAAGTTATGTATCTTATATAAGATACGTCTTACGCAATAAATGTTCAAATCTATGTACAGCGAGAAATTTCATTTCTTATTTTTAATAAATAAAATTGTTTTCTACTGGAAAATAGTGACGATAGCTCTTGTTGCATTACCAAAGCTCATCTTAGGTATAGACAATATTAATATTATTCAAAAATATAAATTCGAAAGGATTCAAAAGTTAAAAAGAGAATCGGCCGCTTTTTCTAAATTGTGTTAAATAAAAATCATGTTGAAGAAGACTGTAAAAACAGAACACAGAGACTGTATAAAAAACTGATATTTGAAGCTGGCATAAAGAGCGAAATAATTATTATAGAAATATACTAATGTATAATATTGTGTGTGTTATATTATCTATTTATAAGTATGATGTTTAACTTTAATTAGTTTAAATTGTTAATTACTAGTTTTTAAAGAATGACATTTGTTTTTAACAGAGACTCTTAGAAGACAGGATAGGACATTTCTCTATCTTTTTCTATTTGTGAAAATTTTTAAATTATTGAAATATATTTATTAATAACAGTACGAATAATGAAATAATATATCGTAATCGTATTTTTACCAATACCATATTTTATTGAATAATAGCAACTATACGCGTATAAAATATAAAAACATTTCATTAAGAACATAATTTTATTCGTAATTGTTAATGAATATTGCCTTAAATATATTTTCTACTCATAAATCTTACCAATTTAAGTATTTAGATGAACTAAATTTTCGCGCGCTCATATGTGGAAATAGACGCTCTTATTGGTACAAAATATTGCAAAGTCAAATCGAGCATACCTATTGGTGTAAAATATTGCAAAGTCCCCACCACTCGTAATTTACGAAAGTTGCGTAGCGCGGGATGACATTTTACTGTTGAAATTTGTGAAACGGGCATCGTTACGTTATCCCATCATTATTATATAGTACTTTTATTTCGACGTTATCATTATTTCTACACTTTTACATATCTGCGTTTTACATAGCGTACTTTTATTTAATCATTTATTAATCACCATTAATCACCATTTTGTATCAGCATTTTAATCACCATTAAATATTATGAGTGCTTTCGACACTGCTAAAGACTAACAGGTCTGACTTATTTTGTTTTGTCCAGCTATTAAAGATATAAAAACTAAAATATAGATTTTGTTGTATACAATTAATTGGTTCAAGTTTTCTAATATGATATAACATATAAAAGAAATTTCTTATCAAGATAATTTATATGTTTCCACAATAGTTGTTAAAGATATATCATACGTCCTTTTCCCGCAACAGTGATTAGAACATTTTTTCCCCGAATAATAATTAATCTTTATTTTGTAACTGACTATAATTTTTTTCCTTTTTAGCATTTTTAAACACAAATATCGTTGACAGCAGCATATATTAATTCCAATTGTGTAAAATGGCACCGAAAGCACGAAAGGTTATATTTTGTCATCTTTAAAAATATATTTTATTAATTCATTTCTTTTAAATTTATGCATTTTTAAACTTATGGTTGAATATCAATATAATTGAACCATTCACATAATATAATACAAGAAACATGTTAATGTTATTTTCAGGAATCATTAGTACTATTAATAAATATTGGAATAACAAATCCAAATATAGAAAATAATCATTCCTTATTGGAGAAAGCAAAACATATTGCCAAGCGAAAAATTCAAAAAATGGTATTATAAAATTTTAATTTAATGTTATTTACTTTCAATTATTAATAGTTGGTATTTTTTAGATTTTCTTAACACCACATGATGAAGTTGCAATAATGTTAATGGGCTCCGGTGTTACAAAAAATCGTTTGGGTACAGAACATGTAGAAGAATTTACAGATTTTCAGATTCCAAATTGGGATCTTGTAAAAAAATGTATGGCTTTAAAAGGTACAAACCATTGTTCTAATTGGGTTGAAGCACTTGAGGCTGCAGTATTATTTATGAAAGAAAACACGTATGTTTAAATATATTATGATTGTACATGTGGAATAGTAAAAATGGAAATATTCTAATTCATATAATATCAATTACAATATATTTCTTATTTTAGTTTTCTTCCTTCTATAAGGAAAATCGTTTTGATGTCAGATTTTAATGAAGATCCAGATATTATTTCACAATTTCAAGCAGATGCAATTGCAGATTGCCTTTCAACAAACAAAATTATATTAATCACACTGTAAATATCTATTTTAATTTTGTTATATAAATTATTGTATATAATTTAATTTTATAATTTTATTTTCAGATCAGAATCAACTATATCACCTACTCCTACACTTAGTGAAACCCTTCTTAGAGATGTCAATGAAAAGGTTTTATCTATTAAACTATTTATTTTTATAATATATTACTGTGGATCATTATTTAATTTATTTTATTTACTAGATTAATGGTCACCATATAACATTTGACAATGCCATATCAGATATGAAATTTTATACACCAATACCATCAAAACCATTTCCATCTTATTATAGCTTAGAGTTACTTGATAAAAAAATACCAGTTGTTTCTTATGCTAAGGTAAGGAGAAATTGTGGAGCAAGAAATCATTTATGTGTATTATGTTATATTGTGACTATTGTAATTTAATATTGCTATTTCTATTAGGTAAGAAAAATAAATTTTCCATCATGGAAAAAAGCCAAAGGTGATCAAAAGCTCCGATCAGAAACAAAATACTTAGATAGACAGAGGGTTCCTTATACAGCAGATAACATTCAAAAAGGATACAAATATGGAGGAGATTTTATTTCAGTACCTGGTATATACTAATTTATTTTTATTACTATAAGTATTATAATCAATATATTATCATAATACATATATTTTATTGTAAATGTAGAGGGTTTAGAGAGAAATATGAGACAGAAAGACAGTGAAAGAAGTTATCGAATTTACGGGTTTACAGACAGAAATAATGTTGATTTGGAGTATTTTTACAAAAGTTCCAGTTCTGTTATTTTACCCAATGGTGAAACAAATGTATGTCTTAATATTTTACTTATACCAAAAGAATTTCGAATTAAGCTACATATCTATCTTGATTTTTTAGAATGTAGTGAAACCATTTTATAGCTTAGTGCAAGCAATGCATGAAACAAATTCAGTTGCTATTGTTAGAAAAATTTTTAAAAAAGGTGGCGTGCCTAGAATGGTTGCATTGTTTCCTTGTATTGATATTCCTGATGAACCATGGGTATTGTAAAATATATGTTTTTATTTATATATTATCTTTTGATATATTGTTTAATATGTTGTTTATATTTGTATACAGTGCTTGATAGAAATACAATTAGTATTTGCAGAAGATCGAAGGATCATGGAAACAAGATCCATGAAGTCCACAATTAAACAATTAAATACTCCACAAAATGAAGCTATAGATAGTTTAATAGATTCTCTGATGTTAACAGATACAGAGTAAGGATACTAACATTTTGGTATATGTAATTAACCATCCTCTATAGGATTACACATTTACATTACATTAAACAGAAATGATAGTCAGATTGATGGGTGTCAGTGTTTTTTACCAGGATGCGTCCCAAATCCTGGTATACAACATAGATGGGATATGTTATCGTACCGTGCTATTAATCCAGATAAACCATTACCGCCTGTGGAAAATTATTTAAAAGAAACTTTTGAAATACCATCGATAAAAAAAAGAAGTAAATGCCATCTGCAGAAAATTGCGGAGCTATTTCGATTAGAGAGTATAAATCCAAAAAAAGAGAAGTATATATATAAGCATTCTCTACACATATACTAAAGCTTTCATTGTTTGCAGTAATAAAAATATAGTAATATATTTTAAATGATATATTTTATTTAGAAGTGAGATGAAGCAGCAAGATAATATGCAGGTCAATGAGGATATCGATATCGATACCAAAGAGTCTAATAAAACAGAGGACATAGCTGATGTTGAAACTAATTTGTATAAGGAATCAGTTTTGTCTCTGGATATCTCAGATATTGATCTTGATGAACTGGTATAACAAGAAATAAAAACATATGTTACTGTGTATATATATATGTATATGTACATATTTGAATGTTTATCTAATGTATTCTATTTTTATTTTAGGCTGCTAACATATAACTTCTGCAACTTGCTAAATGATTTATGATGGATTTTTATGATATTTTAAGAATGTCTGAAAGGAAATCTAAGAAAATATCTTGAAATAATTAACAGTGTGTGAAATATTACACGTATATTATATTTTCTTAATAGGATACCTGTTTTACGAGAAATCGATAAAATCGACGTTCGCATCTAGTGTTCGTTGCTCAAACATCTGTCAAGAGCCGGATTATAGAACGTCAATTCAATGAACATCGAACATGGACTAATTATGGACATAGGTATGGAACAATAATTTTAAATGAGAGCTTACTATATGATAATGTTACCTATAGTTTGGCTATTACACTGTAAGGAATCAAAATTTTTTGTGGTTATACATGGTGCTTTATTTATTAAATAAAAATGGATAAAAGATTAAGAATCATTACATGTATAATATCCTATCATATTTATACTCATATTTTCATCTTGTAAAGTAAAAATATTATAAAATATCACAATATTACAATTATGTTTTCACTCCTTCACTCAATAAGTGCAAAGTACTTAATAACTAAGTATTATAGCTATCTAATAAGAAAATATACACGAAATTTAATATCACTTTCGAGATAACCAACAGTATTCTAGTCATTAGTTAGTACATTAATACAATGGGCCAACATTTTTCATTCTTTGCCGTTATAGATAAACGTCAACTAAAGAAACTTAAAGAAGCCCAAAAGTCCTTCTCAACGAGTTAGAACTTCAAAATAGTTATAATTGCAGCGAGAAACCTACTTACTAATAACAAAATTTTCATCAGTTAGGCAAATGGCTGTTAACATATAAAATTAGAGATACAATTGTAATAACTTAATGTGGGAACATTTGAAAGACATAAAATAATTGTGTAAAAAGAATACAAAAACTTTGATTATTATGACTCTTGAGCTCCACAACAATGTAATACAATTTGTACAACATACAGTCAATGCTTAATGTTTATGTAATTTACAGATAGATATTTCTTACTGATTATTATACAAATTCTATTAAACTAATTTCCTATGATACGTTTTTGCTCTTAAATAAATACGAATGACTGTCGTGATAAACATAAGAATATGACATAAATTAACATCATTATTGTTATCACAAAATATGGTCACTCTAACATTGATATGCAGAAAAAATCAGCCTTTTGCTTACAATTCAAAGTATGTATATATATATATATCATTATAGTGAAATGAAAAGATCGAAATAATATATAATAATTATATATTATTTCGATCTTTTCATTCACTATAATAATATATATATATATTATTTCGATCTTTTCATTTCACTCAGTCATTTATATTGCTGCAATAAAATTAAACAAGACTTCCCTATTTTCGTGGTGTAATTTTTAAACGAAGTCCATTAGCATTGTGTAATACCAATTCACTAGTGAAACGAAGTTGATCCTCTGTATCTAAGGACTTGACTTGGAAATTTTTCAATATATGCAAAATAAGAACTTTGACGATCATCGTGGCATATTTCCATCCTATACAATTACGAGAGCCAGCACTGAAGGGAATGAAAGCATAAGAAGGATATTTTGGTCCACTGGGAAGAAATCGTTCTGGTCGATAAGTATCTGGCTCTGGAAAATATCGAGTATCACGATGAAGAAGGAACGAATTTACGAGAACCGTCGAACCTACTGGAATCTCATGTCCCACTAGAAACGAATTGCTTTATTCAAATTTTCTATCACTGAAAACATATCTTAGTGTACATTTATACTTACAAATGGTAATAGGGTGATAGATCTGTCTTGCGATGAGTGGTGCTACTGGGTAAATTCTCCAAGATTCTTTTATACACGCTTCTAACCACGTTAATTTGCTTAGTATATCTAGAGATAATTCTTCCGTTTTTGCTATCTCATAATATTCCTCAAGAATTTTTTCCTAAAATGAAAGGTGACGAAGTAATATAGTAATTTAATAATTAGGGGACATTTACTTATGTTTATATTTATTACATATCGGGAAAATATAGAGAAAAACAAGATATTTATACGTTGTAAATTTCGTTATTTAGAAATTGTCGTAAGCATTTTACACACTTTATTGAAAACCAATTATATATAACAATACATAATTCCGATATGCGTATTAAGTTTATCCATCCAAGTGTCCTCATAATTTAGTACAACAAATATATACATAAGTAGAGATTATTAATCTACAACGAAATCAATAAATATGTAAATTTGTAATTTTCTTGGAAAGCCACATGTGAAAAAGTTTTGCTCTATATTTTCAACTTGTTTTTTCATGTAAAACTATCTCTTCTCTAATCGTATCATCGTTTGCAGGACATGTAGAAGTATGCGGTGTAAAATTACCTGGTACTGAGGATGTCTTCCTAATGCATACAGGAACCAGGATATGCTAGTCGCAGTGGTATCATGACCCGCGAACATGAACGTATTTACCTCATCACGGATATCAACGTCACTAAGTACTTCTCCATCTTTCGATAATTCCAACAACAAGTCTAACAGAGCTTGACGTTTATGAGACCGTTCATAGCAATTCCCATCCTTTCTGGCTTTCCACTCGGCTTTTCTTTCCGCGATTATCTAGGCATATTGGATTTAAAATTTAGATAAAGTTAAGTTAATTAACAAGTTATTTTCTACTGTGCGTTTATATTATGGATTGTAAAGGTCTTGTCGAATTTTCCGAGCAAGAGAAATTTCATAAACGATAGTGATATAAATATCGTACAGAGATTAGTATTTTTCAAGAGTAAATTACTTTAGGGACGCAAAATTATTGATTCTTAAAATTGTCGTCATATTGCTAGTGAAACTAATTTTTCAAAGTTCAATTTAATCCTCATATGTGCGGATCAAGCAGATAATGGCTAGAAACCAATATGACGTCAAATACACTTAATACTCGAAACATCTCGAAAACTGCAAGATGGCATAAGAAGTCAACAATTTTGCATCCTCTAATTATCCCGCATCTTAGATTCAAAATTTAAATAAAGTCAAATTAATTAACAAATTATTTTGTACTGCTTGTTTATATTGTGCATTGTGCAGGTTATCGTATCGAGCTTTCCAAGACAGGTTGAATAAATGAAAATGACATAAACAGGTTTTGTACAGGTACTAATATTTGTTGGATTACGTATTCAAAGAAAGACAAATTCAACTTTTGGAGGTTAATTATTTATCTACAAAACTAAATGACAGTTTTACGTTATGTAGTTTATGCGTTATGGCAATGCACCCGAGGATCATAAAATGCATGACGAGTGTAGGACGAGAATGTGACTGTGAGTATTTGTGAAATATGATTTTTTACTGTAAGGTATAGATACGTACATTACAACTCACAAGTATTTGGACATGCATGTTAGTAAAATATATAAATTAATAAGAAATTAATGGTCACAAGCAATACGTATTATCTTTTTGTGAAACCAGCAGATAATAAAATATGAAATGTGGTTGTAGAAGTAAACTTTGACTTGTAGAGAACTTCTTTGAATTCTGGTTATAGAAGCAATATAATGATTCGTGTAGAATTTCATAATGAGGCAGAACAGAAGTTCAAGTTAAGATTTAACTGTATTTAACTGAAATGTAGAAGGAAAAATGATATGTATTTACTTTGTTAATGAATCCATGAGTAACACGAAGTGCTTGATCGTACTCTTTACCCCAGCTTGTTAGCTTAAAGATCGGGTCAAAAGACATCCACACATTTAGAAATCTTCTTTGCGAGATGGAAGCTAGTCTGGAAGAAGTATATGTATAAATGACATACTTGACATTTGCTCTAATGTGCATTTAGTAGAAAATACTCTTACGTGTTCACAGCGAGCACATATTCGTTTTCAAAATTTTTTTGCGCATTAATGTTACATCCCATGGAACTATCTGTAATGTTAAAAAACGGAGATGTAAAATTTTCTTAAATATTTTTGTTTCCTTTTTTAATATTTTCCTCAGAGTAATTTACAATTTGTTTGTACAAACATTCGGAGTTAGGGCGGATATTATGTTTAAGATAATTCGTGAGAATTAGTTGTACGATGCTGGTTGCACGGAATAAAGTACGTAATGTAGGGATTCAGACTAATAGTAAGAATCGGGAGTTTTTCACAATTCATCCCTTTGACTAAGGTGACCATAGTCGTGAATGAGGATTTTTTTAAACTGATTCCCAGTGTACCAACCTGTCTAACAATAAGAAAGAGTGCAGTAAAAGCCTATTGTTTAAATTGATGAAATTATTCTAATCTGGTTAACTTCTTTAAACGCTCTCGAACAGCTCTCGGAGGTACAGTTTTTGAATATACGTAAATTAATTTATCCTTCTGTGTCAAATCGTTATAATGGTAAAAGACAAAAGTAACTGAAAGATAAAATAAATGCAAATGCTTTCTGTATAATTATTCGTATAGTTTACACGTAGTAAAGTGATATGTAGAGCATATTACTTTTTTATATTTATCGTATAGTACCAAATTGATACAAGGGACGAATTAACGTTAACAAAATTCGATTATAGTTGAAGGAGGCAATGGGAACGTTTGATTCTTCGTTGTTTGAAAGATGTCCCGTGCATAAGATGCCACAAAATTGGGATGTACAAAATTTTTTAAGTGACATACATATGTTATCAAGAGGAAATGGCTATGTTGCTCACAACTCGTCACTGGGGATCAGACGAATCATTTAGTTGCTTTAGCAAGACATTCGTGAGCAAATTCACAAAATCACAAGAAAAGCCGAACAATGACAAGTCAGTTTCGGCGTCCGATCATCTGCCTGAAGACGTTTCTCGCAAACAGCTGGCGAAACGGAATGCGTTGAATGTTGCATCGAAAATTGCAAAATCGAAGATGACTAAGGCCTACAATGACATCGTCTTGGAATCTAGTCACGTAGGTGTACGGCTTCGATCACGACATCATAATCGATCGATCATGACATCTAAAACCATATCTACGTTGAAAAATATGATTTATAGTGAAACTCCGCTTATATGAGTTTCATTTTCCACTAAAGAAATTTTAGTAACGCCTGATTAACCGAACTTTAGCCAAAGTCCTATTACTTGAACTATCGCGAAGCGTCGATCCACCTTTATGTTGATTCCTTTTCTGCATCAGGTAAAAGCATCGGCACTTCTATACGAAATAACAGATCGCACTAATCAGTTAGCCCAACCACGCGTTCGAACCATTGAAGAAAAGCTGTCTCAGACACGGCCGAATTCAACGCAGATTCCAAAAGCATCGTCACGTATTATTGAACTTTCTAAGCCACGGATCTCTTATCAGTATTCTCCTAAACCAATTGGATACGTTGCGCCTGGTGCTCTCACGGCCGTCGGTTGGTATCTTTTTCTTTAACGCGCTTCTCGTTGAAATAATTTTTAACGAATTTGTTTTCTACCACTTTCTATATTGCTCTTTAAAAACTCTGACTGCTCTCTGTTATTTCTGATAGTTTGGGACATCTTTGGCGATGAAATAATTGTACCAAACTAATAATATAACGGTTGACTTAAGTTAAATTCAGTATTCGATTCTAATCGTTCAATTGCTACTGTGAGATATGTTGATCGTTAAATAACTGGTAATTTGGATTTTTTTGCTAGCCACTCAGCGTATAATTGAATTATCGAAACCAAAAAAGAAGCGGAGACTGAAAGTGTCGAGCAAAAGAAAATCAAAATTGCATAATGAAAAGTCACGGTAATAACGAAATTGAAATTTTCTAATTTTTTCGTATAGTATTACCATCTTTGATAAATAATAAATAATGCGTATAAGCGCAATTATTATGAATCTAGTGGCTTTTCCTCCACATTTTTTGCATCTTTCTTTATGTTCATAAAAATAGCGATAAGTCTTTCTTAATTACCTGGCACTAATAAAATAATGTTATATATGAATATTAATGGGTAGTATAAAGAGGAGGATAAAACTATTCTTATTCATTAAAAAAGTACAGTATTACTATACAGGATAGTCACCGTAAGGCATTACAAACTATCTTATCTGCTTTTAGTAGAAGCTACAAAATTCTTATTTACTATTTTATGGTGCATTAGGCTCTTTTTTAAATTAGTAAATATTAGTATACTTTCCTTAATAAGGAAGAGTTGAATAAAATGACACATATGTATTTACGTTTTCTAATAATTTATTTGGAAGCAAACAATGTTTGCTGTAGGTATTAATTTTTTCTTTTCCGACGTATAATTAAAAAGACGCGATTAATCTTGCGCTTTGAAACAATACATACAATTCTAAAAATAACGTAGTTAATTCAAATGATTGCGAGTAAGGGAGGCGTATAAGTTAACTGAATTATTCACGTTGCGTATCTGATGTAAAAATAAATCTTGTTATTACAGAAGTTACGTAAGGCGCGGTAAAAAGAAGTTGGACAATAAATACACTGCGTTGCTTCGTCATAAGAATGATCGAAAAATGAGGAGCAAGAAGAAACAATTGAAAACTTCAAACTCTGACAGGACCATTATTATGGTTGGCTTGAAATTGAAGGATGATAAGAAAACTCGTCGACATTCCTGACTACTGAGAACGAAGCGTGATGTTTTCTCACTGTCGTTCGCAGTTTCATAACACAGTCGCTGTTTCTAATTGTGCGTAATGAATTTTCCACCCGTATGTAATATTTTAATGTCTACTTATACATGATAATAAGCGTTGTTAAATCAGCGAAATTTACAAACTAATTTATTCTAGCAATAACTCTATAAATTTTGTATAGTATGTTTTGTACGAATAATTATTCGATCACTATGAAAAATTACCGGTGGAAATAGTCATCCGTGATGGCGATCAATACTGATTGCATCATATGCACTTTGGAATGCAGATCTGTGATTATGCTACAATACGCACAATCGATTTGCGTTTCTCCTTCGCTTTATTTGAAAATATCGCGCTAGATATATATACAGTGCTGTGAATAATTATAGACTCAAACACATTTTCTGCATTATTTCCTCAATGTTTCCATGAAACCACATATCATGTCTGGATATGCTAAGTAAAATTGTTTTTGTAAAGAGTAAATTGAACGCTAGAGGATATCGGGAGATGTTATATGACGAATTATTGTCTTTCTTAATCGAAATAGAAGACAGAAAGATAATATTTATATTTATATTATGATTTATGTTATAATATGGAATTATATATATACGATTTTGTTGATTTTTGTTTTGATATTGTGAAAAATCAAAAAATGAGGTTGAGTTTATAATTATTCACGGCATTGTATGTATTATGAAATGTACTCCCATAAATTTTAAAATTAATTTTCATAGTTCATAAACTAATGTAAATTAGTTAGGGACAGTCAAGAACTAGAGCGACGATACGCAATATTGAGTAGTCTTACCGCATATTATATCCAACGCCGCTCGTTTGGCATAAGGAACAATGTCGAATTCTGGTTTATCGACTTCCTGATTTAGGCATGAGATTAATATTTCGGCTTCTCTGATTGCCGTCTTCAAGTATACTTCTAGAAGACCACTGTGGAAGGTTGGTGTTAGCAATTTCCTGCGAAAGTGCCATTTCTCACCTAGAACACGATGGACGATTTATTACGTTTAATTTTTCATTCTTTTTCTCTCGGTTATTCTTGTGAAAGGTTAAAGAAATTAATGAAAAGGGTTTAAATTAAGAGTCATGACGAGAAAATGGTTAATGGTGTACTGCTGGACAAGAAGATAGCAGGTAGCATAAATCTGGAAAATTTTATTGAATAACAAACAAAAATACAGAGATATATTTCATTATCTTAGCAAGTTAACTTAGCTTTTTATAGTTTTGAGGTGGAAACAAATATTTTTTTACAAATATGGTAAGAATTTTCAGTCGGTCAAAATGATAGTTCAAACGGTGTTCAAAAGCGAAAATTTACTCATGTTTATCAAAGATTACCATGTTAATATTTCGTGTAGCTTCCTTTATTTTTTACAACTGCTACCATTCTGATTTGTAACGATTTAAATAGCACTTTGATTTCACTTTGACCTATTTTTTCCCATTTGTGGGCAATGCAGTTTTTCAAATTATTTATATTCTGAAATTGCCGTCCATCTTCATAAAGTCTTCTTGCGAGCATATCCCCAATAATTTTCTATTATATTTAGGTCAGTTGACCTTGCTGGCCATTGTAAAACATCGATGTTTTTCTCCAAGAATTACTTCTTTACCGACCGTGCATCGCGTACCGCGGTATTATCGTTTTAGTGTACAAAATTTTCCCCCGCGATGTGCACCGCACGTACTTGTATTTGTTCGCCAATCAAATCAATCAACTTTTTAGTATTCACTTTTCCCGGAATAACACACAGCTGCACTTGCACCATCAATTTGTTGGCAACTTGCAATTTTTCCTCCCTCTGTAAATCATGGTAATAATACTTCCACCTATTTGGGCCATCTAAATTAAACTTCTTTACACCCGTGAAAATAACATTCCTCCACTTTTGCAGCCACTTTGAATGCTTCTCGGCAAATGCCAGCCGTTGCTTCTTATGCTCATGTGTTAACTGTGGCTTTGTCTTTATTTTCTTGCGTTTAAAATATTTACTGTCTTGTAAAAAATTACTATCTATGGTATTTACTCCAGTTTCCTCGACAATCTTCCTAGCACTTTCCTCTGAAGTCATAGCTGCTCTTAAAGTCGCTCTCCTTTCGTTGTACGTTATCTTCCTAGGACGTCCCGTACTTTTCCGTTTTGCGTAGTTTTCTGGATCCTTTACAAAATGACTCACTACTTTCCTCTCAATAATCTTCGCAGTTTTTCAAATAGAATATTTCTCTTTGCAAAATTTGCAAATAATTTCCTTCTCCACGACTCAGAGTATCCGATTACCAGAACAAGTAGATGCTATAAATCTGACCGTGTCAGTGGTTTATATACAACTGGCAATGTTCTTTTTTTCTGTCTGCAGAATCGTCATATGTTTTTGTATTTAGATTAGTCTAAATAATCGCGAAAAGAAGAAAATATGTTTACACTTAAATCTATTAGTATCAATTTGTATCACCCGTGTGACGATGCGCATACGAGAAATATCGCGTTTCTAATCGAATGCTATCAAAATGTACAACTTTTCTCTTGTCCCGGGAGATATGGGAAACTTAGTGAAAGGGTAGCTTAGATTTCAATCCTCTGGTGATAAGACGGCGAACTACTGAAAGTAGGTCTTTCGGTCTTCTTGTTCATTTATTTTAAATCGGCTGATTTACTTACATTCCAAATACTAAGTAGTAGCTTCTAGTAATTTTGAAATTTTTTTTGATGGAATTAAAAATATGCCATTTGAAATTTATGGCCATCTGTCACTATCAATGCCAAGCAGCGATATACAAGTATACATGGATATTTAATCGACTTTTTTTTTAATTGATCACAAGATAAACTTCTATTCTCGGAATCTAGATTCTTAATTCATTTTTATGAGTTTTATGAGTTTGGAAACATGAATTTGATTAAAAAAGAGCTGTTATGTCATTCAACGTTTCTTCAACGTGATCAATTCCTCGCGTTCGCGCAATTTCGCTTCGGGTGCAGGTTAAAATTCTGAGGAATATTTTGTTCGAGGTACCGTAGAATATAAGAAATATTCAGATAGTAGAACGTTATAAAGAACTCGACTCGAGTTCGTTCGTCACACAAAATTTTGCTACTGGTTGTCTGGCTGGCTGAAATTTTTCAACCGAAAAAATGCTGGCATGCAACGGTTAAATGTAGCCTCCAGAAATTAGTGGCCGGCCAAGTAGATCGGGCTGATTCGATCTACCTGTACATCTTTTTTTTCCATCGCTTTCGATCGTATCGTTTCTTCTTCGCGTGAACCTTTGGGCGTAGGTAGGTTTCACATGTGCAAAGATATAACGTGCTATGGTACTCGACTAGATGCGGAATACTGTTTCTCGACAGTTGAATCGCTAATTAGTATTTGGCCTGGTCTCTCGACCAATTTTTCTTGAGTCTAAATTGAAAATATTTGTTGACAATAGCAAAATACGATTGGACGAGAAATGACCAGAAGAGCGAAGCAGGATTATAACTATATAATAGAAACTTGCGGATCGTATTAATGGTTCCTTGTAGTACTCACCAGTGCTTGTTACCAAACCGGAACCAAGCCAAGGTCGTAAGTATCCATACTCCAAGCTTTTATCGATGTGAACGCTACTGCTTAGCAGTGGCTGTATCGCTTCTGCTTTGTAGAGGAAGATAAACGGTCGCATGCCTACCCAAACCAAATACATATCTCCTAACTCTTTTCCCCATTTCAGCATCTTTTTGAAGGCTTCTGTAACACATAAGCGTCCTTTCTTTAATTCTAAACACGACGAACAAAATCTTTAATAAGAGTAATATCTTTTTAATTTTCCTAGGGAAATTTTTATCGCAGGCAGTTCGTTGCGACTTTTTGTTATCGACCAACTGATATCGAATTTCGGTCGGTAATTTGTAAATGTAATGCACAATGATAAGTTATCGGTTGAAAGTTCAATCAATGTGATTGGAATACAATTCAGAAAATAAACAGGGAAGCTGTATGTTTTATACGATATCGGACGGCCTCGTATTGCTTCTTCGACTCGCCAAATAGCGAAGAAATATCGAATAGACGCATCCTCCGGTGAGGAGGGTAGATTCTCGCGTAAAATTTTTCTTTGGGCCATCTGACATGCGGATATAATCTTGAAGTACAAATGTAATTTTTTTTATTTCAACTACAGTTACGCTGCATGATATAATAATGCTACACGCTGCTACACTGGATGTTCCTTATGTTTTTAGTGAAATCCATTCAGTGATGTTTGAATGGAGCCAGGGAGTGGGGAAAGAAGACTCGATAAACAGACTTTTGCTCACATCGGATTCTCTAATATCGGGTTTCAGAAAAATTGCAAGTTATATGCAGTTTTTGATCTTTGTCCCGAATCCTCAGACGGTGGATTTCGCTCACATAATCGTACGACTATTCGACCTTGTTTTCGAGTTATAGCGAGTTTTTCCTTTATCAAACTAAATCTGCATACCTTCACATTTAATAATCTGGCATTTATTTATTTATGCGTGAGATACTAAGACGAAGAATTAGAATACAAGGTTCAATGTCAGATATTGCGTTCTGCTTGTAAATAAGGTAAATCACATTAGCTCAGCTGCTTCCTTCTATCTCCTGCTCCCGCCCTGTGTAGGATTATTTCAACATAAAACTCGCTGTAACTGGAAAACAAAGCCAAGTAGCGAAGTCTGTATAGCAGACGTGTATTATGTGAGAGAAACTTTAGGGACTTTGAAGCACTGATTGGAGAACTGCACCGAGATGTGGGAATGAAGGGCCTGCAATATAGAAGAGGAATTATTAAGAAGCGGGGAAAGAAGAAGGAGACAGTTCGTACAACAGAGTAACAGGACAAAGAAGAGATTCACGAGGGTCTCGAAGGAAATATTCTTATCTGAAATGAAGTGGAAGTCGAAAGTGTCGCAGTTTTGTAAGATCGTCGATGTTTCCATGTGATTTACAGCGGTCGTTGACCCCAGACATCGTTCGTACAGAAACAGACTTTTTGCAGTAATCATCGCGGCCAATCAAGTTATTGTCGTATCTCTAAGCTCGTTTCAGCCTCGTGGCGCGAATTACCTACTTGTTAAGAAGACGATGCACAGCGTTTGAGAACGATTGTTCGATCCGGAAAAAGTTATAATATGTTCGCCGTTCTCTATTATTTCATTCTTCCTCCAAGTTTCTATATCCTTAACGATCCATAACTACCTATAGAAATCGTTTAAATAAGATAGTATGTATGTACAGGGTGTCATAAAAGAAGCGCTATCATTTTACTCAGAAATAATTTTTAGCTAAAATAAGATAAATACGTATGTATATTTTTATTAGTCCAGTCTTTCCAATTATGTATGTGTGAGATAGGACATTGGCCAAATGATTTTCACTGCTTTACAAATTTTAGAGAACCGACAAAAATATGCCACAATGGGAAACAGTAAAATATCACGAAACGTACCTAGACAAGAGGCTAACAAGGGGACACCACGTATGAAAGAAGATAGAGTAAATGAAAATAAAAAGAAAACAAACTGTTAATCTACAAAGTTATCGGAAAACCTATCTGGACGTACGGCATCGAATTACGAGGAACAGCAGCTGACAGCCGCATTAAAGAAATGGGATCAATGCAGCCGATCATACATGGCACAGTTGTGAATGCTTCGCGGTATGTTCGTAACGTTGACCTCGGAAAAATCCTGGGTATGAAGACAGTCGGAGAAGAAATGGAATGCTTTGCGAACAAGTAGCTAGTTGCTACAAATAGCTAGCAACATGTACGCGTTAAATTCATCTGGAAGATCGCTGAAAGCACATCCGGGTAAGAGAAAGAGTCTTTTCCCGAGGAAAAAGTCTGCCTAGGTCAAGAGAGCGAGAGAGTCAGTGAATTTAATGACATTCTGTCGCAGTTTGGGAAACATTTCTTTCAAGATTATAATAGTATCGCGCGTCGTATGAGATGTAGTCCCATCCTGTTGAAACCGTATGTTTTCCAAGTATCTGACCGACCCAATTCAGGCGAGAGGAACATATCGGGTTGCCGATGCGTTCCAAGTTCTTAAGAACAACGTCTGGTGCAATACGGGAGGATCGTTCGCACAACTCTCGCTCGACTACATCGAAGACCAACTCAACACAACCGAGTTTCTCCGAAGCGTAAGGCAAGTTCAGAAGAAACCATGGGATACAGGTAGATGTTTGCTCGTTGAAGTTGTATTACAGACTGACGATAGAAAAAATGGTGGAAGTTAGGCCAGTTGCTAGGCCAGTTGCAAGGGGTGTGCACACTCGAATTTCCTGACTTGGCATTTTCTCGAGATGGATGAGGCGGAGAGAATGAGTAATCGATGAGTGCATATTTCGAAGGAAGAGAAAGTCAAAGCTAGCCCTAACCTAACCCTATGTCGCGGTCATATCAGGTAGCAACAGGCCCTGAGGCGACCGCTCGTGACGTTCGGGTGCCCGGTTAACGGTTCGCAGGCAATTAAATAATAAAGCGTGCCAAATTTAGGAAAAGAAAAAGAAGGTAAGCTGATTGGAAAAAAAACTCCGCGTCGTTGGTTTTTCCTGCGTTACGAACAGTCTAGTTGATTACTTAAACTATCTCTAAAGATTGGATGGCTTTACCGAATGAAACATTTGTTGCAGCGCCACAATACGATTGTCGTTACACGCTATTGTCTACAGATTCGATATTTCTGAAAATGTTGCAAAGAGAAGGAACAAGACAGGTTCAAAGCAGAAAGACTAGTGTTGCAATTCTAGTAAAAGAGAAGTGGCTGTACGCTGACACTGACCGGACGTTGACCGGTAAAAATGCAACGCGAGGCCATCGAGTAGTAATGATTCGTAACAAAAAGAGCAAGCGTACTCTCGTAGACCTTGGCACGAACGAGACGCTTACGCTTTCCTTCGGATCATGGTGAATTCGAGTCATCGCCACCGTTTGTTTTCTCTGGTACGCTAGTGGTGTCATCGTTCATTGGGAACGTACTTGCTAGTCTCTACGAAATTTTATCTAAGTTATGTCACACTAGGATAACGTTCCTTCGTAATTAATTCACTATTGATATAATACCAAGTATAATTATGTGACAGATACATGTACATATTGATTGCACAACGAACTATTTATATTTATACATCATGTACGGTTTATATCGGAACGAGAGTATTGCTCGTTAAACGATTTCTTAAAATCATCGTTATTGCTAAGAACTTTTTCCTTTTTCGCGCCACGTGTAATTGCATACAAGAATCATAACGTTATTCAGGCCGCGAACGACCTCGACCCGCTTTTTTCTTCGTCTGGTTATGCGCGACAGGCTAACCATTTATCTTTAGCGTTCAGCGGGCCGAGGTGGATAAATCCTCCTTTCTTTTTTCCTCTTTCTTTCTCGTGACTTTCTGTTTGTTTCGCCAGTGCACGGATGAACGTCTCGTTCGCGAGCGCCTTTCCCCAACCGAATTAAAAGTCGTTTTCCAAACATCGAACTTTATCATTCACGATGACCACTTTCGGTACGCGTTGAAAATGAATTATTAGACCGATGCGTACGAGAAACCGTTTCTTCCAAGTTGCAACTTCGCATGCCAGTACCACCCATTCGGTTTTCGGTAATTATTTTCATGATTTTCGAACGTGTTACCGGCTGCATCACTCGGCCATAGTTTCTGAAATATCCGCCGAGAATTCTGCCTATACTTGTGCGCCAAATTAAAATTAAAATGTTGAATTTTTTCAACATCAAAGAGATACCAGAACATTATCGATTACTGGCGCTCACGTGTGCGCTTTAAAAGATACTGTGATGCAGCGTCCTTCTTAGACCGATACCATTCGATAGATTGTAGAAATTCATAATTCAGTGTAAAATTATTAGATAATTCTGGAGATAATGAAACCAGTTTACGAGTAGGTATAACCATTACGTTATTATACCATGTTTGTTATAATGCTCGTTTATTTAATCAAAAAAAAAAAAAAAAAATTTACCCATCCGTAACTTTGGAACAAAAGGGTTGATAATAATACAATATTTTTTAATCTTACGTAGATATATCAGGCGTATGTAACTTTTGTAAAATTCCATTCTATATCTTCGTTTTAGTTATTTCTTTTATGGGAGGAAGGGCAAAGGTGAAGCGCAAAGATAGCTTTTATATAATATTTTTAGATTATATTTTAACATATTTAGGCTAAACTTCCTTTTGGGGTAGCAAATCTTTTTCTGAACTGTCTTCGCGCGATCTAATAGTATCGACGAGTAGAATCGCAGTGCAGCTTCTAAACGTCGAAATTCATTTGTTCAGAAATTATGTCTTGTTAAATTTTGGTACTTTTAGCCCACTCTATCGTTTATAACTTACCCTATCTTATGCATTGAAGATAGACCGTTAGTGACATAAGATAGCGTTAGTCTCTGTTGACATTACGAACATTATCGCCGTAGTATTGGCTGGGCTATTAATTCTCCGGTCTCCGGAAGACCAAACACGTTGTCCAAAATGATATTTACCAAGTCGATTCATATATCGGTCGCGATTTTTAAATTGGTGTACTAACGTTTAAGACTATTTGCCATGTTGACTCATATATTGATTACGACTGTTAAACCAATGGATTTCTAAGCTGAGAATTGTTATACAGAGTGTGTCATAAACGTGGAACCTACTGGAGGAGTGCACAGGAGGTGCAAGGGCAATGACAAAGGTTCATACGAATCCGTGTTGCTATCTGACGTTGTTTCTTTGTTGAAAATTGCAAAATTCTTCAACACGCCGGCTGCAAGTTTGGACACAGGCGGAGGATAGCCACTTGGTACGAAGATAAACTGTTGCGGACCATTGAAGCAGAAAAATGGCTATAACTTTGAAAGAAGGTCGGATGGGACACGTGTCGACGCGAAACTTTTTCATTGCTTCTCTGCCTCGTGTCCACTCGTCGAGTAGGTTCCACATGTTATGACACACTCTATATTTCCTCCTTATTCACCAAATACTATCGGAAGATTAAAAAGAGAGTGGCGCCCTGGAACGAAGTTTAACCGCAAACTCTTGCAACGCGTAATTCTTCAACCGATGGATTCCGATACTTTGAACCGTTATATTTCGTCTATATTTATCGATCGCTATCGGATCATGCAAAAAAGGTATGAAAAAGAAGTGGCGTCGCGAAACAAAGTGGACGATATTATGAAATAATTTATATTCGTTGGATGCAGCAGAAAGATCCGTATGGTTAACATTCTCGCTACGCTATTTTACTATATGTTAATAATTGTATGTATATAGCAATACCAAGCAACGTACGCGACTATCTACGAAATCCTTCACTTTGTTACTATAAATCATACGTATTTACAATGAGATAATTCCCGATATCGCATTTATATATTTAGATGCTCTCTTTTAATCTCTCTTATGGAAATAAGTGTATTATTCGAAGATAAGGTTGGATAAGTTCGCGGTTGATGACAATTCCTTTCGGCATCGTGTTACACGAAACTACGTAATCGAACCTGCCGCATATTTGCCGGGGGTATCAAGTGCACCGCCGTACTGCACCAGTAGCGCACCAGCATCGCGCAATTTAGCTTTCACCTTAAGGTATAAATTACACGTTTACCTGTCGTTACACGACACCGAAATACCGACCGCGAGTGTCTCCGCTCTCGATATCGGTGCATCTGCCTGCATGGTCAATGGCGCGAATTTCTTTGATGTCGAGGTTATCGCAATCTTGTACAAACTTGGAAATAACAGTAAGTAAATACGCGAGCACGCAGAATTACGTACGTGGTCGAATCTCACGGATATCTCCGATATCTCGTATTTTTGAGGAATATTTACCAATGTGATATATTCGACATATAATATTTATCAACGTGACGATCTACTTGTTACAAAAATGCTTGAATTATCGAATTTTCTAAGCTTCGTATTTCGAACAAATACGCAACAAGTAACGAAAATGTGTTACGTCAAATACGGCGTGTATCATAACGCAGTAATCATGCACACGAGTGTACATATATGGTAATATGTACACACAGCAATACTGCAACAGTTACGCTCGCGTAAAATAACGCTCGTGGCTACCTGTTGAATTATTTTATGCAAAAGTACGTTTTTCAGAGTATTATAGTATTATTGGACGCGCTAAATTCATCGAAATCTACGGTCTTGTAATATGAAAACAGGTTATTGCAATTGTATCAGACTGCTTAAAACGTTAACTCACATAACGCTTAATTCAGTTGCCTCACAATTTTTTCACAAACTATCTGCGACAGAGTAATTTATTGCTTTGGCGGGGCAAATGAAAAATGTCAGAATAGATTATATTTGACAGTGGTCAGTTGTGAAAACGAATTTCTTCGGGATAATCTATATCACGAGTGCCATTCGTGTCTGTCACATTTGAACCATAATCTACAATTTACGCCACGTGTATTACTCGACTTTGTATAGCAACGGATTAAGAAACGACACGTATCAAATCGTCACGGAAAAGATCGTGTAATTCAGCATTTTCATACTTTATATGTAAAAACGGATTTCTTAAATTTACTGATGCGTAAGGTATATTTGTAGCGCGGGAACGACGAGACGAGGGCTAGATTTCTCTTGGGAAAAAGATTCTTCTAGCCACTTTACGCAACGCATTAAGTTTTTAACTAACAATAAAATAAACGGTTTTGTAATTAATCTTTTGTAGGAATATTCCCAGTTTGATTAGTTTAGGCTAAGAGTTGAATCATATATAGATAATGTAGCAAACAACGTATGGTAAAAATTGAAAGAAATTGTAAGAAAGTCTCTACGCCTTATGCTACGAATAGCCTAAGTGGACGATGTTTCAGAAAACATATCGCTTACCTTCCGGACTGCAACATAATTGATACGCGTTCCCAATGATGGGCAAAGCAGGCGGGTATGGCACTTTTCTTAGGGCATACAGAAATTTCCCTCGTCGGACCACCAATGGCAGAACGATTAACATCAAGCACATGGACAAAATTAACGTCAACCACGATCCTCCTATGGCGATCATCGACAAAGACATTCCAAACGAGTACGACGAATCTATTAAGGAGATTTCTCAATGGTAAAAATAATTACTGGCGTGTTCGTGTAGAAATGCGGAAAATTGTTGTGCGAAGGATGATAAATATTGAGAGAAGGAGAAGAGACAAAAAGAAGAGGGGCACAGAAGGCGAGAGTGAGGGTCGATCTACCCCCTAGGATCCACTTTGACGAACTAACCGGTAGTCAATCACAATACGGCGAGAGAATGGTGAAAAAGAGGAAGAATCGGAGGAAGAGAGGCTGCCCCGGTCGCGTGCAACGCGTGTCATGGAATGACTCCCTGTCGGTTATGCGTGGTCGTACGAAAGAGTCGCCCTTATATACTACTGAATGCTCTGTGTACTACTACTACATCAGCGGCCAGTGGCTAACTCCTCCACCAATAGAAACAAACACGTGAGACGTGCATGTGTGTGTATATGCCAGGCGTCGACCGACTCTACGTACAAAGGTAGAGCCCCCATTTCTTTGTGTGTGTGTGTGTCACTAAAAATGTATAAAATTTACATTTTCACGGAATATCGGTTCATACGCCGCATGAATTTTTCCGATAGTACACACGTACCACGCTCCAGCCTCTTGGATCACGCGATTCATATTTATGTGCAACGATTTGCAGGCACAATACAAACGGTCAGTTATTCTAGTGAAAATCGAGTTTCGTCAATACTTGTACGTTCTCTACATCGTCCACGTTCTTCGCGTTTCTTATGTGCACACGTATAAATAATACATGCGAATAGCAACAATGTGAAAGATACACGAGAGATTACGAACGATTCGAACGCTATCGGTTCAACCTATCCTTTACATTCAAGGATTTCTCAGCGAAATAACTTGTCACATACGGTGATCTACTTTTTAATCGTTTTGTTCGCTAATAGAAGTATCGCTAATAGCTGGTCCAACGAATCGTTGAACGAACACCTTTATAAAATATACTTTGTAAATTGTCTCACTCTCTAGTATTTCTTTGATCTTAATCGCTTGACCAACCAAATTATATATTGCAGCATTAAAAACGTATTTTTATTTCGAATAGAATACGAGAAAATTTGGTCTTGAAGCGAGTTCTCGGCGAGATTAGAAAAATCTAAAAAGGAAAGCGAAATTGGTTTGGAAAAATGTTTCGTGCGGTTCCGGATCGAGAGCAGGAAGTGGCAAAATTTGTAATTCGCGCAAAGGAGCAGCCGAACTCGTCGAAACATAACGTAAATTTCCAAAGACATATTTTTATCAGCGACAAAATTATGATAATTATTACTAAACGCATTCTTATGCAAATTCGCGTTTTCTAGAATATAATTAAACAAGTACAGACTCGGTAGAAAACCGTATTACGATTTAAAAATTAATGTCTCGTATATTTTCACATATCGTATGTATTGTGCGTTCAAGTTTCCTATAAATGCGTAAAAATTCGCGCTCTACTTATCATCAACGACGAAACATTTACCTTTATGATCTGGAAACGTAACGGAGGATGAACGTATCTATGTTCTTCAGTTTTAAGAATTACATTGATCGTACCTGCTGTACGTTGTTCTTAATATCGTAAATATACATAATGTAATACACGAAAGAAAGCTCTACTGTTTTCACGAGAAGAAAGTTATTAATTTGCTTCGCGCATAGCTACGAAATGATTTTAAGAATTTTGGATGACGTATATAGATTCGTATATAGGTATGTAGCACGACTAAACACAATCAAACTTTTAATCTTCACTAAACGAGTTGCCACTTTCACTGCTAATGTTCATTTCATTGTAATCGTTGCCTTCGATGGACACAAAATTTTCGTGAAGAATTCCAAACTAAATGAAAATACAGCACAATGTTTGCCTGGACGTGCTGACAACGTTCTTTCTCTAAGAAGATATTTTAATCGGTGCCAATGTTGCACTTTCGATTTCGACTCCCTTTGCATCTCTTTCGAAATCATCTACTTGTACAGGCAATGATCCATTCACTGACAATAGCGAGTCTGATTTGATTAAGCACATGCCAAATTACGAACACTGTTAGGCGCGAACCGAAAGAATCCGACGATCGAACAAAGGCTAAGTTCGGATAAACAACGAAGACGAAGTGATGCACACGAGATGTACAAAAATGTGATTGAAAAAAGGATGGTAAAAACGCGAACGAGACGCAGGATGCTTCGAGTAAACGAATTTCGAACGAATGCTGAGCTATCGTTGAGAACGCAAGTAACACCGGTTCATACTCGTTAGGAGTTTCTATCTGAATGATCGGCAAGCTATAAGAATCGATAATGATTGATTACATAATTTGATAGTCGATGTTTTCGCACCAACGTACCCGTACATAATTCTCCCGCGTTCTAGCTTTTTATTCCTAATATTCTCGACAGGTTTTTCGCTAATGAGTGGACTGCGATTTCTTATACTATATTTCTATACAAATTTATATCTCTATAAGCGTAACTAAAGCAGAATTTACATAGAAATTATACATCTTAATATTTTATATACTTTCGCGTATCATACGCGTTCGGTAGACTTTTCAATTTTACGTACATGAATGCATAAACATTTGCAGTCTTGCAACGAGCAAATGATTGAAAATTTCTTGTCGATTTTGTATCGATAAAATACAAATTAGGTTTTCATCGCATTGTATAAATGTGAAAATATTACCCATTTAATATGGATGGACGTAGTTATTTCCTATAGTTATATATGGTTATATGTCATTAGATACAGTGAAACTACATTTGTCGATCGGGGGACAAGAGTGTCGGATAACTAGACTAGACGTATCGAATACAGCTGAGTCTACATTGACAGGCAAATGTTTGCAGACACGTGTCACAGTTAATCAGAATCTGCCTTTCTGCGTATTTTCCACGAAAAACGTGACAATTGTCTGTCAATGTAGACTTAGCTTAACTGGACAAGTCGGATAATAATAATCCACTAATTCTCCCTTCTTTCGTTATTTATCATTCGTATAGTCGGAGTTAATTTTTATATAAATGGATTCTACCAAGTTGGAATTTGTAAGCACAGTAGAGCTTCCCTTATCTCTTACGAACTAACGGGGTTAGATTAGGATTAGGAAGAGAACTGTTCCGATAATAGAACAATCACTGTTTGTCACATGAAATTTCAGTTGTTCAAATACAGACTGAGACTAATTGACGATTTCTTTAAATATTTGTGAATCTCGTGTCTTTCTGCCTGTCACATAAGTCACATAACTTTTTTAACACAAGTAACTGCATAGAGTCACAGTCTTTTTGTACCTGGAATCACCGAAGCTCTTTTTTCGAATGCCACGAATGTTTCGGAATGGGAAGGCATCTCTCCATTACCACTTTCGTTTGCTGTTTCCATTTGTATAAAATCGTCGTTATTATCGTCTTTATCGCAACAAACCCATTTCATCGGTATATTTAAGGTTCTTCTACCGACGCCAACATCTGACGAATCTACATGCTTCAGATAATTTTCAATATCGTGTTTTTGATTTTTAATGTCTGCGATCGTGGCTTCTCCAACATTGTATATTTTTGCTAATTTTCTTGGATTTGCATCACTCTCGATTTCTGTAATCGTTATTTTGTTCCGATGGTTGGAACGCTATTGTTACTAGTTATAATTACTTGTTGCTAGAGTTTCATACTAAATTGTGATAATGAGAAATCACTCGATCGAATAGAGGATAAAATGCATTGTATGTAAACGCTAATAAAATCTATAGATATTTCCGTTACTGGTACTAAAGTAAAGTTGGCAAAAAGCTGCCTGCAGTCGATGACAAAAGTTGAGAAACATATTCGGTAAATCGGGCATTGCGATGACATCAGTTCGGATAAATGGAGTTCTACTGTAGTTAAGGCAGTTTCGATGTGTTTGATTAATTCGATTGTGTCTCTTTCGTAGCTATTGAAACGAGAACGTGTAGGAAGCCAAGGACAATTAACGGAGAACGCCATTAATTTTTTGTTCCCCTCTTCGCCGGCCTGTACAGTTAATACATTTGCAAATTTTTTGCAACACCTTTCGTTCGATCCGATGTCCGATCTATATTTGATCGATATCTGCGTGCTACTAGCTACTGGTATTTAAATTAGCAGCCCCGTGATTACGTTTACATCGTATTTTATTAATTTTATCTCTGCCATTTAACCATCTATGGATACAGACGATGCAATACGTACAGGGTGTCCCAATTTCTTTCCAACCGTCTGTATATTCTTTAAGTTGAGATAAGGACAACGTGTCACATATACCATTGGAAGAAGCGTTAAAGAGTTATGGCAAAAGATTAGAATTGTAACGAACGTACGTTACTGCGTTCTAAAATATGAATTGATCAAGAATGTTTAATGAAATAGTAAGTAGGAAATATCATGATACTTCTTTGTATCATAAATTAAATGTTTTGCCGCTGCTAATCTTGTATTTTAATTAGAATCGTAAAAGTGTTATAATATCTTCTGACTACTTACAAGCGTAAACATTTCCTATTAACTCATATTTCGTACCGTTGTAACGCACGTCCGTTATCGCTCATTTCTTATGTCCTTTTCTTTTATCGATGTAACTCTTTAACAATGCTTTCAACAACAAATATGCTGTTCTATCCTTATCTTGACCTAAGAAATATATCGACAATGTTTCTTTGATGTATCAGCGAAGCTAATTTTTAAGAAGCGGTTGAATATTAATGCCTGCGACTGCTGATGTTGATGCGGCATAACGAGTTAGATAACAATGTCAAAGATAGACGAACGATGGACTTTGGCAGATAAAAGGTAAACGATTTGCAGTTCATAGAAACTCGTCTATACGACGGCGTTGAAACGTCTATCAGCATTTGAATGAATCGTGTCCTTCCGCTAGATGTCAATGCACATTACATCGATATGCAACGCGTAACATATGCTCCCGCCTCTTTCTCTTCCTTTCCATCTTCCCTTCTTTTCCTCTCGCTCTCTTCCTTCCTGAAAAAAAACGCGCCATTAGAAAGATCCAGTAAATCGGTAACACTACCTGGCAAGCCAAATGCAACGAGAATATGATTAGTTTATTAGGAGGCAGATTAGTGAGAGAGATGCGTGTATGTGGTAGGAAATTCGAGCAAGTGAACTGAGTTGCAATAGAGACCAAAGGAATATTATTACAACAGTTAGCCGTCTATTTATAAGGCCTTGCTATACTGTTTATGATTCAAGACTAATTTAAGTTTAAGATAATAAATAAGATAAATAATTAACTATATACAAAGACTACAATGTGTCGAATATATACAAAGTATACAAAAAAGTAGGGAAAAGCTTCAAAAATTGTATTTCTATGAGGATATGCGTCAGGGTGTGGGTTGAAATAAACGAGGGACGTATCGAACACACGCTGTAAGGGTAATATGCCTTACCGACAAACACACCTCATAACTCAGAAACTAACCCTAGAAACTAATGCGTTTTTGGACCCATGTTCGTTGAAACCTTTTCCCTTCTTTCGATAAGTACTACTATACGCCTCGAGTTTTTCCTAACATTTTTCTACGCCCTATCTCTATATAATTACCTGAAAGGCTGATTTTTGTTGCTGATTGATTCTGTTGCAACGTTTAGCCGGAAACGAAAGGAACTATACAGAACTATTGAAAAAGTTGAAGCTTACTCCGATGCAAGGAATAATGCACTGTGACAATGAATAGAAAGCGAGCCGGTTCGTCGAACTTGTCATTGAGGAACATGCGCTACGAGAACGATAAGACGTGCATTTTTCAACGCGACAACGTCCAGCGTGTGCAGGATTTGCGAATAATTATTCTTTAGCGTTATTGAAATTCGTATAAGCTTATCGAGCCTAACTGACGCGAATCGCGCTATACACTGTAGACAACCTCTCTGCATTATAATTCGCGCGAGATCTTTCTCGTTGAGTCAATTTCGGGAAATCGTTTTGCACGCTCGATATTATCGGTTTATCGTCGAATTAGCGCGAAAACGCGTCAAGTTTCGATGTGAAGCAACGAATGTCGGGCTCAATTAGATACACTCGAAGAATCCTACGGAATTACAGGAAAAGCAGAAACTAACAATCGGAGGGCTAGCGATCGTCGGTGACAGTGATTCGCAGTAGGAAGTATTCGATATTACAAGGTACCATACGAAAATTGATATGCATACTCGAAGAAGTATTCGTACGTTTCTGGAAACTTTATGTATCGTAACATATGGGACTCATTTTACGAGTGGACAGGACAGTTGATCTTGTTTCAAAGTTGTAGCCATTTTTGTGTTTTAATAATCCACAACTGCTTCACTTTTAATCATTTATCTTTTCCCCTTTCATTCTTTTCTCCTACGTATCGTTTACGAGTAAAACGCTGGAAACTAACAGCGTGCATACTCTGTATGTACATGGTGTTCGCGATTTAAACGTCAAAACTTCGGCAGCGTGTAGCAATGCGTCAAATATCAGCAGAGCAATGTGTAGGTGCAATTAGGACGGCGATTGTCCTATGTAACATAACAGACTGAGACTTAAAGTTTTATCGGGGAGGTAAAAACGAAAACATTTTTTCTTCAAAATGGGGTTAAAACGAGCAAATCCATAAACGATCTTGTTCTTAGTTTGTCAGTACCTTTCAAAAATTTGGACGTTTAAATCGTGGACACCCTGTATAAAGGGTTTTTGCTATATGCATGTATGCGTCGTCACGTCCTCTCGTAACACGTCAGTTCCACGTGCCTGACCTCAGCTCCCTGATCTTCCGCGAGTTAGCAAACAAGTGACCTTCTATATTACGTAATACGACGCATTTCCACGTGTAACGTGATCTACTCGGAAAACTCCAATTGTCTCCACGTGGAAGGGAATCCCGTTCTATTCTACGACGGACAATATATCTTCGGTAATCATTAGGAATCTATTTGCATTTATCTTGCCAGCGACGCCTCCCATTACATACATATGTATGTATATTGTAAACAGTACGCCAACACCTCTTAGTACTCTGGTTTTTTACCGTTCTGCATCTGACAGATGCATTTGACAAATGTAACTACGTTTCACGACTTCTTCCACTCATCTTTTTCTTACTCTACCTCTGCTTTAGCTTCTCTTCGTCGTTTTTTTCCTCTTCGACAAATGTTTCGACTATGAGCTCTGCTACCAGCCAATATACTACAGCTTTCAGATTTTTTGCTTCCACTATTGTACTAAGAATTTGCAGCTGCTTTAATCTTGTGACATTAATATGTTGTTTATTCTTATATGCGTGTAATATGGTTTATTAACGTATTTAAATGTACGTTAGATGTTTGTAGCTCTGGCGTTAAAAATGACCGTTGTACAATTGAATTAAGAGAATATAAATAAAAGGAATATCGCACAATAAAATTAGTGCAAAGATAATTGGACATAGCACCGTATTAACTCCAAATAAATTTGTAATTTGTATTTTCAGACCGATCCATCCAATAACACAGAATGACTTAAAATAATTTGAGCATTTGTTACATAGAATTATTGGTTGAGTTTTATCATTCAAACTGTGCAATGGATTCTGACATTCACTTAAATCTTACAAAACACTGTAGCATGTCGTTTAAACTATTAAATTTTTTCCATTAAGACTTTGTATCTTATACGGTAACAGTCATTTTGAGATTATTTATCAAGTCCTCTTATCTTTGAAGTATTCAAGTACATGCAATAATTAATATTATGCAATGTGCGCGTTTTTCAAAATGATAACATTGTTCAAATAAATCATATGTATATGTTGTTAACATGTACATATTGGTAACACTTTCTTTGCGAAGGACTTTAGCATACCTTTATCAGTAGATTATACAAACTTATAATGTAAAATATCACTAATTACTATGTAAATTTGTTCCTAAAGATTGCTAATCTAACCGTCAATTACGTTAGTTTAATAGTTCATAAATTGTATCGTAATATATTGACCGATTACTATGTAAATTTGTACTAAAAAATTGTTGATCTATTCTTAAATTAGTGAATATGATAATCCCTCAATTTTATTGTAATATAATACTTGTTATTGGTCACGTGTCCCTACTATGATCGACAGACGTGAGGAGCCATATGAAACGCCGAGATTAAAATGATTTCACAAGTCGAAGAACGGCATAATCAATTTCCATAAATGGATCAATTGCTGAGATACGAGTCCGACAGTTTGCGCAACTAAATTGGCATACAGTGTAACAGAGAGTTTCAATTAATGTGGTTTATTTTCGGCCGCTTTCGTCGGGTCGTACGAATTCCAAGAACCGTTGCATTCATTAAACCGCCGTACGAACTGAATGTGCCACCACCTATAATCAGTCGTTCACGTGTCTGAAACTTACAAGGACGAAGACCCGATTCGTTTCGGTTACACCAGACTGGTCTGGTACGCGGTCCGTTCACGGGTTTCTTCGAACGAGAAAAATATCGATGATGCATACTAAAGTTATGTCATCTCGCTCATCTAACGTGTTATCCGTGGCAAATGTTTGTAGGAAATGTGCATACCCAGTCAAACTTTATCGATCGATCGTACCGATCGTTATGGCGTTACGATCAGCTATTGAAAGTAGGAGAAAGTATTTTCGATCAGATCGCGGATAGTTGTAGAAAGTTACCGTAAACGTATCATAGATGGCAGTTGAACGTCAAGAGTACACGTGAAACAAAGTTCGGCCGGATCGATTTATTTTTCCGTTCATTGACACGCACGATTCAGCAGCACCGACCGATTTGGATAAACTTGAAATTTGAATTCGATCTTGATATCGTAGCCAAGTTGGTAACACGCGAAGGGCGGAGGGAAAAAGGGCGAGTGCCAATTGTAATGAATTTTGAGGTTAACATTTTTTCCGTATGCTTCCGTATGCGCTCTTCGTCGCTGTATCGCATTGCGAATTAAAATTTTCTCACTTTTGCTGTAGTTTTAAGAAATTCAGGCGAAAACGAATACCTTCCACTTTTTAGAGCTTCGTGTGTTATGTATTGCCTAAAGTTATAAGTGAATATAATGCAGAACAGAACGGAGAGTAAAAAGGTATTTTATTTTTATAATGATATTTGAGAAAATATAAAGTCGTGGCATTATTATATTATGATATTAAAAAACAAATGTTCGTTTTCTAAAATTTGACATTCCCCATTTTTCTTGCAAATGTTCCGCGTGTTGACCATTCTCAAATTTTTCTGAATCATTGCTTGAGAAGTCCTCGACAGGAAATGAAAAACGAAGCTACAGATTATAGGAGTACACGTGGGACGACAAGGTCAGCCAGAATTTTTCAATGCATATTGTTATTCAGTTGTGCCAAATGAAAATAAGATTCGGTGTGTCAAATGTCTTGAAAATTATTTAAGCATTATAAAAGCATTTTCAAGACTCGTTTCGCGGCTTTCAGGATTCTGATAAACGTGTAAAGAAAACGAGGCAAATAGGACACGAAGAAACGGAAAAACGACAGGAGAGAGAAAGGCGATTTTATGTATTTATCTAGAAAGAGTCGAAGGAGGGACGCATTGGAATTTCTTTGGAGTTCCTGGCGTCGAGGGTTGTTGCCCTGAAATGGTCGGCACGTGTAACCCTCCGGCGTCCTTGAGGTCTTTAGATGCCGCTAAGAACATAGGAGATTCTCACGATCCTTCCTAATTCGTTAGGCAGAGTCCTCTACGACGTATGAGCCCTTCTAGAACAGTCTGCTAGGGTAGATCGTACTCAGGATACGCATAGACTAGTCGTATAGACGTTCGACGAGTCACCTTACTAATATTTAAGAAATTTTTTAGTTTCCCATTGTCTATTATAACATTAGGTATATATTAACAAAGTATACTGGGATGTAGAAATATTATAGATTAGTTATAATAATATATATAATAAGTTAATGTCGTGATGCAATTGTCACTGTATCTGCTAAAATTTATTAAACAACAGAAATGTTATACAATTAACTAGAAGATAGATATTGAACATTGATTCAATAGAAAATTTTAGTAAAAAAGATCATAATAATGTTTCTTTCATTCGTTGTCTTTTTCATTCATCCACTTTTTCCAGTCTCGCGTCTGATTTGTTCGTAATTTAAATACGATCAGCTGTAAATTATTTGCAACTTATTTGTCTTTATGTAAAATAGTTGATATACATTACACTATAGAGCACTGTAATACTCGGGGTTAAAAGGTTAAAGAAAGTTGAAACTATAGATATTAAGTCGATAAAAGTGTAAGATAATACGGGAAGGAAAAAAGATTATCTCTTTGTCCGGCCTTAACGTCTCATCATCGAATTTGCTTTCTCGATGAAATTGATACGTTATCGCTTTTATGGTCCTTAATGACACCTACATTGATAATGGCATAACGCCCACTATCGTTCTTCAAACGATTTCAATTACTAAATGGTAATTATTCTCCCACGCAAAAACAGCAAATGTTTATATTCGATACATTTTTTTCACACATTTCTGTCATGTCAACACAAATTTTCTTTAATAGAGATAATATTTGTCATTGATACATGGCATATCGTGATATAATTATACAAAAAAGAATCGTTTTATTTTTTGAACGACGCAAACATTGTTAAGCTGAGAAATATCTGTGATATCTAATAAGAGAAAAAAGATCAGGATATGCAATTCTGGCGTTTTAAAAGACGGCAGAAAGGTATCCGACTATAGCGTGGAATAAGAAATGACTGTAAAAAGAGAAAGTAGGGATATCGAATATCCATAAACGTTTCTTAATGTTCGCAGGAGCAAAACTTTGTTCCTATTCGATTTTTCCTGAGATTATCAACGCGCTTTCGTTAGATATCTCTAGTCACGGCGATCAACGTGTTAACTTTCGAGACTAGGATAAATATCTCTGGTACAAGATCTTTTTACGATAAGTCGCTGTGAAATGTATATTCCTCTGACACGCGATTGGTCTGGCTGCGCACGTCTGACATATACGTCTGTTTACATTCTAAAGAGCCACGTGCCGGCTAGCCAGCAAGGTGAAATACCTATCATTTCAAAGGGAAATACGTGACTCTGAAGACGGTTCATTAAAATCGTCTAATTGTACAATAACGTTGTTTATCTGATAAAGATTATTCCGAGACTATTCTAAGAAGCTGAAAAATCTCATTAGAAAAGAATTTAATTATCTCTTAAAAAATGAAATTATCTGGTTCGTGCAGGCAATTCCGTTTAATTTCATCAATTTCGGAAAACTTCCAAAATTCCTTATCGCTTCTGGGAATCTGACATTTTGTAATATGTAGTTGGACGGTGTTTGCACACGTCCCGCTCCAACTTGTTTTATTTATCTTGTTACTTATTTTTATGTATTTCAGTTATTACTTAATCCGCATGGAAAAAAGTTCAATTTGCTACTATGTATATAGGGGGATATACGGATTATCGTGACCACTTCACTTATCTTTATGATGTAACATAAAAAAGAAGAGAAGAAATACTATACACGTGTCAGAAGCTGTAACATGCTAATGAACATCGTACGGCACCCTTATCAGGGTAATAGTTTATCAAAGTAACATTAATAATATATTTATTCTTAAGCTTTTTTTTTCAATCAAAGGTTACAGTGATAGTGATGCATTTCGAAACATCAAAGAGAAGTACTTTGCGTGTCGCAATGTACCAAAAAGGACTCCAATTTCTCATATGCTTACATGTATCTGGTAAACTACCATGTATTTTAATATCTACAGTCATTTCGTGGCATGTAATGCCCCCTTCTTCATTTTACATTATATATTACGATTATGATATATAATAATTATCAAAGTTAAGATTAACCGAAACTATCGTTTTTATGTTAAAAATGTTGTTTCGCATATTTTCATAAGATACGGTACGAACGACGATAAGAACGACGTGACGAAGATCGAGCCCGATCTTTTAATTCTTAATTAATTATTTAAATAAATACATATTTGTAAAAATACGATTTAAATAATGGCTAAATGTAATTTTTAGATAATTAACGCACTGCGTATTAATGCCTTGATTGTTGACTACCTACGTTGGAAACGCATATTTCCTCGCGGATCTCTCGCACATGGATTCAGACACACGTTATCCGAAGGTAACTGAAATTGAAGTAACTTGGTGGACTTTTCTTACGTTATATAATAATTCTATATAATAATATATCGGACTTAAACTTACCCGTAGGAAATACAGTACTGGAAATTCAAATGAATAGCAAGATCCGAATTGTTTGTTACTTTATATTTGGTAGAATTACTCTTCTATGTTGTTTCTGAAATAAAAGCAATAAAGTAATCGAAATGACCGGGTATTTCCAAACCGTTATCTCTGAACTTCGTTTCAAGTGAAATTCGCCCAAATCTGAAGAAGATTACAATGTCCATTCTGAAGCGTAATCCGTTTCAACGTTACACTAATAAAACTATACGTATGTAATAGGAAACGACTGTGCTGGTTAAACGAGCCAAAGACATGAAACATGAACATTAGAAATCAAACGCATTTCCATTACTCGACAACGGCTATAGTCCTTGACTTTGAACACGAAAGACTAATTGATTGATTTATGGACGCACGTCCGTCTAGAATCAAGTAATCGACTGTTCAAAAGTCTTTTCCCGATCTGCCTGCAGTCCCACTGTCTGCTTCCAAGGAAGTGGGGGTGCACGTGTGTTCCGCAGGGCCACCCATTCGGTCCCGTCGACACGTGTATGACCTTGACTTTGACCTCGCCTGTTCACAAACACCTACCCCCGAGACCGAGGGTCGATGCATCTACTTCGAAAAACGTCGCCTTCCTTTTCCCGGTATTCCTTTTTTTTTTTTTTCTTTCTTAAAGAAGAGGGATCACTTCCTTTACGAGGATTCCATAGTTGAGGAGGAGCGTGGCCATACATACTGTTACGTAGACGCACCACCACCACCATCACCACTGTGAGGCTCGGATTCGTCGGCCCAAGGTATAATATTTTGCTTATTAGAAGGATCGATATAAAGTAGCCGAGTAGTATGTAATAATTTGTTTATGCTGTTAGGTGCTTACATATGGGCTTGCAGGAGGATGTTATTGTTTGGTAATTTCAACACGTGTGAATTATTTTATCAAACCATTAGTGCTATATGGTATTGTAGAAAATGTTTCTTATCCGCGTGCTTGACAATGCGTTTTCTTCTTAATATGGATTGGTTGATTTAATATTTTCCATTGAACGTGCTCTGTTATCATGGCGCAACGTTATTATTCATTGAGATTGATATTGTTCTGGCTACGACAATGATACAAAAGGAAGAGAAAGGAAGGAAAAGAAGCAAGGAGGCTGTTGGATCACGCATTTCTCCAATTACGATTTTGTAATCAATGATCCACATTATGAAGTTGAGATTGAGGTTGCTCAATATTTTATTTTTTCAAGCGTAAACGACGAGAACAGTTATTTAAGTCTTCCAGTTTCGAAACAGACGATAAATCGCCATTTAATGGGAGCGTGCAAACTTCAAGGGAAAATCAGTAATAAATATAATTACACTTATTATTGACAGGAAAAAGAATACACAAATGACCTCAAAGCTCGTTCAGTATTATCGCTTATTACGGATACTGTTTAAACAGTTTTCTCTTTTCTTCTGCTTCTCCGATTTAATTTCAGTTGCACGATAAATCTATTGAACAAAGTGTATCGTACTTGTTATAACGAAGAATCTACGTTTTATAGTTGTTCTATTTACTTCTATTTTTATATTTCTTCTATATTATATTTGTATGGAAAGAAAAGGACGTCTCATTAACGAGTTTCATTTCGGAGGCGTTTTATCAGCCATGTGTTAAGACTAATTGCCATACATAATTAAATGGTGTATCTGTTACAGACTCACTGACCCATTTTCAAGCTGCACAAAGTGGCATGATTAAATATTACCATTAATTCATTATGCATTTATCGTTATTTACATTCCATATTTGCGTCGCTTGTTAATGCACACAAATTTTCTGTTCATCCTATTTCTTTAAACTTGTTTAACTTTGTATTTGCATGGCGCATATTCTCAGTACGTATTATGATGCTTAGATACGAGAATGATTAAAAAATTAAGTATAAGTGTAAAGATCAATGTATAACTGCCGAAATTCAATCAATAAATAGCTAATTCTTAAACATAATTATAAAACTCGGAATATAATGAATTATAAGGAATTACAATTATTTAGCGTTAACTATAATCGATTTTGTTGATGCGGTGAAGATTTATATGACGTGCTGATTATTTTGTTGACGTGGTAATGATTTTGTGTAAGATAGGATCGCAATTAACGCATTTGAAAGATGCAATTGATTTATATACTCGCACATGTTGCACGCTACTCCTTTTAACGCGAGATAACGCGTCCTTTTTGAACGTTACCGCCTTCTCTGTCTACGGACAAACCATATAGTGCCATCTGTCCTCACATCCTCCAAGTCGCAGTTCCGTCCTTTTTTGAAAGATGTCAGCACACGTTTTTTCGCACCACCCTGAGTTCTTCTCTACGGACGAACCATGTGGTGCCATCTACCCTCAGATTCTCCAAGTCGCAGTTCCGTCCTCTTTTGAAAGATGTCAGCACACGTTTTTTCGCACCACCCCGAGTTCTTCGCTACAGACGAACCATGTGGTGCCATCTGTCCTCCGAATCTCCAAGTCGCAGTTCCGTCCTTTTTTGAAAGATGTCAGCACACGTTTTTTCGCACCACCCCGAGTTCTTCGCTACGGACGAACCATGTGGTGCCATCTGTTCTCAGAATCTCCAAGTCGCAGTTCCGTCCTCTTTTGAAAGATGTCAGCACACGTTTTTTCGCACCACCCTGAGTTCTTTGCTACGGACGAACCATGTGGTGCCATCTGTCCTCAGAATCTCCAAGTTGCAGTTCCGTCCTTTTTTGAAAGATGTCAGCACATGGTTTGTCGCATAATTTTGTATTGTCTTTACTTGCTTAATGGAAAAAAAGAAATTTAGGTATTAATAAGAACTTGTATTCGAAAGCTTATATTCAATAACAAGGTATGTACGAGTGATACAGTTGTTGCAAATCTCAAATGCTGCGAAACATACTGATATAATACAGTGGTAACTTTACGAATTGATAACAAAATGGGAATAGTAACGCACGAAAGATTTTGCAACGAAGAAACGAGTGACTGTGCCACGTGGCCCAGTGATATCAAAGGGCCAAACAGACTTCGCGTTCGTTTTTGCATAGGAAAGTAAAAATTAATTAAGATGGGTTAATTTCTTTTAATTATTTCTAGATATGAACATCACAATGAATTCTTAACAATTCTAGACGTCGCGTGACATAATAGTTTATAGTTTATGATGATTTCACTCATTTTCGCTTGTTAACAATATTTTTCTTTTTTATTGTACCATGTTATGATATAAAACGATGAAAATAAATAGGCAGATTTCGCAAAATTTGCTTGTCAATTAACGCTTGTTAAGCGTTCGGGAAACTTTTCAATAAAAACCGATAATCATCACTGCAGCAACAGGTTGCGATCAATCGATGTTCCCTGCAACTGTTTGCATGCAAAAATCGGCAATCTGCTAATTTACATTGATAGGGTAAGTCGTGGGTATAGGGATCGGTGCAACAACACGCGTCGTGCAACAATTTTTCTCCGCAATAGGGATAGACCGAGCTGTCACATAGTGGGCATTTTCTGGAAAATAAAGACAATTCTTAGTGACGGAATATCATAATTAAAAAATATATTATCGTATAATTACAAAAACCTATATACTTACTTGTTCTGAAACGGTCTGTACGTATCGTCGATTGGGAAATTGTAATAATTGATGCTGTCTTTGTACGTTTCTGTTTGTAACGATGAAGTGGGTGATAATGCCAATTTGGCCCCTTTCAGTTGACTATCTGCTATGGCGCTCTGCTCGCCTTACCGAGGTGAATTATGAAAAGAAATATCAATTAGCAAAAATATAAATAATTTGCTAATTATCAAATACCGATACCTTAATATTTAAATGATTGTAAATTGCTAAAACAATTTTTAATATTAAAACAAAGATGTTCCACATATTGAAGGAGTATTTGGGATGAAACCGACTATTTTACCATCTGTTGTTAATAAAATGTTACCAGCAGTTTCCTTCGTAAATTTTAAATCGAACAAACCTGATAACTAACGAATGGTGTAGGAAATTTGAACTTTAAAGCAAGACAACCATTTTTTAATAACTAATTAGAAATCAAAAAAATCTTTCAACTATTACAATCTTTACGCTTTCAAGATATTTTCTCATATCACGTACATTCTGTAAAATTTTGCACTTTAGAAATTCTTATAAATACACAAAAATCCACCGACTACTAATAATCTATTAGACTGATTGATAGAGTTGCGAGCAGCCAATGAAAGTAGATACATTCGATTTTAACGAAAACTTTTCGTGTCAATTCGTAGTACTTACTCGATGCGGTAGCAACGTGCGATAATAGCATCACAATGCCGGCGAATATCACAGTTAGGATATGCATTTTCTCAATTGAAATCGTCTTGTCACACTTTCGTCTAACGCTTTCGAACACGGACAGACTGAGCCGAAGAAATAAGCGTGGATTCTACTTTGATTTCTTTTTAAAACCCACGCAACCTTTATTGACACACAGCCAGCTCTGCTTGCTTACCGGAGGATCGCTTAAATACGGTCGACCAGTACCCGTTACTCGTAACAGATCCAGATCTTCCTCTCTTCCTAAGCTGATACGAAAAAGAGAAGAAAACGAGGAAACGATATCGTTGCCTGAGACAATCTTCGACGAATATCCTGACATATCTTTGATAATTTTCCGTGGAATCTACCGCAGCGTGTATTTTTCTTTTTAAATTGGCATTTCGATAGTGTGCCTAGAGGTGGAGAGAATTTTGAGAGAGAATAAGGACGAAACCGCGAGCGGAGGCGCTTCAAGGACACAGATGAAAGTCGAATTGCACGGATCCGGTTTAATTTCGTAATTGCCAATAGCCAAAAATAAAGACTTGCCTTTGAGGAAGCTTAAGCGCAGTTTATCAGACACGGCGATATGTCCACACCGATGTTCAGTCTACATAGGGCGTAGTAATGATACATTTTGTCCCGTTATAAAATGTCGAGCGACGAGGAAGACGCTTTCATTCTGCGTCACTACATTCGATGACGTAGAAAAGGAAATCTTGGATTCGTCCATACATCGAGAGTAATATTAATTGTCGCTGTTCGCCGCTGCGAGCTAATTGTCAGACGATGATCACGTATTTCATACATCGCAGATGATGGGCAGAAGTACGTATCAAAGTTTGGTGCAACTTGTTGTGTATTAAGACTGTTATTCGTCTTTCATTTTTTCCAACGAGTTCATTTTATGGAAAATCATTTGTTTCACTCTCGAGGACCGATAATGTTGCAACAATTCGATTTGGTACATTTCTACATACAACCGTTTTCTGCTGTTAATGTTTACAGTTAGGCAAGCATCGTTTAAGCGGTATTGCATCACATCCGTAAGAAAAGAAGAGGATGAGGTTGAAATAGGCTCTTAGGTACATGTTTGTACATAGTTTGTTGCATTTCATCCATTAAAATACAAATGTTGCCGTCGGACAATGTTCATTATTTGTACAATTACACTTTCTCGTATGTACAGGTGATGCCGCAAAAATTGTTTATCAAATTATTAGAAATTTCGCTTCGTTGTCGCATGTTAAAAACGTTTGCTGGCCTCTAAATTTCTGCCGTGCCGATGGAAAAATAATTTATTAAAGTAACTCGTCCTATACAAAATATTTGGTATTAAATGTGTACTGTCGATTTTAGGTCGGCTACAAGAGCCACCTGAGCACCGTTAATATCGCCAGGAACTTTATAAAGTGTGTATTCGTCGGTGATACCGCGTCGTTCGCCAAGTATTTCCCTGAAAAAAACACAGTTGTCAATTATATCGATGCAGGAACGGATTTTAAGAATTATGTAACATTTCGGATAAATTTCCCACAAATGCATAAAACTGTGCAGTCCAATTAATAACCAGTTGTTTTCCCAAATATCTAATTTTTAACAAAAAGCATATATAGTGCTGTGAATAATTATAGACTCAATATTATTATTTCTTCGATGTTACCAAAGAAGATCATGGATATGTTAAGTGAAATTGTCTTTTTAAAGAGTAAATTGAACGCTATGGGATATTAGGAGACGTTACGTAGCGGATTATTGCCTATCATATTTGAAATAGGAAATAGAAGACAATTTTTCAACGAGGCAATGCCACCACAAAGAAGTGGTTTCTAGCAAGAAAAGTTTCTGAATAAAAAATAAAGAAAATCCCAGCAAATATGGAATGAAACCGTAGATGAAAGAAAATGAGCATTGGATTTATATGTTTTCACAGGCAAAAACCGCAGTTTAAAATTCCGTGTCTTCCAGACTTCAAAAGGTTGAAAGCAGATCTTAAGTTTATAGAAGTTACTGTTATTTCACTAGTACTGTAACTTTATATTGTGATATGAAATTATACAAACGATTTTGCCAATTTTTCTTTTAATAGCATTTCGAACATCTAAAAATAGGGTTGAGTTTATCGCGGCAATTTATATTATACTCGCGGCATTGTACTTTCCCTGTGAGAAAAATGATCTTTCCTTCTCTGCTCTTTCATTAATTATATTATAGAATTACGCTAATTTCAGTTCTGTGCTCATCTCAAACAGAAGATATTAGATTACTCGCGCTTACGCAACGACGTCTAGCTCGACAATACGTTTCACCATAATACGTAAGCGGAGAAATAGTACTTACATACAGAAGCTAAGTAGGAATGACAGCAGCATTCCCGTAGCCTCGCGTATTCAGCACAGTCTCCAGCTTGTACTTCGCATTCTTCTGGCCCCATGCGACAAGTGTGCTTCACGAAGGGGAATACCTCTGAAACAATAGGCCGATGAGTGTCAGGAACAGACTTTCGATGAATCAGAGAAACCTTATGATCAATTTAAAAGGATTATACACAGGGTGGTATCTTTCAAGTGGAATATCGCTGAGATATCTTATCAGCCATTAAGACTTAAGGATGCCGAAAAGACAGTTTTGTCTAGCTGCAGAAACAGATGAGGAATTTCAAGCTCAAGTTCGTTTTTTAAATAGGAAGTTACCGATTTCCATAATCTTTGAATATGTTGTAGAAATCAAAATTTTGGACAACCTTTTCCTATTGCTAATATTTTATAATTACTATAATTACTAATTTTGCAATTATTTGTATATTTTATAATCGTCGCTCGGCCTTCGTTTGCGAGATGTGTATTCGTAAATAGTTGTCTTTTGGCTACAATAACTAAAATTCGAAATTCCACTTAAGAAATACGTCGCACAATTCAGATTTTTCATTGGACTAGTACGGAACTACGTGTACGTATTCTGTTACTTTTAGCATACTCTTATTTAGCGCATTGTAACTTCTGCGTAATCGAATCGGTTGATTAGAAATGGGCAAAGAAGAACGTGTGATTCATAAGACTGATCGAAATGGACTCATGTATTCGATTCGTGCACACGATGCGTGCAGCAACGCAATTTTATTGCTACTGTCGCCGTTGCCATTCCTGTACACTCGACGAGCATTTAACGGCCAACATTGTGGTCAAACTATTATAACAAACGAAACGTTACAGAATTGCTTACAGTTTGTACGGGAATCGTTCGCGTTGTTTACCTTGCATTTTGACCAAAGAAATGCTTATTAGATGTACAAACGAGCAATCGCAATTTTTCAATAAAACTCGAAGCTCATTTTTTAAAAATACAGTCAGTTGTTCAAGTTCAGTCAATGTACTTTACAAACTTTCTATTCTATATCTTCCTGATTTATCTTGTAACTTTAAAGCAGATGGCTTAACCAGTTAGCTGCTTTTGACGAGTATACTCGTCATCGCTTTCTTTTTGCCATACATTTTAGGTACTCGCTTAGGTACTTTAGGAAGCTGCGTGTGGCCCAACATTGTCGCGCATCGATTTCGCGAAACGTTCTCCTTTGTCAATGTCTTGACCACTGGATCTTGTTTAAAGACACTCCATATTTCCATGGTGGATGTATCAGTTGCCCTTAAAGTATTGACTTAAAGTATTTGTTAAAACTAAACCTCGAATTAGACTGAACAATTTTGACTATTCATTCGTATACCTAATATACAGGGTAAATCATAACATATGGGAGCCGCTTCAGGAATGGACAGGAGATAACCGAGGATAGCCATCTCGAGCACCTTCTACGAAGATAAGCAGTTACGGATTATTGAACCACGAAAATGCCTTTGAACATAAAATATAAAATAATGCAACTTATATAAGATCAGATAGAGTAGCACGTGTTTGTATGAACTTTCTTCGTTGTCTTTGTGCCTTCTGTCCAGTCCTGAAGCGGGTCCCACGTGTTACAATACGCCCTGTGCAATGTAAAATAAATTATCCTTTTACGTATTCGTTTATTTTTAGTGTGACACACATTTTATTATCAGCGTTTCGCTACACGGTGTTTCAGTAATATAACGGTTAATTATCGTCGTCGTCGTTCGAGACACAGAAAAGCATTTAGCCGTGAAGATAACTTTTTAAATACCTATTTGCTTCTCAAAGTACTTGAAATTTGCCCGTTGACTAATATACAACGAATTTCACCGAACTCGATAATCTATCTTCTGATATTTTCCCCTTTTACCTATACCTTTCTGAAGACAATATACTGCCCGTGTTTCTGTAACAGACGCTTAATTGTAGATATAAATATATTTTCAAAAAGCCAAATCGATAATCGTGATATCTGCAATCTACCAATTACCAATAAAAAGGCAATAAATATAATGACAAAGATAGACAAAAAGAGGAACTGATTTTACGCAGACCAATTACGCTTTTGTCCGTGTATGCGAAGCAAGGCCATCAGAGAAACTATGCTAATTAGAAATTCGAGCAAATGGTGTTAGAGGTGAATGGCCGATAACTACGTAAAGAGTACTAAAGAGTTGGGACGACGGATGCGCGGAATACCTAAGTGTCCCTGTTAACGGCCGGTCGTTTTGCGTGAATCACCTGGTATGTGTAACCACCCTGCGCGTCTCAGCACATTTAGAAGCGCGTGTCTGACAAGGATGGATCGTTACGATGAACAATCGTTACAAACGAACAACGACGATTTCCTGAACAGGTGATTGTCCTTCCGTTCAGCTGGATTCGAAGGTGTTTCACGAATTCACGCGTCATTCTCACATGGGGGGAACAACTGGGCCAAGTTCTGCGGGAACCTACCAACCATTGACTTCTTCGCTTATAGATCACGCATATTTTAGCGCGTCTTATCGTTTTTGTTAAAAATAAATTATATCGTGTTACTTATATTTGCCACGTACGAAACTAACGTGCATTTCGCTCGTATTTTTTAATTGGAATTGTACTTGCAGTTGTTGCACGGTTGTAGAAATTGCAAGTATTACGACAATTTCAGGGTCTATTATCATGGCTCGAAAATTCCGTGAAGAGTTGCACAATCAAACCACCAACATTTGCACGGTCAATTCTTCACGCACGAATTGTCTGCACGCGATTGTCGTTTTACAGGCGATTCTTACGTGCACGTAAATCGACGAAGGACGAGCCTAAAATACGAGCAATGTAATTGAAAAAAAAGCGAAACTGATGAGAAATCAACGTGATCGTTCCATTTTCTATATTTATTGCAACATTAAAGGCAGCGTACTGTGCAATATAGAAAGTTTTGTATAGCGGCAATGCGTCACAGAAATTTTCACGATAGAAAATTGAAACAGAAACAAACCTCAGAGTCTGAATTGCGAGAATTTCTAAAAGATCCTTTCGATTCAAACATTTCATTATCGTATCGTTGCTCCCATTATTGCTATAATTATTGACTCGTCATAAAAGACTAATAAGAAAACATCGATATCGAATATTTTGCTTTTTATCGTTGTTATAAATTTTACTCACCGTTGGAGTTGCCATCGCAACAACAGTGGTCATTTATCACGCTTCCATCTTTGCAATAAGTCATCTCCGATCTCGTGCAGGGCTTGCATCCTGGGATAGGACCTGTGGAATTCGTCAAAATATAATATTTTTTTCTATTCGATGAAACATTTCATCTATTTATGCCACTAAATAAAACGTCGATCTCTAAATTAATTGCAACATCTTCGTATCCATCGATGTAGATCAAAAAATGAATATTAAAATTGAATTGTAATGGAAAGCTGCTACTACTATAAAGCGAGCAATCGCGTTGTGGCGAGTTGGAAGAAGAACACAGAGCTGATAGCCTTCTACTACGCTGCAGTAAGGACACCATGTTCCTTGAAATAAGAAGTAATAATTTTGCACGACCGATTTAGAGTTACATTTCATTATCCTCGTTTCGTAGAGCTGTTATTAAAACAGACGATAATCGCATCAAATCGAGGGAGTACGAGTGTAATTCACGTTAATTGGTGCCTCCAGGTTTTATGCAACTGCTTTGAAATTATGTCGTTGATGTTGAACGCTATACCGACGTTATGTCACCTAAAACATTTATTATCATTTATCAAACCGACTGGGTACGAATATTTCGTTTCACGTCGTTCGATACAGAAAGCTTATAAAACATCGCGAAATAAGATAAAGTAAATGGCGCTTTATTGCCACAAGAATAATTTAAAATAGTGTAAATGGAATAAAACAAATGAGCGAACGCAGCGAGTAACGGGAAAATCGGTAGTTGGGCGCAAATCAAAAATGACAGAGATCTATTTATGCAAGGATAACTTCGCGGAACCATCGGAGATACAACTTTTCTTAGAATCCTGTGTATCGTTACAAATCGCCGGCTAGCTGAAATTGTCAAACAAAACCGAGTAACCTTGATTTCTATTTCCTGTCGACGATACGCGGTGCTTACGTTTGAAAATCGCAAGATCGTTCCTGTCTCTCGAGCAATTATTTTCAGGTAACGATCGCATCAAGGAAGAAGGTGGCCTTTGGATCCTGGCGTGCGACAAGCATACTGAGCCTAAATTAGGACGACGATCGTTCGAATCGATCGAATACCTTTCTTGTCCGTACCGGCTGCAAAGTGGCAAGACAAAGGCGAAATTAATAAAACGAGACGATTCGTCGAGTTAATTCGCGGTAGGTGGACGTGGCCCAAGTATCCGTTTAAACGGATCAAAGGGAGGTTATTCTCGGAGGAAAGATAAATAGATTTCGGTGCTTCGTAAAGATGCTTTATAGACCAGACGTTAGAATGAAGTCGGACAAGGGGCTTGGCATGTGTAACGCTTTTAGTATCGAGAGCGAAACGCGTAAATTTCCTACCAGGATAGAGCTGCAGCTTCTTCGCCTCCGTAATTGCCTCCTCGTAGAGGACCTCGTGCTCGAGGAAGTATTCCTCGTCCGGATGGTGGTTCACCACCGTGATCGACTCGAGATCACCGAGGATCAGGATCAGCGTCAGTACTCTGAATGCAGTGGTGTGGCTCATGCTAACGCCTCTTCTTCGACATCTTCGACGATGATCGAGATTCCGCTGTTCTTACACGAGTTCCGCTTTTATCTGTTGCTTGAAATTCAAACACGAAACTTGTCAAGTTCGTTGCTACACGCTTGTCTTCGAAATACGATCGAAAAGTGCTTGTAGAAAACGCTGCGAGCTTCGCGGAACGAGTTCCTCAGGAGCGAAAGAGAATTCGCGCATTCGTGTAGTCGAAATCCATGGAAAAGCAAAGTATTTGTGGAAAAACCGGTATATGTGGTCTCTTAGTCGTAAAGAAAAGAGAAAAAAATGTTTCATTCATTTGGATCATTCGCCTAGAATGTTTTTAGATGTCATTTAGATAGCAAAGGAAAAAATCGCGAAACAATTAACCAGCGCTCATTGGTGACTATATCTTTCTCTACAGAGGCGACGTCGTGAATTACTGATATCTATTTAAGAAGGGAAATTGTACTTAAACTCTATTCTCATTCGTTGAACATTTTCCATTTAAAGATCGAAGATTTTCCATTTTCTCGTTCACAGTGTTTCCTACGAGCACTCTTCGATTAATGTCCGTAGATTTAAACATTTGGAATGTTTGTTAATCGATGTGCAACAGCGTTCGAGAGATCGTTAAATTTTAAAGCTACGAATTAATCGTACGATCGTTTCAAAATACTTGCAACGTATCCTCCCAAATTTTGTTGCTTCATAATCGCATAGAGAAATAAGCAATTTGCGATTATTTGGGAATCTTTCGTAATATTGCTTACCGAATGTATAACGATATCTAGATTATCGAAGCTGCGAATCAATTATATAATTATTTCAATCGTTACTTGCAAGATATCTCTTTTTAATCTTCTATGGTTTTATGCTTTTAATTGCGCTCCATTGTCCACGGTTTTTATACCTTTTCTTTATTACCCAGACTTATTCCATACGCATAGTATAATGACTGTCGCAACCGGAAGTATATGCAAGATTACGGGATAAGAATACCGGTGGGACAGTACCATATGAACGATAACGATTGTCGTATTATCGTCATCCAAGGTGAGTTTTAAAAGGGTCCCTTTGTACCTAATACGAGTTTTATCAATGTGTACATTTTAAATATTCTCCCAACTGTATAATCGTTGCGTCAAGCAATTTTTTCCGCTGCGTTATTGAATAGTACGATGCTGTGAAAACATGCAAGTACGTTCAACAACATACTCCTCCTAATGAGATAATTATTAGCTAATTGGAAAGTTCTATCGTCTATCTTTTATTATTAAAAAGATTCTTATAAACTATAAAACGCGTCATAAATGGACAATAATTCAGCATGAAACACAGCTTGAGAGACAACTTAAAGGGCCAAGACCTATTGTTATTGTACTAGCTGAAATGTACCAAACTGCGCTACAAACTGTAAACCTCGTTTGAGTTGCTAATAACTAGACCGCGAATGTTAATGAATTTTTATATAATAATAATAATAGTAATAATAATAATAATAATATAATATATCTCGTAATATGATATATCGCGAAGACATTAGAGGCCAAAATTACAAGGTAAATCAATGGCCAGGTCGTATAATTACGTCATCTTATCCTCGCATCTGTTGCTCAAGATAGAGTAGTATTTTAATGTCATAGGTTGAACAGAAAATATATGTTCCGCTCTGAAACGAGTGGTTTTAATATCGATCGTGCGATTCATTTCATTTCGGGAGTGATTCATCCTTCGCTACCCTCTCATGCTGGCCAACTTGGGTCAACTTAGGTAGAAAAATGCGTAAAGCGAACGACCACTGTAATCATTATAATATAAATATTAGACGATATTCGCTTCACATAAACGAAGAAATAATTAGTGAACCGACCATAGAAATATTAAACCAATAAAAATGTGATGGAAACAATTCAGGCGTTTCTAAAAATTATTTATAAGCATTGAATCTGCGTATTTTGATGCAAACAGGATAGCGATAAAATAGTCCAGTACACCTATAAACGAAAAGATTCAAACAAACGAAACGATCCGCGTTATCCAGACAAAATACCCGTATCTATTTGTGTAACCTCATATTTTCCCGTATTCGCTGTTCGATCGAATGGACAACTGCTGAAGCGAATTAAGCGATAGATTTGATTAAAAAATTCGCAGGGAATCTGTAAATGTTTATTCGATGAACACTCACTGCCAGTTATATTAGGACACCTGCCTGTTCGTTGCATTTAATGATAAATCTCAACAAATTTTTCTTTATCGACCTTATTACATTTACATTTGCACATTTTATGAAGCGTATATGCGAATGAAATGGCAGATTTATAATAGACAGACTGCGGATGTTCATGCAAATTTACATTCCAATGAACACAACAACTTATTGTATGAATATTATATTGTATATTGAGTATTATATTTTCAGTATTATAGTTAATTATATTAATCACGAAGACATATTTCGCAATGAACAGACTGTGAACATTTATGTAAATTAATATTTTCCCGAATACAATTGAAAAAATGAAATCTGAATCGGAGACGATTATTTCACTTGCTATACGTATGTCCCAATGACTATTATATTTGGGTATTTCACAAATTTGCTCGCATTATGCGCACTATGTGCATTTTTGCATGTGCCTTCAAGTTTTCTATAGTTGCACAAAAATTCACAGTCTGATAATAAAATAATTGGGAAATAAGAGCAGCGAAAGGCATTAAATTTGTGCTAAATACGTACAACAAGCGTCTTAATATTTAAGTACGACCAGCACTGCTGACTCAGCGGTATTTCTAATATCAAAGCTTGTTAGGAGACTTGCAACTCTGATAAAAGAAGTAACATAAGAAAAATTACCGAGTACAAGTAAAAGAATAGTGTGAAGGAAAAAAACGAAACAAGTACGAGAAGTTACATTCGCTGTGAGTCACGGCCCGATGACAAAGACGGACAATCGTTAATTAAGCTCAATTAAGGGCCCTGTACGCGAAACACGGACGTCTTGGACATCTTTTTGAATCAAGGTGGCATCGCCGAATATCTTCCTGCTAATTGAGTCCTCGTTTCAAGAGCGAAATTTTCTTCCTGTTTTTCCTAACGATCGAAGGAAAACATCGATACCGAATGAACATTGGCCGAATGAAAACTGTTGAAGACGTAAAACCTAAAGTTAATTAAGGTATTGAACGCGATATGACAGAAAGCGGACACGGTTTATCTACTTGAGCAATTACGTCATTTCTGGAGACTCCGAAGAAGACTCTGAAGAAGAAGAAGAAGACGCGAACCAAGTGTATTGTAAGAATAACGACGAGAATATTGAACGACATAGAGTCAAGGTTGGTTATAAAAGTACATGAATGTTACAATTTTATAGCGCGACCTCTCGCCGCCAGGAAACAAATATTATTGGACTTTTCCCATTTTCCGTGCATTTCGTACGGTTGCATGAACGTTTCGAGGAAAGATATTAACTAGAGAACTATAATCCCAGAGCGAGTACGTAATACCGAATATTGTACGTTTATCTACAAATTGGTAGCTAACAATTGTCACAAATAGAGATACAATATCAATTGTTAGATCAGTTCACCTGTGTTTTATGCTTTTCTAAGAAAACATTAAATAAACGAAGGCAACAAAGCATAAATCGTCTTAACATAGACATCAAAACTATTGAGTTTAACTTTTGCGAAAGTTGTAAATGAAGAAAATTTGAATTTTCAATAATTCAGAGTAATTTTCGATAGTTCAGGAACGAAATCCATAATATCTCGCTTTAATTAACGATCATATATCCACCAGACATGATTAACAGGTAAACTGCGAACGTTCATGTAAATTTAAATTTTCGTGTACATCATTAAAGAAATGTTCTTGCACGCTATATGTATTTTATACATTTTTGCACATTTTAACTTTTTATAAATTCGTAAACGTCCGCCGTCTATTAATAAGAAAATGTTTTCGCGTATTCGCCTTTTTATCTTCAATATTATGGATGAATAAAAATATTACATCAACGTTTATTTAAAGATGTTACATCGACAAGTTAATCTTTGAACAAAGATCAAAAGTAAAGCGTTCCTATCTAGTCATTTTTTCGTTATACATTTTCAAGGAAGACCACTTTATCTCCAGCTAACCTTTGACTTGACCGAATTATCTATCTGTTTCCTTGTTACGAAAACCAAGGAAAAAACGATGAGAGGAAAGTTATCGCAATCAGAAGCTAATCTCAAAAGTAAGTATGTTATTCTCATTATTGCAAAACGAACGATAAAAGTACCCAGAATGTTATATCTCTTTACAAAAATAATTTTACAATAATACCTTTATCCTGTCTGATATTTCCCGCACAAAATGTCGTACGTCGTAAATACAAAAACTATAAAATTATTTCCTCACCATTACTTCTTCTTGTTGGGCACTTAGACAATCCATGGCAGGAAATCCATTTTCTCGGTCAAATCCTTTGAAATATCATGTTCAGATTCACTGGCACAAAATACTTTCAGTCACGTTCAATTTTCTCAACGAATCAGCCGGTTGCATCGTAATTACGGAGATACGAATCGGGAAAAGTGAGAAATGTTCGTTTAAGAAACCGTGGATTGTCGCATTGTTTATAAAACGTGAATGAGATAGTAGGAAGTGTGCAATGCTTATAAAAGTGTGCCGGATTGAACGACGTGCAACCGTCGAAGACTACGGGCTGTGCTGAACTGTCGGCCGAGGGCTGAAAAGAGTATTAGGCAGCACCACTACCACCACTGTTCTCTACTGCTGCTACCAGGGGCGGACTGGGACTTAAATTTTTACCGGAAGATTACCGACATGACCGTTCCTCTGTTCTTAATTCATTAATCAAATTCTACGTAAAACGGCCCCAAATACTTAGCGACCCACTAGGAATTTTTTTAAACTCCCCAATATCCAGTTCACCCCTAGCTGCTACTGCGATCACCGCTACCGTAATTTACAGTATCATTTATGTCAATTCGTACTTGTCTTATATTTTTGCCACCAACAATTGTTTAATCTGTGCTCAAGGCACGGTTGGTTTTATATCGTATTGATTTTGGAAAACGTAATAATTTTTCATTTTAAATTACATTATTAAAGAATTGTCGTGAGGTATTTAAACTGTTACAATATGTACCTGTTACGTGAAATACGGTTCTGTGTCCTCGAAGCGATGATAAATTTTAACGAGCTTCTTATCAAGTTTCTTTTAAACAAAGATACTAACTTGAATCCTTAAAAGGGAATTACTATTGAAAGTACCGTATTTAAAATATAATCTATCAGGACTAGCGATCGGTCTTCAGTCTATTCGCATTTAGCGCAACGCGATCACGTGCGTACTTTTACTGTTCAGCAGCTAAGAACCCTAGAAAAAAGAATATGTGCTTCAGAATACGAATGCTTAAACGTGTAACCGTTCATATACATTGTATGCACGGAACTCCAATCCCAAATCAGATGCCAATATTCGTACCACTTTTTCGACTAGGATGTATTAAACAAAACATGTAACAAATAGTACTCGACGAAAGAAACATCTATATAAATGCAGCTGACTGGTAGGTTTCAAAAAATGCGACAGCGACTGTCAAATAATAAAACATTATTGGGCTTACAAAAGAGGAATAAATTGCATTGCGCGCCGTTGCGTAGGTAGATTTGCAAATTTTTTAAATGTCACTGATTTGGCGATTGAGTTCCGTATTGATAGATTATTGATTCTGAAATAATAACTTACCTTTGTGTTAAATTTTTATTGCCTTTTTAAATAAAGTCCTAATTTATATGGTACATATTCATAAAATAATAAAATATTATACATATACCCAATGTTGCGTTAGATATGCATATTTTTAAAAAGCACAACAGATGTACCAATTCAGTATATTTTTATAAAAATTAGCACTGTGGATCAAGTATATACAACGCAGTTGTTGCTTTTACAAGTTACAATCGTATTTACGAACATTTCTCGTTGACGACTTCGTATATATGTATGTACCGTGCATGTTGTGTACAGGCCACTCTTGCAATAGCAGACACCTGGATTTTTGTAAGGATAGGGCCAGTATAAAGGCGACATGAAAGGGCGTTTATAAGAAAGCATTGAATGCCTTGCGAAGAAGGGTCCGCTTACGTTGCTTATTGATCTTGTCGGTGAGTCCTGCATTGGTTCAGTCCTATACCTACCAATATCTTCAACAGGAAAGAATATTTTCATCATTATGTCTCTTAACAAATATTTGTCTTAATAAAATAATTCTAACAAATATTTCTTCACTGTATATCATTTCTATATATCAGTATAAACATGAAAATAAAAATATGTTTACTCATTTGCCAAAAAAAGTTAATTAGAAGTTAATATGTTCGAACACATTGTTTTCAATAAACGTATTTATTCTATTATAAAGGTTATCAAAAATGTATCAATGGAATTACAACGAAGTATAGGTAAAAATAGAGGAAAACCTTTATTGATCCTGATATCCAGTTTGCCTTAGACCTGACAAGGACATTCCCATAGAGTAATGAATTATACGTATATTTAGTATTCAAATTGTAGAACGAATAAATTTTCAACCGGCTGATTCTTTGGCCACCCACATGTTTGATTTTTTCTTATGGTTATGCATCTGTTCCTCTATTTAGCAATTACTATAAATGTTGCACCAACGAAATAAAAGTATACTGGCAGCTGTTGAAAAGATTGATTAAGCGTGAAAATTGTATAAAGTGACGCACAAAAATTGACGATAATTCGGTTGAATCGTTACATTTAAATCTTATTTATCGTGGGTGCGCCTGTGCCTAGCCCTCGCACGCTCCACATACGTTTCATAGCGGCACACCCTGTATGTGGTCCCTGGAAGTGATCACGTAAAATGCACAACTTGTAGTCACAATACGTCTGCTTACATATCCGATTGACGTTCGTCACCCATACATAGTAGCAAGCCAGACCTGGACAAATTTTGTTTAAGATAAAAATGAAGAATAGCAATTTAAAACAGTCGTCGATTGTTTCAATTTCTTTGGTATTTTTATTTAAGAAATAACATCACGACAGTAACTGTATCTTGTATTAAAAACAAATAAAATAATTTGAAATAATTGTTACAGTTATAAGGAATTGTAAAAAATTGTTCCTTTGAAATTTTATGACGGTCTAAGGTTAAGAAGTAACCCATGCATAGAATTTTACCGTGTTTCATCATCGATTTTATTGATTTACATTGATACAGCGGTTCTGTTCACTATTAACTTGCTCCCGTTTAACTGTTTACTTTTTCTACGCAAAAACTCTCTCTCTCACTGAACCTGTTATATCTCAATGGTCGGTTTATTTAGTTTCCTGTAGTGTTAAACAATGCGTGGACGAAAATGAACGTAGGCGATAATACGTGCGTGTGCCCGCTTGTAACTATTCCAATAATTAATTGCGCAACCTTTAAGCGATAATTTCAATGGAGACAGTTTATAGCGTGCCGCCCTCCATAAAAGTGGAAATGTTTCACACAATGTTTATAGCCTAATATCTAAAAGATACTCAGAATTGAAATTTGTAATTTATGACATTTCTGTACCTTGAGGAACTTATTTTATAATCTTCGATTAAATAAAGAGGGTTAATAACCTCACAGTTATTAACTCATTTCGTGCAATGCACTAATAATGAATATATGTAGGTAGAATAAATTATTAAAAATTGTTTATATGTACTTTAAGATTAATTTCTATTTTTGACTATTTTAAATTATTATTAGGATATTATTGCGGATGTTTTGTTGCAGTGATTTATTTCAAACGTTAAATAATTCAGTGAATATTATACGTTACATATATTATGTATTTTCTCTTATAATATGCATTTTGCACGTTTCTGTATTTTTAAATTTTCCATAAATGCAGAAAAATTTGCAATCTAGCTATTATCTATATTGAAATGTATTTGTAATCGTCTAGTAAGAGTTATAAAAAATATATAACTTATTGGTTATATTGTGAATGTGTTACATCATGTCATCCCTTTCTTATAATTGGTTCCACGTGTTTCTGGATTAAATAAAATATGAAGAAATTTGATTGGTTTGTTCTATTTCTGCACGAAATAAGTTTGAATTCGCGGCTTTTCTATATTACAGCACTACCATACGAGATATACGTCACTACAGTAACTGTAAAGAATTTGAGAATGCATGCGCCAAAGAAACTATGTATCATATATTTCAAGCCGTATCATATAAGTATAGTTTGTGCCGCATTGCACAGTTTAAGCTGGAAACGTCACCACTTTAAATAGAAATGTTTTAAAAAGAAGACACGAAAGGCGAGTCACAGGATTTCTTCGTGTACGCAGTGTTCGCTATTTTAAAATAGTGTATTGAATTATAAACTCCTATCCGAACTTGCGAAATACAATTAAACAATAAAGATGTCATTTGAGCCAGTTTTGGATCCTGTAAGTATTATTTACATCGATTAAAAAGTTATTTCATTTGGCGAAGCTGATTGTCATCGATCCAGGAAGGATATACGTATATATATACATAGCATCTACACTGCTGATATGATCTCAATGAAACATAGTTTATCCAAACACTTATCCAACTATATTTGTTAATTCGTTAGATTATTTACAAGTACTTTCTATATGAGAATAATATCGTATAAGTTAAAAGAGATCAAAAAGTCTGTAATAGTTCCAATTTAAAAAGATGGATAAAGTATTAATGAACAATTTATACAATGATATGTAATGCATTTCTGATTTTTCTAAATGCAGTACAATTTAATTTCAGAACTGTGAAGTTTTACATTTAAATAATAAATACCTTTATATTTTAATAGCCAATTCCTTATGTGGGAGCTGTTGAAGGTGGCTTAGTACCTGGAAAAATGGTAAAAATTCGAGGCAAAGTTCCTCCTAGTGCTGTACGTTTTGCTGTAAATTATCAATTGGGACCTACATTAAATCCAAGAGATGATATCGCCATTCATGTTTCACCACGTTTCGTAGAAGGATTTATTACTAGAAATCATATAGTATCAATGACTTGGGGCCCAGAGGAAAATGATGGCCCCATGTGGATACAACCTGGCCAAGAATTTGAGATGTTCCTTTTGTGTGATTTTCCATGTTACAAGATTGCCATAAATGGCAGACATTTTGCAGAATTTATTCATAGGCTACCATATGAGAAAGTAACACATTTGGTTATTGATGGAGATGTAGAAGTACAATCTATCACATATGAGACCGTTCCAATTGATCCACCTCGCTCTCCTCGAGCTGTACCCACGCCAGATGTACCTGCTGCTAATTTTGGGCCACCACGTAATTAAGCATTTTATATTCTTTTACTGTTACTAAATAATTGCATAATAAATTCTATGTCATTTTTTAGCACCTGGAGGATTATATCCTACCATAGGTCCACAAACACCACAAGGTGGATATGGTCCACCACCTTCAGCTCCTGGGTATGGACCTCCTCCTGGTGTATATGGAGGACCTGGTTATAATCCTCCAAGAGCATATGGATATCAGCCTGGATATGAGAAGCCTGAAGAAGAAGAAGCATTTAGTGGTTGTTTGGATAAAGTTGGATTAGCAATAGGGGGACTAGTTGCAGCAGGAGGCATAGCAGCTGCTGCACACGCTATGAGTGTATATAAATTTAATAATTACAAGTCTTTTGGAAATAATAGCATACAGTAATATCTGTATAAGATACTAAGAATAATAACATATGTTATATGCATGCTATGTTTATAATTTTTTAGAAAAAGAAAGAAGTTCAAGATGATCAGGAAAAATCTGATGCTTCTAAATCAAAAACAGAAAGTGAAGGTGGTTTGGGAAATCTTGGTTCTTTGGGTGCAGCTTTAGCAAGCAGTTTAGTGACCAATGCTTTAAGTAACTCACAAGCACAACAAGGCTACCCTACCAACATCCAACAATCAAGTGGTGGTGGTGGTGGTGTATTAGACTCTATTCTTGGAGCATTAGGTATGCTTAAAACATGATCAAATTTGAAATAATACTTTTCTTAATCTTTCAAACTGAAGATATTAATATAGTGATTTGTTCATAATTGTATGATTGAGTGTTGGAATGTTAAGTGATGACATAGATGATGTCATCTATTATAAGCTATATTTATGTTAAAGGTTATAGTGAATCATGATAAACACACAATACAGATAATTTTGCATTTGAAGTAAAATTTTTATATGCTTCATAAGTAAATTTTAATACATTAAATTTTTGTATATCTAAGGTGGTAATAGTGGGCATAATGCAGCACCACCACCTCCTCCAAGTCAACCAAGTAATCCATTGACAGGAGCATTAGGATCTATTCTTGGTGGTGTTCTTGGAGGTGGTGGAAATCAACAACCAAATTACCAACCTTCAGGAGGTTACGGAAATTACCAACCTTCTGGCGGATATTCCAATCAATCATCAAATTCAGATCTTTTATCTGGAATAGGATCAGCCTTTCTTAGTTCTGCTTTAGGAGGTCTTACCAAACACGATAAAGATGTAAGTATAAATTATGACATTTTAAAAATTGTGAATATGTAAATTTTATAATCTGATTACATAATTATGATTGTACATACAGAAATCTCACGAAGAAAATCATCCAACTCCTCCACCAGCTTATACACCAAGTTCTGCACCGCCTGTACAACCTCCTATATCTTCTGATAGTCCTGTTTCCGGAAATAAATTAACAGCAGATGAAATTTCAAAAGGCTTAGGTTTGGATGACTAATGTAAGTTGAGATAAAAGTTCATATAAAAAATTATGTATAATGAAAATTTTATGCTCTGTTATTTATATATGCAAATATGTGCACAATGTGATTGTGTATTAAAGATAGTTAACATGAAAGGCAGCTAATTATATATATATTTATATATTTTTTTGGCACGGGATATTTCAATAAAAAGCACCACAACGACTATAATACAAGCTGCTCGAATCTCATGCTATATATAAAATATTTTTGTATATAGATTATTTATTTATGATAAATTTGCTCGAATTATTTTCACAGAATATTACATAACATAAGTAAAGGTTATAAACAAAATGAAACAATATTTATAATACAATCCTTTTAAGCTTTGTAGTTGAAAATTTATAATCAAGTTGATATTTTCTAAGATTTATTATATTTTTATAAAGATACTAATAGTACTCAAATGCGATAACAAAATGTAAGTTGTTGTTATTTATTTTCTTTTCTTAATTATGCAAAGAATAAAAGTCATATATATACATATATATATGTATACAAAACATAAAAGTTATATATTAATAAATTTATTCTTTCTGAAAAATTTCTGTTCGTGAACATGATTCCAATGTATTCCCATGTCTCTTCTGTAATGTAACAAATACATTAAATATAATATCTATGTATAATATAATAAAAAATGTTTTAAAAAACTTACATCTGTTTCTGATTTTAATGCTTCAAGTTCTTTTTTCCTATTTCGATTAAAGAATCCAATTTTAAGTAGTGCTAAAATTAACAGTATTAACAATAAAATTCCTAAGACAATTGACAAAGCTATAATCCACATTGCAATGTGTTGAGTTACTGGTGAACCTAAGAACATTGTAGCAATAATAGTATCATCAGACCTGTGTCTAATTTTTTTCATAACATGATTTGATTCTAAAATATTAACATGTCCGCTAGACAAGAAAAATATTATGTCTTTCTCTTCCATCATTTTTGCTGTAATAAATATTAAAAAGAAACGGTAAAATTTTGCAACATATCTTGGAAGTTAAAGATACACTAACATATCAAGAAAAATCTTACTTTTAAAATCAGATAAGTAAAAATCCAATATGAGTGAAAGTTTTGCAACAGATGAAGAACTTAGAAAGGGACCAAGCTCACATTTAATATATGTACATTTGACATTAGCATTTGTACAATTGATATAAATTGACCTGTTTTCTGGTGGAAAATTTATAGAAAAATTGGTATCCATCATAAATCCTTTTTGTGTATACAGTTCAGTATTTGCAAAGTAAATTTCAGATATATTAATTAAAGCAGTTGAAAGTGTAGAATTTAAGTGTGTGCAGTAAAATGGTTGACCATCCAGAGAACTAATTGTTTTGTTTATATTGATAATCTGTATATCTCCAGTAGAATGTTTCCAGTATATTGGGATATTAATTGTTAGTATAACTTCATCAATTGGACTATCTCCAAATTTTTGAATTTCATAAATATGTTGAAATCGAATATTGTTTAATTTTTCATCCTCATTGTCAGTAGAATATGAATATAAATTATCTTGCGCTTTCCTAATAAAAAAGAATTGTAGTTAGTAAATGATAATATAGTTATAGAGAGTATGAAGTATAACTAATAATAATAACAAATAAATCTAGCGATACTAACCCTGCAATCACTATGTCAACATCAACATCAAAATATATAGTTAAAACATGTGTATTATTGAATGAATCTTTCTGTTCACTTTGTGTGTTAAAATTGGTCCATAGATCCACGTGATCAACATCAAACCGAATTTTACTCATATCCAAATCTAATGTTAATGTTTTCTAATAGAAATGATTAATTATGTTACTTTATTGAAAAAGTCTTGATACTTAACAGATTACACTTACATTTTTCCTAAGTGGATTTCCAAGATCACATATTGCTTCTAAAGTATTATTCGTATAAAAACTTTCCACGCATGAAGGTGGCATACTTGCTAATGATAATATTTTTGGTATATATACATATATTTTAGCTTGATAAGCAGGTTCACCATAATTAAAAGCATCTATTTTAAGCTTGGTAGCGAATGTTGATCCAACAACATATTTGTTATCAGAATTTAAATTTGTTGAAAGTGATATCTTTACATCTGATGTACAAATATTGTCGTCACCACAATCAACAGCAAATGGTAATTTTATTAAATCTTCAGTTTTAGAAAACAATTTATTTATAGCTACACAGGTTGTACAGAGAAAGTTTGCTTTCATCTTACTATCATTTAAATTTAAGTCTTTTTCTAAACTAGTTGAGATAGATATTTCAACTGGATTTATTATATTTTGGATATTTTTCTAACAAAATTAAAAAATAAAATATAATTTTAAAAAATATTTTTTAATAAGATACTGGTATAAAATTCTACCTTTAAATATATCTTAAGTTGACTGCATAAGTTTTTAGATTTATATAAAGTATCGGACAATTTATAAATGTTATCGCTATTTCTTTCTGTACCGTAATAAGCTCTTCTATATATTTGATCGATTTTCAAAGATTTAACAACTCCTAAATGTAATTTCATTTATTAAATATGATATTCCAGATTATGTATAACTTCATTATATATGTTTATAAAAATTAAATTATATACTTACGAAGATATTTAGGAGTATTTATTCCATCATAATATGTGCACACATCAATTAGAAAAGATGTAGAATTTCTCAATAATTTTTGTTTGTCATTGTAAGACAATTTCGTAGTTATTGTTATAACAGGTTTTGATTTTATTAAAATTGCTTGTTCAGATAAATAAGCTCCAACTGCAATATCAGGATATTTATCACCATTTATATCACGAGGTTCGGAAATTGAAATTCCAAATCCACGGATATTCCTTCCAAATTGTTTGCCAACTATCCTTTGGCTATAATGTTTAGGTAATCCATTACTATTGCCATTGAAGATATATATTGCACCACTTTCTTCTTCATATGGTGCGCCAACAGCAATATCACCATAGCCATCATAATCAATATCACCAAGACAAGTTATGGTAGATCCAAATCTACTTCCAGATATTTTTCCTTCAAATGATTTTTTTTCAAAAATTTCCTACCGCCAATGTTTGAGATCAGTATGTGTATTAAGTTAAATACTAACATACTATACTAATTTATAAATTGAAGGCTTATTTAATCAGATTTTAAAAGGAATTTCAGACTACTATATTCAAGCCAAAGTATTATTTTTGCAATAATTCAGTGATATTACAAAACGTACATACATTATGTAGAGCAGTAAAGACATATATGCGACCTTCATCCATATTTTTTGACCAATATGGTGCTCCAACAATTAATTCATCTCTATTATCACCATTAAGATTACATGATGATAAAGCAGCACCAAAATATTCACCATATTGCTCACCATTCAAAATCTTTTTTATTTCTAATTTTGCATTATCGTTATGAGAGAAGGTAAATATAGCAACGGCACCAAACATAAGTGAAGCCTTTGGAGCACCAGAAACAAACCACAATTTTCCTTCTCTAAAATAACCAGATGTTACTGCATACCCTAAATAAATTATAATAAATTACTATCTTATATACCTACAATATTTTACACAAACTATTTCACTTAATTTATAGGTTTAATATATTGTGGTTAATATCAGTATAAAGCCAACTATTTTGTAAACACATCTTTTATAGAAAATACAAATATTAATATTATAAAAATTTCATTTAATTTTATGATAATTACATCCATTTGCTACTTTTACTTCTTTTAATAATTATAATGGAATGATAAGAAAAATGGTTTTATTTAAAAATAATAAATAATATATAATAATAATTTGATATATAATGAAATATATATTATGAAAATATTCAGTTAGTAGTAAAAAGAAAGTGCGTTACATACCAAAATAATTATTTGCATGAATACTTCCTTCATCTTTAATTGATGGAATTATATTTTGCATTTCACCATCAACTGATTTTGTAACTAACAGAGGCATACCTTTCCAGTTAAATACACCAGGACTACCTAATATTAAATCCCACTTTAGGTCATTGGATGTCATATGTATAGAAAAACCAACTTGACTCATGCCAAAATTATAAACATATCTTTTCGTATCAATAGCTTCTCTAAGCCTCACAAATGATAAAATTTTACTTTTAGATTCTTTTTCAAAAGACTTAATACCGTTAATTAATGACAAATAACAAATGCCGTACATAAACCAATTAGATTGGCGTTTATTTATAATATTATACTTCAATCGTGGGCCGCAAACCTATTTACAAGTTTAATTAAGTAATTATAAATTTTTAAGGGTAAATATATGAAAAAAGAAATATAGACTTCAACATACCACAATTGTAGGATTAGTCTTATTTTCTATAGCAATTGTTGCACCAATCCATGCATTATCCTCAATTTGATTAATTGTTGAATATTGCTTCTCTTTATCATTTCCACTTCTATCAATAATCCATTCCTTACATGTTTCATTAATTGGACATTGAAATATAGTACCTGGCTCAATTACATTTTGTATTATGCTTGTATTTGCTCTGGGAGCACCTACAAGTAGTACAGAATCTAGGCCATCTGTATAAAGAGCAACAGAAAATCCAAAATAACTTCCCCGTTGATAACTAAAATTTTTGGGAATATTAAATATTTTGGCATTATCAATGTCTAAATTATATGCTAGTATACTATACTGTAAAATTATAAATGTAAAACTATAAAACCATATATTAATCTTAGTTGATAAAGTTAAATATAACATTCTGAATAACTGATGTTAGTAAAATGAAAGACCAGGGAACATTATTTCTTAAACTGAAAGAATTAAGGTTTTGTACCCACAGAAAGGAAGTACTTTATATCTAGATACCACAATGACATCATAAAGGAAATAGTCCATATTTGTTTCGTATATTTATGCTTTCTATCAAAATTAAAAGGAAAATCGTGTTCTGATATTAAATAAAGCAGAACTACATAAATTTATTGGACAATAAATTAATGCATAAATTTAGGTCATTCTTTCCTTTATTTATTATAAGTTAATAAAGACGTATAAATGCAGGATTAAATAATGCAATATTCTTAACTTGTTTTCAAAGCTAAACATATAAGAAAAAAATGTATATCAATTTATTGTTTTATTATTTTCCATCACACTTACAAACCATGTCAACAATACACATTAGCTGGATCGCTTATTATAGCTAATGTAGCATCAATTTACCTATAATTCTTGACGGTGTTTTGCTGGAGTTTCGATTATATATGATTTAATGGTCATATCCAAACATGTTTATATTATAATAATAAATCAAATTTTCTAAACAATTGAGACATCAGTTATTAATAATTTTAAACATTTTAGACTACTAAATTCGTATAATCCTTTGTACCAATTATAAAATATTGTGATTAGATGACGATGAAAATTGTTTTAAATATGGTGAAAGAAGATTTATTTTTCTGGGACAGTCTTGTATGATAAGAGATTCCAATAAAATATAGCATACATATGGAGATAACGGAAAAATAATAAAGTCTAAAAGAAGATAGAAAAAACCGGTCATATTCGCGTGCGAATGAACTTAGTATTATAAAAATATACTTCAAGGAATCACAGATTTATTATGTACAAAAGGAAAGGGATTAAAATGTTGAAGGTAATAGGAGCTTAATCGGAAGAATCAGTTGTAGTTGAAATAGTTTGGGATAAAGGCTTAGATCGAATACGATAGCTCCTTCTTACTACATTCACCTTCTTTCTAAAATATTCTAGATTTTTTAGTTTCTGCTCATGATCTGAGCTCTCTGCATCATTTTGATCTTTCTGTGTTTGTTCACCATTTTTTTCACTTGTAGATACTCCTGATGTGATACCACTGTCAGGAGTTGAAGGAACTTTGTTTGATTTGTTCACTGGCACTGATGGACCATCTTTCTGGATTTTTATTGCATTATTAACATCATTTAAATAAAGCTTCCAATCTCGGCCTGATTTCTTCTTCTTTGTATCATAATCAATTTTTTGCCGCTTGCTCTTATTTTTGGTACTGTCACTTTTTGAGTTACTTTTACATTTTTTGTGTTTCCTTCTGTGTACTTTTGTGGAAGTATCAGAATCAGTTTTTGAATGCTTACGTTTACCAGAAATGTCGTTATCCTCTGAACTGCTACTACTGTAATTTGAGTGTTTTGCTTCCCTCTCAATATGCACAACATATCGTGATCTTCTAGAAACTACGCCAGAACTGGTACTAGGCTGAGTTGTGTCAACAGGTTGTTCATCACTATCAGAGTCACTATTAATTTGTAACACTGCACACTTTATTCCGGCCCTTCTTATCTCAGTAATTTTACTATGTTTCCGCTTAAGAAATTTTACTTTTGATTTAGATTTACACTTAATTTGTGCATTATCACCATCACTGGCAGAACCTGATGCAGATGGTTCTGATGCTGCAGCTGAAGCATTATTTGCTGATGCATCACAATCTACAGCTGCAAGTTTCATTAGTTTTTCTCTACGATATGCTATAAGTCGTGTTATACGATTCGGGGACTCTAATGGTCTTTCAGGAGCTACTCCACCCCCACAGGATCCACGAGATGACAGTGTTATCGCTGGCCCCAAAATACTTGACATCAATTGACGGTCAAATGTTGTAGAGTCTACAAGAAAATAAATTAATATTTCATTCAAAATTATTTTTGTTTAGTATTTCAATGTAAAAATTTGAAAAAAAGATTTACCATCAGAATCTGTTGCACTATAAACTCGTCCAGTTATAAGATTACTTTCGGAATCACTAGGGGTTTGAGGTGCTGTTGACATATCTTCAGAACTCCAGCCTTCAACCTCACGTTGTACCAGCGAATCAAAAAATGCCATCATTCTAGGATCTTCTCTGGTTGATTGATGGCTATAATCATGTGTCATAAATTGTCCACTACGTAATACTAGTCCAATATATTCATCATGCGTAAATACTCTCCTTTGCCTCTCTTGCCTTCCATCATTCCTCTAAAATACAAATATAGAAACAATGATATATGCTATCAACATGTATAATAAAATTATTCCATAAATTACCTTTAATCCACCTAAGCAATTGCTTCCAAGAGGAAATGGACTCCAAATCTTAATGAGTTTCTCAACTCCAGATGAAGCAAAAATACAACTAGCTTGATTGTATCGTACTTGATTAACAATGGATCTGTGCCCACGTAATACCATGTGCGCAAAATTTACCCATTTTACATCCTCAGAAGGAATTTTCCACATATATAGGTTAAAATCGTCCGAACCTTAAAATTATAAGTTGAAATGTATGTAAATACTGGCAGAAGAAGTATATAAAAAAATTTATGATTATTGCAGTACTACTTACCAGAAAGGACATACTCATCATTATCTCCAGCAAAACAACATGATTTCATTGTACAACTATTATAGTATCCAGGATGATCAAACTGACATAAATGAGTAGAAGAGTCTACATCATAAAGAACAGGAGGTAATCTTCTTCTCAAAGCTAGCAATCTATTACCTGCTGCATTAAATCTAACATTCATACAACTCTGAGCTGAACTTTCATTTCCATAACGTAATATAGGTCTGTAAATATAAAATGTTACTATTTTGACGAAACATTTTCATATGATTTTATTTGAATTTTTTACTTACTTCAAAGGTTTCCTTACATCCCACATGCTAACTCCTTCTTTAGCATTGGCAGTTGCAAGCATTCTCGGCTCAACAGGATTAAACATTACAGAGTGAAAAGCAGTTTTGTACCGTGCCAAACAAAATGTTTCCATAGCACTGGATCCTCGTATGTCATAAATTAAAACTCTCCCATCATCGCAGGCGCTTGCAAATACATTGTCATTATGCGGATGTACTGACAGTCCATAAACAGGTTTCTCATGGAGGAAGAAATTCACAACATCTGCCCTATATCAAGAAATAAATAATTGTTTAGTTCTATATGCTTATACATAAAAGTGTCTAAGAAAGAAGCTTCATACGTTCGTAAGTCATGAACAATAACTTGATCGTCATTTCCAGCAGAAAATATTTTTGTTTTGCTATTATCATAACCAAGACAGAAAATATTACTAATGTGTTGAGCTTTCATTACTGCGGGTTTGCCCACATCTTGTATTGCTTGCTCTACTTTCCATAATAAAACTCTTCTGTCATCACCACCTGTTAAATTAATGATAAAATAATTTTAAACAATAAATATATTTTCATTTCAATAATCAATTTAATACATTACAAAAATATATATCCAGGAAGTAACACATGTTTTGCACAATCGTGTAATTACTTAAAAATATCAAAAGGCTCCAATTTTCCGTCGAACTTTAATTTCCTAAATCGACGGGCATAGGCCGTGTAAGAACGAAATAAATCAAACATATTTGTTAACTTCTTACCGGAAACCAATAGATCTCCTTGATTCGAAAATTCAATCGCATTGACGCATCCATAATGCGATAGTAGATCTTTCCTAAACAGATTTTCGGAGCTTTCGAACCTTGCATTAACGAGGCGTTTGCAGTAGTCGACTTTGTCGTCGGTTTGTCTTGCGACGAAATACGAGAGCGGATTATAATTGGAAGGACGAGCCATTTCTTTGCATATACTGATACGTATACGAAAACGGATAGAACCGTCGTCTTCACCCTTCGTCCCTTTCTTCCATGTATCCTGTAACTAACGCCCGTATTCTCTTCGTCGATTAAGTACCCTTAGTGCACCTCAAAGTTTCTAAGACTGTTTCGCGTACTTAGTAAACCGGGGAGACCTATAGAATAGGGAAATTCGTGACGCAATCAAATCTACGAGATTATTATAGGTTGTAACTATTATAAGTTTCGTCGTGGCCGATCTTATATTTATTCTGTGACAGACGTGTCGTGAGTATACACCTCACAAACTCACACAAACCTAAACTACACGAGGTGCGTCTCACGCACCAACGCACTTCTGAACGCAACCAAAGTACATATGTAGGTAGTAGATACCCACATATACAAAGGCGTTTCAGCCCACCCGAACAGATTGTCTTACTCGAGCACAATCAGCTGATCGCCATTCAACGACTCCACGTTGTGACTAATATTATCAATCTTTCCCTTTCGATCTCTTATCCATATCATCGATACATATATCTTTAACTAAATAACCCCATTAAATAAAAATATTTTTTCTTTTTATTTTGATTACCTACTATCTTCTTACGTTTATATGCAAGTGTCACTCACAACTGTTACTTAAACACTTCTAGAAAAACAAGAAGCATGGATACCGGCGCCGCATTGCGTGTCTCACGCGTACTTCTCACTGGCCCTCCTGGTAAGTCCGCGATTTTCAAAAATTACCAGGTGTTCAAAAAATCGCCCACTACTAGTAACTTTTACATATCCTCAATGTTCAAAATATTTAATATTTTTTCTTTTAATTATTTACATTTCTTATTTATTTAAATCACCGTCATATAACACGTGTAATTTTATAATAATAAGTAACGTATTTGTTGTACTTTTTTAAATTTATTAGTTAATCTTCTAATCGTTTATTGTAAATAAAAATAGTTTATAATGGTTTTCAATAAAATGAGAACTGCCATAGGTATAGGAAAAACTACACTATGTAAAAAGTTAGCTTTGATGATGGAGGAACAAAGTTATAAGTTTGATGGATTTTATACTGAAGAAGTTCGAGGACAAAGTGGCAGCAGGATTGGATTTGATGTTGTGCTAATGAAAAACCGTGACGAAAAATCAACATTGGCACGAATTGAGTTGGTATTAATTTCTTAAATATATAAAGTTTAATTTCCTTTTTGATTAAGACAATACTACTTGTAAACAGAAATGTGATAAACCAGTCGCAGCACTCTAAATATAAAGTGGGGAATTATCATGTGTTTCTTAATGATTTTGAAGCAACAGTATTGCCTGTCTTTGATTCAAATGCAGTAAGCAGAATAGTTTTATATATTTAATACATATTTATAATTGTAATCAATTTATTAATTTTCGATTTCTTTAGGATATATTAATCATAGATGAAATTGGAAAAATGGAACTGTTTAGTCAAAGATTTCATGATAAAATAGTGAAGTTATTTTCTGGAACTTCAAAAATACCTTTTATAATTGCGACGATACCTCAAATGCATAAAGTACCGCAACGGCATTTATCATTGTTCCAAAAGCTTCATGCAGATAAAAGATGTAAAATTATAACTGTTAATCGTCAAAATCGAGATAATTTACCAGGAGAAATTTTTCCGCTCATTTCACAAGGTACACAAGTTCCCTTTTTTTAAAGGAAAACAATATAAATTTTAAATACATTATAAACATCGTTTATTAGTAACAAAAAAACAAAATGTTAGATTAAAGAAATCCTTCCAATCACGTTAAATTTGTAAAAAAGTAGTCATCACAAATAACGTGACAAATAGTGACTGGCTGGAAAATTGTACTACATAGTCATGCTAAATTGCATATGTATTAGATATTTTCGTAATAATTATCGTTTCGTAAAAACCACCATTATTCATTAAAGAATAAATTAAAAGAATAACAGGTGTGTTCATTATATGTTCAGCACCTTCTGCAAATATTAGAATATAAGTTAATCTGTTGAGATCTTTGAGATCATTTACTCAGCTTGTGCGTGAACATTAAAATCTTTAGTGAATAAGGTGGTTCAATTGAGGGTACAAAATAGAAACGTTTCCTTTTTTCTTTACGTCATTTCATTACAATGAAACACAAATTGCTAATGAGGCATTAGTCTTATCATAGACAAGAAAATTTGATATATGTTTGTTCGCAAGTTCTCAAAACAAGCAAACTTTTTTCATTTTTGTACCCATCAATATTACATCTTCATTGCAGTTATTATAATACAGAAGATTTTCATGTTCCTAAAAAGAATACAGTACTTTATTGTTTTGGAGAAGCCTAAGTGTTTCTCACCTTCTCCATTTCGGTATCAAATATATTACGCCCACTTTGATTGGGCTACTCGTATTCAGTTATTGTTATTCATTTATTTATCAATAGTACCTAGGGTGTTCCACTAGCACATGAATTTTAGTAGAGAATTAGCATATGCCATTGGCCTTACATTTGGATGAGCCTGAAACAAAAATACATCCTTATGTAGTACAATTAAAAATTATAAAACTTACTAATTAGTTTGTAACATACCACTCCTTCGTATGATGTGAAATGGGGTTCCATATCTTTACCATTAAGTGTGATAAAAGCGCCCCTGTTACCCATAGTATCACTAAGAATAAAAAATAAAATTAATATACAATATGACTATATTAAATATCGTTCATTTTATAAAGAACAATTATTTTTAAACTAATAATACACGTTTATGTACCAATAATTTGGAGCAGAAAATACAGTAATACATTTCCCAAAGTGACCAACTTCATATCCATCATTTTTCACTTCGTGACTTCTTATAATGTAATCAAGATTGTTCATGGCAAGGAAATTTTGTGTAACATCAGGGCCAAACTGTACACCAACTCCTCTTTTACTGGGTGCTCTTCCAGCTTGTGGTTGTGGATCTGACCATAATAATTCGCACATTAGTCCTTCTTCTGGTGGTTGTCTATTTCTATCAATTTCTCGAATTTCTTTTAACGTAACATCGTCTCTTGAAAATAGACCACCATGCATTACCTACAAACCCCATAAACACATAATTTATATATACACCATTGCATAACTATCAGAAAACCAGGAAAGTCTGTTTCGTTCCTTTATTGATTGTTATTGATTAAAACAACACAAACTTTCTTGGTTACCTACTATATTAAATTCAACATCTCTCTTATACGTAACAATATAAACTTACAAGTATTCTATTATTAAGACAATGAGCAAGAGGGAGCCAATTGTAAACCTCTGTAAATAACTCAGCCATTTGAGCAGAATATTTTGCTTTAACCTCACCATCAAATCCATACATTTGATTCATTGTAGCAGATTCATGGTTACCTAAATATTGTATTTTACTATGAATATGTACAACATGTTAATGATATAAATAGATTGGTAAGAGTATACCTCTGGACATAAAAAAGTGGTTTGGATATAATAATTTAAATCCAAATAGGGTAAATATACATTCTACAGAGAAGGAGCCTCTATCTACAAAATCTCCATTGAATAACTATATAACTATTAAGAAATATATGATACTATTGTACTTGTATTAATAATATATTTAATTATAGTATATTTAATCATTAAATTAATAAATATGAAATGTAATAATAAGTATAGCTTATTTACTATTATGAAGGATACATATGGATTAGTTTCTGATGGTAATCCATTTAATTCAAATATATTAAGTAAATCATAGAATTGTCCATGTATATCTCCACAGATAGTAAATTTACTATCTTCAGGAATTGTAACGTCAACTAAGCTTGGTTGTGCCATAAACCATGCTTTTATATCTAAAAGAATTTTATAAGCATATTTACGGTGTAATTTATTTTGTTTCTTATACCATTCTAATAAATCTTGCATAAATTGCAACGTAACTTTTTCATCTTCAAGTTTAGGCCCGGTATATTCATCTTCGATAGCTGTAAAATAAAAACAATCACACCAGAACTTTTTTAAAGCATATTTAAACTCATTAAATAAATATTAAATATAACTTACCCATTGCTTCTAAATTAATCATATCTGCTATATTTTTTTTATTTTCTTCCACTGAGATTGCTTTTTCAAAGGCTAACATTTTTAATGTCTTAGAACATTCTGTGTATTTAATCTTTGCATCTTTATCATTTGGTCTTGCTTTAGTAACAGTTTTATAATCCTTAAGAGCTAGTTTGAACTTGCCAAGTGACATATGAGCTGCAGCTCTACGATAATATCCTTTCACGTAATTTTTATCTAAATCAATAGCTTTTGATGCATCTGTAAGTGCATATCCAAAACATTCTGTTTTTAGATAAGCAAAACTTCTATTTCCATAATAAACTGCCACTGTAGGATTTACTTCTATAGCTTTAGTGTAGAATTCTATAGCTTTGGTATAGTCTTGATCTAAAAAGAAAATAATGAAATATACGATAGTTAATAGCGAAAAAATTATAATTAATTTTTTGTTTGTTCTCAACATATACACCGGAAGGATAATGGATTACTTTTTATTTCGCTATAATGGAAGTACTCTAAAAATTAACACTTTTATGTTGTCAAAATGAAATTACTACAAATTTGACACATCAAATAAAACATGTTATATGAAATGTCATAATTAAAATGATAAACATTACAAATGAACATAATTATTTAGAATAAACTTGTAGCAGCGATATAACAAGCAACCTGATTGTTTTGAATTTCAAAATTTCTAATGATTAGGTTTACACTTGATAATTTAATGATAATTTACGTTACGGAAGTTGGGTTAGTTTTTAACGTACACGTGACTAAATTACATTATTCTAATGTTAATCATGAATTTTTGCTTAGCTTGGCATATAAACACAAAATAAATAGCAAGATCAAATTTATAAGGAAAGTTTGTAAACGAACTTTTAAAATATTCATTTGCTTCTTCTTTAAATTTTTCCGCTTTGGCCGCATCTTCTGGCGATATTACTCCCGTAATTTCTGCGTTCTCACTCATTTCGCGCTTTATACTAACAAACTAATGGGACGATATAAAATGACTTAAATTATATCGAAACGTATAATTTAATAATAACAATAAATAACACATTAAAGAAACAATAATTTTTTTTATATAACGGTCTTTATTGCAGACACACTGAAATCCTGAAATCTACTCAACTACCCCACGAAGCGATTCGATCGATCGAAGTCGAGAACCAACGAGAACTATCGATCATTACGATTCAAACGACATAATTATACTATAACTATGCATAATATAAAACTTTTTGATATATTAAATTTTCTGTAATTTTTCTGTAATATCATGTCCATTGCCTTCATATCCTTTATATTTTATTTATTAGGCAACAAAATGATCATAACAATTTAAGATTAAATTACAGTATTTTTAATTATTATCTATACATTTTATGAACTTATTCTTAAATGATTATTTTAATTGTTTACATTAAATATCGTTCTTAACAAAAACTTGTTTCTTTTACATCACGATAGCCAATTTTGTTATTAGTATAGTATATTCAAAACTCTACCACCACGCTCTCTATATTTCAGTATGTATAAATCTTTGTCATAAGAAAGCATAGTTGGTCTACAATTGGAAGCATTCACAGTGCATCAAAAAATCTTATGTATTTATTCAAAAGATGCTATCATGACGTCAGGAAAAATGATTTATGTAATATATATGTCAAAAATATATGACCGCATTTCTCAAAAAGAAAGTTTCCCCGCCTAGTATGCTTGTCATATTTCTAGTTAAAAGTTTTATGTAGATACCATCATTTAAATATACATATTAGATTTAACTTCTTACTGATTTTACTGATTTTGCATATCCCCGAGTATATCGCGTTTATGAATAATCTTCAAGTTCAAATAATGTAAATAACTTTTAAAGGAAGGTCACTGATTTAATTAACCTTTATTTTGCATATCATAATATATTGGAGCCAGCCTGAGTGTATAAATTTTCCACATTGAACATTTTTCAATACTATTTAAGAGGAGAACTGACTGTTGTGATGGCTCAAGTGGCTAGAACATTGCGTGTTGCTATACGAAGTTTAACATCACCAATGAGGAGTTTCGGTAGTGCCCAACCTTTACAGGAAGCTGCTTTAGAGGAACGTTGTATTCTTGTTGATGAGTCGGACAAGCCTCTTGGTAATGCTACAAAAAGAGACTGTCACATTGTTAATTCTGATGGACAAGTTCTACTTCATAGAGCATTTAGTGTCTTTTTATTCAATGGTAAAGGAGAACTATTACTTCAAAAAAGGTCTCCCAATAAGGTATGCACTTCTTGTACATGTAGATCACAGAAGAAAAATATGATAAGTGTATTTTTGTTGATTTCTCATTTGAATGTCACTTTATGATTACAAAGAAGAACTTCCATTATATTAATTATTAAGACAAGTAATATTTTAATATTATAATAAGAAATATCTAAAATATTTTAAAGAAGATAAAAAAATACATATTTAGCTACAAAATCAAATAAAAGGGCAATTTTGTTAACATGAGATTTATTGTCAATATAATGAATTTTAAAATCGCTGCCTTATAAGAACTAGGAAATGCGACTTATCATGTTCTTCTTCTATAGTTTTTATATAAAAGTTGTACATTTATATTAAGTATATTAGATTAATGCAGAAGATTTTTTTTTTATAGATAACATTCCCAAACCGTTATACAAATACATGCTGTAGTCATCCATTATTTGAAATTCCCGAAGAAACTGAAGAACACGAGGCACTAGGAATTCGTAGAGCAGCAAGAAGAAGACTGAATTTTGAGTTAGGAATTCCTTTGTCAGAAATTTTGCTATCAGATTTTTTCTACTTAACGAGAATTCATTATCAAGATGTGGAAGGTATATGGGGTGAACATGAAATAGATTATGTGTTATTTATACAAAAAGATAATGTAACATTGGACCCAAATCCAGATGAAATCAGTGAAATTCGTTGGGTATCAAAATCAGAAATCAAAGATATTGAGAAAAATCTTAGTCCATTGAGTCCCTGGTTTAAATTAATTCTTAAGCATAAATTGTCATCGTGGTGGGATAATCTACATTCATTAGAAAAAATGAAAGATCATAAAACAATACAAAGATTTTTATAATACCTTTGAACACAGAATTAAGTTCAATAGCCTTATCACACATAACGTTAATTAAGGTATTTTATTACCATCCAAATATTTAAATAATTAATAACAAAAGATTTGGGGATGAAATCTGTGCAAGATGATTAGTTTTATGCAATAAGTTGTACACTATAAATATAATGCAGTATAAGTACAAAGTAAATTTGTTCATATAAACTTGCACTTTGTAAATATTGAAATATTTAATATAATTTTGATAACTTGGCTAATTACCATTAGACAATTTGTATACTTATATAAATTTTGTGAATACATTTTTGTCATAGGAAAAATAATTTTGTAAATATATAGTAAACCATGAAATGATCTTTCTTAAATACTATTTTCTTACTAAAAAGTGTGTAAATAAAAAGTACAACTCAAAAATACAAAGATATAAAAATTTTATACTGCAACGAATGATAAATCTAAAACAATTTTCTACATCTTTATGTTAATGTATCTTCCACTTTAATCATTAAACGAAAGTTTATTCATTATTAAAAAGTGAAAGAAAAAACGATTTTTATCATGTATTGAATACAATATTTAGAATAATGCAATAAAATAATAGAACATGATCAGTAAAATATAATAGAAATATCTTCATTATAGTTTCAAAAATGGTTTAAAAGGTATAAAAAAGGTTTAAGAAGTTTAAAAAAGATTTTAAAGGTCTAAAAAGGGTTTTAAAGGTTTAAAAAATAACATGTTAATTTTTCTATTTGATGGTATTTCAAAGGTTAATAAAAAATGGTTTGATGTAAGGTTTCACAACTTTATTATTTATATACATAATATGCATAATTTTTCAACTATTCTATGAATAAACCTTATTGTGTTTATAAACTGTTATATGATTATTAAATTCTCTTGCTGCACAATAAAATATTATATCATTATGATTTAATAATTTAATATAGAATTAGTATTTAATGATTTGAAAATATATTGAATAAAGATATTGATTGAATGTTAGAAATGACGGATATCTCCATCTTTAACTAACAAGAGTAAAGAAAAATATGAGTGTTCTAAAGAAATACAAATTTAAAAGGAAAAGTTGTGCTAAAATATTTAATTACAGACAGATAATAATTATGCAATTTTATGTCTACCTCAGTCTAATATTGGGAAATATTTGTATTCATCTAATAAAGGTTTTATTTTATTATCATTTATTAATCCTTTCGTTTAATTTATTATTAATCCTTTATATCTATGGGCGAGATAGTTTACGATACAATGTTTATCGATATTAGTGCTGCAATAATTATGAATTTATGCAGCACTAACGTGTGTTTTATTCACTAAAACACGTATTAATGCGAGACATTTTATTCATAGATTCGGTAAAAATCATTGTAATATATATGTAGAGAGATTAACAACTTAACAATATCTAGTTAATGATGTCAAGCAAGTAAAAAAAAGTCCTTCTAAACTTATGATCGAAAATACTTTATGAATTTTTTAAGTTCACTTATAGGACTATCAGTAGAAAGAACAACTGTTCTTTCTGCGCCAATAACTAAAAAAACTAGAAATTCTCACTCGTTGTTGCGGCAAATGAGCGACGTGTTCCAATTAAAGTATGTCAATGAGAGGGAAATAATAATGTTACATAATATATATTTTTATATTTGTATAATATATTTTATATATAATAAATTATATAATAAAATAAAGCAATGCGGCAAAAATATAAAGCACATTTTTTTATCTTTTTAAAGACTGTCGGAGATTATTGAATAAAATACCTATTTAGTTATACATTTAGCTGAACATTATATAATATAGATATACAAATCTATTACACGTGTAAAAAAGATTATTCTAGAATTCTATTCTATGTTTTTCGACGAGAATGATGACGCAATGTGTATTCCAGGAGTATAGGATTATGAGTTTTTATTGGAAGTTGCGAAGACCAAAACTGTAAACTGTGTATTTTTAAATAAATTTTAAAGTATTATAGAATTACAAATTAAGGAACGGAAGTTTGATTTTCTTTTAGAATTATTGTCCTCGCTTGTTTCATTCTTTTAATAAAGATCTTAAGAACAAATATACTATTCTTTTATCTTTTTCCGACTCCTTCTTTTAAACTTTTAAATACATTTTGTGAAATTGTACATACATCTCCCATGTATCTAGCTGTAATTTGTTTTTTTCGTTTATTTCAATATTTTGAAATTCATTCATTTTAAGATATATGGAAAGCTTTCAGTGTAATGAGACGCGACTATCATGATCATATTGGTAAAATTTGAAAGCAATCTGGGAATGTGTACAGGGTGGTCCATGCAATTGTATTGGGTTATAACTTTGTAACCAGTGCAGTCACTGAAAAACGTCAAAGGAGAAAGACGAATGGTCAAGAGAGTGCATCCGCAGGATCGTGTTTTGTTTAAAAGTGCAAAGGTGTGTGTACAATCAACAATTGCATTATATTTTTGAATGAAAATGCATACTTATTTTTACATAGAAAGATTCCTCTCGTCATTCTACGCACGTTGCAGTCCAGTATAGATCATCCAAAATTCTTTTCGCGGCATTTGGAGATCCACACAGGAGTAATGGGGTACAATGGTAAACAAATTATTAATTATCAAGATATTTAAAAAAATATTTTGATAATTTCTTTGTTATCGTTCCTTAGTTACCACTGAAACAATAAGAGAGTTTACTTTGTATCAGTATTTCTTTTGTGAACCTGTTTGAATCTCATAAAACTTTGACCAGACATCAAGATCAGTATGTCGTTTCCTTGATTTTTTCTAACAGTTAATATATATCCAGTTATTGTATTATATTCTATTAGAATTGAAATAGCACTTAAAAATTAGTCGACACGTACAGAATATCTCGTACGCAGATAGACAATTACATAAGTATGGAAAATAACACGTAAGACGAGAAGCAACCCAGCTGAAACACGTACCTTCTTTATTGTCGTAATTATTAGTGTACTTTCCCTCCCCTTTCGAGTGATCCATTCATGACATGCTTCTTCGTGGGTGGACTATATAAACGTTTATCTCTGTTCCTCATTCTTTCGTCATTCCTAGGAGTTCCTTCGTAAACATCGCGAGCACAATGTTCTGACCATCATCCTTGGTGAACCGTGTTTTAAAGTGCTAAAAAGAAAAAGTGCTCTGTGTTAAGCATTTTCCAATTTTTCGTTAGATTTTTATTATATTTTTACTTTGTTACTTCTTTTTTTCGTTCAACTCTGCAAAGAATGCGTCGGTTTTCCATCATTTGGATAAGTACGTCTTTGCTGCCCCTAATATTGTTCATGGATTGTGCATTCGGCCTGTATGAAACGTCGCCTCACATTATTGTGTTTATGGCTGACGATTTGGTAAGACTATAATATATTATTTAAAATTAATGTTCAATAAATAAGTTTCATTAACTTTTAAATTCATTTCATTTAAAACTTATATATTTTTAGCAAAATTATTAAACGTTAGCTTTAGTATGTTTTGGTATATCATATCAATATTACAGATTTAAAATATATTATTCGTTGATACGTGTACGAAACTTTTATAATATTTGCAGCGAATTAATTAAAATGCAAATTATTTTTACAGCACATAAATTTAAGAATTTTATAAAACAAGTGATTTGGTAAAAGATTAGCTACATCGCGTGAAATGGGTACTTAATATTTTAACATTTTGCATTAGATCGACACGTGTCAATTTAATTTAAGAAGTAGGACATGACCTATTATAGTTGCCCAGTCCAGAAAGTAGATGAAAACTACAAATCGAAATAAAAATTTACGAAAGTTGTACTTATGCAAAGTGTAACCGTCCATATATTACTTATGCTTGTCTGCTTCGTCTAATTCGCAGCAATTAATCTGTAGTACGAAAGCGTTTTGAATTAAAATTATCTTTAGTTAAGGCAATTATCGTGACTTGAAAATTACTTACGCCCCCTCATCTAACAAGGATGCTAGTGCTTGTGACTCATCCTAACCGCAAAACAAAAATCTTCCTCTTATCTACCATGACATATCAATTACTACTATTATGCTGTCATATTTTGTTATTATATAATCGCTTATTATCTCGTCCATAGATGTATACGCGTAATTTACCTTAGAAGTTCATCATTTTGGCATTTGGCATGTTAGGAAACCAGTTTACGTTGGTATTCACTAATGTACAACCGGATATACTAGTTTCTTTCTTACATATATAACTTCTTTCTCGAATTTACAGCTAGCTCAATTAGGTCATTTAGCGAACGTGATCTTGGATAATATGGCGAGAAGGTATTGTCCAATGACAATCCTTCAGAGTTACTAGGTTTAAGTCTTATTCCGTGCAGAGTTCCAAAGACTTATCTTTTCAAAGTTACGATTCAAGAACATTCCTCTATTATTAATCCTTTGTTTCTTGCCACAAGCGGGGTTAGATAGTTTGCTAAATTTAAAGCGAATATACCTGCACCACTTAAGTTGCGTCTTTATATCTAATGAGTAGCTAACATTTCGTGAAATCTATTTAAACTTTTAGAACAAACACAGGGTTCAATTGTTCTAGAACTTCTTCCTACATTGAATTATAAGCTTTACGTAACAACGTCTAAAATTATGAACCCTATTTTACGTAGGAAATAAGTTAACTTTGTAATGGTATGAAGATAGTTTTATGATTTGACGTTTATTTTGTCTGATAGGGATGGAATGACGTTAGTTTTCATGGATCGAATCAGATACCAACTCCTAACATCGATGCACTCGGGTACAATGGGATTATACTAAACAGACACTATGTACTACCGTCAAGCACGCCATCCAGGACAGCTTTTTTCACTGGACAGTATCCAATCCGTATCGGTACGTATTTGTACACGCTTAAAAGTATTATTATTTTGAGTTACGGAACTCTATCTGGCTCTAAATCGTACTACGAATTTATGCTGTGTACACCTATAGTATACGTAACATCTCATGAATATTCCTGTTTAATGTAACATCACGGTTTGCAATTGTTGATCTATATATAGGGATGCAAGGAGCTGACATTCGCGGTGGCGAACCACGTGGCCTGCCACTCAACATCAAAATTTTACCAGAGCATTTACGAGGCTTAGGATATACCACGAAATTAATTGGAAAATGGCATATGGGTTACTATACACCTCAATACACGCCATTGCACAGAGGCTTCGATACTTTCCTCGGTTTTTACAACAGCTATATTTCTTACTACGATTATAACTATTCGAATCAGGTAAGATGTTAATAAAAGCAATGTGCGAGTAGCAAAGCAAGTAGAAGTTTTATAAAATATCTTATTTGTACACTTCCAGAACATGAGCGGATACGATATGCATCGCGGGGACGATCCAGCTTACGGGATGAATCGCGAATACGCGACAGACATGTTCACCCGTGAAGCGATCAACATCATCGAGAACCACGAACTTAATAGGCCTCTTTATCTCCAGTTATCGCATCTTGCTGTTCACGCACCTTTAGAACAACCAGCGAACGTGTACAACGATAGAGAGCCTATACACATTCGCGAGCCGAATCGTCGCAAATACGCTAGTACGTAGACGCGTCTAATTTAGACATAGCTGCTTCGCATTGACAGTAGTACAACTGGAAAATGTAAATTTTAGAGAAGAGTCTTTTAGAAATTTACGAAGGAAACAATTCAGATTGGCTTCATCGGATGAAAATAGGATGGTCGCTAAAGGCCGCATAAATAGTTCACCTTTTCTGTGGCAGATCTTGCTACCTTAGTTCGTATTTGTACGGTTTACGATCTCATAAATCACACGACTAATTGAATGTGCTTGTCTTATTCTAGAAATGGTGTCGAAGCTGGACGAGTCGGTTGGGCGCATATTTCACGCGCTAGGCGAGAAAGGAATGTTGAAGGATTCCTTGATTCTGTTTCTCACCGATAACGGAGCAGCTTCGGTCGGTAGATACAGGAACTACGGCTCCAACTATCCCTTAAGAGGGGTAAGATCACGTCATTAAGACGGAGCTTCTATCCATTTGAAAATGAATCACCTAAGTTTCAGCATTCTCAAATTCAATCTCAAACTTTCGAATAATCGAATTTATTATACGTTCTAATTGACATTGTACGTCAAAATTTTGTGTCAAAATTTCGACGAAAATGAAGTTACGCTAAAGCTCAAAGCATCTCGGATAATATCGGTTGAACGGGTCTCGGATAACCGAGAGTCCATCGTATTACGATACTTGTACATTTCAGAATATTATTGTCACAGACAAAATACACGTTATACGAAGGAGGCGTGAGAGGAGTCGCGGCATTGTGGTCGTCCAGGTTGCAGAAAGCAGCCCGCGTATCCAATGAATTGGTACACATAACGGATTGGTTGCCAACATTATACTCTGCAGCTGGCGGAGATCTGAAGGATCTAGGCGAGATCGACGGAATCGATCAATGGCGTCTACTTAGTGAAGGACGTGGACGTGGCAGAGATAAACTTTTGTTGAATATCGACGAAGTTTTAAAAACTGAGGGAGCGATCTATAGTCGATTTAAATTGTTGAGGGGTAACTACTAAAATGCAGAATAAAATAAAAACCACCGCTAGGGTGATCGAAGTCGACGAAGATTTCGTCCTTTTCTAGATAATTAGGGATTTTTCCTAAAAAATGGTTCAAGGTACCATCGAAAATGGTTATTACGACGGATACTATGGCGACTCTGGAAAGACGTTAGAGACGCTACCTACGTACACGGATATCGTGATGAAAAGTACCGTTTCTGAAAGCCTCACTTATCATTTGGGTGGTCCGGTGACACAACCGAGTACAATGGTACGATTACGGCAAGATGCAACAGTTCAGTGTAATGCAAACTTCACGTATTACCGCAGACAGATGCTCACGCCTTGCAACGTCACGGAATGTTTATTCGACATAGTGAACGATCCATGCGAAACAAGGAACATCGCGGATACGTATGTCAGGGTGAGTAATAGGTATGAATACCTTTACGTTATTTCGGCTAGTCAAAACAATATCAATATGTCAATGCATTGCTGATCTAGTGCTGATGTTGTGCTAATGCAGTGCTGATGTAATGCTGATGTCATATCGATGTCGACAATGCGTACAGTAAATAGCATGAATGCGTGCACAGCTGAACATTGCTAATGCCATCCAACGTTGTGCCATCATTATCGATGTTCTTCAAGTCACAGTCTTCTATAATGATCGGCCTTGCGTCTCCCTCTCCTTTCGTTTTCTTTCTATTATTATTAAAAATCGTCATTACGATATTCTATATATTTTTATGATGTACTGATTTGTCGGCTGCAGATCGCCAGAGACTTGAACTATTATCTGGAACAGTATAGCCACATTTTGGTGAAGCAGACGAAAAAACCGATCGATTGGTCGGCAGATCCGAGAAATAAAAACGATACGTGGGGACCGTGGTTGAAATCAGGGGTTGCACCGTGCAACGCTGCAGCTGTACTTGGCAACTTGGTCTACTACATCCACATATCGGCGATTTTGGTTTCGATATTGCTGAGCAATTTTATATGACCATGCAACGTTTGTCCGAGCAGTGATTCTATAAGCAAATATTGTCGCAGCATCGAATGATTGTCGAAAATCGAAAATCACTTGACTCAACTTGAAATGGCGCACAGAGTTTTAAACAACAGGGTAATAATTTGCCAAAGTGAACAGTTTTGGAAGGGCGAAGCAGAACGTGTCTATTTGTGGTCGGTTCATCATCAGAAATTTTAGCAAAGTAAATGAATGTTTTAAAAGAATAGCACAATTTTTAATATTTTATGCCGCTATTTGTATTTTAACTGGTTCAATCTTTTATGTTCTATAATTAATAATTTTATATTGCATTAAATTTATATAAAATTAGATGTTTCTAGCGATGTAATATTTAACAGCGTAATCGGTTTTGTTGTTAAAACAAAGTTGGAACGCTAACAATTTGAAACGTAAATTGTTATCATTACTAAAACAACTAGGAATAACGTTCATAGTCGAGCGATTTTATCGAAAGAAAATGTAAAAATATGGCTGGCAATGCTTCGGGTTAACTAATGAATTATAGCGATAAATATGATTAGCGAGGCAGAAATTGAAATAGATGGTTTCATATCTACGTTGTAATTAACGATTTTGCCGACCTTGCTGCGTAATTCCAACGAATACGTAATTTAGGTGCCTTGGACGATAGCCTTATAGCAAAGTATACTCGTTACCTGCCATAACTTAAGTCGTTTATTTAGCAGTCGAGTTTTGCGAGTTTATTATTTACGAACTGTCCATACTGTTTAGTAATTCTGTTTAAATTAAAAATTATACATCTGATAAGAGCTGGGCGAACGTCCCATTTGCATTACAATTCCAATTTTAATGTACATACGCAAATATTTTAAACATGCGATTAATTTATTTACGTAAATACAATGACACAAGTTCCATAGGATATTTTAAAATACGAATAAAATAAGTGGCAAATCTCACAGAGATAATAAAGTTATCGAATACAAAATAGTTTGTCAATTATTTGCTGGCACATTTCCCTTTTTTCCCTATAGTAACTGAACCGAAACTACATGTCTCAAAAGGAATACTCACTTAGTTAAAGATCTAACTGCAAGTGAAAGATCCAGCCAAGCAAGACAAAATATATTACTAGACTGCTGATGTTGATATAAATTCAAATTTTTCTGGAAGAAACTGAAGAAATGACGTTTAAACAAACATCTGTTTTGCCCTTTAAATATTATACCCAATACTCCACTTTGAATATTCTTTTTATGTTATATTTCACTACATTTATCCCATACATTTTTGCATATCTAAACTGTATATATAATCTGTTCTGTAAACGCAAAAACAGCTGCAGTTTACATATACTTCGATTTTTCAGACATCCTACTTAAACAATACTCAACCCAGCTACGCAATTCAATAATATCAATAATAACAAACACTACATGACACAGTTATCGCAAGATTAACAATACCTCTATTTATCAGTTTTTCCAAATGTTCATTAAGCGATATCGAGCGTTTAATTATCCTAAAGATAGGAATCCGACAGTCTCGTGCAGACGTGTTAGTACTCAAGACGAAGGAGCGTATTATCAGAAAATCGCATGGACAGATCAGTTCCATAGTTACGAAGGATACAGAACAAAGCGGAACGTTTTTCTTGAGACACGTGCTTTTGATAGTTGCGGTACAGGCTTCGGAGTTAAATGATCGTACGGTCGGCCAGTGATAATAGAGTGTAGCATCCCGGAAAATACTTTCTCCGCCGGCGGTATAAAGCCCAGGTGCGTTATAAAAGGCGCGGTATTACGTGGCAGGATCGCTGATAGTGAATCGTTGTGTCGAGTGGTGGTCGATTTTTACTTAGCTCGGGTAACGCGTTTAAATTACGATCACGCGCGGTTCTACGAGGCGTATCTGCGAAAGTAAGTTCCGATTGGTTTTTTTATTATTTCCGAGGATCTTCGCGATTTATGCAGAAGGGACGTTCGGTAAATCGTTGCATCAGGGCGTGCGTTTATGTTACGTAAATGTCTCGTCGATAGAAATTGTCCGTACGATAGCTGCAACTTTACGAACGAATCTGCAAACTTTATTTGCGGATTTAGTGACACAAAATACCTCCAAGATTCACGCATTGACGCTATAACTTTCGTAGTTCGAACGTTTTATTAAATCCCTACTTTGCCACTAGGTCTTTACCACTATTGAAACGCTTGCTGTAAAGGGATTAACTCGCGAAATTTTATTTTATTTTTTACGTAGATTTTAACGTCGCATCGGCTACACCAACGTGGCTATTAAAGGCGACAGAGCGACGAGGTAAGGATTTAGTAGTTAGATTTTGCTAGATAACGATATTTCTTTCGCAAAGAAGGAAACACACGAAACTCGGTCTTTATCACAGAGATTTTCTCTTGAATCTTCTTTGCTCTGGTATTCGTCACGAGAGCGATTGTATTAGGGCGAATTAAAAGAACGCGTTGATCCATTCGCACTCTGTCCGATACAATTTGATATCGACGATCCAGGGTACCTGGTAACTGGGTGCTTGTTAAAAGATTCTTCGTCGATCTCGAGCGCGTGCAAAGACCGGCACCCTATTATTTAGTGTTCTTTTTTCTGCCTGTACGCGCATTAGATTGTTCGAAAAGATTCTTTAGAAGGAAATAGTAGATGCGCACCATTTTTGTTTTATATTATTTTACCGAATTATGTATGTTCCATTTTATAGCGATAGAACAAAATCTGTTACTTCCTTGTAAAACGAAAGCAATTTTTACAGTGTATAATTTTGTTTATCGCATATCGTGTAAATCTTTCTCCAGAGATTCTTATACGGCTAAAAGAAGAGACCTGGCAACGAGTAAGAACAAATGTCGAGTTCTATCCTTAACTGCATAGTGTCAATGTCTGTGATGATTGGCACAGGATGCTTGTTCTACTTCTACGTCGTACTGGCGCAACAGGAAGCGCAGGGCCAGCAGCAGCCAAATATTATAGTTATCATGGCGGATGATATGGTAAGATTACCCCGCTTTTTTAGGTTTCGAAAACGTTCCACTTGGTCCTACTTCCTAGGACAAATCTGTTGGTGTCGCTCGTGAAATCGAACAAAAAGCGTTTAACAGCAAATATGGCAATAAACGCAAGCCGAATTTTCTTTCATTTTGCGGGAACAGGTTCGCCAAACGTCGTACGACGTATTCACACCAATGATTTACATCGATCTCTTTTGAACAAATGGATAAAGTAATATTTCTATTCTGATCGATGTTAAAAGCAAGTTTATCGACCTGTTTCCTGATAATTCTATTTTCCACGAATCAGGGAGCGTCTCAGTTGCGTCATTTGTGTTTCATAGTCGCGAATATTTGATCAGATTTCCTTGCACATGAATATTGTACACACACGATTAAAATATAAGGTAGAAATTAATTTCTCAATACTTCATGGAGATATCCACGCGATTCCATAATTATGAAATAAATACTTCGATTCGTGGAAATACACACATATTGCTCCTCTACGCTTTCTATGTTCTCGATTTCATTTGCCGGACAAATATGGTTTCGACCATATGTTTTTGCATTCTTGCAATTGCGAACAAAGCGACTGACCTGCAAAAAGATAGCAGTATATCGTTGCATGTAGATCAAGTTGAAGATCGATTAAAAGGCACGCATGCATGTTACACTCTCAATTCGTTCTTCAATACCGATAAGATAGATAATAGAACAAACTTGACATAATTTCTTTAATCATTGTGCTCGTTTCGTTTCGTTTCATCGTATCTAAGAACGTTTGACAAATACGATCGTACATTTTATGTACGTTTATAAAAAGTGTCGCGAACTAAACTTGCATCTTTTTCTATCTCTGTTCTTCAAACATTTGCGAACAATTTTCTTTCAACAACAGCGTTTTTTTATCGATTTTCATGGCTAAGAAGTCGTCAATAAAATTTCGACGACTTGCTACGTGAGCCAAAGATAAGGTTTCTTTAATTAACTTCGTTCCAGTACGAGTAATTTTCGCGATCGAGGAAATATCAAGATCTCGACGATTTGCCGCACGATTCGAAGATAAAGAACTTCGGTTAATCTTTTCCGAGTACAAATAACTTTTACAACAGAGAAACTTCGATAATTCGCTACACGATCTAAAGATTTTTATCGAATCTTTTTCAAGTAGATTTATAATGAAAGATCGGCAAAATTTGCCACGTGATCCAAAGGTAAGAGATTTTTAATTGATCGTTTCCGGCCGCAAATAATTTTCACGACAAACGAGTTGTCAGAGCAATTCCCTATACGTCCCAGAGATAAAGATTTTCATTGAACCTTTTTTAACTAACCTATCGATTGGCGAACGAAAGACAATACTGAATTGCTGGATTTCCTCATCAAGGGCTGGAACGACGTGAGTTTTCACGGTGCCAATCAAATACCTACGCCGAATATAGACGCCCTGGCATACAATGGCGTGATATTACAACGACATTACGTTTTGCCGACTTGTACACCGTCGAGGACAGCCTTTCTTACAGGACGTTATCCTATTCGGACAGGTACTCTATGAATATGATTTATGCGATCGATAGCCAGGCATTTAGCTCGTTGCTTTTTTATTAATTTTTTATCATGACCGCGATTGTTAAACCAGCAACCTGTTTCAAGTCAGAAGCTAGTTTCAAGCTTAGAATTATTCGAATAAAATACTTGCAAAATGATTACTTGACCGATATATCGGCAGCAGTAGATGTTATTTTGACACAATTTTGCGTTACAGATTAAGTTGATAAAATGATAGTTTACTCGTATCAGCCTGTTGGCTATCACGAAAGACTCGGTTTACATTTGTTATTCTTATTTGCCTTGTACTCTCGATCGCACATCCTTCTGATATGAATGTTTACACACTCTTCTAATTAGACGTCTGTTTATTTAATTACTTATTTAACTACAGCTGTAGAGAATCGTTTATTTAATCTAATTACTTATCCTGCACATTATCCATTTATTTAATTATGTTTATTTAACTCTTTGCTTCTCAACACTTAACTAACGCTTATCTATAAATAAAATTTGCTCGTAGAACTCAATGTCATCTTTTGTAAGAGGTGAATGATTGAAAAAAGAATCGAAGTAGATTGCCATGTTACGTGGAAACAATGAAGAACATTTGCGTGGCACATTTAAGCCGAACTAATTAATTATTTATTCACCCGTGCAATTAATTTTTTTTTCTTATCATTAATGCATGGAATTTTTTAATTGCTTTGATATCTCTTGCTCAGTGACCTTGTACGTAATATTGTAAAAATATACATTTGCATACAGCGTGTTCCGTTCAACTGGAAACGCACAAATGTCTGGAAAAGTACGAACGACACGGAAAAATGTTTCAAACGAAAGTCGTACGATATCGAGAGGGATATACTGTGGCTTTATCTGCTTGACCTTAATACTACATATTATATGTTATGTATATATTACAACATGTTTCTTTATTTTTAATTACCTAATTACACAATGATTAAGTTCAACTCAAATAAAAAATGTTATGGTATCGATCACGAATAATCTCAAGAAAAAAGATTTTTCGACACCTGTACAGAAGATGATGTAGACTCAAGTACTTATAGGTTTCTCGATTTAATTATCGTTTAATAGGCTGTCTCACGTATAAGTGTTAATTATCGGGGATGTTTCGTAATGTAACGTGCACATTTTTGCACAACAGGAATGCAAGGTCTCCCGCTAAATCCAGGTAAAACTATCGCGATACCTTTGAACAATACGCTCCTGCCAGAATACCTACGAAAATTGGGATACGCCACGCATCTTGTAGGAAAGTGGCACGTTGGCTATTATAGCGATTATCATACACCGACCCATCGTGGTTTCGACACCTTCTTGGGATATTACAATGGTTACATCACATACTTCAACCACACCATCGGTCAAGATGTGAGTTTTGTAAAATAGCGAGAAGCATGGACATTTTTACCATTTTGACTATAACGGAATATTTTCTCCACTTTCATAACCACTTTTTTACAATCTTATTATTATCAAATATATCTTTCGGTAATTTCGATAACTTTTAAAGTAACGATCAAATATATTCCTATTTTTGCTGGACTTCATCATCGCCATCCTTTTGCATCTATTTGATCCTCTGATGTCGGTTAGGACCCGAACTGTGCGTAAATGAAAACTCCCTTCCCAAAAGAAACGATCAAGGAGAATAAAAATTCGTTTACAGGGCCACGTTGGATATGATCTACATTACGACGTCGCAGGAAACTTATCCGTCAAGTACAGCCACGAATATATGACAGACCTTATAACGGAAAGGGCCGAAGATATAATTTTCAATCACAATCATAGCAAACCTCTGTATCTTCAGTTATCCCATATTGCGACTCATACTAGCAACACTAACAAACATATGGAAGTCCGCGATGAAGAAGAAACGAACGCCACCTTAGGCTACATCGAAGACTTTGATAGAAGGAAGTTGGCAGGTACGCGACGAGAACAATTAGATCGTAGACGAGCACTGACTTTGTTAATCATATGTGTATACAGCGTGGCTAGCAAAAGTATTTGCACGCTTGCCACGGAGAACTTTTACGTTTGTTGTATAAAGTAGATTTTGAAGCCTGATTAACACCGTGTGAGACGTGGCTACTGATCATTATATGATTTAATTAGACAAGGTGTACTGTGACACGCGTGAACCACTTCAGGAATGCGCAGAAGGTACGAAAATGGCGAGAAAAGTTCATACGAACAAGCAACTGCTTAGCTGCACAGAAGCTGCTCGAAATCGTCACCCTCGGCCTGCACGGAACCTCGTAGTTATCGAGTGAAACAATTTCGCGGCATTTAAAAAAATCTGGTTGTAAATTTGAAGCAAGGTCAAATATGTTCAAGATTGGTCAACGTATGTTCGTACGAACCTTTCTCGTTGTTTTTGTCCCTCCTGTCTTCTGCTGAAGTGGATCCAACGTGGGGTGTTACGGTACACCCTGTACTGGTAAAATTTGAGCCCAATCTGAAAATACGTAGGACGAATGAGAACACGTGTGAAGCACAGCAGGGGCTGATTCAGCGTACTAAAATAAAAAGAGAGGTTTATGTAAACGTACGACCTCGTTACAAGGTTACAGCCTTGGTCTACGTTTCCAATCGACAAGCTTGCCATTCCTCGTACTTTTGCATTTAGATCTGACACTTCCAACTTGAACTCAAGCTTGGATCGTGACTCATATTTGTCGCCTTATTCTCGGTGCATCGATTACTACTTGTTATATTCTGGCAGCGTCTAAACTTTCATAACACGCGAATCCAAACAGAAACATAAAATATGAGTATTTATGTACACCATAAATGTTACTTGCTGTATCTTATTGCAATGTATGTTTCCTTGTTTTCAGGCGTAGTTACCGCCTTGGATGAATCTGTCGGTAGAGTTGTCCAGGCGTTGAAGCAGGCTAACATGTTGGAAAACTCGATTATTCTTTTTATGTCTGATAACGGTGCACAGACTGAGGGTCCTTTGAGCAATTTTGGATCAAACTATCCTATGCGTGGGGTAATATAACGCTGTACTTTATGTTTTGCGATTTCTTGTACGTTCTCGTTGGTACGTTCTCGTTGGTACGTGTCAGGGTGCTTAAGAAAAGACGAGATAAATCTGAAAAATAATTAAGGAGTTGTCAAAATCTTTAGCAGTTATCCTCTCGTTTGAGAGCCTAGACTATGAGGTATTTATACAGGACACAAAGATTGATGTCATTCAGTTTAATAGGAGTTATTTAAATAAGCAAAATTAATACTTTATTCTATTTAAGGTAGAACAGAAGTCATTGTAGCATCCATTTTCAGACGAAGTTCACGCTTTTCGAGGGCGCAGTTCGTGGAACAGCGTGCGTTTACTCGCCAGCGATAAAAAATCCGTCCAAAATTTCAAACCAATTGATTCACGTGACCGATTGGCTACCAACATTCTACTCAGCTGCCGGCGGTAATCTGGAAGATCTGGAGGAAAATCTTGACGGTGTGGATCAATGGGCCACTATCGTTTCTGAAAAAAAGACTAGGCGTGAGAACGTATTATTGAACATCGACGAGACGGAAGCTCTTTCTGGAGCTCTAATGGGAAGATACAAATTGATCAATGGTAATTATCCTTTTTTAATTAATTTCCTTCTCCTTTTAGCGCGTTCAAACAGCTCCTGTGGTAGCCTTCGCATGTTCCGACTCACCCTCTATAACAGCAAATTAAGTTTAGTCGCTACTGACAAATACCGCCAGTAAATAATCGCGTATTGTCGATTCGTAAATCGACTATCAATGATCTTGTCCAATTAAACTTTTTCTCTCGTACGTAGGAGCGAAGCTTCAGTTTGGCGATCACTACGGCGACAGTGGCACGAGCGAATCGTACCCAGAGTACAACGTATCAAACGTTTTGCATTCGGCAGTCGGTATCGCTCTTGCCAGCGTTTCGAACACGACGCTCAACAGCGAGCATATAATCGAACTTCGACGAGCGGCCACGGTTGTTTGCGATAATTTTACATGTTATCCTAAGTGTCTGGACAGATGCTTGTTCGACGTCTACAACGATCCTTGCGAAACTAAGGACGTGTCGCGCGAACATCCAGAGGTAAATATACACGCTGGGACCGTATTTATCCGCATTGTTTGGAGGATAAGGTTATTCGAATAAGCGGAGACCTTATTCGGATATTCGGTAAATGTTTCCTATTGAAAACTTTGTGCGCTGCTTATTTTACAATTTTATCAAAACGTCCTAACGATCCTAACGAAAATTAGACGAAGCGATCGTATCGGAATTTGTTCAAAATCGCGTAAAATTGGTTTATTACGCTGGAAGATCTAACGTTTCGTACGAGATAAAAATCACTATAAGTAATCAAGAATTATCGTCGTAATTACGTAACGAACTGAGGCATATTTTTTATTTTCTACCAAATTTAGCGGATATCTCTATTGCAATTGTATCTGTTCTACTCGATTTGAGATTATTCTGTAAAGAAATGTTATTTTCTTCGTAGGTTGTCGACGAGATAAATCGCTTCATCGCTGGATACTTCACAGTTCTAATGGCTCACACGTCCACTCAAACGGATCCACGTTCTTATCCCGAGCACTTCAATGGAACCTGGATGCCCTGGATAAAATTACCCGACGATGAAATTCGACTTCTTAGCGGGCGATAATCTGCACGGAAAACCGTGAAAGATCTATTCGGAAGAACGATACATTGCAACACGTAACACGTGCAACAGAGAAGCAACTTTACACGTTTGATCACGATTTCGTACGAAGCTTCTATACTTCGAATTTTCGTTTGTTAAAGCACCGTTTTTATTTGTCAAATAAAAAATCGACCGGATGAAACGGCCATTGGGTACTAATTTATTGGGTACTGATAACTAATAAACTATGAGGTATCGGTGGCCGAAAGAATATTTTTCTAATTTATCCGCTGCTTTAACAGTTTGGGAGAAGAGCCAGTGAAGCGAGTGCACGAGGCTCTAGATTCGAGAAGCAAGCGATGGGGTGGGAAAAAGTTTATCGCCGGGGGACTAATTCCTTTTTTTCACCCATGTTATTATATACAGATTATGCAGATGAGAAGCCGTCCTCACGAAACACCTTGATATCAATTTAATTGCATCGCTATCGAATTAATTAATCTACATCCACGCGGATACACAACTTCCGACTTTCAATTTGTTTCGATTTAACGTGCACACGATCGCTATGACTAATCATTAACCAAACGATATTATACAATTTCATTCTTTCATCCGATACATCAGTTCGATCATTCGTTAGATTTATCCATCGCGAAAACACAAGTTGGACGAACAAACGAAATAACGATGGATGTACAATTTCAAATGAAACTTTGAAAGCGGGCCTGGTGAAGTTAGCGTCAAATAACAAAACTGCTGCGGCTTATTATCGAAAACAACTTCTCGTTCGCGTTCGGAGTCACCGCGAAAGAAAGATCGCGAAACGTTGCAAAGTAAACGTCGCACGGTAAAACCAGTAGCATTTTAACGTAAAATTTGCGAAAGCCTCTGCAAGTTTCGTCTCTCTTCCTCCTTTTTGCGGTGGCGGGGGTTGGCGTTACGGCTCATTTAGCAATTTGCTTATTTGCTAGGAAAGTCTGTCGAGCGGTATACATGCGTTGGCTTTGTGCGTAATCGCGAAGAGGAGCCGAGACACGGTAGTAGGGGAGGGGGGGCTCGATGGAACGAGCGAGGTAACTTTTGCGATCGCACCGAGGGTTTGGGGTTTAAGTCGCTTTTAATAGCCAAGCAGCTGTCGCCGGATCTGTTTGCCCCCTTTTTATGGTAGACGTCTTCGACGAATAATGGGAGGAAATAATCTGGAACGAAAGAAGCGGCCATCCTTTGCGCTGCTTCTGCAATAAACCGCTTTTAACCCGTTCTCTTCGTCTCTTTGCGCGTCAACGCGATTCGCCGGTCGTTTTAACAGCGCCGAGTGAAAGTACTCGCGCAATTAACGCCAACCTTCTTCCGCCGATTCGCGTGACACGTCGTCCTGGATCGCGAGACAAACTGGCAAACGCTGTCGCCTCGCAACGCGTCTTCCGATCTTTTCCCAACGCTGACACACGTCTAGATTCTTCGGCCAGCTACGACGCCAGCCGTCGTGACGGAAACGCTCCGCTGTTGCTGTTTCGCGGACAGGTGCACGTTGCTTCGCGATGATCGCCACGTGCAAGCGCGCTGTCAGCTTTGACAAGTTCGGTACGCGTCTAGGAAGAGACGCATTCGATCTGACAAGAAGAGTCGAAGGTACATATCGACTATCCGATTTGCTCGTTACAGGAATTGCGTTGTTTCTCAACCTGTTCGGATGCACACGGTTCTACCGCGCAATGAGACTTGTACAGGGTCCGGCCGAATAACAGGTAAAAGCGGGCACGAGGTGATTCCTCCTGGAAAAATAAGAAAATAACATGCAGTAACGTTTTCGAGTTTTCGACTTGATTTTTGAGAAAATCGAGTTTAAATATTTATCGAGTACCGTGAAAAATGTTCAACTGAGTCGATTAATATATAGAAAATATACAATGTCGTTGAAGAAAGCTCAAGTTTCAGCTTGATATCTCAGAGTGTAAAATATTGGAGAACAAAATCGCATCCGTTCGACGAGAGTCCCTTTCTCGATAAAACTAACTAAGTAACGAGTTATTTCGGATATTAGTTCCTACTGACCCACCCTGTATATGGCTATATACTTCCGAGCAAAAAAGGATATTGAATCGTACGATTTCCTAATGAAGTTTCGTATATACGTATGCATGTGTTGCGTGCACATACGTATGTACTTACATCCTGAATGCGCCTAATTAATCACTTCGAGTAATTAACAAATTGAACAGTCATTACCATTGATTGCCTCATTTGTTAGTTACCATTAACGCTCTTGTGACGATTTATTATACGCCATTATCGATGCTCGAGCAACTCTTAGCCGCAAAACGATTCAAGTGTATCGCCTAATTCTATACTATAACAGTCACGTGTACTCTGTGTCGCTTACCTTTTGCCACACATTCTATTGTAGGTACACGCTTTTCAAAGAGGTCGTGACAGCTAACTGGTTGATAAACTTGCAGTTTCATCGGAAAATCTTCGTTATATTTACTCGTACACTTAGTATACAGGGTACTGTGCGATTACGTGGCTAATCGACAGTCGCAGATGTCACATTCAGCGAGAGAATTATTTTTCAGCGTGTACGATGTGTGTCGACTGAGCGTGTCCGCGGAGCGTGTTGCATATTTACGTTGACAATATAGAGACGTTTGTATTCAGAGGATCAGCTGATCCATTATGACTCTCTCTATTATAAACCAACCAAAATATACCCATCGTCGAAAACGGACGAGCAGATATTAGAAAAAAGTCCGCCGCGTTTAACGAAGATACGAGAAGGACGATAGAGCGTCAGGCTAATTTCAGATAAAATAGAAACCGAATGATTGAATGAACCGGCTCTTTAGACCTTTCTAGATACTTTCTGTGCGATATTTCCAATGGTAAGTTCGGCTTCTCGGCAAATATACGATGCCACTTTCTCCTCGAAACTAATTGGCAAATCGTACGCGTAATTGGTTCGATACTTTGTGACACAGGCCTGCTACGATTCCTGGCTTACCGCATTAAAGAGCACACATGTTGCAAATGGGAAACACGGCGTTTCTTCGCTCTATCTCTTATCGCAGAAAACGAACTTCGTATCGCAGGATCGCGTTCTACGAAACGAGAAGTTGCGCGTTTCATTTTATTCGTCGCTAGGAAAATGTATCAGCTAGTCGGAAAAGTTTCTTTCGCTTTCTAAGGAAATAATAGACGCGCCACATTTTTTCTTTTATGTTATCTTGTCGATTGTTTTATTTTACATGATGTTTATTTTGTTCTGTTACTACAAATGGAGCAGTCTGTTATCTCCTTGTAAAACGAAAGAAACTTTTGGCACAGTCTAATACGGAGGGAAACGTTTTTTCCATTAATCTATCGTTTGGGAGATATTTCTGTGGGTCGATAACAACGGGACACCCTGTGTGTTACACGTATCATTACGTCGAGAGTGAAGTAAGCGTTTTGATGGAACTTTAAATATGAGCGAGGAAGTCATATTAGAATACTTAATTAGAGAGTTACTACTTGTCCTAAATTCCGGACACTTTCGTCTTCTTCTGCATCTGCTCCACTTGAACAGCGCAGTAAAGAGTAGCGCTACTCGCTTTATGAAAATTTTACTGTTATAAGACGTCGTTTTATCGTCGATGGCGTAGGTGAACATGTAGCAAAAATATTTTCCAAAGTGTTGACTTTAAAATTGATTTCCATCTTTACGACAACGTAGGAAAAATGTGAAATAGGTGCACACAGGGTGTCTGCTTTTAACCGATCCACGCAAGTATCTCAGCTAAAGTATACGTTATCGGAAAAAGTGTTTCAAACGCAATCTGCTCTGTTTCAAGGAGGAGACGTCTTACTGCGACCACCGGATTTGTCTAGGTGCAGGAGAGATCTCAAGGTAATCTTTGCTCTTTTAACGAAACCATACTTCTTCTTTATACGCCATCCTACGCAGTTTTTTTCTCTACAAAAACTATCAGGGCACTTGTATGTGAAAATATTGTCTGGTTTAAAAGATACTTCGATGTTAATGCCATCGTATGGGGTGTACGAGAGACAAGACACAACGTAGAGGTAAAATCACACAAAGTCGTGCAAATCGTTCGTAGGATGAGTTTTACGAGATTAAAGTCAAGATATTTTTTAAACTGATCGCTGTTTCATTTCCCAGGTACCTTGGTACGTTTTCGTAGAGAGTTAAAAAATGCATGGGACGGTGTATCGAAAAATAACGTTATCGAACGTCTACGTTGCTGGTGCACCAGATTTGAAGACACAAGACGCAACTTAAAAATACCTAATCTGCAATAGAACGCAATGTGAAATACATTTGCATTATTTTTGTCCTAATTCTCTCGCTAACTGGTAGCTAACTAATCGTCTACCAATTAACAGCGCTAATTAAATTAGCTGTAGCAAATGAAGCAGGTAAATGCTGTTCAAATATTGGTATACCACGGAACACGCGCAATTGTAATCGTTAATACTCTTCCAGTGGATGCAACGATAAACGACAAGTAAAAGGAAGTTACAATAGTCCTGTTACGGCGATTAACGAAACATCTTAAATATATGCTTCGCGTAACACGCATAATATATTCGCAAAAGGTGTCTACGTGTGTCTGAACATTTTCACGAGCCTGTGTCATATGCAGTAAATAAAAAGAATACACGGTTTAAGAATAAGAACGAAGCTTGCGTTTGTAATTCATTTTTACGTTCTTGATTTATATCTGTTCTTCCTTCTCTTCTCGTCTTTCTGACGTAGGGATATCTGGCATTTTGTTTTAATATCGACGTGCCATAGAATTATGATAAACGATAAAAATATAGGATAATCGAGAACAAAAGGAAATGATTAGCCGTAAATGGTAAGCGCGAATGGTCACGATACAAGGCTAATGAAAAAGAGCATTGTCCTGGTGATAAATATACTTGTTTATCAGCCAGCAAGGACGAAAGTAAATGGACTGCGGATTGGTACGCGTTTATGTGCATTTATATGCAGAAATATAAAAAATATTAAAAGCAGAGCATTCGTTATATAATGTTCGATGTGACAAACAAATTTCTATTTAAATTTCATTTCTTTAGCGCGCCCATAGAAATGTAAATTTGCGTGAAAATCCGCAGCGAGAAAATAGAAGCGACTGGAAACTTTTGAGCGGTAGTGTACAGTGTACATGCATAAAATGCCTCGAAGAATACAATCGTTTCTTGACACTAGATCTACTGACCTGCGATGTTTGCCTAAATATGTCATACGCAGATGATCAGAATTAAAGTGGCAGGATGGAAACAAATAGATATACGGTGAATCATAAAGTTGTTCACGTACAAAGAACGAATCTAGGGCAGTGCAGAAATGACAATTATGCAACTGTCCCAAAATAGTAAGGATTCTCCACTAATGGTAATTTCTTTGCTTCTATTATCATTAGGTATGAATTAATATCAATTTATATATATACATAAAACATTTAGCTACATATTAAAGCCAATTGTTCTAGCGTTGAAATGGTATTGGGACCTAAACATCACAATTTGAAAGTGTAAAATCGCGCGTCACGATATTTTAATAGTAGGTTAAACCATCCTTATGAAATCGGGAATAGGGCGCGCCAAATTGACTTAGCAATTATGTACATTGCATAAGCATAATTACGAGATAGAATATAATTACAAAAATTGATAAATCTATCTGCAGTAGTTGTAGTGGAAAAATAACTATCAAACGTGTGACGCAGCAATGTCCTCCAACTATCGAAGATGAGAAGAGTAGAAAGACCAAAAGAGTACAGGCAAGTAATGATCTTTTTACAACAAATAGGAATATTAAACGACAGTTGTCCAGTTCTGAGTGTGGTGAGAATAACTAGCTCTTCTCGCGACGGCTTCTAGATTAGTTTGGATTGGTAGTTCAGCGAAACGTAGCTTCTTATTAATAGATATAAATTGTTCCGCAATTTCACGTATTACACCTGTTTATGTAAACGATATCCAACTAGTTTACGCGAGAGAATCCCTTAGAATTGGTTTCTTCAAGAAAAGAGACGTTCGGATAGCGCGCATTTACAAACAGCAGAAGGAACTCGTATCGAATCCTCGGACCATCGACGTTCCATTCCAGAAGCTCGTTGTTCGTTCGAAGAAAAACGAGAGTCGAACGAACGAGTCGATGATATTCCTGAGAATCTTACGTCGACGAACTTTGTGCCGTTTTAGATATCCAGACACGGTCACGACGTATCATCGGATCGGACATGGAAGAACGACTTTCCCGATTTTTGTCCAACGGATCCTCTCAGGCCAAGTGGACGCGATCTTTGACCAGTTTCTCGCCTCCTCCCTTGTTCGCGTGGCCGCGTTCGCACCGTGATCGCCATCCCTGTGGCCGGTTCCTCGTCCAACGAAAACCGAGTAGGTGAAGTAGGAGGAAATAGAGTAGTAGTAGGAGGATTCCACCTCCACGGCGACCGGCAAATCCTGCGGGACGGCTCGACGGACACCTGTAACCACGCAGACTCCCTGCAGCACGGGACGGCGCGAAGGAACTCACCCGATAGGGGACCGTATCGGTCGCAGATCATTCAGGATACCGCGCGTTGACGTCTGCTCCGCTGCCTCCATTGATCATCCTCCGATCAATCGTCGAGTGACAGTGGACGTGCCGGTTGTTGTTTTGTTACACTCGGCCTCCTTCGCTTGCCGCTTAGCTTCGCCAAGTGTGCACACGGTACGTTATTCGCCGGTGGGAAAGCTCGCTTCGAAAAGGAAAAAAATAAAAGAAAAAGAAAAGAAAAACAGAGAAAAAGGCTCGACGATAATTGCACCGCACGCGGTGATCAGCCGTGATAAATCAGGGCCTCGCGTGTGTGATTTCTAAGCGACTGCTTTATCGTCCCATCGACAACTGCAATTAAGTACAGTGTTTCCCGACTTGGAATTTATATCTTCCTTCGGACGCGCTGCCCTTTTCCTCCCGGTATCTCCGGCTGTATCTCCGAACCAGTTCTCATTGTTCTTTCTGCTTAACATTTTTTTCAATTTAGAGTAGCGTTTAACAGAGTTACATCGAGAGCGGAATAATTGGAAGCGAAGTTCGGTTCGGTCGTTACACCGATTGCATTGATCGGAGATCTTGCAGTATTTTTTCATTGGCTTCGTCGAAGATGGATACGCCAAAGGTACCGCGGTTCTACGTTACGATATCCACCGATCATCGGGAGAAACACAGTGGTCCCTGAAAGAGCGCGCGTGCCAGGACAGTCGTCGAACATTGGACAATTGATAGAGCAGTTCTAATGCGCGAAGCAGCGGAACGAATGCTGGTCTTTTAGAATGTAAAGTGCATGAAGATGACGGCAACGAAGAGAAGCGGTGCTAAAGCTTGGCTGCTCTTGTTCCTGTTGCTGATTCACGATGGCAGGTGCATCAAGTGGTTGTAAGTAACGATACAATTTCTTAATCGCTTCTTACGTTTACATTTTATCTTAAGCACGCGCAAAATTCTCTGGCGGAACAACATGCGTCCATTCGATGTTCAAACTTTATCCAACACGGATCTGAAGAAAATACTACAGCTTTTCTCTAGAATAATTTAGACGAAAGAAGGAATTTTAATGTAAGAGACTATCGTCTAGGCTATAATCGAGAAACTATTGATAAATCTAGGAGTCTCCAAATAGATTTCTCGCTTTGTATTCCAGAAACGATATTTAGGAAGGATGCGTGATATTGGTTAAACTTCTTTAAGATATCGCTTCTGGAATATAAAATGAAAAATCTGTTTGACCTTTGAACTCTTGCACGCAATAATTTACGCCGGAAGATCTAAATGATAGTTGAAGAATTATAAATCTAAAACATCTCCTAATCAAAGAACCTATCTATTTAAACTATAGCTGGTACAGTAGTGTAAAAAATTACATGACATTCATTACAACGAATACGTGTAAACTATAAATCCAGTATATTTAATAACGTAGAAAAGTTACGATCTGAACCGCATTTTATCTAAAAGCTATAATTTGGTAATTAAATTTCATCGACGAAACGAAAGCTTCGAATTTTTATGGGAAGCGTATTATAGTCGTTAATCAGTTACGAGATAAGTTATGCTCGCAAGTATACTCTATCCCGGATACCTGTGTAAAGTAATTTAAACGGAGGTCTAAAAGCTTGGTTCTGTCGAAGCTGCCATGAATCGTTCGGTAACAAGCAGCCCCGATGTTCTCACATTTGTTCACGGGGCCTCCGGAGGAATCGAAAGATTAATGTAGGTCCGTTAATGAGAAACAAATAGGTTACCAGCCGAGATGTACGTACGCGCGGAGAAGAATGGGAGCGGAGCAAGGAGGATCATTTTACTCTATTATAAAGATTTCCTTCTTGCTTGTTTTCTTGGCCGCGCCATGGGGCCCCGAGGAACAATAAGTCTCAACGAGGATTTATTACACGTTCGAACTTCTCTTACGTGTGATGCATCGAATTTAGGTTTATCAGGGAGTCCCTTGTACTCCGGCCGACTCTTAAATTCCTATGAATACATTTTATAGCAATGTTTACACGTTTGCGAAACACGTTGCCATGTGTAACGACGCTTAGGTTTCGCGAAATCTGCATCGGTTTCGATTTATCTCCTGGTTACCGATTCGTTTCTGTTCGCGGTGTGACGCCAACGTTGAAACGCCTCTTTCGAAATGTTCGATCGTTACGTTCAACAGCAACTGCGGTTTTGCTATCCGTAATAGCAGGTACTTCGAGTATGAAAAAGTATACGATCGAAGAGACTAAAGAGAAATTGGCAGGAATATGATTAACCGAGAGGAAGAGATTTTCTGATTTGGTAGCTTCGGAAATACGATGGTTTCTTGTTTGAAAATGAGACGAAAGAAGGGCTGTGACACGCCATCGATAACAACCTTCTAAGAAATATTACTGAAAATAATACGTAGCAGGCAACGAGAATAATATATGACTGACAAATGGCCGTTCAAACGAAGGTAAGTCATTCTATCACTTGTCTCATATAGGGAGGCTAAAGAAAATAGATAAGAAGCTTAGGGGAATGGAGATAGCCAGCTCGTTACTTGGAAGAAATGAACAGGATCTGTTCTTCAAACTTATTGCTATTCGCGGTGAAAATTGGATCTTGTATGGTAACGAGATACTTGGAACAATGGCATGATAAAGATGAACATGTAAAGCATACGCAACATGTAGTATGTACAATGTACATCCAAACGAGATAATGACGACTTTGATTTGCTGGACATCTGCTGGATCAATCCATTATTGTTTTCTGTATCTTGCTACTACGATTACAGCAGAAATATATTGTAAACGAATACAACGCAACGAGATATACGTGGAATTAATAAGAAGGCGATTCGCGATGGAAATCAATTTTGCAACGCGATAACGTACAATTTTTCATATAGAAAATCACGTAAAAGTATTAACAATTACAATAGGAAATTGACCCGTATCATCCTGTGTATTTTGTTAATATAGATCGTCGAATGACCGCGAGAGTGCGAATATTTATTATACCTTCTTTAACAAAATGAATTTAGGCTTGCCGGTGAACCTTTTCTTTCTCAATCGTGAACTCTTGAGAAACACTATGATACGAACATAATGGAGTTTCGTGCAACGATCGACTAATACTCGAAATAATTATAAATTCATCTTGGCAATCGTACAAATCACCTTCGTCTTAATGATAGGTTTGCCTCTGCGCGCAATTTACATTCGTTTCTCTTCCAACTACAGAAATTCGACTACGCCAAATCGATAGCAAGAAAGAAGGATTAGAATTCATTAAACGTAATCAACGAGCGTAATGAAATTTCGTGCAACAGCCGACTAATACTCGAAACAGTTAAATTCATCTTGACGATCGTACAAATCGCTTTCGTCTTAATGATACGTTTGCCTTTGGGTGCAATTTACATTCGTTTCTCTCGCAGCTATAGAAATTCGGCTACGCTAGATCGATAGCAAGAAAGAAGGATCAAAATTCATTAAACATAATCAACAATCATCTAATTTCCTTCGCTTCCATTGCCTCGGCCAAATATTCCGTGCGATTAATCTTCTGCGAAGGAGCTTCACGGAACCTTCTGCGTTCGTCGATTCCTGCCTTAATTCCCATTCTTCGTACCAATTAATCCTATGCTTCCCCTCCGATCATTCTCTTCATTCCAGAGGCCAATTCCTTATGAATCATGGCTGGTTCTTCCGCGACCGAACGAACGAATCGTTATGATGGCATTTTCTATAAGATTCCATTCTCTTTCTATTCTAATATGTCAGATACAGTGTGTTATATACACGCATTTATAATTTGACGTATTTATAGTACTGTGGAACCTCCAGTATCCGAATTAATGAGACACACCTAACTGTTGGTACGAGGGAATTTTCGAATAATAGAACCCACGTCTCTGTTTATGATTATTATTCATAAGACCAACGATAGAAGAACAATTAAGGAGATATCTCAAGATATATGATACGTACGAATATATAAAATATGAAATATATATGAATATATAAAAATGTACGAAGACTACAGAACAAAGACGGGATAAGTCGTATTTCATATTTTTCGTACAAGAAGTTGAGCAGTTTTAAAATCCAACATCTTATCGAGCAATCGCATATCAAATACCGAAACTGTTTTTTCCATCGTAGTCACGACAGTAGTGTCTCGTTACGAAGCAATTGAAATTTCAGAAGGATTTATATAACACTCATAATATATTCGTAAAAATTCTCTGTGGCAAGTGTTTGAGTATTTTCATGAGTAACTGTATATCCAGACAGATACAATTGATGCTTATAGAAAATCCCATCTGGTCGTGTAACCGTTGCGTCTAGCTGGAAGCAGTGAACGTACGAAGACAGCGATAGTCGTAATATTGGCCAGCGATCGAAGTTTACAATTTTTCACAACAGCGTCATGTAGAATTGATCAGAAGCAATTAATCTAGTCATAGCTAGATCTATTAATCCAGCCATAACTAAAAGATCATCTGTATACGTCGCACAATGATGAGTCATAAAATTGCAGCTTCTGCAATAAAAATAGAAACGGATTATAACATTTTTATTCCTTTTTACAAGCAGATAATCTTCCTCAAATATAATCTGTCGCAAAAATATCCGGATGCTACAATGTTTCTAATAATTGGTTTATATCGTGAGTTAATAGGAATATTTCATTCGCTTATCGATCTCTTAGAGTTAATAAAAGGTTAAACGGCGAATAAGAAACGTGTAGCTTTGGCGTTACAAAAATATTCAAACGCTTTACGAAAATGGTATCTTGGTAATAGTGATGCCCCTTCGCATGAAGGTAAAATGGTAAAGTATAAGGTAAGACGCCACGTTATTGGTTTGCGTTGGCGCAAAACACAAAACACGCGCGATCGTCGAACAGAATACAACATGACGATGAATGGAAATAAAAATAGAAATTCTTCATATGCTCCCTTCATATGTGAAGTCATTCGTTTTCTATGGTATATACGAGTACGATGTGCCCATAGCGGAGCCTTTCTACCGTTAAGGATTAAAGCTAGATTCACACTAGCGATCATGGTACGGTAAGATTACGCCAAGTCAGGCACCGGTCAAAATCACTTGCACGTAGTCCAACGAGAGCATCCACAGCAGGCGGTTGGATCGAGTCGAATGAAAATCTGTCGACCGCGGCGCCGGATCAAGATCGCCGTCAACAGTTGGAACGGAGAACGAGCGTCTAATCGAATTTGTAGGAAATTGCAGCGAACTACATGATCTCAGTGGCAAAAAATATTACGACATATCTGACAAGATGAAACGGTGGATGGAAATAGAGAAGAATGCCCTGGAAACATCTACAGCCACGCAGCTATCGCAATTACTTCCATTTATCATTTCCACTCATCGCATTACTACCGCAAACGTATCTCATTCGCTATCTTATGCATCCTCGTAAAAGATTAACGCGAGTTTCGTTTGTTCCTCGTCCGAGCGAACAAATAAAGATGAGAGTGACTGGCGACGAGATTTGATTGCTTCTGATCGTTCAGTGTGAATGCCTCGGTCAGATCCCAGATTTTGATTGATCGTGACCTGTGGCCGCACCTTTGACCGCTAGTGTGAATCAGACTTAATGGTTGCGAATATAACGTCACGGAAAATTGTAAACGTTAACTGACCGATTTTATGATCTGGCTGGGTCGCTTTTATCAAATGTACGTGTAGATGGCGCATCTGACGCTTACATATGAAATCCTAGTGTTACTAGCCGTTGCTCGCCAACCATGAAGATATCGCATTATCGTTCACGCGGCAGCAGACGTGATCGTAGGATCGCTCGAACCTCCTTTATTTCACGTAGCTGCGCGCCGTGACGTTAATTGTCCTGTGATTCGGGGCGAATTTCATCGGGCGCGTCCATGGGGGACGCTGAGAGGGGTTGGAAAAGCGGAAACAGAAAGAGAGAACGCCGCTCGCCGTCGGATGATGAATGGAGGAGTGATGGTGGTTTCGCGTGCAAAACCAAAATACGAGTGGAATGGGGAAGAAAAGTACGAGAGGAAGACAGCGCGGCTCGAACAGGGTGGAAGATTAGGGGTTGCCTGCGATTCGTGATTTATAAACGTCCTTTCCAAGAAGCCTCTTTCTCCTCGAGGCCTCCCCTCCGTCATTCCGCCAGCCCTCCGCCCATCATCTGGACGCCCCCCCTTTTCTTTTGTTTATAATCATCGACACCGACCGCCTAGCGGGGGCAATCGAACGGCGATCTCGGAAGTCGCCAACGCGATTTGTTTTTGTCGCTATACAGCCCGGAATCCTACATCGATCGTGTCACGTCCAGCCCTATGAAAGATGCGTGCTCTCGTCGGGCCGACCTTTCTTGGAAAGGAAATTTATGAGCCTCGCCCGTTAATTGTGCCCTCACGAAGGGACTTTCTTTTCACAGGCAAGCATTCAGCTCGGGAGAAAATTTGATACGCTTGGTCTCCATCGGATGTAGCCTCTTATGTAAGGTTACAGTGAGAATTTTGTACAGTGGTGTTGCAGAAGTTTCTATAGTGGTCAGATAGATCTTTCACTTTGTATTTCAGAAGCGATATTTTAAAAAGTTGTATAATTATATAACAGTGTTCATTCGTCGTACGGCTTTCTTCTACTTGCTATGCCTTCATACTCGATATGAATGGGGAATGTTGAAAATATCACTTGCGGAATATAAACAAACAACCAAAATATTGGCACGCTTTATAAGAGTTATTATTTTGATGAAATTAATACTTGATAGAACGTCCTTTTTGCCTGATAACTTTGCTGGAGTATGTGTTATTAATATACAATGAAATATGAAGAATAATATTTCTTTTTACGCAAAAGTAAAATTATAATCATCTGTTCCTGATCTCAATAAATTTGTCCCTGAAGAGGTTAACAGTTCTCACGAAACTGCTTCTAAACAAACCACCTAGAAACCAGTTTCACAGAGAAGCAAACTTAAGAAGACAGTTGAATAGCATTTGCAATACTATGACAGCGTGATACACGTCGAAGCAGAATATTTGTGAATTCGTTTTCCTCGCGTCGTAATTTTGAAATCGAAAGCAACTGAAGGATGCTTCATCTAACGATTCGAACGAAGACGTTCGTTCATCTATCATTTGGATCAAGATCAGCAATCGTTTTTACGCTATAGAACCATCTCTGCCGTTCTTTCAGCGCAATCTCTGCCACTTGTAAAATGATCTGGACAGGAGGCTCGTTGCGAACGAGGATTAACGATCGATTTATAATAATTTGCATCGGTATCCTGATTAACGTCGGACTGGTGCAAGATCGCGTGGATGTTGCTATTTATAAAATTCGCACGTAAGTGTGATATACGTATCGCCGATCCGTTTTCTCGTAAATCATCTGTTGCATGATTCTTGTGCGAAACGTAGGAGGTATTATCATGTAATTAGATGCCCTTCATGCGGTAGGAACCCTATTTATATGTGTTCATAATATTCTGATACATATACTGTAAGAGACCTAACCCTACTTATTCACTGAATAGAACTAATCAAAGTACATGTTATTAAATAATTATTAGTATTTATATTATTTATAATGTTATCAAATTAATGTTTCTTAATGTTTAGAATGATTATCATCGTACAATTATCATTATATTAAATGATACATTGTACTAAGTAGATTGCCAATACTTATATGTTTATGGTTAATTTAAATGTGTAATCAATAATGTATAGAATACACGTTATAAATGTAAATGTATAAAATATTCAAGATAATGTATTTGCTATGATATTTAGAGGATGAGATAGATTTCTACGTATAATGATAGCTTATGAAATTATTTGAACACTCACCACAGGAAACTTTTATGTTCATATTGTGTATGTTGTATACAACATTTTGAAACTTCAGTATCACTCCAGTGGGACAGGACTGCTATAATTATATGTTGTATAATTTACAGCTGATCTAAAAATATATGTAGAAATTACAAGATATTTGCTGCATACATATATTTAATAAAAAATTATTATACAGCATGAATAAGCAGCCATTTTAATTATAAGAGATTTGTGATATATATACATATATACACACACACGAAATACTATACTATATTATATTCTACGAAAGTGTAAATTTTATAAAAACAAGCTTCAGTAAGAACGTATGGGTATTTAAATAATTAAAAGTTGATAACATTATCCTGGACAACTATATTAATTAATTTATAGAAGAATATTAATATTTACGTTAGTCGATTCCAATGGCGGCAGAATTCCTTGAGACATCAAATAGTAATGGGCTCATAAATTTATAGGTAATCGGTTTTTAAGTATTCAAAGAACTTCGGAAACCCGGGCTATTATCAAGCTTGTAAACATCGTATTTTATGATCTATATGTCAAAACCAATTTAGAAATCTATAATGTATATCTTTGCACGGGTCCTCCCACAAGAATTCTCAAACGTAACGGACGTTCATCGATGAAAGTATCGATACTATCGATTGCTACCGAATATGGAGAATTACGATATTTCAAATGTATTTTCACCTTGATTTCTCTGAATACGTAAAATAATACGAATTATTAGCATGTTCAACTACAGCAAGATAATTTCAGCTTTGTCACATTTACAATATTTTGTCGGGTTCCAATCATGTTTTTATTAATACATTGTATATATTTACGGTATAGTGTGTACAGTGTGTATAGTGTGTACAGTCGTGTGTGTGGATAGAGTAAAGTATAAATGTTGAATAATTAAGGAGATAGATAGGGTAAAAAAAGGGAATACAAGCTAGAAGTGGATGCAAAAAACAGCGAATATGATTGCGGAAAGGCGGAAAGATAGATTCTATACTAGGAAGCAGGAGGTAAGTAGGAAAAACATAAGGAAGAAAAGCGAGGTTAGGTTAGAAGGCAACTGTGCGTGGCGGGAAAAAGCTTATGAAGCAGGTAGTGACAGGATAATTAGCAAGTGCAGATATACGATTTAAACTCGAAAAATTCAAAAGTATTACACGATAAAGAGAAACAAAATTGAGATTGCAGATTTCAAATTTGCATGATCACTAGATAATATATTTCTGGTTCTTCGGGTCTCAATCGCGTTTCTATTAATACGTTGTTTAATAAAAGCCGTTAAATTTGCAGATAGACGATCTCTTAGATTCGACAATGACATTCTTTAACAATCCATTTGTGATATTCCACTGGAAAAAGTACAGACTTTTAGAAAATTTTCATTGTGAATTTAGAGGTCTGTCTTGATGTTTAAGTTTGATGGTTTTTATGATATAATAACGTGTTGATAAAACATACTTGGAACCTAAAAAACCAGAAATATGTCATCTAATCACCATGAAGATTTAAAATTGAAAATTTCTACTTTGTATCTCTTTATCATGTAATACTTCACAACGTTTACTTGAAAATGTTCAAGTTATCTTTTTGGACATGTTTTGTTATCTCATTTGTATATACTGTGTTTGTAAACTCTATTAAATTCCTATTATAACTCTGAGAAGGGATTCCAAGAAGTTTTTAAATATTCTTTTCATCATTATTATGTTTTTCTTCTATGTAGGTACTATAATTTTGTGAAACTTGAGCAAATTGAAGTATTTTATAGGAATATTTTTTATAAACTTCTTGTGAACTTTCCTCCAAATTATAAAACTTCTTTCTGTCCCTCCAACTTGTATGATGAGCTTTTTATAATGTATCCATTACCCTAATATTTGTTTTGTACTTTGATAAAACCTAATCTTACTTCATCTAAGTTTGTACACAATTTTGAAATACTATTTCAATGTTTGATCATGAAAAATTCTCCAAATTAGGAGTAATCTAAGAAGAATAACGATTACACACAGGCTCTTAAAAGTATTTGGATACTTGCAGACACCTTTTATGAATATATTATGTGCATTATATGATACAGCCTAAAATTTGATTAGCACTATTATGAAATTTGACACAAATATTAAGACACAAGTACTAAAACAGGTATAAATTGAAAGATACTTAGTATAAGTATGCATATTTCACAGAAATCATGAAAGTCAATTATCCATTATATTATACAAATTAATCTCAACATTCACTTTCATATTTCAGATAAGTGCTGAACATTTTGTGTTGCTTGAGAGATATTCTTAAACATTGTGCAAGAATTTTACGCTCGCAAGGAGTTACATAAACGGCCATTTCTTAATCTTCTTTCCAAAATGTTTTATATAAAGCGTACAATGCAAATGATTTCTATGATAAATGTCCAAATATTTTCGTGACTCAGCGTAGATAACGAGGTAGATAAAAGAACTATAAAGAGTGAAAATGACTGCATCCGGAATTGTAATATTAACGGAACTCGAGGGCTACTTCAGTTTCGTTTCCTCTTCGGTTGAAAACGGGCTGGTGGCCGCACACGAGTGGTCCTCAGTTGGGAATCGTAGGCGCCGACCTATTATCAGCCCCGTAAAAACGCCACTTTACGATTCCACCAGTCAAAACGAATTTCGAAATTGCATCCGACATCGGAGGTACTTGTCCATTCGGTCGTTTCGAAACGTACATCATGGAGTTTTATTGAAGCTCGCCGCATTTTCATAAGAATGTACACACCCGTGAACGACCATGAACTTCCTCGGGAGTATAAGCTTGTCCTTATACACTCTTCCACGTAATGGATCGCGTATAGGAGGCCGGCCAAATCTCCTCCAATTTATGGGTACGTTCTTTTCTTTTTTTCTTCTTCCACCCGGCTAATTTAGGATTCTATAATTTAGGAGGCATTTTGCGAGAAAGCTCACGGCTGCCGATCGATTCCGAGGAAACGAGCGAACCGGTAGCATACCTTCCACGCGGATTATTCGCACGAATTCGCTCACGTCGTCGCGTTTACGTCTCGCGTTTTAGCGGGTAAACTGGTTATTATAATTGGATACGCTCGTTGTCGGTTTTCGAGAAAATTAAGCTGCTGTTTAACAGAATGCTGAGATTGGGTGGTAATATTCGTGGGAATTTGTATAGCGTTAGCCGAATAATTGTAATATTTGGATAATTGAAGACTACAGGGAAGGGAAGACCAGCGTAAACGTCTTAGAACTCTTGTAATATCGAAGAGTATACCAGTATGCATTTAGCTCTCCACCTGTAGTGTAGTTAACTAACAATAGAAGCGAGAACAAGCTTCGGCTAGCGCTGTACGACTCTCCCGTACGCATAAAAAGTTTCTTAGAGCGTTCGAATACTTTTTTCAGCCATCCTATAAACGACGCTGTACGTTTTGCGAAGTAACGTAAAACCGAACACGACTCTCTTAAAGGAAGTAGATACATCAATATAAACCTCAATGATTGCGAAGAAACAAGATGAATGGCAAACGATATATTCTTCATTCGTGACACCTTCTACAAGTAGTCGGACTTGTTGCGTACTAGGTGGTCTCGCGAGACAAGACCCCGCCGCGATTGTTGAAAGTGCCTCGAAAATGCGTTCATTGGCTAATTGAAATGGTTACCGACATGATATACGCTGCACGTGAATAATAACTCGTAACAAATCTAAGCGCGGTCGTTGCAAATTGGATATCGGACAGTTTCTGTCGTAGTATTTACCACTGCGAATGATTTATCAACGCACGTTTCATGATCGAAATTGAGAAAGCCAATTGCACGTATCCTTTATGTCCTAGAATGTTCTGTTAATATGCTGTTTGATTTATTACGCTAGAATATGCTTAAGAAGAAGAAAATTAACAAAGTGAATATAATAATGCTTTTTTTACATTTACTGTTTTATACAACGTTAGAGCAGTTTTTAACTTGAACGTTATTTAAGTAAAATATTTGAGAAATAGTGGTTTAAGTAATATTTATTTTATTTGGCTGGATGTTATTTTTTGCAATGATTATGCGTTAGTTTCTTTGAATAAGCAATTGATTTTTCTTCAATTTTATTAATTTATTATTTAGCTGTCAAATGAAACTTGAGGTATATCAACTTGAGGTTTAATTAAAATTTAATTAAAAATTATTTCATATATATTTATAATTTATAATTAAATGGAACGAAGAATTGACGAGGATTGCAGGCTGCTTGTTTTAGTTCTGTCAATCATATTTTGTAACGAAAAAAAAGAAACTAATCGAAAGCAAACCTCACACTCGCATTAAAATAATTGCTGCCTATCAAGCAGCATGTTTCAGACGAGCAATTTACATAATTGTACGGAAAATCTGTCAAGTGTCATTTGTTGAACGCCGAATCTGTCTTCCTTTGAATTTGTTTCCGTTAGGTTGTACCAATGCCTGTAATTTTTCTTATCTTTCTCTTAGTTTGTTCGAAGCCTGCAGCCAAACGCGATGCACTTTTATATACATATGTACGTGAATAAAAACACGAAGAGAATGTATCACGACGTTGAAGCTTTGCATGAAAAGTGGTTAGGCCGATGTGGAGCAGCTACTTTAATTTTTATGTCTCAGTTGTCTTTCAATTTTGCAAGAAAGAGAATGATTTTAACGGTACGTACAAAACAAAGAGATATAAAAGAAGTATGAAATACGAGTATCACGAAATAATTATATAAAACTGCAATCAGATATAAATTAAGTTTTCAATATCTCTATACATATCAAAATTATGATATACGCTATATTACCTATGACATTCTTACTAATAATTTTATTTGTATATAATATGATAGTTTATTGCTCGGCTTATACTTGGAATATGTCTTTGGATACAGTATTATTTATTAGAAACTTTTTCTAACCTCTACAAGCCCGGTTGGCTGTCGTCAACTTAACCTAATTGTCCTCTAGCTGTCGTAGGTTACGTTTCGTTTGCATTTAAACAAAAAATGTTGTGTATCTATTATTTCCTTGTAAAACGAAAGAATCTTTTGGGGCAACCAAATATTTATGGTATTTTTTTTTTTTTTTTTAGATTGAAGAAGATATAAAACGCTGAGAGCATTTTTCGAGTGTTTTTAATATATATTTCCGATGAATTCTGATTATACCGGTAGCTTGAAACCAGAATCGAAGAAAGTTCAATGGCCACTGAAATTACTTATCTTTTTGCGAGGAGTCGATGAAAAATTAGGCAAACAATTTGGCGAGCAGCGCACGAACATGGTCGGTTGGTCTTTCGTGCGCGTCCTTACTTCAGTGTGCGTGAATTTAATGAGCCATGCGTGAGGAATGCGTCCCTCGGTTCCGTTCCGAAGCGCTTGACGCGTGAAATAAATTCGCTTCCTTCTTTTTCCATTGACAAAAAAGTCCCCTTTCATTCGTGGTGCGTGTCACTCTCGCATAAGGCGATAAATAACCTCGCACAAATATAACACGGCATCTTTCCTTTTTCTTTTCTTTTTAAGAGTAATTTCACTAGACATTATCGTTTTAACGTTTCAGCGAATTACACACGTTTTCAGAATATTCTTAAAAAGCGTTTACATGACTAATATTGTTGCCAATATTTCAGATTCCCAATATTATCGTCAATACAATGTTGAGAACTTTAAATATCGACAATAATATTGGCCATCTGAACGTTTCTTAAGATCCTACGTCGAAGAACATTGTCAGATCTTGGAACTATTTTTCACGAGAGGACTGTAGAGGACTGTAGAACAAATTCAAGAATGCGTATTACATGATCTTCTCGCTCAAACTTCTGCAAAAGAGTAGAATATGCTATCGCGCAATGAAATTTGATCAGGCGTTAAAACAAAGCGTACTGGAAACCAGGTATTGAGTTAATAAGAGTATCACGTAATATGCTTCGTTGAATTTGCCCTAAAGTCCCCTACAACCCCGGCCTAGCCCCCTCTAAGGAAAAAAAGAGGGCAAACAAGATACGGTCCAAAGTAACTTCGGTTTCGCTATAAAAACAAAGTATTTTGGGAATATCTCGTCGTCATTTGTAATAAGGTCGACAGCATCGTCGCAAACAGCGGAGAAATAACGAGTCTCGTCACCCGGCACACGCTGCATAAACACTGGCATAAACTCGATTTGCCGCGATAAGCGTTCGACTACTTTCGTGAGGCGGTATAACGTTAATTCGAATTCGTATAACTTGTTTAATCTAAACGAGGCTTCGTGCAGCGAGTTGATCGTTAAACGAGCGTGGCAGACGAAGAAGGAGGGGATGCCTAGTTGATATCGAAGCCAAGGAGGACGTAAATCCCCGCAGAAATGGGGAACGCGAGCATTTACGATTGTGCCGGTGTATGAGCGTCATGAACGGGGACGAGCACATAACGCGAATGGCATCTTGGAAACGACAGCAGCGGTGCGATCGGCGACGGAATAATGAATTAGAGGTACGGCCTTTTGATAGGGTAATTTCGAGGGTAGGCTGCTGACACGGGGTTGGCGAGCCGGCCATTCCCAGGGCTGTTACGTCTAGACGTATCCCGTGCCCGAGCCATTTCGACTTTCAGGTGTCCGTAATTATCCTCGGTACGGTTTGCGCCGCGGCGCACGTATCCACCCGCGCCGCTTAAAGCCACCTTTCAGTTTCACGCCCTATAATTTTCGAAATTCACCCCTGATTTACGGCCCTCTGCTCGAACCGTAGCGCGAACGACTCACCGTCCGATAGAACCACCTCCGTTCCGTGAATTTCAACCTCAAGTTTCCATTTTCGAGATTTGTTCGCTCGCTGCGTCCTACGCGCTGGATCCCTTCGCCACTTCCGCGCGGAGATACTCGTCGTAGGATAAACTGCAGGCACGAGCGAAGCCAAGTAGATTACGAGGCTGGCGGTAAGACGAGCATCAAGGACAGGAAAATTACGTTTGTCGCGACGCAACAGCAGCATCGTAAAGTCGTCGAATCTTCAGAAATATCGCGGTTGAAGCAATCGATGACTATTTATAACCAAGGAAAACTCAACGACGCAGAATTTTTTGATATCGACGGACCTTTCTTTCCTTTCCTTAAACTCGGCGCGCTCTGTTTCATTGCCTGCGAACCGTTAGTCGGGCACTCGAACGTCGCGCTCGGTCACCTCAGAGCCTGTCGCTACCGGACGTGACCGGTACGTAGGGGTAGTCCGAGCACGCGTATGCTTCCGGGAAACTTTATTTTATGCTATACGCGTATAAACGTGGATACTAAAGACGATCCCATCCTTTTATTTCGTCGTATTATTATATATCACAATGTTCACATTTCGCTATCATCCAGCTATCCTCTTAGGTGACGATACATGCGTTTCCATACGTTTGGAACCAGTTGTCGCATCTAATCGTTCGCTTTTCGTCTTTGGAAAATTGACTGCGTGACCTCTTCGCCCTTCGACCTTCGATTCAGGATGTCGACTCGTAGCGAGGGTAAGAGTTGTTTGGGCATAGGCGGATTTACGATGGAGGGTGAAGCCCTTTTCGCGTGTGTGGATGGCCAGTAGGCTATAACGCGGAGAGTGACCATCGTTCGGGCGTGGATGGGTATCGCAAGGTTGAAGAGAAACGTTTGGTAAACGTAGGTGGGGTTGGACGAGTACTCTAATACATTATCCTCGGCTTCTCTGCTTTCGACGGCGCGTTCCTTCAACGTATTCCCTGCTATCGTTCAATTTGGAGCGACAGATGCATTCTCTATCCTTCTCGCAAAGATTTTACGAGCAAGTAAATTCTATTTATCAAAAAGAAGCTTCCCCTTTCGAAAGCTTTAATTCCGCGGGAAATTCGATTGGCAACGTGACGGACATAAATGAACAAACGTTCCTAAAACGAAACCTAAATGTTCCCCGTGCTGCCCTTTTCGTTCAAACGTATCATCGACGTCTCACGAGCCGTTTAATTGCAGGGCTCTCGGTCGTACCGGAGATGGCTACACGTGGACGAGGGAGGCCTGCACCAGCGCGAAAAGCTCCGGCCTTTTGGAGAGGAAGCAGGCAAGGGCGTGCAGAGCGACGCCGGACGTTATGGCCAGCCTGGTGCAAGCGGCCAGGGATACATCGACGGTATGCCAGCAAGCATTTCGACATCGTAGGTGGAATTGCAGCAGCATCGAGCGTGCGCCGGATTATACGCCTGAATTACTTACCGGTACGTTCTATGTCGGATGTTCCACACCTTTTATTTAACACCGCGGAGGCCAGTCACGAAGCTGCCCTCCCGGCTCATCTAAGATTCTATTTCGTCAGACATTGACGCGAAAAGAGATATCGAGTCGTAGATGTTCGCTGAAATATGAAACGCAGTTGGAACAGCGCGTCGAGAAAATTGAGAGGAATTATTGGAAGAGAGAGGATGATGGTGTTGCCGAGGATGCATTTCTCAGGCGGCTGTACAGTCCGCTAAGCTTAATTCTTCTCCTTCGATTTTTGAGATAAGAAGAGCCATTGGTCATGGTGATTGAAGGAGATTTGAAGGCCATCTTCGCCTTCTTTCGACGGAACCGTGTACTTCTGAACACAGACGATCGTGTAGCCCTTTTGAAGAAGATCGTGACTATGGTCGTCTAAGATCGCTCAAGATCACGAACGTAATAACGAGCGAAAAACCAGAATTCACGATGTACATGCTTGCGAAGCACGATACTCTCTTACGTGTTTACTTTCCCATAAATTTCACTTCATATTAGAAAACATAGAAAAATTTCTAGATGCGATAAATAAATACTCTATCGAATTTTAAGGCATAGAAGTTTTCTACGTTTTAGATCAGACAAGATAAAGTTACGTAACATGGCACGATATGGTAAACAACGTGTCTCTTTATTTCCGTGGAAATATCCATGTCCTATAAGTTATTGGGTTCCAGGAATTTAATTGAAAATCCTTCGATTACGTATATGGGTATATATATCTGATTGACTGTAATATTTAGCATACTAAATTCTGTCAAAGGCGTAGGTAAATCACGACGACGATTCGATACGGCTCGGGGCGATACATCGAGCTGTCGTAATGTATTTGTTTCGTTAATGCATGAACTGGCTGATCAGAGAAAGTGAACAACATTCGCGAGTTGACACGAACATGTCGCCAACATTAAATCCTTCTCTTTCACTTGGAAGTTATTCGTATTATCCTTCTTGGAAATCGCTTCCTAGATATGAACTTACACGAATATGAAAGTGGAGCCGCGCAAAGTCGTTCATTCCTGCGAAAGATCCTTATTCTATAATCCCTATTTGCCTTTCATACTGTCGTGTTAGTTTGCTAGAAAAGCGACGAAACGAAGAAAGGTAAACTTTTCAGGGAATTAATTTGAACTAAAAAGTCTAGAGTAGAAAAGCGTCAATTGCTCGACTTGTATCGTTATCGTCACATTCATCGCTCGAGGAAGCAAGTAAAACGAGCGATTATTTCGTTCGCGTAACTTTGGGAAAAATTCCCCTCTCGTTCAACGAAGCTAACGCAGTTAGAGCTAGAACCCACTTCTTCTAATCAGCCTTCGAGTAATCATTTGCTTCTCTCGAGCAAAGACGCTCGTACAATTTAAGAAACTTTATAAGCACTCTTCAACTCGAAAGCGTAGCTGCATCGGATTAGAAAAGTTCAGACTCCACTGAGCGATCAATGTTTTTAAACGGAAGAGGAGAATAAATTAGGATTAGATGCCGTCGAACAAGACATTCGATTCTTTGTGTTCTTCTGCGAAAGCTTTTTCGAGGGCCCCGGTAGAACGAAAAATTATAGCTAGAAACGTCAAACGAGCCTGAAAACGAGGATCGTATATCCCGCGAAGCGTATCAGGTTAAATAGGAAGGCCTCGAAGAAGCGGCTCAATTAGTGGTCATTATCAAAGCTGCTGCTTCCTTCCTTTCTGGCAGCGGTTGCCAGCGAATGTCGGATTAACTGTTGGCCGTTTGACGATAATTATATATTGTAAATAAAAGTGTTCCCCTCGGGGCAAGAGAAGCGATCCTTCATTAATGAGAAAACCGAGAAGCTTCGGCCCGTGAGGTTCGCAGTGGCGATGAAAAACACACGGTTGCTCGATACGTATCGGAGGAGCGGAAAAGCCGCCCTTTCGCTGCCGCTATGCTAATCAGCTTTCCTTCAATTATTTCAAACCGGCTGGAGGAGAGACCGTGAATGGCGACCTCTAAAGGCACCACGGACCGTACCATTACCGATTTTATTCGGGGCCGTTCGAGAGACTCGACTTCTTGCCACGTTAATTGCCCCCCTCGGAGATTTCTTATTAGAAAATCGCAGCGTCGTCGCTTCGACCTTCGACCCAATTCATCGGAAGACCTTTGCTCTTAGCAGCAGCCTCGGCAAAGCTTCTTATGTAACGAAAATAGAATTAAACGCGAGCTTGTTAAGCAAATTTGCCAATGGACAAGCCGAACAATGCCCGTTGCAAGAGAGAACGTTCGGCTTGCTACGTTTTCATTCAGCTTTCTTCTTCTTTCATTCCTTTTTTTCTCTGTAAGTCCGGATTTATCGAGAGTTTATAACGAATTTCATTAGCTCGAACAGGCTTGGGCAAGGTTTTGTTTGCGACGAGGATGGAAGCAACGAATCGGGATACCGAGTCGTTTTAATTCATTCATTATACTTATTCGAAAGGTACGCTGTCGTAAGTATTGGGTTACGCTTAACGAAAAATTATATCAAACCTTGCTCCATTTAAGATCTTACAATGAGATGGCAGAGTAACTAGAAAATTAAATCAGATAGAATGAAAGCTGAAAGGCCGGTAGAATTGTCCGCGGAAGAAAAGAAGAGAGAAGTGTTAAATGCAAGAGACATATTTTGCAATCTGCCGTAACAGGAACCAGAGAACAAGCATTCGTGTACGCTATGTCGGCTGCAGCTGCAGTTTGGAGGCTAGCGAGAGGATGCGCCCTGGGCAGTCTAGCGGCTTGTTCCTGCGCCACTCCACCACGAAGAGAGCCACCGTCACCGTCCGCCTTGATTTCACCTTCGTCCTTCACCGCCACGTCGCTCTCGTTCGGCACGCTTTCTGCCAAGAACTCGTTCAAATGGGGTGGCTGCGGCGACGACGTTAGATCCGCGTCCAGGATGGCCAAGAGATTTCTCCAAGGCGCCACTCCTCCTGGCACAGGTGCAACCGCGAAGTTTATGCACGCTGTTAACATGCACAACAACCGGGCGGGTCGAAGGGTAATTGAAATAATCGTATTAATTTAAAGCGACGAACAAGAGGAAGACGGAGGATTTGGATTCGTTTTGCATCCACGCTGATAATCATTTCGCCGATTTTCATTTTCATTCGTGTAGCTTTTTCGGTGTTAGGAATACGTGGTAACTATTAGACTACGGATTTTTACGCAAATTCATATATTTCAGAGTATAATTAGAAACGTAGAAGCTGCACTTTGGATCGAAATATGAGAAACGAGAACAGATCGAAAACGAAAGGAAAAGCTAAAAACTAAATTACCGTATTGACACGTTAATAAGCGAGCTGTTGGATCTTGTCGAAAAGACGCAATATCTTTCCGCGCTAATATAAACTTCCCCGCGAAAAGCAAATACTTGGATCGAGCAATTTGCTATATCTGCTCTCTTTAAATGAACTCCGAGCCTCACTGAGCAATTTCAATTATTCGTTCGTACGCTTCAAATAAAATACAAGAAATACGTAAGTTAACAGAATTCACGTGTGATCTCTGTGTATTTAATCGTTACAAGGCAGTGGAACAATCCTTGACCCTGGAATGCAAATGTCACGGAGTTTCCGGGTCGTGCAGCGTGCGTACCTGTTGGAGAGGTCTTGGTTCTTCGGGGCCAGCAGCCGCAGGAAGTCGATTGCTTCGGAGATACGCAACTGCGGCGGAAGTTCGGCCGAGGTCAGGAGGCAGGCTACCGCCTCTATATCATCACGATAATCTGTTGTACACCACGAAAAGCCCGGACTATTGTCTTCCTGACAAGAAGAGGGGGAGTCTTGGAACTGTCGGCAGGTAAATCACGCTTCTCTTTCTTTATTTGTTTCGCTAATATCGTAGAACCGGTTTCGTGCTATATAGTGGTTTGCAGGCGATTGTTTCTCCCATATGACAGACGCTTCGCTGTCGCGTTTTCTTCTCACGCCACGAGCGATTCCAACCGAGCTGTAATCTCAAGGTGGAAAATCTCTGATAGAATAAATGAAGAAGTCAAATGATCGGAAACGAACAGCAATTGAATAATGCAGCTGCAGTAAGATTAAGCGTGTCTTCTTCACGTCGTAATATCGTACAGTAGTACGATGTTCAGCTGTAGGCATGTTCGCGTGAAATTCAAAACTTTAGTTGATAAAGATTACGGATTAATTATATGCAATCGATAAATAATCAGTTGGTTGCGACTTAAACCACGATCGTAGATTACTGTAATCCAAACTATAATCGTGGTGCCTAAATAATAAAAATTCGTATATTATCGTATTCTCAATATTTCTGTGTACGCCTCTGCGCATATTTTATTCACAGACTGTGGATGTCTATAAACTTACTGGAAATCTAAATACGCATAAAGACATAGAATGCACAGAGTATTCAGAGAATATTCAGAGACATCTAATGTATTCGAAGTAAAATATTTATTATGCTAGTTAGTAGCTGATACAGATCACGTAGACTCTATTTTCATAGTTAGCTTCCTAGAAGTATGAAATTGCATAAATACCCAAGGTTTATGGATTTGCATATTCCGCCATATTTTCAAAGCAGAAACGCCAACGGTTTAATAACAAATCGATAAATTGATGTACAGTAGATGGAGTAATAACGAATATACAGAATATCTGAAACGTTCTATGCGATACACATGAGTGCACTTTGCAGGCTAATCTTCTCAAATCCTTCCTTTCACGTCTAACTTTCCACCAACATTTCACGAACATGCACATTTTGTACAAGTAACCCAATCCTTACAAAACTAGAAGAAAGATAGTTGAATGCAATTCTAGAAGTTACAGTGCACAGCAACTCCTTTCTAAGTAAAGATACGGAACGTTTGTGTCGCAACGCTGGCCTTTGTGGGCTAAATTTTCAATTTTACTTTCCATTGTCATTGTTATTACTAGTAATTAACATCACAGGGTCCCAAACGAGCTCCTTACAAATCCTTCTCGATGTTCGTCTTTGTAATTTGCCTGTAGTTTCTGTTTGTGTACACTTTTCGTCCAAGTTCCCTGTGTATTGGGTATTTTTATTTTTGGTACGCTTCCCACTGATTCTGGTTTTATGTTGTCACGTGTTTGCCCCTCTTCGTTTATATATCGTGGTATTTTAGTCTGTTGATTTTCCATTGTTTTCTTCCTGCCAATCTTATCTGCGTTAGGGTTCTTTTGATTCTAATTCGAAGGTTTATTTCGCGCGTGCACAGTGTTCAACGTTCTCAGCTCTTTCAGGTCTTCGTATTTGGGTTTGTACGAGGAATTCACTGTTCTCCTTGTGTCTTCCTTTCGAAGGCTGTCCTTTATCGTTTCTGGTATCGCGCGGTATTTTATTCTCTGTATTATTTAGGTGAAAGAAATATGAGAAAGAGAGCCTTAAATCCTTTTCAGTAAGGTACGAGTCAGACACGAGTAAGTTAAAATGCGTTGATCGATATATCCATAAATTTTTTACTTTCAACGGATTTAAGGATATTTTATCATTAGCGAGCCTGACACAGGATCATATTTTATTATAAGTGGTTCACTTTCCTTTCACGTAGAAAGAAGTACACAAACATCTAGTTAGCACGCTTCACGCTTACTGCCAATTCGGAGAAATCTCATGTATCTAGTTTTCTAAGCTTCCAAATGGATTATACTCGTAAATTATTCTTGAGAAATGTATCTGCTTCTTTCGTAGCATTGCCTATAGATTGGCAGAAATTCAATTGAACTGTCGCTTAAATTACGCCTGTCGTCGATAGCGATTGTGATCGATCGAATTCCTAGTAGCCGAAATACTTTGTGAATAATAAATAGTAAGCATCCGGATCCTTCGTAAATATTGCATTATACAATGTACCAAGTTTCCCTATAGCCAACTCGCAACAATATATCGATATATTTATACATTTACATAAGTAGAATGTATCTAGAAAAGTAGCCGATTAATGCAAAACATAATCAGAATTTATAACGTAGAAGTAGATTGGTTTTAATACTATGTCAGAAATATTGTATAAACGTTTTCTTTAATACGCGCTCCTTATCCGAGTCAACTTTTTAGCTTCAAGTCGTCTTACGTTAGCCTATACTTTGTATGTACGGTTTACGTTCTGTAATATAAGAATATTGCTCAAAATACAAATCTTAACTTGCATTCGTTCGATCGCGTGTGCTAATTCCTATTTCTTCGGCAGATAAACGCAATCATTAAGTACGCGCGTGGAAAAAGAAGAGGAAAAAGATAAGTTGTGTGTCTTTATACGCAAGAGGTGGCGTAAGGAGGCCAGGAAGTAGCTATGCTTTGAAAATGACTTTGCATTTTGATATAGGATCGCGACCACCTTGCCATTGATTTCCTTATCCTTTCAACGCAGTCAGGTGTTATCTCGTTACATTTGTCAGCGACTTTATTCAGTTCGTTAGTAAGGTACATGTACAACGTACAACAAGTATCTTGTAGATAGCCGAGTGGAATTCATTACGGTAGTTCCATTTGTCAGAAGCTCGTATTAAGAAGTAAAATCGAAATACAAATATGCTTACATATGTAACGATATTTTTCGCTTCTAAAATAGATTCGTGTGGGATATTAATCTTACACGTACGGGGTGTCCCAGAGTTTTCCATTCGAGCATATTGTAGTGGCGTATTATAGTACAGTATTATAGCAGCGAGCGACGCACTCGTATAGATGTACGGGCCTGATGAAAGTATCTGATGAACAGAAATAATAAATATTTTGCTAAGAAGTCGAAGGGAAATATACGAAATAACTTGCCGTCGAGAAAGCGTAAAAGTAAATTGACGTTTGCGTTTGTTCGATTTCACAGTACGTAAATATTGATTGCCTTTACGAACACAGGATTTTACATTCACATCTATAGGAAACATTATGTTTCTTATATTGGAAATTTCTTGCTCGTTCCCTGCAACTTCAGGGAATGTACGCTACTAATCTTTTGCATTAATTCTTCGCGCGTATCAATGTTTGCCGGGTAAATTCTGTTGTCAGTCGAATCTTGAAGGCTGATGATCGTGCATTTTTTAAGAAAATAATAGAATTACGAGGAATCTTAATTTCCACTTCATGCATTTGATGTAGAAAGATACAATTACGCATATATTGTACAATATCGTAACACAAACCTCCTTTCGTGTTACGTTTAATTGTAAATAGGCAAACGTGTTTTCAACATTAAAATAGCACTACAAAATTATCTACTTGTGTAAAAAAATGTGTGCAAAAAATATTAATGCGACCCAAAGTAAAAAATACTCTAACACCGTTTAGCAGAAAAAGCTTGAGATATCTTGCATCCAGCAAAATTTCCATTTGCCAATGAGATAAACTGCTGTACCTTTTGCCGATACTTTGAGCTCCATAAATATGCTGTCAGTCGAACAGCAAAAAGATCAATCTACAAACTACATTATTCATACTGTCCGTATTATACAAGAATGTATTATCAATAGAAAATCCAATGCTACTACGTTGCAGCGTTACCTATATCGTTGTACACGGTTGTCTCAGTTAAACGAAATCGCCTAAGATATCTGCCTCGTTTACGATCGTATAAGGAAACTTCTCAGGACAAAGTTGGACTACTTACGAGGAAAGAATCATCCCTCAATTTTCTTTTTCTTGAGGAGGCTGCGCAAGGTTATCGGTATTTTTTTTAAATAGAACTCTGCATATCTGTTTATACCAGTCGACGTGATCTTTTATTCGCCGTGTTCTTCCTAAACTATGGGATCCGGTCCCGCGTAAGAGTTGGTGGAAATTTGTGCAACTGCCGTAAGACCAGTGAGACAAAAGACATTAGAGGTTTAGGTGATCCCATTTAGCCGAGACACCCTGTGCATGTGCTGGGTATTATATAACAAATTTATACAAATATCATCGCTGTTTATCTCTCGATTCTACCGACAGCCAACGCACGTGTCGGCTAATTTAAAGGAAAAATCGAGCAACCCTCGCGAGAAGATTTACATGGATAAACGACATCTAGAATGGATATCAATGACACGTAACGTAGGCTAATTTATTTCATCGCTAAATCCGGTGACATACGCGTGCACGGTGCACGACCGGTTACATAATCCGCTGAAAGCAATGCATTTGAAGTATCTACCGCGGTGAATGAGTATCGTCTCGTGCAAACGCTAGGGTTGCCGGCTAGAGACAAGAATAAAGAAGAAGGTGTCAGAACGCTGGTAAAACTTCTCCAACAGAGATTAGCGTTCGTTTATTTCGTAGAATTCTCGTTAGAGGGGAAAGGTTTCCCGTTGGAAAGGATCCGAAGCGATTAATTCTCTCGTTGATCGTCTTATTAATTTCCTCGTCGCCAATTCTCTGCAAAATGTAAGCCTTCCTGAATAATTGGCGAATATAAGTAATCGACTTTTTCTTTTTTCGACTGGTCGCAATATTTCTAACCGTCACGAATAACACCCCGGCAGCTAAAGATAGTTACGACATTTAACAGAAACGACAGAGAACGTTTTTGACGTACCACCATGTATATATGCCTGTGCGACGATTTAATTAAAATTTTATTAAATATTTTCAAACATACTGAACGTATAGAAACGAATGCTTCGGCGTTGATTAACCAATTAGCTGTTACGACGAACGAGATCACGTAACATCGAATACTATTAATGATTTTTTCATTTTCAAGGAACGTAATGGGTAACGAATCCTTTTTGTGGAGAAAATCCTTTACGGGGAAGAAAAGAATGGAAATTCAGCGATAATCAAGCGTATCAAGAATCGTAAAATTACGTTACTACAGCCAGTTAACGACGCTTCGTTGCATCTTCGTTTATCTGTTTGCGTGGACACACAAGAATGGTACACGTGTCATAAAAATGAACGAACTGCTCGTAAACATTTTTCTTTATTACTATTGTTCTTGCGTTCGGCTTTCGCCCGTTGTAAGCTTCGGTAATAAGTAGGTTGCGAGTAAAAGTAAGAAACTACTTAATAACGTTGCGAAAATTATAAGCAACGATCTCTATTTCATACGACGTTGATGTATACCGTACCTCTTCAGTTTCATTCTCATCCCTGTTACTAGCAATTCGTACGAAGTAACGCGTTCTGTTCGCCTCCCTAATTTTCCTACTGTTTCTACTTACGTTCTTCAGCAAGCGTTCGTTCTGTTTTCTTTCTGCAACGTGTTCGACGTAATTCTTCTTTCGTATATCGTGGTACTTTGTTTATTCTGTTCACGCGATGATAGCAAGTTTGTAAACAGGGTTCGAAGGTGGCCATTTCGAACACCTGCTACAAAGATAAGAACTCATGGATTAATACTAGTAGTAATATTTATATACAAACTTACGGTACAAATAAATCGTGTTTTAGGTTTATACAGTGGATGGACTGTTTCGTTAAAGTTGTAGTCTCTTGTTGTTACCTACTTTGCCGGACTGGCTTCCTTCGGTTTGCTCCTATTGCGTCGCCTGACTCATTTTCCTGTTCATTCTTTCACGCAGAAAGATCTTAATCCCATGCACGATTTTACGCACGTGTATGTATCTTTTACTAGCTTTTTTCGTGAAAAGAAGAGATACTTGTAATGTTCATACTTTGTTGAGAGTTCTGTTTAGATTTATATCGAGGACACTTGACCACAGTGTGTTCCAATGTCTCCACTGTGTTCCAGTTGCACAGTTTGGAATTTGCATTGTCGTTAATAAAATATGTAACACCCTCGACGTTTACCTTCCACCCAGTTTTACTCGACGGTCTTACTCGTGCCAGGGTTGTTCCGTAGGTAAGAGCTATATTTAAACCTATACATTTTGCTTGTTCTCTTCTCTGTGCAAGTTCTTAACGTATTTATGGGAGCAGTTGCAGATTACTGGAACGCGAAAATGGCTGTAACTTGGAAAGAAGGTCAGGCAGGACACGCGTTCTTACGACGCGGATTCCACACGTTACGATACACCCTGTATATCTATCCGATGCATAATGCAGATATCAGACGAGTGATATTTCAGAAGAGTTTACGGTGCGCGATTCGTGGCGATCCCGGCATTTATTTCTGTCTCCGAGCTAGTCAACTAATCGTTACCTGGCGCTAATAAAATACTTCCATCCTGTACGTCGACTCGATCCTTCGGCTTGTTCGCTTTTGTGCAACAGCCACACACAACGAATTTCTCGCCTCGATCTCGGTTATCTTCGGCATAGCCGGATCACCGACCGGGGTATCGGTGATCGGATACTCGCTTATTTATACGACTGTATCGGTAATTACCTATGAGGGAAGACCCTGGAGATAGGGCGGAACTTGATTTTTCCGGCCGATGGAAAAACCTGTTCTCGAAACCGAATAACTCCTCTGTTTTACGATATTTCAACGATTCTACGGCCCCTCTGCTATCGACACAGAATCTTTCTTTGCTTACAGTTAAATGCTGAAGCCGCGTGCTCGTTGAACCGACAACGAGCAACCTTCTGTTGTCAGGTGTTGGCGGCTGGTTCAAACCATAATCGACGAGTATCAATTTGCGCAAGGTGGGCGACGCACAGCCGACCGATCCTCGTCGTTGGCGATTTTAACGCGAAGTAAAAACAGCGAAACTTCTTCCGCTCGCTTTTCCACGTGGAATCACCAGCCGCCCGCTTGTACCGGGATTTCGCAGACACGCTGTATATTACAGAAAGCCGAATAGAAGGAAAACAAGCTGTTGTGAGACTGTTTCCTCGGGGTAGTATACACCTTTCGTAGTCAAATGTTTAACGATATTTATGTGGCCAAAAAGATCCATCGAGAGTTAATTCTTAACAAGAAGTATCGCGAGGATTCTGGCCGCCCGAAGGTTTGCTTGGGCAACGATCGCTGTTGGCGCAAGCTGAGATAAAGCGAGAAAGGAAGAATAAAGCGAGCTTTCGTCGGTGATTGCATTCGCTACGGATTTTCCGGCAGCACGCGAAAGCAGCGTCTTCGTCGTCCTGAATTATTCACGGCTCGATGTTCGTGAATTAAGATCACCCACGGCATTCTGGGAACGGCGACTGGTTTTCGGCAGAAGATACAGCAACAACGCGGTCGTCCCTTCTGGCTCTGATGCTTTGTTCCGTTCAGCCCGCCCTGTAAATCACCCATCGAATCAGCAGCTGTACCGTCTCGTTGGGCAAAATTTAACGCGGTACCTTCTGCTCGTGACGTCGGTTGTTATCTCAGTGGTTAGCTCAGCGCATCAGAGTGCACGCTAGGAGTGAATTTTGGAATGAATTGTTCATTTACCGAAAGAGTCGCTGCCTCTCTATCGACTTATCCTTCGTCAAACTGTTTCACGCGTCCTGTAAAAACCGATAGTCGGCAACCTATTTGCTAGAAAATGTTCCTCCGAGGAAGAACGGTCCGGTGAAGCTGGTAACCTTGAAGTTAAAAGTTTCCACTTCGATCACCACGTGGACCGTCGATGAGACGACTTGTTCCCTTTTATTAAGCGCCACTTGTGCTACAAGTTACTCTTTCGAAATTCCACTTCTACCAAGAGTAGCTCTATTCGTAGCACAAAAGCTTAGAGTGGTCGGTACTATACTACTCTCACCTACGTGTAGTTCTACCGTAGGAAACACGTTAATTTCTTTTTATTTCTCCCTATGTACGATTAGGAAAAAAAAGAAGAGAAGAATGGAACGGTTGAGCCAAACTGGTGAGCAATTCGTAAGCTAATCGGATGCTAGTTCTGGACATGTTAATATTTCATCTGTGCCGGTTAATATATGTATAGTACCTGGTTTCTTTGGGCATCACTGACTGGCCTGCCGGTTACAGCTTACAACCGGTAATTATAACCCTCCGTATAATTATACAAAGTAGGCGTGGTGAATGTTTATTACGGGACGCCTTCGACCATTTCACCGTATACTTTTCGAAATCGTTTTTTCTTAACACTACGCCTGTGTAAAAACACGTGGGCCGCAACAACATGCCAGGTGACTTGGCAGACTTTTTCCCTTTTTAATGTGTCGCAGGCTGCGCATCTTTATGGAAGTGCGATCGACGATCGGGCAATCAACCGGTAATATTGAGACGTTAACGATTTCGTTTAAAGCCCTCGAAGAATTTATACGGTCTTACTTACCTATTCTATTTAATGATATTCTACGTATTTTTATTTCCTTTCCTAGCAAACAGCATTCGACAATTTGCTTCCCTCGCTCGTAATTTAATTGGCATATGTATGTATACGCGTGCGATGATGTTTGTCTTGACATTAAAATATTTATTTTATATCCGATGTCGTGACATTAGAGCGCGTTTAATCGACTGCTAACAAATGATATGATAAACGTAATGACCTATTAAATCAAACGCCTGACAATTACAAGCTACTAATGAAACATATAAATCTAATGAAAAACATGTAAATAGATATAATGGGGCGAAATGGAATTGCGTGGAAGAAAGTATTAGGTTGTCCCAATAGTCTCTTTCGTTTCATAAGAAAATAATAAACGCACAGTTGTTGTTGTTCCAATAGAACAACATAGATAGTAATTCATACAGAATATAATATAAAATAGAGAAGGTTGTGTATCTATTATTTCCTTATAAAACGAAAAATACTAATATACGTTTGGATGTAAAGCAACGCTAATAGGTTTGATTTTACCATTTCAGGCAATGCAATGGCAGCAGTACCGGATACGAAGGTTGCGAGTACCTTTGTTGCGGCCGAGGACACGTGACGAAAACTGAAGAAGTTTTAGAGCGATGCGATTGCAAGTACATCAGCTGCTGTTACGTCAAGTGCAAAACATGCAGAAAAGTTATGAAAACGTACGAGTGCAAATGAATGCACGGATTCGTAGAAATCTCGAATTGAAGCCTGATCAAGCTCAAGTGGCAATAATTCATGTAAACTGTTCACGGGCAACTCTGTAAACGACAAACTTGTCCATTGCGTTTAAAAACATGAAACTTACGCGGTCTGATTAATCGTCGCGATAATTCGGAACGATCGGGGGATATCGCGATTGGAAGCGCATATTTGTAGTTATTTTTAGAGGTCGTTGTGTAATTATATCGAAAAATGTGGAAAATGTACGATTCAGGCTGGTGATGGTCGATTACTCGAACGAATCGTCAATGACGAAAACGTTGGATTAGAAAGTACTTAATGTTAAAAGGAAACTCGATCAAACTCTTATTTATCTCGTCTACTATTTATTGAAATTTATGTGTTTGATACGCTGCGAGTATAGTACACCAGTGTTGTCAGTCAACATTTTCCAAAATATTGAGATACGAGGAAAGATTAGACATTAGTAATATCGATGAAAAAGTGATATTGGTACACAGGCACAAAACCAGACAACACCGTTAGCAGCATGTTAGACATAGGCGTGGTTAGTCGCAATGTAAATAATTCGCTGAATTCGACGTAGTTTGTATTGAAAATTATATTCTACAATAAATATCACTTGACACGGAGAAGCAGATTTTATTCACCTCTGTTGATCGTTACACGTTTTGTTGCATTACGATCTGCACGGTACGTTGCATTGCATGCAATTGATATAGGTATAAAATACATTTCTCTTAAAAATTGCTATAAATTACGATCAAAGTATAACGTACAAAATTCCACGTAATTATTCGAACGACTTCAAAGAGGAAATGAGAAATATCGCTTCCAATTCTCACGAATTTTCTATTAATTTGTAAATTTGGTAAGATTCGTGTATCGCGCGTGTATTTCAAATGTATAGCAACTTAATGTAATTCAGTCCTGTATTAGAAGGACATGGAAACCGTCAGAGAAGAATTTCAAGAGCTGAGAATAAAAAATTAGAAAAATAATACTTGACTTTTAAAATTAATAATACTTATCAATTGTTATGGCAGAAACAAAGTATAAAAGATGTTTGAATAATTATGAGCGATATTGTAAATGTATAATTATGTAAAATAATCGAAAATACGTTATAGGCAAATTTAAATTGTGCATCTTTAAAGTATATAACATTGTTGACTATAACAAAAATTCTGCAAAAATGATGAATTATTGTATAAGAATATTCAATAGTTTGTTTTGTAGTCTGTGATTTGCATTTCTGGAGACTTTGAGCTTTCATTTGAATTCGTTTCTTCGTCGACAATATTTAAATCTTTTATGAAAACACACCAGTTTATACCAGCTCCACAGTCCGGTTCTTTTTCTGATGCCCACCAAAGTGCAGTCTGAAACATTCATGAATAATAACTTAGGTAACTAATAAATTTCTGTCGTTCAATATGACAAAAAAGAAAAATGCAAATTCTCACGTGTCATCTTCTTTCTAAACATAGACATTTTTTAACTTCTTAGATGAATTTTCAAGTTTAGAAAGAAATAATAATCTAAAAGATTAATGCAAAGAGAATCTTGTTTCAGGTCATAGATAGAGCAACTCGTGAAAGTTGTGCATACTTCCTGCAGAAAATTTGTATGGGTATATTGGCTGCGGTGCTGGATATATTTCAAGCAAAACATATTGGAAATAATTATCGAAATAGGTTTGTTTAAATGAAATAATATTTACTTCATCTATATATATGAAAAATGTTTATATAAAATATAGTAAATGAATTTGAAATGAATATTTAGGATGAATTACAAATAATTATTTGAAATAATATTTCACGTTCCTAAAAGTGCATGAATATTATTTTGCATGTCTAAACAATGTACAGTTCAATTTTGCTATTACATATTGCATCATTACCAGGTAATGTTGTTCGTCAAATTTGCAGAATAAAATGTGCATGAAACAATAACGATGAAAAAATACCTTGACGTTTATCGGCGGCGCAGGTGGAGGAGGATCCACTTTAACGTTGATAAATTTTAGAACGTCATTATAGTCCAGTTGTTCCTCTTCGTTCTTGTGAATGCTATATTATTATTGGTAAGTAATATTATTGTGTACAGTTATATATATGTAGTTCCTATTTATCGACTCTTTAAAATTGTGGAAAATCAGTGTACTTGTCACACTAATGCCTCTTTAGATCCAAAATGTTAATATGATTGCTTAAAATGTACATAAATTTATCATCCATTTGGCAAAGTTCATGAAAATATGGAATTTTTTGGGTTTGGCAACTAAGGAAGTGCGGATTTTGTCAATACCAACTAATGACAAAATCCGCATTCCTTAACTGAGGAAATTTCCCGCAATTTTTAAAATTTGGACTGGCTTGGTTTTTGCAGCAAGATCTCCACTTATATACGTACTGATCAAGCATGGAATTTAAAAGTTCCACGTCGACTGGAATTCTGGCAGCACGGAGCGTAGTATACAACGTATCCCGTGGTAAGAACCCTGTTCTTCCTCTGTCCCAATGATGCAGATCCTCCTCCAAACGATCGAGATCGTTCCACAAAGTTCGCAAAAGTTCCGTATGCATTAACTGTCTGTTAAACGTCTAATTATTATTCTTACTGCGTTGAATCGATCTTACGTCGGTGTTTCTACCAACGACGATTGCTTACCTTATGTATTCCCTAGTGTGAAACTCTTTTTTCTCATGAGACGAATAATGTCGAGCGATCGTGATTATTTCGTGCTCTGTTATTTTTCCTTCCATATACTTGCCCAAGATCTCCCTGGTTTTTCATGAAATTATTGTAATAGTACAGTATAAATAGTATAGTATTTGGTGGTGTAACAAAACTGCTATATAATACAAATAAAATGATTAATAACACGTTAGGTCGTGGCTTATAAAATGTCTATTTGAGGGCTTGCAAGGACTCTAAAAGACAGCTTTCGAATATCTTTGTTATTTGTACTCAGTTGCTTAATATAAATGTTGTGTAATTTGTTTAATCTTACGTATGTAGATTTGGTGGATCAGAGCATGAGGGGAGTACGACAGGAGCTGATTCAGCGCGCCAAAATAAGAAGAAGAGTTCCTACAAACTGCCCATATGACCTTACTGTCGAGTAACAGCTTGTTTCGTGTCGTAATAGTCGCTTAGCTACCACCCAGAAAATCGCTCCAAGTAGTCAGGTGCAGCTTCGGTAGCAGCGTGAATGCATCGCATCGTAGATCGTGGAACCTGTTCCAACAGCTTATACGGATTCGTCGGCGACTTTAACGAAGAGTTTCGACACTGTAAACCGACGTTGTATAAACAGGACACTTTAAACGCTGCCGTGACTAACAATCGAATGGGTCCAGGTGCGAAGAGCAAGCTGATGGGGAAATAAGACCAGCACGACATATCCATCTTCCAGGAAGTCGTTGATCTAAGTAACATCTAGCATCGCAAAATAAGCTGTAACTCGAAAACGTGGTTGTATCGGGCGTATGTTTATACGAAATTTTCTTCTTATTTCAGTGTGCTGAATCAACACCTGCTGTACTTACCCGCATGCTCTGATTCACATAAATTCGTAATCTGCAGTAGCGTGCGTTTCAACAAATTGCAATTGGATTTTTCGATTTTTGCGTGACGAATCATTTCCTGTCACGGCGTTCGAATACTTTCGTTATTCGCCTCACAGGTAATTGAATGAAACAAAACGTATACCTGAGTTTCTCGTACGGCAGGACTCGAAGATCCCCGTCGATTGATTGGGCTGGCTCGCAAAGCTGTAGGAATTCTTTGTAAACCGGTTTCAATGTCTGTCGTAGTTTTTCCACGATTAACTTGACGTTAGCTTTGGCGAACTGAAAAATCGGAATACAAACGAAACGTTCATATTTCAATGGCTTACCCGGCCGAGTTCGTCAAGGGTACGCTAATCCGATGTTGTAAAGTTCGGGACAGCGTGGAACAGTAAAAACAGCGAGACGCGTATAAATTATTGCACCTTATCGCAATGTAACTCCATGTAACGAAGAGCATAAACGTCGGCCGAAGTAATTTCGAAGATAAAACCGTTCAAGTTAGGACGTGCTCCAATATAAAAATCCTGCGGCTTGTAATAATCCGGTTTCTTGCTTACAAATACCTCTTGATTAGGTAACATCACCGGCATTCTCTTCTGGAACAGGCATCGTCTAAAGCCTGCAAATAACGTGAAAAACTCATGCAATCAATAAGGAAACGATGTTGAGGCGCTAAACTGAAACGAATGTTAATAATCAGGCTACGGTCGTTTATATGTATAATGGTATTTCGTTTGTGGACATTCGATGACTTCTTGAAGACAACCCCGTAGGTGTCGAACATCAAACTATTTTAGGAGAAAGGAGAATCCTTTCCGACTTGGTATCATCTTCGTAATCTGATTCTGATAATTTCGATAATAGTATTTTCTTAAAAAACTGTTCACCTGAATTTCTCCTCGCCAATTCGAAAATAGAAACCGTATCGTCCATGAGGAAAACTCTTATAATGAACTGCCTGTCTTGATTAGCCGGTACGTTCGATATCATTTGCGCTCTGAATCTCAAAACGTAGCTGTCCAAGCCCTGTCTAAGAAAGAGGAAAGCAGGAAGAAAAGGTACTCGCGAGATTCTAGTATTCGTGATCACGCCTCAAGCTCACTTGTCGTAACGCAGGAACTTAACGACATCCGTTTTAGGTGGCTGCGGTATCACGCTGAAACAGTTGCCGAGGGAATCTTCGTAGGACCCAAAACCATTGTAGGGTGGAATGTATCTTTCCACTTTCACGCAAATCTCGCCAACATTTCGAGGTCTTTCCATGGGCGTGAAGTCATCCAGACCGTATTTCTTCCTTTGATGCGATACAAGAAACATTTTTTTACCTGACACATTCTTTTCTACGCCTTTCACGTGAGTATTAACGTTGCCTCAGAAGTGGTTATTAGCGACGATGATTCGAAACCAGGAGATGTTTTATGGGAAATTATATTTTTGTACAATAAATATACAGGATGTACCAGCTGAGGGAGGCCGCTTCGATGTCTCTCTTGTTTGCAATGCTTGTAGCACGATTTAAAATTTAGATTTAAATGAATATTTTTCTTTACTTTTTAGATTTTAATTTTCTTTTTCTAGGCCATAGTTACGTTTTATGTAGGAAACGTGTACTTTTTTTGTTGCATCTTGTAACAGACAAGAAAATATGAATATGCCTGAGTTACGATCTTCGGATGACCGTGAACACTAAAAGGATGATGAAACTGTAAGACGTTGTTAGGATGACACGTGAACTTACACGTTTATGTTGTTAAATGTTCGAAGATATTCAAGTGGTCTCCTATAGCTGGACACCTTGTGTATATATATACATAAAATTTTGTCAAGTTATTTCTGAACGTTTCTAAGATAATCCCCAACAAATAAAATGTATCTTAGCGCATTAAAATGAACTAATTTTACAATATTTTATCTATTTCTATTATCTTCGCTATCTCGCCTTTAAATCTGTATTTTGGATATTTTACCTGTAGTATTCCTTCGTAAAAGCGTCCATGTCTGTTATGACAATTATTCTGCCGAAGATATTTACTTGTGCGCCAATACTAAGTTCATTTTCTTTGTAATACTCCCTACGAACCTTTCCAGTGTTCAATGGATCTATCGTGTAATAACCATGGGATGTATCGTCTCCCATCACATTCAAAACGGTAAAAGCATTTCCTGTTCCGATCGAGCCCATTTCCGAGAAGATCTATATTCGAATGCACGTCCATTAATCCCTTGAGTTACAAGTCTTGCGAAACTAAATTCCATTATAAACAGAGTATAAATGCAGCGAGTCACTGCCTGCAATCTTTGGGTAGGTAAATAATCTTTTCGTAGTTTTGCAAAGTCATATCCCAAAATCAAATTGGTTTTTGCATCTTCGGTCCAGTCTACCCTGTTCTATCTATGCCAACCTGTGTAAACTCGCGAACTCAATTATCCCGTACAATGAGAGTACATCGACTGTAAATTCTGTCATCACATAAACAAAAATGCCTATTGCACTCATAATGAAAATTTTGCCTTATAAGTATGGTCGTTTTTTAATTGTTACATGGATCATTCTGTGAAAATTTCTTATAATGGAACGGTCGAAGAGTAAAAAAATTGCTACAGTTTCCGCTATCCTATTCTCAAAGTACCGTGTTAGGCAAGAATTCCGAGTTTGTACAACAAATTCTTACTTTAGGAACTTGCATACGTCGCAAAAACGTGGAACCGGAATCTCGTCCGGAATTCGACGGCAGATTCTCTTTGATCTCTATCGTGTTGTCGGCTAGGTAATAGTAAATTTCCAGATCATGCACAACGCCGTAAAGGTTATCCGTGTCATCCCAATAGCCGTAAAATCGAAGCACTTGTTTATCGTATTTCAAGAAGTCGCCGCGAGTATCCACCTTCTGTTTTGGTTTCTTCGGAAATGTTTCCTATTTCGATCAGTTAAAGCGTAGAGTAAGCAGACAATTGCTGATGTAAACAAACAGATGCAAAGATGTGAATCCCATTTCGTGATAATATAGATCACATTAAAAAAATGTTGGTTCCTAAAGTATAAAAATAAAATTAAAGGCTTCCATGCACGTTATGTGTTTTTGAAACTCCACGTTTTACGGTAAAATCTCTTTTTAAGTAAACACGTACATTACGATAAAAAATAATGTTCGTGTATATATTAAGTTGTGTGCAAAAGTAAAGATATATGCAAACGAAGGTAAAGAATATTTTTTTCAATGTTTCATTGTAAGTAAAATATTAGTTAAATAATCATAATTATGTCGAACACTATTTTTATTGTACTTACTCGCTTATGAAGTTCCAAATAAGGATCCTTTGGTATTTCTATCGGATCTGGCACGGCGATTCCCATACGATTTAAAAATTGTCTCGTAAACTTATCACAGTCTACGATCTTATATACTCTTCCAAATAATTCCGGCTCTTTGCCGATATTTAGATCTATTATATCGTAGTATCTGTATCTCACTGGATCAGGCATTGGAATTCTCTGTCGCCTTAACAAGACGCCTAAGTACACGCGTTTCATCTTTCAGTAATAAAACTATGACAGACTAAATATATATTAAATAATTAAAAGTATCGAAGAGGATGCACCGTTGAACCTTGCTCAAGACCACTATTGTCCACGGAAGGCTCAGAAATTTTCATCGTTCCATCCTCCAAAAAGAAGCTGATATTTACTACGCGTATTTGGTAAGCTGCTTTCCATCTTTCGTTAACTGTTTCTTGAAAGAACGCTTTGAACATTAACCTCTGAAAAGTGCAGTCGATATAGAAAATATCGCTATAAATATATTCCATAAATTAATCTGCTTTGTCTAATTATCGAACAACGCCTGTATGAATTATCAAACATCATCGATATTAATTGTCTAGTTTTCTAGATAAATGATCATACTTGGCCATCATAAGCAATCCAAGGAGGCAGTTCTTGAACTTCCCCGCGAGCATAAATTGACGGATAACGAATTGGATCGCTTTTATCAAACTTTTCCGATAAATAATAAACTCCATCGTGAATTTTAGTAAAGTATTGATTCCTGGCAAAGTTTGTTCGATCAAGCTAAACAAGAAGATACATCAAGCGCTTTTTGTATTATATTATAATGTATTACGTGCGTATGTTCTATGCTCATCAATAATATAAATATTATTTCATGAAATTCTATGTCGTAGCCAATGCATATATTGGTTAATTAAGCACAAAGTGTCATGAGACCGTAAAAGAAAAATGACTTACGTTTTTATCGAAACTAAACCCTGGTAGACATGGAAGTATAAGATCACGCTGCATTTTACCGCCGATGGAAATTGGATTAATAAATATGATATATTTGAAGAGTTAGTAGCCGATTTACGGGGAAACACTTTACGTATCTGATATCGACGTAAGAATACGCGTTACTACTATTTGCTATTGTTGTGTTTCCTTGGAGATACTTCAGTTGATTTCATCAGGAGAAAAGAAGAACTTCGAGGTACTTGCAGCTTTAATATATATATATTTATATTTTATTATCATCAACAATTTGCAATATTACACTGGTAACATTTTATACCAGCATATGCAGAAACATAAATTTATATAATATATAGCAATATACAATATAGCAAAAACTCTGGTATAAATATAATAACACGTATATATTATATATTAGTTTGATTCGGAACAACCTATGTTAATGATAAGTTTTGAACGATACTGCTGACTATAATTTGTTATTAATTTTATTATTTAAGAGCATGATGTACAGATCATGATACTATTTAATTGGTAACTTGTTATTCAAATGATATAAATGCATCAATGGTAAATAAATCACAAATATGTAGTAAATGAGGTAATAGATTCAATAAGAAGTTAAGCGTAATAGAAGCAAGATCAAACATCCATTGATCAAACATAATTTAAAACACTCCATTAATAAACCTCTGTGCAAAAAGATTAAGTCATGTTTAATAAATAACAGATGTTATATTATGCGTATAGTCGTAATATGCATAAAGTTACTATCGCACGTATATTATGCAGATACTAGCAACAATAAATTGTTTTACTGGCACTTGTTAGCGACGAAAATATTCTACAAGCGTAGATAACATAACATAAAAGGAAACGGCGCGCACGCACGCAGTAACTACAAAATTAAACAAGTTTTACGACAGTGGACGGTCCAAGTATAAATAGATAATAGACGTACTCATTGACACTTTCTCAGAACTTTCATATCGGTTAAACCCTTCCGAAAATTTTCTACTCTTCATAGTATGATGGAATTTGATTTAAATGCATGATTACAGACGTCAACGTTTCGAAAACTCGCATCGTGGAAATTCAACAGATTGTCTTCGGAAACATATAAACAACTGTTCAAATCTCCACTTGCTTTTCTTGAACTTCTAGTCTTTAGTCTCTGGTTGTATATCGTACCAGCTTGTGGACGATTTTGTGAAATCAATTTCAGCCAAACTTAAATAAAGTTGACCCATTACGTTGCTTCCGGTCGATAACCAACCCTTTTGAGTACATACAGATACTTCCAATGTGCGACTGTTTAAATCAGCTTGAGAAACAACATACTCGAATTGTTCATCGAATATTGGATTACAATTATCCTTTATTACTGCTGTTTTACGTTTCGTTTCCTTATGACGGTCAGGTAGAAGATATAACTTTACATATGGATCTGGTATGTTATGCGGATCATTTTGCGGTAGAGGTAAGTTACTGTAACAGTAAAAAGTTCGTTAACATTCTGTTAAATGTCACGTTGTTAAATTAAATTTCACATTGTTAAATTACGTACGCTATTTTGTGTACAACGATTATAAGCTTCTGTCTTTGTACACTGTAACGTAGAGACAGTTGTATTCGACCTAGTTTAGCTTCACCCGCGGATAATGTCATATTTGGATTCCTATGAAATAACTGTTGATCTCCAACAGGAGCAGAAGATTGATCAGTAGCAATGACGATTAATTCCTCCTCTGCTGTACCTGATTCTTCAGGTACAATTGCGGCAGCAGATCCAGTACTGTGTGTTAAACTCTTAACTGATTCTTTTGAAGGCTGTCTTTTCAATGGACTATCTGGAACTAGAAAAGATGGTAGAATTATAAAATTATATAAGATTATTAAATCTTATTGAAATATAAGTAATTATTGATAGACTTACGACTAGTTGATATCGCGCTGATATTTGATTCTTGGCGTTCGATTCTTTTATTCAGTTGATTAATATCGTGGTCGTCGTCATCTTCTTCTGAAGTAGGCTCAGGTTCTTCGTATTTCAAAATCTGCAAATGAAATTAAGTGCATAAATACAATGTACTTATTGCTTACAAATGCATCAATATAAAAAGTTCAAGGAGTTTGTACATTTAGTGACATGGATAATATTAATTTGCTATCAACTTCGGCCATTTGCAGATCATAAGGCTGTTGTGTAATTTCAAGATTATTCTGTTTTAAAAGTAAAGAAATATTGTGACTCATTTCTCCCACTATGACACCAGTCTTTTCATCTGTGATCTAAAAAATAAGATAAATAAAGTGTAAAATTTACACAGGGTGTAAAAAGGAAATATTTTTGAAAATAATAAATAACCTTTATATGTAAAACACCAGTTTGTGGATTGCTCACTAAAAAGGTAAAACCTTGTTCCCACACTGGATCACAAGAACGTAATATAGTAGCTGTTCTTTTTTGGCTTCCACCAACACTTGCTTCAAGATAAACATCAGGCTGTTTATTACCTCGAACACACTGTAATTCAATAATTTTAATTCGCTTTTCTTAAACAAAAATCTATTATTTTAAAATCAATCAATTATGCTTACTGGTAAATTTCTTGCTGAGTCAATATAAAGTATAAGAAGAGCTGTACTCATTGATGTTATTCTGAGTTCTTGAGTTTCAATTAATGCCTACATACATTTATAATATTATTCTATAAATTCTATATAAATATTTACATTCTATTAAAAATACATACAGCTTGCAAATCTGCAACATTTTTTGAAAGTTGAAGCCATGTTAAACGTAAATGAACCATACCATGTTTTGCTTGTTCCAATGAAATCCACTAGAAGGTAATGTTTTTATTATTACTGAAAATGTATTACTACCTTAATGCTACTGTTTTTTATACTTACTGTATCAATATTTCCCTTCTTTTTCACTCTACTAACTTCAATAGTAGCCCTATATTGTGGCAAAATAAGTGCATTTAGTAATTTATATATTTCACTTAAAGTATAGGAAATTAGCTACTGTTTTGTTTACAATGGTAATTATACAGATGAATGATGATTAGTATATTTATGAAATTTAGTTTATGCATATTATAAAGCAGTCATGCAATTACAGCATACATTATAAACTTTCAACATTCGTTTCACAAATAAGCAATAAATTCCTGTATATTATATATTCATAATCATATAAGCAGTACCTTATTGTATAAGAAAACTGATTTCTAAAAAAAAACAATTGAAATGAAAAGAGTAATGTGGTGACAGAAATTGTCGTTTTACTGTAATTGCAAAGGGCACATATATTTTGCACTATTCTTATAGTATAAATTCACCATGTCTCCTTAAACACCTTTTTCAGTAACATGCACCATAATGACAGTACAACTTTACAATTTTTTAAACAAGGAACTTCTAAGCTAACTGTAGAAAATATTTCAAATAAATTCTATGCCTGTACTTGCTACAAGTAGCAATACCTGCCAAGTGGATCATCTTGACCAGCGTTGTCTTTGTCAAAAAGGTGGGCAGCCACCGTGTTGTAATAGGCTCCCAAGCTCTTTTCCACTATAAACTGCCATCACACAATCTAGTTTAGTTTTTTATTTTATCAAATGCAGTCACCTAATCACTCCCATAAAATTAGTAAACACAATTAAAAGCAAGTTTTCAAAATTAGAAGATATTACCATTACAAGATTAACTAATATGTATATATGTAAAAAAAACTTAGGAAAGTAATTTATGTCGTACAGATACTAAATAATTCAAATACGAAATGCAAAATAAATGAAATAATATAATAATGTCATAGAATGACTCCTAATTATGATTATGAAAAAAAAAAATGGAAAGAAAACTTTAATTAATGCAAATCATAAAAACTGTTATATGATCATGACACTTGATAAAAGTAAACACACCAAATACATATGTATGGCACACATTGTAAGTATATCATAGCACAACATACTGTTGCTATTTAAAGTTGAATAAATTTATAAATTATTCAAAAGAAAATTACATTAACATACAAGACTCATATTAATATGGCAGGAAAAGAAGAAAGATCTATAACAAGTAAGGCAATAATTTCAGTTAATTAAAGTTCACTATTTTTGTTAAATTATTAAATATTATACTATAAATGCATCTACTACCTGCCAAGGAAGTCACCATATTGAATACCTGGGATGGTTACTACATCCCTATCCCAAAGAAACACCATAATATTCTGCATTAGACATGAGCAGACCACAGCCTGTGCCAATATAATCATAATGTGAAAATGCTATGATACATATAAACTATGATAGACAAAAATATTGTTTTTATTATTGTAAATATGTGCCACATAGGATGACTATGAATATAATTAAAATAAAAAATTTTAACTTAAACAACAAATAATTAAATTAAATTAAACAAAATAAAAAATAATTAATGTTGTTAAAGTAAAATATTTTATTTTATTCTAATACTAAAAGACATTATTACAGATTTATTATTGCACATTATAGTAAGCATTAAGTGATTGCTGACACAGTAAACTAACACACATTCAAACACCACTCATAAACCAAAAATTGTAAATGCTAAAATACCATAACAGCACCAACATGCTTCTAATTTGCAAATATGGCAATAATACTCTTAATATATGATGTGATCTAATATACAATAATATATGATCAAAATATACAATAGAAACATATAGATGATAATTAAATGATAAATTAAATAGTAATTATCTTCAGTTATAATTAAATAAAAAACGTAACAAGTATGACTAAAACAATTTTCCATTAGCTTTTATAATACAGCTTACCTTGAGCATAAAATTGAAAAAAAAATGAAAATATATGTTACTTTATACCCATACCTTCCAAGACTTTCATCTCCTTTGGTGTCATCATAGTCCCATAACAGCACAGTCATTTGTTGAGCGATGGCTGACGTCACGGCACACTAATTCCACATAACACATCGCACATCACATACATACATACATACCAAAATACGAAATTAAATTAGATTGATATGGACTAAGATGTTTCCGATCTATCCATGAATTATTTTATATCTAGTTCTAAGCAAACAATTCCAAGCAAAATTATACATATAAATGTAGAAATGATTATAGTTTATTGATTTACTAGGAAAAAGCATTGATGTGTTAGATCAGCAACATCTTACATCTTACATCTGACTGAGACGGGATTGTAAACGTATAAAAAAGATAATAAAATAATAAATTATAGATATGATGACGATGAATCGTAATATGACCAAAGAACAAAAATAATACAAAGAAATTTCAAAATGTTCTGTCTAATGTTTTTTGATAATACATGTCTACTATTGTATATCATGTGCTTCTGTCTATCTAAAAAATAATATTTCTTACCACATAAAAGACGATGTGCTTGAAATTTCAAAGGACTTACAAAAAAATATTATAGCAAAGCACATGCATTAAATATTATCAATATTTGATTTCTTAAAAAAAGATATTATGCATACCTCACACCAGAAATCCCATTTTGGATTCACAGTATTATCTATAGTCTTTGTTCTAAATTCTTGTGCTCCAATATTTATAATGGCATATGGATCAGATTTACCTTTACCCAACACTCCTATATCCTTTTTCATAAGGTGTTTTGCTTCTACTACATGAATTCTTAAAACACCCTAAGAAAGAAATATAATTATATTATGCTGAACGATTGAGCATCAGCAATTAACATCTAGATATTAAGTATTGTAAATGAAAAGTTTACTTCAGGCTCTGGTATTTTTAATGATTCAACTGGTACTGCCTCGCTCAATGGTATAACAATTTTATTTGGCAATACTACAAAGGCTGCTATTTGTTCCACTATTGTTTTCCTTAAAATTTCACTATTAAAAAATATTAAATTAATTATTCTTTTCAAGAGATAAACCATAAATTTATTTATTGCTAAACTTTCTTACTTAAATCCAGGTAAATCGAGAACATCCGCGACTCCAACCAAATTAAAATTAATAGCTGGTGGATTTAAAAAAAATGCTTGCACACCTCCAACTATAGGAATTGCAGGTAATAGTGGTTTCATAACTATTCTCATTATTCCGCGAATCTAAAAATTAATTGCGTATATAAATTAGTGAAGCTTGCAAACAGTATATATTACCAAATGTATATCTTTTAATAGTATTTACCTGAAAATCCCTAATACCACCTTTTATATTTCCTACTGAGAAAGTAATATCACAATCACCAGCATATCTATAAAATTAAATAATCAGAAATAAATTATATAAAATATTATAAAGTTAATAAAATCACACAAATAATTAATACATACATAATATCTGCATCCACAATGACTTCATTCCTCGAAGTATTTTTTATCATATGCTTTAATACCATAAATTTTTAAAGGCTGCAATAAAATATAAGAATTAGTTGTAACATTGATATATTTATAATAAAAATAAATATAACTATTGTGAATATAAAAGTGTACTTACTATACGACCTAAGACCAGCCTTTCGAATTGAAATCCTTTTACCTTATATTCTCTTAATTTTTCTACTATAGCAGGTTCTATACTTTGTTTACAAAGTTCACGAGCAAACTGATTTATACTTGGCCAAATTTTGTACAAAACCTTAGAATATGAAGGAAATATTATATATTAATAATTTAAAGTATTAAAATGATATATCAAGATCTTCCATACTTTATTTAACCATTCAGCTCTATCAAAATCAGGGAAGTAAACCCAAGAAGGTAATTCATCCAATCGACTCATTATTAGTTCTTTTTCTTTAGCCATAACACTAGCTTGGGCAGTAATTGCTTTTAATTCGTTGTCTTTCCTGCGTTCTGTTTTCCATGCTACCAAAGCAACTGGTGCAATTAACCATGCTATATTTAAGTTTAGATATCCCCAGCTCCAAATAAAACCAACAGTTGCCAATTTAGTCAAAAATGATATGGTCAATGAACCCACATTCATGTATGGCCAAGGATTTGGCTTAGATACTTTATTGTCTTCACAGTTGCCTTCCATTTGTATTAAATAGTAACTAAATTTTTATTTAATATGTAACTTATTATACTTTTATAGATATTTACATAACTTTTTGTTATGTATATAAAAGGTTAATTTCCTTAGCTCCCAGTTAATTATTTTATTTATATTTTTCCTGCAAGAATGAAACATTTATTTATATAAAATCGTGTTAAAATTTATTCAAACAATTTGTAATATAATACAACCATGAAATAAAATTAGAATAATTTTATTCCAATTATGCTATTTAATTAAGTCTAAATATCATAAAACTTTTCGTAAACATTTATTGTACGAATTAATATTCATTAAAAAAGAAAAAGATGGGAGTATACATATAGTAAGAAAATTAATTGAGATAAGAATAAAATTATATTCGTGTTTGAATCACATCTAAATTTAATCTACAGATTTTGTATTTTTAATCTTAATCGTAAAAGAGTTAGTAGATTATAATCTAAATTATGATTAATATCAAAACTTGTATTCTATTATTATGATTATTGCATCTGATATTATGAAGTATACATACTTGATTACAAGTAGCTGTAAGTATTAATTACAGTAGTTCAGTTGATAACAATGATAAACTCAAATACACTTATATAAAGCACGTAAAATAAGAAGTAAAAGGCATTGCGATTTTTTAAAATAGCAAAGTGAATGAAATTAATTGTAACTCAATCTTTGTCTAATCATACACGCAAGATGTTATCGGTCTAGCTTAATACTTCCGCGGAAAATGAGTCATCGTTGGTAGCCACAATGATTAAAACACGTATTAAACGTTAAAAATATATTCAAATAATATGGAAGCATATAGAACAATAAATAATATATAATATATAATACAATTTTATTTCATAAAGTAGGCACTTATAAGTACAAATTCTATATTATACATATTGTTATTTATAACTTAAAATTAAGCATAAATGTGTGTAAGTAGATGAAAAGATGTGCGAATTTCTAATTATGTGCGAGCGTTGTTAATATTGTTAAAAATTGGTATTCTTATTGTACAATTTGCTTACACTTGTAATAAAACCGTGTATTCACGTACTCTGTATGATTATGTAGCCATTGTTCATATGAGCACAATTGAAAGCGACAATGCTCCCCAATTTGCTTCAAGGAGTATCAAATGTTTTCGAGGACCAATCAATTATTATAGTGACGAAATTCTTGAAGTAGTTCCTCTAAAACGCCTGACTATATTGTACTCTGATTGTGCTATAGTATCGTACCTGAGTTAGCTGCAGTCTGGTGGCAGAAATAGAAATTAAAATTTGAAATTACATCAGTTCGCGGGGCGTCATATTGAAAAGTGGAAGCAGAGAATTCATTATAAGTCATCAATTTGGAAAAGTCAATACACATCGACATGTCATTACTTCAAAACGGTGAAAATCTTAATTTAAATAGTTCTATATTCATAATTTTAACATATTGCAGACGTATCACGTCCGTGAGAACTCTCGTGTTTATTAATAATGCTCGAGGTTGATCACGAAAATTCTTGTTGTCATCCATCGTTGTCGTTTACAAAAAGATAATTTAACTATATCCTTACTATATCCTGGGTATAACTAAGTAATAAAACGATTAGTCCGCAATATGTTAACATAATTTATTGTATTTCCATATAAACAAACGAATACCGAAATAAATTTCAAGAAAATCCAGGTAGTATGCGGGTACTAATGGAACGTGATACGTTCCTGAACCAAGCGCACTCTGATGGTATATTTTTAAATTAAAATTTGAAATTACAGCATTTCGCGCGGTGCCATGTTGAAAGAAGGAAGCATCTGCTGAGAGTTTGTCGTAAATGTGGAAAATTCAATATGCAACATCAAGTCATTGCTTCAAAACGGTAATTATCTTACTTTCTTTCACCTTATATTCATAATCTAGTACAATTTATATAATGCCTTGATTATTGCTTCCCTTTGATATAATTTGTTCTTTCTATACATTTATTTTAATATCTTGGTCCATTGTCTTGGTCCATTTTTGTGCAGATAATTGCTTTATTGCGAGAAAAACCTGGAGGCATCAAATTCGAAAGGACGGTGATTTACAATCAGTCCGATAGCTGTTCGTGCAGATATGGTAACACTTAATTTTTTCTAATAAAGGTAGACGTATTTATAATTTATACGTTTGTTTCTTTTTTTTATTGGGTAATATTTTTTTAGTATTTTATCATTTATTAAGAGTACTAAGGTGAAGATAAGTGAGATTAATCACTTCTTTTTACTTCGGATATATTAAATTATTTTTCTATTGCAATCGAATTAAACGAGTTGCTTTATTGTTTAACATTGACGTAGATTCTCTAAAGTTCTATTTAAATAAGAAATTAAAATAACTTTTTGCTGCATTATAGCGAATTTTCTACAATAATATTGTCATTTCATTTCTTTTCAATAATATGTATTATTTTCGGAAAGAGATACTATCGCAGATAGGTTTGAATATTTTCTGCGCATCGTGTTTTTTGCTTATTGCGCAGATATGTTTAACTAAAAAGAAAGGTACGCCATATTTGATTACTGCGAAGTACATTTGAAACTCTAATAACGGACATTTAGAGTTAGAATTTTTGAAAATTGGGTGCATTTTATAGTGTATGACTAACTATATAATATAACAGCAGATTTTATATTCTTAATAATATGATATTTTGTTGTGTGTGCTAAATGAATAATAATTAGTTCATAGTTTTGAAAAAGCAGTATTTTCATAAATAAACACTCGATAGGAAGAAGAAAACTGATGATGCAAAAAATGATACAGAATGTTTTACTTCTTTCCCTTCCCCTTTCCCTCTAATAAAGTTTTTTTACAGAGAATTTTTGTGATCGCGCGCAATGCGATCGGTAGAGTCAGTGTTTGCTCGTTATATTATTTTTAATATTCTTTAGAGCATCATAGCTCTCATTAAATTTAATTATAATGATCACTCGCGAAATTAGAGTCAGTGTTTTCGCCGATTATTACTTGAGCGGACGTGTTACTAGTCTTTTATTTTTCTTTTTTTTATATATCTTTTTGTTAAACATTCGCTTTCGGTAGTAGAGTCGCAGGTCTCGCAAGAGGATAAAGCCTCTCCTGGATCTCAAGAATGTAAGTATTTTTGTATATTGCACTTTACTTTATTTTATTACTCGTATTTAACTCGAACTATTATTAATTTCTATTGAAATAAAAGTTTAAAGTTTCAATATTGAAATATACAATAAAAATGTTTAACTTTTATAGTAATTAAACTTTATTAGAATTTCAATTCATTTTTATATAAAAATTTCAAGTTTGTATGGAATTTGAATTTAGAAAACATTAGATTTAAGTTTTCTAATAATCAAAAGTATGTTTTTAGGGACAAATTATTATTATATTTTAAATATTTTGTTACAGGTTTCTCACAATATTCACTTTTTCCTCTTCTGTGGGAAGGATATAGCGGTGCTTCAACTTTAAGCATGTAAGAATCTGTTTTTAAATTTTTATATTAGAGTTTCAATTCTTATAGTGGTTAGAGTTTATTGAAATTTGAACTTCTTTAATTATTAAAGTTCCAAGTTCTCGTAGAATTTCATATTTCATTATCCTAAATCGTTCGAATTATCATCACCGTCTTTCAGAACAAATTATAATAATTTATATTTTGTTAAAGGTATGTCACTCCTTCCTCTTCTCACTGTTCTTCGAAAAGGACCTCCTATGGTGTTTCAGAAGCCAAAAATGTAAGTAACATTTCTAAAACTTTGATAAAAATTAATAGAGATTAATCTTTCATTATTTCAAATTTTTCAAATAATCAACATTATCTCTAAGAACAAATTATAATATTCCATGTTTTGTTATAGTTTTCTTCCAGTCTTTATTTCTTCTATGGAATTGCATGGCTCCTTCTTGATGACGGCCTTCACGATGTCTTTTCCTGGGCTACCAGAGCATCGACGACGCTGTTCTTCGCATCTAATGGTGAGTCGCATGCATTTTTGTTCCTCTGGTCACTCAATCATGTCGTAGGATGAAAGGTCCGAATCGACACGGGTGACTAGTTGTATTACGTAGAATTTTTGACGAGCATAGTGACCGCGGGTATAATACCCGTGAGTAGTAACATTTTTTGTCTGTGTTTTATCTATTAGCTCAGGATAGGTTTTCTTGCACATCGCGGTTTTAAATATTGAAAATAATGCATTAATGTATGAGTGTAACATTTATATATTACAATATAAGGAATTTGTACGAAGCACATAATGTTGCTAATGTGTATGTATATACGATTGAAAATTACATATGATACATATTCGTTATGACTATTTATATAATCAAATTATGTATATTTAATGTAACTATGAATTGTAAATGTCTGTACAAACCTATGTACGAATATTCAAATAAATAACGAAATGATTTTGTTTAACTACTTTATAGTGGAGAAGTCTGATTCCCTCAGACTTCGTTACTAAGAAAATTTCAATTATAATCAAAATTATTTTAATGCTTACGTTAATTAGATTTAATCTTTATCTTCTATTTTTCGATAGCATAGAACAAATTTATTATTTGAGTTTTATATTCAGCATAATTTCCGTTAAATGTGAAATATGAAATATGAAAGCATGAGTAAAGTTTAATTTTGTCTGTCCGTTAAAATGTATCAAATTTCATGTGCAAGAAGACACTTCGCGAGAGGTAGATTTCAGAATCAAAACAAGTTTTAAGTTTCTTTGTATTTCAAAAATATGTTTTGATAAAGAAATCGCCTGAGGATATTTCTATTTAATATTCAGTTAATATGTCAATAATCATTGATACATATATTATTTGCAAATTAATAAAGTAAAATGAAGAATAAAGTAATTTTTATTTGTTAATTAAATTTATTTAATAATTTTTAATTTAATTAAATTATTAAAATTGAGATCAAATTTGAGAGCATTATTCGCTTAGATGCAAAATATAATTGTTAATCATACTTTTAGCATAGGATTTTCAGATTTAACCCTTTCCATGTTCATTGCCAGGACCCCATTTACGTGCCCAGGTGCTACTTGAGTGGGAGAAAGGCAATGAGCATGATGACTAGTTGATAAGCTTAATAACTTTTTGGCGACTGACGTTGCGTTAGTGTGTCGTGCACGACGTATTTTCCACTGTGTGTGTGTGGTTAGGCTGTGGAATTGCGTCGATTTTACTATTCATTACAATTTTCACAGATATGTGAATCCAATTACGATTAACAATAACATTGCTACTACATACGTACAATACATTATAAATAGTAATATGAACGTACGTATTAAATTACAATGATGATTACATTGATTAAGATACAATAATCTATTAAAATTATCTCTTTGGATGATATATACATGATTATATATATGCGATTATGAATATTCGATTGAAATTACAAAATATAAATATACATGATACTTTTACGCAATGGCCGCTAGCCATCGTCAGTCGATTTCAGGAAAATGGTACGTACATTAGAGTGTGAATGTTGTATGCGAAACTCGGGTGTCGGAGGCGTCCCGGGACGTCTCTCTAGTGTAGGCCTTTTGCGCCCGGGTTATGTGTGAGAACCGTGGAGTGAATGTGTTGGTGTGCTTGTTTTGCTATTTTTCAGATTTTAAATATAGGTCCCCGGGTAGGATAGGTAGTATATTTTCTGGTATGAGTGTTAAGTATAAGTAGGTAGGGCCGGGCAGGTTGGCACAGTCTTTCGTCGGGTAGGCGCGTTTTCGCGTGACCAACCTGTTTCAGGAAATTTCATTTGAAAAATCGACGGTGAAGCTGACATCACGAATGGAGCATACCATTTGTCTTGAGCTTTGCCTATCGACTTTTCGAATATCGTGGTCGTGGTCGCGAATGGAGGTTCCGAAACGAACGTTTATAGCTCGAGCACGCACATGCGAACGGACGGCGATCGCTACGATCGTTGGTCGTCCATGCGCACTTGAATTAGCTTCCGCGATTTATATTTTTATTTCACCTTTATAAGTTATTTTTTGTTTTCCGATTAGAAAGTCTCGAGCTAGATTTAAGTTTCAGCGGGCATCGCGCCCGAAGAAAGAAGAGGCTATAAGCCGTAGAGGCCCGACAAATTGTCATAGAAGAGGGCAACTACTAATGGCTTTCCATTCTCTGGGTAATCCAGAGGATGGAAAGTCATTCTCGTTACTACTTTGTCACTATGCTCGCTTTTAGTATTTGTAGTTGTAGTTTTTTCTTTGTCTTGGCCGATCTGTATGTCGGCCTTCCACCACATTGGGCAAATCGCGGTTTGTTTGATTAGTGTTGCGAGAAATTAAATACGGTTTGAATTAGCGTTTATTTTAGTGTTGCGAATTACGATATCGCGATTGTCTTTGGCAATTTTTATTATAATTTGTCGGAATTTTTTAGAGAATTAATACATATTCGAGTATTTCTTGTATACTTTGAAGCTTTTTCCTTCGTTTAAAGTTATATTTACAAGAGTTAACGTTTCATTAATTTTATAGTATTGCAATTTGTTTCAGTACAATATTTAAAATAGCTTTTTCTTCTTATATGAATATTAATTTTATTTTTGTTTTGAGAATTAGTGTTTCGGTATTTTATCGCGATTATTTTAATTAGCTTCCTAGTTAGAGTTGCGTTGATGAACGATCGCGTTTTTGAAAGTAGTGTTGCGCCTGTATCATGTCCAACCTCCTTTCACTGAACTGTGGAAGCACGTTCCCGCTCCTGGATCATCAGATGCAGTTTTATGAGTAGCCTGCTATATGGCTACACTGGGCCCTTATTAGTGTTGCGAATATATAAATCTGAGTGCATAGAGTAATAATTATTAGTGTTGCGTAAGTAATTCACACGGGAATTTTTTGTTCTTTTTTTTTGTCAATAGTAAATTAATTAACATTGCAAAAACAATAAAGCACTCGTCGCGATTTGCTTTGAGAAATTTTTCTTTTATTTTACTAATTAGCGTTTCGGTATTTTATCGCGATTATTTTAATTAGTTTTCTAATTAGAGTTGCGTTGATGAAACCGCGTTTTTGAAAGTAGTATTGCGCCTATATCATGCCCAATTTTCTTCCACTGCATTGTGGAAGCACGTTCCTGTTCCTGGATCATCAGTAGCCTGTTATATATGGCTACACTGGACCGTTATTAGTGTTGCGAACATATATATCTGAGTGCATAGAGTAATAATTACTAGTGTTGCGTAAGTAATTCACACGGGAATTTTCTGTTCTTTTTCTTTTTTTTTCTTGTCAATAGTAAATTAATTAACATTGCAAAAGTAATAAAGCACTCGTCGCGATTTGCTTTGAGAAATTTCTGTTTTATAGCTATGTATAGTAAATTAGAGTTGCGAAATGAAATGGATATTCCACTCACGGTTGTTCGGTTACATCGAGTGGATACTTTGATGGCCCTTCTGGCTTGTAGAGTCATTTCTTTTTCAGCGCCCTTTATTACTAGAGTGTTTATGATTGAAAATACTGCTATGATATGTTGCTTATTAAATAATGAATATTTTTTAGGTAAAATGGAATTCCATTGAATAATTCCATATTGTATTTTAGGAAAAGTAAAAACAGTGTAGTCAAAAGGAAAAAAAATATTTTTGTATACCATCACACTAATAATTTATTTGAAAAATACATAAGCAAGAATGGTCAGTACATTTTTTTAGAATTAATAGCCTGAATGTCCGTTATTATAGTCTTTATCTTAAATAACAAATATGAATTGGTAGTTATTAATCAGTTTGGTAATTGAAATTGTTACAAGATCTTTATCAAATGAAATGTCATTTGATGGTATAAGAAATAAATCATGTGATTTTTATCGGTCCTTTCTTCATCTTAGTACTTCAATTCAATTTAAAATCTATGTCAAATTTAAATTCAATCTTTTTAATTCAGATTTTTATCTACAGGTTATCTACAGATACATATAAAGAAGAATTTCACGATGCACAATATTGAAGAAATCTTCTTATAAAATACCCCTCCTCTCTGCCCCTTTATTATATTTAGATATATGGTAGTTAGAACTCATATGAGAACGTTGGACTAGATAGAGCATCGAGGGTCTTTTTAAATTTGTAGGTAGAACAATTTTAAGCTGCTTTCAATGCTTTCAATGCTTGTAGTTAGATTTGTGTTAAGTGCATGCGTAATTATGGGTGGTGTTTGAGTAGATAAAGTAACGTAGTGTAGATAATTAGTATAATTCTTTATGATGCGCATTTTACTTTTTTTTAAATACTTTTAAGCGTCAAATATTTTACATTTCTTTAATACCGTCTAATACCGTCTCATAAAGAATTATAATTTAATTTAAGATTTAATTTGTCTTTTCATTTCAGTGTTAGAATCCGTTTAGCTTTTCGCGTCGGTTTCCTTAAATTTCCTTTTGGTGTATCTTTTGCTCAACGATCGAAGGCTGGAACGTTTCGCAAACGCACACGAAAAGGGGAATTTGCTGTAATTTTTTTTTATTCAAAATTAGTAAATTTTTGCGTAAAAGGAGGGTGGATGGGATCGTGGATAGGGTGGGTCTCCACACGCAGCAACCTCCACGTGGTGAGACCTGGGCACTTAGTATTATTTCATATACAATTGCTAATTGTATCATTATACATGATAGAATTATAAATTGTATTATAAATGATATTATGAGCTGATTGGCTGCGATCGTGATTATATTATGAATAGTTAGTGCACTTATCAAGTAGTTTCATTGATTTCTGTGTAAGCATAGATTTGATTTGATTTGATTTGATAGATAAATGGATTCAAAAATATTAATAGGAAATAGGATAAATAAAGCAGTTTCAATAGAAAGTTCTGTTAAGGAATGAATCTACATATGTATTATGTTTATGGTGAAGGGATATGACGTTTTAGTCAGCTGATGGCGAGAAGTTAGCTGCGTTCACCTGTCAAGACGCCATTGTTATTGTGAAAATTTTGTTGCACCGAGCTACAGTGTTCTTTGTGTTCTCCTGCAGTTCGTGGTTTATAGCGTCGTATTTAATATCGTGATAAATTATACGCATTTACATACCGTTCAATAAATTGAACGGACATAAGATATCGTAATGGGTCTTATTTGCTCTACGGCACAGGTAAAAAGATTAACTTAAAAAACATTTGTATCTTTTTTTTCCCGAACGCGTCTGTATGACTTAAATCACTAGTTGTGTATATCTCACCCAATTTAATCTGATAATTCTGTCAGCTATTTTGTCTTATGAAAATAATGTTTTTCTTCAGCTAGATAAAATTATACGAGGAAAATTCCATGAATCATTGAAACTTAATTATGATCTTGATTATGTCATTCTACTGTACATCATATTGATTTTTTTTAAATTCTTAAAAAGAATCTGTAAATATTAATTCTCTTAAAATAAAGTCATAATAATGAAATAAAGTCAAAACAACTTTTACGAAATAAAGATATAAAAATTACTTGATTTAAAAAAAAATTTATAAATTGTTGTACAAGATAATACCTCAATACTACATAAATACAATTGAGGAATTACAGATAGTAGGGGTGAACTCAACAAAAGTTTATTTTGAGACAACAGTGTTATAAACTTTTTTCATAAGCGCAAACTCAACCAGCAAGGCACAGTGAGGACTATGGAGTTTACTTCTATTATTAGAGCTGTGAACGGCCAAAAATGTTTTTTATTTTCAACAAAACCTTGTTTTATATTGAAACAAAAAGGTATCTTGTCAAATGTAGTCAGAAATATTTACCATAGTTAGAAATGTTTACCATAGATCAAGTTGATAAAATAACAAAATTTTTCACAAAATGTTGATTTTGTCCTTACTATTTGTAATGCATCAATTGTTTTAGCACAAATAAAAGAAATATAATCTAAATGGAATAAACGCATATAAATACTTTTGCATAATTCATATTGATTTGAACATCTTGTTATATAGCTTGCTTGCCTTTGTGGAAGCACAGCTTGCAGCTTCTGTTGCTCCCAATGTCCAACATGTCGCAACAGTACAAGTACTCGTATTATGTATGCATTATTATTAATGCTGGGAACAATTGCTGCTTGTATTACATTGGCTCCTGGTTTACAGGATGCACTTAAAAAGGTAACGTTTCAAAATATGAAAATATTGAAATGAATCTCAAATCAAATATATATATAATATCTATATATATAATAAATACAAGAATATACATTGTCTGTATATGTTATGTGTATAGGTTCCATTTTGTACCAACAGTTCAAATTATGTACCATCAAAATTCACCGTTGATTGTGAATCTGCTGTTGGATATTTAGCAGTCTATAGAATATGTTTTATTATAGCCCTTTATTTCTTCCTAATGTCAATTATGATGATAAGAGTAAGAAGTTCTAAAGATCCTCGGGCTCCTATACAAAATGGGTATGATAAAATAATTTAATGTACAATGTACATTATGGACAATTAATTTAATGTGGATTCTATTTTTAGATTCTGGGCCATTAAATATCTTCTAATAATTGGTGGAATAATTGGTGCTTTCTTTATACCTGAAAAATCATTTGGGACAACATGGATGTATTTTGGTATGATAGGAGGCCTTCTTTTTATTATTATACAATTAATTCTGATTGTTGATTTTGCCCATACATGGGCAGATAATTGGGTAGGGAATTATGAAGATACTGAATCAAAAGGATGGTATGTTTGGTTGTTATATTATTACAATTTACCCATTTTGTAATTATTATAAAACAAGTAAATTTCTACTATTAATATAAATTTATATAATTAAATATACAGGTATGCTGCACTTTTGGGAGCAACATTATTTAATTACGCTGTTTCTATTACTGGAATTGTTCTATTGTTTATATACTTTACACATGTAAGTTTTCATATGAAATAATTATAATTTTTATTAATATTTAGCTTTTAAGTTCATCTCTGTTTACTTTTGTTCTCTCTTATAGGCAGATAGTTGTGATTTGAACAAATTTTTCATATCTTTCAACCTGATTTTATGTGTAATTGCTAGTATTATATCAACTCTATCAACTGTGCAAGAGCATAATCCACGATCTGGTCTTCTTCAATCATCTATTGTATCCCTGTATGTTGTTTATTTAACTTGGAGTGGAATTTCAAATAGCCCAGGTATATATTCTGAATATATGAATGTAATATATTAATATTTATTTATATATTAGTGAAAATTATTTCATATATATACATAGTGAACATTATTTCATATATATACATAGTGAACATTTATTCATATATATTTATGTATGACATTGTCTTTGTGTTATTTACAGATCGTGAGTGCAATCCTGGATTTTTAGGATTAATTTCTGGCAATGATGCTGATGCAAAAAATCGTGTTGCCTTTGATAAGGAAAGCATTATTGGATTAATTATTTGGTTTAGCTGCGTACTGTATAGTTCTTTGCGTACTGCATCTAAATCATCAAAGATTACAATGTCTGAAAACATTTTGGTCCAGGATAATGGAGCTGGTATGTAAATGTAGTTGTATTTCACATAGAATTGGTATATGTTTCTTTTCATTTAAGCTAAATAATAATTAAACATAAGTCTTATTCTCTAGTAAATATACACGAACTCATAGATTTCATATACCATTATTGATATTGTTTTATGCATGTATAGCAAGACTATGTATTTAAACATACACTAATAACTTGTTAAAGTGTCTTTAACAAATTGTACTTTTTTTATACAGTCAGGAATGCAGGAGACCAAAGTCTTATCAACAATGAAGGTAGGCACACACTATTAAATTAAAATAGAATTCAAATTCAGTGTTTCTATCCCCTCTGTTTTGTTTTATTTAAAAAAAATGTAGCATCACATAATATGCATATAATATATTTTTATGCATTTGCACAAATTTAATTAATTCTCAAGTTTTAGTACAGATAAATCACATAACATTTATTTTTTAGAAAAATCAAATTTTGAAGTATAGAATATAATCGTTATTTATATAGTATTCGTTTAGCAGTAGCGTGTGCCTTCTTTCACTATTTTGCATATTTCCGTTTTTACATTTTTATATTCAATTTTTTGACATATAGTTGTCATATTTTTAACACAAACATTTCAAGTTATTAATCAAAAATATAATTTTGATGCTACATAAAAATATATCTTTTTCATTATTTTTTGTTTGCTAATCTATATAATGTTGCTTGGCTTAATATTTTCCTTTTTATTTGCACATAGCTTAAAACAAATTTATTATAATGTGCATGTATGTAGTATTACTTGTGAGCCTAGCATTGTTGTTAATCCTAGCAGGAATATTTCATACATCGATAACTGCACTGTAGATAAATATTTTCTTCTCTTTTATTCCTCTTTTCCCTAATTGTAATTAGATTATACTCCGGTAGAAGGTCGCAATCCTGATTCAGAAACTGGAAATGAAGCTAAAGTTTGGGATAATGAAGAGGATGCTGTAGCTTACAACTGGAGTTTCTTCCATCTCATGTTTGCTCTGGCCACTTTATACGTTATGATGACACTTACTAATTGGTATCAGTAAGTATTTTTTATTTAGTTCAAATAAAATCATGTACATAATCTTATTATTCTATATATATATATATATATATTATTTTTATTTTATAGACCAAATTCCAATTTGGATACCTTGAACTCTAATACTGCTTCAATGTGGGTAAAAATTATATCTTCCTGGATGTGCTTAACACTGTATATTTGGTCATTGATAGCTCCAGCAGTATTACCAAATCGGGATTTCTCTTAAATACATTATCTTTCCATCAAGAGTGGTAATTAGCAGGTATATAAATTTATATAATATAAAATGATTAATATATTAAATCATTCTTAATCTATAAACTTTATCATTATTTGTGAGCTTTCATAGACATGTTATATTTATATAATATATATGAAAAGATTACTTATTTAATTAAACTACATAAAGTCTTATGATATATCTTTCAAAATCTTATTTATTTACTTACAATATTTAGCTCAAAGTATAACAGATGTGCCATTAATGATGGTAGTATGAACAATAATTAATGATTAACATAAAAAAGTATACATTGATAAACAGTTACACATATTCTATTACACAATTTTATTTTTTATTTTTATTATACACAATATATGTTTGTATGAAGGTAAGAATAATTTATTATAAAAGCTGGAAATTTATGCTTTTAGATATCTTTTATATTTGACATTGATTACTTTTGTTAATTTTTCTATATATATTGTTTTCTTTAATTTAGTAATTTCTTTTTAATTTCAGTTTTTGCAATGCCTCTGTAATTAAGACTTTGTTGTAAAATTTCCATCTGTAGAGTGATAACATTGTAAGTATCATTTGATATATTATTCAGTTTGATATACTTTTAAGTTAATTTGTTTTAATATCATTAATATAATACATTCGTACATATTAAGTAGTAGATTTAGTAGAAGTAGTTTGTAAGCTTTTTTTAAATGAATGCAGATTTTTATTGCGGAAAACTATATGTTTTGAAAAACAATGGGTTTACAGTCAGTTTCATACAATGAAAATATGAATTATTTCTTGCATCTATTTTAAATGTTCAAAATGGAATCATTTGTTCTTGTATAAAAATTAAATTCTAATTAAAATTGTTTAAATTAGCAACATAATATTAAAATATATTCAAGCTCTATATATCTATGTATATATATTTACATTTTACATTTAATAACTTTAATGTGATAATAATTGTATACAAAAATATATTCTTTTTTAATGATACTCTTTATTCTGATTAAAATAATAAACAAGCCAAACTCAATAATAAACAATTTTATTATCCCTTAATAATTACGTTTTATTAGATGAGATGTAAAACTTAATCCAATTATAACTAAAACAGATATAGCATTATTAACTGAAGAATCATTGCAATAAATATAATTTGTTAATAAAACTTTATTACGTCATTTACAATTTTCACCAATGTGCAGTTCATTCAAAGTACTAATCTATACATTTAGAATATAAAAACTATACATATATATACAAATGTAGTTTGTATATATGTATAAAGGAAACGTAGAGATAAAAATAAGTAATTATTATCGAATGTTTTTTGGCAAAATCTACTAGAAATTAGTTCAAATTTATATCTAGCAATGTTTAAGTTTAAGAAATATATTCAGAAATAAACGCAGTAAATTTTTTGTTGCTATGATTGTTCTTAAATATTCTTTTGTAATGGAGTAAGTACAATAAAAAAAAAACGCTCTTAAATAAATAACACTGCACTAAAATAACCAGTTAGACATTAGTCCGCGTAACATAATCTTTAACATTTACAAAGATTTGAAAAATGTACTATTAAAATTACAAAAATACATATTATTTACAAGTACTTATATAAATCAAATATAAGAATATTTATATAAATTATGATTGTTCTTAGCTATCATATACATTGTATACGAGGCAAGCTATAGGATTTCATCTTACTATAAATGAAATAAAGATCATAGGCACTATTTACAGTAGTTTTGATTAAATTGCAATTATTTGGTGAAAAAATTACTGTTGTTTCAACGATTTTGTCGTTGTTTCTGGCAATGAAGATTTTTTCATTAAGTAACTTTTAATATTTTGAAATGGCGTATCAACTAATAAAGTGAGAACTATTGATAAAATAAAAATCCATAAAAATTCATTTAGGTCAAACTGTAAAAAAGTAAATATATTATTAATAACTATATTTATGTGTAGGTTTACATTTACAACTTACTTGCATGCTGAAGAATGCAAAATGTCCAGCACTTCGAGTTCTTCCAACATTGTAAAAGTATATTGGAAACTGTGTTAAATATATTGCATAACTGAGCCTTGTAGTAATCAGAAATCCCTTCCACGCTAAAAGTCTACTGAACCAATCTATAATTTCAGTTATTACATTCATATCTATTTTTAATTGTATAACTGTATGAATATCTATTATCTATATTTCATAAGATGGTTTTTACCACTTGTATTCCCAGTATGGTACGTCACAGTTGCCCATGCAAATATGCTACACCAGCCAATGGGAGCAAATGCATTATACATTGCAGCATCTATTGGGTTATATATATAATTTATGGATCCCATACGTGCAGGTCCAAAGAATGCACAACAGCACATGAATGTGCATAAGATCCAACCTGTGTAAAGAACTATCTAAAAAAGATATGGAAATAATTAATGTCACATTAATATCTGTAGATTATATGTTATGCTACTTACTTTATTCATCTTGTAATCTCTTGGCAAATATCTTAACAGATAGCCCATAAAAATTCCTATTGTGTAAACTGTCAGTCTATGCGATGGCAAAGTATATGAAAAATCTGCAGTATCGAATAGTTGTTTTATCCTGTATAAATAAACATATAAATAGATTAGAAAGAAGAAGTATAGATATAAAGAGTATAGATATTCAATACAGTTAAAATTTCCAAATTCATTAACTTACGAGGTACCAAAGAAGACATAATTGCTTAATTCTCTGTAATATGTTACAAAATATCGAAGTGCTGTTGAAAATAAAGCACACATAGTAAGAACAATAGTCCCAATCTTTGGCTTTTTATAAAGGAGAAGTACCATTAAAGGTGAAAGAATGAATAGTTGCGTGTCTATGCCTAGGTGATGAGTATGAGTAAGACACTAAAATTGAAAAAAGTGCTTTGTAACTAGAAATACTTAATTTGTTAGTATATCTTATCCTATTATATAATTTTGCAAAATTCAATGTGAGACTTATACCATAGATTCGAATCCAAAGTAATTATGAATAAATAGAAAGTTTCTCCACCATGTTCTCTTGCAAATATTTGCATGCTCAGTTATCACCAAATTCCATTGTGGTCCAGAACCAATATAAGGTATTACATATGTGCATAACAATATCAAGGTTGCTAAAGGTGGCACTATTCTAAGAAGAAAAATTAGTATCCAATTAGTAATAGATGCTGAAATTTGATCTATCGGATTTGATTAATTTATTTTGATCTCTATTCATTTTTTAATGCATTTGAAATTACAATATATAAAAGATAATATAAATCATCTGTATCACCTGATTAGACGAGATATGTATTCATCTTTTATGTCCAAATTGCCAGTCCTTTTTAGTTTCCCAATAAAAGAATATGATGTTAAAAGACCAGAAAGCATTATAAATGGGTCTGTGTAAAGGCTGGCAGCTCTTCCTATGACCGTCCATGGTTTACCAAGATACTAAAAAATATTAAATTATAGATTGCCTCGTTAGAATTAGAAATAGAATCAATGTTAATATTATAAAATAATCTTCATAGATAGCGCAATCATACCTCGCTCATTTCCGTTCTGTTTGCGTAAGGATTAAAAAATAGAGCCATGCTTTTATGAGCTAAAAGCAGCATTACAGCATTTATAGCTCGTACACCATGAAGTGTAGCTATGTCATTTTGCCTTCGTTCTAACGATATAAGCTTCTTAAAGTTACGTTTCAAAGAAAACGATAGAAGTAATTCGCTTGCTGGTATTTTGTAATGATCATAAATAGCTGCTACAATTGTTAAGACAGATATAGCTATGAAGATTAAGCTGAAAAAGATATCAGTTACCATTTTATTCTCTATTCAAGATTCAAGATACTGTGTATTATTATGAAAATTACTTTCCACAATCTCTAGTTATTTATGATAAATAGTTTTTCAGATATTTTTACCTAACAAATATAGTTTCGTTTGGTACAGGTTCTTTCGTTTTTACTTGACACATTTCTTTGTTCACCTTCACCGTAACTTTTACACCAGTTTGTGAGGTGTATCTAGTAAGGATCTCGCGAATAGATGTCTCGACATCTTTGAAACTACACGATGCTGGAGTACAGACTGCCCAATTTACTATATTAAATCGAGGTACTCGATGGCCAGGCTAAAACCAGAAAAATAAATTATTAACTAGAGCATAATTATCTCTTATAGCTTTTGAGAATTTTAGTGAATTTCTAAGAACAGAAGCAGGAATAAAAGCGAAAGATTGGGATTAATATCTCTTGGCAAAATATTATCAACTAAAAGTGTAATAGAAATAGAAATTATTATATGTAGTAAAAATGCATAAATAAAATGATTTTTCATACAGAGAAACATAGAAAGAATTATAATAATTAGACGTAATACAGAATTTTTTAGATTGGACGTTTCATCATTGGTAAATGTCGATGATTTTTTAACATTAAACAGTTAAATGTTGTTAGAGATTTAATGAAAACTTTGTATAAAAATATCAGAGTACATAACAGTCAAAATACCGTACTTTGGTATTTTCGTCACATTCTGAAATACACGGTGTAATTCCAATGCGAAACGTGTTACAATCAACGACACGAAACGCTTTCTCGAATTACGTTACGTTATCTAAAAGTATTGTATTGATTGTTAAACTTGTAGAAGTTGTCGCAATGAAAGTAGACGTGGTCTATTATGAAATTCTGACATAATATCTTTACAAATTGTATCATGGTTGTAACTGTTTGACTAATAGTTTTATATAGACACGGAAATATTTCATTTGAAAACATTTTTGGTGTTTAAACATTAAACATCGCGCGAGCAAATTATTCTTCAGAATAGAATATAATTTTGTATTTGCTAGTAATCGAGATACGTTTCATAAAAAATCATATTGAAATATTTTTCACCGAGAAACCTGAGAAACTCTGCAAGGATATTCAAGTTGCGTGAAAGTAAACCTGCACGGAACTGTGCAGGAACCGTATGAAATTGATAGAAGATATGAAGGATTCAATGACGAAATTAGCTGCAGGAGGACTGAGATTAGTAACGAACAAGATGCCAATGCAGAGGAAGAAAAGATGAGTTTGCATGGGATTTACGTCTAATTTACGTAAGCAAGATGTATTTAACTATATTGGTTTTAATGGTTTCAGACAAGATTATAAGTTGGAAATATGTTTCATATATATCGACAAACGTATGTGTGGATGGATCGTGGAATAAATGAATAATTGGTTTTATTCGCCAACGGCCTCAGCCATGCAGCAACTACCGGTTCCCATAAGAACACCGAAGTCAAACTGCGTTGGACACGGTTAACTCGAAACGGGTGACCGTGTGCTGTTGGCGTAAAAAAAGAAGAGAGAAACAGACCGGGAGAAAAATTGGAATCCGTTTGTAGCGATATTGGCAAAGCCCCGAACGTTGTAAAAAAAAAATACGCAATGAAACGAAGTCTAAGGGGAAATTGAAATCCTGTTAATACACAGATATCGTCGTTAAGCGATTAATGGATCGGGAAAAAGAATTTTGCTTCGTTGCTACAGCGTGTCAGGCTATCTACCGCAAATGCCGTACTTTAGAAAAAAGTTGGATGTTATAATTGGAAATATTTTTCCTGTTTTTTATCTGTTTCGATGTTATTGCGACGTAGTTTTAAATTGGTAAAGTATTCAGCCATTAGGAACACGCAAGATCAGTAGGTCGCAAACTGTTTATGCAAACTCGTATTTTTATTTTTGTCTCGCATTTGTCTCGATTGTATCTCACGAAAGGAGACGGAACATGTGCTGACACGAATCTTTCTCATTGCTTTTACGTGTACAATCAGCCCCTTAAGCGGGTCCCACTCTGTATATTTTTGCGTATCACAACCACTTTGTTTCCTCTTTCTCTTTGTGTTTTTTTCTGCCTGTTTCAATGAAGTACCGCTGTTAAAAAGAGGAGCATTTTTCTTATAAGAAGACTAAATATATCGGGACAATAAATTAGGAGGCAGAGGTAGAGGAGTTGTTACAAAGTCTCTATATAAAGTGGTGTAGTATACGTAAAAAGGTAAGCAACATTTTGGAACTTAAAAAAATTGCTTCCTTGAGAATCTTAGGTTTGATACGTATTCATTGTTTCTTTCTATGCCCAGTTTTCAATTGCAGGCACATGGTTTCCTATTAGCGATTGTCTGCACGCTTCGAGGTGGCAGGTGTCTCGCTTAATATTCATAATACATTGCTGTTTTCGCCGCAGCTACGGATCAAATAAATTCCTTTCGTCTTATCCTCTGACAGATATCTCCTGTCGCGTCTCAATTTACACAGATGCCTACGTACAGTCTGCTGAATCGATTATGCATTCGTCCGTAATAACGCGTTAACATTCTACGAGTATTTTCACGGTGCAAATTCTCAGACGCCAGATTTCTTCTTGATAATTCGAGTCTAAATTTAATCGGAAAAATTTACGGACTCGTCACTCTTCTCGAGGTCTCTTCTTCAGAGATTCTTCTGCAACTTTGTACATGTAACGTGAATTACAAGGAATAGATGAACGAAATGAATTGTGAAATGAAAAATGTAATGTATTTTGTACAACTTGTATGATTGTTTTGTAGCATGAAATTTATTTGGAAGATTTATCGTCGTTTGTTCGCGTTTATTAGCTCCTGAATATAATTCTCATAGTCATGACTAGTCTCATTTATATAGAGCGTTTTGGGACCGACTGATTATGACAATGATACCTTACTGATAACGTTATCCGTGATGATAATAACCAGGTATTTTCAATATTTAATTTAACAAACTTTAGTTTGGACAAAGTTGAGTGGCATATTATATGCCACTCCTACGAAACAAAATAATATAATAATAATACAAAGAAACAAATTTAATATATTTTCAGCTATGGCAATCCCCTTTGAAGCGCCGCATGAAATCGCAAAAGGAATAAAATATGCAAGAATTTTCGTCGCCGGTTGAAGAAACAAATTTCGCAGATCGCAGATGCTACATGAAATATGTTAATGGGAACTATAAATCAGTCGTTCTTAAACGATAATTAAACCGATTTCCTTCTGACGTTTTTATCCTTGAATGTAAAAGCCACGATATTCAATTGAAGCGTTAACATCAACGTGAAAAAACATTGCTTCTGCGGTTTCGAAGAGACGGCAACCACACGTACACGTAAGTACTTACATCGGTGATGTTGCTTCTGAAAGCATAATGGGAATGCACCAACCGATGAAGATGCTTCAGATCTAGACGAGACTCGTCGACGGTCAGCTGAAGGTACGCCAAGCAATATTGCCCTTGAATTCCGTCGCTTCCTTCGATTCCAACGCACTCGTCGAAGTCGCCAAACTGATTTATATTTCCGTTTAACAGGCCAGACGGTATTTTCGCCGTTGCATCGTACACTTTAAAGAGTAATAAGAGAATTATTGGAAATGACGATCACAGGAAAGAAACCACGACGAATACATATTGTTGTCATTCTCTTCTTTATTTCTCTTCATTTTGATGTCGCCTTATGATCAACGAGGAATATTTAAAAATCAGCTGAACCTTACAGCTCCGGACAAAAGCGTATAGTATATAATTTTTAATGGCTTTTTTTTTTTCCAAAACCGAGAAATTTTCCTATGGTCTTCGCGTGATTTGGAAGCATATTTGGGAACTTTAATAAAAATGCTGTAAAACATGATGTAGAGGCTACTGTCGATGTTCGATGATAGGAAGAGTCTTTGAATATTTTTAAAATTGAGATTGTGGAACGTGGACGAGAAGATTTATTTTGAAATTCCATCGTCTCATGAATAATGTGGTTCCCCTGAGAATGATGTAACGAAGTAATAAAGCTGCAAAGAAGATGCGCTTACTCGTGTTTAATAGATATTTAAATTATTTAAATTATTCAGGGTGTGGCAGTAAAGTACAAGCGAAAGTACAGTTTGAAAAATAATTGCGATATCTTTCGTTGAGAAAGTCTGCCGTGGTAGAGATTCTTCGGAATAAAATGGATATTCCCGATAGGCGAAATTATTATTATTATTAATGTAGTTCTGTAGCGCGATTATACTTACTTTTGAGAGCCCACAAAGTGAATTTGGCAAGCTCCCGATGAAAAATGTCAGCGTGCCTTTTGCATTCTCCGCTTACTCGTCCAACACTGGGGTCGAAAGCTGGAAGAACTTGTAACAATCTCCTTGCCTCTCGATCAATTTCTTCGGGAAAATCGTCTAAACAAGAAACGCGAATATCTCTGATTAGTACGTGTTTTAAGGATTTGATTGTTAGTTAGATCATTCGATATATACTTTGAACGAATCGTAGAAAACGTTACACGATGCGTGCTAAATTTAATGCGCAAATTTTATATACTTTGCTCTGGCAGCAGCAATAGATCGAAACACGCCACGCCATAGTTAATTTTTCCAGAATAATACATTGTATTCGCGCTATTTTTGCCGACAATGTCATATCGAAATTTATCTCATCTTAACGATCTTAGAAAATTTAGTAGAACGTGGGTGGCCGTGGTGATAACTATCGTGACAGCCAATGTGTAAATTAATGAAAAAAAAAAGAATTGGTTAAACACGAGAAAGAGAGCAAGTCCAAGTTCGATCAAGAGGTCTATCACGATTCTTCGACACGCGAAATCAAGATCGAGACAAGGTTGATTCAAGAAAGACTTTCACTTCGTTCAGTGGTCTCGAGGATACAGCTGGTATCGCGATGAAGTAACACGCATGTAAGTACGTGTTTGGCGTGCAAACGGAGATTACAACGCGAAAATAAATGCTAGTACCAGCCGATGGAGCTTCTGTCATTGTTATGCTGACGCTCACGTTCGGGTACTGTTTCTACAAACGTGATTTTTTCTACGAACTTGATCAATGGCTATAGTGCCCACGCTAGGCTATCACGGAAGACGTTCTAGGACTTCAGAGAAGGTCAAAATACCGTTCATGGTAGCTCGAATAGTTTCGTCCAGGGATGTATAAAAAAAGAAGAAAGAAGACAAAGATATGATTCGTGGACATAAAACTGTTCCGATGATATAAGTCTTGTATCTTGGACCAATCGTCGTCATTTGCATATTCCCTTGACTAATGGTCAGTTACTTTGTTTCCTTTCGGGATTGCCAGATTTCATCCCTTTTCCTTTTTTTTTTATTTCGGCCTTAAGTCACATCGACACCTAAGTCATTGGCGACAATGCCACCTTGTTGTACGTAAGTTAGATTTCGTGGTAGGACTGGATTTCTTTGAGGTAACTTACAGTCTTTGACTCTGATCTTTGGGCTCTATATTTTCGCCATTCGTATAACCCATGTTTGGTAGATATTGTCTGATCGCTTGATGTAAGTTGGAGGTTCTGTCTTTTTTCGGACAGAGTTCGTAGGTATTTTCGCGTGTCGAAAGATGCCTAGAGGATTAGGACCTCGAGATCCGCCGAAGGATCTAGAGGCTCTCTTCCTCCGCAAGATCGAGGAGCTCCGTGAACAGCTTCTGAGAGGATCGCGAACAACCCCGCGAGCGCGTAGTAACCCGACGAAGGGCAGTTCAGATTGGTCGCCAGGAGGAATTAGCACTTCGTCATGGTAAACTGCCGATTAAAGTTATGTTTCTTGGGCTTGATGGTCATCGTCGTTCATTTACTCTCTTACTTACTTTCTTGTTACTCTCTTAAACCGGAGACTGATAAGAGCGATCGCCAACAGTCTCTAAAGGTGTATGAGACCTAAAGTCTAAAGTAGGAAATGGATTTATCCTCTTTTCGACTTGCGTTTACTCGCAAAATTATTTCTTTCTTGGTGGTGTCATTCGTTTTATTATAAAACAGTCTCATACACGATGCAAAAGGCGTAATTGGAAATAAAGAAGTTAGTGACCCGGTACTAATAAATTTTTTGTCACCTTGAATATTAAATCGAGCTTGATATGAATTGATTTCGACATTGATTTGAATCTTGATGCGATGTAAATGAAAGCAGCTGCAGTGATGAATGTGAAATCACGTATGTAATTGTTGGAACATAACGCGCGCCATACATATGTACGATTGTTGGAATACAGAATAATATGATCGTTTAAGCATTTAACGTCAGCGATACGCCTATCGAACTAATTTAAGTGTAAAAACTTTCGTCGAAGAAAATCGCGTATATGTTAGGATGAGTGAAATTTCAGCCCAATAAATCACAGCACGGCGATGTTAGAACAAAAGTCCCATTTCATCCACCATGGTCCTCAGGAGTTAACGACGTTCGTTGCAGATGCCACGTGCAAGATTAATCTTCATCGAAAGCCGATAACTCTGCGAATGCATTAATTCTTTCGAGCTTGTTCTCGATTATCCTAATTTCAGTTATCTCGATCGGTTGAACAGGTTGCCTCTACGGATAACACAGTGAAATTGCGAGAAACTCGTTTTGCTGTCGTCCACGTGTGTATAATAAACCTAAAAAAAAATCGTAGAACAGGTGAGAACAGGCGGTTTTATCGATTATCTGGATATTTCGTCGTGTCATATTATCTGTGAACTCGAGAGGTTTTACATACCGCGTAGTTTTTTACGTTTTTGTAGCTGCACCGTGGCCGCAACGTGACGCCGCGAAACACGTTTGGCAAACCTAGCATCGATTGAGACACGTATCAACCTGTACCCGTGAGCTAATTATTAGGCCACTCTTTTGCAAATCTATTACATACATTTACATATATAGTTGCATGCAAATAAATCGTGAGTGAAAGTCACAGCAGTTTTCGTAACAGTCTGTTAATGTTCATTCGAAGTCTTAATATAATCGCAGCAGAGGATGAACTCGATTTCCTCCATTTTTGTCGCAATGAAACGCCAGGCGTTGCAACAATGGTCGACGAACTGCAAATAGAACCGGATATCGATACCTTGCCTGTGACAGTTTCGAAACGTCAAGCACGAGGTGGTCCATAAGTCGCTTTCCCATTTTAAAAATTGCACAACTTGATTTGTTCTGTCGCGTATTTCTAAATCTTTGTGTTCCTAGAAAAACAAATTTTTGCATTTCTAAATTTGTAGTGGAAACACGACGAAGCAACTCCATTTTGTCCAAGTTCATAAAAATCGTAATCCGAGTCCTGTTTCAAGGCCGCCAGTCTGATGTAAGACTACGTATAATAAAAAGATGTTATATAACTTTCAAGCGAAGAAATTATTTGTAGGTCACCCCGTATATGCTTGCGCCTATCAATTATCTTTGATCGATCTTAATCAGTGTCGTATTATTAGGTTTATGCAAGCAAATAGTTCGTGCTACCACTTACAAGCTCATTCAGAAAGAAATCGTGTTAATCTTATCATAGATGAAGTTTTGTCTCATATTTTATCTTATACTGGTAAATCGATTAATTCGAATAAACGTGATTAAATGTCCTGTTATTAATCGTTGCCTGTTAATTGGATCTTCGGGTTACACGCTCAATGTACATATACACAGGGGAGAAGCTCGATAAGCCGACTTTTTGGATATTTTACTAGGCATTAACGTAGTTGAAAATACGTAAGCCTTGAAAATACATGACAACTAAGAATATTACATAATTTTGCAGAAACTGTAACTAGTTTGTTAAAACTATTCAAGGGTCTAATGAAACGCACGAGTCGAAGATAAGTGGAAGGATGACGAAGTTAATTTCAAAACCAAAGAAAAAGACAAATTTATATGTTGGATATCGTATCGGAGCAGATTCTTCTACGAAACGCGGAAAGTATGAGTTATATTTTTACCTCTTGATCTTAACTGGTAAAGTTGACGTTAAAAAGCAAACGAAAGAATCGTTGTTTCTGTGAACGATAATCCACTGTTGGTTCTCTATTTATTAGGTGTACACGAAAATAATGGTCGTGAATTGACGACTATTGCCTCAAAGTTAGCGGCTATTATTTTCGTGTGACACCTAATACATTTGTTGTTCAAACGTAGTTCCGATTGCTCAGCGAGCAATGTATTGGCAAACTCGACGAAGTTGCACAATGAGAGAAGCTGGCTGTTCGGTGTTTCTTCGGTATTTATCGCACTTGTTGATGCGTTTGAATATTGAACAGTGTTACAAATACACTGGTCGAAACGATTAAATGAAGCGGCTCGTTCGCATCGTGGTTTTAGTATTCGCTAGAGGCTTTATTGACCAGGAATTTCTAAGTGCGCAACATGTACACTAGCTACTCAGTAAACGCGTTTAAACGCATTTTATCTATGTTAGACTTTAACCTACGTGAAGTATCGGTATACAAGTACACGCGTTAGGTCGCCATAAATTTCTAGATCGTTTGATTGGTTACATTCGAGTCGTTTCTTGCGAAGGTACAAGGTTTTTTCTTTTCTTTTCCTTTTTTTATCAATATCGATATGTGTAAATAGCCGTTCTGATTGAATTTTAAAATTTGTATACGAATCGTACCAAAAGCGTGCATTTTGTATAATGCGTCGTGATTAAGAACAATCGTACAAAGTGTGATTTTAAAAATGATTTTTACAACACAACAAAGAGTTATCGAAATCGTTGAAGGGCTTAAGATATCGATAATCACAGTCCTCCGCTCGTAACATCTTCCAGGCTCGCGAAACTAAAGCCGAAAGTCCACCGACAAGCTAAGGTCGAATTTACGCTGTTTCACTTTGGCGGATGGACGCTGCTCCCATCCTTGCTGTTACCTACGAATGTCGTAAATTTGGTTCAAGCCAATCCAAGAGCTTTTGCTTCGACGCATTTCCACGAAATGGTCTCCACCGGCGAGCTAAGGTGATCAGGTCACTTAAGAGATCGTTCTGTGCAAATATATGGAACCCTGTTTCCAGCGTAGCCAGATTCAGCTGCCTCGAAAGCTCGTTAAACCTCTGGCTTTAGCCAGAGATCCGCCAAATCCACACGTACCATTGATTGAGATATCTACTGTATCGTGGTATTTTAATACAGCTTTGACTTCCTTTATGTAAGGTTCCCTTCTGTATAATGTTATAAAATTCTTTCTGCGTGGAAAGAAAAGTTTATGGATTACGAATATTTTTAAACAGCCTATCCGAAACATTCGTTGCAAATAATATAAACTTGCTATTCGTAGTACGTCGCTGACAGAATCTGTATATTAACGGAGACCTGTTAAACCTGTTAAGGTAACGTGTCGAAATAACGCGCGCCTGTAAATTTAAGAATGAACGAGGAAGTGGAACAGCTTGTGGATATTTCATTCGCGATTTTAGATCAAGAAATTTATATCCAAGTACGAGGAACGAAGGTCAAGAATATTCGTATCAATTCATTTAGATATACAACTTAGATACACAGGATGAAATTTCTCTGATAAATTACGACAAATGAAGATTAAGAGGTACATTCTAAGATCAAGTTCAAACGTCCACTCTAAATGTTAAGTGCGACAGACGTCAAGCTTGGTAATCGCAGAAGTAGACACATGGTCTACTTCTAAATCAACGAGAAACGTAACTGCAAGTGCGATATAACCCGAAGGAGGATTGCAAAGAATAAATGAAGTAAATAATAGGTGAAGATCACACGGGGAAAATATGATAAATTCACTAACATATATTGCTGACTGGTTAACTTTAATTTGTTCGATTCGTCGATTAAACGACAAAATACTACTTTCTTAAAAAGAAGGTGATAGCAAAAGGAAAATAAGTATCGCAGCGATGCACTCGCTGTGAGACAGCGAAACTGCGAGACAGCGAGGCAGTGAAAGAGACGCTGAACTAAAACCACGTTAATGCACCGCTCGGGTTAACTAAGCTACATAAATCTTCTTTCTAAGATTGCTGGTCGATGTGGAAAAAATGTTGATACTCTTTTAAGAGTATTTTACTCTTATGACAAATCATATCTGCCCGATTGCTGTCGATTGAAAACGTCAAGGTCACTCGAGCAATAACTTAAAAGTTGAATGACTAACCGAGATGTACTTGTGTCTTAAAATTATTACAATGGCTCATGAAAGCATGGAACTGCTAGCTGGATTCAAACCATAGTGTTATATACGATCACCATAGATGTCATTCAACCGGGTACCGAATTACCGGAATAAGAAGAAATATAATTTCCATGTTCTTATTATATCGTTGCGAGGTGGCTTTAGTCGAACTACACCGATCGACAATTTTTAACTAAACTATGGAAATATGTAAGGTGCGATTAGGAGCAAGGAATGACTGGACTCTACAGCGTCCTATTACTTTGCAACTATTTTGTCTCGCTGCCTATTTCTCGTTCTTTCCCCTGATGCACGCAGGTCAGAGCAGGATGAGTCAGATAACGTGGATCGATTCTCGGAAAGTCACCTGTTTTTAGTGTATTTTTAACACTAACATTACCAGGCCCGTCGTTATTTCTTTTATTCGTCTAACTTTATGTAAATCTTTATATTAACAAAAATCGAGAAATCGATCAATCAGAAAATGAGTGGTTTAGCTAATAAAGGTATAATAAAATGTAGGAAAGGTTAGTGGTTAAATACGTGTCTGTTCAACGTCACGTTGAATGTCTTAAAACGAAATAAATTTACACGTTAGGTTTTTATCTCGCGTTTAATCGACACTGTGCCCTACTGTCCTGTTCACCTGTGATACCACGGAAACGTACAATGAGTACGATCAGAATTTAACTACTTCGAACTGGATCGAACGTGTGGCATGCATTTTTACAACGTTCGCGATTATGCCATCGTGACGAGGCAAGCGCGGACTTGGCTTGCAACGATTACGCGTCCGAACGACAAGTTTCGTTTTTGCCTTCTTTTTCGGGACCTAGTAATATGTGGCTACGCTGTGCAATACGTGGTGAAATTGAGCGTATATAGCAGACGAGAAATTCTAGTATGCTAGATATGGCGAAATATAGAAAGTAATTCACCAATAAGATAGTAATCTATATTTTCCTGTTAGTTACAATTTTTCGACTGTAAACATAGAAGCGCGAGCGATCTTCTGTATTCATATTTCTGGTTACCATTTTTCCTATTATTATTTATTTTCTTTAAAGTTGAAGCGATTACTATGGCCATTAGCGAATATTTTTATATTCGGTGGCTTATCGAATTCCGTTCAACGTCTTAGCTCCTTTGCAACAGTCGATGGTCTTTCGTTGGACCAGGACCGACACGATATCCTTAAGATGATCGCCGACGTTACGTTTTTCCTTTCTTTTACTGTGCGTAGCACGCTCCATGATTACGTGGCTGATCGACAGTCTCACATTGTAGATGTTACGTTTAACAGGAGGATTGTCTTTGGTTCATTTGCAAAGATATTTTGGTGGCAAGGCGTCCAGGCTACGACAATCTCTGTGTCTCGATCTCTTCGTTTCAGCAAGCAAGAAGAATTCACGCGTATTCACGCATTTGTGGATTTTCCTTTCTTTCTTTCTCTTTTCTTCGAACTCGAGACACATGTGTCGACGTTAGGGGAATGAATTTGGGTCAAAAAATGGCCGAAAGAAAAGACAAGGTTAAACGTGATGCACTTTTTACGTGTTCAGGTTCATTGTAAGGACGTGCACGCGGTACAATGGGTAGGGAAATCGTGAGAGGTATACTGGCACTGTGTATGGATGAAAATCGGACTTTAGTAGCGCGCATTTCGAAATATCGAAAGTAGTTTTGCTTTTTTCTGTCATTTGTTCGATCAACGGTCGAGTTTATTCGCTCGTGTTATCAAACAAATTAACCGCTCTTTTTGCCACAGTATTTGAATAAGTGGACTGCATTTTTATGCTTTTTTTAAACGTCGTTGTAGAATCTATGATATAGATGGTTCGATTGCTTTTTTTACGTACTCGTAAATTGCTAATTTATACAACAGTAATGTATGATGATATTTTAATTATAGCAATAATAATATGTATTATAATATTAACCTAATATTCTCCTATTTAAGATAGCATCGAATTATATTACGAAATATGGAAATAAAAACTTATCCGAGAAGCGTAATTATAAAAATGTAAAAATTAAGCCCAAGTAGAACAGGTAAAATTATAGAGTCGTTGGATTATGTGAATCAACATCGTAAAAAGACTGTAAGCGATGTCCTTTTCAGGACTGCGAGAGTGGAAAGAAATATATACAGAAAAAGTATGGATACAACTAAATTATAAATGTATAAAGGAGGAAAGGTATATAGAAATTGACGAGAAAGAGAAAGAATCGAAGAAAATTTACATTCGGAGCCTCGTAAAATGATTAAATTAAAATGAATTAATAAAAATTTCCATCTCAGAATGTGTCCATTTGTATTAATCATTTTAATAGAGTTACGAAATATACAGATTTATGTTTGGACTATATATATTTCGAAGGCCTAAATGATATCTATGCCCCGCATTAGCTAACGATCGAAAAATACGTCATCGTTGACGTGATCGACCTTCGATGTAACGAATGACATTTAGAGATACATGAATAGCATAATCGACGGTAACTTTTGCAGAACAAGCATGGTGTTTCGGTATCGAATTATTCTTAACACTTAAAATATCGTCTTTGAGGCAACTGGCCTATAAATTATTCTTCAACAATCAGGAGGAAAATAATTATCTTTGTCGAATTAACATCTTCTTAATCGCAAGTAATCCATTTATAAAAATTATTCGATTCTTCGTTTAACGTAATTACATGTAATTACGTTGAGAATAATTTAATCGTATCTCCGAAATACGAATAATTGGGTTGTTTCGTGTCACATTATATCAGAAATATTAGTTGTATCGAACAGACAATTCATTTGGAATTTAACGTCTTTATAAGCCGCACGAATATTTATTCTTACGAGGCGAAAATTTTTCCAGCAGCAGATGCAATACAAATAAACATAAATAATTGGAAAAGTAAGGAAAAGACGAGGACGTGGAAATTGAATAATGGCTCTCGTCGGAATGATACGGATTTACGAACGAACCTTCGGACTAACGATTTTTAAAAGAAAACACTTATCTATCTAATCGTGATTTACAATAGTCGGTCGAAAAATAAGGAGAATTCCATTAGTGGCAACTTAAACAAATGGAAATCGGTTAATTCTTGGAATCGTTACGTTGCATGAAATTTTCACGGATGACGTGGTTAAACGATTGCAAAATTACACGAATCACGCGTGCTCTAATGGATGTGTACACCTGGTCGACGGATGCTTCCATCCGAAGAGTCGCGCTTGCCTAAAACTGTCCGTGTCTTATCAGTGGCCACTAATCGCCGGTTGGTCGAGAAGCAAGCAACTCTAACGTAAAACTCGATATTGACGACTTTAATTCAAAACGTCAATACCATTTTTTATCAATTTAACAATTACGTCATACGTGTACGTAGCCGCCTCGTACGTGCATAACAAAATCGTGTTATCGTCTTGGAGTTGTGATACACAAAAATGACAAAAGTAACAAATATAACAAATATACGCGTCAGTTTAGTCGATTCGAACTTCGGCTCGCGATAATGATATGTACGCCTCTTGGCCATGGAGTTGTACAATTTCGTAGGAGACGGCGGACATTTGACTGCTAATTATCTTGGCAAAAGAACTCACTGTAGAAAGGATTAGTGCGAACATCCAGCTCTTTCGTCCGCCATGTGGCTTTTGTCTCGGTCGTGTGGTTCCTCCAGTTGTCAATTAGCTCGACCAGCGTGAAATTTTTGGCCGATGTGCTCTCGTTGCGCGACAGCACTCGGAGGATCTCCTCGTCTTCCAGGGCGTTGAGGTTGCTGGACGTCAACACGTCCACCGATTTCCCCGCGTACGACAGCTTCATCACTAAAAGAATCGTCCATGCTCTGGCGAATGTCCTCATTTTTACAGAAAAACGAAACGGCCAGGATTCGAATCGATGTCAATTTCTCCGAATTATCCGATTTCGTTTGGGGTATCTCGTCGACGATCACTCTGTAACTCTACGCGGTTTCCTCGACCCTGTTCGGCATAGATTTTCAAGGCTGTAGAGGAACGAGACGGTGAAACAACGGAAGAATTGCTCACGGACCGACTTGAACAGGCGATCTAGAACGTGGCAGATGCTCGCGCGCGAACAGGCTTTGTTTCGCGGGAAGCGAACGAAAGAGAATTTGCAAAAGTGCACCACCGAATGTTTCACGGACTTCTGTATTGCTTGGACGTCCGAAGGCGAGCTTTATGAGTGATCGTGAGACGACGGAGTTACTTGTGGCCACGAATGGGGCGATAGAAGAGGGGTGAATGCTGCGTTCTTCCTCTCCCACTCTGAACCGTCTTCGAAGGAGCTTGCTAGTCCTATATCAATTTGATAGGAATAACCGTATAATTTATAGCATAGGTATCTTCTTCTTTTTTATGTCGTTCCTCCTTTGAATACATCGCGTCTGTGTTTAACTATGTGACATTTCAAAGCGATTTTCTAGCCATCTTTTGCTTTTGTCTTTAATCAAACAACGCTCTGTTTACTCGAAATTAGCAAAGCTTTTAGTATAATTAGTATATCGTGCTCGAAACTGCGAGCACCAACATATCGTTACCAGATGGCTCCTGATACTTTAGCAAGCTAATGTTTTAACAATACATGGAAACAACAAAAATTAAGTTGAGAAATTTGATGTTATTTTATATAACTGAACAATGGAAATACGTCCAATTCTAAAAATATTATTGTACTGTCGTATGTTTCCTCTTTTTAAATACTTATCATATTGGTTAAAATGATACTTAATGAAAGAAATTTACACCGATGTTACACACAAGCAATAGGAATTGTCAATATTATCTGGTTTATAAATTTCAATTTATCAGTTACATAGCCGCACGTTTTATTACTTACGTTGTCCCGTATTGTTATGAAGTTAAACGTGAAATTTTCCAATTTAATTATCGCTTTCGTTACATCGTTACATCATTACATTTCATACTTCAAAGAACATCATATTAAAAGTAAACGTAAAACTTTCTTTATCAAAATCGATAGACACGAAAGTCACGAACAGCCAACGTATGGTATTTCTATATACCGTGAAGAGGTTCTTTTCAAATTTTAACCACGGTGTTTTTCATTTCGATTTCCATCACAATACACATTCAGATTTAGATTTTCTTGCACGAATATTATGAACTTCCTTATTCCATTAAATAATTATTATTTTATTTTCCGTATTTTATTTCGACAATTTGCTGTTATTGTAATCTAATCGTTATTTAAAAATTAACCACGCTGTGTCGTTATATCGCGACCTGCACGGTCTCATTCAGTATTTTAGACCTTGCGTGATAATTGTTTATTTGCTTTCTGCTCACTCTTCTTTTCATACGTCTTTTACTTTGTACGTAAATACTTTTTCATACGTAACTACACGCCATATACCTGCTCACCTTATTCTATATACGTTCATCAAAATCTAATTTAACTATTACTCTTTATTTCATTAGAGTCGCATCCACCATCATGGTCAAGGTAAAAGCCACAGTATCGCGTATCGTTGCATCCTGGTATTCTATGTAGCATTGCCACGACTTGGCCTATTCGTCGTTTTCACTGCAGTCTAGTTCTTGATTTTCTTCTGTTATTTCATACGGCAAAAATTTATCCCATGCCCTCTCCGTCGTTCTTCGTTTTTCACGTTCAACGTGGCATTTGCCAGCATATTCTCGCCGTCTCTTGGACTTAATATTTTATGAATTTCAATTACGTCCTCGTTCATTACTGTGGTTAACAGAAATCTTGTGGAAGCCAAGTGTGTAGACACCTTGTACATTTTCATACAGTATTTTAATATGTAGAAAATATTCATATTCGATACGACGTTGAAATAATGTTGATGTTCGTGTAGAGAGTTCCGCTGTATTATCCAAAACTTAATTTAATTTTGCTCAACGAAATCATCTCCTATCTTCCGTCGTTTCAGAGCTACAGGTTGCTCTAGTTACGTAGGACACCCTGTATATATTCGTGCAGACAGGAATATTTCGACAGGTACTGAATTTCAATGCTTCGCGTATTTAACCGAACGATCCTTTAATTTTTTAATTTTTTATTTAACGCTATATATTTGCCAATTTTGTAAAACAGATACGAATTACGGGTTGTTCGTACAAAATTGTCCACTTTTTAAACGACTGGTTTTTTTTTTAACGATACTTTCCCCGATCGTTCGCGTAGTTTGCCACTTATTATTTCTTTAACGAAGCCGATCGTAAATGATACATTTGTGAAGTCTTCGTTATACTTAATATACACGTGTGAATCGCAATAGAGAGTGGGTCGGGGTCCTCTGTGTGTTGCATTCTTTAGTAATCGTTACGACACATTCTACGCGTGCTCTCCATGAATTACGTCTTTCATTCTTCATTTTCGCCAGCCTAAATTTAAAAATTACAATTACTTTCTATTTTTAATCAACACCTCTTGTACATATATACTGTGTGATATCGTAACAATATTTACGTACCGCCAGGTTATTACCAGCAATTTTCAATAAGATTCTCGATTTATTACAAATTTTCTTACATCCTAATCTCGTTTGGAAAAGAGAAGAATCGTCGAGATATTTATTTCCGCGATATGACTGTTCATTCTGCGTGTATGGTGAAATACGTGTAACAAAATTTGCATTTAAAATTCGAATTTATACGTGAGCATATCGCTCGTATAAAATATCGATCACATTATACGCGTGAACATTAAGAGCGGAACGAACGTTTCATTGAGAAAGAAAAGGAAGCAACTGGTGGTTAAAGAAAATCATTCCAGTGTCCTTAAACTTGAATTCATTCATACGGTGAATACAAATAAAAACTCACGCTTCCAGCTGCATTTTAACTGCTACTTTTGGCCATACAAGTGTCTGGATAATACTGTACATCTTGTATACTGTCGCTCGAATGTACGTAGACACGTGTTTATTTCTGACAGGATGTAATTTAGTTAGAAAATTACGGACAGGACGATCCAGGATTATTTTATACTTTAAAAAACACGAAAAGTGATTTACTTGGTGAATGAAGAGCGAAATAGAAATGTAAGAATCGGAGGACCACATTAGGATTAAAACTAACTGAATAAGGATGTGACGATTGTTATCAGGACACGATGACGCTTGCTCTTTAACCGTGATACGCGATGAAAACATTAACATTTGCAAGCGTCATGCATTGTGAAGAAATTTCGATACTTGAGGAATTTATTTACCTCAATTCATTTGGTCGCCACGCCACAGATAACATAGAGAAGGTTCTTCCTACCTGATATTTTTCTCTTAATTCTAGCAATTACATTTATTACACCACGACGAGTCTTGTACTTAATTTTAACGTAAGACTAACAAGCTCTTAAACAGACAATTTAAGTTTCGTATCATGCTAATTTCGAGAAGATAGCATTGCCTTTGATCGTTAATTTCTCATTAATTCACATACTTTACTAACACTTGTGCGCCAAAGTACTTACGACTGTCGATGTATTTACGATCAGATTTGTACGTATGCACGTTCGTATAATATCAACGCTGGATCACCAATCTGTAATGTGCTAAACTAAATATATCGTACATATTTAGTATGATCAGACTGCGGAGTTTTATGCATTTATAATTTATGGCAGATTTAAAAGTACAAAATTGATATGTTTATTTAGTAGCATATTTGAAATAAACGATTCATAATGCGACTACGAAGAAACAAATATTTTATACGGTAGATACAAAATAAACAAGTTCGCAAGACAGCTGTGACAAGAATGCAATACAAGCTATGGTAAATATTTAATTCGGCTATAAACATTGATAAGATATTCGGCGCAATATCATAAATATCTAAATATTAAAATGTTTATAAACTTGCGGAGAATTGTATGCATACAAACATATACGTGGCATGTCAATATTCCCGGAATTTTATGACAACACGTTGTAAATTATACACAAAGGAAGAAAACAATAAAATACTTATTCAGTAAGTAAGAAATATAATAATCATTTTTTATGTAACAGCAACAGCAAGATACGTGTCCGCTGCAGCGAAAATGTTCGCTTCTTGATAAAAGGAAAATTAAAGTAACTAGATTAGTTTAATGGATTATTTAATATGCAAATACGATAATTATTCGAATCTGTTGCTGCCTATTTCGCTAATTGAGTTACAAAAAATTAATTTCAATCTCCTTTGCATTAAAACAATTGCAAGCGTTCTACAGTCCAATTTCTTTTTTAATTGCAGGGTTCAGAGTCTCATGAACGATACACATACGTGTCAGTAATCTTATTTAAACGATAAACTCGGTTATGTTTCAATTGTCTTAAAATAACTAATTAGCAAGTAATTGCTACTAGTGTAGCAGGTCAATTGTTATATTAAAGGATAAAACTCTAGCGTACGTATTCTAATTGCGTCTCACGATACGAAAACCCGACTATAATTGGAATGAATAATAATTAGATAATTAACTGATCGTAACAATGATTTCTCTTAGTATTTACTGTTTCACTTGAGATATATAATAATTCTCCGCGTGAGAATGTGCAACATTGTTCATTTGCATATTTCAACTCAATATTTAAACGATGCATTATAATATTCGTTGAAACGATTTAAGAACGAAGGACTTACAAATAAAAGCTGTTGAAAATATACCGTTCACGTTATAACGCAAACATAGACTAGATATTTGTTGCATTATTGACAGAAAGCGAAGTACGTTGCTCTTTTCTTAATCGTCCATATAAATTGGCAAGGAATGCGACGGCATGCACGAGCAGGATCGTCCGCAAATAATAATTCGTACGACAGGTGGTGGTTAATTCCGGGTGCATTAACTTGCGCCGAATTATTTGAAGCAACACGAACAACGCATACAAAATTCTCTGCCGGGACTGATGAAAATCAGCGATACTGCGATGCTCTTTATGTGTCAATGGATCAGTGATTGTTGGCCAAAGAAAAGTGACAATAATTCATTGTCGATTCACGCGGCGCGACGTTCGCGAAGCGACCGGCCTTCTCTATGCTATAATGTTACGCGCAGCACGTTAGTTATTTTAATTAAAGTTGACTGCATCATCGTGAACATAAATGCCACGTGCGAGTTATTGAACCTAATACAGTTGATGCCATTCGAGTTCCTGCATGCTGGCCACATGCGAAATTCGACGAAACGAAAGCCCAGACGAATCGAACTGTTGACACGTGTCTCGAAAGAAATTTCCCTATCTCCGTTGAAGCTCTCCAATTTTCACTTAATATTTTAATGATTTAATTAATATCTTGAGGAAGCCGTTGTGGTGTGCCATTGAAACAAAATATTGTATCGTATCGTACGGAGATTTTCGCTTAAAGTTCCGAGAGTAATGGTATCAGAGCGGATTAAAAGGACACGTTCGAGGGAAATTTACACAGTGGTTTATTTCCAATACATCAAGCACGATGTCATCGGAACTGGTACACGTTGTTGATGGATGTGATAACATCCTTGCCATCGGTTTCTTTTCTTCCCTTTGCATCAATCAGGGTCGAAGTGAGGATTCTGTAGGCTGATTTAGTGGTTTAGTGCCTCAGATCCATTATACGTCGTTACAAGTCCTCCTCCATCGAGCCTTCTCCTCCTATAGCTCGTTCGAGATCAGCTGATCATTGTCTTCTCAATCTTCCAGGATCATGTTCCTTAAGGACAATCTTCCGTGAGTGCAAGTTGAACGAGAGGATTGCTGCGAGGATCTAGTCAGATGTGTTAACCGTTGCCTCTTTCCTGTATCGTCTCTGTGACGAATGGGACGTCAGGGATACGTCGTGGAATGTTTTATTCGATATATACCATGGTGTATCTGTTATCGTGCGATAATGCTGATTTTCTACTAAACAGACTGTACATATTTTTGCATCGTAGATCTATTTGCTTCCTCTTCGCTGTTACATGCCCCTGCTTTTCCTTAAGGAGAAACTCATACGGTTTGAGTTTGTCCGGTTGATTTTAATTTTCCGTTTGGTAATCCAGTTTGCTACCGATGAGAATGACGCAGATTTTGTTGGGTACTTTGTAAGCAATCTTGAACGCCTGTTGCCGGATCGCTGTTAATTCCGCTGATTTGCCGCTGATCTAGTAGCTAGGCGATCTAAATTTATTTCGTTCCTGTTAGTTCTTCTCTGGTCTGTCTGTTGTTCACACAGGAAGCCCTCAACTTGGCGTCTCGCTTCACAAGGTCTTGCACTTGTCATATTTGTCTTTCGGTTGCTGTTCTTGCTATCTCTGGCCATTCTTTATTCCTCAATGTGTGTCTGTATATAGTCTCAGTGGCCTTCTGAATACACCGTGCAGTCGCTTGGTATGTGTTTTCTATTTTCTATTTCCCCGGTGTTGCATTGTTGACACGGCGGGTTCTCTTCTATTTTATATTTCAGTCCATGTGCTATCGTCGTTGTTTGCCAGCTAATCTTTCCTGTGCAATAATTCTTCTCAGCGATAGTGATATATTTAAGGTCAGGTAGTCTGCTGCTTCTATCGTTGCTATGTCTTTGATTCTTTCTCGTTAAAGCGAGAAACTACGCTTATCAATAACGATTTTTTAATATTCGTAATCTGTAATTCTGAAATAGTCTATGCACGAGACTCGCGAGACATTTACTATTCTAATATCGTGCAAGCTTTTAATGAGAAACCTCGTTCGACTGTTATGATTAGAAACTGACAAAGGATTTGTTAAGCGAAGTGATTCAAAATAAGCGTTCCAAGAAGTGTTACGTCTCAGAAAAGTAACCGTGGACTATTCTTCGAATGATACACATTAATGCAATATTAAATTATGCTAAAAGTCTAGACAATGGAAAAACGAACTTGAGACCAGAATTTACATGACGTAGCACCTCATAATGAAATTGGTATTTGCAATAATTTAATGACAATTGCATTTCTTGTGTGCTTGTCCCGTTCTCCTTAAAAAATGATATAAAATTTATAAGCTGTCACACGCACTTGTTCAAAAGAGAAAAATTCTGACGAAAGCGTCGCTTACGTAATTGTTCGTTAACAGCATGGCCTCTTCTGTTCCGCATTGTCCAACCTGTAATTTATACAGTTACACACAGTACGTGATATTTATTAGTAATGCGCCAGATCTTCCAAAAGGCGGCGCAAGAAAAGTTTAAAGAAAGTTTCGATCCGTTAAACGAATAATTTATTCGACGCGTTTCTCATTATTGGAGAACATTGGAATTGTACCGACGATACTCTAAGATACGATTCTTAGAAATAGTCAAATTCCAATACGATAGAACGGTGGTTTCTATCCTTTCGTTTACCATAGACTCCGTTTCGACTATCTTTTATTATCTCTGAAAATTTAAATCCGTAACGTGCCAAACCCGCGTCAATCGGTCGTCCGCAACTTCTTTGCAGAAAAGATATTCCTTATAGATAAATAAGTGCACGTATTAAATAGCTTTAGTCGAGTAAGAGCTTCCCTAATCCGACAAAAATACTCGGGTAATGGAATTTCCAGGATAATAGAACGAACAATCAGACTTCTGATACGATATTTCCCTTATTCAAATATAGTTTAAGATTAGCTGACAGATTCTTTAGATATTTATGGGTCCCTGTTTTTGGCTGCTCTCCATATAGAATCTGTAATAATGCTTCTTCTCTGATCGGGGAAAAGTAAATGACATTTTCGAACAGTAGGTATAGAGGTCTAAGTTTATAAGTGTTAAACTCATTGACCTCGATTGCAGAAATGATTTCCTCTTGTCAGCTAGAAATATAGATACAGATTGCGTTAGAATTCTATCGCGTGCAATAAGATGCATATTGAATATTTGATTAGTCGTTTATTACAGCTGTACCAAAATGTTGTGCAATATCACAATGTGTTAAGTAAAGCTAATTTAATAGATACAAATACGTATATATACAGGATGTCTCGTTTTAATCGATCCGCGCAGTTTCAAATGGAACATAGCTTGTAATGGTTACGAGTCTTATCTAGATTGTAATAATTTTTGCGAACAACATGTAAACGTAAATTTGTTGATGTAATTCCTAATTCAAATATTATATGAATATATATGTGATATATGTATATGGTTTATTATACATCGTGAATATTGTACCCAGTATAATATACATGTATACATATAATGAAAATATGACGTATAGTAAATATTTCCTCAAAGGATAAAATTAGTTTTTCGCTTCTATATTGAACATTGAAGTATTGTGTTCATGTCTATTCTGCTTCAATCGATCAATATTTGACTGGCAATATTTGGTAGTAAAAGCACTTGGATGCATCGATTTTTCATCCCTGCTCATCGCTTTACCCTTCTACAGAATATATATTATATTAATTCCACTTCAATGAGATTCAATAGCAACATTATATTTGTTACTAATATACTAATATCAGAATTCCCTGTAAACTTTTAGTTAATTATATATCTTTGAATTATAGAACGTTCCTTCTAATACATATTAAACATTTCTAAATAATTGTTGTATGTGCAATTTTGACCACGTATTGCAAATTCCAAAGCAGCAGCTTTTCAAAAACTCGCAGCTGTTATTGACTCTGGTAGATGGCACTATGTTCCAACATAAGTTCATATTCTTTATTTGTCCGACTGAGCAGAGAGTTTGCTTGAAACAGATCAAAATGAATATTCTTTAGACGTGGTTCTTTCTACGAGAAAAACTACAGAATTGTATAGAAATATATAATTTCTCGTCCCCGTTAATATCCTAACATAACAATTACTTCTTCCAATAATAAATCCAAGTATTTCATTGACGTGAACTTACCGTTAAAATTCGTACCATCGACTGAGTTTCATACCTTGATATTTGTCACTGTAAAATAAGAGAAAATGAAATAGAACTGGAGTCTCTAGTTTCCAAAAGACATATACGACATTCCTAGAACCTAGAATACGTAAGCGAGCAATGACAGCTGTAAATATTTCATTAATCGGAAGATTGGAAAAGCCTGTACAGGGCACCAAAATTCAGTTGCTCGTTCGGGAAAAGTCGGCGAGGTTCGGCAGCGGTCGCATGGTCGTCGAAGCGTACAACACGTAGATAGAATACAAAGAAAATCGGCTTCGCGAGCGTCGTAAGCCATGACCCATTCGTTTCATGGACAGACCGAAATCAGACGGTTGGGAAGTTATGACATCGTCTTCGCCGCGGTGATCGGTCTTTTTCTCTCGTACGTCTGCACTGCTACGATTGGCCGGCAAGTGCTAACTTGCTAATTGCTGCCAAGTCGTACGGCTCGTTCCGATCACGCATAACAGCATCTCGTGTGCGTAATAGTAACAGTGTGCACAGGCCAAAAACCGTTTGGTAGACTTGCCGGATCGACGTCTTGCACATTGTCCTCTGTTACTCGTAATCCTCTCGTAGTCCCGTGCATCGTGCATCGTACGTCATATTATACGGTCCCCTCGTGCAACTGCTGTATGCTTTGATTCGCGCAGTATCGATTCGCCAGGCGGCTGGTTTACAACCGGCGTGCACGCTGTATAGCACCCACGCTGACAGTGAAGCTTCGACTGCAGACGCGTGTGTAGTTAACCCAGTGGCCAGCGACACCGAGCTACGCACACGGAAGAGCAACGCTATCAACATCTCGATGGTGAGTCCGTGAATCGCTACGTCATGTGTCTGATGTGTCGCTGTGTCACGTCTCATTGCTCTTTCGCATTCGATGTCCTCCTCCAGCACTTTCATTCTTCCAGTGACATGCTTTCGACCATTGTGTTCCACGGTTTGCACTTGCACACGTTGTTGCTCTCCACCGTCTCACTTCGTCTTTATCCGTCTCCTAATTACCATTCCCTTCAGTTATTGCCTGTTACTTGCTTCTTGCGTATTTTGTTCGTGCCAGAGATTGCAGTTACGCGACAGCTCAGGTTCACTGGGGGGTCAGCTCTCGAATAAATCTTGTTAGAATGTGACAGTTCTGTTGGTTCGGTAATCAACGTTTAGTATTACGAAATTTGCCGAGTATCCTGTGGTATCGCAGACTTTTACGTGGAAGCACGTGGTGCTGACGTAAGATATACATATTTTGTCGTAACTGTGTTCGGGGATACGTACGAATCGATCACTGTCTTTTCAGGGTTACTGTATGAATAAGACAGTAGATTCGTTAATAAGTGATGCGTCAGGCGATGTACTGTTTGCCAGTATTAAATAATTACAAGCAGTTTTGACGCGATGTTCATGGAAAATGTATTAGTTCGATTAACGCAGTTATAGAATAGCTAAAATTATTATTTATTAGCATCTTTGCGCCTTGTAAATTTATTAACAAAATGCACGATTTGTGAATTTTAATGGAATTTAATTTATCCAAAATTTATCCTGTTTGAAATAATTATTTGATCCTAGTTTCTTTCTTTAGGCAATATTCGAATATTTGTATTTCTTAAAAATCATAACATGTAGTAGTAGCATAGATTTTATTCGTTTTTATTAATTTGTGTAATTACAATGCGATGGCATCTGATATTTTTCAAGCTATATTTGCATGGTGTATCATAAATACAATTGCAAGCTATTTATATGAAATTTGCATTACATATGTACTAACTGTATTATTATGTTTTTGAAATTTATCATATATTTCACGTGTTAAAAAATTTGTGGCAAACTCTCAATCGTTTCACCATTGTATCTCAGTATCGTTCATACGTTTCTTACTATTTTCCATCATATAGTTTAGTCGTTACTATATGGTTACTAAGTGAATTACGTGAATGTTCAAATACGAAATAACGTCAATACTATGTAATAACATGAGAGTTATAATGAACTGCTAGGAAACACGATACTCATGTGATGATTTAATTTTAACGTGTTAAACACGAGCGTTGAAAACTTAGACGTTATAATGGAAAATATCATCAATTTTCTTAAGAGTACTTAGAACGTGAGTGAAAGGTTTGAATACTTATTAAAAGTTCTCGAAGGAATGAAATTCATAGCGTAATAGGAGAAATACATTTACGCAGAAAGAGTAGAAGAATTCCATTGGAAAAATAGAAAGAAGCACAGTAACTTGCAAGCACTTGTAAACAAAATTGTGCCACATGGCGATGAAGCTCGTAGAACATTTAGTTGATTTAATTTAGTTTAACTTAATTTAAGTTAATTGGCTCGATTATTAGAATCACTCTATATAGGATGTCCTAGGTATCTTCTGCGAAGCGAAACTAACATATTCTACGAATAGAAGTTAAAAAAGATGTAGGCTCGTAAACACTTTACTGAATATTTAATTGTAATTTAAAAATTACAAGAAAAATACGAAATGGCATGATGGATCATGTAGCTTTGAATTTCTTGAGAGCCGAATCATTATGATCAAAAGAATATAAATTATTTTTTGAAAAATTTAAATTGTGCATTTTAAAATGTGTCTATTTGGGAGACAATTTTCAGCAATATTTTTATTCAGAGTAATAATTTATTATATCCTGTAGAATTATACTTAAGCTAAGAAAGGAGCTAAACTTACGAATGTATGCCAGTATGATTCAAGAGGGTAATTTTAATGATTAAACGAGCATTATCCTTGGTACTAACCTAACCCAAGATCGTTGGACATTACGCCATTGAATTTCTATTTGAATAGAACTTAAAAGAGAAAGACTACGCGACTAGAGGTAACATGCATTAGAAATTAATGTGGAGAATTCGCGACGCATTTCTATCATTCACCGAAGAAAAAGTATAAAAATAGTCTACTAATAGAAAATATTTCACAGAAAATATTTTGGACACCTTGTATAGTATATTTTCTACAAATGCTAGCAATTTGTTGTTTAATTTTTTCGCGACTAGACCTGTGTATCCCACTTAAATACTCCAACTGCAGGTGACGCGATCATATTTTTCGGGACTATTTCGATATACTTGTGTATAGGGTGTCTCGCGTAATGCGACTCGTATTTTTCTGCCATCTGCGGCCATGTAATAAAAGAGTGTATCGAACCGTAGTTTAATGCCGCCGAGTGTACTGCGAACGACGATAAAATATTCCAAAAATACTTTATTTTCATAGAAAAAACAAGGGCTGTTTAGGGAACGTAAATATGGGACCATGTGTCGTTTTTTCCATGAGATGGTACAGGATTTTACGAAAAATTCACAAAACGTGTCACAGATATTTTTGTTTACTTAATGTCACGTTCACAATGGTGGAAATAATATTTCACCCGTCGATATATTTCAGAATTACTTGCATTTCAGGGAGAGAGAATTACTGTTCACCATTAAAGTATGGTTCAAAACATTCTTCGCAAATGGCTGAAAAATACTGAGTCGCGTCACGCGGGACACCCTTTATACGCTCCATTCGACTACTCGAATTCTGTGTGACGTGGAAAACTGCATTTTTTCGTGCGCAACTGCACCGTGCAAGTTTTGCGCGTGGATCCGCTCTTTTCATTCTGTCATTGCCTTTTATTTCTTTTTACATTCCTTCGTTTATTTAGGGAAGATAATATAATAGCGCGCAGGAGATCGGACGTGTACATTTTATTCTTTCTTTTATTCGAACGACTGCTTCTGAAAGAGCTTTTATATTATCTTCCGATTCTACTGCTAAATATCGTTTCAGATAAACTTTTAGTCTGTGTCCCAACTGTCGTAGTTTCGTTTCTCGCGATGCTTCCTTTTCAATTGGACTTTCACGTTTTTCATTTTATTTTAGCTATTTCTCTCTGCAATTTGTCTTGTTAGACATTCGGTAAATTCTTCTACCTATAAATTATTATGTGGATGATTATCCCCGGTAGGACGTCGTCTTACAGTATCCCATGAGAATTCTACAGAAGATCAGCAGGGTGTTTCCTTTTTAAGCCTCGTTTAATCCGATCTTTGTACGTCCCCAGGACTAGTTGATTAGGATGTTGTGCAACACGCTTTTCTTATGTTTCGTCGTATTTCTCTTAGTTTCCTCTTGAATGGTTGGTATTTCTGGATCTTCGTTTCTGATGTATCACGAACCATTAACAAACTGCTGTCAGTAGAATTGATTGCAGCGATTGAAATTTACCCACGCGGTTCTTTGCTGCTGTTACCAATGGGACTGCTCCATAAGTCTGTGTATGGGTTTAATGATCGTTTTGTACATTGGTCATTTATTGTCTACACGGAGTACTGCCTTCCTGTTTGTTAAGCGATATATCTGTCTTTTTTTTTTCATTTTTATACGTATTTTCTGTTACTCTTTTGACGTGCTCTTTGGACATGAGTTTCGCAATCCAGACGAGGTTTAATGTCGCACCAACTACAAGGTTATTAGCGTCACTATAGGAGAATATATTATCTGGGAAATATTAACATTGTACTATGCTAATTTATCGAATAATTTAGTTTGCATGATAAACATTAGAAAATGATGACTTTGATCTCTTGAATTATTCATAATTAATTTAGATTTCCCGTGGAATGTATGGTGTCTGGGACACTTGAAAGTTGTGTGACCTATCGTTAAAGATAAGTCGCGTTGATGTGACTTTATCAATTTCTATGAAAGGCGATACACGTATAAAATCGAACGTGTACAGTGGCTGGACAAAATCATATTTACTTTTTACCGTATACCTCTCGTAAAAGATTAAATTCTTTTTTTTATTTAAAATCTTGGATCGCAACAGCCACCTGTACATTGAAATTCTGCTTAAAATCCTTCATCGAAACTATGCTGTATTTTATTTTCCTTCTTGCTTGATAACAATTACCGTATTGGTAGCAGATAATCTAAAACGATACATAGAGCATAGAATAGGATACTACCACAAAAAACTTTTATGTGTATATTGCGTGTGTTATAGCCGTAGAACGTTTGGAAACTTCATTAGCAATTGCAATTTCATTAGTAAATACAATTTCGTTGAGATAAATGGAGTACTATCGTAATCTCCTTCATCAACAATGTACACATCTCAGGAACCGTATTTAAACGATAAACGCAACTACGTTTCAGGTTACTGAAGTATCAGGTATCAAAGTAAAGTGACCGGCAAGTAGTCGCTAAATAACCCAAGATGTTGACGCAACCTCAAACTCTCGATTCAAAAAAGAAAAAGAAAAGAGAACAAAAGATCTACGACATTCGTGTAGACAAAGAGCACGTAACTTTTAAATTTTTGGACTATAGCTTTTTTTCTCAAGAAATTGTAAATATATAAGCAAACCAATGTAACAGGTTGTTAAAAAAGAGGGTACGTGACTATAAGAGTTTACAGTTCACGTACCAAGAGGAGCAAACGTGTCCAAGCGATTTGATCCCAGCGGTCAATGCTTTTGGCGTAAAATCGATTTTTATCATTTACGAACATTGGATGTGACGAGTGAGTTTCTTCGTTGAACGTAAACAACGAGATTGATTCTGAAGTACCCAAGTTAGCTCGGGATTGCCAACACAAAATATTACTAATATCGATCGAGATTACTCGATAGACGAAGAGGAATATTCGAAGATGTACGACAATGCGAGTGTTGCATTACAGCCGAAGCAAATCATATCGAACATTTACTATAATAAAGATTTTTGCTCCGTTTGCGTCTATGAAGCAATTTCTGTCGATATTGGTACGGTAGAATTCCCATTATCCGGCATAGCCCAGGATCGAGGCTCTGCCGGATAATCAAATGTGCTGGATAATTGGACCATATCTACGAGCTGATAAGAACGAAGAAAATAATTCAAAAAAAGAAGGAAATTTAATGGGTAATATACTAAGCGATTTCTTCCTAACACTAATGATTAACGGTACGATAGATTTTTATATATTTGCAAACTATACAGCGTGTATTGTAATATGTGGAATCCACTTCAGAAATGGAGCCTTGTGTGTCTGTGTGATCTTGTTTCAAAGCCACAGCCATTTTAGTGTCTCGATAATTCGCAACTGCGTACCTGTGGTTCTTAGATGAGTTTTTTATTTTCCTTGTTCGTGAGACACTGTTTAAAAATGTATCTTTTCTTGGAATAAATTTTCATGGAAAATACGAGATCGAGACACGAGAATGCTGGTGTCTTATTGTTAGTGCCGGAAATGGAGGTTTTAGAGTTGTGCACTTTAGAGTACTGGAGTTTTGCGCATGAGTTTTGAGCACCACAGTGATACAATGGTCGTTGGCTGTGCAATTAACGCAGGTTTAAGCAACAACAACGAGATCGTATTTTTAACGCAGCTTTTGCTATATTTTCAATTTCCCAAAATTCTTTCTTGCGTACTTCTTGTTTATTGGTAGGTTTGAGCAGAGTTCACCTCGTTAAATTTCATGCAGATTATTTTTGAAAAAATGACAGTGTCAGAATGACAGCGTATGCATAGAATTTTAATTACATTTTTCTTTGCTTCATATTAATTTAAATTTCCTTGTCGCTAAAAGCATGATCACAGTTTACTTTGTCGAAGCTCGTAGAGGAAGCTTCAAAGCGTATACACGACATACAAAAATTATAATTTAAGTCATGTTTCAAACACCTAGAAATTAATGGGTTTCGCTTCTTCTTCGTCAGTTTTTAATATTCCGCTTTAACGCGAACGCTCTTTTCCTGCTTGGGAAATTTCACGTTTACAAAATATTTATCACTATTCTTCGATATCCTATATGAATATACATGAGAATTTGTAAGAGAAAAATTTTAACGAAATATTCTTGTTAAAGAATGTATCACGCTAACTAGCTCCAAATGCGCCAATTTAGGCAGAAACCTCCAATCTGGCAAATAATTCGTCGAACGCTGTACGGATCCCATAATTTTGTGACATTCGTTTTGTAAAAAATTACCAATCCACAGAACAACTCCGAGCCATAGTTCCAATTTAGGTTTATAATTATTTCATAGAAAACTTCCACTGCACATATATACATACGTAATAGTTTAATTTTATCTCATAAAGATCTCGTTTTCACCTTGTGTTACTTTGGAGTTGAAATTATGATATAATAGCATCCTATACAGTATAATTTTACATTTCTAGCATTTACATAGCTGACTCGTCGATCGTACACTTGCTCCCCTAGAGTGAAAATATCTCTGAAAGGATTTGAATAGCACTGATTGAACACTGTCCCACGCGAAAAATTTTCCATCTCCATGAAAAGTTCCTGAAATTGGTACATATCGTTGTAGAAGCGAAGGTTCATATTGAAAATCTGAAAGTTACATTTTACATTTATAAGTTGCTAACTATATTTCTTGCTGAATTTTGGCAATTTTTCAGATGGGATTTTTGAGCGTCTTGGAAATTTTTCAGATACAATTTCAACATTCTGTAAATTCTTTAGATAGGATTTGAACATTTCGGAAATTGTTCAGACAGTTGGCGTGTCGTTACGAAATTTTATTCGGGCGAAACGCTATGGGCAATTTGAAACGGTTGCACGTTTTGTTTCTTTATTTATTTGTTCCATTTTATATTTTATATTCAATTTGAATTTTAAGGTATCTCATCGGCCTAAACAGTAGCTCATAATTCTAAACGATACTTGATTAGGTGAAGCTGCGCAAAGTGTCAGTGGCAGGGAGAAATTGCCTTGCCGTTTTCGGCCAGTCGACGTACAAAGGGCGCCGGAGAAAACGTCTCTTACGTGAAAAAGGTATTTTTTTGTTCCAAACGTACGTTTTACATTTTTATTTAATTTTAATTTACACTAACACAATTACTAACGTTTAAATTAATCTCGGTACTTTTTGTTTTATCACGGTACAAGGATAATCTTTATACTTATCGTTAGGAAGAAGGAGAAAAGATTACTTTCTTCGAGCTTTTTAGCGCGATATCTGAAAATTGACTGAACGTGATTTCAGCTGACTTTATAATTTTGTTTCATTATTTTTCTTTTATTATTACTATCGTTATCCTTCTGTTAGGCTTTCGCCTACTAATCCGCTAGAAGTTTAGGTACTAACAATAATTTATACTTAATATTGTAACATATAAGTAAGAAAGTAATAATTACAAAAGTATGCGAGTAGCTATGTAAATAACAATCTTTCTCTGATATAGCGTTGATTTGCAGTATCTCTCTGAATCTTATTCTCACCTTTATTGCTAATAACTAACATCACATTGTCATCACATTGTATCCCGGTTTTTCTCCTGTCGCGTATTTCGCATAGTTCTTTTTCGTTTAGATCTTGTGCTATACTTGGTTTATTTTATCGCTTGATTAACGCTATCCGACGTTCGTGATATCTTAATTTCGTTTCGACAGCGAACGTTTAAGATAAATGACACGTAATAGTAGCGAAATGAGTATCGAAACATGATTTATGAATCAGACAAATCTAAACGGTTCGTGATGTATTTAAAAATTTGTTGCTCGATGAGTTCATCTGATTTGGTTTTATGACATCATCCGAACCCCCGTCAATGTATCGATTCCCAAGGTTAACTTTACGAATATCTAAAAAAAAAAAAAAAAGCGATTCTTCTGTATAATTGTCCAGCGAAGGAGACTTTCAATTCATTTTGGATAGTTGCGAATTTAGTCGAAAAGCCAAATCATGGATCACTGAACTCGTTTTGGAATGGGCTAAAATTAAACACGAAAATATCTGTGCATCGTATAGTCCGTTTAAAAAGATAATCTGTATGTGTCGCCATCCAAAAATACCACAACCAAACACCGCTCTGATTTTTATTGAAAAGTACAGTTCAACGAAGAGAAAGTTAGTGGTTTAGCCGTGGAAAACTAGGAAAAGAAGGAAGCTAACGCGTAAAAAAGGGACGAAGGAAAACATCGTTTATTGTTTGTATTGTTTCGCTGGACATTCTCAGAGGAAATTCTGTTAAATATCCTCGGCAATCGTGCCGCTATCCACCTCGGGAAACTTTCTGCTTTCCAACTGCCAACTGGATTAAAGCCAGATTAACTACGACAGTAATAAAGGGAATCGGGACTATCTCCCTTCGATTTAATCCTTTTTAGCGTGATTCGCCTTTCTGTTATTCTATTATTTGGTAACTGTTTTATCGACTGTCGATATAACGGGAAACACGTGCGTTTTTAAATTGCAACGTCGAAGTATCCTTGGCAACTTTTATCGCGCGAAGTTTGGAATTTCCAATAGCCTTAGGTGAGAATTAAAGTTAACCTCGCCTTATCGGCGGCTATGCGTAGTATCGTTTAACTCTGCTGTTTTCCTCCAGCCTACATGAATATTATATTTCGATAGATACTGGCCAACTTTGTTTGAACTTAGCTCTTTTTCCTTTTAATATTTGTCTTTGCTGTTCGATAGGATTTGTCCAGCTTTTGCGTATTCTACGACTTCTGTGAATAAAATAGATAAGAAAAAGGAGTAAATATCCGAAGAGACACAAAGGTGAAGGGGAAGAGCAAGGAGGACAGCAGAGTTAATTATCATATTGCATCGTTAATTATAACATAGCGTCGTGAGTGATACGAAATGGTATGTTTTACACTTTTTGCGTTGTATAAATATTTTGCAGCAGCAGATGACTTTCAATCAATGCCGGGCATATATTCGCGAAATATAACGAATAATCGGAACGTATAAAAACGATAGGTAATTAAAATTTTATATTTACACGAGCACGACGCTTAATTCGAGTATTATTAATATAGAATTTATTATTATTTCATTTTTTATAAAACCACAACGTTGTTTGGTTTATTCGAGTAATGCTTTTATGATTTTGGAGTATTTTATTATTTATTTAATACGAAATACGTGGAACGTTGCTAAACAAAACGTATCGTCTATTTTTATTTGTTTTGCTGGATTGTCACGTCCTATCGTAATAAAAGTAAATGATATAAACGTATGTGTTAAAGCTGCAATGCAAGATCATTTTAAAAAATACGCCGTTCGCATCAAAGTTAGGGGATACGAGTTATTTCATATTAAGATAATCTTATCGCATACTAAGATAAATTTATCACCTGACGCTGTTTCGGCTAGATCAGTCGTTTTTTCTGTGTCTACGAACTTAGTGTCTTATATCGAAGTATCGTAATCACTTGTTATACCATAAATCGTTTACATAATCGAGAAATTAATTTTTCCAATCAAACTTACGAATAGTGTTTATAAAAAGCAGCAAAGCGTCGATAATAGAAGGTTTTAACGTCCCTGATTTTTTTTTCTCCCTAAATCGAACCTGGTAAAGTATATTTTTATAATGTATCTGTATTTTTCGTAGATAATATTCGATCGATTATCAATAATTTCTTTTATAATTTCTTTAATATCTAGTAAAAGTTCAAGTTTATGGAAATTTGACAAGCATGAATTTTTCCACTTGCAACTCCCTTCTATGATTTTAAATTACGAAAATAATCCTCCCGGTGCGTCGAACCAAAGTTTTAAAACAACCGATGATATTTCGTACCCAGATTTGAACGACGTGTTATTTTATCTCTTGTACGGGCAAACGTGCCCCGTTTGAAATGAAATATTCTTTGCATCGGTGACACAGTTCTTTCAGAAACCTCTAGGCCAAATAGCTTGCACTTTGCACCTAATGAAACACAATGAATATCCAATTACCGTATCACGTGCTATCGTATCAATTGATGATGATGATTGAATGATTGATAACGATGTTTACAAATAACAATAATAGGATTGTGTACACATAGACAAAATAATAACACTGTATGCAAATAATAATAACAAGATTGTATACAAATAACAATGATAACATTGTGTACACAACAATAATAGCATTGTGTACACATAGCAAAATAATAACATTGTGTACACAACAATAATGGCATTGTGTACACATAACAATAATAGGATTATGTACACATAGCAAAATAATAACATTGTATGCAGATAATAAGAACAAGATTGTATACAAATAACAATGATAACATTGTGTACACATAGCAAAATAATAACATTGTGTACACAACAATAATAGGATTGTGTACACATAGCAAAATAATAACATTGTGTACACAACAATAATAGCATTGTGTACACATAACAATAATAGGATTATGTACACATAGCAAAATAATAACATTGTATGCAGATAATAATAACAAGATTGTATACACTGAACATTGTATACAAATAACAATAATAGGATTGTGTACTCATAGACAAAATAATAACATTGTATGCAAATAATAATAACAAGATTGTATACAAATAACTATGATAACATTGTGTACACAACAATAATAGCATTCTGTACACAAAATAATAACATTATATACAGATAACAACAATAACATTGTACACAGATAACAACAATAACATTGTACACAGATAACAATAATAAAATCGTATACAATTAACAGTACTAAAATTCTATACACACGATATTAATCACATTGTACACAAAGTAGGAAACGACGAACTATTCTCAATTAAATTGTACGCGTTGCAGTTAGTTGTTTGGAAGGGTCTGTCTTGCAACGTTATCAAAGTGTCCGAAGGAATAGATTAAAATAACTCGATCTGTCTGCTGCAGCGTTGAAAAAGATGCTAACGCCGGGACGATCGGGATCAATCAGTCCCGCGGAGATCGGCAATGTACCGGACACGAAGGATCCTGGGGCAACAGGAAATGGTTCGGGAACTTACATGCGTGGTGCGCGCAGCCCGGGCTCCTACGAGGGCGACGACAGGGCGAAAGAGTTCCTTTCGACCGGAAGAGCCGGAAGGAGGAATGCCCTGACGGAGATTTTGGGCCGCCACGCTGAACCTGCGATGTTGGATCTGCCGGATCGATTCGAAGAGCTTTCCATGGAGACAGGTTAGTCATACGACAAATATACTTAAACGTAAGCTCGTGGAAGCACCCGAACACCTGCAGACACCGCATTTAATATCGTTCCTTTCTTTTGATCTTTCATTTTTATCGTTGCTACTTTTAATTTATTACACACGTAAGAAGCCACGTCCAAAGGGAATTTCTTGGCGATGCACACGGTGGATAAAAATCGAAATAATCATGGTTCGATTTCGGTCTTGTAAAAATCTGGTCTTTTGAAAATTAGCACGCGCCAAAAATCCTGTGAAATTTGCCGAACCGAACGAGCCTTCGCTTCGGAACTCTAAAATTGTCTTCCTTGCCTCAGCCACCTCCTCCAGGAGTCATCCTTCTGATCGACAGTCTTCAAGGTTGCTGATTGCCCCGCTTCTCTAAAAAACAAGGCCCAATCGGCACATCTCAGAGATCTCGCGTTTCTCTCGTAGAAATTTCGTAATAATTGCTGGAGCAGGTGTGAGGTGATTCGAGGAATCATCGAAGGTGGCCTCTCCGGTGACTGTGAGAAAATTCCTTCGAGTCTGAAGAATTGTGACGCCAATGCTTGACGCCAATGCTTGACGCCGGTCGAGACCCTTCAGAATCCTTAATTTATGGCACGGCTGTGTGTGGCAAGAACCGAAGCGACCTTTCTACGTGCGAAGTATCTGTTCAATCTGTGCAATCGCCCAGGGACTCCAAACTAAACGCCACAGCCGTGACATAAAGCGTATCGCTAACAGCTACGATAAATTTCGACGTATCGTTCGTTGTGCCAAGTATTTGCAAGATATCGGAAGAAGGGCTGTTTGAATTTGTTTATCGATAATAACGCGACACTTGGAAAAAGTATATAATCTTTTTAGATTGTTTTAATTCTTATTCGTTTTATGGATCTTTGTTCGAAACGAGCACCATAGTACGCTGGTACTCGCTTGTATTATCGTTAAATCAAGGCCGATTCTGCCATTTTCTTAATATTCAGATGCTCTGGCCTTCGCTCGCTTACTATGCATGAGCCTTTATTACTCTTGACATAATGTAAAGTTACACTCTAATCAGAAATAATGGACGTAAGAAGAATGGCGATATTTCCTGTTTCACTACGGCGGAACGTGAACATGCTCTATTTTTAACCAGCATCGTTCCTCATCGAATCTCTAATTTTATTTAACGTGCAATTCATAATCCTATGTAATTCTAATTAGTTACGTAATGGTTATGGATAGTTTTGTAATTCTAATTGTAACTAGCAAAATGTGTTCCACGTTATAAAATGACTAGAAATTAAACTTTATTTTCATTCTCACACACTTCCTTTCTGAAAATTGCAATTTGTCTCGGAGACATTCGGCAATTCTTATTTTTCTCCGATAACACATAGATATTTTCCCAGCAGTCTGTACCGTTTCTTACATCGATCTCAATTAATCGTGTAGTTAATAATATGATTAATAATTCGACGTGTTTCCTGTGTAATCTCCTCAAGATAGATTGGCTGTATAGATCGTTCGCTACAGCGTTTCGATGATCGGACAGTCTCTTTCTCAACCAGTTAGTTCTGTTCTGTAGCTTTCTCCGAAGGTCTTCGCAAATCTTGAGTTTCCCCCAACAATTTGAATCGTTCATTGACATCGCGTATCACATGCTAACGTTGCCCCTGTGTCGCCATACTCAACAGGACGTACTTGATACGACGAAATATATTTCGTCTTAGCCGGTTAAGAGACTAATCATCTGACTCTGACGAATTAGTTGCAGGTCAATCGAGCAGTGGTGGGCAAGATCCGAATTCGCCAAGCACCTCGAAACAACAGGGTTGACACAGCCCCTGGTTTCGTTCTATGAATACCTCGGTCGCAACATCGACGGAATATGCATTGATGGGAAACGCAGCAGCAACAAAAGAACTGGTTGTTTGAAGTTGCACGAGAAAGGAGTTGCTGAAACACACAGCATCGGGCCGTCACTCGATGTCACGCTCGGCCTCAAACTTCACGCATCGTTTATCTTGTCGTTACGTTGGCGAATGCGCCGGTGTGGTTGCTCCTCGAAAGCCAGCTGCACGTGTGCGCTACTGTAGGCATGTGATTTAACGCGAGTGTGGAGAGTACGCTATTGGAAACGAGCGTTGCAGCTCGTGTTGTTAGTAACGAACAGAGACATATTCACAATATGCATTGAAATAGCCACGATTAGTTAGCAAGTTTGATATTATTGAAGCAGCAACGTCGCAGACAATTTAGCAGCTCTTGCGACGTGTCGTTAATAAAAGTAGGCGACGCGCTCTGGAAAAAAGAGAGCACTGCGAGAAAATGGTTTTTCCAGGCAAACGCGTTTAGAATTACACGCTTTACAGTGGCGGATGAACGAATATTTCTTTTTTTTTTATTGCAAGTGCATTCTCAAGTTGCACCAACTCCAAAGTTATTAGAGCGACCACTGTGAGAATAGTCAGTGGGAGAAACGAGTATGCGCTTTGCCAGGATCTTCTTTTTGTGACATGTTTGCTGCATTTCATAAATCGTGTTGCGCTCTTTTCACGCTGTACTTGCGACAAAGTAGGATAAAGTCTGTCTTCAGCTGTTTCACGGCTTTCCAGGAAGAAAAGAGCGAATGAAGACGCCTCTTCCTCCTGTCGAGAAAAATAGTCGATTTTCTCATTTCCTAAAGATGTTTCGTAACTTGTATTAATGTAATAAACAGACTGCGAACTTTCGTGCATTTTTACATCTTTATGAATGGAACTAAAGAAATGGACCTTTTTGCTTCGTCTCTACTGAATATTAGAGTAAATATCTTGCGTTGGATATTTAACATACTTTTGGATATACGCGTCAAAATAAATGCACAAAAATCCGCAGTCTGATAATAAATAATCGCCCACTCTTTCGTTATCGGTAAATGACTAATTGTGAATTGCGAAGTCAATAATTGTTCTAGAAAATCGAGGTTGTCTCGTTGCACGTGTAGTTCTGTCCTATAAAAAAACATGAAAATGTCGAGATAGATCTCGTCGCACCTTAATCTCTTTCTACCAGAGCACGTCGTGTACGCGTGCGTACAGCTCGAGAATCGCACGATGGGAAACACTTGCTGTCTGTCTCGCGGAATAAATCTTTCATGTCGTGACGTCGTGAATGTTGTGTGCCGATAGGTCAGCGTGTTTGTACGTGTGTACGCCTCCATGGGCACCTTGTGAATTGCGAATATGGTACACAGAAACGAGTATGATCCTTTGTAGAAATTTGTCAGGTTCTGTTACCACTGAAGATATCTTACAAATTCTCGGTCTGTTTCCTTTTCTTTTTTTGCATCGTGGTACGCGTAAATATCATACATTTAGGAATTAAAAGTTTGATATGAGGATGTGCAGTTTTCTACAAATATTCATTATACAAGCATTGGCCTATTGACAAACACACGCGCAGAGATATATTTTTATTTATGATCAGAAATCATGTTATGTATTCAAAATTTGCAATGCGAAATAAGTATTTTTTGATATTCTCATATTTTTACAAATGCGTGTGATTTGTTACATGCCTAAAGATTATTTATAACGCTTAGTAATTTAATTATGGCAACGAAATTGTCTTGCACAGTAATTAACTCTAGTTGTGCTTTGAATACATCCATGAAGTACTGTAGCAATACAAACAGAATTATCTCCATCTTAAATCATTTTCCCAGGATTTTCAATTTAACACAATTTATGTTATATTAATATTCATTTACAGCAATGCTGTTTAATCTCGTACCACAAAACTGTTAATGTGAAACAAGATCATCAACAGACTTGCATAAATACAAGATGCTCCATTGTATTTAATTTGTGAAAATATCGATGAAGTCATTAATGGGTCTAAGAAATATACTGCTGGTCAAGATAGAAAATTAAAAATAGGTCTTTTCTTCTGAGAATGTTTCCAGAATTCAAGGATAATCTCCTTAACCGCGACTATATTCTCTGCGCTGTTAATATTGTGGAGAACAGTGTATATTACAGTTGTCCTAATTAAATTACACTGTAATTACATTGTACTTGAATTGCGTAACGCAAACTTTTCATTTAGTTCGATTTGTAATCACAAATTACTTTAATCACGAGTGTAATTGAATTATTTTGCAATTATAATTCTCGGAGCGATTCAATTGTAATTTCGCACAACTCTGATGCAAATTACTTATTTTAATGTTTAAACTTCGTTATTCTTAGTTGCAAATAATCGATAATTAAATTAATGACGAATATAGTAATTAATGAACATGGAATAGTAATTATGGAAGAACTTCAATTGTTTAATAATATTAAAATTTCTGTCGAAAATAATGTACAGTACGTTAATTGTGTACAAAATACGTAATTCTTAGCTATGTCAATATAAGGGCTTGTACAGATGATACTGAGAATAATGTATCCTTGAATTACCGAATTGTAAATATATGTATGTACTGCGAGCGGTGTTGGGCATTATTGAATTATTTAAATAAGAAATTTCGTTCTTATTCGCAACTAAAATGTTATTTCAATTTCTTATTTGTTATTTCATAGGTAAATGAAATTTTGCCCAGCACCGTATACGCGGCAGAATGTTTAGCACGTAACGAGAAATGACTGACGAATGATCTCCTGTAAAGAAACTGTTTTTTAGCGTTATGCTATTTTATCGCGTAAGACGTAAAATTTTAACGCTATGAGTAATGATATTGTTTCACGTATATCGAATTTTTGCTACAATTTAAATACGATAAACTTATGTATGTATGTATATTGTTACTAAATAAGGCGAGGCACACAAGTAAACAGCATCGAGCTCCTAAGAGTATTTGTGTATGTAACTGGTAATTAATCTAAGGGATAAATATAACGTGTAAGTAATAGAAAATTGATTCCAACTCGAAGCTTGTAATAATGTTTTACATTTTAATTGTACCGGTGAGAGGAAAGTTCAATTTATGTAACTTATACATAATTTAATCCAATAATTATTCGAAATGTATCTTCTTAAGATCGCTATAGACGTTGAAACACGTTGCGATGCTTAGAGTTCATAAAATCTGCATCAGTTTTCGGCTTACCTCCGCATTACCGACTCTTCTCAATGTACCAACGTTGAAACACGTGTCTGAAAAAAATGTTTGATTCTATTCCGATAGGAGGTATGTTGGTTATAGAAAATACAAAATTTAAGAAAAGCAGAAATGGCCAAGAAGATGGTTAATCGCATGATTCTGCTTTTCGACCGCATCAACTTCGTCCAACGATCGACGAACGAAATACAACGACGAGGGTATACCGTAAATTACATTCAATGTCGGTGCTGCCCTCTATACGTTGAAATTTGCATTCCAAATAGGATCTACCTTACCAACTAACACGGGATTGTGATTGCTGCACCGATATAAGTTGCTTCTGATGCCGATACGATGTAATCACGAGACCTAAATGTCGGTACATGCACCGCAACATGTTTTAACGCGCATAGAAATCTTCACGAGATACGTTCTTCGAGGTTAATCTCATGAAGATACCAGCGAACGATTTTTACACGAATGTTTGTATTTCGCTTTGGATATCAATAACAGTCCCAATTATCAGCTCCGTTTTATTTTTTTAGGTGCTTGGAAAATCTCTGAACATTTTTGTGAAGCCCTACGAATGTACGCCGCATTATCTACAAAATGTCAAGAGGACAAATTGATCATCGTACTAGTTAACATTATGAAATTTTGAAGAAAATTTTGATAATAATTGATGGGATTGAAACTTAGGATAGCGTTAGTTAATGACTGAAAAGGTACTAATTGCGGTTTGTTTGGATGAGAGTCCAAATTATGTTTTGTATCGATGGCGCCCTCTACACGTTGAAAGCCGCGTGTCTACGAAGCTTTGCTCACCAACTAAGACGGAAAGCATCGATAAAAGTTGCTGTTTGATGGTGATTCGCCGATACCAAACTACATGCATCGTAACATGTAATCACGAGACCTAAGTGTCGATGCATGCGCCGCAACGTGGTTCAACGTGTATAGAGGCCTTTAGCGATAAGGACACGAGCACAGATAACGGTCTATGATACGACCACACTATTATTAATAAATAATAAATGTCGATCGATGAAAAATCTTGTGGAAACATGTACAAGCATGTACAATAACGGCCTTCGCGATTAAGTTCATTATTTAAAACTACTGTGTCTAGCGAATAAACACGATTGTAACAATGTATGCCACTCGTATATGGGAACAGAACATAAATATAATTCGTATGTGTGATTCGGCCGACACCTTGTTTCATCCCACTTTTGCTTTTTTCTCCAATTGCTCTTCTATGATAACCATCTTGACTTTGAAAGCAGCTACAATTATTCAGCAAACAAACCCGAGTGCATGTACAGGATGCAACAAAACATGTGGAACCTATTTCGCGGCCTGAAAGACAATGGAAAATGTTCCTATAAAAATAAATATGTTGTCTGCTTTCGTCTAATGTCTTACTGTCAGAATTGATACACCATAGTCCTCCTGTTAATTTGAAAGAATCTTCTTTACTCTACCTGTTGCTTAACAAATAAACGAACTGAAGGCGATGAATTATTTGTTCATTTGTCGACACAGGAATGTCGTTGAAAAGTGTTTGTTGAAAAGCTTGCTCTAGTTTCAACCCTAGCGTGTCGGCATTTTTAATAAGTTTGCTCTGCTTATTTTAACATTCGCTAAATCTCATAGATAAATACAGATAGGCCACCTGTTTACATGAACATTTTTCATTGTTTGTTTTAGCTGTACAATCAGCTCCCCAATGTTCTGCTATACCCCGTGAAACCATTCCACCCAGAGAACCATTTTTAAAGCAATCGCCGCCTGACGACTCTTCACGCAACATGAATATTTGATCGGAATATGACTGCTAATTGTATCCTGGAAATGAAATGTAATTTGCTGACACTAGGGGCTCGGTGATAATCTTCTATGATTTACATATATACATACATACACGTGAAGCGTAAAACATGGATTTTTGTGGCAGATAAACATTCGAGGAAAATGTAATCACAATTTGCAGGAGTAGTGCTTGAGCAATTCTATTGCTTTAAGGTTTTCTATGAAAATGATGTTATCGAAAAGTCGTAACAGCGATACTATTTCCAACTCGTACCTTTCGTATTAATTAACGTCGTTCATGTTTGTTCATTATGCCTACAGTAGAAGAAGAAATTTCAAAGTTGCAATCTTCTGGAGGACACAATACATGGTGCGGTGCGTTTATTGGTATCCAAGGCTACAAAGAGAAGGATATTAAAGTGGGTCGGAATTGCGAGACAAGGTCCACATACGCGCCCCTTTTCATTGCAAGCAAATGCAAGCGGCGTGACAATGGAAAAAATTCTGTTTACACAGCCTGTCAGCTTGTCGTTTGTTCGCCTATGTGTACGGAATACTACTGACATGAAAGAGAAACCGAAGCACCGAGTCTCTACGTCGCGATGAATAAACATCGTTAGAGCTTGTACGAAACTACAAATGATTTTGATTTGTTTTTGTTTCGTCGCGATATTTACCATTATTTACTAGTATTTACTTTCAGTTTATGTTGGATCATAGAAAAACGCGGCTGTCGATTCCAGAATGAAGCGTGATCGCAACCCAAATTTAATCGGAGCATTCTGCGAGTATTTTGGAAACTAAGCAGCGATCCTGCGCGTGGAAGAAAAATATTCAAAATGTTGACCTTGGCGATATATTTCAAGGCCATCGAAATTTCCTGCTCCGCGTAATTACCAAGAATTATGCATAATTAATAGGAGAATATGGCAGGCGATGATTTTGTGGATAATCTAAGACACCACTTAATAAGCACGTGTCCTCCCAATTTTTCGTTTTCGTTTCTAATTAACGACAAAGGGGTCGATTCATTCCACTGATCTACTGTAGCACGCGAACTTCGACGTAGAACACGTGTGTTAAATTAAACGAAAAATATTCTAAAATTCTAAAAACTTCGATACGTTTGAGCACGACTTTGCAATTCCAGTCACTTCTTTAGGATTTTCCTTCATTTTCCTGACTTTAATGTTTACATTGCATTGGCTGCACATTGACTGGTCTTCTTTTCTTTTCAACAACTAAACGCGCGTAAAAGCTCGTACGTCCGACCATCAGTCCAGTCAAAACTGTTTACAAAGTACACAGAGGTAAAATGTAATTTGTGGTTTCGTAATCAGCGTGTAATGTAGCACGGAAATATTGTATTTCTAACATAGTGTACACGTATACAGGTATTCCTGATAGATCATCTTCAAATAAATATCATGTTGTCACGAAGCGACTTCTGGATCTCCGTCAAGCTTGCTATTTTTATGTTAATGCGAAAGGTTTACGTTCAATTAAACGAAGAATGATTCATCAGAAGGCAAAAGTATGAATATTCGCGTTAGATTCAAGGATATGTAAAAGAGTATGTAAAGCATAATTCAGATAGCTTGGGAAGATTAATACAATGAACGTTGCTTGCTTCTCGCGACTTAACTCATGTCCGCTATTATCAAGATAATTAATGTTTTATTTTCCTCTTTTAATGGAACCTCGCTATCTTTCCTGTGTTAGAACGAACGTGAAACTAAATTTAACCGCGCCACGTATTTAATGTAACTTGGAGCTTACGTTTACTTCTCATTTAAAAAGGATGAAATATTATAATTTCTGAACTAACGTAGGTATAAAAGGAAAGTCGAACAGGTAAAAAGAGGTAAATGGGTAGTCGGTATTTCGTCGTGTTCTCTTTACAAAATTGCCTTATTCCACGTTTGTCTTATTAAAGTTCCTTCGCATCGGCGTCTGAGTCATTAGCTACGTGTACTGTGCTGATTAGTGACAATTTGAGCTTGTCAAAAAAGGCTCCTCAGTGTTCTTCGTATTACCAAAGCATTCTTATGGCGTTTTGGCAAGTGTGTCCCGGTTTCGCGAGGTTCCTCCACAAAAGATCGACGCGCTTTCAAGAGCCAGAAGACATTGGCACGCGTTGCAACCGGATGGAGGTTTCGCGAGTAAGTTTCGCGTGGCCAATCTGCATCCTGTTGAAAATGATTCGGTCTCTTCTATCGAAGGATCTTCCCACCGCGTCCAAACTGTTGGTGAGTGTTCTCAGCGTTCCACCTGTGATTCCACGCCTGTTCGACGTACGTCGTTATCGCCTCTTCAAAATCTTGCTACGATATCGATGCAGCGTTTGATGCAGGAACATGTATCGCCTCTTTGGTCGCCAATTGGCAAATTTTTCTTATCATTTTTTATCTGCTTTCACGCTACTGCCAATTTTCATTAGGACGATTCTTCAAGATCGATTGGGATTTTTAAGCCCCCTCGTATATCCTCATCTCTGAGATATCATGGTGCATCCACTGCCATTCTTAGGATTTTTCCAATTTTTTCCATCACTTTTATCTTTGCTATTTGACTTTCCGCTGCCGTGCCCCATAACGGTGTCCCATAAGTCCAGACAGGTTTCATTAACGGTTCTTAGGTTATCAGTTTGTCGTCTAATCTGGGAAAATGTTTTCTTATAAATTGGAACGAGATATTTCTTCATCGCTGAGTCGATTGTGAGGGACGTTGAAACGCTTCTCAGGCACAAAGTGTTAAGAAAGCTCTCGTAATAACTCACAGACATGAAGTTTTACATAAATACCTGTAGCATAAAAATAGAAGCATATTTCTATGAAAATTATTTATTAGCATGTGTGTGTAGTATTCTAGATGATGGAAGGCTGATCAACGATCGGCAGCGAACGTGTTAAACGGCACAACTCTCTCACGCATTCCTTCGAAACGATGGGACAGCAAAGATATGATTGATGCATCACTATACCTATGAATACAGTAACAAATTATTAAAGATTTAAGTAGACAGTAGGGAAACAAGAAACGAGGAAAACGTCGCTCGACGTTTCTTTTCAGAATCAAGCTATTAATATGTAATTGTGCCAGCGACTATGAAAGTAACATTAAATGAAAATTGCCTTTTTGTCGATAAACGCTGCCTAAAGAGAAAAACGTTGCATCCAAATATATATATATATATGGACAATATATTAATTTTACAAAACAGCAAAATAGAATTATGAAATTTGATAGAATCTACGTTTAACGAACAAACTATTTTAAATAAATTAAATTTCATTAAATTTCATTTACGTAAGAAGCTTTTTAAAGCGAAAAGAGTAGTAAAATTGATTGATCTCGAGGTTCACGGTAGAATAAAATTGTATTACATAGTTTGACGACTTCTATACTGTACAAGGGAACCGTGTACAACTGTCGAATTTTATTAAGTTTGCTTTGTACGGTACATTCCATATTAAAATATAAAATCTACCACTATCTTTTCATAAAAAGGGAGGGTTTCCTTGTTTTATCAAATACAGATCCACACACTCGAATTTGTGTCAGTCATCATCCTTCCTTATCTACGATATTAACTTTCCAATAGAGGGATTTCATATCGAACAGATCACACGTGAAACGATGAAATAATGATTGATGATGAGAAACACGATGAATCGATAATTTTCCTTAAAAACACTGAATTGCCAATTAACGTTATCGGTGCAGCGTCTAACGTAATGGACAGTGGCATTCGGAGGCGTGAGAATAGAGCTAAGCAAGGAATTTGCATCAATTAAATGTGAAGGTAACAACTCCATGTTTCTTCCTTTTGCTCACCTGATAGTCGATCGAATATCGAGTCTTCGATGAAGTGAGGAGCAGACGATACGCGAATTAGTGCGATAGCGTTGCAATTCTGTCTGAAAGTTGAAGAGGAACGAGCAGGATCGAAGATGTAAAATTTCTGCTCGAGGAGGAATTCTCGTTAGATTAGGAAACAAGAAATTCAAAGAAAATGCGGAAGTTGAGTACCCTCGCTGGGACGAGCGAGCGTATCCAGCACTGTTTGCAGCGAGCCTGTCGAACCTCCAGGAGCAGATGATAGGCGAATTAGTCCAGCAGTGTGGCGATTCTGTCTGGAAACTGAGGAGCAGCGAGCAACATCAGCCGAAACGGGGATGTAATTGCTGCGCAGAAGCAGATGATAATGCCAATTAGCGCAGCGGTGTGTAGCGATTCCGTCTGGAAACTGAAGAACGGTGGCGAACATCAGGCAAGCTGAAGATGTGATTTCTGTAATTTGTAATTTCTGTAATCGTGGAATTTGTGTAATATCAACGAAACGCGAAGGAAGATCGTGACCGGGGAAAGTCGGAAAGTTGAGTACCCGCAACTGGGTAGGATAAGCGAGCATCGAGCACTATTTACGACGAGTGTGTCAAATGTCCGCCCATACATAGACCTACACAGCCAGTAGTGCATATCTGTTATTTCTCTGTCATAGTTTATACACCACCTATATGTATAAACTATGAGATATATAGTTCGTGCCAGCGGCTCGTATATCTTTCAGTTCATTTCCTGACACGTTCCACACAACCAAGGGAGTAACATTTGTCATGTGATACCCTGCGTTTGTAATCCTCCCCTTTTAATTTTTCCACAATTTCTCGATTATACGTAGCACAGTTGCAACGATCGTAACCCAATTAGTCGGCTTTTACAACTCTGTCGTGTCATATTGTACGTAACGCGCGCGTATTCGTCGTGTTTCGCTTACTGTATGGTGTTTGCTCGTTGTTTAGCTCCGCTTTTTAATTAACTACACCTTTTAACGTGTCCTGTACTGGCCCTCCGTTTTCTTTCACCTATATAAATATGTTTGGCGGTGGTAAAGTGTCTGCAATGGTATTTACAATGGCTGGCTAATATCGTACACGTTGGAATTGCAGTTAGTGCGGATCGGTGGCATACGTATCGTGTGAGATGTATGTTTTTTGACGAAATGTTATGAATAAAATGTCGAATTACGATAATACAGGGAAAAAAGTAAACGGGATGCGGCCGCTGAATTTACCATCCGTGAAATATCAGAACGCATTATTGATCAATGTTAGGTAAGTATTTGCAACATTGTATATTTATTAAACATCGACTAGTACGATCGTATTTGTTGTCTTTTATTCATTATTAATTTGCGCCAATTAAACGTAATACTATCAGTTGTAATTTTTAAACATTATTAAATATAGGAGTTAAGACGTGAAGGGAAATTTCTCTTTAACTTTAGATTATGAAATAATATTCTATTAAAAATTTATATATTATATTATAATTGTAATAATAATGTTAATAGTGTAACATTGTACGTAATAATAATATTGTACGTAATTATTTATATTAATTATATTAATTTTACTAATCTAATATAATATTAAGAAATGTACATTGTCAAGGAATTTTCAACATTGTCAGCTAATTTTTTCGCAGTTTTATCCGCCTTTATCATTTTCTAAAAAAACTTCCACCCATTATATAATATTCCTATAGATTTCTAGAATCATTTGATCTATCGTTTCCGGGAACTATTACCAGACGCTTCGTTCGTTTAATCTCTTTACCAACATCTAGGAAAACGCACTGTTTCTCATCAAATGTATTTTTACCTTTGCTTTGGAGTCCCTTTCACATCGTTAAGTACGCTGCAATAAATTTTGTACGCTTGTACAATAAATTTTAACGTTGCGAAAGCAAACAAGTGGCGTTAAAAAGTGCCAATTTTTCCTCCATTTTTCGTTACATATTCTTGTAGCTGACGCTCTGCAAACCCAGAGTCTTTTACATCGTCCACTATCGAGACACGAACTTTACGATCGTGTTGCATCCATATCGTAGCAACGATTATTAATTTATTCATAATTCACGAAAATTGTGCTAGTCGTTCCGACGATATCGCAAGAATATGAAGAAAAAGAATGTCACAAGGGGGACGTGAATATTAAAAAAGGTTTCAACAATACGAATCCTGCTTGCCTATACCAAGACGAGCAAGAAAGCAGAATAAATCGCTTCTTTGTCGGGGATTTTTACAATTGCTAACACTCGCGTTAGCCCCATTGAGACGAACAAACTTTTCAATGGTTGTTCAACCGGACGTTTATTGAGTTTCCTAGAACTGTCTATAAAACAACCTCCGCCTATCCTTTGACGTATGATAAAGCTCGGAAATAACGAGTTTATCTTCTGTTCACCATGCGATCCTTCGGCGTGCACACCGTCGATCGCGACGCCTCGCGCAGAAGGTTTTTATCATTTTTATCGTGATCGCCAACACGGTCAAACATTCAACGTGAATCTATCACGCTTCGATTAATTTCGCTTTTTTAATAAGTCGCTTCTTTACGTGGACGGGATATCTGTGTTACTCTGTTGTGTCAAGTGCTGTTCGATCGACTCGAGTGAATGTGAAATTTACGATTTAATATCGGAACTATCTATTTTTGATACTATTGTTATCATCGTGTTAGACTTTGCTCCGTTACAAGCTTAGATAACAAGTGGCTTGCAGATAGAAGTAAGAAAGTAATAATTTTACAAAAGTATACGAGTAGATATGTAAACGTCTATGATATATATTGTTTCACCAATTTGCTTCCAAGGAATGTTCATCTATGATGTTTTCCAATTACGTTTGAAACAGAGATACAACCAAGCATCATTGTCAGAATCAGCGCGTATAGTCGATGCTGTATTTGTTACTAACGCGAGTAACGAAATTTTCAGGTCACCCAAGAGTAGCTCGCAGTTTGGCAAATTGGACAATCTGAAGACGGAGATAGACACTATCGGAAGTAAATTTTAAGCATTGCTTATATAACAAAAAAAACCTATGATCGAGCGCGGGTCGAACGAATCTCGAATCGAACTTACAAAATAAATTTTCAGTGTCGGAGCCGGTAGCAGCTTCCGTCAGCGCCTTCAACCCAAAGACTGACAGCTTACACGCGTCTATGAGGCCGATCATCATGTTGGCGCAATGCTTCTCCTTGTTCCCTGTGTCCGGGATTAACAACTCCGATGCATCGTACCTCAGGTAATTTCTGATTAGAAATGAGGCGTCGTATCCGTGATAGTTGTAGCTGTGGTTGTGTGGTCGTCGATAACGCTGGTTGTTGGTAAGCTGGTTGGGCCTGGTCCAGCGGGTAGTTGTCGGCTGAGGGCTGTAGATGTCGCTGCTGATTTTTCTTCTATTTCCTTGTGCACGGAAATAAAATCGGACTACGGGCGCCGGGAATCGAACCCGGGTCCCGAACGTTCGAAACCTAAGACGCTAACAACTTTTTTTTTTTTTTTGTAGATGTTTATTTTTACCAGAATTACATTATACAGTATTTGTTAGTTCGCAATAAACGGCGAACTTCTGTTGTGGGTTATTTAGGCATACGTACCGATACGTGACGGCACGGCGTAGCCCTACTATATTTCATTATTATTCTATTTTTTGCATTTTATACTATGCTTATCCTATGGAAAGACGCTAACAACTGCGCCACGTGTCCGCTCTATGGTTAGAGCCGAGTGGCGGTATTTGACTTGTCGAGTGCCGCTACAGAAACTCCATGTGTTCTCCACGATTGTGACCATTGCGCCCATTGTGCCTCTAACTTATGAGATAGCCGGGTAGACAACAATTGGATCCCTTTGAGATCATCCACGTAGATTTCACCGACACCAAACTTGATTAAAAGTTTGTTGAAAAAGAATTTCACGTGTGATAGCAATTTATTCGTATTTTAGTCCCATAGCCTGTTACAGGCTATAGTAATATTCTTACGTTGAGCTCCTAGTTGCTACATTGTAGGGAATTGTATATATTCCAAGCAATCTCTTGAAATCGATAATCCTGAGCAATAGAGCTGAAACGAAACCTGAAATGAACGGATGGGCTGACATCTTTCAGATTGTTTCAACAGAATTGAAATCATTTTTACTTACAAGATTATTTCAAATATTTGGCACAATTTGGATACGTAATGTTACTCGAAAAGTACAAATGGCTGAAGAAACATTAACTACGATTATTAACGCGATTCTCCTTACGTCTAGGTTCACCTGGCGCAGCCCGAAATTTGCATATTGTGTGATGTCAATTTTTGGTTCGTCGGTGATGACGATATTTAACATTTTGAGAATAGTTGCGACCGGAGTAAATTCCACGAAAATGAGTAAGATCTTTCAAGATATTTTACATTTACGTAAAAACAACCCTATAGCAATTACGCTGCTGATTAAGAGGAAGTATAACGTGCTTTATTTAAGTTTTATTCTACGAGTGTTCTATATCGTCAAGTTTTTGTATTAACATTCAGACATTTTAAGTTACTACTATCAATAAAAATTTATTACACAAGTAAAATTTTTGGATCGAAGATTTCCATTCGTTATCTAGTAGATTTATGAAACATCGCGTGTTTGAAAAATATATTTAGAAAGTGGAAGAAGGAAAAAGCAGCACAGGAGGATCATTTTTACGTTCCATATCCTCGACTGAAATTTTAAACAACAACTTATGTATATCAATGCAGAAACTAAGAAAAGCTTTTCACCAAAAACGCCATGTGACATCAAAGGGCAACGATGATTAATGCATCCATGCTTTTCCTTCTTTTTGTTATTTTTAAAAAATACAGCAATGAAAAGAAAGATGAGATTAAAAGTACAACGTAAAAACAATCTCACTGCAATTGGTGTAATTAAATCGTTGCTAAAGGGTTGGTTTATCTCATTGTTAACTCTCCTATGGTGTTCATGAAAAAATACTTGTGTGCCTCCAACTCTTTCAACTCAAAACTTCGTTCAAATGTTCTAAGTTATTTACATATAAAAATTTGGAACTATTTCACTAAAATTTGGCAGAAAAAGATCACGTTGGTTTAAAAACACGACTGGTTCATATGTAAATAATGTGATAAATCCGAACACAATAGGTGGATTAAATTCATTATTTATACATTATTATAACATAATTATTATAGCATTAATCATTACAACATAAGTAATATATTTTATTGTTTATTTACGTAAGCCACGTTCGTATTCAATGGGACGAATTTGATCGCTTCGTTGCTGTTCCTAAAGTTGTCGATCCAGTGGCCCTGTTTGATGGTAACTTGGGAGAAACTTGAGAAAGAGCTTTCGTACAGGCATAGAAAAATCTCGAGAATCACCCTGGCCACGAAATTTAGTATCGTGACCATAGTAGTGATGATGATTGCATTAGGTAAGTGACACTCTTATCGTTATTTTATTCATTTACTTATTCATAGTTTGTGCAATCCTCCAAACCAGTGCTTCAAAGTCTCCAAGTTTCTCTCGCATAAAATGTACCTTTCTTTTGCTTCTTTTTCCCAAAATCTGTTTTATTTATTCTGCTGTACCGTTTTTGATCCCTTGACACTTGCTCGTCTCTTTCTTTCACAGTTCCTGTTCTGTGACTACGATTTTTCTAATATTCGTTCTGCTTTCTTTCTTTTAATCGATGCACTGCGATTTGCTGTTACAGTTGAACACGGTTTGTCGATAGTCTACGGCTACATCCAAGCTAAAGAGTGCGCCGCACATAGAGCAGAAGAGGATATACTTGGTGTGTATTTCCAGATGCAGTTTCCACAGGTAACACCTATTTCTCTTGTTATCAACTTTCTTCCCAACAAATTGATAGTTTTTTTTTTTTTTTTTAGAAGGTGCCGTGTTTTGTTATTATTTTTTATTCCCACAAAAGTTCCATCTACGAAAGCTGAAGAGCTTTCAACCATCCTATGGTACTCTAATCCACGTTTTTATTTCCTTATATTTACCATATTCTGCACTACTTCGTTCCTGTATATTTCTTATCACCACTTTCACCTTCCTGCTAATTTTTCGAATAACATATTATTGTTACATATTATTCATACAACTCGCTTACATTAGATATGCAAATGCATAATCCAAAATTTTCATTGAAACTCGATCAGTCGAAAACATTCTAAATAGAAACGTGTGTTGGCCAGATATTTTCTAGGATACAGTACAGTTTGTGGAAAGGAATATTGGTGGACATCTGCAATATTCTCAGTACCTTCTCGTGGAATTTTGTCGATCTGTTTCTCATCCTTATCAGCATCGCCTTGACAGATCAGTTTCGTCAACTAAACAGTCGTTTGAATTCTATAAGGGGCAAGGTAAGTGACTGCAAATATTCTCCTATACAGTATAATCAAGTATTTCATCGTTAAGTTAAGTGTTCACTCGGGTTAAGTGCCTTATTATTTGAAAGAGATCAATAAATATTTCACGTAATTAAGTAATTGTTGTTATTTTGCAGATTACAGAATATCATTCGATAGAAAATTACGCGAGATATCGTATATATATTGTTGATCGTTATTATGTTGTTAACTGAATTAAGTAGCGCAGAAAATATTACAGTTTTTAATAACGAATGTTGGTCCTTAGCATCATTTCATTGTTAAGGCAATGCCCGAATGGTGGTGGGCCGAGGCAAGGAGTGAATATAATCACTTGGCAACGCTAACGAGGCAACTGGACTCCCATATCTCCGTTATGGTTCTCCTCTCTTTCGCTACCGATCTGTATTTCATCTGCATACAACTGCTTTTCTCTTTCACGTATGCACGACAAAATCTCATTCTTTCATATTATCGCACGTTCAATATGCAACGACATTGTTCTGCGGCAGCATATCCTAACTAAATATCGAACATTTAAAAAGCAGTCCGATGCGAGGCATTATCGAGAAAATCTACTTCGGCTTTTCCTTTGGATTCCTGTTGGCGAGAACGACAGTGGTCTCCCTGTGTGCCGCAACGATTCACGACGAGTCGTTACTCCCGGCCCCGATCTTATACAGCGTTTCTGGAAGCAGTTTCTCAACGGAAGTAAGATTTCCATTCTATCTGTCTCTACAATGAAAATTTTGTTCACGAAAATATTGGGCCGGTGCAAAAGTTCGTGCACGATCCCAAATCGTCGATCGTCGCTAAAGTATTTGTCTGCGAACCACTTCTCTTGCCTGTACGTTTCGTTGTCGTAGTATCAAACTTCTGTAGTCCACTGCAGCTAGCTGCGTAGCTTGTCTCGCTCTTCTCTCCAGAAATCGCTACCTTCCTCCTAGTTTTCGCGTCTAGCTAGGAAATTTTCGCTTCCTCTTGCTCCCCTTTCCTCCAAGCACCTCGGTCTGTCTGTACATCTTACGCATTTGTGTAATTCATTGTACATATAGAAACTATAATCACCTAAACCTGAAGTCGCTGTAATCAACGCTTGTGTTTTGTTGCCTCTGCTTTCCGCGTCTTTATTATATCCTTCTCGTCAATCTCTTCCCTTTCTGTGCCTAATTGCTTGTATATCCATACCTGTTCAAGTATTTGAAAGTCCGATCAACGAGTCGAGACAGCAGCTACAAGCAAAACGTTCACGTGCCGAAGGTAGTCGTTTGTTCGTACCAGGAACGATTTTTCGGTGGTCAAAATTCACAGTCAGTTTGCACAGAAAGTCTCAGCACGGAAAATCGCAGTATTTTTCTTCGTAAAACATAAATTGATCTAAAGTCCACTGTTGCTATCTAATGAGGAATAAAAGCATTACTAATTCTCTGAATAATTAACGATTCATCGTGAAATTTACAGTGCTCGACACGTTTCTTACCTTTATTATTATTATTATTATTATATCAGCCCCTTTAATTAACTTTCCATATCGTGCGTGTAATAATTTTGTCGTTTTCGTAGGTAATGAGATTCCTAGCACAAGTAACAACGGATAACATTTGCTTGACGGGCATGAAATTCTTCTCGGTGACCAGGGGCCTCGTATTAACAGTAAGTACAAAATATATAACGTAAAATAACGATTTTATGGTATAATAATATAACACATTTGTCACTCGTACAAGCTGTGTCCTGAGAATCAAAGACAGACGTGTATCGTATTCCATATAATTTATAAATAAACTGCGAATCTCGCAGAAGGCTGACCTGAATTATTTTGTTGCACAATTCCAAACACTTGTGAAAAACTTGTGAAAATCAGTTTCGCTTCGCGTGGATTTGATTCTCGTGCCACGTCTGACACCAACAATCACTAAAAAGATTATCGAATATCCAGCACGTGTTTGTTGGCGATAACAGCATTCACAAAATGATTGAAAATTTGTTTCAGGTAGCAGGAACCATAGTCACGTACGAATTGGTGCTGGTGCAGTTCAACACAACGCAGCAAAGTGAAGTGTCGAACAGTACCGTGTGCGAGGTGAAGTAACCGCGTTTTCAAACATCTTTCGACGCGCTTACAAGGAATTTCACCTAAATTATCGCCTTCCAGCCTTAACATCTTGCTTTACAATTTCCCATTATAAATATTCCCATATCTTAAGTAGCATAGCGCTTATTGCCTAAACTGCTGTATATAAGTGTACAGTGTGAAGAATGTCGGGCGACCTACACTTGTCCCAGAGATAAGTTGACACTGAAAACGAAATTTTTCTTCTACAAAGAAATGTTCTTCTCTGGAAATTGATATTAGATGGACCGCAGATTTTTATGCAAATTAAAATTTATAGGCAAACGCGATACTAGGAAATAGAGCTTAAGCGAAGATTTGTTTCCTCTGTTCAAAACTGTAAGGAGAATTTTACTCGAATGTCTCGTACGTTATTATTTATTATACTCATTTTCTGAATCTTTGTTTATCGTACGAACGCATAAAATTCTGCACATCTGGCGATAAATATCGTCTCCAAAAATCTGCAACTACACGCTAAATCTTACAACAACGTCGCTATTTCCATCGAAATTGAGAACAGCGAAGCATTATGAGACGAGACATCGTAACAAGATGTAAGTCTAGGCTCTGGACTAGATGATGAAGTCAACATCAGAATGGTTCTGCTTAAACGGTTTTCGTTAAATTTGGTAGATCGTTTATTTGCTTCAGATCATTGTATCATACTATTATTCTTGGATTTATTTTCCCTTTGATTTATTTTCATTCTTATTTTCTTTCTTTTCCTTTGCTTCAGGGCTAGATCAGGGCTTTTTAAACCACTGCCCAATACAGGGTCGCGTAACAGAATTATGGGGTCGTGAAAATTTTTGCAGCTGTCATACACCACTGAGACGAGACACGTAAGTCACCTCCCGTTGAAGGATCACGAGAAATTCGCCGAGTTATTAATCGACACAAGTATAAAACACCAGCTTTAGAAAGAAACGTTTCAGAGGGACTTTTGCTTGGAATTTAGCTTTGTCCTAGTAAGTGGTAATGCGTGGTAAAGTTAGAAACATAACAAGTAGTTGTTTAAAATTAAACTTCCTTCATTTATTATCGATTAATGTTTCATTTGTATATTTATTTTATCTACCTTTCTATGTATATAACTGGGATTGCGTCAAATTTTCCCGGGGCAAAATGTGGTGGCGAGTGGAAAAAGTTTAAGAAGCGCTGGGCTTGATAATTGAAAAATCACAATGTATATACATTGTACATACAATATAACATTTCAAGTAATTTACGCTTTATATTTCATATATGATTTAAGTTTTTAATTATAATGATTTATATTGTAGTAATTTATAGGAAAATTGTTCCGTGAGTGCTGCTTTGAAAACAGACTTTTGTACAGTTAATATGCGTTATATATAATTAACAATTTTCCTCCCTAAAAGTTAGGGAACGTCCATTTATCGAGTAACTTCTGATATATTTTTCTCATAGCTTCGCAACAGAGAGCAAAGTCTTTTTGCACAAAATAATGCTTCGTACATTGAATGAAACATTAACACAGGAAATAATAAGAGTATAATCTGAGTAGATAATAAAGGCATTACTCGATTGTTAATAGTGTCACGGAGTACTGAATAAACTGAATATATTATCTTGTAATATATAACGTTTCTCGAGTATAATTTTAGCACTGTTCGATGATAAGAATTGAAACGGATCATCTGGAATCATAGAGATAACATACAATCAATTAAATTGGGTAAGTACCAAATTATCACTGGTCGCGAAAACAAATTAAAAATTCTTGTTTTATGCATACCAATCAAAGAGCAGACGTTTACATCTCCGTTGGATTCGAGCAACTAAAAGATTAGTTAAAAATCAGTCGATACAGTTACAATAACAAAATTGTTACAGCCTCAAAATGTCCAATTATTTGTTCTAAGCACAGTGAAATTTGTTTTGAACAAATCAATTCGTAATTTGTCATAAGCAAATTAATCTGTAACTTAAACGAACTAAATATATAACGGAATAAAAAGTACAAAAATATAAGGTTCTTTAGGAATAAAGTAATTAATAAATGCTGTAGCATAGTAATGTAAAGCTTTTCAGTGGTAAAAATGTTATAATATAATGTATAATATTATCTATTATTATATGAACTATTATTCACTAAGTATTAAAATATACATATGTTTATATTAATACATAATATTACACATCTGCCAAAGATATTTGGCAGCCATAGGCTTGATCTTTTTAATTTCGTTAGAAAGAAGCAGGATTGAACGATATTGTCTGCTCGATTTTGTTACCTACAGACAAATTGTATTCGTCTTATTTCGATTTATCTCAGGTATTCAGTCGAATTGAATGCTAACGAAAAAATAGCTTCCCAATTGGTTGATGTAACAGGGGTTCTACTGTATTGTATTATATTATATTGTTATATTAGGACATAAACGTGCCTTAAATGCTTGAAAACAAAACTTACTTGTCGAAGAATATGGTTTTTCGCGAGATCCAAATTATACAAACGTTATATTGCGTCTAAAATTTACGACATGTAGATATGTACATATGTACGTATGTATTATAAATAGTATAATTTCCTTGCTTCAGCGTATACTTTCCAACTGCACTTATCAATCTGTTGTCTGAGTCATTCTTTAACGCATTCGCCGCTATCAACGATAAAATATAGCTATTTCGAATTATAGACGATATCATATCTCCTCCTTCGTCAGAAGTACAGTGCACGACGAAAGAAAGTTTCAAGCTCATACCTATGTATAATAACTACGCTACATTAATACTACCTCTGTATATAAAAATATTTTGCACTAATTTTTACCATATTCACAACAGTCACGTGCATTTTTCTTATTAACCATCTTTCGATTACTGTTATGTATAACAATTAATAATTTAATTTATGGATGTTGAACATTGTTTGCCCCAGTTAACATATAAGTGGAATTAACTGAATGCTCCTTTGTTTCGACAGGATCCTTCTTCTGTGCTATAAGTTCATCTCAACAAATCTTACGTTTGGTATTACTTGGGAATAAGAAATACAATAATTGTAACAATTGTACTACGGAAGAGTGACTAATGTTTGTTATTCTGTTAGCTTCGTAATTTTGCCATTAAGAGTAAGATGAAAAAGCAACAAATTAACTATGTAATTGCTTGATATTCCTTGAAAATTCCAAGTTGAAATTGTTATTCTGGAAATGTGCAGGTGTATGTAGTTGTAACACACACATTTTATTGTTTATAGAAAAATAAAGAAGAGGATGAAAAGAATGTGAGAAATTGTGTTTAATATTAACGTCTGTCATTACATCAACCCGTCCAAGAGAGAAGAACATTTACGTATCTATCATAGTACGACGTCTCATTCACTTGGCTCTTAATTGTTCTAATTAAAAGAGAAATTAGCTAAACTGGTCAAGTAACTACCTCCGTGACGTTTAAATAAAGTAATTATATATTTTTGTATATACAAATAACAAGAAATGTCGTCAGAAATAGGCTAAAACATGAATTGCATACGTAGTAACAACAATATTATCAAAAATACAATTATGAACGGATCGGTAGTAGCATAAAATAGATGTCACTGTATTTTGCTTTATTTACCATCGACAAATTGCAAAAGCACAACTTCGTATGTTATGATTGCTCCGGCCACCTGTACATCAATATATTTTCTATTAATAAATTATACCATAGATTTTAGAGATTATATTTGGATATACGTAGAGACACTGATTTACCGCAAGCATAAAATTCCTCGTGATGGAAAAGAAACGTAATCCAGTTAACGCTACCTCGTCTGTCGCCAGTTGATACTGCAATCTCTGCGCCTTTCAACAGATAATGTACATTTTCAATTCATTGCGAGTAACGTAAATTTTCAGAATAAAAGAGAAACAGGTACAAAAGAATATTTTGAACTTTCCAAGGAATTAAGTATGCACCTAGAGAAGATAATTACCTCAATGCCATAACTGGATGTGGAACAATTGTACAGATAAGGTAAGGCCTCTTTGCTTTGATCGTGTATCCTGGCAGTAAGTAAGGTGACAGCACAGGTGCGAATAATTAGGAAGCCGAAAGAGCCGAAGAAGTAAACTGCGCTCAATGGGCTACTCCTTTCTGCTATGCTTTTAACAAAAATAGAACAACAACGTTAATCAACAAGTTCATTGAGACCGTTACCTGATCAACTCTTCGTTTCTATGCTTTTCATTAAGCTATATACGAGAAAAGAGACTGTGTAATTAATCGCACAGTAAATTTGTTTAAATTTTAGAATATATCGATGGCCAAGTATTGTAGACTTTGTGCGTGTTTCTTTGGAAGAAGAAACGATCGTTTAGAAGGCACACAGACTGTGGCAAGTACATAATTACGAATAAAATAACGATATTACTTTGATCGTAATAAATGCACATTATGTAATTTGTAATTTGCACATCTGTAAAAATATGATATTAGTTTTGAAATGTAAATTGAACTTATAAGTTATATCGAATGCTTGGACCTAAAGTCATTTTAACGGCAAGATTGCATCATTGCTCAGCTACAGGGCTTCTTATGTTTACGCATCCATCGTAAAAACGATAAATAATTGGAAACTCCCACGGGAAACTGAGAAACGCTGTGCTCCGGCGCGATTCTTTCTATTACGAAAGACAAAAATTATAAACATTTCTTACTTTGCCAATCGAACCGACGTTATCATCGATCCTTCGCTCTGACTTCGCTCGTGCTCATCACGCTCGTCGTGTTTATTTTACCGATCTGGCAATCAGCTAAACTGGCAGATTACCGGCAATTAAAACTTGCAACTTCGTTAATATTTTACAAAGCCGAGCACTTTGATGTCAATGGAACGTGACTATACGTACTGCCAATTACGACCGTCTCGTCTAAATGAACACGTATCGGCCTACTCCTTTTATCAGCGCACGTTACGTTTATTTCTCTGTAATACGAAATGCCTCGCCCAATTGGGGCGAGCCGTAACTCCAAAGCGGCCGAGTCCTGGAAAACCGATGTCATTAGGCGAAATGAAAATGCTTTCGAATAATTATGCAAATCCATCATATCCAAGATATGATAGGTAGGGCATTTCTAAAGGCGGGGCACTGCAATAATTACGTTTGAAAAATTCGCAAGGTTAATTCCATTTTTACAATTACTATAGTGTCCGGACTGGAAAATTTTGAAAAAGCAATATTCGTCTTCCTGGTGCAATCGGCAGATATCGAACGAGATTGAAATTGTTCATTTAAATCGTTTTCACGATTATTACAAATGATAATTTATGCGGAGGACAGGTTTCTCAGTTGTAATTTCTCTGTGGAAAAAACGTGGAAAAGAGCGTGGCATGTTCGTGCCTTCTGAGTCGAGTATACGTACGATAGTCCGTTTAATAGTTGAAGACAGATGAAGTAGAGGTTGTTTGCGAAGGATAAAAGAATTATGGGAGAGATGTGCTCATCCACCTTCTTAACAACGCAACTCAAGATCGCATAGTGTTCGCGAAGTTCGCGCCAGTAGAATATCGGCCGATATTTTGTCACAGTCACTGCCAATTTTTTGTTCAGAGATTTATACCTTTCAGCCAAAGCAGTAGCAACCTAAACAATTATAGAAACAGAGGATTAATCTTATTGAAACATCGTATAATACGTTGCTGATTCAGCTTTGTCATATAATAATAAAGCAATTTGAACCTTCGTGAGAATTATCTTGAAGAAATTACGAATGAATTATTAGGGAAAATTGGAGTCATAGGCAAGTTAGCTTTTTCGTACCATAATAAAATAGTTATCGTTCGTTAATTATTAATATTTAAACGCAACTTGATTTTCCGATATGGCTGACGCGATTTCTCGAGATCTATTTGTACCATACACTTCAAATTTGGTGAGAATCTTCAGCAGACTGCCAAAAGCGAAAGGAAAGCCTGGAAAATCAAAACTCGAACTTCAGAGCGCAGCCATTTATTTTAAATAGTAAGATATCTTATCTATCTCGGTTCACGCCATAGCCACGTTCAAACTGACGAAAATGTAGCGTGGTTTTTTTTCTTTCAGCCAATAAGACACTTTTCTTCTTAAAAAGATCTTGTTCGAGCTCGTACAGCTCGTACAATTTCAAGTATTTTGGCTTGAAAAAGACATATTCTACGCTCCAAGTAACGGTAACTGTGTATACGAAGAATCAGTACAAATCAGTCTTCTGATTGCCTTAAAGAAAATTCCAAAGAAGGTCCAAAACAATGACAGTCTACTAAAAATGACGAGAATACTGTCTTCGATGGAGAAAGGCTAGAGAAGAACCGACAAAGTCGCGATCGAGACCAGACGAACCACAAATATGCGAACCGTGTGATGCAGAGTTATTCGAACTAAAAGCATAACTAAAAGTTATTCGTATGAAAATTAACCACTTTTACTTACCAGCATGATAAAAAGATCGGTGAAGTTCCAGGTGAACGTGGCCAGTTTGCTAACGACGAAAATGTACAATCCGAAGGCAAAGTTGTAATTCACTGGAAACGAACGTGATGCTGATTAAACGATGTCATTGCCTTTGTAACGTTTGACATTTGGTTTTTTCGTTTAAAGTAGTACAATCTCACATGTATCGAAGATGAAGGAATGCGAGCGTATAGTATACGTCTCCAGGAAGCTGCGAAACGTGGAATTCGATGCGTTCCAGTCGTACCCATCCACGTTGTTGAACATGCTTAGGATGTGCTCGACCAGAGCCAACATCAGTATCACCGAACTTAGGAAGAAAAATTTCCATCGCAGCCGCGTCGGTTCTATGCAATTGCTGTAAATTGTAAAAAGATAAATAGACGGAAGCTGCGCCGCGGTGAAAGAATAAATCGAGCTAGTTTGTTCGTGTCTGAAAGAGACAAGTTTGACAAGTAACCCGAACGTGTTCGAACTTTACGTTGCCGAGAACGAGACCTTGGACAGGGAAATTCTATTCCACATTTGCGACTTATCTTCGCGTATAGAGGAACTTCCTACCGATTGGTCTCACTCGTATCAGCGTTTGATATTCTAAACAAATGTTCAATTTCGAATTCGGCGAGAATCTTTCCGAGTCGCTATGTTGCATTACGCAAGAAACCCAAATGGCTCTGGTAAAGCTACAGAGCGAGTCAGTGTCTTTTCTAACAATTTCTTTGATCCAGTGCAACTTTAAGCTCAGTATCGATCAACAATTAGAGAAAGAACATCCAACAACAAATTGTAAAATACACGGAAGAATATTCTATCGTAAAAAAAGGCTTGCATTGGATTATCAGTGAATCTATTGGCATCTCATTTGCACGGTAGGAAAAACCAATTGTAATTTGCCAGTACAGCGGCGATTAACAGGTATCCAAGCTCGCGTGCACGGCAGATAAGCAACAAACAAGACGATTAGCAAACTCGCGAGCTGTGCCAAGCTCTGAACCTGACAAGAGTGTCGAGATATCGACCTGTCTATGCATCGTTCCATGGCCCTCCATTCTGACTGAAGAGGTACCCAGCGTGACGACAGCCAGAAAAATAAGATGCTGCCCAGCAGACTGTTCCCGTAGAACACTGCGCCAACTGTTGCCGAAGCAATGCCACCTGCAACGCGATACAACATCGTCGGTTTATCTCGCCTCGAATATCGAATAACAATCCTTAAAGCCAGCTAAACGAGATCGAGCCGAGTATCTGCCCCGTTTGCGGCGGTACGTGAAAGCTTCGCGGGATAAAATTAAGCTACTTCAAGGGGCACGTTAAAAAGTCGATGGAAACGATGCTTTCTCGGGCCCGTTCTTGCTTTTAAGAGATTCCTGAGCAGTCGATATCTTTTTGAATGGTACTGGAACGAGTATGCTAAACGGTATACTCCAACGCTGGGTTGGATCAGTGCACCGAAAAGCTACTGGACCGTCGCAAGCTCGGCTTCGAGAAATAAATCATAAAACTATTGGAAAATAGGAAATGCGTCTATGAAACGTGTGGAAAGTTGCACGCAATAATCCTGTAAATTATTTTTCAAAAAATTTTCAACTGGTTACACATCTTAATAAGTAAAAGACAGAAATGTAACAGAGTAATAAACAGCACTTACCACGTGTCTGGATCGTATTAGCGTTAAGAGTTTTCACCATGTGAAGCACCGATACGATCGTCATAAAGAATATCATCGAGGCTATGAAACCTGAATAAAAAGTGACGAAGGAAAATGTCTTGAACTGGAGTTTCGAGGGTGACACGGACCGGACTCCAGCCACTGGAAATAAACCAAAGACTCGGGCTATGCTTAAGACAGGCCCGATCGCGCAATGAAAGCTCTCTATCGTCTGTAAGAGAATAAACTTATAGATAATATTTCGTCTGTCTTTCTCGTTTTGCACGAACGAGTATCTCTTACGATGGAACATCCTCAACCCGGAAACTCAGAAAATTATGAAACTTTGCAGATACGTAGAGCATACGTAGGTAGGTACGCAATTCTTTTCGCTGTTCAAATTCTAACTGTAAACTGTAAAACTGAACGCTGAAAATTCGGCTATTTTGCGATTCTGTGTTACAACTCGCAAGCTGTAAGAGATAAAAAATAAGTTCTCGGGCAAAAGTTACTTCTTTTAATTAGGCTTGTCATCTGGTGAAAGATTTGCCAATTGTCTATACAGGGTGAACCTAAAAACAACGAAGAAAAGTTGATATAAAAACGTGCTCTATTTATCTTTTTTCAAGCGAGAAAATAAATTTTACATGAAGCTATTCGCTTCTTCGTAACGTTTCTTATAATTTTCGTTTCATAATTCTCGTTATTTTGAGCATATTCTCTTTCGAGATTAATACGTAAAGTCTCACGTTGAAGTCCGCCGGATAGTTTCGTTCATCTCGAAGTCTTCCAACGGATACATTGTTTTCCTGATTCGTGCTTAATTCGCCGACGTCGTTGCGATACGTAAAAGAGGACCAAACCCTCAAGCTGGAAGCTTTGCTTCTGACGGGTACATCGCACAACGTACCTTTAGGTTTTAACATCATGCACTGATCCTCCTGCATGTTTTTACGTGTCACTATTACATCGTGTAATAGTGATCCTGTCGAAGTAATAGCGCAGTTATTAGACGATGATGCAGTGACAATAGTAGCAATGTAATTTAACCAACTAATCGATGTGTTAATATTCGATAACCTTATCCCGTATTTTTCTCGCCACGTTTTTATATTTCTATGTTTTCTCCTGTATTTTAAATAAAAATAAGCGGAGGTTTCGTCATTTCATACGTCAAGCTTCTACGATTGCTGTTTCAACGGATGTGCTCCTATCAAAGACAACATTTATCAACTCGTGTCATTTTCCGAGTCGACAAAATACATAACACCCTAATATATTTAATTTTCAATCTTTTTAAACAAAGTATAGATCGTATTACACGATAGTTGTCCTATTATCTTTAATCGTATCGATTAAACAAAGTTGAACGGAAATGAGATGTCTAATGTTGCTTTTGGAGAAAAACATTTTCAAATTATGATTTGCTAAACAACGTAGCTCAAGCATCAAAGACGATGCCTGGTTTAAATAAAGAAAAGCAAATAACGCGTGGAATTCTTAAAAATATCAATATTACCCGCTGCTGTTACTAGATTCAAATCATTTTGATACGTCGTCTGGACAGCAATCAGCGATATTCTGTTATCAATCTTGACAATAAGAAAAACGGGCAAATATAGCACTAGTCGTTTAACGAGAGCCATTCTTGACGAAGCTTTGATAAATGTTGCTTTTGCAGAAGCAGTTCATTTTGATTCAACAATAGGTAAATCAAGACACAAATAGATCGTTTTCGATGCTATCGATACGCCAGCATATTGCAAGCCTTGCTTCTAATTACTGGACGCCGTATATATTTCTCTAAAAAATTGAAAAATTTGACAAGGCTCACTTTTCATAGTTATTATCAAATAATAATTAATGTATCCCTATTTGCTGCTTTATTACCTGAATTTCATACAGATAAGATAGAACTCTATTGAATATGTTTAACGTATTTCAAATTTATGTACATCAATGAAATTGTTAGATAAATGGATGATAAAGAGGCAGTTTATCTGATAAGTCTGGTCTTGTTTTTTGGTCTTCTCTGTCTGGTTAATTTCTTAGAAATGGAATTAGAATTCTATTAAGTGCATTTAACATTTAATTCAAAGTTATATAGAGCAATAGAAATGTTTGAGAATGATCGAAGATGAAGGAGAATTTTATGTAATACGTCTGGTCTTGTTTCGAAAAATGCAAACTTCCTGCGCGTCTTGACAAACACGAATCGACTCTTATCGTAGAGCTTGTCCAATGTTCTGTTCGACGAAATTGCACCACGTTTGTTAAAAGGTTCGTGCATTTGATTTCGTCTGTACATTTAAATTTAGACTTATATTCTATCGATTTCTCTCCAACTGGACTATCAGTGTACTTGCTGTTCAAGTATTTTAACACACATGGCCGATTGCTGTTTCTTGCATCTTTAAATATTTATTATTTACAGACATATACACTATAGATTTATAATTTGAATCTAACATTTAACTATAGTATAAAGTATAGCATGGAAATTGATATAACGTTAAGTGTTAAATTTTACATAGACGTACACGTAAAACAGCATATATAGAAGCATATTAATTTCGCGAATTTTTCATTGTACAAAATGAAACGAGCAAGACGAATTATTGCAAATTATTTATTCATACATCATCGTTCGTTTGCTAGCGAAATCCAAATGAGAAATGAAATTTCATTCGCAGACAAGACATCAAGAAGTTTCCCCTTCAAAGATAAATTAAAATACGTCTTTTAGAAAGAAACAGGAACGATAGTAAATAATATTTTATAGTCTACACCTTTGATATCAGATGTCATCGATCTATACGTGGTAGTATTAATCGTGCTAATATTTCACGCTTTATCAGTCCCCCGAAAGAACATTTCGCCGTTTCAGAAACACGAGCTAACGTCTCGTATTTCCAATCCACGTCGAGCCGCGGTCAACGTTAACGAGACACGCGACAAATTTCGATAGATCGTAGGAGAAAGTGGCATCGTTCGTAGAACTCGCTGTAGTTCGATTAATTGCCAAGCATCGTAGACATTCTGTGTGGTGACGCACGCCCCGGGACAACCGATCCCAATGATGCATTATATTCCAGGGAAAAAGGTGACCCATGTTTATCTAGGATGCGGAACAACGTGTTGACACTGTAAAGTCTTGTTAATTTGCGGCTTTTCTATTCTGATGTGTTTCGTTCTTTTCCTTCAAAGAACACTATTATAGAAGATAATTGGGTTACGAGACAGAAACGTTCTGTTGAAAATTGAAAGAATTTCTAGACATTTCGGTTACCTATTTCTTAACAACAAAGTGGAGAATTAACACGTTTTCTCTTTTGTCGAAGAATAAACGATGAATTATTTAATACCTTCCCCCTCTCTTTAGTTTTATCATTTAATTTTTATGGGGAGATAAAACTGCCCTGGCTGACCAACCCCTACTTTCGTTCGTGTAAGGAGGTTTGCTCGCGTGCAGGGGTATTCTGGCCGATATTTAATTGCCGGTAACTAAAAAACGAAGCAGAAAACAATTTTTTTTATTCTTAATTTTCGTCTTATTTCGGCTTCAAGGATCATTCGTTAATTTTCCTGCATGTATCTGTGTGAGAAGTCTGACTTTGTTGTTTACTTTGAATTTTTCCGTGCAAGCGCGGATAAGTTGAATATTTGAAAAAATCAGATAACACGGAACAAGCAGATAACTAGAACATTCGTAAAATTTATTTGTACACTTTGGTCGAATTTACCGAGATTATCGTTCATCTTTGTACAAAACCATCAAACGTGTACTATTTAATTAATTGTATAATTTTTATCGGAATTTAGAAAATCTAACTATTGCTATACACGTTCTTCTAGGTTATTGTACTAACTTTCCCCAACGTGTTATACCGAGAAATACCACGAAACTAACACAAATATGTTATGTAAATATAGTGATACGATAAGGAACGTACCCTTGTTAATATAATACACCGTACGGATAGATAACTGATATTTATTATTACACCGGTATAATCTAGGTTTATGAATTACTGCTTCGTTTATCAAATAAGTTCAATAGCACGCCGATATTAGACTTACATTGATAAAGATACAGATAAAAATAGACACCTAGAAATACGTGCCACACGGTGTCTCAAGGACATGTACCATTCAACAACCCGAATCTCTTTGTTATTTTTAGAAATACAAAGAAACGTTTTTTTACAAAATTGTTATGTTACGAGGGGTAAAAAGAAATCGATGAAATAATACAGCATGTATTGTGATACGTGGGACCGCTTCAAGGGGGAAGAAAAGTTCGTACGAAAATGTGTCCTGTCTAATTTTATCTTTAAATTACAGCCACTTTTGTGTTTCAATAATCCGCGACTACTTAGCTCCGTAGAAGCTGCTCGAAATGGCTACCCTCTATCTAAAATCATAGTTTACGTCTCTGAGTACCATAGTCTTCTTCTGTACGACTTGTAAGAGGTAAATTGCCGCCCATGTGTCGTTCGGATTGACCATCACAGTGTGCCCTGCTGCTTAGGCCGACCTCCTTTCGTTCGTGTAAGGAGGTTTGCTCGCGTACAGGGGTACTTTGGCCGATTTTTAACATCTCGGATCATTTGATTTTCCTCTTCCTATTTCTACTTTGTTATATATGTGTACACACAATTTTTGTTGACACGGAAAAAATACAGAGGAGTTGATAAGAGGCGTAGGTAGCACATCTCCGGACGCTTGCCGTTCTAAATTTAGCATTCTCTTTTTACACGCTTAATATCAACACATCTTTCTAATAAACATTTCATCGAGTTACATCTTTGGGGAATATCAAAAGATATTGTGAGCCAGGAAAAGCCAACAACATCACATGATATAAGACAAAGAGACATTGTATACTTCTACACGTGCATTATACTTATTGTAATGTAAGGCTCCTTGTTTTACTCCTTTATTTATGGCCGAGTAACGTCGCGATGGAGGTCATTGAAATCGTCTAGATTATCCACTTTGATATATAATAAAAAAAAGTATGGCGCACTATTGGAAGTAATAGAAACGCCCTTGATTACCTTCAAATTTTGATAGAGAAATATCGCGAACTAATTAGCCAAAAATAATTTACAAATTATTTCACTTTTAGTAACTTATACCAGCTGGTAAATAATTTTATAATTTTCTTCAAAATAAAGATTAAGTGAAAACAAAATTTTATACAAAATTTACCAAAGTACGCATAAATTCGTGCCGATTATTTTTCATAAACCGTTCACTTCATTTAACACTTTATACAACGATCACTTGATTGCTCCTCCGAAATTGAAAACATGTTAATATAGATCGCGAAGCTATTATTCTCACACAAGAAAATCTTTAGCATAATCTAACTGTACAAAAATCTGATATCGTGTCTTACAAAGTTTCATACAAGTTAAACTATTTATTTTTTCAACAAATCATTCCACGGTATTCGTAACTACGTTAATTTCCAAATACTCGACGAAATAGTTCGATTGAATACTAATAAGCTGCAAGGAAATCGCAAATTCGTTAAAATTAAACGCGCTTCCCTCAAGCGTGTGATCTCATTCTTCTTTCTTTTCTTTCCTGTTTTTACAATCCAAGTCGAGTCAATGAAATTACGAGAAATTGGGGAAAAACGAGCATAAAACGCTGTTCGTTCACGGTAAAAAGAATCTGCATATCTTTAAACAAAAGTAACTCGCTCTATAATTTTACAACGCCAAGTATGTTTCTTAATTTGTAAATTCGGCAATTTTCACTTCAGATATTTGACGTGTGTACGATATTATTAGAAATAGTGTAAAATGCATATCATTTTACGTCCACATGATAGAAGAACGTCTGAATAATTTAACAGTCTCAATCACTAATCAAAGTCCAGTTTTAAAGAAATTTACATAATCGAAATACTTACTAAATCAGCCATCTATGTAATTCTAATATGCTCGACGTCCTGCGTTATGGAAAATGAAGAAAGCGAATGCAACAGGTCGACTTTTAACAAGAACAAAAGAGTATCCTACTGCACGAGTATACCACTGTGTTACTACCTCGTAAAAAATTCCTTGATTCAGGAGAAGTGAACTAGAGACTCGGACCTGCGCCATGCATGCCTGATCAGATAAACGCTTATACTACTAGTTTTTCGCGCGCTTACTTGGCATAAATCAACTATGTGGTAGAATATAGACATATTCGCTAGTTGTATTTGTAGAACTCTCTCTATATACCAGTTATTATTTCGACGTTATCATAAAAGTTTTAAGCTTGCATTTATTTATGGAGTCACTCGGTTATAAAAGAAAGAAAAATTTTAGTTAACCGATGCTTTATGCTGTTACAAGCGTTCTATTTTACTGTATATATAAATTTAATCTGATAAGATTAAAAGACCTTTTTACTGACACTTTCATAAACGAGAGTAAATGAATAAAAAATAATAAATGTAATTTCGAATGCAACAACATTATTCGCGAGTTTGTTTCATTAAGAAATATCTTTTGCAGCAAATAAGTAAATCAACATTGCCTTATAGCCTTTAATCACTTGCAATCTTCGTTTTAATCAATTTACGTAATTGTTTGATCACTGTTTATGTTTTTGACCAGATTCTAAATTTTGAGAAGCTTGAAAAGATTAAAATATTTGTAACACTATGACATATTATCATTTCTTGAAACATGGTATGGGTAAATAAAAATCACAACATACGCTAATCCTAAAGTATTTTACTAGGCTAATGTCTTCTTTATAATATGAAATGTTTTTAGAAACATATCTCTTAACAATAAGTCTGTGACTGTGTTTTTAGTATTAGCTCCTTATAGAAAAGAATTTCTTCTTACTTTATTAGAAGTTCCAATTTTTAACAAGATAGCAACAAAACATAATCGATAATAGTGGATAATAAACGTAATAAAATAAGAAAACATTCTTATACTTTTTACACGCTGATATATTAATTATGTTGTATTTCACATTTTTTTAACAAAAGAACTGAAACACCATTGTACATATAATCTCTACCAAATTGCACGTTGTACACCAGATAACTTGTTATAATCAACCAAATGCCTGAACATAATTCTTGATAATCTCCACCTAAGCACAACACCATGTCCACGAGAAGTTAGCATACACCGTGATGTTATTTGTCTTAAAGCCGTCTGACGTGGAATTATCTTATCAAATTGTTGATTAACTTCTTCCTGAAATAGCAAAGTAGATTTAATAAACAAAAACCAATAGCTGTAGTCGTCTAATACTTTCAACATAACAAATTTCTTCATATGCTTATATCACACTTTGAGGTTATATAAAGTACATATGACGTACTCGAATTTCCAATGGCAAAATAGTATTTCTTTTCATAGCTAGAAGTCGCAGTCGTTCTTCCGCATATTGTTTTACCATTTTTCTTCGTTTAATATCACGAATCATCCACCGACTAACATATCTGTTACATATTTGCTGGAACTAAACAAAGAATATACTAAAAATAAAATCTATTGGAAACAATATGGTTTACTAAAATATATTACATCACAAAGTAAATATTATATATGAAAAAATTTGAAAACTTATTTCTATTTACCTCACATGCTGCAAATTTTGTGCTATTTGCAAGTAAATTCGAACATATCAACAAACCATTCCTTACAGCAGCCATGTTTGCCTAGTTCTAGCATCGCTCGTATTCTCTATCTATGCTGCACACTGCTACTATATCTTCGCCTAACAGAAAATATATATCTAGTCTTTGTTGCACAGTATCGCACTCTTTGTCTAACTTGTTTTCTACATTCGATCGATATTTGTTTAAAAAACACCAGAGGAAAATTGTTTCGGTCGCTAAATATCGCTCCGAACCAGATTCTGCGGAAAAAATTTCCACTATACATTTGTTTCTGAAAATGTTAGTTCGGCCGGACTATTACACATTTTCTTTGCACAGGTATATATCATTTGAATAAAAAATGCACTTTGCAACTAATTTCGTGAAAATAAATCACTAAGTCACATTTAAGTACATATTTTGCAACAGAAGTCAACTTCAATCGATCTTACGATCTGTTAATAAATAAGAATTAAACTTTTGGACTATTGAAATTGTTTTCAAGGAATGCTCGATCAATATAATTCTTATATTATATGCATATGTGATATTTTATAATATTGTCGAAAGACATTAAAATATTTCCATAATACAAGGGTAATGGTGTATTGAAATACTGTATATGAAATAGTTTCCGTATCTCCTTTATTTTTATTATTATTATTTATAGGTATGTACACAAAACCGTTGTTAAACCAATTTCAATCGGAAAATCATGGCTAAAAGTGTTGCACCATTGTAGAGCAATCATATTTCCGCACATACTTCTTTTTAATATAGAGGACGTGTAAAAAGATAAGGTAAATCTTTGTAAAGACATATATCATAGAAAAGTGTTTTGTGTATATATATTTTCGTAGTTCAATTCCTTACCAATAGCCAGGCAATTAGAAAGTAATAGAAAAACAGATTTCATTACCCAGCCAAATTCGTGATAAAATTATCATTTTCCTTTCAGTCACTGTTCGATTATTTTGTATCGATGACTCGGTTAAAATTTTAAAAGTTTCTTCAATGGAATTTTACAAAGTAATTCGAAAACAAATCGTAATCGTAAAACTAACTAGTAATTTCAATACAAATTTGATTGGAAAACGTGATCTATTTTGCTATCACTTTCTAATTACCTGACTAGGTAATAAGTAACTTTTTATAGTTTACTTTCTTTTCTCATGGAACTCACAGGCGAGAAAAACATCTGTTTGCAAACCATTGTTGGCTTACCTTTCCTACGGAATTCTTTACGATGAGAAAAGTGACGAAGTAACCATTTTGATAAATGGAATATACGAATATCAAAAAAATGTGGCGAATATGCAATTACATGCACAAAAAATGTTAGTCGTCGCGATTCTTTATCGATTCTATTATCTCTAATTATCGGTCGCGATTTCGTAGAAAATATTGCAGTCTCCAATGGCAACAATGTGACGACGCTGTTCTCACGCGAGGAACGTGAAGAAAGGAAGTAAACTATATCAGCTACTATACGCCGAAGCCCATCTGGCGATACACATGTACGGAAACTAGTTATTTCTTTTTCTGGGCCTTCTCGGCAGCCTTGGTGACCTTGCCAGTAGCGTCTTTGAAAGTGACAGCTTTGATAACACCGACGGCTACCGTTTGACGCATGTCACGAACAGCAAAACGCCCCAGAGGCGGGAATTCTTGGAAAGCCTCAACACACATAGGCTTGCTTGGTACAAGCATAACAATGGCAGCATCTCCAGACTTGATAGCTTTAGGATTTTCTTCGGTGGTTTTTCCGTTACGACGATCACACTTTTCTTTGATATCAGCGAATTTACACGCAATATGTGCAGTGTGACAATCCAACACTGGCGTGTATCCATTGCTGATTTGACCAGGGTGGTTCAACACAATAACCTAAAACAGACATAAAACAATTTTTTTAGAATTAAGATGTAAGTAGGTATAAAATAGGTATATAGATGTAAGTATTCATATAAAATGTATTTAACAAATTGCACTCAGTCGCCTTCGACCGTCAATAAGCCTTAAAAGACTTTCCGGTGGAAACCGCGAATGAAGTTAATAAGTTCTCATCATCGTGCAAATTAATCGATAATAATTTACTCAAGTTTGTTTCTAGTTTTTAACATATTATTAAATATATACCTGTGCAGTAAAATCAGCAGCTCCTTTAGGTGGATTGTTCTTTGAATCACCAGCAACATAGCCACGACGCAATTCCTTGACGGACACGTTCTTCACGTTAAAACCGACATTATCACCAGGAACAGCCTCTTGCAAAGCCTCGTGATGCATTTCAACGGACTTAACTTCAGTGGTCAAACCAGCAGGGGCGAATGTGACAACCATACCTGGTTTCAACACACCAGTTTCAACGCGACCAACTGGTACTGTTCCGATACCACCAATTTTGTATACATCCTACAATCATATTTAATAATATTACCATATGCCTTTCGAAACAGAAATAATTTTTGAAAAATTAGATTTAGTCAGACGTCTCTAACCGTCATCAAATTAGAAAATTCTCCGGTGGAAACCGCGAATGAGCGAATAATGTTATCATCATGTAAAACAAATAAAAATTCAGCAATGAAATTCGATTGGGGACTTGCCTGAAGAGGAAGACGAAGAGCCTTGTCTGTAGGCCTAGTAGGTGGAAGAATGGCATCAAGAGCTTCAATGAGGCATTTTCCTTCAACTTTGCCTTCCTTGCGTTCGACAGTCCATCCCTTGAACCAAGGCATCTTTCCAGAAACCTCCAACATATTATCTCCATGCCAGCCAGAAATTGGCACAAATGCTACCGCAACAGGATTGTATCCAATCTTCTTAATGTAAGATGATACTTCTTTCTTAATTTCCTCAAATCGAGTTTCAGAGTATGGTGGCTCAGTGGAGTCCATCTTATTAACACCAACAATGAGTTGTTTCACACCAAGAGTAAAAGCAAGCAGAGCATGCTCACGGGTTTGTCCATTCTTTGAAATACCAGCTTCAAATTCACCAGTACCAGCAGCAACGATCAATACGGCACAGTCAGCTTGAGAAGTACCGGTAATCATGTTCTTGATGAAATCTCTATGTCCAGGAGCATCAATAATAGTAACATAGTACTTTGAAGTTTCGAATTTCCACAGAGCAATATCAATAGTGATACCACGTTCACGTTCAGCTTTCAGTTTATCCAATACCCAGGCATACTTGAAGGAACCTTTGCCCATCTAAAATTTCATAATGTTTTACATTTAAAAAGTGTAACAAGTAACCAGCTGTTTTGTTTAGAAAGTAATATCTAATTATCACTGTACTAAGGAAACAAATTACCAGTGACAAAGCTTTGCTAAATTTTTAGAATTGTAACTAATATAACCTTTGTTCCCTTCTACATATCACTACATGCAATAATTACTTACTTCTTGGGCTTCCTTCTCGAATTTTTCAATGGTACGTTTGTCGATACCACCGCATTTGTAGATCAAATGACCAGTGGTGGTTGACTTTCCAGAGTCGACATGTCCAATGACGACAATGTTAATATGAATCTTCTCTTTACCCATTATGGAGTTTTCGTAGAACTTTACTGATTAACTCTGAAATAAAATATCAGAAAATCATTAAAACAATTAAATATCAAAATTAACTTTATTGTTTGTAAACGAAAAATCATCCTACAAATAGCGAACAAATTCGAAATTTATTTTACGATTAAAAATTTTCGAATATTGTTCAAAATTTCGTTTAAAAATATGAATTTTTGTTAACAATATACAGTTTGGCGACTTTTGTTTTTTTTTTATCGAGAAAGCAGCAGGTGTCCGTATTAACGTCCACGTGGCGGTATCTGAATATTCGAGAACGGAACTGGCAGCCATTTTGTACGTGATGAGAAGAGCTGCAACGTTGCCAGAATTGCTTGACGCTTGGCGTTGCACAATGCTACGTTACTAATTACTTTCAATAATTCCCAATGAGAAAAGCTGTACTATGTTATATATATTTAAACTTTACTAATTACTTGAAAATTTCCGTTAAAAGCAATATATATTTTAATTACACGTGAACAACTGCTTTACGGTATCAATAAGGTAACTTCTAAAACATTTAATCGTGTCGAAAACGATATTAGTATTAATTAATTATATAGAAAAGGTTAGAAATATTTACAATTTGGAAAATTATGTATAAAAAACGCGCTGCAAAATTCTATATATTATGCAATTACTTTACGATAAATTGATACAGATATACCGTTCAATTACCAAGTTTCGCACAATATAATTTCCACTTATTATCACTTTGACACAGCTATGAACTTTAACAGTAAAGAAAATTGACTGATTTAACGATCCACCACACTGGAAATCAGCAAGCAAGCTCCATTGTTGGCGAAGAGTCGTCCCACAATGTCGACATTGCACACGATTTCCAGTATACGCATCACGTATCTGGATACCGTACTCAGAAAAATGTTGAAGCCACAATTACAGCTCCTTTTCGATCATACATGTAAAATTGACTTTCGTTGGTGTTTTTAGAAATTCCCGAACTAGAAAAGATTTTAGATCACGAACGGAATTCCAGCAATGCTCGAACTCGTGACCGTAACTCCAGTTCTGACAAGCGACCGCCATACTGCATCCGGTTATTTGAGTTTTTCTAATTTTTTAATTTAAAAATCACATTCAATTAGTTATTCGTTTATTCGCGTGAATTGTTTCGTTCGATCAAACAATCAATTGCGAAATTCGATGCGTTTTCCTCGAAAGATATGACGAACGATTTCAACGAAAATCAGCATGTGGTCCGTTATTTGAACAGCCGGCGAATATAACGATCAACCACGCGCCCATTTTTTAATATCGTAATTCACCGAGAAAAATAACATTTTAGAGAAACTGTTATCACAACACATTTCGCCCGTATTTCGTGCGTCGATTTATTCCGTACCTGACGTGCGATGCTACCTTTCCGGTAAGAAAATCGACGGATTATGTTCTTGTGCGTAAACCTCGTACAACCTCTCACCTCCAGATGCTACGACAGAAAGAGATCGTCCAAGTGAAGTGACATGCGCATACGGCTTTCCTACCATAGCCTCGAAGCCAGCGCCCTCACCATATTGATCATTTGTGAAACGATATACCATTATTTTCCGTATTATTTATCTTTTTTGTCGTACAGCTAATAACTCTGTGAATTATTGAAAATATTGGTTAACATGTTTTTTATAAACTTGTAAAAAATTATTGGTTTTAATAACCAGTGAAATTGGAGTTTTTAAGAGGATGAAGCGCTGGGTTTGAGATTACGGTTACGCAGCAACAACAGGCGTGCCGAGACTCATATATATGTATGTATAGATAGTCCTGGGATGCGTGCATGTGTGTGAGTAGAGAATTGAGAAAAAGATAGGGATATTCAAGTAAGAGAATGTGTTAGCACGCTACATTCAGGGATGCATTAATGTATTCGTAACAGTAGAATTAATATTACAACCTAGAATCTGTCAAATTTTACAATATCAAACAATAATACGAAGCAATATTTGATTTTCTTCGACATTCTTCTTTTACCGGAGTGTTCTATAAGCGATGACTAGACGAGTTCAATGCAATTTCATTTCAAAAGCAATATAGGTATATTATAATCCACCAATCTAGCCAATATAGATTACTGCGTGAATAAAGAATTTAATATTTTTGTAATACGTGTATACATTATATATGTCGGGTTATGTGCTATAGATGATATCTTACTGATACAAATGAAATTACTACAGAGTTTAACAAATAATAGCGGTGATGAGATAATCGAGATGTTGATGACAATGAATTTAGGTTCGATAACGAATCCACATTTCTGTTACAGCCTATATAAGTCGAACTCAACTTACCTGTTCACGATTCGGATGTATCCCAATGTACTTGTCTCCAGCACAACTAGAACTTAATTGAATGAAACTCCTAATACTCCTAATCGTACCTCTCTGCACCCCTCGGATCAATCTTTATTTTTAAAGAAAGCTATTTAATTACTCCATATCTCTGTTAGGTACACGTCTCTTCCGTGACCGTGGCTACGTTCAGCGACCCGTTATGTCACTTCGAGCCCAAGCTTACTCGGATTAAGTCATAAACAACTATTTCTCAGTTTTATTATTTAAATACAGCTATAGCAAAAAGTCTGGACTAAAGTATTGAGGACCTTCCCCAACATCTCAAAAGAAAGGCTCCGATCTCCTTTCATCTCCGACATATATATATATAAATCATACTTCAAAGCTACTTTTTTATGATATAATTAACGGTACAATCAGTATTCGATGATATAAGCATATTAATGTGCACGCGCATTTTTATTAACTTCTTTTTATATGTATAAATTTCTAAGTAACAGTGTTTTCAATCATTTGTAAATCATTTTATTATCTTTTTACTGTGACAAGTTAAAAATTTATCTAAAAAGACTAACAAAGATTAAACGGTGATATCACAAGAAAATGTTGGAAAATAAATTGCATAATATAACGAAAAATAATATATAAAGATAAGTAAAATATAAGTATAGTTCCAAAGTACTGTTAACTGTAATGCCTTTCGATATGTATCTTAGTGTTTTAGCATATGGCAAGAATGCTTGACAGCGGGTCAAATTTTTACAATGGCAAGGGCCTGTAATCTCTAATTTGAGAACGGCTGCTTTATGGCTTTACCTGTGAAGACACAAGACTTTCTATTTCTTCTTAGCACAATTTTTAAAATATTCAGTATGAAATTAACGTTTGTTAAATAATGAAATTATTTATTTTTTGGTATGAAAGGTGATACCTATTTTGTGATTCTATATTTTTCTCTTTAATCTTTGAATCTTTCAATATCAATAATTCAAGAATTGTATGAATTGTATGAATCTTGGATAAACGTTCAAGGCCACTGATAGTACCTTGTTACAGTCCTGGATTGCTGTTACAATATTTTTCCGGTGGCGACAATAGAACATAGCTTTCTTAAATCTTTTCATTTACTATACTATATTTTTCTATTTATTATAATATTTTTCCCTTGTGCAATAGTATTTCAAATCTATGAATATTATAATCACATACGTATAATATAGATAATATAACGGTATTACCTTCATATATTGCTTTGTAAAATCTTTGGAAATTGCGACTTAACAGTCGTCTGAAAATATTCATACACATTTTAATTCCGACCAGAAATCGAATATTAATTATTAATCACAAAATATTTATCATTTTATTGTGAAATATGATTCATATAATTGCGTAATATAATTAATTAATGTATAAGGTATACGATTTTTATACACAAAGGGTATACTTGTTAATCTATTGTTTTTTTTATTTCTAAATTATTAATATTTAATAACAATACGCGTTACATATCCAATCGAGGGATACCGTGCTTAGTTTCGTGCATGAAAAGTATCCTATGACATCGACATGGAGAAAAGAATTATTGTTTGTTACGAGATGTTATGTAATCAGATTCTTTGCAAACCGGTGAATGAATCATTGAAAATAACGGACGACTCATTATGCATCATTTGCTTTGTACGCGAGTACTAAACTTCATACTATGCTAATGCTGTTCATGAATCATACTAAAAGTTTACAAAGGCAGAATTAGGGGACATTAAAATTAAATTTTGGAGGCATTTGGAAAGATAAAATCTTGGAAAAGCTTTTCGTCTTTAGTTACCTTCAGTTTCTTATTGCATTTATGTTCTTTGTCTTTGATACCCAAAGATCAATTTCAATTATATGCATAATCGTATTAACGTCATAAGATTAATCGCGGTTTTAGTTACCGATTTTTATTACCAGTGAATGTAAAACAACTAACAAAGATATGTTAAGGTTTACGGAACGAGCACAAAGTTTAAGCGTGAGTAATGTAGCCAAATTCGAACGAAACTAAGTCGCTTTTCAAAGTTCGTATCGATCGATTTTTGAGAAAGAAAAGTAACAGTTTTTATTGACTCTTAGTATTCGATGTTGCTATGTGCAACGAAAGAGGGGAGATCCCTGTTTCCTGGATCCATTATTTTCTGCGGAAAGAGATTCGATCGTTCCCATGGTCAGTGTTGCTCCAGAAGAATATGTACTTGTGAATTTTTTGAATGGAATATTTCGCTCGAAACATTACAACTAGAAATTCTTTCGAGTAATAAGTACAAATAAAAGATGATAAATAATTATTTCTTCTGATGTGTCCTTTCAACCGAATACAATATAAACGAATATGATATTATAAAAATGTAATCGATGATCTAGCAATAAATTTGGTTTATGAGTTTCATGATTCGAATGAAAGTTGAATGGTTTCGAGAGATGCATATTCTTCTGATGTTGCACACAAATAAGCTGATACAAACTGAAACATAGAAAATACTCCATCGATCTCACACAGACACACCGTGATAAAATAAAAAGAAAAGTAAGAAAGAAAGGGACTGTACTACAGAGGAAACCCGATGGTACGCGTTGGAGAGCTATAGTCGTATCGTTAGTTCAGACCCGGCAAACAAATTAAATAACGTAGCAATATAACGTCCAGGTAGCAAATCGTACAGACTGCATATGTATAATATACTAACAGCAAAGAAAAAGGGACGCTCGTCGACGCAACTGTGTAGAAGAAAGGAAAAGGAAAAGTGAGAATCTTTTGCCATATATAGACAGAGAGGTGTTTGTTAAAGGATACATCTTGCCAACTTCAATCGTCTATTTATATTTCTGAATTCCTACTGACATCCGATCGTACAGACACTCGCACGTGGGAGCGGCGTAGCTAAGTTTCGAAAATTTAAAAATAACTTCTATCGTCGAGGAGGAAACGGATATACGTGTAGAAATGGACAAAAATTCACGCGTAATCGCGCGGGTAGACATAATTCATGTTCCAGTACATAGTCGATGATACACGCAATGTATACTCGTTACGAGTCTAATTGATAATTGTATGGTTACAGTCGTGTTCTCGCCGTGATATCTTTTTCTCCTCTCTCGTTTTCTCTCTCGTTTTCTCTCTCTCTCTCTCTTTTTTCTTCTTTTTAAATTTTATTTGTGATTCCCGTTAGCTCGATTGTTGTCTCCCTTCTGACAGTCACGATCGTTTAACATATGTCGCGCTCTAACCTTAATGCAGACGTTTTGGTCAATTCTTTGTAATCGGAAGTAGACTCTCTCGCATAACGTATCTTCCACGCGTTTACATTCTCTCTTATTTCTTGTTCCCACTCTTTCTTACCTCGTCCCTCATGTACACACATATACATATAGATACCGCTTCATTCACGCATTACTATCTCGCAGGCTTGTTATCTTTTATTGGGGCGATCGTAAAGTTGTGCAGGATGACATCGTTCAGGCGTTAGATCGGAGAAATGTTACAATAGAAAAGAAAAGGGGCAAACGGTTCCAACTAAGTTCGAACGAGTATCATACACTAACGCTGCCTTTCTCTTTTTCGGCTATTGAAACGACGATTACTATTTTTCTTGGCACGCACATGATCCGCTATGCTTTCCTCGCTTCGAGAAACGATCGGTTTCTCCACTAATTTCCCTTTTGTACATTGGTAAACTTTTTGTTGAAAGAAACGACGCTCCGATCGCACGACGCCTTTTGTATAACCCTGCACGCAGCTTCTATACATGTTCATACTATTATCATATATATTCATCATTATATATCTATATTTATTTGTAATTATACTCCTATTTACAAAAAATTGTTCGTTAAATGTTAATATTCAATATCGCAACTGTTATTACATTATAACTTTATTCCTGAGTGACCATTCATTAAGAGACTCGCCTCTTATTTCTTCTTCTTTTTTTCCCCCCCTTTTGTCTTTATCGGATAGCTTATTTTAACGCTAAAGCGCCGCGATAAGAAACCGAGGTAGTAAGATGACAAATACGGAAATACGTTTAATTTTTAACGGTTAATCGATACTTAAGTCGAGCCGATTACGGATAAACTATTGAGAATTTCGTTCGAAAGCCGAAATCGATTAGACTCAAACGTTCCAGTGCTTTCAGACATATTCAGCTCAAAAAATGATAGATATCTTTAATCGTAAGACAAAAGTAATTATATATCGAAGAAAATGACAATCGTTTAAAATCATTGTTCGTATAATATATTAAAAAATCACTCGTTTGCGAACCAACGAAATTATTTTAACCAAGTTCAACCCTGCTGTTCTCCTCGGCTCTACGTCTTCGTTCTTTGGAATATCTCATTGATGAAAAACGTGGGTTACATAAAGGTAGTAAAACACTGTACAGAATACTGAAATCAAACATTGAAAAACTATTTATATTTTAATAATATCCATCGAAATGTAACATTCGTTTCGGATCACATAGTCGCGGAAAGAACAGCAGGGTGTTAATAGCGTTACATGTACGTTTCCCGAATTTGTATGATCTACATTTCAGCGATTTGATGGTTGTTGAAACCCGTGCGAATTATGAGCCGAATATGTGTATAACACAACAAATAATTTAAATACCTCTAATTTACCAACACGTATAATAATTTTGACTTAATTCTGAACAATATTCTTTACGTTATTCGAACTATTTACACATAATTAATCACTTGATATGAACTGGCCTAATATTATTACGTAAACTCCGAATGTAAATGAAGAATTTTCTGAATCATTTTGTGGAAAACAGACGTATTACGATACGGTACGTATATATCGTTGAAAGAAACATTGAGAAACTTTAGCAATTTCAAAAATATCTACATATTACGCGAGTAAAGCTGCGGCGAAAGAAATGTTTCTGATTTCAACGCGAATAAACTTCTTGAATCTATAGAAGCAAGATTATAGGTTGTAAAGTAGATAAACATTCATTCAATATAAAATAAATCGTTAAATTGTATTTGTAATTGACGATTAATACTCTTATTTATAAAATCTTGTGAATACATGTAACAAATATACTTCCTGTATAATATTGGCACTTATTCGTAAATAATATTCATAAATACTTATTCATTATTATCTCCTAAATTCTCGATACTAATTGGTACTAATGAAACAACTAAAGACACACGACGTAAAAACGTAATTACCGACCAACGACAAGGATCGGCGAACATTGACAAATATACTTCGAGAAGAGTGTGAGGAAGACGGTCGTGAATCTTGGCACAAGTTGCAAATCATTGCGCAAGAGGATCATGATCCACAAAATGATTAGAGAAATTCTCGCAAGGATCACTAGCCGACGAAGTATCTCGAGCCATCGATCCCGAACGTACGTGGTTCCATCGAGTGTCCGTGCATTTTGTCCAATATTCGCTTAAATGAAATTATACAACACGCGTAACAATATCAATTAGGCGATTGGGAGGTTTCCATGCATAAGATATCAATCGGATAGTATAACGGGAATCGACCTGCCGATCGGACCACGTCGATCGATTATTAACAAACTTTCGCGAATCGTGCCCGCTACAATGCGAGACGACGTCCAATGACGTCTGCATTCACGCGCGTCTCAGCTCTTTTGTAACACCGATAAACATCTTCGATAAAATCAATATCATGCAAACAGTCGTGAGGAGATTTATACCGCGAAGATCATCCGAGTTAGTTCTATCGGTCGTGTAAATTCGAGTTTCTCAAAATCGAATAAAAACTAAGGCGAGCAGGAGCGAGCTCGATCTCGCGAACCGTCGAACTCGCTCCTCGCCCGCGTTCCAAGGTTTCAGAGACACTACATTCTCATCTTTGTTTCCCTTTACCGCGCCATCCTGATACTCTATCGTCCTGGATGAAACTGATATATATGTACACACACCTTTCTCGATAAACATTGCTTTTAATTAATTAGATGGGTTTCAAGTAAATTGATAAATAACAAAAAGGAGTGTATACAAATACCGAATTAGCAGCTACACTAACAGGGTATCATTTTATTTTGTTCGCCCGTGTATAGGTAAGACACTTTTGTCGAAGATGGAGCTTAAAGTGTTCAACTACAAATCTAGTATCTCTGAAACAATATTAATACGTGATAAGATATCGGAAGGCTTATAATATTGGGTAAAGTCACAAATTGTTCATCAGCAGTTTCAATGCTGTGCTCTGGAATATTCTACACTATGAAATAAGACGTGACTCGGAGCAACTGGCTAAATAATTAAAGGGTATCATTTCCTAACGTATCTGTAGACAGATTAGAAATACATGGTGTATGTAAACGATACATAGACTGTACGATATAAACGATATAAACGATATAAATAAATCATCATATTGCGTAAAGTACTAAGTACATATTTGGTAACGAGTAATAAATTATGAACGTACACGTATCACAGCCATTTAAATAGCCTAGAATTTTTAGATTTATAAATGGTACGAGTATCGAGCAACAAAAATAAATGCAACGTATTCCTTGTAACGAAAGGTACAATAGCTATCCGGAAACGTACTACACCAAGCCATACGTTGCTCAGAGATTATCGTTGTCCACAGCATTCTCTCAAGGCTATAATCAAAAGTACGTCGACATACATGTACGTACACAAATCATGCTTATAAATTTAGTACAATAATGTAGATAATAATTGTATAAGTAAGGCTGCTGATTAAACGCACTCCTCTTTTCCTATTCGAACGCGATTGAACGTTCTCTCTCCGTTTTATCGTAGTCGCCAGCGATACTGTTACATCTACAACTGTATCCACGATCAAAATGGATTTTTACAGCGTCGCGCGCCGCCAATAAATCGACACTTGATCAGAAATAAGTGCGATCGCGTGTGAAACTTTTATAAAACGAAGAGAGACAGAGTTTAATCGTCCAGTGTCTCCTGTGTAATGATCTTACGATGATGCATAGGACTAGGTATTCAATGATTTCAAAGTTCTTCCTAGTTTTAGAACATGGCAGTAGAACAATAGTACACCCGATACCTCGTCGCAAAGACCAAGTAACTCGACCTACTCTGATCTTCTAATCCTTTAAACGTTATACCATTTAGTAACATTATCGATATATTATTACTTTTTTATTTACCAGAAGAGTTTCTTTCCATAATAACGATAATAAAACAAATTACAAAGGAAGAGCAGCTCTGACGCTAAGAGAAGCAAATATTTTTCTTAAAACGGTTTTAACCACTAATTCCTTCAATTGATTCTTTAATCCTTAAAAATTTCTTTGCTTACGCAAGTATATAGGAATGGAGAAAATCCGAGTTTGCGATATGTACACAGCACAAGTATTTAATTTTAGTCGCTTGCAGAATTTAAACATCCTGATAACACGATGCAACTTGTTCAACCCTTCGAGTTATTGCGCCCTTGCTTCAAGGTAAGATAGGTTTTCGGATACTGGTGTATCTTAACGATTATTCGCTTAGACTTTGCGCTGTATTCTTGATAATGTCTGTCGCTGTGAATACCATGTAGATTGATATAAGTCTAATCCCGCGGAATCTTTCGCATGAAACACGTCCCTCGATAGTGCTCCAAGCTAGCTAGATAACTATGCAATATACCCCTTTGCGCGTTTCTTCTCTACCTGGCTGCTTTTCTCCTCTCGTCTTTCGGATTTACGCGTTTCGTCCGTTAAATGGAAATCTCGTCGATTCAAGCGGTAAACGTGCGGTCTGCTTACAAAGTGGGAAAGTGAACGTTAAAAAAATGTATTTAACTATTAAAGTCTATTCGATGGTTTATAAATACTAAAAAAGTCGCTATCCTTATTACAAATCGTTTCGTATTTTGTAGTTCGAAGGATTTTCACCGCCTTCTTCTTAGCTGTCTCTATAATACAAACGGGCGAGTCTGCAGTTCATTATTTCCCCCACAATTAATACGGATGTTTAATGAGTCTGGTGTTTTTTTTTGTTTTTGTTTTTGCACCTTTTTATGTTATCTAAATAATTCTCGAGGAAAGATATTTCTCGACTTTGTTCCTCAAACGCTATATCAAGGATCGCGACTGGAATGGACATGAAACTTCGAATAGAAACTCCGTATGCGTTCACGATTGACAAGTAAAAGATATAAAAATAACTCTTTCTTGGAGACTTGGAGAACAAAATTTAAAGCAACATTTGAATAATTTCCGCAATGTTAGTTGTCATCGATACTGTTTCAATCTGCAATGAAAACTAACGAGCCGAATAAATGGGAAAGATGTCGATCACGAAATCGTATTATATGATAAACATAATATAATGTTATAAACATGGGGGAAATAGGGAAGAAGGGTTGTGATCCCGTTTCGATTTTTCGAATCTGGAGAAATTCGGTCCCGTTGAGGCCCTCGAGGAGAAATGGTTTGTTAGTACGAGGACAAGTAATTCTATCGTCGTTCATCTGAATTGAAACTTTCCAAGCTGATAATACGACTCGTTATGAATGCTTTGCTCTGCTTGAAATATATTCACGTTCGTAATTCCTATGTGTTTGGTTTCGGCACGTCGAAAGGAAAGATGTGTAAAAAAATAAAATTACACGTACAGTAGTAGTGAGATTCAACTTGATCGTGTAAATTATCTCGCCAATGTTTCAGCGCTATTTTTCTGATAAATCTTTTCTTCAACCAACGTGTATCATTGAAAAGAAATTACTGTAGAATTTCCACAAGTGAAACATATACAAGTTATCTACGCTATTCTCGTATTCCGTATATGTAAAAAGAAAAAAGAAAAAAGAAAAATATGAAACCTAATGACCGGAAATGAAAGCAGAAATCGGAAGCAGTGATGCTGATGGTGGCTTTAGTTGGTCCCGAACATGAGTTACTCAGGTTTGTGTACAAATCTTTATCAGTTGATAAATGAAACGTTTGAAGTACATGTCAAACACAGATCACACATTTCCAATTAACACGTTCAATTTGTTTCGATAAATGCACGTAACAAACGATATATAATGAATAAACTAATTTCTTTTTCATTCATTGTAATTGTATCTTCTATACCAACGATGAAGACTACTTCAAGGGAAATAAAGCGAATTTGATAGAAAACATTTTAAAAGAACGAATTATAAAAAGAAAGACGATAAAGATACAAGTTAAAAGGAGCACGATTTCTGCACAAACCCATTGTAAAAGTCGCGCATGGAATCGTGTCGATCGTTGCATTATGGATCTCAGCTTATGGTAACACTGCGCGTGTCGAACGTAATATAACATCTCTCCCTCTCTCATTCTCTCTTTCTTCTCTCCACTCTCTCGTTCGATCTTCCTTTCTTTCTTCCTCATTCTCTCAAGTAGCATTTTAAACATTATGAGTTATCTATTAACCTATACGGCCCTACGATATACGGATGAATGTTCCTTTGGCAGTTTATTTACACGCGAGTTGAGCCATGGCGCCGAAAATATCATACGGCAACGAATTTCGATGTCAAGCAACAACCTGTGAAGCACGGAACATTTTGAAAAGTTGCGAGACACGTTAAAATCAATAGATTTTTGTTCTCTCGTGTAGCGAACTAGCACTTTTGAAAATGCTTCGTCTTGGATGGAGAGTGTCGTTGCGGATATTAGCGAGTCGATCCTCCAAATGTTTCTTAAAAATCGTTTATCAGAGTGTTTACAAATAGTATACGCGTATAAAAGGGCTTGAAATGTTTCGATCCAACATTTCCTTCTTTTCTATTTATCCATCTTGACAATGTTTATGGTAACCATAATTTTAATATACCGAATCGTTACAAGTTTCATTTTATATTTACTTCATGCTTTGTAATCAAAATAGAAACAATTATAGAGTTATAATTAATAGAGGTGAAACATGATTTTAATAGGGTAGCGTTAACTACTTTGCTTTACTAGAAAATTCTATTCAAAACAAATACACAGCTGTCTGCTATCGTATTGTGAAAAAATTGTTAAAAGAATATTTATTGGAACCTGTAATATATATATATATATTCTGATATATATTTTTTCTATTTTGCTTTATATCGCTTTAGCTTAAATGTCAATATAGCGAAATACTATTAAAAAGTGGTGTGTTTTTATAGAGTATAATAGTATGTTATAATAGTATACTATCGATACTAATAGCATATAAATAGTATGTTATTATAACAGTATTATAATAAGTGCAGTATAAATGTTATATAGATATTATGAAATCATTCGAAGCTTTAAAACTTATAAAGTATTACAAGTGTGTCTATATTCATCATCTGTCAACTGCTAATTTCAACGAAACAACACTCTCCATTTACCAACATGATCCATAGCTCAACTGCAGCTACCATAACCATGTTATTTACAGAAACAGTACGATCATATAATTGAGATATCTTGCGCTGTTAGTTCCATTTAGTTTTGTACCGCCGTTTTCCTCGTCATTTTCACTGGCAGTGTCTCCCTTTGCCTCAACAATAGTATCTAGCCGGTCCATTGTACCCCTCTGGTGGTGATGACTGCTTGATAAGTCACTTTCAGGTGTCTCATCCGAGTCTACGTCAATCATATGGTCGTTAACCTGGATTTTGACTACAGCATCTACTGGGTACTTTCCTTCATCGCTCGATGACGTTGTTCCCCTTTGTGATCCTACCCTACTCGATAATATTCTGTCATTTTTCTCACAACGAGGACAATTTTGACCATTTGACGAACCTTCGTCGCTCTGACATCGGAAGCATATTAAATCACCTTCGCTAGAAAAATCGCAATGTTCGCATTGAACAACATGACCGTTTCCATGACAGACTTCGCAGACAGGACTGTCATCGTCCTGCTTTAGGTCTCTGTCTTCATAGTCTCTTCGGTCATGCTCCTGTTCGTATTTCTTGGGCCAAGCTCTTCGATACTCTTGATCACGATACAACGACCTAGGTGAAGAAGACTGACCGCTATGCTCTTGATCGTGATATACCGACCGAGGAGAAGACATATGAATCGGGCTTTTGTATGTGCGGGAAGTTCCTGGTTCCTGAAGTCGATCGTCGAAACGTTCCTCGACGTATCTACTAGAATAGGAGCCAGGCGTTTGTGGTCTGTACGTGCAGGTACGGGTTTTCTGATCACATTCACTGCATAACAATAAGTTTGACTTGCTGCCAGGCTGCGAAGCGTAACCATTGCAAGTGCCGTAGTATTTCTCATCTTCGTCGCTTTCGAAGAAATGTTGACTGAGGCTACCAATCGACTTTGTATCACTGGATCTACCAGAGATTCTAGTTTCTTCCAGTTCTTCTCTGTCATCTGCCGCGTATCTGTAATAAAGTTTACACATATGAGAAGATTATAAAAATTATATGCTACGTTTTATACGGAATTTACTTCAACTGGAAACTCAGCAATGGTGTTTGGAAATAAATGCTTCAGGATCTGATTGAATACTCATCTTTAACAAGGTAACACCAATTTACCTGTCGTCCGTAGCGTCAGCCAAATAGTGTCGTATTCGCGCTATCTTTGTTTTGCCGCGCTCTCGCGGCCTTGTTTCTTGTTAAATGATACTTTCTCGATTTCGCTCGTTGTTATCTTCTAAACTGGAAGACGAGCTGGCACCGCAAATCTGCATCTCGATTTCAGCCAATCGATTCTCAACTTCCCACTGTTGTTGGTTCAGTTTAGCGCTCATTACTGCGTTTTCAGACTCCAAACAAACCAGACGTTCCCGAAGACGTTTAATTTCAGCCAATAAAGCTTCGTTAGTGCCTAAAAGTGGCGTGGCACCTTCGCTCACTAAATGCGTCATGCTGCTGGTTATGCCTAGAAAAAATAACGTATATCGTCTTATCCATCAAGCAAATCAATAATATCAATATTAGTATGGTTAATTAATTTATTCGTATCGCGTTAGCCAATCGTTTGTTACGTGTATCTGTTTAATTCGTTATCGATAAAAGCAAGGCAAGAAACGTCTACTTAAGAAATTTATTTGCAAATTGTTTCGACATTTTGCGTATAATTCCCCCGGTTAAAACATACTTGTTCTAGACGAATGACTTCATTTTTTATTGGATTCATTCAGGCAATATTTCCTTATTGAACTGTTTACGGCGACCCGTTTACAACGGATGAGTGCTAACGTCACGCATAAATTGCTAGTAAGTAACAAGTCTCTATTCGATCTTCGATCAACTTTTAACATTACGACATATTACATAAGGTCGTGAAAACGGCTATAAATAATCCGATACTCTAAAGGAGAGATGCAGAGTTTCGTAAATCGTTTTTCCACTAAACAAAATATTTCATACTATTCGTAAGTAGTTTACTCTACCACTAAAAAATTGAGCAAATTTCTTTCTATCTGCATAAATTGAGTTTAGGTTAAGTTTGGATCGTTCATTAAAATCTCGCAATATCACCAGACAAACAACTCTTTACGATTCCTTCTGCGAACAGTGGACAACTGGCAGAAAAATCGCCATTACGGTGCGTGGATCCTAATTAACAACAGGTGTGTCAGAGTGGTTCCTTCCTTCCCAAGTAACAATTTTTCCGGATCTTAAGTATCACAGCGAAATCATATTCGAGCTCTATATACCAAACGCATATATATTCGATAAGGTTTGGTAGCACAGTCAGCCGGAAAAATAAAACCTGCTACGGAAAATGATCACGAGTTTCCAACTCATTCGTACTTTCAAACATTCGTTCCCTTTATCTCGATATTCTTACAAATTCTTTCTTGGCGATGGGTAGCCTTTTAGGTGAACCGACCAGTAAATCAAAGGATACTGTGCATCAGGCATGGAAGCTTCGATTCCAACGGAAGAGGAAGAAGATTCCTTGGTGATTTAACGTCCATTAAATCACGAAGGAAAAATGCGTTCAATCTGAAGGTCCAAGAGTTAAGAAAGAGAATCGGGGTCGAAGAATTCAGAAGGAGGGCGTATATTTCCAGTCGGTGGCGTTCAAGATGAAATACTTGCCAGAGTGGGTGGACTGTCTGCCGGTGGATGGCTGTGTGGCCGCGGATTGCGGTGCCCTGGCGGTCTGATCCTCGCTGCTGTGGCCGCTGCTGGTGGCACTCATCGGACTATCCATGCTCCTCGCAACGTTGCTCGCGTTGACGTTGCTGGCGGTGCTGGGTAAGCCGCGCGACGTCACCGGACTAGGGCTGGGGGAGAACAACGAGTGGCCAGCCGAGTACGCGTGAGTGGACTTGGTGTCCACCGGTGAAACCCACATGTCCTCCAACGGTATACGACCTCGTGACTCCACGAGGCCTGGCGTGCTTTGGCATCGTCCCATTGCAGCTGAAAGTTCGTATCGTGGGCGTAAAACGTCACATGCCACAAGTATCAAGTTCGGTTGTCGGAGGAACAGTGTTGCTTTTAGTTTTGGAAAGGCTTGCAGTCTGTTTGAAAATGTGTCTTTTGGATCTTTTTTTTTCTTTTTCTCAGGAGTTATGTAGACTGACTGGTTTTTTTTTGTGAGGTAGTTGCAGTTAGAGCGTTCTAAATGAACGCTGTTTGAGAAGGAGGTGTGCGTGAGGTTGGAGTTTTACACTTAGTTTATGCGCAGCTAGTTTGATACTTTCGCATAAATTTTAAATGAAGTTCTCTAAAGTTTTGTACTTTGTATGTTGTTGTATTTCGACAGTGTTTTGCTATGTGCGAGTAACAGTGCTGTTTTTGGTTTCGGTAGGACTTGCAGTTGGTTTCGAAAGGTTTCTTTTTCTTAGTATTTTTCAAGATTTACGTAGATCGATCGTTTTGTAAGACAGTGAAATGGATTCTACTTGGAAAGGAGATGTGTAAGATCATTGTTGCAACTAAAAGTTTACTTTTAGTTGGTGCATGTTACAGAGTTTCCATATGTTTGGTACTTAAATAAATTTCCCATTATGATTTGTAAGATTAAGATTCGTCAAAGTACGATCAAGTATGAAATGCACATAAGCTGAAAGCTTCTAAAACGTCTGCACCGATCAACCGAATTACGTTTTTCCGTTTCACGTCGATACAATTTTCTCGAAAATTAACGAGAACTTACAATCGTAACATCATTGCGAACGGTAGTCTCGTGTTCGAATTCTGCTTTCACGAACGCGCTTCGTATCGATCGAGCTTGTACAATGGATTTCGTTATAACGTTAATAATATTCGATTTCACTTTAATTGGCTACATTATTCGCAAAGATAGAATTTCCTCTTACAGAGTAAAAGCCGCTATACAATAATCAACGACGTGGAGCTAAACGAAAGTTGAATATAATGATCCAAGTAATTCCGCCGCTATATTGGTAACTAATCGCAAATCCTTCAACCAGAGATGTACACAAGTTTCCACTAGGCTCAGTCCGTTGCAAGCTCGACAGCTTTCCGCGAGCTGAAACGCAACTTCATATTTCCAATACTACAAAGCAAACAGGCGAACAACATGCTCGTTACTCTGCGTCGAGTTGTCTTGACAAGTGCGATCTCCTTTTTCTCCTATTCTTTTTTTCCTCTCGAAATTCGTCTCAAGCTGTGTTCCGCGTTCGAGTCCTTTGTTCGAGAACAGGCCTCGCGGATCTGCTTGCGCTTCGCCAATGCCGCCTAACCGCCTCCCATTTTCACCACGGCGAGCTTCTTTAATTAAGCCACCGCCTTTCTCATTGTGCAGCAGTGCGGCAGTGCGGCGGTGCTGCCTCTGCGGTTGTTGAGCTTTGCGCGAGCGCGCGCGCACGTGTGTGCCTGTGTCAGTGTGTATATACAGCACTTGGCCGTCTCGAGCTACATACGCGTGTACACATAAGCACACAGACGATGCGATTCGCCAGTTCGAAAGTTCGTAACAACAGCAACTTTCTTTCAGCGAAAGAACGACGCCAGGGCGAAGAGGATGATAAGCTGCTGCGCGTTTGTTCGCTCTTCAACTTCCGAATTAATTAATCGAAAGGCCACGGTCTGGCCACGTTCGTCGGCGACACACCGACGATCGAGAATTTTTTCACAGCGCCTTTGACGTGCCCGCTAGCTGTTTGCCTCGTTGTTCGCCAACGAGATCCTTTTAAATCTCCTCCGCGAGCTTCTACGGTGTATCATTAGGCTGTTGCATGATTTAAGAGCGAAAAAGTAACTTTGTTGTACTTTGGCTCTTTTTCTAATTGGTTTCAACGTCGCCGCAACGCACGGAAGAAGGTCGTTAGTGGACCGCGGATATTTATGCAAATCTGTTTTCTTTTTTTTCTTTTTTTATAGACGAGAGTAAAGAAATGACGCCAAGAGTTAGGCAGTTTGTCTATCGAGTGCAACGCTGTGCGTCGAATATTCGACGTATTTCTCTACATCTCTCACAAATGCATGAACATCCGCAGCCTGATCAGTAGCAAAGCTGTGTAGAGCTTCGTTTTTGTCGAAATCTGATAACTTGCAATCGTTGGTGGAATTTCGATGGAAATAATGATTTGCGCGGTTTGTTACAGTTCTCCTCGCAACATAATACACTGTTCGTATCGTGTGGCAGATTTATTACTCTTCTCGCAGTATCCTATTCGTTTCATTCTGGCATTCTTACACGACGTGCTTGATATTTGTCGGTACATTACACTGTTCACAGATTGGCAATTTTTGCTCGCGCTATAAGTACGATGCGGGTTAGAGCCGCATGATTTATCCTAATTCTATACGTATACTTTCTCAGTTAACGCGTGAAAAAGCTGTTCCTTTTTTGCAAAGATATGTCAAAGATAATTTTGTTCAAACAGGCAAAGTTTCAATTAAACAATACATAAATATGACGAAGAGAAACGATTAGCGAAAAATCAGTGAAATTCGTAAAAATAAGACTTTCAATTTCTGGATATCGAACTTCTTTCTAACGGAGCTACGATTTTTATCAAAGTTTATTGGACTCTATTCGAGAACTACATTTTACCAGAGATTTCCAGTCTTCGTTACTTATTCCAAACTCTTCAAACTATCCACACTGCGTGCCTTTAAAAACAAATTACAACATTGCACGAGTTGTCAAACGAAGTTCGATATACGTGTAATTCTTCTTCGATAACTGCCTTTACGATAACCTTTTTCGAGCTATTGTAGCTTCGATGGCAGCGTTCGTTCTCTGCATACGTACAACCACGAATCGCTTGTACTTCTGTTCCTTTGGTCACTCAATCACGTCATAGAATAAAAGGTCCGAATCGACACGCGTGACTGGTAGTATTACGGGCCAGGATTTTTGACAGTTATAGCGATCGTGGATATTTATTACATCCACCAGTAACATTTTTCTTTCCGTAGTTTATTTGCCCAGCCGAGGCAGACCTTTCGGTATATCGCGTTTTTAGATGTTGAAACGTACGAAGAGAATATTTATATAAATAAACGTTGTTCTTGTGCCTATTGCTCACTTCTCAAAGTAGGCACACCAGGTATTACGATACATCCTGTATAGCAACGCATGTGTTACTCGCGAGTGTTACGAGTCTAAAGTGCGCGTGTTTCAGTGTTCGAGTAAAACGACGAAAGATTTAATAACTAATAGACAAAGCCACAAACGCGATATATTTATTCCTCATTTTCGTGCTATTTTGGCTTGCAGAGGCGGCTGCTAAATTTTCTACCATCTGTTGCAGAATACTCGGTGTACGAGGGTAAATTAATAAGTAAATTACATCTGCGTGCTAACTTTCGCTCTAAACTATGTAATTGCTGCTAAGCGGGTAGACAGATTCGGTTAGAATTGCTGTTAATGCAGAGCTACATTTCAACTCGTTTGCATTTGTCAACGATACACGTGTACGTGAATACACGTAGAACATGTTTATCCAGATTCGAAGTGTTGCTGTTCCAGCAACGTTTTGTGGCTGGAAGATTACGACGACTTGAATGTGGTTTGCGAGAATCTTAGATCAAAGAAATTCGTCAGAGCGGAACATGTTCAGCCGTGGATCTGCGACTAACTGGCGGAAGCGTAATACGAAGAATACAGGGGAAGAGAAACATTTTTCGTTTTTCACGGAAGAGCAGGTTTAAAAGTCACGGTATATTGTCAATCAGTGCCATTGTTACGTTCGGAACAAAAGAACCACGTGAAGTCTTCATCGCCACCATTTTCCAGCATTGTATCTATCCTAATATTATACTTTTTTGTTCGGAACAGTACGAGGAATCGATCGACGCAAACAAGATCGTAGGATTCCATTAAAAAATCGCGCTGCGCTAACCCAAACCTAACCCAAACCTCTCGATAAACAATGCAAAATTGTCCTCTACAATTTCCTTCTATAGACCCCGGCTCAGTTGCTAGTCTCATCCCGTATAGTTGCGACAAATGCTGTGTATTCTTCTATCCATGTACGTGTACGTTATACACTGAATCTTATTTAGTCATTAACGGACTTGTTTAGTCATTGCTATAGCGCGTCCAATGAATCGAGTCGGTGGAGGTACACGGGCTTCAGACACTGTATCACAGACCCTAGAAGCGACAGCAAACCCTAACAATGAACCACGTAAAGCGCTTCTGAACTGAACGTTTACCAGCCAACAGTCGAAGTCCCTTGCGTCTATCACGTGCCTAGCAGGCAAATGCTCTGTTTACCTCTACTGACTCGAATCGCTGAACGGATCAGTGTTGCGTTATTCGTCAATTATAGCGAAACTGAACGATCTTTTAACGTCATTCGTTAATTAGCAGACCTCGGATGAAAAATCGTAAGAAGCAAAGTCACGAGCAGACAGAGAACTCCGCTTATAGAGCAGCGATTTTCAACGCATTTCCATCTCACGGCACGCGCAAACTCATTACCGGAATTCCGCGGTACACCGAAAGATATATTACGCGTACGTGTTCGGTTCGAGGCAATTCACGCCGGTCTGAAATATTTGCGCCTTCTGAGAATTCTGCCGGTACGCCGGTTGAAAATCGCCGTCACAGAGAGTCGATGAAACTCAAGGTCGTTCGAGTCGTAGAATTAAGCAGCGTTTAAAGGTCCTTACCTTTCTCGAGAGGAGCCCTCTTGTATTTTTCCAATCTCTTCACCGCGATGGCTTCCAGTCTGATCCTAGCCGCAGGATACTCCTTCAGAACGTCCCACATGTCCTTCTTGCTGAGGACGAAGAGGTCCGAGTAGCCCACCGAACGTACACTGGCTGTTCGCCGGTTACCTGCGTCGATGTAGCCATTTATTGGTTATCGAGATGCATCAAGCTTTCTGTTGTATCCGCTCGGAACCGATCGATCGACCGATCGTTCCGCTATCGTACATCGATCGTGTAAAGCTCGTCGCCCGTCCAACAGCACATGGCCTGAATGCCACCAGACCAGCATCCACGTATTCGCATTATTTGCATGTATTCTAATTAACACAAGTGCGTCCACTTGACGACAACAGCACAACCACTGACGTACGTTCCTCATTGCCGACTCGATAGCAATCCTGAATCGTAGTAATGGGATCTGAAACGGGATTCTAACTTGTGAAACACCCGGGTATCTCGTGAGATTTGCCTCGAAATGAACCGCCGCTTTCCGGCTCCAAAGAAGAAACTCGCGTATAACTCGAAACACGCGGCTGGCTTCCGTGTTGGAACAAGCAACTCGCTATTGTTTCTTCTCTATTCCGACTCGTCGTCAGAGCGAGAGATCCGGAAACGAGAAAGAGGTTCGCGAAAGCAAGAAGCTATAAATCTGCGATCGAGAGAACAGTGACGTCGTTCGGCAGAAGACGAATAGGATACGTATAACGCTTTCTCATTCTGGTATTGGCGATCTGAATCGAGACTCTTCAGAGTTTCAAGCTTCGAATCCTGTTCCTGTTCGATCCGAAAAATTGTCGTCGCGTATGCGATGCAGATTCGAAGCGATTCCAACTGTTTCAGATCCTATCGTCTGACTGGTTCAAAGCTGATCATTTCCATCTTCTACGATCGTTAATTTAATTACTCTGAGCTTTTACAACTACTATAAATAACATCGTAGATAAACTGTTAGTCTTGCATTTGCCGCTCTAACTTTTTTAAATAATATCTGATATCGGATCATCGACGTCCAAGATAGAATCTTCGTTCATCAGTAATTAATCGTTTAGACACATAGCGTATGGAATTCGCTGTTGCTCGTTCCGAATTTCAAAATTCTCTCGCTTTTCTATCGTCTGCCTCCTCGTCAAGCAACAGTGCTGTTACTGTAATTTTCTTTAAATAATAGTAAAATGTACCATATTGCTGACGCGTGGACAGCGGAACGTCGTGCCGGTGCTGTGTTGTTAAATGGGCGATAATTGTGAATATGACGATGCTGAAGGCTACTTTACACGTCGATGTTACCTAACGATACAACTTGAAAACCATATCAAAGCATAACCTTGGCTCATAAGCCGTAAAAATCATGCTCGACAAAATTTCATTGAAAACCGACAAACTACGTGATGTTTTATATCTATGTATTGTGTGTGTGTGCTTCAGTGGGATCAAGTTTTCTTATCATTATAAAGAGCGTCATGTGATGATACGTATATGTTATGTGTATATTTTCATCGGAATAAAAATTTGTTTTATGCAATAAATAACGTAATACGCGTATAGAGATAATAAAAAAAGAGAAGGAAAAACGAATATTCCATATCTCTTTCCCTAACTTTTTAATTGTTGCATAATCGTATTAACAGATCGCTTAAATTTTCCTTTGACAAGTCACTTATCTCTCAACAGAGTCTGATTTTTTATCCTTGATATTGTAATGAAAAAATTGTGAAACTGGAGCCATTCGAAAGTGTTGCGTAAGTTCTTGTACGTCTTAAACAGGGTTTTTAATCGAAGGCAGCTACTGTTGTATCGCAAAGTATACAATTCTTGTCAAATATGTATTTTAGAAGCATTAATGCGTTTCGGACTAAGAACGTAAAAGGTTCACTTGCGCATAATCTCTTTTTTCACATAACATGTATATATGTCGCTCCTTTACTGTTAATTGTAAAACATTTATGTTGAAGAAATGGGAACACAACTCTTGATGCATTGCATATTAATTATTAATTAATTATTAATGGTGAGTGCGATTTAATTGCTAAAATGGTAAAAGGGAATAATTTACTGTAATTTATTTGCTAGAGTTAAAAGGGGTAAAATTCGATTTATTCGCGGCTGTGTACATAATGTTCGGACATGCAAAGTATCTATTTGTATTGTACGTTGGTAAACACGGAGAAATGCATGTATTTATTTCCAAACTAATCGACGAATGTTCTATCGATGACTGAAACGCAAATATACTTTCGTTCGCACACGTAATGTACGCGATATCATAAATCGAAATGTTTTATTTGCTCCGATAAAAAATATATTGTTGCAACGCGAATGGCGAGCATCGACGAGTATTGTACGATGTTACAAACTGATGGTGACTTGAGTGAAATTTGATTAATTTCCTCCTCGAATCGTACGTTGTAATAGCTACGCTGCTTGTAAAACTTGTTGGGTCTTTTGCGCGATATTTACCTCGCTCGTAGTTTAAGAAGTTTCTAACGAGATGAGATTGTTCGTTTGATCGATACTGCATAATATATTCATAATATATTCTGCAAATCATGCTTGCTAATATTGATGACATTTAAGAATCGCTCTCGGCTGTTCTTCCCAGCGAAAAGTGTTTGATATAAAATTTGTTTTCCACAGCAGATCGTTTAATATACAGGAAACTAACTACGATAATTAATATACGGACATATATAAGAAGGTAATGTAATTTTCCAGTGCAGATTAGTCACATCCGTGGGCACGAATCATTGCAGCAATAAGTTACAATAATTATTAAGAGACTACGTTAAAAAATGGTAGAGAAGAATCGTGAAAGATATAATAAGATAATAAGATATAGGTAATTAAATAGTGCACTGATATGGGTAATAAAGTAGAAAAATATGGAAATGAACGTGAGCGAAGAAAATATTTACCAGATATATTTAACTTATGTACTCTCCCCCTTGTCTCTACGTGAGAACACAACATTTTTTATTCATCGTTGATCATTATATTTCAGTTATATCGATGATTATAATTAGAATTAAATTCCTTTAAAAATATCTTAAACAGAGAACAAAGATGGATACAAGTTGATGAAACTGAATTATTTATTACACAGTTCACTAGAAACGTATATATTATTAACGATGCGAGACATTCGCAAGAAATGTCGATAATTAATGTTCATCGGAATTCAAAGTTCCTCGTACAAACGATGGATAAAAAATGGCCTGTTTCGCAGAGACGACTCGCAAATATTTCCTTGCGCAGATAGATCACGGGTAAAATGTATGTTTCAGCATGTCATAGAAGCAAATCGATCGGCAAACGTAACCAGAAAGAAGATGAAAGAATGCTGAAAGAGCATGTCCAGTTTCCATATGGGTCAAATCTAAACTAGGTATTCTAATGTTACTACGAAAGCAGGAGTGTCTAAAGAGGAATGATAAAAACAGGAGTGACTAAAAAGTACAGTGACTCACGAAACACCCTTTTATGTGACCTTTTTATTTGAACACCAACTAAAACAGAATAACTTTCTTAATATCCGACCAAACGATTTGAGTTTCTTTTGAGAAGTTTGATTAGTTTACTGGATGACGTGTAAAAAAGCTTCAAAAAGAGATTGCAATTCCAGTTACGTATAGGTGTGCATGCTGAGAAGTTCATCTACTGGCGTAAATCTACCAAATGTATTTTCCAAATCTGCGTTACAGCCCATATTGCGTACGTACGACAACGAATTCCGGATGTACGATCAAAAATTTGTCCGCACACACAGCCGGAAATTATCCTCACCAATTGCTGGAACTGCTGGCTCGAGGCAGGCCCCGGTGATATCTTTGATCCGTATCGACGTAATTCAACTCGATATCGAATTACCGGAATGAGAAAAATGTAATCTTTTTATCTTCTATCATATCGTTACGAGATGGCCTTAGTCAGATTACTCAGATTCGTACGATGAAAAAGATATCGGATATGGCTATATTTTTAGAGCAACAATTTTTAACTAAACCAAAGAAATATGCGATAGATATGTGATCGGGAGCAAGAAATGAGCCGACTCTACGGTATAGTATTACTAAGAGTTGAACCGGGTTCGGGTTATGGTTACAATCGTTGGTATTGCGCTCTACCTATTCTGTTTCATTCGCACTGCCTGGTTCTCGCTCTGATCTTCGATGCACGCACGATAGAGCACGGTAGAGTGAGCACGAGTCCCGATCCATGTATTTGCCATGTATTCCGACACTATAGCATACAGAACAGGACGCATCTCACCGCTTAAAATATGTTGTCAAGGTCAACATTCTCTTTTTTTTTTAATGTTTTTTGGAAATTACAATCAATTCTCGCGTTGAGAATTTTCAGTAATTTTTCTGGCGTGGCGCAGTAACATGGCTAATTATTTATAATAAGTTAATACATATTATAGACAAGTATGATTTGTAAGTATTATAAATAAGTAAATTTTACATTAATTAAATAACTAATTGAATCTGTCGTTTAGGTCTAGCGGGTAGTGTCTCTTCAGCCTGCGAATCTGGTCCGTCGTATCAAGTAGACCAGTGATTAAGGGGTTTCGGTGTTTATTGACTCTTTTGCTATATCTGTTTTCGATTGGAAGCGTTGGAGTATTTCAATGTTAAGGTCAACATTCTCAACAACTTTTTCCCAAGTACGTTCCTGTTCCGCTGGATCTCAGGTTCCGAGGTATTCGCAAAGAACTTCGAATTATGTTACGGTTATACTTCATTTTGGAACAGATGGCCGCATTTTTACGCATACCAACCGAAATTTAACTCATTAACGCAAGAGATTGATATCGTGTACATAAAAATGAATGTGTTATGGGTTAGGTTATAGCAGTAGGTGTATTAGGACCTTGGCAACATATTTCAACCTCGTCGAAATCGTTGAAATCGTTGAAAGCGTGTCCTTTTCTGTATCACCGAAAAGACTGTAAAAACGACCTTCGTCATTTTCTTCGCGATTCCAAGGTACTGCAATTTTTCCACGACTCTTTTTTACACATCATCGATTAAATTAATCGGTAATTATGCAGGAAAGGGGCCCTTAACTCCAATGATCTTGTCCTTGGAATATGTTACAGAAGGGAAGGCTCCGAGTAATATGCACTTTGCCCTAGGCGATCAAAAGCTAGGTTAGGTTATCCATGGAATCTAACCTAACCTAACGTAACTCAACCATAAGTTATCGCTATGAGGACTGCGATCCTACGCAAACGCGTATTGCAATTTCATCTTTAGCCACTTATATCGCAACAAATGCAATGCAACTACCGTTTTCTTTTTCTCACAACTTTTGAACCGCGATCGTCCCACGTTTCGGACAAAGTGCACACGTTATTCAAAAACATCCATCCTACGACATATCCGAAATTCAACGAAACTGTAGTCGAAGCCCCCTCTTTCTGCATAATTACCAACTGGTCGATCTAACTTCTCGAAAAAAGCTCAAGTCGTTCGGTCCAATATTAAAAAAGTTATTCCGTTTTAAAGGGTGTCCAAATACTTTCGTGAGTTACTGTGTACGTTTGTCCGGTTGGATCGATCGACCGACACGACCCACGATTGATTTTCTCCCGCTTTCGGCCTTGTCTCTCGTATTTTCGGAACGCTCGGTATTTTTATCACGGCCGAGGCCGTGCACAGAGGCCCCAGTGTTATATGGTATCATTTATTTTCGTACGATATCTATTACGTTTCAGTAGGTTGTGTTGGTTTATCGGCTGGAAGACAATAATCGATAAAAACAGAGGGTCGAAGGCTAAAGGGCAATACGTGTCACGGGCCTTGTTCAATACGCATCGACGATCTCGCAACGATTTCGCCCTATCGATTTTTCTTTAAACCTTGATTCACACTAGCGATCACACTACGGCCAGGTCACGCCAGGTCAGGCACCGGTCAAAATCGCTTATACGTAATCCAATGGAAGCTAATGTTCATCCACAGCAGGTGGTTCGATCAAGTCAAGTGAAAATCTCATGACCGGTGCCTGACCTGACGTGACCTAATCATTTTACCGATTTTCTAGATTTCGTATTTTCCATCGGATACTTTAAATGTTCTGCAAATACAATACATGTTTCCTCCTCTCAATGGATCGAATATTCATGACCTATATTACGAGCGAATTTTTCGTAATTTCAACGAAAACCGACCAGATTTGTTAAATCTGTTCAGCAACAACAAACGAAAAATATTGAAACAGAGGAACAAAGAGCGCTGCCCAAGCGTCAAAGTAATAAAGTGTTGTGTGTTGGTTATTCAAATTCATTGAACGCACAATAGCTGTGATGTCGATACCACCGTAACGAAAAATCTGTTTGCTTTGTTCGCAAATGTATGTTTGAAAAAGAGAAAAGAACGGTTTTAAATGTATTATACCGAGACCAGCAGAAACTTATCAAAAATCTATTAAAAGTCAATATCGCGACCAAATTTGAGACAGTAAAAGTATCTATTTGGTCTGCAAATTACTGAAACCATTAAAGGTCCATTCAAGATGATGCTTTCCTCTACCTAAAGCACTCGATTTCAACGCAACAACATCTTTTTTCAACGCGCGTTCGTTCGTTGCGTGGTCGTCGGGAGCGCAAGTAGCAGGAGGAAATCGACAATAGGAATGTCGGTGACAGAGAAAGTACAAGAGTAAAGAAAGATGATCGTTAGTAGAAAGTTGGGTTTGAAGATCGGCTCATACCGGCTCGGCGGGTTGCCCTCTCACAGAGTAGTAAGAACGTGAATCGTGAAAACGTGATCGTGAAATACGAGGGGGACAGCTCACGGGCCCCTGGTCCGCTTGGAATATTTACCGCACTCTTTACCTGCAGTCCTCATATTGAGAATGCTGATCTCCCCGAAGTAGGAACCAGCCTTAAGGGTAGCCAGCACTGTCTTCCCGTTATCAGCCACCACCTGCAGCCGGCCTCTGTTCACTATGTACATCTCCTTGCCTACCTCACCTGCAACACATTTCAGAAAGGAAAGTTAATACAATGGAAATCCATTCGTGTGAACAACAGATAGAATCGAGGACAGAAATAAGCGTGCAAGTAGTGGGAGCGGATATCGGTGTAGCTTGTTGATCGAACCGGTACGGTCGGACCTCGGTAGCACGAGCCTCCAGGGAGGAGCTAAAATCTTCGAGTTATACAGCTTTCGGACTTATCGAAATCTCCGGGTGAAAGAGATTTAACAAAACGAAAATTCCATGTAAAGCAGCTTCGTACAAAGGCGCAGTTTTACGTTCGCTTTTCCCAAAAGTGTCGGAATTTTAAACTTTCTTTTAGAAATCGCTTCGTCCGACGTATTTAAATGCGAAGGTTAATGACAGGGTAGAAGATGGTGCGTTCGACCGACAAAAGAATTAGCATACGACCGAATGGTGGACATTTTTAAATGGAAGAAAATCTCGCTTAGCAGGTAGCGAGGAAGATGGACGAGTCGCTGTTCTACGAGCTGCAATTGTATAAATTGTTTGAGCCCGACAGGTTCGCCGTAAATGGAGTTCTACCGTAACAGAAACACAATCGAATTTCGAGGAACCACAAATACGTCATTGGAAGCGAGATTCTTTGGGGAGGTTTCGCTAAATCTTCCTGCAGAAGGTTCTCTGGGAAACGTTTACAGCAATGTGCAAGGAATAGAAAGCAAATGCGTAGCAGGAATTTCTGCCAAGAATGTAAAATTCTACGATACCATGCGAACATTATTTTCCCTCGTATCATGTGCAAGATACAGAGATTCGACAGATAAATTAAATTCATTAATATCTTATTTCGTAGTTGCTCTAAATTGACACGAAAAGGTGAAAATAGTTGACGATGCACGAAACTGATGGACAAGAAAAGAACAGAAAAGAAAAGAACATGCATAGGAAACATACGATTAATTGTAAGGCTTTAAATCTTCAAGTGATCTTAAATACGTATAATCTTTAAGTATTCTTCGTAAAATAATGTTCGACGTATGTTGTTATCAGAAATTTGTCGTATCTTCCATCATCTTCGAAATCGTGAAAACGTGTATCACGAGAGAAAGTAATAATTACGAACGCATTAATTATGACACCGTAGGAATAAATTCCAATTTTCAGAATTTTCGCTTACACCGCTACGATGTTTCACTCGCCGTGTATTATCATACTTAAATTTTGATTGATAACGTTTCATTAGCAGTCTAGCGGGAAATAGAGCATAGTTCCTACTTGCAATACACAAGCAGTTTGGTATCTTCTTGTGTGCTACACTTCTGTGCCTGCTATGCTTCGTCATCCTATGTTTGCTCTGTTCTACTCCGTTCAGCCTTGTTCTAACCCTGTTCCATCCTATTCATTGCACTACTTATGAGGATTAAACCCACATCAAGCGATGTCAAAGCCCGATTTTCCATGCATGTTCAACGTACACTTACTAAACTGTTTGCTGCGAGACGTTAGCTCGTTGAATAATTTTAAAGAAGTCAAGGTACCAGCATAGAAAATTTATGCTTCCGAGTTCGCTTCAAATTTAACATTCATAGAGCTGTTGCGAATAAAGAGATATATTTAAAGTAAATCTGAAAATTTACGTTAAACGCCGGAGTAAAAATTTCACGCATCACAGAATACCATGTTCGTTTCGTCGATGAAGTTAAATATCGAAGAAGCTAACGAATACGTATATTATTATTCAGACGATATTAGTTCAGATGAAGTGGCGAAACAAATGACGAAATAAACATTTTAAGCGAGTGATTATACATTCTATTAAAATGTTAATAAAACGAACATACAGCGAGTGTACTTTCTAGTCAAATAATTCCCGGTAATACGCATAATACGTTCGTATAGAAGACACCTACGAGTGTTCCAACACTGTCGTTATTTCATCCAACCAACGTACATGTGTGTGAGTGTGTGAAATCGTGCGAATCACCGAGGGAAAGCAATTCGTTTCGTGATACGTCCGTACAACCAAAGTCTAGAGTAACATCCAACAATATGATACATCAATCCGACCAAAGTCTTTCTCCAACTCCAACAAATAAAAGGAATATAAATGCTCCTCCCGAAATCACCCGAGCGAGTCTGCAGTCTGCATATAGTCTGAACTACCCTAATCTTAAAGTCTATCGTTGCGAACCGCGAACCATTTACTTCATTGTACGAGCGTGTGGAAATAAATAGTTGGATCTCCTGTTTTGAGATCGACACTTTTTTTCAATAATTCATTGAATTATTACGTTATATTAGCGCAGTTAAAGTAGTAACGGGTAGCCATAAGTCAGGCCGAAGTCGCCAACTGCGCCGCAGCAGCCAGTGATGCACTCGACGTAGAGTCGGCCATCAAGCGGAAGCATCCAGGGCGCTAGAAAACGGCTGTAGTCGCGTACCAACAGTCATGCGGCAGTCGTTTCCGCGGCGATGAAGAGGCTAGAGAGAAGACGATCACTTCGCTTACACACTCATACACACGCACTGTCTGTCTCTGTCCACTGGCTGCTTTCTTGTCCTTCGCTTTCGTTTCTCATTCTCTGCTCTCCCAGGGGAAGAGAAAATTATTTGGCTGGCTGGTCACGTTCGTTCGCGCGACCCATCGAAGAAATACTGACCGATCGCTGACGTATCCAACGAAAACTATTCCACGCTCGGTTGCCTTTAATTAAATCGACGATTTTATTCACTCGCCTTCGGCAACAAATCTTTCCACTCTGTTCAAAGGTTTGTCGGTGTTGCGGAGTGGCTTGACGCTCCGACATTTTCATCACGAACTACATTTTTCTTCGAGTTTATTTCGTAGAATATCGTAGCTACTCGTAGGACGATAGAGAGTGGTCCAACAATTTCGAAGATCTACGCGGTGTACAGTCTAAGAGAGGATTCACCACTTTTCTCGCATTTCCAATAATCTCGCGGGAAGATGTTTCACACGAAAGTTGATCAACCTCGACCTGGCTACAGACTGAGATAGGAAGATTTCTCGAAAACTTTCTTCGCTTCCCAGAAGAGCGGCGGAATGTCCATGAGGATTTCCCCACGTAAAAAAGAGAAAGAGAAAAAAGAAAAGGTTCGAGCAAGGCGAAAATAATCGCGCCCCATTATCAAACACACGACGTTTCTTCTTTGAACGAACCAGCAGTTGCTGAGGAACGGCGGAGAAGATAAGATTCCGCATGAGGCGGGAGAGAATTTTTAGAGTAAGCTGCAGTCATCCGACGCGGATGATTCTCTCGATCCGCGACACGGTTAGCTATTTCTCGGAATAAAGTATTTCGTTTATAACTGCGCCTTCTGGGTACGCTATTGGCAACGAGGCCAAGTAGAGAGGGTAGGCAATCGCTTCTGAAACTTCTGCCAGCTAGGGTACATCTTTTGGCGAGGTTCCAGCTGTTCGTTCCAAGAGAATCCCGGTCAGGAAAAACGTGTGGCGATGTGTAAAAGGAAGGAAGGAAGGAAGCAAGCAAGCAAGCAAGCAAGGAGAACGAGGAGAGAGCAGAGGATGAAAGGAAGGAAGAAATTGCAAGTGAGAAATAGTTATACGTCCTGTGGACTATATGCAACGTATCGTGGTACATGTCAAAGAAAATATTTCACAATGGCGTTGAAATATTGAAGATCAGGAAAGAAATCACAAACTTCAGCAAAAGCCACTTAAAAGCGATTTACGTCTCGTGAAAACCCACACTGGCCTCTTAACTAATCCGATCAAATAAATCAATAGAGGCCAGTCAAACTTAAAAAAAAAAATGCGCCACCCGTTGATTTGATGAACAGATTGACCTAAACGCAACATCCCAAGAGCATAAATCTAACAACATCTATGATTATCGATATTGTAAAGATGGATTTACACCGACCCAGTCGCTGGATCGAGCGACTACAGAGCAGCGGTTTGATTGGAAATCGGTCCATGTCTATGTTATTCTGCAGTGGCGATAGATACACCGTACTACGAGCGCTGGACATTGAGCTAGCTAGCTAGGCGATTGCAGTAAGTGAATAAGAAAAGAAAGGAAAAAAGGAGAAAATTACGCGTACCTTTGCGACAAATATAGTCGCCAGGTGAGAAAAGAACTGGTCGCAGTCTTAGTACAAGCTCGCACAGGAAGCCAGCCTCCGTGTTCTGGAAGATCTCCACCCTCCGCAGCGTGTCCAGGTGCACGTTTATCGCAATTTCGGCCTTCAGCTTGTCTGCAACGTTCCAACGGGATTAATTTAACGACGGCGACTTTTCAGCTTCCGTTTGTTCAGCTTCTTTGCTGCGAGATCTTAAGGTCTGCTCGCTGATAAATTAGGCTTGGACGATTTATTTCTTCATGAATGGATAGACTATAAAGCTAAGTCTAACGCTGGCGGTAAATTGTCCGCAACCACGGTGTCGCAGTCAATCACCTGCGGATCTGTCTTTTTGCGAATCTTCCACGAAATCTGCGGGTCTTGCACGAAAGACGGATGCTGATTGGCTGCGGACAATTGTCTGTCAGCGTTACGTTTAGCTTAAGAGAGACAACAAAAAGGCTATACTAAGGATGATTTCGGATTTTCTTTTTACTTCGGATATTCTGATTATAAATTTTACGATTACGGTAGCCTGGAAAAATAGCCCATACATCCTGCAACTCGATTACGTCGAAAACAAGTTGTATTCCATGTTTTCTTCTTATTTTTTCACGAGAAATCACCACGTACTGGCCATGTGCATGTTATTCGGCTACATCCGCTGTGCTTTAATGCTTCAAAAATATTTACGGGATGGAGTTTCAGCGGCAGATTTAACGAACTATCCCGCAGAAATATGTTTCAGCGACGTCCATCATTCTGGCTAAACGAGAATCACGATGGAAGATTTCTACGTGCGTCATATTACTGCGGGATGAAATAAGATTGCTGCAGCTATGACTAAGGTAAATCCAGCGGAATAAACCTCGATACGCGATTCACGTGTACGTATGAGAAGAAATAAGGAAGAGGAGGAATTACCGAAGAGGAAAAGCGAATCGTGCCATGCTAAATGCTGTGGAAAAAATTACACGAGCAAATTGATGCACTTTCGAGCAACCTTCGTCAATGCGCGAACACGTCAAATCGCCAATAGGACGTCGGTGAATATTTCAGCTTGCGATAAACGCGATACATAACCAAAATTAACCCGTTCGTTATAGTTATTCGTAGTTGGATTAAAAAGATTGATACTTCTTAATCATTTCATTTTCTGAGAAATTTTTATGCGACTTACTGATATAACTGGCCCTCCTTTAAATAAAAATGAATTTTTCCTCAACGATTTTTATATCTAACTAAAAAAGCACGATTTTAGAGAAACGAGTTTGTACGTTCGAATGAATGTTTCAACTGGACTTGTACGACAACTTTGCCAGTGGAACAATGTACAAGAAATAGCTGCTTCGTTTGCAGCAATAATAACTAACATACTATTAGATAAAGGGACGAATGTTTCAAACAGAGAAGTGGAAAACGCTTACCGGGAAGACAGCTGACAGCTTTCTCTTCGTCCGAGCATTTCTGCGTCAACCAAAGGTAGTCGAACCACTTGATCACCTTCACCTGTAGATGCTTTGGCACTCTTCTCATTCTCATGTACGTTTTCACACCATCCAGCTTCGCTGCAATTAGAAAAAGAAAGCACCGCGATTATTACAAGTCGATATTCAGTATTGTGCTATTAATAAGCGTATCACTCAATTAATATATCCATAGTAATGTAGAATAATATAAGATAAAAAGTATTTTAAATCGTATAATGTCAATCACTAATTAACATATTAGTTATCTACAATTTTATCGATAATTGCCAATTAGCCTACTTTATTATATCGACAAGAATTAAACGAAATCCTATTCGTTCGATTAGTTAATCCTTCGCTGAGAATTTCTTTACTGTATAATGCAAAATTTGCAAACGTAATAATCCTACTTTAAATATTATACGTATATATACACAGTGTGCAAACTTTGCCAGTGTGTTCTATAGGGCAACGATGAGATTAAAAATCATGTAGGAAAATGTTGGCAAATGGTTCATTAAAAAGTCATAGGAAAAACATGAAACGTAAAATTACCGTATAATCAAACTTCTGTCTCTCTCTCTCTCTATTCTCTCTCCACTAACTATCGAATATTATATTCTCATAAACTTATATAATTATTTGTAGGATATTCGTTAATGGAACTTTGCACGCGTTTCTATAACTTCCGCGCGTATCCATATTCGTAAATTCGTAATTATTTCCGCAAATACTCGCGACGCTGTGAAAATTCGGCAACTCTTGCTTCGAACGAAAGCAGAACGATACTGAAACGGAACGACCTTTCCTCTACGCCGTTTAATAGAATCGAGCGTTGAAACAGTAAACGTACGGTACGTCACATCGACACGACGAAAACATAACATCGGAAACGTCCTATTTAACATTTCCCATTAACGGATGGCCTTTTCCGCTTCGAATACGCGCATCATTTATTAATGTTCATTCGCAATGTATTTTTCCCTCTATTCGCCACGCGACGTTTCAGTTTCATCCGTACTCATAGTAGACACTGGCGATGTTTGAACATTACATCACCGGACTACTGCTCGTCATTAGTGCGAATCAATGAGTAAATTTGCTAGGTGTTGGGTGACTCGAATCGGAAACCATCCATCCATCGATGGTTTAACCGAGCTTATCTCGAGAGATCGTTCGGCCAAGTCCTCTCGAGTCTTGTTCCAGCGTGCTGGCTTGATAAATCGTTGACGAGATTATTTCGATGGTTCAGGTTACGGTTTCTATATCTTGTTGAATCTGATTCGATTATCGTCGAACGTTGGTATCATAGAGGGCTCGGTGCACGGGCATAATTCGATCGACAAGAAAATAATCCAATCTTACTGGTCTGTGAAAAACAAATTTTGAAAAATGAAACGCGCTCGCGTGTCCTTTGCTGAAACATTGTTTAACCGAGTCGCATGAAAAATCCCAAAAGCCGCGATATCCGTTACCGGGTACCTCGCTTGTTTGATCGCTTTATTTAATTTTTAAACCATACGTTCCACTGTTCAACCGGCCGCTTTTATAACGAGAACGTTGCTTAAAAAGTATTTGTATATTCGGTCACAATAGCTACACGGACACGTTTTCAGCTCGAACGAGAACCGGAATTAACTGAAAATTTCACCCACGGATATTTCGCGGTGTTTGACGTTTGATGTTTGGATTAATTAGCGACGTCCAAATGGAAAAATATGCCGGAGAAATCTATGCGTTTGATCAACTTATGCTGCAGTTAATCACGAAAGTTTACGTACATCTACCGAATTCCGTTTATCTTTTATCAAGCAAACCAAAACTGTATTTTAAATTGCCACGAAATTATATACGCCCACGTAATCTATGCAATTGTTATTATTAATACGTTTCTAATAGAAATTGGAGAAATTGAAAGGTTTGACTTGGAGAGATCTTCTATCGGCTACGTTTAACGCAAACACTTATATACAGACGAATGATAATTTATGGAAATTAAACAAGCGGATGACAAGCGACAATTATCGCAAATTCCGCAAATTCTTCCTGGATAAAAATACTTGTCACGTTCCAAAATGTTTTTGGGAATGCTTTCTACGCGTTCGCCGGTTCCTACGTGTTGACGTTTCTACGACACGGATTTATGAAAACTGAAATGAAAGAAAAGACAAATATCGCGCCGCGTTTGTGTGTGTACGTGCCATTTGTAAAGCAAATTAGGTTTCGTGGAGGAAGTGGTAAAAAATACGATTTCTGTCAGCGAGATTGTCAAGCACTGTCGTTTCCCGTAACTGTTTATTAAGCAGAATAATTGCAAATTTTTATCGTAACCGTAGATTTTGGACGTCTGTACGACTTTATAGTTTTACATAGCTAAGGATATTTCCTTTCGTAGATCCATCGATCTAGGAAAATTGATCGAGGAACGTGATCGACGTACATAGGCGAAAGAAAAATCTGCGACCGATCATCGCACAGATCGATGCTAAACGACGAAACCAAGACTACAGAATTAACGAGACTGGCGAGATTTTTGCAAACAATTGTTCCAATTCCAAACAATTCTCAAGAGCTTTAATACTCTCTGCAGGTAGTTCTAATCTTATGGCCAAGAGCCGTGTTAAATAGAGCTGTGTGAATCATTTCTAATTTGATGATCAGCAAGTACATTTAGAGCGGGGACGAAGGTAGAAGCGATTAGACTAATTTCCGCGAATCGTTTTCAATTTGACGATGAGAAATTGTAACTGGAGTGAGATCAAAGGTAGACGTGATTTGCCCTATTTCTGTAAATCATTTCCAATTTGACGATGAGAAATCGTAATTGGTGTCGGAACAAAGATCGACACCATTTGCTCCATTTCCGTGATCCCTCTACTTCTAATTTGATGATCAGGAACCGTAGTAAAAGACAGAAAAAGGTTAGACATGATCTGGCCCATCCTTCCGTAAACCTTGTCCTTGTCTTGATGAAAATTGTTGGCTGCCATAAAATGAGGTGTAGTATAGGTCCTAAGAGACGTAAAGGCAGCATCATAAAATATTTTTCCGGTAGGAAATGTGTTAATAAAAATCGCGTTTCGTAGGTAGCCTTACATTTCTAGCCACTACAGCATCCAGAGGCGATGCTGTTCCTCCAGGAACATTTAATTTAGTGGTGTGTACAGTCGAGTGTATTGGTGTGGTTTCCAGAGCAACAGAAATGAGCGTATTTCATAGAGAGGTCTGGGCATTCCACGTCTCTCTTAGAATAAAGAGAAACGTCCATTTCCTCACGACTACAGCTTTTTCAAATTACATGCTTCCCCCTCAACAAAACGTGGCATTGATGTAGCGATATTTGCAACGATATTTTGTCACGATTTTCAAAAAAACGCAGGCTGGTAAGAAATTCACTTTTTTCACTTTTCGTTTCTGAAATCTTTGCATCCTTCGAATCGTTGATTCTTTGGCGCGCTGTAGAACGAACGTAGAACAACTTGGAACGAAAAAGAGAGAAAGAAAAGACGAGATTTAGAAAACGAAGGTTATCTTCTAACAGGCTCGTCCCGAGGCCTCCATAAAAAGCTATCTAACGACCGGAGCGGGTAATTTAAAAGCTTTCTCTTCGTGCAGCCTTTTCGTTGGTCGCGCCATTCACTCGGATTCGAATTTCCCCGAACGTACGATTTTTTTTCACCCGGCTGGCATTTTAATGTCCATCGTTCCGCGTCCGCTGCGGAATAAAAGCGCTGCAAGTTGCGAGGACTAACGACCGATACGTGCTTCCTGGCATCGGTGGTCCGTGGCCTTCGTAGCCGGGTACCGTTTTGCGAGCGTTAGCCGCTCGTAAAAACCGGCTGCACCGAATTCAAAGAGGCTCGGGGAACGCGCCAACAGCGGCGTTCAACCAACTCGAGAATACTGCAACCGGAAATATCGATTGCCACGCGACGTCACGTTTCACCACCTTCCACGATCGTTCTAATTGCACAGTTGAAACGGTAAACGATGTAAGTGCAGGAGGATAAAAGGCGATTCCCCTTTGAGTGGAAAATGATATTTTGACGACCGGACGACCTGTCCAGGGGAGAGGTAACGACGCAAGTGCACGTTTCAGATCTCCAAGTCTCACGATGGCGAGATAACACGAGATTGGTCTTCCGGGAGCCATTTTACTTGCAATTTCCACTTGCATCCTGCGCTAACGCAACGTTTTGTAGACATTGGAGTCCATTTCTTCGGAACGGGCCTGAAACTGAGCGTTTCTCCCTTCACATCGAGCAATGTTCCGCTTGGCTGATCAAACTGATAACTCAACTCGCATCCCAGTTATAACTGCCGAATTTACTTTATTTGCTTTACCATTCCGACAACTATTGCACCAGATAAATAAATAATTTGGAAACTGTCGTCTTATCGTTTAAGGCCGTGCCAGATGGCTGGATTATTGTCGATTGGCGTAGTCTAACGTTCGATTACGTACAATGGTAACGGTGTCTTTTCATATGGAGATGCAACTCGTTGTTTCTGTAAATTATTTACAATAACGCAAACCACCTTGGCTAACTTTCTTCGTTTTTTTACGAATTTCGACAACTTACAGCATATTTGAATTCTGAGTACTTTATCAACGAGGGCGAGACCAGTGACTTCGCTCAAGCTGTATCTTTTAGATTTGTCAAACGATTACATCGATTAATCATGGGATACCGTTGGAATACAACGATATTGGAAACACGGCCAGTATTATCTTATACAGACACTTACACAGGCCATACTCACTACTACATAGAGAGTGGAGTTCAAAATTTTTAAGGGACCATGGGTCACTATCTGAGAGTAACTGGCCAACTGTCAACAATTCATAAATTCTTTACCTGCACACTTTGTTAATTATCTGATCAAACTGGTAACAACTCGAATCCCAGTTATAACTGCCGAATTTACTTTATTTGCTTTACCATTTCGAGAACTATTGCACCAGACAAATAAATAATTTGGAAACTGTCGTCTTATCGTTTAAGGCTGTGCCAGATGGCTGGATTATTGTCGATTGGCGTAGTCTAACGTTCGATTACGTACAATGGTAACGGTGTCTTTTCATATGGAGATGCAACTCGTTGTTTCTGTAAATTACTTACAATTACTTGGCTAACTTTCTTCGTTTTTTACGAATTTCGACAACTTACAGCATATTTGAATTCTGAGTACTTTATCAACGAGGGCGAGACCAGTGACTTCGCTCAAGCTGTATCTTTTAGATTTGTCAAACGATTACATCGATTAATCATGGGATACCGTTGGAATACAACGATATCAGAAACACGGCCAGAATTATCTTATACAGACACTTACACAGGCCATACTCACTACTACATAGAGAGTGGAGTTCAAAATTTTTAAGGGACCATGGGTCACTATCTGAGAGTAACTGGCCAACTGTCAACAATTCATAAATTCTTTACCTGCACACTTTGTTAATTATACCATATCGCTGGATTAAATTTTAAATACATTTTGTTCTGTAATTCTGTTTAATAAATATCACCTAATATTATTTCAACAAACATTGTGTCTTCCACAGATCATTTATCTTAACTTTAAGATTAAATTCTAACAGGTACATTAAAGAGACTTCTTTGCTTATCATTTTTGTATCATTCTTTATTTACATCCATCGATTTATATCCATTTAACATTGTACAAATTGGATACTATTTAAATCTGCTCTTTCCATATAAGACAACGATGCATGCACAAGTGCATCTTGAAAGCCATAAAATATTTGTAAGAAAAGGTCAAGTTCGAACACCCGAGACGACCGTCTGGCCCCTCGGCCATGGAAAGGAAAAGCAGTCGTCAAAGCTTAAGGGTGCCATAAATTGAGCCCTCGCCCGCATGGTGTGCGGGTCAGTGGTCCTGACGTCTTGCGATTTCAATTGCCTGGGTTCTACAACTCCCTTCTAAAGCTCTGATCTGCGTGGCCCGTCGTTCTTTGCCCAATCGTTGCTATAAACGCCAAAGTAAAACCTGACGAATTCGTCATTTTGCGAATGTGCATTGCATCCTATAAATGGCACTGTCGTGAGTTCGCTTTTAGCGCTTCTTATGTATTGTCTGAAAAATAGAGATTTTTAAAGGAAAGCTTCGCTCTGGTGGCTGATTTATAGCCGGTGGCAATTTGAATTCAATCGGTAACTTCCTCGGAGCGTAATGTTCTCAAAGTGACATATTCTGCTCGTACCATAAACCCAGTTCAATGTGGCAAACAACGATGCAAAACTTGTTCGTTCGCGACACTGCACCCCGAAAGCTTTATGTAATTTACATGAGCGTGCGACTGCAGATGCGGAATATATGAATACTACGGTTAACACGGCAACGAATTGCCCGGCAAATGCAGCACACGTGATTTACGCGTCGTATAAACACACCTTTGTACCTTATTAAACGTAACGCTTAATGCCCAACGATACGTGTTCTTTCGCCTATTTGTCCCGAGCTTCTCAACTCCGAGATTATCTGGATTCGTTTGCGAGGACGTTTCCCCAATTCTCTCGCTTTCTTTTTTACCTTGTTAATCCTACGAGAAGAGATCTCCCGTTTAACCCGAGAAGATAGTCAACAAAACAGCAAGATGTCTCAAACTTATCATTTGCTTACGTTTATGGGAATACGTTTGCAATTTCCTTGATTTATCAGCAGCCTGAATAGAAGGAGGAATTATACTTGCGAATGATTTTGATAATAATTCAACGAGTGAGAAAATTTCTCCATCCAAACACTCTGAACGCTCTTCTTTGGAACGTTTCCGTACCATCGTGTTCAATAAGCGTGTACAATAAAATATTTAATAAAATACAACCATATCGCTTATCCATATACGAGGCATTCAAGGTACTAAAGTTTGGCCGGACAGCCTGTATATACGCAGCAACAATTCTCGATTTTATCATCAGAAGGAGAACGACCAAAGATACGAATGTACAATTATCAGGACTTGTTGGAACAAAGAGACGGCAGAGTTCGGTCCTCTCCTTTGTGGCTCTCTGCCGCGTACGTAGCTGTCCGCAGTGCCAACCAAGTTTTGCTCAATTCGCTCGGTTAAGTGGAAGGAAATTGGATGGTATAGGAAAGTGTACGTACGTCTGACTGAAACTCGAAACCAAGTTGTTTGGAACGGTCGTTTGAAACGAGACAAAGGTTGTTTTTAACGTAATCGCCAGTGTTTGGGCGTCGAATTACATGGAAACGATACGGGACACGGATACATTTCGCGCGGATGTATCGTCCAGCCGATAATTAGGAATTTCATGAATTTCCAGCCGAACCTAATTAACTGATCTCGCGTTCGATGGATATTTCATGCAGGCGCGATTCATCGAGTATTCCATCATCAGGGTCTGTTATTCGCGCTGATAGAAGCAAGGACTGCTGCCATCTCGAGGATGAAAAGTTGAAAATGAAACGGTCGGTAGGTAAGTCACTTACCTAACGATCGTCGATTTTCATTAGAAGACAACGTGTTATCGTCGGCAACTGAGTCTGCTGTAAAAGTTACGCTGAACTTGCTATCGAGGAATATCCCCATAAAACAGCAAATTATAGTATGGAATTTGTCGGCGAGTACCGAATTAGGCTGGGGCTAGTTATAAAATTACGGCAGCCGTCTACGCGTTAATTTTGGCTACAGTACATTTACATTACGCGTTAATGCATCAATTAAGGTGACGGGCAAAAGACTAGACGCGGAGGAAAGCTCGTTTCCACGATGACCATCTTACGCGAATTTTTGTGGCGCCGTTTCTGCCGCAAATATTCGATCGATGATCGACGGTACAACTTGGAACGAGTTGAGCTGAACATTCGATCGTTCATTTGGACGAGTCAGTCAGACGGTGGTGATGTTACGGTTGCGAAACTTGGGTCCTCATTCTGAGGAATTGTCGAGTGTTTCCACAGCATTTTGAGGATAGTGTTACGATATATCGTATGGTTGTCAGTTAAAAACTCGCTCGTAAATTAGGAAATCGCTCTATCGCGATGTTATCAGCATTTCTTGATACTCTTCGAGACGAGTATCTTTCAATCGTCATAAACGGCATTCGTCGATGTCTGTAATAAAAGTAAATATCACGAAAGTGCCGCTTCGAGCCCTGCTCGTTGGAAATGTACCAAAGTGTTCATGATCGCTTTGATCGCTCTCTGTAAAATTCGCTTTTCTATTCCAAATATTGACCATCGCAGCATTCTGTTCCGTTTGCAGACTCGTCGATTTTCCGTTCGCTTTGTCCCAAAAGGAAGTGCTCTTTTCTGCGTTTCCGTGATTAATTTTGAGTAATTATTTGAACTGGTCGGTGAAAATTAAATTCAACCTGGCAGCCCTATTAGTCGTAACACACGGTGTTATCCAGCGAAGTCAAATAAAACAGAGTGTGATCGGGCAGCGGAATCTTTTTTCGGATTAGATTTGATTTTCGAGAAAATCAATTCTTCCCAATCTATATGTATATACTAGGTATCCTAAATTGTTTTACCGAATGGCAAACATATTCTATCGGTAAGAAGTAGACTTATAAATGTTTCAACAAATTTTGCAACAAAAATACGAAATAACGAAGAATTGGTACTTCTTGTATTTCTACCAGTTGTCGAAGAGCATCGGTGAAAGCTATACTGGTGTCCTTGGAGGTCTTCTCAGTGTACTAAGGGCTGGGAGAAGATAGCCAGGGCAATAGTCAATCATACCGCGTCATTAAATCAACAAAACCCCATGTTCGCCATGTTAACAAGCACTGACCGTTTCGCCTGCGTAGTTTATGACTAGACCGCGGCTTTTCACGCATTTATAGGCAACTTGAAATCGAGAAAATCTCCAGTACGAGTGGATTGTTGCTACGCACGAGAACAATGGCCAACAACCATGCCGTGATACTTGGGATTTGCTCTATTCCAAACCTCGATCACTTTCATCTCTGCACTCATTTCCTTCGTATTTCCCATCGCATCTCGGGTAAATGGAACATTTTTTGTTCCTCGAGAGACGCTCTCAAATATCCTGCAAGCATTTTTCACTGGCGAGGAGGTCCGAAGAAGGCCACTTTTTAACTTGCTCCTATCCATGACAAGTAATCCAATACGGATAACAAATCGAGAAACTTGAGCGAGTCTTGAGACTTTCACGGCCTCGAGTGTCACTATGGCGAAACTGAGAGGAGCTTGGGTACACGGCTCAAGGAACAAGAGAGGTGCACCGGACTGAAGCACGTACAGTCAGCGGTAGCGGAACACCAACTAACTACCGGCTATAAGATACTCTTTGAAAAGACGTTTGTCTTAGCAAAGAACAAAGGGTACTTGTCGAGGAAATATAGGAAAGGAACAGAGATCACGAGACATCTCGAGTACATCAACCGAGATACGGGTTTTTATCTCCACCCTATACAGCGTGCTTTTTGATCGTTCCTGTTTTAATTGATCAGCCGACTAATTAAGAATGCTGTTAGCCGATCATCCAACTTGAAAATCGACATCGCGTTCATCATTCACCCGCGACTCTCAACCGAGTGACATTCTCGTTACCATTTCGGAACATCCAGACCACGAAAGGCTCTGGATACACGCTACAACTGCGATGCTGGCGAAACGTCGATATTCTTTTCTTTTTGGGCGTTGGTCTCTCCAAGATGCGTCGAACAACGTTGCACCAAGCAGAGTTCATCGCAGCTAAACTACGCATCAGCTAAATGTGACAGTGCGAATACAGCGAGACGAAAGAAGAAAAAGATCCGACGATTCTCTGCCTTTTGTAACGGCGAATGTTAAACGCCGTGATCGTGATCTTTGTCAAAATCTTGCCGATACTTTGATCGTTCAATCCCGAGGTTTAGGTATATTATCAGTGCCGCCTTTTGCCATCTTTCTTCCGAGCTGTCAGCCACTATCTTGGACTGGTTGGTTCGTGAGTCGAAAGAGCCATAAGCCGGCGAGAACGAGAAAGTTTAAATTGCACCACCACCGTCTATCACGACTCGGTTGTCGTTTATTCGGCTGGTTGGAAGCCCATTTCCGATTGAAACCAACCCCACGTCCATGCCAGTCGGAACTTTCTTCCGCTTCCTTCTCGACAGAATCTCTTCTTCCTACTATGTTTCGAACGGCCGCAACTTTCCCGGCCATGTCGCCTCGTCTTTCTTCAATTTCATCGCGCGCCACATCAGTTTCGCATCGTTTGCTGCTGAACGTACCAGCAACGATACTTCAGGTATAATACCGGTTATGAGAAGCTAGTTTAGTCTTTGGCCAAGTTAATCGTTCTCCTACGGACAATATGTTTTGGCATCGGCCACACGTAACCTTCTTTCTTTTATTCGTTTCTGGTTCGAGTAATTGTTAGGTGTCTGGCGCGTTATCCGCACATTTCAGGTATAACGTTAGTATATCACTGATAGATTTTAGCAACACTATTGTTGAATAGTAGTTTTGTTGAACAGTAGATTTGAGGAATCTGTGAAATATATCAGAAATTATTTCAATTGTCGAACGTGGACAAATTTGAACAGTGGTATTAATGTTACTAATACATTCGAGGTATAGACAGTGTTAGTATCATCGTACGAACATCCGCACCTTGTGACGCGTCCACGTTATTTGTGAAGAATTCGCAGGTAATCGAAGTGGAAGCCCAGTCGAACGTTTCCTTCGTATTCTTCTTGATCTGACGATTACGCGTCGTGTATTGAAAGGACGCGTTGATGGAACGCTAATGCCAAATTTGATTCTGGTAATTTCGGCCTGGTAATATGCACCATACTCCGTGCAAGGCCAGTTGAGGCTGATATAAATTTACATAACTGAACGGAGTTATCTCTTTTTATAAAAAAATAATCCTCTTTCATTTGCACGCGAGAAACGAGATTACTTTCCGAGCAAGCCAATATATTCAAGAGTATAAATATATCAATCGATAATGTTTATTTCAATTCTTCATGGTCTCTCGTAAAACAAAAAGGGATTAAAGATCCAGGGAATATCGACGGATGTAAGCGATGCACGTGTTCGAACAGGGATATTCCTACCTTCGAATAAAAGTCAAGATGGAAGCGCGATGATATCCGGACAAGGGAAGGTTACAGAGACGATAACGATGGAATAGAAGAAGAAAGAGAAATGGATTTTACCCTGCGACATGATCCATGGAAACAGATTTGACGTTTTTATGGCGGCTATCGTTTAACGTAATTTCATAAAGGCATTGTCTGCCTCCACCTGATCGTTCTGGCTCTCTTCTTTCCGCTTCATTCGATACTCCATTCAGGATTGATTGAATATTTAATTTCGATCACCGTCGGCGTTCCAGTAGACGATTTGACGTCCCATATCCAACATGATCTGATTTTTCTCTAACTGAATCGTCGATGGATATATCGGTGCCGATATCGTAAAATCGGCGGACGAGATCGGCCGAAGCTTGAAACCTAATTGAGCCACGAGTTATGCGGAGAGATCTAGCAATCCTTAAAAAGATGCAAAATTAATTAAACACATTGTATAATTATTACAAGCAACAGACCACACTTCCATTTTAGGCTCGTAGTTATTTTGCAGAGAACTTGGAAACCACGCGTTAATTGTACTATTCGCTCAATTTCAATTGGTCTTTGCTAAATACATTTCACTTTTATCTCTTTTTATTTCTTTCTATGACGAAGAACAGATCTGTTCGTTGTATGATCTACGCAGGATAAATAGGATTAATTTGCAGGAATTGTTCAAGTTAACTTAAACAGCCCCTACAAATTAATCCAAATTTATACCGTCAAGGCCTTACGATTATCATCTCTTAAATACTTGAAACTCAACCAATTTATCCTACCCCATTCTCGAACAAGATTGTTACATATGCAAATAACAGAAATTCATATATTCTCCATGGAAAACGTCTTTCGTATTACCCTCATTATGCCTTGATACTTATACAAGATACTTATCTCGTAACTAAACAAGTTACTCGGCGAATGACAGAGCAAGTTGTAAAACTAAAGCGACGACGATTCTTCGCCGGACGCTGCGCAACCACGCGCTGGCGACAGACTCCATGCGGGGAATGCGAACTGGCTCGGCCCACGAACAGGCCAATTAACGCTATAACCGCGGAACGATTGTCCCTTAATTAACTGCCTTTCCAAGCAAACGGTCCAGCGGCCTAGCGACACCGTCCGTCTAATCAACTATCTAACATTATAGCCATATAACGAACATCGCCGATCATCGTTCTCCGGATCGACTATGTCTAATTAACCGGGCGTACGGCTGATAGCTGGCCGCCTCCGGTGCGTCCGGATAACCTGGCCGAAATATAGTCTTCCGGCTGGCTGATTAGCTGCGTCGGATAATCCATAATGAATAGCTGCAGCGAATTTTCGATGTGGCACGGCCGATTCCGCGTGGCCTAGTCGGCCAGATAAGAGGTATAACGTACAGATTAAGGGCTCAATGCTAAACCAGAGTGGAACAGACCGGTGCCGTTTGTCCGGATAGAGTCTAATCCCGGTAGACCAACGTGTACGCGGATGCACGCATACGTAATCAGGTATTAGAGCATGGACGTCGTCTGCAAACCGTGGCAGAATTAGCGCGAGCTTCTTCGTTGGCGGTGCCGGTGGCTGGTCTGATACCATCGACGAATCCCGATTGATAGGATAACGTCACGTATGCATAATCGTGGATCGATCGTCGGTAATATTCGTTTCGCGTCTCGCGTGCAGGTCGAAATATCAAAGAGAATATCGGCCATTGGTTGCAACAAGCGGCGCGATTAGGACCAACGCGGAAGGATTCGGTGCGCATGAATTGTTCGGTACTAACAGACACGCCAACGTCACGCGAATTTTATACCGTAAAAGAAGCGGAACTGATAATGTTGGATTGGATGTTGCATTATCCTGAGAGGTGTGTGGCGCGTGACTGGAGAAATTCAATCAACGTATTATAAATGTCCCCTAGCACGAGTGGACGGCAATTCCCTGCTGCTGTTTTTCTCTTTCATTAGCTACGGGAAGAAGCTGCGTTTTCATTTACAAAGGGAAGAGGCGGGAAAACGAGTGCGCGTTCGATGATCGTGCTTATTTTTCTGCCGAGATCGCGCGTTTGTATTCACCGTGCAAACGTCTTAACGAGAAGTCTCGGCGAGGTGGGCGGTGGTCGGCGCTAACGTAGTCCAAAAGAACACGCGTCATGAATAATTCAACGATACACTTTTGAACGACGCTGCGCGAGAGTGGATCCGTGCGCGAAGTAGGGCGGAAAGCCGACGTTGAAATCAGACGAGGAGTCTCTCTGTCTTCTTCGTTTGACGAATTAACTCTCGGACCCGGCAGCCGAACACGCGCAACTAACCCGGCACGGACCAGCTCGCTTTAAACGCGTTACCGAGCTTTCAACAGCTGCGAACGGAGATTTTGTGGTACTTCTACAGGTATCATCTGCCAGATACGACTGATACCAATACCATCTACATTGCACGTTTACAGCGTTTCTGAAAATTCAGCTTTAATACGCGTCAAATACGCGTTAGTTCTTCACTGTGCCTTATGTGGTTCCGCGATGTTAAAGCTGGACCCGGCTTTACGTCGTGCTTCTGTCCTTTGTGGTTCGGTTCTAGTGTACTCGTAGTATGAGGTTGTGGTTGTGGTCGTTGGTGTTTAGTTTTGCTATAGGGTGTTGCAAATGGACAGTCTCGGACCTTTTGATTTATTCGTAATTCCTAATATCTGCACGAAATAATATGTTCTTGCGAATACGCACTGGCGAAAAGAATACAACGAGTCTACTTTTGATTTTCTGACGTTCACGCTACCTGTCATCGATGACAGACGAACAACTTCTATCGTTATAGTAATTTTCAAAAGCAAATAATTTTAGTACGATAATAAACGATCGTGTACTGCATTCTAGAGTTATCTCTTGTAAAAAACCGAGAGACGTAACTTGTCTTTATCTGGTGTCGTTTTCATACCCGTTTCCATGCGATCTATCATCTCAGTCAACATCATCTTTTATCGCGTCACAAACGTATTCAAGATGGAAATGAAAGATTGAAAAATGTAGAAAAGAAAGGAAAAGAAAAAAGAATCCAAAACGGGGAACAATAAAAGGAGGAAAACATAAAACAGAAGAGAAAGGAAAATCATTCGGGACAGAGATCTTTTATATTTCTGGCCGTCCTTTTCTTCGTTCTTTCGTTCTGATTTCCTTTCAATCTTACCTCAACGAAGAGGAACGAGCACCATCGCGATGTAATAACTCGTCCCAAGCGGAATTTTGTTCATTTACGTCACATCGATCCCCGCGTCGACCCAGTTCGTAGTGTTGTGTGCCTAAGAAAGCTATCTGCAAGCCGCAGAGTACTCGACAGACGTAACACGCGGACCGGCCCCGCTTATTATATTCTATAATTGCATTTATTTTAAACGTCGTATATGTCGTTCATCAGAGCGCCGTGTTTCCGTAAATTTTCCCTTTCACGTTTCAGCTGTTTCACCCTGAAAATACGCAATATTTCTACTGCCGGTGTACCCTAGCTTTTAAGAAGTGAGAGGAGTTTTATCTTTTATCTTGGGCCAAACGATACATTGTGAACAGACATCGATCGATCGATTACCTTCTAAAATATGGGAGATCAAAGAACTCCAAATGTATAACCTCGTCGATCCACGCGCTTCGACTTTATGTCAGTCCGATAATGTTGGAAATTGTTCCCGTGGATTTTGTCGACTGGCAACAACGAGTTTGAACTCAGATTTTCAGAAATCATGGTCGATTCAATACGGTGGATGAGCTATCGAAAAAACCATCTATCACGTCGATATTTGTTTCTCCTCATCTGGATTTCTAAAAATGGTGATGGCATTACAAGTATCAAGATTGTGCACATGACCATGCCATAATTGCAGAATAGGAACCTTTCGTTAATTGCCCGGTCTTCATCGCTACCTTGCGGCTGCAGGTTCTCCTCTACTTTTTTATTCTTGATCAAACATTCTGATATAATTTCAATCGTATTTACTTATTCAAATGTATTTCATTTGTGAGATACCCAGGTAGATAAATGTTACCCGAACACCCGGATAACTCACGAGATGCACCAGATACATGAGACATTTGAAGACTTAGATACGAGAGACAAAGTGGCTAAAAAATCGTAAAGAAGTTGCTGATCGTACAATATTACAACTTCAAAGTGACTCCTTCCAGGAATGAGATATCTTTTCTTCCAGTTCTCACATACCATAATTCGACCGACAGCGGCTTCGGCTTTGGAATATTAAATCCGACTATCATCAACGTGTATCCAAGTGGCAAGGTACGAAGTCTATGGAAAAGATTAGCCACAAATTTCTGTCATATCATGGCCTCGGGTCGGTTTCTTTTAGAAATCGTTACTGATTGTCTCGAAGCTCGTTCTCCATGTTCTTTCTTGTTCCGCTCGGAAATACAGTCAAGTCGAACAGTACAGCTGACTTGTAAGAAACGGGCAGCTCTGCGAATAATTGACAAGGGATGGTTGCTTGTTTCAAGGCAAAACTGACTAACGGCTTAACCTCGTGAATGCCAGGTGTCTCGTAGGTATTGTACTGTGTACTTACTATAGCAGTCACATATTAATTGATCACATCAAAGTGTATTACGTTGTATCATAGTGTAAACGTTGTAAGTGTAAACGTTGTGTCATATAGGCGACTACCAACAACGTGTATCCAAGTGGCAAGGTACGAAGTCTATGGAAAATATTAGCCACAAATTTCTGCCATATCATGGCCTCGGGTCGGTTTCTTTTAGAAATCGTTACTGATTGTCTCGAAGCTCGTTCTCCATGTTCTTTCTTGTCCCGCTCGGAAGTACAGTCAAGTCGAACAGCTGACTTGTAAGAAGCGGGCAGCTCTGCGAATAATTGACAGGGGATGGTTGCTTGTTTCAGGGCAAAACTGACTAACGGCTTAATTTCGTGAGAATCCCGGGTGTCTCACAGGTATTGTACCGTGTACTTACTATAACAGTTCCATATTAATTAATTACTTCCGAGTATATTAAATATTGTTCTTCATATACGTAGGCTACGTACTTTAGTAGCCTAACCTCGGAGGGTACCAATACTGTTCAATATCTCGTGTATTCAGGTGTCTCATGAGATACTCGGATAGCCGGGCAACTTTTGCGTAACCGGATATTTCAAATGTTCCATTTACATTGCTAGTCCCAATGTTAACAACATCCTAGGAACTGCACAACTGTCTGGTAATGTGGTTGCAACAGCCAGCTATTTATCTTTATCTATAATCTGTAAAAATGTGGTGATTCTTTCCATTGGGATCTCATATCGAAATGTCATGTATATGTAATAACTAGTGCGGGATTCTCGACTGAAATCCCGTATTTTGCATAATCCGAACCTGGTATTCGATGTTTAGGGCTGTAGTCCACGAATGAGTTTTCAGTTCTTTGATCTACTGTATCTCAGAAGGCAATCGATCGATCGATGTCTCGTCAACAAGATATCATTTGCCGGCTCAACTTGAAAATTTCCTGCGTTCTCATCATGCGGTATTATTTGCTACAAGATTCACTTCTGTAACGGTGGGCCCGAATATGGGCGATCTTTTGGCTCGCTCTCTACGATTCTTAAAATTCCATCCGGATATAGAAATATTCAAAACTACCGAGAGAAAAGTAGACAGACAACTAGTATTAATTTGTACGAGAATTTCATAGTGTATTTAACAGTCAATACGAGTAGCCTGCGGTGCATTTGATGAGCGTTATAGTCAGTCGTAAAAATCTATGTACAACTCTCGAATATAAGATGTTAGAATAAACTAATTTCAATCGGGTCGATTCTAGTACTTGCAAGTATCGATATAACATACGTAATTTATCGTTTTTAACAGGAATGCAACGAAGAGATCACTGTGTCGAAGAAATTGGTAATACGAACGGCGAGGCGATTCATCTTGCCTGATTAAGAGCTTAATGACAGCAAAATACGATTGGCAGGGAAATGAGTGGGATTACTTAACAGGGTTAAACCCCGCGAAATTATCAGCCAGCAATTACGGGCTTGTAATTTGCCTGGAAATAGTGGCGCGTGCGGAGAGACAGGTAACTTTGGAAAATCGCCGCAGAAGCGTTCTGGTGAAACATCCGCAGGAACGCGGCCCGTCCGACCGCTTAATTTTGCAGCGATGAGAATTCCAGTGAATCAAACGAACGTCTGCTGTCCATGTGGAAAAACCTCATCGGCGATTGATCGAGTACGGCGAGGTTGGCGAGACGCGACGGTCGCAAAACTGCTGCGCTGCACCTGTTATTAATGCAATGTGCAGCGATAGGTTCAAGTTGAATGGCTCGCGAAAGTATTTCGAATTCGAACACTTTTCGTGGAAAATACAGTGTACCTCCATGTCGCGCTAATGAGATCTTGAAACTGGTCTCGATTGGATACCGAAGAAAATCAAGAAGAAATATAAGAAATTTTGTTCGCAATGTACAAGAAATTCAACCTCAAATAATCTTACTAAACCTTACAAGCACCGTTCAAAAATTCTACGAGAACTATGAGAACTGTATGAACTGCGGCTGATAGTATTGCATTTCGATTTATAATTACACACGTATTGAACTTGATCCCATCGCTAGCTACGAGCCGTTCCAGTGGCGTCGGGTCGCCACTTTCCCAGGGACGAGTTGGTCGGAATAGTTTGGTCCGGCGACGACAGATCGATGACGTCAGCGGATCCGGCTATTTTTAACCCTGCGGAAGGGGTAGAGCGCGAGTAGTCTGCACCACGGCCGCTTGGGAAGGGGCGTCGGAGGGATTGGAAAGCTGGTGACATCCCTAGAGGGTGCTTCACTCGACTCATTCATCCTCCTGACCTAGAGAATGGAACGGGATAGGGTGGCCAAGTGGGTGGCAAAGTGGGTGGCTCACGTTGACCGGCGTGAAACGCGTGCGCGCTGCTCCGTCGTCTCTTCGTTCAGACGCTCTCAAACGTACTCGTAGAGATATAGTTAGCAGACACGGTGAGATCGTGCGATCGGTCAGAAGCTAAAGTTTACATGCTTTGAGTACCGGAAGATTGCGTGTGAGATTAATAGACCGTAATGGCGTGAGATTAACGGACCTTAGGGAGTTAGGGCAGAGTTAGGTACAAGGTGCTATAATTCGTTAATTCGTTCTATGCAGCGGTCAGCTGTATGAACAAGAGGAACGCCAATCCAGCAGCAAGCATTCGGTTAGTACGAGATGATATATTGCAAAAAATGCGTGAAAATTCACCGAACGGAAGACATCAATCAGCAACCAGGAAGATATGTCGCGCAAGCTATACCCGTGTTCATCTAATTGGAAGAAAAGATCCGAGGAAGCGTGACACTCGCATGAGATAATAAGAAGTAAAACGCACGATTTTTAGAATCGAATTAAAAGCGTCGAACACAAACGTTCCTCCAGAATCTTTGTCCGATGTTGCTTGGAGCAAAGCTGTACTAATCCCTTCTCATATTTTAGCGAGTCTGACTCGCTAAAATAAGGAAACGATTAATCCAGTTGCTGGCATCATCCTGTATGATCAGGTGCTTGACGAATGGCGCCAGTGCTCTGTACATTCACCCGTACGATGATCATTATACGATCCAACACAGAATTCTTTGCTTACATCTCGTCGACCATTATATACATTTACACATAATACAATATTAATTATTTTCAACCGAAAAATCATAATTCTGCGTAAGAATGAAAGGAGAAGTAGACGAAGCAACATGCGTACAATGCATGTTTCTTTTTTTTCACGTACGATACGAAATTAATTAATTTCCAACTGCGGAATTATCATTCTGTATAACAATAACAAAAAGAGCGCAACAACAAAGGAATATACGTACAGCACGCGTATCGTATTTTATAGAATTCAGTAGTAGAAATCGAATTACGTATTCCATTGTTCATTTTACCATAGAATTCAATCGACGCGAATGGAAATTATGTCAGCGAATATGTTAACTAGATCCGGTTTTGTTGCAAATTAATTGCATTCAGTTTGCAGATATTAATGCTCGTACCTACTACGTCTACTAATTTCGACTCAAATGCAATCCATTCACAGTCCATTCGACTGGTCAAAGTGCGAAACCAGGTTAGAGAAGGTCTTTGCCACAAAAGTGGTAGCAAGATGGTAACACAATTACAGGAAACAGAATTACATCTGACAAGAACGAATAAATTGTAGACATAGATCATTACATCTATCTACAAACTAGACATCTTTTAATACTGTCATTAATATAGCAAATGACGATCCTATCAATGTGATTATTTTTATTATCCACACCTGTGAATTTTAAACTTCACTGTACATGTGTGCACTTGTTGCACTTAATGCGATTTAATTTAATTTTCAACTGCACTTTTTAAACGAAATTAAATTTGTTTGAATGACCTAAACGTTACCTAAGTATTTTCTCTAACTGGGACGAAACAGATATCAGGCACCTGTGTGTGGAAAAATTGCCTGAAAGTGCTCTTATAGAGCTGAAAAGCGCTTTCAGTAACGAGCAACCAACTTTGGCGAGATTAGCTACGACACACCTGGGGTACGTCTGCTGGGAAATCAGAAAATGAATTCTATGATCGATGCGCAAACGCATCCTCGAAGGATCGTTCGGCTGGCTGTATTCACCTTGTAGGCTGCTTCGAGTCGTTGCTTCTCTGTTTCAAAGAAATACGCGGCCAGCTTCTTGGTCTTTTTAAAAGTTTTCGACGAATCGATCGAGAAAGCTTACGACCCTCCAAGGAGGAGACGTCCTCGCTGACTTTCATTCCCATAAATCGTCTTCGAAGGATCTCTCTGTAAGCCTGTGTCGACTTTCATCTAAAACGTTCATCAATCAGAAGCCGAATTAGAAGGTTGACGGACCAATTTGTTCGGTATTCTACGTCTGGTATCCGCGCTTTCGATACGAATTTCCGTTATACGAAGAAATAAGCGAGTGCCTCGAAGGTGCAGCGACAACTGTTACACAGTGGCTCGTCAGAGCATTCGTACTCGTCGGCAATTTTTACGAGCATATTACGTGTGTGTTGTGCTAAGCGCTTTGAATTCGCCTTAGCTCTGCGATGACACCTAATCGACGTAATTACATTGGCAAAGTTTTCAACGAGTCTGGTTCATGATAGCACGCTAAAGTAAGAAGAAAAGAAAGTAGGAAGAAACGGCGGCTTCTGCTTTTGGATATTAAAGTCGACTACAGTCAACGTGTGTTCAAGTAAGTGGCAAAGTAGTCATTCGGCAGAAGACGAATAAAATACAATCGTCAGCAACCCTGACGTGTGATACGTTACTCGGTCCATCACTTTTAGGAATTGCTGCTGACTGTCTCGAAGCTCGTTCTCCATGTTCTTTCTTGTCCCGTTCGGAAGTACAGTCAAGTCGAACAGTATATCTGACTTGAAAAAAACAGTCGATTGTTCTCAGGCGTATCATTTATTTCAAGGAGAAACTGCTCAGAGGCTTAACTTTGTGAGAATCATGATCGGTCGATCGAATGAACGTTTCTTTGACAATTTTGGTCGATCATCAAACTTTATATGAAACAACCACGTTCCAATGGCTACGAATGGGGACACACGATAGAAAGAAATGTCGTAATTAAATAGAAAATCTATTCGGGGTTACGTTTCAGTGGAGATAGCCGTATCTGGTCAGGCATGCGACGCAACGACAGATTCAACGAGCTGAACTAAAACTACGCTATCGATTCATGTTGACGAAAAAGAAAAAAAGAAAAGATAAAAAAGGAATCAGTGAATCGCGAAGATTTAAATGGCCGAACGCTTCGTTACTTCGATTTTTGTGGAAAAAATGTCGGGATAGGAACAACAAGTTTTAACGATCTAACGAACTGTGTTTCTTTACAACGTGAATCGTTCGCGAATCAAATTTTGCGCTACTAAATTGTCCACTTTATGTAGCCATACATATTAGCATTATGAATTATTTAATTTACACAACTCGGTTCATTTATTATTAAAAATGTAGGATTCAATCTCGCAGTTTGTACTAGTACTAATTCGGGCAACAGTAAATATTAGCAGGAAATTAGAGATTAATTATTTAGTCTATATGCATCAGATTCATGTATTGCTAAAGATGTCGAATCCACGTAGCACGGCTATGCTCAAAATTGAGATTAATCCCTTTAGCTGCACTCGTCTTAATTAATTCAAGTTTCAATTACAGTCGATTCAATTTGTCTCTCTCCTTTCTCCGACATACTTTTCAATTAGACGAAATACATATTAACTTTGATATCTATCTTATTTACAGTTGCGTTAGATATTTCGTTAATCTTGCCCCATAAAGCGAAACGATTTTCACGTAAAACATTATCTCGCTTTTAATAATTACCGAAGTAATATCCTGCCATTCTACTATTATTACTATCACTCGTTAACGAATGATAAAATTCAAACTACTAAGCATAACCAATTACGTAATTTGAGCAACGAGCAACTATTTTATTCCTAATGTTTCTGTAACTAGTCTAGCGTGATATTTAATTACTTTTGAAGATAACACGGTCTATCGGTTCTCGAATCCAGCTGGTCCGCGAGACATTACGAAGAGCGAGGGTTCTTGATCGCGTCCAGCATGAAACGTCGTTCGACGAAAGAAACCATTACGGAAAATTGAACGACGCCGACGAATGGACAAGCAGGGATCGAGATATACGTGTATCTGTACGTGTATAGTTCCAAACGTTTCGCTTCGCTCGTCTTCGCTGATAGACAATCGGCCGGTGGTCGTCGTGTACCTTGCGATGACGAGCATCCGCGCGGATAACAGACGTGACCCCTTATTCGGGAATTACAGGGTTTTGGCGTGTCGCAGGGAATCACGTATACGTTTGCACTTTCGATGTTTTACGGTGCAACGTTCGAACAAACATGGGTACTGCGAGTTCCATCGGTGCTTCGGTCACGTGACGCTGTAGCGATATGTGCAGCAGTACGATACGTGTTTGGGTCATCCACGCGACTCCCAAAGTTTACGATACGGACCAGAATATTTGCTATTTCCGAGAACAGTTGTATTGGATTTGTAGGGAGAAAGATATTTGGCCGACCGTACTGCTAGGCCGGGATTGCAAGTCGGATCTCCCGCTTGCCACGCTAGTGCTTTGTCAATCTGACCCCAATTAAGCTACCCAGGCTGTCGGCGAATATTGTCTTCCAAACTACAGAAGTGTCAAATGGTCGAACGGCATGGGTTCTGCTAACTGCCAACGACGACTTTGATCTTACGTTTTCAATGATAATGCCCATTCGATCTAGTGGACAATATATATCGACGAAACTATCTACGCTATATTTACTCTTCATCTCGATCTTTGGGGATGGCCGCGGGTTACATATATCAAGATTGGGTACATGTATCCCTCGATAATGACCAGGTCCATGACTTATAAGACACCCGAGTACCAGGGAATGAGATACATACGACAGTTGAGATCATCGATGCATGGGGAAGCTCGCTAAAAGTGCCAAAGAAGAAGAAGCCTCTCTGGTCGTACATTTTCTCACATCCAACAGCATGTTCCTTGCATTGCATCGTGTAATAACCTAATCTGAGAGAGTATCGCAAAGCTTTCGACTATCTCACGTACTTGAGTGTCTTGTGAGATACACGGCAGGCCGGGTAATTTTGTATACTTGGACGATAAGTCTATCATTTAAAGTCTCTAGCCCTGGCATCCATAGTTCAGTCAGTCTGACAATTTAACCGCCCTTCATCAATCGTGGAACACACGACATCTTTGTGCCGATCTAAACACGTAAATACCTCGATGCGGAGATCGAGCAAATAACATCTCTTTATTTTCGGTTGTCATATATGCATACATACAATGATAGGATCGATTGCAACTTTGCTTGTGATTATTTAAAGTCAGCACACCAACAACATATTTTTCCTATCACATAGTGTAAAACACCACTTAGAATATCACCGACTCTTGACTATCTTACGTATTTAGGTGTCTTACGAAATACACGGTTAGCTGTGGCATCTCAGAGGGTCAGTTGAAGTCGCTAGCCTTATCGCTTATAGCTCTGCCAGTCTGACAATTTAATTAGCCTTGGTCACTCGTAAAATACGAGGCACCCAAATACATAATTATCGGTCAAATAAGCACATAAATCGAAATTCTGTTATTTTACCAAACATTTTTTTTTAAATTCCAAACATGGCCACCCGCCAGTAGTGGCTCAATTGTGAAATATTCCGTGTATGGATTTCTTTCGTTTAATAGGTCACCCTATTCATAAGGTGTCGCGACGTTTCTCTTTTTCGTTATATTTTTGTTACATCACTGGGTTTACATTTTTGTACGTGTTGCGAAAGCTCTTGGTTCGTTTCGTTAATTTGTACCGGATTTTATGCAAAGTTTATGTACCTAAGGCGGATTTTCTTCCTGCTTTCTGTTTTATACGTAGTTGGGTTTCAAAGCACGGTTAATATATAAAGAGAAAGTCTTGTAACCCCATAGGGGAGGCAATAAACTACCACTACCGCAACTACCATTACTACAACGAAATAATCTTCACGGAAGCGGCGATGTTTAACAAAAAAGTGGGGATCGTTTCATTAAATATTTAAATTCATCGTGTCAGGATTATTTCAATATGCAAATGAGACTTTTAAATATTTCGTATCAAGTGAAACGCGAAATAATTATATTCATGCATAAATAATCTGCACGATACACACGGTCCAACCTCCGTTTAGAGGCGGCAATCAATTTTTAGTTTAATCATTTTCACGTATCTATCCGAATCGAAAAAGCAGAAATTACATCAAAATATATTTGCAACGAGATACGTTCGAGTGAAGATCGTTTATTAACACAGCCAGAATTTGTCGAGGTGAAGCAGCAGTTTCGAAAATGAATACGTTTAAAAAACGAGCAGTTTCGATAACAAATTCGACATTTTTCATTGCTCGAAAGGCAGGAAAGGAAAAAGTTTTTCTTCACGTTCAACGACCGAGATACGCAGAGACGATTTATGCGTCTGTTCTATCTTCGCGATTGATTATTCCTTTGTACGTTCTCTATTTACATTACACGTTGCGCCTGTTCTTTACGGTGATGCGTGATTGCTAAAAAGCAGGGAGAAATGAAAAAAGGAGAACGAAGAAGAAAGACAAATGCAACCGAGACAAAAGAAAGGGAACCTATTCGTTCGTTCAGGTGGCAATACATCTGCAACATTATTCCCATCGATGGCGAATCGATACTCCTGGAAAAAGGAAGCTGCTTATATTCCGACATTCAAAGAGAGAATGCGTGATATCTGAGTTATCGATATCTTTCGAGAAAGTTGCTACGTACGTATAAATAAAGAAGTGGAAAAAATATTCTAATCCTAACATCAACATAACTCGGTGCAACGTTGGTTTAACGCAATAAAAGGCAACTGTTATTATAGCGTGGACTGTAAGCGTGTGATTAGGATAGAGAAAAATAGCCAAACACGAACCAGTGATATTTTAAAAAATCTGACAGACATCCGGCAAACTTGACAACGATTCAGCAGTGGAGAGAACGTTAATCTCGTGGCAGGATCGTTTCACTCTGCTGCTGTTCGAAGACTTTTCACTCTGTGCAAATTTCTTGCGTTCTCTCATACTCGTTACTGCTTCGCCATATTCTATTTGTCCTTCTCAAAACTGGTCTCAGCATCCACCACTAATGACGAAGTCATTACGATCGAGTAGCAATAAAAATCTTCGGTCGCTGCGATTGATTCCACGAGAATGACGTTCCAAGAAGAAAATGCTACTCCATATACGTGGTATTTGTCCACTCTTCCTCTAACATTTTATTTTCTATACAACTGTCGAATTCCACGTGCGGTTCGAGCGTCCAAGTTTGGCGTTGAGAATGCGGCGTGTGAGGTTGCTAACAGCGCGATTACGGCCGAGACAGCCGCACTTTCAAGAATTCTTTGCTTTGGCCCAGAGCCCCGATAGGGTCGGGGGGATAAGGCGGCGTTCGCGTTGTACGGAACCGGCAATCACTGCAATTTTCCGCATTGTGCCGGGTCAACGGGGTCGGCACGTGAGGAAAATCATTGTTTGCGAGTCGAGGTGAAGGAGAGAAAGCGGATGAGGGGGGCGGTCGTTCGTTGATCGGGACCGATAATTCAGAAAATGGGAAATTCCCTTTTCTTTGAGGCGCGCTATATGGAATCGCGCGCTTTGTGCCACTCGCTCCGACGGAGCCTGATGCTTTTTACGCGCCACGTGTCAGCACTCTTTGCATCCTTTTCTTCCCTCCGGCTTTCAGTTTCCAATCATCGAAATGATCCGACCTCTGATAGAAGAAGCTTGGCTACGGTCAGCGCAACTCTTTAACGATACAGCTGATCCGATGGAATAAAGACTGTTGCGTCTACGCAGTCGACACAGTGGTTCCGCACAGATTTCTTCTTCTTTCTTTTACATCCATCGTTGCACGAATGTCATTGGAAAATTCCCTTACTTTCATCACCGTATCCCATTTCTGTTAATCGCAGAAATACCGATCTTATCTTTATTTATGGAATCCTTCAAACCGAATGCGCGATGACGCAAAGTAATAATTGATGCCGCGGAGATAAAGCCAGTAACAGCAAATTGCAACGTCCGCGATATTTAACCGTTTGTACCCGGGTCCCTTCTTGTGACCGCATGCCAGCTATTCGAACACATTTTCTGTGAAATAGCGAGAAACGATATTCGACTTGCTTGTTATTTTCTAGACATAATAACGTTAGTTATTCTTCAAGTTCTAGTCTCGCTTGCTTAGATTGCTATGTCTAGATTTAACTCATTTTCACGCTAATGCAATAACGTGGCTCTGGGACCTGTCCTTTCGTTTTACCATTATCATCTCACGGAATAAATAAAGAAAGAAGAAAGGTGTATAGCGTGCGTGTCGCAGGATTCTTTGAAACAGTCTGTCTTCATACGCGGAGGTGCGCTCTCTTATAACGCTAGGGTAATCGACCTATGCATCCTGCAGTAGCCAAGTATTACGGTACATCGTACGATGCAAACGCAACGCACAATTTCTGGAAAGAGGATCATGCTTTGTCGCTAGCTTCTGCCGCAAGGAAGCGCAGATATCACTGCGAAAACAAACATTGTACATCCTACAACTACAACTATCATAATCTATCACCTCACGTGTTACGCTACACCCAATATTCCATCACGCGCATTTGATCAGATTCTACGTTTCCTTGTTCGTTGTTTCTTACAACGGGGTGCGCAATTACACGCAATAATTTATTGCAACCAACTCTTCCACCTGTGTAATTTCTTGATACGTTATCGATCTCTTCGTATCCGTTTACAGTTGGCATTCTGGCCGTCTCTGTACGAACGAACGAAACTCGATGTCACGAAAGCGGTTGTTCCGTTACTCGATTATTTTCGCCACTCTATCCGCGCGGATATGAGAGGCTCCAGCTGATGAACTAGTAAAGTGGATTTCTATTAGTAGCAGGTACTCGGTTAAAGTTGTGCGATGAATTCGTTTGGCGAAGCACTTGGGAATGTCGAAGGTCCTCGAGGATCGCCGTTTCCTGTAAGTCGATGTGTCGTCCGTCTGTTGCTGGCGAGTTGAGAAGAAAGTCAATAAGGTAGCCAGAGCTCGTGCAGATCCGTCCATCCATCGTAACATTATAAATTGCGAGTACTCGGCCAACTTCTCTCGCTGAGAACTTTCGCTTCACCGCGATGTTGTGGCTCGCGTAACACAGCTCACGAAACGAGTTGAGATTTAGCCCCGGCGTCGTTAAGATTTTAAAGAAAATTGAGATTAACTTCGGCCACTGAAACTTGGTAACAACGAAACCAACTACGGCTCAACCCAAGTGCATTCTTCCATATTTTCATGTTTTATCACGTACATTTCATTCCGAAACACATAGGCTCTTCACAAAACATATTGAGTAAGGTAGACATTGTTCTTCTAAAACTTTTGTCGGCTACAAATAGGCGAAGAGATTTGAAACACATCGATCATTTGTATCGTCGTTGTGGCGATACTGCGGCGATTTGGTCTGGCGAGCAACGCAATGCACAGTTCGTATCCATAAACAGATTAAGCGTCGTGAGCCTACGATAAGCTTACGGCTTTCTTTGGGAATTGCTTAGTATGCTCGTGCATCTTCAAAGTACCCAATGACTTCTTCGAGTAGCAACGTGATCAATGCTAAATGTATCCCGCAACACGGAAGAAACTACAGCGGGGGAAAGGGACAGAAGTGGTGGATATGTTAAAAGAAGCAGAATGGACACTTTAACGTCAGCAAGCGTTTATAAATGAAGGGAACGGATTGGAAAAACATCGTTTAGTAGAAATCGCTCCCTTCATCTATCTTAAAGTTCTAGTCCAACTACAATGAACATTCAACGTATTCGTATTATGGGACGCCATGGTCATAGTCCGGATGATGGAGAACTTTGTATCAGCCAAGCAAGGGAACATTCAATTCCAAAAAACGATTCAGAAGCGAGAGAGTTTGCTGCTGAAGCATTATCTCTATTTCTTTGCCCATGTAATTCTGCCAACTTTTTAAATAGAGAGTAACGTACAAGAAGATCGCAGTCAAAAATTGCTCGCTTCGCAGAGCAAGAACGAAACGCCTTGTAAGAAAAAGGTGCAGTTTTATCGACAGTTATATGCTGATCAGCTAAGCGATAAAATAGCGACATAAAATCGGAAATGGGTAGGAGATCGCGTGCAGAACCTTGTTTACGTTTTGTCTCGCGCTGCAACATTGTGGCGTGCGGGTGGAGATAAAATCGATATTCAGAAGCAAGAATCGACGTAGCAGAGGACGTCTTCTCCTAGTTTTATTTAGTGGCGGACAAGAATGCATCGACTGGCTGACCTGCTACTGCTTCTCTCGGTCCTTTGCAACTGCACCACTAAAGCGGAACGATTTCCGTTCGACAGGACGTTGTATACTACACGTACAGAGATACCGCAGGTCGTTGACCAGGCCACGATATTCTACGGAATCCTCCAGGAAAGTGGACCAGACTAAGATCATTCGATCTTGTCGATATCATTCCGAAATATTTACGACATTGATTTCCGGTTGCAAAAATACACAACACACAGCCCGTGTTACGTGCGCTGTGTGAATTATTCTCTGCTGCTTCTCCTACTAATTCTCTGATCCTTGGAATTTTTTAGAGTTTATCCTTTCTTTTTTATTCTCTTTAACGTAACGTAATATCGTGAACACGAAATAACTTGCATATACGCAAGGCATAGCTAAAGATGCTTTTATTTTTCCACACAATGATTCGAGTGTGCGTATCGGAGAAGCAGTGGAACTTTATTTTGAGAATAAAACCGCCAGGGAACACAGTCGAATTTCGGTATCCTGAACGTCAGGAGGGATAAAGTCTTTAAATTGCAGAGATCTCGACTTATCGAAGCTCGCAATTAACAAACTATGAGAAGAGTACAAGACTTACAACCTTAGAAGCTTGGTACGAAGACACGGTTATAAAAAGTAGGTCGCCTTTTCGTAATTTGGCAGGCTCGATGCATCCTGTGAAAAGTCGTTTTGTTCGACGCGCGAAAATGAGAAGAACAAAGAAGCAGATAAGTGAGCAAGATAAAGAAAAGACAGGAAACGATACGAAGTGATGCATCTCTTCACACTTTTAAATCGAATTAAAGCTCTGCCTGGACCAAGGATGAAATGTTGAAAACGCGGTCCAAAAACTATGGAAATGTGCCCGAAAATGAATGTTGGAGATTATACGCAGCAACGCTTCTCAGTCCATTGCGTCTAATTTCTATCCGAAATTTTCGCTATCCGGCTTTCCGAACAGGTCCCTGTTAGAACTCGTTTTGCTCGATGCACGTGAATGCAAGAAACCAAAATGCAGACAAATGAGCGAGATAAAGAGAGGGCAGAGAACGATACGAAGTAATGCATCTCTTCGCACATTTAAATCGAAAGAAAGTTCTGCCTGGTCCACGGATGAAAAGTTGACAACGCGGTCCAAAAACTATGGAAATGTGCCTCAGAAAGAATGTTGGACATTATATGCAACAACGTTTTTCAGTCGAATGCATATAATTTCTATCCGTTGGTTCGCAATTCGGCAAACCATATTGTTCCTACCAGAACTCGTTTTGCTCGATTCACGTTAATGCAAAGAACCAAGGTGCGGACAAATGAGCAAGATAAAGAAAAGGCACAGAACTACACGAAGTGATGCATCTCTCCGCACTTTTAAACCGAATTAAAATTCTGCCTGGTCCAAACGTGAAAGGTTGACAACGTGGTCCAAAAACTATGGAAATGTGCCCCAAAATGAATGTTGGAGATTATACGCAGCAACGCTTCTCAGTCCATTGCGTCTAATTTCTATCCGAAATTTTCGCTATCCGGCTGTCTGGCGGTATCCAGATTAGAACTCGTTTTGCTCGATGCACGTGAATGCAAGAAACCAAAATGCAGACAAATGAGCGAGATAAAGAAAAGATAGGGCACGAGACGAAGTGATGTATCTCTTCGCATGTTTTAATCGAATTAAAGTACAGCCTGGTCCAAGGATGAAAGGTGGACAACGCGTTCCAAAAACTATGGAAATGTGCCTCAGAAAGAATGTTAGAGATGATACGCAACAACGTTTTTCATTCGATTGCGTCTAATTTCTATCCGAAATTTTCGCTATCCGGCTGTCTGGCGGTATCCAGATTAGAACTCGTTTTGCTCGATGCACGTGAATGCAAGAAACCAAAATGCAGACAAATGAGCGAGATAAAGAAAAGATAGGGCACGAGACGAAGTGATGTATCTCTTCGCATGTTTTAATCGAATTAAAGTACAGCCTGGTCCAAGGATGAAAGGTGGACAACGCGTTCCAAAAACTATGGAAATGTGCCTCAGAAAGAATGTTAGAGATGATACGCAACAACGTTTTTCATTCGATTGCGTCTAATTTCTATCCGAAATTTTCGCTATCCGGCTGTCTGGCGGTATCCAGATTAGAACTCGTTTTGCTCGATGCACGTGAATCCAAGAAACCAAAATGCAGACAAATGAGCGAGATAAAGAGAGGACAGGAAACGATACGAAGTGATGCATCTCTTCGCACATTTAAATCGAAATAAAGTTCTGCCTGGTCCACGGATGAAAGGTTGACAACGCGTTCCAAAAAACTATGGAAATGTGCCCCAAAATGAATGTTGGAGATTATACGCGGCAACGTTTCTCAGTCGATTGCGTCTAATTTCTATCCGAAATTTTCGCTATCCGGCGCTCAGTACCAGTGTTTGATAGAACTCGTTTTGCTCGATCCACGTTAATGCAAAGAACCAAGGTGCGGACAAATGAGCAAGATAAAGAAAAGGCACAGAACGACACGAAGTGATGCATCTCTTCGCACACTTAAATCGAAATAAAGTTCTGCCTGGGCCACGGATGAAAGGTTGACAACGCGTTCCAAAAACTATGGAAATGTGCCTCAAAGAGAATGTTGGACATTATACGCGGCAACGCTTCTCAATCCATTGCGTCTAATTTCTATCCGAAATTTTCGCTATCCGGCTTTCCGACACATGCCATTTGTAGAACTCGTTTTGCTCGATCCACGTTAATACAAAGAACCAAGGTGCGGACAAATGAGCAAGAAAAAGAAAAGGCACAGAACGACACGAAGTGATGCATCTCATCGCACATTTAAACCGAAATAAAGTTCTGCCTGGTCCACGGTTGAAAGTTTGACAACGCGGTCCAAAAACTATGGAAATGTGCCCCAAAATGAATGTTGGAGATTATACGCGGCAACGCTTCTCAGTCCATTGCGTCTAATTTCTATCCGAAATTTTCGCTATCCGGCTTTCCGACCAGGTCCATGTTAGAACTCGTTTTGCTCGACGCACGTGAATGGAATGAACCAAGATGCAGACACGTGAGCAAGATAAAGAATAGGCAGGAAAAGACACGAAGAAATTCATATCTTCGCACGTATAATCGAATTAAAGTTCTGCCTGGTCCACGGATGAAAGGTTGACAACGCGTTCCAAAAACTATGGAAATGTGCCCCAAAATGAATGTTGGAGATTATACGCGGCAACGTTTCTCAGTCGATTGCGTCTAATTTCTATCCGAAATTTTCGCTATCCGGCGCTCAGTACCAGTGTTTGATAGAACTCGTTTTGCTCGATCCACGTTAATGCAAAGAACCAAGGTGCGGACAAATGAGCAAGATAAAGAAAAGGCACAGAACTACACGAAGTGATGCATCTCTCCGCACTTTTAAATCGAATTAAAGGTCTGCCTGGTCCAAGCGTGAAATGTTGACAGCCTGGTCCAAGGATGAAAGGTTGACAACGCGTTCCAAAAACTATGGAAATGTGCCTCAGAAAGAATGTTAGAGATGATACGCAACAACGTTTTTCATTCGATTGCGTCTAATTTCTATCCGAAATTTTCGCTATCCGGCTGTCTGGCGGTATCCAGATTAGAACTCGTTTTGCTCGATGCACGTGAATGCAAGAAACCAAAATGCAGACAAATGAGCGAGATAAAGAAAAGATAGGGCACGAGACGAAGTGATGTATCTCTTCGCATGTTTTAATCGAATTAAAGTACAGAGTGGTCCAAGGATGAAAGGTGGACAACGCGTTCCAAAAACTATGGAAATGTGCCTCAGAAAGAATGTTAGAGATGATACGCAACAACGTTTTTCATTCGATTGCGTCTAATTTCTATCCGAAATTTTCGCTATCCGGCTGTCTGGCGGTATCCAGATTAGAACTCGTTTTGCTCGATGCACGTGAATCCAAGAAACCAAAATGCAGACAAATGAGCGAGATAAAGAGAGGACAGGAAACGATACGAAGTGATGCATCTCTTCGCACATTTAAATCGAAATAAAGTTCTGCCTGGTCCACGGATGAAAGGTTGACAACGCGTTCCAAAAACTATGGAAATGTGCCCCAAAATGAATGTTGGAGATTATACGCGGCAACGTTTCTCAGTCGATTGCGTCTAATTTCTATCCGAAATTTTCGCTATCCGGCGCTCAGTACCAGTGTTTGATAGAACTCGTTTTGCTCGATCCACGTTAATGCAAAGAACCAAGGTGCGGACAAATGAGCAAGATAAAGAAAAGGCACAGAACGACACGAAGTGATGCATCTCTTCGCACACTTAAATCGAAATAAAGTTCTGCCTGGGCCACGGATGAAAGGTTGACAACGCGTTCCAAAAACTATGGAAATGTGCCTCAAAGAGAATGTTGGACATTATACGCGGCAACGCTTCTCAATCCATTGCGTCTAATTTCTATCCGAAATTTTCGCTATCCGGCTTTCCGACACATGCCATTTGTAGAACTCGTTTTGCTCGATGCACGTGAATGCAAGAAACCAAAATGCAGACAAATGAGCGAGATAAAGAGAGGACAGGGAACGATACGAAGTGATGCATCTCTTCGCACATTTAAATCGAAATAAAGTTCTGCCTGGTCCACGGATGAAAAGTTGATAACGCGGTCCAAAAACTATGGAAATGTGCCTCAGAAAGAATGTTGGACATTATATGCAACAACGTTTTTCAGTCGAATGCATATAATTTCTATCCGTTGGTTCGCAATTCGGCAAACCATATTGTTCCTACCAGAACTCGTTTTGCTCGACGCACGTGAATGCAGAGAACCAAGATGCAGACAAATGAGCAAGATAAAGAGAGAACAGGGAACGATACGAAGTGGTGCATCTCTTCGCACTTTTAAATCGAATTAAAATTCTGCCTGGTCCAAACGTGAAAGGTTGACAACCTGGTCCAAGCGTGAAATGTAGACAACGTGGTCCAAAAACTATGGAAATGTGCCCCAAAATGAATGTTGGAGATTATACGCAGCAACGCTTCTCAGTCCATTGCGTCTAATTTCTATCCGAAATTTTCGCTATCCGGCTTTCCGACACATGCCATTTGTAGAACTCGTTTTGCTCGATGCACGTGAATGCAAGAAACCAAAATGCAGACAAATGAGCGAGATAAAGAGAGGGCAGAGAACGATACGAAGTGATGCATCTCTTCGCACATTTAAATCGAAATAAAGTTCTGCCTGGGCCACGGATGAAAGGTTGACAACGCGTTCCAAAAACTATGGAAATGTGCCTCAAAGAGAATGTTGGACATTATACGCGGCAACGCTTCTCAATCCATTGCGTCTAATTTCTATCCGAAATTTTCGCTATCCGGCTGTCTGGCGGTATCCAGATTAGAACTCGTTTTGCTCGATGCACGTGAATGCAAGAAACCAAAATGCACACAAATGAGCGAGATAAAGAGAGGACAGGGAACGATACGAACTGATGCATCTCTTCGCACATTTAAATCGAAATAAAGTTCTGCCTGGTCCAAGGATGAAAGGTGGACAACGCGTTCCAAAAACTATGGAAATGTGCCTCAGAAAGAATGTTGGACATTATACGCGGCAACGCTTCTCAATCCATTGCGTCTAATTTCTATCCGAAATTTTCGCTATCTGGCGCTCAGTACCAGTTTGATAGAACTCGTTTTGCTCGATCCACGTTAATGCAAAGAACCAAGGTGCGGACAAATGAGCAAGATAAAGAAAAGGCACAGAACTACACGAAGTGATGCATCTCTCCGCACTTTTAAATCGAATTAAAGTTCTGCCTGGTCCAAGCGTGAAATGTTGACAGCCTGGTCCGAGCGTGAAATGTTGACAACGTGGTCCAAAAACTATGGAAATGTGCCCCAAAATGAATGTTGGAGATTATACGCAACAACGTTTTTCATTGGATTGCGTCTAATTTCTATCCGAAATTTTCGCTATCCGGCTTTCCGACACATGCCATTTGTAGAACTCGTTTTGCTCGATCCACGTTAATACAAAGAACCAAGGTGCGGACAAATGAGCAAGATAAAGAAAAGGCACAGAACGACACGAAGTGATGCATCTCTCCGCACTTTTAAATCGAATTAAAATTCTGCCTGGTCCAAACGTGAAAGGTTGACAACCTGGTCCAAGCGTGAAATGTAGACAACGTGGTCCAAAAACTATGGAAATGTGCCCCAAAATGAATGTTGGAGATTATACGCAGCAACGCTTCTCAGTCCATTGCGTCTAATTTCTATCCGAAATTTTCGCTATCTGGCGCTCAGTACCAGTTTGATAGAACTCGTTTTGCTCGATCCACGTTAATGCAAAGAACCAAGGTGCGGACAAATGAGCAAGATAAAGAAAAGGCACAGAACTACACGAAGTGATGCATCTCTCCGCACTTTTAAATCGAATTAAAGTTCTGCCTGGTCCAAGCGTGAAATGTTGACAGCCTGGTCCAAGGATGAAAGGTTGACAACGCGTTCCAAAAACTATGGAAATGTGCCTCAGAAAGAATGTTAGAGATGATACGCAACAACGTTTTTCATTCGATTGCGTCTAATTTCTGTCCGAAATTTTCGCTATCCGGCTGTCTGGCGGTATCCAGATTAGAACTCGTTTTGCTCGATGCACGTGAATGCAAGAAACCAAAATGCAGACAAATGAGCGAGATAAAGAAAAGATAGGGCACGAGACGAAGTGATGTATCTCTTCGCATGTTTTAATCGAATTAAAGTACAGCCTGGTCCAAGGATGAAAGGTGGACAACGCGTTCCAAAAACTATGGAAATGTGCCTCAAAGAGAATGTTGGACATTATACGCGGCAACGCTTCTCAATCCATTGCGTCTAATTTCTATCCGAAATTTTCGCTATCCGGCTGTCTGGCGGTATCCAGATTAGAACTCGTTTTGCTCGATGCACGTGAATGCAAGAAACCAAAATGCACACAAATGAGCGAGATAAAGAGAGGACAGGGAACGATACGAAGTGATGCATCTCTTCGCACATTTAAATCGAAATAAAGTTCTGCCTGGTCCAAGGATGAAAGGTGGACAACGCGTTCCAAAAACTATGGAAATGTGCCTCAGAAAGAATGTTGGACATTATACGCGGCAACGCTTCTCAGTCCATTGCGTCTAATTTCTATCCGTAGTTTTCGCTATCCGGCGCTCAGTACCAGTGTTTGATAGAACTCGTTTTGCTCGATTCACGTTAATGCAAAGAACCAAGGTGCGGACAAATGAGCAAGATAAAGAAAAGGCACAGAACTACACGAAGTGATGCATCTCTCCGCACTTTTAAACCGAATTAAAATTCTGCCTGGTCCAAACGTGAAAGGTTGACAACGTGGTCCAAAAACTATGGAAATGTGCCTCAGGAAGAATGTTGGACATTATATGCAACAACGTTTTTCAGTCGAATGCATATAATTTCTATCCGTTGGTTCGCAATTCGGCAAACCATATTGTTCCTATCAGAACTCGTTTTGCTCGACGCACGTGAATGCAGAGAACCAAGATGAAGACAAATGAGCAAGATAAAGAGAGAACAGGGAACGATACGAAGTGATGCATCTCTTCGCACTTTTAAAATTCTGCCTGGTCCAAACGTGAAAGGTTGACAACCTGGTCCAAGCGTGAAATGTAGACAACGTGGTCCAAAAACTATGGAAATGTGCCCGAAAATGAATGTTGGAGATTATACGCAGCAACGCTTCTCAGTCCATTGCGTCTAATTTCTATCCGAAATTTTCGCTATCCGGCTGTCTGGCGATATCCAGGTTAGAACTCGTTTTGCTCGATCCACGTTAATACAAAGAACCAAGGTGCGGACAAATGAGCAAGATAAAGAAAAGGCACAGAACGACACGAAGTGATGCATCTCTTCGCACATTTAAATCGAAATCAAGTTCTGCCTGGTCCATCCACGGTTGAAAGTTTGACAACGCGTTCCAAAAACTATGGAAATGTGCCTCAAAGAGAATGTTGGACATTATACGCGGCAACGCTTCTCAGTCTATTGCGTCTAATTTCTATCCGAAATTTTCGCTATCCGGCTTTCCGACACATGCCATTTGTAGAACTCGTTTTGCTCGATGCACGTGAATGCAAGAAACCAAAATGCAGACAAATGAGCGAGATAAAGAGAGGGCAGAGAACGATACGAAGTGATGCATCTCTTCGCACATTTAAATCGAAATAAAGTTCTGCCTGGTCCAAACGTGAAAGGTTGACAACGTGGTCCAAAAACTATGGAAATGTGCCTCAGGAAGAATGTTGGACATTATATGCAACAACGTTTTTCAGTCGAATGCATATAATTTCTATCCGTTGGTTCGCAATTCGGCAAACCATATTGTTCCTATCAGAACTCGTTTTGCTCGACGCACGTGAATGCAGAGAACCAAGATGCAGACAAATGAGCAAGATAAAGAGAGAACAGGGAACGATACGAAGTGATGCATCTCTTCGCACTTTTAAAATTCTGCCTGGTCCAAACGTGAAAGGTTGACAACCTGGTCCAAGCGTGAAATGTAGACAACATGGTCCAAAAACTATGGAAATGTGCCCGAAAATGAATGTTGGAGATTATACGCAGCAACGCTTCTCAGTCCATTGCGTCTAATTTCTATCCGAAATTTTCGCTATCCGGCTGTCTGGCGATATCCAGGTTAGAACTCGTTTTGCTCGATCCACGTTAATACAAAGAACCAAGGTGCGGACAAATGAGCAAGATAAAGAAAAGGCACAGAACGACACGAAGTGATGCATCTCTTCGCACATTTAAATCGAAATAAAGTTCTGCCTGGTCCACGGTTGAAAGTTTGACAACGCGGTCCAAAAACTATGGAAATGTGCCCGAAAATGAATGTTGGAGATTATACGCGGCAACGCTTCTCAGTCCATTGCGTCTAATTTCTATCCGAAATTTTCGCTATCCGGCTTTCCGAACAGGTCCTTGTTAGAACTCGTTTTGCTCGACGCACGTGAATGGAATGAACCAAGATGCAGACAAGTGAGCAAGATAAAGAAAAGGCAGGAAAAGACACGAAGAGATTCATATCTTCGCACATTTAAATCGAAATAAAGTTCTGCCTGGTCCACGGATGAAAGGTTGACAACGCGGTCCAAAAACTATGGAAATGTGCCCGAAAATGAATGTTGGAGATTATACGCAGCAACGCTTCTCAGTCCATTGCGTCTAATTTCTATCCGAAATTTTCGCTATCCGGCTGTCTGGCGGTATCCAGATTAGAACTCGTTTTGCTCGATGCACGTGAATGCAAGAAACCAAAATGCAGACAAATGAGCGAGATAAAGAAAAGATAGGGCACGAGACGAAGTGATGTATCTCTTCGCATGTTTTAATCGAATTAAAGTACAGCCTGGTCCAAGGATGAAAGGTGGACAACGCGTTCCAAAAACTATGGAAATGTGCCTCAGAAAGAATGTTAGAGATGATACGCAACAACGTTTTTCATTCGATTGCGTCTAATTTCTATCCGAAATTTTCGCTATCCGGCTGTCTGGCGGTATCCAGATTAGAACTCGTTTTGCTCGATGCACGTGAATCCAAGAAACCAAAATGCAGACAAATGAGCGAGATAAAGAGAGGACAGGAAACGATACGAAGTGATGCATCTCTTCGCACATTTAAATCGAAATAAAGTTCTGCCTAGTCCACGGATGAAATGTTGACAACGTGGTCCAAAAACTATGGAAATGTGCCCCAAAATGAATGTTGGAGATTATACGCAACAACGTTTTTCATTGGATTGCGTCTAATTTCTATCCGAAATTTTCGCTATCCGGCTTTCCGACACATGCCATTTGTAGAACTCGTTTTGCTCGATCCACGTTAATACAAAGAACCAAGGTGCGGACAAATGAGCAAGATAAAGAAAAGGCACAGAACGACACGAAGTGATGCATCTCTCCGCACTTTTAAATCGAATTAAAATTCTGCCTGGTCCAAACGTGAAAGGTTGACAACCTGGTCCAAGCGTGAAATGTAGACAACGTGGTCCAAAAACTATGGAAATGTGCCCGAAAATGAATGTTGGAGATTATACGCAGCAACGCTTCTCAGTCCATTGCGTCTAATTTCTATCCGAAATTTTCGCTATCCGGCTTTCCGAACAGGTCCTTGTTAGAACTCGTTTTGCTCGACGCACGTGAATGGAATGAACCAAGATGCAGACAAGTGAGCAAGATAAAGAAAAGGCAGGAAAAGACACGAAGAGATTCATATCTTCGCACATTTAAATCGAAATAAAGTTCTGCCTGGTCCACGGATGAAAGGTTGACAACGCGGTCCAAAAACTATGGAAATGTGCCCCAAAATAAATGTTGGAGATTATACGCGGCAACGTTTCTCAGTCGATTGCGTCTAATTTCTATCCGAAATTTTCGCTATCCGGCTGTCTGGCGGTATCTAGATTAGAACTCGTTTTGCTCGATGCACGTGAATGCATGAAACCAAAATACAGACAAATGAGCGAGATAAAGAGAGGACAGGGAACTACACGAAGTGATGCATCTCTTCGCACATTTAAATCGAAATAAAGTTCTGCCTGGTCCACGGATGAAAGGTTGACAACGCGTTCCAAAAACTATGGAAATGTGCCTCAAAGAGAATGTTGGACATTATACGCAACAACGTTTTTCATTCGATTGCGCCTAATTTATATCCGAAATTTTCGCTATCCGGCTGTCTGGCGGTATCCAGATTAGAACTCGTTTTGCTCGATGCACGTGAATGCAAGAAACCAAAATACAGACAAATGAGCAAGATAAAGAGAGAACAGGGAACGATACGAAGTGATGCATCTCTTCGCACATTTAAATGGAAAGAAAGTTCTGCCTGGTCCAAGGATGAAAGGTTGACAACGCGTTTCAAAAACTATGGAAATGTGCCTCAAAGAGAATGTTGGAAGTTACACGCAACAACGTTTCTCAGTCGATTGCGTCTAATTTCTATCCGACTTTTCGCTATCCGGCGGTCAGTACCAGTTTGATAGAACTCGTTTTGCTCGATCCACGTTAATACAAAGAACCAAGGTGCGGACAAATGAGCAAGATAAAGAAAAGGCACATAACGACACGAAGTGATGCATCTCTCCGCACTTTTAAATCGAATTAAAGTTCTGCCTGGTCCACGGATGAAAAGTTGACAACGCGGTCCAAAAACTATGGAAATGTGCCTCAGAAAGAATGTTGGAAGTTACACGCAACAACGTTTCTCAGTCGATTGCATATAATTTCTATCCGACTTTTCGCTATCTGGCGCTCAGTACCAGTTTGATAGAACTCGTTTTGCTCGATCCACGTTAATACAAAGAACCAAGGTGCGGACAAATGAGCAAGATAAAGAAAAGGTACAGAACGACACGAAGTGATGCATCTCTTCGCACATTTAAATCGAAAGAAAGTTCTGCCTGGTCCAAGCGTGAAATGTTGACAACGTGGTCCAAAAACTATGGAAATGTGCCCCAAAATGAATGTTGGAGATTATACGCGGCAACGCTTCTCAGTCGATTGCGTCTAATTTCTATCCGAAATTTTCGCTATCCGGCTTTCCGACCAGGTCCATGTTAGACCTCGTTTTGCTCGACGCACGTGAATGGAATGAACCAAGATGCAGACAAGTGAGCAAGATAAAGAAAAGGCAGGAAAAGACACGAAGAAATTCATATCTTCGCACGTATAATCGAATTAAAGTTCTGCCTGGTCCAAGGATGAAAGGTTGACAACGCGTTCCAAAAACTATGGAAGTGTGCCTCAAAATGAATGTTGGTGATTATAGGCAACAACGTTTTTCATTCGATTGCGTATAATTTTTATCCGTCACCAGTTCCCTTCCGACCGCCGAAGAGTGCAGACGTGTCCGCAGTGACCAGTGAGGCTAAGGTAAGAGACAAGTAATAAGGACGAGAATTCAGTGCCCCCTCTAGTGCGACATGGGATACCACCGCTAAGAATATCAAACAATATCATACGCCATAAATAAAGAAACAGCGATGGAAATATCACAGACAAGTAAGAATATAGAAGTCACAAACAAGGAGCAACCACAATTTTCAAAATCATTTGCACAGTAAATGTTCAGGTACCTTCATGGGTCACTGTAAGTGCTGCGGTTTAAAACTTCCTTAATGTTTCTATGGCGTAAAAAAAAAGAAGAAAGAAAAAAAAGTAACTGAGAGAAAAGGGAAAAGAAAAAGTATGCGTGCGATATCTTGCCGATCTGTGATTAAAATGAGAAATATTACTTCACAAAAGAATTGCAAGCTTTCGAAAGGCAAATATTTGCCGCCTTGTCATTGAACGTTTGCAACGAACATTTGCAGCGAGTCTATAATCGCATAACTGTCGTTAACACTTGATATGTCATACGTCGAATCCCGGATGACGATTCGAAATTGTATTGTACGATTTCACAATCAATCGTAATTACGTTTACGTTTTGAAACGTTTGAAAATTCCAAACGATCGTTTTAACTTAATTCTACCCGATCGTTTCAAGTGATAACGCGTGGTTCCCTTAAATTAGTTCTGGTTCCACTGCTTGTGAGCATTGTAATTTCAAAAGAACTCCATGTAAGAATATAAAATACAGTGCAAGAAACTAGGAATAAGAATGCCAAAGAACAACGTCTTTGTAATATGCTGTAAGCCTAAAGTAGAAATAAATAACAATAATTATCGTTACACTGTATAACAATCGTAACTCGCAGCAAACCAATTGAACGAATTCCACAGCTAATACGCGCGCCTACGCGTAGAGCGCAATAAATCGACGCTTATTTCACAAGTGTATATCTTCGATTTAATCCGAGAGTCGTAAAAGAAATCGATTTCCATTCATCGTGATGTTTACCCCGGACGACGATAAAGCGGCCGAATGTAAAGCAATAGAGACATAAATTTCTGTCCAGGACAGAAACGATCCTGAAGTGATTCCCCGTGCCGCGTTTCTTCTTTGTAACGATCTAAAGAGAAATTCGTATCGCGCGCTACAAGCACGCGAATGTCTTCTCGCTCGGCTATAAAATAAAATACACTGCTAGCCGAGCGACGATCTGTTGCCGGATCCAAGTCGATCCGCTGACGTTTTCTCTAAAGGAATTCGCTATTTCCTCCGTCTTATCTCCTCGGATACTAATCCGCATCTTCTCTGTCCTTTTTATTGAAATTCATCCGCAATCACGATTTAGTCGAGGAGTGTACATGCGATCGGATCGATGCAAGAAAATTCTGGAAATTGAGCGATAACTCTGTCCTTTGTTAGACGTCGGTGTGATGTATCTCACGAAACGAGAAAACAGATACGCCTGCTAAACGCAAAACTTGGGAAAAAATAGGAACAGATTGTTCTTGTTGTTTACTAAAAAGTTGCCGTGTGTGACTAGAGAAAGATACAGATTTTCGGGCTACGTGAACCGAGACGAACGATAGGGTAAACGACAACAAAGGTTAATAGGAATATTCACACATCCGATATCGAGTTACAGAGAAATTTGCGCGTAATGTGCCTATTTTCGCCTTTGTCCCGAACCTCGATTCAAATTGCGCGCTGTACACCGTGTCTCGATATTACATCGTCAATGGGCCGTGTGGGAAATTTCATACGCACTGCAAACGACTATATTCGGCCTTCTTATTCGAGCCGATCAATGGTTTTGTTAGTTGCCCGTAACTTCTATCGTCGACACATTTTTATTTTACCTTCGACATACTACGTCCAACAACCCAGAACTCTCTAATCGCATTCGTATTACAGCGAACATGGTATAACTCGTCCACGGTGTATATCTCAACTGTTCGTTTCACATAATCGTACAGGCTGTTGAGTACGCGTAATACGTTTTTCCTTGCTCGCGAAAAAGAAAGTACGTGGCATAAGCGAGAGAATAGGCTAGAAATGTAGGGTAAGATCAAGGTGTAGGTTAGGATAAGGTTAAGTTAACGAAATTGTCAACGCTGGATACACAATAAGCTAACAAACTGTCCTGTTTTTGCGACCAGGTTTTCAGGAGAGAGAGATAAGAATAAAAATAACGATATAGTATTTTTAAAATAAAAATAACAATATAGTACTTTTAACCCCCTCGCTACACGGAAAGACAAATAAAGAAACGAAGAATTTGCTTATACACTGTTTGCCAAAAAGATAATCCAGGTGTGCTATTTTTAATTACACAATGACGCGTGACGTCCTGATGGGTTCCAATATTAATATCATTGCATAAGGAAAGAGAAAATGTGAGCAATTCGACGACAAATGGAAGGAGGCAGCGTGATGGATCAAGAACTCTACACGCGTAATTGAGAAATTAAAGGTAGCACACCTGAGCTATCTTTTTGGCGAGGAGTGTAGGAAATTAGAATATTGAAACTAACGTTACACGCGAGCTTCTGCGCTGCTATTCGACGCTTCGTCGCAGAGAACAGAGAGCAGTGACAAAACCTGGTCCTCCTACTTTCGTTGCGCGATTCGCGGAAACAACTCGTGCAACGCGCTTTCATCGAAAAATTCATCGCTGCGGATCGCGTTCGATCCGCGAGGAAAAACGGCATTTTCGTTCTCGTTCTGACACGAGAGAGCTTCAACGGGCGTTCGAAGTTGCAACTACTCGGAGAAAATGCATCGAACGAGCGCATTTTTTCGAGGAGGGAGGTTCTCGCAGCTCGCCGAAATGCCGAGCATTTTTTCAAAGGTCCGCCCGGAGAAATATCGTCGAGCCTTCTTTCATAAACGAGAATTGTTTGCCCACTCGGGCTACAACGTTCGACTAGAGACGAAGAAAACGACGACGATTTGCATACACACGACGATCGCGCGCCCTTTTTCCCATTCCTCGCCTTTCTCTCGACAGACGGTTCCATTCTTGTTCCAACCGTTTAATAAAAGATTCTCCCAGCCTCTGATATTTGCCGCGATATTAAATAACGTTGTCGTTACGGATACGAACGTTGTCCGTGGAAAATTAGGGACACTACCTGCTTCGAGCGCGGGTCCTAATACACCAGACGTCTTGTTCAACTTGCAAACTCGCTCAAATATTTGGCAAAATATAAACGACGAGAGAAAATGATTGCGAAGTAAAATTGTATAGAGAGACATACCTTCATTTGCCGTTTTCATTTATTTCGCTTTGCGACCATATTCGAACGTTCTTTTCATATCACTTATATAATATATATATATGTAGTATCGGAAAGAGGCAAGTGTGCGTTCCGTTACTTTATTTTAAGAGGTTTTAGTATGGGTCGTGTTTCTGGCTTTCACTCGCTGTCCTACGATGTCACAGACGGGTCGTCCTATCTACCCGACGAGGGGCATACAATGTATCGACGAGCGCATAGTTGCAGGCAAGCAGCGATTTTCAGGAACGTCGACCGCGGTCTGTTTAGTTTTAAGAAAATGCAGTATACGTGATCATAGGCGCGAACGGTGACGTGACCCGTGCATAGTGGGGGGTCGTCTCGCAGAGAGGACCGAGAAACGACCTAAGGTCAAAAATGCAGTCCTTCCCAAAATTTTGAAGAGCATACGTCGAGAGGTCGGGTGCTTAAAGCCGCTAAGCCGAACGAACACGTGCACATTGTTCATCACCGGATATTCCGTCACGCTTTGTTGTTACATTTATTGTTATTAAATATACAACTTATACCACCTTGTTAACAATCAAAGCACCTTCACTTGCCCTGCCTCTAAGACCCATCAAGATACTACATATATATATATATATTCTGTTTATTTTACACCTGCACGTTTAATTAATTAATCCTATCACTTTCATATGGATACCTGCCCATTTTGTATTACACGTTCTTGTAGCTGACACATTCCAGATGCTTCGAAAACATCAGAAACTCGTGTCTTTGCTATTGTAACGTCAATTCACATCAGAGACCAGGCCACACACCACGGACAGGATGGCACCCAGATGTCTGCATATCCTTGGCGCGCACCCTCAATAGTCTTAAGTGCCCACCAGGGGCCTTGGCATTTTCATAGTTAAGGTCCTTCGGTCCAAGCGAGTATTTCCGTTTACGTTTATTGTCTATCACGTGTTAGCTTAGAAAGTTGGTTTTCTCCACATCTGGTATGTTCCGTTGGCAACTTTCTCGCGAGGGCGGCTAAAACCCTTCCTGGTCCACCAACCGTCTTATTATCCAATCGGAGACGGTGTCTACTGCCCTCATTCCCTTAACCAAAATTGTCATCAACAAATCCGATAGTCCCGTGTCCTTAGACACACCCAGCCCTAGCTTTCCTCAGACACAGTATCCTCAGTAAAACTTCACTTATTCTGTATCCTTAGAATAGTCAACACCTTTTACCGAGTTTCTACTCTTAGACCGGTCGCGTACTTGACGTATCAGTGTAACTAGATTTTACATAAAGTTGTTAGAGCGAACTGTGATTTATGCTAATTCAGTGCGTGTTACATTGTGATTGGTGAATTCACAATAAAGATTGATTAAAACAAAGTTAATTGTTGTGTTACGACTCAACTATATTTTATTTTCACCAACCAACCCTAAAAATTACGTGACACTATCGTCGTCCGCCATCGAGACACGAACAGTAAGATAACAGCAACGATACCCCGCACGAGGACAATTAATTGTTGCTCTCGTCGTAATTCGCGAATGAAAATAGACCGCACACGATGCGTATGGTATCTGATGATTTATAGCCGTGCTTTGTCCTCGATGCATTCATAAAATACGCAGGAACGAATAATTTATAGTCCTATTCGGACACGATTTAACGATGCGTCCAACTGATGCAAACGGGACACGGCCGTTTCCGCCCGGAAACCAGCTATTCTTTTAAATCGCGCGCTGAAATATCGTTTATTAATTAGCCGTTCCCCCGAAGTCTCATCAATTTTACTGGAGTTTTCCAACTGACCAGTAGGTATGTCAGTTAGATTTCTATATTTACAGATGCTTTTTCCTACCATTTTTGCCTTGTACCATTTCGCACAGAAAGTTCCGAAGGTGACCCGTTTTTTCACCTGTTTGTAAAAATGAAATTGTTCACGATTCCTGTTTCAACATTTTTTTTAAATTAAAATCCATCCGCAATCACGATTTAGTCGAGCAGCGACTATTCGATCACATCGATGCAAGAAAATTTTGAAAGTTTTTTTTTTTTTTTTTTTTATATTTTATTTTGTTTAAATTTTACAATTTGTCCAGTAGGACATTTGGTAAAATCTTATATCTTAGTAATAAAATATAGCATGTGGATGGTTACCCCCAGTGGGGTGCCATCTTCGTGTTAGTTGTATTTAATTTATATCTTTTATGAGATCTATTGGCTTTTCTCGAATGTGACCAGACAAAGTACAGATTTTCAAGGTACTTGAACCGAGAAAAAACTGTCCTGTTTTGCGACCAGGTTTTTCAGGACAGAAATAAGAATAAACAACAATACAGTATGTAAGCACCGCTTTTCAGCGGCTTAAAATCCATAGTATAAATCGTAGTATGAAATGTATAAAATAGTATAAAAGGAAATATTGTATGGCTACGTCGTGCCGTCACGTATCGGTACTTTTGCCTAAACAACCCACAACCGAAGTTCTCTGTTTATTGTGAACCAACAAAAATTGTATAAAGCAATGTCTGGTAAATAAATAAACACATTAAAAAAAAAAAAAAAAGTACTTGAACCGAGGCCGACCGTAGGGTAAACGATACAAAGGTAAATAGAAACTTCCACACACTTTGAATCATCCGATATCAAGTTACTGGGAAATTTGCGCGTTATATGCTCATTTTCATGCGTGTCCCGAACCTCGATGCAAATTGCGCGCTGTGCACCGTGTCTCGATATTACATTGCCAATCGGCAGTATAGGAAATTCGCGGTCCGGAAACGACTCTATTTGGCCTTCTTGTTCGAACCGATCGATGGGTTTGTTAGTTGCTCGTAAATTCCATCGTCGATACATTTTTACTTTACCTTCGGCATAAATGATCGAGTACTGTAAACAATTGCCAGCTTAATTCGAGTGAAACTTGAGTCGATTTAAGTCAACGCGAGTCAAATTACATTTCGTTTGTTAAAAGAAGCGGAAAGAGAGAACCGTAAACTCGCGAACTGAAATTCCAGTCCACTAGACGTTAATATACGTTTGCCGTGTTAATAATTAATCGCACCCCCGTCGCAGCAACTAATTAACATAATGGTGGAATGATGCGGAGGTGAAACGAAGAATATTTTCATACGAATGCTATATTTTCTGCTTGTTGCACGTTCCACATCGGCGATTCTGATTTACATGGCACGTGTCTGTCGCTTGTGGCCGCGTTTGACGATCAATTTGCGGCGATAGGTTCGATTTTCTGCGTAACTAGTGACCAACTATGATTACCGGAAATCTAAATGGCGGCTCTACATCGAACCGCAATGTTATCATCGATAGTCGATGATGCGACGAATTTATCAACTACCGGCCACGAAATAAAATCCTTCTATGTATAATGGATCCTCCTATTTGCACTTTCATTTCTCACGACCGACGTATTCCGACGATGGTAGACAATTTTTACGAATATATCGTGCGTATTAGTGAAAACACTGAAATTTCATTAGCGTCCTCGCGATTAACGCAGTAATTCATAAAACACCTATATTAATAAAGTAATCTTTTCGGGAAAAGCAAATACGGCAATTGTAAACCTGACATTTGCATCAAACAGTGAAACACGTAGGTGGATCGGACGTGGTGTGCCGGCGTGTGGCTGCCAGTGGCACCGGAAATTTCATATTCATTGCGTACTTAAAAGCGGCGTTCGACAGGCTAAACAGAGAGAAATTGGAGGAGAGAATGAGAAAAATTGGCATTAACGAAAAACTAATTCAGACAAAATTTTGGACAGTGAGGAGAGTCAGACAAGTTGACCCCGACGTTATTCAATATATACGTGGCGAGGCTGGAAGAAGAATCAAGGAAAGGACAAGTCGGGGGCATAGCGGTAGGAGAAAGAAAGAAAGGTCATTGACATATAAGTATTTAAATATTTAAAAAAATAACCTCGTAAGTAAAGTACCCGTAAATTAGGATTATTGGAAGATTTCCACTGCCAACAGAATAATGATCCTAAGCATATTGCTACAATTGCGAAAGAGTGGATCGTATGTAACACATCACACGCGTTAATTACTCCACCGCAAAGTTCAGACATAAATCTGATTGAACATTTTTGGACTGAAATCAGAAAAAGATGAAATAAATTTCAGATAACCTCAACGCGACTTATACACACTGTCTTAGCGAATTTGCTAGTACGATCATCGCTTATATTTATTTATTTAATTATTTTAAATATACTTCACGTCTTCAACAACGAGCAATCTCATAGCAAAAGATTACAACAATACTTAAGTAATAAAATTTAGAAGTAGTTGTTATGATTCAATCCGATTGTTTGCCCGAGATTTGTGACGGCTCTACGCGGATCTGTCTAGCAACGGCGGCTGCAATTTTGTTGGTATTGCCGGCCAATATGCAACGAACAAACGCGATCGTAAGGATAGGGAAGGTTCTATCAGTCTTTTATTTTTGCGATCACTTTGCAGAGTTTTCAAATCGTCTTTACGTGCAGTATTAAACGTTATACGTATAGATTCGTTATTGAACCTAAGATCATTGTCATTAACATCTCGAGTGTCTAATCAGCACAGTCATTTGCCAAACTCTGTAAAAATCATATTTAAAATAAAGTAAAAAAAAAGTAATATTATTTAATTATTTTAAATGTGCTTCACGTTTTCGACAACGAGCAATCTCGTCATTAAACCTCACCGGCCAACAATCGCCACATTCGCCAATATATATGTATATATTTATAAGTATATCGTGATTATGTTGAATTTTGGATACGTATACAGAAATTGCAAGATAATTAGTACGAGCATATATGTATCGTACTTCGCAGAAGAATTTCAACGGTCGATTCACCGTCATATGTTGACAAATCGTTTCTTATAAATTTCATGTAATACAAATCTTATGTTAATAAATACTAGCGCGAGCTGTGCGTACGTATACGTTGGCTGTACGTACTCCAACACTTTAGGGAACTATGGCGCGTGTGTCGAACGAGACATTTTGGCGTAACGAAGCGTGAATTTCACGATTTCATTAGGAAAATCTGAAACATGCCTGAAAATCGATCCTACACGGAAACAACCACATATTCGCTGCACTTTCTTGTAATTTTTACCTACGATCTTTGCCTAACATTAGTTTCAATATTTTTCAGATTGCTCTCTGAACCCCCTACGTATATCGTCAGTACAATATTCTCAATATACGTCGTCGTCAAGTATAATACCTCTATCGTATACGTAACGCGTGGCATCTAACACGTTACTGCTTAAAATTAATTAGCAATAAAGGACGTGGCGTTTCATGCGACACCTATCGCTCGAGGATGCTATAAAGCAAGCTTAATCCTTCTGATCGATAATGAACCGCGCTCCTCGCGTAGCATTTCATAACGGCGTTTATAAAGCCGATAAAATTGTCCCGCGAATCCCAACGATTCCGCGACCAGTTTAATACCGTTGACGGATTAACGAGCATCCCTGCCGTTTTCATGCCGCTCGTCCTTGTTCGCCAGGACCTTTCCATCGGTCAACGCGAGCATAACTTGCGAGCAAAATTTATTTATCGCGTCTAGTTTGCTCCGATATCGCCCACATCGAGTTCCCGTAAATCCTTTAACGCTATAATTAATAGTATCGCGCGTGTAATATTTGCAAGGATCGCGCGTTTAGAATACGTTTGAAAATCAATGGCAACTATGCGACAATTGGCCGCGTCGCTGTCGTTCGTCGCGAGATCGCTAGTCCTTCGATGCAACTGTTCTCGGTGGAGTTTGCTTTAAAATCAGTATGTTTTGATCGATCACAAAGGTTCCTTTGATCGCCGGTTTGCGAGCAAATATAACTTTCAATTTGTCGATCCTGTTTATATAGACAGTAGGATCATACGGATGGTTTTGGGGCTTTGCTCTCCGCTATTGAAATCCTTTCTATTCCCGTCGATTTATAATTATATTCTCGTAGTTATCCCGCAGTAATTATGTAAAACGATTACCCCATTTTACTAACCTGCTTCGAACGACGATACCCCTACCGAGATAGAGAGCTTCTATTTCATTGGCAAGATCGTATGATATCGAACACAAAGCTATGCGTTAACGATGCAACGATAAATGAGAATCTAACTTTCTGTATCGCTAGCAGTGGTCCTTAATACTTTAACAAACGTTGAAATGTTCTGCGTTTGTACCTACTGAATAAATTATCCAAAGTGGACAACGAAAGAACATTTTACGATTAGCGATCTCCAAAATGTCGCGCAAAGAAGCAACTTAAGATTGAAAATTCTCGAAATTTCATGTACATTGTTTTACATTCCAATGGAAAAATTTCGAAGAAAATGACGTCGAGCGTTCTCCTATAAAATACGAGTCACGATACGTACAAAAGTAACATTTTACTGAATTATTGCATCAAATATACGTGTATTATATATGTATATTCTATACATAATTCTATTACTAGTAGTATAACTTAATCGTTTCATCTTATTAGCCTAGAAATTGAACTTGCCTATGTAGATTACGATATACGTATATACATATATCTTGTTTAAAATATACATACACTTTATACTATATATATATTTATATTGCTGAATCTAGCTTAAGTAATTCTTTGATTTCTGTTCTAAAATCATTTTTGGTATTAGAGACTGTAACATTAAACTCTATCAGCGAAAGCAGAAACTACTAATTGTATATTGTTTCTCCGTTTACTTCCTAGAGCACTACCCTTGCTTTATTTTAAACGTATCCTATCACCTCGATCTAATTTATACAAAACGCTTCATTTCAGAGGTTTATCAACCACGTTTCAATCGCTGGATACTGCAACAAGTATTTAACGGTGTTCGATATGCTAATAACTCGAAATCCGTAGGAAGATGGAATATACAATGGAACAGCATGATTTGCTTCGTTACAATATACGGTAAAGCGGCGGATATTCCAACACCAATTATCCCAATGTTCTATTAATCGAACATAATTATTTCCCGGTAACGTAAGCCTTTATCCCTTACAAATATGTACATACATACATACCGTGTATAGTTTCAAACGTCGCCCACCTCTATCAACGTGAACTTGATACCAATGTGCCAATTAAATGTATCGCAGATCGAATTTCCTTGGCGATTTCCTTGGCGATCTCGTCGCATCTCTCCGTTGCGCGTGCTTCTACGATTCCGGACATACAATCGACGAACGAGACGCGTGTCTAAGTTATTCGCGACTGGTAAATTCTTGCGATATTCCGAAAGCCGGGAGCAAGTGTTACTCGGATCGAGTCTGGAGCGAAACTGAGGCGAAAGCGAGACGAAACTGAAACGAAACGGCGAACCGGCGACGCGTCCTACGACAAAGTCACGCGCAAAAACTGCAAACACACGGATAACGGTCGTGTCAACACGTAATAACAGGACGTTATATCAACCCAACATAATATTTTTATTTGACGAACGCCCTTTTTTTTTGTTTCAAGTACGTATAGGTGTTTTATTGGCTTACATATACAGTGTGTTCTATCCTGACCTTTTATCGACTTTTATTCCAATTTTATTCGACCGAATAACCGTCAAACTAACAGCGTGTTGATTATCGAAAGTAGAAGCTACTGGAAAATCCACCGTTACGAACATTAACGCTGATCTTACCAGGCAAGTTCGAAAGATCGGTTTCAAAATGTAATTTGAAATTGTACGTTCGTTGTTATCTCCGATAACCGTTATCGCCGATTTCTCGAATTTTGGAGAAACAACAACTTTGATAAAGTGAGACGAACGAAAGGAATAACGACGAGGTGTCGTTTGACCGGACCTAGTAAGATCAGCGTTAAAGAACAAAAGTACGATATCGAAAATTATCGAAAATTATACAATGCTGGCGACCATAGGAGAACCTAAATTACTATGACGAAATAATTTCAGTTGTTTATACTGAAAGAACTACGTGTTTGACTTGGCAGGCAAATAGATGTGGGATCGATAAATATTCCAAGAATCTGTCGATTAATCTCGATCTGTATCCGCGCAAATGAAATTTCGAATAAAAGAAAGGACTCCAAATCGTTCAATTTGTCATTCGAATCGTAATTTCATCATCGTGGACAATTCGGTCGTTCCATCGATTTTACAAGGGAGCTTCCACTGTAATTACGCAAAATGAATATTTCAGAATACTTGGAATAATTGATAACACTGCGAATGCATAGCTAGAGACGATAAATAAAAAACGAATAGGCTTTAGTTGGCGCGGTGCATAAAAATGACTTTCTATCGCAAGTATCGAGGACATTCAAAGTAATCGTCAACTTTACAGCCACGCTATTGCACAAGACCCAGTTTCTTCGTTTTTCCCTTTTTTTATTTGGAATAATTTTGCAATCAATTCAGAATTATAAGTAAATTGTTCTGGGATAGTTCTACGTCAGGTTTAATAAGTGTTTATCGTTTGTTTGATTCTATAAGACGACCCAGTGAAGAAAAAATACGAAAATGAAGGGAGACCCTTCTTCGGTTAGTGGATGAGGATTTTATGATTGTGCCTCTTGATAAAGTTGATGTCATCCTAAAGAGGGAACGGTTATTGCAGCCTCTTAAACTGTCATCATCACCGTTTTATGCTTCGAGAAGGATATTCTCTTCGGGTAGTCGCGAAGCTCGTTCTGCTCCAGACTATCTATCTCGTTGTTTCTGCTAAATACGCTCCAACATAATCCCATACACGGCGTCTCGTTGTTTCGTCATCGCACACCGTTGTACTTGAGAAACGCGGTGATTGTCTTTAAACCTACTTTCTGCTAATTTTCTCTCGAATTGCCGTGCATCTTGTCAGCGCGACACAGTTATCCCGTCACTGTGTTAACCAGTTTTTCGTTTAGCTTTAGTTTTCGGGGCTCTTTACCTTGATAATCGTTCGTTGATTTTAGATAGCGTTTTAATTACATTCTCGAGAGTGGTAGACATTTATTTCTTACGCGTAATGCGATTCCATTGATAATAACGGGGCAAATAATAATTAATAATAATTGCGTTTCGTTCGAAAGAGGCAGGCTCGTTTCGAATACAGCAAAATTCAAGCAAATAATTTTGTTTGTTTTGTCATTCGCTCGAAACGGCTAATCTCAATAACAGTCAAGGAAGATTAGTATGTGGAATTAAGGAAAAACACAAAAGTCGACCGTTTTTGCCGATCGTTCGAGGGCCAACCAAAAAAGTTTCATAACAACTACATATGCTTTGTGTTACGTTTGACATTCCTGTGTCAAGAATAACGAACAATCTACAGATTATGATTTCTAAAAAAGATGAAACTATGATTACTTCGTGTGTGTTTATAACACGACTCGTGGCAACAGGCGAAAATTAAAGGTCAACGTGAAAAAGTTGTTGCTATCAAACATGACTTCAATTCCATGTCCAAATTCTCCTCCAAGTATCGAAACTGCGGTGACGTTGGGACGAGCGTCGAATTTAATCGAGTTAAAGTAAAAAAACAAGAGAATAAACATCGAGATAAACGAACGGCAACAAATAATGGGAAAAATAATCGACTCGAATTGGATCTGCGTACCGCGTAAAATTTTTAAGTACCAACAAAAACACGCAAAATTCCGCGACGAAAAAAACCAAAAAAACAGCAAAATGTATTCTCTGGTTCGGGTAGAGCAACACGCTTTAAACAGCACTCGGCTAATAAAAGAGAATAACCTCTTGCAGCTTATCAGGAATTTTTGCGTTATATTCCCAGCGCTAATAATAAATTCTGTGCGTGATAAAGTCACAATTTATACAACGCGAAACAGAGAAAAAAGAAGGGAAAATATCAGAGAGAAGTGCCAAAACAGGTACATAAAACTGTATCTCAACGCGATGAACAGCGTATTATAGGTAAATGAACCGAATATGAGACCTCATCGTATTTTTACGAACAAGTGCAGCCATGCTGCAGTAGAGCTTTAAATTACAACGGCTGGATTGCGCAGAATTTATGCAGATTCATATTTTCGAGAATATAATTAAAAAAGTAGAACCTCGGCAGAAAATTGTTTTACGTAGCAAGTACTACAGACAGCAAGCTATACAGTGCAGTCACGGTTATCCGATTCTCGTTTAACCGAAGCTTCGTATTATCCGAGATGCTTTTGAAATTTATTCTAACTTTGCTTTTTTTCGAAATTTTAGCGCAGAGTGATACGAAAATGCCAATAGCCTGGAATTGTGAAATAATTAAGCCCAAATACACGTACATTAATTACCAACGTTATCGAAATGCTTCCTACGATTTTATCGTACGATTTACCTACGTTCCTACTACACCTTCCCGTGTCATCCGAATTTTCGACTGTCCCAAGTTCCTCCTTCCATCAGCCGACATTGAATCAAACGTTCTATGTACAATCGAAAAATCACGATGTTGCACAAACATCGGCGCAAACGAATCAGTGGCTGCAGTTCGTTGGACATTCTCGCACTGTTCGATTAATCGATGTTTCGACGATTTTTCGGGTCGCGAGCTTCGATATCACGTTCAAGTGGCGGAGCTTGCCCCGAAAAATCTCCACGAGGCCAACTCGTATCACGATATTATCCTGCTTGATCTCTGATTCCCGGGGGACAGATAGCCTGGAATATTCGTTCGTCGATAGGCCGGAGGCTCGCCAGCTAGCCCGCCAGGAACACTCTGTTTTCAGCCAGGACTATTCTGTTTTCAGCCTCGACTATTCTGAAAGCTCTAGAACCGCGGCCGCTGCGGAAGCTCCGGCAGACACGTCACATAAAAAAAATCCCGACGATAAAATAAAATCGTTCAATTCTAAAGTGCTCCGCGGTGGTTGAAATATTTACTCCGCTTGATAGTTCCGATGGACGATAAGTATCGGCTCGTTTTTTCCTCGCTTTGGTGTCACGGTCCTCTGGATAATAAGAGTGTTGCCATGGGAACGTACGACTGTCGTTTCTACCTTCACGAGTCTTTTGTCATTCAGTTCGAACACACGAAGCGCGCAATGAACGATTAATCAGGCAAAGCAACGATTAGTACGGTGGTGTTTGACAGAGTAAAAATTGGGCGTGCGTTATCGTAGGAATTTAAACTGGGCGGAAAGACGACAGACGCGGCTTGTAACACGCGTCAAGCGATTAGACGTAAGACGATTCTATATGAGAAAAGGGGAGAGAAACCAACTCGTGCAGTTTCTAAAAGATACAAAGTTTTTATAATACACAATATACTGTTAGCAAATTACGCAATTTTGCATTGAACACATAGCCAGATTGGTGGTAAACTCAATTTTAAAGTGACTGTAGGTGACGTATAAAATAGAGGAACAGTCATACTAAGCGTAGTCAAGGGTGAGACAGTAGCTCAAGGAATTCCTGTTAGAAAATACGATCGGAGAGAGCCAGACAACTGGTACGATAATAGCAAACCCACTGCTGAATTTCTTATCTGCTTTTGCATTGAGAAGAAAGGAATCGCGACTTGGTCACCGTCACGTGCCAATTGAGAAAAAGGCCAATGAACAGAAAGACCGTAATGTTATCGCAATACGAAATATACGGAGTTTAGCACGTAACGTGCGAAGGTATCGCTTTCCCACCAGAGAAAATTTTTCCATGCCACAGACGGTAGGTCCATTAACAGCGCCACTTTGTTATATCGAACGGTTGTTCACAGAAATAGCTTCTAAAAGACACAAAGCTTTCCCAATCGATATAGCCGCCGAAAAGTAACGATATTCGCTAAAAATGGCGTATGTTACAGGTATGTCGACGTGTCCACCAACACAATGTAGATATCACGCATATTCATGGAACAACAGCATGCTAGTAGACTAACATCGCGTAAGTCAAATAAAATGCAATTGTCTACGACTATAGTCGTTGATAATCCTTAGCGGTCAGCGTATCTCTAAATCAATAAATCAATAAATTAAAAAAAAAGAACATCGTACAATCGAACTTCGCGTTTCCTTTCGTTAACAAAGAAACGACGGAACTTTCCGCGGTGCCTGATACTTTGCTACGTAGTTTTTATCATTATCGAGAAGCTTGCCATAACGTACGACAGTAGTTTTTGTAGGATCCAGCTTCATAGAACGGTATCGCCTAAGGTCGTAGCCAGCGTGAGCATAACTTGCGAAATTCCTGACAGTTCCAGACACAATTTCGTGCGGAACTTTTCGCAGAACCTGCTACTTCATGAAACCAAGCGAAACAGCAGTGTGTCGCAGAGTGCAGTTTCCTTTCTTTTTCCCTAACGTGTCTTGTTTTAATATCGATAGCGTGGCGAATAAAAAGATGCGGATTCGCAGTTGAACCGTACAGAAATATAACTTTCTATCGACGCAATAAAATATTTGGCGAAAAGAAATAAGCAGATACAGAGATGTTACGTTGCGGACAGATTTTTCATACGTGAAATCTTAAATAGAACGATAATCATCCAAGGAAAAATGTATCCGACGAAGGAAACTATCCAACAAGACTGACGTTTCCATTTTTCGTCCCTTCGTTTTGCATTAAATAAACTTTAACATCGTCGATGGTTTGCCAGATTAACAATTGCGGTTTTAGTCGCTTAATATCCTCACACAGGTACTTCGACGAACGTTTAGAAAATTGATTTCAACTCCAGTTTCGTGGGCAATCTGTCTTGCTGTGAGATATGGGTATGGCGTGGCAACGTGAAACAGCACGTTTCCTGCTAGCAGAAACTGCCGAGAGTCGTCCACTGCTGCTCCGCTTCACAACTAAGCCATAAATTTATTCTTCGCCACGCTCATTCCTGTCTATCGATAAATTGTAAATAGCTTGGCAACTATCCCTTGCATAACCCGTGGCACTTCAAAAATTCATACATTTCGTCCTTTGACTTCTACCGCACTTCGTACTTATTCGTGTCTTCCAATAAATTGCAAAAAGACTTTCCATTGCACTTTGTAGGTCTCGTGATACTTTTTATAATTTGACTGTAAAATACGACGGGAAATTCTGATAAATATTTCCATTTCGGAAATTTCGTTGATAAACAGAACGAAAGAGAAGGAAGTGTCACGCCATAATTCAATTAGAGCTAACTGGACACTTTTAAAACGGTTCCAGCGTAGAACAAAAATATTATAAGACGAGGATAAACGTTTTGACGAAAGTATTTGAACACTTGCCGTGGGAAACGTTGTATGCGTTGTCGAGTATTATTTTGCAAAAGTTACAGTCGACCATTTCATCCTGCCTTGCGACAATTCTTCTGCTGCTACATTGTACTTAAATATTATTAACTCTTTTATAAAAGGTCGTTTAAACAATTTCAATCGAAACTATATTTTTCCAAAGATGACAGAACTCGATCTGCGATATCGACTAATAAAAATAAGCCACTGGTCATCCAGTACAGTAATTCGATGCAACTGTAAATAATCAGCCGGAATAAAAAACAAATTAAAAAATGTTCGCATTATTTTCAACGTATAAAGCCAACGAACTCTAAAAAATCAGCCCTTGTTCAACGCGCTATTCGATTTATGTCATTTTTGCGAAAGAATGGCCATGCACTCGTGACTGCGCACGATCTTCGATGAAACACATTTTTGTTGAAACTCGTCAGCGGAGATATTCGCGCGCCAGAGCACGCGTAAAATTACTTTACATATTCTACAGCGTCGCACGATTCAGTGCAATTTAAAGCATTTTCGGGGTGGTCGATCTTCACGTTCACGATGCAAGTATCGCGATGGAAGTTGCGAGCAGCGTGAAAATTCATCGCGATGCGAGCGAGCCAGCCGGTTGAAACTCGATTGCGCGAGTAATGAGACGCCGCGAAACATTCCGTCACGCGACCAGATTCGTCGAACATTCCGAGTAATCCAATAATTCACCGTGCTAGATATAGCCCGTGTGGCAGAAATTGAAATTTAACCCAATCCGCGACAAGGTCTAAGTGGCAATTTCACATAGCGCCGTGCCGCTTCGCCTTTCCCATGACGTTTCTTCCAAGAAAGCTCCTCTCGTTAATTACTCGACTGTAGAAGAGGAACAGGTAAATTCTATTTTATACTGCACCCTAATTACGTCGCATTTACATCACGCTATTGTCATCTGCTCATTGAAAGAATGCAGCGTAGTCTTACCGATCATGGCTGTTGTTACATTCAATTATGTTCTTGTCGAATCTGTGATCTCTCGTGACTAGGAGAATGGTAGCGGGTTTGTCATTCCTCTTCAAGATTAACAATAGAACACGCGTCTATCGTCTGGTCGCCAAACCAGTTAAGGTACGAACAACTCGTTGAGAGAATGCGGCTGGTCTTCTTAGGTTCGCGGCTTGTAAATTAGGTCAGGGTAGGTCTCTTACCTCTTACATTGTTATCTGATAAAAAACAATTTGTTAATGTGGAAGCAAATCGCAACATTCCAGTGAATTGACTGGAAACCGGTCGATGTCTCCATTATTCCAGTCTTTTACTGGATTTTACTTCGATCCACCGTTCCACGTAAGCCTAACTTTACGTACGTTAAATGGAGACCTGCTCCCGTTCATCACCGTCGTCTGTGTATAAATGGTATACAGATACGAATAAATATTTCGACATTCGTTTGCGGAAAATCAAACATCTCGATAGTTTCTGTAGATTCTGGGCGCCATCGTAGAAATCGTCGTTTTCGTTCGAGGGGCACGTTCAAGGAGCTATTAGCCTTCGAGTGTTCTCTGACGTCATCGATCCACTCTTTGACAAATAAAAGCGGATAGACGAGAGGAACAACGAAATAACGAGGCCAGCAGGATGCTTCTTTTTATTCTGCCATTTCTCCGCATAGAAATACGAATCGAGAGTGCGGCTTCTGCATTTTTCTTCCGTAATTATGCGTCGTATTGTTGCTTTTAGCTCGTGCTATATTTCACTGGAGAGTCAGTGGGACAGGAAATGACGGACAGCAGGGAATTTTTAACATCTTCGGTAGAACTTCGTCTCACCCTCTTCTAGTTCTACCTTTTCTTCTTCTTCTTCTTCTTCTTCTCGGACGACGTTTACGAACGTGCATTTTTAACTACGTTCGTGGAACACTTGCAAGCCCAAGAGCGCGTAGAATTCATATAACGCGTGAAAACGTTGAAACTTCCACGCTAATCAATTTCATAGGAGAAAAGTGATTGTTCGATCGCGGATATTTATGCAAATGCATATTCACAGAGAATATGAAAGCCAGACAGAGAATTGCTTTACGTACTGAATATTATAACGAGTACTACACTTTGAATATTTCATATACTTTTGCATATTTCCTGCATTCTACGCATTTCCGCGCCTTTGAATTTCTCATAAATGCATAAAAATTCCGCTCTGTCTAGCGACTCTTCTGTTATGCGCAATATTCCATTATCCGAATAATTATGCCGCCTTGTAATTAGTTCGGACAAGGTAGGTTCCTCGTTCTCGCGTGTTTCGAAATCACGAAACGTTCGAGATTTGCGTATCTCTTACAGAGAGACGTTATAGAACCAAGGTATATACGCCTTGTACTTCACGTGCTCCGTCTAATTTCTGAGATCGCTGGGTATTTAAGGGGCGCAGTAACTTATGGCAATTTTGCGGACAACCCCAGACAGGTTTGAGTGTACATTACCGAGCGTGACAAGGCGAAAGGTCATCATTCTCCGTCAAAGGAATCCAGAAATTTAATTAATCCGAGTCAATGGTAGCGGGATGTACGTCAAACTTGGACGCGTTGAGTTTGCGGTGGAAATTCTCGAAATTTGATATTACGTTCCAGAGAACTACACGCAGGCAGAAATCACCGTTTAAATTTGCAAGTACCATTCAATCGACTAATCGTCGGAAAACCGATCGAACTAGGTTTCCAATCGAAGAAAATACGCGTTTCGAATCGAAGCTCCGAAACGTTGTAATATAAAACCGAAGCATTGAATTCGACGACATATTCTTGTACCGTTAACGTTGACGTATTACTTTTCGAAGGAACGACATGTTCCAACGTGGTTAATTAGAAGGATCTTCAATCGAAATGGCAATTCGTTTTTACAGGCTATTAAAATCAACATTTCGTTGATTGTTCCATAATTTTTACGATATCTAACTTTTTGCTACGTCGTGTCGTTTCATTCGATAAGGGATGCTTCATCAACATTTTAATTAACTGCAAATGGAACACTGAATGCATTTTCAGATGGAACTTTCAAAGGTATTGCAAAGTAATACTCGTTAAAAAGCAATGCGACGGTAAAAACTCATCACTGACAAATTATCCCCAATTTTCTTTCTGTTAACAATCGAAAATTCGTGCAACATGGCCCCTTCTTCTCTTATAATTAGTGACAGATTTGGAAAAAAAGGAGAAAGTTATCCGTGACAGGTGTCCAAATACGTTTGCGAGACAGCGTGCGGTGATACTTTTCTCCGACGTTATTAGCACTTTTTAAATTCTATCGATATTCCGTTTGACGCGAGCGTCGATCCAACGATGAAATCCAATTAGCTCTGTTAATTGAATCACGCGACGCGGTAGAAATTAATTAATCTACAACAGAATAAGTCGACTGGTTGGGTAACTGACTTGATAGAACTTTTCACCGTTCAGCGGGAAACGAGGAAACTTTTCTACGCCGTCGTTTCATCCAGCCCGATTATTTATGAAAGTACAGTGACTCGCAAAAGCACTCAAACACTTTAATATAGAATTTTTTTTTATGAACATACTACGCACATTGTACCAAACTTTTTGAAACTTCGTTAATACCGTAACGAGACAGGATTATCCTGATTCTGCTGGTAAATTTCGAAACTAAGCCAAAGATGTATATAAAAGCTGCAAGATATTCGTTGAAAACATAGATTCGCTGAAAAATTAGCATAGAGCGTTAACAGAGTAGTCTGCAACGTCATTGATCTTTCAAATTGGTGGTCTTGGCGAAATAGTTTCCAATAAATATTTCCTCGTCTCTAGATGCATACACCCTCGGATCCCTTTCAAACTTTATCAATACAATCAAGACAACAGTCCTCGAGTACCTTAACATTTTTTCATGAATATATTACGTGCATCGAACGAAACTTTGTGGAACTTGGTTAGCTGTGTAATGAAGATACAACTATCCTAATTATGATAGCGAAATTCCCGATCGACCCAAAAGTCTACAAGCAAGTTGCACGACATTCATCGTAAACGTACATTCAACGTTATTGTTAAAATTAGTATGCAACGTGAAGAGCGGTTTCAAAGACACAGCTAGTGCTAAAAATGGCCCGACTAAATGTTGAGATTTATTAATATAGTCAATAATTGGTCTTGCCAATATCCTGACGATCTTTGCAATATCGAGTAGTATCTGGAAATTTCTACATACGTTCTCAGGTTCGTTTCGACTGTTATTAACGTAACAACGATAGTCAAGTGGAGTTCAAATGCTAATGAAATTCCAAAATACCGTATATAATTTGTAATTAAATATATAAATACGTAAAATATATGATTTGTTTCTCGAACAACTTGTTAAAGTCTCTCTGTCAGTGAGTCTCTGTGTTAAAGAAAACATTCCGCTGAAATTCATCTTCGGCTCGGTATATTTTACGTTTCGGATACACTGCTTTTGTACACAGCTGTCGCAAACAGTCGACTCGGGCGTTCGACTTGCACGGTCTTTCGATCGTTTGATTAGGGAACCGCTGTTAGACTCGATGCAACACGGTCGGTGGACTGCTCAAACTGTACACGATGTAAATGTAGACAGCGAAAACCGCAGCGCACGTGCCCAAAGTGAAGACGGCCGTGTCGAATCCTACGAGAACAGAATCGAAATCGATCGTGAGCCCCGAGTTTTGACCAGAGCGTTGCTCACTTGAATTTCGTTTAAGCGAAGGAAATTTACGCCGTGTGTCCTTACGTACGGGGAAATATTTGCGCGGAGAATGTTTAGAAATTTTCATTTTTATAAACATCGAACACATCGCGTGGAAAAGATAAGAAAATTTGGAATGAAATTTGACAAGTTGCGTGTATGTAACAGTGTAAGAAACGAAGCTCGATCTCTGCTAGTCGTTTTGCTGCTTTTCAGTAGCTGGGATCAATTACACGTAAACGACGAAGAGTATAATTCGAGATAAAAATTCCAGTGACACTGGCGAATGCTCTTTTGCAAACAAGAATCACGCGGGATCGTTAGGAAGAAAGATGAATAGAGAAGATACTTTGACGCGTTAAAGTCACGATAATTTAAAGCTTCGCTCAAACTCCTATGCAGTTCGCAACGTCTCGGTTCGTCTTTCGCAGAGTTCAGTTTCCAGTTGTTTATGAAATTTGACAAAGCCGATTACGGCCGGGGCATTTCGAATTTCATTCGATCTTTCGTCCCAGCTTTTCACCGAAAGCGCAGCACCAGCTGAGATCCTTCGCTGTTTGCGAAATTTCATAAAGCCGATTAGAATCGACGTAGCGGACCATACAAAACGAATTTCCCGACGAGAAAGCCTCGCGTGCGCGTCCCAGCCCACTTGAAATCATTCGTTCGATCATAGTTAGTACGCAGAAAGTAGGTTCCGCTAGCCTATCAATGAGAAGCAGAAAATTTCCAGAAACCTTCGCATTGTTCCATGCATTCCATATACTTTCAACAAACTTTAAACTAGCGAGTCGCGCGGAGAATTTTGTCGTCTTTTCTCTGCCTTGGCGTTAGGTTCCTGCCAACACTAAGAGTGTTGTCATGGAAAAGTATGGCTGTCGTTTTCACGAGTCTTTCGTCATTCAGTTCGAATAAAGCGCGCAATGAACAATTAATCAGGCAAAGGAGCGATTAATACGGTGTCTGACAGAGTAAAAATTGGGCGTGCGTTATCGTAAGAATTTAAACTGGACAGGAAGACGACAGAGGCGAGCTGTAACACGCGCGAAGCGTTTCCCTTCGTTAACAAAGAAACGACAGAACTTTCGACAAACTTTTTCCTCGCATAATCGATAAGCTTGTCATAACGGGACAGTAGTTTTTGTAGGATCCAGCTTCGTAGAATGGTATCGCCTAAGCTGGCAGCCGGCGTGGACATAACTTGCGAAATTCCTGACGGTCGCAGACACGATTTCGTGAGGAAGCTACCGTAAAATTTGCAGACGATGAATGGAAAGTGACGAAATTGTGCCGCGCCGTTTGGAATTTCGCAAGTTAAGCTCGTACTCGCTGCCAGCTTGTCCCAAGTCCTAGCGTTGTTTCTGAAAATCGCCACTGAGATCGCTGACACCATTTTTAACGACAACAGATTTGATCGACAGCGGAGTTGACTGACAACATCATCGTCCGACGATAATTTTGACTGACACCAGCTCCCACTGACTGGCAGTGTCAACACAGGGAAATAACACGGGGTTTTTACTTCTGTAGGTTCAATTGTTGCAGATAATTGATGGAACAGGCCGCTTCACGGCGGCCTGTGATAAAAAATCTAACCCAAACGCAACACGGAGCAGAAAAATTGAGTGGTAGCAATGAAACAAGTTTTGCTTCGGTTGCAATTAATTCGCGTGAAGTTCCAACGTAATTTCGACGCAGATCAATATCGGATCCATGATTTGGTACGCGGCTGGCTATCGTTAAAACTGCAGCAGCGAAGCTGTTGACAGTTAAAGCTACCGACGATCAAATACTGTCGTCGACGAATTGCTGTCGGTGATTTGAACGGGACCCATAAGAAGTACGCGGCGAAGTAGCTTAACGCGGGCAGAATGCAGGAACATCAAAGGATTTGGAAGTAAATTTCCGCTTTTCTTTAACAGGCAACTGAGAGTTTTCTTTTGGATACGTCGAGACGCGTGCTTCTACCTCTCAGGGGTATTAAAATTGTCTCACTTTCTTTCGCGTGTTCGTCCCACTCTTGAGATGGGCATTCTTCGTCTATCGATAACTGCACCGATTCATCCTGCTTCAACGGCTTCCTCTCTGCGGTTTCGTCTCCCCCGGCCTCTTCTGCAACCTCACCGGCCTCTTTAGTTTCTATGAAAGATCGCGCGAATATTTCAAATCCTTGCACCCAAGACACGCAACAACTGCGTTCTGCCTACTTCTCGCCAGATATTAGAGCAGCAAGTTTCGTATCGTTAACAAACGTATTTGTTCCATTGAAAACAGAACATTATATCCTGAAATACCATCGGCAATTGTAAATTGCAAATTGTAAGTCGTAAATTGCAATTGTTAAGGTCGAGTGATTTAAAGGAATGCGCGTGCTGTTCAAATTATCTCACGAAGAGTCGTGCTTAATTTTAATCGTGCTATTTCTCGCTAAAATATTCAGAATCCATCGTTGACCGATAAAGCGCAACAAATTTCTGAGACAGCCGATTAAAAAAGGAAAAAGAAAACTGTAGTATTTGTTTCTTTGCTTTTAACTTCATTACGGTACCTTCTACTTCCTGTCGCCCGTTAGGTTCACTCTCCATATCCTCGGACGAACCAATTTTCCGATCTCCGAGAAACATCCAACGACTCTAAGCTGTTTCGGATCGTCTCGTTTCAATTCCTCAGTCGCGTTAATTCGATTTCGATGCTGAGCGAGCCACGACGATACAACATGACCGGGCAAAGAACCAACGGAGGAACTTGATCTCGTCCACGACACGGAACAACCACCGTGCGACCTCTTTTCTAGTCGGATAGCCGAGCTGAAATCGTCAGTTGGGACGTCCTTAGTTAGCGGACGAGTCGGCAAATTTACCCAAGGACTCTGCCGGGCTCTGGCTGTCGTTAAGCACAAAAGGTTCCCTTGATTTCTTGCCTCTCGTTTTCCTCTCGTTGCACGGCCGAGCCTCGCGAGCTTGCAGAGCTCCTCGATGTCGGCGAATTAATCCGCCTCCGGTGATTACGCGGCTAAACGAGTCTTCCTCGGAGGCTGCCGCGCGTTTCCCGGCGGCTGGCTTTCTGCTCGAACGATGCAAATTTATGATAAGCGCGAAACGTACTTGGAAACGACGTCGTTTCGCTGCAAGTGTAGATCTTCGACTCCAAGACACACGCATTGGAAAACTGACGACTCATACACGTAAATACTTTTCTCTCCGTAATCGGTCGAAAATCGAGACTCTACATCCGCGAATTATCGTTTGGAGAACTCGATTGTACGTAGCGGATAGGATTTGTCGTTTTGTCGAACTTGAAAGACAGGGCGCGAGCGAAAGGGTCGTACGTACAACGAGTCCTCCTGGAACCTGGTGGGACCATTAACAATGCAACCGGGACAAAAGATTTTGAGTCGAGGGAAACGAGCAATTATTACCTAACTGTCGGTAAATTAGGAGCGTCCGTTGGAGGATCGGTTGCCAAGATTTCTGCTCTGTGGTCAAGTTCTTCGCTCCTTTATTCGATAATATTCTTGGCTGGAGCTGATGAATTTTCAAATGCCCTAGGCGTCAGTTGGGTCTTCGTTATTTGTTCCTTCAGCTTGGCCAGCTGTTTCGCGAAGTTCAGCTGGAACCTCGGCTCCTTCGATCGGTCCTTGCTCGACTTCTTCGTCCTCCAGCTGTTCCACGATTCTTGGCTCGCGGTTCAACTCGGTGTCGGTCGAACGTAGAGGCGTTTCCATGGGTTTCTCCGAGCTAGTACCCACCTCGTTGCTTTTGCTCTTCTCTAGGTTCGAATTTGCGGTATTACATCGATGGATAGTCGTTTGGAATGGGACCGACCTCGCCAATTTCGACGGTCTCGGAATATCTTGTCGCGGACATGATTTTGACGAGGGTAGATCCCCAAACCGCAAATTCACAAAATTACGAGACTTCGCGGATATGCCGAGAATACGCATACGAGTTATGCATCGGGCAATTTTTGTTCGCTGCTCAAAATTCTCTGCGAGGGATGAGATCGACCCCCGAACACCCGGCTACCCTTTCATTTCTCGTTACAACTTGGGGACTGTGAGAACTAGGAAAGAAGTTTACAGGCAACAGCTACTGCCTTCGATTAGGATTATCGTTTGGTAAAAAAATTGATGGATGTTGTAGCGAGGGACAGAATCGAGAAACAGGCGGATTTTTAGGAGTCCGTTTCATATCATCAGAGCGAATTTGGGCAAGAAGAAAGAATGTCTAAATACATGTCCTCTACGTAAACCAAAAGGCGGAGAATAAATACTAAATGAGACTGGAAAAGGATCAATCGAATTGAAAGCAACAATGGAGAAGAGGAGGGCAATACAAGACGCGGAGGAACGACGACAAAGAAGCACAGCCAGGAGGCAAAAGCCAAAAAGTTGCCATAGTTTTAGAGACAGAATAATTAAGGGACTGCGATATAATAGAATAGATAAATGTCAAGTACATATGTGGAAGCGAAATAGGTAAATGAGATGTAAAACCGGGCAAGATGACATGTAAATTTGGGCAAGAAAAAAGAATGTCTAAATACATGTCCTCTACGTAAACCAAAAGGCGGAGAAAAAATACTAAATGAGATTGGAGAAGGATCAATCGAATTGAAAGCAATAATGGAGAAGAGGAGGGTAATACAAGACGCGGAGGAACGACGACAAAGAAGCACAGCCAGGAGGCAAAAGCCAAAAAGTTGCCATAGTTTTAGAGACAGAATAATTAAGGGACTGCGATATAATAGAATAGATAAATGTCAAGTACATATGTGGAAGCGAAATAGGTAAATGAGATGTAAAACCGAAAGCTCGTCTAAAGCCGAAAGGCACGGACTAAGTAATAATAATAATAATAATATATGTCCTCCACGTATGGCCGAAATTTTATAATTTTTGCAAATTCCGAGTCGAGGATCTGCCCTCGCGAACAACTGTCCTTGTACACGCATGTAACAGTTGTTCGGTTTCAATTTTAAGGATAATACGTAGGTACAGAGAATTTATGTCTAATATTATTTTACCCTAGAATGGCGACGTAATCCTAACTTAGATTTAACTGAAGTTTGTTGGAAACACCTGAGGAGCTAAAGCTGTCTGGCTCAGACTATTGAACGTAGTAACACATTTCAAGGCCGTCAAGATCGGTGAGGCGTGCCGTATTCTAAATAATTGACCATCTCTGACGTTACGCGTGTCTTTGTTTTAGCAAATTACGCGTTTCAACGAAATATCTGCTTTGGATTATACAGCATTTCTTCGAAATAACGGGAGGACCAAACAACGTAGGTAAAATTCTAAATGAGACGGGAGAAGGCTTAGCCGAACTGAAAGTAGTAATAGGGAAGAGAAAAGCAAACGAAAGGAAGGATGCACAGCAAGTAAATAAAAAATGCAATAACTTTAGTCGTTAGCGGTTAATTTGTAGTTCTTAGTTTTTAAAGAATAGAATAACTAAGGTAGTGCAATAGAACAGAGTGGAAAGAGGAGGGGGACATATGTAAGAGAAGATTTAGAAATAAGTGATGTAAAACTGGAAGTTCGTCCAAAGCCGAAAAGCACGGACTATGAAAAAAAAAATAATATACAGCATTTTTTCTTAATTAGCCGCTGAATGTAAAAGGGAAGGGTTTACAGCGGTTTCAATTAAAGTATCTTTAGCGAATCTAAAACCGGAAATGAGCACACACGTGCGCAGATGCAATTTGCGTGCTATTTACGGGTATATTTAACGCTGAAGTTTAAAGAAGTGGACTTAACGTTTGAATCGATAGGGTAAACAGGAGATTAAATTTATGCGTGAATAATTGGTATTTTGTGTACTTCTCACGTGTTTGAAAATGTACGATGAATAAGCAAAGTGCTTGGACACTGCACATTTGCAGAAAATTTCTACCAATATGTTGTTCATTTGAAAGCAAGGCAAAATAGTATTGTTATATTCTTTATTCTCGTCGTTATTGCTATAATTCAGGATTAGTTCAATCGGACGGATCGTCAAAATCACGTTTTCTCGATAATAAATACTTGGAGGCTGGTCAAATATGAAAATTTGTCAAAATATCTCGAACAGAACTTTGCTTATAATTATTTTTATTTAATATATCTGTTTAGACGTATTTATTATTTAACGAGATTTCCTATTTCTTTGGAATAAGCTTCCCCCGAATTAATTCAATTTCCCTATTGCTCTTTGATTAACAGTTTTAACGTGAAATAAAGCAAACCTGCGGCCCGAGCTTGTTCAAGCATCTTGGCTTTTAAATATGCAAGCTTTTTGCAATTGTTCTCTTTCGTGCATCCTATGATGACAGGCATTTTTCACCGACGTCTTGTAACGAGAGATCTAGAATAAGACTACGATATAAATTCTATTCCGTGGCTTGTCTTTTGATTTCTGCAATTTAAATTCAGCATTTTTATTAATTGCACGTTCAGAATTTAGTTTGTAAAAGTGAAAAAAGGAACGGTATGATAAATACTTTTATAGTAAAGAGCTTAAGGATAAAATTGAATGTTTTTATAAAATTACGAAGGGAGGAAGAAGAAAGGTGTTGTTTCAGCTCGACGCAAGATTATCTTCGCGACCCAGAAGCGTTTTCCTCAACACAGACCAACGTCCAATCTTCTGTTTCTTTCAGCAGTACTTGTACCCACAATTTTTTGACTTGGACGCTTTCTCTGATCGTCTCTTAGAGTTAGATGCCATACAGCGTCCGTCGCAAGCGCGTATTTCGTACGATTCGATGGGCTGTTATAGAAAGTAACATTAAACCAGAAAATTTAACTTTGCAAGCATAGTGTTTTTCTTTCTTTTTTTAATTCTCTATGATAGTTAATCCTCGAAAGCTATCATCAAGGAACGTTGCTTTAATGTCGAACGCTGTCAGTCACGTAACAGCATACGTACACAGCTCTTAAGTATAAAATATTTCTACTTTATTTATACCTATGTCCCATAAGTTTCATATTCTGTTACTTTGAAACTTGACGTACGACGAAAACATAATAAAACTGCCTCTACTGGACCCGCATCGATTCTACGATCGGCCTCCTACAACTGACCTACGTCTATTTCCCACGTGTGTACAAATCTCGTCATATCCTTGTCACCTGGCACGCAACACACCCAGGATCAAGAGATCCGACGATTTCACGTTGGTTTGCTCAACATCATACGCGGGAACTTTCGCGATTTCGGGCGGAGACGTGCTCCACAATTTCCCAAACTTTCGGAATTATTCAGAGCTCATTGGTACAGGAACTTCTTGATAGCACCGGTATTTATTGAATTACCTCGGATATCGACGCGCCGCCCCGAATATTCCGCACGCCGCAGTTCGTGGAACTCACCTCTGTTTCATAATCGAAATACTTTCCGCAGCGTGCTTCACCGAACCAGCAGGGCCGAATGATACGAAATGAGAGACTGATCGAACCACGAAATACGTTTCTCTGGAACACTAACCTCGCCAGGCTCGGTCAAGTGCCCGGTCTCGAAATTCAATTTAAAATTCTACATTCGTCGTTGCTACTTTCGTTCGTCTAAATTTATGTAAATTCTTATATTAAGAAAAGCTGAGAAACTGATTTGCATAAAGTTAGACGAACGAAGGAAACAACGACGAACGTACCATTTTAAATTACATTTATGATATGTTGCACCACGCGTATCGGCGAATTATTATACTTGCGTATTTATCAAAAATATCGTCTCGATTATTTTGCATTCTTTGAAGCTGCTCATTGCTAATATTTACCTTAATTGATAGAAACATTTCTGTCAGGGTAAAGTCAACTGGTTCGCAAGGGAGAAATTTTGAAAATGCAAAATTGCTAGGCACGCGCGTGGCACGAGAAACTGCGTATAAAATATCCAAAAGTATGCTGATCTCTATGATACGTGCTACGTGAAATAATTTTCGAAAAATTCGCAGTCTAAGTATTAGGAACTCGGTTGCTACGCACGATCAGTGTTGGATCTTCCCCTGTGCTAGGAGAGACGCACCGAGGATCGCAATCCAAGTGATTTGGCGTAGATTTGTCACGAGATTTCAGCTCTCTACTCGGTTCGTGGCTCGGCTGACGACTCGATGGACGACTCGATCGACGAGTCGAATCGCGACTCGATCTTTCCTGGTCGGTCATTTCGTGAAGGCGATAGGCCTAGAAATTCTATCCAGCGATCATTTTCGAAGCCTTCGTCGTTCAAAATTTGCCACTATATTTGCCAAGGAATTACGAGAATTTCGAGTCCTGAAACGATTGCTTCGTATTCTGTCTGATTTTCTTCAAAGTGGATTATACCGGCTGTCCAATTTTAATCTACAATTATAAATCACTCTTCTTGTTTTCGAAAAGAAACCGTTATTTTTGCGAAGATATTGCTGCTTTTCTAACTGTGCTGTAGCGTATTGCGGACCCTAATTGCAAAGAAGAGCAGGCGCGACACAATAAATAAATATAATACACGTGTTATTTCGTTAAACTTCAATTTGGTATATATATATATAGAAAGAAAACCTATCTTTTATGAATTTCTAATCGAACCGTCACACATACGCAGGCATATTAATGCAACGTAACTGCAAATGAATTTACTTACTTGAAATATTCTTTCCGATTTTCAGGTGCAAAGATTCACAGTTTTGTCTATTCGCGACGTGCTTTTGCGGCAATTTTGAGTAACTAAAGTGAATTTTGTAAGGTTACATGACGAAACAACGATTGTTTTTTTATTAATAAATGCGGGATTATCGGCGAAAACTAGTTTCTATTTCGCCATTTCGTTTTCCTTGTCTCGTTTAGCAACGCGCTCGTCTTTCGTTTCAAATCTCGCGATACTGAAAGGCCTGGTACACATTCGTTTCGGTCGCGATGTATCGCAATAAAATAGGATAATTAGAAAGTAAGAAAATGCTAATCTTATAAACGAAAATTCTGCACAGCGTTGCGTATTACCGCGCACAGTTTATAATTTTGTACTCCGGTTTCTACGGCCACGTATTTTATAATCTTATAAATTTATATTCCCATACAGTTATTCTCGCGGGTTAAACATCGCAACAATGTATAAATTAAACGAAAACGATGCGAGTGGAAGGCTGAACGAGCATGCTGGGATATGCTACGTTACATTATAACGTATATTCTATGCGCTTGATAACGGAGGCGCGAGAAACGCGAAATGGAGTAAACGAATTGGCGATGTAAAAGCAGAATGCTTTTGAAAACACCATCTTTCGGTGCAGCTACTAACGAACTGAAAGAAGAATACAATACCAACGCAAACTCAACACGTATATTCGCATATTACGTGAATTAATTTTTATTTACGCGGGAATAGCAAATTACCGATTAATAACAAATAACCAATTCTTTTTTATTCTCTTTGCTCTGTAAAGTATTCTCGAGTGAAACGTATACAGAGTCTCTGAAAGAAAGAAATATTCTTGCAAAGGGAAGAATATTCCCCTTTTGTTCGTTAATCATGTCGTTAATGTTTATAAAGAAGTTGCTTTCTCTCAGCGCTGTGAGCTTTTAATTGTTGTTGCAAAACCTGCTACTCAGATAAATCATTTCCCTTATTACATATTTTAATTCAGCGAGAATAGTGAATGGCTTGATTAATGAATCTACATAAATCTCGCAAGTCTGCATGAAAGGAAGCACGCAGAAAGGGAACTGATGACTCTGTATGGTCAGCACCATTAATTATTATTTCAAGTTTGAATTCAAGCCACGGCAGATTTTACTTTACCATTGAACCGAATTAAACTGTTTGAATTTTTCCTTTTGTTTTCTGCTTATAACAAAACTCTGGACCTTTCGATTCTGTTTGATGAAAAGCGCGCGGTTAATCGTATCGAACGATCGAGAAGATGCGAAAGAACGTCGCTGTTTTAGGCTTAAAATCAAGACTTGCAAGATTGAATTTCACGATTGAACAGAATTAACAACGTGACGAAAAACAGCCGCCACCTAAACAGCTAAACGATATATATTCGAGTAATTCGCAAATTTCGAGAACATGGACATCCTACGAAGCCTTGAAAAGTATTTAAAAAGCGAGTCAGAAGAAAGGATTGTCATTTTTTAAAACCAATGTTTACTAAACAGTTTCCCAACAATTTTTCATCTACGTGAAATTACTACAAAAATACCTTCCAACAATTCCTAATTTTTGAAACGATGGACTGAAAAATATTTCAAAATCGAACCAGGGGAAAGTGTCAGTCACATTTAATGCTAATTTCTAGCAATTGGTTCTTCCACAAATTTTTGCTCTACGCGTCAAATTAGAACCTAAAACACGGCTCTTGCAAATTCATATTTCAAAGCGATATTTCTTATTTTTTTTTTTTTTTTTCTTCGTTCGGAGTCTATCTAGTCTGAAAACCGCAGAAAATTACATTTCACCGCAACGCGCGCGAGCCATTGGCGAAATAACAGAGGGGACCCATCGCCATCTCATTGAAACAAAAATATTCCAATTATATACATTCCACCCTTTTCGATTGCTTTCGTCTGATATCAAATTCCTTCGCCGCGGCTCCGTAAAATCCGAATATTCAGCATAATATTCGCTGGCTTTCGCCCGCCGATAATCGATGCACTCTGTCCGATAGAAATGTAATTGCGCTCGTTGGAAATTATCTTCGAGGTAATTACCATTAATGGTAATTACGGTGGCGATCGTATCGAAAAAAAGGCTCGTTGAAAAAAAGAAGGAGAAATGAAAAAAGGTGGATTAACAGGGCGAGAACGAGTCGGTGGTGATGGTGCCGGTTGAACATGTGCCAGAGGATGGAAGAACATCGAACAATGTTTTCGCAGTCTCCTGGTTCCGTGATATCGGCAACGCCGTGTCCTCGTCAGCCGCTACGTTAAAGATAATATTTTCGAGGCAAGTTGGAAACGCCAACGACCCAACAAGAGCCGTTTTGAAGGCAGCGCGTTTCGCCTGAGAGCGCAACGTGGTAAAAATGGGCTCGGGGAAACGCTGATATAGGCAGATAGGTAAACACCGGAGAATGATGGATGCGAACCAAGGGAGAACGTGGCATTTCCCGGCCGGGGAAATGGACGATGCGAGACTGTTCGATTTTATCGCGGTTCAGCTGCCAGTCTATTAGTCTTATGGTTCGATGGGAAATCTGTGACAGGGATACGCGTGACTAATACCACTGATATTCCTTAACACTAACCTTACCTGGACCGGCCAAGTAAGGGGTCATTTCTTTCGTTCACCTAACTTTATGTGCGAATTAACGTTGAATCAGGAGAAGCTTTTTCGCTGACCTAAAGAATGTGATCTGTGGCACTTACGGTGAGCTAGGTTCGCATGAAAAAGACAATGTACGTATTCTGCAGTCCACGAAACCAAGTCCAATTTCTGGGCTGATCAGCCAAAATGCATAAACCGGTACTCGCTATACGATTGTCGATTCACGGGAAAAGCTTCGACTCGCTGTAGACTGTCGTTCACTTTTTGCGTTTATTTTATCCTACTCTGTTTTACTTTGTTTAACTTCTCTTTGCTGTCGCCTTTGTCAGTCAGTCGTCAGTTTCGTCGACACTTTCAATTCTGCCGCAGTACGGGACGTGTGAAACTTTGATCACTATCGATACGATAGAGTCGGTCCATTTCATTTGTTTTATTTCTTGACCCAGTAAAACGCACCACCTTGCCACATTTCGCGTACGTGTCTGTATTTTGGCCGCAAATTATTTAGATGGATTGCTGTTTGCAAAAGTGTTCTCCGGTATAAGCAATAAAGTGCAGATAGCCGAGGCGGCGTGTTTATCGAGCAAACGTAAAACGCAGGAAAGTTTTCGACAGGGGCGTGGATCCTGTCCGAGTGGATTTAAGTTGTTGAGAAAACAGTTTTTCGCCCGCCGGCCAGCCCAGCCTCTGCTTTATGTTTGAATACGCCAACGTCAGCACAGAGACCAAAGATTGAACGTCTCTGTTAGCCTACACGTCGAATTTCTAGTTAAACGTATCGACTTACCGCGAGCGAAACGCTGGCAACAATTCGTTTGAGGCTTCAAACGAATGACAGACATCGATAGAAATAGCAATCGCTTTTCGAAATCCCTTTGACGGCTTTTCGTACGCAGCCGATGCGTTCACGCGCCGCTTTCATCTGCGTGATTTAAAAGGGTGCAAACAAACGGACAGTTCGGACGAATTGCACAAGGATTTGTTTGTTACATTATTTGTAACAGCTCTGCGAGTTTTTCAAATTCATTGCCTCTAACACGCTCACCTGTGTAATAAATTTCGAGAAATTATTGGCGGCGATTAATCGCCAGACAGTTTATTATTAGAGCGTGCGTGGAAAACGAAAGAAACGCGACGATCAGCCAGATAATGATCGTTTGCTGTTGCGGGGCAAATCAGTTTATGAATTCTTATTAGAACAGGAACAGGAACAGGAAAAAGAAGGAAACCTGAATACCATGCCGGGCGATACTGATTATCCGCTGTTTCGGGAAAAATCAGATTATAAGTTCAGGTTAGAGCAGGAATATGAAAAAGAAGGGGAGCTAAACATCGACCAGACAATACTAATTATTTCCTCTTGCGAGGAAAATTAGATTATAAGTTTTTATTAGAGCACGAATAGAAAAAGAAGAGGGAAACCTAAACACGAGCTGGACAGTAATAATTATTTCCTTTTCTGGGGAAAATCAGATTATAACTTCTTATTAAAGCACGAACAGAAAAAGAAGGAAAGCGAAACACCATTGAAAACTTGCTACAACTTTTCACGACTGAGAATTGTAAATCACTCGTACGCTCAATATCGTGAACCATTGAAACAAACATTTGTTCTCCGTTTTATATCGTTATTTTCCTTAGACATAAAACTCTGATTTCTCTAATAGTTTGTTAGGTAACGTGCTGTGGGAATTTTTGTGCGAAAGTGGCCATTTTTTGACATCGTCTTTTCCGAATAAAATACGCTCAATAACCTGACGAGATCTCTCCTCCCTAGTTTACCGCGAGCACAACGAAACTGTCGACACAGGCACGGCTCAGCTCGTAATTTTAAGCCGTGCATACCAGAGTAAGTAATTCCCTCTGTGGTATTAAGCACGGGATAATGTCCTCGGTTATATCGCGATGCTTAACGCAGCCATGGATTTACGGTTGGCTCCAACTTAATCGAGTTTTCCTGATCTTCGCGAGAGGATAATGCGTTTGATGTTATTTATTCGACATTTTCAGATATAAAGAATTATGGATCTTCGGGCAAGGTCTAACGAGAAAGTAGGCTGAAACTTTTCCAGCTTGTCGTCGCAGTATTGTTAATCGTCGATCGATTAAACGACACTTTTGCACTTTATCTACTTCTGTATATTATAGCGAGGAATAATTAGCTGAATAAATTAACGAATTTGTGTGTCTTATTGAAGAAAAAAGTATTGCTATAATTACGTAATAACTAGGACGGATACACTGTGCCATAATTGGAAAGGAAATAATTACGTTGGAAAGCAGCGCTTGATAATTGGACTAATTGTATTAACAAATTATTTTAGGATTAATCTGTAACTGATTGGCACTTCTAATTTCAAATATTCGCTATTTTACAGACCAATTTTGAATGGAAAATTAATCGAACTTCACTGGATTATCAAGTGCTATTGATAATTTTATATAAAATAGATTCATAGTAGGCGAAACGTCCATGTGTTATGCTCGCATACAGTCGCGTATTGTACAAAAATAAAACACCTACGCTAATTTGTCGAGTTCCTTATCGGCTTACTCCTTTGTTTTCCAACATTATTTTAATGATCCAATATTTATGTAGTCGTTTGACATTTTTCTTAAACACGCGCGATCAGCTCCAGCGATTTGTAGATCGGAAAAGGCGAGATCAGAGTGTTTCAAGAAATAAACAGAGAAGTAGCTACGACGATAAATCACACGGACATAGAGGATTATCCTTGCTCTGTTGCTGTATTCCTTACAAATGATTAATCGCAAGTTGCAGTATGTCGTAAGCTTGGATGCTAATTTTGATACGTTTATCCAGGAAAATACATAAATTTAAAGGCTCAAATTATGCACGAGTTACGCGTTGTTCGTTATAACGAAGCGGATCAGGCTCGCTCTCTTTTCACCTAAAAGCCCTCTCTCTCTTTCTTCTCGTTTCTGTATTTTAATAACTGACAGCAATTTACGTAGATGCAACGCGGCTGCTATCGCGTGAAAATTAATGGGTTAATATAGTAATGTGCAACAATTAACAGGAAATTAATAGTAGCCGATTTACGGCTAGTAACCTGTATTACGGCTCGTTAAGAGACGCTTAATTGCATATTTCAACAACTTAACTGACAACGAGACTCTACAAAGTTGCTTTGCCTTCGCCGCGTAAGCAACTTTACGCAAAGTGTCTGCTATAATTTGTATGCAACTTCAAAGAGATGGTATCGAACACCATAATGTTATGCGGTAGACTTATTGCATTAAACAGCCAAACTATTAATTGATATTGATTTCTAGTGCAATACGATGCAACGTTAAAGTACAGTGAGCTGTTGTAATATACGCGTAGAAGGATAGGAGGCAAGAAATTAACAATTGCCATAGAGAGGCCAGCCAACCTTTCGTTGAATCGGGTTTCAGGCATTGTACAGAGAAAATTGAAGAATAATTTCAATCGAGTTAAGCGACGTTTGTTGCAGCATAGGATAGAGACGACTTAGAAATGATTTTCAGTCGAGTTAAGCCAGACTCGAGCCATAAGAGAGAGGAAACTTAAGAAAGGTTTTAACTTAGATTAAACCAGGTTTCGGGCATAGGATGGAGAAAATTTAAGAGCGATTTAAAGTTGAAAATGTACACGTTTCACGTGCCAGTGTTGAACGTACTGGCGTATGAGTATGAGGGATGGGGTTAAGAAGAGGGATGGCAAGTGGAAAAGATACAGATAACATACATAAGATGGGTATTAGGTCCGGACAGCTGTACACGCGAGTTACACGGGGCTAGGAGAGACGAAACGAGACAAGATAAGAAATAGGACAGGAAAAAGAGCAACAAAGTTGGAGAAGGAAGCAAAGGAAGAGGAGGCAAGAGAATATAAATACCAATAGATCACGAATTTCGGTATATCAAAATTTCATACGCTAATCTAAGACAATCTAAGATCACGCTTGCTGAACTAAGAACGACGACGTGCTTGCGTTTAAACATTCTCGTCCTTTTTGCACGGATCTGTCCAATTATTGCAATCGCAGAGTTCCGAAGTTCTTTATTGGCTCACGTGCGATGCCCACGCACACAATGCAGCATGTAATTTACATGCAATTAGTTAACAGCATTTTTGGCTTCTGTCTAAAACCATTTAGATCAATGGGACATTGACTTTTCTCTCCAATTCGCACGTCTCCCACGGATACACACACTTTCGTTTTTCATAAGTTTGGAGTTAGGTTCGATTTTCCCATCGTGGAAAGAGAAATCGCGTTGCGCGGCGGTTTCCAAAATTGTCAAATCGCGTTAAGGCCGGGCCCCATCACAAAAATACCGTGTTATGCGAGAGAAACTTGTGTATCGCACACACCGATCATCTCCGTACCCCAACATTTACAGGAACCGCTGCTTTTACGTTTTCCGGAAATGGGATTTCCTCCCACGATTCACTGCAATCTCTTCTAATTAATATCAGCAACTTTCGATACGGCGCGGTACTTTCGTTCGCCCACGTTCGCAACCAGTAAGAACGACCTCGAACCAGATCGTCGTACTCGAAGAAGGCTTGCCGCAATAATTAGTGCGGTTCCCGGGGAAATTATGCCGCATAGCGGAATGGCCGTGCCGGCGCTAATATCGTAATACGGTGGCGCATAATTAATGAAATTAATATTGGCTCAACCAAGGTTAGCCAGCTGGCGTATTGTGGTTCACCGCGGGGAAACGTGAGCCCGAGGGTCAACGAACTATCAAAGTTACTCTTACGAACAGGTTTACCGCGCTATGGTTTGCGTTGTTTGGCTAATTTCGTAAAATCAACCTTCGTTCGATGGTGCCTCGTCCGGCGTTCACTTGTATTCGATTAGATCGGGGGATGCGTGCGTGCTTTCGTTGACTTGCCATTTGGATCAGACAGAGAAGGATGTTGAGAAGCTGGCATTTTTGCACGGAGAAATTCTTACGGAACGTTGTTCAAGAACCATCTCTGCAGGAAGAAAAAGTGTCGTTCCGACGTCTAGCGGAAATGCGCTAAGAAGGTTGAGAAAGATGAGCGCCAAGATGAGAAAGTAGCAGCTCGTGCGTTACGCTTAACCTTCTTCAGGTTGAGACACCTTGCACAGACACCGAGTGCAGATGAAACTGCTGCAGCGTGTCTGACACTGACGAGAAGATGGCAATAACTGCGAAATATCTCCAATCTACTTCCAAGTATCATTAATTTCTCTTGAAGAAAAGACGTCGCGCTAATGATCGAATCTCGAGGAATATGATTTTCTATTTCCGAGAAAATGCACAGTACATTCTTCTCTCTAACCATTATTCCTTCTTCTATTAGGAAATTCCGTATGAGATGCAATGGGTCGTCAGTTACTCCGATTACTCTGGTACGCCGAACTATATCGTACGCTTTCTCAATGTCTAAGCATATCGCTTTGAGGTTTTCGTTGTTGATAAATGCATCGCGTACACTGGTTTCCAGGTTGATCGAATTATCTACGCTGGCGTGGTGGTAGATACGAGATCCCCTTCGCACTTGGTGCGCCGTTATACTCGAGATAGCAGCGCGGTCTGCGTTAATAATTTTTCTTTGCTGACGCTGCTGATTGATTCCTATTGATAAGGTAATTTTGCTTCGTCTTCTAATCTGCTCCAACACGCAAACGATGCTGCGATTCGACTTCTTCTGAAAAATATAAAAAAAAAGGAGCCAGTTGACGAAGGAGGAGAGACGAACTCGTCTTATCGGTTCCATCTCGTGTCCTTAGCTTCCAATTACCTTCAGATTCTATCGCACAGAGCTTCCTGCTCGATCGTATGGCGAGCAAAACGTCTCAACTAGTTTACAAGTAAATTACTTGCAGGCACAGAGAGGATGCCACCCGTGTTCAGCACTTCGAGACATAATGGCGGTAACCTGGGCATACTTGCAATTAAAGCAAGGACATCCCTACGGCTGTGCAGGCAGGTTAATTCTTGGTCTTGTCGTTCTGCTCCTACACAGGTGTTTGTTCTACAATTACACGACTCTGTGTTCCCTTCGCTGCAACCAAGTTCACTCGGCTTTTTACGCGTGCTTCTTACTAATTGCATCCTTATTAAGCTGTATTAGGTGAAAAGTTTAACGTTACAACTAACGACAACCGTTTGCGCTGATACTCCTTCACCTTCCAGTCTTTTCATATTCACCGTCAATTTCTCAATATCGTTTAGAGAACAGCTATTGAAATGATTTAATTTCGTCCTTGAAGTCAGAGGCAAATCGGCCACTATTTCGACTCTGTTCGTTTTGAAACACCCATAGTTGCTCGTAGATTATCATTTCGAGGAGAAAAGCTTGCAGATTTAAGAGAACTCGTTTAGCAGATACAGCAAATATTCGTCAAAGTTGCTCGTTCCAAGTGTACTCAAGTAGCTTCATATTACGATAGCCGATATGATCCTAGAATTCAATTCCGAAGTTGCGTATTTTCTACGATTTTGTATCCGCACGAAAATCTTCATCGTCTTGACCATTGTATTCCGCTGCTGCATGTTGCAATTCATTTCTTCGACAGAATATAACACGTGTACGTTAAAAAGAAGGAAAACGTACGTGTTAAACGTTTGTTCGTAACAATACCAATTTCCCCAGCAAAATTCTCCAATTTCGTAAGCTGACATTTCATAATTTCGTCGCTGACATTCGCCGTCAACTAATGCGGTATTGATTTTTCGTATTACAGCAGGATAGCTGAATGGATAGCTTTACCTTGTGGTGTATACGTTCAATCCGGAGACACGCAAAGAGTTTGCTCTGCATACGGTTGCACAGACACGAGGTTTAACAGCGCTGCACGCTGAGAAACGACGACTCCACGTTTCCTTTTATACCGGCGCCTTTATTCCGCCAGCGTATTCGACTGCGTCCCGACTGGCAACTGCACTGCTAGCTAGCTCTATGCTTCGACTTCCGCGTTATATCTCGTAAACCAACTTCTAATTGTGTCTCATAGACGCAGGTAAAATTTCGACCGGCTATTTTGAGTAGCTTGTTAGCTCGCAACGACCGTATATTCCAGCAAACTTTGATAAATCGCGTTGAGAAACGAGAGCACGAAAACTGGCCGCGCCCGCTTCTCGATAATATTCAGACATTCGCAGCCATTTGTTTTATTGTCATCTCAGATTTTGCTGCATCGAAGACCAGTCTGAAACAGCCTTCTGACGATTCCCGTTAGGTAAAACGATTTTCCATCGAGATACTATTCGTTCGATTGGGTTTTCGGACGTGTGAATGGAATGGAAGGAGGTCCAACGATGATTTTTGATTCATTTTTCAACGTCGTTTCTCCTCTTTTTTTTTTTTTTTTTAAATCTGCCGCGATTCCGAGAGAATTGCACGAGGATGATAGCAATTAAGGAGATAAAGGGACTTTTATTGAAAGCGGAATCGCGAGCATCGAGAGTTACCGGTGGATTTAGGTGTGCCGGGGCGAAATGAAATTTTATATCCAATCAGCGTCGCACCGACAAGATGTAGCCCCATTCCCCCGAGTGGAAATTGTAGAACGGAAATCCCGCCATTACGAGATCGCCACGGACCGTTTCGCGTCTCTCTTTGGATTCCGCGAGATTACATTTACAATATTAACCTGCTCGTGGCCGGTCGCGCTGTAAATAAAGCTGGCCAGGCCAGCGCTTCAATCTTAAACAACTTTCGACGCTAGCGTGTTGGGAATACGACTGCAAGCGTCGCTGTCTTATGAATAATGCGCGCTAAAAATCACGGCCTTTCTCAAACCGTTTAATAAATTGTACATCTCTTCGTGGTCGATTAAATGCAACGTCGTACGATTCTAAATACATTTCGCAAGTATCTGTGTATTTGCCTACAATCCTTTGTATCGTTCTAAGCGAATGTAATAATTTTCCGACGTTGTTTCGACATCGTGTTGGACAGATAACATTTCAGATGAAATATACCTTGTGGAAGATATCTAGCACGAACGAGTTATGGTAATAATTACCTACGTCTTCTCATTAGTTACAATTATCTGTAGGTTCCATTCCTCTAAATCGAATGTTTAATAATTTGATATAAATCAAATGATAAATTGTATATTGTACAGAGGTTGCAAGTGCGACAAGAAATCCTTTTGTACGCTGTTTTAGAAGCCTTCTTTAGATTCTTTGTTCAGAGATACGAAACGTACGATGTACATACGTTTTTGTAACAATCTTCTACGTTGAAACAATATTTCTTCTCCTTTATTCGATGCTTTATTCAATTATTCTTCAGTTTCCTTTTCTCATTTAGTTTTAACGTTACCTCAACGTCAAAGATCGTTAGTAATTAGATTCTCTCGTTGCATGCAAATGCAAGCGAAAGAACATCTGTATCCATGCTGAAACGAAACAGCAAAATCCTCAAACTCGATTTCTCTCCAAAGCCAGACTAAGCACGATAAACTAAAAATTCTGCTTTCTCTGTTTACTTCTTCCCTGTACGATCATGCTCTTCGCTAATTACGGGGCGTTTTGTATGCAGTGCATATTCCTTACAAACGCAACATGGTCGTGCAGTTATAATCGACTAACCAGCAATCCTCCTTTGGTCAAATACGTCCGTTTTATACGAAACTTAAGGAAAAGTGGGCAGAGATAGTTGATGGCACTGACATTTTGAATTCAAACGTCACTGTGCGCGGTGTCGAACAGGGGAATAAAGATATTTCAATCGAATCGGATTGAGCTTCAAGCGAACAAAAGATTCGACGAACAGATTTTCCCGAAGTTCCTGATACCAAGTCCCTGGAAAACTGCGGAAAACGTTGTGTGCATTTTTCCATCCTTTTTCCAAATGCTCGTTCGAATGCCTTACTATGCGCATCTTGCGCTGCGAATTTACCCCGTTGGCTTGGTCCTCCTTTTAACGATGCGCACGGGAGTCTCGAGGGTTGTTGGTTAATTAAAATTTTGAAATTCTAACTCGCGTCGAAAATGGCGCGCCGAAGCCCGTCCCAGGGTACAGCTGCCGCCGTCAAACACTCTCTTTGATCTTCTGTTCGGCCTTGCGCGCGTTCCACCCAAGTCCTGCTTAAATGCCGCTGCAAAGCGGATCGAACGCAATGTCGCAGGAATGTGGAGAATCCTCTTAAGGTGAGATTTCCTATAAGCGTCAGACGCGTTTATGTGGACAGACAAAGAGGCGAATCTACGTATCTACGGCGTACAATAATTTTTTTACTATCATCGTAGCAACGCTGTTACGATCCGGTATACCGGGCGAAGAATGCAATTAAAGTCTTATGTATAAACAAATTAAACGTGACGAGCGCACGTTAAGCTCGTTTATGGCAACGTCTTTGGTATGTCCATGCCGTCAAGCGTCTTGAAAATGTCTGACGATCTCTTCACGGAACAACGCGTTAATACGAAATTACTTGCGTATGCATGAACCAAATGATTCACTAAGAGAGGAATATGGATGAAATGTTACGAAGGCAATCGCCTACAAATAGGCGAAGAGATTTGAAAAAGGAAGACGCGCAAGATGATGCTTAAGGGCTGGTTAATTTTCTGACCTGCAAGCTACTGAAAACATTTGACGTATCCGTAAACTTGTGCCATGACATTTTTTCTGCGTGTCAAGTTGCATCCAGTGTGAGGTCATCAGCGACGCCGTTGCATCTGGATGGTCCGTACTTCACAGTATATCTCTGCTTCTTTCGTTAAAAGCTTATACACGCGTCTAACGTGTTACGACGTATGCATCGACGCTTTGGTCTCGTGATGCATCTTCGAATGAACGTAGTTCGATATCGGCGAAGGACATTCGTATCGGTGCAGGAATTGGCTCTGCTGTTAGTCGGTGATCAAGATTCGATCGACATGCAGCTTTCAACGTGAAGAGGTTGTCATTGATGGCAAATATAATGCACTGAATAATGTGTCGTGAGAATTTCCAGAAACTTGTAAGCAAGTCGATCTACGCTGCGAATGCCTTCAAAAAAGAAGACTACTTTCCGCGATCGTGAGTGGCACGTCGATTAACTCGATGGAAATGTAATAATATTTCTTGTTGCTCAGCGACTACGAGAATAGGTCGAGTCCGGGCAATGCTCGACAGCCAAGCAATCTACGTCGCCTCATTCTTTATCGATCCTATGCAACGCGACGAGAAGCATTAATGCAATCGTGCTAATTAACTGTCTATGATTAAAATTAAAAGTCTCGCATCGACCGAGCAGCGGTCTAGACATTTTGACAATTATCTCAAGTTTATCATAGGTACTTACAAAGAGCATCTGCTATTTTTACGTATTAGTCGTATAAATCCATCGCAGCGAACGACGTTAATTCCTCTTTCAAGAATTCATGGTTTCAGAAGTTTCCTCTTTAAGGGAAATAAATCTTTTTGAAAAAAACATACGTCGCTTCATAGCACCCATGTATCCCCGAAAAGCATTACTTTATAAGAATGACCTCTCATTTTCTTTTCCGGGAATATGTGTTCTCTGTAAGAAGTCTTTTTCTAATACGAACAAAGCTGTCCTTTCTTTTCATTTAAATAATCGGAGTCAAAACTCGAGTTTAATTGTATCAAATGGATTGTACGACACTCGGACAACAAAACGGTATTACATATTTGACTTCTTTCCTTTGCTACCACAGATAGAGCTCGAGAGATTCCTGGCTGTGCTTTTTTTCATTTAAATAATCGGAGTCGAAACTCGAATTCGGTCATATTAAATCGATCGTGTGACATTGCACTGCGAAACAAGGGTACATGCACGACTACTGTCCTTTGCTATCGTGGATCGAGCTTGAGAAATTCCCAAGTGTACACACGATTTAAAAAGTTTCCATTGGACATTGGATCGACCGAGCTTTCCACTGTTCGTTTTTCGACTCGCTGGGTCAAAATTATCGCGCGGTTATATACATAAATGATCCTCTCGGAGAGGCGTGGAGGAAGCGAGGCAGAAGCTGCAATTACGGCAAATGTTGTTTTCGTGTTCCTATCCCCGGCTAAAACGTTGCTTAATGCGTTTTTACAACAGGCGAGAAAAAGTCGAGCAATCTGTATCTCGGAATGATCATGGGCGAGGATCTGCCGGCGATGTCGCTGCGTAAAACCACGTCCATTTTTGTTTGTCGTCGGCGTTCTATCGGCTGCATTAAGAGTACGCGTTCATTCTTGCGCCTCCTTTCATTCCCGCCGCGGATATAGTTAATGCTCGCGATTCATCAACGGCCGGTCGAGTAAAAACACCTCGCTTTCGTGGATAATCTGTTACAAGCGTCTCCCGGCATTTTCGTCCTCTTACGCTGCCTCATCCGGATAAAAGAGAATCTCTTCCGTGTTAATACGCCGCAAATTATTTTTCCGGTTAATGTTCCCCAAGCAATTACGTCTCTAATTATTTTCTCCCAGAATCTGGACTTCTTTCAACTTTAATACCGATTTTACAGGTACTAAACAAACTTTACTATTTTATGAAATTCCATAAAAATCGCAATGAACTTTCTGAGCGACCAATGTTATATTTAACACATATCATATCGATAGTATGACATGAAGTATGCAAAACGCGAATTTGCGTCTCCAGCCGGTCAATGTTTAGCATTGTATAACCGAGAGAACTGAAAGTTAGTGGACAGGTATGAAGACATGAAAATTTCCAGCTGCCCCACAAGGTAGCCAAACACAGGGGCAATATCGTGGCCCTTGGTCGACAGAAAGGACAATGTGCAAAGGCATTATAGAGTTGCCCGGTGGGCAGAGATGCTCGCGAAACTGCTATTTTGCATCGTCAAACTGTACCGTTTACTTCGATTTAACCGGGTCTCGCACAGCACGCGAAATAACACGTTTCTCGGTCCGAACGAAAGACGAAAGTGTAGTTTGCAAATTTCATCCCGCCTCTGTTAACCGTGCAGCGCAATCAGCTTCGTGAAAGCCAGCTTAACTCTCTCTCTCTCTCTCTCTCTCTCTCTCTCTGTCTCTCTCTCTGGAGAGTAAGCGTGGCGGAAACTGCGAGTAGTAGTCGAGTTTTATAATTAAGAATGCGGTTTGCCGTCGCATTTGTACGAGCTTCCTGGCCCTTTCTGGCTATCGCAGATGTTGCGGTGGCCATCTTCGTCGCTGTGCAGCGCTGAATTTTAATTTACAAGCGGGATGACCGCATCGTTAGGTAACTTCCATTCGCGTTCCTCGCACCCTCGCGAAACAACTTAACGTCTTATTTCCTTTCTCGTTAAGCTATGTACGCTGGCTCGCGGAAATATCTGAACACGTGTCGTAGCAAGTTTTCACGTGCGTATTGCGCTAGATACGTTTAACCGTCGCGTGTACGAACACAAAGATCCTCCTTTGACCCGAGTTTACGGCAAATCACAAGGCACACGCTCTTGGTACGGTCGACCAGTGGCGTGCAACGAACGTTTCTCAAAACGGAATAATCGCGCCTGGCACAATTGCGATCGTAGTCCGTGGCGCGCGAATTTTTCGCTGTGAAAAAGAACCAAGCGCGAGCGAAATAATTGGATTTGCTTTTCACTCACCCTGGAACTCCTTCCTGGCCGCGCTGACCGAAGTGACGATGTTGGCCACGTGTCCCAGCACCGTGGCGAACAGCAGCAGACCAAACAGCAGCTGAGCTATCACGAACAAATACTCGCCCTTGCTCCTCGGCCTGCAAAGCGAAACGGAAAAGCGTGATTCGACGACGCCATGCGTATTTCCCTTCGTCTTCCAATTTTTCAAGGCCCACTTCCAAAGCTTTTTATGCGCAACGCTTATAAATCGCTGTTTTATCATTCGTTCGTCTTCCTACTGATTTTAGAGACATTTTCGCTCTTACGCGATTGTATTTCGAGCTAGTTGAACATCGACGATCGAAGGAGATCAGCATAAACGTAGAAACGATCCGGCTTTCGCGAGCAACAAACGAGCAGAGAAGCTTTCGAAACGGTGTAATAAAACGGACAGGAATATTTCAATGCGTCTCTTCTTTTTGTGTCTTTCGCTTTTTTTTTTTTTTCGTTGGCTGCACATACACGCGACATCGGTACCTCGAAGATGCTTCGCACGCTTACCGCGGTTATATTCCATTGCAACGCAAATCTCTCAGATACATAACTTTTCCGTTTTTAAGCTTCACTTATCTTTTTCAATTCTCCTATCACAGTATGAGATATTTTGTTCCTTGAAACACGTTTCTAAATAATCTGCTGTGAGAATTCTTCGCTCGCAAAGAGCACCAAGAATGCGCATTTTACAACATTCGAGATTCCAGCAAAACTCGTGATTCTCCCGCGGAAGGCAGCGTGGACAGCAATACAGTGGGGTGAAATAGGGAGAAATCGAATTACCTGCAACGTTAGACGCTCTAGAATGTCCTGCGAGAATTTTTCGCTCTCAAGGAGGGCCAAAAATGGCCATTTTTAAACATCCTGCTTTTTCTCCTACTTTATAACATTCGGGATTCAAGCGAAGCTCTTGATTGTCTCGTGGAAAGCAGCGTGGACGAGTATACAGTGCGATGAAACAGGGAGAGGAAAATCGAATTACCTGGGCAGGTCACCGATGGTGGTGAGGGCCAGCGTGCACCAGTAGTAGCTCTGCAAATATTTCTTCACCACGTCCGCGGTCTCCGAGTCGCTGAATACCCAGTTCTTACTGCCGAAGCCGTTGTTCTTATCGATAATGTGATAGAGGCACCCGTTCCAGTGAAAGATCACCAGTAAATAATGTATCAAGGATGTGGAGCGGAATAAATTCGGATAGTTGGTGTGTCGCTCGGTTCTGTCCATGAACGCCCAGAACCTGTGTGCGGCAATGTAACAAAGAAGATTGCGTGAGATTCCAAACATGCTCGTCACGGTGTTTTCCTTCATCAATCGAATGGAAAGCTCGAGTAAGGGTCTAGATCAACTTTGGCATATTTTGAGAAACGACAGATTCTACGTTCGCGTTGTACCGTGAGTTTCAGACTTAATCGGAGCATAATTTATTCCAGGCAATGATCGAGTAGCTATTGTTCCGTTAATTGTTCGTCCGATATTTAGAGTATAATTTTGTTACGTTCTTGCCATTCATAAAGCGACAATGTTTACGCAGAATTTCGAGTTTAATATGGACAGACTTGTAAAATTCGCGAGAGAGTCAGCTCGAGCGAAGGATCCAAAAATAATGTGCCGTAAGAAAGTTTGAGCATTTGATTGTTTTGCGCTATCCTGGGAAACTTTCTAAAGCAAAAAGATGAGGAGAGGAAAGTAGGTGATAAACGGAACGTGGTCAATACACGAGCATAGTTCGGCAAGCATTATTCGGTATATGGTTAAGCGAAACTTCCACCGTTTCTCACCCAATGATACTTTTCTAACGTCGAAACGCGTCTCAAGTTTCATCGAAATCTACAGAGATTATTTTATTGATGCTTCTCCTTTCAATTTCCTGTCAAATATCTTACTCGATCATTGCGATTCTCTATCGACTGTTCAAATTAAAGCGCGATTGCAACATAAAAGTTGACTGATATAAATAAATACAACTCGATTTAACGTGCTGATTAAATATAAATCGATTTAACACGTTGATTAAATGTAAAATATTCTGTTCGTGGAACCTGCAACATATTACGCAATAATTGGAAATTCCATTACTCACCGGTATATTTTCACGAGCCTAAAACCTCGAAGTATACTGTTGAATCCTATAGATAAGTATAAAAAGTCGAGGGGCAGCAGGCACAGGATGTCCATGTAAAACGTAGTGCTGTTTGTATAGTGGTTTCGCAGCTTCGTCGCGTCCGTTTGCAAGACACCGTCCTCTAAGTACCCGGTTCGAATGTGAAACACTATGTCCAGCACGTATAAAAAATCGGAAAAGTAGTCCAAGCAGAACCACACCCAGCGCGTTTCGCCTAAATAACATAAAATCACATTTCCATTTTAGATATGTAAGCATTTTTAAACGATACAATTCTTACACGCTATTACATGTCAATAATATTTTTTTCTTATCAGTTAATTACAGATATAAATGTGATAGTCCTATCGATTTAATGAATTATACTTCGCACTAGTATCAAGATATTAAAGTATATTCTCATATAAGCTATTCCAAGTTAAACTCTTTAAACAATTCGAGGCTAGCATACATAATCCCATAAGTCTATAAGTGAGAGTGAGAGCTTTTTAAGCTCTTAATTCTACGAATCCACCATTTTTTTGCACGAAGCTTTACACTAAGTCAAGCATTTACTTGGAGGCGAGCAATGGGATGTTACGTTTCCTTTCTTTCTTTCTTTCTTTCTTTCTTCAGCTCTGGCAAATAGCTAAGAATCATCTCTTAAGGAGATAAGCAAGAAAATCAAAGTAATTTTAATTCTGGAAACTCAAATTGTCTCAATAATAAAATATCTGGTCTACAATTATTTTTAATAATTTTCACGAAGCTTTACATACATATATCTGATAGGATTATCTTCGGTAAGTCGAGTTATTTTCTTATTTCTCTATTCTCCATTTCCCGATAAAGGAGCAAATCTTTCTTCCTTAAAATCACACTGTTACGTGTAACATGGAATTGTATTGTCGATTTAAACAAATATTAAAATAAAATAAAAATAAATAAAATTGAATTCGAGATACTTGTTTCATATTTCCATTCCCACCGCGCCACATTCTCCATCCGCACTGAACGCACGCGTATGCAAATTACTTTTTATTATATTTACAGACATACAGTATAATAAGCTGATCAATTTCTTAAATTCCGAAAATTGTCAAGAGAAACATCTACGTTTAACTAAATTCAGCTTCTTCGAAGTTGCCCGTCTAAAGGTTCAATTAGAATTGCTCCTCTAAAAGGGTGAGAAAAGGTACGATAAAAATATAATTAATACTTTGTCAATCGCTGTAAACTTAGCATAGGCGAAACGCCTCGACGAGATGTGGCCGTTCTTCCGAGTCAAAACGTTTGCATGGAATCTATCGAGTCGCGGAGCAAAAGACTAACCGTTTATCTCTTGGAAGGCGACCCTGTAGATGATGACCCAGAAGTTGTAGAGAAAGGCAAGGGAAACCACCATCGACCAGTAATAACAGAGACGTCCCGCGGGATCGAAGATGAAGGACCAATTAGGGGCACCCGTACGAAAACCCTTTGTTCCTGCTTGTCCAGGGTAGCCTCTATTACCACGTTGTTGCTGCTGTTGCTGCGCCGTATACCTACTATGGAAAATTAACAGCACAATGACTCGTGAAAACATTACGCGACAGATGAAGAGCTTGGTACGAAGATCGAACAAGTTCGGCTTTTCGAAGAAACTCCACGCGACGAAGTTTTCTAATATTTTAATACGAGGACACTCGAAACCAGAGATACTCGAGTTCCGAAAGTTCGTAATCGCGCAACCATGCTTTCTTTTCTTTTTTTTAATTTCGCAATCGGATTTCGTACTTTAACTTTCAGAATGATCTCCATGTCCGAGTGCGCGGGACATGTTACAGGATTAAACTTGAAATATCTTTTATACTAGTCGTTTTTCAAACCAAGTAGCTTAATATTTTTTTTTCTTTTTTTTTTCCTAGAGGATTAAAAAATGCATCGAATCGCGCGAATAAATGTACAGTTTCGTTTTGCGAGAGACGAACGTTATCTTGGAATCTCCAACACGCATCCAACCTGGATACGAGTATTTTACGATTATGTTCTTCTTCTTCTTCTTCCATTTTTTGACGTTCTTTAATAGCGTTCTCAAGAGACACAAATATAATAAATAGAAGATATATTACGTGTTTTAAATTGGGCAGAAAGATCTGAAGATCTTAATGTCATAGAAAATCGCCTGGGGAAGACTTAATAGGCTATTATACGAAGCAGCATAATGGGAGCAATATAATGCTGTTTCCGAACTGAAAGAAGCGATTTTACAACGCCGAGGAAACTTGGATCAAAATTATATAACGAAGCTTTACAGAAGTTTGCCGAAAGATCTTATCATTTCATTGGAGATAAATTTTAAATATATATATATGTATATTCTTTAATAGAAAATTACTCTGTAGTTGCCACTTTACTGTGTCACGCAATCCCTTTCTATTAGTATAGTTATACCAAAGCGAGCAAACAGCTTTTCTAGAAATTCGCACAGTTCCACTATTTTATCCTGCGATGCGGCAATATTATTTTTGAAAATCTGTGTCTGTTTACACGAATTTTATACTCCTATATCGAACAATAGATAAATAAAAGAAAGCTGCAATTCGCTAGAATAAACTGCGTATTCCCAACGTGGAAGAAAGGAAACGGGACTGTATCGTTTGTTCTGATAGGAAATCACCAGGTGGAAAACATCGAACAATGTATTATCGTGCAACGTGTATAAACCAGCCTGCGATGCATATTGGAAATTGCTTCAAAATTGATCACGTTGTAGAAAAATTAGAAGAAATAAGCTTTCGATTCTTTTGCAAAAATATGTTGCTCCGTGTCCCTGTCCCTCGATGAATTTGTATTCGCATAAATCAAATATCGTTACAACACATTACTCGGTTGCAAAGCTGTGATATGACGATTCCTAGGTCCACGTTTTCGCGACAAAGTGGCGCCGAGTTGCTGGTAGCTAGCGCAATGGACAGCAGTGTACGCGCGCTTTGCAAGAAATGGTTGTTAGAGTCAAATACTTTTCAAATGATCCATGCTACCAGGATTACCATTCGTTCCAGCTCACAGCCGGATTCGAACGTTCGTTCCATGCCACAACGCGTGCACTCGACGTTTTCACGTTGCACGAGCGTTTGTTGCTAGATATTTACCACTTCAGGTTACCATCGAACGCTAGATTTCCTGCCGTCAAACACACCACGCCTGAGTAACGACCGACAAAAATTACGCCCCCGGTTCACCACCGTACATTCGCCATTTCACGCCGCTGCGGATACATTCGTGCACCGCAGGCATTGGTCTGTGTCACGTGCTGCAGACAACAGGCCTGGCATAGAATACACGAGCGCAAAACGAACTTGCCTTGGATACGACAACCAGACACCTAACTTCCCGTTTATCCGGCTGTGTCAAAGTGACTCGAGTCGCATAACTGTGCCTCGGAGCGCGTACATAGCTCAGACAAACGAGTGGCCCGTAAAAGCCAGGCGGAAGCGTATCGACGGAAACGAGAGAGCGCGAAAAACGCAGCGCATAGATAAGACAAACGCTTGATTCTATCGCAGGTACATAATCGATGAGACTTTTGCCATGTTATCGAACGTATACATCCTTTACGATCTCTAATAATATTTTAATAATTTTCTAATAATTCTCCACGTTTACTTCAAATTTTCTTCGTAGAAGTTGCGTTGTAAATTTATATTATCCTTGTACCACAAGCTCGAACCTTGGTGACAAAGAAACCGTTTATAGTTCTCGCAGCAGTCGATTGACTATAGCTTTGATCCAAGTTAACTCGTCTCAAGCACAGCTCTTATTATCCAAACACTCGGAGCAGTCGGTGTGATCCTCCTGCTGAAGAACAGCATATGAGCCTGAAGATCCAGGTATCCGAACTTGAATCTGAGTACTAGAATATCCGGATTCGACTTATCTTTCGTGATTACTCAAATATACGTACGAGAAGCTTTTCTTCTACGCTCGAATTAATAGATTCAGGAGACCAACTTCGCTTAAATTTATAATATAATACAATATAACCAGCAGCTCATTGTCTGATTGCCTATTCGGGTACTCGGGTATCAATCGAGCTGCCGTATCCGAGTGCTCAAAAATACGACGCGATCGGATACTCACGTCTCGGTGCCGTTACAGCTGCTATTGCTGAGATGATTGACGGATGCTGGCGTGTGCAGGTGCGACTGGTCGCGCGAGGAAGTGAGCGCGACGGTGTATGGCAGCTTGAATCTGCCCCTCAGCTGGTCCCTCCTCTTCGGTTTGCGGCTTAGGTCGAACTCACTGGCGCCGCGATTCACGTAAGCCCCCTGAAGCGAGTCGCGGGACGAACTGAAGTATCGCTGCGGTACCGAGTACACCTGTAACATATTCGTAGGATTTTTCTTGTTATTATTATTATTATTATTATTATTCAAGAGTATACAAACCCTTTGGTACACAATTCCACAGTGAGTGTTTGGTTTTAAAATAAACGGGGGGCAAATTTACAGTGGTAGAATAAAATGTTATATTTAAAAAGAAAAGAGAAAGAAATGGAGGGTATAATAACGAAAAGCATGGTGCAGTCGAATGGAAAATTCGATATCACGTCTTATAAAGTTCTTGCTGTCTATGCTCGCCCCGGCATTACTTTGTGTTGCAAACTTCTGCAAATTCGAATGCGAATGTCGAGTTGCGGGGAAAGCCTCGCAGAACAAATTTTGAACGTTAACGGGGTAGTTAGAAGACACCACTTGAATTTTAATAAAATAAATGCCAGTCGATTGGACAATGATAAATGCGTTTTAGTTGTTCAGCTCATCTTCGTTAGGGAAGGAGTTTAAACTTAAAATGAATGTGGATATTGGAACTGGGAGATACAGTTCTGTAATTGGCTGTAAGGCTGAATCTATAACTAAATAAAGGACGAAACTATAAGCTGAATGAAGTATAATCTGAATTTTTCTCTATCGTTTACCTTCTTTTTATCATTTACTCGCTATATCAATTGTCCAAACGAATGAATAATATTAACAGTAAACAGTATGCTACAAAGGATCCACCAAAAAGATACAAAAATTATTTTGCAATTAAGAGATGACAGATACGCCTCAGTCGATCATCCATTTATCTCCATGAAAATTGAAAAACCATTGAAAAACCACTCTGACAATCTTCGTACTTCGAAGAGTATTTATTTGAAGTATACTTCTCAAGCATATCGATAATCATTTGCCAAAAAAGTCAAATGACAGCGTACAGGCTAAAAGTGTCTTGGATTCCCAAAATACGAACAGTGGAGTGTACGAATATCGAAAAGGTTAAATGCCACTTTGTCGACTCGATCGGAGAAGCAACAGCGGTGATTATTAGGTGAAGCGACGCTAAGAACAGCAGATGGGAATCAAATGGATTTCTTGAGAGAAGGTCTAGAGCGGTCCATCCAAGAAGTTGATACAGACAATTTATTTGATTAAAAACGAGCTTCCGTTGTGTGTCCTTCCGACCGGAAGGATTTATCCCTTTGTCATGCCAGTCTGCTTAAAATCTTCAGGAAGAGTTTTTCTTTTTTTTTCCTTTCTTTGTTCCCTTATCTTTTTACTGTTCTTCGTTTGGGAAATTGTTTTTTCTCCCAGTGATTACCCGGACTCCGGTTTAGGCACTGCTTTTTCTGTAGCTTTTCGCACGAACAATGGAGGTCGTCTTCGTTGACACAATGGCACTGCGAAGGAAATTAAGAGACAATACGGTGCCTGAAAAGAATGGAAAAGCACTGGGATGATACGGTCGGATGAAGGAAGCATCGAACGAAGTGGTGCGACTAAAGGTTGATTCGAGGTTCGATGGATTTCTGACGAGTGTAATGAAAGTAGAATGTTCGAATAAGGGATGCAAATCAAGACTTGCAACAGGAGAGTGCCCTGTTTCCAGTTTGGTTAACATTCGTCTTCAATGACACGTAAATCTAACTTGCTTCGATTCATATTTTTCCATCTTTTGTGTATTCTACGTTTTTCACGACCAAAATTGTTCGAAACGAGAAGACATCCGAGGAGGTACAAACACGAAGGAGAAGTAACTTGATAAAGTCACTTTTTCCTCATAACGATAACGCGACATTAAATTGAACAAACTGTTTTTGAAACTACGTTTCTACGATACAATTATCAAAGACGCGTTTATTTATTGCTAAGCCTATTACTAGCGGAAATGAAGAAATATCACACGCTAAATAAACTCCATGCTCCGCTGACATTAGAACAGTTGTTCCCACGTCAAGTTGCAAATATACATGTGGTTTGAACGCAGCTGTGGTTGCACGTGTTTTCACGAGGCGGTACAATCTAGTCGCATGTGCATAAATGGCCCCCATAACGTCAAATAAATCGCGAATACCGCGTGTTGGGAACACTAACGGGGATGAAGCGTTTATTCGAGCAAATGGTCTTGTAATATTTCTTTCTTCGACGTGGCAATTCCTCGTTTCAGTGGAAATTTAACAGGACGTTTGATCGATAATGTAATTTCGCTAGATCGCTAACAAAACGCGAGAAGAGCATTCCAAAGAGCAAAAATTCCCTCCAGAAGCTTCGTATCACGTATCTCTAGCCGCTCAATTATACCGCTCGAATTTATTAAACTCACTCGATCGCACTGAAAAGCCACGCGATTATTGGATCGGTTCTAACTCGCGGAACACGTACCAGGATTAATCCTATCGTCGGACTTAATAACGCAATTAGCGTCAAGCCTACTATCGATGCAATCAGCGAAACACTCGCGGAATAGGCGAACCGACAAGGGAACATCGTCAACCTGCAAATTCAGAAAAGTTTGAAACTTTAGGCAATATATATAGAGAGAGGATACGCAGGGGCATATCGCGCAATTTTTTTCTGCTACCCAAATTCACTCTAAGGGGGTGCGATTAACCCCTGAACATTCGGTTGGTTTCCAATTTTGCGTTACGACTCGCTATGACACCGATAAGTTTTCTGCCGAACGATAATTCTGATCGAAAGAGGTTACTTTCGTCTGATCTCCAAACCAAATATCGGTGATCTGAAAATCTCGTAAAAAAAGGATCACCAAAAAGAATAAAAGAAAAACTACATATTACTATTACCAAAAGGTGCTTTCTGAGCTGCCTGTATATCCTCTGTACAAGTTAGGCCAAAGTTTCGCCATCTTCTGAACTGGCGGATTTGGGCATCTTGCCTTGTGACTATCGAACGTCGTACTGACCTGCTGTTGCTGATGATAATAATGATGAGTGGGCGTGTGGCGGCTCATGCATTTGCTGCTGACCAGTTCCAGGAGGCTCTGCCTGGAAGGTATAGCACCCCTGGAAACGTTGTCCGCGCTCTTCGTGTCCTCTTCCTTCTCTCTTCTGATCCCAGTCTTGCCATCCAGCATCCTCCCTTGTTTGTCGTCGCGGAGTTTCTCGCCGCCGCAGCTCAAGGCGGAAGCGGAACCACCGCTGTACCGATCTCTTCCTCCGCCGCCACTCCCTGTGATTATGCCTGTAACAAAAGGGAAATCGCTTGATTCTCGTCTCCCTCGTTCCCCTTCCTAGCCGCCGTCTTTCTTCTCTCTACCACTTTCCTTCCGTCTTATCGCTTCTTTCTCGCTTTTCTTTCGAAGAGCGTCGCTAACGAGCAAAAACGCGTTGAGGGCTGTCGATTAGAATCGACTGAGCGGCTATCGATCGCATATCGCGTACAAAGTGTCGCCAAACATCGTATAACTGTGCCGAGATCGATGTCGGGCATTGGATTTCCCGGTTTCACGGACAGGCTAATAATTAGCAGGGTTCAGGGAATGAAACACCACGACCGGTTTATAACTGCGCTGATGGAGGCCCAAGCCATGGCCAGCGATCGTCAGTTTTCTATTATATTTTTCGAAGAACGGGAATATTCGATTCGTCGAGTGGAAATATTCCTTTTACCCCGTTTTCTTTTTTTTTTGTTATTGGATTGTTTATTTCGAGCTAGCTTCGGGCGTTAATTAGCGATCGAAAAAGTATTTTTCAAATATCCAGGTTAACAATTTCCTGTCTTTTCGTATTTAGGTGGAGCAACGAAAATTACGAATTCCAGTGAATCAGCAAAATTGACAGAATCGGTAACAATCATCAAGAAACACGTTACACCGTCTTAGAAATAAAAAGATATGCAAACGCGATTCGCTTTCTACTCGAAGTGTAAAGGTAATTGCACGATTTCAGAGACGTTCAGTTGAAACTACGTTGTGACAATAAATTACAAGTTCTCGTCCAAATATCTCTACGTAGGGAACATGTATTTTGCCTGAACAAGTTATCTACACGTGTCAGGGTATCAAGGTGCAATCGACAAGAAGATAAACGTAAAAGGGTACAATGATATTCGTTCGAAGGAATCGGTGTGGAACAAGCAAATACGCAAGAACTGTAACTGAACTAGATAAGAACTTACGACGTATCCTCGTGTCGCTATCAGAAATAAAATTCAAAATATCGAGCGTGTTCGATACGAAAGAGAAAAGCCAACAATGCGGACCAGCGTTTCTGGTAAATGCAAGCTACGGAAACTCTAGAGACGCGTTATAAAGCCTTGGCGCAGTAGACGAGCAATTCGCGAGTACGACCATCGTTTCCCCTTGGGCCTGGTACTTCAGTTGACCTACAGCTCTACCTTGCTAACCTTCTACATAGTTATCAAAGTGGACAGGCTGTTCGGGATCCTACGGAAACCATCTAAGTCGCTTGCAGACGTGTCATCGCCTGTATCTCGAGATTGCTTATAAACTGGTACAGCGGCGAGATTCCAATCATATTCTAACTAAATAGATTCGATACAGACTTGCACCGTACAAGCAACAGGCGATCTTGTTCGAGTCGGTAGCCCAATCTCCGACAACAAATTTTCCTTTACGAAAGTATTTCAGGAAAATTAAATCATGTTCTGTAAATGTGTTAAATTGTACTGCAGTTTCTTCAATTCAAATGTGAATTATCTGTCGTCAAAGGATCGTTTCAAATTAAATTTCTTGGATTTAGCGATTAATGTTCTATTTGTGTATTTATTTCACGTATCTTTTTATGTACGTAACCGAGGTCGCGAATGGAAAAGGTTCAAGAAACGATGTTGGATATATGTTTACGCTAGACTTGGACAAACCTTATTTGAAAGAAAGATAAACAATACAAATTTTGGAGAATGAGTCATATTAACTAATCCTATTTTCTGTGAAGATCAAATAATTTTCCATTTTGATTAACTTTATCGAATAAAGCAACAAATAATTTGGAGCTCGGTATTAATTTCAATGTTAAATATTACGTACCACTTGAGCTACAAGCAATACACCTGAATTACCATCTTATAATATTTACTTCAATTAATTAAATTCCAGTAATATACAAGGTGTATCTGACACGAGATACATTGTAAAGATAATTAGTATTTGCAACGTAACTTACGATATACGATACAAAATAATATTAATAAAGTTAGAAATTATTCTGGATATTATTTCTGGACACATTTAATTAAATAAAAAATGCAAAGTTAAATAAAAAGATATTTAATTTACTAGGGTATTAATATCTATCTGTTTGACCAATCGAAAAAAAAAAAAAAACGTATGTAGCTTTAGCGTTGGTCAATTTTTTTGAAAGTCTTTGTCCATGTTTAATCGCTATCCACCAAAAATTTTATCAGAATGTTTGTTCTGAATGGCGTTCCAGTTTTCGTATTGACATTCGACACGTTTTTACAGGAACCAACTTTTACACGACTAAAACAATTGACAATGTTTCTCTTTGGCATGCTGGTAGAGGAAGGATCAAGCTTCACAGTGGAGACACGTAACTGTCTACTTACTTTCTCGCAACTTTGATGGAAATAGGATTATTCTCGAAACTTTATCGTCACACCTCGTATATGAAACTTTATACAAGTTTCCGGTACCGACATACCTCAGCTATTAGCTGTAAGTTTTGTTCGTTTGTGACGCGAGTTAGCAAGAATTTACAAGTCAATATCGTAAACAAATTATTACAAAATAATTGCTCTTTAGTAGAGATGTATTATCTATTTAATATTTAGATATCTGAAGTAAATATTATTCTAGATAGTATTAAACAAAATTCAAAGCATACACAAAACACATACGAAGTAATGAAACTAAATTCGAAGCTTCTTTTATTTCGTGAATAGCCGCAAGAAACTTTCGCAAATTTTTAATGGGCTTTGTTAACAGACGTTAAAAATTCAGAATTAGATACAGCTATACTAAAATTGATCGTAGCAGGGGGAATTGTAACAAATGTTTGCAACGAAAATTCGAGTGTGCTACAGAGAATGTTTCGACGAAACGAAAAAATATTGGAACCAAGTCCTACGCAATCTATAGCCTCCTCTCTATCCCGAGCTATGTATCAGATGGTAGCGTAGACGGCAAAAAAGGAAAGCAAAGACCGTGTTCAAATTGAAATTTTACAGCAAGCATTTGAAGCTTCGATTTCGTTGGCACGTTTTATGGCCAGTATCGTCTAATGAAAAGAAAAAAAAGAAAGGAGGAAAGAAATCGTGATTTTATGTGCGACATGTGTGCATAAATGCGAGCTGAGATACACGATTGAAGCATAAAATTTTGTAGCGACGGAAACTTTCTATAAAGGATTATAGATCATCACAAAAAAAGCTGAAAATTAAATTCTGAAACATCCGTGTATTCCTTTTTCTTCCAGTTTAAAATTACGATCTCGACACGCTCAAAACGATGCTATTACATAGTTGTATTTAAAATGTACATAAAATACACAAAGACGTACGAAGATACGTAAAAAGATTCGTAATACGTCGAGTATACTCGTCGAGCATTTGCTACACGAGAGGAATATCTGTTTAGGAACTAATTTATCATCCATTTGGCAAAGTTCATGAAAATATGGAATTTTTTGGGTTGGCAACTAAGGAAATGCGAATTTTGTCAATACAAACTAATGACAAAATCCGCATTCCTTAGTTGCGAAATCATTAAACATACTAAATTTTACAAGCCTGCAATCGAATCGTGTATTCAATTGCAAGAGGATTGAAATTTATTGAAAAATATTGACCTATATATCGATATCCATAGAATTTAGTTAATCACTACAGTAAATTCTGTCTATAAATTGTGCATCTGCATCGCCGTATATGTTATTATACTATATCATATTATATTACATTATTACATCGCTCGGCAATGTGCGTGTAAAATAATAACAGATGTACAGAATGAATTAAAAATATATGTTATACATAATTTCCTTTGCGTTGAATCACAGCGCAAACACTCGCATACGCAGTTATAAACAAGGTTTATACAGAAGTTTTTTATTTCGATTCGCAATGTTTAATATGTAGAGAGAGAGAGAGAGAGACGAGGAGATCGATGGCTGATGGATGTAAAGAGATCTTCAAACGGCAAACGTGTCGGCAATGTTTGTGTTTTTGGCTGTGTCACAGATACACAAAACGAGCAGGATTCGATGTCCACCTAGTATTGACAGTTTTTTGCGAATGTCTCGAAAAACTAGGTCGACCGATGGTGTTATACGTGTGTGAAATAGTTATTTAGGATCATGTCCTCGATAACATATTCCAAAATTATCGAATCGACGAGAACAAATATTTGTTATTTATTTAAACATATATTGTATACGAAGTAACTGAACATCGCGTTATTATCAGTATGCAAATCGATTTAGCAAATAAAATCTTACATAAGGGAAAAATAATGTAGTCTAACCAATATTATTCGTACTTTGGGTGGAAAAAATCCTAAATATAATATTCTATTCGATACGTACTTATAGTAAATATAGCTCTCGACCAAAAATAATTATGTTACCGAGGTAAAAGGTTCGCGTACAACATTTATTTGGGGGACGCAAAATCATCGACTTTTCTTATCTGGAATCTTGTAGTTTCCGACGTGTAAAATCCGAAAATGCAAGTTTTAAGGTGTTGAATTTACTGGTTCAAAAGTTATGCGTATATAAAGTCGACCATTTTTAGCCAATATGGCGTCAAAGTGGCCTACTAAATACGTTAGAAATGTTGAATTTTATATACACAGAACTTTCCAACCAGTGGACCCAGTATCATAAAACTTGATTTTTACGTCGAAACACGTTGAAAATTACAAGATTGCAAAAAAGAAATAGCGTAATTCTGCGTCCACTAGGAAGGGTGAACCAACGGATAATATGTTAAAAGTTATGCCCAGCCGCAAGACGGGAAGAAGAACGCGGAGTAACAAAACGAGCTTCTACTAGAATTTTCTCTTACAAAGAATAATGTATCCCACCTTGTCTTTCTCCTTTATTGTCCTATCGGCTCTCCAAAGATTCTCACCAGCCTCTGTTGTCCGACAAGGACTACGTACGTTATGCCCGCGCATAACGTTCTTGCTTCCGACGCCATGTTGGTCTTCTAGACTCTTCCTTGGCGAACGCCCAGATCCGTTTGTATGGCAGCGATTTAAACTCGGATTTTCGCTTACGAACATCTTGGACGACGTATAAAGACAGTATATTAAACTGTATTCCGTATAAGCACAAACGCGAAGAAACGATAAAGTTTCTCCGTTCGTCGTATCGTAAACACGTGTGTCTGCCAATCGATCGAAATACGAACTGACCTTCTTCACCCCGTACAAGTCGCACGTACAGCAATATCCCCACCCCGCGCCGCAACGCTCCATCGACCGTGCTATCGATTATCGATATCGCGGCGACATCGGTGCTATTGCGCACTTCGATCGCGCAGGCGGGTTCCCGGCGTTTCCGAATTCCTATGATTGTTCTCGACGATGTTTGTAGATTATTGTAGATTATTGTATATTATTCAATTGCGTTAACGTTAAACAATTCTATTTTCTTAATTTTTTCGTACTTGTGTAACATTTACTTTGTTTCTTTTATCTTTACCCACTGTATACGATAGCAAAATTTGTATGGAAGTTAAGAAACCTCCTATACATATGTTAAAAATATTCTTACACTTTCATAGTTTAGTGAAAGAGCTGTAAATGAACGTCGAATGAAACGTTTTATATTACCGAGGTTTTTAATCTTCATCGAATAATATTCCATATGTAATTGTTATGGTAATTACATTAATATAGTTTTTAGTCTTCCTTAAATAATATTCCACGTATAATTATTATAGTAAAATGTGCAGTAAAAGGTATATGCCTATATCTTCAACGAAACGTTACAAAGCATTTGCCTGCTTTCAACGCGAAAACAATGAATGTCTTGAGCACCAATATTGTTTTGCATTCATAAAGCTTTGTGAATAGTAAATTGTTACTTCACAGGGAATACATTTACCGTGTGATACAAAATCGGCGAGATACACAGTAGCAAGTGAGGGAAGCTCAACACAAAGCGTTCAAATATTTTTGTAATTCTTGCTTTCTGAATTATTTATCTTGCTATTTCCCTGAATGTAGATATTATTATTGTTGGTAGCATTCAACGACCGTGTAAAAGACCACGTATCTATACTTATAAGATAAAATTTCTCGAATTACCTACTATCCTAAATTACTATACTATACTATATAAAAAGAAATATTTTAAACAAAAGTCAAAAGCAAGGGTAGAGACAAACCGTGCACGAATTGTTTTGTTCGATTGTTTCTCGTATCAAATAAAACTAATCCAGACAATTGCAGGTAATAATGATCAAAATACACTGTTACCACTGCATTCTGCGGCATTCACTTTCGGTCTAGGATGTCGATTCACGACATCCCATGGAAGCCTTATAATTCGTATCAAAGCGGGATTCTGGCGTCGTATTGATCGATGTCTGATGAAACAGCGATTCGAAACACACAGCGAAGGAAAAAGGAAAGCGACAGAATTCTCCGAGCTAACTGACTGTTGACTATCCGAAAGCGAGAAGCCGACTAATTGGACCGACGAGAACGTTTGAACTCCAGCACTTGGTGAACCAATTATTTGTTGAACTTCGAATTGTTTGTCATCGGAAAGGAAATACAATTGGTCGATAATTCCTCCAAGAATCGGGCCCTAGAATTTACTATCCTATCGAACGTGGTCTCCAATTCATCGCTTTATCTCGCCTATTATTTGTGATTTTCGCAGCACTGTTTGAAAGTTGAAGTTTGATGAAGATTCGCTGCTTGGTTCATCGTTTCGTATGCTTTATCGCTTTAAGCTGTAATAACATTCGTTTCATGTACCCGACGAGTTACAAGGAGATTGCAAAGAAAAATTTGCAAAGAGATTTTTGTAATGAGTTTGATTTGAATTTGATTAAATGAATTTGATTAGATGAATTTGACAGGAGAACGAGATTAGAAAATTGTTTAATTAATTATCCAATTAATTCATAGCGCAAGAAGTCATCTGTTTCCTGAAATTTGCTATTTATCGAAATATAACGATTTCCTTTTTATACCTACTTATTACACACAGAACAGATGTAAATATATTTTCAATTTTGTGCAATAATTTGTTTCCAACGAGTTTGGAACGAGTTCCGCGAAGTTTCCGCGAAATCCTGTATAAATGCCGTATCATTTTGCGACGTACGATCAATGCATTTAAATTCACTTCTGCCTGATAAGTAGAGAAGTCAATAATTTGACAGACGTTCTCTATCTACTTAGTAGACAGCTACTGCTTCACGATGCAATATGAATTAATTAAAATTAAATTAACGGATTTCTTTCAGAAGATAAGTGAAGTTTAATAGCTGTATATGTAATAACATTTATATATATATATATACACGTACTATAGTTGCCACATTATTACAGAAGCTATTTCAATTTACCGATAAGTAATTTCCCGACAGCTGTCCCTCCATGCTATTCCGTTCCATTTTCGTCAGTACATTTTTTAATCGCAAAACCTCAACGTATCAGGAAATACCACGCGTGAAAGCATACAATTTCGCACGATATTAACAATCTGCCAAATACAATAATTTAAATACGCTGCAGTCGGAGGCATCAAATTTTGACAACACGCAGCTAAAGAAACTTATAGCGGTTGCATAGCAAAGACTCTCTTAATTCTTTGCGCGATGCTGTTTCAGACACCGCGTATGGCAATAGCCGGTTAAACAATGAAATTCTAAACAGAACAATAGGGATCGTAACAGCCACGATCATTTTCCAGTTCTTGACTTCTATCCTGCGGCGAGACGCGTCCTTTATACGCGTTATCTAGAAATGAAACCAGATCTCAGTGCATCGCTCGTAACCTTTTAATTTACGGCTTCCATTTATTACCGCTAAACGATCCATCCCACCTTTCTCATGCACGATATTTCCGAAGCCAAGTTCCTTTTATGGGATACGTCGTAACTGCGACATCGAACGCCGCTGTCTTAGGAAATACCAACGTTTATTATAGGCGTTGCGCGGTATCGATAAAAGTTTACGGGAAGATCACGGCGTAGAAACGATCCTGTCCCTCATCCTCCGTTAAACATCGAAGAACAGAGTTGGACAAATTTTATTCCAAGTTGAAGCAAGAGATAACTATCCGAAATAATTTATATCGCGCCATTATTTTCGATATCGTTACGGGTTTATATGCGAGAGGCGGACAACATCCACTCGTCTCAAATAACAGCAATTATTTCCTTATTTCTCAATGAAAAATTTGACGAAGGAAATAATAGCAAAGACAAGGCAATAAAGAGATATGTATGTCAATCTTTGAAATAATTATTTGAAGCATAATTACAAGGAACAAGTTAATTTGTTCCATAATTATCCCGAATAATTATCTTATATAATTATGGAATGACATAACGTGTCAGTTGAAACGATATCCTAAGTAATTTCATTCCGAAAGTGTTCCCCGGTCTCCAGATAATTACCAAGTAGAGTGACGTATTATATTCGCAATAATATTTTAAATAACCATATTCATAGCCAATATCGATAATCCGGGTCTTCGTCGGGCGACACAAAAATTGCTTTTAGAAATAATCGCGTACGTATCGTTTACTTATTTTTCATACCGATGAAATGTCGATGAAATCTAATCTGAAAATAATTTTTATGTCGCTCGAGACAGTTTAGGAGATTAAAGATTTAAGATGTTCAGACACCTTAAAGCTGGCTATACTGCAACAAAGTATTACGAGTTGGGTCGTCGATATTTGCCATTTCGTCAGCGCTTCATCGATCTTTCTAAAACCTGCGTATATTACACGCTGAATCTTGACGTAACTATTTGCAGTTTATCCGTGATTGGATCGCGTTTTCGATAGTCGAAGAATGCGTGGTAAGTTTGGTTAAAACCAACGACGTACGCTCGACGTCAGTCGCTCGCGTCGAAGATTCAAAAAGCCACGGTAGAAACGCGAAATTTGTCAGGCTCGAAAGACGCCAACAGCGTGTATCGAGTAGCTCTCGTCGGCTGAACTTCCGCAAAATATCTCTTGCCCTGTTCACTTCGCGGCAAGATATCTCGTTAACGCGTTTCAGAGCTCGTCCCGGTTCGATACGCCACGAACACCGTTCCACTTTGTGTATTTCCTCGACGTGATTCCTTCGGAAGCGCGGCAACTTTTCTAAAGGGTGTATTCACTTTCCAAGTTGTCCGATGAAAGTATCGTATTTCCAATATCCGGCTTTACGCGGACGCTCTTCATCCAGAGCCGTGAAACTTATTTTTCCGCCGACTTCGGTCGCTTTCCCCGGCCGAAAGGAACTTCTGCCGGTCCGAAGTCCGCGAAAGGGGCGAATTAATAGAATACAAGTTCGGACAGGATAACGTCCCCGCGACGAATAATAACCTGGCGAATGCAACGAGCGGTTCGCGTTCGAGTGGATCCACGGTGCGGCATCTGAACGAGCATTCGGCACGAGAATCAAAATTCCCTGGCCGCGTTCGCACGCTCCACGGCGCGGCGTTCCAACGACAAATGCCTGTAACGTGCAGTTTTCCTGAAATTCGATAGCGGGAGATGCCCAGGATACTTGGCGGAAGTCCCTTTATCGAATCTTTGTCAGTACGTTTGCTTGCTATTTTCTCCTGCTCGGTTCAAGTGTTTCGAATATTTGTTCGTTGGAAAAGTGAAGTAGTTAAGTCGATGATGTTGCACGACGAAGTAGTACATTCTGCGGTTTCCACTTCCTTTCCACTTCTTCTTCACTCGTCTCAGCGTCGTTGCGACTACGCCGCGTAACCTCCATCAACTTGGTAATATGTTTCTAGTAAAATACGTGCGCATCATAAACTTCCGCGGTACTAAAAACACGTGAAATTTTCAACCGAGTTGAAAACACAGGGATGTTGCCGCGATACGGCTTGAAAGCGTACGCCACGGTTAAAGTCGGTTTTCTACGCGACGGAAGCGAAGTATATCACGGATGCCACATCGATCGCGAGGTTCATTCGCTAGGAAAACGAGAAATTTGCGTGAAATTGCGTACTAAAAGAACCAGTCAGGAGTACACCGTAACATAGATGTACTCGCCGAGTTCATCCGTTTAGCATACTAACTTTGGTTAGCGCCGAGAAATACGCGCTTCTGTTCGCCCCAAGATGAATGAATATTAGAAAAAATTATCCTTGAAACTTTAACGCGCGGTTGAACGGCAAATGAGATCTAGTCGAGGAATAATTTAGGAATGGAAACGAGTTTATTAACGAGGTTGCTCAGAATATAAGAGGCAGGTACGTATTTAATAACTAGAATTTGTACTTTTGCTCCTACGATTTAAAGAAATGGAATCAATTTCGACTCGAGGTACGTATAGAGGGTGGCCCAAGAATCAGATGCCGCGAATTTTCAGGACTCGAGACTATTAGCTGGTGTTTCCTATCCGGAGAAGGTCGTCTCGCTGGATAATATTTCTGAGATGTGCACGCTGTTCCTCGTCGCCGATGGCGTCGCCGGGATTTCTCGCGCCAAAGGATTTCCCTCCTTCGACGTTCTCGTTCCAAGGATCCAACTCCGAGCGCCCACTTTATACTCAGAATTTATTTTAATGAATTTCACGATTCCCCTCTTAAACGTTATCTCCGACGAAATAAAACCAGCGCAGGCAAAGGTCTGGGAAAGGAAATTCGCCGGCAACGGCAAATGCATTTCCTGTCTGGCTTTTAAAGCGATCGATGTCCTCTGATTTCGCTGTAAGCGTTTTCAACTGCAAAAAGAAACGCACGAATCGCGGCTGATATTCGTCTCTTGGAAACGATCGGCGAGCGAGCCAGCAGCAGATCGACGACCGGTCGGATTAGCAAACTCCTAAACCGCGAAATTTACTCGTCGCCATCGCGAAACGCGTTTGTCCCTCATCCTCGAACCTTAGTTTGTTCGAATCAAACTTTCAAATTTACAAACATATATAGATGGAATTTCGTGAGGATATTTTGAAACTGGTGCAGGTTCATTTCCCGTAATCTCCAGAAATGCTTCGTATACGATTTCGTGCAAAAAGGGGGAGGCGAAATTTGCCACTCTGGATTTATCGTAACACGTTTCTAATAAAAATGCTTACACCAATTACGAAACACGAAACATATAAGGATACGATACGGTTTGTTGCAGCCTGTGAATTTTTATGCAAATTACAAATTACAGAACCGCAATTTATTATTTCGTACATCTTTTCATATTACATTGCATTCTGTAAAATTTCGCATACTTTCAAATATCTTAGAAACGCATAAAAATCCACAGTCTACCGCCTTGTTTTACGAAACACGGTGAATTTTCGAGTAAACTTCAAATTCAAATCGGGTGATGCGACGTTGGATACACAAGAAGTGGCTGGTGGGAGGAGACACAGTTAACAGCATTCGACTAAAGAGGTAGATTGCCTGGTATTAGGTGTTTTCGTGTCGGATTTGGCTGTGCGATATTTTGTAGTAGTAAATTAATTGTTACGTACTCGAGCGTCTACGCATTGGATAATAATTTGGTTGGCCAAGTACAGTTTCATACGTAGTCCAAATTCGATGAGCAGGGTCTGCAAATTACCAACGATACGATTAATCCAACAGAATTTGAAATTCATAAAGACGAACGTGGCGAGTAACGTCGAAAGAACAAACACGGAGATGGAATCGAATAAAATAAGGCGAATGTGGAAATTATTCAACGTAGGCGAGAATAATATCATACGCATCGATAAACGTGTCGCAATATTACCAGTAATTGTATCAATATGTCGTATTTTCCTGTTGCAAATAACACAACCTACAGACGATTCAGGAAAGTTTAACATATTCACATTGGCCGTACTTTATCCAACTTGCCGCTCACGCTAATTACGAGTATTCTACGTTAAAGTGGACAATGAAACGCGTAAACGTCCTACACCGAGCAACGTACGATCTGTGAATACGTAGATGTTTCATGCGCTTCTGTTACACCGCTTTCCCATTGTTACCGTACGTTTCCAACTTAATTGTAGAATTCTACGTCCTCGTTAGTATCAGGACACCTGCCACGCACGCAAGGTAACGATCGAACCAGGTTATTGGAGAAATAATTAGTCGTTTGGAGCGCTCAACTTCTAGGAATAGGATATCGTATCCCTCCGATCTAAACCTCGTTCCAGGGATTTCAGAAGAATGAAACAATCGGACAATTTAAATATTTCCCATCCTTCTCCAACTTATCTGTACGACGATGATTGACCGAAATCGCGGCACAAAGTTGAACATCGATAAATAGACCTCGTGGTGCACCGCACTTCGAAATTGATATCAATAAAGCTGCTATGGCCCAACTTATGCTAATCGTACAAACGCGTACACAACGTTTCGTTGATGCAAAAGTTATTCTAACAACAACTGTTCGCCAGTAGTAAACATCGATGTTAAACATCCGATATGAAAACGTATTTAGAGAACTAAAACAACGTATTCTACTTTATACTTATAACTTTACCCGCTTTGTCCCTTCCTCTCGCTAATCACGTTCATGAATTAAACGTCTATTTCGCGAGTTAGCGAGAGAGCAGAAACAAACAGAAACAACGGTAAATGTGATGAACGCGTCGCTCGCAACTGAAGTTTAGTTTCGATGGTGAAACAGACGAATAACAATACGGAGATACTAATCAGGAAATTGTAAAGCAGTTTGCTATCGGAAATTGTAATTCGCTGTTCTGTCATCAACGACGTAAATTTCACGCAACGGACCTTTATTAATCCGCTACCCAAACTTTTATTTAATTTCGCACGATTGGCCATACGATTATTCCGGCAAAGTTTTTCCTTCGATTAAAGTTGGAGAAAATCATTGAGAACGACGACCACTGCCTCGCTGGTTGGATCCTTCTCGCTTTACTTCAACCAGTCAGCTGTTTTCAACGATAGCATTTCGCTCGTCGCGAAGAAATGGCAATAGTACACTGGCAATTTGCCGCTTAAACTGCAATTTAATAATTGCAGAAAATTGCGCTAATAAAATGAAAAAATAGTTCCGTCGCAACTTGCCACGCATACGTTTGACGCTTTTCAAAGAGGTCGCAACAGTAAGTTGGTTAAAACGGCACAGACGCTACTTTTCCTGTCGGCCCTAACGTAATCGCTTTGCAGCCATAGGTTTTGTTCATCGAACAGGCAACCGACAGGTAAACATTGCACTTTGCACGTACGAAACCCCATCAACGTACGAGGCTGCAACTTTAATTAGGACAGAAATCGGTATATCCGTCGTGTAGGCGATTAACGTGCCATAAGCTCATCTTCAAGACCAACGGACGAACGTGTATGCGGATGACCGTAACGGATTCTGAAATTAGCCGCTTGGCTTGCTTTAATTAGAAGCCTTTGACGAACCCTACGCTGCACATACCTAAACGCTTAAGGGAACATCTCCTCTTGGAATGCGCGCCACGCGTGACACACATTGGCGAAAAAGTTTAGCAGCACAGCTGTTTAATCTACTACCCGTATAATTCGCATTTCGTTTTACTAGTTCCAACACATGCTGGTTAAGGGCGTAATGGACTACGTGTAAAACATTTGCAGCGATTTAGCTAAAAATATGTCAAACAGATCGTACGAGTAACGCGTGAAACCGCTAAGTTCGTTCGAGTGCTTCGTGTAAGAGAATCGTTCACAGTTCGACAATTTTCGAACCAACAGTTTCACCGATTGAACCGACGTCCAAACACCTATTTTCTAGAGTCCTGATTTTTTTTAATCGCGTCGTTGCTGCAGCGAACCAACGATACTCGAAGCTTCGCTCGTAGATGGTAAACAACGCAATCGCGTTCGTGCAATTATCATCAACGTGGCTTCAATGGGACAAACGCGGCTACTTGCTACGGTTACAACATCGTTAAACCAATTGACCGATTGTCCAGGTCTCCGGACAAATTCCAAAGACCCGAGGATAATATGAAGCTGGCGAATTGCGCTTCTGCTCTTGGAAAAAATTCAATGCGCTCCGTGTTCCTTCCAAAGACAGTCAGTGCTGGCTACCGTTTGAAGTTCTAAATTGAAAACTCGTGAAACGCGAAATACTTCATTTCCACACACACACAAAGAATAGAAAACGAAAAGAGAAACAAATGGAAAAAGACGAAGAAAAACGAAGACGTGCAAAGGTTCTTTGAAAACAAACTTTCATCATCCGTCGGTCAACCCTGTTGAACAGCTTAAATATCAAAGTGGGAAGAGTCAAAGCTCGTCGTGGAAACCGAGGGAATTTAGCTTTACGAGTCGGCGGAATCAATATCCACGAGGATCACGGCAGAGATGCTAAACGAAGTATATTTGCTAGACTGTATACGTCATAAACGTTATCATTATTGCCAGTAGTATAATCGTGTATTAAAGCCGTGGCGCAGTAGTAGTGCAGTCAACCGGACAGACAGACTCGGTAAAATGGCAAAATAAATGACGTTTCCGGTGAAATCCGTAGCCGACTGAACTCTGCGCGAACCTAGTTTCGCGCGATGCTAATAACACAGCAATTTTCTTCTCCCGCTGAGAAACGATCCTGGGGGCGAAGAACACCCTTGCAAAGAAATCTTCGCTCCTCGTGTAATCGCGAATATTTAAGGAAGTACGCGAGACGAAGGAAAAAAGTTCGATTAAAAGCCGCGGTCTTCTTTACGGTCTGTACGACGGATGCGATAAATTAAAAAAAATATATTCCTTTTTGAGAATTTATCCGCAGCGCTCATAATTTTTTGACGTTTCCTCTTCTACCGTCGCATGTATTTCGATTCCACCAAAAAAACCCCAGAGCGGTGTTTTCAGCCCTAGGGCTGTTTTTCAGCAGGAAAAGAAAATTGTTCGGCTATTGGTATCGCGCGAACTACGTTTGTTCGAAGCTTCGAATTTTTGGCGAATTTTCCGATTGCCGAATTTCCCTTGCGAATATAAATGTTTTACACTGGGAAAATATAATTCTACCGAGGAGAAATCAAAGATTCGTACAAATAGACGATCTATTCCCTATTCCATTTCTATTTCCCAACTTTTCCACTTGTTGTAGAATAAATACAAGTCAAACTATACGCAGTGTTCTTGAAAAGACGTTACCGATAGTTACGTCTAGGACTAACGAAGTTGAAAAAGGTTTGGGAGAATTGTTCGAGGAGATTAACAAGGTACCATGGTGCTATGTTTTTTTCGACACCATATTACACAGGAGCGTAGGAAATTGAGCATATAGAGACAAAGCCAATCTTAAGGCACGTGTTTTTCGTGCGATAAATCTACCGCAACAAAGTTGCACTTACACGTCAGATATGTCAATCGCATGGATTATGTCAATTGCAAGGATCGGTCCGCAAATTGAAAGTAAACGACAAAGTTTCGCGCAGTTTAGCAATTAGCTGCGTAAACCGTGATAATAGTTATCGCGGCCGCGTAATCGGCTTTGCGCCCCTGATTCGCTTGTGGTCACGTGAAATCGAATGAACCGGCCGTCAGTGAAACGGCCGAAAGACGAGAGCGCGGTTTAACTCAAGGACGAGCGTCGAATTTTCCGAAATCAACATCAAGTCTAATTAAACGTCGACGGATAAAGTTAGAAAATTGTTAAAGCTCGAGCTTTCGAGAATCGATTCGCATTTTTGACTCTCTGCGTAGTTCCGGAGTACAAGTTTCGTCGTTGTCTTTGCTCGAGCATCCGCGTGTGAAAAACAAAGATGAAAGCAGCATTCATCCGCCGTATTTCCGCAAAGTGAAACGGTATAAATTTGGCTTAAGTTTGGGGCGGTCGAAAGGACGCTATACGAGCGAGGGAAAATTGTGGGCAGAAAGGGAAGCTATGACTAAATTGCTTGCCAGCAATGAGTAAAGGAAAGCTACGACCAGGTGTTATCCCCCTTAAAACAATACGCTCTTCTAACCAACTTCCGACGTTGTTCGAATCACCTCGTACGCGTTTAACGCAAGACTCGAACGAAATCATCCTTTATACGTGCCTCTGCTCGCTACTAATTTACATTACCACTTACAGTGTCAACTGTTAGCACGAATAACACACCTACGCTGAACAGAAGCTCAAGACAGGAAACGTACAATTTCTATCGTAATACAGTGGAAGCCGTGCGATTCGAAAACCTCTGTGAGACTACAATTCCGTTCATTTGCCTACCGCTCCGCCGTGAAAACCTCTAGAAGACGAAATAAAATTTACTTTATCAGCTGGTGGGTCCAACTTGTATCGCCTTCGGCTCTGCAACTCCGAGCGTACTTACAGCTACGCCGCGTGTCGCAAGATGTGAGAGATCGATCGTTCGATATTGGCTCCTTTCTTCCAACTGTTACGATTGTCTCGAATAACATAAGACAACGCACAAGCCGGATCCTCGCCTCGTCGCCCTCCCATCCGCGTATCCATAGAAGCTTTGCCATCATTTTCCGTGTCTTTGATCGTCCCAAATTTAATTTGCGAATAAAACGAGTTCTAAGGGGAAGCTTAACGTACCAGCAGCTTGCGAAAACGTGAACGCAACTGCGTACGAAGCTTCTGTACGTCGTACATCAATTAAATGACAATACTAGCCATCGACTGGTGTACGCGATTTAAATTACGAGCGAGTGTCAATGTTTGGAACGTTTTAATCCGAGATGTGGCTATATTTCTTCTGAATTACCAATGGAAAATGTAAGGTAATTTTGTCAGCGTCACTCACGCTGTCACATAGCTAGAAGATTCCTGTAGCTCACTACGAATTCTTATTACGACGTCGTATTATATTTTCTAGTAGCACGGAGCGTGTCTTCAACGTCTTGCGTGAAATTACATACACAGGTTGTGTCTTCGAATTTCTGGCATATGTTTTATTTCAAGAAACCAAGAAAATTTAATGACAGAAAATAGGCTAAATTAATCTCTTTATATTTATGACACCGTAGCTATTATAATAAGCAACAAACGTATTTATGACGAAGCGTTCTAGGAAAAGAAGAAATGGCCAGAGATAAAAAAGAAGAAAAGAGAAGAGGAGCGAGAAGTAAAGGGCGCAACGGGGGACGTATAAATAATTCGGGCAGAGGCACAAACACTTTTCCTCGAATAAAGCATGACTGGAAACTTATTTAGCTGGAAACCCTGGGGTGTGCGTGGAATATCGATATTTGCAAGAGGAATCGTCCAGTCGAAAATTGATGGTCCTTTAAGCGATGACAAATGCTCAGGTCTCGAAATGGCCAGTCACGCAGAAGAAGATAGATCGCGATGATATCGTTTACGCCACTGCTGCTGGCGGCGTACTTAGCTAAGAAATCCCACCAACTATATTACCCTCTTTCTGAATTATGCTAATACGAAAATGGTCGATCGAGAATGTTATAGGATGGCTTAATTAAATTAATTAAATTAAAATTATCAAACCAAATCGCTGTGAAATTAAGGTATATAAAACTAAAACGTTGTAAAGTGTCGAAAAAGATGTATTACACCTTTCTATCAAGACGATATTCGAAATACAAATTCGAGAAACAACGAATGTTACCAGCACGTCCATTGGAAATTGCATCGGAGAAGCAAGCCGCGCATAGATCATAAAGCTTACTCGTTTAACTGCCAACGATTCCACTTTTAACTGCCAACGATTCCATTTCCCCCCCGATCTGCCCACTATCGGTGGAAAATTCATCGGTTTTTAAAGCTTAAAAAGAAAAAAAAAAAAAAAAGAAAAAAGGAAGAAGGGAAAGAAGGAAAGAGAAAGGGAGAAAAAGATCGTGGATGAGTGGTAATAAATCGCGTTCGTTCGGCTCGCCACGTGCCAAAGTAGTACAGAACTACGTTTCGCGCGTCCGAGAAATAGCGAGGTTGTTTTTTTATTCGATTTGCGAGGGAGGGGGGAGGAGTCTGGCAAGTTGTTCCAGTCGACGGAACATTAAATAATTTCGGAGGTGCGCAAACTTCTTGGACAAAGTTTCTTGTACACCGACAGCTCTCATTAAAATGGGCAACCTTCGCTCTCCACATTATTTTTCCTGTTGACGCGTTACTACATACGTATGCGTCGAGCTGTTTTTCCACAAATACGATCACTCGGCGAAAATACTCGTGTGCCTGAGCTTTTGGTATTAATAATAATAACAACAACAACAGACAATAACTAGACCGTAGGTTTTTAGAAAAATTCATAGCTCCGAGAACATGGTTGACAAAGTAGAAAATTGGTCTCAGCTGTCAGGTAAAATACTAAGCGCTGTACTTTGGATATTTCGCATATTTTACACTTTAAAATTTCTTACCAACGTTTGGATAAAGAGGCCCCACCGTATATTGTTTCGTTCTACTCCATAGTACAATACGCGTCGAATAAGCTGAGCCATAAATCCACTCGATACATCTAGCCCTATAGGCGCGCGTTTATACAGCTACGCATTTGTCATGGTATTTGACTTTGACCAGTCGCCAGTGGTTTTAACCGGTGTCCAATGCAACGGATGGCCCATTACCTCGATAGGCCAATTCCAGGCAAACGAGTAAATTACATGGCAAAACGTTTCTCCATCGCTTCGATACAACGTTCGAGCGCGGGACGATGCCCGAAGGGATATGATAATCCAAATGGTGGCACAGTCGTAGGATCTATGAATCTATGGACAGTTCCGTGTAATTTTCGGCTTACGAGTCCCCTGAGTTTTTTCGAAGCCGAGCGAGCGCGACGCTTTAGTCACTCTATTGCAACTTCATTAATCCAAGTAGACGCTTCTTTTCTCTTCCTTCTTCCGTTCCCTTCTTATACAGCAGCGACTTTTCTTGCTAATTCCAGAGCCACGAGGATCGTTCGTGAATTTATGGAAAATTATTGAACACGTAAAAATGCACAGAGCCAACTATCGGTGCGTATCTACCATGAAATTTTGGCAGCACAGAGATCAAGTCAGAGAACGTATGTACCTATTTGTGTGAAAGAGTTGGTCAGGCAAGGGTTTGGGAGAAAGGTGTTTGGTGTTCATCTCTATGGTGACACGAGGGTCACCACACTGTATATATTTGCTAGACACCGTGTGCTTCGAATTTGCCTGTTGACTATATGCATCTTGGATGCTTCTTAGGTGCACGTAGCAGCCTCAGAGCGTATCTCAAACTTTCGATCGTGATTTTGGACTTCAGACAGAATGTGCGCGATTTTTCGACTACGCGAGATCCGTGCGTCTCTAATTCGGCATTGTTCGAGGATCGACCGCGTTCGGAGAATTTCCCGAGCGGAACACACTATCACTGACAAACAATTCCACTCGTGGGACGAATCACAGACGTTCCGCACACCACACGCTGCGTCACGCGTTAATTAGCTAGCCAAACAGAGACTCAAAGGCGGCCCGCGAATCACAGCCCAGTCCATCTACATCGGCATAAAACGCGGGTAAACGGGAGTCTGGAGAGCCGCCGCGTTGGCAACGGACGTTTGCATTCACAACGAAGGGAATTCGGCTGTCCGTTGAGAATCAGGGAAATGCGTTTGGATGAGCACTTTTTTACCAGCGCGTGGATTATGAATGCGGCGGCAGGCAGGTACGTTTCGCTCGCGAATCTAGCGGCAATACGATGCAGGCAAATATTTATACGCGGCAACGTTGACACTGAGAACGCCGGAGAGACGGCCAGGCGACACAAGGGAACGCGAGAGCGCACTGCGTGTCAATAGCGTCAGAGAGAGGCCGCACGCGCGACGCTTTGAGCACGCCGAGCTTTGTACCTCCGCGATTTGTTTAACCAACGCCCTAACACGCGCATCCATGTGGCAGACACACCTGCGTACATGCACACGCTGCCTGCTCCATGAACTCGCACGATTACGAGGCAATATCGCGTCGCGGTGATTCTGTGTCTCCGGATTCGGTGTAATTCCGTCGAATTCGATCGTCGCTGGGGAAGCGGTCGTTTCTACAGCGAGAGTATCCCAGAACAGTCCCGGCAACTTCTTACGTACAGCCTGAGCACAGCCACGGGTATTCGGACGCTCAAAATTACTGAAATCGTTGCCTGATAAAACCGTCTAGTCCCATTGTGGCTCCTAACTTGGCATCGGATGACCGTACACGTCAGCGTTTCTACTTCCACCCGTTGTTTCACGCGACATGTTCGTTCGTCGTCGAAGGAAGCGCTGAGAAGTCAACCACGAGAGACTCGCGTTTTCGTAGCGTAAGAAGCATGGCAGGCTAACGAATGAAAAGCGCGACGAATTCGTTAAGACGACGGTGAGGATGGTGTTTGTCTCCTGGGACACGGGTTAGCACGACGCCGGTGTACGTGGAGTTGCCAGCTATTAGGGGCGATAGCAAAATCTCAGCAACGCCTAGCAAACCTCGTCATACCACCGTTTCGCAAATCGATTAAGCGCGAAGTATCTACAACACCGAAATTACTCGAATAACCGTTCTACGACGGAATATATGAAATATAAAAGAGCATTTAAATATCCAGTTCTCTGCGATAACAACCCTAGAACATAACACGTAACAATTCCCTGATTACCGATAACCCCTGGACATTTCCCCCAAAATTTCCCTCCATTGCTGAACGATTAACGTTCACCCATTTCTGGTTCTGGTAGTTGACGGCAACTTATAGTTTGGCGATAAATTAGCCCGGAACCAATAGGCGCGGTACAGAAACTCGCATAACGTTAATTAAAGGGAAAAGAAGATATACCGACCCTGGGACACTGTTGAAATTACCACGTTGGACAATGCCGAGCATCGAAATCAGCCTGGAGATTTCGGTTTACGCAAAACCAGACAAAAGCCCGATGCGTTCACCGCTCTGACTAATGAGACACTTAATACGTAGCAAGACCACACTGCCACTTACACTGGCGCTTCTAAAAACGAAATAGATGTTGGGTATGCACTACCAGGATCAGACTCGCGAGATGCATCAATCTTCGCGGCAGAGATTATGGTAATTAAACATGCACGAATTGCAGCTAAAGAGAAATGCCACTGTAATGCATTAATTCTGTCTGGATCCAAAAGTGCACTACTAGCCATTAACGACAAAATGTCCAATAGGGACACTGTTCTCCGAGCATTAGAAATTCATATAGAACTTGTTCGCAAAGAAGATATCATTGTACAGTACGCATTATGGATCCTCTGCCCTACGTTGGAATCGCGCAGAATGGAAAAGCCGACCGAGTAGTCAAAGAAGTTGTAATAGATCTATCTCCAGACACGTGTACAAATCATCGCTAAGAAGATTTAGCCAATCTCGTAATGAAGATCCTGAAGGCGAAACGAGAGGCACAATGGAGCAACTTTGGATACACTCTTCCTACATCAGGATTTTGATTTCCCTGTTACCAAATTAACCAGAGGAGAACTAGCCACGACGAGTAACCTTTCAGGCTAAGTAATAATTAACGAGAGAAGAATAAGTAATAATTTAAAGTAGATAGATAGCTTCTTCAGGTGTCTTTTTGATTAACTTGAAACGTAGAAATGCTGCGTAATCCTATTATACGTTATCAATGGTACAGATTATGGTCAGGTAATTCCATCTAACTTAATCTTTGCCGGAGAATCAATCGACACAGGGCAGCATCGATTATTGACGCTACCTAGCAAAGTTATGCAAGAAGTTTGCGTGTTCGTGGTCGGCGAGGGCAGTTCGCGTGACGATGATCGGAGTTTCTGATCGATTCGCTGATTTTGATATTAGTAGCGCTGCGTGCAAGCGTCAGTTTATCGAAGCTTGATCTGATTATACGCGATTGAATCTTCGGTTGATACAGGTAGCTATGTTCCGTTTATTAAGTCACAGGATATCATCGAATTTCAGTAACTGGCGATCTTGCGGTATTCACGCTCAGTACGATTACGAGTTTTGTAATTCACAGTAGCTCGATCACTAGCTTCGCGAGATCTAGCTCAGAATGTTGATCTCTTCTAAATCAACCGTTCCATCGAGTTGTTCCATAGAAGCAATTTCATTTTCAACGTTGAATACGATCTTTCAGTTAATCAGTCTCTGTACAAATTTCTCGCAATGATCGTTCGAAGACGTCTGATCTACGATACGCCTATGTGCACTGGCACCGGAAGAAATAATTTACTGTTAGTTTGTAACATCTACAGAACCCATACCATCGCTCTTTTCTCCTGTCGGATGCTCCACCTAGGTAACATGGCGTGATATAAACCGTGTTAACAACGAGGGCTAAAACCATTTATAACTATTCGCTCCATACATTTTGTGTACAATACCGAGTTTATCTTTGCCGCTTTGTTTGTCTGCTACTGTTTGACCAAGCAAAACTGAAGCCACTAACGCGTCACGACCAAGCAGATAAGCAACATCCAGGCGGCAGCACGTAGAATTTTCAATTAAGATACACCTCTTCGCTTCCCTTCATTGACTCAAGCCATTGTTTACTAGATATTCCTTCAATTTTTATTCCATTTATTTATCACTCAAAGCACTCGATTTCTTTTAATTTTATTTCATTGGAATCTCAGTTCATACGACCAATTGTTAAGATTCGAGCAGAGATATGACTGAAGAGATTACACGTTCGTCGGAGGATTTTGCGAATGTTTAGAAAGGAACGACGCCGCGACGTGGAATTCTTCAAGCAAACTTTTAAATCGTCCTATCATTAATAATCGCGTAATCCAGGGGGAACTAGGCGATTTATCCTGAATCGTAAAAAATCACTGTTTCCTTCCGTGATATAAATTGAGCACGTATCTCATATTCTTATTGTTGGAAGAATGGTACGGTGTAGCGGACTCGATTTATTTTGCGGTCAACGACGCACGGTGCCCGGTCCCTTTAAATTCGTATAATCGATAAAATCAATTACATAGGTACAACGTATTAGGCGAATACTTCCTATTACACGTTGCTCGTGAATATATGAATTCGGTATAAAATGCGAAATCTCTCCTTCGTTAAATCGTATAATTTATCAACATTTCTCTATTTTCTCGCCTAATGAAATAATCTCTCTTTATTAACAAGAATAGTAGAGGTCGTGTATCAGTAAGACTCTTCTCTGGAGAAATAACGTGTATTTTAAAATTACACGAGCGTCTCCTCAAAAGACTTTCAACCTCCTTCTTTCAGAAAGCTCAAAGTAAAACGATCGTACATGTCATTCTAGCGGATATTAATTCTTGCGGGATTTCTTTAAAGACTTTTCGTTCGTGTTGATATAAAAAGGTGCGGCTACCGAGAACACAAAATTTCGATGAAAAATTTAAAGCAACGTCAGCATTACTTTGTACAACCGAGAGATTACTGTCAGCGACATTTCCCAAGCTTCAAGTTACAGAGTAAACGAAATCCCAAAGCGGAGGAAATTTCAAAAAATCACACTTTGTGAAACGTATAAATTATCATTTTTCCAATCGTCTGATTCTCCTGTTTCACTTGAAACAGTAAAATATAACATAATACACAATAATGACAATTTATTTGTTCTTTAGTCCCGTAGCATGTGAAGAGAAGATGCTTGCATTTTCATTTATAATTTCTCACACTGTATTACATTCTGATATATAGCTCTTGTTACATCTTACATTCTTATTTATTACGTTTTATACTGTTAACATAATCGAAGATGCTTTTCCTTTTTCTTCTCGCGCGTTACGTTATTGATACTGGACTTGGCACGTACTGCTACAACAAGCTGCAAGGTTTTTCGTAATTGAAAAACAGGTAAAAGAAAAGTCCGACCTGCACTCTCTGATTTGTCAATTCACGAATATCATTAGTTGCATCGTCGATTAATATAATCCACGTTATCGCTTGACATAAATATGATCGCGCAAGATATCCGAGGTACGTTTCACCGGCATCCAATTTTTACAGATTACGCAGCAATTTTGTTGCACAAGGACGAAAACACATGCATGCAAATTTTTAATCGCCTGCGTACGTGTAACAAAGAGCCAGCCACTCTACGCGCACCATATATCCATCCGTATAGCGTGTAAAAAATTATGGAAGCGTGAGAGATATTCTCGCATCGGTTGTTCTATTCGAACATAAATTTCGTAATCGTATAACAAGCTTTCACCGGAGCCAGTGCGGCGTTCGAAAACTGTTACTAAAATGTTACACCGATAGCCGACACACCACTGTTCGAATCATCAGGCTCGATGATCCGAAAGGAGCAAGAGCAGAAAGCATCAGGCGACAACGAGAATTCACATCGTTTATTCGTTCTCTTCAGCAATCGTGAATATCAATTAACGAAACCTCTGCAAGTTATCGCGCTCCGTAGCTCATCGATTAATTCGCGTAATGGCTCTGTCGTGTATCGCAAAATCGCCACGCCATCGCCGCCCCATTTTTCTTCCTCGTTGGTCAGATCCTCGACCGAAGGAAGTCGACTCTCGTGGATCATCTCCGGTGATACGAATATTGCAAGGTAACTCGCCAGAAACAATTTGGCACGTTGGCCAAAGGATATCATTAATTACTTATATCGTATCTAATCGTTTCTTTTTCTAGGTATTTAGTATTTAGTTGAGTACTTATTTTCCATTTCTGAATATTTAACGCTTTCGTAAGCTGATTTCCACAGAGAACTAATCATGTTGCAAAAATGCCTTCGAAATGCTATCTGACAATTAATGTAATATCATTACAGAAGACAAACGTATGGGGGATTTTTTATGGTAGAGAGAATAGGAACGAATGTCCTATTGATTTTAAAAAACCTTGTTCTATAAATGTTCGATCCGTCTGATTTATTTCGCTTCTGTGCTTATTAAAAATTCACATCGTTTCGGCCACAGTCTAAATCAAAAAAGTTATTCGCGTCGGAATAATATGACAATTTATAGGTGATCCCGATTCGACTGAAAATCAGGCGTGGGAGTATCTCTGGGATGACAAACAATTTTATTAAAACCAACGGCGATCGATGACGTGTAAAAGTAACCAACCGCTCTGGCCATCGTATTTCAGTACGAGATATTTGCAGTTGAAACGATCGAAAATTGGAAATCAATTAGAATTTCGCGATTAAAAGTCGACTTACTTGCGGCAGCAACACGCCGCGTAAAATGCCCATTTCAACGAAATTTGCGCGCCGCGTAGTTCTCGAAAAAAATATTTCACGCGTATCTTTTTTACGTGCTGACATTCGCGCTGAAAGGGTCAAAACGGGCCGCGAAGTCAAGGGTTGGAAACATATTTCACGGAATATCTCGCAAACTATTAGTTTTTTCCAAAAAATGGCCGCGGTGTTAAAATTGCTGGCTTTTAAGCGAACGAGTTAGCTACAAAAATAAATATCCGAAAAAGGACTTATTTATTTTCAGAAAAATATAAGCGCAGAATAAACGTAGACAAATGGAAGTGTGGTAAAAGCGTGTTTTGAGATTCTAAAAGTCGACGATGTTATATCTAAGCTGAATAACGTCGAATACGAGTGCGTCCTTTTGTTTTCGAGAAAGATCAACCCAAAGCTTTAAACGCGCATCTCCCGAAACTACGTTTTCGAGCTTGCAGCCAGCAATTGAAATTTTTACGAATTATTTTGCCCAACATAATCTACAATTTCTCGATATCTACGATAGTTGCACTCGGTAAATGATCACTTTGTTTCGCTTAGAATGCGAACAACGAAGAAGCGAGTAAAGTTAACTCGGCCGAGGGGAACGTCTCCGCGAATTTCAATTTCGCAAAGGTATGTTATCGTTATCTATTTATGGCGATCAGGCAGATCGAAGAGTAACACGGTTCGGCGCGTTAAACAAGTGGAAATAAAGTTGGCCAAAGTTCCCGGCGGCCTGAGAGCCGCGTTACGCTCCTAACTTCGCCGGAGGTTGGCTCAGAAATTGTTGGCAAGCTTCGACCGCAAGGTGAGCTGTCAAAGGGAGGCGGGAATCTGCGAGCACGAGCCGTATTATTTGCTCGCACTTTCGTTTCGGATAATTAGGTAGCACGTACCATCTCCTGGGAATATTCGCTAATTGCCTGGCCAAGTTTTCTTCGATTTCGGCAGAACGAGGAGGGACAATTTTTCTGCTCGCCAACTTCCTCTGAAAGGTGGTTGCCGCGCGTTTAGCGCCAAGGGTCGATTTAAAGCGTCGCTTCTTCAACTTTTCCCATTCGCGACCCCATTCTGCTTGGAAAAACTTTACGCCTCGTTGTGTCCGTAAAATGACGCATCAAATAAAATACACGGACGAAGCGATGACCGATGATAAATCAAAGGAGATTAATTTTAAACGATTCTTCGCCGATGTTTATAATTTTACGTTAACGCGACGTACGTCGGGACATGGTCGACCTGTTACAGCGAGTTAATTTCCGATTATCACACGTTTTTGTATTGTTCGAGTATCTCGTGCTCATTACGTTTTATACCATTTACTTTGTTTTCTACTTGCTTCCGATTTTTCTTCCTGTATTTCCATTCGTTCGCTCCTGGCCCTCATATTTTCGTATTTCCCATCGTTCTCACTGTGCCCCTTTCCGCGTCGTTCTATCGCAAACGTTGGTCGAATAAAACACGCTCGCTAAATATCTCACAAATTACGTTCCACTAAAATGTTTCTATCCGACGTACAAATATCGCGATACGCATCGCAGCTTCTCGCCAAAAATTTCCTGGCTCGAATTAGTCGCGCGTTCGCCTAGAATTGGCCATCGTGCTCCGATCTGTCGTACATAGCCAGAAATTCTACGCCCGTCGCTCATTAGTTATTTGTTGCGTTCGCAAGTTTTAATTGGCGCGACTGTCCCTGTCGTGCAGCGCAATTTGACGAATACGCTAGCGACACAGTCATAGCTAATTGCTGCGAGCTATGGATTTTCCATGGGAACGGTGTTGATAAAATACAGGCTGGACAATGTGTAACTGATTAATTTCCAAGTGCCGCCATTCTGCCAACCATCTTTTGTCCCGCCTGAGCAATTGTTTCATGGGCGCATGGCAAAATAACCGTTGCACGGAGCGTTACGCGGTCGAGGAGCGAGCAGAAATTGTCCGAATATTTCATCCAACTAAAACGTCGATGGCGGTGGCTTCGCTCAAGATGCGTCGACGACATCGTCCGGCCAGGCAGATCGCTTCGTTCAATCGCGTCGCACTTCTTCGTACCAAGTTCTCTCGAAAGTACGTCGATAAGTCAAATACAATGAATCTTGTCGATGGATTTACTTTGACTTTGCTCGGTTCAAAAATTTCCATTGATTCTTCCTACGATTTTTTCGCTAATTGTCTGGAAGATGGATTACGAGATTACTAGGAGAAGGAGGATGAAACGTAACGAGTTAGGCGAGTTCCATCTCGTATTCGCACGTTTGGATCTATTTCCAACGACTTCCCATCAAAGGTTTTTCGGCAAAGTGACGACACACTTTTGCTTCCTCTTGCACGCTTCGCATGAGTTTTCAAAACCGTCCGGCTTTCAAGGCTCCCCTTCTTCATTTCTTTCTACTCTTCTTCTTTCGTTCGTGACGTTCTCGCTTTTAAAATTATCGTAACCGCCTTGAAACCACCGAAATAAAATTAAGACAAACCGCAAAGTGCGCGACTACTTTCGCTCAATCCTCTGCGCTTGCACGCCGAACCGCAAGCAAAAAGCCTTTGCAGTGAATTAGCCAAATAGGATGACAGAGTGGAACGATGCGTTACTTTGCCGAGGATCGAGCGTACCCTGTGTCTTTCACTTCAGCTGCAAGATAATTCTTCAGAGTCAAAGAATTTCCACGGCTGTTGAGGATTTCTTTTGGCTGCTCGCCTCGCCGGAACCTATTCCATTCTCCTTCGCATTAATTGTTCTTTCGACCGCGTTGTTGCTCTCGCGCTTCGCCTCCTTTCAGCTTCCTCGGTAAATGAAAATTTCGTTCCTTTACTAGCCGTACTTTGTCGTTCCGGCTTTCCCGGGAATAATCTCAGTTCGATCAACATCACGGACGTTCTCGGCTTTAGAAGCGTCTGTGAAACTCTTAGAAATCTCCGCGCAGAATGTGCTGCTGCGTTGCACGTGTTTATCGTCGGTGGCAAATTATTTAATTAACGAACAGAGGATAGGCTTTAAAAACGTGTTTTGTTAATGCGAACGATGAGAACGGATTGAACAGCGTGCTTTTGGAAACTAGAAGCTACCACAGAACAGCAACGAATGCTGCCAGCAAAAACTGATCTGACACTATGTCATGTATATGTGTGTGTGTGTGTACTCTAATGAAATAAAGAAACGAGAAATACATAGTAGAAATAATTGCAGACATAAAATAGCACAGATGGTACAGACGACGATAGCAGAAACAAAAATAAAATAAAAATGAATAGTACGCTTCCTAATATAATTAAGAACTCGATTATCAAGTATCGCCTACGAGAGCCAATTAAAAAATTCGCGGGACTACATGCAATTATCGGAGGTCCTTAAAAATAAAAGCAACATCTGACCGGAATACAAATCGAATGCAAGACACGATCCACGGTGCAGATAAAAACGAAGGAATTATCGCGTCGAACTATGCAGCGGCGAAAGATAACACAGCTATAAAAATAATGATTCACGAGCAACGATTCGCTAGGATGAAAGGATACTTTGAGATTTTAGCCGACGAAAACGGAGCAGGATCTCATGCCTGCCGGTCCTTGGCGATCTCTTCCTCGTTTCTTTGTACGATGCTAATTAGAAGCATGCTAATTAAAATTCTGGTACAAAGTTGCACGGTATGGGAAGTAATTTTCAAATGACTGCCGATTCTTTTTTAATTACTTATGGAAGTAAGCGTGGCATACAGTTTCGCTTTGCCACACGATCTCGCACGGGTTTCCTTTACGCCTTCCCTCTTTCTTTCTTCCTTCATTTTCCCAATAATTAATTACCTCGTAAACGATCGAGGCCGATCGAGCTGTACCGGAATCGAAGTATCAAACATCGGGCTTCCTTTCTCGTTCCTTCAACGAGCCAACCACGTACCTTTATCGTGCACCTTTTCATTCACACGTAAGTTATGTACGTACAAACGCAAGTGGCGATGTTACAGTTTCGCGAGAAATGGGTTAAAGCCGGTACCGAGTTTGCCAACGATTGTACGTTTCATATAAAAAGCGACAATTTCAGTTTATAAAAGCAATTCTTCAAATTTTCAACTGATCATCTGGCGTGCAAGGAGCTATTGTCCGGCCTGACAATCCTTCCAAGTTACCAAAGTTACAAAGTAGTTAGTCGGTTCTTTTCATCTTGTCGATCGCACAGCTCGTCAGTTGGTTCCCGATCTTATGGTCTGAGTTTACGGCGCTGGCACGCGTTTTCTACCGGTGCACTGCACGTGAAAGTCTTCATTTCTGACGTAGCACGGAGCTGTTGTTATTGTTATCTTTCCCAGAAGTTTACTTGGGATTCATCGAACCACGTCGATGTTGGATTTCTTGACGCATCGCCGTAATTGAATTCCGCAGACCGGCATCAGGACGAGCCGGGACCTTACGCAAGAGGAATTTCTCGTCTACCGAGAGCTTGCCGATACCTAGCGATGCTCCACCTGACGCTTCGTTAGCTGGCCATTTTAATTTCACGCGCTCGCCACAAAGTGGCCAGGCAAGTTGCCCGCGATGGATTTATAATTTATGCAGCTGCGACGATAAAACAAAGCAGCAATCTTGGGTCGGTTCGTGCAACAGGAAATTACCTCTGGTCAGGCGTAAAGCGCAGCCGGAGTAACTGTACTTGGGCAAAAGCAGCGATGCAATTCAATCACGAGTCGGTTGGTTTTGTTTGTCTCGTTGGGACACCGAGGTCCGTTTCGTATTTCAGGCGAGCGAACCGGAAACGACCGACGCCGCGAAAACTCGCAGAAAAGCCACAGCGTCGACTGGCCGAGAGAAAATATGCTTGAAATTTGGGACGAGCGGAAACGCAATTTATCGAGTTCGATCTGCGTGCGGAAAATATCGTTCGAAGCAGCGCAGGCGGTGCTAATTGAATCGCTTGTGTAATTTCGCGACAAATATGATTTTGCTTGAAACAAAAGTTCATTTGCAACGTACAATATAATCGAATGATTAATTTTATAATTGTCGGCGGGATTTTGTAATCTGCCAATTGCCACTAATTATATTCGCCTCGTTAAATTCACGAGTGACGCTGCAGCGATAGCATCGCTCGTTTGCTGCAAAATTCCTAGTTTTCCAGTTACTGGCGCAGAAAGAACAGTCGCGAAAAATTGTCCAGGCGAGGGCAGTTCACGATACTACGCGACCATTTGCAACGTTCAAACTCGTTTCCCTCGAAACCTCCATTCTTCATTTACGCCATTATCGCAAAGAACGAACGATGGGGGCGAAAAGTAATCGTCGCCAGTCACCATAAGGTCTTAATTACGATGATACTGATTTATCACGCAAGCTTCGGACTTTGTACCTTTGCTGTTCGAGACGACGCATAAAGCACGCTACAATGTACAAAAAGAGATTATCTGTCAAAGATTGTTTCGCCGATTTGTTCAACCGAACGAAGGAAATTCCAAGGGTACGCTAATCGATCAATTTTTCTCATATCGGTTATCAGCGAAAGATCTTCAGGATTCGCAGCTTGCACGAGAAGCAAAGACGTTTAAACTCGGAGAAAGAAAAACGGAGTTACGCGGAATGCGAAGCGAGGAAGCCGGCCTTATCTAAATCGTCGGTCCTCATCGCCCCTTTTTTTTCCTTATTTGTATGCATAGAATACTTTCGGATACTAAGATTGTTCGACTCATAAAAAACTCGCGGAGTCTTTTCCGCATTCAGTTAACATACCGCGTAGTAATTCGAGTCTTTCCGCGAAGAAGACCTCCGTACACTAAGTTCTATACGTTGCGCGATCAATTTCCTGCGCGTCGTATCTCGAAGAAGGAGATAACCGATGAGACAGAGAAATGCACAGTTGGCATGGAAAAAGCCGGAGGAAACGTTAAAGCAACAGGGGACGAATATACAGAGGTTCGCAAGAGCCTGGCCGAGCTATGTAAACGAAGGGTAACCAGGTCCAGGCGAAACCTTAGAAAACTTAAGAGAAGAGGAAAATACCACGAAGAAACTTCAGAGAAAATGGAGAAACTTACGAAAATGTGCACCTACGAATAGCCACTCGGAGCTTGCGAGTTTTAGTCTCGTTGCCAAATACGCTTAACATAACTGCGCTTAACATGGAACAGCTGATCTTAAAAGCTTCCCAGGGAAAGAAACGCTTTCTTTTCCGCGAGTTTTAACCAGGCAAGGCGCGATCAGATCGACGGATATTCGTGTGCCGCTAGTTAACTATGAAAAGGCTCGAGTGCTTCGAAGCAATGGTGAAAAAATGTAACGACAAAATGGTCAAGCTACACGAAGGCCATCAGTGAAAAACAGGATAAGGGCAGCTTTCTTGCCAATTCCACGTTTTGCCAAAACCATCCTTTCGTGACAGGTGGAAATGGTGCCCAGTACGAAACTCCTAGTCAAAAAACTTTGTTCTTCCATTTTTTAAACTTGTGTTACGTCACGTTAATTGTCTTCGTCTTCTACGCGTTCAACACGCGAATGAAGCACCTGAAGCACATTGTTCGTGACCGCAACAAAGACACTGAACACGTTGCATCCATTTTTCATTATCCTCGTCTCTCTTGTAATTAACGCCACTGAACGAAACGCGTATAATTCTCTATCATCATCGTCAGTAGCATTGACGCGTTCCATATTATGTACGCTCCAAGTGTTCCAAGTGTTGGGCACGCACGTACATCGATAGAAGGATGATAATTACGCCAAGAGGAAGATAAATTGAACTCGAGTAAGTTTCCTCTAAACGCTCAACAGCAAACGCGTTCGATGATAAATCAAGAGCGATATTTCTTATTGGTTTCCGCTAAAGAATTCCACTATTTAATTCGAAAACTTTCATACGCTTTCAAACGCGCAATCAGCTGCGTTCAGCGACAGATTTATCACGAGCGAAACTCAAGCGTGAACACGCTCCTCTTTTCTCTTTAACGAAATACTTTAAATACCGTTGTTGATTGATTTCGTTAGCTGCTTGACGAGATATCGCAGCGTTCCGAATCAGACAACACACTTGCTCTATGGATAATCATCCGGTGTTTGCGAGTTTGATTCTGTTTGCCAAAGCGTATTGTGCAAAAGTTAATTAAAGCAGCGCGAGACCGTGAAGAAAAGGAACGAGAGAGAGAGAGAGAGTGGGACGGAATGACAATCACGCGCCGGAGACAGAAGATATTCCTCGCGCGAAACATCCTCCGTGCATTGCCAAAAAAAAGAAGAAAAAAAAGGAAACGGAGCGAATTCGCGATGCACGAGCCGGAAACAATTGGCCTTTGTACAGCGCCAACGATTCGGTGAAACGAACCGGAAGATTAATCCGGCTAATTGAAATTCGTCGAATCCAGAGATGACGCGCGTCTCTCGCTAACGCACTGCTCGGTCACGTCGCGAGTGTAATTGACGGCTGAGCGGGAAAAATTTGCCGGCGAGACGAAGAGAAACGGCGCCAATTAGCCCGGCTCGTCGATAAATCAATGCCGACTTGGCCGGCTTTACGGTGAAATTATTTTCAAGCAGCCGCGCGGTGCGCCGAGAAAAATGATGCTCGTTCGCGCTGCCTTTTATCGGGCTTCCTCGTAGCCACTCGTCCGCGTTAGTATCCTCGACGTCAGGTCGCGAGGTCGAATTAATTGCGAAACCGGAGAACGTTCTGTTTCGCGATTAAGTCGCGACGAAAAATTTACGAGACCGCGTCCACGCTCCCAACGTTCGCACGCGTTGCAACCGCTGCGGTTGCCACAGCCGCCTCATCGCGAATTACGACTACCAAAACGGACTTGCCTGGATAGATGACTTGGAGAGAGTCAACCATCGCGAGCGTAGCAATTGAAAGCGCGTTACAGAAGGCAACGACAAGTACACGGCTTGACCGAGCAACTCGCGGTATTTTGCGTTCCTTCTAAATGAACTCTGAGCTTCGCTGAAAAATTTGCGTCGTTTATTTGCACACCAAAGATTTGGTTCTTCACTACAATCTGCAGAAAAGTACGCTTATTCCATTGGTCGAAGATGATGGACCAAGTGCATCGCGGTAATTAAAGAGCGTACACGATGCAGACTGTTGCAGGCTATCAGAGACAATTGAGGATGGAAAGTTTTATGAAAGTCTCTTGGGCCACGAAACGAATTCAAAATCCTAGACATTTTACTATACAGAAAAATTAGATTTTAGGTGAGAAACGATAGAGTAAGACAGGAAACTCACAATAGCGTTGATAATCCATTTTTATAATTTCGCATCAGGCATTTGGCAAACAGAGCACGACGAACAACTTTATGAAACGATCCGATACTAAAACGCTGGAAATTTGTCATCCTGCTTCGAGAAGAAATCGATTATCGCGGCTAAGAACGGCCGAGAGACAGTTCGCGATAAGAAGCTTCCAAATCTATAAGAAGCGAGAAAAATCTCGAAACATCGCCATAAATATAAATTACAAAACGCGCACGAAGCATTATTTCTCATTTCTGGAAGGAAAGGAGGAGCCAGGCAACGCCTCGTATTACGTGGAACGAACAGAGTGCGGTTGTCAAGCGAACTCGAGCTGTTTCTTTCCCCTCGGAAACGATCTAATCGTTCCGCAGACTTTTTCCAAACAACGAAACGCGACGAGAGAGCAAAGGGGATCGTCGTGCAATTATTAAAACGACGGCAAAAAGCTTGTAAATAACGGAAGAATAATCGCCAAGAAACTGGCTTTCGAGCTCGTAAAATCTCGCGAGTCCATTCAACGGAATACAAAAATATTTCCTTCTACGGTGTTCAAGTGAATATCGTTGCTTCGAAGCGTAAGCGAATATAGCTTTTTCCTCTGAAGATATAAAGAGCAGCCAGTTATCTATTCATGTCCCTTTTTTTCCTTTTTTTTATTGACTCCTTTTATATATGTTTTACGTACTCTATCGTTCGTTCATCAGAATTTCTTCACGCACCATTCACTCCCACGCCTCTTTGCATAATACATTGTATACGCTATAATTACATTATACGCATATAGCGTATAAGATATACGTGTAATTGAAACTTGGATTCATAGATTGATATTTCATTATGTGGCAAGATCTACCGGGTGTCTTCTTCCGAGTCTTCTCTTAATGGATATGTGGTAGATGGTTCCACGAGATCCACTTTATATACGTTCTTGCATCAGCAAAACTTGAGGAGATATAATAATATAAGAATTTACATAAAGTCAGATGTATAAAAGGAACGACGATGAATGTACGATTTTTAATTAAAGTTTGAAACCGGTCAGTTCACCGGGCCTTGTAAGTTTAGTGTTAAACAATATCTCTATGACGTTCTCTGTTCTTTGGCGATGCAATTTTGTCCACTCGCTTGCCATCGGTCTGCCTCTCTATCAAATTATCCTTCGTCAAACTGTTTCACGCATCCTCCAAACAGCCGTGCCATTCACATAGCTCATAGCTCATAGCTGGGCGACTTCGAGTCATAAATTATCATTAGGCTAAATCATCGTTAGGCTATCTGTCGTTATATCGACGCGAAGATGTGCGTTACCGTTAACGTATCGTATACGTGTACGTGTACGTATCGACGAAGTTGCTGTTCCACAATAAAATCATCGTTGAAAATACGAAAATCGATACGGCAGCCATTTCGATATAACATTCCCTTTGATATTCGCCTCTCGTTTCACAAGTGCAATTAACTTCCATTAATGATTTTTATTAATTTACCTTGTCCGTGCTCAGTCGATGACTTATTCATCTTCGTTAGGAAGTTCCTCTCGCCTCTCTGCGAGTAGTTACCATTGACAATTTGGTTTCCATCTACATTAGCAACTTATAAAACACTTTCCACTAAAGATATTACGTTTGCTGAATAGACACATGGTTGAGTGAAAAATCTACGCGAATCACTCTCGTTTGGTAAATGAAATTAATGAAATCGACACCAGCACTTTATTCATTTCCGTTAAAATTTAATTTAATATCTGCAGCGATAGAAAAGGAGCATCGAAAATAGTCAACACGTGAATTTACTTGCCCATATTTATCGAGATACGACTTCTATTTAACTGAATCGAACAAGTGGAAAGTTAAAACTCGTTGCCGGGTCGAGTACATACTTAATATTCCTGTTAATTCCTATTTAACTGCTGTCTTCCCTTGATTCCTATTTAACTAAACTGAATAAGTGGAAAGTTAAAATTCGTTAGCGAGTTAAGTACATAGTTGCACGTTGCGGAGAATAATAAAGCACACGGGCGCTTCAAAATAAAACGTCGAGGCGAACTGGATATTTCGTAGATAGAAATCTATTTATTCAACGAGAAATATATTAACTAATTATAATCGTACGTATAATCAAAGAACATTTTCCAACTAAAAAATTCACATCCTTCGGCTCCGGTAAATTCAACGATCGTGTTGGGACCTTCTAACGAAAGAAGAATTTGAAACTCGCGCCAGACTAGAAAATAGGATTGCAGCGAATAATAAAATTATATTGTGGAAATTCTGCGCCGTGACAAATCGACGATTTCTCGACGCGTTGAAATCCGATTGGACGAACGACGAAACCGAAGAAAAGCTTGGAAGGTTATATCTGGCAGCTGCTAGGGTTACCGAACTGGAATTTAATCTCGGTAAAGAGCTAGCTTGCGGTAAAAGCTACGACATCGAGCGAAATATAAAGGCCAGCAACGACCGTGTAAGCTGATTATTTGCGATAGAGTCGGACTATAACAAAAATGTTATCGTCGATAAATCAGAATTTCATCCAACTTATGCGACTTTAGCGATTCCTTTCTGTCTGTTGTCTGTTGTCTGGCGATGACCGCGGACTAGTCGGAGATTATATTCTTCCCTCAAACGCGTGAAGATAAATTAATTATTTAAATCGTGGGAAAAATATTTCTTAAATTATGCCAATCAAACGATGACGCTATATACCGTGCGGAATTGATAAAGAAACCTTTGCGGTTCCTGCGGTGATGGAAGATTTTAAGAACTTTTCCGTGAAAATATATTTTCTATAGGCAAATGCTAAAGTCAGTTGCGTTACGCCAGCATAGGAATAAATAATGAAGAACAAAGAATGGTGGATATTCGCAGGATAATTGCAAAGAGGAAATGTATAAAAATGAATTCTTCGAGGAGTATCAATTATCGATCAGTCTGATTTCGTTAATTAATTCCATCTCGAGTGTTCGAATAAGAGGCGAACCATTTGCCTGGATGAGCAGGTTGATAAGAATCGAATCGCTGTAAGAAACAGAAGTCGTGGGAAGAAAGTATTTTCAACGAAGTGAAATGGCGAGGACAGTAAAGCTTCTTAGATTACTTTGTAAACCGAGAAACTTTACGGGTTTCCATAAAGTTTGATCAAAAAACTTGAGACCCGCCAGAAGGATTGGCATTTTTTCGCCATTAGCGCGGATCGCGTTATGGATTCAAATGGAATATACTTATAACTTGGACCATTCTCGTCGCAATTGCAAACAGCTTAATCTTATTAGTGGTAATTGCAGGCTACAATTTCGTCGTAATCCTTCATAATTGCGTCGCGCGGTAGCCGTTGTCGTTACTGTTTGCTCTAAGGTTTAATCCAGCTCTGTCAATGGTTCCATCGTTTTAATCGTTTCGATCGTGTTCTTGTTTCTTTTTACGAACGACAGGACTCGTCGTTGGTTCATCGCTCGAGTCAAATGGCAAATTCGACGCAGTTTGTACGAAATGTTCAAATGACGGCGAGCGACAAGCTTTTGCAAGGCGAGATTCGAAATAAAGCTTCTCCGTGTAAATTATTACGCGATATATCGCGCGTACGTGTAACTCATTTATCCTACGATCGATTCGCCAATTTTGAAAAGATAAACTCGACACGACCGTCACGGAAATGGTTTTGTTGCACAATTAAAAATGGAAATATACAAAATTGATAGGAATATGAAAAAGCAACGCGTACACATTTTACATGCGACGTGCGTCCCCGTACATTTCTTTGCCCGAAAGAGGATTAAGCGATATTTTAAAGTTTCATCCGAAAGCTTTCGCATTTTCATACGAAACTGCACATACGAAAATAGTTTCGAAAATTCTACTTCCACTAATGCACCTGCGTGCCGCAAATACGCAAGTACCGATAAAACCTTCGATATACATGCAGCTACCGCAAGAGTCACGTTTTACCGCTTTTAGTTAGGTTTTAACGCTTGCCATGGAGCTATGAATACGAAAACTTGGCTGACGACGTAAAAATATATGTCGAGAGGGAACGATGATCAAATTCCACCATGATTTAGGATGGAATAACGCGTTCGACAGAATATACCGATACATTTACTTCCACGACGCGCGTGTATTTTCTTCTCGCGTTTCCTTGTACCTGGATTTGTACTTTTCCCGCGGATCAACGCGAGAATAAGGGAAACGCTTCGCGATACGAAATACCCGACGCATAATACGCGTAATACGCGCGATACACATTCGCATATACGCATTCACCGACTATCATCCATCAAAGCGGTTGCAAACGCGGCGTCGGAAATCAAAGCGATCCCCGTTCACGAATATTCTTCAGGCATTCTCTGCCCCGCTCCATTTTTATTCGAAATACATCGTTTATAGTTGCTGACGAGGTTTCGTTGCAACATGCACGGTTACGAAACTCTAACTTTGTATTCAAAGACGAAAGTACATGCGTTATCATGTACGGCGAGCACGTGCAGCGGATGCAACATCGTGTTCCCGAGGCGAAGCTTCGCTGAAATAGGCGGAATTTCGTTTTTACGATTCCACTGGCTTTCGCGGTAAAGCTTCCCCTTTCAGTGAATATAAAAGCTCGCCGGCCTCCACCGTGAATCGTTACGAAGATACTGCGGATTCAATTAAGCTGGGAAAAGCGAGGGCGGGGGGAGGGCGGCGGAGGGTGGTGACTTCGATGAAACTTAAGGGGAGGCAGCAGATAAGAAAGCGAGAACGAGAGGATAATGAGAACGGCCGCTTTTCCGCAAACTACGTTGGAACGTTAAAAGCTGTTCCTCTATAGCAGCATCTTTGAAAAAAGAAAGGATATGATATTTATAGGATAAGTAGGTTCTCTCTCTCCCTTCCTTTTTTTCTCCTTTGATAAGTGGAAGGAAGAGCGTGAGTTGGTAAAGATGTTATCGTTAAGGGCGGTTTCTCGCGTAACAACGGTGACACAGCAAGTAATTTTTGCGAATTTCTTTCGGACTAGCCCACTAGTTATGCGAGAGCGAAGCTTTTCTGGGATGTAGATACAGTTTTCAAGTGGGAAATTAATTTCTTTTTATTTCGATACTGGTTATCGTTTATCGATCTTTTAAAGCGACGCGCACGATGATTAAAAAGAAAGATGAAAGGTTTTCTTCTTGAAAACCTCTTCTTTCCTAACTGAAACGTGGGAACTTACGTGTCTCTGACTGACCGTTGAAGCGTTCTAATAAAGCGCGATAATCGCGATACTAAAAACCGTGAAGCAATTACGAAACTAATTAAAGAAATTTCCGCTTAAACTTCCAATAAACTGGTCGCAACTACGACGTACATAGAAACATTCTGACGGAATACGAGTCTTCTCGTTGCTTTTAAATGTCCACATAATTACCGTACGTTAATTACGCCGAAGGAAGTATAATTGTTAAATGTGAAAAGAAGAAAGATGCGAAATAAATGGGTGGGGAATTCAATTAAAACGCCAGTACCAATGTCAGCCAACGTTGTTACGTTAGAATAATCTTTCATTTATGAGAACTGTTATTCTTTAAAGTTATCATTTTTCGTCCAATTTGGAGCGAACAGGCGGATCGTTTGTTATTTTTCACTTCCAAATTCAATGAACATTTTCAGATTTTTATTTGCTTCTGAGGCCTGCGTGTTCTCGAAAAAGCAAATAGAGCGCGGAATGGAATTTTATGCGGAGAATTAAAGACGAAAGGAATTCCAATCGTAACAGTTTGTTACGATTCTACTACGATCTTCTTATCCGAGCGTTCTATCTTCCAATTGCTACCACGTTTCTGTTCAACTCGAGACATCGTGCCCTGGCTCGCATTAAATAGTCAACGCGTTCCGCCTCTCGGAAAAGTATCCTCGCTACGTGGACAGAGCAACGAGATGATTTACGATGACGTGGCGAGAAGACTATATATCGTTTTTGTTTGTTAAGTGCCGCGACAACACGCGTAGCTTTATGACACGGTCGAGTCGATCGCTACTTTCACGAGATGGAACTCGACGCTGCTATCGTCTGCACGCTGACGTTAAAACGGTACGTGACTCGGTAGTTCATTTATCGAACAGACAAAATGCATTTAGTTTTCTTGTTTTCTTATGCCTGGGTAGCAAATATCCTGTCATAAAGTTCCGAGTTTCTAAACGTTATACGACGATGGCCATCTGGCTCGAACCCTGTAGAACTTTGCACAAAGTTGGCCACCAAACTACCGTCCAGCCTGACAGAGCAGAGAGCTTCTAGACCTTTCCCAGAGACAGAACGCAACGAGGACGTAATTCGCGGCAAGACCGACGTCCGAGATACAACACAAACAGAACAGACACAGCACAGTAGTAAGAAAAGTTGTGGCCGTTGAGTCGTAACAAACAGAACGTAAAACAGAGTTGTGGTAGAATCGTAGAGGTCGCGAGAAGTGCTGGCCATATAAATATCGTAAATAATTTCATGTAACCATATACATGTAAATATATAAATAATTGAGATTAGGACGCGATAGCCGAGTCATTGGAGCTGAAAGTTAGGCCTTCGAGATTGCTTTATGGCGATATAAGGTCTGCGGGTTATGTAAGTATCACAGCCTGACATCTGCACGCTTAATAACAATAGTCGTGTCGTGAAGGCATAACATTGTATACTCGCAATTAGTATACAAGGGGTTAGCTTCCCGCGGGCTTAGTCTCTTTGTTGGTCTGCAGCGCAAACTCGCTGACCCTCTAGTTATCAAGATTGGCGAGATGTTCGAGATCCTAAGAGAATTACCAAGACTCCGGGACATCTGACAATTTGTTAGTCGTGTAGCTGGCTGCTTCTCGTAGTTTGGTACAAGTCAGTGTACAAGGCGCGAGCAAAGCATCCTGACCACCACCGCGTGATTCTCTGGACCGGCGGAGGTTCGTTAAAAAAACGTTGCTGCAAACTAATATTTGCTGGGAGCATGAAATAAACCGTATTCAAGAAATCATCATCGATGTCTGATTCCTAATATAAACTGTCCACTTGTTTCTGTCTCCGAATGTATTTTTGCAACACCTTTCTATTTCCATTTTCGCAATTTCTCATATTTATTTTCATTATCGAAAAGTAAACGCCGTGGACGCCACACATTTCACTCCTTTAAAACTAACATAAATCTCCAAAGCTGAAGTTGGTTTAAAACACCGCAACACTTTCGTCTCGCTTCACTCCCAAAACAATTATAACGCGACCCAGTTCTCTTAACCACCTTGCGCGCTTCTTATCGCGCTCAGCTACTCCTCGACAATCTCTCTTACACCCTCTGCATTGCTCGCACCAGCTACAATTACGTGTTGCTATTCACTTTGCTCGAATCCATCTATCTGGCGACCACTCTGATTTCGACCTCGCTTTATTTATTATATTACTTTATCGGTACGACTTTATCAGACTTTGATAGCTGGTCGCTTAACGTGGCCTGAGAGCTTCTATGTAACATCTCGGTACATGTTCAAGCGTCAGAATTCTAGACTCTGTATCTATCTTCCAGGTCCTCTAACTCCTCCAAGGTATTGGTAGCTGAAACTGGACATGGTCTTCGTATTGGCGTGTCTGCAGGTGTTCGATTCTCTGGAACATTGGGCTACAGATAAAATTCACGACTCTGTCTATCGTCTAGGTGCTCTGGGGTATTGGCAGCTGAAATTGAACGTAGTCTTCGCATTTGTATCTCTGCAGGTCTTTGATTCCTTTGCGCTTCGGATCGTAGCAAAGAATCAGGATTCCGTGTCTATCCTCTAGGTCGTGTAGAGTGTCGACAGTCGAAACTGGACATGGTCTTCCTATTTGTACATCCGCAGGTCCCCGATTTTTCCGTGCATCGAATTGTAGCTAGAATTTGGAATTCTCTGTTCGTCCTTTCGATCCTCTAGGATCAGCTTCTCCCTGATCTTCTCCACGACCTTCGCTTAATCCTGTCCGATTTCTTTTGCCTATCCGTTTGTCAGGTTTAAAAAACGGGCGCCATTCCATATTAACTGTGTCTACCATTCCATGTCTGGCTACGTTCCTCCATCACGAGAGGAAGCTTCGTCTATCGAACGATCCTAACGTAAAATCAATCGAGTAACGATCATGCTCGGACGTAATATACGACAAAACTTTCGTCATCATCGACACGTATTATCGAAACTGTGAAAATCAATCACCGGGAGGAAAGAAACAGGGCTGCGACTGGTCTGACCGCGTTTCATGAAGATGAAACATTTCGTGGGCTCGGAATTGGGTCGTTAAATCGGTCAGCGGACGAGAAAATTCCGGCATACGCGTAGCGAGAACTCGTCTTAAGGTAACAGGCTATAAACGGCGACGGTTGCCGAGTCGGAGAGCGGACCATTACTATAATAGAACGTGCTTCGTCGCTCGTACGCCCATTATACCTGTCAAACGCACACGACACCGCCATAACGAATGCGTATTGCTGCTGGCCGCGTGCATATTTGCCACTATCGAGTGGACGCAGCTCGCATCTCATTAACACGCTCCTATGAATTACGCGTCGCATCGAAATCCACTGGTTAACCAACCGACGAGCTGCGGTCGTGTGCTCCCGTTCTAACAATGAGCTTCGAGCTTAGATCATCTAGGAATGTAGGAAGATTAGGTGGAACCGCTTTAGTGCCGCGTCTTGCGCTAATCTAACAGCGACTTAATGCGTTCGCTATTGGGAATCTTGGTTGGTTGGTTGTAATAAACGGAAGTTAAGAAAGAAGAGGTTGTCTGGGCGAAGTCGTGCTCTCGCGAACATACGTGAGATGTAAATTGGACGTCGGATTTTCGGGGAACATGCTCGAATGCATGCTACAAATAGCTGCATCGGGCGAACCAGATGAAGAAATAGAAAAAAGGAAACGCGCCAACGTAAAAGCTGGTGGGAAATACGTGCGGGTATAAACCCCAGAAATGAAAAACCTATCCTCAACCTCTGATATTCTTACGTCATGTTCGGTTCTTACTTGAAATTTCGCAAACCTTGAGAATTCAAGACACGTCTTTGACGATGCGCTCGAGACACGAAGGAAAGAAGGGAGGAACAAAAGAGGCAGGAAAAATTACGTAACAGCATTATCACGAAAGAAATTGAATTCACGTAGGCACGATAGATCTTGCGTTAATGTTTAAAATCGTTTGAAGAACTTAGCCATTCGAACGGAATAGAACATTTTCGATTGTAAATAAGTAATTCTTCGTCAGCGATATTACGATCGAACGCGTCGGACAATACAACCCGTATTGGCGTTATATTAAGGCATATACCCGCGCTATTTGAGCAATTGTGCCATGTGGATACTGACAATGAGTATACACGGCGATACTGTTTGAACAACATGAGTAACTGTGCTGCTTCGATGATACTGCTCTGTTGCAACGTACGCATGATCTTGTTAGACCATTTGGTCGTGAAACGAAATAAGCTTCCTTTGTAAATAGCACAGAGTACGCATTTCACTGCGTTATAATCAGATGATACAATTACGCGTGCTTGGCGTCGACGCAAACAACAACCAAATTTTTCTATACGCAACACATTCGCTAGAATTCTATGTATCGCAGACACATGGACCGGCGAAATAAATAACGTTTACGCAAGAGTACGAGATTCATTTCGAGTCTCTGAAAAGTCTTTACGATCCACTATACGAAACGTCAGTTTCCATTTCCGACGCTACGTTAATCGTTCAGCCCACGAGTGTTGGACGAGCGCGCGCTGTTCGCCAATTAGCCGATGCTAAAGGCAACGCTTAACGAGTTTATTTATTCCCTCGGCAGATATTAGGGCGCGATTAAAAGCTGCAATTACGTGTAAAAATATAGATCACTCGGACAATGGCGGGAACCGCAGTATCTTGGGTTTTGCGCGTGCCGTGCAGATTGTATCGATGAGGGTAATGGGTGTAGCAGAATTATTCCGGAGGGACACGCCGTGGAAAACGAACCCGCGAGTGTAATTTTCAGCTGTGTTATCTTCTACCGATACGAAACGGTAATACAGATGGTATTAAAATTGTACAATGTCTTCCGTAACGAAGCTGGAGCCGCTTAATTTACCTGCTTGCTTCTTCGTATTACGATATGGATACGTTCATTTCGAAAGTGGTGTAACTCAATTTCCCTTCGTTTTGACATACTCAAGCGCGGTCTCAAGTCCATTTCGAATAAGAGGAAAGCTATACCTTTTCGGATTATAGCAATTTGGTTCTTTCTTTTTTTGCAATTTTATGCAACTGAAGAATTCGATGAAAAACAAAAACAGGACGATAAAAATGATGAAAAGTGAAATTTTCTGTACCAAAGGGACAGACTTTGTAAAACCCTTTCAACGATACGCGATTCACAATGGGTTTCTCAATCTTTCTAAGGACATCTGACGTTCTCAAACTATTTCAAATAGCTATACGTCAACATCTTGGCTCCGATCAAAAATTGTATTTAAAGATGGAAGCGAGCGCGAGTTAAAAACGACGGCTCAGCGTCTGAAGGGATTGAAACCACCGCAGAAGCGTGAAAATCAATGCATGTAACAGCAAAGTCTTATTTTATCTCGATCGAGAGACCCACCAGAATAACCTGACGCGCGATGATCCTCACGGTTACAGATTTGTTATTAATAAACCTCCCACTGATGTGAAACAAATCGCGTTGCCGATATTTACGAACACAGGTGTGATTAGAAATAGCTGTCTGATCATCATTCGTTCAGGTACACGCGTACTCGACGCGTACTTGTATTATAACGCGATGCTATTTTAACGCAAATATAAAAATCATTATCTTTAACGCCTTGCTTGGTGTTAAGCGTAATTATATCAGGCAATTGGAGAATGCTTAGAAAATGGCCATCTTTCGACGTCCGAACTGTATGGCCGGATTAAATACACAGATTTCGTCGGTCGTAATATTCGCGTAATGTTGTTCCAGTGCACAGTTGCACAATGAGTATTGTTGTTCGATACTTGTATAATGTGGTGCAACTCTGAACGATATTAACGTTACAAATGGATATCGGTTGAATTAGCTGGCGCATCGTAACGATACGCGTGCAAGTGAATATCGCTGAAAATATGAAATTGTTTAAAATTGCTTCCAGTGTAAACGTATAAACGGCATTAATACGTTCGAACGATATCATTGCTTTTGAATGTGTTTACTGTCAAGACTCTCGATACGCTTATTACGACATAATTAGCTTTCGTATCTTTCGAAACGAACTGACCGAGTTTCAGCGAATGTGATTTTTCTTCTCTCGGAATTTCTGCACCGAGAAAGAAACTGCATACTGTATGAAAGATACGTACAATACACGTACGTCTCTCGCTCGCAGAACGCGGATATTAATAACAGCGATACGAAACGAATTTAAATGTGACAAGATGTCCGGTCCTCGGATGTTCAAACGCGCACACATCGAACGCTATCATTTCTTTACTTGTCTCGATACGCGTAAAACGATTAAAACGTGTATGCTTCCTTTCTCTGTTTTTCTTTCCGTTTCATTCGTTTTTCAACGAGGAAACTTTCGATTCACGTCGCGCGGTCCGACCCGATACCGGAATTTCAAGGAAATCGTTGCAATCAATCGCGTCTGGCTGATTGTAGGAATTAATTTCAAGTCATTTGACGCGGCTAATGGCCACGTGGCCAGCGCTATCGTCCGTAGAATCTACGACTTTCGCGAAGAATCTCCTGTTTAGGCATGTAAATTGCGAGGATCGTTTGTCACCAGTCTCCGTCGACGCGGATACATTTTTCTTCCCAGTTGCAGCTCCATCGGCGACTTACAAACGACCCTGCTTCCTCGGCACACGACGCTGAGAATTTTTGAAATTGTTTCGATAAGTAAGAATCTTCTATTTGTTCTATATATGTGTGTACGTAAAGTACATTACAGGCAGCGCGTACTCCGCACTTTCTTAACATTTTATCCGCTTTCATCGATTTTATATCAGTTGCTCCTTCTGTTATAATGCATATTATAATACACGCTCTGTGTATTATAATATCTTCAAGGTAGAACGTTATATGCAAAGTGTATTCACGTTTGAAACGCGTACGCGATCTGATTCTGCAGTCTTGTTAGAAGACAAAGAGTTCATGTAATTGGATATTTCATATAATAACATCATAGAGATTGCGATTGCCGACTTCGTTATAACTGTATAGTCTGACGTGTACCTAAGTAACGCAAGTACGTAATATGCATAATAAATTACGTAACGAGTTGTACATTTCTCCTCGTCCATCTACTTTTCTCTTACATTTCCATCGCATTCTGTTTGACACTGTTGAAGCTATTTACGGTGATAAAGCTTCCGTCTGCCAAATGTCTCTCAACCGAGCTGCTTTAATCATACAAGAAACTCGAATAGTCTGTCCGGTCGCTTTTTGCATCCATAGTTCTCCTCCTGTTTCGTTAAATAGTTCTTCCTTGCATTCCGAAACTCCTGCAAGACGCTTGAAATTTATCGCTGCAACGTTCCACCACGTTGTGCTATATCGTGTTGTTCGTAGAACTTGTTCCGCTGGCAAATATTCCGCGTTTAGACCAAACACAGCCAATCAATCAAATTTTATGCGATTCGATCGCTTAACGGATATCGCATCTCTGTGCGGTCGAAGCGCGCCATTTGGCTGGCAAGTTGAGACGATAGCGGCAATTTTCTGGCCGAATCGACTAATAATCCGCGTTGGTCGACAAGTACGTCTTATCGAGCACCGAATCTTGACAAACACAAAGGGAGTAACGGTTTGAATTAATGTTTGTTTGTGCGACTCGCCACGGTCCAACCCCAGTCGAACTATCGCAGCCTCGATCCCTCTCAATCTACCTCGGTTCCAGCTATATCTAAACAGCTCGCTCGTTTGTTAATCCACTTCGTCTCGCGTGGTCAGAAGGACGTATCGAATACGAATTCGTCATTGTCGTTCACAGTCGTGGTACGTACATTATTCATAGGTCGATCGCCGGCTTTTCCATCGGCTGCGAGTAACCGCATGCATCCAGATCTCTGACACCTTCGTCATCCTTTTTACCTGTCTCTCCTTGTCAACCACCAAACTCCAACGTTTATTCGATTGTGCCAACTTTCTACGTACATTCTACTGCGACTACTAGCGAGTTGCTAACTTTCGCATTTCTTCCGCTGCGAATGAAAGCTAATCGTAGGTGGAGTTTGCCAACGTTCGCGTGTCTTTTCGCAGCTTCTCGCTAGTTTCCTGCGACAACCACGTAACCAGAAATTTGTAATTTTCTAGTCGTTGGTACGGGGGAAAAAGGAACGGTCGAAAAGAAAGAACTTTCTACTGGCGGAATCCTACGAGCAAACTTTGGAAATTCTATCGTATCGTAGAAACTGCAAACTATAAACAGTTCGTAACATTGAAACTCGTTTCTCTTGTCTTTTTGTGTTTCTTATTTAATAGACCTTGATATTTTTATAGTAAATAGTCTGTGTGGTTTTTAACCGCCAGAAAAAAGACAAACTTTGGTCTCTGACGGAGCTTGATGAAAGTTAGAGAGCGTGAGTTTTGTTGCGAAATTAGCAAGTTTTTTCGCAGTTGAAACGAAAACTTAGTTTCGAAATTCCCACCGTCACCGGCCAACACTATATTTCGCTATTATGAACCGAGTATCAAAATACGCGACACCTCGTTGACCCTGTCTAACTTTTTCAAACTGCAGGGATGAAAAAGTTTCTCGCACGACGATCGTGTGCCAAACTTGCCGCGCGAAACTTTCTCCATCTGTGTTTTCGAACGATTTCCCTCATTCAATTTTTCCCTTTCGTCGCCTTTAACCGGATTTTTGCAAACACGTATAACGGCGTCATTTCCAACTATCAATCACAGTGGCATTAATTCCGAGCAATCTAGTTTCGAGAATACAACATTCTCGCAATAAATCTCCTATTATTCTCCACGCGTTATATTTATCCTTTTTTCGAATGTTGTTTGATTCGAATAGATCGCCAAGCGTCGACAACATCTTTTCTATGAATTCCTCATTCGTACAAACAACTTTTCCATGCAAAGGTCGCCTTAATTATGTTCGAGTATTATAATTTTTCTATACAAATATTTCCAGACACTACCGAAGAACACAGCAACAATTGATTTTTGCTATTCTACGCGCGAATCAACGAGACACTCTGTTTCCTTGCCACGTTATATCTCTGTGCCGTAAAAGTGGTGTTCCATGGGTCAGCAATTTCTCGCAACACGAAGACCACGTCATCGTGGCATCCGCGCTGTGTTCAACTAATTTTTGGTCGTTTGCAAGTTTGCTAGGTTTCCGTGTAACACGGCCTGATCGTTCGAATACACGCGCATGTCGCGTAACGCGATTGAAACTGCTCGTAGCGTATATATTCTGCTGGTCGAAAGACACGCTGACACCCAATACTCGAAGCTTCGCCCAAGATCGAATGGAACGCGAGCGACAAAACGGCTGCTCGCGCAGCTGCGACTAAAGTAATTGGATCGCGTTCAGAAACTCAGCGTTTTAATGAAATTCTCTGTTACCGACGATACCTCGAACCATTAACAATGTCGGAAGTTTCAGGTTCGTTGTATCGTTCGTTTTCGCTTCTTGAGACAGAGAAGTGGCCGGAGGGGAGAGACGAGCGTCTCACTTCCGCTTCAACCCTTTTCATTTATCTCTTCACGGAGCTTTACACACGGTTCTCCATCTATCGTCTAGCGGAGAATCGTCTGGCGATCGATATGACACGACCGGCCGCAAACGCGTGTCCAAATAATCGACGACTTTGCCGATTCTAACAAGCAACCACGGCGCGTAATCGAAGAGCGCTTGCAGGAAGCTTGGACAAACTTGAATGCCGAGTACAATATACGAAAACAGTTTGGTATAAAATTGCAATTCATAGATTGCATAGTATACATTGTTTAGTATACAGTATATGGCGTGGTGTATAGTATAGAGGCGCGATTTTCCTTTCCAAATAGTTATCAATAATATTAGAAAGTTGTGTCTCAACGTCGCCTTTACAGAAAAATACACAAGTGCCAGTAAACGTAATCGATTGTTTCTTTGGTTTTCATTTATTTAAACGAATGCCATCTATTCAAATGAACGTAACGCTGAGTTTCCTTTACGACTAACAACAAGGCTTTCACGACTAACAAGAAGCACACACAGGCTTCTCTACGGATACGCTTTTCTTCTTCTTCTTCATGAATTTCGACCACGTTGATGCATAAGTTTCCCCTCTTTCTCCTGGAAAACTTGTTTCGTGGCACTCGCAGTGTTTTCTACAAGCAGCATGTTTACATCGTCCGCGGATGTTTATGCATTTTTGGGCAATTTAAGATTCCAAAAATACACAGTGCATAGGATATGCAAAAATATACAGAATATTTAAGGTATAGCACTTACTGCGATATCCAGTGGACGAAGCAAGTTTCCATTTTTGTAATTTAACCTTCGGAAAAATGTACAATTACGTGGTCTAATTATGAATGGATTCGTCAGTTCGTAATAAACCAGCATCTATCATACGTAACGCTTCCACGCTATTGTCACTACACTAATCGAATTTGTAGTAGTAATATACTTCTCCAACATTCGTCTCGATTTTCAGTATTCGTTCGATCTTTATTTCTCGAGCTGCAGAACGCTGTATAATTAATTCAAATATTCGTCATTTTTCCCCGTGCCAATGAAACGAATCGAGCCGAATGGTTAATTAGGATAATGCGTTAATAGAGATCATTTTTGCACGTTATTAGGATTCTCCCTATTCTGACAAAATATAAAATAATTTTAATAATTACGTTTTCTAATTTTGGAAACAAAAAAAATTAATCTCGCTGAAAGTATTGTTCTCGACGTGGGATTCCTCCTCCTCCCCTTTTCCACTCCCCTTCGATAATAAAAATTTCTGCTGAAAGAACTTTTTTCATGCATCGACCAACGACTGAAATATGTATAGCCGCAATTTAAATATTTGCCTATTTGTGTATGCAGTAGGATCCAGTTCGCTCTGCATAATAACATGGAGGAAGCGGTAATAAATATATGAAGTACGGAAGAAATTTTGCATAAAGGAATACAAAATTATATACAAAGAGGTTGGCATATTTTTACGAAGATTATCGAGACGCGAAAGATCGATATATTGCATTGTAATAACACGTGCTAACGCGAGTAACTCTATCCTTTTCCATCCGGAATATTTTAAATTGATCAATCTTTAATTAACTTAAATAATAGAAGAAGAATAGGAACGTAAAACGAATGTAGCCTAATAAATATAAATTACAGCCGATTTTTACAATTTCATTATTTTTCAATTGCCTGCAGATTTCGTAACATTATTAAATTATTATAATTTCCTCTCTTATTAATAACGTATCCAGGCTGTCTGTATGCGTGTCCCGCAACCGGGTTTCGCAGCTTTGACGTTTTTCCACGTGCTGCATCGCGTGACACGTGAATTCTTCGGTCGTGTGGTTCCACAAGTTCCAAAATTAAAATCCGTTCTCTCATAGTAACACAGTCATTTACGCTCTTAATATCCTTTTATTTTGTTAAATATACGTTCAACGTCGCATGAAATTTCCAGGTCTCGGTGATAATCTCTTCGGCAAAATTGCAAATTCGTATCGGGAGAATGCAAGCTGCGAGGATGTTGTACGTAGCGCGCTACAATTTCGCGCAATTGGAATTTTCTGCATCTCGGTAAGAACTTTCTGACCAAAATTGCAAATTTCTACGAGAAGAATAGAAGCTTGGAGGAGGTGGCACGCTGGAATCTCTCCGAGCCGAAATTTCTACACCCCTCGGCAAACGTTTCTCACGGAAGTCGCAATCACCGTGATTTCCTTTCTTCTCAAAGTTACGCAAACATCTATAGAAATGAAATTCTCAAAAACCGTTTCCAGCTCGCAGCTTCATCAAGCACGTTTATTTCATGAAACGATCATTTTCCCTGTCGTTGGTTCGTCATCGCCGCGATACCCGCGGACAGAGATCGAACGAAACAAAGGCAGGGCGAAACAAAGCAACGGGGAATCCAAGTTTTCCATAGATGTTAATCGATCAACGAGCAGCTCGCTCGATCGTGGATAGCGGGACAAGGATAGGAGAATTACGGACGATCGGTCGGGTGATTAAGGCAAGTTCCAAGCTCGCGTTAATCACGCGTGCACACGATCGCGCAATCCCATTGAACGCGCGACCAGCCGTTTAACATTTCATAGGAAGCGTTTAATCGCGCTGTGGGGCCCTTTATGCTAGTTTCCTATCTTCCAGGCTCAAGTTCCTTTCGCCGGGGGATCCGTACGACGAAAGAGCTGCTTGATCCGCGATTACATTACCACGGCGAAACGACCGGCCAATGAGTAACACCGTGGTCGTGTTAGAGGATTAGGCTGGTCCATTAATCTTCCGCGAGAGATTAAGCGACGTACCGTATCGAAGATGTGTTCTCTTCCTACGATGTCTTTTTAATATGTCTTGATTTGGTATAATGTCACGTTACGTTTAATTTCTTTCAAGTTCCTCTCATCGAGGCCTTGTATCGAGGCAGGCCATCGTTCAACAAGCTCCTTTATTCGTCTATTATTTATTAATCTATGGTCGTAGTCGTAGATAGAATTTTCGATTCGCCAGGTGTTGGCAAGATTCGATGATGAAGCAGCAGCATGGAAACCATCGCGTTAAAGCGTTAGGCTCGTTCATCGATGGAAAATCTACAAAAGTATCGAATGTGAGCAGATAATTCAGCGTTTTAAATAACTCGCGCGTACGAAGAAAGAAGTTTGCATTTCTTGCCAGACTGTGTTTAATAGAAGGCAGAGATACGAATCGTATTTTACGTTTCATCGGGTGCACATATTATTATGAGGTTGCTCGATAGATTTCAGATTCGTCGGTTCATTAACAATTCTCGTGCTATCGGATTTAATTATTCGCTAAAGCGATTGAAACCCGAGTGCCGTGGACATTTGTCCGACTAACTCAAGTCGATTGCTTTTAGCCTGATTGCTTTTAATAAAAGTCCGAGCTTTACGGCCGATTTTGCTCAAGTGCTCGAAAATAAATTATGCTCGGCGGGTACCCTACTTCAGAAATTGAGATTGCGAATCTCGTCGGAAAAAAATGTTTTCCGCCTTTCTACGAAAAATGAACCTCCTCTCAACTAGCTGTACGCTAAAGGATATTCAAATTTTAACATGTATATTAACATTTAGCTCACAATTCTCCTTCTACGTCATTATGCTAAGTATATTGCCATTCGACTCGTTTCATTATACACTTTCTCCGTAAAATTCACCCAGTTAGGCTGAAACGCTTTCGAACGGACAGACCTCGGTAAAACGCTGGAAAACAAAGTCAAAAATCGAACCCCAACGTTATATCTGCCTCTGCGGTCCTTCTGGTAATTGGCACTTTATATCTCGACAGCGGTAACAGTCTGACGGAGCAACGTCGGCTGAATATGCATAATTTCCCATCCGGGACCCATTGCGACGTCTTTCGTATCAGAAGCAACGCGTGGTTTGACGTTATCGCGCGGCGATTTCGCAGGACACCCACCTTCCTCCATTCCGAAACTTCCCCATCTCTCGATTCCAAAGGATTCGCTGCGTTAGCTCCGACTGCTGTTTCTGCGTTTGCGCTGAATTCTCGCCTTATTGGCAACTTTATAACGCTTCAAAAGAAGCTTCGTTATTCGCGTGTACGGCTAATAACTCGTACATTTTTCATGCGATAATCGCCGAGGAGATTTCTGTTTGGAGGGCGAAGCGAGACTCCGTAAAAAGCGTCTGGAACGAGGTTCGCTGCGGGGCGGTGGTAAATCTGGCTTTAACGCTCTTTCGGAAACAGTTTCCGACAGAGCCCATCTGTTCTCTTCTTAAAACGTCGCCGTTACATATTTTCTATGCTCGAGACGCCCTCCTGTTCGACAGGGCTTGGCTTCGCGTCTCGCTTCGACGCCGTGTTAATGCAGCCCCGTGGCATCACTTCGTTAACGTTAAATCGAATTGACACGCAGCAGGTGTCTATTTGACGACGAGAGCTTTGAGCAATTTCTCCGAGATCGCTAAGTGAAGCCTATATAAAGCTAAAATATCTCCCTCTATGTATAGTCCGTGCAGACGACCACCACGATGGTGGTAAGCTTTCGCGCGTGCAAATCGGTTTCGCCGATACTTGGCCGCTGCTGAATAAAGTTTTCCGTGTCCTGATGCCAAACTCTCGAGAAGAGTTGCGCGTGTCGTGTGCTCGAGCTGTGTACTTTTCAACGCGTGTTAAGGATATATGGGCGAGGAATATCTTATGAAACTGTTTCGTTGACAACGTCGAGCTTCAGCGCTTTCGTTTAAGACAGAGAAATAAATAAATGTATTGAATTCAGTCGTATTCTTGGTAACATCAAGTTGCTGTTTTCGTTCAGCATCCGGAGAATAATCGTCTTACATTTTAATATTCTTTCTAGTGTGTGTTCAACGTCGTACGATATTACAGTGGAAGGTGGAGCAAGAAATGCTAACAACAGGTTTCTAATATCGTCGAGCAGACAAAAGAGGAATATATCCTGTCATTTTTTATTTCCTTTCCTTATTCTTCGCACGACGACTAGTTTGAAAGCTATGAAATATTCAAGATTAGAGAGCTGACACGTTTTTAAACATTGTAGAATCGTATATGGCGTGTAAGTTATCTGTCTACGTATTTCAGCATGGACATTATGTTTGTAATACGAATTCAAATTCTGATGGATCGGTTGTTTGCTTTCTTTTTAGCTAAACTAGAAAATTTATAGGCGTTTCTGTATAATATATCGTAACGTAGTATGAAACGTACAATTGAGCTTTTATTTAAATCTCTGGGCATCGATTCTTGGCTTTCCCGTAGAAAACGATACAAATTTTGGTAATAAATTGGCGCGAGGAAAGAATATAAAGTCACTGTTCGAATAAATACACGAGATTGCTGAATGTATTTCGCAACAATGTTAATTTGCTGGTTGCTGATGAATTTGCTTCGGCTGGTGCAGCGAGCTAATTTATTCGATGGCATTTTGCCTGGCAAATATATAAGGTGCTATGAATTTCAATGTATCGAACTGGTGAAACTTAGGCGGCATAAATCCACGTGTCCACGGCAATAGTACGCTATATATAAAGGTGGACAGAGGATGATGAATAAGATGATACACGATGAGAATACTCCAAGATCGATCGCAAAAATATACGAGTTAACGATGAGCAAGATAACACGTACCAAGATAAGACGATAACGTACTACGAAATGAAATATATTTATGTGCAATAAAGACAGAAAAGGTGAATTATTTTTCTATTTCTTAAATTATTATAAAAATGTATGTAAATATATAGAATAAATGACTGATAATGAAATGATAATCTGATATTGGCAAGATCGCGTTCAACCATTTGCCTCTCGTTTCTTCCGCGACTTAATACGCGATTAGACTGATTTTGTTGGATGCCTGTTCCAACAATTTCCAAAAAAGCTCTTTTGTCGAGCTGCTCGCAACATCTCACGGCAAGTGCAACTGGATTACACAACTTTCCCGTTTTCTTTACGAAGCGGCGCTTCGATCCGCGCCGGTCTTCCCGTGATGCCGCGGATCAAGCGGATCAAAAACTCTTTAGTTTCCGAGCGCTTAATCCACAATGCCCGCGTCTCGTTTGATCCGACCAGCAGCCGGTCCAACGAGATTTCACCCGATATCCTTACAAATCTCTGAGAATCGACGGCCATCACGTTGGCCAATAGAACGACGCGACTTCCATTCAACGATCTTTAGAACAGCAGGAGGAAATACGCAGCGTGGTACGTTAATATCGGCACACGCTTTAAGCCAGAATTACTTTCTTAAAGTTGGACTAAACGACCTGAGTCTTTCTTTCTCCTTTTTCCAGTTCTACGGTGAGTTTTGATGGAAATAACCGAGTAAACATTTCCCCTGGAGTTTCAATATATCCAGCCCAGAGGGGGCCAAAAATTATTGGCTTTTATTCTGCGTTTTCTATTTCCTTGCCTATTCGTGCAACAATCTCCTGCCAATTATCGAATCTGCTTTCAAATTTCAAAGGTTTTTAAAGAAAGGTAAAGTCGCGACATATTTTTTACGTAAGGTACACGAGTCGTGGTCTGAAACAATCTGCAAACGAACGTGTCTTACGATCACGAATGAGAATCAGCGCGCGATGAACACGAAAATTAGGCAAAGTAGGTCAGTCGGCAATTATAAAGCGCTCGTCTGCGACCCATTATCCTGAGATCTGTCATATCTATCCCACGAATGCTACTAATTGTACCTGTAACTTCGACTCCAACAATTGTCATTATCCATCTGCAGTTATAACGCTGTAGCGGCACTCGACAAGTCAAATACCGCCACTCGGCTCTAACCATAGAGCGGACACGTGGCGCAGTTGTTAGCGTCTTAAGTTTCGAACGTTCGGGACCCGGGTTCGATTCCCGGCGCCCCTAGTCCGATTTTATTTCCGTGCACAAGGAAATAGAAGAAAAATCAGCAGCGACATCTACAGCCCTCAGCCGACAACTACCCGCTGGACCCAGGCCCAACCAGAGCGTACCGAATACCATACACTCATCGCTACAACTATCACGGATACGACGCCTCAGTACGTTCAAGCATATATCCGGACGTCCAAGTATACGCACGTACGTTCAAGCATATATACGGACGTCAAAGTATACGCGCGTACGTTCAAGCATATATACGGACGTCCAAGTATACGGACGTTCAAGTATACGGACGTCCAAGTATACGGACGTCCAAGTATACGGACGTCCAAGTATACGGACGTCCAAGTATTACGGACGTTCAAGTATACGGACGTTCAAGTATACGGACGTTCAAGTATACGGACGTCCAAGTATACGGACGTCCAAGTATACGGACGTTCAACTACCCTCTGGACCAAGGCTACCAGGCCCAACCAGCGTTATCGACGACCCACAACAACCACAGCTACCAACTATCACGGATACGACGCCTCAACGCGTAATCCATCCGAGTGTTCCGCGTATCAAACTCTTCCTTGTTTACGAACAGCATTTTGCTTTAACGGATTGATTAACCGCGCGAGGTAGCTTTCAGGGATGATCGGCGACAATACGGCTGTCCCATTGAAAGCGTAAGCCAAATAAAGCTCGTGAAACGCGGGCTATTAACTCGGGCTTTTGTGGCGGTTGAACGCGTGCCTCTTTATCGAAAGAACGAGCTGTGTCTCGTCGGGACGCTATCCAAGCTCCAAACTGCACCCAACATCCTTGTAAAACGTTCCTTCGTCGGTGTGTAGCTGCGGGGAACGCGATTTACATATTCGCTCAGCGGCTTCCTGGACTCGAATCGTTCGCGTTTGTCACCGAGTGGATCGGTACGTGGGAGATCGTAAAGCTCGATTCCCACTGGCGTAGTCCAACGAGAGCGACCGCGGTTGACGAGTCATCGGTCGAGTTGAGCGAAAATCTCCTGACTGTTGCCTGATTCGACGTACCGCGATCGCCGGTGTGAATGGAGCTTTATGCCTCGTGGCAAACGCGCCTCTCGACCGCGTTGTTGGTTCGAGTTGCGCGCTGATTTTACAACACCTGCGATTTCATCGGGGATCTGTTGGAAAATTAGCCGGGTCGAGCAATTCCTAAGACGCGAAATTTCCAGTTTCAAAGTTACACGATTCATATGCGGCAACTTCAGAAATGCCTGTGGTTCTTGCCACTTACGTAACACCAAAGTTTAATCTTTCCTATTCTAGACTTTCTTGGCCAACTGTGAGCGTACGCGTGACACGGACCACTTCCCCAATTTCGTGTACGACCTGCATAAATCAGAGCCGTATCAGGCAGCGGGAATAATATACAATCGAGGGCCGTTGCGCGTGTGCTCTATTCCAGGAGAATTAACTCGCCGTAACTTTGTCACCCGGTGTTTGATATTCTTGTAAGTTCGAGATGCTACATCTGTTACCTGAAAGCGAGAAAAGTACGTGGCGAGCTGTTTGAAAAGCTCACGGTGGTCTCTGTCACCGAAATAAAATCGCGACGATGTATCAAACATCGCGGTCCTAAGTTCGTGGTATTAAAAGCGCGACAAAATAAAACAACGAAACGTCCACGCAATATCGTGATATTAAACTCGACTGATTTTTGTTAAATCCAATTTAGCTGTAGCCGCTGAATGAAAAGGTGAATTTGTCGATGCGCGGCGCGCTCGTGGGCTTTGACGAGATCTGTTTTTAATCAGCTTGCTGTGGCGCGAAAAATAATAGAAACGATCGAATCTCAATGACCTTGAAAAAATTTAAATACCATCCAAGATCAAACTTCATTCCCAACGAAATGATTAAAAACAGTGTGATTAAAATCCACGAGTATCCATCCGTCGCGTATCGACAAGCCAACCAATGAAAAAAGCCACTTGACAATAAAAAAAAAAACGCTATATAATTCCTCTCTGATTACGATTTCTATTGCGCTTTTGCCATCGGTGAAAATAGCAACGCTGTTCATTCAAATTCATCGTCTGTTTCGATGAGTCTCGCTATTCTATTTTTTAACAAAGCTCTGTTTAACGATGCTTAAGACTGCGCTAAATTTGGTGTAACAAGACGATAAAATCGTCCATATCCTTCGCCTATTTCTGGTACGTTGGAGCTGCGCGATCTTTCTAAGAGTTTGCGTAGTTCTGCGACATCGAGTGAGAATTCTCCTGGCTTGTTTAACGTTATATAGGTTTAATTCTACTTTTGTGTTGGTGCTCGGGGTGGATAAAAATTCGCGTAACAGCGATTTGAATGGACGGAGTGACAGCACGCGGTCTAAATTCCGGTTGAGAGGAAACGTTGCCGCGACAATGCCGGCTATGCTTGAAACGACTACGTTACGATACAAATGGAGCAAGCGTAAACAGTGAGTCAGGCAAGCGGACGAAAATCATGCTGACGGAGCGAGCGAATAACTCGTTGACAACTCGACAGTGCCAACCTAGGCACCGTAAAATCTCAGAGACGATGTAGCTACAGCGGCAACTGCATTCTTCATCGACGACTGTTTGCGCTAGCGAAATTAAAGAAGAGAAACCGTCATGTCGAAACCACCTTAAAACACTGGCGGCTCCATCCCCGGCTCTTTCAACGGGGATAGCAAATGGATTTATGAATCGGCGGAGTTCGCTTTGTAACGATTTAAAATTCGAACGTGACCGAACCGCGAAAGAATATTGGCCTCGCGCCAGTTACCACGAGGCTCCTCGTGGCGAACGGCTTAAGCCGATTTCGCACGTTCCATTATCGCCGCCTTTTACCACCTCGCTGTTGCATCGAAAAATTATAGCGTGTTTAAAACGTGCGGCGAGAAATAAGCGACGACGAGTATAGTCGTCGGACACAGCTAACTGGCTGGCGCACAAAGTCGGCCAGAGAAACGACAGAAATGGAGAAAATCTTACGTTAAAAGGAACACGTCGACACGATAAATGGATAACTTTGTTAGGGGCAGCTCCCTTCTATGAAAACGTTGCATAGTAATCGTTTTGGATGCGAGATACGATAGCGGCGAGCCAATATAATGCGCGGTTTTCCATGTACGAAACCGGACAAATCAAGGCAACACACTAAATTCATGTAGGGCGGATTTTATCGACTACCACGTGGCGCGAAGCCAGTAGAATTTATGAAGAATTTAGCGGTTTTGTTCGTGGTACTTGTCGTACCAGACTGCAATCGACAAGCGCGAATGGATCGCGTCGTGGTTTTATTTTCCGCGCTAAAATTATGGGCCAGCCGCATGACGAAGGTGAGACGAAAAACGTCAATGTAACCAGCGATTACACCGCCACGGAACGAAGCCATTTACCATTCGAGCCAGTTGTCAGAGTGAGAATTCCAGCAAAATTTAACCTCTCGATTGTGTTCTCCGCGAGAAGGATGAATGGCTTAGGCTTTAGCAGCCAAACTTTGTCAAGATCTTCTGCCCATAAAAGTGGAAACTTTGTTAAAATGATCTATAGATAACACAAGATAAGAAGACGAATAAGACAGTTGGTCAATTTCAATTACTACAATTTTCCTCAATTTGACAATTGACAAGTTAGCATCGTAGTAGCGAACGAACCAAGAGAAGAGGTAGATGAAAAGGGAAAAAGAGTCGGACGAAACGAAATATCCGCAAGCGTAAATTTCGCGGATATTTCGGATACGGCGGGCCATTAATTTCCTTCGATTAGAAATTTCTCGGTGCGATACCAACGTTCGCGTTGTAATGGATGAGTCAGATGGAACAATATCTGACAGCGGTTAGGTCGCGTCGCCTCTAATTGCCTCAATTGCCTCAATTGCAAACAGCGTCGATCCTATAGGAAGTCAATCAGTCCTGCATGAGGAAAGCGGAGGAAGTAGAGCTTGATGATAACGCACATCGCCGTTCGTTAAAGGCTGTGCGGTTATTACAAAGGAATCTTCACGGTCGCCTTCAACTCCTGAAGGCGTTCGGAGTACGAAAGTATTGATCTCCTTCTATCTAACATGACACTAGCGTGATATCAATAGCAGCCGCGGCGAGAAAGCTATTTTAGAACGAGCAGACTATAGAAGAAGGGAAATGGAGAGAGAATGAGTGGCTCGTCCTTTCGAAGATTGCCAACGAGAGGTCCTTTATAACGCGAAGAGCGCGGATATTTATGCAAATTCGTATGGCCAAGAATAGCGTGGAGCAATGCTATTTTTTTTATTCTATTTTGCTCGTCGTCAACATTTTTTCCTTTTTTTTATACGCGCAAGAAACAACAAGCGTCCACACGTCCAAACACACGTCGTTGGTGCAGTTGGTTCGCGTCCGATTCCAATTTCTGTCTAGTTAAAATTTTCCGTGTGCGTCGGTTATCGAGTAGGAACGCCAACTAATATTTCATTTCGTCGAATTTCGCTCGAGTTTGATTGGATCGGAATCGCCGGACACGAGCAAAACTAGACGCGTTAAGTGTTCGTTTGTGCGGGCAGAAACGCACTTGATAAAAAGATCAAAAAATGAAGGCTGACCTGTTTCGAGTGCTCCGATCTGTCTTTATTATTCCTGTCACCGTATTTTGGCCGAGCCGCCAACGTCGAAAGAATATAGGAGAAGAAGGATAAAAAGAACCGCTGATGCATCCACATCTCCAGGAACTTTGTTGTCAGTACATTTCGGGACAACCTGATACGTTTACATGAAGAAAAAAAATGGAAATTGCACCCTTTGCGCGCTTAGGAAATTCACCGCCACAACTTCCTGTGCTCTAAAGCGTCAGCCACTTTGAACTGTTTAACGCGTGCAAATTTCAAGTCGATATCCACGACAGTTTCGATGAAAGCAGATTATGACACTTTACACTGGTTCAATCTGTACAGTACATTCTTCTGAAAATCATATTTTCAAGTTAGGTGAGCTAATGAACGTTGGAACAGGTCCAACGATTAATCGATTCGTTAATACACAGGAGACAACATCTCGATAATAAAAAGCAACGTGGAATTTAGCGGAAATGTCCATTGGATAAATGAATAAAAGTTTAATCAAATACACGCATGACGAGAGGCAAGACTAATGGACGTCGCTTATGCATGCAGAAATACTGTCAAATTTCGAGTTCAATGACGACGAAATTTGTATGGATAAATGTCACTTTCGGATTACACGGGAAATGGAATATCGCAGAATATCAAGGTGATTGCTTACAATTTTCCTGATATACGATTATGTTTTATCAATCCCATTAAAAGTGTTTTATAGATATGCACGCAGCGGGATAAATTTATACGCAGTACAATAACGTGTACAGGGGCAATAATTTTCATCAGCTTCGACATCTCTCTTCTTTTCGCAGATACGGGAAAATTTTATTTACGAAGATCGTACGATATATACGAGATATAATACAGAATATGGCAGTAATAATATTTTTGCGGGTGGAGATTTTCAAAGAAACTTTACCTCAATATTTTCAAATCGCTTGTCGCACTTTAAAGCAATTAATTATCAGCTAACAGTATTTTTAGTGACTATTTATGAAAAGAACGTTAACGTTACTGCGATATATTAGAATATGGGATGGATAAATCGCAAACAATCGCAATTTCATTTTCGTCTGTAGATTCCACTCTATTCGATGCGGGCCACGCTGATTCAATTCGGAATCGATCGAAACAAGCGCAACTGGAATTGACCGAATAGCAAATCCAGGGCGAGCAACCAACGCGCGAAAAAATCATCAAGAAACGGATGGAGAATGAACGAGGCCAGATTATCCGATTGTCGATTTCAATTGGTCCGGTTTGCGTCCACGGATCGCTTCGATTGAGCACAGACGTGAACGTGGACGCGCGTAGTTGTTGTGCAGAATTAATGCGCGTCTGTCGCGAAATCGCATTAACGTCCACGATTTCTCATCTCTTCGTGTATCGTTAATAGCAACGGGGGCCTGGATGATTCGGTGACAAGATCATTAGCAGCCTGAGCGTCGATTACACGCTATCTAACTCGTATCGTTTGCCTGCACATTTTGCGCCGTATCTCCTTGTTCCACGCGTAAGTGTTGAAAAAGACGTACACCTTGAAAACTACGAACAGTGTTGGGCATTCGATTCTCAGTTTCGAAACGATTCCACACTTCTCGAAATTGTAGAAACTCGAATCACTTTGAACACGATAAACACCTGAAGGTCTTGGAAATCTGAAAAGTCTCGAAAGTCTCGTAAGACCTGCTACCTTAAACCGAAAGTCTCCAATGTTTTGCAAACTCGATGTCCAAAACTCCTGAAAGTCTTTTGTAAGACTCGATGATAGCCTGAAACTTTTCAAAGTCTTGCAACACTTGATACACTAAAATTTCTGAAAGTCTTGTAGATCCTGCAAGTTTTGCAAGTCTTGTAAGCTTTGTAAATCTTGCAAGTCACTCGCGTAAATGCATTTCTGATATCTTGAACCTCATAGATCTTCTCTAATATTTTATGTCAATGATATCGTTTGGATCGAAGCATCGAAAATGTTTGTCAAATATCGACTACGCTCTAAACCCTAGCCTTTCCAGACTTGTCAAAGCATACAAGACCTACAAGACCTACCTCTTTTAAAATTACATTCGTGAAAATAGGAATTTTTTCATAAATATTCGCGGCATATCGATAACTCGCAAGATGTATGTCTGACAGAGAAAATTATAACGGTGCTTTGAGACGAAGCAAGAAAGAAAATTTGATAATTCTTGCGATTACGCGTCTCATTAACCACTGCCAGCAATTACGTATGGTGCCGCTACAACTGCGCAACTCGTAGCAAATTGTTAATAACGTTACCCGCTGTTATCTTCGTAATTATATTACATGTAAATTACTTTTGCGGTGCATAAACATCGTAAGCAATCTATCTAATTACTCACTTGCAGAATCGGTTGTATCAGTATGTAAATTGCACGTATAAACTTGGTGAATAGATTACGTTAATCTACGCTACTGCGCGCCAAATTAATCTTGCGTATTTAGTGTTATGAGAGGATAATAGACGTGCGGTTGCCACGATATTTCGCGGCTCTTTAACACTCTTCTAACCAACTTCGTATTAATTAAAAGTTTATTAAGAATTGAAGATTCTTTAATAACTTTCATTCTCCTCTGATAAAAAAAACAGCACTTTTCTTCGACAGCCGTTAGTTGCAACATTAGACAAGGACAAATTCCACGGATAAAAGTTAATAGATATCTGCTAAACTGATGGTCTTTCGGTATAAATAGGTCAATATCAAAAAATGATCAGTCCGATCGAATACGATAAATTCTATCTCAAACATATTTCGAGAAATGTCAATCGATAGCCAGTTCGTTTCGTATCGCAAACTTGGCGAGATTGAAAGATATCGATGGCGAAGAAAAATACGTAATTCGTTTCGAGCAACAACAGTAAGAGGAATAGAACACGGACACCGGTGAACAGGGTCGGTGGAACAGAAATGGCGGCAAGTTTGCCACGGTTTTCCATTTTGGCCGCCGGCGAGAGTGCTAACGCGCGAATTTGCAAATTATTTGGCAACTTTGCAGCAATGCCTGCAAGCGTACCTTCGTTTAATTACTCCCTTAAAATTTCACGTCCGGGTTTTGCCAGCACAGCCAAACGTCACGCTTCCATTCAACCGCGTTTACACAACGAACTTATTCGACTTGTTGTTGGTAATTAAGAAACAATGACGCTAGGCTCTGCCAAGTTTCCTTGCAACCCCTCGAGCCAGCAATTTCCAAATTCTTCAAAATTCTGCCGCTGTAAGGGACAGAGTGGTTAAAAACAAATGCACGCGAGATTTAATGTATGCGAGTGTCCTAAGACCGTAAAAATATCCATAGACCGTGGATGCTTGTACAAATCCATATTTTTGTGAAGGTAATTATTTAGAAAAACGTCAAATGGATAGAAATCGCCGTCGCAGATCAAATATTACGATTCGCTGCCTGCTTTGGAATTTTTATACATTTTTGACTGCCACGCTGAGTCTTGGACGCAAGTGCAATTTCCTCCTGAGCCATCAGGCTGAAATAAATTCGATTTCAGCAGATTATCATTTTCATGATAGTAGCAGTAGCAGTATGTTAAAATGTTAATAACAATTGACACGTGTCTAATGAATTCCCGATGCGACGCGCAATCAAGGGTCGCAATGTCTGCTGGTTCTTAGACCTAATTCCCTAGCGGCCTAATTACCATCCTGGCAGTCTCGTAGGCTATTAAGATGGACAGGATACTTGCGCATTGCCGAGGAACGTCCGGGAGTGGATTCATCGATGATTTATCAATTACGTCAACGTCGACCTGTGCTCAAGCTATATACGTGGTCCGTTCCATAAATAATAAGACAAATATGCTTTATAATTCAGCGGGTAAGCCGTTAAGAACGTGAATTGTGAAACCTGAACATTTCAGACCGTTTAGCCGTTTAGCAAGTATCCAAACGTGCAAATTATTAATTATGCATACAAGCTATGTACTGTAGCCTGTTTAGAACAAGTATCTCGAGCAAGTTACGCAACACGCATGCTAGCGATTGAACATCTTAAAAACAGATTAGCTTGCCTGAATTCAAATACGATCCAATGGCAGAGTATATCAAAAATTTACCTAACGTTTGTGTATCACACGAACTGTAAATTGTCAGAGGGTTAAAAAAGAAGAGGGAATCTTGCGAGTTAATAATTGGAAGCATTTTAATGCTTCGATCGATTGAACCTTATAATAAATGCTATAATAATCCATTTGCTCCGTCTTACTCTGTTGCCAAATAATTTTATTAAAAATTACAGACGTGTCAGTTCTACTTTTTACTCCTAAGCAATAAGGTGTACGTTTGGTATTTGTTAAAAGTACATTCGATACTTCCCGGTCGTTACCGTTCTCTAACGATGATGATGGTTATTACCAACCTTCGCAATCTTCTGTCTACAAAAAAATTCCGGCCGCTACGTTCGAACGCGGCAGCAAAAATCCTCCAGCGTGTCCGTAAAAACTAAACGACGGCAGGAGAACTACCTATTCCACTAGCGTACAACCGAACAAACAAGATGCCTTCGACGAGCCAAAAACTCCTTATGTACCCGCGGCTACAGTGCCTGGTGATGAGCGATAGTTCAACGTGAAACCGCTGGCCGAGATTATCGCAATAGCGGACAAATCAAGTCGAATAATTGGCGGATAGCATCTAGCGGCGAATTGCGGAGAAAAGTGCTGTCCTCTTATCGCACGTGTTAGCGAGACCCTCGCCAGGGACATTACTGCGCTTTTATTATGTATACGTGCACACTCAGCAACGCAAACTGCAGCTTCCTTCGCTGATAGCTGCTCATGAATGCACTGGTCTCGTGCTAAATGCCTCGACATAAGCAGACACTGCTGCCGTAAAAATTAAATCTCCTATAGAGATCTTTGCCAGCTCGACATTTTTCTTGTTTTTAATATTAAAATACAAACAGCTGCGCACAAAAGAGGAATAATAAGGCGCAATAAAGGAGGAAAAAAGGAGTATCCGTGAAGATAGATCCGAGTTTATGGAGAGGAATGGATATAGCAGGACGTTGGTAAAAAGAATTATATCTCTTCGATATTATACTGGGAAGAAGAGACTATGAGAGCCAAAGGCGAGGGTAGTTTGGCGGAATACGAGGCTGGAAGCAAGCAAGGGAGAGAAAAGTGACAAGTTAATTGCTAGAACAAGATGTGGCAATTTAGTGAGTCTTAACAGGTATTGGTCGGAGGATTGTGAACGCAGGTGAGCGTTATGTAACAGTGGCAGGTGTACGTTAAAACACAAGCTAGAGAACCGTTACGAGGAAAAAATTAACGAGAAATAACGGTAGAAAATGGAAATTGTACTACGGATGGAGTATTGCGTGGAAGCAATGAGGAGAAAGTAGTCGATTGGCAGGGAAAGGTGGAGAATAAATTAAGGCAAGTGTGAGTGGTGAGATATGTGGGAAGAATGGAACCATCAGTTCTTGGTTTTGAGGTTGGACTTAATAAATAAGAAATATATATATATTTGTAAAAAGGCACGCGCAAAGTGTCGTTTCTCTGACGTTTGAAGCGATCCTACAGCTAACATCTCAACTAAAGATACTAAATTAATGGATGGAAGAGATGGAAAAGAAGGAAATACCACTTTTGGTAAGAATAGACACTATGGTTATCTGACTACGTAACGGAGATTCGCTTTTAGTGGCACAATGCGCCGAGTTTTCCTTGTGCTTTCTAAGCTTAATCCGAAAACTTGGTCAGAGTTCTTCCAGGCTCGTGCACGAAAACGTTTTAGCCAGCCAAGACAGCTTTTGCCTAAGTGTGTCCAGGCGTACAGGGATACTTAGCAAAGTCAGGACTTCTTGTGTGCTCATAGGACGCTAGGTGCCGTTAGCTCAAACTTCCTCGCCAAAATGCTGACTCTTCTTGCGCGTCCTGTTTTAAGCTTATTAGGAACTAAGCGTCACAGTTAAACGTTTCGACGAGTGAAGCGTTTGCAAGGGAAAATGAAACACAGCGACGTGAAAAATTACCGAAACCTTTTACATAAAACGCGGATATTTATGCTCCTGACGTAAATGTAACATATAACGTACAGTTTCATCAAATTGGTACACGATCTTATTAAATTAATATCCGCGCAAATAGAAGACTGTCGTTACGTGCGGATAAAAATAGGTTTCTTGAAAACTTGGATAAGGTACTTATATCTTAAATGAAGCTATCTGTTCGGAAATCGAGTTTCTCTCTCCAACATGCACATCCACTGCACCGAGGATGTCTTCGTACAGAGAGTCTTCCGACAGAACACTTAGGTACCTGTACGAACTTTCTTGCTCACTCTTCAAAGTGTCAGCCTTTAAAAGTCTCACAAGTACGGCAGCGAACTCTGCGGAAGTGTTATCGCGACGTTCCTCGAGATTCTTCGACCGACGGACACGTCCTAACTGAACACATCTACTTCCCACTTGCATACTTTAGCCATCCTTTGTAACGGAGATGTAATAGAAGTGGCCGAGATCCGCCCAAAAGAGGCGCTTCAAAAGTTTCCAATTCCGGTCGCGAACCTTTCTAAATGAGAATTTCACAATGTTTACCCCTTCGAATATATTCCTTAAAAAGCATTTCGTTTTATCGAAGAAACGAGTATATATTTCCAGGTATCACTAACGTTTACCTCGGTTTTTTGAATGAATTTTTTGAATAAATTAATTACTGATACTATGGTTTATTGATACGAACAAATAAAATTTCTTTGCATAATAGGCAGAGGCTAATATTTCTTGTTACTTAAATTAAATAATTGTCCCGTAAATTATTCCTGCACTATGCACCACACTATGTACGTACGTATTACCGAATGATATGAAACTAGTATACTTAATATACCTAATTAACGAGCAGCGATAAATAATAACAATAAAATTAAAAAATACTATTCGTAGCCGCTGTAGAAGATCGCAAGAAAGCTCTTGTCGGGGATTAAAAGAACTCAGTATCGTTGGCAAGGATGGCTCTGCTGCATGAATTATTCGTCAGAAAAAATGAAAATCTACGCGACAGGGAATCGAAATAAACCCCTGCCTTTTATACCGTTACACGTAACGCGGTACAGAGAAAGTCGCGAGCATGTGCGACATGCACGTGCAACCGTACGATGGCGCATACCTTTTTTCACGGGAATTGTTCAACAAGAAAGTTTCTCTATGGAAACGCAGAGGCAGAAAAATTTCTGGAAACTTACGGACCAGTAATTTGCGAATCGCGAACTGCCTTTTAGCGGATATACCTATTTCACAAGCCTGGATATGCGTTCAAAGGGACCAGGTATTTGAAAATTTAACTGTTAGCGAGCAATGGAGCAAATTCGTTCTTTCTCGTAACTATGGCTGCACGATTTTAGAATACTGTTTGTTACAGAAGAGTGACAACCGTTTCAGAAATGCAAATATTCTACGTCTCCTCGCTATCGTTTAGCTTTTCCCCTTGTATAGCGGAGTGTCTTGGTTAACCGAATCTCGTTCGACCAAAGCTCCGAGGTGCTTTGAACTTTACTGTGACTTCATTTTTTCCCCGATAGTTTAAAAGTGTGAGTTAAGAGTGAAGTTAAAGAGTACGAAAGCGTAGATAATCAGGTACCGTTAAAGCAGTTAATCAAACTTTCGACCGATTAAATAGTTAATTAAAGTTAAACACGTGTACAATGTTACGTTATCAAAATGTCTTTTTACAACGTTGATGCACAATTTATTAACAGCGATGGACCCTTCTGTTGTTCTATACGTTTCTATACATCGATATTATTGCCATACGTGGAATGGCTGACATGCACGATAAAATCAGATATTCCAGCGGAAATTACATTGAGAATTATCAAATTTTGTTTACACTGACTGATACAATATTATCACAAACCACATTAACGGCAAGTTTATTAATACAGTTGCGAGTGAAACAAATTTATGGAGATTAAGGAGAAATTTGTAAGTTTGCTCATAAATAGCAAAGATATTTACGCAAATGTATATTTTTGGGGAAGATTGATATCAAGGTGTAACGAGATTGATTTTATTTGTACAAGACTTTAGCCCGGTAAATACCATAATATTCATTTTACATATTTGCATATCTTGCGCCTTTCATTCACGTTCGTCGTATTTATCTTACAAAATCCAATACTATTTACCAAAGTCTTGGAGAAAATTAAAAGTGAGGATGTACACAAACGTTCTAGATATTAACGAGTAATTACGATTAATCGATACATTAGTCGTTGTACGAACAAGTCTATTAAATATTGGTACTCGGGAAAGTCAAAGGAAAAATTATGACGAAATAAAATACAGTTCCGCAGAGAAATTCCAGACTTAAAACTGTATCACGAGTCGGTGAAATTTGAACAGGTAATTGAGAAGCTAATTGCTACCGAGAGAAATTTAAATACGCCATCGAAACACTTTGTGTTTTAAAATTACAAATGTACGTTCGATTAAAAATTAAGTAGAACGTTGGAGAAAAATTTCACGTTATCGGAGCTACTGACGCAATCTCCAATTTTTCTTTCAGTCGATTCAAAAACGGAAACGAAATACTTGGGAATCGTGTTTACTCGATGAAAGATTAACGTGGGAACTGGTCGCGTAAGACACGTGACGAAGGAAATAGCATCGCGAAGAGAAATTCATACGATATGCAACTTTGTATGTGTTTCCTGAGAACGACTGCTGCACGAACGAAGGAGCTGTATAAGAGGCAACTAATTCGATATATCATCAATGATATACAATAACTTGTCATCGATTGATCTGAAAATATTTCGTGGACCATGGGACAAATTTTATATACGAAAGTACGATTATATCCTTCAGAACAAGAAAAGCGATTTAAAATATCCTGTAACGCGAGTGTTCCTTGCGAAGCACAACATGGTCAAAAGAATTTGATACGATATGATCCACTTGCTTATGGAAATCCCGGTCTGGATAAAAATTGGAAAGGACCGCTCTTTCCACAGTCTCTTTTATTTTAAGATCTTGAAAAGCAGGTTACGTGCATTTATTAGCATTTTAAAAGAAAATTCAAATTATTCGATATACACGTAGGAATAAAGCCTGGGAATAGTAAAATATACCTGAGATTTGTACACGTGTTACGTGGAATAAGTATCGGGCAAGTATTTCTTTCTAGTCCGGCTTAAAAGCTAAAGATAAATCTAAACCTGCCGTTTCTGTAGCATCAACTGCATAGTTTGATATAAAAATGTAATAAAACCAAACAGATTAACTTCGACTAAGATGGATGGCACGACGCGTCAAAATATGGGCGAGCTACGAACAAACAAAATAAATATTATTTCCAAGACAATGGCCAATTCTCCGTTGAACTCGTAAACTAAGTAATTGCAATACGCTGAAACAACCAAATAAAGGCTCGCAGAAGTACAGACACGTGCGATAATTTAGTCGAGTAAGCACCAGTATCACTTATACGTAGGATGGTTTAGTATCTAGTATGGATTACTAAATTACTGAACATTTTACTGAACCACTCGATTAAATGTTAACGCTCATACAGGACAATTTACTAAATTACTGAACGTGTCTGTACGAGCCACAGCAACGATAGGATACTAGCGATACTACTTACCTGACTGGGCTCCATGCGCAGGTGCAGCGGGCGCAGGGGGCACCAGGCCGGCGATGCTGTAAAGCGTTTGCCCGCTGCCATACTTGAGGCCGCCGCAATGACAGGGGGTCGTGGGGGTGGGAAGGCCCTCGCTGCCCCTGATGGCGGCACCAACCACCGAGATCTCGTCGAGCTCGTGACCGCTATCGTAATGGCACAATCTGGTCGCGCTGGTGCTCGCTCCGCCGCCACCGCCGCCGCTGCCCTCCCCTCCGCCGCCGTCCCCGCGGCCACCGCCGCTGCCCCTGCCACCCCCGCTGCGGCCGCGAAGCGACTGCACCAGCCGCTTGGCGCCTGAAGACATTCCACGGAGGTGATCCAGCCTTCCGGTCTTTTTTTCTTCCTGTCTTCGCCGAACCCGCCCCGTCTACAAGCCCGACGATATCCACCTACGCATTTTAAATTACACGCGTTAGATTTTAGATTACAGGCGACGGTCGTTTTATTTGCATCAAACAACAGTGTGTATTCCGTAGAGATATCGACATGCAGTGCGCGCCAGCGAGATGAAAAAGCAACGGAGGCTGAGAGACAGAGAGAGACTGATAACTAGTAGATTGCGGATTTTCATGACACTGCGTACTTGGTGGGTAAAGCAATTTCTCTATTGCGTCTGTACCATTTTTAATTATATTCTCGAAAATACGGATTTGCATAAAAGTCCGCAGTCAACGAGCAACGTCAGTGTGCGTGCCTGATTAAATAAGGACACAAGGGACCCCTACGCAGCATTTTTTCTTTCTATTTGCATGTCGCAGCAGCCATTTACACGGTAACATACGACTCGCGTGCTCTATCTTTGTGTCTGGCGTATTCTGATCGAAGGGGAAAAACGAGTCGAGTATTTGGTTAGGCTAAGATGAGAGGGCAGGTAGAATTTAATTTGTTCGGTATTATATCGCGGTGGTGATCATCAGAGTTACTAGTTTATGAAACGTTTCGTTGCATTTTGCGTGTATTCGCGACTATTACTTTGAAAGTAATTTAAATCTGCATTGTTTGCAAGTCGTTTCACAAGTCCTGACGTTTTTCTTATTAAAAGTTTAACGCGAAAATACTGGAAAGAATTATGAACTCGATCGCTAATGTTCCCTCCTTTTCTATAATAGCTTTCCATTTAAAAACTAATTTGCCTACGCCTCTTAAAATCTCAGTATTTCGGAGTTTCATCGAGAATTGTCGTCACGGAATTTTCAAAATGATCTTTCGCCTGTCTTCGTACGTAGAAATTAATTTTTATGAAATTTTCACCGATTAAAAATGAAATATCAATTACAATACTCTCCTACGATATTTTTGTAACAAATACTATACATTGATTGCAGTATTTTTATGATAAAGATTACACCACAGAACAATATCTTCGTTGGAACTTTACCATGTTGCAAAATATCCTCTCCATTTTTGCGCGTTTCGTTATTAGCATAATTGTTAGCAGATTTGTAATTAGCACAATTTCGAAAATGCTGTTTTCGAGAAACGTCGTTCATTTGGAGATATAAATTGGTGTATTCACGTTAATGAACGAAATGGAATAAAGGTAGAAAAGGTACAACAAATAGAATAATTGATTCGTGGTAGATATTTACAACGGTTTTGAGCAGTTAATTTGCTTTGATAAAACGATCAATTTATACGCGTCGTAATTGAATCACGCTTGATAGAAATCAGACTGTTTCCGCACTCGTAAATAACAATACAGGTAGAAAGTCTGGTTTCAGATTTCATTAAAAAACCGTACAGACGAAAAACCAATCTCTTGTTATTTCGTATTTTTGTTATAACTTTTTAACAAACCAATTACGTTCCTATGTTTATATATTTTTATCCTCCTTTTTCATACAAAACATACTAGCAGCATTAAGTGTACGATAACTGTGGCACATCCTGTACGTCATATTGCATGTACAATAGTATACTTGATAACGTATGCATATGTTACTGAATCTTTGATTAAAAATTATAATTCTATTGCATATTCGCTATATACGCGATCCGGAAACCAAGCTGATCAACTCTGTTTCCTTAAAGTAAACTAATTTTAGTAATTTTAGAGTAGTTAATAATCAGTATTTATTTGTTCAGAAATCACACGAATAACTAGAATGTGATTGATATGAAAAAAATTAACTTGATTGGTTACTTAAATGCGAACAGTATAATTTTTATAATATAATTGATATTTATTTGAATAATTTACTCGGAAAAATTTTATCAAGATTTTTTATTTATACGCGTAACTGATTTCACCATATAGCAGATTCTTTTGATGCAAATGAGGCTGCTAGTATGTATTTGCAATGAAATTGTCCTCTTTTCTATGTACATCGTGTGTACGTTATGAACGTGTGACTATTACTAAATTCCTTCAATCGTTGATAATTTCATGATGCATTCCATAATCCGGAATATCAAAATTGAATATTTTAATATGGAAATTAATTTCGCAGATACTAATCGCTATAATTTATATTTCGATATTGGAAGTTTAACCAACTTATTGTTAGTTAGTACATAATTCATGTTCTGTGAGCTACATTTTCGATTATATTTTACGTTAATCTGCGCTCAAATTAATTTATATTGTATTTACGCGTTAAATTAATTAAGCATACTTATCAAGTTAACGAAAATTGACTTTTCTCTGCACGTATTATATTTATATAGATAAACAATGCGTGTGTGTGTGTCTGTGAAATATGTTCTATTAATATAAAAAATAATAAATCCTGTTAATATCATAAAATATTCTTCTATTGTGTTGTGAAACAATAAAAGACATTTTCTACATTTTCTTATAAACGAATGTCGTCTTTCTTTGTTTTGCAACCTCGTTTTTCTCGACGCTTTATTGCTTTCAAGAAATAGGAACATTGTTGCTACAGAATTTTGTAAAGTCTACGAAATGGAACAGACAAGAGAACCATCTAATTTCTCCAAATTAAATCCGCTGAAAGAGTCGTGTGACTTATCAAACGCGCCAAAATTACTCAACTTTATTATCGACTCCTCGAAATCTTCTGGGCACCTCGAGATTTGTTTTTCAGATCGAAACGCGTCCCCTAAGTGAAACTATAACAGTTCCTATTTCAAAAATTTCGTCTGAAATTTCAACTTAACAAACGAAAGAATCTAAAAAGTAATCTCACCGAGTAAGGATATCCGTCGTCTCAGTGATAGTCTGCTAATTGGGAGTTACCAGCGACGATAGCCACGCACACACAACCGCCACCGGTGTCACCGGTCTAAACGCAGAATCACGTTCATGTTCTCCGTTCTTCCCGGTATCCACTTGCCTCTTTACGCCCGAAAACTCCAAACTCCGATTCCACTGATCCTAGACAGAGCCACGCGTCGCCTGTGCGTTCGCTGGCCGACGACGAATCCACGATCGCCTCGACAGCATCACACGATTACAGCTCGTGCTTTTCTCATCCCGTCAACGGACCATCCTCTTCTCGCGAACCACGTTAAAAAGAAACGCCGCCGACATGCCACGAGTACGTCGCAAGAAACGCGATATTCGACGGAATTCACGACACGTACGTCCCTCTTATTTCCCTCTTATTCCCTTTCTTTTCCCTTCTTCCTCCTTCTAGTTATTTTCAACGTTGACTAATCCTGTCGCGTTGAAGGAACACGCCAGGTGCAGCCAGACTCTTTAAGGGACAGCAGCCGTGCAACAAGTGTCTCGGGTCACGGCACTCGTGTCACGTGCTTGCCTTCTTCGACGAGCTGCTGCTGCTGCTGCCAACCACTCGATGCTCCCCTTCGTCCTTTGCTCTCTTCACAACGATCACGATGCTTAACTTCCGTCAAAGCGCTGTATAGCGCGATGGTACCTGAAAATCGTGCGGATGAATCAGCTTAGAGCACGACAATTCGCTCGATGATCGAGCCGAGCGGCAGTAGGTTCGTGGCTGTGCTTGGAAATTTAGCGATGGGTGTTTGTCGAACGTGGGTTTTGGGCAGCAGAGTGAAAGGCAGGAAGAATGAAATGCAAATTATCTATGCATGTATATGTAAATGTAGCCGGCGACGAAAGTATCAATGTAAAAGTGTCAAGTAAATACGTATCAATGAAGTTTTTTTTAAATACGGCTCGTTTGTAAGGTATAAATATTAACTTGTATTATTTACTAAATAATCTATGCGCTATATGGATATTGGTAATATGCTACCGATAATGTACTATAAGGACAAAAATAAATGGACAGGTAGTGGAAGTAGATGTGAATGCAGTTTATGTACTACATAATTTCTGTACTATTTTATGTGCTATATTATATATAAAAGTTGAGTATATGATACTGGTACTAGTTCGATTAAACTCCATTGATATCTACTTTCGCTACCTGGCCGTTTATTTCTGTCGATTGTATAGAATTATACATATACATACATATATATGTGTCGTGTATATAACACGCTTTTGTCTCTTTCATACAATGCAAAAGGTTTTTCGAAACAAAAGTTAAAACATCTACTGAAAGCTAACGATCTTCCGACAGAAATAGATTGATAACCGGACCAAGACGTATAGATTAATGTATTAGAAGATGTTTGCGTTTATACCTGTACCACGGTCGTGGCAAAATCTTCGTGCACAGGGAAAATCAGCAGCAGCTTTGCATTGACGTACTTCATTAAGTAGAAATTAAAGCACGCATACACACACACACACAGAGGAAAGAGGGAAAAGGAACAAACAAAACGCGAAACATAAAAAAGAAAAGGAAAAAAATGGAACTTGGACATTTGTACATTCAATTGCATCACGCCATTCAACTAACTCACTGCGCAGTATTATCACGCTAACGTCGCTCACAGAACACAATAGCCGATCGCGCCAAATTCAAACGGCATTCCATCACAAGTTGCAAAAATGTTACTGACCAGCCACATGAAAAGCTAGCTATTGAAAACCTAAATTGGACCATACTCGGGATAGATTGGAAGAACATTCCGCTAATTCATTGCAAGAATAGTAGACTTTTAGAATTGAATCTTCTTACAAGGGGAAACATTTCGCATTCACCGATAAAACGTTTTACAGGAAGATCCATCATCCCTTGCATTAATTGTTAACTATTCGCCACTAAATAGAAAACAGAATAGACAGGCAAACATTGGACGACGTAAATCTATCAACAATTATTAAGCACGCTGTTCACAAATTTACCCTGTTCCTTCACTCTCCAAGCTAATGCATCACACGTGGCCCGTTTAGAGGCGGCTAATATATCTTGTTCATAATTTGTGGCAGCAAATTTACGTGGTCGGGTCTTGCCAAGTCACGCTAATAGGATCCGCCGTTTCAGAATCGGATACTCGACGCTGATGAGCGAGTAATGAGTCGAGGATTAGAAGAAGCCTCGAGAAAATGGCTAATATCAATTATCCTGGGTCCCGATCGGACAGGAGGAAGGCTCGTGTGTCAGGACCATTCCGAGCAACGGTTAGCGAATTGACTCGGGTGAGTGAGTCATGTGATTTGATATTAACAAAACAAGGGTTTCGGTTACGCTCATTTAGAGGCAACACTCTGCCGGGGTACGGTGAATTCTAGAGTTACCTCCGGACGCATTAATAAGCCGATCGATTAACTCTGCCTTCGAATTCGCCAGTATCTGCTCTCCGTGGACCAATTTCCATCAAACTGCATCGACATCGTACATCGGTTAGCTTCAAGCTCTCTTGTCAAATTTCCAACTGTTTTCTATGGTTCGAGAGTAGAGCACGAGTTTTAAACAGTCGTGGATTCTATATCAATCGAAGGGCTCGTAGCAAATACGACTTATCTAGGTGTACAGGAGTTTCCAAGAGCACGAAATATGTGTTTATCTTTTTCTTAGGGAGCAAAGGAATACGAAGATCACGGGGGTAGAACATGATAGATACGTTTTTGTTGAGTTTCTGATTTTTGCATCACTTTATGGTTCAATTGTGGGATAGGAGGATTTTTCAACCAGATGGGTAAATACGTGTTTAGCTTTAAAGTCGTTTTAAATGAAAAACGATAGAGGAACATTAAAAAACATTGCAAAGCAGGTGCAAAAGTCAGTGCAAAAAGTCTTTTCTATGTATGTATTTGTTATTTCTAAACATATGTATTAGTTTATGTGTTGCGTATAATATGTACATTGCTATACATAGATATTGTGATATTTTTGTTCTTTTAAAAAATCTCTGATCCTATACAGTTAACATGACTGTGTTTCTTCTTTTATTCGGTGCTACTTCCATTTTCTTTTTATCGTGCAACGTTTACTAGATAGATTCAAAAATAGATTTAATCAAGCGTTGGATAAAATGCGAAGGGCTGCATAGAAATCATACAAAGCACTTTTATAAATCCTGCAATTTGACTCGTAAAAGATTCTCCGTCAATATTTCCACACAGTGCTTTCATCTCGTGAATAATACAAAATTTTCAATCACACGACGAGATTGCCGAGTCGTCTTTCACAGATAGTCAGAATTTCGTTACATATTCCGTCGAATTTCATTCCGTTGAGTGCAACACCCTCCACACACCACTTTCAACGCCAACAAGTTGTTTTCTCGACTTACATCTACATTATGTCGTTACACCTTTTTCCCTATCCAGTTTCCTGCATTCGTTCATGCGCATGACAAATCGTGGTCAAGAAGCTACTGAATACCTTTCGTGAAACACGAGACAAAACGAAAAATTGGGCACACGACAAAAGGATAACTTTAAACGGAGAATATTACTCGCAACGTGTTACAAAAATAATAAAGCGAAGAGTGGAAGAAGAGAGGGAAAAAGGGATTGCTTGAAATAATGAGAAATCAAGAATATGAAACAGCCCAAGCAACGTAGACCTGCATAATTATTTAACTTAATTTTATTTGATTCAACATAATAATTTGTTATAATTTATTGAAAATACCGAGGGCACTCATATTATATATTACACATTGATCGTTGTATTGTACTCTCGTCTGTGTAAAATTTTGAGTTTGTGTAATGTCTATCTTGTTACGCTTCTAATATTTGTCGTTTCTATGATCGCTAAATCCACGAAAGAACTATAGTCGTCCGAATCCTGCTGCTATGCTACACGCGTGGATTCATCTTCGTCTCACGCACAAATTCGTTCGTTATTTTTGTCTTTACGTTTTGAAAGTGGAAATGGAAAGCACCAAAATGTATGTACATTTCACGAACGAAAATGATTGTGGGGACGATCGTTGCCGGCGCCGAAGATCGCGGATACAGGGGAGAGAGAATGGACAAGCACAGTGAACACCAGGGACATTCAGCTGTCGCGTTCAGTTGGCTTGACGTATTATTTCCACCTATTATTCTCGCGTTGCGTATAAAAAGGGCACTGACAGTAGCGACGACACTCGACAATCGTGATACGGGCAAAAGCCCCAGCCGACGATATATCGAATTATTCCGCGGACAAAGAGCGGTGAATATCTCGACGTAGATAGCGGAAAAGCGTCGACAATCGCGACCGCTTTTGTCCGAGTTATTTCTTCGCGAGATAACCGGATATTCTCAATCTGTTTCGAAACGAAGGAGCCAGATACGTATCGTTTATCGTAGGTGGCTTGGACAAGGAAATTCCTCAGTTTCAAAATACCAAGAGTACCATAAATACCATAAATACCAGGTGTTCTATCTTAACAGAGAGTTACTTATACATTTATATGAACCGTATAAATGAAAACTATTTTGAGATTATTGGGCTTATATTAATAGGAATATTCGTGTTGCAATTGAAATTAAAGATGATGGTGCTTTCATCCGGTTCGTTTCTTCGACAAATTCCAAGGCTTCGCGGGATATCCATATTTCTAAAGTTACCGATCGTTTCAAGATGTTTTACACCGATTTCTCGTGGAGGGAAATTCGTTAAGAAACTGCTTAGCCCACATTCGCGTTAAAAACGATAACATTCTCTTCCGACTCGTTTCTTAAATACATATTTCTCGAGAAAGATAACAGGGAAAACGCGGTAGAGTCAATAATTGGAATGTAAATTTCGCGAACCGGCCACGAAGGAGCTTCCTGTACTGGCTATGATCGATCCATGGGCTATGGATACAAAGCAATAGACGTTCAATGTACAACGTTCCAATGTTTCGGAACGCGCTGATTGTAAATGACTGAACAGCGACAAGGGATCGCGCTTCCGTTTCTCGCTTGTCGATGGATGCGTTCGTATTATCGCCGGATGATTGAGACGAACTCGGCCGTTGCCCATTCGGTTTCGCTGAATTAAGCGCAACATTATCGGATAAATTTCTAAGTATGTGCTGTGTTATACATGCGTACGTACGCGGAAGCGACATAGCGGGGTCGTAAAATCGGTCGGGCCTTCAAATTTACATATTTGAAGAGTGAAACGCGCCAGTTGACACATTTTAGGGAACACGAGGAGCCAAAAAATACGAGAAATAGCAGGAGGCGAAAAGAAACTGCTTCAACGTAGAAACGAAATGATGCGATCGATGTAAATCGACAACTCGGCAAACTTTGGCAGCGACCGGTAACTTGCGATAGAATCCCGCTTGTCTGTACAATGTACAATTTAAACGACCAATTTAAAGTGACAAGACATCGACCGACGGGTCGTGAGACGCTTGCAATTGCCTGGAATCTGTACGGCGACGAATTCGAATCACTTCGAACCTAATTCGAGTCTTAAAACTCGATCAATTTTGAATCTTAATGCGTCTAGTATCTTCAAAATGTACATAAAATACATAAAGACGTAGGAAGATACGTAAAGATTCGTAATACGTCGAGTATACTCATCGAGTATTCGTTAGACGAGAGGAATATCTGTTTAGGAACCAATTTATCATCCATTTGACAAAGTTCATGAAAATATGGAATTTTCTGGCTTGGCAACTAAGGAAATGCGGATTTCGTCAATACCAATTAATGACAAAATCCATTAAAATCTCTCGAGTCTTGATCGTCTTGCAAGTTTCGCTGCGGGATGTTCGAATATTCTTGGCTCGAGAGTGTGGGAGTAGAAATGAGAGTTTGAAAGTAGAATCGCAATCGAGCTCGGGGTAATACGTGTAGGCAGCTATACCGCGCTCGCTATAACTCACGATTACGTCGTAACGAATATCATATATCGCGTATTAGAGTGATTTTAATACTTTAGTTTCGCTCAAGTTCGTTCGTTAGAAATTCTCCAAATTGTACGTTAGATGGAAATGAACACGTTGCCTGTAGGAGCACGATGTCTGACTATGTAGGTACTTGTTCTACTTGATTTCATGTTGTCGCGTCACGACTAGCAACGAGAAAGGAATAAGGAAACAAATTTTCGATGGACTCGATTTGAAACAGAAAATTGTTAGTCATACTCCATTTAACGAAGAATAATTAATAACTATTCTGCTCGGCGATGTAAAAGTAGTTTATCTTTCGACGAAGCGAATACTTTTGAAACATAGAAGCATCGAGAGAGGACAAAAATACACAAACGAAGACATACGAGTTTTATTACCTTTTCTATTTCTAACGTGGCAAACGAGATACTGCGGAACATCCTTCTACGTAAAGCATTATTTATCGACTACCGTTGCTACTACGTGACAGTTTCGAGCACGCTAAATTATTAGTCTTAAATAACGCGTGCATTGGATTCTGGCGGCTCGTAAAATTAATTTACGCCACACAGTAATTCTGTTGTGTGCGCTCTGAATACCCCAACTTAATCTAACGTGATTCACGATCGTGCATCTGTATTACTCGTCTTTAAATGTCACGGCTTCCAGGACGCGACGCGAGCACAAAGAGACTACCGCTTCCGAGTAATCTACCGAGTGTCTAAATGAATAGCTGTCTACATTATTTCTAGTACAGCATCCGAACTTTAGAGTATTCGGCGCTGGAATGACACCTCTTAGAGCCTTTTTTGACACTCTCACGGCTGCACGTTTCGGCGTAGATCTTCGCTGCCAACCACTGCCACTTTTCGTTCTGCTATTATCAAGATCAAGATACGCTCGAATCCATCATCGTCGTCCAATCCTTCTCGTATTATCTTCCTTTGTTTTCTACGCTTTTGTGCACTATACGGATTTATTTATTTATTTTCTCACTGTTCCACACAATTGCAAACATCATTTCCTGATCGTTCATACTCGTAGATATCCGGTCTTTTCAGTGGCCGATTCTCTAAAAATTCCAACTGTTGATAAACGAACGATACGACGTTGGACAACGTTCTGTTGTAAAATTGTAATATGCAACGTATAATATGCGACCATGTTCTATTGTAAAATTGTCATCGCGTACAATATTTAACAACGTTCCAAATGAAAATTACGTCAGCAGATAGAATGTACCTGTGAATCGAATGTGTATCGAAATATAGAGTTCTTTTGTCATGAAATGATTACTCTGTACCGTAGATACACGGATGCATGATTTTCGTTCATTTTTGTTCGGCTACGTTAGGAACAAAGGATTGTTTTAAACTCTTTTCATCGAGAAAATGTAGTGGCTCGTGCGGCATGGAGAGCTGCCAAGGACCATTTAATTAGGAATTTAATCGAACTTGGGCAGCGCTGCGCTGCAAGCACGTTGTTTAACGATAAGCTCTCATTTGTTTACGAAAACCCCTGATATTTACGCTGCGTCAGTTAATTCAATGAAAATACGTAAAATATGAGCCCACTGTATACATATTATCTACGCTGTTGATCGCCTCGTAATTCTCCAAAAACCTGATATTTTTGCTGATAAACTGTTGGATTAAAAGTTTTACTGCCAAACTATACACCAAGAACTGTATAATTCGCATTGAGGAACATCAGAAACCGATTACTTCCCTAACGACAACAGTCTAAATCAAAGTAACAGCCTGTGTAAAATATTCTCGTTCGTTTCTCAAGATATAGAAAATTATCTATTCGTGCGCTCTTTGCGTACAGTAGGCCAAAAACGTGCTAGTCCTAAGTTTCATTTTAAAATTAATTCAGGAAACTTGCCCCATAAAAGCAATTCTTCACGCAATAGCGTGCATACGTATAAATAAGGACGCTTCGTTCGCACAACTCGCGTGAAATACTACGCTAATTAAGCGCACTTATTATTTTGTCCCGAATTCTATGCGCGCGCATTAAGAGTTTAACGATCGAACACAGAAAGCATCGATTAACGAGACAATTTCCAGTGGCCGATGCACGAAAGCAAACGCTACTTTTTCACGGTAAATCATCCGGCTCTATTGATTCGTGCTCGTTTAAAAACGTCAATGGTTAAAACGATCTCTCCATCCAGTTTGTAATGCAGTTTCGCTCGTTGCTGCTTTGAGGTAAAGTAGCCGAAACGGCAATTCCACGGTCGAGCCGTGATGGCGGAGAAAAAATTGGAGCGCAGGCGAGTTTCTTCGGGTTGATGCGACCAATAAAAGTATCGCGTAAACACGGCCTTACACGGTTGCGCGATATTTTGCATTGGCTGTTTTACGACTGGCACCGATGTAAGCATAAACATCGATAAAACATCGATAAAACGTGGATAAAACGTCGCGGAGTCACCAAGCGTAATGCTCGCAGGATATCTCAGCTAATGGAAGATCGCAACGATAACCCAATGCGAATGCAACGCGATGCGATTTAATGAGCCACCATTTATACACGAATACGGAAGTTCCGGAGCAAAGTTGAATTTATGAGGCTCGTTGCTGGTAGTCCCGAAATGTATGGAAATGTATGAAAATAAATGTAAAACGTAGTAGAATGCTGTAGCCTGAAACGACATAGCAGACGATCGTCTGATCGATGATAAGCGTAGGTTGGTTATGACGAGTCCACGATAATTTCAAAGTTACGCCAAACACACGGTAAATTATACCGTTGTGCCGCGATTTTCCAGCAAAGATAGGGTCGCAAGATGTGCGAGGTGGAAACACGACCAACGGTCTGGCTGTAGGCGTCTTGTCGTGGGAATGGAAATCGGAACGAACTTGTCCAGCGACCTTTTGAATCTTTCCCATCGCTGCAAAAAGGCTACGTAGCCTGTTAATTATCCTCAAAGCGTTAATATCTTCTATGTAAGATACGAACATTCCTCAGCGAGTATACCCTGTTCCCTAATTCTTTCCAATCGTACACTTACGCTTGCACAAGTAATCGCAAGACGGGAACCTTTCGACAAGATCGTTCGTCTGCGAACATGCAGCGTTCGCTGGAAATACCGCAAATACTAGATCCCGTAGCATCCATCTCCTTAACTAGACGCGAGCGTTTCAGCTGAAATCTCGTCGAACGATGACAAAGGACTCAACGAACCTATCGTCATTGATTGGAAGCGGGAATCTCGGTCGAACGCGTTTCGAAACAGATTCCCCCGGTGTTCCGGCCGTCGAGGATCACTCTTCATCGTCACAAATATAATCACCGCTCCCTGTGGCACAGTTATATATGTACGCGCGCCTTGTTATACGCCGGCGATATCAAATATGAAGCTATTCGGAGGTGGCGTTTCAACACCGCCCAAGTCTCCCCATGGGCAACCATGTACACACAGCCGTGCGCCAGCTACACCACTACTGGCCTGTTTCACGTATTTAACCGACCAGATTATAATTCGGCAGTAGCAGCGTTTCGCCGTTTACGGGTAAGAGCCATCCATTTCGCGCCACTTCGCGAAACCTCGTCCTACCACTTTATATCAAAGTTACGAGCTCGCAGCCCGCTTGAATACGTTACGCGGAATGTTTCCAGCGTTCGCCGTATCGCGCATCGAGGACTATCAATGGATTAGAGGCAATAAAGTCCGCTGAAATACGTAGCCATTCGATCGGCTCTAATTAAACCGGGATATTAGAAGGAAATTGCGGTACGTTTTGAGGCGTGCCCAGCGACCGATCGATCCACGAATTGAAAAGGTTGGAAAGGTATACGATACGATACGATACGACGCGACGGTTTTCACCGCGTGCTTCGTTTCTCCTGCCAACCTTCCGGACTAGGTAAATCGGATGGACCGAGTGAATCTTAGTTTCGCTCTAGTTCCTTCTATCTGTCTTCTCTTACTTTTTCTTCCTTTTGCCTGCTCCTTGGAAACTGCTTTCGCGGAATGCATGGTATTAAAACCGATGCAAAGTTATATGCAGCTGATAGTCGCGCAATTATCGCAACTAGACGTTTAATGTCTCTGTCTTAAAAGACAAGTGTGCGAACGACTTTGTATGAACGAAAAGTTGGCGCAAATAAGACGTCGTTGTGATTCGCAACGAAATTCGGGTATTTGCAAAGTGGAACTCTCCAACACGGAGGTACGTACCCAACTCTCGTCCAGTAACATTGTTTAAGGCATTTAGCAACGCCAGTGATGCGTCAAGATTTCCTCGAAACTTGCCGAAACTACGTGTTCCAGTGGGAATTTCCATGTTCGCTTCAACAGTCTATGTTCTATTAGTTTCTAGTCTATGCTCTATTAAGTATTTCGAAACTGTATCCTATTAAACAGCTCGACTTTACGCTCTATTAAATACGATCTCTTAATTCGGTCTAAGCTATTTCGTAGAAACGATAAGCAGGGTGGCCCGTAATTCACGGTACGAAAGGGATCAAGCAGCGGATTCTATGGCTGAAAATAGGACGAAAACGACTTAGTCGTCGCTATTGCATTTTCGGGAAAAATCGAGGACTTACAAAGTACATATATACGTGAATTCGACCAATTTCCAGCTGGACACCGATCGATAGTTGACTATTTAATTAACAATTCTTCTACATGCCGAAATAAATTGAAAACGAAGAAGGAAATTTCGTCGCTCGAAGCTTCGTTCCGGAGAAACTAAAATTTCAAGAAAATCGCACTTCGTATCCCAAAATTGAGATTAACTTAACTTTTCTGATATTCGTATACATTTTTACAAATTCCATTTCCATTTTTCTACTTTAAACTTCCACCTTTCATCGCGCTTGTAGATCTAAGAAATCTTTGCACCGTTCGCTCGTTTTCAATCGTTCGAAACACTCTGATGATCGTTGCACCTAAATATCTACCATTATGCAGGCAACGATATATCGGAAATGGATATGTTACGACGTTCATAAACCAAAGGGGCAACGAACGAACCTGAATAACTAATTAGGGTATCGTCATCGCCTGTTCAATAGCAATTGCTGTATAATCCTGACGTCAGCACGTAGACCACAGGTCTCGGATGTGGTGCACATTGCTGCTCAGCTACCGTTAATTACTCGAAACCCTGCATTGTAAATTAGTAATCGCCAATCTCACACAACACAGGGCAGACGCAATGAGCGACGAATCCACGGCCTCTGATTGCACATTCTGTCCAATAAAAGATCGTGGAATGACAGCAACGACGTATAAAAGATATTCCTGGCAAATATTTCTTCTACGCTTAAGTAGAACGTATTATAGCATTATTATAGCGTATCGTAATAGCATAGTATAATAGTATAATCGTGTCGGCATATTTCACGATTAAAAATAAGAAAAAGATGTTGGGTAAACGTGTAAACGTCGTAAACACTTTATTACAAATTTGTAATAAAGATACGAGAATTATTAATGTCTGGCTTCTCGTTCGATCGATTGGCTACGTTCAGCCAAGTTCTCGTTCGATGTATGATTTGTTCTTGCAAATACAAAATTCACACATATATATACTACAAGTTATTCGTTATTTTTTAAATCTAGCAGTTGTTACAAGTTACAGCTCTTTGGTGCAGTTCAGCCAGTGTAATTAGAAGCAAATGTTGCAGAAGGATGATAAACGATTCAAAAAGTACCACATTTTTGGAGCCATATATTTCTTGCAGGTAGTCGCGTGTGCATTTAATAGTTGCATTGTCTTTTTTTTATAATGCAAATGTATCTTTCTTCCGGATAAATCGATTCCTTTCACCATTTTGCATAAGAACATCATGACTGGCTATTACGATCGATATTACGAGTAACAGTAGAATGGCCAGAATACGACTGGTAAATAAATGTCTTCGTTGATACTTTGTCCTGCATTAGCGCCATAATGCCAACATCTATCCCTTACACGTGTAACTTTTTGGCAACTTTTTACGTAAAATAAATAGATTTAAAAAAGATACACATCAAGCAACGTCAAACGTGCACGGTTTTCGTGCACGTGACAATCAGCTGCTCTTATTCTTCTCGCACAAAGGCTCCTCCTTAAACCGTGCAGCTGTCCGTATCCGTACGCAAGCAGAGACAAAAGCCGTATGGACGTTTCAATGCTCGATAAGAAGCACATTCGTGGCTTGGTAACAGTGGGATAATCAGCAGCCGGTGCAGAAGTGTTTCCGCGGAATCAAATGGCGATATTCATGCACGGCCGAAGCCGTGGATGTCGTGAGCGTCGTGCGTGTCGTGGATGTCGTGGCAACGCGTCAAGACGATAGCATCGTTTCCGGTGGGGACCCAGTGAATAATTCGGCCAATATTGTCTGGCATTTCGAGCGAGTGTTACGCGGCGACGACGACGATGACGTCTCTCGAGGCGTCGGCAGAAGCGCCTGTGCGTATACGTCGACGTCTCTGGTTGCCATAGCGACTCTCCTACAGGAGCATACAGTCCCGTTGGACTCTTGTATATCTTGGAACAGACCGTGCTACGTACCAAGTGTCTCCAACAATATGATATGCCGCACCGCGCTAGCTATCATTGTCTTAATGTATTGTCTGCGATTTATTGTGTTGCTCGCGATGAGATTCGATTGGCTCGCGCCCGACCATCGCCCCGGCGTCTGCATAAAAATACATTGGAACGAAGCTTGAAATATTGAAAGGGCCAGGGGTTGATTTATGCTCGGCGGAAGGGTAAAAATGAAGCATTTAGCGCGTTCGTTCTGCCGCCAGCATTTTATACATTTTTGGCCCTGGCAGCTGCGATACGCTGAAATATTGCTACGCCGTAACGCTTAATTTTTGCAAAATGTATTTTATTTGCGCACCTTTGTCCGACGATGTTGCGTAAATCGTTCACGCTATTGGCGACTCGTCAGTCTATGAAATTTATCTTATTTTGGCCGTTTTATTGAATTTCGTGCGTGAATAGCGTACCGATGACCGCGGCCAGCGTGTGGACAGCGCGAGCTCGACGTGTTCAGGTGAACTTTATGAAATTCGGAATATACACGAGCATCGGATAATAACTGATACTGTTACGATCTCGCCCTACATTCCTCGCCTATTCTCACATTATTCCACCTACGATCAGTACATTAGCAAGCAACGATGCCACCTAATTCCCCGCTCTGTTTGCCTAATTGCACGCTTACTGCGACAAAGCTTCTAACCTGTCGATATTTCAACGCTAACTTTACACTCATCCTTCTTTCTTTTCATCGTTTAACTTTATGTAAATTCCTGTATTGAGAAAAATTAGGAAACTGATTGATCGGATAACACAGGAATCTACATAACGTCAGACGAATAAAAGAAACAACGAATGAATGTGCAAGTTAGTGTTAACGAGTAAATGACAGTCGGTACTGTCACTTTGGTACCGATGTATCGGTATACGTCGAGCTTAAACTTCCCAATTGCGGGAATTATCGGGACATCGACTAATCGAATGTTGCGCGACTCATCCCTGGCGACGTTTCCACGCAACAATTCCCCGATACCGCATCCATATCGAGTTTCTCGCGTTGCAGGGACGAGCAGTCAGAGTACGGTTGGCAGTGGAAAACGGTTCAAGCCGGAAAGCAACTACAGAAATCGAACACAGATGTAGGTCTCGAGTCGCGAAAGAGTCCCTTGGCGTAAGTGTCGGAAGACGCATCGTCGTCAGGCAACCGCTCGAATCGACAGGTTGGGAAAAGTTTGCCGCGGGACCGGAAACGCCGACATTCCTACGTATATCGATCCGGAGCAGCGCTCCGCTATGCAAACGGGACTTGCACTTTCTCGTGAGTTTCCATAACGCTGATAGTAAATCAGAGAATTTAATCAGGATAAAGCCTGCACCACCGGCAGAGAAATTCCATTCGCCGGCAGCCAAGGTGGATACGCGCGCGATCCGAAATCAATTAACAGGCAGAGCCGGAGCGTCGCGAACCTTGCCAACCTCTGGAAACTCTACTTTCAACGATATCCGCGAATTGGCAGCTTAGCGTACGTAGAACGTGTTCCTGGCAGGGACGAAAGATAACAGTCGCCCTAACAATTTTTACAGGAGGGAAATCAGTTACAGAAACTTGTTTTCGGAAAAACAGCGCGATTAAAAACATTCCATTGTTGGACGTCCTAGTTACAGAAGATGATTGCGAGTGATCGAACATTTTTTATGATACTGGTATACTCATTTTTGGCGAGGGCAATTCCATTTCCATCGCGTATGATAGTTATCGACCAGAGAAATCGTATCTCGATCGCACGTAACAGTTTAGAATATCGTTTTGCATTCGACCAGAACGATCCTCCGCATTCGCAGCCAAATTGCTTTCTGTCGTTCTGAAAGAAAGGGACCAAGGGAAAGGCGATCCCCGCAAAACGCGCAGACGCTTATGTTCGATAAATATAATTGAATAAAAAGTCGATAAATATAATTTTCTATCGAACGAAAAGTCTTTTTGGAACCGATGTGCCGAGTAACTTTTGTTCCAATTTGATATCAGTTGGTAACTTGGACCAAAAATTCTACCATTCGTACTGATCAAACATTCTACATCTGCGTAATGCGACGTAATTTTATAATATCGTATTATGTTACCTTGTACTGCTTAATATTGTATTATCATTTTATTAAAAAAGTATATATTCGTATCTTTAAAATTACTTTCATGTCCTCTGTGAAAGCAAGTATGTTTGATAGCACTGATTATGTATATCGCGCGTACTCTAATCTAATGCACCTCTCATGTTTCTGAAGCCACGTGCTTATGTTCCTCCATCTTCCCTGATGCACTTTTCCGCATGAGCAAAGCAGGTACCACAAGTACGTATATGTTATATGCTTTGGTAGACACCTGATGAACGTAAGTACAGTGATGAATTTTTAAAGAGGAAATAAGTTTCTATGCAATTTATCTCTCTTGATTCTTTTCTTTGCTTCCTTGTATGGACAGTGACGAAACTCTACGGCATCCAATTTACATCTGGCATATCGCCTACACGAGCCTAAAAACTATCTATACTTAGTTATCAATACAATTCTCGTTTATCATTTATCTTTACTTTTTATTGTTCTTACATTCATTAACGTGTAGAAAAATTCGTGCAGCTAACGTTTTCACCGTAATATTCCACGTTAAAGATACGCATGTAGACTTCTTTGGCTGACTGTATGTACTTATAGCAACTTTCACGTGTAATAGATAAAATGGAAACAACAGGAGCGCGCGGACCGGCTGCCAGTTCGCAGTTGTTTTATTCGAGAATAAAGTTCCACGGGAAATACCATTAATCTTTAAAAGTTTGTAGTCGCAACGGGACCCGGTCTTGGAAAGCAATTAATAGTTTGAGAGTTGGCGTAAAACTGAAATATATGTGTTCGTAACCTGCATGTGTTCCGCGGTAACCGATCACGATCGTGTTAACAATTTTAAAAGATCCTTCAACTCTTTCCCCTGTAGAAACCAAATATAGTTTCCAACTGTTCAGCTGTCGATGAAGGAATCGAATTATTTAATCTGTAAAACACGTTCTGCGCTCTTTCTGTTCCTTTCTTGTTTCTTCTAACAGTTGTGTCTCGATTACTATAAACTACAGATATTTATGCATTTGCAAGAAATCTAAAAACTTAAAAATCTGCAGTCTGATTATTCCGTTCTTGCAGATATGAAACACAAACGATAAAATCGATAAAACGTTCGTAATGTATAACAAGATTTACCGTAAGGATCCGCAGCAATGCAGAAGTCTTCTATCTGATTTCCATCAGATAGGATTTTCCAAAGTTTCATGCAGGACTTTCAAGATACAAAGCGGATTCGGATAAGTAAAAGTCAAGAAGCCTCCACGGTGACGTTCATTCGAATAAAGTCACTTTCCCGAGTAGTTGCTCGCACGAAGATGTTGCTACCTGTACGAGATTTCTTCTCGTCCTTGTCCATTTAGATAATTTCGTTTTCTAGACGATCGAATATCACGACGACAACAATTATAGGCAAGAAAATAATCAATGCGTTTTTCGCAACTATTTATAACTTTTAATTAAATCTCTTTTTTTTCTTCACTCATTTTTATACGTATAATGGAAACTCATTTTCTCTTCTGAGATTAGTTCTGAGGTTTCTCTGCAGATTATTCTTTGTCCTGTGCAGAAACGCAATCCTTCGATTTTAATCATCTTCCATCTGTGCTTGTATCCTTGTACACGTAAATCACTTTACTTTTTCACTTTTCAATTAATTGTCGTGCTCTCACGGACACGCGTACATCAAACGCTTAAATTCCACTAAATTACTTGCAAACGAAATTTAATTCCGTATGTCCAGATGATTTTCTCTTTTTATTATAGTCAACATTTCTACTATACTTGTCATATATTCTATATTCACATGGAATATTTCGTGTTCTACTATCTCTAGAATATCTCAAAAAATTTTTTAATAAAAAACGAATTAAAGAAGAACAGGTAAAATCAACGGATGATTCAATGTAGTACGATATGGTTGGAAGAAAGATTCCATATTTTTTCGGGATAAATGCACCGTACAAAGTATGAGACATTTTTATATAATAATAGTAATAATAATTTCTTCGTACTTTAGGCCCATAGTCTATCGCAAGAAGGTTGTTGCATTCTTATTCCTAGTTTCTTCTGCTACGTTATATTATTACGTTTCCTCCGATAAACACTTGCATATTCGATATTATCCGGTACTTTAATAATATTTCAGCGAGGAAATTCGCGATTAGGACCAAGCACAGCCATGTGTTGGTGATGAACAAAGGTTGTAAGACTTCGATCGAGTTTACAACGTACCTGTGGTACCGCAACTACGCTATCTCCACCACAAGTTAATGCCATAGAACCGCATTGAAATGTGAGTTATCCTGGAGAGCAATATGAGTTTCTGGGCAACAGAGTTTATTAAGCGAAATGTCAGTTATTCCACGGCTAGAAACGTTAGGTTGAATATTGACAATACGTATTGGAAGAATCTATAAAATTAGGGTTACGAATTCACTTTCTGTTGTTTTATGAATTCCATCATTCGTTTATTTGATTTTCATCCTTTATTCGATGTAGGATTATTGTTGGGCATTTACCGAGGTATGAAACGCTCTAATCATAAATAAATGAAGAATTAATCAACTGTTGTCAAAAATTTATATCCATCGTCATTTTGTACAGGATATTGCGAGCTACCTTGTTCCTCTATAAAGCCTCTAATTTATACACACGTGTATAAAGTAAAAAAAATAAAAAATAGATTAGTCAAACGTCATACATGTAGGTCTAAATAAAATATTTGGTTCAAACTCTACGTATTGCTGTTAATCTGTAAATAATTTAGCACGAAACATGCAATAGTTGAGATATTTACAGGTGTTGCAACTTTATCCACACCACAAATATCTCTCTTAACTAAATCCTATTTATAACCTGCAAACTAGAGTAAGTTCATGAAAGTTTGAAATCGTTGGTTGGAGAGCAAATTCAATCCAGTCTGTTAGATATCTCACGGGATAACTTGTTACGTATCCAGTGTAGATTTTACTATGTTGTCGAGACGAAGAATTTCTGAAAGTAAAAGTCTGTCGTACAAATATAGCGTGTACTGCACCTCATAAATTGACAAATTATGATACTTATTCGAGGAAGAATACGAAACTTAACGATAAGTTACCCTAAAATAGGACTACAATTTGACCGAAAGCTTTCAAACAGACGGCATATTTCAGTTAATAAATTTATCGTTAGTACGATCAAGAGTAAACGCAAGTCCATGTTAATCGAGAAAAACGAGCATTTCATACGCTACAATCTGATAATTAATAACGAAGTATGCAAATGCACTCATCGCCTATGTGATTCATATTATTACCACTGTAATATTGGCAAACGTAACACCACATTACTACTCCTACCATGATGTTTCATTAAATTAACCTCCAATTAACGATCGTGAGTGAATTTAATATCTTAGCCTGGCCAAAGTTTTGGGACCCGACACGATCCAACCCCGTCTATTTCCAACCCCTGCGGAGCATCGAATTGCCGACGTTTTCCGGTTCTTGCACGGTATATCTCATAAAAGAAAACAGATGGAACATACGTTTGTACCAATCTTTTGCATTATCTGTAGGTACAAAATCAGCTCACGAAGTGGCTGTCGCGTGCTCTGTCACACTCCGTATATTATCAATACTTAGATAGAACATATGTTTATATGAACTTTGTTCGTTGTACAATCAGCTGCCGAAGTGGGTCCCACGTGTCCTGTCGCACTCCGTACACTGTCAATATTTCAAGGTCTTCAACTAAAGGAATATGTATTGTGAATACGATACTGTCAATATTATAGGGTGACGTTCAGAGCAGAAGGCTGAAATATTGACAATAATATTGACAATATTATTGACTGCCTGAGGACACCTTTAGCTAATTAATGTTATTTAATATACATAATATAAACCACATATTAATTTACAAAAACAGGATTTGCAGTGACGAGCATATAAACAGGGAATCCCATTTTTTTTAACATTTGAATAAATATATGGTCGCTTAAAAATGGATCAAAAGTTATTTTTATCCATGAATCACAATCAATCAGTTGATAGATGTAATTTTACATGGTATTCCTGACAAACAAGTGCAAATTAAAATCTGTACCACTACGTTGACCTAAATCTAAGACTTCTGTATTACATATTTTATTATTATATTATTATACGATATTATATCGCATTATATATATATATTACATTCCCTATTTATATGCTCGTGTATTTATTTGTATACACCATAAGCCATACTTCATCAGAAACAGCAAAATTCTTCCCGAAAAGGAGGGTACGTCCAACATTCGTTCGAATCAAGTCACACCTGCTGCCAGGTAGCACAAAGATATTTTCTCTACGCGTACATTTAAATAAGAAAGTCGTATCTGCATTCAAACTAAAGATATAACAGTTTATATTTACTTTCGGACGTATGTGAAATCGATGGCTGGCTATTGGATACTAAAAGTCATTTCTCTCGAAACCACTCACCGACCAGATACGACTATTTGAATACGCCTTACTCTAGCCAAGTGTAGCCACTCTGTACTTTTAAGCGGCAGTGTGTGTACTTGAAGGATTTGTCCACACTTCTTTTCTAGTCACCCTGTACATTCATCTTTCTTCCCCTATCGATCTCGCTCGCCCTTAGTAGCGAAAGATGAAGGCGGCACCCTTTCACTTCGATTCCACGGACGTTTACCCAGCTACGTTTCGCTTCTTGGTTCCACAGGGAAATGCAGATGCGTCCCCGAGATGGTATATAACAGTATGGAAAGTACACGTAAGTTGAAAACCCTATCGGAGGCTCTAGCCGTCAGCATCTTCTGGATTTACGTATCAACACGCGTGGAATAATATCACACGATGAGCAATACTAACATAACCCGGCTTGTTCAGCCATCGAATTTTATCATTTGACAGCAAGAGAATGCAATTTGCAGGGAAACGAGGAAAAGTGAAAATCAGTTTCACCAATGAAAACCAAACTTCAACATGGAAATACTTGTGAGCCCATTCTCCCCGTGTAAAATAATAAAATTCGATCGTGAAACAAGCCGCGTTTTTTATCACCTTTCACATATTACGTTGTTTGCCGTACTAGTACGATATCGATCATTATATTGACATGATAAAAATTGCCTGGGACAAAAATTACTTACACTCGTTTGCAGAAATTGACAACTTTTTAGAATTTAAAATTAATTGAATTTTGTAATTACATGTTCAATTTTTCTTTTATTATTATTTTTTAACTAGGCGATATACGACGAAGGGGACGATATGCTGTTGCTTTGCTCGATTAATTTCTCTCATTAATTTATCTAATTACTGATTATTCAAAGTGATCGTGACTGGTTTACTCGAATATTGATATAATTTGATATGAGATAGTAATTGCGTAGATAATATGTCCTTGTTAACATAGTTTTACATACATTAACATAGCCGCACAAAGGTACAGTGATGCAAAGCGAAACGATTATGCCATGTAATTAATTAATTGAAAGTATCTTAATTCGCTTATAACGCAACAATCTCCTTTCCCTACGAATATACACGTATAATCCTAATCGACGCTGATGTAGTTTCTTCTTCTAAACAACCATCGAAAATCTTCCCTCCAATTCTTTCATACTTATCCCATGTATTGTAATTTTCCTTCGGTCCATCTTTTATTATTTTATCACAAGGTAGTAAGAAAAGAAGAAAAAGCTAGTCTTATGGACTAGCGTGGCATTGTTTACTTAACAGACGAGAAGTGTAAGAGAAGAGCCATATGCTGCAAGGCGCGTGGCCACGAAGAATGATAAAACTTCGTGTACGACAGGAGAAAACGCCGATTGGGCGGTAGGTAGCCCCAAGAGTGGCGTAAAAAGATCATTCTTGGAAGAAACAGATAGTTAACTTCGGTTGGCCAAAGACGCCAAGCTTTCGTTTCGCTTCCGGGTCTACGAGACAGTAGAGACGTTTCTTCCTCTACTTCATCCATAATTCCAACACTCTATCGGATTACCTAGACTCATCACTTTAGAAATGTTTCTCTACATACAATTACTCGCACAATGGGTACGTAAGATTCTGTGCCATTCCACGACAATCTATGATCTAACTAATCGTAAAATTGTGCCTGCACTGGACATAACGTTGCAAGAGTTGTCAATGATACATTTACGTTCGCGTTCGTGGGTTCTGACGCGTGTAATTAATAAAAAGCGTTGACAGGATGAATTTCCCTTTGAGAACATCGTTGGGGGCTGCCGAGGGATGAAAGTTTCAAGGGTGGTAAAGCGACGTCGATGTTGTTTTTCCAATAAATAATAAACATTTCCGGTTAGCCGATGATTTATGTACGAGCTGCGACTTTTGTGCCGCTAGATCGCTCAAACAATCCAGTGTGCGTTAGAACAGTGGCTAAAGCGAACAAGACGAACACGAACGAACGTGGAAAGAATAAATGGAATGAATAAATGGATCTAGTGAATGGTAGTGAAATAAGTGCTACAAATCATGTAAAAAGTCTAGGAAAAAGTAAGACTGATGCGCGAATAGAGGAGATTTATAAAAAGACGAGGAAATTGATAAATGGCAGCCAAGAGTCTATAAACTAATTAATCATCGTCCTTGCAAATTATGAGGTGTACGTTTTGGGATTCTTTCGGTACGTAAAACGACGAGTTTTATAGTCAAAAAATGCTCCGTTTATAACGGGTTCGATAAAGTTCAAAGATACACGCCCGATTTGTTCACGCGAACTATTTGTTCACGCAAACTATCGAAAACGCTTCGACAAAATTATGCATCGTAACGTTCCCTGTCGTGTCAGCAATTCTTTGAACGATGCCCGTCGTGTTTCATACGCTTTAAACCGTGTAACACATGGCGTTCGATACAATTAAAATAGAATATACAAGTATCCGATAAATTTAACCTTTGTGTCGCGCACGCTGCATGCAAGAAAATTCTATTTTGTAGCCAATAACGAGCAACTCGAATGGTTACAAGGTTATTTTAATCGTGGCCGCGGATGACTATTATGTTTTCAAAGGGCGTGCATAAAAATTAAATCGTAAAATCCCCTTGTAGAGATAACCTTTCGAGCTCTTTAAAGACCAGTCGGCTGAATTATTTCGTTTACATGAAATCGTGCACGACGAAGATTAATGCAGCGAGCCGATATTGTCCAACGGAGAATTGTTAATTAATCGGATCTCAGTGTCACGATGTATCTCGTGATAAAAGGATCGACCAACGATCACGTCGTTGAGCAATGTTCCGGCAAAGAATTTCATTTGTTGCGCACCTTCGTTTCTAGTAAATGGGATGTACGATACTAAATGGACCGAGTTATGCAGAAATCAACATTAAGCATCATCAAGAAAAATTAGTGGAATATGGTACGTATCCAAACCACATATTAATTATATTACTCGCTATTAAATAAGCGAGCAAAAAATATTGCAGGTAAATGACGAGAAATAAAATATATTCGATAGAAATGAAGCTACGCTTTTTTCAAAATAAAATATACTTCAAACTAAATATACTTAAATGAATTTCGGATGATCGAGGGTTGATAGCTTTCTGCATAATTTAGGCCAAATAGATCTCGCAATTCCAATTACGATCTTTGGTATCATACACTCGTAGTTTCAAATTTACGACTATTTACCACGATATTGTATATTTGTTATTTATTATAAATGCATTGTTGTTGAAATTAATTTCTAGTAAAAGTAAGATCAAATTTATATATGTAAATATTTTATAATACAATATGTTGACGCGATAGGAATTAATACATTTTCTTTCCTATCAGGGGCCATTAACGAAAATACAAAGTTTAACCAGCCCGAAGGCTCAAAAAATTCAGTAAAACGGTGGAACTAATTTGCCTAGTTGCAAAATTAGCGACGACGTAAAAAACTTTCCCAAAAGCCCGTAACTTACATCAAGTGAAGCAGAAGAAGGTCGTTCAATTAACCTGCTTGTTAAATTTGACAAGACATTTAAATCACCCAACCGAACACAGAGTTGAATTATCGAGGAATCCAGTGTGTCGCCTTATAAAATCCATTAAAAAGTTCCATGGAAAATTTGCTAGAAAGGGAAAGTTCGTTAGAAGAAAAGAAATCAGATTGGTTAGGCGGTTATCCATTCGGAACCATTAAATGAGATTCATTATCGACCAAGAACGACAGACGCGACCAATTGTATTTACCAGTGCTTTTCACTGACCTATCATTTTTCTCTTTCCCATATAGAAATTATATAAAAATGTATACCTAATAAAATCACGTTTTACCGGATCCAGCAACGTAACATTTTCCTTTATGAATTTCTCATAATTTCCGAAACATGATATCTATTAACATGGAGATTGTCGTGTAACTTGTCTCGTACAGTTACGAAGAAAACAGCCAAATGTAACTTTTATACGTACGTTTATGTTTTCTCTTGGGGAAATCTCAAGAGATGGCGTTTGCAGGGATTAACTACCCCTATTTTGTCCAATGAAACACTTTCTTTCGCATTTCGTCGGCCTTTTCAACCTTCTCTTTTTAATCCTCTCTCTCTCTCTCTCTCTCTCTCTCTCTCTCTCTCTCTCTCTGTCTCTCTATCTCTTTTGCTCTTTTGCCAACAGCACACGGTCAGCCAGTTCCAGGTAATCCGTGGCCAACGCAGCTTGACTTCGGTGTTCTTATGGGTAGCCGGTACATTCTGCGTGGCTAGCGCCGTTGGCGAATAGAGCCAATTATTGTCATGTGCAATGAGTAATGACTAGCGACTGACGTGCAACGACTGTAATGAACTAATATCTCGGTATTGCATATTTCGCTACCTGTTCCGCATCAGGTACAATTTCTGTTCTTCCAATGTTGACGTTCGATACTGAAAATTCTTCCTGGCGTTACAAGTACAAAACATGATGTTAAAAACTGAACGTTAAACAAACGTCCAATTGAATAGCCATAAAAATCTTCTTCCGTTGTTGCTTTCGTAAGAAAGACTTTCGAAAAGTCAAAGTGGTGTTCCATATTCGGCTGCTTTTCTCTATGATATAACAAAGGTTCTATCCATATATACAATTTTGTAGAGATTTCCCCTATTTGAAGAGGCGACGGGACCGTAGAGGGTTGAATTCTCGAGATAAAGGGCGTTCGCATTAGCAAAACACACATTTCGTCGAGATAAAAGCAGACGGTGGATAAGTTTATAAGCCGATCACCGGTTCCCACGCATTCCATTCTCCAATTTCACTGCTTGGCCATGGAAATAAAGTGGACAAAGTAGCTGGGTCAGTGTTGCTAACACCGCCGGATAATTAGAATAAGCAGGGCTGAATCAATTAAAGAAGCCATTATACAGCACTATCCTTTCGACCTCGAAACGACGCGATAGCGTAGCTGGCAAATTTATTTAAATAAGAAGTTATCGATGCCGCTTTCCATCAACAAAACGCTCCGCTTATTCTGTCCTTTTTATTGTCTTTTCTTGCTCATCTATTTTGCTTAAGCTTCTTTGCTCGCCACGCGATATTTTACCGTGTCAACGTACGTTATGTTATTTTATAGATAAAAGGTACTTTTAAAACGTAAGATTTCTGCACACCAAAGATGTTTTCGTTTGAAAAATTACAATTTTTATCATTCGCAATTCTGATACTTTGATTTGAACGCTTTAGAGAGATATCGTTCGGCATTTCATAATTCGCACGCACGCACACACGCGCTCCTCGTTATAATAGTCTTTCCTTCTTAATAACGAGGCAGTAGAATTTGCATAAAAACAGAGCATCGTCCGTAAATTAATCTCAAGATTTAATTAAACATTCGAGAACCGTGTTTTTATAGTTATCATCCTGTGGAGTTAGCTGGCAGTGTGGTAAAAAAATCTGCCTATTTATCATTGAAACGTGATCCAAGCGAGAAAGAAAGAGAAACTTCAACGTGTTGACGATGTCTATTAAATCAAATAAAAACCAGTTGCACTGATTACTACTTTTTCATTATTAACGTGTTATATATTCCTCCATATATTTCCAAACACTATTTTCAACGGGATAATGTATCAAACTGATAGAAAACTAGTATCAAAAAATTACACAAATTCGTTCGAAACGAAATGTAATAAAAAAAAAAAAATAATATGCCAAATCGGTACAAACTTCGCGTCAAGAGAATAAATTTCGCAGCTAACGCAATACGACAGTCGTCGTAGATCATGTAACCCAATTACCATTTAAAACAACGAGTCAATGCCAAGTTGCCTGGGAAAATTACTTTTACCCCGAGCCTTTTCTCCCCTAAAGCGATATCGTCGTTGCATGTGCCTTTTTCCACGGAGCGTTCAGTTGTCAGAAACGTTGGAAACTTTCCAAACAACCCAACCTAAACTTCATTAAATACCCTTATCTTCATCAACTACTACTGCTACACAAGGAAACGCTGAGAGACAATGGACGATTAATACAAACGAAAGAATCGACGAGCCAGTTACTTGCAACTTTCAATGCCTCCATTCAGGCACAAAGCGCTTCCCTGTACAGGCTTTCCCTTAAATACGTGTAACGTGGCACGGCCGGCTTCCCTGTCAATTATACTTACGAAGGGAAATGAGAGCTCATCCATTTCCTTCTTTAATCACCTAAGTGATCTACCGAGCTCAATAATTACTTAGTTACTCGGCAACGAAGGAAGCCCCAAGGACGCGTGCTAGGAAAGGTAGGAAAACAAGGGATGAACAGAGACGAGGGGGTGAAGAGAATAGGAGAGAGACAGAGGGAGGGAGAGTGGGAGAAACGAAGCTGCAACGAAGCTGAATAAAAGGCAACGTGAAATTAGTAGTCGATCTCGGGTAATTTATCGCGAAAGCAGCGATGATATAACGAAATATATACAGGGTGGTTCGTAACTGCTGCTGCTGCTGCTGCAACTGGGTACAGGGTGGTTGCGCGTGAGAAGGCAAACAAGTGGAGGAAATGAAATAACATCGTTTCGTACGACGCTCGGTTTTCGAGAAAATCGAGTTTCGAAAATTGTCGAGCACGCTTAAACTTGGCTAATTACAGATTACGTAGGGGTAATCAGCGTCAGATCGTTCTGCGTGCCGAGATACGTCGAAAATGTAAAACACAATGTTCCCAGACCCGCTATTAAGAAATTAATAATAGTTTCAAGACGTTTAGTTTTTTCCGGAAAACCGAGGGTTTTATCAAAAGATTGTATTCTATATTTTCTGCTTATTCTCGCACGTAGAATAACCTTCCGTCGATTATTTACTCTAGTTGAATCTGAAATTAGCCAAGTTCAGGAATGCTCGATGAATTACCAAACTGGACAAAATTGTATTCTGGGTTTTCCACTTGTTTAAAATAATTTGAGCACTCGGTGTCTCCGAAGATGCTTAAATTGTTTGCATATAATAAAAAATAATAAAAAAAAAAAAAAAGAGAGAAAACAGACGCTTTTGATGTAAAAAGACAGTTTAAAGGTAGAAAAGAAAAAATGGAAGGACAGGGGAGGAAAGGAAAACAGATATTTTTTCATCAGGCTGAGTGGTACTTTGGTGATGCTCCAAGTTGGCTTGTGAATTTTTCGAGATTAAAAGTGAAACGTGTGGAGCAACAAGTAATACTGATAAATAACGAATTGAAAGAAGGAAAAGTTATTTATGACGGTGTACGTGCGCGTATAAAATGAGCAATGCGTTTAATTAAAAGCGAAACGAAACGACGCGATGGACGAAAAGGAGAAGGAGCGACAGTTCGCTGTTGTTCCTAAATATAATATTTAAACTGATCTCGTTGAAAACTTCAGTTAGATCCGAGCCATCGGGAAAGCGATAAACCGATTGTGCTTTGCGATCGTGCAAAATAACAATTCCTGACAAACAGCGAAAGGGAAAAGAGAAATTAAGTGGAAAGCAGAAAAGGAGCAGATGAAAAGAGAAAATGACAATGTACCCAACCGAAAATACAAAGACTAAAATAACTTATAAAATGTAAAAAAGGTATAAAGCAGGTTTAATTTTGTTGATCGCTTCAAAGGTCTATCTTTTTTTTTTATTTTGCTTTGTTTAGATTAAACTTGAGATAAATATAACTGCAATATACATAGACGTAAGCGGCGAAAGCATTGACCCTGTAATAAATTAAGAAACCTCCATTATTTAATAAAAAAAAAAGGTTTAAGGTTTTAAGATACGTATCGATTGATCGCTGCTTAACTATAACTTCTAAGAGACTTGCAAGACTTTGTTAATTCTTTAATGCAATTCCTAAGGAAAATTGTTTTTGATCAGTGAAGATTTTAGTTGATAATTTCTCCCCTTTGGGAATATTAAATATTAGCTGATCTTGTAAATCAAACATTCCAAAGCTTATAGAAATTAATACGATCTCTGATGAAACAAATATGTATATAACGATCAATTTGATTTCCGATTCAATTTCCTATCGATTTGATTTAAACAAAAGATAGAAACAACGCAAATTATTACGCGCGTTAAAAGAAAAAGGCAAAAGAGAGTATAAAATAAAATTTCTCCAAAACGTATATACGTTTATTACGCCATGAAATCATATCAATTTATTAAATAATTATATGTATTAAAATCAATCTATTGTCCATGAAATCGTAAAAGTTTAACGATATATTAATCTCTTCCGTCTCAATATTTAATTTCTCAACATCGATGAAACCACTGATCCGATCCTAACGTAATTTCAGCTGGTTTATGCTACAATTTCGTTCCGAAATTTTCACCAGTTAAAAAATTTAAGTCTTTCTAAGAGCCTTCTGCAAATACGTCGATATATCGCAAAAATTTTAAGGTATTTTGCGCTGTTATGTAAATGTAATACATAAAACAAAGAAGAGTTGTAAGATAAATTGTTTCTGTGACAAAATATATAAAATTCGGTTTGTATACATAGACCTTTGAGACTGACTTTGTGTTTGCTAATCTGGCAGACACATAAAACTTACATGACACGTTCGAGTGCATTGACGCTGCAGCATCGTATAAAGTATCGGCCGAAGTGAATAAATGGAGCGTTTGTCCACAAATAAACTATTTTTCTCCGTGTTATTTATGGCTGCTCTCCTCTCTCGTATTTGGAGTTTTGTCATACTGAAATACTTTACAGCTTGTGCTATACAATCAAGGTAAGCAATTTATGAACCCTGTTAGGGTTGTCACGCCTCTTCCACGAATCTCGCTCGTCCTAATCGGTCACCCAGATTCAGTTCAATTTTCAAGTAGATGCTGTTCAAAAAAAGCAGCAACGACGTCGAATGGAAAAACTTTGAGAATGAACACTTTGAACATGGTGGAATATGTTTCGAGGATAAAAACTTAGCAGACGAGGCGACGTCGTTTTCAGAAAAAATCTTTTCCACTGTAGGTTTCGAAAAGGAATATTTTTATGAGAAAATGCTGTAACTTTCTTATGTTTTCATGTTTCTCGTTAAAAATGTAGGCTGACGCTTTTAAGACTCTAAGGGAAAGAATAGTCTTTTTAGTGCACCATCTCGAAAAAAGATATTCATTTGACATGTCGAAGAAGAGCGACTTTTGAATGAGAAAAACGATGCCATTATATGAAACAATCAATTTATTCGTACGCACAGGTACGAAATCTTTTTATTGTAATTGTATACTCTCTTGCAAGGCCGTGTGTGTCACAGCGAAAGATAAGACTTGGAAAAATTACGAATGGCGGAGATAAATCTTGAACAAACTTTTAATTTAACTTTTTCCCTACATCTTTTATACAGTTTCCTAAATATTCACGAAAATACGAAAAGTCAAAATCTCTCGGAGCGGGTGTTTCCGCCCCTTCGGCCGTTTTTCAGCAGGAAGAAGAAATTGTTCCGTTACCAGAATCACGTGAACTACATTCGTGCAAAGTTGCAAGTTTCCTTTCGAATTTTCTTCTTGCCCAACTTGCCTCGTAACTCACGTACATATATGTACAAAGTTTTACTTTCGGACTGAGCCTCCAATTCATTAGCGAATTAAAACTACTTTTAATTGCATCAATTATATTAAGAGCGGATTCTCGTGTAACAACGATAAAATCAAGTGATTTTTATGGATTTTTTAGACTAACTAATGGACATGTGGGACTGGACCCTATTTGCGATGCAAATAGACAGACTAGAAGACTGATATCGCCTGACAAATCTCAACTTGTTCTTAAGCGAAGGTTAGAAGACATTTTTATATCGAGTCAGTCTCAAACGAAAAAGATATTTCATTGTTTCATGTACCTCGAATACAATACGTTCTTTTACACGTGTCTGACTATAATTTCAATCCGGTGCCGATTTCTGATGGTCTTTGACGATGTAACCATTGCGTGGCGTCCGTCGCAGTCATCAGAATGCTAAAGTTGCGACGTTTCTCAAAGTTAGATGGTCAACCCTGGAACTGAAGCTATTTTTGAAAATTTACTTCTTTCGGCGGATAAATCGAGTCCATGCTGTCCAGAAGAATATTGCAAACAAACGATCGAATAAAAATTCCATGTTCCGTTCCTGTGGAAATTCGTAACGAAGCGAATGAGGTCTGTGCGAAATTGATTGACCAATTAGTTTTTCCACTATCGCGCGCGTCAGATTAAAAAGTTACCAAACGAGGCGCAGTTTAACAAGTTGATAAACGATACGAGGAATTGTAACAAAATAGAGAAAATTACGTTCGTAGCTCGACACTATATTCGCATTCCACGAAGCTTTGGTCCCACCTAGCTAGTAATTATGTCTGAAAAAAGGAAAAGAAAAAAAGAGAAGAATCTCTCGCTTTCGTTGTTGTTACACGAGAAACCTGCCTTAAACTTTGTCCCAAGCGTACAACGCGGTTCGTGTTAAGTACATTCCAGAATCTCGTTTCTCGCCTAATATTTTCCAGTTACGGCACATCGCGTAGTGGAGTATCTTTACGCTCGAAAAAATGTAGAACACGGTGGTGTCCTCGTGTTACGAATTGCATGAAACAGCGGCGGAGAGAGGCAAGTGCCGGTACACTCCATTGAATTCAAGCCGATCCCTTGGCCAGGTTCTGCGTTGAAACGCTTTTTCTGTGATTTTCCAGCGTTCCCAGCCTCGTTGCTGCTTCTAACCCGCGCTTAGGGGCAAATAGTCGCGCGACAAAAACCAAAGCGCCATTTTCCCTGTTACCAGATTTCTCTGCTGACCCTTTCTCCCGTGTTTCCGCAATTTCTACCCTTTGGCCGTCGTAATACGCGGCAAAGCACAGCTTTCGAACGAGAATTAGCATAAACAAGTATAATGTATACTCGTCTCGTAATTACAGCGTAAGTGGCAAGCGTGTAAAGCGGGTTGTAATTCTGTTTCAAGAATTATAGGTGAAACTACGTTTTAAAGAAAAGGCTGTAACTGGAGCGAGCATTTTAACGCGCTTATGGGGAATTTGAAAGCGCAAAAGTGCAAAAATACTTTGTCTATGTAGATATATTAAAGGAGAAATCCATATCTGCATTGAAACTGAATATGTAACAGTCGACGTTTACTTTCGAATGTATTTGAAATTGGCGGCTGCTCGATTAAACGTTAAAACGTCACATTATGAAATTAGTACGAAACTAACAGCGTTCTGACTGTCGAAACGAAATACGACACGATTAAACGACTCGAAAGTGGTGCAAGCGCAAGGGAATTGGCAAAAGCGGTGTTGGAGGAACCACAGACATTGAAAAAACACATTGAAAAAGCACGTAGATTCCTCGGACGCTGGCGACAGTAGAGAAACCTTAAATACACTGACGTAATAAAATAATTTCGTCGCGACAAAGACGAAGAAGTTTCTCATGGCGAAGCGTTCGTGGCGTTCGAAAAAGAGGTTCGATGTTTCCAAGTACAAAAGGAACGTAACTCTGTGCAGTCACTTGTATCGACGGAATTATGCGACTTGACAGACGAGGAGACATGGGCTCCATAAATATTTCAAGAACCTGTCGATTAATCTTAATCCCTATCTAGTTGAACGCATGAAAAATCTCACACGAGAAAAGCGATTGTCCTATTAATAGAAAATTCCATTAATCGCCAGTGAAATTTCACGCTCTTATCACGGAAACACCGGCAGCGAAGCGTTTGAACAATTTTCTGAATTTTACACATTCCATCTCTGGGATCCCTTATTCATCATCTTTCGTTTGCCTTCATTTTCCCGTGACTTTCTCGCTGCCTGCCACCTTCTACCTTCCATGTTCTCCAGTCCGATTGAATATCTTTTTTGACCATCTATCCTTTCCCATTCGTTATAAACGTCCATACCATCTGAGACACTTTGCTTTAATGGTTTCTATAATATCTACATCAATTCTCATTCGCAGTTTTATCTCTTCGTTCGATACACCCACGTATCCTTAGTTTGTAGCATTTCATACAATAATTCATTTCAACTGCCTTTATCTTCGATTTATTACCTTCATTTATCTTTTATGCTTTCGCGTTATACGTCTCTCTGTAATATTTATTGCTGTTTTACGTAATATATATGTATATATATATATTATGATACTTTTTTTAATCATTTTTTGGTGCTCTCTGGATACTGCAAAAATTGGAATGTTTGCGAAATGAGAAATCGGCGTCTATGCTCCTGTTAAACTTTCTACAGGGGTATACTGTGTTATACAGTACGTATAGTGTACAGGTGTATAGCGTAGTGTCGCGCTTTAGAATTATACCCTTTCTGTTCTATAGTTTTAACGTTGTTTCAACGGAGAAGTTCGTTAACCACACTGTCCAAAATTATGGTTCTTGGGTGCTTCGAGATTTGTCAAATCTTCGCCTCAATTTAATATACATACACAGATTTAATTAGGTAATTGTGAGGCGTTTATGCTTGCTATCGCTCGATCGTTTGATTCACGCTACATTTTAGCCCGTAGCTACAGCACACAAGCTATGGGCGTTCGAAGAACAGGCTTCGAATACAAAATTCGCTAACCGCCGGCCAATATTTTGCGTAGGCATTTTGCGATAAACTAGTTCCGCTGCAGCATCACAAAAGCAACCGATAAACGATGCCGACAAGAGATTGCAACGTGCGCGCCTGCACCGTTGCTTCGAATAAAACGAGATAATGGCTCCGATAGGAAGCATCGACCTGGGAGCCATAATGCACGTTGGTTTATTCGCCGAGACTGTGGCGATTTCAGGGGAAATGCTGCTTCGTTATTTGCCACAACGCCGTCCAACTTACTTTCGAAACCGCCGACTCATCACACAGACGCGCTTTTCGCACCATCGTACGAGGAAAAGTTAAAACAGAGACGGCAGCGTGGACTTTTTCTACGACAGGAGAAGCTGCTTCCACCTTCTCCTCTGAAAATCATCGTCATCTTCGACTTCTCCTCTTCCTCGGTATTAACTTTTCCCTTTTCAGCTGTTTCTCCAAACGGTTCGTCGTTTCTCTCGTTTCAACCTCCTGCCTTGCCAACAACACCGTGTCGTTTGTCCACGTTAAGCTGCACAACTTTTTTACCGGCTGCTCTCTAATCTTTCCTCGTTACTTTCTCTAAATCCGCTACAAAGATCGGAAACAGCGTCCAGCTTAACGAGCGTCCTTGCCTCCGTTCTTCGTGTGCGCGCGGAAACTTTCTCACTTGATTCCGTCCACGTTCTTCTCGTCTTTCTCTTAATTAATCGCAACATATTTTTAGAAAATTTCAATTTTTCCTTGTACACAAATTTTATTCACTCCGTTCTTTTTGTCACAGTTTCTCTAATTCCCCTCTCTTCCGTTGCTTCTCGTTAATTTTTCCGGTCTGCCGGGTACAACGCGCTGCCCTCAGGTCCACGAAGAGGGCAAATAGTCTCGCTGATAACAGTGTGAGCGCTTAAAACGCCGACGACTTTACGAAATACGATACGATTGGAAGGTAAGCCAGCTCCTTAGAAGATGCAAATTGACGCGTTAGGGACGTTATAGATAGTCCGATGATGCATATTTTTATGGGAAATTGGTAATAAATTTCAAAGTGGATAGGAATTTATTTTGTCTTTACGAGGTTACGATCACGTTCTATTTTCTACGTGTTGTATTTTCCGCATAAAAGAACATGATGAGTCAAATTTTCCATTTTTCCAGTAACTGTTTTAAAATATTAAAATTCAATGCGCTGTCAATTAGAGGCACGTCCAACGAAATTGCGATTTTATATTATTTTAAAGCACGTAGTAACCACGCACTTTTTTCCACTTTCCTCGCAATTAAAACATATTGCTCGTAAAAACGCTGAATTTAAAACATCGAAAATCATTACAATATCGAAGATATTAAAATATCGTTTGCGACTTCACAGACAATTCCTTGGGCGAGACCCAACAGTTTCTTTCCACGTTCGCATACTGTGTGCCAATATATTCCTTTTTCGTCGTAAAGTATAAAGATATTAAAAATTAGAAAACCGACGGAAAACGACTTGTCGTGTTTTCATCGTAAAAGACAGGCTGGCTTATCGTGTGGTCTTCGCGTCTTAAAAGTATAGCGTAGCTATATTCGTATACGTCTATCATAATTATTTCAAAGAATTCAGTATTATTTATTAAACTCTCGAGGAAATTTGCCAAGGGTGAAAATGTAGATAGGAACAATGCTTTTAGCTTGCTGCAACTTTAATCACGAACGTAATGTCTAAAAAGTAAAGCCCGCGTTATTGCAACAGCACGTTGTTTTCAGTATAGTAGCGTCTTCCACACGTCATATGCTCACGCTGTTCTTCGCGTGTGTTCATACGTCAATTATTCTACGCTACGTATTTTATTTGCAGTACTTTTACGTACCTTAAATAAATAACAAAATTCGGACAGTCTAATCGTTTGATTTAAAGACAACGGGGGATATTCCATTTTTAGTATACTTGAAAATTGCGAATACAATTTGAAAAATAAAGCTTTCGCTACGGTTCAAAGACAATAGCCGTCACGAACGATTATAGCAAAGAAAGTTATTCGTCGTTGAAAGCTAATGGAATTCGGTTTAGAGGGGCGCGATGATCGAGCGATTTCAAGTTGACGTATCGATATAATTACGAGGCTACGATGATTGAAATGCAAAAACAGAATAATTCGAGAGTACGGTGTGCGGTGATTGCGGCTAAACAAATTTATGCCGCAATAATTCCGATAATAATTATCTCGGCACGCTGCACGTCAAATCAACGAACAAACGCTCAGCTCCGCATAAATCCGTTAAGAAGCTAATATTGCTGCACCTGTTTCGCTCTTCAAACGCAATAATTTATCTGCGGCCAGAAACGTTTCTATATTTCCACCTAACAGTAAGCTAACAGTTATTTTGCACGGTTAGTGACTTACTAACAAGCAGCGTTACGCGATTCCAAGTTGCTGATCTCGATGAAACTTTGCGTACAAATACGTCGTGCTTACTACTAAATCGCGCTGCGAAGAAAAATCTCGCGGAAATAATTGACGAGAATTATTCCTTTCAACATTCCTCGAAATCTACGCGGTCGCGTTCAAAGTGCTCCTTTAGTGGCCATACACTTAATGCAGTGTCGTTTGCATTGCGGAAAACAGTGGCGCAGTCCCTCGTTTGAAATGCTCTTATCGTCTTTAATCCCGAAAATGCTGATATTTTTACCCGACCACGCTACGAACACGGTTGCATTATGCTTAGCCTTAATGCACGCTTGTTCGCGCCTCTGTAACTTAAAAACCGCTTAACCGGTTCTAACTTTACGGGTCTTGATCGATTCGCGTCCGCCACGGCAGTGTTTGTAGGCTATGCACGGCATACGGAGAAAAGTTTCCTCCGATAGGAGATCAAGCTGGGGGAAAATTACATTTGTACTTGAAGATCATCTATGTAAATCGCGGAAAGCCAATATTTCTACGCAAGTATAGAAGCGTAATATTTCTGCGGTACAGCGTTGCACTTGTGCATTACAACTACTTGTTTGCTGCTGCGGTTTTGGTCGAAAATTGTAGCCCTCTGTTGTCTCGGTTGTAGTCTTTGATTCTGTGAGTTGTGGCGTCGGTTGGCTGCGCGTAGTCTTCTCTGGGATAGAAATCGAGTGAGATTTATTCGATTCAGGAACGTCGTCGCTTGTCACATTCGCGCCTCGTCCTCGCTCGATGCTAAAAAATCCCAGCATTATTCTCAGCTGCGCGGAGAGCCTCCTTGGCATTCGCGCTTGTTTCGCATCCGCAGGTGAATTTGCAACGGTTCCGGTGGTGAAGAATCGCGGAGATAACGTTGTTGGAGCCGGCGTCGACAAAACGGATGCGATTTCTGACGCGTGACGCAATCAGGCCGAGACAACGTCGCGCGTGGCGATAGCGCGCTCAGCTCAAGGAACACCGCCGCGTCTCGTAAATCTCGATCGAGTTTCGCGGATCGAACACGCTGCCACGGCTAGGCAGAGTAAACCAACGCCTTGGGGGACACGCCGCAAGAAGCTGATTTATTATTTCGTCGCTCGGACGAAATCGGTGACTGGATGATTTATCGCGTCGGTCGGATGATGCATAAATTTGCCGGTGTATCGCTAGCAAGAAAAATCGAGAAATAGACAGAGAACGATCAGCATATTTCAGACGCTGTTGCTAGTTTGGAACGTTTAAGAGACTGCCGAATATCTTGCGGGAAAAAGAAATAAAAACTACTGACGCTATCGAATTTCTAACACCGCGAACAATAGAGGACATTTGTGCATTTTCTATTCAATTCGCAGAGTGGAAGAACGTGAATTTGCACAAGTTCTCTAACAAGTATTGAATCGTGCGGTCGTCGTTAAAATATGTCAGAGAGTTTGAAATAATACAAAAGTTTATTAGTTTCCCTATGATATTTCGCAGTTTCATTCCTTCGTCTGCTGTGATTCTTTGCTCGTCTTAAACGAACTGGTATTCCAAATATGCCTGCCCTAGCGGTGGAACGGAAAAATTAGACAGAGACAAAGAGGGGAGGATGGAAAAGGGACGCGGAAAAAGAACGAAGGGGGGAAAATGAAGGCGAGGGATGGGAGAAGCCGGAGGAAACCGACGATGGAAATAAAAAGCAGCGAGCTTCGTGAGAGCGTTGAATCGGTTGTTGCAGAAGCTGCAAGCTCTGGATGGTTTATGGGTATCGTATAAACTGCGCTAAATTTCCATACAAGGTCGAATGTTTCGCCCCGCAGGTGGCCGCTTTCTTTCTTTCGTTGCTATCTTCGATTTATCATATCGAAGGAAAAGCGTACGCTCTGTTCACCAGCGTTCCTGTATTTATTGCGAACCGATAGCTCGCGTGACAGTTGTAAAACTGTCGAATAAATGTGAGACGCGAGTCGACTGTTTCATGAATAAATCGCGGTAATAACGCATGGATGGAATCCAACATCAGCGAGTATGCGAACGGATAGGCTGCAAAGCAGTGCAACCATATAGTTTCCATTTAGAAAGCATAACCATATGCACCAGTGTCCTAGGTAGTACATTTGACATTAAAACGCGATTAAATGATATAAAAGTAAACAACTCGATTTTACGTTTCTTTACTTTTCAGTCCAAATACGCTTCTATTTATTATGCTTTTATTAATTAATATTCTTACTAATTAATATTCGCGGCAAACGTTGGAGACATTAATTACGACGTACGTAAATTCTTGAAAGGGTCTAGGAAAAGAGCTTGCAATTTACGTTAAATCGTAAAGTGACGTTCAATTCGCGATTGTAAGATATGTATGGGTGTGTTTCTGTTTGTGCAACAACCTGGTACACAGACTTGGACCATTATTTCCTTCGTTTGCGTGTATTCATATAGCAATGGAATTTTCTCCATCGTGTAGCCAGCCATATATCTATGCGTGTGTTCGTAGAGCAAGAGAATGCATTTTGCTTAACGCATATAGGCATTCATAGGATCAAAGACTTAAAGGCTATATTCGTGATACAAAGGGTTGCAAAGTGATCTTGTTGCAATTTGAGCCTCCACTTGTACCAGTCAGATAAAATTGGAGGTTCGATCAAAGCCACACAAAACAAAGTTTTAATAGAACTGAAATAAATGGCATATCTTCTCGATTATCCGTGTGGATGCGTAAACTGTTTCATCTTTGGATAGACCGTACGATATTTCACGAGGGCAAACGAAAGAATTCCTATTGCTTGTTATTCTCTGCCGTAACAATTTGCAACTGCGTTTGTTTATTACTGAAAAATTTGTGTTTTTATGAATATAAGTAAAAAAAAGATGGAAATTAGACGGAGAATTGTCTTAGTATTCTGTGCATATTTGTATCTTCGAGTTTTTCGCAAAAATCTGTCCAAGTCAAATCGTACAATAAACATCAGCGTAATAGAGAATATAATAGAAATATCTTGAACAATATTTTATGTAAGACAATTCGTTCAATCGCATACATCTCTAAACCATGTTATATAACCTCGAGTTTTTGAAAGTTTGAAATGTGTTTCAAATCCCTGCGTACTTTCATCGCTGACATATGCATTCAATTATAACTTTCGAAAAGCTCAGGACTTTTCTGCAACTGAGTTATGAAACTCTCTATGTAAATATCATTCTTCGGTCTTTTCATTCCAAACATTTAAACGTGATACAAAAATAAAAGCAAGTTCGTCATTAAAAAAAAAGTTTGTTTTAGGTCGCCTGATACGGATCACACGATTGACGCAAGAATATTCACAGGGAAAACGATATTATTCGTCCGTTTTAATCTCAATTCGATCTCAAACTCCTATCTCTAATACGTCTTCCAACTAATCAGAATTTTTACGATTGACCTAGCTTCATTCAATCCTGCAATCTCTCTCGGTATCTCTTTCGAGATCTTCGCCATCGTTTCTAATAAATTTGCCTGAATTTTTATTGCATCTCCTGTCACGTTCCGTCGACGTTCGCTTTCCCGATAGTTGGGGCATCTCGCAGTAAGCAATCCAGCAACGATAATCTAAGCGATTCTTCACGGATGAAATGCGGCCGCGACTAAAGAGCAGGTTCCTGCGCTACAACTTCCGTCGCGGCCGATCGAATTTCCTTCCGGTTGGAGCAGCAATTCCTCGGCCGCGCTTTATGCCAGATTAATAAGCCACTTGATTTCACTTTACGGGCACATTCGTTCTCCAATCGGGATACCTCCGCGAAATTCCGTTACGCGAGTAATAGACACCTTGCGCGTCGCTCAGATTGCTCAGATTGCTCAGATTGCCAGGCAGAATTTTTCCTGGCACGTGAAAAGTTTTCTCTGAAGCATTATTCTCCGACGCTGGCAGTTTTGGTGAGAGAAATCGATATAGTGTCTGCTAACGTTAAATTTGCCAATAGTTTGTACTTTCAGATACAAGTCATGTAATTAGTCTGCTACAACGCAGCCTAACTTTCAAGTTACACCCTAATATCCATATTCTGTTAGTTTAATTTCATTTTTAGTTACATTTTTAGCCCACCGTGACGTCCAAATAGCAAACCATTTTCTTCGTCGTCAAATCTTCGAAGATTGTAAATTCATTGCAAAAATAACTCGAAAAGAAGGAATAATATTTGTTCATCTAAGATTTAAGTTTCGAGAAAATCGAGTTTGAAAATCTTTTCGGTGCATGTGTACTCGACCGAGTCTAAACTCGCTGAATTTCGCTGTAAGTGCAGTGCGGAAGTTTCATCAAATACGCGATAGTTTCAAAATAGATTACAATTCCCCCTAATTCGTTTAACGTATGGATTAATGTAAAGCTCGATAACAAGTAAAAGTTACGAAAGAACGATAACGTTCTGTCAATGAATTCTGTAAGCGAGAAAAATTTCACGAATATGTCAACTAACGGGGGAAATCATCCAACTAGAAAATAATTATTTTAAGGCAACTCTGTACAGAAGTGAAGTATCACATGCACGATAAAGTATAGACGAAAGCTTCTACTTTATTACGCAACGAGACCAAGTTTACCCTTATTTCCATAAATCAACCAAAGTCGCAAATTTTTCGTGTAAAGCAATTTTCCTCAACTCCCGTTGCTAAACATTCCTCAAAAAAAAAAAAACTACAAAAAGTTCTATCCTAGTAAAAGTAAAAATTAAAGCGTTGTGAGCAAATCTTTCTCTAACATGCTAGTAACAAAGCGGAAAGTTTGAGACTTGACTTCGCCCCCTTTTGCACAGTGCGACAAGCAGCAGAAAAGGATCGAAATGATTTCCAATCAGAACGTCCAAGTATAATCATCCTCGTAAATCAACGAGGAAACATGTACTAGGTCTAACGATTCTACGACTAATTTATAGTGGGCCGTATAGTAGATTTATGGTAAAATATAAAGATGTGCGTGGAATGGCATTAGATGGAGTAAATTTTTTAACACCTGCGGATAACCAAAGTTATAAATTTTACAAGGAAAGAAATAAAGCTTAAGGCAAGCCTATCTGAGCAAATAAAATAACCAAACAGTCTATAAATTACAAATTTTAGGGGTTCAACGTCTTTTCCCTTGTCCTGAATAGGTAATACTAAAACTGGCGCCCCCATTTTTACGATTCTGCCACGTGCCTCAAATATCGTCACATAAACGTCGCACATATGGGCGGAACCCTGTGTTTTTCTATCGTTTATCACCCCAATCATATTTGCTAGACACTCATAAATTTAATTCGCCTCGCACTCTATCCGCAGTTTGTCCCCGCTCGTTGATCCTGTAACTGCACAAAGTCCGATAAAATTCAATACCAGCATTCTAACAAACGAACACTGTGACAGGGAAAAATCTTAATACCTGCTCCAGCGACTGAAGCAAATCTCCCATTTTATCTAATTCTTCGTTTTCAATCATCTAATCTTATTTATTTTTTAATCTTCGGCTGTTTGATCCTAGCTTTTGATCTCGCTTTCTAATTAAATAGTTTTATGGTTAATTTTATTTCACTTGACCGGACGTCGAGACCGGACGCTAAGACAAACGATTGTTTCGCAAAAATTACGAAACTCGACCCATCATTGCAATTAAATATCCTATTAGAATAGTCGATGCGTCTATAAATAATTAATTAAAAGAAACGTGTCAAGAGTGATTAATATCTGAAAAATATTACGGCAGATAATACACGCGTGTCTCTTATTTATAGAATAAAATTGCACAAAATCATTGAAGCTGTTATTTCTACTTAAAATACACCTACACAATAATGAACGATATGCTGCAGCGAAAACAATGTGCTTGAATAAAATATCCTATTGCCTACAGCGCAGGATATTCGGCAATTTGTTGCGTTCGTGTTGTATTACGCGTTAAATATTCGTTATATTCGTTATGGTTCCTACATGAGTAACAATAGTATTAATTACTAAATCATTGAAATCGCAATATCTACAGATATTATACATCTAACCAGTTTACGAAGAGGAATTCATTTATGTTACTTTTAATACCAAAGAATCTTTGTGTTTTGTTCGCAACTTGAAAATTATTGTTACGAAACAAGTGTGTGCGTAGATGACGCGAGTTAAAAATTCCGCCAAGAGCAAGTATAATGATACAGTTAGAGAGGACGAAGCGTCAGATGCGAGACGACCAAAAAACTTTTACAATGTTTTTCGTGGAAAACGTAAAACTTGAGAATAGAGATAACTTCAACATATATCAGAATACTGCGTTGCGACTGGACGATTGTAATATCAGCAGCATCTACGCTACGGTAATATCACGTTATATTCTTTCTAATTGTACCTATCGTGTTCCAATTTTTAAACGAAACTTTTTAAAAATTACTTCGATATACTCGCATTTCGTACGATATTGTATTTTACTTTCTTCTTTCTACGTATTTTGTTTACTTCCCTTCTTTCTCTATGTACTTTTCTCATCTGCATTTTTCTTCTCGAGTATCGCAAACATAAACCAAGGCCGAGAAACAAAATCCGAATATAAAGGGATTCGTCTCCTAAAGAGACTGGCTTAAAGTTTCAATGCACATACCTGGCAGAACCTACTCTTTGTCGCTTCTCTTTTACCGAATATAATTTTGCTTTCCCATCGATTTCTGCCAGTTGACAAAATCTCACGGCCATAACAGCGAATATATTAACTTCTAATGGATTTCTCTACCTACTAGATACGAGTAAAAGTGAATTTTCACTCAAAACGAACCGAAAAGCTAAGCTAACGTAATTACGAAAAATAATTTAAAAAGTTCTTACTCGCCAAAGCAAATCTATCTGTGCGCGGTTATGTCCTGTATTCTCTCAAAGACTGTAATATTACAGTATAAATAAAAAAGGAAATGAAAGGAGGTCTCCAAAACTCTTTAGAAAATACTGAAAAGTATACAAAAGAAATATTCAAAATCAAACAACGAATTATAAGTTCCCATCGAATGTGTCCAGAGTCACACCGCCATACTCTAAATAAATATTTTAATGTTTTGATAAGATATGCACAAAGTGTCGGGTAAACGCATTATACAAACGAGTTATTCATATTTGCTCGCACGCCGCTCTTTCAATATTGTACTCTATGAAAAATACCCAGCCTCGGGCCTTAGCTTCTGCACAGATCCTGCAGTCGATATATAAATAAAAGTACACGAGTCAGAAAACCAACAAGCTGGATTATCATGTTTTTTCCCGTGTAGTCTTTAAATACACGTCGCGACTGACCTACCTCATCCTATAGAAAACAACAACCATTGATTTAGAACGATATCGCCTGCGAGCAAATCGAAAGAGCCAATTATCGATAGGGAAAAAGACGCGTCTGCTTGCGCGTTAGTTGCAGCGGTCTGTCTCGAAAGAGTTAGTGCCGTTTAATAGCAGGACATTAATACAACACGCAGCGACGTCGTTGGATTAAACTACTTCGATGGTAGTTCGGTAGCAGTAACGAGCTACTAAGTACCTAACCATCCTATCGTGCGCGCACCCACGGCTCCGCACACCTACACGCGTAGATCATGCACACGTAGATCATACAGAGCGAGAGTCGCGCGCGCACACACGCACATACAATCCACATGGATGGAGAGGCAGAGGAACGCCATACATCTGACCGTACTCACCAACACCGATGCTCGACGAGCACGTTGCTCCCGTTGCTCATCTCGTGTGCGACGCGGTTGAAAATACGGACGAGTGAGAACGACCAGGCCGCTCGATACAACACGGTCGCGAAATCGATCGAAAGAAACGGAGGCCGCGTCGTCGATCGATCATCGAGGGAATCGACACCGGTCGACCGAGCAACGACACCTCCACGACGCCACGGTACCGACACTCGCGCGAAATAGCGTATTCCTTTACGGCTGGCTGCGATGCAACCATCAGCAGCGACACCAACGACCACACCAGCCGACACACATTCGCACCAAAGCGTCGCCTCACGCCAAGACACACTTCCACACGCATCTACTCCTCCTCCACCACCCACCTCGTGTACGTGTGTTCTCTCGCAACAAGTTGAGTTTATCCTTGAACCGAACTCATCGCAGGCCCAACACGATGACTCGACACGATCGCCCGACACCACCGATCCACGCTTTAGTCCGTAGCACAGTGTCCAAAGTCGCGGAACGTGCACCACGTTTCAGCGCTACCGATCTTGCCGAAACGATCAAACTATCGCCGACTTGCGTTCCAAACCGAGGCGAACCGTCCGGCCATGTTTGCGTATCGTTAGAATGCAAATGAGCTGTTTGTATGCGCCGCTGACTGCACTCGTTTACAAAGAGCGTCTTCGACGTTGGCCGTTGCTGATGAAACTTGGACGATACCGGGGGCTCGTACGTCTGTCGTTCGTGAGAAGAACGTAGTTACTCGCGCGTCTGCTCGCTCTACGTGTATGCGGTTATGGAAAATGTTTTGCCGATCGTATTCGATCGAATAAGTCGCTGTTGAAATATTCGGTGTAAATATTCCGTCGTGCGGCGCGCTTCTCAATAAGGAGAGATCCGTTCGATGTCGATGATCGATGCTTATCGTTTAGAAGACACTTGGTAATTGCGTTACGATTCGGCGGCGCACGAATCGCTATGTTGGTCGATGAGATTCAGAGTGACGTACGTGATGAGAAATCGTCGCGGTACAAAACGTGTGCAGCGATCGTTTGCCTAAAAATCCAGCACGAATGCGTCAACGTGCCTCTCATCCTTTCTTCCATCCCTTACTTCTACGGGCTGCTCGTCGATAAGAGCGTACAGTTATACGTTCAATTAGATCCGTCACGTCGCAGGGGGATTCTTTCTCGAATTTTCACGCTTCTGCACGATCCCTGTCCGACGTCTAATCCCTCGACCACTTCTTCCCCCGAAACGCGAAAGGTTAAGGTCATCCAGCGGCGCACAGAAGTCGCACCAGGCCAGAATTTTATCCTCTGCGCGAGAAGTAAAATACGATAGCTGTTCGGATCGCTCTCGGACGTTCCGCCGAATGATATCGATTCGCACGTTGCACAATCTCGCGTAACTTTTTGGCTGCGGCGAGCACGCAACGACAGCCTCGACGTATAAGAAGCTGTTTTGCATTCGAGCAACACGTGTGTTCCTCTTCTTTGTTCCCCTTGAAGGATACTCTGCCGATATACTCTCTTCTTTCATTCGCGCGACCTCTCGACCATCTCGTCGAGCGTCTCTCGCTTTGTTACCGAGCAGCGAACGATAACGCCGAGATCGCTCACCGGCCAGGCTTTCCCGAAGATATAAATCAATTAGCTCGTCGAGAACGTCGGCCTTGGTTGGCCGAACACGTCGATGCAGCGAGGCTGTGAAACGTGCGGATGCCGTGCGTCAACATTTCCCATCTCAACGACCCTCGCCACCACCATCCTAGTGGACGATCCTTTCGAATCACGTCACCAGAACGATTGCGACAGCCGTATATATCGTAGGCAAGCAAGCAAGCTCGATCGCTGGAAGCGACTTACGATGCAACGCATGTTCGGCAGTGACGACGAACGCTCAGCATCGCGGACCACGTTCTCGTGCGTCGCTCCGAGTCATCAAACGATACCGTTAGTCGATACTGGCCGATTACTAATTCCTGGCTGTCGTTTCTCCACGATGACCGGTGTCATCGTAGCTTTGCATCTCGTCCGAGAGCTTGGCGACCCGCTGCTTTCTTTACCGCGCACACGGCGTAATCTCACCGAGAGCTAGCGATCGAGCGGTGAACGCAGTCCGCGAGGTTCGTGACGTCGCGATGCCACGGAATCGAGGTTAGCGCACTGGCACCGACTTGCACCGGTCGTCGTCCACGTTCCACGCAGCGAATCGAAGACGTAGCACGGGCGACGTCGTCGGCAGCGCCGTTTCGCCCGCTGTCATCGGGCACACGCGTTTAAGGGCAACGTCGAGCGTGTTCAGGTCCGCGTCACATGATCCGCTGACGGATGCTCGGCTCCCGTCTGCCTTTCGATGTTACTCGAACAGCGTCGCTGGACGAGTGGACAGCTCGTGCAGAGAGCTGGTGCAGGTTAGGACGTCGCCGCGCAAGAAACACGTATCTTCGCTCGCGGATCGCAAGAGAGAAAGAGAGAAAAATAGAAAGGAAAAAAGGAAAAGAGAATGGTACGCCGGTTTCTCCTCCTTCGTTGCCCGGGGAGCGGCTATGGCGGCGGCCTGGCTCTTACTGCTGCTTCCCTCGGCGCGGGGGTGTCCGAAAGGGGTCGGCTGTTCGCGGGCCGAAGGGGGAACGATTATCTCGCAGCATCCCCATCGCGCAGGACCGATCCGTGCGACGCGACGACTACGTCCAACGGAGACGCCAACAGGCCGACAGAGTGGATGAAAGAGGGCGCTGGTTGAACAGAGACGCAGTACGCGGCGAGGGTGAAAGACAACGAGCTGGTCGTGGGTGCGACAGGGATCGAGCCGTGTAGGCTTCAAAGGCAGACAGAGTGAGAGAGGCAAAAGGAGAACGGGGTGGAAAGTGGAACGAAGAGGAAACTGGATCGAAGAGAGATGGCTGACAAGAGAGAAGGAGAAGGTTCGGATAGAGTCGGTCGGTCCAAGAAGGACGGTTAAGGAGATGGAAAAAGAGGTGCACGAGCGAGAAAATGTTGGAATAGACGAGTAGATCTGAGCAAGAGAATAGACCGAGACTGGACGGGGATCAAAGAGGGTTGCGGGCTCAAGAGAGACAGAAAGAGAGATAGAGAGAGTAAGTAACGAAGGATGGAGGCGAGAGGAGAAGGATGACGAGAGGAAGTAGGAAACGGTAGAAGTAGGCGCGGATTAAGGAACGACGAGAATGAGGTGAAGGACAAAAAACAATGCGGCAGAGAAGGTACCGGCGGTAAGGAGAGACAGAAATGATTGGAGCACGAGGTTGAAAGAGATGGCAGAAAAGAGGGGTAGCGGATGTACGTATCTTTTGTCGGAGCGACGAGTGATATACGCGGTGAAAAGGGTTTAATCGCCACGTGTGAACCACGCTGCAGATTGAAGACAGCCCTAATAAATTGCGAGTTATACGCGTGGAAATAGAAGAAGGTAGGACAAGTGAATAGAAAACTCTCAAGAGTTGTATTTTAAAAAGTATAGAAAGACAAAGAATATTAATAAGAAACTGTGACGATACGACGTTGAATAAGGCGAGAAAGTCGGCGAGCACCCTCCTGTTCCAATGCTTCGTGACACGGTTACGAATAGGGGACAGAACCGGCCATACCGAAGATTCGAGGGGGAAAAAAACAAGGTTCGAATCGCATTTTCTACTGTGTAATACACAGTTTAAAGCACGAGCACGCGAAGTTATTTAGAACAAACTTTCCTTTGCTCTAATTTCCAGGAAACAGTCACGGTGTGTGTAATAATTAAGAAACGACGTCATATATGTAGTTGTTACTATCGTTTATGCATTTTTATCGTCGTTTTAATTTTATCGGTGCCGAGTTAGATTGCAATGGCATTTATTACCGACGATAAGAAATAGACGATGAATGAAAAGGTTCCTTTTATTATTAAAAACGACAAGCCTTTAGTACAAGGCAATATCTATCATTTTACGAATACGCGTATTTTAATATCAATTATTTTGGGAAATTTAGTTTTGTCGTCGTATTTAAGTATAAATGTCAATGGAGAGACACTCCGTATATCAGAATTCAATAGTAAAGAAATCTTATTACAGTAATATACATACTAATTACGTACTAATGTAAAGACTTTTATTTCGTTCATAGACTAACGCTTTCTTGTACGATTTCACGTATAATTTTTAATTACGATTGTTATATTGCCAGTGTATATACATGTATACTCGTTGCAACATTCTGTGCCGAATGCAATTAATTAGTAAAATCTCCGTGCATTCTACAGAACGTGTGCAACGAATCATTTTAGCTACTGCACACGCTTGATTCGATCTTATAAAATTCCGTAATTACAATTGCGTAAATTAATGATGATCATAGAAAATCTCTGGAAATTGTTGAAATATTAAATTTAATGAAATTCTGCGAAATACAAAGCGTCGTTTGCATTAATTCGTAAAAATTGTGACATAACTAGTTCTATTTACGAACTGTTCAAAGCAATTTAAGAATCTCGTCTAAATGAACAATATAATTTAATAGCTGGATCTTACGATATTACGAGGTTCGAAGAAATCGAATCTCTTTCTTTTTCTCGCTAGTGCCCACTAGTGACCGTCCTCTAAAAAGCCTAACGTGATGTATCGCCAAATGTACATCAATTAGCAGATAGTATATTTTCATTTTTCAATTTTCAATCATTCATCAGCAATTTAGAACTCGCGAGTTCGAGCGGCAATTTTTCACAACAATTTGTCTTTCGCGAAATCGTACTCCGTTCGCCATTGCGGAGGAGCTTAATCTCCGATATCACGCGTAGTCCCTGCGGCTTCGCCTACTCTGCACCCCTTCCACACCAATTTTCATTCCACACCTTGCTGTTGCTAAGTAAACCGAGACATGTAGGTTAGCCGAGTACACGGGAGCTGAAGCGGCGTAAAAAATGCAACAGCATTTATCGCAGAAAATCTGTTATGTCGGAGATCAAAGGGAATAGTCTCCGAGGGGATGGATATTCCTTGCACCACGCCCGCAAACACTTATCCGATAAACCTAATGTTGTGTGCGATAAGTCATGTCTATAATCGGATCCAGGTGCGCCGCTACATAGACGCGCGTGAAGCTAGATGCGTCATACGTTACACGTGTGCACTGTGCAAACACTCCTTCGACGCTGTAACTTCGGTCCTCCTAATAAGAAGATTAGCATCCAACGATCAGATTGATTAAAGGGAGGAAGAAGATTCAGACTAGATTGTATCCAACAGATAAAACCGCTATGAAATATTCATAAAGAAATGGGATAGAACACCGGAATCTTGTTGAAATCGTTGGTGCGGTGCAATACGGAGCTGATTAGGCGAAGGAACGCGGCTCTGATCGTTTATTTCTGACAGACCAAACGCCATCATAAAGATAAGCACGCGTACTGGCCGAAAGCGTCACATGCAAATAACATGACGTAGCAACGCGTGACACAACGGTAAATTGAGAGCAGTCAATATAATTGAGCAACAGTCGATATAACAGACAGCCGATAAGACGATTAGGCCAAGACACGCGGGTCCGATTGGTTATTTCTGATGGACCTAACGATCAGAGTCGTAAAGACGAGCACGTGTGTTTTGGCTGTAAGCGACACGTATACAACCAAGACATAGAAATATGTACATAGCAACGCGTGACACGACGATGAGCGATAGAGAGCAGTCGCTTTCTTTGCCCCTGTATCGCCCCATTAATCGTTTTTCCAGTTCCGCAGTAGTTAGGGCAATGCTATGAGGTCGCTCGTAGTCATTGTCATTCTTTTCGGTGTGGCTGCATTCGACTTGGTAAGTGGAATTTAATTTCTAGCCAAGATGTTACTTGCACGACTGTGAATATTAGTTGATACCGTAGATATAGAAAAATAATTTGATATGTGTAAAACTCAGCGTGTGATGCTTGTATGTTGGTTTCTCATCGCTGAGATTGTAATTAAAAATGAAAACCTACATTGAACTCGATTAAATTAGAGCCAAGTGATAAGTACACCGTATACAACGTTGTGCGTATAAAGATTACTCTAACTTTATATTCTTGGAATTACATTCTTCGACTTTCCACTTATATCCCTGGAATACGCGAATAGGGAAAAGAATCTAACAACGAACAAACTGAATGGAATAATATTTCGGTTGATAAACGACGATGTTTCCCTCGCCACCGTCTTATAAAAATGTATTTCTTTGCAAAACACGAGGAATGTTTAACAACCGTTGAATGTTGAACGATCGACGACCCTATCCGACTGACACGCGTTTCCGTTTCCTTCTGTGCAGGAATTATATCCATGTCAAACGTATCTGTGTGATAGACAGAAGAAATAATAAACTATGCGAGTAAAGCATCGAGCACGTCGCAACGATATTTGTTACAGACCCATCGAACTTTGCACGATGAATAACTTGGAACAAATGTCACAGCCATGCATCATACGAGACAGTCATAAATTCTAGCAGTCTAGATACTCGCTAGTAACTCGACTCGACGTCGCGCTACGTACCGTTAGAACCATCGGACGCAATCAACGGTAACAACAATAGCAGCAACGATAGCAGCAGCAGCAACAACGATCCAACGACTCTTGTCACGACGAATACTTAACCAACTGAACAGCATGGTACAGGATTGTACTTTGCACAATGGGCGATGCTGATAGTAACATAATTACAATTAACACGGTGCCCGATGAGAAATACGAGATGCTCTTGGCGGGCAATACGAGTTTAAGTAATTAATCAGAATACCCTCGTCACGGTGACCGTGGTTCACGAACTTGCCGCAACGGGAACCGCGGAAAATTTATCGATTGTTCGAGACGGGCCAAAGCTTTGAAAACAATCGTCCTCCACGAGTACGGACCGTCCTAACTCCATCTACGAACGAACGATTCATCAACCATCCTAGTAATTAACGTGCAACCGCCAAGCTTGTCTCGGATTCGTCGACCACCAACTTGCCGATCGATGAGTCCTACACAGTTTCGATTCGACGTGAATCGCGTTTATCGAGCTTACGCGTGCTCTTCGAAATTACCAGCTCACGACTCCAGGATATTTATGCAAAATTCATATTTTTATGAACGTACTTTGCTATGTAATATAATTCGTAAGAGAATTGATATCGGTTTCCATCAAGACGTGACTTCACCGAGACAAATTTTTGACTGGCAACAACGACGATCCACGCAGGGCCCAACCAACTGCAACATTGACAAGTACCACAAGTATGTATGTAACACATATACGTATTGTTCGTTGGATTCGCTGGCTCGAAAAAATCTAGTCCAAACCAATACCGATCCATGTGCGAGCAAATTAAAAGAAGATGTCTTGGCCGGAAATCAGGCTTTTCTCCGTACGTATGTTGTGTCTGTGCCTATGTGTTGTGTACGTGTATGCATGTATGTACGGTCTTGTCAACGTCGCAGACGCTGAGGCAAGAATAGAACGTAATCTGATGCAGTCCTGGAAAACGTACGTTGCCCGAGCTTCATATAAACAGTTGTTCAAATCCTGTTTCTCGATCATCGTCGTTTCACGTGAATGAACGACATTTCTACAAAACCAAGATTCCATTCGTTTGATTATAAAAGTACAATTTCCGTGTAGTTTAACAAATATTTGTTAACCTTCAAATTTTCCATAAACGCACAAAAATCTGCAGTCTACTCGAGACACTCCTTCAGACAGCTCCTTCAGAGATGGTAGCGGGTTGGTCGGGAAATTCTACAAACAGATTTTGTTTGGGCTGCGAGGCGGAGAACAAGAAATACTTTCGTCACTTCAGCCGAATATATACTCGCTCTAAATATTTAGTAGCCTCGATGTATATTTCCAGATTTCTTCCAAACTCTATCGATATAGACTCCAAAGTTTCACCATGGTGATACATCAATATGATATTGACTTTTTCGATGGCAATCGTGCGTAGCTGTTGCACTTTCACTTTACGCCAACGTTTCGTAGACATTGCAGTCTATTTCTCCAGGGCAAAGCTGAAACTGAGGGTTTCAGGCCCCATTGTCTCCATCTGTACTGAACGATGTTCCGGCTGGCTGATCAAACTGATGACTCGACTCGGAAGTTCTAACCGAATGCTCAACCAGGAAGATTTAACCGCAAGTCGTTTAATTTGATTGACCAAGCGAATTTATCGACATAACCATGATAGTAGCCGACTCTCATTACGATGTTAATGAAACTTCAAAATGTCTCGTGTGGCACAACACGTGATATATATACATCCAAAGGTCTCTGTAAGTGTTTGCAAATATTTTCATGCTGCTGTATCTACGTACAGGAGGGATAAAATAATCAAGAAATCTGATAAAACGACGATAAAGGAATAAAAATATCCTGATCGATTCATGCAAGCCCTTGATTCTTTTTTACGCCTAATATTAAAGCAAGTGGACTATGATATTCCACGAAATTGCCCCTTCCGAAACATTGCATGACATCTGACCTCGACGAGTGGCGAACATCAAGGACATTCGGCACAGATGATAAAAGTATGCTTGTCAGTAATAGATAAAACAAAAAGGAGACTGGACGGTGGAGAAAAATTCTATAGACTGTCTGGGCAAAGCATTTCGTTCGGTGATCTTGTCAGCAGAATAAAAATATTACATCGATCGCCTGTTTTTAAATAGATCGCTGTGCCCCATGTTTCTCGTTCGGTCGATGGATATACGATGGATATACGATGGATATACCATGAATATACAATGGATAGAGTTCTCAATGCGGATAAAATCGTCAACATTTAACGACCAACCATCTCATTCTAATTTCGAGAAGATAAACCTGGGACCATGTGGAAGAATAACATGGATTAAAATCTGATAAATCTTGCAAACGACTGGCGCTATACCCGGACGAACGTATATATCCGCAGAAGCGTAGCTTCTCATTGCCGACGAGCGTATAATTTTATAATCTCGGATAATTTTCCGCTAGCTATCTGTGTTCGCGAAGGAATACTCGCCGCGGAACGCAATTTATTCGTGATAATTATTTGATGAGTAGATCGCGTGGAGTTGTGCAAATTTATATTTTTAGAGACGCTAGCTGAAGAAAGATTACAAGCTGAACTAAAGAACATTATACATTTCGAAGCTTTGCTTTCCACATTTCGTATATTCCTGAATTTCTGTACATCTTGCTACGTTTTTGCACGTTTATGGTAAATGCATAAATATGCAGAGTTTGTCCATCGGTTTACACAAACTGCACGCTTGTAAAGTGGTAGAACGATATGCAGATTTCTTCAGATCAAATCAACATTTCTATACGTATAATTATATTATTTCCTATTTAAATTTTCCGCTCGTCAAATTTTCGAAATTTTCTAGTCGCTTCATTCGAACCTATAAACAAATTAGCAAGGAGAGCGATATTATAACGACACTATAGAAAATCATGCAAAACATGAAACTAATTTGTAGTAAAACAAAATTATATAAATTCTTCCGCTGTTAAAATATTCGACGCTAATTTTCGAAAAATATCCGATATGCATACACGCTTCTATCGTCCCTCCTCGCTACGTCGTTTATTTTCTATTCATTATCATTTTATCGATTACTGATAGCGTGCATCGGCATTGTCGGTGGTTATTCTAGTTCGTTCGATAGGCGGCACTTTTCATTATAAGAATAGAGCCAATACTGCGCGTTTAATTCAAGACAATGGTGTCTATGAATTAGCTACGATTTTTTTGCATGCGTTGCGTACGAAGGGAAATCACTAGGTATTTTCAGAAAAGGTTCCGTCTCCGGTGGAAAAATTTCTTGCAAGCCACAACATGTATCCGACCTGGTTCGCGTTACAAAAGAAGTAAGATACTGACGACGCGTTCGAGGTCATCGTTTCTAAAAATTCCTTACGGTTTTTCTGCTGCCAATGTGGCTATTTTGAGCAGATTAAATATCAGTATAATTATTATTGGACAAGCAATATTTATAATTATTTTTACATATATCTATTTATTTCTTCCTTTGAATTTCTATTGGTATTTTATCTATCATTTTTATGTCTATAGTGATTTTTAATTTGTTATATTTTAAGATGACAGCTGCATTTTCTCATTTTGCGAAACAAATAAACCGAGAGGGAGAGAGAGAGAGAGAGAGAAATGAAAGGTACACCTTGAGTATTTGTAATTATTCAACTAAAAATATTCGATTATCGAGTCGAAATACGTGTTACAAATTTTAAATCCACAATATACCAATTAAAAAATTCTATGGCGGAGTTCCAGATATTGATAAAATTAGAAACACAGCGAGAATTGCATCAGAGCAAATCCCATAAATACACACAGTAAAACTAATCTAAATTGGCTGACACAATATTTCAAAAAGTAATTAACTAATTGACCAATTTTCCCTCTCATATTTCTATCCATACTTTTATCACTTTTATCGAAATTATCAGATTCGTCGTAGCTACTAGAAAACTGAAGTTTGCACATTTTCCCCCGCAATCTTCGATCTGTACTCTAACAGATTTTCCAATTGAACTATTTATTTGTTGCAGTAAAAAAGCGAGGTTTGAACCTTTTTTTTTCCTGCAAACTTCAATCTGTATTCTTCTCGCAGATTTTTCAATTGACTTATTTGTTTGTTATACCGAAAAGTTAGAGTTTGGCCTTTTTTCTCCTACGATCTTCAATCTGTATTCTTCTTGTAGAGTTGCCAATTGAGTTATTCGTTTGTTGCGCTAAAAAATTGAAGTTTCGACATTTCTTCACTGAAATCTTCAATCTGTATTCTTCCTGTAGCTTTTCCCAATTCAATTGTTTCGCCTTTATTAAATCACATTACATCCTATTTTCCTGATGAACGATGTTTATGCCTCGCCTCTTTCCAGTTACACAGTACGGAGGATTCTCATGGGACAGGTAGCGGTGTTCGAATCAATAATCTGACACGGGGTACTTTTCCATCCATGAAAAACAACCCGAAGAAGTATCCAAAAATGTGCGCGCTCGCGTTTCCCCATTATAAATCATTCTTCCCAACTTTTTCGCTTGTTAACACCAAGTACACGTGATTCTTGGACTACACGTCACCTGATATGCTAAAGATGTAAGTGATGTTTTACTTTGTTCTCTAGTATACCGACAAGATTTCAGATAAAATGTCATATTCAAGAGTTACATCTCTTCGATGCACTCGTAACACTATTACTCACTTTCGCGACATTTCTATCCAAACTTTCTTTCGCAAATTCATCCGATAGAAATAAAACTATTTACACAACAAGCGTTCACTTGTATATTTGGTGAAATTGGATAAGAATAGTAAGATATATACTATATATATAGAATATATTTCATTAAACGTCTCGATCGAAAACATCAAATACTGGGCGCCAATGTTCCTCTTACTCGACGGTTCTTGTTACTTAAAAGAAATAAAAAAAAAAAAAAGAAAGGAAGAAAGTTCGAAAAGAGAGGAAAAATGAAAACCGAACACGATACATGCGACAGCGGAAACATACTATCACACGGATTTTAAGCTTTCGTTTTCAAGAAGATAGAGTCTAAACGCGTCTAACTAAAAACTGGCCTAGTATGCGCGTATAATAAGCTGTGGGATTTATTTTTCTCAGAAACAATGGATTTTCCTCGCGGAAAAATGTTCTTCTACATTTTCCACCTATTTCCACACGTACGATAACGTCCTGTCGATTATTTATTTCTGTCCAGTCCAGGATTAATCATGTTCAAGCGTACTTAATAAATTTCCAAACTCCATTTTCTCGGGAACGAAGCGTCACGTGGAAAAATGTTACTCTACCCCTTCTTCTTATTCTTTCATAATGAATCACTTCGCGTCTGCTTGTGCATGTTGTTCGGGCGCACCGTGCATCAGCCTCGTCCGCAAATTCATGTGGTTGGAAACTGCCGCGCAGTTGCTCCCTCTCTTCCAGTGATAATCACCGAGCAATTCTGCGGTTTCGTAGCCAGAGGCGCACGTCCATCACGACTCTTTCACGATGCTCGTCTAATTGGAACTTTGCAAGAGGCCTTTCCCCGGCGACGTACCAACTGATCCAGTTGGATTTTGCATCGACGGATGACGCAATTTCCAACTGAATCTCCTTTGAGATGAAAGAATCGTCTGCCAAAGGGAAGAACCAAAGGCTGACTTGCGGATGAACGATGTCGCATCGAAGGTAACGAAGGGTATTCCCCAACGAAAGCCTGCAACGAGTCCTTAATTTCGAACAGTTATCAAACTCTAACGATCCAGCCCGCGTTCTGCTTTGTGAACACGATCGCGTCGTTGAATGCGATCGGCGTATCTTCGCTGAATGTTGCTTGTTCTGACGAGAGTTCGATCAGAAGAGAAAGTCGATAAGATTGGATGTTGCAGTGAAGGGCAATTTTCAAGCAACTACGAAACAAGTAGCAAAGTTGTTGTTACGTTGCTTTTATCGCAGAAAAGGACGATAAGAGAGAAGAATACGAGCGTTGGATCGTCTTGCGTGATTCAACCGACGATAGAACTTTGCAACCCACGCAAGTTGCAAATCACCAAGCAAGCAGCTCGTTTTCCTGCGTAATTGGTACGAGCCTGATAAGAAAGCAACGATTGACAACGAAACGAGTAGATCGTATCGCAAAGGATTATCTGAAAAAAAAACAGATACGCCACGAGCAAACAAGATGACGAACTCGATATTTGTCTTATAAACAGTGGTCGACGATCAACCGCAATTGCACGCGAGATACGAAAGACAATCTGTCGATAGGATCCCCTTTGATATCGTCGGAAAATAACATTAGCTGTGGACCTGGCGTGTTTAAGACAACACGCCGACCACCGCACGCATAAATAAATCCTTGAAATGCCAAAGACAGCGGCAAACTAGACGAGGTTCAAAAGGGATCGAAACGAAGGAGACGCGAGTAGAGAGGTGGAAAGGTGATGAAAATCGAGGGAAACATAGGAGAAGACGTGACAAAGAGGAACGAGTGGTGGAAAGGACGAGGAAATTGCTGACAAAAATAGGAGATCGAGGGTAGAATAAAAGGAAGGGCGACGTAGGTGGCCACCCAGCCACTTTGCCATGACAAACCAAACCCGGAGTGACTACCCTCTTCTTGCGCGCTGATAAAACTGTCACGGCATTCCAGACGATCGATCTCTGACAGCCACGTTATCAATGGATATTCAAACACGACCGAACCACGCGGTTCTCTTGCGAGAACGTTGATTGAAATTCCTTTTGTCGTTGATCGCTATTTGTGCGTCCCGGCGAATATCGCGAAATTATCAAAATCTTTATTTATAACAGCGTGCAATAGTATTTGCACGCTCTCAAACGAGACAGTCGATGTATCAGCTTGTCCGAGAAGTTTCTTTCGTTTTACAAGGAAATAATTGATGCATCACATTTTTTTGTTTTATATTATTTTATTGAATTACGTATGGTCCATTTTGTTCTATCAAGATAGAGATTACAACGTCTCACAAGATTAGGTTTCATGTTTGTATAAGGATGCAAGAAAGAAAGACGCCACTCAACGTCGATATTTCTCGTAAAACAAATGAAACTTTTATCGACTCGGTACGTATGTGCAAAAAATGTTGTCAGTCCTCTAAATTCAAAGCCACAGATCGAATCGCATAAAAATGTTTCGTCGCCTTGCCAGAGATGAGTTACAACTCCAAGATCAGAAGAAATTGTACTCCGTTTAGTTTACGGTTTACTTGCAACCTTACCACGAGTCGTAGCTGCGCGGATATCGAGAAAATTTGAGCCACAGGTCGTTTATCACGCGGCGAGATGGAAGATTCTAATAAAAATTATGAAAATTAATCTTGTCTAAAGCGACCTCGTTGCTGTCAACGTCACCGTGCGTCATCGTTGCTTTTTAATTTACCGATTTGTCTTCGTTGCTTAATTTCCAGTTATCGGATAGCACTTCGTTGCAAGGAAATGCATATTGCAACGTGTCAATTAACCCGAGTGTTAACGATTAATGAGTTGAAACAGTGTCAAGAGGTTATAGGAGGATGAATATGATTTTTTTAATTATGTATATGATTCTTCTATTTTTTAATTCTCAAATTCAAAATTTTTATCATTACAAATATACATATACATATGTGTGTGTGTATACATGACTTCCTTTCGTTCGTGTAGGAAGGTTTGCTCTCTATTTTTACGTATATCGATAACTAAAAACCAAAGGCGAAAACGCAATATTTTTATTCTTAATTTTCGTCTCATTTCGGCGTCAACAATCATCTCCTTAAACTACATTCAAATTACATGCTATACATATTTGATAACTTCCTGGTTTACAGATATTTAATTCGCTACTACTGATTTTAACTTGAACTGTTTCGTTTAAAAATATAAATAACTGAAGCTAATTGTCCACGCGTTCGTTGAAGGCGTAGCAAGAGTTTGTCATTCTATTAATAATTTTGAAACGCTAGAGTAAAGTTTTCTTACTTGCAGGTAGCACATTCTAAGTTTTTCAATTTATTCGGGAACAATTCCGGTAAGTACAAAGTTTCATCTTGACCTTTTCTCGATACAGAACAATAATAGAGAAAAGAGTTGGGACAGTTTCCTATTCTAAGACGTTCTTTTCAGTCTACGTGGCAATTTACATAAATTACTTGCTTTAATAGGCTAATCGATGCATGTCCAAAATTACAATAAAAACTGACGGTAGAGAGCATAGAAAATTAATAAATTAGGCAACCTTTTCCCGTTTAGGTTTCTAATTAACAGCTATTTTTTCCTGTTTAAGTATCTTGCCTATTCGAACTACGGTGATATTTATTAATATCAAAACATTTAGACATAAAATATCCCAAATAATAATCGCATATCACCTGCTAATGAAAATGTGTATTAATGAAAAGATACGGTATTTGAAAAATGATTTCACTAAAAAATACACTATATTATTTTCATCCTCTCTATATCAAATTTAAGCAAAAATATTAAACAAACTACCAGGTACAGAAAAACCTTCCCTGCTCTTTTCGTTTTATACATTTTGTATCCCTTCTTTCTACCCTTTATCTCGTTTTTGTTCGTCATTTTTGTTATTTCCTACTCGAATCGCGGATGGTGTAACGTTTAGCCAGCGAAACCAATTGCAAGACACTGCCAAAGATCTCGCAAGTTACAGGATTACGTTCTTCAATTCAGAGAAACTGTTCTCTGTAATTTTTATAACATCAAATGGAGTAACTTAAATTTCAGAGCTTCAACTTTGAAAGTTTCCATCCTCCTCCGTTTGATACCTTTATCATGGGTCACGTCCGCAGCCATGGGGTTTCCATGGCTGCTCGATTAAAGGTGAAGTACTGTTAAAGACAAACTGCTGCACAAGTCATGCTTCGTCGTGGAGCTTCGTCACAGAAACTTTGCTTTAAAGTCTGGATTTATTGTCGACTATAATACTCATTGTAACGTTTAAATACGAAAATTACTTTTGTACAAGCAGTAGTGAAAATCGTGCCGTGAATATGTAACGATAATTTGTTTCCTCCATTTTCTGTCAAATTTCTGAGTCGCGATTGCATGTAAATGTAGAAATCCAATATCTGCCGATGATAGCGTCATGCATATATTTAATACAAAAAGACTGAAGGACAACAGGAGAAATTTCTGCTACAATTTCCTTGTTGAGAAACGGGTTGCAAACTAAAAATCTGCGCATAACTGAGCCACAAAATGACCACGATACCAGACATGTGCTAGGTATAAGAACATAAAAAATATGGGAGATCATCGTTGAGCAGAGCTAACGTGTGTCTTTCGTGGAGCACCAGGTATTATCTTTGATAGAGTAGCAGGTTAGATAAGCTTTTGAACAAACAAAAGCATGGACTGAAGGATTGTTACATATAGAACTGAAGTCACGTACCACTTCTAATACCAACAGATGGACAGCTCTGGAAGATTACTGAGAGTCTTTTGATACGAAATTGTACAGATCGAACGACTATTCTTTCCCTTAATATATTTTAATACGAATATGGAAGAGGTAATACAGAGAAATAAACCGTTTAAGGCGTTGCTTGGTTACTTTCGCTGTGCTAAGCAACAAAATTGAAGAACCGCTTTAAAAATCCGCAGTCTAATGCTCTTCAATCTAATCACTCTTGGTCACGCAAAATGAACTCTCCGATCTTATTGAAACAATAAATCTAAAGCAAGTTGCTCGTGGCAGATGTTCTAACATTACCAATACTATTGTCGATCTATCGATATTATGGCCAAATGTCAGAGAGGAACAAGTTAAAAACTTGCAAGAGACGAGCCACCTCGTTTCAGCAGATTGTTTGCATTTTTGCGATAATACCAATTCGCAAAAAGTAATATTTAAGATAATATTAATTACACGATAGAAAGAAAGCTCAGCTTCTTTGAACAGCTACTACTATTCATATTTATCAAAATTATATTTACATTCACGTTTATCTCAAGGTATTTTAATTACATTTTCTCGCTCTCAGATCGTTATGGGTTGCTAGTGGATTCTGCATAATTAGGATGCAATTATCGCGTCTCAACCTACGTACTGCGAGCTATTTTTCCGTTTTTGTATGAATGTTTTGAATTTTTCCAAGCGTATATAAAGCGCTGAGAAGAACAGCAATATTAAAAAATATTCTAGTTTTAAGGAGCTTGAGGGTTTCTAGAGCCACGTGCGACAATCATCCACGAAGGATCACGTGCACGCGTGTTTTTCCCAGAACAACCATGTTTACGCTGCTTTCCATGCTTCCCTCGGCGTAATGGTCCTAAGTACTAGGTGCACTATTATACGATATTGTATAGTGTTGTGCCAACTCATGCCGAATAAGGGTCTTGGAGTAGCTACCTAATCCCAGCAACTTTGTCGACTATCGTGGGCCAGCCGCATTTACTCTAACTTGTCGATTAGTATAACCTGTGGATTAGTCTAACTTGTCGATTAGTATGAAGTCGAATGTTGCGTGCAGCGTCGCACTTTGCTCGATTGATTCTTGGCTCGTCTACTAACTTTCTCTAAACGTAAAATATACAAACGTTAACTTTCTTTTCTCATTTTGCTAGCACGTATACACCGTCGCACAAACGTACTTCTTCTCTGCAATAGAACGTAATTCAATCATATCTATACGGCCAACGAGATATCCAATTATTTGATTCTTTCATTCTTCCATTATTTGTTACAGTTACATGCACCACATAAACGTACTCGTGTAACGGTGTAGAATATTCCGACGCGATGGAATTCTTGAAACCTAATGTATGCAATAAGGAAATTGACATTCGTAATTGCCAAAACTCGTGAATAATATTTTTGCTCTCCTCGTTGTAGCTTTTCAATTCTCAACCCGATTGATGGGAAGAAATACATTTTTCCTAATTACGTCACTCTTCCAGCAAATCGACCATATAACCAACTACTCTAATTTTCAAATGCTTCGACGTACAAGCATATCGAAACCTTTGCTACTTATGCTTCTCTTTCCTCTCTCGATGCAGCGTAATCTAACGCAGAAATAAATGTTTCAACTGATAATCAGATAAGCATTCCTCCGACAGTTTGCCGATATCGCGGCGACTAGCTGGAAAACGCGGATAAAGACATTCGGAAATCTCACTTTCACCTGCGGTAATCTGCTGTCAGATCCATTTCCCTCGGTCCAGTTACTGCTCGCTCTTTTACCAAGCCAGAGATCTTTTATCCGGGAAAGATTGAACTGCGATATCGAATGCGCAAATAGGGTCTACCCTCCAACTTCTACCTCGGCCCGTCTTCCTCCAACGCGTCTTTACCTGTGTTCTAACTTCTCCTTCGCTGTTCCACGTTGCGAGAGAGAAAAAAAAAATTCACGCGAACGACGACTTTTCACTTTTGTGAATGGAACGAGTTTATAGTATGGCATAATCCAACCTAACCTGGACTTGGACCAAAAGCACAAAAATCCATATCTTTACGTCTGAGCTAAAGTCTCTTTTTGTATTCATATACGTAGGTTCAACGAAACATATCGCGTTTCCAAACTGCTGGCCAATGTGAATGCACCTTGATTCTTAAAAACTGAAATATCTCGAATCGTTGAAACACGAGTGTGTCATCGTAAACGAACAAGTAATAAGTAATTTATTACAGAAGATAAAAAGAGTCAAATTTGAGGGCACAACAGCACGCACAATGCAAAGATCTTATTGTTGTTTCGAAACACGGAAATTATCCCCCTTTGGAGAAAATAATAGAGCAAAACCCCATTTTAGAGTAATTATTTTCTAACGAGAAATGGAAAGGTCGACTTCACGCTCCAGTTTTTAAAGAGAAAGGTGCTTTGTTGAAAATTCTGGCTTACGAATTTACGGTTTTTTTTTCTTATAAATAAACACGTTATGTGATTTTACTGCAGTCATCTTCAACTTTATGGAGAAAAGCTTTATTATTCCACGATATACGGTTCAGTTCTTTGAAAATTCTATAAACCGATAATCTCCTGCTTCCTTTGGCGCAAAACTTCTTCTGACCAAGCTTATCTTTAATGAATTACATTTCCCACGCTTCTTATTATCGTATAATCGAGCTACGGAACATCAGAAGATACCTAACAAAATATAAATTTTCTACCGTCTTTCTTCTATACGTGTGTGTGTGTGTGTGTGTGCGCGCGTGTATGTGTATGTGTGGATCCGTTCCGCTATATTTAGACTTCATCGGATGATAAATACGATTTTTCACATCAAAACGATAAGTAATGGACAACAAGAAATAAACGAGGAGACGAATTTTATGATTCCACGATGCAGTTTATTTTCTGTTTAATGACGAGCGTATGACGAAATGTTCGTTCCATTCGTTTAACCCAGTAATGAACGTTCCATTAGTAAAATTGCACCACGTATAACATATGCACCTAATATACATAAATATAATATGCACCAGTTACATCGAATGTACATTGTAAACACCTATGCGGATAATTAAAGTACAGTTTGCACTTCTATCCGCCGAAATGACTTTTGTTTAAAATCGTGATAACTACAATACTTACAATAGAGTATGCTATACTAATAGAAATAGAATGCAGATGATACATACCTACGCGTTTAATTAATATCGAATAACATCGACGTCAAAGAAGTAAATTACAAATTATCATAACCAGGCAATCGTGATCTACGAATATTTCTATTTTAATCAGATATCAAATGATAAACTACATTTTTTCATTGTTCTTCGACGTCTGTCTGAGAAACATAAGAATCTGAGGCTATTCTAATATGATCTTTATGCTACCTTCTGTTACTTCTATGAGCCATATATCGCTTTGTTCCGAGTTATTAATTTACCGCGGTTCGAATGTGTTTCCCTACTGTACACCATGTCAGGTAGCAAAGTTCAAGTACATCCGCGTATCGTGTGAAAGTTTAAGACAATATTAGGTTCTGCTCTATTTGACTTACTTCAGTTATTCCAGTTACTTGGACGGATAAAGGGAAACTTAGCATTCGTATTTGCGTATAAAAATATTGGAAACATTAGCATATAATCACGATATTAGTAACAATGTATCAGATAATTTTCTTTACTCTGAGATACAGTGTATTATATCTATTAACGGTAAAATAATTATTTTTGTATTTCACCTACTAATTGCGAACGAGTATAGGATAAGGCGTATTGCACCGGAACAGGTGTAATCCGAAGGAGCGATTCCTAGTGAATAAACTGGCTGCTGCAAGACGTATTATGACGTCTTTTGCGATAGAAGCAGTATATGGCCTAGTGTTGTCAGGTGGCAATTTCACGGAACGTTCTCCTTTGTCAGTGTCCTAACGCCTGGATCTTGTTTAAAGACACATTCTTCCATGGTGGAATTCATCACTTGCCTGATAGATGGCTCAAAGTTATAAAACGCAAAGACAAATACATTGATTCAACAGTTTGCAGCATTTTCTTCTTTAAATAGATTTTGAATTTCGCTGGAAAAATTGAATTATTGGTTCGTAAACCTAATATCAGCCGAATAGCGAATGACGAAATTGGGAAATTTAAAAAGCTCTGAGTCGATCGATTCGGTGTTTCAGAGTCTTATATATACAACAGCATAGAATAACTAAAATGACGTTAATGTAAATCACGTGTGATTATAAAAACGTATTGATCACAGTAAAAGATATTAACCAACAAATCTCATGTACCTCTTCCTCGTTAAATGAAAGTTTCATCACAGTGCAGTGATGCGGAATTTAGAATGAAAAATGTACTGTTGCGATACATCGTCAAATGAAATCCACTGTCGAGCAATCTTGGAAAATCTCAGGAACCGATGCCGTGAATAGAATGTCCAGGGGCTTTTTCAACTACCACATAGAAACTCTCGTATTACATTTGTCGTACGGGAACAAGTCCAGCTTAAGGGAGGAGTCGTAAAGATTTGAATACAGTACACGAAGGTAGAGGAAATCAGAACGAACAAACTCGACAAATACAACTTCAGCATATTAAATAACACCTAACTTTAACATATGTCGACGTTATACCGTAAAATAAATTTTATCCCAGTTCCCATGCAATTTTGAGAAATATTTCAAATCAAACGAAATGAAAAATGTCGATTCACAACTTCCGTGCTCAACGCTTACAAAATTAAAAACGTCGGTTCATGTCTCCCGTCAGGTTTCTGCTTTTTTAATTGTATCCTCAAAGATTTCTATGAATTTTCATGAAAACCCCCAGTCTATTTCTAACATTTATCTAATAATTCGCTTTTTAAAATGAGGCGACTTCTTCATTTAAGAGTCTTTAATAATGATCTTGTATTAATTTATAATAGTTCAATTCCACTAAGATACAATTTTTTAACACATTTCTCGTAACACATACGACGTATATACATCAAAGATACCTCCTGTAAGTGTTCCAATATTTTCGTCAACCGATGTATATACTTGTATGTATATAACATCCTACTTTAACAAAAGGCGACATTAATTTTGCTAAAAGCACGCGCATGTTTTTACGAACCGCCGAGACAAAACACCCGACACCCGTCATTTTGACAAGCTTCATCATTCTGGTAGCGATCATGCGTCTAGCTGTTTTCAACGTGAACGCGGTATAAAAGTTGTTTTATAGAATAAAATAGCCTTAGACTAGATAAATGTGGTGTACGGTAGCCGAGTGCTCGACAGCGTTTAAAACTCCATCTCGTAACGTTTCACTCTAGATTCGATTAAGCTCGAGACTGAGCCCATCTAGAGGCCGTCGTTCACTGAACAATAGAGCAAACGAACAGTAACAGCTTGGTATCGACACCTTCGCGTTCTTGCATATACTTGAAATACAAATGTATTCGCTTTTAACAGCCTATTATCGACACTCCTCCGCATCGCTGCAGCAACAATGGGGAGCATTTAAAAAATGTTTTGCTGGTCAAATGGTAGTCGCGTGCCGATTACCGAACGACTGTATTCTGTCCGTGTATTGTTCCATCGCCTATCGAAACTCAACAGCGGATAAGGACGAAATAATCGGTAATGGCTCGACACTGTATAAATACTCGCAAAGAAAAGTAAATCAGTTGTTTCGTTAGCAATCGAGTATCATATGTAGATTAACACTGTATACACCTGTGATACCGTATTATAATTTCTTAGAGAAATGTATGTGTTACGAGAAATTTAAATTACAATATACATAGCATATAAGAATAGGCTTAACTATTCTGCTGCCACGAAATATATCTGTTCCTACAACATAGATGTAATACAGGATAGTGACCATCGCCTCGTAACAATATCTGGAATCACTTTAGCCCTTACAAGCCCTTACAGCCCTTACAGCCCTTACAACCCAAGTGGGACGTATGTGTAATAATATATATGTCCTGGTGAATGTTCCTGTTCCTGATTCTCCATGGAACAATATATATATGTGTGTGTGTTTCATAAGTACGTTATTTTGCGTTGGTTTAGCTAATCATGGCAAAAACACATCGTGGATGCGACTGAAAATTCCTACGAAATAATAAAAAATGATGAAAAATGATACATTACATGTCAAACTGTCGAAGCAAAACGCAACGTGCTAATAAAATTACGATTGAAAACCGAATGGAAGAATCGCAAATATACCATGCGTATCTAGGTCAGTTTTAAACCCCAAAAACACCGAGTACTTGAATTATTCCTTATGCGAGAATTCTCAGCATTAGACTACAGTGACGAAAGGAATCCAACAACTGTGGCAACGTTTATTTTTGGATATATTATACAAAAAGATGAGGAGATACGTGAGTTTGGGATGAGAGTGTGAGAAGATGAGAGAATGAGCGAAAGTTAGATATGTAAACGATGCGACCGATTCGTTTCATTTTCGGCCTATTAATCGACATTTCATGGAGTTCGTGATTAACGTTCAGCGAGTTGCCTCGGTCTTATTAACATGCTGAAAGGGTACGGAGGGGGTCCGAAACACGGTGCATCGATTTTATGCGGTAATACCGCGCTGATGGAATCACCTGTTCGACCGGCGGGAAATCATTTGAATTTCAAATGCATGTTCGATAATAGAATAAATGTTATTTGGCCGAAAGCCCGATTAATCTGCAAGTTCGCAAGTGCTGCGTGGCCTGGCTTCATTGTGCGCCGGAAAACTCGTTTCCACTTTGTTAATAGCGCCACGGGGAATGCCAGTTAGGACTCTGGCCCCTCGACAAGACTGCCTTTGCTAATTCGAACGGAAAGTTTCGACGTTACTTTTTTTCGCGGCCAGATGAAAACTGACTGTGTAATTCAACATGGTTTGGCGTACACGTCCTTATATTACACACAGGGTGTCCCAGTATTCGCGACACAATCGGCAAATTCTCATGTTCTACATGCATATCGCATATCCAGTTCCGTGTTCCTTTTATATTTCTTCAAGTATTTATTACATATTGACGTCCTCTTCGAATTTCCAGACAAGTACACCAACGAAAGGCATATTGTTCGTCTTGAATTTCAATAAAGTAATAATCCGAGTCTACGTTTCAACAAAATATCGGACGTGGAATTTGGAAATACGTGTAGAAAGGCCTCGGGACACAAACAACCGTGCTACTTGACAAGAGTGGAAAACGTTGAAACGAGTTTCTTCTTCGACGAAAGGAAATCGATGTTTCACAAATGTACTTGCACGAAGATTTGAGAAGAGAAGGAACGCTGCATGTGCACACACAACATCGAATATAGTCTCGAAATTATTTAGGAGCTTTTTGTGCATTCGCCAACATACCCGTCGCGCCTTACTAAAGAACGATGATAAATTATGCAAGATTTTATCGATACGCAGACCGAGTTAAACGCTGCACCCGTCGAGAAACATCGAGAAACATTTTCACGAGGAAAACTCACGAGTAGCACACTCGACGTCATTAAAAGTTCGGAACATTTCTTGCCGCATGACCGCAACTGGCAGAAAAATATAGTGGCACAACCCTGTATATATTATTTATATTTCCCACCTCTAATTTCTATCTCACAAAATGTCCACGTCCTCTTCCTCTTCTAATTATTCTATGCATGCAATTTAGCACTTGGATCGATTGCGGGCGAACGTACACTGGCCAAATACCTGCTGAATTATCACAGACCGGTGGATACAGGGAAGTTAATATCAAAGTTAATAACCAGCCGCCAAGTTGTAAAAGGATGGCCGTAATTCATTTGTAGACGTAACGCTAACCCGTTGTCCAAAAGGTGCTTTCTGTTCAAAATGAATAGCCAGCACAAACTATGTAACTGTGCTCTCGCCGCTCGCTGTCTGACCCACACACGACTTTTCTCCTGGCTAACGCTACTGCTACGACTACGCGTGGTCTGACCATCGATGTACTCTTCCACTGCCTGCCGGTATAATTTATAGTAGTCATTTAAAGTCCCGCTTCCCGCTAAAGCCGGTAATTCTTTGGCAGCGGCGGCTCGCATAACTTTTACGCGCTTCGACTGCTCTTGCCACACGTTCGTAACGTGTTTATTAGACTGCGACTTTCATTCTTTCATCAGCCATCTCATACCTCTCGTATCGTCCGGCTAATGACAACGGCGAATTCGTCAAAGTTTTAAATTAATATTTTTTTCCCATCATCCCGTAGATAGCTGCTACGTAGAAAGTTGGTTAATCAACTTCGCTAATAGCTTAATTTAAAAATTACAGCCGGTTCCAAAGTAATTAAGATCCGAAGTAACGATCGAATTAATGATCTTATGAAAGCATTAAAACTTCCCACCATTTTTCATAACATAATTGAATCTACAAGCATAATACTTTTAGATCATTGGCAATTATTTTTCAAGCTAGAAATAACTTTATTCTATTTCTATGAAATGGTTCTATATGCGTTAACCGAGATGAAAAATGTTCAAGTTTGCTCGTTTTTACCATTCTTATCATTCTCCGTGTTTATTGGAACTTTTTCTGCAAAGCTTTCTTTAGCCAGTTAATAATTTATAATTTACACAACATCAAGCGTGAAAAGGCTACAATTTTTGACACTGTTTTACCACAACAAAGTCTATTTAAGAAAATCGTGTTAACAAAATCTTTGCGCTTTTAACACGCGCAACTAGAAAACTAATAAATTTATGACAAAAGTTTGCCGTTTAACCATTTCTTTGTAGCGTGAATCGATCTTCCGCAAATAAAAGCGAGAAAATGCAACAGAGTAAACTTCATTTTCCGTCAGGTTTTGTCGGCAAATTTTCATGCCGATTCGATTTAATGAATATTCATCAGTTACGTACTCGCGTTATTAGGTAGTCATGCAAGCTGATAAACCATCGACAACGTTCACGGGTGTAACTAATGATGGTTTTACAATCACAAACCATAAAGAAGATTAATATCGGTAATTGTTTGAGTTCGCGCTATATCCGATATAGAAAGAATTCGCGTTATATCCTGATGCACTGATTTAAATCGCCATAAAGCAGACGATATTTGTTCGTCGTTTATCGCGCGAATACTTGTCGTTACTATCGCTCAACGTTTCACGAACATCCATCGTTGGCTGACTAAAGCAATTTCTCATTTACTACGGCATAATAAATTTGCTAACGTTATACGATTAAAGTTTCTTCAATTTGCAAAACATCTCAAAAGATACTTAAAAGTTGACAAAATAATATTGCTGTAAGCAACTTTAACCCTGCTTCTTTCATTAAAGTACTGACCCATTTAGCCTAAAGCTTTTGCACAATGCTGCGTGCACAATGCTAACGCAACGTGGATCATCCATTAATCGTCGATAGAGCAACGAACGAATTAAAATGTGTGAATCAAACAACGCCGAAGCGAAAGAACGGTCCGTAGATGAATGAAAAAATTGCTCGGGCAGAAGCACTAAATTTCATGGACCGATACAGGATTAAACAGAGGCTAGCCTGCAGGAAATATGTGGTCCAGCTTCAGGCCACGATCCTTTGCCCGTAAATGCCTTGGCAAACTTCGTTAAAGTCCATCGGCTTTGTTCGGACGACGCATACGTCGCAACATGGATTCGTATTGAAAATGCACTGTTGAATATCAATCGATAAAGGCAGCCGCGAAGCCACCGTTTAAAGGGACTGGTCTATAATCATTTGAAAGTGCTCTATCAGAATGATAACGTTACTACGATAATGCCATCGGCGATTATAGGATTAATTCTGTTAAACGGAGGTCACTTGGATGCGAACGTTGGACGAAAGACAATTTGCGCCGTGTATTAACGCGGTAATGGATATTGGTTCCAAGGCGAAGCACATGCTGCTTCTGCGTCTCGGTTAAACAAAATTACGGCGTCGACGCGTTACGACGTGTTTGAAAACGGCTATCTAATCGAGGAAAGGTTATAACTTTCGATCGTTTGGTATCAATTAGCCCCGCTGCTGTCCTCCTTGCTTCTGCAGCGTGTCCGATTTACCTCGAACCGCTCGAGCATCTCGAAAAGTATACTTAATACATAAATATACTTGAAAAGAAATTCACCCCTCAGTTTATAAAAAAATAATAAAAAGATACAAAAATGCTTCAATTAAATAAATAAAAATATTCTTTGTGAGAGGTGGTATCGATTAAACAAGAAGTAGAGCCGTACGATTAATTGGACGGTACATACACACAGAGAAAATAATGGAAAATACGAAGACTGCTTATATGCTTTTATTAATCTCGACAAAGCACTTGCAACCACCTAAAGAACCGTTCGAACCATAGAAACTATGGTCGATAGTATGGTCAATATTTAAGATGCTCAACATTCTATTGACAATATATACTGATCGTCTAGAGAGTAGTAGAGTCCAGAGGGTGTCTCTTACGTGCGATAATGTTGACAACGTTAGATATTAACAATAATATTGATCGTCTCGACGTTCCTTTATATCTACAGGAAAAATCATAAAACGAACGAGAAATAAATTCTTCGCAAACAAAAGGAAGACCATCGAGAAGCAATTTCATGTCGTGTCTCGGCTATATTAAGAGAATAGAGCTTAGCGGCCGACTGATACTGCTCCGGTGTATTATCTCTATCGATAGAACCCGACGTGTTGTCATTAAAAAATACCAATCTCTCTTCGTCATTTCCTTGACAATAAGAGAGATCAGCGTGGAAGAAAGGATGGGAAGATTGAACGAGATCTCGCGTTGACACGCCTCGGCGTCCATGGAAGCGAGAAAGAATCGCAGGAAAACACGTTGGGTGCGAGGACGTAAAGGATCGAAACGAGTGAACGAGAGGGAATTGAAGGCCGCAGCTTTCATTCCATCCGTGGCCTTCAAAAAGTCACAACCCCCCGTAAAAATCAATGTTAGCCACTGCGGTTTCGCTACTAACCATTCCGATAACGTTTTTCCTTCCCTTTTACCTTTTTCCCCTTTTTCTTGGTTCCTTTCTTCGCCGGTCGTGTCACCGTACAGCGTCTCGTAACCTGTGCAAAGGTTCAGATTTACGTCGAACCGTAGAAGGAATCGTGGGCGCATTACCTGCTATCCAAACAAGTTGTAGCACGTACTGCTTGGACAGTACAATTTTTCGAACAGTTAAATAATTTTGTTCGCCTACGTACAATGGCTTGAATCGTATTTCAACGCCCATAGCATCTTTTTACGAATATATTATATATGTGCGTTAGAAGAAAACATTAGGTTGTAGCCTACTGTACCTTTGCAAAACGAATTCATATGAAATAATATTAAATTTGTTGAACTCTATTCACGCGAAATAACATTGAACTTTCTGTCTCCTGGTAACAAAACGTGTATTCGCGATTCAAGATAAATCTATTAATTGTTCAAACGCGTTTCTATATTCCGTCATTAGTGAGATATTAGTAAAGTATCGGAAATCATGTTTGCTAAAGGCAACGTGCAATAAAACTTCACGGTGAAATGTCAGCTCGTTTTAACTTCATTCGGTTAACTCGATTTCCGAAACACGCGCCAACATATCGAAAGTCGTACAATTTCAACGGGGAAACGCGATTCTGCAAATTATAACAGCTCCGCTTTCAATCATGTTCCGTTGGCATTTATTTGTTAAATTTCTGCGTGATTTACGAATGAAATCCAGTTAGCCGATGACACCACAAAATATTGGTAGGTACTCTTGCAAACAAGAATTACCCACCGTATGCTTTAGTCTGCTTTGAAAATAAAATAGATACATCGTAAAATGTTTATCGTTAAATTATCCCTCTGAAGTTACGAATTGATCGTTTCAGATTATCTGCAACTTGAAACCTCAACGCTTTCTACGATCCAACGATTTAAACCACGCGGATTTAAAAACTAAAATATGTGTACGCGTGTACGTACGTACTGTACGAAGAAAATTATCCACTCGTTGCTCCGAATGAGCAAGAACGAAAAACCACACTTTCGAAATAATCGAATAGCATAAAATGCTCGTACAACAGACAATCAGACAACAGAATTAATAAACGAATTAAGTCCACCTCTGCGTTTATCGCTTTTACGCTATTCATTTTTGTCCAGTCTGATGCAGCGCAATGCTGCACTCCTCCTCTCAAAACAAAAAAAGGGTATTAATCAATCAAACAAAAGAAATAAATAACAATTTTCACGGAAATTCGCTGAAAATTCATTCCCAGAAATGACAGACGTTTTCACCGTGCTTCCCGCCGATTTTAATTAAGAATTCAATTTGAAACGCGTCTTCCGCATTCTCATTCGCACGATTACATGTTCACGATTGTATTTCTATTGCCTACGTGCTGCCTGCCATTTTCTTCTTCCGTGTTCGTTGCACTTGTTATTAACGATCGGCACAAGTATGTTGCAAGCAGCTTCCAACATTGATCGACTACATTATAGATATATGTGTTGTTGGTTTATATATTATACAGAGTGTTCCGTAATCCATGGTGCAAATGGGGTCAAGGCGGATTTTATGGACGGAAATAAAATGAAAATCAAAAATAACCAATTTTCGTTGGACGATCCGTCTAAAATTTCTGAAGCGTGCGTGAATTTCAGCAATTACCAGTGAGATAGAGATGCGAATAATTGACAGAAAGTTGTTCAACTGTATGCGAAAATAGATTGAAACCGAAGAATAAAATTTTGGCGTGCAGCACATCGTTTTGGAAAAAATACAATTTAGCAAAAATCGACATTTCACGAAAACCGAAACCTAGTGTACTTTTACAAATCCTACGCCGTAACCTTCTTCCACGATCTACTACTTTCACAGCTTTAGTTGCAAACTTGTACCTATCGTGCAGACGTTTCTTATCGAAGAAACACGCGCAATGCCATAACAATTTACCTAATGTGCCCTCTGTACAAATCGTAAAGATCCTCCAAATTGAAAAGAAAAAAAGATCGATGCTTTCAAAAATAATAAAACAATAGGCAAGTCTGCGTTAAAAAATGCTACGCGCGTTGCTATTATTTTCGTCAATTTTTACCTGGCAAGTAACGACGTGGCATTTAGAGGCACGGAAACGGTGAATGTTAACGTATGCTGAAACGGAACGGGCCGTAAGTAGAAGAATTAAGTGCAACGACGTCTCCTGGCGTGGGGATATTACGTTTTATGCTCGAGTCACGTCGCGTCGTGCCGCGTCGTGCCGCGGCTGCCTCTATTGTGACAGGCAAAGTGCAGAAGTAGCGCAGCACTCCACGTTCAAGCGTTGCGGCTATTGAAAATTCATGTCAACTACGAGCCGTGTAAAAATTTTAACGTCTCCGCTGGCGGAAAAGCCGCACGCGTTCGCTATCGCGTACCGGAAACGCCGAAAATTTATCTCGGTTCTTTGAATCGCGATACTCGCGCGACTAAATGTACCTAAATTGGCCAATAAAGTAGTTTTTTTAAAGTAACACGATTTTCCGTACGCTCTGTGTATATCTCTCCTCGTATATCATATTCTGTCTATATCTCTTTTCAGAAAAAAGGAAAAGTGGATAAACGCGTAATGGGGCGAACGAAATTGCGAGAACTTTACCAGAGAATTATCGCTGCTGTTTCGTTACGTATTAGCATTTTCTTACAAAGTACTATTATCATTACTTTTCTATCATTTTGTCACTAAATCTATTTTCCACTACTCTACGTTTTTCGAGCGTATAAAATCCTGTTCGCGAACCAACATTCCTCCACAGTATCGGCCGAAGAAAATAAAAGTAAGAAGGAAGAGAAAGAAAAAACGATGTAAACTTGTAAAAGAAAGAAAGAAGAAGCGCCAAAGTGATCGATATATGGAAATGAATAAAAGTGGATAGGCGAACGCCGGAAATCAAGAGCCGTTCTCGTGAATCGAAATGGCGCAAAACACCGAGGTACCAACGCTACTAGCAGATCTATATCGAAGTGGAATATCCGGGCAGGAAACGTGGACAGCGCCAGTAACTGATTTAGTCAGCGGTAACGCGCGCGCTGTCGCGACGACGCCAAGAATGTCCGGCAGTCTCGTAACGAGGTTGATGCGTATTGCGGTTGACGAACAGTCGACGTTTCGTTGATGGCCCCAGCCCGGTTATTGCAATTGCATCGTCCGCATCGCGTCGCATTACCGCGACTTCATATACCGCTTTTAAAGTCGAAATGTAATAAAACGCGTTCAAACACCGAGCTCAAGTTTCAAAAATAAATATTGCACGCTCCGGGTGTTTCCAAACGAAAAAAATCGGCAATAAAAATGATACTTGTGCATGTTTGTATGTTTTTACAGAAAAGCAAAGTACTTTATAACGCGCTTAATCTTTGTTCGACACGTTTCAATTCCTTTTAACGAAATATTCGTCATATTACGCGAATGCTGTCAGTGTATTTATGAGTATAGGTATAACAGAATTGTATCTAATTATCACGGACAATGATTTTTAGAATATGAATCTGTTGCATCATTTCTTTATAATATTGTGAGTTAGAGATCGTTAAGCTGCGTTAGCAACAGAATTTACGACACGACTGCGACTTCGCTGCTATTTTTCTTTTATATTTTTATTTCTTTCTTTGTTTTTTTTTTAGCCTCGTTTAAAAAACTCAACTACGCCAGCTTCTTTATTTGCGTTACGCTTCTTCCACGTCTTCTTTCGTTCATAAGCACTTTAACTCGTCCCTTCAACTTGACTAACGCTTTATCTAGGGGAGCGTCACCTTCTAAAACTTCTTACACGATATCTATCATTTTTGTTTTTCTTCAAAGAATTTCCAACAGTTTCAGCTTCAATTAACGACGCGAGGTTTTCACACTGACTGAGAATAATGCAACGTCTATCCTGTACACTCTTGCGTGATATGATCATTGGCTATTTGACAAATACATTGACCGTTATTCTGTCATCATATGGAACTTCGTGTCTCACCTTCTGCAACATCGACTCCGAAAAAAATCAGTTCCTCTGCTCTTACGCTGTCTGCGATTCGCCAACGAGAACACGGGAGTAATGTATATTCAACTTCAGTTTAATTTCGACTCAATCGAGAGCAATAAAGCCAGTAGCTATGAAAGAATCTTCGCTTGTTACACGTATAAACGCAGACGGGTATCTAATGAATTTTTTATGATTCATAAAAGAAGATTACGGCGTTGGTTAGTTACGAATGGAATTAATATTAAATTTTTATTATGAGATTGCAATACGAATACCTCTACAATAGTTGTTCATGCTGACAGAGAATTAAATGTAGAATTTAATATATCGTACACCACACTTGATGAAATAGAATGATAACTTTCGAACATGATACTTTACTAAGAAACATCTACGAGCTACAAGTCCATGATTACGCAGAAATCGATGAAACTATCTAACAAGTGCTCCAACTATACATGATACAATCGCGATCGCAGCCAATCAGCTCATAATATTATTTACAATACAATTTATAATTCTATCATGTATAATGATACAATTAGCAATTGTATATGAAATAATACTAAGTGCCCAGGTCTCACCACGTGGAGGTTGCTGCGAGTGGAGACCCACCCTATCCACGATCCCATCCACCCTCCTTTTACGCAAAAATTTACTAATTTTGAATAAAAAGAATTACAGCAAATTCTCCTTTTCGTGTACGTTTGCGAAACGCTCGATCATTCGATCGTTGCGCAAAAGATACACCAAAAGGAACTTTAAGGAAACCGACGCGAAAAGCTAAACGGATTCAAACAGCTGAAATGAAAAGACAAATTAAATCTTAAATTAAATTATAATTCTTTATGAGACGGTAATAGACGGTATTAAAGAAATGTAAAATATTTGACGCTTAAAAGTATTTAAAAAAAAAGTAAAATACGCATCATAAAGAATTATATTAATTATCTACATTATGTTACTTTATCTACCCAAACACCACCCATAATTACGCATGCACTTAATACAAATCTAACTACAAGCATTGAAAGCATTGAAACTACTGAAAGCATTGAAAGCAGCTTAAAATTGTCCTACCTACGAATACCAAAAAACCCTCAATACTCTACCTAATCCAAAGTTCGCATACGAGTTCTAATTACCATATATCTAAATATAATAAAGGAACAGTGACAAGGAGGGGAGGGGGGTATTTTATAAAATGATTTCTTCAATGTTGTGCATCGTGAAATTCTTCCTTATATGAATCTGTAGATACTTCGTGTCTTCCCAATAACCCTGCAAAAATTTCTGAAACAAACTTGAATTTAAATTAGCTTAAACAAAATAAAACATTCCTTTATAGGCCCTACCTGTCAGAGATCTGAATGGGTCTTTATAGATTCTAATTATCACTAGTCTAGAGATCTCTTTAAACCCTACTTATGAGAAATCTGAAGGTTTCTCTATTAACCCTATCTATCAGAATTCGGAAGGTTTTTTTTACAAGTCCTGACTAGAAAAATTTGAAGATCTATCTATGGGAGTTTGATATCTAGATATCTAGACATCTCTTTAAACCCTACTTGTGAGAAATCTGGAGGTTTCTCTATTAACCCTATCTATCAGAATTCTGAAGGTTTCTTTGCAAGTCCTGACTAGAAAAATTTGAAGATCTATCTATGGGATTTGATATAAAGAAGATCTATGTACATAAAAATCCAAATATCATAAAAGGAAGGAATGGGAAATTGTATAGGACATTATATAGGGTATTGTATAGGACATTGTACAAGGCAAATGTGGAATGTAAGTGTCCTTCCGGTCGATGTTACAATAGATGCTGAAACAAACTTAAATCATACAAAAATTAGTACAATTCTATAAATATGTATAATTAGGTACCAATAGAAAGGACTCAAATATTATTTCTTCATATATGTTTCTCTTCTTTTGATCATTTTGTTAATCCATGTTATTTCACTTTCCAGTCGTTCGTTCATATTGATATCATTTGAGATATCGTCAAAATTCCATCTGTACAATTTATACTTCCTACAAGTTAATCAATCTGGAACATACTCATTTATTGGATTAGTACTAAAAAAAAAACACCTGGAAGGAAGACATATTAGACACAAGAAAATATCAAATTATCAAGACACGAATTTGAATCTAAAAATCTGAATCTAAAGATCTGAATTGAAAAATTTGAATTGAAAAATTTGAATTTAAATTTGACTTGGATTTTAAATTGAATTGAAGTACAAAGATAAAGAAAGAATCGATAAAAATCACATGATTTATTTCTTAACCATCAAATGACATTTAATTTGATAAATATCTTGTAACAATTTTATTTATCAAACTGATTGATAACTACCAATTCATATTTGTTATTTAAGATAAAGACTATAATAACAGACATTCAGACTATTAATTCTAAAAAGATATACTGATCATTCTTACTTATATATTTTTCAAATAAATTATTAGTGTGATGGTATACAAAAATATTCTTTTTCCTTTTGACTACATTGTTTTTACTTTTCTTAAAATACAATATGGAATTATTCAATGGAATTCCATTCTACCCAAAAAATATTCATTATTTAACAAACAACATATCTTAGCAGTATTTTCAATCATAAACACTCTAGTAATAAAGGGCGCTGAAAAAGAAATGACTCTACAAGCCAGAAGGGCCATCAAAGTATCCACTCGATGTAACCGAACAACCGTGAGTGGAATATGCATTTCATTTCGCAACTCTAATTTACTATACATAGTTATAAAAGAGAAATTTCTCAAAGCAAATCGCGACGAGTGCTTTATTACTTTTGCAATGTTAATTAATTTACTATTGACAAGAAAGAAAAAGAAAAAAAAACAGAAAATTCCCGTGAGAATTACTTACGCAACACTAGTAATTATTACTCTATGCACTCAGATATATATGTTCGCAACACTAATAACGGTCCAGTGTAGCCATATATAACAGGCTACTGATGAAACTGCATCTGATGATGCAGAAACAGGAACGTGTTTCCACAATGCAGTGGAAGAAAATTGGGCATGATATAGGCGCAATACTACTTTCAAAAAACGCGGTTTCATCAACGCAACTCTAATTAGAAAACTAATTAAAATAATCGCGATAAAATATCGAAACGCTAATTAGTAAAATAAAAGAAAAATTTCAAAAAGAAAATCGCGACGAGTGCTTTATTGTTTTTGCAATGTTAATTAATTTACTATTGACAAAAAAAAAAGAAAAAAAAAGAACAAAAAATTCCCGTGTGAATTACATACGCAACACTAATAATTATTACTCTATGCACTCAGATTTATATATTCGCAACACTAATAAGGGCCCAGTGTAGCCATATAGCAGGCTACTCATAAAACTGCATCTGATGATCCAGGAGCGGCAACGTGCTTCCACAGTTCAGTGGAAGGAGGTTGGGCATGATACAGGCGCAACGCTACTTTCAAAAACGCGATCGTTCATCAACGCAACTCTAACTAGGAAGCTAATTAAAATAATCGCGATAAAATACCGAAACACTAATTCTCAAAACAAAAATAAAATTAATATTCATATAGGAAGAAAAAGCTATTTTAAATATTGTACTAAAACAAATTGCAATACTATAAAATTAATGAAACGTTAACACTTGTAAATATAACTTTAAACGAAGGAAAAAGCTTTAAAGTATACAAGAAAAACTCTAATATGTATTAATTCTCTAAAAAATTCCGACAAATTATAATAAAAATTGCTAAAGACAATCGCGGAATCGTAATTCGCAACACTAAAATAAAACGCGAATATCTTTCTTTCGCAACGCTAATTCAAACCGTATTTAATTTCTCGCAACACTAATAAAAAGCCACGAAACTTTCCGCAACTCTAATTCAAACCGTATTTAATTTCTCGCAACACTAATCAAACAAACCGCGATTTGCCCAATGTGGTGGAGGGCCGACATATAAATCGGCCAAGACAAAAAAAAAAAAAACTACAACTACAAATACTAAAAGCGAGCATAGTGACAAAGTAGTAACGAGAATGACTTCCCATGCTCTGGATGACCCAGAGGATGGGGAGCCATTAGTAGTTGCCCTCTTGAGTGGCAGTTTGCCGGGCCTCTTCGGCTCATAGCCTCTTCCTTCTTCGGGCGCGATGCCCGCTGAAACTTAAATCTAGCTCGAGACTTTCTAATCGGAAAACAAAAAATAACTTATAAAGGTGAAATAAAAATATAAATCGCGGAAGCTAATTCAAGTGCGCATGGACGACCAACGATCGTAGCGATCGCTGTCCGTTCGCATGTGCGTGCTCGAGCGATAAACGTTCGTTTCGGAACCCCATTCGCGACCACGACCGCGATATTCGAAAAGTCGATAGGCAAAGCTCAAGACAAATGGTATGCCCCATTCGTGATGTCAGCTTCACCGTCGATTTTTCGAATGAAATTTCCTGAAACAGGTTGGTCACGCGAAAACGCGCCTACCCGACGAAAGACTGTGCCAACCTGCCCGGCCCTACCTACTTATACTTAACACTCATACCAGAAAATATACTACCTATCCTACCCGGGAACCTATATTTAAAATCTGAAAAATAGCAAAACAAGCACACCAACACATTCACTCCACGGTTCTCACACATAACCCGGGCGCAAAAGGCCTACACTAGGGAGACGTCCTGGGACGCCTCCGACACCCGAGTTTCGCATACAACATTCACACTCTAATGTACGTACCATTTTCCTGAAATCGACTGACGATGGCTAGTGGCCATTGCGTAAAAGTATCATGTATATTTATATTTTGTAATTTCAATCAAATATTCATATATATATCATCCAAAGAGATAATTTTAATAGATTATTGTATCTTAATCAATGTAATTATCATTGTAATTTAATACGTACGATCATATTACTATTTATAATGTATTGTACGTATGTAGTAGTATTGTTATTGTTAATCGTAATTGGATTCACATATCTGTGAAAATTGTAATGAATAGTAAAATCGACGCAATTCCACAGCCTAACCACACACACACAGTGGAAAATACGTCGTGCACGACACACTAACGCAACGTCAGTCGCCAAAAAGTTATTAAGCTTATCAACTAGTCATCATGCTCATTGCCTTTCTCCCATTCAAGTAGCACCTGGGCACGTAAATGGGGTCCTGGCAATGAACATGGAAAGGGTTAAATCTGAAAATCCTATGCTAAAAGTATGATTAACAATTATGTTTTGCATCTAAGCGAATAATTCTCTCAAATTTGATCTCAATTTTAATAATTTAATAAAATTAAAAATTATTAAATAAATTTAATTAGCAAATAAAAATTACTTTATTCTTCATTTTACTTTATTAATTTGCAAATAATATATGTATCAATGATTATTGACATATTAACTAAATATTAAATAGAAATATCCTCAGGCGATTTCTTTATCAAAACATATTTTTGAAATACAAAGAAACACTCAAAACTTGTTTTGATTCTGAAATCTACCTCTCGCGAAGTGTCTTCTTGCACATGAAATTTGATACATTTTAACGGACAGACAAAATTAAACTTTACTCATGCTTTCATATTGCATATTTCACATTTAACGTAAATTATACTGAATATAAAACTCAAATAATAAATTTGTTCTATGCTATCGTAAAATAGAAGATAAAGATTAAATCTAATTATTATATGCATTAAAATAATTTTGATAATAATTGAAATTTTCATAGTAACGAAGTCTGAGGGAATCAGACTTCTCCACTATAAAGTAGTTAAAGAAAATCATTTCGTTATTTATTTGAATATTCGTACATATGTTTGTACAGACATTTAAGATTCATAGTTACATTAAATATACATCATTTGATTATATAAATAGTCATAACGAATATGTATCATATGTAATTTTCAATCGTATATACATACACATTAGCAACATTATGTGCTTCGTACAAATTCCTTATATTGTAATATATAAATGTTACACTCATACATTAATGCATTATTTTCAATATTTAAAACCGCGATGTGCAAGAAAACCTATCCTAAGCTAATAGATAAAACACACAAAAAATGTTACTACTCACGGGTATAATAAATACCCGCGGTCACTATGCTCGTCAAAAATTCTACGTAATACAACTAGTCACTCGTGTCGATTCGGACCTTTCATCCTACGACATGATTGAGTGACCAGAGGAACAAAAATGCATGCGACTCACCATTAGATGCGAAGAACAGCGTCGTCGATGCTCTGGTAGCCCAGGAAAAGTCATCGTGAAGGCCGTCATCAAGAAGGAGCCATGCAATTCCATAGAAGAAATAAAGACTGGAAAAAAACTATAACAAAACATGGAATATTATAATTTGTTCTTAGAGACAATGTTGATTATTTAAAAAATTTGAAATAATGAGAAATTAATCTATTAATTTTTATCAAAATTTGAAAAATGTTACTTACATTTTTGGCTTCTGAAACACCATAGGAGGTCCTTTTCGAAGAACAGCGAGAAGAGGAAGGAGTGACATACCTTTAACAAAATATAAATTATTATAATTTGTTCTGAAAAACGGTGATGATAATTCGAATGATTTAGAATAATGAAATATAAAGTTCTTGGAACTTCAATAATTAAAAAAGTTCAAATTTCAATAAACTGACCACTATAAGGATTGAAACTCTAATATAAAAATTTAAAACCGGACTTTATTTTTTAATTAACGATAATTACTACAAAATACACGGAATAAAATTAATTGAAATACAATGTGCACAGATTCTTACATGCTTAAAGTTGAAGCACCGCTACATCCTTCTCACAGAAGCGGAAAAAATGAATATTGCGGGAAACCTGTAATAAAATATTTAAAATATAATAATAATAATTTGTCCCTAAAAAACATACTTTTGATTATTAATCCAATGTTTTCTAAATTCAAATTCCATACAAACTTGAAATTTTTATATAAAAATGAATTGAAATTCTAATAAAGTTTAATTACTACAAAAGTTAAACATTTTTATTGTATATTTTAATATTGAAACTTTAAACTTTTATTTCAATAGAAATTAATAATAGTTCGAGTTAAATACGAGTAATAAAATAAATTAAAGTGCAATATACAAAAATACTTACATTCTTGAGCTCCAGGAGAGGCTTTATCCTCTTGCGAGACCTGCGACTCTACTACCGAAAGCGAATGTTTAAAAAAAAAATATATATAAAAAAAAAGAAAAATAAAAGACTAGTAACGCGCCCGCTCAAGTAATAATCGGCGAACACACTGACTCTAGTTTCGCGAGTGATCATTATAATTAAATTTAATGAGAGCTATAATGCTCTAAAAAATATTAAAAATAATATAACGAGCAAACACTGACTCTACCGATCGCATTGCGCGCGATCACAAAAATTCTCTGTAAAAAAACTTTATTAGAGGGAAAGGGGAAGGGAAAGAAGTAAAACATTCTGTATCATTTTTTGTATCATCAGTTTTCTTCTTCCTATCGAGTGTTTATTTATGAAAATACTGCTTTTTCAAAACTATGAACTAATTATTATTCATTTACCGTAAACAACAAAATATCATATTATATTATATATCATTAACTATATTATATAATTAGTCAAAATATAATTATACATTATAAAATATTTCGTAATACGTATCTAGTACCTATGAGTATTTTATAATGCACCAAATTCGCAAAAAATCTAACTCTGAATGTCTATTATTAGAGTTTCAAATGTATTTCATATTAATCAAATATAGGGCAGTTTTGTTATCATTCAAACCAGTCTACGACAATGCTCTCTTCGAAAACATAAATTATTGAAAAAAAAAATCGAAATGAAAGTATTATTCTAGAAAATGCGTGAAAATGCAGCAAAAGTTATTTTAATTTCTTACATAAATAGAACTTCGGAGAAATTAATGTTAATGTTAAACGATAAAACAATTAGTTTAATTTGTATGAAATAAAAAGATACTCGAAATAAAAAAATGTGACTAATCTTGTCTATCTTTATCTTTGTACTCTTAATAAATTATAAAATTATTTAATTCTATTAAATCACGCACGAACGACGTTAATATTACGAATTGTATGTAAGAAACTATACTGATTAAATACTAAATAAGTATTATCAATTATTCACTAAATACGTTCGCCTTCGTTATAATAAATTAAATGTTACCACATTTGCATAAAAAACTATCAGGTTGGTCATCAAGCACCGCGGCGTCCATCCGAATTTCGTGGCATTCTTTCGAATTTCGTAGCGTTTCTAATAAAAAATAAGACCATAATAACATAAAGTAATCTACATAAAAGAAGATCGAGACATTAAAATAAATGTATAAAGAGAATAAATTATATTAAAATAAAGCAACGATCAAGGTTTAATTGTTTTTAAAAGTTCATTGTACGAGATAACGATAAATACGACAATTAAAAAGATAATCGAAGAAAATAAGATAATCGGATAGTAGATTATAATTAGATTGTAATAAATAATTATATAGAAACGTACGTTAACGAAACGAAGTTGTAAAAGGACCTCTGGCGCGTAGTAATACGTTGCGCGCAGTAATACGCTACGCACAACCGATCGCTCCGTTCTCCGTCGATAGAATAACCCCGCGCGCCCCGAATGTATATAGCGGCGCTCGCTTGGAGAACAGAGGGGAAGAGTGGGGAAACTCGCCGACAAGTTCGAACCTGCACGAAAGTATGTTTACAATATCATATTACTCTCGAAAAAACGTTCGACATAGAAAAGAAATAATACGACGTATTGAAATGCACAAATACGCGTAAAAAATAAATAAACACGAGCTGATGTAATCTAGACGAACAAAATGAAAATAAAACATCGTAATACTATTATTACCGTAATATTTACTTTAATAATTTTAATACTTTTACTCCGTAAATTTACTTTTTCTTACCGAACGATTATTGTCGAATTATATTTCATTAATGGATATAGTTCGATGTATGGGGAAACAAGGAAAGAAAAAAGGGAAAAGAAAATAGAAAACATAAGAAAGGGATTATCAAAGTAAAAGAAAGGGAGGAAAAAATAAAAAATAAAAAAAAGAGGAAAAGAATTCTTTCAAATAATACAGATGATTTCGATTGAAAACTAATAATCGTCTATTTACATCGAAAAAGGACAAATCACTGTAAATTGTACTACATTATAAATAAAAAACGAAATGAATTAAGATTCTCACCATTTTGAAACAATGACTTGGTGTTTTATATTAAATTTTCCACATTCACGACAAGCTCTTAACAGTTGCTTCCTCTTTCGAATACGACACCGCGCGAAATGGTATAATTTCAAATTTTTATTAAAAAATTTACCACCAGAGCGCGCGTAGTTCAGGAACGTATCACGTATTATTATTACCCAGATATTACTCGGATTTTCTAGAAATTTATTTCGATATCCGTCTATTTACATGGAAATACGATAAATTTCTATAAATTGTATTAACATATTGCGAACTAGTCGTTTTATTGCTAACTATTCCCATGATATAGTTAAATAATTTACCCTTAAATGACAACGATTAAAATAACGAGAATTTTTATAATCGGCTTGAAGCATTAGAATAAACACAAGAATTCTCACTGACGTGATCCCTCCGTAATATGTTAATAGTTGTGAATATAGAATGCTTTAAATTATGATTCTTACCGTTTTGAAGCAATGCCGTGTCGATATGTATTAAATTTTCCACATTTGTGACGAACTTTCTATAGTTGTTTCCTCTTTCCAATATGCCTCCGCGCGAAATGATGTAATTTCAAATTTTAATTCGTATTTTTGCCATCAGGGCGCAAAAGGCTCAGGTACGTATTATACTCTATTAGTACCCTGATACTGCATTTTCTCGAATTATTTTCATACGAAATTCTATAAATCATGAAAAAATTTGACCTCTTTTCTAATAAATGATGTATATTGTATTATAATTAAACACGAGGTTTTGTAGTAGTATAGATATGTTATCGACGAATAGTACTAATTTATAACGTAATCGGAATTTAAAATAAAAAAATGGGGAAAGGAAGGAAAGCAAACGCTTTAATTTTCGATTTACATAATAAAGAGTAAATTTATACAATCAATTACAGTATCATATAAATAGTAACGACTATACGCAACATTACAAGTATTACAATATTCTTACGCGTGTAGTAAAAAACATCATCTGCACTATACTACACTTACACGATACTTATCGTTAATATTTACAATGCTCCGAAGCGAGCGGAATTTCTCTCATTTGCATCGAGAAAAAACGCTTAATAGTTCCAAAATGATTCGTAGAATCATTTTTGACAACCATAAAATGTCGACATATTCAGAATATCAAGGCTTTTATCAGACGTGCCGACAATTTATAAAAGATTAGAATGTCTAACACGGTCCATGGATATTTATGACAATATTTATTAGTTATTAATAGTTATTATTTAAACTAATAAATTGATGTTAAAATCACGAAAAATGAGTCTTGATATCATTAAAAACTTTATATAACGTTCGCCAATGGAAAAGACTGTCTAATCTTTCTTCTACAAAATTTTCCATGATTATCTTTACATAGCAGTACATAATTTTTGTTAAATTCATATTTCTTCTTCTGTTTATCCATGTACTATGTTATGAGAAGCAATAGATGACACTGAAATCCTAAGAATATAATATAAATTAAGAATCGAAGTACAAAGTGCTACCAGAGCATCCATAATTATTCAGGTGAACGTACTCACGAATGCAACACCATCAATTACAAAAATATCATCAATGAATGTTTTCCTCACTTGACACCGAAAGATCCGTATTTAACGATCATTTGTACGCAAAGGCACGTTATTCGAGCAGACATTATGCGCAAGAATTAATATGGCAAGAAGTTTATTAAACAAGTCCCTGTAAAGAACTAACAGACTTTTTTCTACTTTCCTTGCAATTTATCACTTTTAATTTAGAAGATTTCGTTGATTAATTTATTCCTTGATCGTTGATAAATTACTCCCTTTTTCGCCAGAGCATTGAAGACGATAAGGAAATACTGCTGATGATAGTAAGAAAAATTGCAGGGAATACAATTCGTTGTTATATTGGTTAAGGCACTAGATATAATTGACGCTCATACTTCATTACAATATCGATTTTCGATTCCGTAGCATGTGATAGAAATATATCTTTATGTTCGTAATTATGATATTGTTACATTATATTTAATTATTGACAATAATTTTTGTGCAAAAATAGTTTTGTATCTCATCTATATCCATTTTCATATATCAAAAATAATTATTTTTATAAGCTTTTCATTACCAAAATTTCAATCTAAATTCCATTACAAAGTGATAAACACAGTGTATGAAGAAAAAGAAACTTTATCCACAACCTTTACTTGTAACTGAATAACTAATCAAGCGAAAAGAACCTTTGAAACCTTCCGTAATTGAAGAAATATCTACTTGAGACAGGATTAATTTGTTCTTTCTTCACCTACTAAAGTAAATGTCTTGCAAATCTTACGATAATCATTTCATAAACTACTCGCACAGTTGGAATATTTATAAATATTTTTTGTATAATATGAATAGATCACATTCCTAAGTATAATATTACAATATGTTTCTTAAAAACAACCATTGTACACTTTAAAAGATTGCAACATAAAAGATCGTGATTTTCATGTTTGAACCAGTATTCTGTCTTTATATGATGTCTATATTTATATGATATCTACGATGTTTGAAAAGGAAATTTTGTTTAAAAGCTTTATCATACAGATCACAATAGAAAATTGTTATACTTGAAAATATGTATAATCGATTATACAAATACTTCACATCTACGATCAATTAACGTAATACTTTATATTTGATAAGAATATAAATATTTATATAGTTCAAACAATAGCATATTTTGCAACCTAAGTAACCAACTATACATCGTAATATAAATTTGATAAAGTCAGCAACTACGATAAGCGTAAATTGATAAAAAAAAGTAATAGTAATGCAGACCTGCCCGCGGTCCGACACATGTATCAAAACACTTTTCCTATTCCATAATTTCATTATAAAACTACGATGATGGCCGTAGGTTTATATTAAAAAACGCTGGTATGTGAAAAGCATGTGACCAATATCAATGCTTTTAACGAATTTTAAATTTTACATCATTCCCTTCACTTCAAAGCTAGTAAACAATCTTCAACTTTACTACGAATGAGGGAAACTCATAGCATTAAGCGTCTTATCGGTGGACAGGTCTGTAATAATTTAATCCTAATAAACTATGGCTTCTTATAAACATATGTATAATCTAAAGTCTGTTGTTTTAAAAATATATATATCAATATATATTGATATACGTTTCTTACTTTTCTTTTACCACATCTTTTGACTTTATTATAATACAATTATATTCTTAGAAAGAAAAAGATAAAAACATTATACTGTATTGTTATTCTAAATTCGAGTTTCTAGATTTCCAGTGATATTATATCATGTACAGTTCTATTCAATTTCGACATTATGAATCGTTTAAAAAAACTGCAATCAGAAATATTTAAATTGGATAAGAGCAAACACGATAAACTAAAGACAGTATAGCCGTAGTTATACAATTCATATTCATGGTTTAAAACTGCAATGATACAAGACATGACAGTTGAACAAAAAAAAAAGTGTATCGTTAATGTTAATTTAATAGATTAGCATTACATTTCTTTAATTTAAAAAATGACGAATTATCTTCAATTTTAAAAACGACATATTATCTTCAGGCACTGCAATAAGTTCTGAGTACATTTTACAGAACAAGATTAAATGGCACAAAATTGATATTCGTACTTTCAATTCTAATAAAATGTATATAATAATAAAATTTGTATTATATACCACTGAAAATATAAATGTTTTTCCTTACTTTATCTTAATTTCGTTTGTCCTTCTAAGACAAGATTATTTAATTATGCAAGTATGATAGATAAAAGTTGACGATTAATATGGTATTAGGTAACGTATATCGTTAATATATGATTATAAAATTGCTTAAAGAATAATTGGCAATGTACAATTCCTTTTTTGTAAAATTCCTTATGGTTCTTCTATTGGCACATGACAAATTTTGTATTCATTTGCTGAAGCTTATAAATGTGCTCTTCCGCATCTACCCTTTGTACGGACATTTTACTATTTCCCGAATTTTGAAGATTAATACTTAAATCATATTGCAAAGATATATCTTTGCAACAATATTCATATACTTTATATTTTCACATAAACATTTTACTGATCCCAAAGAAAAAAGTATGGTATTGTTGCACACTACTCATGCCCTGCACTTCAAAGATCGGATTTGTCCTGCATGACTTCCTCTGAACAATTTCTGGAGGATAAATAAAGTAAGGTCAAAAAGACTATACTATGGAAACATATATATATATATATATATAAAGATATAAAGATAATAAATACACCAACTCTTTCTTACAAATAAAAGTCAAGTATGCTTCTAATTTTGTATTTCATATTGTATCTAACATCGAATAAATTTACTAAGATTTCGAAATATTATTAACCGAGTTGGTGGAAAAGTATGATGAAAAAAAATTATTGATGACAAATAATGGATAAAAGTATTGTAAATCGGAAAATGTAGCAAGCAAAGTTGCCCTGCAGCAAATCAGCATAAAAATGTAAAGAATAAAAATCTAATATTGTTAAATAAATATGCATTAGTTAAGCTAAATATTAAATTATTATAAATGTTAACCACCTAATTAATGCTACAGGCACTAAATAGGCACAATTATTAGTATCATTTTGACAATACTTTAAAGTAAAACTAGGTACTTATGAATGATCTTAGCCGTAAAGAACGGAACAGTGGCGAACATTTGGTACAGCATGGACTGCAACGAACGATATAAATGAACTGTTTTCACAAAAACGTATATATACATTACAAGCACGGATACTAGCGAAGAACATAGAATCAAAGTGATTGTAAATGCAGCACAGTTTTTGCAAAATATGCAAATTGTGCTATACATTATGGTCGCCTTAAAGCTCGCCTTAACCAATATGAGTATTTCAATCCATTACGTAAATTATAACAAGTATCCATAAATTTCCGTTTGAATATTCCTGAAACGACGAAATTTCCACGACACATTTACATGCATTGTATTTAGTAATGGTAAACTTTGCATTGCGCTAAACATATATATATATATATATATATAACACTAGAAATTTCAATCCAGTCTTTACATTCATGAATCAACATACCAATGTATGATATATTATTTACGTATAAGGATCTCGCATATATGTATATGTAAATGTTTTTCAACACTAAACATAAAGTGAAGAGAGTTTAAGGCACATAAACAATAGGCAAGTTGATCAAACATAGTTATGCAATGATAGCAAAAAAGAAAAATTGCATCATTTCTGATATACTAATTACAACCTTCTTAACGGAGCCATACTGAGGGAACTGCATTTGGCCTTTCGTGTCGGTTGAACCGACATAGGTGCTACTAGAACATCATCTCTAGATGGCGAGCCTGAACCACCATTACCCAGCTCCTGGAAAGACACACGAATATCCATTTATCCTATTTATATATACAATTTTTCTGTACATATATACAATACCAGGAGGGATTAAAACAATACTGATTTTACATTAATCACATTGGGTAAACAAAACAATTTAAACATTTAGACATTTAATTCACACTGGAAGCAAAACTAATAGAGAATAAGAAAGATACTTTAATATGAAAAATAACATCATGCAAGTTTGTAGGTATCATGAAGAAAAAATACTTCATACTTTTTTCTCATTGCAAATATATTTTACAAAAAAAACCAAACAAAGAAAATGAAAGGATTCCAGCCTTGTTGATCTGTATAGCACGTGATAGATATATGTAAGCAGTAACGAAAAAAAAAAAAAGAAAGGAAAAGAAAATCTCAGTTAATACAAAATGCCTCTAATAGGGCAAAGTTAACTTAATAAAAATATAAATTTTTAGCTTTTCTAGAATCCATTTTAAGAGAACTGTCTTAATCATGAATAGCATAAAATTAAGTTTCTCTATTTAATTTGTGACACGAAGTATTTTGATCCAGTCGAAACACTGTGTGGCGTCACATTCCTAAAAGGAATTTTATCTGTTGAAAGTAAAATTCTAGTAACCCTCCTCTCTACTCCCTTTCACGAGAGGAGACGTTAAATTGTATTAATATTTCCTATATATTCTAGAGCGAATATTAGTAAGCACTTCAATATTATGATATTTAGCTAATATTCAATAAAATAAACGCAATACGGTATACTTACGTGATAGAGTATACAAATTTATCCACTAACGTTATTTCCGCATAAGTAAAAAACAAATATCGTGAAAAGGACATAATTCGCACACATTATGGATGAATTAACGTATCTCATAAAATAAGAAACCAAATAGAACAACAAATTAAGATGAATATAAGAAAATGATGTATTATGTTGTATATACAATAAATTAATCTCCTCCAATATCTGCATAAAATAATGTCTTAAAATAATGAAAACAAAAGATGAAATAAATTATTTCAATGTTATAATATCAGATATTTACATAATATTTTTATAGAGATATACACAAGAAGAAAATATTGTAAACGGCAAAATGATTTTACAATTATGCATTCAAGCAAACTTCTATAAAAGCGACAGAAATAGGACGTGCAATTCGAAATTGAACGCGTTAATATTATATATATATATAAAAAAAAAATTTGATTAATATATTGAACTCATTTCAATATGAACAGATCAATATGAAAGAGACAACAATCTCCTGTCGTGAAATGAAAGTAAATAAGGAGAAAAGAAAAAAAGAAACAGCATAAGCATATAATAAAGAAAGATGCATGCGATAATAAACTGTCAACTAACGTTAATATTGTTGCAACTAGCAAGCCGCATCTGTGCAAGTTGTTGACTCGCCGGAGTAAGGCTGTTAGTGGAACCGAATGGCGACATCATTGTTGACATTGCTCTCTTTAATTTGCTTGGAGTTTTATTAAAACTAAACGCCCTGCCAACTTTCATCCGAGTACGAGATGCGAACCTGAAGAAAAACAGTTGTTACAGACTCATTTAAATTTAAACATTTGGACAAAAAACAAAAGCGATATTGAAATTTTATTTTCCTTTAATAGCTTACTCAACTACGTAAACTAAAATGACTTATTTCAATAATATAGTAATATTTAATATATAATTAAATGGAGGAAAATAAATTTTCAAGCAAACAAAGGAATTAGCGAACTTAAATAAAATCCCAAACCGTAATAAACCAGTTCAAGTAAATATTACACCATAATAGTTACTAATGAGCATGCAAAAATTGAATTATAGTAAGTAATTTTTTATTCTGTTCATGCTGAAGTATTACATCACAACTATAAATCTATATTACAAATGTAAGAGTAATAAATAGGGCTTAATTGCGAGGTTACAGAGTCTTTCCAAATTATTAAAATCTTTTATGGCTTATAAAATAAAAAAAGTAATTAAAATTCATTAATCATACATAATTAAATACTAAAACTTGTACCACTAAGTAGGTGGTGCTGAAAATTTAACCCCTTAACGACTAAGAAAAATGGAAACTTAACTATATAAATAGCAACTATTTAGATTCATTACTCACTGAAAAATATATCTTTCTTGGTCCAATATTATAATTAATAAAACATAATTTAATATGCAGCAATTTACGTATATCGAAACTTAGGAAACTAAGAAACTGTAAACTTAGTCAAGTCATATAAAATGTATCTTTACTTTGGTTCAATGTCTATTGAAAAACGTAAATACCGCATACGATCGTAAATATCGCTATATCACAGTCAGTAGTGCTACCAATTATCTTAATTTAGGATTTTGTTGTACCATAGAAGCTATTACAAATCCTAAGGAGATTACATACAAATAAATAACAAACAATTTAAAGCTAAAATGCCATTCAGTGTAACCACTAATATGTATTATTCTTTTATTAATCAACATGTAGAAAGTCTGATGTTCGTATAAAATATGAAATCATCGAGGGGTCAAATAGATAGATATTAAATATTTTAATCGCATATTAATGATTTTAAACAGGCTGATAATATTCAATATTATGCTTGAACTGGTGAAATTTTTTGTGAAGTTATTTAATTTTCTATATTTTTACACCAAAGAATGCGATTGATTTATTTAAACAAGCAGGGAACAAAGGACCAAAGCGAGTAAAAAAAAAGATAATCAGCCTGGTGCGAAAACTGACGGTAGTGGGACATGTAACGTGGTTTCACACATGCTATTGAGTAGGAACACATACGGGTCCATATACTCCAGGTAAAAATTATGAAATAGGCTCCTGCAACCAAACGAGTCGTCGCCCCATTATTTTTTGTTAACATGCAATACAGGAGAAAAACAGTTTAGAACGACTGATAAATCTTCCCCTTTACAAATATGCATATTTTTTCTATAAAAATGTCTACTTTATCAAATAGATTCATACCAATTTTTGTATAACATATAATACAGATATAGAACACGCAAAGGTCTTATTTTTAGCATATCCTAAATATGAATATAATAAGAAGATTCTATGTGAATATGTGTACTATAGTTCAGCAAAACTTAATAGCAATGCAAAAAAGTATATTATAAGCTAAGCTATTCTAGGAGCATAATACTAATTAATTATATATTTATCATTCTTATATCTAATAAATTTCTTTAATCTATTTATATGAGAAGATCATCTTTTAGAAGTGCTTCTCTACAAAAAACTGTAAGTACTATTTTTATCATATCTACAAACACCGTTTTTATCTTAAATAATGTTTCATTCACGGTATAATTTCTTTCAATTTTTTTTACAATAAAAAGCGGACTTACAGTTATAAGAGAGATACGATCATATGCGATGTTAACGATATACGACAGGTACCAATTAAGTTTGAACTACTTACTTAAATGCTTTACTTAATGTTCCTAATGCTACATCGCTTGTGTCAATTTCAAGTTGATGCGAATCAAGACTTATCAGGAACGTATCCTGCAAATATAGAAATAAAAATACTATTACTAATAAGCTGCAAACAGTAATAATATATAAGCAAGATGAATACTAAAACTTACCGCATCAGCTTTACACACTGTATTAGCCATTTGTCTACACAAGGTTCGTAAATAATTTGTCTTATTTACTTCCTCATCAGTAATTGTAAATGAAAATAATTTTTCCTTTAACTCTTGATTACTTCTCACCATTAAAGCAAACACTTTATGACATTCTAGAAGTAATGTACATAAAACAAAAAGTGTATTTTTCATATTTGCTCTACTTTACTTTATTTAACATATACATTTTAAACTCTTCACAAACATTTTATAAATCTTTTAGTTCATTATTAGTTTATAATATTGTTCGTTATAAACTTACCATCCGTTTCTCGAATATCAACAACCTTTTTTATCGTACTAAGTGATAACATCTTAATATGTTTATAGGGTTTCCCTTGACTTAGTTTAGTTGTATGCAATCCATTTGCTGTATTAGGGCTTTTTAATGAATTAAAAGCCTTTGACCTTTTCTTGCATATTTCGAGAGTATCGGTAAACAAAAACAAAACTAAATGATCCCCACGTCCACTTAGACCCTCGCCAAGTTCCATCACATCACATTTGCCAATAAATGATCGGTGTGAAGAAACTAAATGCGGTGGACAGTTGTCAATTTCATTAAAAATATCAAACATAACCAATTGACCTTCAGTTTTTCTTTTATCCTCGTTTATATAGGTCATAACTTCTTTAATACTGCTAATTGATAACTCCAAAGCGCTATGATCTGGATTATTTTTATTTGTATGTTTAAGAATATCTGCAAAGCATTAATGTATAAAAATATTAATTACTATCCAAAATTCATTACTATCTTAATTATTTAACTCGTTCGGTATAAGCATCAATTATAGTAGGCAATTGCTAAATCTACAATCGAGTGTTGACTTCGATTCACTCGCATGAAATGCATATGTGTGGCAGAGTGTTGACTACAATGGACAATCGTAAATACATGATGACTAATAATGATCAAGTATTACATAAAAGTATCAACCGTGAGATAACACTATGCCACAAACGATTGTCGTACAGAAGAGATAATAACTTTAATAAGTACGTATACTTGCCGTTTAATAACAAACTAATACTGGGTAACCTTTGTACTGGTTTAATTAACAGTTCCTTTAAACTTTGTCTGCCACATTCAGGTTTCGTCTGACAAACCTTCAGAAAAGCATGAAATCGTGGTTTGTTTTGATCACATTGATCAAGCATTTCCTTTGTATTTTCGAAGAAGTTGACATACGGTGGATACGCCTTGACTAGGTCAGGTGCGAACTTCAGAAATATATTACCTATACTATTGTCCTCCATCCAATGAGTAGTGCTGTATCTCAGTTCTTCCAACATTTTTTTATGAACTTCATAAATAGGTGGAAAATTGCCAAATATAATTTTAGCTTCTGTGCAATTTAATAACTCGCCAGTTGTATCTATAAGATCTTCTAGTGGAGATTTAAACAGCTAGAAACATAAATAATATTACAAATATTTAATATTATATGTATAATGTTAATTTATTGTTTGTTTCAGCGTAATATATAATGAGACAGATCTTACCGTCATAATTGTACTGAGAATACCAACATAATTAGATTCTGTTTGTACCAATTCTAAGAAAACTTGATGACGCGGAGATAAATTTTTCCTAGAGGTGTCTGTATTAACAGCTTCCACTTCTGGAATATCTGGCAGTTATTAATAATTCAAATTTATATTATCTTCCCCTTCATATGGTTCATATTAAGTATTATCAATATTTAAAGTAAAACATGGGGAATTTAAATTATGTATATTGTTAGTATAATCGTGTTAAATGAAATATAAAAATACAATACTTTATTTAACAAAAGAAATGAACCACAAAGGAAGGGAAGATGTACTTAGTAGGACTGTTAAAAAAAAATATTAAAGTATTTGTAATTGTTAGTTGTAGGATATTTTTAAACTACATCTATCAAATCTATAATTATGTTTTATAAACAACTAACCATCAAGTAATGGTTTGTCTGGACTCGTTGTACAATCAAGAAAGCTTCCACTAACACTTAAATGTCCTGCATCACTGATGCTGGATCGTCTCTTATGCAATGCTGGAGAATCTGCACCATTTTGAACCAGACTAGATAAAGTTTCTGCTAAGCGTTTGCGTTTTCGTCTTGTAGATGCTGTACTTGGAGTAGCAGCTTGTTGACTATCACGTCTAACTGATACAGTTGGTGATAGAACGGATTCCAAATACTAAATGTAAAATAAATAATTGAGAATGAGAAATATATAAGATATTTTAATAAACTTACATCTTCAAATAAATATTCCTTTTCGTCAGCTGCACCCTCATTCTGCACAGACGTCCAAAACCACTCTGCTTTCACGATATGTGCTCTCACAGAAGCTAAATCTGGTAATGCATTTACGTTTGATTCATCTACAACCTAAAATGATAGTAACTTATTATAATTCTAATCCATATTTATATATTTACCATGCCTAATTAATACAAACAAATAACGTATATTGAAACACATAATACACAAATTCTATTTATGTCTTTTATAATATAACAAAAACATATACTATATAAATTGTTAAACATTTATAAAGGACGAAATACTAATTATGCAATTCGTTATTACTACAGATTAAAGGAACACACTCTAATACATCACAAAAACAACACAGAAATAGCAATTTTCTATACTTAAATTACTACATCCTAGTATTATATATAACAAAACATTCATAAATAATTTCTCTAAAATTAACAATTTCTATTCTTGCTAATTATAAGTTCTTATTTAGTGTTAAAATACCCTAATAACCTCATCCATCCCTACTTGTCTACAACTTGTCATTTAGTGGAGCAAGTTATTCCATAATTTAACATAATACCCATTAAAAAAAATAAAAGTACCAAAGATAATGGCTTGTCCTTCTGTTTGTCCAATTTTATACGATCATCTTTCAGAATGCAACTTTTAGAAGACATATTTAAATAACTTTCATCTGATGCAAAAGAACTTCTTGAGCCATATTCAGAAGTTGATAATTTTGCTACCTTAGCAGGGATGGGCAGGGGACTAGGTAAAGGAGTATATTTTTGCCTTTGATGAATTTCTGGAATTTGCTTGCACGGATTAATAACCACATGCTGTTTAAGCATTGGAGAAAAATTTAAATGACTAAGTTTTGACAAAATGGAAGAGTTCAGTTTACATGTACTCAAAAAACCTTTGTTTTTTGTCATTGGCATAGATGAATCATACAAAAGAGAATCATTAAGTTCTAAATCATGTTGTCTTAATAAATTAGGATGAGAATGCATTCTTTTTAATTTAAATTTTTCCAGAGAACAAATTTTATGAATTGTAATACAAGATTTAGCTTTTCGCCACTTGATATACCGTTTAGGAGATATAATTTTTCTGTTAAAAAAAAAGGAATTTCGGGCACACTGCGTATTCTTACAAAACTGTAACAAATTAGTTTTTCTAGCAGAATACTGCTTGTTTACATGTTGAGTAACCTTCTTTTTACATAATGTAGAAGAGTTAAAATTATATAACCCTTGTTGAGTGCACACATTTTTATTACCAGTGTTATAATTCGAAAAAGCATTAAACATATTGTTCTTAATTCTTTTATCATTGCATAGAAATGAAGATGATGAAGATAAAGACATAGAATGCATATCCAACATAGTAGATGTAACAGGAAAATTGCTTTCTTGTAATGCATTAACGTCATTTGTTTGTATTACATTAGACATACTAACACCAGAATCAGCTCGTCCTATAGAAAACTCCGACATAAAAGATTCATCTGATAAACTTGGATAATCATATAAATTATCATCCATACAAATTGCTGAATCCTGACTAATATCATTTAATATAGAATAAGCACACTTATTTTCTTTAAGTTCAAAATGTTGAGGAACATTAGAACAGAAACAATGTGAAAAGTGTCTTGTACTCAGTTTTTTGGTTAAATTTGTATTATTAACATGGAAAGTATGTGAATAATTTATCAGGTTTGTGTTAGGAATGGTATTAGTGTATGGATTATAAAAAGTGAAGGAAAATGGTTTTGTTTTTAAATAAGGATATGAAATATGATTAGGATTTTTAGTATATGGCAGCGTGTCAAAAGTATTGTTTGATTTCTTGTACTGATGACTTCCTAAATCTGTTACCTAAAGGATGTATTACATATGTTTGTTTTACATATTTTTTACTTTATGAAATATGTAAAATATTGTATTGTATAAACTTACCACATGTGTGCAATTTGGATCATCAATTTCTGTAGATTCACCTCCTTGTTGTTGCAAAACCTCACACATATGACGTTTCTCTTCGTCAGGAAAACCAAAGAAACATACTTTTGCACCGAAAAATGGTTTTAGCTTATAAGTTGTAATCTGCACAAAAATAATTATATTGTATATTAAATGTTATATATATTAAATGTACCATCATTATTGGCAAAAATAGATAGTAAGAATTGAACAGTAAAATATTTGAATATAGTTATTAATATAATTATTACCAGTTCTTCATTATTTCCATAACTGGAAATATCGTCTTTGGCATTCCATAATGCTGTCACCCACTCCATAGACATAATAGGGACCCGAAATGTAACAGCATATCTATACTTATCTCCACCACAACAATTAGCAATGAGATGCGTCACCTTTGCACCCATTTCTTTCCTAATACTTCCACCCATATTGTGAATCATATTAATCAACTTGGTCTATGATATTAAAAATTAACATCATAATATTTCTATTATCATAATATGTAGGTGATAACCTACATTATATCAATTAATGAGATAAAACTAACCAATTCATCCTTTTTCCTAAATCCAGTAAACACTACTACTGTGCCTACCATGGCTTGTGAATACATTGGTCTAGTAATACTAGGTAATGAGTCCTTTTTTTCTGCCAACTGCAGAAGTGCTGTTGGTCCCAATATTCTACAACGTGTTAAATTAAACCAACCAAAAGTCAGATTCTTTTGATTATGTTTCAACATGTTACAAATTATATGAAATTAAATATGACAAACCTATGTGCACTTTTATGAAGAGCATCATATTCAGGTCCCTCGAACTTCTTTAATATAAAGTAAGTACAATATGATGTATCTTCTACATGTTCTAAACCAGTTTCAGATTTGAGAACAGGTACGCTAAACTGCTGAGCAGCAGCACCAAGTGCAGGATCATCACCAGCTGCACCAATCAAGCATATCCTTTTCTTACGTGGTATAATCAGAGCTGAAATTTAAACAAATTTCCAGCTATCGTTAGTAAAATTTAACGAAACAATGCTACCAATAACATTTTGAGTCAAGGTTTAATATTTTACAAATATTTCATCATTTACATAACAAAATCAATAATTTAAATTTAAAAAATTTATTTATAAATTTAATTATAAATTTATTTTCAGTTACAAAATGTATTATGAATAAAGTAATTCAAATTAAGAAAACTGAGAAAAAAGTAATTATTTTTATGAAATTTAAATTATTAATATGATATTATTGATTATTATTATTTATTTGTTTATAATTCGACAACAATTTCATTATATAAAATTTTTTAAATACCTAAAGTCCAAACACAGTAATTATAGCTAGAAATAACTAAATTTATGTATGAATACTAAATGCAATAGATACACAGAAAGGGCAATAAATATTAATGATCCTTGTACCCATAGACAGAGGGTGCAATAAATCCCTATTGTCTCATGTCTAATCTCATTTCATATAATACAGGTACCAACCCCTAATATCTTACATTATTGTATTACAATTGACCCACAAATAATTGTATGTAAATAATGACTAACCCTATACTAAACAAGAAATATGACTAGAAAATGCAAAGTGTAAATATTTTTCCTATATCTATAAACTACTGATACAGAAGGAATACCTGAAAAAGATAAACTGAAATACTTTTGATGATTTCATTTTGTTTGTTGTTTTGATGTTTCAAATAATTCTGTTATTAAATAATAAACGTAAAATATAAGAGAATTTTATTTAGTTATTTATTATTTATCCATATAATTAATAATATTTAATATGTAAAAATTAAATTCTTCATTTATTTAACAAACAATCACTGACTGATAACATAAGTTTAATCGAAATATTTTTAAATGATATTGCTTTCAAATACGTGTCTATATATCCTATTAGTAAATAATGAAAATAATTCGTGAGATGTAATGTATAATAAATAATGTATCTTAGATGACAGCAGATGATTTTAACCTTAAAATGACACGAAGATAAATATGAAAGATAATTAAATTCAAAACAAGTATATAACGAACTGTAGGGAAGCTCATAAAGACACATTTCGGACTACCAAATTTCTGACGTAATTTTGGAGAATAAGTCAAGGCCAATTTTATAAGAAACCGTTGACATTCATCCCGCGTAAAATTCAAAACACAATATAAAAGTGTATAAGAGAAGTAGCGGATATGATACGTCGATTTATCTATGGATCAGAATGAGTGACAGATATAAGACACAAGCATTGTCGCGTGAGTTTTGATAAAGAGTGAGGTAGGGTTAGTCCATACAGGTGCCTATGGTATATGTAACAATTAACGATGTAGATCAATAGCTAAATATAATAGTAAAGATGAAAATATTAAGAACTTACGCTCGCTTCTAACTGCCTCTTCACTATTTATATCACTGATACTGCTGTGAACACTTTGCTCTTCCATTTTGGCCGTTAGTTACAACATCGTTCTTCTCGTACGCTCTTCTTCGTACTGATCATTGAGAGCGCCTCCTATGGACTACGAGCGAATCCAGTGAGAGAAAGGACCCGGAAAAATAAAGAACAGTGGAGCTTGATGGCGCAGCATATAGCGCCCTTGAATCTTATAGACAAAACACAAGTTCAAATCCTGAACAGGGTTCCCTCAGGTGTATTATTTTCACGGACCCTACAGTACATAAGATTCCTCAGATCTATATATGTATACGTATACATGTATAAGCATATGTATATATATTTGGATATTGGCACCAAACGACACTTTTTACCATCAGCATTTATTTAAAATCCATTATGAATATAACAGTCGAATAATCCACGGTTCTTCTGCTAAATTCGCAAGTGTCATGAAGTGGCACAGAAACGTAATTATCAGTAGTGCCGTGATTTTGCTACTTATCACCGTTTCTCGCTCGACATTCTTCTCGCATCTATTACTCACTGATTGCCGAGATTCTGTTTCTCTTTTCCTTCCTGTAACGAGGACACACAATAAATTTCACTCACTTCAGATTGCTATGCAAAATTCGCTTTATCTCTTACAAAGGGATTGATAAGTTCAAATTGAAATGAAATTTCAGTGCGGTATTAAACTATGATTTATAAGGCTCAGAAAGGATTACGTATATAAAAGAACCTAAGATGGGAAGCAGTGGTGTAAGAACATTTCGCAATTTTAAATATTGAAAACTAACAATAACTATCAGCTAAAGACAACACGCGCTGTTAACACTGCTGATATTAGTGTGAAGTTGATGATTATACTAGATCTCTATATATCACTGCGTATCGTGTAATACCAATTATATTTTACTACCGCATTCTTAAATTGCACAAATAACAGCAAATTGTAAATTATATAACGTTTAATTTGACAAAAACGCAATATAAATTCCAATTTAACAAAGAAAATGTTGCAAAATTAAAAGTAACTTAGATTATGGCATTATTAGATTTCTTTCCAAATGGGTGGTAGCATTGACAAATTTACGCTACCATTTTTCAAGCGTTTAAACTTCTGAAACAGTAAAACTATAACGATTAACTGTAATTATAGCGACTCAAAAGCAATATTCAAAGAAATAACATACAAAAAATGATCGACACAATACAAAATAGTCAATACAATTAATAACCTATTATCATTTTATCATTTATGATATATATGTACGTGTAAGTAAGATGACAGAGATCATATGCCTTTTTCCGTAAAATACGTAAAAGTTTTGTATAATAGTGAAATAGTATTCAACACGCCAACTACCATGCAATTTTCATATGTTTTGCGCTAGGATACGCAATGGATTAAAATATACTACAGCATAACATATAATTTATGCAAAATGTTATATTGTATTTGCACACTTTTCTCTGACAATGTTATCTAAATCATTCACATTGTTGATAATTTTTTAGTTCCTTGATTTTATCTTATGAAATCATTCTAAGAAATTTATTAGAACGTGTGTCGTCAATGTTCGCCGAGGCAGTTAACATGTTAATAAAATAGAATAAAATAAAATAAAGAAAAGTATAATGATATCCGTCGCTGGGTTCCGTTTTCTCTTCCTGCCATTAACTACCTTCATTCACACATTTATGCAATACCAAATTTTTACGTGGCCTCATGCATATCAATCTACACGTGCATTCTAAGAATCAAATAATCAATCCTACTATCGATAACTTCCGTTTAATACACTGTCACCTGACACGGATCTCTCTCTAGATCTCTCTCTTCGCTCTTCCACATTCATACGTTGTATCATCGTATCTATGTGCATGTCATCATGTGGATAAAAAATATTATCTTTTATTTATCTCTTTTACTATTCTAGATATAAATACATTATATTGTAATATACATTTATACATATATAATTAACATGTATATTACCTTTTTCATGAATTGGAGTATTGCGACATATTTATATTAAAGGATAAAAGAAAAATACAAGAGCTAGAATCAGACAAATCTTTAAACAATATAGCAATCTACATATATATACTAATATACAAAACTTACAATTATATATTATATAGTTAATTAGTATTATTCGATTTAACTTACAACTTGTAATGTTTCATTGAACAACTTTTACTTTTTCTGTTATATAAATAACATGGAACATTACTACATCTTGCATCTTCATTTAAGTAAATACAATTTCTGTCAATGTGGATACTAGTTTTTCGTTTCAAAAAATTAAAACGAACTGTCAAAATTACATAAATTCATTTTATCGATCGTAAAACTGTGCGTGTCTAATCATTCTTGAATGTATTTGTTAAAAAAAGATATCGAAAGTATACTACATCTTATCACATATCATTACATGTTACTAATTTATACACCAGTTACATTGGGAAGCAAACATTTAACATACTTAAAAATCTTCTGTGACATACTTGTGATGTACTATTTTATATGCATTTAAATAAAAGGTGTCAAACTCAGGCACCATTGGTACTTTAAGAAACAGAAGCACTTCAATGTATACAAATTTATATACATCTCTTGTTTTTTAAATCTTTCATACATTTCGTGTTAAATTTCAAATTTATATCTAAAATCCATCTAATACGTATTTTACCCCTGGAACTATATGCTATTAACAAACTTCCTAATTTGTATATTAAAAATTACTTTATTGTGGATGCTACATACCGAAAATAAGAATAAATATCTTTATCATATATTTCATTTATATATTAAAAAAATATTTTATTAAATATTTCATAAATATAAGAATATTATAAAACTACGTTATGGTTTAAAAATATAAAAGTGGTTGTACCATTCCAGGGTCATTATATCTGGATATATCCAAATAAAAGCACCATCTTCAAAATGATTCCTATGTGGTGTATTCTTACTCAAATTAAAATCCTATATTCATTTTGATTAGTTTTTATTCATTGATTTTTATCGAAATCTTACTACATATTTACTATTAAAAATAAATTGCAGATTTGCATCTTTCTTTATAAATATTCTTTGATTAAACAAGAACAATTATTTATAAAATTAATATATTTGAATTTGTTTAATCCTATTCAAATTCTTTAATACCCTTAATACAACAAATTAAGTTTATATTCAAGTTCTTCATTTTCTTCATATTTTCTTACTGGCATTCTACTAATAATATAAGGTTTATGATATAAATAAATATTAATTTCATATAGACTAACTTTTTATAAACAACACTAAGTATGTTCAATAAAAATATGATTTAATACTAATTACAGCGAAGGTACTCACTGCAAATGTATAGTACATAAGTAATTAATTATGAGGTAACATGTATAAAAAATGTTATATAAAATTCGTAACAAAAGAATTGAAAATTATTAAAAATTGTTGACAGAATATTTGAACCATAGGTTCTTTTGCACGAGGTGAAAATATGTCTTTTGACTGTTAGTAGTTCTTCTTATATAGCATGAAACTCAAAATAAATGATAAAGTATCGTTCAGAATATAGGAACTTATTAATAATACAACAATAACGAAACTCTCAAGAATAATTGCAATGAATGTTTTAAGTTATCTGTATGATTTCTCAATATTCGTGCATATATATAATTTAATTAATATATAATAATCCATGGCTGGATTGGATGAAAACATTATAATAGATAATTTTATATCGTATATAGTATGAAATCATACCATAAAATTACTATTAAGCATAACATTATAATCCATATCATCAAATCACATAGACGCAATAAATCCTTAAACATTTTTTGGGAGATTGCACGATATTTTTGGTCAAAATAAACAATGTGTTTTTGAAAAAAAGAGTTATCATTTGGAGTGCAAATTTTCTTCTTCATCATCGCTGTAATCATCGCTTAAATAATAATTACTCTGTGAATATTCAAAACGGCCAGTCTTTTTTGGTGGTGGACTGCAACATAAATCATATAAATTAATTACATTAGTTTGGATATTAATCATTAAGTAAATAACATTTCCATATTTAATATTTACCATGTATTTAAAAAAAAATATTTGTGATAATACCAGACAAGTTATGAACTATACATACATATATTATGTACACAGAGAAAAGGAAGAAAGTAAAACACATTTTTTTACAACAAGCATTGGTTAGATTGTGTGTTATTGCTTAAAATTTATCTAATGTATTTAACAGTGAAATTATATACTAACATAACATGCTGCAAATGGATGGTGTGAAGGTTTTCATATAGAAGCAGTACAGAATGAAGTGGTGTTGCATGTTAGTCAATTGACTCGAATGCTGTGATGTACCTTGTCTGATCTTCATCATTATTGCTGCTATTACTGCCATTCGGACTACCATCTCTTTTTGGGCTCGCAGGAGGAGATAATGCTTGCATCAAACGACCTTTGCTTTCATTCCAGATCGTTGACTGCAAAAAAAAGAAATTAAAAATTCATTAAAATTTTTACGACTCGTAGTTTCTTGTTCTAGGAATAAACAAAAAACATTAGATTAAATACATATATATGACACCATTGCATATAAATTACAGATGTACAAAGAAGATATTTTCCACTATATTTATGCACATGCTGCATTGAAAAAAGCCTTATGAACAATTTAAGTTAAAAAGAGTAATTACATATCAGTTAATTTAAATATTATTTATTCTTTTATAATGGATATAACTCTATAATGCATATCTCACAGTGTATCATTAATACTGAGTACAAAGTAATTATCAAAATAATTAATCCATAAATACTACCCACCAATCTACCTTCTCTTCCAAACAAGAGTAGAAAAGCATCAATAAAGTCTCGAGACTTTTCTTCCCATTTGCTAATCATATCCATACGTTTCTCGCCAATGTTCTCCATTACCCTTTTACCCTTATCTTTTAAATCATCAAACTTATTTTGTAAGCGGAATTTCTTTTCCTGTAAATATATAACTTATTTGATGAAGTATCATTGCTTAAAAAAGATATTGCGTTTAAAAAATATATACTTGCATTGAGAAAAGAAACATTAAGTTCTTTGGCACTGTAGCCTCGCGCAAGATTTCTCCTTACATAAATGTCATAATCTTTAACTATTCTTGCAACAATATCTGACGTTGATACTCCTTCTGTTCTTTGCGTAGCCACAAACATACCTTTAGCTTTCAGGCCTGCATAAACATCTGTACTATCATCTGTCATATAAGGTATATCATCATGAGCAACAAAGTCAATCTGAAAAATGTTAAATGTTGAACTGTTTTAACATTCGACAAACATGTTTTTAAAAAAATAATTTACAGTTAATTTTACTTTATGCTTTGTAAGAAATTCATCATCCAGTTCCCAAGGTGCATCCCTAACCACCTCATCTACATAACGACAATGTCTTACTGCATCATATCTCTCAACATCTGTCATAACTGTCCTTCCCTTTTTACTATGTGTTAACTGATCATTACAAACTAAAATAATAAAAATTGTTTTTATTAATGTTATGCAAAGTTCATGTTACATCTCAAAATTTTGAAATTTATTTCTTTACCTCCCACAATAAGATACACATTAGGGAAAATATTTTTTGCTTGTAGAAGTTGTCGTGCATGCCCTTGATGAAATAGATCATAAATACCATCTGCATAGACTCTGATTTTCCTAGGGGCTATATTATTACAGATTATGAATATATTATTATTATTACATTACATGTATTATTCAAAAGTTCTTATTACCTAATTTCACAAATATCTAATTCATTTCTACTAACCTTTACTACTTCTTGCCATTTTTAACGTAATACGAATATTATAATCGCATGCATTTCTTTCGGCAAGTGCTTCTGGATCATCACTAAAGGGAGCCTCCTTACAAATTGACTGCAATAAATTCAATACAATATAAATTATACAATAAAAATGAAAGTAAGGTATGAAACAATAAAAAAAGGGATATAGATATATATATATATATAATCAAGGAAAATTCATAGAAATTTGTTAACAACATTATTTCGATTACATTTTTGAAAAGTTGAATATAATATGTAATAAAAGCCTATTTAATCATAGATTTTTAATTTGTTTGATTTTAATAATAATGAAGACAAAATACTTGTATTTATTTTTAGGAACAAAATAAAAAATAAAAATTTAATTGTATTACGTATGTTAACATAAAAATTATTAAAAAAAAAAAAAAATGTTTGACTCACTGGAAGTTCTTTGTGGGAAACAGAAATTTCGCTATTATACTTTTTCAGCGAAAATTGACCTGACTCATTATTTGAATTCCTGTTGGTCCCCCAAGTCATTGTCACTAGCTGTTAATATTATGAAAAATAAATTTTCCATAAAAGAACAATACGAGTGAATTTATTTGTCAGATATATATACATATGTATAATCTACCTGTTAAATTTCTTTAAATACAGATTATTTTAAAGATCTTGATGTTTCTATTAGGAGATTAAAATACTATAGATTAAAAGATGCTTTTTAAAATATATATAAAACTTTTTCATATATTAAAAAAATAGATTTGCATTGAATTTAATATTGAGATACTGTCTGTTAAATATTTCAGTACAGAGAATATGTTTCAGAACCTGTGTTCGCATACTTGTTCATGAAGTATTTCGATAAGACTATTTAAAGAATCAAGTATTCATGGTATTATATTAAGATAGATATGCTTATGATCTTGCATAATGTCATACCATTATCATAAAAAATTTTTGCTTCTATATTATCTCTTCATGATTAAAGATAATCCCATAGCCCCAGCATAATTTGTATGTAAACTTTATTCGCATGTACATGTGTAACTAGCACATAGGTATATAAGATATGTATTTCATATATATATATATACATTAATATAAAACCTTGAATATAATAAACATTATATTAAATCGATAAAATATCAATTAAATGATAACGTAGTACAAACAGATTGTACCTTCCTTATTGAACAAGTACACTTTCAACAAATTTTGATTATATTAAGTAGAACTTACAGGATAAACAGGCGAATCTTTCCTGGAGCAAGATGCATCCTCTCCATTTTGAATATTTGAATAAGTTGTAGAATTCAACATAGTTTCTTCTCTAGCACGCTTTCTAGACATTTTTTATTGTTTCAATGTTAGGTCCATAAAAAACCTATTGAATAGAAAATGCCAATTTTTATTGATCCTATTGTTAATAAATAGATAACGTGTACATCTTATTATTGCCATTAGTGATGTAAAATGTTACATAAAAGATATATGTTATATTTTACATCTGTGTGTAACGAAAGATAAGTATGAACTTTAACAAAAGTCACAGAATCGTATGTACATTAATACTCTATCTGAACTAAATAAAAATATATTTGCACACACTTCTGATAATACTTTGTAAAACTGTAATATCAAAATTAAAAATAGCACTATTCGAATTCACTTTCATAAGCACTACTGTAATTTTAATAATATTAATTTATAGATATTAGTTAATAATCTACACAGAAATTGACAAAAGTTTACCTGGTTTTCATTATTTATATTAAAATTATTGGTCAATACCATTACTATAACTTTAGATTACAAATCTCTATGTTTATAAAATATTCATGAATACTCGTATAATCTCCAAGGAACAATTAGAGGTGTGCCGAATTATTTCTGAGCTAGTCATGTTTGATGTTATTTCATATAATTATTTAAGAAAATTTCAGAGGTATAGGTTTAATGCCTGTAAAGCACTAAAAAAGCATGTTGCTAAAATGTGTTCGAAGGTTAAAAAAGGAGAATACAGGAAACAAAATATAGCCAGAAACAACGAATCAAAAATACAATATTTATAGTATAATTAACAATTTAATCATATAATAATCGTGTAGAGATAAGTAACTTATTCATTGGACTTTCTAGAATTCATCGTTACGTATTCTGTCTATCTTATCGTGTATTCTCTTTTTAAACTTTTGTAAATTCCAATTGAACGGAACGAACCTCTTCACGCCCTAATTTCTGTACGCACGATGGTAGACTAATACAATAAGGAATAGGATATGACGAAAAATCGAAGAGTTCCGCCAAAAGTTTAATAAACTCGTAGGATTTGTTGGGTTTCTCCGTGTAACTTTTACAGCAAAATTTAAGAAACAAATTTGTAAAAATATTTAGAGAAATTTCACATTTTATGCTAGTGTCATGTACTACTAAACGGCTAACGCAGCAGACGCTGGCCACAATACTTGTGGATACTCCGCGCATTGCATGCGTTTCAGTATGCAATCAGGGGCGGCATAACAGTACTATGAACCCTAAGTATAAACGAGATGGTATTTGTGCGTGCATGAGTTCTATATAGAGAATAGAGAGTACGGGAATTACGAACGAGGACAAGAAGCCGTACCAATATCTTTATTTAAATCTAGTTTCCACGATTACCGAAAATAAAACCATGAAAATTTATGCTCTAGATTATTTTCAACCGGAATTCTTTTTTATTTTTATCTTTGTCGCGAACGTAAAAGTTGTACATCGAATTTCTAAAAGTCAAATATTCTTAAATCTAATTATTAAGATTGTGTTAGGTTTCATTAATACTAAGTAGTATTATTGGAAAAATTAATTCTCGACTAAAACAATTTAGTTTGTTAAATATTATATAATGTCGATATTAACATTGTATTGTAATATATTAGTATGATTGATTAATTTTAATTACTTGATTGGGATTATCGACATTCCGTGTATATAATCATCACGTTATGAAGAAGTTTTGTCGATACAAAAATAGAATAAATATTTAACAAAATATTTTTTTTTAAATACGCGCAAAATATGGTCTAGAAATAGAAGACATAATTCGCATTTTATGTTATAAACATACGTTTTCAAAACGATACTATACACTTCTCGACTGCCAGAGGAAGTAATTGATAATTATAAATTTTTAGAACACGATCAATTAGAATTCAGTTTCACACAATAAATATATCACTTGTAATGCATAAATGTGCACCGAACGTGTTTGACGATAGAATGAACGCCGGTATGAAAATGAAAGGAGAATAACGGTGACGTAATATCGGATGATCACAACGTCATACAATCATACTCTTATTATCACATGAGTACAAATACATTTCCAATTCTATAAAATTATTTCCGACAAATTTAATTGTTTTAATACATATCTATGAACATAATATTAAATTATTCACATGTTTTTCAAAACGATAATTAGTTATTACGAATTAAGTTATATGTCTTTTGTAGGATAATTTAAAAAGTTATAATTTTGAATTGATATCTTATAACTGAAATGCTTATTTATATTATACATATGTAAATATATAGTTCACGAACACACATGTAAATGATACAAATTAAAGTAACGAAAATTTCCACGTATCGAATAATGAATAAATTTGTTGTAAATTCATTGTATTCGTCGTTTATTTTTTGATAAAACCAAATATTTAAAAATAATATTCTGTCCCCTTCGTTTTATTTTATAGTCTAATGTTTCTTTATATAGTAATAATCGATTCATATACGTATATAGTATATACATATATAATGATAATTGTTTTACATATCTATATACAAAACTTTTGCGTAATGTAATAAAAAAATTAAAGATTTTATTATAACTGGATTAATTGCATTTATCATTATCGCATGTATTTTATAAACTTCTAATTTTTTAGTTATTGAATTTAATAAAATTTTCTGTCATGCAATGTTTATAACATGTCCAATATATAACATCAGTCAAAATATATCAGCCCTGAAAAATTTTGTCACTCAAATACTATTTATGAGTGATTTATTACCTAAGCGGAACATTGTAGATAAAATATTTGGAAGAGATTGAAGTAATAAATGTAGTATCTAAATTCTGATAAATTCGCAAGGGAAAATTACTCAGTAATTAGATCATATATATATACATGTATTACTTACATTTGATGTATGATTATTTTACGTCCGAGGTAATTTCCAAAAACATATTTGAAGTTTTCGTTTAGCTTTATATATGTATCATAATAATTATTAAATACCATATAATAAAATGTTTCATATAAAAAAACATGGAATATGTTTTGTTTATTTACTTTTAGTACATTTATATATAAACAGAAAGGCATTTAATTAAATAGATATTTTTTAATGAAAATAAATTAACGTTATCACCGTTTTCATTTCTATGTATGATATTATATAATACGTATCTAGATTTAAATTTGATTTTTTATATTGCTAATAATAATCTTACACTTTAGAGTATAAATTATATATGTATAAAATTTAGGCAATGATTTGATTATGTTTTTTTTGTTAACATAAATCAAATGTAATGTAATGTGATGATGATTATCATTTACGATTTATTTTCACGCAATATTATTTTTCACATTGTAAAAATTTCATTTCTATTTCTTACAAAATACATGATTTGAAAGGTAAAGCAAAACAATCAATTAAAAAGCTGAGATTTATTTTAATGAATAATAACTTTAAAATAATCTCTATATAATTATAAGAATTATAATTTTACTTTTTTCATTTTTTACTTTTTTTTTCTGTCACAATATGTCGCATAAACAGTCCTTCAATAATTCTTAATGAAATGTTTACAATCGCACATTGCTTGTCTATAGAAAGATCTATCTCACAAGATCTTTACGTTGGTCTTCATAAAATAATTAATAAGGCAGTGCCTACCAATCATCAATAATTACATTTATGTAATTCAACTTTACGTACTTAGTTTTAATATTCATATACTTTGATATATATATATATATATATTAATATGTATGTATATATATGTATATATATATATATACACACATACAAATAAGTGTCCGACCATTCTATTCTCTTATATATCGCAATAAAAGAAATTTTGGAGGAATTTTGTTGAAACTAGTAGCAGATTTTACTTGGAATACATTTTCCATTGCAAATCTGCATGCAATAGTAAATACCATGACAATTATTGTGTACAAATAAATAGCAACGAGAACAGGAAATTGTAACATTACTCCACTCAATCATTTTTTTTTTTTACACCACTGTTCTTAATTCACATTGTCATTACACAATAACCGAAAGAAACGTAATGCCCCTCTGATTCATTCATTTTAACTTACTTTAATAATATGTCTTGATTTCATCGTCATCTTTTATTTCTAAACGACGCGATAATAAACTGTAAAATTACAGCTAAATAAGCGTAACGAATCAATGTAAATTAGCTGTAAAGTTACAAGATCAAATATGTTTTATGTTAAAATAAAACTGTATATTTATCATTCTAATGCAGTCCATTGAATTAGAATTTAGTAAATAATTTATTATATTGAAACATAAAACATCTTAGAGCAGTTCATTACGTTTCATTTAAAGGCATTCGTATACAGTTCTGTATAACTTCAACGCTGTAATATTATCGATATCATTATTAAATAACATTTACTGTACCTAAATTTAATAATAAAAATACCTAAATCACAATATATTATGCCATCACCTAATGGCAATGAGTTGGTGTTTTTTCCAGTCTATTTTCCGCAATTTTATTATTCTGCCAAAAAAGTAGTTTCAAAACGAGAATAATTGGGACGAAGAGATCGCAATGACAAAAGTGTTACTTTTTCGATACTCATAGAATAAAAATGGAGTCAATGATTACAGATACTATGCAATTTACAAAGCATTAAGAAAAAGAATAGGAGCAAAAAACACAGAAAAAGATTTTAGCATCGTTCGGCTCGCAATGGCGGGAAATGTGATTTTGTTCTAATCTTTTTATATTAAAAATAAATTCAAGTCTGTTTGTTACTTAATTGTGTTATCTTTATGAAGTAAACAAAAATTATTAATATAAAAAGTTTCGTCAGTGCGAACTCACTTTTGTTATTTAATGAATTTTATATTGTTAGATTTATATGTAACGTATCACACTTTATCAAGTAATGACAAGTACAAGTTTTCTTGTATGTAATTTGCAATAATTCCAAATAATACGAAATGAGACAACTATTGTATTTACTAGTGAAATACAATCAACAAATATATGAGTTATATCAAATAGTTACATACAATTGTTTCTCTTCATAATTAGGCTGGCGAAATTGTTCCGTAAGTATAATGTAGCTACCTAAAATCTGTGATTTCTCCACAAACTTTATTAAAGCAAATGTCTGTGTGTTTTTTGTTTTGTTTTATATTAAAATGTTATGGTTGGAGAATAAAAGCAAATGGCTAATTAGTAGGCTGTGCACGAAGTGCCTCGTGCAATGCTTGTTGCTGATCTGCAGTTAATGCATTTATGCATGCCTGGAACATAGACTCGTTGCTCTGAAACAAAAAATAGATTTTTTAGAATGTAAATATGTTACAGTAAAAAAAATGTATCTTGTATAATATTCTTCATGTTGCATTTGCTTATACCTGTATTTGCCTAACAATACTAAGAATTCTACCCATAACAGGATTATCTGTCGATACAACATTTTTGCAAAATGCTTCTGCAAAGAAACTTATTAACCGAGGTAAGTTTGCATTATTTGGTCCTAAAACTATTACATGGTTCGCTTCGATTAAATCACATAAATATCCATAAACATGGGGCGCTTCGTCTCCGTCTTCTACCACTGGTAGCCAAGAGACCCTGCAGTGATACATAAGAGATTTAGAAATATTTGATTAATTACGCGTAATATTTATAAATTAACATATGAAAATTAAAATCTTACCAATAAGGAAGTATTTCGTCAACATTGATCGCTTTATTATTATATTTAAGAATTTTTGTAACTGCAGATATAGCATTTTCAGTAGGGTTGACATTTTCAGGTGATCTTGATTCTGGATCGTTTATAACATCCATTAACCTAGGCAAAGCCTCTGCGCATGCTTGAGCGAACGCTTCTCCTCCGTACTGCCCTAAAACGCCACAACCATAAGCTGCTGCTTGTCTTACTTCTGCTGATTTATCGGATACGTATTGTATCATCGGTCGTAAGAAGTATTCTTGATATTTTGCACATTCGGGTCCGGCAAATTCTATTATATCGTCAAATACACATAAAGCCCATTGATGATCTGACCAAGGTCTTTCGGGACTTAACAATTTAACAAAATGTCCACAAATTTGATCAAAGTAAGGGAAGAATGATGATGTATGAGTAGTAAACAATGCGTGTAAAATGTCTGCTATTTTGCTTAGAGTATATACATCTTCGCTATCTTCATCAGCAAGCTGTTCTTCAACAACCTATAATGTGAATATAAACTTCAAGCTATTGACATCAACAGTTAAATTTTATATTAAATCTTTATACAAAGCCTTACTTCATCGTAATCTTCATCTTTACGTTTCTCCAATCTAGCTACTGCTCTTTCAAAATGTTTATTAAGTAATTTATCTAATATACGTAACAATTCAGCCATGGGTTGTGCTCCTAAACAACCGGCACCGAGGGTTTCGATACATTTAGCCAACGAATATAATATTTCCAGCAGAACTTCGGGTTCAGGTTCTGTATCAATAGCTTTCAAGAGGTCGGGACAGATATACGCCCACATTCCTTCAAGATATTGTGGACCTGTAATTTAGTTATTACTCGTAGTTATAATACAAAGAAAATATCAATGAATTAAATGCGAGCAATTAATTATTTTGGACAATTATTAATTAACCTTTTATTTTTGCGCAATCTAGAAGATATGGTAAACTTGCAGCAGCTGCTGTTCGAACACCATCATGAAAATAAAATTTCAACATAGGAACCATTAGCCGTACTACTTCTTCTGCATAATCTGCGAAACCTTCCTTTAATTCACGTGCATAGCAAACTAACATTTCGCAGGCGGAGGCTTTGTCTTCTAAGCCAGCAGTTTTAATTCCGAAGTTTTGTTGTTCACCAAGAGAGATGAATTCCCAATCAACATCTTCTAGACCTTCCATATCTTCGTTATCTAGTACAGCTACTTCAGGTTTCATAGCTGCTGTACGTAAAACTGGACCCATTACCAATGGTAAATATTGCTCAAATTGTTTACCTAAAGAAATTAATTTTTACCATTTAAATATATCTTAACATACTAAGATCAACATTTTACCAGTTCAGATAGAAGTTTAGTAAAATATAAAAGCTTAAACTTCATACCAAGAATTTTGCAAATTCGAGCCCACGCAGATATTAGATAACTAGTTTGTGGATCATCATCTGGAAGATCTCCTTCTGAGTGTGTTTTTAATAACATATCCATAACTTCACTTGCGTCTGCAATAAACTATAGAACCATAAAAGGTTTGGTTATATAACAATGTTATAAAAAAGTAACATTAAAATATTTTATTATAATTTCTCAATGTATTTAATATTATATCATATTTATTATACCTTTTCAGGTCCTACTGCAAGTCCTATAAGACTCACACATTCAATTGTTTTACCACGTAGCATTTTATGTTCTTGTTGATTAGCATTTTGAATAATGTATTTTAGACATGGCATTAATCTATCATAATATGTTACAAACTGTTCTTCACATGTATCAGCAACAGATGCTATAGTTGTAACTACCTATAAGGAAAATAATAATAGTTTACAATTGTACATGTACTATTCTAATTTGACTATATGTAATCAATATGCTTACTTGTTCAAGGACAAGTTTAGTGCCTTTCTCAACTAACTCTTGAAATTTAGCAGTAAGAATAGACTCCAATTTAGCCATAATAGCATCCAAGTATGGTATTAATATATTTTTTGGGCAATCTTCACTGAAGTTTACGAGGGCTGCACCGGCATGAGCCTGAACTCTTGGATTCGCATTATCATCCAACACCATTAATAATCCAGGAATGACTTTGTCATGAAATTTTTTTTCGAATATAGGTGCAAAATCAGTTGACATTTGACCTACTGCATTACAAGCTGCGTATCTTACACGAGGATGCTAGAAAAAGTATGTAATCAATAAACAAGAAAGGGTAATCTCGTGCAATAGATAAACATGATGTATACGTATTACATATGGAGTGTGTGTTCCATGACTATGGTTATTTAATAATAAATAACCAACTCTCTCACGAGAACTTCGAAGGAAGTGTTTTAATAAACATACTGTCAGAACGACGATGTATAAATAACAAATCCTTCGTTGTACTCTACCATGAACGTAACGCTATTATATTTACGTCCTAAATATAACTGCTGACTCGATTCATGGCGTTTAAAAAGGATTTCATTATAATCAAACTTACAGGATCTTGTAAATATTGTATAACTCCATCCATGATCTGAGGTAATATTACTTCCATTTGTTTATGACAACCTTCACCAACAGCTGATATTGCCATAAGAGCAGCATGCCTACGAAATAAATTTTTGGTAACATTTATTACTATAATTTCATAAGCTATACTTAGTAGATTTTCGAAAATATAAATGTTTGTTCCATGTTCATGACAGTAATATTGAAACATTACTATCAACTCTGTTATTTAAGAACACCCATCGAGAATCTCGAACTTCATATATCAAAACGATAGATAAAATTGAGAATAATCCCGATGATTACTCTATCACAGATGTAACGCAATCATATACACGAAGTACACAATTGCTGACTATTCTGTGATAATTACAAGTATTGAAATTAAATCAAAATATTTTGAAGATATTTACCTGTACTTCCAGTCACTGTTATTTAACATTGATGGAATATTCTGTACAATTTGTGGTAACATAGTTTTACCACCTAAACCACATGCTAATCTGTCTAATGCACTTTCAGCAACGACATTATTACTGTCATTGTCATCATCAACAATTTCATCCGAAAAACTCCATTTTTCATCTTCTTGTATATCTGTCATCATTTTTAGCACCAGTGGTACTAGAGACGCAATATATTTTCCACCAACTTTACGTACCATTGCAGGAGCAGTTTCTGCAAGTGTAACTAATACTTCCAATGCTAATTGTCTCCATGAATCAATCATATCTTCATTTGAAAATATTTTCATACACATTTCCATTATAGTTTCTAATTGTAATCTCAAAAATTTGGGTGTTGATTCTGCTAAATCAATCAAAACTTTTAAAAGAGCATCATCTGTTTGTTTTTCTACCGATTGTGCAATTACTTGTACAATTGCTGGTAGTAGTTCTGAGAAATGATTCTGTATATTGTCTTCCTTATCATGAAGAACGATAAAGGCTCCAATTGCTCTTACTGCTTGAAATCTGACCTATAGTAAATATCATTGTAGTTATTATACCATTGAAATAAAACTTATGAAATAAAAGATATTGTGATTGTATGTAATAACATATGAATTAATAAAACATAATATAGATGATACAGAGTAAACAAAATTTCAGTTAATTTTTGTATGCCCCGTATCTGTCTGTAAATTATAACTTCACAAGTTACAGTCATCAGAAGGCAATCTTCTTATAGGAAGAAACTATGACGAGGAACTTAGCTGTTTGCATCCCGCGTATCATTCTTCCATATAAAATGTTGAAAATATAAAATGAATTTACATCTATATGCAGAAAAACAAATATGTTTTACATTACCTCATAATTTGCAGAGTCCATGATAGATTGCTGCAACATTTGTTTAATAAGATCAAGGTAATTTGCTTGTTGATTTCCAAATACACCAGGGACGGATCTATATATTTAAAATATGTATGATTTATATTATACACATTATAATCTAAAATGGCATTATTTTTAGAGTACAAATACGATAAGCTTACGTGAACATTCGAAGAGCATTTTCTTTCAATGCTGGTACAGGACTATTTGCACATTGGAATAGGAACTGCAGAAATTCTGGCCACTGATTGTTACCATCTTCGTCAATTAAATTACGTGCAACTTCAGCTGCAACTTCGCAAACTTTACGCCGAATAGTCTCCGTCTGTTCACTTTGAACAGATAATAAAATTTGCTCTCTTAATTGAGCTTGTGCTTCTGGTGGAATCTAGGCAAAAATATATTTATATAATAATTGTATTACCACAAGTACACAAAGATGCTGATGTTATATATATTATGAAAAATAAATTGTATACTATATGACATGTGTGTAGCTACTTATTATTTCTGACGTTTATTATAATAATAAGTTTAAAGTTAATATTACAAATTGCCTGTTATTTGATGATTTAAATTTAATCTATGTACTAGCAATGGAAATATTTTATGCAAATCAATGTATATTTTGTGTTTCTAATGAAATTAGCTGCAATTTTGATAAGCTGTTGGAACATTTATTCAAACAAACATAGATTAAACCTGAAAGACATAAATAGAAATTTCAATATCTTACGTTAGGAGAACTAGAACTTAAAAGTTATAAACCTGAAAGTTATAAGATATTTTAAGGCTGTATTGTTTTATTTAAACTATATTTTTCAAGTTTTATATACATGTAGTAAGCATTTAAAAATTATTTTATTAGGAACTTTTAACACATTCTGTTTAGTACTTGTTAAATGCTCCAATATATATATATATATATATATATATATATATTATATTTTATACAAATAATATCAATTTAATAAATGAAATAGGTTTATAGTTCATGACATACAATAGGTTACTTTATCATTGGCAGTAGTTGCTGGCATAAACTACAGAAAGTATTATATGATTAGAAATTATTTTAGTCAACAATTTGCTATATGTGATAGTAGTAAGAGTAGAACAACATCTCACATATTCATATAAAAATGTAAAAAATGTATTCCAAATAAAAATTTCGTTTTAAATGTAACAAGCCTTCTTTCATTTTCACAAAAAATAAATATTCTATTTAAAATAAATACAATAAAGGTATAATTACTTTAGGATAAAAATCCATAAATTCAGAAGAAAATAGTCGACGCAACAAGACGGCAGCCATAGCACGCATTTCTTCTGTAAGGGTGGCATTGCACAAGGAGCTTAAAAGAAATGTCACCTTACTATCCACTGGGAGGTTGTTGTATGCCTCCTAAAATATGAAATATATATACATATAGGTACGTATACACATTTATTACATAATCTAATTTGTCACAAATAGACTTTTCGGTTTTAAAAAGGAAAAGATAACTTATTATATTAATAAAATATTCATATGTTTAATAATTACTGCTGCATTTATAATTTAATGTTAATGAGAAATTACGGTAGTTATTTAGTGACCTATACTTTATACGTTAATAGTTAATAATAGTTAATAACCAAGAAAAAAACTTTAAAGAAAAAGAAGCACATGGTGCCTGATAATGACACGTTTTTTTAATGTTCTACTATATACACGTGTGCTAAATATACAATAAGAAAATTGGTAATATTATAATTTACTTTTAGTAACTATCATAAAATAGCTATAAATGCATGAAAGATTAAAAACATTCGTCTGAAAGAAGGCATTTTTTCATGATTCAAACAGGTCCAGAAATGCCGGAATCCCAGTAGAAAATGATCGCGTGTAGGCGGGAAAGTGAAATATAGAAATTATGAATCCTTCTAGGTAATTAAGCTATATATTACATGTTATTTAGTTTCAAATTAGACTGCTTTGTTTCCTAGTATTATAACAAAATTATATAAACACTGTGAAAAGTCGTAAAAAACTTCGGTTAAAACGTACATTCGTATCACGTTGAAAGTGACACGGACCTACGTAAAAGGTTCGAGGGGTGCATGCTACCGCGCGACACCATTTTGGATTTTATTAGGTTGTTCTAAACACTTGTCAGTATTCACTACAGTTACTAATCGTATCTACCACGCAGCTGTTTGCACTAATGCTACATAAAAGTATTTTATAATAAGATTCAAAATAAAACAGTGATTTAACAGCAATGACCATCGAACGGCATCCACATGCAGATTCTGACAACACGTTGGCAACGTGCTCGAGAAACGAAGTATCCCGTCTTCTAGTATTTACGTTTTTCGGCAAATTAATATACGTAAAATACGCGTATGAAAATTAGGAAGTATATACGCACCTCTGCTTGCTTTCTGGTATCATTATCCGTGCTAAGAAGTGTGTTTAAAAGCTGTTGAAACTGATCAAGGTCTGCCGCCATCGTTGCCGAACGAATGAAGTTACAGCGCTCACTCGTAAGAGTTGATCGTCAATTAATGTTACCAAACTAAATTACTAAAATATTCCCAAATGTTTGTTGCCAACTTCACCATTTTTTTCTACTTGAAGATACTGTGGCTAACTAGATTTTATGCCACTAGAATCAGTTTTTTTTAGAAAAGAATGGATTTCGATTGTTTGAAAATACGACTAAATTCTAAATCTAAAATATTTACAAAATCAGAATATTTACAAAATTTCTATGTAAAACATTAAATAACATTTTACATTGTACATTATTTACATTGGATATCCTAACGATTGAAATGTGATGTACAAATTAAGATATTGTACAATTAAGTTATTCTGTCCAATAGATGTTTTCGTTAAAAATGAAAAGGATAAAAGTCAAGTAAGTTAAGAAAAGAAATATACTCTTATAACAAAATTAAAAAAAAAAAAAAAAATAAATACGGAACTAAAATGTTGCAATACGTATAAGGTTCATTAAGATGAATTTATTTTTGTTTTTATTTTTTTTTCCAATAACTTATGTGATAAAACCTTTTTTTTTTTTAGAAAACAGGTCATACAATTTTAGATACGAGATAATTAGTAAATGCTTACTCATATCTACTTTCGTGTAATAACGAAACTGTTTGCAAATTTTGCAAACATTTATACAATTAGGTCGATTTAAGAGGAGAGAAAAATGACGTGAAAGTAAGAACAAGTTTAATATTTTGTATAATGTGCAACAGATCAGATTTTGTGAAAGACATTCGACAAGAAATGTATTTCTTAACAAATTATTAGCATCTATCGTGTTATATATCTTTTGTATACGTTTTTAGAGGAAGTACATCGTTCATAAAATTATCACAGCTACATTTTCATTCTATATTTTAAGTTTTATGTTAATTTATGTTAATTTATGTTATTAATATAAAGAATTGAAAATTATTATATTACAAATGTTGCAGTGCGAATGTTCTCGTTAATTATGATCGCTTTAATTATGATCGGTATTTATTTCTAAACATTTCAAGTAGTAATTTAAACTACGAAGAAAAATAAGAAAAGTGTGTGCGAGCCAATATTTTTTCCACCTAAAACATATATTTAATCGTTTTATTGTAAGTCAACGCGAACTTTGGTTTCTGGAAAGTTGATTAAAGTCAGATTAAATCAGTTTGATGATTATATACAGCTAACACTTATTATTCAGCTGTTATAGTTCAATAGTTCATGGTTGCAGAAACGTAATGTCATCAAAAAATAGTGAAAGAGAAAAAATAACAGAAGAACAATGAGAAATAAATAGATATGAAAATTAACATTCTTTATGAAAATAGTAGGGACGGGAAACGTGAATCAACGTTTTCCATTTTGTAAACAATATATTTGAAAAAGCTAATCGGGAATATTATGGTGAAATATATTTCACGGCGTACCGTCCGCAACCTGTTAATATAACGATAAATATAATCATGTGAAATAACTTTTAAACAACTTAAATATTCTGTATGATTGCATTTTTTAAATTGCAGAAAGAATAATGATGGGATCAACATTACGTAAATACCGTTCTAATATTGATATTATTCATAATTCATTCATTCAATAATTTAAATATCACAATCGTACTATATATTAATATAGTATAAATTTTAGCTACTACAGTAAAAATCACAACTGCTACAAATAGGAAATGTTTTCATTCCAAATATAATCACGAGATATTTTAATTATTTTTTAGTATTTATATACATATACATTATATACATATACATAAATATATATGATTATATATAACAGTAGATCAGATCACATAATCACGGTACTGCATGTTTTTCGGAAATGTTTCTTTCAAACTCTTCATTTAAAATGTCGGCACAAAATACGTACGTAATCGGGATACTTAATTTATGATATGCACATTGTAATACTATACATAGCTGTAATTGTTCGGTTTCTTGAAATATATGATTTATTATCATTTTATGGTATTAGAATTGTAAATCACGGTCTATAAAAGATCTGTGAAATTGCTTTATCACTGCATAATCTTTCCACGCGTCGGATCCTCGTATATCGTGGCCGAAAGTAGCTCAATTATTTCGTCTATTTATTAGTAATTACTGTTATGCAATTCAACTATATCAGAGGTTGAATAAGCAAATTTACATAATTCAGTGAGCGTGACCATATATCATCTTGAAAAAAGCCGAAGTAATAAAATTGGGAAGAAAAATGATTAAACAAGAAGGAAATCGACAAGTGAGCGAGGAAAAGAAAAATTGCGGAAGTCAGATACGGAAATTTTATGCTGGCAAACAGATACTGCTTACCGGATGCACTGGTTACCTTGGCACCATCATTTTGGAAAAAATCCTGCGCACATGTACTGAAATCAGTAAAATGTACGTTATGGTTCGAAAGAAAAAGAACATGGGAGTTAAAGAACGATTGGAAAAATGCTTTGCAAATAATGTAAGTAAAGCCAGTGAGATACAATATGAAAGAACTACATGACACTAGAAGCCGATAATAATATCGAAGATAATCATTTAACATTTGTAAAAACATTCATTAAAACTACCTGCCTTTCGAGCTGAGGTCCAAAAGGTAACAACTGTTACAAAGAAATTATTTAGTGTTAATAGGTGTACTGATTGAAATGAATAAAACAGACGAAAATACAATTGACGAAATACAGGGTCTAGCATAACTTCTACGTGCATGACATTATTCAAAACAATTATAAATAAATCAGCTATATAATTTTGCAATTACAAAATAATTCACATATGCTCGTACTATTTACAGGTATTTGATACATTACGTGAATCAAATCCGAATTTTATGGAAAAAGTCGAGCTGATCTATGGTGATCTACAGGAAAGCGACTTAGGTTTATCGGCAGAAGATCGTCGGCGTTTGCTGGAGAACGTGAATATAATAATTCACAACGCATCGGACGTGCATTTTGACGCAAAACCGTCCTATATTCTCCGAATAAACGTGATTGGCACGCAAAAGCTATTGGAACTAGCGACGGAGTGCTCTCGCTTGGAGATATTCGCTTACGTTTCGACCGCATATTCTAATCCTAATAATATTACAGTGGAAGAAAAATTTTACTCTCCTCCGGCTGATATGAAGCTGATCAAAGACGTGATAAAAGTCGATGAAGAAACCAAAACTGGACTTTCAGAGGCATCAATACGCGATATCGCAGGAAGCTGGATAAATTTATATCCCTTTAGCAAAGCCACCGCTGAAGATCTAGTCAAGACTTTTGGCATAAGAGAGTCGCTTCCTTGTATAGTGTACAGACCTAGCATCAGTATGTCAATTGCTTTATAGTATTTACACTCCTGCTTAAAAATATCCCAGAGATTGGAAATATTTACATTACTTATTATTATATTATTTATATCTTCAATAGTCTTGGGTACGCTCAATGAACCAATCGTAGGATGGATCGGAAATAGAAATGGTCCAGTACTTCTGGCAAGGGCAGTAAGAGCGGGTTTCATTAATGTGCTTGAGTATGATAGACATGATTGTTCTCTGGATCTAATTCCGGTTGATATGACGGCTAATAGCCTTTTGGCAGCGATATGGGACTACGCCATAAATAGGTATTTTATACTATTAAAATGACCCAAAAGATCGATAAGTAAACAGTATTTTTTCATTTCTACATAATGAAACACTTAAGATGAAAATGAATATTTCTATTAACCTCTTTTTCTTTTAAAGGGAATCGTCTGAACCACGAGTGTATAATTATGCATGTAGCGATTGGAATCCTGTTAAGAACAGTATGCTGGTAGAAACTGTACTGGCAAATGCACACAAATATCCATCGTCTGAAATGATCCGCTATCCGTTCCTGATATTTATTAAAAATTTTTATATTTTCGCTCTTCTCTTTACATTACTTAATGTTATTCCTGGTTTACTTGCTGACGCGTACCTCGTATTACGATGGAAGAAGCCAGTGTAAGTCCTAACTTCAAATTCCAGTTTCTACTTTTTGGTGAGGACATCTTCCATGTTCGATCATGGTATACTTAATTAGATTATCTGTACACTTGTCCGTTTAAGGTAATACTATTAGGTGGTCCGAAAAGATTCTTTCGTTTTATAAGGAAATAATGGATGCACAACATTTTCCGTTTTATATTATTTTATCGAATTACGTATAATCCGTTTTGTTCTATCAAAATAAAGATCACAACGTTCGACTGATTAGATTTCATGTTTGTATAAAGATGTATCGTTGTAAAAGACGTGTCTGTAAAAGAAAGACACTTTTCGGACAACCTAATATTATCCTAAAATGATATTACTACTACTACTGCTACTAATAATTAATAGTAATACATATTTCAAAATGGTATTTGTTTGCACGTAGGTTTATGAGGCTGATAAATAAGGTAATTATAAATTACACAGACGTAAAAAAATTCCTAATACCTGATCGACTTGTAAAAACAGATAATACGAAGAAGATTTTAGAACGTATGAGTGCGACCGATTTAAAAGAATTCTGTTTTGATTTATCAACAATAAACTGGAATAGTTGTATAAATCAGAATTGCCTCACGTTACGAAAACTACAGAATGAACCACTACAGCCGGAGCCGGCGACAATGAAGAAATATCGATATTTGATGATATTACATTACGTCGTTGTTAGTTTAGCTGTACTCGTTTTCTTCTACTTTCTCTACTCGATAACATGTAACATTTTCTCATTCATAGGCTAATAAATACAACACGAGACTTTTGTTAAACGTGTCTGTCTTCTTACTTGTACTTTTACGTATTTTTCGTATTTGTCATGTGCTAAAGTATCATCTCACGCTATTTCATTGTATTATCGTGAAATAATAATGTTAGATATCTCATACAGTTATAAAATATGGCTTAAATTACTCGTCTTTAAAACGGGCGGAAATGGTGGAATCTTTGAAAACTGCTGGATAGTAGGGGATTTTAAGGATTGTAAAATATAACACATAATTATATATAGAATAATACTCTTTATTGTTTTTGATAGTTTTTGTTGTTGTTGTCCATATCGTGCGTTATCCTCTTACTTCTCTTCAGGTTAATCGTTTTTTGCGCCGCAATTTGTTGTTTGCATTCTTTTTCCGTTGCTGCTGATTCATTGCTGCTCGATATTTTGGTAAAACGGTACGCGATACAACGACACAACTTTTTAAAACAAAATACGAGAAACGAACGAAGAAAAAAGAAAAGATACACAACGTGTCCAACCACTCGAGAACCGTGCAATTATTCGCATGGTGCACGCGCCGACCACTTACGACTAGAGTAATTGCGATTCATGCTTCTTTTCTCTTTCCATGACATTTTTCCTTTCCTTTTCCTTTGTTCTCATGCTAATTGGCAAGCACGCGTGCAAAGTAACGAATCGCGGACGCGGCTTCTATCAAGAATCCTGTTGTCCTTCGTCCTTGCGCTCCGTTTCCCACTAACCGCGTGAAACGTCCAACTATTGCCTCGCTTTCTCTCTTTTCTACTTTGCTTTTATTTTCCCTAAAGCGTGTATGTTTTCTTCTCGTGTTTCCGTTTATTTGACGTTACCTCAACTTTCCCCCCTTTTTTTAATTTCTCTCCCTCTTTTTCCACACTTGTTTTTCCTTTTTTCAATTTTAGACGCAGTCTTGCGACACGATACGAAAGACAGTTCGAGTGATCGGCGCACGTCTCGCAGATACACGATCGTGCATCTTAAAATTTGTCCTAGCTCTATTAAAGTGGCCGCACACGCGGCTCGTATGGCGAACGTACTCCCATCGGGATACATCGATTTCCAGGCGATTAACGGCGCTAGTTAATTTCCAGCAATCCTATCGTGTCGATACGACGACGAAGGAGCATTTTCGCCATGGAAAATCGCATCTGATACCGGAAAACGGCTTTACTGCATTTCCATCGTTTCATCTCTTTTTAAAATTTCCTACATTCTGTATTCGCCTTAGAATCGAACATCCCTCGGGAACGTGCATTCGCTTCACGCGCCCGGCGCCAATTCATCTTTTTCTTCATTTTTTTCTCTCTCTCTCTCTCTCTCTCTCACCCTCGCTCGCGCTCTCTCGCTCTCTCTCTCTCTCTCTCTCTCTCGCTCGTTCGCTCGCTCGTTCTCTCATCTCATCTTATCCTTCTTTTATCTTTTAATTAATTAACTCTGTCTTTCTCTGTAACCGTCTTCTCCGCGCTACTATTTACAATGTACAATGTTGTGTGTTCTTTCCTCGTGTCCTAGGTTTGCGGTCACGGCGGGACTCTCGTAAAGTCTCGGAGATCCGTTAGAGATCTAGCCCTGGCTAGCCGTCACCCGTCCTCGTTTCTGCTTCTTTTCCCTCTGTCGCCCTCTTTTTTCCTTTTTTTTTTTCGTTTTTTCCTCGACTATCTTTTTGCTTTTCACACGCTGGCCGCGGCGTCGTACAGCCTCGTTCGTTCGCGTTTCGTCCGAAAGAAAGGAGGAGACCGTTCTCTTTTCGCGTTCGGTTAAGGCGTTCGGTAGAAACGATCGATCATTAATAGTATCAATAATATTAATAGTATTAACGCTAATGATAATAATAATAATAATAATAGTAATAGTAGTAATAATAAGAATAAGAATAATAAGAATAAGAATAAGAATAATGATAATGATAATAGTAATCGCACAAAAAAGAAAAAACAAGAAGAGAAATAGGAGGATTCGAGGACGTTGCGTTCGCAAGGCGGCCCACACGAGAACGCTGCTGTCGCTGCACTGCATTTTTACTCGTTCGTTCTAATCGTGTAGATTGCTCTTTTAATTAATTCTTCGTTAGATATCGTGGTAATAGGAACTTAAATCGTACATCTTCGCGACAGCCCAATTCCATTAACTCTTCGTAGGACAATATAAAATTTACATTTATTAATATTTAAAATAATAATAATAATAATATTAATAATATTAATAATAATAATAATAATAATAATAATAATAATAATGACGATATAACAAAAACGTATGTATTTCTCTTTTGTTTTCTTTTCCCTTTCATGCTAACAACGAACAGACGCACAGAAAACCCGATACTAAACGCTCTACAACCAGCCCACCGTGTATACATAAATAAATTCGGCGCAGAGAACGATGCAGCTTCTCTGTCTCGTAAGGAGCGAAGAAACGCAACATTGCCGGCTCAACTATCGGCTCTGCATTCTTGTCCGTATCTAGCTGTCGTTATAAACGTTACGCGCGACTGATCACACTTAAACGCGACGAGTGACGAGAAACGGAAAGGGAAAGATCGACGGACAATGAGAGAAGAAAGAATTCGCGGTGACATGCGTACGACGATCGAACGCGATTATCTACATTGGATGGATACACACGTGAAAACAATCTGGAAGAGCATGTATCGTATGGGGAAAATACGGATGACAAGAACGGAGTGGTGGTGTGTTTTTTCGCGTGTGCGTGTGTGTGTGTGTGTGTGGTTAGAAAAAGAGAACGAGATGTCTGGCGGGATATGCGTCTTACGAGCAGAAATGAATTTGAACAGGAAATCGTTGCGTGGGCCAGCCGCGAATCACAGCAACATCATCCGAACACGACAACGAGATTGCGCGAGTCCCCGTCACCGCTTTTGTATATCATTTACCACGGTAAATATACATAATAATCTTATATATATACTTCTTATTTATATATAATATATAATAATATCTTATATGTGTATATTTTTCTTCACATTATACCTATTATATCATCTTTTATTTCCGCTTAAACGTACTTCTGCGCGTGTACTATTTATACTATTTACAACTTTTCATCTTTCATCCTCCTTTTCTTCCACGTCTTCTCCTTCTCGGTCGCCCGTTTCTTTTTACTTGCACCTCCCATCGGAAGAAGGTGTTCGTCGCACACCCATCTTACATCATCCATCTTTTTTTATCGTTTTTTTTTAAAACGTTTTAACATTAACACGCACGCCGGCGCACTCGTCGAAACATACGTGTATTTAGAACTCGTATCGTCGTTCTCTCGCACGGTCACGTTTTTTCCTTTTTTCCTAAGCTGCGTCACGTGATCCACGACTTGAAAAAAAAAAAAAGAAAAAAGGAGAGAGAAGAGAAACGGAAAGGAAAAGAAAAACTCACGTCCTCTTTCGCTCTTCAACACGCTCGCCATTCTCAAACGCCGAACTCGCAGTCACTCCTTCGGTACCGAGTCTTCGTTACGTGTACATGTACTGTGTGTGTTATCGCGTGTAACTTAATGTTGCGTTCGAACGCAGCGATGCTCCGTGTAAAAAATACGAAATTATTTTGTCGCTTCCCGAGTTCCTTTTTTTTTTTTTTTTTTTCTTTTTTACTTCTTTAACTCTCGAGAAGCGAGTCTAGTGTCGCGTAACGCGGTGCTTGGCATTCCGTTAGACGATCAACTCGATCGAACCTGATACAAAATGTTGCGATCGAGAGGCATGAGTATTTTGTTCGCGTACGCGTAACCAGTGCGCGGTTCTCTTCTTCGTATTAACGAAATTCGATACGTCAGTCAACGCCCGTTTCTCACATCTATCCGGTAGATTGGCTGGAATTTTGTTTTATCGGCGAGTACAGCGTGTATCGAAAGTGAAATTGTAAGGCGTCCTCCTCGTCACGGAACACCAAGCCGATGAGGTAGCGCTTGCGATCGCGAAACACGGAAAGGCATGTTATGTATTTGGAAAGATGTATCAACGCGATGGACGAATTTCTCGTGTACGTACGTCACATGTACGTTCACGCCAGTTCCGATTGCTACATCATGCAAGAAAACAACACCGACCATCTCCCTGAAAACGCTCCGCCGCACATACGCATCGAGCGCAATCTCGCGCAACGTGCGCTTTATCTGTGTGTGCATCTGTTTGTGTATGCCCGTGTGTCTGTGTATCATGTACATATGTGTTTCTCGCGTTTTAACACCTTACGCGCGGTCGTAGATAGGATGGTAGAACTCGAGCGATTCGTAATCCTAAGAGACGCAACAAGCTATGAGAACACATCTCTTCCTCCTTTACATCTACTGACCGACGTTTGATCGCAAAATGTTACTTTCTATCGCTCTTCGTCGTAAATTAAACGTCGCAGTCTTTATTCAACTTTTTGGTTCTAACGACTTTCCTTTCATTCATGTACAATTTTTCCTTTTTTTTTTTTCTATTACGAACGATATTCGTTTTTCCCATAATATTTACAATGCGATCACAGTATAAACAGTTGTGAATGTACAAAACGTTCGATCAAACATCGCCGTGTATGATGATCAGGAAGAACGATGTTCTCATTGGCCGTCTTGAAGAAAGTTTGCGAACCGCTCGAGATCGATGCGCGAGTACACGTTCTTCTCCTAGATTCTCCGCGCCGTTGAAGTAATATTGCTCGTTGTTTTCTTTGTAGGAAATAAGCGAGGAACGAATGAACGAAACGGATAGAGGCGAGGCGATTAGCGTAGCGGAAAGCAACGCGGGATAACGGCGTCGAATCGAGTACAAAAAGGGGTCGATGAAACGCGCGAGAGCCAGAAAAAGATTCGAAATTGGTAATAAGATGATCGAGAATGATGGAGAACGAAAGAAAGAAACGATTATCGGAACAGGAACGAAAAACTGAAAACTGCCGAGAGTTGACGGTTCGTATTAATCATTATTACACTTAGCACGTAGTGTTGTACCTCTATATACATCCAAGTATCTAGCGTATCTCGTGTATAAACGTGTACATTTGTGTCGTACAGAAGTGTGGCGCGTGTATGTATGAGTTTGCTGTAACGGTATGTGTCACGTGTAAGTGTATACATTATCGTCGGCTTAACACTCGATTAATTACAGTATAAATGAATTCGTGTGGCGAAACGTTGCCGGCTAGAGCTTCCTTTTCTTCGTTACTTGAATCTTCTTCCGTCTTCTTCCTTTCTTTGTCCGCCGCTATCTCGCAAGGTAAATCAGTCGATTTATAAATTACTTTTTCTTATATTCGCTTTGTCGCTTGTTCATAGATTTGCTTTACACAACGCTTATCTTCGATTTAAGTATAGCTGCTCTGCTGGATTTCAGTTAGTGGACGTTGAGGACGAGATCGCGCGCGGATCGCCGTTCCTCTTCGCGAAGTGCGTATCGTCGAGTTTTATTTTATTTTATTTTACTCTTTTCTTTCGTTTTCTTTCTATCTTTTTTCGCCTCCTCGCTTAATAATCCCACCGTTCCACACCGTTCCAAATGAATCATTGGTCGCCTTCGTTCACTGCTCGTCGGCCACTCTCTATTTTACAATAGTATTATAGTACATAATTATTAACGAGAGATCAGTGGCGCGCAGTGGCCTCCGCGCGACGACACGAAGGGACCGAACATTTATCCCGATCTCTAAAATGCAGGTACATTTGTTAGCATCGTGCGCCAGAACACAGTTACGCGTCTCCATCCAACGTATTTTCATCGGGCGCTTGTACATCCTCCAAGGTGCCCGAACCGAGAAGCCATATAACTCGTACGAAGAATCCTGATGAAAATACGTTGGATCACGGTGTGTCCTGTTCACGACGTCAGGACGTATCTAGACTTCTTAACGAAGACTGCAGGCGATCCGTGCGAACTTACGCACATGTGTCTCTGTGTGTACAGAATTAAGCACCAGGGTGTGATCGTCCTAGCACCATATCGACTTTTCCGTGTACGAACCTGTATATCTCTCTTTCTCTCTCTCTCTCGCTCGCTCGCTCTCTCTCTCTCTCTCTCTCTCTCTCCTGATGTACATATATAGTATCTATGTACGTGTATATGAGCGTATACGGCGTGTACATGTGGTGCGTGTACGTGTATCAGTGTACGATATAGGCCACGGCGGTTATGTCTTACGCGTGTAAGTGTATCGTTAGTGTGTCAGAGTGTATGACATTAATTTAATCGTCGGCTGGATAGTCTTTCTAATCCAAAGAGAAAACATCGATCGATGATGATGGACACTCCCCATTTCGATTGGCTGTCGCGAACGACGCCGGACGTCGCCGAAGAGTTCTCAACGTCAGCCGGCTAGGCGAGCGATATACGCATATCACGCTGTGCCGATGTTACCAAAAACAAGAGAAACAAAAATAGCGAGAGTTAATACGGTAGAAAGAAGAGAAGGACACTTTTCTATCGAATGTAACAATTAGATTATATTCTGTGTGCATACGTAGGTCTCTGTCGGGGTTTTGTGCCGCTTTATCGTCGTTGTTTTAAGGAGCCAAAGAGAAGGTTACCACCGATCCTCTGTACTTGTCCTATCGCCGGCCCGGGGGCGTGAACATTGAAAGCTCCGAGACTTTTCCAACTCTTTCTCTCTACCTCTCTTTTCCCTGTCGCTCTCTCACTCGCTTTCTTTCGCTCTCTCACTATTCTCTTTCTTTCTTTTTTTCTGTTTTACTCTCTCACGCTATTCTCGCTCTTTCGTGTCTGACGTGCCGCCGGTGACGACATTTCGAGCGACTCGGGAACTGATATGCGCCGCTGAATTCGCAGGTGCAGCTGCAAAAACAGATCGTTTCGATATAGTATAGCCAAGCTCGTTTCGAGGTGGTTGTTGATGACCGAAGGAGAGCACCCGACCTCGCGTTGTTCCATCGTATGAAAACTCGAATTTTTCCAATGTAATTCGTACATTCAAACGCTTATATAAAGTATACAACTTTTGAGGTAAACAGTTTCATAAAACAGTTTCGATTAATTCGAATGATTTAAAATGAAAATCATTCCAAGCAACCTGATAAGGTATAAAACGAATCGAATCGTAGTGGACAATTGGAACAACGCGAGATCAAGTTTACTCGTCGGTTTATAAATTGTAATCACCTCTGGTTGCTTCACATTTGAAGCACTCCCGATGGGCCATGAATTCCGTGGCGGCTGCACCTGCGAACACAGGGTAACGCGACGCGTACCCTTTCTCTCTTTATTTATCTCTATCTTTCTCTCTCTCTCTCTCTTTCTCTCTTCCCTACAATCAGTAGACCACCCATGCTGGTTATCGGTATGCTACAAGTAGAATGTAACCGAGATAATCGATCGGTGCGTAATTGACACGAACGGTAATAAATAAGAAAAAGAAGACCTCCTGGAGAATCGCCGACCAGGCGTCGCACATATCGGAGAGCCGGGCGAGTTACCTCGTTTCTGCGATTTGTGGTTCTTTGCGAGTTTGTTGCCGCGCTTGTTTTTTTTTCTCTTTTTGTTTTTATTTACTCTGCGGCATCAGCGGGTAAAAATCGATGAGGTGACTCATCGATGTCAAAATCGGGGGCTATGATCCAACGCACATTAACGATTCGTGCGTACTACTGCTACTGCCAGTGCTGACGCAGGCGTTTCCGACATTGCTACTAGCGCAGCTGCCGCTAGTTGGAGCCAGATGTTGCTGCTGCTGCTGCTGTTGATGATGATGATGCTGTTGATGCTGATGATGCTGCTGTTCCTGTGCCGTCGTACTTCTAAGGATATCGTCCGCGGACAGGGGCGTCAGCTTCCATCCAGGCATGAAGTCTAAATCTAGGTCTGGGCCGATATCGACATCCAGTAACTCGTTGTTGTTCAATGGATCCAGCGGCGATTGACTCGAGAGAGACAGCACGCTGCCCCAATTGATGGAACGGCTGTCGTCGCTATCACCGATGCCGGAATCGACGTCTGTCTCGTTCGAAGACGTTGGTGGCATCGGGAACGGTGTTAACCTGCCCTGCTCAGGAGGTTGAAGTTGAGCAATCGGTGCCGGTATAACCGGCTCCATGGGCGGCGGACTTCTGTCCCTCTCCATCTCGCGTTCTAGATGCCTCAGTGTATTGCAGATGAGAACCGATCGATGAAGGCTCGGATCCGGAAATTGGCGATACCTCGCCAGCTTGCACATCGAAATATTTAAAACGGCTAGTCGCCTTTGTCTGTAACACGCTCTACCACGTCGACACCAGCTTGACCTCGAACCTTCGCAGCACCTCTCGTTCGCTCGATAACTAGAACCAAGCTCCAAATAACTCTTTCCATTTTCTTCTCGCCGTATCGTTGGCGGCTCGTAATGATGAGGTGCGCCCCACTGCGGCTGAGGCCTCGACAGTTGGCTGTAACCGTTGTTACCGACCGGGCTGCTAGGTCCGCGCTGATGATGATAGTAGTGCTGCGGATGATGGTGCAGGTGCGCCACCGTAGACGGCGGTGGCGCTGACGTTGGCGTCGACGACTGCGGCTGTTGCTGCTGCTGTTGCTGTGCCGCCTGATGTTGCTGCTGTTGCTGCTGACTTGCCGATGTCGGCTGACAAGGATTTGTCTGCAGGCAGGGCGAACTCACTTCCATATCGTAATAAGAAGCCGGCGTTTGACTCAGCGGGGGCGTGTAACTATCCTCCATCGCCCACCAGCTACCCTCCACCCGGCCTAACTTCGATGGGCTCTCGCCCATATCCATGTCGAACTCCATGCAGCCCACACCTCCCTCCAGTTTACGTTTTCCTGCCGTGGCCTGCAGACCCATCATTGCACAACTCTAAAAATAGATAAGTTATGTGACATTAGTCTCTCTGTATAAATTCGTTTTTATATACTTCAAAATAATATAATATATTTTCATACGTCTCGCTTTTCTAGCAGTTCAATATTTATTAGAACGTAAGCATTGTAAAATTATACAGGCAAAGACAAGAAACGATTATATTTTGTTCGTTTATCAGAAGAAATATGAAATTAGATAGAGATAATTCAACAAGAATTGAATTTTTTGTTATATGGGAAACAAAAATAGGACTTCGAAGTTTTTACGAACGGGGAAAAGTTTGAATAGGCTAGGGATTTTCCCTCCATAACAACTTAGTGACATGATCGCGAAAGACCTTGCTCAGTCTCGATACTCGGTTACAAATAAGAGTGTAGGCAAAACGACATGACTGCATGACTCAGAGGGTCGGCTCGCTGACAGACGTTGGAGAATGACGTCAGACATCTCCCTACCCTAGCCTGGAAGAAGTCATCGTTGGAATGGATGATCGAGTGGGTATGGAAGAGAAGGGGGCCACAAATGGCGAAGGGGACAGGGGAGTGTTGTTACTCATGGGTTCAATCAGCAAGCATGCGGGCCCCTTGTGAAATACTCCTCTTCATTTTATCTTTCCCTCCGTCTTTGTTTTCCTTTTCCTTCGTTTCATATCCGTTCAAAGGTACATATATAGTAACATTAAATTTATCAAAGCGAAATTATTTTCAATTTTGAGGTTGATTAGTGATATTCCTATATCTCTAATATCAAGTCTTACGCGTAATATTACTATATTTCTACTGTATTATAAAAATTAAATATTTTCTATTACTTTCTTTTATATGAAAATAAAATATGTATATACATAGAGCTTACACAAATACAAATAAACATCTTGTGTGTGATCCACAGTGATACCAACTATGAGAAACTTGATCGACCCATGCGACGAAACCCCAAACAAAATGATAAAGCACGTAGCATCGATGATTTATATCCGTGCACATCCGATTTAACGACTGCACGGGTGAAAGTAAGTATTTACTTACTTAATCGTCTCTCCCTCCCTCAACTTTTGCTTACTGAAGCAAGTCTACCAAAGGGGCAAAGAGAGCGACGAGAAAAACTCGAGAGATAAAAATCACGTGGATGTGGTTGAGAATCGCTGACAGCGCAGTTAGTTGAACGTATTGCCGTGGGATGTCACTAGCGACACGTTCGTCATTTTGTCGGATCCACGTGGTCTGCACATGACGTTTGATTTCAGAAAAAAAAAGCAAAAACAGAAATGGAGGGAATGGAAGTCACGAAGAGCTGACCTATGGGTAGGGGATGCTCGGTGGCGTGAACGTCATTTAACAGATAATCGATGCGTTATGTTGTTCGGCCAATACGACGAGCCGCGTGTGCAACTGGCAAGAACAACGGTGACAAAAGGAGGGGAAAAAAAGTTCCGAGGAAACGAGCAATGCCATCAGAGACGATACCACGCGCTCATGATATATATCCGTGGTTATGATAAAGTAAGTAATGCAATTCAACGTTTTCTTTAGTGAAACTTTCGATTAATAGTATAAAAAGAATGGAAATTTGGAATAATACGAAGAACTTAAATATATCTTTTTCGATTATGATGTTATCGGTACAAGAAATTAAATTACCTTTCATTAAAATAACTTCATCATCAAGAACCCTTGAGAAGAAGAAAGGCAGGCTTTCTTAGAAACGATTTATAGATTTCTAGAAGTAACTAGTTAGTACAGCGGCGGCAGCAACAGCAGCCAACGACTCAATCTCGACTCGACAGTGTACATCCGCCGCGGCGGCCTACTTGGAATACGACTCGCTCGCGAAGGTTCTCCTTCCAACAGGGTCGACCAGTCCCGGAGCTCTCCGAGAGACGATTCACGGAATCGCGGGGAAAACAATGACGGATTCGTATCCGCAAGCTTGATTTCGCCTTCCATCACGGTGAAAACGTGATTTTTCTCAGGAAAGTAATTCTCGCTTTGTCGATCAATGCTTTTTCCAATATCCTTATTTGTCACGCTAACAACCATATGTATTCTACGATATAATATTCAGAATACTTGTGCTATCGCTTTTTTTTCAAACACGGTAATTCATTTCATTGATAGAAGAGCGCAAAAAAAGAAAGATGACGAATTTCCAATCTGAATGTTTTATTTGCGAATTTCTACTTTATCAGCCGTGTTATTCAGGTCGCCAGTAGATTTTGTATCTTCTTAAGTTACGTTAGGCCGCATTAATTGAAACGTTTGAGATGAAGATTTCAGTGAACGCGCTCAAGAATTCGACCAACGTCCTTACAAACAATGTTTGCGAAACATGGTCCGGGCACTTGTTGAATCAAGACGGCCACCGGGTGGTTGCTGCGGGGAGTTACCGCGTAACGGATTAACTGTGTGTGGTAGAAATGCACGGCTCTTAACTGCCCATAAATCAAAGTCAAGAAGCATCCTCATCCCACTCTCTTTTCCTCTCACGAAATATTTAAGGGTTGCGGTTCGCGCGGCTCACTTTCGCAACTGAAGAATCTTTTGAGCCTCATCTGAGTTAGAGAATCGTGCTACTGATTTCCGAGGGTAAGTGCCGGGAAGTTACTTTCATTCGTTTTATATCTTTCTTTTGAAATTGTTACGATGCAACTATTTCAAATAATTCGATCGCGTCAATGAAAATTGCTTTGGATTGTAAAATATACCGAACGTGTTTGAAATGAATATATTTTTGTACTAAAATTTTATAAAATTACAAACACACTTCCCCGTCTTTTATTCGTATTCGAAACAGCTTTTTTACTTTTATTAAATAACGTTGAATTTTTTCACACGAATGCCATCTACCAGTGAATTCCGTAATTAACTCGCAGAAAGAAGTTATTTCGAGGTTAATCAGATAAACGTACGTTCAAAATAGCGTATATCTCCTAATATCATAACCTGTTATAATATTTTTATTATTAAGCGACTTATCAAGAAACGCGACAAATAAATTATCAAATTTGTCAAATTACGTTTAACTTGAGTAAAGAAAGGAAATAGTTTATCGAATTTTATAACAGTATCCCTCCGACTAGTTATCGTTAAATACGTGTCATTATATCAACAAATTACACAGAAAGTTTGATGACAGAGTTTCTATAAACAAATTTGCTCCAATTCCTGTTTTATCGTCAGGAATGTAGGTCAATGGAATAAACGTGAGAGAAGTACCAGAACTAGAAAAGATTCATGACGACTGTGCTCGCAATAAGATAATGTTCACTGCGTGAAGCCTATCTAGACTGGCTAAAGCATACGCATGAGAAGATTAATAAAGTCAGCTTTTGCGTCACTCTTTGTAAAATCAAGTGAAATTCCACTTGGTATGTAAAAAAGATTGGAAAAATGGAAATATGAATAATGGATAACATAAACAAAGGTAAAAATAATTCCTTTCAATAGAGGAAATAAAGAAATTTCTTTCGACATACGTATATACAGTAATTGACACGTGTCTGTAATTTGAATAACAGATTGACAAATACGTTTACTTTGAATGAGTTCTACTCCATTTGATTTCCTACGACCAGCGAGCAAGCACAGAATCAGAGAAGAATCAAAAGTAGAGGAGGTTTGTTGTGGATCCGGCTATGCCTGACGATGAGGTAATGTTTGCTACACGAGTCAAAGCTATCTAGTCAGCCAAAGAACGAACACACACGAAGCCCCGCTCAAGCCACTCGGAGAGCCCCGTAGATAAAACCAGTCAGTGTGTGGCGTCGTACATTCCTAAGTTATATGTGTGCGTGCTAGACATATACAAATACATTGGAACGATGATACTGTAAGATCGAATACTTGAATGCATTTTTGAATTCAAATGCTCCAGAATTTTCGGTACGATATTAGCTTTGCATATTTAGCGGTGGAAAATAGTCGATTGCTCTGCTTCTTTGGAGGTTAGGTCAATAACTCGATCGTACCAACAAGAAATGCAATAGACTCGGTAATCGTTTCGAAGGAGCGCGCGGAAAGAACGAAATACGATTGAATACATTAAAAGTTCAAATGTGGAAGGAGGAAGAAAAAAGGGAAGAGATAATGATACGAGCAAAGTCGAGGCGTAAAATAAGTTCGCAGTATATTATCTTTATGTTTTGTCGAAGGAGTATCGGTTTAAAAAATGATCGTCACGCGATGCATCGCAGAAGCATTGTAATTTTGCTTCGCCTCGTATTCGAAATTGCATAGTGGATAAATGTAATCGAGTGGCGTTGCTGCGAAATTTCTGCGCTGCTCGGCCATCAGAAGAACGACACATCGAGGCGACGTTGGTGCCGGCGGTCGGCAGTCATGACAACATGACGTCAACCGGCCGTGTGTTATTTTCGAAAGGGGACTCGAGCGACGCGACGCCTGCCGGCGAGATCGCCAACTACGAAAAACAGCTCGACAACGACGTCGCGCACCACGGTATCGGGCCAAGAAATAACAACGCGTACGATATAGCTTGCCGTGTTATGATTATCGAACGCAATTCCGTCGGGAATATTTAAATAAATGAGAAACCAGCGAGCGTACCCTTGGATAAAAGATTTTCGTTTTTCGTATAGAATTGACGAGTAGCTTTCACGTTTCTTCGACGAATAATATTATCGCCAGATATTGTCTACTCTTTATCCGTCCATTTATCAATGACGTGCTGTATTATTTATAGGTATGATATTCTGGATAATTTTCCACGATCAGTGCAGCCGAGCAAATTATTAAAATAATTTGAATTATATTAGAAATTACATTCTAACGATCTCAAACTGACACATTTACGGTACTGTACATTTATGAACAAATAATTCGTAGCTTGCACAGTATAAAATTATCTAATAGTATTTCAGCGATAAAAAGAAAGGGAAAGATCGTAATATATCTTCTCCGTGAGAATAAACTCTTCTCGGAATGACTTTGTTCGTCTCGGCCGAGTCATTCGTCGAATCTGACTGTACCAGAAAATTTTTCGAAATCGAGAATGTTCCTCGTTTCAGCCATGAATTATGCAATCGTCGAATTTCGTTTCGCGATATGGCGCAAGATCTTTGCCGAGCGGCGACGTTTCTTCGAATTCGACTTCGAGTTTCGCGCGTACGATCCTGGAAGCTGTCTGAGCGCTAGCTAGCTTTAACGGTGTAAAGTCCGCGGCAGATTAGCGGTACGCTATCTCGTCGAACGGATAAGATTGTCGGGGAGCAAGCCAGTTAGACTTAGGTTTCAAGGACTCGTAAATCGTGCTCATCGTCGTGAACTTTGAAAAACCTGAGATTGCGGGGCTTCCCGTTTCTGAAATTAGAAAATTTTCTTCTTTTTTAATTTGGTCTTCGAGATAGAATTTAGAGATGGTGAAGCGCGAGATTTTACTTGTCCGTTTTATCGACATGTAACAAAAATTTAAGAAATCTGATAGCTTTGAAACGGATTTAAATTTCTAGTACGTTTTACGTGTTGCATCCAGATTTGACTTTTATGTTTCGCTACGTGTATGCTGCATGCTAGTTTTATTTTTATATGCTCGTCTATGTACTTTGGATAGAATAGTATATTGAAACTATCTTAAAGTAGTCGGATGTTTTCAGGAAATAATCAACCATGGAAGAATTTAAATTCGGACTGAAGAAACAAATGTTATAAATCTTTGCCTTTACCTTTAAATAATAATAATTATAGAAAAAGACGACCTGATCGCTGCGTCATATATATTAATTAATGTAACAGAAATATAAAACGAAATGATCAGACAGAAGAAAAATGACGTGTCATTACTTTGACTTTAAATTGCTAATTATTATTGCGATATATTTTTACAATTATCATAATTGCAAGGAAATATCATTGAAAAATTGTCACATCATATTATTGATAGATATAAAGAGAGTGTAAAAAGGGACAATTATACAGAAGCGAGAGCGTTATGAATGCTGGAAAAAATATGTTATAAAATGCGATCGATATATTTTTACGCTATTCGCGCTATTCGTTAGGATTCGTCAAAGGATAATCGAGTCAAAGCTGCAATTCGAAAACGATGACGCATTTAAATAAGACGATGGAAAATCGATACCAGAGAACAGAAGACTGAAATTGTATAGTCGTTCGCGTGCCGGCCAACGAAAAACCGAAAGCCAGCGTATATCGCGACCAGACTAGAGCGAAACAGGCCACGGCAGAGGGTCAGTTTACGACCTTTAAATGAGAGAAAGAAATACGAGAAGCAGCGATCTAGAATCTACACGACGTTTATTGTAGATGGTCGAAAAGTACGATGAATAAGCGTTATCCTTCGCGAACATGATCGTACGTACATTTTATGCTTGGGGCCACGTGCCCGATTCATTGATAATGGAGAGGGTCGCACAAAGGGGGACAAAGGGTGAAAACTACCTTTGATGCATGTCTGCGCCGATAGATGACGATCTACTCGCTCATCTGTCCATCACCCTCTAAATGCAAATTTTGCTACAATTACCATTGAGCGTTGTACTTGAAGTAGCGCTATACTGTGTACATTCAATGGTAGAGTACGTTCAAATAACGGGAATAATCGTGGTAAAGTACAACGCATGATTTTAAGAAACTTGCATAGAAAAATCTCAAACAAGCTACGTACATGTAGTTCTCTGTTGAAATATACGGATCTGTATGTGAAATTTATAGAAAAATAGTAATTTAAATGAAGTATAAGACGTACAGGTATTTGCATATGAATATATCTTCTGATTAAAAAATACTTTGGGATAGACTCGAAGGGTCGTTAGTAGCTTCTAATTTTCATGCGAAAATTATTGTTACAGCGTGCTTCGAACCTGGCTAAATTTCCCCCCGTCTCAACTGGAACAACGATTCCAGCTCTTCGTCTACGTCTCAAATTTCCCCCAAAAAAAGCAGGCAGAAAAGATCGGCGTCGTAGCTAAAGGAAAAACGTCGCCCCCGAAGAATAGTCCCGCGATTGTTGACCCAGTTTCACGGCGCGCGGTGCAACATTTGCAACGGCGAAAATACGAGTGGTGGTGCGCGCCTATGGGTGTTTGTACGGCGTACGCACAAACACGCGATGCATTTATCGCGCGCGCCGACGTGCACACGTACACGGACGAGTCCTGCGAGTCTTGTACCCCGCGTATCCTTTGTACAATATAAACGTATATACGCTGCATGTACAACTTTCACGATAAATACACTAGCCTATATACGGTGGTCGTGACAGCGAGAGGAGAACGTACGCGCGCGCTGGTCCTACATTAGGGGATGAATAAAGGAAGGTCTCCGAAAAGGGAGGAGGGTTGCTGCTTTCCCTGCTTGCAAGCGGTTCTCACTACCCCTTGCTAATACCGCGTCGTATAACAGAAAAACACCATAGGCTATTCACGATATCTTCCCTCCCTCTTAATTACGATGTCGTATCTACCAATTCGAAATTGAAACGATCGAGGCGTTTTATCATTCTCATTGGCCCCTATCTTCCTTCTCCTTCGTTCGATTCGACGTATCGTTCGCTCGTTACGAGCTAACTTTGTACGGCCTGTATTTCCACCACTTGGACAACTTTACCTACCAAGGTAAAGGCCCAGCTTCGCCTTCCCTCGTTCCATTTAAAATACTTAATCATTATTCCACGACGGCCTGTATTCCATGAGTTTATCGTTAGGGTTCTTCCAACATCTCCACGTATCTGGAGAAGTGAAAGACTATTGGGTAGAGTACGTTCGGTAAGCAGGAGAATTTCCTCTTTGGAAAGTAGACGATGGATGGAGGGTAACGCGGTATTGCTCGCGTATTTTCCAGGCACGCGACTGTTATCGAGGGAAGACCGTTCTAGAAATTGTCTGCCATCTGTGCTCAGTTTCTCCGTTTCCTAACTCCTTGATGTACCAAAGTAAAATATACCAAAAAGAATGGGATATAAATTATATGTATATTTGTACAATTGTACGTATGTAGAATTATACTTGGTGCGATTTAAATTTGCGAAGATGATGCTGGAATAGCCAAAGTATCCCAAGTATCCTGTTGCAGCGCATTGAGAAATAGAGAAAAAGGCTCGCACTGTGCACACCTAAACAGAATTAAACAAACAGAACCTAAACGACGATCCATTCGAGCCGCTAAATATTCCCAGGCTATTCCGAGTATTTTATACATTTTCGCGAATTATGCGTACGCTGTTCGTTCTGGTACTTTCGAATCTCAATAGCAATGACTAGACCGCGGACTTTCATACAAATTCACGCGCGTCTAGAAAGGTAGAACCTTGGTGAAAGATTGCTTTACCGAGTATTACGAGAAGCGCCATACTCTGGACGTTTTAGGTATTTTCGTATTACACGCGTTCGCTGTGATTTTTCCACTTATCAACATCCTGCGAGCGCGTAAAACTCCTCGGTCCGCCAACGATGCGTTTGGTCATTGAAATTTCGGATCGGAGGTAACTCGGGCAATTCGGTGGAAATGAAAGATAGAAGAATCGGCGAGGTTGTACCGCGCGGAGCGAACGTGTCGCCTGTTAGGTTTACGCTGCGTGGAGCAGAAGGTTGAGAACCAACGGCACGTAATCTAGTGGGGCGCGCGGCATCTGCGGTGCCCTAAACGAAGGGTCCGGCACCCCGAGCACTCGGAATCGTCGGGAGAAAAAGAGAGAATAGGAGGGGGCGGACGGGCGATGGAAAATTGGAAGAAGCGCGGGGGAGCAGAGCGTAGAAAGGGAAATGTAGTTGGCTTCTTAACGTCGCCCCTACCAACGTCGAAGTAAAGAGACGAAGAAGAGCGAAGAAACGATATTTCAGCACCCTTCATCTGGCCTTCGTCGAGGAATCTGGCTGCTAATTAAACGGAAGGAGAGATTCCGGCTAGACGCTACAAACTGTCACCCTTTTTTCCCTTTTTATGTTTTCCGATTTTCATCTCGTCAAATAAATATACGTAGAGCCTCGCCTACAGGTCCGAGAAAGATACGAAGCGTTAGAATCGAAGCTGCGCGGATTGGCCGCAATTAGCGGCGAAGAAGACGAGGAGGAGAAGGAAAAAGTGAGAAACGAAGCGGGAGAATTTGAAAGGAGAAACGTCGAAGAAAAGCGCGAGAAGAAGTTTCCCATTGGACGAAATAGCACGATGGCTAGCAACGTCGTCTCTCTCTCGAAGATGTCGAGGGAGAAGAATTAAACGCCAACGTAAACATATTCGAATCAGCGTGCAAAGTTTGATGCATCGGTACAATAATTCCTCTTTGAGCTTGTACCTTTCGTCTGTTTCCTTTGAGAACGGAACATAAACATGACCTGTGTAGACACTTAGACTTTGGGTAACGGTTATTACGGGACAAAACTTGGAAGCCTAACTTTGAGGTAATCAGGAGCAGCAGGGAAGCTATAATACTTCTATTGTATTTGCTGAAAGAGAAAGGAAGATATACGATTATATGAAAGAGCGCAGTGGTTCGTTACTGTTAAGGATATTGACTATGAATTTACATCACGTTCGAAAGGCATTTTGTTTCGAGTCGGTTGTTGCTAATCTTATTGGCTCGTTGGAAGAAAAGCACCGACCTGTTACTGTCTCGACGCGAAAGAATATCTGAAACGTTTCAGCGCCTTGCTAGCAAATTGGCTGTTCGAGGAGCGAGTTAGACAAACGCATGGTCGATAAGCGAGACGCTGGCTGGCGGCGTCCAGCTGTTGGTAATTTGTAAAATACGACGTGACGTACGCGCGTTCGCATTAATCGGGATTAATCGCTGTATTCGGAGAGTCACTCGTGAAAATCATATCGCTTTTCCACCGTTACGAATATATTTCAAGACGGCGTACACTTGGTTGAAAGACAGACAGGATCGCTGGATTTCGATTGCACGGGGAAACGAGTTCCGATAAATCTGTTGGAAACCGAGCTGCAACTCGCGGAACTTCATTTAAATCGGTAAAACTATTCCATTGCATACCTATCCTCCTCTCCGTCGCCCCGCGGAAACCGCACAATCCCCTCGACCGGCAAAAATAGAAATCGAAGCGTTGAACCCGGTGTCTAAAAGCAGAAATTGCAATTTTCAACGAAACCCTCCGGTTGAAATTACTACAAACGTTAAACTATTCCTATCCCAAAGTATCCGGACAAAATCGTCTATCGCTGCGAGAAGACGATAGACAGAGATAGGATAGGGAGGCCGCGTGTACGGAGAGTGATTTCACCTGACGCGACGCTCTGCCGCTGGTTGCTCACTTTTCTTACAACTTATAGCGCAAACAAAAGAAAAAATAAAAAAAGCAAGGGAGAAAAGAGGTTGTTCACTTTCGAGGAAGCCAGTAACTACGGGAGCCGCGCGTACAGCTGTAAACACACACGTGCACGCACACGCCGCTGACTACCTTTGTCGTGTGGGAAGAAAGCCGTACAGGGATGGTTAAAAAAAGAGGGGCCATATGGCAGACAACGGCCAGCACCCTTGTGTGTGGGAGCTCTCTCCCTTTCTCATGCACTTTTTTCACCCCTCCGGCCTTTTTACGCGCAGCATCTTCCTGCTTACACGTGCACACAGTGCAACGCATCGTTCGATCCATTATCGTCGCGTTCTCGCGCGCGGATCTCGATTTCGATCGATGGAAATCGCCAGGCCGGGCAAACAACGTCCTCGATGCGTCATTCTCGTCTATTCTCTTTCCACCAGTGTCTACGGTTTCGTGTAATTTGTGCCACGATCGATAAAAATAGATAGCCAAATAATTAGGGTATTTAAGGATTAATGCGTTATAAACGTAGGAGAATCGGACAAGTTACGAGAGAATGTCAGATAAGAAGCGTTAAAATATTATGGCAATTCGTCAAGTACTTTGGCTTCGTCGGTTAGGATTAAAAAATCCTCGACGATTTTGCTTCTTCCTAATAATATTTATCGGCTTCGATGACGCTTGATCGATCGCCGGTCATTCACCGTCCTTCCCCGTTCTGTCTGCGAATTCGAACGAATGACGCGAGTTTGCAGGATCACGCACGTTAAAAGTATCGAGTAGTTTTCGCCCGTGGAATTTCCTTGTGAGCTGCGACCAATTTTTATGAATGGCCCTGGGGATACTCGACGGGTCGTTCGTAGTAACAGAGTAAACCCGAGATCCTGGCGCCTTGAAATATAACACGATTAAGCAAACTCGTCCAGCGTTACGAGTTTTTCTTTCGCCTGCGACGTCCTGCGATTTCCTGCACGTAGAATTTCCTAGCCCTGGACTTTTCCTTGTAAATATTCCGATAAAAAGGCCGACTGGTGTGCTTAACATTTTTTCGAATATTCGCCAATTTATTATATTTTCAAATTATGAATTTAGTCAGGGAGATATAGTCCGGCGTTTCTTCAATTATTTCGTTACTTCCGCCTCTAGTTTGGAAATGATTAGATTTCCCTAGAAACACGACAGAAGCCTATTCAATTTGATAGAGGAAGAAAATGCAAGAAATCGCGAGCTAGTAAATGAGACAGGAGTATGCATCGTTCGTATCTTCGCTGCTACAAACCAAAGTTAACGTTCGCCTAAGTGAACATCGTACTGCGACTAGCCAAAGCACCTGCACACGTAAACGTACATTTCCTATTGATCTGACAAACATGAACCTGACTAGACCTTCCGACATTTCGGTCTTAACTCTCGCGCTCAAAATAATCATAAGCTAAAGGGTTAGAACTGCCACTGGCTGTATGTTTAGATGACGCCAAGTTTACCGGCCGTATGTTTGGATGACAGCAAGTTTAGATAGGAACACGTAAAGGCGTGAAGGGGGTAAAAGCGTGAGTGGATGGGACGCGCGAAACGAAATTACGTAACTGATTCGCGAAGCGAGAGCACGTGCATAAGAATCGCACTGCTCAGAGCGCGGGCTCATTCACACAGGTGTGAAGTACGCGATCGACCTGATGATAATAATTAGACGGAGCGAGAGATGGGCGAGGTCCGCGAGAGTGGCGAAAGAGGAAGCGCGACGTACGGTTCGGAACCTGTTCGCGGTGACGAGTGGGCGCGTTGGCTCGAGTTTACGAGGTGGCCATCGTAGGACAGTGAAAGAAGAAGGGAACAGGATGGTTACGACGTGGCAGGTGCCTGCGCCGGCCACGCTAAATAATACACGTGCGTCTCTCTCGTGTGCTGAGTTCGCGAGCACACGGCCGCTGACGAGTGGGACGGTCGCAAGGTGTATTCGAGCCGAGTGGCGAACAGGTAGGTTTCGCGTGACGAATCCTCCGCGTACGGGTCACGCGTACAAGTTGCAACAGGGTGTTGTAAATATAAATCATGGGTGTTACGGTTAGAAGGGTCGCAGCAACTTGCTGAAAGAAACACGTCTTACGAGGGTTGTCGTTCAACGCCCGCTTACGGTTCCTGCGGTCTTCCCCGCCCGATTACATCTACTTGCAAAATATCCGCGATCCTTCCAACGGCTAAGCCATGGATAAGTCATCGACGAACGTTTGTCATTGGCTCTTGCTTGTATTATGAGTATCGCGTTGTTCATTTAATGAGAATTCTGCAACGCGGTGCAGGTATCGTACGAACTTTCCCCGAAGACGTAGAAGAGCGGAAAATGTTAGGTTTTTGGACGCGAACGACCCGCTTTTGTTTCCGCGGGGGGTCAACATCGAGCTTCCTCTAACGAAACGAGATTTTTCCAAAGGGAGAAGGGACGACGAAAACGTTTCGAGGGTTGCGAGAATGCCTCTTTTGGAAAGTTTTGCTTCTTATGGTCGATTGCGAGAAGAGACCTGACGCAAACATTGCGTCCTGCAGATGTAAAAGTTCAAATCGTCCATCGAAGCGGCCTCTGCGATGAAAATATACCCCTGTACGGAGCACGTAACGATCCTCTAGCTCGGATTCCACCCAAAGTATGCAATTTCCGGGGTATCGTTTGCCTGCGTCGTCGCATAGAAGAACATTATCAGCCGCGATGCTGGCCGACACGGCCGAATAAAGATTACGCGTTAATCAGGGTTATTAGGATTTCACGGAACTGTGTTATCGCGAGGATTGGGAGCAGGTATCGTGGGGGAGCGTGGATGTTTCGCGCGAGGAAACACCGTGTACACCGACGAGAATTCCATTTACGACGATCGAGAAGCACCTGATCCCTTCGATTGATTCACCTTGCTTCGCCAAGCGGCGAGAATACATCGATGATCGCGTTGCAACGCTATTGTTCCGAGTTCCGACCATCGCGAGCACAGGCCCTGCCAAGCTGCCAAGAGGAAACGGAATTCATCGGTGCAAAAGGCAAGTGACGAAAGTCAACGAATACCCGTCCGCCGATAAGATAGGCTTCTTAATTCAGTTTGAGTCATATCACTTATCTGTTCTACGTCGTATATCTTTGCTGACTAAACGAGCTCGATAAAGAGACGTTATGCAATGTCCCGCCGCACGGAAATCTGGATCCAGCGAATGTACGTACTACGTAAGTACGTAGTTGCTTAGGTCTGTTGATCGGACCTGTTGCTTGACCAGCGACGTTTAATATTAATCGAGTACACGACTCTACACCATCCCCGTGTTCGGCCACTTCTTAACCCCGGCCGCGATTCATTAAGAATCCATCTCGTTTCAGTTCCAGCCGAGCTGAGGATCTTTAATGCCCTAACCTGTTGACCGGGTCGTTTCTTAACCGTTTCTACGATTACGTGGCGCGAGCTCCTCGCCAGATAGCGTTCTGTGTCCCCGTAGTAATCGTCGTGTATGACATTAGGTTGTCCGGGAAGTTCCTTTCCTTTCTTAAGGGCACAATAGCTGCGCAACGTTTTCTCTTTTACATGGAATTCTCTGCCAAATGGAATTTGTCTTTTCTTATTTATCTTTCGAATTATATGGAATTTTGCTGTATAGAAACAAAGTGGATCGTACGTGATTCAACAAATCGTATAGAACAAGAAAAATGTTGGGCATGTAAAACGAATCGGACAACCTAATAAATCCTATTGAAGATGCGGCTTAAGACTTGTAAAACTAAGTGCGAGGGTTCGTCAAAATCCCCGGTTATATACAAATTCATTTACCTGGTCTATAATTACACCAAATATGCATAAGGAGGTTGTCGATAGAAGGCCGAGAAACTGATTTACGCGTTAATCGCGATAGAATTTATGATTCGATTCGTCCCAGGAGGATCCCTTCGTCTCTCTATCCAGGCAAAATTTCTAAAGAAATGTGTCTACCGATGAGGGTACGTGCCCGGTTCATCGGTGGACTTCTCGATACCTGGGACCAGGTAGAAAGCCCTGGCCAGGGGCTCAGCGTTGTCGAATGACGAGGGTCGGACATTGGGCCGCATCAGGGAAATTATCGTCTTTCCCTTTGAGAGGTACCCTTCGGTTGTGCTACGCGGCCAGTGACTCTCAAAGTGCTCAACGTTCGTCTCCCTGTTGCTGTATGCCGGTGTAAACGATCGATAGTTTGAGCGCAATGTTTTCGTTTTATTTTCGATGACCGGCGATCCTGGCGATCTCGCTAAGCCAATTCCTACGAGGTCTTTAACCCTGCGTTATTTCGTCCACTTTCCACCTGATCCTATTGTTCTATCGTTAGCAAATTCCTCGAGTTTCGAGGAAGCTACGGGGAAGTCCTCGTTTCGATCTTCCGGCGAAATAAATTTAAAGACAACAGCTCGAGGAATCCATCTCATTGGGATCGATATCCCCGCGTATCTATGATATTTCTCGAGGAACGTGCCACGCGCGGAAAATCAGATGGACAAACGATCGAGCTGAAAATGATCCGAGGAACGCAGCATCGTTGAGAAGATAATTCGATCCGCGTTGATAATTCGCAGGATGAATCATGCCGATTGTGAGAAGCAAGTACGAGGCTTCCTACAGAAGCCCGTTTCTATTGCTTCGTACGAACAATCGATTGGTCGAAGAAAGGGAATGGAGTTTTTCGGAAGAATGGCCTAATTGCTTTGGCTCTCGGAGACGTCGGAGTTTATGAGCTTACTACCGTGTAGATAAGACCGAGCGGTTTGCGGAAGGAAACGGTAGCGAGGTTTTCTGTGCCACCAGTGTGTCACGAATTTTGTAAGTCGATGTTTGTGCCGAATATCGTACGGAATTATTGCAGTTGCGGCAAACATAATGAGCCAGCAGAAACGACCAGCAGCGACGTGGGCTCCAGGAATCAAACACCATGACCAGTCACGTATTCGTCATAAAGTAACGAAGAACTGAATGTAACGGGACGCGTCATCGAGGTACAAACAATGACTATACCTTCGTGGAATCTGACGAAAGCGAAATTTCTCTAACATCAACAATCGACCTACGTTTCTTTCGTGATCCTCCGTTATTCGGCTGGAATACTCGCGCCTGTCTAAAGTAGCTACCATTCTTCGTCTAGCTCCTCTGCGAGCGAGAAAAGGAAAACGCTTCGCGAGTTCTAGAAATCAAGCAATTACCAATTAGTTCACTTGATCGAACTTAATCGAGTCCAAATCATTCCCTATCGCCTTTAATAGCAAACAAGCAAATATACAAGTATCGAGTGTATTTTCTCCGATCGATCTATTACGAAATCTACATATATATACACATGAAGCATAAATTGTATGTAATTATGATTAACGATATTAAAGAAGCAGAACTGAAATTTCCTATTTCCGTAATTACCTTAAAGCTGTTCGATTATGTACTCGAATAAATATTCGAGCAAAGACTGGTATCTAGCAAATGCACAAACCAAAAAGCAAAACAATTCATCTGCTTTGTCAGAGCCCAAAATCCAAGACGTTACCGGTTAATTGTAGAAAGAAGAAAGTAGAAAAGGAAACACGTTTAGCCATGGTTGTACAGTTTCATGAACAAACTACGAAATGGGACGCAGCATGTCGAGGGCCCAAGCTTTTTCCTTAGTCCCTCAGGGTCCCATAGGAGCTATTTTTGGTCCGTATTGTTGGATTTGGGGTAAGCCAGCCCGTATATACCCTCGGCAGGCAAACGAGGGTTGGAACCTTTTATACGGCAGAGGGTTGCCAGTCGACTATCGGTCCCGGTTCCTTTTGTCTGGCTCGTCGAAGCGACAACGGAGAAATCCCCCTCATTGGCCGAACCGACGACCGTGCCATGCTTGTCTGCCTGCCTGCCTGTCTATCCTATGACTGACGACAGCAGGTCAACGCATACAGGACGTCCTCGGCGAGCGGAAACCAACTTTTACCGACCTTGCCACTACTGTTAACAGGAAACGATTGATAATGACGAAGAGACAATGCGATAGCTCCGTTAGAAATCTCGCGATTGTACTAACTTTTTGCAGACTGTTCGTACGGAACATCTGGCAAGATCGGGAAGCTTATCGAGCGGCGATTGGACATTTTGGAAATAACGGCTGGTCGTAGGAAACGAGGCAAGTTCTAGGAGGAAGATCGATACGAGTATCAAGTTGGCTGCTGATAGGAAAGCAGCGGAATTCTACGAAAAAGATCGATACAAGTATGCAAAAAAGCGTTCGAAGAGAAGCGACTAGCCAACAGCGAGGAATCCGCTGTTGTGCGAGTCAGGATCGCGATTACATAATAGCGGCGAGAGCGCGAAGAACGACACGCCGCGTGGCAGCATCGAAACAGGAAAAGATCCTAGAAAATGGCGGTGGAGAGCGCGAGGCGCGCCTGCGGCTCATCAACGCCGGCGCGTCCTCGTCGCGCGTCTCCTCTCTGGCCTCCTCCTCTCTGGAGAAGCCAAGTGGAAGAGTTTACTGTTAGCCGGCACACGCAGTATATATAAGCAGCGTGTCTAAGCGCAAAAGCTTGGTACGGGATATATATCGGCTGTGTATAGCTGGTCGTGCGACCGGCCAACGAGCCAACCGAGCAACACACAAGCAGCAGCCATCGCGCGCGTTCACCAGGCTAGAGAGCCTAGCTAGGCGGCTGGTTGGGTGTTGGTGAAAGGTGTGGCCGCGTTGGCTACACAAGAAAACGAGAATGCGATATTCCGGCTGCTGGTACACGATATTCACCGGCAAATACGCAGAGCCTGGAGAAACGCGGGGAACCGACTCTCCGGGCGTAATCGTTCTCATCCTGCAGCCTGATTGCTACTACCCCTCTTCTCCTTCTTCTTCTTCTTCTTCTTCTTCTTCTATCGATGTCGATGCTCGGACATGCATCGAATGGAAAAGAAGAAAAGGCGAGAGGGCAGAGATAGGAGGGACAAAAGGAGAAAACAGAGAGAGACATCGATCGAAAAGAACGACGTCTATTACACGGATGTACAGGTGGTCAAGAACGATCCAAGGAGTACCGCTTAATGGGATTCAACGACCTCTCGCGTCTCTGTTCAAACGCCAAGCGTCATCCTGTTGATCCTTGCAGGAGGATATGCTTGGTCGGTGTCTTTCGGACGTTCGCTGAATTCAGCGTCACGGCCACCACGTTCTAGAGACGCTAGATGTACGTGGATGGATGGCCTTGGTGGCTGTGGTACGCAGCTTTTTGCTGCGTCCAGAGTTCCGCCAAAAATCACGCCTCGAGATGTTCCAAGGCGACGAACGATCGAGAAAACTCGCAACGACTGTAGCAAGCGCGATGAATTGCTAGAGAAACGAATCGTTTCCGACGACTATCATCGGATCCACGAATTCGTGGCTTAATTAGAACCAGTTAAACGCATCTCGCAGAAATTATGCAATAATACGCTTTCGTTGGAAAGAAAAAGTCTTACGAACGAACACAGACGTAATGGAGGAGCCTTTCGATTTTAATAAAGGTTAATAGAAACATCGAAATTGTGCAAACTGTATGGTCCGGTTTATAAAACAGACGGCTACGAATATATTTTCATGTATTAGAGAGATATGGACATATACACTGTTACTCTGTTAAGTATACATTTAACCAGTGTATTTGAACAATCCATGTCGGTCCATACGTCTTTACGTTGGATTATCGCGGCAAAGGCAGACTTTCCGCGTGATAAATCCCTGCGAAAGAAGGAAGAACGCCAATGGAAGATATTCGCCTGTAGCGGTACTGTCCTTGCACGATCGCCTCGAGCAATACCGGCCCGGGTCGTAACTGTTCCCGTATCCTGCCTCGGCTATTCCTAGCTCCGTGTCGAGCAAAGTGCAACTACATTAAGGAGATTATGAGATATTGCAAATGACGACGAATACACGCGGTACAATGCTCGTCTCGCCATCCAATGTCGTTTTATCACGCCGGTGCGTCCGAAAAATTATGAAGAAATGCAGATTCGTAGATGTTGCGTTGCTCCGCTACTTCGTACTCGAAACGTTTGATTTCGTTATGTCATTCAACTTGGAAATATCGCGATGTCCAAGGTCGCTCACGATATCGCTGACTGATTAGAATAAAAAAATATTTGCATTCTATCGGATTACGCCTTCCTTCCGAAGAGACCAAGAAATGTGTTCCCATCGGTGGATATTTTTCCATAGCCTAAGAAATAAGCTCGTGTAAACGTTGGCATTCCCAGAATGTTTCGCTGCAGGGTTATCACAGCGAATTATCCAGCGAAATTACGCATCAACATCGTTGCATCGTTATATTAAAATCGATTATTTTTTAAACAAGTGCCCAGCCCCGCTTTTTGTACTGTGTATCGTTTTCATAAATATACCTAATTATACACCTAGATGTTAAGATCGTTCTGTTACGATGGTCCTCCTGTTACACGTTGATTTGCATCAAGCGTAAAGCTTGTTCTCGTCTTTATATGCACGAACAACATCTCCGATACTGGCTCGAAGACCGTCGAGTATCGCGAAGTACAGATAACAGCGTATACGTCAATAACGCGAACATTGATGAAGTTATATCACACGCGAGACGAAGTATCGCTGTATTATATGGAAATATATATATATATTTATATAAATAACTAATAAGCGATATATATTTGAAAAATGGCATGCAAGTTGAAGATAAGAGGTTGCAGGTTTGCTTTCACATTTTACAACAAAAATGGCCGACGCTGCAAAATTGACCGAAGACCGATATAATGAAGCTCGACTGGAGCGAAAATCGCTTGCATAAGACGGACGGTCGACACGAACGCCCGAAGAACACGACACCAGCCAAGTGTTTGTTGTCAGCATGTCTACGGTAGCCGATGAACGTGAAAAGAAAAAGACAACTGTCCCGCCGATGTGAGAATTAAAAAAAAAAAAAAAAAAAAAAAAGGGAGAGGAAAACGTTTGTTGCGCTGTTGGACTTCGAATTGCACGATTAAACCGGTAACTAATATTCTTACGCGAGACTGATATTTAGATATTCATTTTTCGATATCTGTTAGTTGGTACCGTCTAACAAGACGTCTAAGAGTTATGTATAGTTACAGTTATGTACAAGATAAGTTGGTTCCACAATGTTAGATAAATTACAAAATTTATGTGTAACGATAATTGTATTGTTTGCTCTGGGTAATGCAAGCTTCGTTCAGACCTCTTGAGAATTCATTGCATTTTACGAGAATGCGTCAAGATAATTCTCGTAATCAAAATCATAAGAAAATATCACGAGTAATTAAGAAAATAAGTATTTGAGTAAAAATCGTTTTTTACAAATACTCTCGCATTTCCATCGTATGATAATATGTTTGTGTTAATTCGTACGATTTACGAAAATATATTAATTCGTAATATTATATCAAAAACTATATTTCAGAAGAAAGTCCTACTTTGTATTCGTGATAAGAGATTATAAAAATAGAATAGAAAATCGAAATTTGAAATTACTACGCTAGAAACGTAATAATACGAAGGCTAACCTGAAGGGGTTAAACAGAGCCCTACCTACGGCTGTTACCATCCCAATCGCTTTCCCCAGAACTATATACGTAGTAACATGAAACGCATCTGAGATCCGATTTCTCCGATTTTATAAACACGCAGGTTCGTCGTTCGTCGCTTTCAATTGTCATCATCTCGTGTACGAATTAAGACGAACCGATTGAAAATCATTGAAACATCTGACGATACGAAAAGACACGACTGGTAACGATTCGAATTTACGAGCGTGTGTGTCAGCCACGCGCGCTGGTGAAACCAGGGGCAAGCAAAACAACGAGACAACGACGACGATACGAAAATAAAATTCGTCCCATCGCTGCACGACGTTCGCGGCTCGTTCTGACGGCGCAGCCAAGGTTACGTGCGACGACGAACCAACGAGTCTCCTCGTGAAAGTCAAATTTGTAAAGCGCGTACATACACGAGAGAGCGTGTGAGAGAACGTGGCAGCGCGCGAGCGCGCCTTCTCTCGAAGCGAAACGCGAAGCCGTGGCGGCCGCAGCGCCAGCTGGCGGCGCGTGAGCGCGTCATCGTTTTTTCGACGCCGCGACGAAGCAACTCGCCGCCACTGCCGTTCCTTCAAGGCTGCGCCGTTACGGCTGACGTCTCTCGGCCGCTGCTTACCGATCGCTCGATCCCGACGTTGGTTGGCAATTAGCGATGGGGAGTTCGTACGAGTGACGCCAAGAACGTAAATCTTGTGATTCCGGCGGGGAAAAAGCACCTCGCTAGGATTTCGTTAGAGGTTATTACGGGAATGTCTAGTTATTTTCTGCGTTCAACTAGTCGCTTCGAGCTTTTCGTTGTTGATGGACGATCGATACTTAGAATTAGATGCAGTTGACTATGATAAACGCACGTCAAACGCAGGATTAAACTGTTTTCAATAACGGACTCTAGCGGTAACGTTCATCTATTACAGAGCGTCTACGCGATAGACATCTTTACCGTACAATGTTAGAACGTGTGTGCGAAAGGTTTAACTTCTTTATTTCGTTAATTTTATCTAATTAGGGAGGCTCGTCAGGTTATGAACATATGCCTACGAGTCTGACTTTTATTTTTAATAGAAGAAGCAATTTCACGAACAGCAGATGCGAGGATAAAGTTAAGTACGATAAGTGCGAGTGCTGGACTTCTCTTTATCGTTCTCGTCCCGATAATATAGAGTACAGATATAGAAAGAATATCGCGCGATGTCGTACGTTGGCAAGATATGACGAATGTATCGATGCGAGTGTAAAATCGATGCAATATATCTCGCTATATGGTAATATAGAGAAGTTCTAAGAATGGCACAGATATCGTAGCATCTGTACTCGGCTCTTCAGTTTTTGATAGCAATGTTTACGCTCAAGGCAACACCGAAATAGCGTTACATCGTTGTCAATAGCGTTGATAAAGCTCAACACTCGATGATAGGACTAGTAGTACAACAGTAACGAGAAATAGGCAACAGTAAACGCAGGCAATGTGGACAACGTAGACGCTGAAGACTGGCTCTGTCCCGCTGCTGCTGTTACTGTTATTTTTAACTCGACGCCGACGCGTCGAGTCCGTAGTCTAAAACCGTCTACCCTCCTTCCTCCCTGTACTCCGCCAGATCCAGCAACGAGCTTCTCTTCTCTACTTCTTCACCTTCTACACGAGCACGATAGAAAGGACGATCAGTGAAGTAGGCGTTTCGAACGGTATTTTCAAAATGAGGAATTTTCTACTTTCGGAATTAAGTAAAGATAAGAAACATTAATGGAAAAATCCATTATCGAAAACCACGGTAATGAGTTGCTCTAACTACGTAGTTAGCCAGTTTTCAAAACTTCAAGTTCGAGGAGAGTTCATATTTTTCTTTATAAGTTGGATATTAATTATATATCAAGCGCTGAGGAAATTACAACGTTAAAGAATTTCCTTTCATATACGTACATAGTCGCGATGAAGATTGTTCCTTATTGATTTCGTTCAATTTGCTAATTCTCTAAGAATAAAATGTAAATGTAATAAACGGGATTACCATATAAAATTACTGTGCAGAAAGGAATTTATTAAAAAGTTTTAGCAACGTTCGCCACAAAAGAGTACCGTGAGCGAAGGAAAATTTGTTTCGAAACCCAGTTTTCCCGCCAGTCGACTCGACAACGCTGGGTAACCAGAGAAAATCAAGACAGAACGAAACAGCACGATAGCCGCAATGTGAAGGAAAGAGAGGGGACGAGAAAGAGAGACCTCGAAACGTGGCAACGCAGCGCCAGTGCGTTGTAGACTCGGTTCCGTACTGATACCCACGCTCTGAGGTCTCGCACGATGTCGCTCTTGCACCGAGCAAAATACCTCTACACGAACTTTCTACTCGCAAGAATGGGGTTGTTGGCGCAACAATCGTACAACATATCAAGGGTGCACTTTTTGATCTCTTATTTAATACAAATTTCTAATTTCCCCTTCGACCGAATACCATCAACATTTCAAGGTTAATAAAATAATATTTCATGAAGTAATAGCTAAAAATAGATGATAAAATTAACTACAAGTTCTAACCACATGAAATTATATCATCCATCAAAGACGTTTATTTTCTATTTTTTATATTAAACGCGAATACTTTAACGAAAATTATTCAGATTATTTTACGATATTAATCAAGTAATTTTACTCGTTTCTATCGAAAAGCCTACATACATACTTCGAATAGAGATGTTTCAAATACTAAACGAAATACTTTTCTTCTTGAAAAACAGAGTTGAAATTTGAAAGGCTCTACCCAACGTGTACCACTGTTTCTTCGACGTTGGCTGGGGCAACTTTCTAGTTTAGCTGACGTGTATGTGTACGTGTATGTGTACGTGTACGTATACGTGTATGTGCGCGTACTCGTGTGCTTCGTCTCACATGGTTATAGCAACATACGTGTGCACGTTAATTGTGTGCGTATAGGGAACATGTATGCGCGTCCGTCATGTTAGCATGTGTTTCTTTTTCTCTCTTTCGCGCACGCGCGCGAGCGCACACGCTCTTTTGAGCGTGTGGAGGAAAACTGGTTCCAGGAGAATAGAGCAACTGCGCCTTACCAGCAACAGCACGAGGAACGAAAGCCTCGACACCCTCGCGCGTGAGTTTAACCTCGTACCCGTATATACCGTGATCCTTTCCACTCGTGAATATTTGGAACGTCTGCAAGGACGTACCGCAAGGTGCCTTTCAACAACGGGTCGCAGCTCAACTCCCTAACAGCAACTACTACTGTTCTTGGATTTCTCTCGTCAAGTTTCCCGTTTCGCAAAAGAAACACGTTATATAATTGTTCATTATACGTAGTAAATATACTAGACTCTAAAACGATTCGTAAATTCGAAAAGATATTTAAGCTGTATTTCGTTAATGTTGACTCGTATAGTTAACGGTATAAAGATTAAATTGCAAATAGGTGCTGATTTTCTCTCGCATGCATTTTGCAGTGGAACATAAATTTCTGAATTTTTTACCTTAAGATTATAAATTTCCCCGGGCTTCGATAAAGATTAAAAGTCGATAAATATTTCAGGAAATTTTATGCAAGATGATCGGCTACGATATCTTGATGCAAATTAAAAACGAGCCCCAACCATGGGAAACTTTAATAGATATGACTGTTTTACCGACGGAGTTTCTTTTCTATTATCAAGTGCTTAATAGGGAAGCATTTCTTTTTTACATGCTATCATTTCATAGCTCCTCTCTCTCTCCCTTTCTCCCTATCCCTATCCTTCCTTGCGTGTGCTGATACGTATACATACATGTTACTATATATATTTTATATATATAGCGTCGCACAGAGCGATGGTGCTCTCTCTGCAATATACGTATCCTCGTTTGACTTTGGGGTAGTTTTACCCTCGCGGGCGGCCAACGGGTTGATTGCACTGGCGGCCCCGCGTTTGGCAGCTTTCTCGCTCGCTCCTCTCTTTTTCTCTCCTCATCCTCGTTCTCTCTCTTCCTCTAGCCATCACCCCTCGCGCTTCCCCGCCCTATTCCTTCCTGTTTTACTCTCGTGTTCCAGTATCGTTTTCTCTCTCCCTCTTTCCGTCACGATCCTAGTCGTTCTCTCTCTGTCTCGCCTCTTCCTCCACCTCTCTCTCGGCCCACCTTTCACTCCCTCTATTTCTGTCATTTCTTCTCTCTCGCTCGCTCTTACCCTCCGATAGTCTTTCACCTCCCTCTTTCACTCTAGTTCTCTCGTTCTCACCGACGATATGGCGAGAGGGTGGAACGAGCCGAGGTTTCCATGGCAACGCCCCATGCGCGCGAGTAATGCGTCCCTCTTTGTCCGACGCGTTCTACCTTCCCCTCCAATGCCATCCGTCTCTTTTTCTCTCGCGCTCCCTACTGCACGGCCCCACAATCGCTCTTTCTCGCTTCTTCCTTCTCGTTTCATTCGTTCTCCCTCTTTCGCGCATACGCACGCGTACAGAACACGTACAAGACACTCATACATACTGTAAACTCCGTCTTCGTCGCTCCAACACGTACAGGCTCGTTCACACACGACCGGCGAGTCCGTACGATATCGAGGCTTCTCGAGGAGGACGAATAACGGGCGCTCTCGAAACGAGGATTCCGCGATGGGCGAAATCGTCGTTGGTGCCGCATGCAAAATTGCAGAAAATGATGGAAGGACGTTAATGGATTCAACGGCGAGCAACGAAATAGCAAAATCGGGGAAGTCTTTTGCCGGTGCTTCTTTTTTTCCAATAATAATGGGCGTGGCAATGTATGTATAATTTCGCAATCGTTGCACGAACGAAAATTAATTAACATACTCCTGAATCTTTCCAAACCTGTGGTCCTTGATCTATATATATATATATATTATCTTCCAAATCATTGCACTTAACCTCTTTTTACATTAAACATCCAAAGCGCAAATATTTGCACGTCCTCCATTATTCCTGTCATGTAAGATAGACCTCCCTTTCATCAACATCTTAGTAATTTCCTAAATGAATCGTATCGGAAAAGCGGAAACGAAGATTTTTGAACGATCCAGTAGAATGCTACGCTGTGTTCCGGGTTCCCCCCGCGGCGTATAGATTTTCCGTTGTGGCTCAAGTACAGTTGGGTTTTCAGAGAACTTCGAGAGAGGGGGCCCTGAAAAACGCACCTTCCTGAAACCGTCAGAGCGAGAGAAAAGGGCGAGAAGACGCGTCACGACAGAGAAAGAGACGACGACGCCGCCGATATACCAGCGTGGAGGAGAACAAGCGTGGCGCGGTCTGCGTTCATCATGTAACGCGTTGCGTAGGTGTGTTTCGCAAAAGTTTGCTTTACCCTACGGGTAAAAGCGGAATGAACCTCGTTAAAGAACTCTTCCCGGAAAGTTGCTAATTCCTGTTTTAATTTATTTTATAATATAACGTTAATAGCCACGCGTCCTTTCATCGGGCTGAATATATAAAGGGCAAGAGGCAAATCCGCGCGCCGCTTTTAAACTTCTATTCGCGTAATAAACTGGAGAAACGTATATTTCGTTCTGCCTGCTCTGTTTCCGAGTAACATCTCCCTCTGCCGCATTTCCGACAAAGTTACAATTCGAAAATGATTTTAGACCAAGGGAAACACCGGTTGATGTTCGGATGAATGGCGAGCAGTACCGCGCGATATCTTGGGGGTAATTATTACCGGTGAGTGTAGGGATCATGTCGGCAATTAGAGGGGCTACCTCTAGTCGCGGTGAATCCAACAGCAAGCACCATTAAGCAAATAACCGCCAGGCTACTACTACTCGTTACTTGCTGGTTTCGACTATTCAGAGACCCTTTCCTCCTTAGGGTACTTTATTGCGCTACTACTTTTCTCTGTCCAAACTATGTCCTTTACCTGTGCATTATCCAATATATCTATATGACCATAGTTTTTAATAATAACGTTGCAGACAAGGAGGCGTTAGTAAGCAGGTAATTGGTCTTGGTAATTAAGCGATATTCTTTATAGAATTGTATACCTCACATTATATAGTATTCGGTACATTAATAATCGCTTATGTGAAATTATGAAAATAATTTTACGAACGAATTCGAGTAATATGTATTATCCAATAATTAGATTGAAGGATTTTGTAAATTTGAAAGTGAGTAGAATTCACGCGGTATGTAGAAAGGCATAAAACTAAAATATAGTTCTCCGTCCTTTACATTATTTTTTTAAAATTATATTCATAAACATGTGAATTTGCATATTACAATTCCTAAAAATATTGCGTTTCACTACAAATTAACCGCGGTAAGTAAATTGGCATAAAATAGCACCAGGCGAAAGAGGAAGAGGTAAAATTTTCCTCTCGCGAGGCAACACCGAATCGCTGAATATAGATATTTGCAGGCGGAGTTTGAAAAGATCGGAAACTTACGGCGCTTTCGTCCCTCCCGTTCGAGGTGACCAAGTCAGTTGCACGATAATTCGCGCCAGTCGGGACTTCGAAAATGGCCTTAGAACGCGAGAGAGCCGCGATGTATCCTTGCGTGGTGGGCAAGGGAAGCGAGAAAGGGACAGGGCTACAAGGAAAGAGAGAGAGAGAGAGAGGGTGGGAGACCGAAGAGAAAATGAGAAAGAAAGAGCGTAGAGCGAGAGATCGTCCGATCCACGAGGAAGACGGAGGTATCAGTTACGTCCGTGTGAAACTGGTTTGGAAGGATGTGACGCGCGTGCACGCATGCACGCACGCATGCATACTCGTGGACGATTGAAAATTCCTTTGGCGCGCGAGGAATATCCTCTAAGGATCTTATTATAGAGGGTTCATGTTCACGGAAACTTATCCTGGCCTACTCGTCAAATTTAACGAGTATTTTCGATGATACGCACATACCGAGGATCGAGAAAGTCGCGTACGAGGGTAACGTGGAGATTTTTGAAGTCTTAAAATATTCCAGATAGATAATCGAAGTGCCGACGGCGAACGAGAAGAGTGATTTTGTCAGGCGCCAGCGTACACTTGCTCAAATATATATTGTTATCTCGCGTTGGAACCGCGATCTATATAATACACATATACATATCGTGTTCATTTCGAAGAAATCGAATCATAAAACGTGTACGATACCGACTGGCAACCGGGTCGCGAAAGATATGCGCGCAAACAAGTTACCGGCTTAACCTGACCGAGGATCGACCCCGTCTCGTCGTCGGGGTCGCCATGAAAATTAAAGCACGCGAAATTAAGCGTTTACCGGAGGAGACACGGTAGCAAGATAAACAAGCAAGCATTATCCGGTGACGATTGAAAAGCGGTGGCACCGCCGTTGTTCTCCGACCGGTCGAAAAATTCGAAAACACAAGTACGACAGACGGGCAACGGGGGCGGAGGTGTATCGGAGTCTCCCGACCTTCCTATCAGATTATCCTGTCGTCTGAAAAGAGACTGAAATTCGTTGAAGCGTCGGTAATGGCATAAACTGTATACTTCATGTTCAGCGACTTCTCTCGCGCGATATATCCAGCTCATTCTGAAATACAGCTGTACGACCGCACGTATTCACCCACACACAAAAGCATCCAGTCTACTTGTATGTACGTACGTGTACGTGTGTATATATATGGTACATAGAGAGCGCCACACGAGAATCAGCCGTACATGCGGCGCGATATACGTCTCTATATATATATACGTACATGTATATATATATATATGTATGTATATATGTATATATAAATGTACGTATATATGTAGGCACCTATATGTACGTAGCACGTAGCCATAGTTCGGTACGGCGTGTATAAGGGTTAGGGGCGTGGTGGTATGGGGCAGAAGCGAAACGATGGGGGATAACGGGGAGGCAGGAGGGTGAACTCGAAGAGAGGGTAGGGTATAGAGGGTTGTGACGGATAAGGGAGAAGTAGGGGAGAGGCATAGAAAGGGTGGATGAGGTTGGGTGGACGGGCAGATTGGGGATGGCGCCCGTTCGATAGCGAACGCACGTGGCCGCGCTTCTCGCAGCCGCCGTCGTGGCGCCAACGTCCTATTAACCCTCCACCCATCCGCCCACGCGCCCTTTGTCGCCTTCTATCCCCACCGCCGCGCAATCCAACTACCACCACCACCTACCACCCTCACCACTGCCGGCCGAGAATTTCCACCGTCGATTCGCGCAGGCGTCTAACTTACTTAAAGGACACTGACTCTCTCTCTGGGGTGGCCCGGTGGTAGGGATCCGTTTTTTGGGGGGAGATCAGCGAAAATAACGCTGAACAATTTCGGGAGGTACTACGGGAAAGTTTCAGCCACCGGGGTAGAGAGAGAGAATGTCTGGTCATTTTCAAGGTGGATGAACGTATTTTGATGATTTTATGTTTTGCGAACGCAGGCGGAGAGCAATTTTTCGAGCGGAACCCGCTGGCACACGGACCGGCAGCGTACACGACCGATCGAAGAGACGGTATCGATAATTGGCGGGTTATTTTCTGCAAAAATTGGAAATGATGCGAACGAATAAGACAAGTCGTCGCAGGTGAAGGGAAGCAACACCGATCGCGAGTACGGGGATTATGTAATTTTCTTGCATTTTCTTCCTGTATGACGTATCGCGCGAAAAAAGACGGATAGAATATTACATAAAGCTGCACGTCTTAAACTTTACAGATGTTCTTTATAACTTAAAACTAAGATTTAGGAGAAAGAGAAGATTATTTCATATTTCCACTTATTAATTTTTGGAATAAAATATTACAAAATATTCTATAAGTATATTTTATAAGAAGATTAGAATAGAACATTTTTAATGTCTTTATTAAAGAAACATATTGTTGAAATAGCGATGCCGCGACGCAGTCCGAAAAACTGTTCGCAACTAACTATTTATGTACATATATACTTTACATTTACATCAAAAATCTCGAGGCACTTGCAAGTATATACGTTGGACGGCGTTACGTAATCTCAATTTCCCCGAACCCCTCTACGCCTGCTATGCCACGTAACTGCTGCTCACGCTACTCGAACTTCGAAAAAAGACCGTTCTGCGTGGCAGCAGGTTTTGCTCGAGGATCGATGTCGACTATTCGCCGAGCGTTATCGAACGAGTGACCTGCGACAGCGTCGAGCGCCCTTTCGAAAACGACACTGACGGGGACGACTACGTTGACGTCGACGTACAGTCGGCAACGTCAACGCCGAGGTGGAAAGCCTGATTGCGTAACCTAGAACACACAGCTGAAAGCATGTTGCTCGTGATAGTCTCCCACCAGAGCGCTTCGGCGCAAACTACGTTGGATGTAGCCTCGTTACGCGATAAGGCGTTCCTCGTGTGGGTGAAACGACGAGCAATATACGCGATTACATTTTGTGTCTCGCAGAAGCCGCACGAGGTTAGATTCGCGATATATTCGATGGAATGTTCCACGATACGTTCTCGAGTTTCGTCCTTTTGCGAAATTTTCTATGTAACACGATACAAAGACAAATTCTAATTTATCTTATTGATCGTTTACGTTTATCTCATTGATACTTTATCAATAGCAGTTGACGATAAATGTGTAGTAAATTGATCTGAACCTTGCTTCTTTGTGAACAAAAGTTCTAATTTAATCGAGACAAACGCTTCACGAGATTCGTTGCATTTTTGAGACGTTTCTTTACAAAAGCGAAAAAGCCATGGGGGAACGAAGAGGAGGAAATCGTAGATAAGCATGCATGCGGGAGACAAAAAGAGAGCATGAGCGCGTGAGTCGTGCGTCGAGAGGAATTCTTGCGCAAGTATCCGGGTATTTACGCGTGAGACAAGAGTAGATAGCGCTGTGTATTGGTAATCGACTGTGTAAGCGTTCGCGTGTGTGAGTATAAGGCACTGTACTGTGCTGCCATCTGAAAGGGAGTGCGCGAACTGGCGCATGTGGCTGGCCTTTCGCACGCGATTACGATCCAGTTGCGTGCATTACAACGTGAGAGAAGTTGTCTCGGATCCTGCTAGCATAACCTTCGATGGATACAATGTTTAAACGCAATAAAGTTAAACGTTATAAAATACAACGTACTTCCGACAAATGACAAAGGACGTAATTTCCAAAGCAACTTGTGCAACCTGTGCAACTTGTGCAACTTTTACTGCACATTACGTTTCTATCTCACAGCGGTACACTATCCATCTGCAATCAATAACGATAGCGATTTCTAACTTTCCTTCTAAACAGCAAACGAATATACAACAACGGAAAAAACATCTGTACGTACACCTATGGTTTCAATGCGCGTTGCATTTAAAAGAACCCAACTACGAATTAGATTTTGAGAATTTAGAGGAACGATAAATGGGAGAAAGCACGACAAATGTAAAGCACGTGAGGACACGGAGAGCCCATGCGGAGGCTCGTTGCTGCCGGTACGGCGGCCCCCGTTGGAATGCATTTATTGCTGAATGGAGAGTTCCTATCTCCTCCGTCCGTACAGTCTCTTTTTACCATCTCCGTCGCACCCACGCGGCCACCTCAAATTTACATATGATAAACAGACAGAGCCTCTCCCTCTCTCTCTCTCCTTCTCTTTCTCTCTCGGCTACGCTTATCCCCCCTACATCGTCGCCTCGCGTACAGAGAGACACACGTATCCATACCTCCAAAGGGAGTACTCGTTCCAGTTCGTACATGCACTTGGCAAGAGGGCGGTGCCACCTGTGTGTAGGCACGTGAATTTACAGTTGGCCAGAATGTCGAGGGGGGAAGCTGGGGTGGAGAGAGATGCGCAGGGGGAAACAAGGGATAACCTGAACCACGTGGCGATCTATTTGTCACGCGAAAGCGGCCACCGTCGGATCGAGTTAGCTTCCCGATGCGTCTTCGTCCGCTCGCCATTGGAACCACGGCACAGCCATAACCTATCATCGAATACCTGTAAAGGACGGTGAATCGAGCAACGATAAAATTTGACAAGTACATTCGATACGGCGGTGATTAAATCTTAAACTGCAACAGAGTTATCTTGCCCGGCATTCTTCTCTACCTGATGTAACTTAAACCTAGTTACACGGCTGGTAAATAAATATAGTACGTCTTGCTCTGCTCATCCATTCCTGTTTCTCACCGAGAGCATTCTCCTAGAGGAAAATCTGTCTTTCAAGACGAAGAATTACAAGATGTAGACCGGCGGTTCTACGATTTATTGAAATTCAAGCCGATATACGTATTCGCCGCGTGTATCTCGTACGCGATTGCACGAAGAGAGCCAGCGACTGGCTTTCTCCGGATCGCGCGGAGGCAGCGTGGTACAGTCGCAAGTCCGTCGGTGTGGCGTCGCGGGAGGCGACTGACTGTCTAAGATCGTATACCATTCGATTGAACCGAATCGCGGAATCAAATGCGAACGACGGGGGAAGAACGGGGAGGAGAGGGCACCGCTGAGAAGCGAGACAGAGAGATACGAGCAGATAGAGAGATATATAGAGAGAGAACCGTGGAGGCACGTGCTACCCGAAAGGAGTGGTGGGAATGTAAGTTATGCGCAGCACGTGATCTTCGGAGATCCGTCCGAGCATTTCTTCGTTGGGGGGACGTTCGCACATCCCCTGCACGTTTCTCTACGTGCGCGCGTGCGTGTGCGTGTACGTGTGAGCGCCGCGACCCGACCGAGCAACAGACAAGGAGAGATGCATACGGCCAACGCGATTAAGCGTGAGTCGTGCCGGTGTGTTGGTAGCCTGGCGAAAATGTATACGTGTTTGTAGATCTATCTTGCTCCACGTGTACCCGCTGCTATATATACGGTTCGCAAGACGTTTCTGTATTTACCGACGTAAGCGTGCCAATTCCTGGCGATCGGAAGAACAAGCGGACTTTGTATCGGTTATACAGAAGCACGGATATCTTGGGCTAAAGCTAAGTGTTTTTGTTGCTATACCGTTTGTTTTTACAGGGTTTATAGTACGAGTAACGTTAACGTTGTTACACGTCGAGTATGTAAACGCGTGACTTATACGACCATTCCGAAGAGTCACGATCTCTTCTAATAAGAGTTAATAGAATCAAGCACGTTCGACGTGTTTCTAAACTGTATTACACGCGTACGAGCGATCGTAATTAGCAGGCATACACACGATTGTATTTCTATTTCTATTTGGAAAAGTTGACACGTCGCTGAGAGCAATTTCATGTTTGAACAACAAGAGCCGTGGCAGCGTTATGGGTAGCATCATCACGTCCAAGATGACTACGTGTTTGCGCGTGTATATTTGAAGAAAGAAGATTAATTGATTCGTAGCGAGAAATTAATTATTTTAACACGCAATTCTTACGACACGCCGATCGAGTGTTTAACTTTCGTAGGCTCGTTCTATTTAGACCTACGTTGTCGAGAGTTTCGTCGAACACTTCAAACTGTAACGACAGTGCTGAGCCGGCAAATATTTACGACAGATTCAACGAGGTGTTCTATTTCTATTTACGTGCCACATATCGCATATCTAGAAAATAATCACCAAGCGAAGTACCGGGGCCCCTCACCGAAGAAAGCTGCAGCGGAGCCTGAACGATCTGCACGGTTCCATAGCAACTCTTAAACATCATTTCACCATGCGAGCAAAGAAACGATACGATCGTATAAAATATACGAAGCACACATGTATAAACATACAACTAAAACACTGACGATACGCGAAGCCTTTAGAAAGATGGCGAGCGAACGACGCGGAGACAATGTTGGCGAGTACAAGTGCAAGCGAGCGTTCGTAAAGTCACAACAAACATTCGTCCGAAGCATCGTTGGACGCGCGTACACGTTCGTAATACGAAAACGGTTTAATGACGCAGTCACATAAGCACGAATAAGCGAATCATTGAGGCGTACACGATCCTGCACGTTCCTCGAAGAGATTACGGCGATCAGTCGGAAAGTGGATCACACACGGTGTACACAAGTTCACCGTACAGCACACGCGACTACTCGCTCGTTCTTTAAAATACAACACACGCCACGTGGTCCCTGGCTGCCTCTCTGTCGCGCGTTCTGTCTCTCTTTCATCGGTTCCCCCGCGGATTTCCACGTCCGGCTTTTTGCCGATAGGGAAGGTAAACAACCGTGGAGAGTGTCACCTGTTATTGCTCGTACGCAAATAGGCTTCATTCACGGTCAACTTCCATACACCGTCGCGTGTTCGCTGTGTAGCCGAGTCCCAACGATGTACATACCTTGCAAGTTTCTCTCGACGACATTCAAGAGTCTTCTGCGCGCCCTCACACACCAACAGAAACACGACAAGTTCAACGCGCGTATGTATATACGTACCGAGTCGCCTTCTTTATGTCGCCAGCAGCCTAAGTATTCTAAGTACGTTTCATCGGCTGTTTCTCGAAGAGTAAAATTGCCCATTTCTATATACATGTATATATATATATTGTTGATAAATGGGATATTGTAGCAACGATATTAAGCGCAACTGCGATCGAAGCAACGCGGTAAATAGGCGCGTGTAATTCAGTCTCGGCGAAAGTAGATATCGATATTATCGAAAACACTTGCATTTTGGCAATTCTGAACGCGGAAAATCGGATCGTCGCACGACTGGTTTGCTTTAGCGTCAAGAGTATTAGGCGACGATAGGAACGTGCGAAATACGAGAACACACGGTACTCGATGAAGCTCGTAAGCCAGGAAGAACAAGGATAATTCTCTTTTTTCAAGAAAAGAGGACTTGCAAGAGATTCCTGAAAGATCCTGAAATTAGGAAATTCCCCAAAAAGAAGAGGACCACGACTTGGACGTCGAATATCCGCGAAACTACCGACGAACTTCGTTCGCACCTAAAGGTGTCGCTTTCCCAAGCCTATCCACCGTCGCGATCTCTTCGGAAGATCGACGATCGCTGAAAACAGCTGTGAATCAGTCGCCAAGCCGATCGATCGACGAAGATCGGAATGGGATCGACGAATGGACGAGGACAAAGCGTATAGCCGGTTGTAGGACAAGAAGGGTGTATGTAGAGAAGCGAGGGGCGCGCGACCAAGTGCACAACGATCTCGCTGTGGTCGAAAGGGATGGAATGAGGCGATGGGTAGTGAAAGGAGGAGGTATGTACACACATACACAGAGTGTGTGTAAACCGTTGTGTAGGGGGAGAGTCGAGGGTGGTAGAAGAGGGCGACATCACAATGCATCGACGCACACTCCGACGATTCCTATATGTTGCCACGCTGTTAGCTCTCTCTCTCTCTCTACCCTTTCTCTCGCTCATCCACGTGTGTTTACATCGTACTTTACGCTATATAGGAACCGGTGGCCCCTGTAACGCGAGAACCTCTCACGCATACACGTGGATCATCCTGCCTGCCTCCCCCGCGTAGAAAGTACATAAACTGTCCTCGTTCACGTCGATATCGTCAGCTGTTGCTTCCTCTGTTGCGTCGTGCAGACTCTCCTACGCGCCTGTATTATGTATCGCGACCAGTTCCAGGTGCGCACCACGCCGTCTCCTGTCGACTCGCCAAGCATCCACCAGAACGCAGCCACTTGGTTCGCGCTCCTATCGGTCAAGAACAGTCAGCCGATGTCTCTGCCAGCAACTAGCACTTTGCTAGCGCTGGAAATTTCAAATCAACTAGCGGACGTGCTTGTTTGATTGCTTCAGCGTTGAAAATGGTCTCGTTAAACATCGACGTTTGTCAATGTACAGGTTTAGGCATTTTTGTTTCTTTCAATGTTTTCCAGCTTCTGTGTACATTTTCAGATCTGATGCATATCCGACCAATGACAGAAACGACGGTCGACTATCGCCAACGAACCTTTAAAACGTTTCACTGAACGCGCGCGGTAAAAAGGTGTTGGTAAAAGCTGTCTTACGTACAGGTGTGCAAACAAATATACCAATACTTTCTCTGGATTCTTACGAGCGTATGACATCGGTGTTCAGATAAAGTCCATTTGATTGGTGGAAGCAGGCATTTATCGTAGCAATGGCCTGAGAAATATTAAGTAGATGCGGTCCGCGCTGGTACATAGAAGGAACGACGCTGTTAATGGGACTTGGCGATTATATTGCTATCGATTAGCTCGCCGCTATTAGCAATAGGATTGTGAAGAGCGAAATATAGTTTCTAATTACTAGATAGCGTCTAATAAAGTTGCATTCGTCCATATCGAGTGTTGGCGGATTAATAGCCGACAAAAGGAACGTCGAGTGAGAGAACTTTTTGATAACAGTCTAGTCACGCTAACGGTGCGACGCGCTATGTTTCGGCATCTTTGTATCTGATGTAACGGGATCGTACAGCGGCGTGTATTACGCAATTACATGGCAAGATACGTAAAGTCAACCGAATTGCACAGCGTCATCGCTGCAAAGTCGCACTGACATCACGTTACGGATCCGCCGCCGAGCCTCAGAAGTATTTCTAATACCAGGATCACACGTCGACGTGCGTTGCATCATTAGAAACATAAATCTAGCGAATGATATAACGTCAGAGCGCTGTATGAAATCGCGTCGACGTCACAACGCTAATCTACGGTAAACCTTAAAAGTATTTCCGATAGCGGGACCGCGCGTTATTATGATAATGTACGTTGGCAAGATTATAAATCCGTCGAATCACACAGCGTGTCACAGTGAAATTTCATCGCTGATCATCGAACGTGACGAATATTTTTCATGGCAAAGATCGTGGGAACGTTGGCCGCATTAGAAATGCAAATCTGCCCGTTCGTACGCTATCGCCGTTTCGAGATCACGAGGATATCGTATCCCTGATTTCTAACTAAACACTGGATATGTGAATCCGCCGACTCGGATGTCGCTACTGTTACGAAATATTTATTTCTATCGCTGTGTCTGTTTCTGGCACGAAAATCCAGCGATTTTGTGACGACCGTGTGATTAACCATGCTGCAAGATCCTTGGAATGCGATATTGAGCAGAAAAGATACTCATTAAGTATCTTCGGCAAGCTGAAGATACTTTCAAACTCCGTTGTCCTCCACGGTTCTATCCGACTCGCGATGCACCTGATATTTCGACAGATATTAACACTGCTGTCTTCTTTATACTCCACTCTTTTTTTCGACTACGAAGGAAGAAAGTTGACGTACTTTTTGTACCTTCCAAGCGTTGCACAATTTTAACGAACAGAAGAGAGAAGACGGCCGAAGAGACGCAGAAGCGGTGAAACCTCCACAGTATCCAAATTTCGATTCCGCTGATCGACGCGTTTTCTCTGCCCGGCAAGCATTGCACGATCTTCGCGAGCAGAATAATGTTTCGAAAGAAGAAGATACGCGAGGCTAACGAAAAGAGCGTGCGATGAACGCGAAAGCCAGAAATCTGGCTATTAATCGCGTAGCACGCACGCCAGCTGCAAAATGCCAGCAAAGTCTGATGCCTGATCTACGCCAAGCCTAAGGCATCCGCCCGCATCCGGAGAACAGGCGAGAAATCCGGTTGGCGGGCCGCGTGTAAATGGCCCCGCGCCGCATTGTCCCGCGACGTACACAGTTTCACGTGAGAACGCACAGGCTTGGTCGCGGCGCGCGATTGTCAATGTCACGGGGACGCGCGCCACCGCCTTCTATTAAACGCGTGTGCACCGGAGCACACACGCGTCGTCGGTCGGCTGCTACTCGTTTCGGGCGTTTGGCGGGAAGAAAGAGGTCCGTGAACGTATTGCATACGTATGCGGCGACACGTGCTCCGGGGACGCTGTTGCGGTCGAGATACAACAGCACCGGGCCCGTCATTCTACATTCTACGTGTTTCCACTCGTTCGATTCGCCTTGGTATTCGCGTGGTCGTACACGGCCGGTACAGGCGGAAGCGTTTGTTTGCCAGAGAAATTGTCGTTTCGCGCGCAGAGACGATTTTAGCGCTACGATGGAGTCGCGTATGGTTGTTAATGGAATCGCGCGGTTCCAACAACAACGCCGCTAAGCGGCAAATAATTGGCGAATTATCGGTTTAACTTGTGCAAGGCGACCAGCACGCGCAACTTGCTTCGTAAATATTGCAAGTACGGTGACCAGCGAATGATCGTTAGGGAATTATCGGGACCTTCAAGAATATCGCTTCAAACTTTGCTCCGTTATTTCCGGCTAAGCGAAATTCCTTTCTCGTCTTTCCAGCCGCTTGCGAGCTGCGGCGGTTTCTTCGCTACAGTCGCGATTACTTGCTTGCATGGACCATTTGCGCGATTATTAGGCGTTGGAGGATTTATCAGCGATGGTGTAAATGAGAAACGCGATTCCGAAAGATTATGTATGTGTGGGCGTGATAGGTACGTATGTGTGAGTTATTCCTGTCGAGTATTTTCAAAATATTTCCCGTCTTACGTAAATATCTGCAAGTAAAAAAAGAAAACACAACGACGATGCTTTCTTGGCCTTAATAAGATCACCCTTAAAGAGGTTAAATGATTTTATCGGTCAGCTGCTGAGTGAAAGGAGTAACGCGTGATTCAGGTTAGACGCAAAGTTATAAACAGCTCAACCCTTTCACCACAAATTACGTATTTTTAGTTCGCAACTTCCTGTTCTATGTGTTTCCATATAAAATTACCTCGCGCGGTATACGCGCAGAAGAAAAGATTTTCCATTCAACCAGACAAATATTTATTCATTTTGAGTTACATTTACTTTGATCTCGATCTCGTAAAGAGACACACATCGACGACATTTCCTTCTGTATACAAGTACAACGCCACTTTATAGACAACCTTTGGACACGGCGTGTTTGACATACGAATAATTCAAAAATCCGACGCATTGCACGAAGACGATTAACGACAGCGCTTTGCGACGAGGCATATCGACGAAAGAGCGAAGAAAACGCGGACTCGTGAGTCTTTATTGGCGGCCGAGTCTTCGAAATTTCGGGCTGGCTGCGACGAGTGAAATATTTGGCGAAACCGTGCTGTTGATTCATTATCGGCTCGGCGAAACGAGTCTACCGTTTGCTACGGTGTTTCGTAGGACAGAGGCCGAATGGTGCGGCACAAAGTAGATTCAAACGAGGATATATTGCGTGTAATAATCGAACTATTATTGCCAGGGAAGGCTTTTTATCGCTCCAAGTATGTGCAACACTTTGACAGCTCGACAGAGGCTCGTCACACGAAATAACCGCATAATAAATATCGTTGGCTGAAACGCAATTTAGCTCTTCTAACGTCTCCAAATTATGTCCAACCTCATACGGGCTGTCCTCTGAAGAAACAGAATAACAAACTATGGTCCCGCGCGCTAACATACTCGAAAAGGAATAAATGACGACAGAAAGGCGCAACGAAACGGATGGAAATGCGAAAAACAAAGGATGACGTCGCAAAGGGAATTAAAAGCAACGAGTCGATGGAAATGCGAGAGAAAACGATCGTAAAATGCTAAACACCGCGGTCGTAGGAACAACGACCGCTGCAAGCGGCTTTCATTCATCCGGAAAACAATGAAAGAGGCACGAGCCGGTGATATAATTTCGAACAGCCGGTGAACAATGCCGGTACCGGTAAAGACCAATAAAAGTACAATGTAAGGGTGCTGCTGGTTAAGTGAAAAGGAGAATACAGAAAGAAAGAGTTGGCAAAGGGAGGGGGAGAGGGAAAGAAGGAAGAAACATAGCGGAGGGTTACGCTATGAGGATTAAAGGTTCAAGGCCGAATAGCAGCAGGCTAAAGAGAAAGAGAGGCAGATCATTGGGTAAACGAAAGACAGAAAGAAGTCAGAGAAAAGAATTCAGAGCCGCTGGCGAAACAAGGGTCGACGAGTGACACGGTTGCTAGAAGCAACACCTGCTCGCATAACTTGTGCATGAGAGCAGTCTATGAGGAAGCCGCAATGAACGGTCACTTGCGGACAGGTGGCATTATTCCTGTTTCATTATATCGATCGAGCCATCTAAACGCCTGGACAAAGGGAATTTTTACGGGTCGTTAACCTTGCTTGCTGATCCTTCGGACAGCGCCTCGTGTCCAAACTTTTACCAATTATTTTCTGGCGCCGTCGGTCGAAGAGATGAAAGTAGCAGATAAATCCACTATAGACTGCTTCGTCGCGTTGTACGTCGGTATAGGAAGGACGCGGGATGAGCGAAAAGTTGTGGAACGAAGGAGAAAGAAGGCGTGTTCTATGGGAGAGAGACCTTGGAGCAGCGGGCCGGAGGATTCCAAGAGACACACGCGAGGCGAGCAGCGTGCGATATAGAAGAATTATGAAGCGAAGGAACAGAAGAAGAAGCGTGTGTGTGAACTGGTGGAGAAGGCTGAATAGAGCGGCGAGGAGCGGGGAAAGGACAAGACAAGTAGCCCAAGCTGTAGTTCAGTTTAGAGCACTTTGGATTAGCGGGATCTAATAAGCAGGTTGAGCCGCGAGTTCTTAGACGCAAGTAGAGGCACGTCAGCAATAACACGTGCGATACGAACAAGCCCAAGAAATATAGTAGACATGGAGCATAAAGAACGGGGATACAAGCGGTGTAGGAAGTAGCGGCGTAACGCCAGCAACCTACGATATGGAATCCCCTAAGATCCCAACATCCCTGGAACCTACGAGTACGCGATAAACAACAACATCGGCGGGCGAATGGCAATTTTTTCGCGATACGTTTCGCCTAATAACGGACATATGCGAAGAAAGTGGCGACTTCGTGGCGACGTAACTTGGCGAACTAAATTCGCAAGACACCGAGACCGGTGTCCCCGTCGGCCACAATTTCCATAGGAACGGAACAATCGTGCAACGCAATGTCGAGACGCTCTCGCCCCGATTAGAAAGGAGACTATGTTCTCGCCTCTGGAGTCTGGTCCAGGCGAAAGTCTCGCAAAGACTGCTGCCTCGTTGGTTTCCTCTCTCGGTGTATTCCCTTCGCAATTACGAAACCATCAGTGGTGGTGGGCGTGAAATTTGCTCGTACAAAAGCTTCATCACCGTGGAAAGAAGAAAGGGACGAGAGAGAATGAGAGAAAGGGAGAGAAAGACAGAGAGGGAGGGGGCATTCTCGTGTCTAACCTTAACCTACCGCAAAGCTGTCTCTCACCCTGACACCAGCTCCAATAGGGCGATATACGTGCGTGGTTATCGGTGCACCTTTTGGCCGCGCCAACAGGCCCAATCGACACGTACCTACTTGTACACGTACAGCGAGGGCTGTGCTACGTGTGTGGCTACTTGTTAACGGTTATTTTCGGTGGACAACGGTGGTAGATGCTTGCAACTAGCCGGTACCGTTAACGGCACGTGGCCGGAATCCTCGAAAGTTGGACACCCGCTGGCAACTTTGATTTTCTTTTCTTCTCTTTCTTCCTTGCTTTTTATGCTGATGCCAGGTTGTTATAGAGCCGCAGGCAAGCGGCATTTATTCCCAATACTTCGCAACGCGCAATCGAATTAGACGCGTGAATTATGGCCCCGTTTCTTCGCTAAATCTCACTACTGTTCCGCGTGCTTTTCGTTTCTACTAGCGAGAGAGGATGCTTAACGGGAAAACGCGGCTAATAAAGTGGAAAATTGACGGGGGATGGTTGTTGGAAACGGAGCCAGCAAGCTTGTTTTTTAACGACGTGCAAATTCCTCTCGTGGTCGACGTTACTTCGCTTCTATTAGTTAATTACTGGCTTCTTTTTTAGCAGCCGGCACGACGATCGAGTCGGTTTCACAGAATTAAACATTCGCTCGCAGCACTTCTGATTTCACTTTGGCTACTTTAAGACGATAACGCTAATCAGGTGGAAAATCAACGACCGATAGTTGCAAGTTGTTTATGTACATCCGTTCTGCACATTTTCGTCTCCAAGTTTGCAATTCCTAGCTTCTTCTTCGACGCTCCATACGGTCGTGTCGCTTCGGAGTGACGAGCCAAACGTCGTGAACCAAGCGCTTCTGATTAAGTTCAATTAGTCGTTGCACGCTAACAACAGCTTTCGTTACATCGGAAATTAACGAGGACCGGTTTTAAGTCAGGCTGAAAGTTGTTCTCCAACGATTCCAAGATTCTTCTCCCAGTTGCAATCGTCTTTTTTGATGCTCGGGACTATTCGATCGTTTTAGGCCGATCAACTAAACGTTTTCGAGTGTTTTGATCTCAGCTTCTGGTTTGGCATTTGTCCTCGTAGCTTTGTAATTTCTACGTTGCCGTTTGGCTACGCGATGCAGCTTCGTTGATCCTAGAATTCTTAGCCCGAGCTTTTCACGATAGTTTATCGAAAGTTTATCACGATAAAACACAAGAATAAACTAACTTGCCACTACCATTTCGAACGAGCCATTAACATACAAAAGTACGCGGTGAAGCACATAAACGGCGAATGTTTAACGACAGCTGTTGGCAAGGTTAGCAACAAGGAAGCCGCGTTGAAGAATGAAATTGCACGTACGCGTCGAACGTTTCATTGAGAAGAGGAAAATATCACGGCCAATAATTACATTAGCGCCGAATGTCATCGTCGGCGAAGTAAAAAGCGAGCGAGCGAGAGATAGAAAGAAGCTTGGCAATTAGTTGAACTAAACAAGAATTGGCATTTAACGGGCGTGTAAAAAATCTCGTATGCAAGTGTTATTTCAGCGATACGGCGTCAATTGCAGTTGGTTTTAATTTTCGTGCGTAGGGAAAAAGACAAAAAGAGGAAGCCGACTCTCGTTTTCATTTGTAACCGCGCGTGACACGCCAACGGTTCCGAGTTCGTCACGTCGATGCGTGAATTACGGCACACACGCGCGCGCGCGCGCCAGCGGTTGCGAATTTTTCAATCGGCCGCAGGCACGCCGGTAAAACGTAAACAAAACGGGACACAGAGTGCAACGCGGGCTTGTCTCTCTGCGCGTGTACACACGATCGACGACAAACGCGCCACGTGCTACGGTTGTCTTTGCATCGAAAGGGGGACAGTGGGAGATGCCAGACGCAACGTAACATTCGTAATTCGTGATTCACCGATGTTATCAGCGGCCGCCAAACAGTGGCGTAGGTCATATTTCTATCTCGTCTCGTGAGCTTTTTTCCATAACGCGTGTACCAAGTCGTAATCCAACGCATCGGATCGCGTTTGTTCGTTCGCTTGGAAACGCGTTACTTGGTGTCTGCGGCACAAGTTCGTCGTTTTACTTAGCCAAGTACGATCTCTTGCGGACCTGCGACTCGAGATACCGCCGAGCCGCTGTCCATTTCGCGTGGCTCGCGTTTTTACACTAAAATTGAGATTTTTACGCGAGCCAGCGACCACGCAAGTCGAGATTTCGACGAGTTGCGTGTACGCAGGTGCGGAGAAAGATTGGTTCCAAACGTGAGACGTTGATGCTCGAGTAGAATTTGCTAATTTGGTTTGGAGATCGAGATAATCACAGCAAGCCATTTGAAGTAAGGAAATAGAGTACCACAGCCTTTGTAGGTAAATTTGAACTTACGTAGCTAGCGACGATTTTGCACAGAATTCGATTCTCCTATCAAATCTAGATCAATATAAATGTAAGCCCTTATGGTATCTGTGGACGATCGTTCGAGTTATCCATCAACCGCGATCATCATACTCTTACAATGACCAATTCGAAATATTAAATTGATCCTATTCCACTCGTTACGTAACGAGTATCCCATCGTATCAGTAGATAAAGATCAGTTAACGCTAAAATAAGGCCTAAAGTGTAGGAACAAAGAGGCTTCGCTTCGACGTATCGCGTAATTCCGAATCTTCCTTCTATATTTAGCTTCCTGTGGCGCTTCCAATCCACTCGTTAAATTCAGATATCAATGCTACATCTTGTGATTCGCATCGAACCACGGACGCGATCTCGGCAACCATATTCGCGCGAAACTTTTCCAAAAATTGTCAATCGCTAACGTGAAAGACAGAGGAGCAAGAGAATAGCCGGATCTCTAATTTACATTATCCTTGGACGACGTATCACGCTTTGACAAGGATACTGTACAAAACCGCCGGAGCATTTCCATTTTCCTTTTACATCGCAGCTCTAAACTTGGGACGGGCATTTCGGTTGGCCGCGCGAAGGTTAAAGAAATAGAGCGTACTAAAACTCCGCGTTTACTTGGAATCTGCAACTCGCGCCGACTAGAGCAGCTCGTACGACGCAAGTGCGACTTGCAACAACAGCTGCTACAATAAAAGTACACTGACTCTGGCCACGTATGATTTTTCATTCGCGTGATAGGAGTTTTCGTCGAGACAAGCGGATTCGGTGGACAAGAACCGCAACTTCTAGCAAAGTCTCTGGGGATACGACAGTTGTACGTGAAATGTACGCGCGCGTACCGAGTTTCCTCTGCTTGGCGTTCGTCGACGCTGTTCAGGCTGCATTTCCAGCAATCTGCGACTGTTTTCTTTCGCCAGACTGCTTGGCACTGAATGGCATCGTAACGTAACGCCAGGAATATCGAGTATGAATGAGATGATCGACGGCTGATTAAACGACTAATCGCTGGTAGTCGAGTGTCACCCATCGTGGTTATAAACTCAGTTTATTTATCTCGCTGTGTAACGTAAACCGATATAAGTGTTTGCAGTCGGTTGCAGGAACTGGCGGCGATAAGACGATGGCAGGATGGATATCTCGGGGAAACAGCAATTATTTCCTTTCTGCCTGGTAAATGACCGAATTACGCAATGCGAGACGCAAAATAACGAAATATAGGTAATAACAACGATAATAATATTTTAATAACTAACGTGGTCCCGTCAGTCTGCTTGAATTTGCAAGCGAAAAACCATGTCCATTACTATCCTTATCTTTGTCACAATCCGTTGCGAGGAAGTTTCTGCTTGCTCGTGTTCGCGTCCAACTCGTGAAAATAATTTTCCACGAGAAACGCACATGTCCTGTGCTTAATCCCTCCGGAATATTCCACGCAACGTCAAACGTTCGCGGTGACCAATTTTTCCACCATCGATCCTCGTTCCACGTAAGTCAACTGATATTTCAGTCTTTACATCGATTAAGAAGCGAATTCCATTGTAACAATCTCGTTGACTCTGGAAGCCGAAAAACCTGTTATCCTTATCCTTCGTCGTCCCTTGTTACGCAAGGAAACTTGCGTTTGCGCGCGTTCCAGACCAATTTGTGAGGCAAGGAACTTCGGTGAGAATATTGCAGGCAAAATCAAACCTCGTGCTAACTAATCTCACGACTGACGTTACACACCCAATCGCCTTTTATTCCACGCACGTTATTTGCACACTTGGTGCAATCCGATGAAAATATTCGTGTTTTCCTTGTATCTTCGACACTGTGATTTCTCTGCTTCTCGCCACAAGCGCGATCGAACGTTCCAGCGAATTGAAACCGAGACGAGGAATATACCCGCGTCGATGATTAAATTGCATATTTAACTGTAACATTTGTTACAATGCTATCTATCTGGCACCACGTAAACCTACATCGGGCAGAGAGAGTCGCTTAACTCGCCAGTTTTCCTTACAAGTAACTTTCATTTATCTTCGATTATTTCTATCTCGTGCTAATTAACGCCAACTATCGTTTTCGTCAGGCAAGCTACTTCCAGTTACTTAACTTTTGTCTGCGCCAATTGTCACGCACCTTCCATTATTTTCCTTTTATTAGCGCCTCGTCAACGTTAACTATGCTTTCTATCGACATCTACACGTATAAGATAAGATGAGACGCGAGGACCGGATCGAAGAGAATTTTCCTTCCAAGCCAATTTTCTACGTTCGCTACCACGTGGGAATATTTCTAACAGAACTGACGTCCGAGTTCCTGCTACGTCGACTGACAAGTGTCTGAAATTGTGGCGAAGCGAGCACGTTGCTCCTGCAAGAGAATCAGACAAACATCTGGATGCGAGATACGAAGACGACCGGCGAATGGTCAACGATCCGCATTTTCACTCGCAGCGTGTTCCAAATTGCAGCAGCGAATCTCGTCGAACCTAAACAAGCGCGAACGACTCGACTGGATTCGCGAGACGCGGAAGAAAAATGCGCGTGTGACCGGCTTCCCGGTAGATCTCGTCTCGCTCGCACGTTGCGCATACGTAAACAGATTGGCGCACAAAGGAACCAACAGATTACGCGAAGCAACGACAGAGACAGAGAAAGAGAAGAGAAGATTGGGAAGGTGGAAGAGCCGGCGATACAGAGAGATAGAGAAGGACGTGCATACGCACGGTTACTCTGCATGCATTTAAAACGGGGACGCGGCCCGTAAATCACGTAGTAGAGCCTCGGCTCGTTGCGGTGCAGCTCGACGGAGAGGACGTTGCGCGCCACCGCCGCCACGTGGTTTTCGCGGCAAAACTATGCGGCCGCCACACGCCGGGCGAATTTATGAATGGGAGAAGCCTATTGACAGATCGCGCGTCGATAACTCTCTCGTTAATGGCCCGTGATGGTGGGTGAGCGGCTCGATGCGCCGCAGGAGGACGAGGAGGCGGAGGAGGAGTAGCTGCTGGAGGCCAGGCCGACCAAGGAGGGTAACGGGGGAAACTTGGACTCCGCTTTATGCCGCCGGTGCTCGCGGCACACGCCGTGTTCCCTGCTTGCTACCAGTCTTTGTCCTTTGCCCGCTGAAAACCTTCCACCGAGTGGTTAGCACCGATTACGACCGATCCTCCAGCTGGTTAAGCTTTTGCAATTTCTAGGTGACGCGACAAGTTACAGCGGAGATGCGTGTCCGCTACTCGAGTATTCCAACTTCGGACAACGCAGCAAGGTCCCTCTTGTGTCACTCAACTATTGCAGTTTAGGGATAGAAATTGTTCATAGCAATAGGAAGAAGAATCGAAGACCGAGCTTCGATACTTAAATCGTGTGAGACGGCACGGCCGGTCAAATTACGTCAAATCGAGTACTGGCTAAAGTAAAACAAGGAGAAGGTTCACCGTAGGCGGTTTGATCGAGCGATAATACGCTGGAAGAAGCGCGTGTTCGGCCCTCGATCGGTCGGTTTAAGCAAATCACCGATACGACCTGTCTCCATCCGGTGCTTTCGATCGTCGTTTTATCTCACAGAACCGGAAAAAGTGCGATAACAAACCGAGTGTTGTGAATTAGGAATCGTTCGTTTATTCTGTACAATTACGACAGACAAGTGCGTAATCTACGACTCTTCGCTTATCGAATAATCCGACAAGCGGCACTAGATCGCTATTTTGAAAACCTGTTGGCCACACGGTAGTACCGAGCAGCGAATGATACTGCAGACTATATTTTTCGACGTAAAACTGTTTTGACGGAGTTTCTGCGTGCAGGTCTGTTTTCGTCTTGCTATGATCGAATATTCGTTTGATGTCGTTAGAAATCCGTGAAAAACGCTTGCTGCTCCACCGTGGGCATTTAGCGAACTATCGATATTAATCTACTATCGTAGAAAAAGGTATTGCAGTCTCTCAAAGAGGTAACTTTTCACAGTAATGGTAAAGCGATGTAATATAGAACAGTGTCGTGTCGCTTTGTGTAGTTGTTACAAGTGTGTGTGATCGCGCTAAGTTCGAGCTAAATAAACAACAAGATCACCTTACAAGTCCGTTGTATTCGAATCCGGACGAATCTTGGCCAGGATGAAGTTTTTGGCAAGTCTGATCTTATTAAACAGGTGCCAGAAATTTTACTTTAGCCGATCGTTTCGGTCGTTGATCTTTGTGCATTCGATCTACGATATCGCATAACCTAGAAATATTTACGTACTTTATGAAAAATATATCTTGTACGACCAAGGTATCGCGTTGGTTGTGTTTTGTTACAAAAAAATTGCATCACTTGCATTAATAAATGAGGGGAAATTAATTAATTAATTAATTACGGACGTAGAGTACTTGGTGAGATATTTTGGTTACAAAGCAAATGCCAGAAATTTGTGTGTGTCGTGTGAGAAATAAGGAACTCGTAGGGACATTCTAACGTCTAGGAACGTTATAATGATCAACGAGCACATGAAATATAATGATTAAGAGTAACATTCTACTTCGCAATTTTAAATATGTATGTAGCTGTACGACTATCATGAGAACGAAAGGGTTAGTTGAGAGACACAGGTGTGTGATTCCGAAATGTATAATTCCCTAGGATGAACATGTATAATTGCGAATAAGTATTACACGAGTTTATGGAAAATCCTTCCACGAATAATCAACTTTATAACGCAGTACGCATTTGCCTCAGAAAAATAAAAAATAGTCGTCTGAATTTGCATCCGAAGTGATAACGATACACTTTGAGTAAAGAAAATGCGGTTGATTCGCAAAATTATCGCAATTGAATTGAGATAATAAAGATTGTAACGTCTGAAAATCAGAGGTAGGTGTAAGATGGCCGCAAACCTTCGAAAATAACAAGAAAATGCTACTCTGATGCATAAAAATCGAACGATTCTTTAATCGCGATCGAAGTTAGTTGTTTCTGCGTGACTAATATCTTCCATTAATTTGGATTTTTCCACGGAGAATAAGAAAACCGAGTTGTTCGCGGAAACGACAAGAAAACGTTATCCTTTCGCACAAATAATCGATCGATTTCTTGACCATGTCCGTCATCGAGATTACGCGTCAGTTTTAGTCGATCGATCGGTCGAGCGTATCGGAAGAAAATATCTCACTTACATAACTGTACCAAGCACTATCTGTCACTAGCAAAGACGTTACTATTTTCTGCCAATATTTTTGGAAGAAAATTATCACAATAGAAACATTTGCAAAAACGTGAGGATTTTTTCGTTTCGATTAAACAGTTGGTAGAACTGCCGTGTGATATTGTCCGACGGACGCGTTCGATCGCACACTCAATCGCACTGGACGTGGTATAACCTCAAAAATACATAAAATCGTAGTACATTGTGTATAAGTTCTCATATATTCTATGAATTATTGAAATTCGACGTGAAAATATTCCAGGGATTGCAAGGTGAAAAGGATACCCTTTCGTATACGAACAGAGATCAGTAGAAATAACTAGAAATTTGCGGAAAGATCACGTCGCCAAGATGTCTCTGAATACAGTATGATCCAAAGACGAAGAAATTCTTACGACGCACTTCCTGCTGAATAATAAAACGATAAAGGTATCAAGAACGCTGAAGTCACAGATTCGACCGGTTTTGTCACCGTCGGACAGAGCGCGGTCGTCACGCGAACGCGGCTGTTTCTCGAGATACGCCTATCACGCATTGGTATTTCACTAACACGGAGCATTTTAGAGCATATTCATAGCTTGTGGGAAAAACCAATCCACCACGCATATATACCGCATAGCCACCTAACCGATCCACACTGAATGTTCTGTGCTCCGGCTATGACCAATAAGGCGGCCAGAAGACGAAGATATTCTCAAGTTAAAGTACAAGTTTTACAAATTCTCTATGCCATGACGAAATATGTTTCTTAAATTTCGACGACGATCCAGCGGTTGCAAATGTAGGCGAATACAGTTCGGAAGAGGTTACGGTGATTCGGTTGATCTAACGAAACCGGGCCATCAAATGAATTACATACATTCGGCGAGTGAGAAGGGAAAAAACTAGTCGTTCCTATCGCCTCCACGCGATCGGCGAGAGAGAAAAAGAGCAAAGGTAAATATATGCTTTTAAAAACATCCCTTAGAACAGAGTCGGGTTGTTGTCGTCGCGGTAACCATGACGACGTTGCCCCCTTGATGGTTGGTCATAATCGTACCCCTTTCCCCCCTTGCCCGCTGCTTAGTGAACGTCGTACCCTTCTCCTTGCTCCTCGCGACGCACAGGCGACGCTAGGTTTCCTCCACAGCGCTGGCCAAGTAAAGAAGAGGCAGCCAGCCTCGGAGCCTCCGGTCACCTTTCTCTATCTCGCTCTCTCTCTTTATCGAGACTCTTTCTTTGTCTCTCATATCGCGTGTGTATATATATATACACATATATATGTATATATACACGTTTCTCCTTCGTGCTCTTATTCCTTCCCTATCGCTGCTTCTTTCTCTCTCGCTCGTTACGCTGCCCCCCTCTCCGCACGTAGCGACCCACGACCCACCGTCGTTACCACAGCCACCTCGACCGTTCCCCACCTCTCGCCATCCTAACTACGCCACCCAGCATCGCGGCCGCCGTCCTACCTCCTCCACCTCTCCACCCCCAACCTCCTCTTACTCTGCTCCGCTGCTGCTGCTGCTGCCGCCTCTATACCCTCCTGCTCCCTCCGCCGCTCGTCCCCAAGCCCAAGGAAACGCGGGATCGCTTCGAATTCAAACTACTGAACACGAGGTTACCACGCGTCAAATCTGACACTTCGGCACGACGTTGATCCGCCGCTGTATCAATTTCTACACCATAGTGGAAATAGCGTCGACGACGTGAAACCTCGCCGATTCTCACGTACACAGAGTTTCCTAATATTATGCTCCGAAAGAGAGAGAGGAAGAGAGAAACGGAAGAGAGAGACAGAGAGAGAGATATGACGAAACACGACGAAAAAATTCGCGGCGATTATTTGTATCGATTCCGACGTCGACGCATGAAAAAAAATCAACGAATGAGTGTTTATGGTTTTTCTTAGCACTTAAGAATTCCCGGTACGATTCAATGACTCGCACCCGACGGGCGATTAACACGGTTTCGCAGCATGATTATTCAGGTTGATGCAATATTTTCGATCGATTTGTACGATCACACACAGGATAAGAAGAAATCGCAGAGGTTAGGTGATAAAATAGTTTCCACGGAGATTCATCGCCGTGTCTGCCGTTCGTGTGCGCCAGCCTTTCAAGGCGTTACGAGAAGTTAACTTTCAATTGCAAGTTGCGCTCGTCGCTGCGGGACGAGACGTTCTCTTCGGTGGTCAGAGTTGCGTGTAACGAATCGTATATCCGAGGTATTCGTCGACGAGACAGAAAAATCACACACTGAACCACTTGTACTAAGGCACGGTTGAGATACACGGCTCTTGTTCGATGGCCGAGAAACGTCGCGTCGAAACGAGGATAAAGTCCCTTCGCGTAACGAACACCGAACTCGAGGAATGGAGCAACGTTTAAATTTTTCACAGCAAGCGACACACAACCACCTCGTAGCCGTTGTGATGTCGTGTTCACGTAACGCTCTCTTGGCTGGCCGCACAAGAACGTTAGAGGCAGGCGAACACAGGCCGGCACAGTTTTCGAAAGGGGAAAAAAAAAAATGGTGGAGAAAAAAGAAAAAGAAACTGACGTAGCACTTTTCACTCACCTGACTAACGTCGCACCACATTATTATTTCGCTAGCACTGACGACAGCATCTTGGATCGCTCGTGTACCATACACAGTGTAGCGCAATGGTTTTTTGTTTTCAGTGAAGAAATAGTACGTGAAATCGAAGCTCCACCGTCGGTGTACGCTCCGTGAATACGCTCTGTTCGTTTTCTCTCTCACAGTCTCACGAAATGCACTCTCACGATTGCGGATACATTCGTCGCCGTGCGCTTGTGCTTCACGTTTCAGAATACCGCCTGTCTAGCTTGTCGAGTAACACCACACGATCACTTCGAGTGAACGACACGACTCTCACCGACGAGCCCACTAGTGACTGGTTGGCCATGCAAAGCATTACTGAATACTCTGACAACAGTACTCGTCGTGTACCGCCGCTCGGTTTTCCCCCGAGTGAGTGCTCGGCTGTTTCCGTCGAACTTCGGCCCACCTGCACTCTAGCACGACGGCACGGCACATAGTGCCGTAGCCTCGTCGCGTCGAGCCCTTTACTTCTCCTCGTGTCTATCTTCGAATCGCTTGCTACTATCTTCTTACATAAAACTTACGTCTTTTCTGTATTAAAAAATCAGTGTATCCACGCTACGAATTACACCGAAGTAGGAAAATAGCGTAAAAATAAAATTGCTCCTACTGATTTCTGCTATCGTAACTTTTATTGAAACAAACTGAATTATTTTTGATTCGTATCGATCGTTATATAACGTATATACTACGCGTAGGGATTTACGTTACATTATTATTGTATCGTAGGAAATTGATATTTTCTAATGTCGGTGAAAAAAAAAAAAGAAAAAAAAAAATTGAGGAAAAGATCACCTCTTGAATGAACGTAAATTAAAGGGTCCTGGCTATTCTCCAGCTTGTAAAGTTGTAATAACGGGAGCGTGGCGGGTACTTTAATGTTCGCGAAGAAAGTTTCAGAATTTATTTTTACACGCTACCGGTTGTCCGCGTGTTGTCGAAGTAACACGCGCCATTGTGTATATTTTGTTCATACAAAATCATGCGGAATGAATTTCATGAATATCGACGCGCGATCATACCGATGATTTAGATGTTCCATCGAATAATTTTTTTTTTTTCGTGCGCAGCGGCGCCGCCTCCGACAATACGAATCCATTAGAGCGTTAGCTAAATTGTTTCGATATATCTATCAAAATACGCGTGAGAAAATTAAAATAGTTCTGCGCGTTTCAATGATTTACTACGCCGACCGATTGGATTTCGAATTCAATAAATTATTTTTAAAAGCCATTGTACATCGAAAAGCGAACAGCATATTGTCGACATTCGACCGGTGGTAGATTTCGTACGGGCGGAAGGGTGCGTTCTATTCACGCCACGTAAATTAATTGTATAATTGATATTGAATATCCTCGGATTGTTTATGCCATTCAGGTTGCTCATACAAAGGAAATTCATTGTTTAAATGTATGATTTTGAAATGTGATCAATGCTTTTATATAACCTGATTTATATTCTGATTTATGATGCGCGTGTGACATTAAAAAACCGCAAAAACTACCTAGCATAGGTGGAACGCACTTGTTCAAGGCGGAAAACACGAGGGAAGGGGAAAGGCCACGTGCCCTTAAAGCCTTGCCAAAGAAAGTGAGGGTATGATATTAAGGTATTTAAAGTCTCTGTGTATATAAATTTGAAGAACCTGTATATTTGCCTTTAACAAATATTCCGTTTTCGTCTCTTTCATAGAATCAGTTTAATTTTGTCTAATTACGTACAAGATTTGTCGCAAAGCAGGTGTTTTCATATGAATTTTTTCATATAAAACTGTTTGCACTAACACCAACGTGAAAAATTGTTCTGCGCGAGAAAGTGCACGATAGCCTGGTCTCGCTCGATGAAAGTTACGGGAGAATGGATTGAGCTACGATGAAAAATTTGATCCAGCGCAAAAACTCAAAACGACTTAGGCCATTCGATAGGTACTAGCGAGAACTATTTCGCGAAGCTCGCACTTCTCGTGTCGTTTATCAGCAAGTTTCTTAGGTCGTTGCGGCCGAATCATATACTATCGAATGATATAAAATCCTAACTAAAAACCGTCCAACTATATCGTACAATTCCATGCCCCCTGTAATATGATAATCTGAAAATTTGCTCGATTTTCTAATGTCAGCGATTTATCAAAACGACCACATCGTTCGATTCGATATTTAAAACGTAATCACGTACACGCATAAGCAGAAATATAAAAATTATACGTGTAAAAAATATTTTCCAATAGTCGCATAACGAACGTGTAAAATTATTTACGAGCGAGAAACTGTAATATTTTTAGCGCGATTGTAAATACAGAAATAATTCAAGCGTTCGATACGCAGTGGAAACCGTGGCTCGATTTCGATTTCGAGGCTACGAAACGGGGAACTCGTAGACACCGGGGCCCCCGAGTACGAGGGAGTCTGCCCAACGCCGTTAGCTTCGAAACCCGCCACTGACTGTCAGCCTGTATACGGCGAGCAGCGTAAGAGCGCTCGAAGGCCTCGGCTCTTGCGAGCCAGCAACGAGCGGCAGACAACGCCGCACGGATACCGCGCGCCACCTTCCATACGGCAAGCAGCCTAAGAAAATTCACCGCGAACATTTTTATTCGGTATCGGGTAAACGGGCCGCATCATCGGCACGCTTCGATCGCGAAACAACGGCGCGCAAACCGGCGCATCGATCGTCGATCGCTGTTGCCCGGTAGGCCGGTTAATTTCGGGAATTTTGCGCGACATTCCGTAAACAGCCCGAGGGGAGAGCGTGCTCGAGGCTCTGTGAGGAGCGTACGGCGGCGTATCGCGCGACGGCCACAGCCGTCGGCGAGGCAGTTCTAAGCGAAGTCGTTTTCTCCGTGAAGGCGCGGTGAAAATGTCTTCCTCCTCCTCGCCAGGAGGAACAAACTTCTTTCTCCCTTCATTGTTGCTCGGTGTCTACTTACATATATATCTGTATCTAAGAGTTAGCAGCGCTTTTCACAGACAGAGAGGGAACTTTGACTTGTCGTTACGCGCGTGAAAGTCCCTATGCGTCTATAACTTGAATTTCGATCGATTCCTTGGCCTCACGAACGAGAGGATCAAGGCAGTGGAATTTCTCCAAGCGAGAATTCGTAAGAAAGATCTCGAAGTTTCTTCTGGTTTCGTTCGTGATTGACAACGACGAGTCTGACGACAAGTCAGTCGGTCAGGCAGAGATCGTTGTTTTCGGAGAGATCGAACCACCGACCGTGACGACTCGTTTCATCTGGTGCCGCCGAGATTCAATACTCTTTACGTCGATCGAAGAAGGGAGAGCCCAGCGAATGTTTCGTCGAATTGTCGCGTGTCTCGTTATGCTTGATGTCGTTTGTTATTGTTGATGTTGTCGTCGGGCGATTTTAACGCCGCGGAACGAACAGCTATCGAAGGAAAGAGAGGGATGGGAATATCGTAGGAGAGTGGGAAGGAGTAGTTTTAACTGGCGGCTTATTGCCGGCGCGAGAATGCGCCAATGATTCTGACCGCGGAAACGAGCGCGTACCAACCGTTTAAACCCGCTCACTCGCGTGCACCGCCGTATGTAAGCGAATATACATATGTGTAAGCGTAATACCTGTGCCGCGACAACGACGGCCAACGTGCACGCGGACTGAGGACAGTCGAACGCGTGGCTTCACGACGGAAGTAAAGCGCTAGTCGGGTTTACGATTGGTTGAGCATTGCGCGACAGATGAATTGTGGCCAATGAATGTCCTTGCTCTCTGGACGAGGCCACGACGACGTAAGCAAGCCGTATTTGAACATTATGAACCGTTTGCGTATCTACGAGACCACGTCGCCTGCTTCAAAGTTGATTCTAGTTGATTTGAGAAGCATCTACGATCTTGCTCGTATTTTATGATGTTTCAATAGTAGCGTAAATTTTTTTATGAAAACTATATATCACATTAGTGTCAGAACAGCTACTTGTTATATTTATTGGAATATTCTAGCAAATTATAGTTTATTCAATATTTTATCTGAAAAAATACTCAAAGTAAAGTAGCTGTTATTAATACTCAACGGGTGAAATGAAACTTTATTTATCTATCGAGAGAGAAAGAGAGAGGTCTTCTATTTCTTTAGTTACGCTGATACAAATCTTTAGTTTACTTATAGATCGTATACGATGTGGATAAAATAACAGATTTGCCATAAAATAATTAGAAAATAAAAGCAGGAAGGAGCATGCAATTTGTACTAAATAAATTTTATCACGCCCATGACTCATCTAATGGACATTGATATTTACGTATCGATTTTCCCACTTTTGATTATGATCCCTCGCCTTTCGTGGTTTCTCTTTTAGACTATTTTCAGTACCGATGATAAAATGATGTCAAAATTGGTCTGAACTTTCTTTTGATATGATTACTAAACTTTCTCATCTAAGAACAGAATGGGAACTAGACGTTGATGGTACTCGCGGTGGGGATAAGGAAACATCGAGGAACTCGTGGGGCGTTTTACGATCGTCTTCGAAAGCTGCGACTTCTGTGCACTTCCGGCCTCGATTCTAGAAGCACCTCCAGGCGGTTTTCTTTTCGCAGACGGGGAAAGATAATTCAGCAACCGCAGAAAATATCTCGATCGTGTACCATTTGATGCGATGACCTTTCTGCCATTATTTCGTTGAGAATCAGCGATCGTTTTATCGTCACTTTGCAACTGTACTGTAAAAACCGTTCCTGCAATCTTCATACGTCTTTCGCACGGTTTAACGTTAATCGTTTGACAGTATATGTCGTAAGTTTCTTCTCTTAAACTGTTACGGATGATATTAGAAAATTAGAAATTAATTTGATCAATTTTAGAGTTGTATTTTAAGAACGGACGATCCCATCCATATATGCACTTCTTTTATAACATCTTTCAGGAGAATGAACTTCTTTAGTGATACAGCGTAGATTCATTTGTACTGTTATACATCACATTAGAAATTATTGTATTGTACATGTAATATTTCAGATCTGCTATATACTGCAAGAACGAATAATGCAATTTTCATACTTATTTCGTATAATTTAATACTTTTAATGCAGAATTAAATCAAGCAACGTATTAGGTATGTTAATTCCTTTAGGCAATTATAATTACGATGGTATTGAATTTAGAGTACTACAAGTAACAGGCAGCCGATTACTTTCCAAGGTAAAAGCAATGGAATGTTGATAAATTGCAAGTTTAAAGGTGTTTATGTTACAATTCTTGCGGAAGTATCTAAGTGTGTCGAAAAAGCATCCAGGAAAATCGTGTTACGTTAGCAGTGCAGCGACCGAGGATGCTTGGAAAGTCAGGACAGTTTTCCCGCTGTTTCCATGCAACCGGAAGTTGCTCCTCGGCCGCATTTCTCTCATCCTTAAATCTCTTTTTCAACGTTCTTCGATTTCTCTCTGCTTCATGCTTTTTATCCTTTACTTTTAAAATATGTCCTGCACGCGCTGGCAATTAATTTATCTATTATACAACAACGATATTTATTCTTCTTGAAAATTCAGATAATACTCGAACTTGCATTTCTTACACATACGCTATCGACTATTCTTCACACGTTATTTTGCCTCCTGTTACGTAAATTTATTAATCAACCTGATCAACATCATGTTCAACGATCGAAATATTCGAATAATTTCGCGTATCTATCGCGACCAGGTGACGAACGGAAAAGCTGGAAAAACTGAGGAAGCCAGGCTTCTGACAAACAAAATCTAAAATCCGGTCGTTTAATCGCATCCACGCGAGCTAACGAATGCCAAAGGTATAAAATTATAATTAAATAATATCATTATCGATATTACGTAATCAATTATCATAATTAATTGTTAAAACCTCGATGTATTTGATTTTCGTATTCATGGGCAACAGAAAGACTAGATTTTTCACAATTATCATCCCTTTATGTTATATACATATCAAAACCTACATCACAAACTTTCTCTCTCTCTCACTCTCTATATATATACATAAATTATATTATATTATATAATTAACCGATAATTAGCGTTAATACGTTCTCTTAGGTGTTAATTAAAACAACACAGTCCGTTTCTGTAACGATTATTACGTTATAAGGTATATATCGTTTTCTCACCTGTTTAAGCCGGATTTACGGTTAACGAAAATTTCCGTGGTCGCATAGCCATTGTATCGGTTTACACGGTGCTCTTGTAAGTTGTGCTGCTGCTTGTTTGATCAACTGAGACAGTTAGTCGCAATCTATCGAAAATCCTTCGAATTCGCGTTGTTATCGAATAGCGGGCAGCTGGAAGCGCTTCGCACGGCCGAGTTAAAAACACCTGTTAACACACGTTCGCTTCTACGGTGACATCCGGACGACATCGACAGGTGTAAGTGTAAGTTAATCAACTAATTTGACAACTCGTGCGTGCACGTGACTTTCGTATACCTCGTACCCGCCCTAATTATTATTAATGGCCTGCAGCGTATCTCGCGATATTAAAGTCTACGGATGGACACGTTCAACGTTAATCCTAAGATTACCGCGTTAAGTAAAACACTCGTCAGCCTGGGAAGTGGTCATCGCTCGTATCTCTCGCGATCGAAAAATTTATGGAGAATAGCCAAGTACGTACATTTGAAAGTATAAAAGCTACGGAATATAATTGAGCAATGAAAACAGACCATTTATTTTCCTATCACTGTCATCGTTACTTCGTATATTATCTTCGTCCCAGGTGGACAGGTATACCGTGTCGCGTGGTACGAATTTTTCAATCTGGAAAATAAATATCCAAAGATCGCTTCTCCGCTTCGGCGCCTACGACGATCTTCGAAATGTTCATTCACGTGGAGATTCTCTTCCTTTTCGACCTTGCCTCCGGACACGAGATCGCAATTAATCGTGATATGCAGCTAATCGGCAGAAAGTTGAGCGACCGAACAAACTGGTCGCCGAAGCACGCCAATTAAGTACCAGAATAGATAGAAAATTTGTACTCGTCGCAGGCGTCAAGATCCGCCGCAGTTCAGACTCTCACGGTTTATAACATCGCGCGTGGGCCGACCACTATAAATTTGACGCAGGATCGTGGCCAGCAGCATTAATACGGAAGGACTCTAGCCGGGAATAAGAGGAAGAAAATGGCCCGCGGTGCGGCGCCGTTCAAAAGGGCGGTCACGCTAATAGCGACGATCGGATCCTCATTACGGATTCCGATCGTGGGTATCGATAAAGATCGGCAATAAGATCCCCCATTCCTCTTCAAGCGGCGATCCCTTCCGCTTTACGAGCAAGTGCCACGAATTAATTCGGACCGAACCGTTTCGGATTAGCCCGGTAAGAAGCCTGACAACTTCGATTCGGTCATTGACCGATTCAATACCGTGTTTACATAATAGGCCCGGTCTCGAGATTTGGCTCTTTGTTCGTTTAATGCCCCCATATAAACAAATTACGATGTGCATACAGGGTATGTAAAACGGAACAGGTGGCAGACACTTCAGTAGGTGCTCGTACGCCCAAAAGTGTTGGTTTACGAACACTCGGATCGATTCGTGCAACGAATTTCGTAAATACCGGGCGACGCCTGTGCAAAATGTGGAAATGCCAAGTACGTTGAGAATGGGACGAGCTTTTGGAAAGATTAGGAAGGTAAAACTGGACTTCGGAGAGTAATAGAATTTCCGACGGTACGTCTACCGAGGTTTGTCTTTACACAAAGTTCAAGAACAAAAAATCTCGTGCATTTACGAGAGATTTATTTCGTTGCTTTTACTCAATGGTATGCAATCAGCTGTACGAAAAACCTTGAACAATGTAGTATTCGAAAGGAATTTCTTTATACCCTGCGTCCTTTAATTATCTTCGTAAAAGTATGAATTTGAAAGTTGGAAAACTTGGCTAATAACGTTAATTCCGCGCAAGAACTTGCCTCCTCTGTTCCAATTATTATCGCGTACGAGCTGCTCTTCCGCAAATTCAGATAAATGCAGCTCTACGTTAACTCACGATCGGTATCAGATTTATGCAAATCAATAAGCCATTGCTCACGCGGCGCTGTTATTAGTCAGCCTGTGATAAATGAAAAATAAATATGGAAAAAGAAGAGAACGAGAACGGCCGGCCGTGTCATTGAACGTGAACGAGCGGCGGCATGCATATAATTATAGGAGACATTTATTAATTCTTTACGATCGACGTAACACGAATTCAAAGCGATCGCATGACACTGGTCTGGCTCGATGAGACGCGCGCGCGTACACGCTCCACCATTCATTCATGCGTTTCGCCAAGTAACATGTACCTATCGATAAAAGCGATGCAACTTATTATTCATTAATTGCTCATTGTCACGGACGATCGCGTAATTCCGCGGGGATCCCGCTTATGTAACCTTGTCGACGACCCCGCGGTTTCGCCATTAATTAATTCTTAACAGCTGCCCGTTAATGAGGTAAAAGAAGCATCGCCATTGCAACACAGTCGATGGAGGATACATATCGAGAACAAAAGATTATTATTCTATAGTTTACGCTTATACCAATTTTCGAAAGATTTCGTGAAACGCGATCGTTTCAAACGCGGCGGTCTAAGTAAAGCGAATTAACGAAATAAGTGAAACGCGGTAGTGAAGTTTCATTGGTCGCAAGAAGAGATTTAAGGACGCGAAGATTGGAAATTTCGACTTAGAAATGTAATAGTTTATGCGTATCTTGGATTTGATACGGCCTGTGTGGAAAAATATAGAATGCCGCGTGCGACCTTGGACGCTGTTGCATCAATCGGTGCCGCTGCTTGATGCTTTAATTTAAGACTTGGCTATACGTGTACGTTGCACGCACTATACCGAAGAAGAGAACTAGCGCGATCGCGTCTTATCATTGTAACAAGGATGATAAGGAAATCTTTATCGGAGATAAGATTGTTGCCGAGTCTTTCAGTTGAAAATTATCTCAAATACATCGCTTTAAACGATTGCCAATACGTTCGCAGAATACGTTTATCGAAGGAATGAAAAGTAAAGTCGAATAAAATTTCTGCGTAGCGTGAGAATAAAGAGAAGAAGAAGAATCGAAAAACACCGTTTTTTACACTCTTAGATAATTTTGCAACAGCTGTTCGAAACAACGATACATGAATATTATTTATTTACAAATTGATGACGTTGCGTTGTGATCGATCAGAGTTATCAGGAATGCGAAGTCTGGGAATTTATAGTACACTGACCATGTATTTGTTTTCTCGTTTTGTGTAGAAGCTATAGGCTTTAAATCACAATATTTGTATAATAAATATTTCTGTGCGTACGTGTACGAAAGTTGGATAATTTAAACGAGGAGAGCAAACGTGCATAGGAATTTATCAATTCGTCCGATGATTATCATCATCGATCATTTAACAATTACCTACTCTTGAGCATTACGTAAATCTAAACAGATGCGTCATTAGCAAAGATGATGGTATAAATAAATTTTACGATGATGGCTAAACAACAGGGTGTTTCAATGAAAAAAAAACACAAGCACACGTTGAGATAAATTGGTATGATCGATATCTGTCCTTTGGATTCGATATATGGAAGTGTCGATAAAAATGTTCATCCACGCCTTCTATATATGACAATAGGAAAAACTTTTAATTTTTCTTGTCATCCATCGCTTCAAGTGGTATTTTACCGGCCAACTCATTAGTTCATTTTTCATCGTACTTTCTGCTATCACGATAAATGTTTCTTCACTTCTGATACGCTTTATATCGACGGTACTTGAGCGTTATCGATATTCCGATACTGAAATTATAATTCAATATTGACACTAACTAAAGAGACTTAAATGAGAATTTCACTCGCTAAGTATATACTACAATGACTATTTCACTTCAGACATTTTGTGCACATAGTTTTGCATGCCGCATGCATTCCCAACGTTCTTATACTTTTAAATTTCACTTGTTAGAAATTCTTCCGTTTATTAGGATATTTCGCGCGATACGTATCACGGCTGCTATAAATATTCAAGCGACTGTTGTATATCGTATCGTATTTATTTGTATCAGATGGCATAGAAACCTATGTTCGTTCTACGAACATAGTTTCTAAACATGAAACTAAGCTTGCAAAATTGAATTATCAAGGGCCAACATCACGCTATCGCGATTATTTACTTCCAATCATTTCCAGTCAATTCGTATCATCGAATTCTCTCTCTTGACGCTGTGTTCGTGAAAAATAATTCCACGTAATATCTTTCAACGTCGTCGTTTCTTCCACTTAGATTCCGCAACTTTGTTCCATTTGAAGAAATTCAAGCGTTCGTAACGCTATAGTAAACTGTGTGCATAAACGCCTGGCGCCTAACGCGTCACACGAGTACTAAAGATTCTGCAATTTTACTCAATTTCAAGAAATTGAAGCGTTCTACATACACGTTGCTTGGCTCTTAACGACCAAAAACGATTGCTTCACAACGATACTAATAATTAATCGGATTTGGATCTCGCTGCCGGGAAACGCGACTTGCTTCGCAATTTTTCTAATCGCGCGCTATCTCGTTCGATCCTCTCGCTCATCCCTGTGTACTTTACGCTCGTGTTATCCTTAACCCAGTTGCAGCAACGTGCAGCACACACACCAACGACCATCGAACAGAAATTTCCACGCTGATAAACGCGTAGCAGGTGGGAGATTTTTCCCGCGGACTTGAGACGAGAACAACGGGGATGAAAGTGAAAATTGGCGCGAAGAGGAGCGCAACTGGGACGAGAGATGGATCGGGTTCACCTAAATGCCGGTACCAATTAATTCTGAGCCGGCAGAAGGGTCGACGTACCGCGCAAGGAGAGGAATCGTAGCCCCATAAAACAGAGTCTCGCTTCGCCTCTTCCTACTCCACCTACTCCGCCTCTCTTTCCGCCTCTTTAACCCTGACCTCCCGTAAAATACACGGAGAAAAAGACTTTTCCAACGTGTACGCACGAGCGAGCTGGCCGAACTCATGAATGGACCCGCGGCTCTATTTACGAGCGCGCGACCTGCTGCTTTTATCGTCGTCTCCAGCCCACCCTTTTGCCACGGTTTTGCCGCTTTTCGAGCCGGCCGCGGATGCGCCACGGGGCCGCCACTTAGCTTTCGTCCCGCACCAAATGCCACAGCGGCCAACGACGCTTTCCACCGATGATTCGCCCTTTCTTCCGGCAGCGGCAATATCTTGCATCGGATTTCGATCAGGCGCTTCGGACTATGGACTGTACGCGGATGCGCGACGAGAGCTTGCGATAGGTTTGCGCACGGTGTTCGTGCCAATTTTCCCACGGCGTGTTATTAACGTTACAACTATCGCACCAGTGAAAGCAACTGGTTCTACAATTTGATAAAACGTGCTCCTTCTCTTGTTTGTTTAGGCTTCACGGTCCCTGATGGGTAAATAGTACGAGAAACATGCTAAGTAACATGGGCTTGCTTTTGTAAGAGGTAATAAATCAATAAACATGCAAATATTCTATCGTTATTGGTATTTCTTTAAAGACCAGTCGTTTTCGCTGGTTGTGGTTGGTTTGAAATAGCTTCCTCTCGACTGTCGCTAATTCCAGCGATAATCGCACTGTGCTGAACCGCTGAGAAACCTTCTACTCGACTCACGAGGTTTACGAAATTCTACGTGCAATTCTACGCTAACCACCACGTTAGTGACACCGTTTGTGCCACGTTGCTAACGAACAACAGCACCGCTGTGCAAGCAACGTCGAACGTAGAACGCTACGTACAATAAGAAGAAAAGCTTCCGTAGCCACTTGCGCATTGAAACTGCCATAAAAGGCTCGTCCGTTTCGCCTTACGTCTGATCGCGTCGTCCCGCGAATCTGCTTAAAAGATGCATCAAATATCGTTCACGTCTAACCTTCGAGCTGGCAGAGAACACAACGACTCGTCGAACAAAGTTGCAAGCTGCCGGGTGTGTTGTACTTTCTAGTCGAACGACCAGAAGAACATCCGCCTGGACGATATATTTCCTGACCACATTGTGCGCACGTAAATCGCAAGGAAAGTGGCCTAAGGTGGAATCACCGTTAACGGTGCAACATATCGTTCCCCATAAACTTCCATCTCCATATCGTCAGCTAGTACGAGGCAACAAATTCCTAAGCACCGAGCTGCTGATCAATCGGCGTCATTCGGATCGGGACGAGTGTGGACAATCGATAGCCGGATAATCGGAGGATAATAAAAGGTTTGGAGCAAGCTGCGTCGTAGGCGGCGTGCTTTGGACATTTTACATGCGTCGGCTGGTTCAAGAAGCAGCAATATTTGTTATTGCTTAATCGCTGCCTCTTATCCACTCTATTATATCGCACTCGCTTAATTATACTGTCTGTAAAACTATGGCAACTTTTGGGCTTTCGCCTCCTTGCTGTGCTTTCTTATCGTCGTTCCTCCCCGTCTTGTATTGCCCTTCTCTTCTCCATTGTCGGTTTTAGTTCTGTTAGTCCTTCTCCAGTCTCGTTTAGTATCTTTTCTGTGTCCTTTGGTCCTCCCGTTAGTTGGCATTCTTCTGTTACGTGTCTCAGGTCTTCTTCTTTCTTTTCGCATAGCCTGCATCTTTTTTCTCCCTCTTTGGTCTCGTTTCCACATCTGAAACTTGCTAGTACTTTCCTGCCCTTCCACTTCATCCTCCCTTCCAAGTATTTTGGTCTTCTTTGGCGATTTTTCTATAGCGTTTGTTATATTTTGATTCCCTTATCCTTCTCCCCCTCTCCTCTGCTTCTCTCTTTCTTCTATAATTTGCTCTGCTGTCGTCCCGGCAAGAAGCAGCAGTATTCGTATTTATAAAGTCGAGATACCGGCGGGAGGTAGAGAAGTTAACAAATTTACGATCAAATAATTTCAGACGCTGAGGTTGTTTCGCGTTTCTTTTCTAACGCAGAGAGAGAGCTTGCGCTACTCGTGTCTTTCGACGTCCACTTTGGCATTTCTCGCGGGAACTTTATCGTAGGAAAAATCCTAAATGAACGTATTAATTATCGACCAATTACTTGCTTATACAATTATTCACAGCCTCGATAGCTTCTGCAGAAGTATGACAGTTACACAGTGTCAGACATATTCTCGCGTATCACGCGCGTCTCTGGTTCTGCCTGTTAGTTTGCCATAAAACGACCAACAGCTCAAACCAAATTCCAAAGAGAAGCTGTTTGAAAACGCGTTGAACACCTCAGCGCTACACCAATTTCCCCAAAACGAATGTTGGAAACTAACGAGCGTCTTGAGGCTCGCTATCCAACTTGGACAGCCAGCGTCGTTTATTTGGCGTCGGTTTCGAGTTGTCAACGGCGGCCGATACGAAAGTTCATTTACACGAGGTTCGAAGAGGCAGCAAGGAAAGAAAGAAACATGGTATTTTAAATATCCGTGTTGGCAAACGTTCGACACGAGGAACACGGCACAGCGGGGGTGGGGAAACAGTGAAAAGAAACGAGTCAGCGATGATGTGTCGGACGTCGCGCACGAACGGCCATTCATACGTCCGCAGAGAGATATTTATTGGGGAAAAAGAGAGAGAGAGAGCGAGAGAGGGAAAGAGAGAGACATAGGGAGGGAAAGAGGGACGACCAGACGAGGATTATGTAATTTGTATCTGGGAGATTAGTTTTACGACACTTCGGTTCCTGTTACCGGACTCTATCCCCACTCGTTCGCGTTGCGGCGTACGCACTGTCGCGTGGGCACGCGACGTGAATCATTGTTCGTCGGAATAAATTAATGATCCAGACTGATAGCCGGAGCGTAAAGAGGCGCCGGGTGTCGTCGAATTTGTCGTAGGTCGGCGACACGAGCGTCGACGTCGCTTTAACGCTGTCTCTGTGGTCGTTCAACAAATCACTCGGCTCGTTCGTTATCTTCCGCGATTTCTTTCGCTTTGCGGAAAAGAAGAAACAACGTTGATTCGATGGTTGTTAGCCCTTCGACGGGCGAAGCGTGACTAGGGCAGAGTGTCGCGTGGGATACGTTCAACCCTTCTACATCGTCGGACAAACTTAGAAAGCATATTTTCTTGGCGTTGTAAAGTACACGTGGCATCGACACCTGGCTGCTGATCAGCCACAGTCTCGGCTCGTTATCCTCGCGTCGGATTTCGTGGAAGAGCCAAGGTAATTCTTTGAGGTAATTTGAAGCGTCTTCGAGGTAATTTAGAGCATCGTACCGCGTGATCCCTTGATACGGTGAGGTGATTTCCATTCAACTTGTAGCCAGGATATGATACAGCGTCTTGGCTTAACTTTTCTCTCAACTTTTCCAAACGAGAAAATCGTATCGCTTTCTATCAACGATGTAAGCGCGCGTTACCGAACAGATGCCTCGTTGCTTCCTATTTCCATCGCCTCCAACCAAACGTTTACTATATTCGCATCACACACTTTCGACCCACGTTGTTCCGCTTTGGACAAGCGCGTTTAATCGCACGCAACGCCGTTTACCTTTTACCCACGTTACATCCTCATTTCCACTTATTCCGTGGCCGAGCGTCAAGTTAGACGCGAGCTGGAGAAAATTGCCGCGATGACGCAACCTTTTGATCCCTTCGGCCGAGATTTACGCCGAATTTTACGCTGCAGTGAAAATAAATAAAATGGAAATCAAAAGAGCGGCTGTGACGCGCCTCCGCGCGCGTACGCGCCGTGGCCGTGGAAAGAACGCGAGGAATGCGATGGTAACGACGCGGCTCGCATAATCGGGGCCAACTTCTGCCATTGGAGTTTTCTAGCGGGCCGAGCGAACCCATTGTTCGCTACCGGCATAACGATCTCGAGTGATAGCGCCGCGTGAACGAACTGCCGTCTCGCGGCGCGGCAGCCGTGAAATTTGACGTAGGTCACGGCGGATCCTTGCGCGCTGACGCGCTCGAAAAACACGCTTGCCCCCTCGCTCGGATTGAATTATAACCGGCACGTGATGGCATTTCGCAGGACTCTGAATACCTGGTACGCAAGAACGCGACTTCTTGCCGGCCACTTGGCGCGGCTCTCGCCTCTTCTCTTTCTTCTTCTTTTGCCTCTCGCGCTTTTGCAGTGGAATTCGAATTTCGCGCCCGCGCGTCGAATACGCTGGTAGATCGCGACATTGAATGAAAGGGAAGCACAAAGACGCGGGAATATTCGGCGAGGCGAGACCAGCGACGTGTCACGCTTACACACTCGGCGCTATTCTTTCTTTTTTATCAACTTCATTTTATCATATTCATACGGACGAGTCGTCTGGTTGGACCACTCTATTGAAATCCACTTGCTCGAGCTTTGCTTGCTAGTAAACTTCTGTTTACGTTTGTCGAGCTACTCGTGTAGATTTCGTACCCATCTCGTTTAGATTTTGATCGTCGTGTTCGGATTTTTGTAACCCGGTGACGCTCTCGTTTCCATGGTCCGAGAGGTGCCCAATTTTTGAAGAAAAATCTCGGTACAAAATCAACGCGGTATACTGACAACGATTCTTTCATAGTCGAGTTCCTTCAGAAAGCAAAGCAATCGACGATTCGTCTCGCGAATTTCTTGGATGATTCTTTGACGATTTACCTTCAGAAGTTTATTCGTCGTAGGGAGATGGTACGAACAATTGTAGGTTTCAGTAAGAATGTTAAATTTCGAAAAAATCATTCTTACAACGTCGTCACTTTTCTCTATCTTTCAGTGCATGTGCGTTGTCGATTATTTGCAAAACTCTTTTCAAAATACTCACGATTTCACCTACTTAATATCGCGATGTACCAAGTGCCGTGGTTGCCAACGACGGTACGAAACAATCGTTCATGTTCCGGTCGCACGCGACGCGGAATACCATAACCAATTAATCGGAATGCATTAGCACCTTCCTTAAACGGCGATTACCAAATCGGCTCGTACAATGGCCCGTGCCTTATTTATTGCCTATACGATCGATTCATCCCCGGTGAATATACACACGGGCCATTGTGCACACGCGTGCTGCAGCGAGACTGCGATACCGGCGACTCTAGAGAACAAAATGTCCCGCGCCTTATAAGTACCCGATACAAATCACCTAATCTCTCCTGGCCTCTCTATCTTTCCACTTCTCATTCCATCTTTCGTCCCTTCGCTGCACCATTCTTTAGGTACAGTGGCTCGCCAAAGTATTTGGACGATTACTATTATGCACGTAGGAAACATCATGTTTCTCCACGTATCGTTCGTGTTATGTAAAACATTTTGAAATTGCATCGCCACTGTCATGGGACACGATGGTCTTCATTGTATCGGAGGAATTTCAAACCAATTTGAAGATGAAGATATTTGAAGATGAAACCAATGTATCAATGTACATGCACAATACAAATCAATGTATCAATGTATATACATAATACAAATCAATGCATCAATGCACATAACGATATTGATGAATGTATCAATGTACATGCATGATACTGATGAATGTATCCATGTACATACGTGATACAAATCAATGCAACAATGTACATAATGATACAGATGAATTATCAATGTACATAATGATACAGATAAATGTAACAATGTACATAATGGTACAGATGAATTATCAATGTACATAATGATACAGATAAATGCAACAATGTACATAATGATACAGATGAATGTATCGATGTACATTGTACGTACGTGATGCAAATGAATGTATCAATGTACTTTGTACGTACATGATGCAGATAAATGTATCAATGTATCTTGCACATACATGACACACATGAATGTATCAATGTACTTTGTACGTACATGATGCAGATGAATGTATCAATGTACATTGTACGTACGTGATGCAGATGAATGTATCAATGTACATTGTACGTACGTGATGCAAATGAATGTATCAATGTACATTGTACGTACGTGATGCAGATGAATGTATCAATGTACATTTTACGTACGTGATGCAAATGAATGTATCAATGTATCTTGCACATACATGACACACATGAATGTATCAATGTACATTGTACGTACGTGATGCAGATGAATGTATCAATGTACATTGTACGTACGTGATGCAGATGAATGTATCAATGTACATTTTACGTACATGATGCAAATGAATGTATCAATGTACATTGTACGTACGTGATACAGATGAATATATCAATGTACATTGTACGTACGTGATGCAAATGAATGTATCGATGTACTTTGTACGTACGTGATGCAGATGAATGTATCAATGTACATTGTACGTACGTGATGCAAATGAATGTGTCAATGTACATTGTACATGCATGATACAAATCAATATCACGTATCAATGTATATGCGTGATCAGTCGATACATCATGATACAAATCACGTATGTAGACTACACACACGTGCGCGATAAAAATCCCCTAATCTCTCCTGGCCTCTCTATCTTGTCATTCCTTATTCCCTGCTTCGTTCCTTCGCTGCATCGGTCTTTGGGTACAGTGGCTCGCGAAAGTATTTCAACACCGACTGTACGAAGCTTTCCTGTTGTATTGTTCGTGTTACGTAAAACATATCGAAACTGTATTAGAGCTATAACGAGACACGACTCTCTTCATCACATCGATACAATTTGAAACCTGGAAACAGAGGCTGCAAGCTGCTTGCTACGAAGTTATATTGGTATTAATCAAAGTCTAAATACTGTTTGTGGCCAAGCAAACAATCAACAACAGGTTCTTTCATATTAGACAACTAGTAAGAATAATAACAGTAAGAAATAACATTTTTCTCTTCAACGTCCCGTGCCGAGCAAAATTCATGCACCAGCTTCAACGTATTCAGCTGAGAAATTTCGAAATACAAGTTTCGCGTCGTACGAACAAACTGCAATCTGCGTCTTCGACTTATTTTTCCCCGTAGAATCGCCACCTTGCCGATCGTACCGTATTTAATGGAACAGCTTGTACATTCGTAAAAAGCGACCACAACCGTTCGAATACTTTCGCGAGTCACTGTATCCTCGTTGGCGGAATGGTTTGCGCGCGTTTCCTCCGTCTCTATCTTCGTATCGTTGTTGCTCCTCCTCTCTGTGCAAGCTTCCGTGGCGGCACGTTTGTGCGCGACCTGCCCCAATGTCTCTTGCTCTGCCTCTCCTTTCCCTGGTGATGCCAACGAAACCCGCCGGTCGACCATTCGATCCTCGTTCATCGGCTTTTCTTCTCCTCCCCTCATCCCTGGTGTCGCACGCGTTCATGCATTATAAATATCTCCAAATATCTCGTGTTCCTTATTCGATCGAACGACGCAGACGGAGCACGGCGAAGAGCGCGGAGGCTGCCGGAGCAACAGAGAGACGACGACGAGCACTGTTATTCGGTCGATGCCTTCCACGTTTATACGGAGGAGGGCCAGTGTGCGTGCACACGAGCTCGTTGCAGCGACAGAATGGATATCGATGCATGGCCACCACGTGGTCGCAGATCCATCCACGGATCTTTCATTTTCTTTCTTGGATCTGATTCAATGGAGATTCGGCGTGGCGAGCCGAATGAATGATTCAAAGAGCTTGGCTCGGCTCACCAGTCGAGAAGCTTTTAATGGTTTCGCAACTAAGGAATGCGGATTTTCTCATTAGTTGATATTGACAATTGCAGTTGCATCGTGTTGTTCCAAAAAATTCCACATTTTCATGAACTTTGATAAATTGGATGATAAATTGGTTTCTAAATAGATTCAAAGAGCTTGGCTCGACAGTCGAGAAGCTTTTAATGGTTTCGCAACTAAGGAATGTGGATTTTCTCATTAGCTGATATTGGCAATTGCAGTTGCATCGTGTTGTTCCAAAAAATTCCACATTCTCATGAACTTTGATAAATTGGATGATAAATTGGTTCCTAAACAGATATTCCTCTCGTGTAGCAAATGCTCGACGAGTATACTCGACGTATCTTCCTACGTCTTTACGTATTTTGTGTACATTTTCCCTGCGTCTTACGCCCACCAGATTTGCATCGATCCTCTTCACGGAGATTATTTTAGTTCAATTTGGTTGCAAAATCCCTTTAACGCGTTACGTAACGATTATCGAAAGCGGATGTATCAATGCAGGATTTCGTTTTTTTCTTTTTTCTTTTTTGGTTTAGTAGGAAAAAACGATTAAATACTTTGACACGGATAAAAATTAACACGGATAGTAAAAATCGTTGGGGGGTGAATGGCAACTGTTGTTTAAAGTAACTGTTACGTATAAAATAACACGTACGTGTAATTCACGTTGATTATTATTGTTATTGTTATTATTGTATCAACGAAAATATTTTATACAAAGTATGCATGTTTCATCGTATTCAATCTCGCCGAGAAAATTCATTCTATCTGTTTATATTTCGAAATTATCAGTATATCGGGTGACCTCGGGCTTTTTAAAAATAGTGCCGTACTCTTTGGCAGGGACTCGGTGTTAACCTTGAACCTTAAAGCAGGACAAAAATGCATCGGATGTAAATGCACACGTATTTTGATATAAAGTGTCGCAGCTTAAACCCGTAAAAATCAATGGCTAAAATAAGCAAACTACCAATATCGCTTGTGTACCGTGTATGACACGAGCGTGTGCGTTTAATATTTGGTTTGCGACAGATTTTTATACCGCAAACAATACCAAAATTTTATTATGTGTAAATAAAATCGAGTGGCTACGGTGTTTGATTAGTTTTATCTTCCTAAATCCTGTTTTATACAATCAGTAAAAATCGAAAGCTCATGTGAAATAAAAAAAAAAAAAAAAAAGATAATTTCAGACGAACAGAGGGATGGATATAATGAAAGAGAATTCGTTTTACAAATGTTCGTTCCGCATATTTTATAACTCGATGGCATTTGATTAGTTTTATTTCCAGTTTTTTTTTTTTTTAATCGCCCTATATACGAAAAACATTTATTTTCCAGAGTATATTTGAAACGAACGGGAAAATAATTACGATCGAAGGAAATTCGCCTGGAAAACGTTCGCTCGGTTTATTTAGTGTTAATGATGTTTCATTATTTCTATTCCGTAAACATCTTCTTTTTTATCGCTTTATGTAACACGTGGCACAGGTTGAGGCTCGTTCGAAATGAAAAATCATTCGAGACACGAGATGATCGCAATCAACGCGGATTTGTTTCGAAAACATCCGTCTGCTGTATACGCGCGCATAATTCATGTTGATGACGTATTTGTAAGTTTATTCGAAATTGACAAATCGCCGTTGACCAACGGGAAGAATGATTATGATCAAAGAGGATTCTCCCTCAACGATACTCGTTGTTATTATCATATATTGAACTCATCTATCGCACGATTGCATAACTATTGCTACTTTTAATCTTCAATTGAATTCTAAAGCGCGATCAATTAACTCGCCGAGTTTTTCACAGATAAAAGCAGATTTTACAGATACCGCGACATTGAAAAGTATCAACAAGCATAGAATTACAGCTATGAAAATGAACAGTCGGTGTACAACGCCGCGTTCTACTAATTCAGAAACATTGCCATCCAAATACGTTCTATTTCATCGAGAAATATAAAATAAAAGAGTGCACAAAACAATAAAAAACAATTCGACCGTTCAACACGTACCATGTATTTATCAATACGTGGTTATTATTACAGTAGTCAACACACATGCGTCAACATGTAGTACAAACTATCTACGATATAATAATATGCATTAGGCAGTTAATAAGCGGTATCGATAGGCAGGCAATTATAAGCAAATAGTACGTCAACAAGCGCAACGTAAAGCAGAAATAAGTACAATTATCAGGGCGAATGTTGGTCCAATTTGAAGATGACGATGGACGAAAGTCCATTCACAGGATGAGGAAATACCATTGCAAGCGAAAGATTATTATTATTTTTCCTTCTCCATCTTTCCCACTACGTCGATCGCACGTAAACAAATCTCCTCTTTCGTTGCACGACTATGATACGTGGCGAATGTTAATTTCCCTGTGGCGGATGATACGGCCGCTGGTCACGGATCAAAGAACACGAGGGATTTTTCTAGCCGCGCGATCCATCAACCAGAGTCGCCGAGATCAATTTATACTCGCATGGAATTAGCGCAACACGATGCAACTGCAGTCACGCGTGCGTCTGACCACACACCGAGCCGATACTACTGTCGACATTACCTACTTGTTTACCCGTTTATCAGGGCCCAAGCGATCGTATCGAGAGCCTCCTTTCGGTTGTTTAGCAGAAGCCCATTAACACGCGTGTGGGATTGCCGCCAACACCCCTACGGACCTTAATTGCACAATCACTTTCAGCTTGGGCAAGAAAAGCTCATCAATCTGCCAGACGTATAATGTTTTAATAGCGCGATCAGTTTCTATTACAGTTACATCTTCTTTTCTCTGGCGGCATGGATGGAGGAAGCAAAACAGAAAGCAAAGGAATTATTATTTATAGGCAGGAAAATCGGTGGAAATATCAGTCGCGCGAAAATTGGTAATCTCCGTGTTTCTGTCATTTTATTTAATTGTTTGCTGTATCATTTTTTAATACTATTTTTCTACGATTTGTACATTGTTCTAGTTGGCTCAAGTACAGTTTATTGCCAAGTTATTATTAAATATAATTTTATTACACGGGGAAATGTACGTATCGATGGGAATATTTTCACACGAGATGCGCAGTATATTTTATTTCTAAATTCAAATTCAGAATTTGTTATGTTATTTCGTACTCTACTTTTTCCATATTTTGCGTGTGCCACGGTGAAAATATAATTCGAGCGAAATACGTATCATTGGTTTCCAAATTAACATAATTTCCGTGTTTCTGTCATTTTATTTACTTGCTTGCTGTATCATTTTTTAATACTATTTTTCTACGATTTGTACATTGTCCTAGTTGGCTCAAGTACAGTTTATTGTCAAGTTATTATTAAATATAATTTTATTACACGGAGGATATGAGCGTATCGATGGGAATATTTTCACACGAGATGCGCAGTATATTTTATTTCTAAATTCAAATTCAGAATTTGTTATGTTATTTCGTACTCTACTTTTTCCATATTTTGCGTGTACCACGGTGAAAATATAATTTGCGCGAGGTACGTGTTATTTGTTCCCCGACTAACAGTTTCTACGTCGCTATCATTTTGTTTATTTATTCTCGATATGATTTTCTATACTGTTCTTTTGTATTTGCTATATTATTCTATTAGCCCACGTTATATACGTACGTTCTACTACACACAGAGGTGAGCATATAGATAGCAGCATTTTCATACGAAATATGTATTATTTACTTCTAAATTCATATTTTCTATCTTTCCTATTATTTTCTATGTTATATCCTCCGCTATTTTCCTACCTTTTCTATATCTTTCTTTTAACCCAAGCTACCTATGTACATTCTACTACATACAGGGCTGAGCATATAAATAGGAACATTTTCACGTGAGACGCATATTATTTGCTTGTAAATTAACATTTTCTAGGTTCATGTCATTTTGTCTATTTATTTCCTACGTTATTTTTTATCCTATTTTCGCGTGCCTCATTCTACCAGCACACACACTACATACACACCTGCGTTTTTCTGATACGCACAGACGTGAACAGATTATTTATTATTTATTATTGCTTAGTCCGTGTCTCGGTTTTACATCTCGTTTACCTATTTTGATTCTTATACATTTACTTCCCCTCTTATCCACTCTATTATATCGCACTCGCTTAATTATTCTGTCTGTAAAACTATGGCAACCTTTGGGCTCTTGCCTCCTTGCTGTGCTTCCTTATCGTCGTTCCTCCCCGTCTTGTATCGCCCTTCTCTTCTCCAGTATCGTTTTTAGTTTTGTTAGTCCTTCTCCAGTCTCGTTTAGTATTTTTCCTGTGTCCTTTGGTCCTCCCGTTATCTCGCATTCTTCTATTACGTGTCTCAGGTCTTCTTCTATCCTTTTACATAGCCTGCGTCTTGTTTCTCCCTCTTCTTTCCAGTATTCCACATCTGAATCTTGCTAATACTTTTCCGCCCTTTCACTTCATCCTCCCTCTTCTTTGGCGAAGACGTGAACGGATAAAAATAGGCACACGCATTATTTATTTCCAAATTAATAGCTGGCACGCGGTAGAACGAGATACTGGAAAAAGCGCAATGAATATCCAAGGGATACGTTTAGGAGAAATGAAACCCACAAACGTAAAAGGAAAAAGTCATTCTGGTCGAATCATCGAAACTATTAAACGCTGTTTGTACGAAAAGAATAAATAATCGTAGGATAAAAGAAAACAACTTTTCATAATCGTTCGTTAGCGACATTTCCAGTGAATTGGAAAGATTAAAAATTGTAATCGCGCTTTTGCACGTGCTAATTTGTATCGGTGGAAAACAGAAAGACAAAAGAAGAAAAAAGGAAAGGGAAAAAGCGATATCACATTATTCAATGTTTCGCACAATTTATCCATGTTGCAAGATGAGACTAGAACGTTTATTGGCCATCATTTTTTGCTTCTGTACGTACAGCGGACACGGCAGACGTTATCAAAGATCTATCATATTTTTCGGGGCCTCGTTTTATCAAAATCAAAACAGCGAAAAGTGCGGCTACGGGCCTGCGTTTATTTACGGCTCGTAAAACATTTTTCCCCCTTTCTTTCTCTTTTATTTTCTCTCTCTCTCCTTTTTCATCCTCCATATGCACCGATACAAAACACGTCGTGTTGACAAATACGCCGGACGTACGTTTTCCATATCGTTGTAGGCGTAACAAGGCATTATACAACAGCGTCTTATTCTACGATAGCCTGTTTTTATTCGCCAAGCATCAAGATTAATTTCAATATCGCCGGACTGCCGTACGACAGCCATCCGATATCGATTCCGTCCCTTTCTAACTTTCGACACGAGATAATACGCCACGCTTCGAGATTTTTATATCGACCGCTGGCATCGCGTCCGCTTTAAATCGCGCCGATGAAAATTACTCGCGAGGCGGTATCGCAATGGAAAATAAAGAATGGATTGCTTAATCGTTCCACCCGCTAGGTCAGATTCCTTTTCGATTCTACAGGAGTTCGTACCTGTCCGATCGCGAAGTCCCGTTTGAAGACTCCAATTACATTTCTGCGATATCTAACGTAATAATTTAAATAGTCGAACGTATGACGATAATAATAATAAGAATAACGACGATTTATCGTGCACTTGGACTTGTCGTTTACCGCAAGAAGGTTCCCCGGCACGGCGGCTCGCTTTTCCTGCTGTACATTTTCTTGTCCTAAGGACAGTTAACGTAGCTTTATAAGACACGTTAGACGCGAACATAGTGTAACGAAATAATAACATATCGTGTATATGGATGAACATAAGCTGCAGTAATGATACACTGCAAGACGATAGCGGCGGAAAGAGTATTTCCAACGATTTCACTTGGTTAGTGGGAAAATTCATTTTTCGTTAAACGTTTCATATATTTGCGTATGTATTCTCGGAACACCGGTTATAATTTTGCAGATTCTTAATGGCACGCGATGCGGTAATATTAAGCCGAGGGTAAATAACATATACAGGGTGTTGGCGTTGTTAGTCAGCGCGTTTCTCGTAAACGTTAAGTGGGAGGGAAAAAGTGGAAAAGGGAAGGAAAGGAATGGTTCAAAGTCAGCTACATAAACGCGATAATATCTTCCTCGCAAGTGCAAAAATGCGTGTTTGCAGCTGCGCTATTCTTTCAAACGGAAGCCTTCCATTTCAATGCTTTTCGTCTGCCTGGAATTTTTCTCTTCCATTACATCGAATCCTGTTGTTATTTTTCTGTCCAGAGGTAGGATCACATTAGTTATTACAATATTTCACGCATAAATCTATCTTGCACAGACTAGGGGGAGAAATTGAGCATCTAAAAAATATCTTTTGTTGCTGTCTTTTGTAACTAGCGCATCCGCATTTGAGGGGACGAGCACGAACTCACGTTGTCACTTTCAACAAATCTCCACTGCCGTTTACGAAGAAACACTAACGTTTGTCGAAAAGCGATTAGTCTGAAAGATACTGCGACTGGAATTTCGTTGAGTTTGCTACACGCAAAACGAGACCATTTTGCTTGTGTTTTGTACGACGCTCTAGTTAGCGAGACGACGTGGAACATTTAGGGAACAGCGGAGAAGATGATGCGGCGAGCGATATGGAAATTAAAATATAGCAAACGATATAGATAGAACAATATAGAGAAACGTCTCGAATTACTCAGCTGGGATGTATGACACGAGCGAAGAGGAATTCCCAAGAGCGTGTCTGGATAAATTGAAGAAGCTGCGTGGTGGTACACTCGGCTACAAAGAAAGGAAAAAAAAAGAAATACAAAATTGGTACGCTTCATTGAAAGATAAATGAACAGAGAAACGAACAGAGAGACAAGAAGTTGCACGAGCAACCGGTAAACAAGAATTATTAAATCAATTGGCCGGTACATAAGGAGTGCAGTGGGAGCTAAAGTTCTCGCGGAGGGTCGACAAAGAGCGCTAAATTCTAAACACCGTGGAATTTGCAAATATCGTCGCTGAGACTCAACAACACTTGAAATTTGGCAGCCGAATAACGGCGCAGAAGAACGCGCAGCAGGCGAACCGTTGTTGGAAAACGAGCACAAAATATAGAACGAAATTGGTGTGATCCTCGGCTTAGTTAGGGAAGAAAATCGAGTTGGAAAATTGATCGAGTACACTGGAACGTGGCTAATTCCGCACCGAGCGGGATAAGTAACCGACAGGAGGTTGCTCTGCGTGGGAAAACAAGTCGAAAATAACATTTTTCCGTTTGAGGGGCTTCACTTTCAAGAAAAATGAGAGCTGGTACGCGCGCGTGATAAATTTTCAAATTTATTTTTCCCGCGAACGAAGCGTCCCGCGGGGGAACCTTATTCCGCGTTTTCCACTTATTTTCACGCGCACAACCACCTCCTGTCGATCGCTTGGTGCCGCTCAGTCCGCAATTAGCCACGTTCTGCTGTACTTGACAAATTTGCCAACTCGATCTGCTAGAAGACCAAGGACACAGCGAGCGAATTTTACTCCGCGCTTTTTCCTTATTTTCCCGCGAGCAGTCGGCTCGTTGCTTTCGCGCGTCGTTCCATCGGACTGCAGCTCGGCCGAGACCGACGCGAGGCGAGTCGCGCGTTAACCGCGGCAGCGAAAATGCGTTCAAGCTAAACGACTCTGCGTTTTGCCGACTTCGCAACATGCAAAAAGAGAGGGAGCCGAGAGTTCGAGTCATCTTGGAAGCGTACGTCCGCAGCTCGATCAATGTAGAGCAAGGGAAGAGTGGAATTTCCCACGAACGCTGATTGCAACGTTCAGGAAGCAAGAGGAGCCGGCGCACTTTGTCCATCAACGAAGATAATGCGGTTGACATCGGATCGTCAACAGCGTCACGACTACTGTTTCCTTGGCGAGTAGGCTAAGATTCGAGGATAAAAACCTAGAGAAATTTATTATCATACCGTAAGTTAGCAGCGAAGCAACTCGACGACTGTCGATATACGCCACCGTGTATTTAGCAAAATTACGCTCAATGTTTGAATCAATTACCTTGCTTCAGCTCCTTCTAGCGATTTACTCATTTTTGCCTCACGATCCTGACGCTATTCTGCCACGACGTTAGCACGATATCTGTCAACAAATAACATTGTCAAAGTTACTACAAAAATAGTTAATAGAAAACCCGCGTATAACAGTGACAATCAGGATAAAAATAAAAGGGAGAAGTTTCAGATGATTCTGTCTGCTGTCTGTCTCCCTTCACGGTGCAATCTCTTTAATATGTTTGTTTCGTGTAAGGTTTCGTGTCTCTATACCTTTTTCGGATGGGTATCGGGCATCGAAGATTGGCAAACACGAGAGCAGACGAATGTAGGCGTTCCGATGATCAGTGCCCATCTCTGCGATGACTCTATCGACGTTATTATTATTGAATATTATAAACATTGGCCGCATTGTCGAAGAGTAACATTAAAATGGCAGGACAACGTGATTAATTGATAAAAGAAGCTGAGCGCGAACTCGTGAATTTAAGGTGCGATAAATAATTTATTTATCGTCCTGTCCGTCGCTTGATATAAAAAGGAAAACAGCAAATACGGTAAAGCAAAAAAGGAAAAGAAAGAAGAAACCGTATAGAAAACAATGTAGAAGGTAGTTTCATTTTGGAAAGCGGAATACAGACGCGCGCGCAAGATATCATTTTACTGTTTTTCGCCGTATTACAGCGGGCACGTAGGATTTTTTGCGAGCGCTGCTGGGACAGCTGATGCCAGCAAACCACAAAAATAAGCGGAATAGACTTAATACTATTAAATTCATGCATCGTCCGCAATGTAATTCCAGCGTGCGCGTCAAGTCTCCGGAGGGAAGACTGTATTTTCGAGTGTACACGACGACCGTGTGCGCGCACGGTACCGCGGACAGCGAGAAAGAAAATAGCGCTTCGTCCACTGCACTTTGAAACGTCTAATTATTTTCGCGCTCATTTAAGACGTCGCGGCTCTACCGCGTTGCGCGAGTGTGGCCACCGTTGCCAGCACACGTTGCGATTTCTTTGAAACGTTCGCGCGATCCGCAACGCAAATTCCTGGCCGATCTTGCTATCGATCGACCTTCTATTCGTCGATAAAAAATAAAGAAGTTATACAGGGTGGTTGGTAACTGGTGGTACAAGCGGAAAGGGGGTGATTCTAGGCGAAAAAAGAAGTCGAAAATATAGAATAACAATTTTTCGTTTGAGGCTTTGTTTCCGAGAAAATCGACTTTGAAGTTTCGGTCGGTACGCGTGCACTTTATCACATCTCGTTATAACGAATCTCACTGTAAATCGAAAGTTTAAGAAATCGCAAGTTGCGAGCAATTGAAAGAAAAGATTATTGTAGCCTTTCGTACTTTAAAACAATCGAATACGTTAGAAAGTGTTGATAGAAATTTAATTAGAAGAGCGGAAGTATGTGTTCGGCAGAATGGGCAACATTTTCAGCAATTTTTCTAATAATAAACTTTATGATTACTTCATATTATTTCATTATGTATTCCCAATTTTCCGTTACGGCAAAGACAAACTTAAACTGCGATAATATCCACCGAGACAACGATCTACAGTGAGATCGTTGATATAAAGTGCACGCGTACCGACCGACAATTCAAAGTCGATTTTCTCGAAAACCATGCCTTAAACGAAAAATGTTTATTCTATATTTTCCACTTCTTTTTTCGCCTAGAATCACCCCCTTTCCGCTTGTACCACCAGTTACCAACCACTCTGCATACCGTCGATCCATCGACCAATTGGCTGCTGCGACCTCTTCGAAACGCTTAAACACCGGGTTAGAGTGACCTACGAATTGCAAGGAAAGATAGTGTCGCGTGGGTGGTGCGGTGGCGGCGAGCAAAGTTGAAAGATAAATCTAAGGAAGGAAAGAAAATGAGAAAGAAGCGAGACAGAGGAATACGCGTGATACAGGAGCCGTTTCTTAGAGGCGAATTTCATTTGGAAGGACCGGCGAGGATTCTCAATAACGTTTAATTATTATTTAACGCGTATGAATGGACATTCATATTTTAAAGCGATGAAAACGATATGAATAGCGAAAGCCCTGCGTTTAATCATTTCTCAGCTGATTTACACGCGCGATTCATTTTAAACTTGCCGCGTGCTGTACAAGCGCAACGAAAGGCGAATTTGCCACGTTAAAGTGTAATTGATAGAAATTACGTCTAAATATTTATCCCACTTGAAATTATTAATATTTGTCCAGGCTGCAACCCTATGAAATTTCGATATTCGCCGATCGAAAGTCGCGCCGATTCCTATACACGCATTAACGCAATATCGCTTCATCTAATTCATTATCGTGGCCAGACATTTCAGCGCCATTATTATTCGAACAAGTTGCCACTAAAATTACGCCATGTACGATCAGATAGGTGCAGCTGAAAAACACGATACGCCATATTTTCCGGCTTTTATGCGCAAACGATTCGAAAATTCAATATTTGATCTGGATGGTTCGATGTTCCGGAGTGCGAGCCGGCGGACAAAGTTGCCCGTAGAAACAATCGGCTCGTTCTAACGCGTAACCAGCTGTGTATCGTGTTCGGCTAACCCATTAATCGAACCAGTTCTTAACCGGCAGCCTGTATAATCGCGAAATAAAAAATCGATAAGCGCATTGCCGTGTCAACGACGGTGTAACGACGACACGCCGTTGTCGAAGCTCGGTAAGCTGCAATAACAACGACAACGATGCTACAACGAAGCAAAAGCGACGGTCACGAAGCAACGCTCTTAACTCGAACCCCCAGGGCAACGTTACAATCTTCTATTTGCTATTTTCTACAAATGTACTGACAGAGGTGTCGACCTCATAGCCGAAGAGCTTTCGCAGCAAGCGAAATTTGGACGCGCGCGAGCTTCGCACGAAGGCGCGATGGCGTTGGCAAAATTTCGGAATTTCTCCAGCAGCCGATTTCTTCGTCAAGGTCTCCGTACGAACGATCATAAAAGTCGTAAAAGTCCGCGGGACGATCGACGACGACAGCTGCATCTTGGAAGACGCGTCACGTGGCTGGCGGCTTGTCGACGAACCGGAAGTCACCAGGCGAAGAGCTGAGCGCGCGCGATTCTTTTTTTTTGCGCGCGCCAGCGTGATTGACGGACGAGGAGGAGGACTGGAAAACGATCGACCGACAGAGTATCGATCGAACTTAAGAGCCCTCGATTGGCGTACCTGCCGACAGAGGGCATGTCGCGAAAATACAAGCGCGTTATTCGCGGTCGTTGCGTTTTCACCTGACAGGTGAATCGATCAAATTCTTCCGGCGTCCGCCCCGCCGCGCTTCCACGGCACCGCAATCTCTTCCCGTCGACGCTTCCAAGGGACTTCGATCGCGCCGCGACGGCGACATCAGCGCTTCGCGTGCTTCCACCGAATAAAAAGAAATTCTCTCCTTTCTTTCTTCCTTTTTTCTCCTTTTTATTTTCCCCCTTCCGTTCGACCCTCCTTCCTCTCCCTTTTTTTTCTTTTCTTTTTTTTTAATAAATAACGTTTATTAATGCGTAGTCCCGTCACGCCACCATGTTTCTTCGCAGATTAAATGTAACTGGGTCTGAGAATAGAAAATCCAGTTTGAGGGAACGTTACGAGGTTCCAAGTTTTCGTATTATTGTTTATGGTTTACACGGTTTATGGAGGTGCAGGAGGAATCGCGATTTGCGAAGAATAGAGAATAGGGAAAATGTGCGTTGCGAGGCTTAATTGAAGAGATGATTTCGTCATTTTGTTTGGCCTGTCTGCGTAACATCGTTTTAATAACAATGCTTTTCACAGTGGAATTAAATCAGTGATATTGTAAGTTAATCGCGTTACAACCACCTATGTTCAAGTTGGAATATTTCTTTTTGTTTTTATAATTGTGCAATTATCTTTATGGTGTTACAATGGTGGTAGTTGTAATATGAGAATTTTATTTCAGTATCATGGCTCAGATGTGAACTCAGTCTTTTACAAAATCATCTTGATTAGGTTGCAGTCCTGTTCCTATTTTTATTTCTTCCTATTATTCCTCTTCGATTTCGCTGTTATCGTTGCTATTCTTTGTTTTCCATAACGTACAAGACTTAACAAATATTCCTATGTCCACGTTTCAGAACAGATTAAATACTTTTTCCCAAGCTTCTTTAAACGCGTTAAACGAGTCATTGAAATATTTTCAGGTGCTCTAAACGCGCTAAACAAGTCTTTGAAATATTTTCAGGTGCTGTAAACCTGTTAAACAACTGTTTGAAATATTTCTAGGTGCTTTAAATGTGTTAAACAAATTTTTTAAATATTTCCAGCTTCCCTAAACGCGCTAAACAAGTCTTTGAAATATTTCCAGGTGCTGTAAACGCGTTGAAAAAATCTTCGGAATATTTTCAGGTGCTCTAAATGCGCCAAAAGAAATCTTAAAAATATTTCCAGCTTCTCTAAACGCGCTAAACAAGTCTTTGAAATATTTCCAGGTGCTGTAAACGCGTTGAAAAAATCTTCGGAATATTTTCAGGTGCTCTAAATGCACCAAAAGAAATCTTAAAAATATTTCCAGCTTCTCTAAACTCGTTAAACAAGTCTTTGAAATATTCCCAGATGCTCTAAGCGTGCCAAAAAGTTTTTTAAATATTTCCAGCTTCTCTAAACGCGCTAAACAACTCTTTGAAATATTTCTAGGTGCTTTAAATGTGTTAAACAAATTTTTTAAATATTTCCAGCTTCTCTAAACGCGCTAAACAACTCTTTGAAATATTTCCAGGTGCCAAAAAAATCTTTAAAATATTTCCAGCTTCTCTAAACGCACTAAACAAGTCTTTGAAATATTCCCAGATGCTCTAAGTGTGCCAAAAAATTTTTTTAATATTTCCAGCTTCTCTAAATGCTCCAAAAGAAATCTGAAAAATATTTCCAGCTTCCCTAAACTCGTTAAACAAATCTTGGAAATATTTCCAGGTGCTGTAAACGCGTTGCAAAAATCTTGGGAATATTTCCAGGCGCTGTAAACGCGTTCAACGGACATTTCCGATATTTCTAAACGCCTGGAACGTGAAATTAGAAAAAAAACTAGTTTCAAGAACACCGTTAGCACGTAACGAGAAGGAACGTGGATCCCTCCAACGAGAAACGTTTCCTTCGGCGTGCATGACCGCGATTTCCTAAAGGGCCGGCCGTTGTGCGATTCGAGTACGTGTGAACCCGGCTTCAGGCACACGGCAGCTTGACTCGCACTACTGGCCAGCTCAAGGCTGCCCGCTCGGTCGCATTCCAACTTTTCCACCGGCGTCACTTCTCTCCTATGCACCAGGCACGCGGCTACAGCTACGTCCGCGTGCAACACGCTGCAACTCGTTGCAGCCGCACCGCAACGCGACGCTTCGCGTCTCCTCGTTACATTATGTCGCCACGTATAATCGGCCTGTGCACCATCGGTTGCGTTATCCTTCCACGTGTGCAACCGTGTGCAGCGACGTACGCTCACGTTGCCAACGTTTCTACCCGCGCAGCTTTTCTATTGTTTTTCCAAGTTCGCAGGGGAATCAACCTGATGATCGGGACGCTCAAGGTGATTCAGCTTGTTTCGGTGAAATTGCTCGCTCTTCCTTTTTTATTTCTTTTTTTTTCCAGGTGCCACGGGGAAAATGATACGGTTCTCGGATACTTTTTAGCGTAGTTGACGTATTATTGGTACTGTATACGCATTATGGAGTACCAGGCATGCAAATAAGATACTCTCGTTTCCATAATTCCTATGAGATACATACTATTTAGTTTAAAATTACTATTGCGACTCTGCGAAGAGTGAAATATTAGGCAAATACGTGGCGCTGTTTTGCACAAATTATACGTGAAACGTATGGACAAAACTAATTTTACGTCGTTATACTTGCTTATTTATTCGCCGTTTCTTATATCTTTGTGCATATCTATCGATAGTATACGACGCGTGTACGAAAATTTTTGACCGGTTGTTAAACATGTCGTTTTAATTTCTACCTTCCATCTCGTCGTCTGTCGTGAAGTAGTTTTTAGGCGGTGGAAAATTGATTGTACGGCGTGTAAGTTTGATTATAATTAGCATGCAAGTGTAGGAAACAAGAACAACGAGATATCTTTCTGCCTTATATCTGATGTGTCTTTTCTATATTGCAACACCCTGTATACATTTAGTTACTTCACTTTTTAAGTATCCTTAATACAGAAAACAAATCACTGTCTAATCTCTACTTTTCATTCACCTTCGCCAAAGTATACATTCGCGCAAGCTATCGATAAATTAATTCGTCGCTAGCTTTCCAATTACGAAACTTGCTCGTTAAAACCACCCACGATATGCAAAAATACGTGAAACGATAATGCAAACATCCGAATGAATGACGAAACAAATTTCTCTATGCAACTTCCGCGTTTCGAGCTGGCCACGTAAAATTGTAAACGCATAAAAATGTTCTTGAATGTAATTGAGAATGAAATGAATGAACGTGAAAAATGTAACTGAAGTTGAGTCGTCGACACCAACTTCTGCCTCGGTCACACGAATCTCGCGCGACTATGAAAGCTCGCAGCCAAGAAGCGACTCGGTTAACGGACCAAGGAGAAAGAAGTAGAACTATCAGAGCAGATACATGCGGTGTAATGTACTGGTTGTAATTTCTGGCAGGTGAGCTTTTGGAAGCTGCGTGCGTACGAGTAGAAAGGCGTAAAAATCCTCGGTACAAACGTTTCTAATTGCGAGAATCTTTGTCAAGTTGCATCTGGATGTAGCCTAGACGAGCAACATACGCCCGCATGCACACACCTGTGCACGATTCCACTCATCCTGGCCATATTATATCGCCGCGTATATATCCTGTGACGCGTGTCTGGGTGGATTAAACTGGAGCGCGCGCGCGGTCGCTCACGTTCACCCCCAATAATCGCGGATATATACGGCGGCACAGGTGAATGTGCGCCCCTGTACACGCGGCGTACTATGTTGCATTATGTACGTGTGCGTATCTATGGACGTATGCCCGGATGGATTATCACGGACGTGTGTGCGCACATGGGAATATACGTAACAGAAACACGCGCGCGTGTTAACAGAGACGTGTATGTGTGCGTGTGCACGTCGGTGAATATTCATGCCCTCTCTGTATCGGATCATGTCACGGGTAATGTGTTTCTTGCGGATTCTCGAAGAAGTTAATGCGAGCTGTCTGTGAATATGATCCTTCGACTGCGCTCGTTACGCTCCACTCTTCGTCTTTATCGCCGCGTCTTATCGCCTTCCTACTTTTCCATTCCTTCTTCCGCGCCAGCAATTAGCATTCGATGCGGTTCAGGCGACCGAATAGGTTAGGTACGGATTAGCTTTAAGTTAGGTTAGGTTTGCTTTGTGAAACTCGCGCGTTTAAGTTTGTCGAGGCTTGCCGAAGACGTTAATGCGAGCTGTCCGTTGATATGATCCTCCGCTCTTCGTCTTCATCGGCGTCTTATCGCGTTTCTACTTTTCCATTTCTTCTTCCGCGCCAGCAATTAGCATTCGATGCGGTTCAGGCGACCGAATAGGTTAGGTACGGATTAGCTTTAAGTTAGGTTAGGTTTGCTTTGTGAAACTCGCGCGTTTAAATTTGTCGAGGCTTGCCGAAGACGTTAATGCGAGCTGTCCGTTGATATGATCCTCCGCTCTTCGTCTTCATCGGCGTCTTATCGCGTTTCTACTTTTCCATTCCTTCTTCCGCGCCAGCAATTATCGTTTGATCCGGTTGGAGGGTGAATGGAGGTTCGACTTGGGTCTGGTTTGCTTTGTGAGACTCGTGGATTTAGCTTTGTTGAGGATTCTCCAAGAATTTAATGCGACCGATATGATCCACCGCCTGCGCTCCTTATCTTCCACTTCTCATCTTTATCGCCTTATCACCTTCTTATTCTTCGACTCGTTCTTCCACGCGACCAATTAACACTTGATCCGCTTCAAGGATGAATCGAGCTTTGGGTTAGGTTAGGTCCGCTTTGTGAAATTTGTCACTTCAACTTTGTTGAGATTTTGCGGTCGATTTAGCTTTCGAAGCAGACTCGTCGTGCTTCTTTTTCACGCCGTTTGACGATGTTTGCCAGCTATGCTATTCTTCTTGGGTCTTCGGCAGCTGTCACTAAAACGTAGATTGAGATTTTGCAGTTGCTTCGGCGTTTTAAAAGCATCTGTCGTGCTTTCTTTTTTCACTTTTCTTACACTTTCGTTAAACAACAGTCTCGCGATAAGAATCCCCTTTATTACACCGCGTTTGATATTCGATCGCACGAATTATCGTGCGACGCGCTTTCAAATACGATTAGTCGTGGCGAATTGGGAGAAAAATAGAATCGACCGAGCGATTCTCGCCAGTTTTAACAATCGGTTAATCCATCCACATGGTTTAATATGTCGATATCATCCGCGCAACCCCCAGCGACCGATCTAAACCTGCACACCGCCATCGTCCCACACCAGACGCGTGTTTCATTAAATTCAATCTCCCCTAGTTTCTCTCTGCACTTTCATTCGCTTGAACCTCCCACAATCTCGACACAACTCATCCGCCTAACGGTCAAAACTCAAACAGAAAGACTTTACGTTGTATCGAACCGCCTTCGAGTCGCAATCTCGATACAGTCGCCACGCTTGCCAATAAACGCGCTCGATTCTGCACACGTTGCACGATGTCACCACGCACACACCCACGCAGCCACAGTCCATTAGATTATATTACGAATGCAAAGGTGAGAGGGTGAGGTACACGCGAGACGAGCGCGCACGCATACAAACCTGTACAGGGTGTCACAAAATATACGAGAGATACTTGTACGTTGATTTCATACAGGTGTCGGTGTTTCGAGTAACTTGAGAAACGTGAATTTTAGAGCTCCTCAAAGTGTACTAATTACAGGCGATTGTTAATTAACGCAAGAAACACGCAGTTTTACGTAGAATCGAACGAAGCATAGTGATTGATATATAGCACGATAAGAGTGAATATAAAAATAGAATACGATATAATATCAGATATACGTAAGTTTACAGCGATGGTTAATACTTTTGCCTCGATATTTCTCCATATATTACACCGCTCAAATATCCGCCACGTACCGAAGGCAATAAGATCAATAGCTCGACCGAGACCAGCTGGAAAAGAGACATTCTACTACGAAGAAGAAGGATACGAGCAAAGAATAGAGAGAGAAAGAGAGAGAGAGAGAGGAATTATGCACATCGTGCAACAGGTACAAAGAAGAAAGTGAAGGGTACATATTATTAGAACATCCTTTATATGAACAAATAAGAGCATCGAAGGAAGCGATTGAAAGTTGAAGGGATTTGAAGGGATTCGAAGGGAAATGAAACAGAGGGAGAAATATTAACAGCGCAAACTGAGGACGATGCAAGACGACCGTGTAACCGCGCAAAGGAAGCAACAAAAATAGGAGCATTTTGCGGAAACGACTGAAGGAATCTGAGGACTACGCTGAACGCAGCTTCGCGCGATTAGTTGACAGTCAACCGTAAAATACGAAAGAAACATTTTGCCAAGTGCTCGTTTCCTGTTGCTTTGGTGGTACCTCGAACACGGTACACCGAGACAATCGTCAGACGACAAAAATTGGTCCATTCCACTTTGGACGGGATGTTGTACCCCATTTACCGCATTCTGCCGGTCTCGTGAGTTCAGATTATCGCTCATTCTGCTCGTTACGGAACTACCTGAGCGATAAGACTTTCCCTTCTTTGGAAGACCGTGAAAGTGGGCCGGAACGTCCCCCTTGCTCGGAAGAGCGAGCAATTGCACGCCCAGAGGTGGCGAGAAGTCGTCGAAAAGGATCCTCCGATTTGTCCAGGAAGCCGGAACCAAGCTTGCGCTCAATCTGACATGAACCTAAGCCGAGCAGTCTTGGAGGACGAAATAAAACGCGAACCAATCGCAGCAATAATTGGCAAATTGTCAGTGAGCTACGAGCGATATCGCGACAGAGAATAGACAAAGCAGCGGTGCAACGCGTAGCAAGAATCTGCAGGTATTTTGCAGCGGCCTGTACAAGCACAGACAAAGAGAGAGGAGCCGGCGTACGCGTGAAATGAGGAGATAAAAGTCTGGCCACTCTCGGCCGGTCTCATCAGCAGCTGTCGCCTCTACTTGTTGAATCTGCTTTTCCTCGCCCTCATCCCTCCCCCGCGGCGGCATACTAGCGCGAACCACCCACGTCCCCCGCCCCATCCGCTGCCGCGACATTCAGCTGCCCGTTGTTTTGCTTTTCGTACGCCCACGCGCTTTTGTTTCCTTTTCCCTCTGGCGCGATCGACGCGCCCGAGTATCGCCTCGCGCTCGTCCAACCATCATCGCAAACGGCATCCAACGACGCGTCGCAGGATCGATCCTCGTCCACGTTCGACGTGTTCTTCTCGTTTCGTTCTGCTGTTGTACAGGCGCGCACGTGCGCCTGGCCCGGATAATTGACGCGCGGATCCTGGCCCGCCTCTGGCTCTCCGTAACGGCGAACGTAAGCCGCTTCCGCAACTGGGCCAGAGGATGATAGGGATTAGAAGGCGCTTATTTCCGTGTTCCCTGCGTGTTCCTTCGTATCCGCTGGTTAACGGGATGTATGTGTGCGTAGGTAAGTGGTGGAAGCGCGGATGGTTAACTCCTTGGGCGGTTAGTCGTGGCTGTTTGCGCGTTTATCGCGAAAGTCGCGCGCGAGTGAGTAGTCACGAGTTCCTCGCTGCAACCGGAAATTCATTTGGAGGGAAGGCACAGCGAGTGGTTGCAGCAAGGTACCTACCTCGCCCGCTAATTGCAAGTGGCCATTTCGGTCGATTATCTTCTTCGTCAATTTGCATCGATTTCATACACTGTTACGCCGGGCGACACTCTGCCCAGACCAGGCCACGCACCGCTGGCAAGATAGCAATCAGATGTCCGTAGATCCTTCCTGCGTACCCTCAGTAGCCTCAAGTACCCTCCATAAATCCCAGGAATTTGCTAGTTAAGGTCCTCCAGACCGGACAAATATTCCTTCGTTGAATCGTATTCGAAAGTTATTGTCCACCTTCGGTTGACACGGGAAAGTCGCCTTTTCTCACGTATGAGTCTTCCCACTAGCAACTTTATCTCGAGGGCAGTTGGCATCCTTCCTCGCCCACCAACGCAGCAAACAACCAATTAAGAACGAAGCCTATCTGCCTCACTCTTCTAGCCAAAATTGGCATCAGCAAATCCGATGGTCCCGTGCGCTGGGCACACCCATCCTTAGCTTTCCTCCGCCACGGATTTTCCATCTTTCAAACAGGGTTCACGCCCTCAGATCGCTCACTTACTTAACTCATCCGTACACACCAGCGTAACTATCTCCGTTACAACGTTGTTGGAACAAACTGTGATTTGTAGCTCATCAGCGTACAAAGTTGTGGAAATATAAATTTTACAACCCTGTTAATCGCAGTGTTATACTACAACAAGCACCCCTATTATCCTAACCGAAATAAGGGGATCGATCTGTTCGCGGTGTCGATTATTACAATCGTAACGGGAATTCACGACTGCCGTTGACGCGTTTCCCCGCGATAGCTCGAAAATACATACACATAAACTTTCTTTTTTATCCACATAAACACACAACACGTCCCGCGCTCACAGTCAACAGACGCGTACGCGTTTAATGAAAGATGGTGCTTCTGCTGAACGTGACATATGCAGTGTGAAGCTATCGATCAGCCGCCTCATCATCAGAAATTTGTCAATGGTACTCGGAGTTTAGCGAAAAAAGTACAGCAAATTATTCCATCAAGCTGCGTAGCTGTCGTTGCTTTCTATAACTTGGAGCCGACCGATGGCACCTGGTCGTGGCGAAACGCTGCGTCTTTCCACGAGATCCGATCGTCAAGTGAATTTTCAGCGCCGTCTGCTAATTAAAAGACGAGTATAGGATAAAGCGTGTTGCATCGATTGCCAAATGAGGCTCGTTATGACGTCTTTTGTCGTAGAATCGAGTCGATTCCACCGGACGTTCTCCTTTGTCAGCGTCCTGCTTTCCATTTTTCCTCTGATGGAATCAATCGCCTGGTACCTGGCTCCAGTTCGAACTTTGTAGCAGTTTTGGATACGTTGATTAATTGGAATACATGGAAGGATATGTTAGAAGATTGGAACATTAGAATATCGAGAAGAACAGGTGTGGGATATGTTTACGTTCAACGTGTTTAGATGCGAGTCGAGTTGAACGGTGAGTTTACTTTTCCTTTTGATTCTAATTTAGTGCAGTTGTATGGATAGGAAGATAGGTTCGTGGTGCGACTAGTAGATAAGATAAGATAAGATACTATTAATGGAGATGTAATCGGAAGTCATCGAAAGCCGACAGACACGGATCGCAAATAAATGATAAAAATAATAAATAAATACCGCTTGATTGAACAAACTTATTCCTTTTTAAGTAAACATGTGGCTGCATTGAAAAATTTGCATCACTCGTTTGCTACGGTTAACCTAATCATTATGATCGTCTGTCGAGGAGAAAAATAAATGCACAGGTACAGGTAGCAGGTACCAACGAACTATCACTAGCGCATCACGTTTAAGATTTACCTGTTACATATCCTAGCAGCACGTAGGTTAATTAGCAAACAATTGGGATTAATATTTCTACAAATTGTCCACTTATTTGTATCTCCAACTGCGTAGATGAAAGAAACGTCCGCGTAAGTTCCATTTCTTTGGGACAATGTTCAGTGTTCGCAAAGATATAAATTTGCATAAATATCCACGATCTATTAATAACCAAGCAACCAAGACGTTTCTAGATGCGAGATGTTCATGCAAATTTATATTTTTACGAGCACAGTCGAACAAGCGCAGATTACGCTCGTTTCACCTGTAAAACGTCATAACGAGCTTTATATATTTCAGTTGTTTTCCATATTTTTCATATAGCTTTTCGTTTGGACCAGCGGAGAAGCGTCGTTGTTGCGTTAACGCAACGCCTAAATCGCGATTTTCTTTTCCCGTTAATTTATCTTTCGCTTTCCGGTCAACCTGCTCGCTTAACGCTGCACTGAATCTTCGATGAAACTTCGTCCCCTGCCGGTTTCGCAATAACGGCAAGAATGCCGTACTTCGAGTACTACAACGTGCTCCCGAATTCGAGTCTGGAAACTGCAGATGTGCGCCGTTCCTTAAGCACATTTTCAGCAGTTCAAGTTACTCTTTTCAAAGTACATTAGTCAACCGACCTAACGCGGCACAAAATCTGCTAATTGCAGCTCAAGTGAGGAAAAAGAGTTGTCAAATCTTCCACCAGGTGCAGCGATCTTGGTATTCCAATTTCACGCCAACTGTAGCAGCTTTGACGTAGCTGGAAATTTCGATAATTTTCCAGCGCGTTCGTTCGTCGATCGTGATAATTCCACGCTTGTATCGTCGTTCCACGGTGTCATGGTTGTTTGCCAGGGCGTAGCTTCGAATTTGCGGACGGCGGAAGTTGCGCAAGAAGGATTCCATTACGGGAAATCGAACGATTTTGAACAACGCGTGTGTCCACTTGAAAAGCGCCGGCGATCGAAAGGCTACTCTATCTCTTCGGCCAGATTTTTATCTTATATATCGATTAGCGCGTTTCTTTTTTAATTATAAGATAACGTAGTACTCTTCCATGTCTCTCAATCTGATGCAATGAAATTCATTTGTTGATGGAGTTGGATAATCGAAAGCGAACCTGGCCGCGGTTGGAAAAGCTTTCTTTCGCTTCAGAAGCAAGCGAAATCTCCTGTTTCATTTCAGCAATAGCTTCATTCGATCGCGTACGCTCCGTTTCGCGGTCGAGCAAAAGGAATTGTCAGGTGATGAGACAGAAAGCGGCAAACGAAATTCGATAAAATAATATAAAACAATCTACGATTGCCTCGTAAAACGAAAGAGACTTTTCGCACCAGCCTAACGCGTTACGCAGGCCAATCGTGCGGGCGATTGGCAATTTTGTTTACGCGCGGGTTAGCCGCGCGACGTACAAAGATGAAAAGAAGGTTTGTAGGCGGATTGCTGGCTCGCAAATCAGCCCCCAAGTAGGGCACAAGCGGAACATATCCGACGTTTTCGTCGTGCCGGTACGTTACACCGAGCCAAAGTGGCTCGAGCTATTTGGAAGATGCCGGCGCAAGCGTGGCGTGGTCTGTTGCGGAGCCGGGCCGCCCTCCACGCATGTGCATCGATTATGTGTGTACGCGTGAAAAATGACTCGCACGGAGGCGCTTGCCCCGCGGCCTTCCTTCCGTGCCCACGCGCCGTCAGCGGCCAACGTTTTTTAATAAATACCTGGGTAACCCGATGACGATGCCTCTGGCAGCGGCTCGCGCTTCCTGACAAATTGTCTCTGCCGTAAAGTAACGTTTATTCGCACCGGCTCCGGCTTTATTATTATTGTTATTATCGGCAGCTTTTTTTTGCGCACGCTTTTTCAGCGTCCTATATTTAGCGAAGATGCCAGTCGAATTCATCGACGTGCAAAGCGGACGACGACCGACGTGTTGCTAGTCTTCATTTTTTCATCGCCTTGGGTAGAGTTTACGAAAAACGTAATGAAATAAATTATTCGTTGATGCGCGTTAAAATAAATGATTCGTGCGCGCAGTATTTTCCACTTGCGCTGTGCACGTTCGGAGGCGACCGCTTGGCAGCGAGTAAACTGTCGGACGAGTGACAGTGTCTGATGATCAATGGCAGTTAAATCATTGAAACCACGTTTTACGTAGTGTTCTCGTACGGGCCGAGTGGCAGATTATTTGAGTGGCCCTGTAGAGTAGCTGCGATTGGAAATTTCACAGCGTCCGTCTACTTTACATCTCTAGTTGAAGTATATAAACACAAGAGCATGGACGTAAGCGGATGCTAATGAAATTTCTTGTTGCATAAAGACGAGGTACAGCGGAGTGACTGTTTTGTAAATTATGTTCCGATGAAATTAAACGCGAGCGACTGTGATAAATTCAGTCAGACGTACGTATTTCTATGGCTGTCATAGGGCAAGCTTTATTACGATTGCCGTATCGTCAGCGCATCTTCACCGTGTTGCGTTTTTAGCGCTGCGCTACGCGTAGCGAAAACATCGACGTAATCTAACGTTAATGAAATTTATTGCTGCATGAAGGTGACGCACAGTCGACTGATCTTTTTGTTAGCCTAATGTTGGTAGGCGTAAAATGTCCCGCAGTAACTAGATCGTAAGTTACGTTAAGATGAAATTAGATGCATGCTATGTGGAGTGTTCAGGCGTCACGAATGTGTTACAGATACGAGAAAAGACGTTATATAAATACAGAGGCATCGTGAACAGGCTACGAAGCAAGTACAAAGCGAGACTTGTCATTATTCTTGTAATAATTATATTACAACAAAAGCGGATAATCGACTTAATTTTCAAGTAAAAGAAAACTGGCGCTGTCGATTGTATTTTTCTAGCGACAGTGACCGACGTTGCGGAGAAATTAGAAATCGTCGGATAAAGCAGAAGGGAAATTGGAACGTGCAGGCGGAAACAAAGTTGGCGGAATAGATGAAATGGCAGAGAAAGAGATAGGCGATGAATTTTTCATATCAGATTCTTGTTCGGTGCTTGTTGTTTTTTCTTTCCAACTTGCCAACGCATAAAAGTGTAGTGGCGTGACATCAGGCGATCTTTGAGGTCGAAGCATAATAGCTACTCTTGCTTTCTATCGGCGCAAGTTCATTGCCGGTCCCTTTCTACGTTCTATACTTGTTAGTATTATTTAATGCACGACACGTGCTTGTGTAACATCTTTTTCCTGCTTATATCCGGGATAAGTAATTCCTATTACGATCGCGATATTTATAGCTTGCAAAGTTTGCCGAGAATTGGTAGTAAAAAAATAGGGAACATCGACATAATAAATTACGTAGCTATCGGCATAAAATAACGTTAAATAATTCGTTACGACCAATGAATCTTTATAACTAGATGGATAGCTGTTATGAGAGCACATTAGTAAACAGCGTGAATAATTTTACATAAATCATTAATGCTATGAAGCAGCGATTTATCCAGCATGTTTGTTTTCATTAATGCAACACATTTCTCAGATTCCTCGTACGTTTCAAGCTGTATTTATTATTCCTGACGCAACAGCGCAATTGCCGATTTCTCCGGACCAAGATCTTTGTCTCATTTTTTAGCCACACCTCGTGTATGCACGTATTTCTTCTTCACAGTGAGAAACACGATTTTCGGAGGAAATTTCATCCTTTTCCGGACTTGAAAAGAGGAAAAGTCTTCTCGCGTTAGTAGAACATGAAATTACGCGAACGATTTGTTTGGAAGTAGCTTGTTTCACGATTATACCTTGTAAATTTGTATAATTTACAATTTATAATTATTCGCCGCTCTGTATATCAGGTACAAAGCTAAGGGATCGTAAGTTCGTAAGAAATTTCGTCAGCGGATTGCGGATGCTTTTGAGTCTCCTCTTTCGCTAACCGACGCCTCCACGGTTTCCCGCTTTTCTGGAAATCGCCAGCCGCTTCCATTTCCAGCCGACTGCCGATTAGCTTTCGTTTAGCGTCTTCCGTCGTACTCGCTCGCTTCCTGCAGAATTTCTTTTGGCGACGCGGTTAGTCTTTGGACGTTCGACCGTTCGGCTGGCGAACACCGTGGAAACTGGCGACGAAGCTCGAGCGGAAAGCTGCGCCAGGAAGCGGCTTCCTCGAGCGCGTGAAAAGGTTCGTAGCAGCGCGAGACAAACTTGGCGCCACGTAGTCCGTCGCTTCGTTTCGAAAGAAGCGCGAGAATGCGACGAGAGGCATCGAGGCGAAGCTCGCGGCGGAGAGCGCGTCGCGCAATTCCCCGATATCCGGCGCGCGTTAAAAAGAGCCGGAGCTGTGGTGGGTCGTTGAAACACGGTGGAATTGCGTCTGTGCCAAAGCATACAGAGACCTGCGGTGGCTGGAGCGGCGGCGAGTGGGGCAGGGCTTCCGAAAACAAAGGCGGCGGAGAGAGCGAGAGCACGGCGGGGCAGAAGGGGGCGGAAAAAGGACGAAAGAGGGCGAAAGGGGCGGGCGGAGGTGGCCGCGCGACGTAGCGCACGAGGAAGTACGCTGGAAGTGGAAAGTTGATTTACGTACTCGGCCGATCTTGACCCAGAGCTCGTTTTCGCTCGTGTACGTGGCAGCGCGTTCGTCGGTGCAGGCGGCCGCGTGCGTGTGTGTGCGCGACACCGGGGATTCCAACAACGCGCCATCTATCAAGCGAGCCCACCTGCTGCCGGTGGCATTGAATCGGCAAATAGACAAAGGGCATCTCTCTGGCGGTGGAAAAAAGAAGCGAGAGGAAAGGAGGAAGCGCGCTGCCGCAAGAAAAATAGGAGAACGCGGCGGACGGAGACCCGAGGAAAGTTCGGCGAGAAGTTGTTGTTGTTGTTGTTGGTCGGAGGCGCGGTGAAATTAGCGGGAAAATTGGCGCCAGCGACGCGGCATTAAAAGTTAACGTGGCAAATCCGCTCAAGGTAAAAAATGACGGTCACGGCCGCGAATGAAGTGGGATCACGGCCGTGATATCGTAATTCAACGATCGCTATGATAAATCACTCTCGGCGATTTTACACGCCATCGCTACCGTTCGCCAAACTGACATTTCCGATTTAATCCGCAGCGTGGGCGAGCTGCACAGTCAATTTGCAAGTTATATAGACTTTTCTTTCGCAATTCGAAAATCATCTCACAAATTAACTCGCAAAACTCGATTTAACCGCCGGTTCTCATTATGGCACCCAGGTTTTACTTCGAGAAACGAACACACGTGCTCGGTTACAGAGACTTTTGTTTCTTTAAAATCACGTCGCTTCGTTCGTCCACCTTCTTTCTATCAGACCGTGGTTCACGATCTTCAAATTATATCCTCGAATTTTCTCGCTGTCATTGTTCGAGCAGCAGCCGCGTGCTTGAAAATTGAACAGACCGAGGTTCGTGGAACAAGTGCAAGAACCCGAGGTTTCATTACCAATTCCTTCATTTATTTATTTAGAGTGACGTCCACCTTTCAGGGTTTTTCGTAAATTTACAGAACACGATGTTACACCAGTCGTTGTTTGTTGTAGTCATAAATATGTATTTACATACTTGTCAGTGACTGACACATATCAGTGGCAGTGAATGCAGTTACCTGTCCGTTGTTGGGTCAGTTGGATAAAGTTTGTGTATTTTATTTCATTTATTTATTTAGAGTGACGTCCACCTTTCAGGGTTTTTCGTAAACTTAAGCAACACGATGTTAGACCAGTCGTTGTTTGTTGTAGTCATAAATATGTGCAACATTTGCGTTGTATCAGTGTCCATATTTACGTACTTGTCAGTGACTGACACATATCAGTGACAGTGAATGCAGTTACCTGTCCGTTGCTGGGCCAGTTGGATAAAGTTTGTGTATTTTAGAAACTACAAGAGCCACCTTTTGCTTCCTCTCTTCTTATCTGGCATGGTCTTTAGGTTTCTCGAAATATCGCGTCGTTGTTCGAGTATTATCGATATAGTTAACTCGCGGCACGAGCGAAGCGTGTAATATGTCAACAGTTACAAGTTTCAATATTAATAAATCCTCTGGTAAGATAATAAAACGCCGAGCAAGAGAAAGCAAGGCAAAGGAAGCTTTAAAGTGAAGATTTTCGAGGTACGTGCCGCTCGATTATCTTGTTTGACAGCAAGTTGTAAAATCGTCAAATTTCATAACTTAAAATCAGTGTGTTATAACTGTGAACAATTCGATGATATTATCAGTCGGTAAATTATAACGCGACAGGGCTTTGATTTCTTTTTTATGCCCCGTATTTTATGCCCTTTATGGATGAAAAAAGGACAGTTTTACTACCTCTTTTTATAGACGTACTTGTGTTTATGGCACTTACAGTCTATATATTGGGTGTACAATTTTTGTATCGCCGTATAATAATCGAGAAACAGGTGATACTAAAGCGGTACATTCACAAATTACTAAACGAAACTCGATATTATTCCACCGATAGTAAAATGCCGCAGCAACTTTTTCCGTTATCCGACAGGTCCCGTAGGGGCCGGCTGCCACCAGGAGGTGCCGGATTAGAATCCCGGCGGGTTCGTAGTCTCTTCAGGAATTATTACCTGGAGTAATAATTGCTTCTTCACTCGCCAGCGACCTGAGTAGCCATCGCAACACCGAAGTCAAGCTGCGTTTGGCACGCTTTAACCTCTATGATTGGTGACCGTGTGCTGAGGCGTTGCTGGAGCGTTGCTGACGCAAACGAGCGAGAGGAACAAGCGAGGAGGACGAAAGGAATACGGAGAAAAGAATTGACCCTCTACGTTCGAAGCTTCTTCTTCTGGACCTGCCAACAACTCGAGACTTGTCGCGTGTTTCGTGCATTGCTTGACTACATTTTATTTTTGCTATGTTCACGCGTCGATTGCTGTTTTCCTTCTATTTATCGTCCAGTGCGTGTTGAGGATTTTGCATCTTAACCCGTTTGCATTCAAGTTTGGATTATTACGTGCGCTGCGACTGCTTTATTTTCTTTCCATTTTAATTTGAATAATTTTTTTCCAATTTTTGCTTCTTCCCTCTGTTGTAAAGAATGTAAGAAGCGACGTTCGCGAATTAACATAGTCTACCAATCGTTTTGAACAGTAAATTTTCGACAAACTCCATGAAGAATTCGGATTTCGTTTACTGCACCTACGACCGACCGCGCGCGGTCATAGGACCAGTCCTCTGAAGTAGGGCCATGATGCAAATGGCTTAATAACCGAAATAATGGTATAGGAACACTAAATTTACACTTGGAATTCATATTAGAATGGTTATATGTTTACTTGCTAAACGATTTCAAAGATATTCATCGATACCCACTTGCACGCGTCTCGGCACTTTCTCGCAGACCTGGCTGTTAACCGACTGAACAGTTCACATTCATTTGTTTTTGAGACGCACACACATACTTCCTCACACAGATATTCACATACAAGTATCACTACTACAATCTAGTCTAGCACATAAAATTACACATATCGCAATAGTATGAATAAACAAAATTTCGCCGTTTATGACAATGAAAGATCCGTAGAGGATTGTTGGTCACTGCAGAGGATGAGGTCATCTGGTGTAGAAGAGCTGGTGAGTTTTATAAAATCCTGATAGAATTGAGATGGCTCCCAGTTGCCCATCTCTTAGCTTTCCACCAATCCTTTTACCTGTGCACTGTCTGAATCGGTTGGTATGCGAGTAAGCTCATCTTCTAGCTTCTCGTATCATCCCGTGGCTGGGGGATTCGTCAATTTGTTGTGGGTGCCGACCTTCGAGACATTTGGCGAGGGTCACGAACTTTATTTCGTCGATCGTGATGTCTGCTGCCTGGAATTGCGCCTGCAACACGGCGAACCATGTTCGAGGACTGTAGTGGAGGCACGTTGATCGTTTGACTATGGTCTTGCTATCCGCAGCTTCATTAGTATTTGCCATCATAGTTCACTTCGCACGTCGGTGTCACCAATGTGAGCTGGACAGGACTAACCTCCTCCACAAATCAAACTCATGTTCGTTTGAAACGACTTGGTTGGCAAATTGCAGACTGTTAGGACTCGGCAAATTTGAGAAAGAGATATTCCTATTGGCAGAGCTGTTAAGCTGAGGCTGACGCCGGAGACGCAGACTACTTTGAGAGAAAATCTTACAGCCATTTGAAGCGTATCGTTCGACGCTTCGTGAGATTGCACGTAAAAAGCTTAGGAATACGTTCATGAAGCTGCATTGGCATAGATGCTTCAAGATGACCGAGAGTCGTCTCTCGAGTGCAAAGGGTTAGCATCAGTTAGCCGTTGCGACTCTTCGAGCAGCGTGTACCTAAAACGTGAGCTGAAATGCGTGGGAAAAAGTAAGCGACGACGAGTATACTCGTCAAAGACGGAGTACGTGTGGCTGTTAGGAAATAAGATCAGAGCGCGACGAAACGACTGTATTACTTTTTAATTGTATCAGTGACAGGGCTGGTCGTAACGCAAGAAGATTGCCAGTCCTTCGTGAAAAACAGCCAACTGGTTGAAAAATGAAAATGGCAGTGTACGCAGAGAAGTGAAACGAGCTGGACGAGGGGATTTCCCCTAAAAGAAATAAGAAGAAACACCGTGTCTAGGGAGAATAACCACGGAGGAAAGCAAAGAACCGGCCGACTAAGCAGATGTGCGCGTGTAGCGCGGAGGATGCACGCGCCGTTCGCGCGTCGATCCCGGAGAGAAAATTCGAGGAGCGGCGGTCAAAAGAAACCGGGCACTGGAAACTGGCCGACTCACTGAAGCAGCACGCGAAATTGAAAAAAGGAAAAGAAAACGAAGGAGAGGAGCGGGCAAAGATAGAGCGTGTTTTACGATGGGAGTGCCTTATGGCCGACGCGTTGCCGATTGCTCTCTCGGCGAAGTGTGTCGACCGCCTCTCTCGTTCGTTTCTGGCCCACCGATTCAACACACTGCGTGTGACTCACAGTGGCCGGCTAAGTGTGCCAGCCGTCGTTCTCCGCCTCTGTCGCTCGTGCCACACCGCCGCGCCGCTCCTTTTCTTTATCCTCGTTTTGCCAGGCCGACCAATCGCGTCGTCCACTTGCAGACCGGCGCGATTTTTTGAAAGAAAAAAGAACGAAACGGAAAGGAAGAGGAGAAAAAGAGACGAAGAAAAGGAAAGGAAGGTAGAGAGAGAGAGAGAGAGAGAAGGTGGTAGCGACACGGTTCGCTAAGCCACGAGCACAGACAGAGAGAAAGAGATCGGAGGTGTGGCTGTGCATCGGTAGGCAGATATGTGCCGACGATTAATGTCTTGCCTCGCGAGTTTCCGTTGCTTCTCACCGTTTCCGCCACGATCTTTCAATGAAAGCGGCATTGCGACGCGTTTTGACCATCTCACGCGCTCTCACGAGTGGACAGTGGACATTGGACGTGCAGAAGAGCCACGATTCTTACGTAAAGAGGATATCTTTGGTCGATGTCGCGTGCGTTCGGATAATTCTCATCGTCTTCGACGCTTCTAAGCACACGGAACAATGTCAATTTATCAAATTTCCACGCACCAACGTTTTCGGTAGCGTACGGTTCGAACAGCGGACGACGTTGAGGAATTTTGTTGCACAGAAAGAATATTCGGTGTTCTGGTTAACATTGGGTGATTATGTTTGTCGTTTAGAAGAATACTCGTTTTCTTCTTTTCTTAGAATATTCGTCGGTGTCGGTTTATGAGATTAACATATTCAGGTAATTGATGGACCAAGAGGATTCGACCGGTGTTTTCTGGTATAAAAGTCGTTGCATATTTAATAGGAAAGTAAAAGATTGGATTGCTACATCGCAAGAAGTGCTGCAACTGCCACCGATCTATTCCGATGCAGCGTTGCAGTCGATGAATTACCGAAGCTCGTACGCTTCTTTTCACTTCCGGATGAACTGCAGCAGTACACGCTGCAATAAGTCTTCGCCTCCTATCTCCTAGCGCAATTCTTCTATTAAACAGTAAATGTATCTCGCGATATATTCGTCCTACGTTTGACGAATATCTTTAATATTAATATGGAGAAAAATCGAGATTTCTTAAATATAATACGTCTGTATTCGCACGCCGTATATATCTCTCTGTTTGCTATTTAAATTCCCCGATTGTAGAATTAACATTGCAAACGAGACAAGGGCCAGAAATAAGAATTAATTTTGCCGGAAATTTAGAAGGAGAAAACAAGCGGTAAAAGAGCACGTTAAATTGGCTCAAACTATTCATTCGAATACTATAGTTTCACGATCACGGTCTGCCCGACTGACGCTCGAGATCTCTTTAAAAGCTCAAACGAATTATTCTACCAGTTCGATTGCCAAGTCGACTATTAACCTGCCAACCCTGCGAGACGAAATATCTCGCATGGTCGAGAGAACGACGAAATGTACCCATCGCAGGACGTTTCAAGTCAGACGATGTTCACCAATGAACAGATTAGAAACCGATAGGAAGTAAAATGTAAGACCAAACTATCCATTGAACCGTATCACCACGTGAAGCGTAATACGGAAATCTGCGAGGTCCTGCAATCGCGCGAGAATTTTACGTCGCACGAAGCTGCCGTAAAACACGGGCTCCGCGCTTGTAGTTGAACACGAACGCGAAGAATCGACGTGGTCCGTGCAAGTATTCGGAAAATGCGCACGCTCGGCAGATGGTTTTATATCGCGACTAGCCCGATTCCTATCAACGAATGTCAAAATTGCGGCGGTGGCTTGGTGCGAGGTCCGACCCAGCTCTGACCAGGCTAAGTTCCTCAAGAGTCAAGGTCGAACGAAGTTGTCGGCAGCGGCCCGGTGTTTCTGCGATCCCAGCTATGCCACGACGATTCCCCGATCGCCCTAGCCCTATCTGCCATTGAATTCCGGAGGTGCCGCGCTCGAATTTCCCGCGATTTTCCCATCCCGTTAGTCGGAGTACCGTAACGCGCGTCGACCAAACCGCCGGTCGCTCCTGCTCCGTTTCCAACGATCAACCGTTGCCGTGTGAATTGCGTGCGGGTATTTGATGAGATGGCGCGATCGAAGCTTCTATTCTTGCTTCTTCCAGGGAACTTAAATCTCGGTTTCCTCCAAGTTTCCACGAGCTCAGTCCGGTCCGCTGTCAGTGTCATGTTAATTTTATTTTTCAATAAGTTCGGGTTAATTGCAGCGCGTACACGACAAAAGCTATTTTTAATAAAATAAATTTCTAAGTCGCCTTGTTTTACGTTTCTCCTACGTCGTTTTCTCGTTCTCTGAATATTCCTCTCGTGTATTTTGTCAATCGCGCTCGCTAAATTAAAATATAAGAATTGTTGACGAGAGCTTAAATAAAATAAACAATAATAACAGTAATAACGATATCAGTGAAATATATGGAACAGGTACGGCTGTACCTGAATATAAATTCTTTTTTCGGACGAGAAACGCGGAAGAACGAAGAACTGAATGAATTTCTGCGCGAATATTTTAACCTTGGCTAGAGGCTCTCCCTTTCTCTCTCAGCCTCTTTCTACACAGTGACCTATTTAGGCATGGGCAAGGTCGTTTAGTCCCAACGCATTCACCGCGAGCGGAACCTACCTGCTGAATTATCATTCGAAGTTGCGTAACTCACGTATTCCAACCGGTATAGCGGCCAACAAAAAACTACCAGAATTACACATTGCGCGGGCAAAAAATATCGCCGTGAACGCTTTCTATCGAAGTTGTGTGCCGACGGTCATGTTAATTTCTACCAATCGATCTTTCTTTCCTTTTTTCACATAAACCAGCAACGCGTTAAATATCGATCTGTTCGTTGGCGATTGAAGTTATGCAACATTGTATCGAGTTAAACTACGAAAATACTACGTCTGATTGTAAATTTAAAAAAAAACGAGTTCCAGCGAATGATCGAGCGAGGTGGTAATTTTGAAAGAAGGAGAATTCTGTCTTAGATTAGAAGGAAATTGAAGGAGCAGAGGTTTGAACAGTTCGAATTTAAATGGAAGGAACATCTGAGACGGGCTGCTGCTCTGGTCGATCTAGTTTTCTAATCGGACAGAAATGAAAATTTATATTTTTAATTTATATTGTTCATATTTGCGTAGGTAATCGGCATTCTATCTTCTATTTGGTCGATTCGTTTAACGTTCATTTTCCATAATAACAGCCTTGCAGTAATTGGCGATTAGATGTAATTCACAGACAGTCGTTGTTTCAATTTTCTCACAATTTTCGGCACAGTCGACGCGCTCATTTTCATTCCGAGACTGAAAATTGTATTTTTCTCTATCGTTTAAATATTTACTTTAGAAGCAATATGGAGCCTAGCTATATGAAAAAAACGATTAATTTCGCTTCCTATATTCGGCCTATTGTGTGCACTATCACGCAATAAACGTGCAGCCTTGGAAAATTGTTTTATTTCCGGCCGTTTTATGACATATTTAGTTCTTCTAGACCGATTATTTGAAAAACCGCTTATTGAAACCAGTCCCTCTCTCTCACTCTCTCTTTCTGTCTGTTAAACACACAACTCGAATAATCTACTTTATCCGATTTCAAAATATCGTCAGCTTTTTTCCAAATACCACTGCATCGCTGAAATAATTATAATCACTGTACATCTGCCACTCGGCTAATTATTCTCTTCTTATTTATTTATTTAAGTCGCATCAACTCATTTGGGTCATTAGCAATCGCGTTACTTACGCGACAGCGAGTGAAAAATATTGATACGCTGGAAAAGCTTCGATATATTTGCGCGTCACTTCACGGCCCTAGTTCCGACCATATTTCGTAGTCGTTCGTCGAAACAAACAAAAGGTACAGTATAATTTCGTTCTATCGATCGCATAGTAACTTGGAAGATGTTACTTTAAAAAATTTACCTTCCAAACGAAGCTTCGCCCTGTTGAAATCAAGTTACGTCCACGCTAACGATATTTCGATGTGATGTCTTCGCGAAATGTTTTCGGCGGGAAAATTTAAATGGTCGTTGGTACGCGGATCGGAGAAATTGTTGCTAGTATGAGAAAAATACGTACAAGCATTTGGAATAGTGATTAATTATGGTGGAAATGATTCTACGTGTATTGTACAAGCCACGTGCGTGTATGTGCTTTTAGCAAATGACCGCATAACATTTTCAGAGTGTACAAATCTGCCTTTCATAACGAAAGGATTAATATTAGCCCGGTGTATGTGTAATGAGGTTGGTGGAAATTTAAATTCGGCGGACGAATACTATCCATTAAATTTCGTCCCGTTATCGATTTATCGTCTCATTGGCGATTATCAATCGAACTGAAAGAAGGAATTTGCCAAAAATTATGCACAAATATATCGTAATCTCGTTGTCGGTCGTCGTACGTTGAAATATTCCTGTGATTTGCTCGTGCAAGTCGAAGTTTGTAACAAAGTGCTATGAAAGTTGCTAACCGTAACGACGATTCAGTCGCGTTTCCTTCAAACTTAGGTATTTTCTTTTTTTTAAATATACGATAGCATTGAGAATGATTTTCAAGTTAATCAATTAGAAAAATCTACAGGGTGTCGCTGAATAACGTGTACAAATAGGCAGGAAGAGACTTCTTATGAAAAATATTCGAGAATATGAAATGACGTATTTTCATAGGATGCTGTGCATTCTCGAGAAAATCGGCTTGGAAAATTGATCAAGTTCACTTGAACATGGCTATCAAATATCACTGATCCGCGTTTTGTATATCATTTACAATTATTTATTGCATTAGAATCTGAAAAAATAAGCCAGTGAAAAAGAGTGGAAAAACCTGCAAACGAAAAAGATGGAACAAACGATAAATGTGAAAAAGGGAAAAGGTGGAAATCTACGGCATTTGCTGCGCGTTGCGCCAAACCAAACCAGGGCGGGTCGTTCAGTGACGGGATCTGAAACTGTTCGAATCTGTATCGAAAATTTTGAACCAAATCTCGAACAGGATAAGAAGCTTAAACTTCTCGAAAGCGTTCCTTTGATCTTGAGTCTTTAAATTGTCTTGAGCTTTGCTCATCTTGCAAGTCTTGGTCAGTTTGGAAGAAGCTTCGTCAGAATGACGATCGACGAATTCTTTGGTCCTCTTCATTCTCCTCTATGTTCCCATAACACCTTTCATTTATCTTTCTTGAATCTGTCTTGAGTCTTACTCATCTTGGAGTCTCGAGCGTCTTGAAGTCTTGCAATTCTTGTTCGTTTTCTGTCGTCAAAGTGACGATCGACGACTTCTTTGGGCCACGTCGTCGTTGCTCATGTTTCCATGATGTCTTGAGACTTGCTCAGCTTGGAAATCAAGAACGTCTTCAGGTCTTGCAAGTGTTGACCGTGCTCTGTCGTCAGAATCCTCTGGTGCTCCTCATCTTCATTTACGTCTCGATAACGCCTTTTATTTATGTCTCGAGTCTATGAGTCTTGTCCGCCTTAAAAATCTCGAGCTTTCGCAAGTCCCGAAAGTCTTGTTCGTGCCCTGTCGTCGAAACGACGACCAACGAGACTTGCCTGGGCCGTGTCGTCTTTGTTTGCGTTTCGCCAGTGTCTGTTGTTTATGTCTTGAACTTTTAAACTGTCTTGAGTCTCGGCCATCCTGGAATTCTTGAACGTCTCGGACGTCTTGATCGCTGTGCAAGCCTTGATCGTGCTCTATCGTCGGAATGACGATCCACGAATTCCTCGGGCTACTTCGCTTTTGTTTATGTTTCGATAAGATAAGCCGCTGCGAGCCTCCGCTACGACCTAAACATCATTTCCACGACCAAACTCTCGAGCCAAGAATATCGAATATCCCGCCGCTTCAGCACTGCCAACACGATCAACACTCGTCAACACTAGAATCGATTCTAGAAGCGTTTCGCGACTGGTACAGAAGCTTACGCATTACGACACGATGATCGATATAAAACATCGACTACAACTGTAGCAACATATGAAATCTCGACTTATTTTCGCAACTGTTTCAAGCCCTGCACTCGACAAACGTGAAAGACTCGAGACCTACGAAGATTCAAGACTGACCGACGCTTTCCAGAGTTTTAAGATTCGAATCAGGTGGGAAGTGGCTCGAATTCGTCGCCGTATAAACAGATTCGAAGCGATTGCGAGTGTTTCACGCGCCATCCCGGTTCTCGCTTTTCCACGGCCACCGGTTTCCTCGTTCATCTTCGTCCGGGCTTCATGAATATTTTCACAGCCGCGATCGCGATTCTTCCCGTATTCCCCGGGCGTTCTCGCGTGTCAGCAGGTTTTCCAGTCTCTTAGCATTGGCGTCATGTAATCCTGCAGCCTTGGTCGGCCTCAAGGACCGTCACGAGTCTCCTCGCCGAGCCAAGGACAGCTGGCGCGGCCGAAATCTCGAAACCGTGCCACCGGTGCTTGTCCCGTCTCGTCCGAGTCCATGCAACCGACTGTTCTCTCGCCTCTGTCTCCTCAGCAACGTGGTCGAATGGACCCACGGACGCTCGCACAGGTAGAAAGTAGGTTTTGAAAGCAGTTGGCGTCGGTGAAGGGGAACGGCTACTGCTTTTGGTAATTTCGTTTTGGAATTTTGACAATTGTGCAGCAAGTGGACGACGCTTGCTAAACGCTTGCACAAGCAGCCGGTGAACCCAGCAGATTTACGTACAGCCATAGAAGTATGCTGTTGTTGTTGTAACTACATTTGTCGTTCAATTAGTTGATTCTTGTACACCTGTTCAAGAACAATGTTGAACGTACGCGATGCAAGATGGAAGATTGGGGTGTGCAAGGGTTAAAGTACGAAATAAAATGGCAGGTGATATGTGTAACAAAATTATTAATTACACAAGGTGTTTCGTAATAAGTTGACGATATTTAGGGGTGGAATTCATGGCACTTGAAAACGATAAGAGAAGTTCGTATCTACGTTATCGTATTCTCGAGTTTGTTCAAACCCTTGTTCAAATTCAACAGCTTCGCTAGGTGCTGAGTGTACGGACTTCGAGCGTGGCCAGAAATAAAAATCTAGCGTGTGCATGCGTTGAGATGCAAGGACGTCGTTCTGACAGCATCTTCTAGAAAAGTGATCAGGTACGTAACCAAATGATGGGATACGAAACTAGTCGCCTGGCGAACAAGATCAAACAGCAACCACGGAAATTTGTTTCATTCTTTTCAACTGCCGAATCCATTTCCTTAAATATAGCCAGCTCACTATGAAGTAGCCTGTGTCTATTTGTACCGTAAATACGTGGATAGTACATGCTGTAAGAATGTGGTTGTGGAAAAGAACAACTGGAGGAGAGTTGTTCGTAGGAAGAAAAAGTGTAACCCAATTTGCCTTATCGCAACTAGACGAGGAATTTTCTACTGATCATTCTCGTGTATACGTAAAATAAAATAAATAGGAATTATCAAAATATCACTTATTACGAAACTTGTTGTATTTTTAAATACACGCACGGTATATGCTGCGAAATGCGGTTCTAGCGAAGAACAACTGGAGGAGAGCTGTTCGTAGAAAGTGAAAGCCTAATTAGCTTCGCTTTATCTCGAGGAAACAAGGAATTTGTATCGATGATCGTCGTGTATTTGGAAAATATAAATATAAATAGTAAAAAAAGTTGCGTTAAAGAGAAAATGAAGGAGAAAATAATTGCCAATAATACGGACAATTATTGCCAGTGTATTTTTGTTCAGAGAAGCTTACGAATCTTATGAATGGAACGAAAATAACACTGAATTGGCAATATTTACGTGTCAATCGAAAAATTCGAAAAGCGGTAACGGTTGTTCAACTATGATGTGGCAATGCGTCTTTTCATTAGGCAGCTGACAGCTGTCGGTGTAGTGCTATGGCTTCCTGTGTACGTATTATATCGCTAGCTGAAGATCGTACGGTTGTGTGATATTTTGATTACGGTAAACCTGCAATCACTATCAATGGCGGATGGAAAAATTGTTGAAGTGGCAGTGGACAATGAAAACGGCCATCAATAACTTTCAGGGAAAAAATCAATTTGACAAAGGATTATGTTTGTCATACTGTACAGAGGGTTTTAAAATTCTGCAGCACGTATCTACGCGCCTTGATAGCTAGTTTTTATAGTTATTTTAAAAATACTTTACACGCGGAGAATGGCAGTGTCAAAGTCATCTTTCTACTATCTTTGTTCTACTGCTGTTCTAAGGTGCAAAGTTCTTACGATTTTTGTTCAAACGTATTGCAAAATTCGAAATCGACCAAGTAAGTGAAAAGATCTAATTAATTTTATTAATAAATTCTTAAGGAATGAAAAATATTTTAACGTATTCGTAGTTGGCGACTTCTACACTTTTCCAGGATCAAACGTCCCTCGGAAAGAATAAAAATCTAACGTTTTATGCAGCGAGCTTCTGTTACCAAGATAACGAAATAAATTATCAAATTTATATTCAAATTTCTCAGCTTATCATTTTCAACCAGCAAATTGTTGAAAGCGATTGTTAAACGAAATAAGCTTTCTACGGAAATAAGGTTAACTTCCTTTATACTTCTTCTACGATACTTTCTTACGTCTTCCCGTTATCTTATAAAAGGACATAATTTTCTGTCACCAGCGACCAGGTATAGCTCATGAAAAGCCGTAACTTTACGTGAATTAAACCTCCAAAATATCACGTTCCAAGGCAAAACAACGAAACAGTCGCGTCCAACTGATCGAAGGCAATTTTACACGGGGAAAAATCAAAGCCAAATTGCAAATAGATAAAATTAACTATAAATAGAAATTAATTCAAACGCAAGCGTTTTCTAACATTTTCTATCATAAAAAGCTAAGGTAATTTTAGCGCATAAATAACCAAATAGAAATAAAGCAACAAGGGACGTAAAACGTTCAATTTCACGTTACACGTATAACCGCGATAGCAGATATTCCAACATACGATAAAGAATACGTAACATATCTACATTGCTTCTTTTACCATTTAAAATGTCCCGTTTCCATGTCCATATCACGCGCAAAACTCGACACAGTATACCAAAACACGTTAACGTACATCTTAAATAACTAAATACGTACAAAGACCAATTTTATATTATCCATTCTCATGAACTAAATCCTAACGCGTATCTTAATTCTACCTCTCATTTACGATGAATAATTCGCGCGAGCGAAGAATCGCAGAATCGGAGGAATCGCAGCGATGGCCCGCGCACAAGTCGGCGCGCGATGAATCGCACGATTTCCACGAGTTTCCCGCGCAAAGCTCGCACGGCTGGCAACTCGTTTGATTAGTGGCCGGCGTAGCGCGGTCAGTAGAACGATTCCGCCGGTGGTCAGCCCTACCTCGAGCACGCTGCGAGCTAATCGAACGTCTATATAGACGCGCAGTTCTAGCGTTCCACCTCCTTGTGATATATGGGTGGTTCGGTTCGCGTGTCCAGTAGGATTAAAAAATATGAAAAAAGGGGGAAGGATACAGGCGAACAAAAAGAGACAACACGATTCTCCTTGCAGCGTGACAGTTATAGATTTGTGTGTACGGTTTCAGCCAGCTGCTTTCGCGCAAATACCAGCCACTTTTACCAGACGATTTTGAAATTATTGCAACGTTTTTAGGGACACTCGAGATAGGATGTTGTTGAGCGTTTAGAAAATTGTTTCGGGGCTTTGTATTTAATTACTTGACGTCGCTAATCTGTTTCTCGAAGGGGCCTGAATTGTTTTATTGAATTTTTGTATAGATCTAAGTAACATTTTTTTAGAAAGCTTCCAATCGTAAGGAACTTGAACGAATGAGACATAGCATGTTCCTGCTTAATGTCTGTGTACTTAGAAATTATCCCTCAATTATTAGCTATGCTATAGCTATAAATCTAATATCTACTACTTACTACTATACTAATTTAATTAGTACGCTAATTGAGGGACATGAAGATTGCACGCAGGTTTTCAAAAATAAAATCACACAATTTTTAATGCATCGATCGACGCAGTTCGTTACTTGTCACGTTTTACAGAAAACGTGTGGGATTATTATATGAACGAAGGAATAAATAAATTTGCCAGTTTCTAGTGGCTCGATGAATAAAACCAGCAGGTAATTCTTTGTAATTCAAAGTGTTCGAAATTTCGCACAGAGTTTTTCAACATTTTTCTGAGTTCCAGGCTACAGGTGACTGTAAGGATAAATATGCTGAGAATTCGTTTGGTCTGCAGCTGTTGGGCGATCAGTGATCGAGTATCAATGAACACGATGGATCTGTATTGTCGGCAACGCGCAATCTGTTCAGCCTATCGATACTGCGCGGTCTGATAATTAAATAACGGAGCTGACGCTATGCCAGACAAATTAATGTCCCTAGTCAACGTGGCGAGCATTGTGCTGTTGATTTTGGACCCCTTTCCGGCGCAAATATCGCTTTAATCTCTTCAATCACTGTGTACAGACGACTTATCCCGTGTTTTTTTTTCTCCATTCTGTTTCATCGGATGTGGACCAGTTAAATAAACACAAAATATTTCTTAGCAAGATACAGTATAGCTGTTTCGTAAAATACTTCGCTTTAATTCTCACAGCGAAATAAAAACGTATCCTCTATAGGACCGTCTTTCGTTCGATTATTACAAAGAACAGAAATACCATTTTTAAAGGTTTAAGATTTCCGTGTATTTCAAAGGACGCAGGAAATCGAAAAGAAAGAAAGTTAATAATTTCAATGAGTTGACGATTGAGAAATTTGTCGATGCAGGAGAATTAAATATATTGTTCCCGTTGAAATGTGAAATTTTGATTTCACATATAATCTGCTTGTTAAGTCGACCAAGTTCACTGTGGCATCATTTTCTCAGTTTTTCATATCTTCTCGTGTTAAACTTAAAGCACACGATACCTTGCCATTCTTTTCTTATCATATTAAAGCCTGTGCCGTAATATGCTACAAGCTTGATTATTCTGTGCAAAGTTCAAGGTTGACTTTTAAGACGTTGAAGCTCAGCTGACCTAGATACCCTAACTTTATCCTATATAGCAATGTGTACTCTCTTTCAGAGACTCAACACCCGCGTGCTATAAAATCTGCATGAACCTTGTACATTTAATTAATACGCTTTCAAGTAGCAATATTAATAAATTCAGATAGTCTGGAGTATAATAATTTAAAAAATAGCCTAAGAGTTCCACATTCCTGTAACTAACAATAATACAAACTCAGTGATAAACAGTTGGAAATCTTGAGCATGAAAACAAACGAGTAAAAGCGAAAGTAAATAGAAGAATCCTTCGCATTCACTAATTGCGAGCTGAAAAAGAAGAGTGCGACGCACTTGCAATCAGCTTGCAATTCCTAGAGCAAAGTTCAGTAATCGGTTTCGATAAGCACGCAGCCGGAGGGAAAAGCATAATTACGCCGGCGAAACCAGCTTCGGAAGCAACTTGGGGACAAAAATGTTGCATTCGATCGGGCATAACGCGCCGGTTAAGAGGTTAACGTGCCGGTAATTGATAAGTAGCCAAGTACGCGTTTGATGGCGCGACGTAAAGAAGCAAGGTAGCTATCGCTTATGATATTAACAGGTCCCTTTTGCTTTCCACTTGATCGAAGGCGGCTCGATAAATTACGAGGCGCCCGCTCGTTGATTGGCCGCGTTGATTGCACCGCGATTATATCAGAGGGAAAAGTCGCGTTTCCGTAAGAAACATCGTGATCGAGCACAATTATCCGGGCTGATCGGTGGAACGGTCGCGTGGATTGCTCGCTACCGTGTTGCCAACCAGCGAAACACGGCTATTTTCCTGGCGCGAATGTTCCGCGTGCGTGAACACGCGTGAACCAAGACAGACGTGCCGTACGCGGATAAAACTTACGATCTACATGAATTAGCATAAACACTTGATTAATGCGCTGATGATTTTAGCGCTGTTGTAGTCGTATCCGAAGACGAGTGAAAAAGTTGCGACACTTTTGCTGGTTCGTCGATTCTCGTACTACTTGTTGGCCGAAAGGCTGTACTCCACTATGGTTTTTGCGAAAAACCGGTAATACCTGTAATATGTACCCTGTGCTGTAATAATCTACAACCATAAGTATCGGAAATTGTAAAGCTAACCCGATGACGTTTAGTGTCTTTGGCACCTCGTGTTAAAATCAAATGCACAGAGGATTCTGACATTGGCTGGCAGTAGATACGAGTGTTTAGAGGAATTTTTTAATTATTTTCCTATGAGACGTCCTATAAAAAGTAGTGTTGAGATTCGAATATGAATTGATACTTTTATCGAGAGTTTGGCAACTTGTTGGACGCATTCCGAAGTCATTCGCGTTTGTGCATATGGAGAACGCTTGAACGACAAAAATATTTTCCACGTAGATTCGCAAAAGGAATTACTCGACACCTCCCTTCGGAAAATGGTATTCTTTCGCAATTGCTATAAAACAGCAACTGCTACGGCAGAAACTATAAAACGCAAGTTTCCTCGAGCCTTCGCCAATCTGCCACAAACTGAGACCCTGGGCCCTCAATCCCTGGCATCGTAAACCCATCACGAGTCTTCGTGTCTCTGTACCTGAAACAAATCTCTAAAGAAAAGAAAAGAAAGAAAAAGAACCAAACTAACCAAGACCTATTCACAGTCATAGAAAAACACCCATAGAAGCACCTAAATCCACAGAGCTGCTATAACCGCACCTAACCTCCACCTGCGCCGTATCGCGTGTCTCGCGCGGTGTGTAATCCGCGCGAGCGCAGCCACACAGCGAGCGGTCCACGTGATCGCAACGAATCGCGTTGAGAAAGCGAATGAAAAAACGGAGGAGGCAAAAAGGGGCGAAAAAAAAATTGGGGAAAATGCCCAGAAGATACAGAACGGTGGGAAGGAAAACACGGCCGCTGGGAGAGCGCCGGGACACAGGCTACGATTAATCCGTTCTCCCTTGGCTGGGTCGCGTCGCATGTTTTCAGGTGCATATGAAGCTCCGCGAAAGAGAGCTTGTGCACGGCGAGAATGCCTGGACGAGAAACGTGCACCGGCACGCTGCAACTGCAGTGCGGGACTGCGGCGTTGCATCTGGCGAGGTGGCGTCGGAGGCTTTGCCAGCCGCAGAGGCCTGAAAGCTGTGTGCGAGCGGGAGACGCTTTTCAACGGCGAAGGAGAGACAGAGGAACGCGCGTATCGCGTACATGGAACGCGGCTGGAGGGACGAAGAGGGAGAGAAAAGTTCGGAGGAAGAAGACAGGCGTGGAGAGACGGATAAAGAGAGAGAGAAAGGAGAGCCACGTGGTTGCCGGTTCACGTCAACGTCGTCACACGCAGAGGAAAGAGTAACACCCCCCCATTCGTCTCCCTTTGCCTCCTTTCTTCCCCTTTTTATTCCCGCTCCAACCTTCTCGTTTCGCTATCTCGCTCGTACCAGTCGCACTTCTCGTTAGACCGTCTCCATTTAGCTAACGTACAGGGGCACACGCCCTCTCTGTCTCGCTCCCAACGATTTCTCTCCTCGTCTTACGGTCGTTTTTCTTCCTTTCGCTGATGTAATTGTCCGGCTACCCGTCTCTGTCCCACCATCGTCCACCGGTTCTCCCTTCGCTTTTTTCACCGTGGCTCTCTATCTGTCTTTGGTCATCTCGCTTTCTCTCTTACGGATTTCTCGTTTCTCTATCTATCAGTATTTGACGATGTTCCTGTCCCTCTCTTCCTTTCTCTGTCCTTTTTTCCAACGTGTCGCCGTTTCTCTCGCGTAACGCGCGATCTGGCCCGAAACAAAACTTTTTGACGTTTTTCGCGCACCCACCCTAGGAATATGGACATACGTCAACTACGTGTGTGGGGAATGCGCCAAGTCCGTAACGGGGCCACGGGATTGGTCCAACGGCTGGCCAATCCGGTTTCGTGCCGGCTTCGAGCGGGCAAGAGGGTGAGGGGGATGCTGCGTGGAAAGCGGCAAACTGGAGGGGAGGAAATCCAGCGGGATGAGGGAAAAGTAGGGAGAGTGCGACGGAGGCGCAGGGCCGTAGGATGCCGGGGGGGCTCGCGATCGAAGAAAAAACGGCCGACCTCGGATGGATCCGGAAGTTGATTAGGACGGACCGTCGATACCGGAGGATGTATTTTTATCTCGACTGAAACGTAAATGGCGTGAAAGTTATTGAGCGCCCGACGAAATCGTCGTCTTCCGACGCGCAGTTTCGTTAACAACCACTGCCAACCAGTCGAGAATACTAGACAGAGAATTTCTCGTTCGTTTTTCGACCTATGATAAATAACGGTTATTTTCGCACGATAAAATTCATCCATCGCCGATGAATGCTTTTTACTATATCGGGTACAAAAAAAAAAAAGGGAATTCAACTTCTAAACGTACGTACGCCAAGTAACGGTAAATTAGTTTTAGAGAAAATTGTTGCACGTGAAAAAGAGTTTAGTTCGGTCGTAACGAAGCTTGACGTACGGCACTGGCTGGAAGGAAACACGATGGACGCGGGGTCCCGGGGGATCGTGAACAAGCGAACAAAGGATGCTTTGAAGGGAGAAGAGGAAGACTCGAGGAGAGAGCCTCGCCTCGTTCCCTTTCCCTGATGGCTGGCAGAGAGGGATCTCCGCTCATCTGTTCTTGCCCTGCGGTAGGTAGGTTAGGTGGATACATTTGGCTCTCTTTTCGTCTCTCTCTTTCTCACACGCCTGTGCGCTCCCCTGCCGGTCCATTCCTCGTGGTGGTGCACTCGGTGCTTCTAACGTATCCTACGAAAACCAACCCCCACAGGAACCACGAAGCAGAAGTATCCACGCGTTCTCGTTAGCTCTCCAGTATACGATATTCCCCTCGATTCTCATAAACGTTCCTGTTTTCAATCGTTCCGATACGAGCTTTTTTACGTCGAAAATCGCCGGCCTCTCCAAAAATATGTCAATCTTTTCTCATACCGCGTTGTATCATTTCCATCAATTTAACAAAAGGTAAACGTTATCGTGATTCTCGCGATGTATATCGCGTATACGATAGTCGTTTCAAGTAGTCAAGTAGTCGTTCTGAAACGAAGGAAGTAAAAAAAAAAAAGCTTCGAGCATACGTCATATCCGATGTCACGCTACATTACACTCTGCTTTCATCGCGTGCGTATCTTGCGCGCTAGGGCTGAACGTAATGACTATTCCGTTTCTTCGGCACGTTTCCGAGTTATTTTTCAGCATCTCGGAAATTGCTTTTTTTCCCCGATGCTGAACAGTCGAACGACGACCTTTCAAGGGAAATCAGAGGTGAAGGGTGATCGTTGCGTACGAGTCGGTTGTTACATCACGGTTAGGAAAAAAAACCCTAGAAAGATACTAGACGCGCTGGGCGACGCTGTATCGTGGCGCGAAAAAAATTCCTAGCCAGCGTATAATACAATAATCCAGAGACGCGATGGCACAGCATCGTTCTCGAGGAGTCCAGGCAACACCGCCATCGCCGTCTCTATAATATTCTCGGAGAGATATTTCAGAGAGAGGGACTTCGGCGAAGCCTGTCTAACGACGCTGGAAGACCAGAGAAAGAGAGAAATATAGGTGCGCGGGCGCGCACACAGCCAGGCTGCGCGTTGTTCGCGTCGAATATGCAGCAAGAAAGAGAAGGAGGCAAAGAAGAAGAGAACGATCTCGATCCTCGTCCAACCAGTTCTTTCATTTCCCGTCTCTATCTATCTCGTTCCATCCACCTTGTCTATATCTCTGTCGCACCACCGCCCACTCGTTTATTCGCCCTCCTTCTCCTCCCTCTTCATTTCGCCTCTGTCATTTCTCTCTGTTCTCCCTTGCTCGCTAGGTCTCCACCATACATCTATCTTCGTTCCACAGCTATTTCGTAGCCGTTCTAACTCTGTCCTCGTCGCTCGCTTCGTCTCATTCCCTCCGTTGTTCGTGCTTCGAATGCCTTCCTCTCTCCTGGTTCTGTCCTTCTCTCGCTCGTATGTCAAGCATCGCTTCGTCCTCGTTTCCCAGTCCCATTCCCTCGACTCTCGCACCAACACACTCGCTCGATCCGTCCATTACTCGCTTTTCTCGCTCTCCGTCGTCCCCTTCGCGTCTCCTGCCCCAGCCGGCCGTAATACTTCTCATCCCTCTCGCTTACTCTGTTATTTCTCTCCGACCTCCGTGTACGGCAGATACGCGCGCGCGGCAATAGCTGGTTTCAGGAGACAGAAAAACAGGCGGACAGAGAGGGAGGTAGAAGCGGGTAGGTGGGACGGGGAGCGTTCGAACGTAGAAAGAGGGAAAAGCAGGAGTGCGATACTCTGCGACGCGAGTCTAAGATAGGAAGAACGAACGCAGGCAGGGGGAAAAAGAGACAGAGGGAAAAGGGAGTGGAGGACGCAAAATCGTGTCCGAGCATTAACGCGGCCCTCTCTCTTCCACTTACCTGCTTGCTAGCTAGCTTGGTCGTTCTCAGCGGTGCCGGGTTCCTCCGTTCTTCTACACGCTGCTACCTCGTGCACCACGATGCGGCTGCTGCTGCGGGGAGGGATTTTAATTTCGCTGGATAAGTATTTATCTCGAAACGCGTGGAGATTCCGTAATGGACAAGGTGTATTTTCGGCGCGATGTAAATCAACGGACTTACCGGGAACTATACGTGCGCGCGCACGTATATTCCCATAAATCTATTTAAATATATGGCCGTGTGCGGCGCTCGTGCGCTATACGCTCTCGTCGTATAGAGCGCGGTAGAGCGTCGCTATATACATAGAGGGACACGCAGCTGGCTAACGTGTGTCCGTGGATACACGTGGGAGCTTCTTCTCGCTTTGACAGAAGGGAGAAGCGTGTCTAAATTGGGAGTGGAAGGTGGGGCATGCTCCGGAGAGAGAAGATAGAGGACGCGGCACGGGGGAAGTTCGACGGAGGAAGAGACGGGGAATTATACCTTCTACTTCGTTCTTCTTTCGCCGTCGTTCCTATAGGAGGCGCTTCTAACGCGCGACTACACCCACGCTTGAAATCCCGTCCCTCGTGTGCGTCGAGGACGAACGACGCTGGAAGGACGCAGAGAATACGCTGTGCGCTCTACCGCTGTTAGGACCCGTCGAGAGAAATGCCGGCACGATGAAAAAGTGGACAAGAGAGGGAGGGGCGACATTTTCGCGGAGTAGAACGACGATAGGGGGGTGTATAAAGGGACGCGCGAAATGGCGGGATGTGGAGGGGGACTACGAATGTCTGTCGAAAGGCCGCGCCGGCAAAAGACACCGGGAATCAAAGAGAACCGGCTGGAAAAACTGCACGGAGAGAAAACTGGCGCTAGAGAGGGAGCGAGAGGGGAGAGCGAGAAGATTAAACCGAGAGAAACGGGAACGGAGAACCGGAAGGACGGATGGCGCGGCGGGCAAAAAAGTTTGGCCGAAGGAGAGTAGGCAAAGGGAGAGGAAAAAAGGAACGCGTCCGAGAGGGAACATGTAAAATTCAGCAAAGTGGCGGAGCATCGAGATAAACGAAAGGTCGGAAGACGAGGAGAAGAGGGAAGGGAACGAGGTGGACGGGATTAGGGGAACAATGGAATCCGGGGAATAGGAGGAGAAAGAAAGAAGGGAAGAAAAACAGAAGAATCTTGCAAAGGGAATACAATACGAACAGGGTACCGTACGTAGGCTACAGGGTAAAAAGGAACGATGAAAAATTCGCCGTGGAACGAGCGATCCCTGATGAAAGAAACGGGGGCAAAGAGGAAAAGAGGAAAAGAAAAAGGAAAAGGGGGTAGAGACAGCGGTGGCGAACAGGCCTTTGCCTGTTACGGTTCGCAGCGGGGAGCCAACGATCGGAATAAGATCGAGAGGATTGATGATTCCAATGGACGTGTTCGAAGGACCTTGCGTAGGTCGTGCTGGCTTCGTCCTTTAGCACCTACCATGCGACTGGCTCAGCACCAACTATCGATCGAACCAACGATATATACGAGACACGCTCGAACCACCGTGTACACACGTACTTACACACACGCTCACGCACGACCACGTTCCTGACCCGTAGGGGTCCGTGTGTGCCCGCCTGTATGAATGTACGTGCCTCGTGTCCTACGTGTGTACGTACATGTCGGGGTTATATATACATGTATATATATAGATCGATCGATTGCTGGCCATGGATCGATACGTGCGCGCGCAACCCACCCTCGCTTGCTCGCTCGCTCGCTCGAGGCTCTACGGTAAGGGTTGCTGCTGCCTAAGGTGTTCCAAGGGATGGGAGGGGATCGGCGGCGCCTATTGGATTTCCACGGACTTTTTTTATCCTTCTTTTCCGTTGCCCCTTTTCCCCGTGTCTCTTCTTTTTGAAAAACTGTAGATCGACCAAAGACTCGGTCTCGCCCGGATGATACCGTAGAAAGATTCTATGAATAAGTTGGCAACGTCCAGGATTATTTTTGAAAGGAAATCGCGCCACAAACAGCTGCGTGCAAACGAAGCTTTTGCAACTCGATACTGTAAATTTACAGTACCGTCAGTATGTTTGGAGAAATCGTAGGCTGCTAACAACGACGAAGAAGAGACAAGGGTGAAAATTTGCCGGATTAGAAATTATTTCGCGAAAATCTATACCGGCAGTTTCTGCTTATCGTAACACGTAGAACCACCCCGGTGTTCCCTTTGGAGAAACTTTTGTCCCCGACGTGGTGCACGTGCGCTGCGGCTTCCACCAAATCACGTTCCCCTGCGATCAACCGGGTCTCCTCAATTTGGATCAAGAGGAGAAGGTGAGCAGGACACGCTTTACGACGAGACGCATGAAGCGGTCGTGAGCGAGCGTTAAAATATTCAGTCAACCGGCCCAGTTGGTCCTGCGCAAGTAGAGAAATCGCATTTCGGAAAACGAGCCCTCACGTATACCCCCGTCCGTGTCAGCGTGTGCGTGAAAGTTTTTCGTAATCGGCCCATCGACGAGGCGTGGAAAGTGTCGACGATCTAAGCACGCCGGCCGACATAATTAAAACTTCCAGAAAACATAATAACTACACAATTAAAGCGCGTCCCTCTGACTCCACTCTCTCTTGTCAGGAACAAGAGGAACAGGCGGAGAGTGGGAAGAACGGGGAGAAAGCGGGTTTGAAAAGCGACGAGGACACGCCGATGCTGGAAAGAGAAAAACCGAGAAAGATAGAGGGGAGGGTGGTTTCATGGTGAGGGTGGAAACCGAGAAAAAGAGACAGAGAGCGAGAGAGAAGAGGCGAAGCGCAAGGGAGACGGACGAAAAGAGAAGATTCCAAGCCGAGGGGGTGGATGGTGGTCTACGGCGAGAGGAAGGGGGTAAAATGATGTAAAAATAACAAATTGAAACTGCTGGCCAGGAGGGTTGGATAACGCGAGGAGCAACGAGGACGAGGTTCGCCGATATTCCCCGAGCTAGACGAGAACGACCGATCTATATAGTTACCGGCGAACAGAGACGGAGTGGCAGGATGAACGAGACAGCGAGCAGCAGAGAAGGGTGGGCCAAAGGGGTGGCACAAGTAGATTTCAGTCTGGTGGGGGTGCTGCCAGAGAGCTCCCCTCTTCGGCGGAAAATAGGGGAGGGTTGTCGTACGTGTTAACGCGGCTACTATATATATATACATATATATACACATATATCTAGAGATACATACATATATGCAAGTACCTATATACGTACGTGTACATACGTACATACGGTATATACGTCATATAGAATGCACGTATGTGTATATACGTAGTGGTACCAATGATAGTCCACACCCATACGGATTCCTATATACGCGTACCCCCCCTTTCCCTCCAGCTTCACCCTCCCTCTCTATCCTGTCTCTCTCCGAAATCAGCCATCCTCGTCACATCCAGGCAGTTTCACGGCGTGAGTGTATGTGACGCGAGGGGCAATGCTCCATCGTGCAACGTGGAAATTTAGTTCCCTTCGTGTACACACACGTACGGAGGAAGCGTGAGACTGTGGGAGTAGCAGCCTGCGGCTGTGTGTGGTGCTTTACGACTCGATCGTAGCGTTAATGGCACCGCTGTCTGAGTGTGTAGGTAGCGGTGCACACGGGAAATGTGCTCGTGCCCGTCAGAGAACGCTTTCGACGTATACCATCCACCGTACTAGGCCAGCCAACTATATTTCGCGCGACCGAGCAGATTTCACTAATACGAGGAGCACGGCCCGCGTGGAATACGTACGCGCGCCTCATGCAGCAACCCGTCCCTCGCGATACTACACGTGGCGATCGACGAGGAGGGTTGCGTTGCGAACCAACCCCCGCCCATCCCCCGTTTCGCACACTTTCTTTTTGTCGTCTCTGTTACGTTCGTTTAATTCACGCTTTTCCTGGTCACGCCGTCACTGTCGTCGAATCGAGCGTGAACCAGAGAACGCGTGCAAATGGCTCGATCAGGCAGACATTGTGCTGGTTCGAATTGATTCCGCCAAAGGATTCACCGGAGTAACTTCGCTGGAAAGAGGACGATATCGTTTCAGGCACGCCGTATTTCACCACTTTTCTGGGAATCATCGGCAATCTTGTTATTTTGGCGGTTTTGTCGCGTCGCTGCTATCTCGCTGGTCGATATGGTTTCGTGGATTTTCTAGAATTTTACTTTCTCTACGAAGGAAAAGTAGATTCTTTTTTAATTTCAGACAGGACGGATAACGGAGCAGGTTTCCGGCAGAAACTTAGAAACAGGAGCATCGTTGGGAATAATTATTGCGCTAACGTAACACTTTAACATATATTTGTTATGTAACATATAATATATATATCTGTTATGTTAGTCAGTGATATAATTCCATTTTGAAATTCTGATATAAGTCTGTTCTTATTCTGTGTGCATTGTAAAGTGACTCGAGGATGATAAAATATGCACACATGCTCCATCATCAGCACCACTTATTCTTATAACTTCTCCAAACAAACTTCCATAAAACTGAATATTCTTAATGAAAACAAGAGAACGATCTTACTCCTGGCCTGCCAGCAAACTGTATTACCTTGCACAGTTCCATGTCACGTAGTGAAACGATCCTCTTGTCAATCCCTGCATTACAGCAAATCCACGAATATATAAATTCCATCGCATCGTCGTTTGATTTCCTCCTCTCGAAGGGTGGCACTCCGCGAGCCTCCGAGAGGAATACGGGGCAAGCTCGTCATCGCAACTGCTGAAAGAAAGTAAAACACAAAGTACAAAATATTCGATTCGATGGAACTATCGACGAAACGCTATGCAGTCGGAAGAAACTCGCTGATTGTGATCTATATATATATAGATTTATATATCATCATATCGTTTATTGACAGGCCACAGACCAATTATACGCATGAAAATCAAAGAAACGTAACTTGAAAAAAATACGGAAGCAATGTGAAACCTCCACCTACACAGCGAGGCTACGCAGGGTACGTTTCAACCCTATTCCAGGAAAAAGGGTCGAGGCGGTCAGCGTAACAATTGGCATAATTAAGGGAATACGTAGGGAGGAACGGGTGAGAAGAGCCGTATCTTGAACGTACATTGTTCACACGAAGAATATTATTTCTGCTTGTGTTCTTGCCAGGTTTATGGAAATTGATGATTAAGAAAAGTAACGTCACGTATCTTTCTTATTACGAGCACCAAGAACTCATAATTGCAGTTATCAATGGCCAATGGACAGACCACGTTAGGGAAAGCTGCAAATCCTAGGAATTTCTCTTGAACCCCCCCAATAAGAGAGATCTTACTTTTTCTATGCTGAGTTCCATACTTCTGACATGAGACCTAACCAGAGACACATTAGGGCTTGTTGAGATATGTATAATTTTGTGTGCTGGACTAGGTCAAATGTGTAGTAGAGATGTTTGTATGTAAGTATCAGTGTGTGGAGGTATGTGTGTGTGCGGCGTCTGAAAACAGATAAATGTAAACAGTTCAGATCGTTTTAACCATCGATAGAAGGTCTGGTAGAGGAGAAGCTGCTGAGACGCGTGCAAGTATGTATCGTTGAATATTCTAGAAATTGTCCGTAAAATAAATATCTACGTTAATGTTAATCACAAGTGTAAATTCGATAGGGCCAACGAATTCAACTGAGCATTTGAGATACCCGGATAACCTAGGAAGTTAGGCTACTGTATTATGAAGTATAAAGTGGTAATCGGTAAAATGATACAAATTTAGTACACTTTAATAGGCTTGATACTGATTAATGAATCATTGTTTCATTTAATGAATTATTATGTGAAACACGCGAATACAACTAACAATCTGAGGCGTCCAGATAATCCGTCAGACAACTGCGTGTACAAAAGTTGCTAGAGTATCTCGTGAGACATCCGAATACCCACGACAGTTTTGATACTTTTTGATTCCAGGTTAGGCTACTATTGCTACGTGACAGAAGGCACACACGTTGTTGCTGGTCGATTACGAACCAGTACACAATTTCATACACTTGGACCTAATCAATTAGTGCGTACGAATTATACACTGAATTTCAAATAATCATCTGAGATACCCGGATAACATAGGAAGTTAGGCTACTGTATTATGAAGTATAAAGCGTAAATTGGTAGTCGGTTAAATGACACAAATTTATTACATTCTACTGAACATCTGAAATACTCAAGTACTAGGGTAGCCGTGAGACACCCAGGTATGCAAAAGTTAGAGATTAGGTTACTACATACGCTACGTAATACAAAAAGCATAGGTCGTTGGTAGTGAGTTTTAAATGCAAAGAAGAATCCGCTGTCAGCCCGATCATCGTACTTGTGCATATGTAAAGGCTGAAAATAAAGAAATCTCGTCCCGAACGAACGAACACACACAATGCAACCGGTCTCACCTTAAAGTGGTGAGAATGTCCGATCAGCAGCTTCTTCTTTGTCAGTTCTAGCGAGTTTGCTTGTCGCATCGAGGTTCTCACGTAACTGTCTCGTATGTGTCTCGCGAAATACACGTTGGTAATTTTTCTGCATTTGGTTGAAATCACCGCCACAGCTTTCGCCAACAACCATCCACCCACGCCAGACTCGATCGACTTTCACCGAAAATTGCTTTAATCGACAACGCTAGGCACAATAACAATCGACACACAGTTTAACCAATTGCTTGCAGCGGGCTTCGGCCATTCCATTCGCGTTGGCTGTTGCTTGTTCCGCGTTTTCGCCGATATGTTAACGCGACTGGCGAATGGATCGGCAAATGTAAAGAGACTGTATGTTAGTCTTCTACGACTATGACTATAAAATCTCTTCGTGTTGGAAGAAGTAGGCAAACAGTTGGTTGCAACGCTGTTGAGTGAGAGGACAGGAAAAAAGAAGTAGGTGGACTGGATGAAAATAGTTGGATATTTTCTAATTAACAGGGATGAGCAAAACAATTAAAACCTAGTGCAAGCTACGTATTTTCTTTTGTCATCGAGCAACGAAGATTCACGCAGTTTCGATCCCCAATTTGCTGGCTGCTATATTTCTCGACTGGCGCCGTTACGGTCGAGTTGGAAGCTAAAATGAAAAAACGAAGGGGAAAAATCCGAAATTCGAAGATATTTACTCGAGGAAGCGCATTAGCCTTTCTCGAGTGGAAAACACGGGGAAATATTCAGAAACGGAAATCAGACTGGAAAATAGCGGCGACGTGTGCGCCGCTGCGTGCAACCCGATGGCCCAACAACATTTCCACGAGAGGAACATTATTTGAACAGCGACCAAGCGGATCCGAAGGAGGTACATTTTTCCAAATAAAAATTCATTTAGCAGGCAGCGGGTTCGCGGTTGTCCGGCTTTTGCGAAACCGGAAAACTCATTGCGCCGAAAGTAGCCAAAGTGCTTTGTACAATTAAGCGAGAATTTTCGCGAATCAGCACCGAATTAGTATTAATTAACTCGCAATTCCAACGGAATTCCTGTATAATGAACGAAACAATTTCGTCGGTGCAATAAAGTTCACTGGAAAGCTACGAATAATTTCAATCATAATTTTTCTCTATCCTTCCTTTCGTCTATCGATTTTCCCTCGGTCCTTCTGCTTCCTCAGGAATTCCTATTACCATCATTATCATAATAAAAGGTTACATTTTCTTCTTTTATTAGGCGCACGGACAGAGATTCTGCGCGTTTTACATTTTATATTCCATACAGCGTTACTTCTCCAACGTACGATCTTTCACAATTCTTTGGCGCGTTTAACATCGTCGATATTTAAATTCCCAACTTTTGCGCCCATGTACGTTTTTCACCAAACTGCAAACTATACACGTACGTGTCGAAATTTACATTGGCATAATGCGTTCGTTCGATTAATTCAATACGTTGTATCTTCCTGGTGAAACAGTTAAGATAACGGTTTCTCTATCGTTGATAGCCGATAAAGAGGAATTTTTCTCGTTGGATCGAAGGAAAATTCTGATTGCGATATAGCTAAGTGCACACTGTGCTTGTCGATGAAATTCATATTTCTCGTTGCACCTTCTCTTCGTCTCAGTTCGATGAAAACGACGTTGACGGAAGTCCATGACCATGAAGTTTCGCACGTTCACGGGGAGACGCGATCTCGAAAAAGAGCGCCAACGGGAGTCGTAAATTCCCGTTACGATTAACTAATCGACGCCACGAATCGTACGATCCCTTATTTCTTGTGGGATAAGGGTGGTTAAATTAAATATAACGCTGCGATTAACAGGTTAATTGTTAGGAAGATGATACATTTACACTGTACATGTGAGTGTGTGTGTAAGCGTCGGAGGGCGTCCAGGTCTTGGTTGAGACAAAAGACTGTTGGGAGATGAGAGAAGCTTCTAGAAGAGTCTGTAGACGACTAGCGTGCGTGCAAGAAGGTTATCGAGGTCTTCAGAGTGTAATAGTTTTGTATAGCTGTTGAGTGTGTAATAAAATAAACGATTTGTATTTCCAAATCCTCTCTTTACCTTAACATTAATATATATTTCAACGAGTCAACAACTTGTACGACCTGAGACTCTGTTCGTGTTGTGACTGTATTCGACTGACTGACTCGAGGTGATAGAATGCCCGGTGACTCGAGGTGTTAAAGACTCGGTGACTTGAGATGACTCGATTACCAAAAAGAAAAACTGACTGAAAAACTTGTTGTTCAGGTAGCAGAGTTGCATTTGTTTGAATTCACCGGGGCAGCCAACAGTCCATATAACTGCAATTCGTGCACCTAATCGAGAAGTTCTCTGATTTTCCTTATTACCCGTGACTCTTCCTTCATTCGTGCAACGACGGTTCATTTAATCAGCCACTAGTTAAAATTTCGTCGTGGTGAGTGAGATTGCGCCAACGTAGTGGCAAAGATTTCCAAAACTAAACTGTGCCTCGAGCGACCGAGACCTGGCGATAATTTTCAAAGGTGAAAACCATAGAAAAACTAGGAAGTGAGAGGTTGATACAAATCATATTTCGTCTCGCTTATTCACTCAAAATATGCCATTTTTCAGAAACGAAAATTGTGTTCACCAAGGTACAAAAAGCTACAGAATTTCCCTCTCCATCCTAACGTTATTCCCTCTTTTGACAAAATGCAAATCGACTTATCATCTCACTGAGAATCCACAGCCTGGCAATGATTTCCCGCGTTCAATTCGTCCGGACGTTTTATCGACACCATTAGTCATCCGTAGATCTTGGCCATGACGTCGATCGTTGACTTAAGCCTGATTCACGCAAGCGGTCAAGGTTACTGTCAGATTACGATCAAGCAAAATCTACGAATTTACCGAGACGTTCGGACTAAACAACCGAATCTCTTGCCAGTGTTTCTCATCCTCGTTCGTCCGCTCGGACCAGCAATGACATGGTTTTTCAAGTTCTCCAAATCGTTGGCGGTCGCAATTAGACGATTAAAGCAGTTGTATTGGTCATAGAGCTTTTCTATTCCTATTGTTTTATTATTATGTCATGATCATTGTATTTTATTATCAACTATACTATCATATTATTTTACCGGTGTGTCGCGCACTGTGCTAATTGTACGAAACACTTGTTAACCAGCGAATTGAAGAAAACGAAGCGAGGTAAATTTCGCCAGTGGAAGCGATCGCGTGGAAAAGCTCGCGAAGCAACAGCAGAGTGCGCGATATTCTTTTCCTTTTCTCTGTAACGTGTTGTGTTCCACGGAGCCGACTTTGACGGCTCTCAAAGAACTAGACGCGTTTTACGGCCGTTTCGTTCGATATTCGATTTTTCGTTCGGACTTGCCGCGGGGAGAAGGCCCCACCGACCCGGTTTCGCCGCTCGAATTCCAAGCTTCTTTGTTGTGGGAAAAATCCGTGTTTCGTAGCTTTGTGGCGGGGCTCGGATGGAAATCATCGCAGTCGAAGCGGCGACTTATATAATTACACGACAGAGACTCGTTTACATTTCGTTAAGGAACAATTACCGCGTGCTACGTGTAACGAGATTTAAGGAAACGCGATAAACGCTTAATTCCACGGCAAACTGGCCGACAACTTTACTTCCGGCCAGCCCTTCTCCGCCACTTTGCGCCACGTTTTTATCACCATCGAACAGCAAACGCTGTTCCGAGACGCGGATAATTTTCCATCCTGCAAAGTTGCCTGCTGAAACGCTAATTTAACGTTGCATTATACGCCGTACATTCTCTTTTCTGTCTATTGATTCGCGCCGCTGTCTGTTATACGGCATAACACAATCGATATTATTATTATTATTATTATTATCGGTATTCTTGCCGCTGCTATTACTAAATAACACTAATCGAAGTAGCCGCAAAAATGCTCGACCGGGATTCGGCCATTTTCCCGATCCAGATCGATCATTCGATCAATCGGTAAACAGTTGGCGAACAGCCGGCAATCATCGTTTTGTGCTTGTTAATTATAATACACGTTCATTAAGTATTCAAGTGATAACGATGTATCGATTTTTAACCGGCGGCCAGCAGAAACACTGGCGGGATGTAAAATAGGCGATGCTATTATTGTTGCTACCAATTACAATTCACATGCAAGAAATAAATACAAGCTCGTACAATCGTGCGCAGAATATTCCAACACTTGGACGAGGTTTCTAATGCAATTAACGGAATTATAATTGATGGATATAAAATAGTTCTGGCCATTACGTTTATCGTTGATTATCGTCCAAGTAGCAGAGCGGAGAGCTGCGATGAATGAGAACCGCGTGCACATCACGAAACGTGTCCCATAAATTCGGTGGAAACGATGATAAAAAGGACACAATTGACGCACCTGTGCGTTATAAATACGAAAATATTATTATTCTATTTATTTATTATTGGACGAGCTTTCGCTCTTACATCTCGTTTATCTATCGACGTTAGCACCTTGCTGCATCCTCCCTTCTATCTACTGAATACTTTTCCTTGTCCGTTTCTCTTTTCTTATATATTTGCCTCCCCTCTGATCCACTCTATTATATTGCGGCTAAAATTATGCCAACTTTTCGGCCCTTGCTATGCTTCCTCCCCGTCTTGTATCGTCCTTCTCCTTTCCATTATTGTTTTCAGTTTTATTAGTATTTTTCTGCGTCCTTTGGTCCTCCATTAACGGAATTATAATTGATGGATATGAGGCGATGTGCGTGATAGAGGTAGATAAGTATTTATTATACTTCGTTGTTAACTTACACTTACACATGGGACGGGCGCTGCGCGATACGTTTCGCAGCGCGATCCCAGCCAGATGTCGAGAAATTCGGACTTGTTATCAATTCGGATAGGCGTCTCACAACTGCGACACCGTGTCCGTTGCTTAAGTTAGTGTCGAGTGGCGGTATTTGACGTCGAGTGCCGCCACAGATATGAAATAGTTCTGGTCACTACGTTTACCATTATTATCGTGCAAGTACGAGAGCGCGAGCTGCGACGAATGAGAGCCACGTGAACATCACGATACGTATCCTATAAATTCGATGGAAACGTAGGAACGATAATAAAAAGGACACAATTAAGGCACCTGTGCGTTATAAATACGAAAATAGTACAAGAGATACGGTATACCGTGATTAAATTAATGCTAGTATTAATTAATATCTACCGTTGATTATAATAAATTATGGCACGCTATTGGTAGGAATTAAAGAATCATTTAATATACTATTATATTAACGTAATTATTCTATCGCATCGTATTAAATCATCCGCTGCAAGTTATGCGAATTGTAGCAGGATCTGTTATCGCGCGAGTTTTATGAAAATGTAAAGAAGACGTAAATAGAAAAATAAAACGTCTTATTATTTATCAACCGCCTTCGCGCTATACAAATAGATTATTAATTATGCCTGGTATAAATAAACAGCGGCTACGGGGAGCGTAGCAAACGCCAGATACAGCGACACTGGAACTCAAATAAAATACTTAAATAGTCGAATAAAGAATTAGCCTAAACCACTGAAGAACAAATTGAACGACAAACAGCCGACAAGATCGCTGACACTTGGAAACGCGACATCGCCAGAACGATAATGAAAATGGTGCGAGAGGCGGCGCGTGGAAATCGAATTTTCTATCGGAAGACAGGCGGGATCGAACCGTTGGATCGCGTTGGTCGAGAACCGGCAAGGTTAACGGTGTATCGATTTCCGGTGCAAGAGCGGCGTTCGACGGCGGTGCAAGCAGGCGAAAGAAGAGAAAAGAAAACGGACGAGCGGAAGAGTTGCGTGCGCGTAGGAAAGTACGGGAGCGAGCGAGTGGCGCACGCCTTCGGCCGCTTTACTTTCACCACGCACGGCAACCAGAGAAGGAAAAGAAAAACAGCATACCGCGAAGGAAGTCGGTTCCCACGGCGTCTGCGAGCTGGCGCGTACGCGCCTCCAAGAGCCGGAAGTGGCGACCGCGACCGCGACCTCGGCACCCTCCTCCAGCGTCGTGCCTGCTCCGCTTGTTAGCTCGTCCAGTTCAGACCCTCCGTGATAATGGTCGTTAGAGAAGTCACCGGTTTCCCCGTGCCATTAAACCGCAACATTTCGCGATTCCAGCTACCCCTCGTGTTTCTAGCGGAATTATCAACTGTAACGCGAAATTCAAACCACTTCTCAGCGGTTGCGATTCTTAAGGCTTTTTTACGCCTGCTTCGTTCGATTTCGGTTTCCGTGTATAGAGAACAAGTATGTGTGTGTGTGTGTGTGTTTTGTTTATAACGTTTATTGGCCAATAGATGAGTATTATATTGCTATGTTGTTCACGATAAATAATGAACTTCGGTTGAGGGGTGGTTTGGGCAAAAGTGACGGTACGTGACGGTACGACATAGCCATATAGACACATAGTGTGTCGAAATAATATTTCTTAGTTTCCTATTTTTGAATTACATTTAAGTCGCTGTAGGGCGGTGTTTATATACGTTATTGTTATTTTTTCGTTAGCCTATTTGGTTTCGGAGGGGCTGTGGGATTTTGGGAAGCGGTGGCAGGGGAAGAGAGGGGTGTGCTGTAGAATTACTTACAACATTTACAAAGTTTACAATATTTACACTATTTTACACGGTGGGAGGTTTGAGCGTTGCCGTTTTGTGGCTCTTCCTCTTGTTATTATTATTTTTATGTGTATGTGTGTGTGTGTAGGTGCGCGTGACTTTTCTTCGGCGCTTCGAGGGAAGCTCAGACTATTTTTATCCGAAGAATATTTCACTCTGTATATTGTCATTCTCGTTTCTTTATATCCAGATTCTTATCTGTCACTTAATTCCCTTCTTCCGCTCTGTCTTTCCTTTTTCCCCTGCCTGTTTCTGCCACCCTATTTTTGCCCCACAAATACCTCAGTCCATATTTTGGCGTTTTTACTCTTTTACGCTGAGATGCTTATCCGTCGCTAATTCCCTTTTTTCATTTCGTCCTCCTCATTGCCCCTGTGTGCGAGCGTGTGTCAATAACACACGATCACCCATTACGTGCTAACCGTGTCTAACGCCGTTTTACTTGGCTGTTCTAATGGGTGGCCGGTAGTCGCCGCGTGGCCAAGGCCTCTGGCGTATTAAAAGCCAATTATTAGGAAATGTAATAATCCCTTGAAAAAAACGGCAGCCACAGATGGCTAAAGGGCTATTTAAAAAGATACTGGTGGCAATTCGTGCACTGCGGCTACAGCCAAGCCGTGATAATGATTTATCAATTAATATTACCAATATTTGGTGCTATCAACGTTACTAAACCTGATAATTCCTTGAGAAAACGGACCCTGCTGTGACTCGAACTACTCACATAATTAAGGTATTCTAATAATTCTTTGTATTTTACTTCTTTTATCTTCACTTCTTATTATCCTAATTAGCTACAAGGATCCTATAGATTCATCGCATTAGACAATTAGACATGCTAAGTCATCGATTCGTGACTTTTCGTGGAAATCCGTGCCAGTTAATTAATTATACCTTTTAACGTTTATTTATGTCGTTCTTTCGTTTTCTTCGGGAAAAGCTACTCGTTCGGTGACGAAGAATATGCCAACTAAAATTTGGGTTAGCAGGATAATTAGTTTCGCGGTTTGTTAGAATTCTCAAAGATCGTGACAAATTCAGGATTACAAAGTATATATAGAGAGTGTAATTACGTTTATTTTAGCTATGGAGGCTAACTACATGCAAGAAACAGAGGCTGTCGGTAGCAGGTTACAACTGTGTTGAATTAACCCCGATAGATCTAGGAAAAACTGAACACAGTGTGTATGCCGCGTGGAAAGTGGCGTAGAGCTGCAGTGGCGTCCAACAATCGTTAAGTAATTACTCGTTTACAATACCGTATATTGTAACGTGCCAGTCGAAACTGGATTGTCTACGTCCCTAATTGAGTTCCGGATCATCAATTAGCCAGATGCAGCAATCAAAGTTGCACCCCGGTAGTGCGTAAAATTGGAGGGAAAATGAATCGTCTTTGTAATTTCGTTATTCGTAATGAATATCTTAATTATATTATACTATTTGTATAATATGTATGCTATACCGGGTGGACAAGAGAAAGCTCAAGCCTCAGCCACGAGTATATTAATTTCCAACGAGAAGAAATGAAATAAAGTCAGAAAAAGTGAGGAAATTTTCCATCAACTTTGAAAAGCTCTAGGTATTGAGAAAGCTCGTGAAACCTAGAAATTGCTGTGCCGTGTTGCTCCGCTTTTTCCATGGGGAATATATCGACAAGTTATAATTGCAAATATTTGCAACTCTCAACAATTACGTAACTTCCTCTTAGGGAGGAAAATCGAAGCCAGAATACCAATTCCGATTTTAAAACACCGTCCAAGACCAACAGACGGAAGTTCTAAGACCGAGAAGACAAAGAATAAACATTTTCACCTAACTGTTGACTCGTGTAGGGCTGCGACTAGTGTCCGGCTGGGACGTTGAAACAGGCCGCTGCGGGGCGTAAAGGCGGAAGAAACGAACAGGCGGCGAAAGGGTTGATCGAGCAGATCCGCGCGAGGGATCAGCTCCAGCCCCGGTGATCGTCGATACGGCGCGATAAAAAATGATACGCGTGGATCGGGCCGGCTCCGTAGCTCGGAAGCGAAACGAACGGTCTCCGTAGAAGAGGCGTCGAGGCATTTGCAGCGTCGGAACGTCAAGAGTCACGAGCGCGACTTAACCCCGCGCTCTCCCTTCCATCCCCGTCCTTTTTGCTTTGACAGCACTTGCCATCTCATCTCCCTTCCTTCTTCCCGGGCACCTCCATTCCGCCTGGCGACTTCCACCTCCAGAGCGTCGCCTCCATCGGCCACGACGACGACGACGGCCACCTCCTCCGAGCCAGCGTTAGACCGGCGCACCACCAGCTTCTCCAGCTGTCTCCTTCTCACACCACCCACGCCGTAAAATTATAATCTGTCATATTCATCAGTACAGCGTCCTCTTCGCCGGCGTCTTTCTCTTTTTCACCGTTTTCTCCTCTGCCTCCCTTCGTCCCACTTCACCTGCCACCACACTCTTTTTTCCCTTCTCTCTGCTGCCTCTCTAGCCCCCAACGGCTTCGGGTACCAGCTCTCATCCTGTCTAACCAGCCTGCAAACTCTGCCTCTTCGTTCTTTCCTTCCTTCCTTCCTTCCTTCCTTCCTTCCACGTTCTCCACGCGCGTCCTCCACGTTCACCCTTCGATTCTCCCTTTATCCTCCTCCCTTTTTCCCGCCCCTGTGTGCCTCTCGTTCCGCTTTTTCGAAGCCTCGAGCCCTCCTTCGTCTCGCACTTGCCTCTTTCTGGCGTTGTCCTTTATTGCGCACTTTGCTTCCTCCTCTTTCTCCACCAATCTATCGCCCGCAGCCTTCCATCATTTTCCACGCGATATCGGTTCTGCTTCTTTCTGCCTTCGGTTCGCGAGAATCATTGGGCAGAGTGGTTGTACCGCAGCTGTTGGCAGGCGGCTGAAGCTGTCTCAAGGCGTAGGCGGCTGATTCCTTGGCTCAGTTTCCATTCTTGTACTTTTTCCAGTTAGTTTTCCGTCACGAGGTTTTGTACATTTTACACGCGAAGCGTCCGCCTTTGCAATTTTGGTAACATGCTTGCTTACCTAATAGTTTGCTCACTTTCGTTTCCAGTACCTGTATGCACGTTCTCTACACTTTTGCATCATTCCCAGAGACTAATTTACGTTCACACGCAATCCTTTCCAGTTTCTGTACAACGCCTTTGACATCTTATCAAACAAATTTCCCACCCACTCACCCGCTACCGGGTGTACCATTTTTTCCTGTAGGGAAACAATGTTCCTATGAACTTAATTTAGGCAACTGATAGTTCGTACGTTCTGGCGTTACAGCACTACTTTCCATCCAGACACAATCCTCCACACTTTCTGAACGACTAACACCTCTGAAGATTATGCCAATCTTGAAATTTCCCTCTATCGTGTACCATTTTTTCCTGCAGGGAAACAATTTTCCCATGAACAATTTTCCTATGAATTTAATTTAGGCAACTGATAGTTCGTACGTTCTGGCGTTACAACACTACTTCCCATCCAGACACAATCCTCCACACTTTCTGAACGACTAACACCTCTGAAGATTATGCCAATCTTGAAACAAATTTCCCTCTATCGTGTACCATTTTTTCCTGCAGGGAAACAATTTTCCTATGAATTAGATTTGCGCAACGAGTAATTCCTTCGGCATTTGCACATTTCTGCGTGCTTGCTAAAGACTATAACGCTAATTAATATTCAAGCGATGCTGGCCGCTTCCTAAACGACTGACACCTTCGTCGACTGCGTCATCTTTTGGCATAGTGTAGTGAGGTGTATAGGCCGTGATAGTGCGCTACTTCTCGTGTTCCACTGCGGGTGTTGCTGTGTTTTCTTCTTATTTAAGAATCGTGCCGGGATTTGAACCCGGGTCCCCAATGTTCGTAACCTAAGACGCTAACCACTGCACTGCCGTTGTCCGGTGTTAGCTAATGTCGAGTGCCGCCACAGTAGAAATCAGTTTTCCTATTAATTGTTCAACCGATGGGTATTTCTCCTGGCTGAAAGCACGTTTGTTCTTCCAGCGTACACGCGGCATTACTTTCTTTGCTTTTGCCCTACCAACGCGCTCACCCCTTCTTTATTCCTCGTTCGTTCCGGTTCCCTCTCGCCCCTTCCTCTCTGGCGACCTCTTGGTCGGGCCCTCTTCTTGTCTGCGACTCTTCGCCGATCGCACCCTCCTCCTTCTTTCGTTCTACTTCTCTCCGCTCCCCTTGATCGCGCCCCTCTTCCTCCCTGTCCCATGGTAGATCTCTTTCGTTGCAACCTCGTTGAACTGGCTGACGGAGCAGGTAGAAACGAAGGTAAGGTGCCTTCATTTATATTATAATCCTCTCTTTGCCTGTCTCGTTCTTATGCATCGAATCCGAGCGACGTGGCCTGCGCGCTCCAGCTCCTCTCTCGCGTCTTCTCCTGCGGCCGTAGTTCCTCTCGCTCTTTCTCTTTGACGTTTCATTCCATTGACGTTTATTGGTCCCGCTTTTGTTTCCCCTGTCCGCCCTTGTCTTTCGCCGCTCTGTCCGTTTTCCTTGCTTCTGCTCGACTTGAGTCTTTCTACCTTTTGTGATACATGTTGTTTCTTGTCGCTTAATAACATACGATGCAACGTACGTGCACATTTGCTCACTTGCGACAGCATGTTAATTAGTTGCAAGCTGGCAAATGAAGAGACTTCGCGACGATTCTACGCCTCGTCAGGCGATGAAATTCGTTTTTCAAAGTTAATACGCACAGATTGGCACACGTAAGCGTGGGGTCATCTTTAAACATCACACGACCAGTTTGTGATAATAATCGACTTGTCTGCTTGTCGAGCTATAGATAAGGTGGCAAACAATCCTTCCAAATGATGTTCCAAGCATCTGCTAATCCCTCAGGAAGATACTAGATCCTGTTACATGTCACTGAGTATTTCAAAAAATAATTTACACTTCACACGATACACGAAAGGTCTAATTTCACGAGAAGATACCAGGCTTCGCCATAGGCTTTCACGTAAATAAACAATTTGGCGTTAGAAGCATCTGCAGATTCCTCAAAAAGATCCTGAGCATTACTTCTGTTTATCAGTCGAATAAAAGCAATGTCAGCCACGTCTTGCAGCAGATGCAGGAGGCATTTTTTAACCCAAGAACGTCTACGTCTCGCAGCTTCTATCGTCGACTGCTGGTATCTTCGGCCCATTTTCCCTGCTAAAAGTGCAAAGCCGATTGCCTGGATGGATAAAAACCCTCAGCAAGTTTCATCCACGTTTCCTCTACGGCTGTTCGTCGAGCGCAGCATCGGCCATCGAACGAGAGAACGTTGCAACGTTCCACCGATTCATCGTAATAATTATAATTCCGTCGGAAATCCGCGTCCGGTCGGTCCAGACGCAAACAGTCGAACGCAAGTTTCCACGGTTTTTCAATCCCCTGCCGTATGATCGCCATAACGCCGCAACGTCATCACGATAATATGTACGCGGTAAACACTGACAATTGCAGACATCGGTGCTACCAACAGAGACAGAACGAGACAGGGCGAACTGTCGCGAGGGTTGGTTCCGCGGCGCAGCGTATACAGGGTGTTTCATGCAACTGCGGAAGGCTAGAAGACGGAAGGATTCGTTAGGAGGCGTTCAATTTGGAAATTTTAATTAAACGACGACGCATTTTGAGGATTTTGGGGCCACTACAATTTTTGTTTTTTTGCTGGAATTATGTGCGTTTGATTTTCTATAAGAAAAAGGTATTAACGTGGCGTAATGTTGAGACGAAAGATCACACGCTGACGACGATATGTTCGATCGGAGTGGCACGAGGGACGCGGAATGAAAAGCAAAGAGACGGAGGTTTTCCTCCCCTTTCGGATGCTAAATTCCACGAAATTGAAGTAAAGACAAGAGTTGCATGTCTCAATGTCTTTTTGTAGAGAAAAATGTATCGGTTGGAGAATAGAAAATTTGTAATTTTGTAAAAAGGAATGTAAACTTTTAAACTTCCGAAGGAAGCACGTGCACCACGCGACGCACTACTCAAAACAATTTAAGTTTGCCTTACGAAATTTTCGCCTATCTTCGACCAATTTCACACGCTGTTAAAGTTTCAGCATCGTACGAAAGCATCTTTTTATCTTTAAATTCCGCATAAAAATATACATAAAAATCGACTGTTTAAATATCAATATAGAAGCTACTAATATGATAGAATATTTGACCATAATCATATTGATCTTCTGTGTCTGAAACTTTATTCGTTGACTGACGCATACTGGGTCGTTTAAGTGCATGCAGTTTCTTTCAGGTTCGTGCGTTCTAACAAATCCCAGAAAATTCATGCTCTGCTACTCGTAGAATATCATGCAACAGCTTTCATGGTACTTCATTCACCTAAGCAAAGGAAAATTTCGACAAAAATATGGGGAGAAGGAAAAATTACTCGAAGAATTAGCACGATCGGCAATAAAATGGAAGCTCGTGGAAGACACGAAACGGAGATACAAAAATTGAAAATCGCAAACAGAATGAAAGTCGTTCTTCCGTCTAAAAATACGACTAGAGAAATTGTAAACTTCAGAATATCGATAATACAGGGTGTGCCGCGTAACACGCGCAACAATTTTCCAAGCACCGTCGATCTGGCGAGAAGTTGCGACAAAAATCGGTTGGTTTACAAGTCTCTGCAAGTGGCGATAAAAGAGATCCCCCAAATCCTTTTCCGATAAAGAGTCAAGGTTATCTTCGAAATGGCATTTCGTGTCTATGCCACAGGTAGAGTCGTAGCTGACTCGACTGCATCGAAACGTGAAAACGTAAAAGTTGCAGTGGTTAAACTCAGAGTTTGCTGTGTTCGTCAGCTGGTCCCACTTGCAAGGAACACCCTGTATACGTATACCAGAGCGAGAGAACAACGTTATACTACCGTTTGAGGTATATATCCGCGGAAAGAGGGAACAGGGTGGGACAGAAGAGAGGGTTGAAACGAGGGTGAAAAGAGAGGCGAGCAAGAGAGAGCGAGCGTACGAGTAAGAGAGAAAAGGAGAGAGGGAGAGAGAAAGGAAGGGAAGTGAACGCGATGGAACGCGTAAATGGAAGCCAGTGCTGGAAAGCAGGTATTCTCGTTGACGAACCAATTCATTATTATCCGGGATAAATAATGCGCTGTGTGCCTTGCGGTAACGGGAATTGTTCAATTTCCACGTCGATGTGGTGCGCGTATAAACTGTGCACGGACACTACGGTTGCGTGCGCCGATATCAGCGCGGCCTTTAAATAGATCCAGCCCGTAATTATTGCCGCGGCGCGCATTTCCAAAAATGTAAAACGCTGACGGATACACGGATCGGGAGGGTGGCGTTGCAAGGGGTGAATGGACGCACCGGTGACGAGCATTGTCGATGAAAACGAGATTAATTAGCGACGCGCCGCATTTTCTAGCCGGATCTAATTTCTGCGGGACGCACGGTGCAACATTTTTGACGACACTTTGGTCGCGATAAAGGAAACCGGCCAAATACGCAACTCCAATTTGTTTTCTCAATGTCGAAATCAATCGCAATAATAGTAGATTTTCCTGGCTATTGGCTTAATGCGCGATTTATGACAATTTTTATATTTGCAACGCCACGAACAATTTTCAATATCGACCAGGCGATAGGAAGAAATTGTACTTAACGTGGAACAGGTACCCAAGCGTGGAAGGCGGCGTTGTTTTTCGAATGTCTTCTTTACAGAATCAACCAGAGTAAAAAAGAATTTGTAGTTATTTTATCGTAGTTTTATTTGAAAGCGTTGCAAATATAAGGATCGTTTTAATTGAATTAAAACAGTCTTTATACTTGCAACGCCTCGAACAATTCTTAATATCAACCTGGCGATGGGAAGAAACTGTACTTAACGTGGAACAGGTACCCAAGCGTGGAAGGCGACGTTGTTTTTCGAATGTCTTCTTTACAGAATCAACCAGAGTAAAAAAGAATTTTTGTAGTTATTTAATCGTAGTTTTATTTGAAAGCGTTGCAAATATAAGGATCGTTTTAATGGAATTAAAACAGTCTTTATATTTGCAACGCCACGAACAATTCTTAATATCGACCTGGCGATAGGAAGAAATTGTACTTAACGTGGAACAGGTACCCACGCGTGGAAGGCGACGTTGTTTTACGAATGTCTTTTGTACAGAATCAACCAGAGTAAAAAAGAATTTTTGTAATTACTTTATCGTAGTTTTATTTGAAAGCCTTGCAAATATAAGGATTTTTTTAATTGAATTAAAACAGTCCTTATATTTGCAACGCCACGAACAATTCTTAATATCGACCTGGCGATAGGAAGAAATTGTACTTAACGTGGAACAGGTACCCAAGCGTGGAAGGCGACGTTGTTTTTCGAATGTCTTCTTTACAGAATCAACCAGAGTAAAAAAGAATTTTTGTAATTACTTTATCGTAGTTTTATTTGAAAGCCTTGCAAATATAAGGATTTTTTTAATTGAATTAAAACAGTCCTTATATTTGCAACGCCACGAACAATTCTTAATATCGACCTGGCGATAGGAAGAAATTGTACTTAACGTGGAACAGGTACCCACGCGTGGAAGGCGACGTTGTTTTTCGAATGTCTTTTTTACAGAATCAATCAGAATAAAACAGAATTTTTGTAGTTATTTAATCGTATATTTATTTGAAAGCGTTGCAAATATAAAGAGTGCTCTAATTGAATTAAAATAATCTTTATATTTGCAACGCCTCGAACAATTCTTAATATCAACCTGGCGATGGGAAGAAACTGTACTTAACGTGGAACAGGTACCCAAGCGTGGAAGGCGACGTTGTTTTTTATAGTTTTGTAGTTTTGTACTTGTTCAATCGTAGATTTACTTGAGGCATAAATTAAAGCCACTTTTATATTTGCAATGCTGTGAACAATTTTCAGTATCGACCTGGCGATAGGAAGACATTGTACTTAACGTGGAACAGGTACACAAACGTGGAAGGCGACGTTGTTTTTCGAATGTCTTTTTTACAGAATCAGAGTAAAAAGAATTTTTGTAATTACTTTATCGTAGTTTTATTTGAAAGCCTTGCAAATATAAAGAGTACTCTAATTGAATTAAAATAATCTTTATATTTGCAACGCCACGAACAATTCTTAATATCGACTTGGCGATAGGAAGAAATTGTACTTAACGTGGAACAGGTACCCACGCGTGGAAGGCGACGTTGTTTTTCGAATGTCTTTTTTACAGAATCAATCAGAATAAAACAGAATTTTTGTAGTTATTTAATCGTATATTTATTTGAAAGCGTTGCAAATATAAAGAGTACTCTAATTGAATTAAAATAATCTTTATATTTGCAACGCCTCGAACAATTCTTAATATCAACCTGGCGATGGGAAGAAACTGTACTTAACGTGGAACAGGTACCCAAGTGTGGAAGGCGACGTTGTTTTTTATAGTTTTGTAGTTTTTGTACTTGTTCAATCGTAGATTTACTTGAGGCATAAATTAAAGCCACTTTTATATTTGCAATGCTGTGAACAATTTTCAGTATCCGACGTTGTTTTTCGAATGTCTTTTTTACAGAATCAGAGTAAAAAAGAATTTTTGTAATTACTTTATCGTAGTTTTATTTGAAAGCCTTGCAAATATAAGGATTTTTTTAATTGAATTAAAACAGTCCTTATATTTGCAACGCCACGAACAATTCTTAATATCAACCTGGCGATGGGAAGAAATTGTACTTAACGTGGAACAGGTACCCACGCGTGGAAGGCGACGTTGTTTTTCGAATGTCTTTTTTACAGAATCAGAGTAAAAAAGAATTTTTGTAATTACTTTATCGTAGTTTTATTTGAAAGCCTTGCAAATATAAAGAGTACTCTAATTGAATTAAAATAATCTTTATATTTGCAACGCCACGAACAATTCTTAATATCGACTTGGTGATAGGAAGAAATTGTACTTAACGTGGAACAGGTACCCAAGCGTGGAAGGCGACGTTGTTTTTCGAATGTCATTTTTGCAGAATCAACCAGAGTAAAAAAGAATTTTTGCAGTTATTTAATCGTAGTTTTATTTGAAAGCCTTGCAAATATAAAGAGTACTCTAATTGAATTAAAATAATCTTTATATTTGCAACGCCTCGAACAATTCTTAATATCAACCTGGCGATGGGAAGAAACTGTACTTAACGTGGAACAGGTACCCAAGCGTGGAAGGCGACGTTGTTTTTTATAGTTTTGTAGTTTTGTACTTGTTCAATCGTAGATTTACTTGAGGCATAAATTAAAGCCACTTTTATATTTGCAATGCTGTGAACAATTTTCAGTATCCGACGTTGTTTTTCGAATGTCTTTTTTACAGAATCAGAGTAAAAAAGAATTTTTGTAATTACTTTATCGTAGTTTTATTTGAAAGCCTTGCAAATATAAGGATTTTTTTAATTGAATTAAAACAGTCCTTATATTTGCAACGCCACGAACAATTCTTAATATCAACCTGGCGATGGGAAGAAATTGTACTTAACGTGGAACAGGTACCCACGCGTGGAAGGCGACGTTGTTTTACGAATGTCTTTTTTACAGCATCAATCAGAGTAAAAAAGAATTTTTGTAATTACTTAATCGTAGTTTTATTTGAAAGCGTTGCAAATATAAGGATCGTTTTAATGGAATTAAAACAGTCTTTATATTTGCAACGCCACGAATAATTCTTAATATCGACCTGGCGATAGGAAGAAACTGTACTTAACGTGGAACAGGTACACAAGCGTGGAAGGCGACGTTGTTTTTCGAATGTCTTTTTTACAGAATCAATCAGAATAAAAAAGAATTTCTGTAGTTATTTAATTGTAGTTTTATTTGAAAGCCTTGCAAATATAAGGGCTGTTTTAATTCAATTAAAACAGTCTTTATATTTGCAACGCCACGAACAATTCTTAATATCGACCTGGCGATAGGAAGAAATTGTACTTAACGTGGAACAGGTACCCACGCGTGGAAGGCGACGTTGTTTTTCGAATGTCTTTTTTACAGAATCAGAGTAAAAAAGAATTTTTGTAATTACTTTATCGTAGTTTTATTTGAAAGCGTTGCAAATATAAAGAGTACTCTAATTGAATTAAAATAATCTTTATATTTGCAACGCCACGAACAATTCTTAATATCGACTTGGTGATAGGAAGAAATTGTACTTAACGTGGAACAGGTACCCAAGCGTGGAAGGCGACGTTGTTTTTCGAATGTCATTTTTGCAGAATCAACCAGAGTAAAAAAGAATTTTTGCAGTTATTTAATCGTAGTTTTATTTGAAAGCCTTGCAAATATAAAGAGTACTCTAATTGAATTAAAATAATCTTTATATTTGCAACGCCTCGAACAATTCTTAATATCAACCTGGCGATGGGAAGAAACTGTACTTAACGTGGAACAGGTACCCAAGCGTGGAAGGCGACGTTGTTTTTTATAGTTTTGTAGTTTTGTACTTGTTCAATCGTAGATTTACTTGAGGCATAAATTAAAGCCACTTTTATATTTGCAATGCTGTGAACAATTTTCAGTATCCGACGTTGTTTTTCGAATGTCTTTTTTACAGAATCAGAGTAAAAAAGAATTTTTGTAATTACTTTATCGTAGTTTTATTTGAAAGCCTTGCAAATATAAGGATTGTTTTAATTGAATTAAAACAGTCCTTATATTTGCAACGCCACGAACAATTCTTAATATCAACCTGGCGATGGGAAGAAATTGTACTTAACGTGGAACAGGTACCCACGCGTGGAAGGCGACGTTGTTTTTCGAATGTCTTTTTTACAGAATCAGAGTAAAAAAGAATTTTTGTAATTACTTTATCGTAGTTTTATTTGAAAGCCTTGCAAATATAAAGAGTACTCTAATTGAATTAAAATAATCTTTATATTTGCAACGCCACGAACAATTCTTAATATCGACTTGGTGATAGGAAGAAATTGTACTTAACGTGGAACAGGTACCCAAGCGTGGAAGGCGACGTTGTTTTTCGAATGTCATTTTTGCAGAATCAACCAGAGTAAAAAAGAATTTTTGCAGTTATTTAATCGTAGTTTTATTTGAAAGCCTTGCAAATATAAGGATTGTCTTAATTCAATTAAAACAGTCTTTATATTTGCAACGCCTCGAACAATTCTTAATATCAACCTGGCGGTGGAAAGAAACTGTACTTAACGTGGAACAGGTACCCACGCGTGGAAGGCGACGTTGTTTTTCGAATGTCTTCTTTACAGAATCAACCAGAGTAAAAAAGAATTTTTGTAATTACTTTATCGTAGTTTTATTTGAAAGCCTTGCAAATATAAGGATTTTTTTAATTGAATTAAAACAGTCCTTATATTTGCAACGCCACGAACAATTCTTAATATCGACCTGGCGATAGGAAGAAATTGTACTTAACGTGGAACAGGTACCCAAGCGTGGAAGGCGACGTTGTTTTTTATAGTTTTGTAGTTTTGTACTTGTTCAATCGTAGATTTACTTGAGGCATAAATTAAAGCCACTTTTATATTTGCAATGCTGTGAACAATTTTCAGTATCCGACGTTGTTTTTCGAATGTCTTTTTTACAGAATCAGAGTAAAAAAGAATTTTTGTAATTACTTTATCGTAGTTTTATTTGAAAGCCTTGCAAATATAAGGATTTTTTTAATTGAATTAAAACAGTCCTTATATTTGCAACGCCACGAACAATTCTTAATATCAACCTGGCGATGGGAAGAAATTGTACTTAACGTGGAACAGGTACCCACGCGTGGAAGGCGACGTTGTTTTACGAATGTCTTTTTTACAGCATCAATCAGAGTAAAAAAGAATTTTTGTAATTACTTAATCGTAGTTTTATTTGAAAGCGTTGCAAATATAAGGATCGTTTTAATGGAATTAAAACAGTCTTTATATTTGCAACGCCACGAACAATTCTTAATATCGACCTGGCGATAGGAAGAAACTGTACTTAACGTGGAACAGGTACACAAGCGTGGAAGGCGACGTTGTTTTTCGAATGTCTTTTTTACAGAATCAATCAGAATAAAAAAGAATTTCTGTAGTTATTTAATTGTAGTTTTATTTGAAAGCCTTGCAAATATAAGGGCTGTTTTAATTCAATTAAAACAGTCTTTATATTTGCAACGCCACGAACAATTCTTAATATCGACCTGGCGATAGGAAGAAATTGTACTTAACGTGGAACAGGTACCCACGCGTGGAAGGCGACGTTGTTTTCGAATGTCTTTTTTACAGAATCAGAGTAAAAAAGAATTTTTGTAATTACTTTATCGTAGTTTTATTTGAAAGCGTTGCAAATATAAAGAGTACTCTAATTGAATTAAAATAATCTTTATATTTGCAACGCCTCGAACAATTCTTAATATCAACCTGGCGATGGGAAGAAACTGTACTTAACGTGGAACAGGTACCCAAGCGTGGAAGGCGACGTTGTTTTTTATAGTTTTGTAGTTTTGTACTTGTTCAATCGTAGATTTACTTGAGGCATAAATTAAAGCCACTTTTATATTTGCAATGCTGTGAACAATTTTCAGTATCCGACGTTGTTTTTCGAGATGTCTTTTTTTACAGAATCAGAGTAAAAAAGAATTTTTGTAATTACTTTATCGTAGTTTTATTTGAAAGCCTTGCAAATATAAGGATTTTTTTAATTGAATTAAAACAGTCCTTATATTTGCAACGCCACGAACAATTCTTAATATCAACTTGGCGATAGGAAGAAATTGTACTTAACGTGGAACAGGTACCCACGCGTGGAAGGCGACGTTGTTTTTCGAATGTCTTTTTACAGAATCAATCAGAATAAAACAGAATTTTTGTAGTTATTTAATCGTATATTTATTTGAAAGCGTTGCAAATATAAAGAGTACTCTAATTGAATTAAAATAATCTTTATATTTGCAACGCCTCGAACAATTCTTAATATCAACCTGGCGATGGGAAGAAACTGTACTTAACGTGGAACAGGTACCCAAGCGTGGAAGGCGACGTTGTTTTTTATAGTTTTGTAGTTTTGTACTTGTTCAATCGTAGATTTACTTGAGGCATAAATTAAAGCCACTTTTATATTTGCAATGCTGTGAACAATTTTCAGTATCCGACGTTGTTTTTCGAATGTCTTTTTTACAGAATCAGAGTAAAAAAGAATTTTTGTAATTACTTTATCGTAGTTTTATTTGAAAGCCTTGCAAATATAAGGAGTGTGTTAATTGAATTAAAACAGTCCTTATATTTGCAACGCCACGAACAATTCTTAATATCGACCTGGCGATAGGAAGAAATTGTACTTAACGTGGAACAGGTACCCAAGCGTGGAAGGCGGCGTTGTTTTTCGAATGTCTTCTTTACAGAATCAACCAGAGTAAAAAAGAATTTGTAGTTATTTTATCGTAGTTTTATTTGAAAGCGTTGCAAATATAAGGATCGTTTTAATTGAATTAAAACAGTCTTTATACTTGCAACGCCTCGAACAATTCTTAATATCAACCTGGCGATGGGAAGAAACTGTACTTAACGTGGAACAGGTACCCAAGCGTGGAAGGCGACGTTGTTTTTCGAATGTCTTCTTTACAGAATCAACCAGAGTAAAAAAGAATTTCTGTAGTTATTTAATTGTAGTTTTATTTGAAAGCGTTGCAAATATAAGGATCGTTCTAATTGAATTAAAACAGTCTTTATATTTGCAACGCGACGAACAATTCTTAATATCGACCTGGCGATGGGAAGAAATTGTACTTAACGTGGAACAGGTACCCAAGCGTGGAAGGCGACGTTGTTTTTCGAATGTCATTTTTGCAGAATCAACCAGAGTAAAAAAGAATTTTTGCAGTTATTTAATCGTAGTTTTATTTGAAAGCCTTGCAAATATAAGGATTGTCTTAATTCAATTAAAACAGTCTTTATATTTGCAACGCCTCGAACAATTCTTAATATCAACCTGGCGGTGGAAAGAAACTGTACTTAACGTGGAACAGGTACCCACGCGTGGAAGGCGACGTTGTTTTTCGAATGTCTTCTTTACAGAATCAACCAGAGTAAAAAAGAATTTTTGTAATTACTTTATCGTAGTTTTATTTGAAAGCCTTGCAAATATAAGGATTTTTTAATTGAATTAAAACAGTCCTTATATTTTGCAACGCCACGAACAATTCTTAATATCGACCTGGCGATAGGAAGAAATTGTACTTAACGTGGAACAGGTACCCAAGCGTGGAAGGCGACGTTGTTTTTTATAGTTTTGTAGTTTTGTACTTGTTCAATCGTAGATTTACTTGAGGCATAAATTAAAGCCACTTTTATATTTGCAATGCTGTGAACAATTTTCAGTATCCGACGTTGTTTTTCGAATGTCTTTTTTACAGAATCAGAGTAAAAAAGAATTTTTGTAATTACTTTATCGTAGTTTTATTTGAAAGCCTTGCAAATATAAGGATTTTTTTAATTGAATTAAAACAGTCCTTATATTTGCAACGCCACGAACAATTCTTAATATCAACCTGGCGATGGGAAGAAATTGTACTTAACGTGGAACAGGTACCCACGCGTGGAAGGCGACGTTGTTTTACGAATGTCTTTTTTACAGCATCAATCAGAGTAAAAAAGAATTTTTTGTAATTACTTAATCGTAGTTTTATTTGAAAGCGTTGCAAATATAAGGATCGTTTTAATGGAATTAAAACAGTCTTTATATTTGCAACGCCACGAACAATTCTTAATATCGACCTGGCGATAGGAAGAAACTGTACTTAACGTGGAACAGGTACACAAGCGTGGAAGGCGACGTTGTTTTTCGAATGTCTTTTTTACAGAATCAATCAGAATAAAAAAGAATTTCTGTAGTTATTTAATTGTAGTTTTATTTGAAAGCCTTGCAAATATAAGGGCTGTTTTAATTCAATTAAAACAGTCTTTATATTTGCAACGCCACGAACAATTCTTAATATCGACCTGGCGATAGGAAGAAATTGTACTTAACGTGGAACAGGTACCCACGCGTGGAAGGCGACGTTGTTTTTCGAATGTCTTTTTTACAGAATCAGAGTAAAAAAGAATTTTTGTAATTACTTTATCGTAGTTTTATTTGAAAGCGTTGCAAATATAAAGAGTACTCTAATTGAATTAAAATAATCTTTATATTTGCAACGCCTCGAACAATTCTTAATATCAACCTGGCGATGGGAAGAAACTGTACTTAACGTGGAACAGGTACCCAAGCGTGGAAGGCGACGTTGTTTTTTATAGTTTTGTAGTTTTGTACTTGTTCAATCGTAGATTTACTTGAGGCATAAATTAAAGCCACTTTTATATTTGCAATGCTGTGAACAATTTTCAGTATCCGACGTTGTTTTTCGAATGTCTTTTTTTACAGAATCAGAGTAAAAAAAGAATTTTTGTAATTACTTTATCGTAGTTTTATTTGAAAGCCTTGCAAATATAAGGATTTTTTTAATTGAATTAAAACAGTCCTTATATTTGCAACGCCACGAACAATTCTTAATATCAACTTGGCGATAGGAAGAAATTGTACTTAACGTGGAACAGGTACCCACGCGTGGAAGGCGACGTTGTTTTTCGAATGTCTTTTTTACAGAATCAATCAGAATAAAACAGAATTTTTGTAGTTATTTAATCGTATATTTATTTGAAAGCGTTGCAAATATAAAGAGTACTCTAATTGAATTAAAATAATCTTTATATTTGCAACGCCTCGAACAATTCTTAATATCAACCTGGCGATGGGAAGAAACTGTACTTAACGTGGAACAGGTACCCAAGCGTGGAAGGCGACGTTGTTTTTTATAGTTTTGTAGTTTTGTACTTGTTCAATCGTAGATTTACTTGAGGCATAAATTAAAGCCACTTTTATATTTGCAATGCTGTGAACAATTTTCAGTATCCGACGTTGTTTTTCGAATGTCTTTTTTACAGAATCAGAGTAAAAAAGAATTTTTGTAATTACTTTATCGTAGTTTTATTTGAAAGCCTTGCAAATATAAGGAGTGTGTTAATTGAATTAAAACAGTCCTTATATTTGCAACGCCACGAACAATTCTTAATATCGACCTGGCGATAGGAAGAAATTGTACTTAACGTGGAACAGGTACCCAAGCGTGGAAGGCGGCGTTGTTTTTCGAATGTCTTCTTTACAGAATCAACCAGAGTAAAAAAGAATTTGTAGTTATTTTATCGTAGTTTTATTTGAAAGCGTTGCAAATATAAGGATCGTTTTAATTGAATTAAAACAGTCTTTATACTTGCAACGCCTCGAACTAATTCTTAATATCAACCTGGCGATGGGAAGAAACTGTACTTAACGTGGAACAGGTACCCAAGCGTGGAAGGCGACGTTGTTTTTCGAATGTCTTCTTTACAGAATCAACCAGAGTAAAAAAGAATTTCTGTAGTTATTTAATTGTAGTTTTATTTGAAAGCGTTGCAAATATAAGGATCGTTCTAATTGAATTAAAACAGTCTTTATATTTGCAACGCGACGAACAATTCTTAATATCGACCTGGCGATGGGAAGAAATTGTACTTAACGTGGAACAGGTACCCAAGCGTGGAAGGCGACGTTGTTTTTCGAATGTCATTTTTGCAGAATCAACCAGAGTAAAAAAGAATTTTGCAGTTATTTAATCGTAGTTTTATTTGAAAGCCTTGCAAATATAAGGATTGTCTTAATTCAATTAAAACAGTCTTTATATTTGCAACGCCTCGAACAATTCTTAATATCAACCTGGCGGTGGAAAGAAACTGTACTTAACGTGGAACAGGTACCCACGCGTGGAAGGCGACGTTGTTTTTCGAATGTCTTCTTTACAGAATCAACCAGAGTAAAAAAGAATTTTTGTAATTACTTTATCGTAGTTTTATTTGAAAGCCTTGCAAATATAAGGATTTTTTTAATTGAATTAAAACAGTCCTTATATTTGCAACGCCACGAACAATTCTTAATATCGACCTGGCGATAGGAAGAAATTGTACTTAACGTGGAACAGGTACCCAAGCGTGGAAGGCGACGTTGTTTTTTATAGTTTTGTAGTTTTGTACTTGTTCAATCGTAGATTTACTTGAGGCATAAATTAAAGCCACTTTTATATTTGCAATGCTGTGAACAATTTTCAGTATCCGACGTTGTTTTTCGAATGTCTTTTTTACAGAATCAGAGTAAAAAAGAATTTTTGTAATTACTTTATCGTAGTTTTATTTGAAAGCCTTGCAAATATAAGGATTTTTTTAATTGAATTAAAACAGTCCTTATATTTGCAACGCCACGAACAATTCTTAATATCAACCTGGCGATGGGAAGAAATTGTACTTAACGTGGAACAGGTACCCACGCGTGGAAGGCGACGTTGTTTTACGAATGTCTTTTTTACAGCATCAATCAGAGTAAAAAAGAATTTTTGTAATTACTTAATCGTAGTTTTATTTGAAAGCGTTGCAAATATAAGGATCGTTTTAATGGAATTAAAACAGTCTTTTATATTTGCAACGCCACGAACAATTCTTAATATCGACCTGGCGATAGGAAGAAACTGTACTTAACGTGGAACAGGTACACAAGCGTGGAAGGCGACGTTGTTTTTCGAATGTCTTTTTTACAGAATCAATCAGAATAAAAAAGAATTTCTGTAGTTATTTAATTGTAGTTTTATTTGAAAGCCTTGCAAATATAAGGGCTGTTTTAATTCAATTAAAACAGTCTTTATATTTGCAACGCCACGAACAATTCTTAATATCGACCTGGCGATAGGAAGAAATTGTACTTAACGTGGAACAGGTACCCACGCGTGGAAGGCGACGTTGTTTTTCGAATGTCTTTTTTACAGAATCAGAGTAAAAAAGAATTTTTGTAATTACTTTATCGTAGTTTTATTTGAAAGCGTTGCAAATATAAAGAGTACTCTAATTGAATTAAAATAATCTTTATATTTGCAACGCCTCGAACAATTCTTAATATCAACCTGGCGATGGGAAGAAACTGTACTTAACGTGGAACAGGTACCCAAGCGTGGAAGGCGACGTTGTTTTTTATAGTTTTGTAGTTTTGTACTTGTTCAATCGTAGATTTACTTGAGGCATAAATTAAAGCCACTTTTATATTTGCAATGCTGTGAACAATTTTCAGTATCCGACGTTGTTTTTCGAATGTCTTTTTTACAGAATCAGAGTAAAAAAGAATTTTTGTAATTACTTTATCGTAGTTTTATTTGAAAGCCTTGCAAATATAAGGATTTTTTTAATTGAATTAAAACAGTCCTTATATTTGCAACGCCACGAACAATTCTTAATATCAACTTGGCGATAGGAAGAAATTGTACTTAACGTGGAACAGGTACCCACGCGTGGAAGGCGACGTTGTTTTTCGAATGTCTTTTTTACAGAATCAATCAGAATAAAACAGAATTTTTGTAGTTATTTAATCGTATATTTATTTGAAAGCGTTGCAAATATAAAGAGTACTCTAATTGAATTAAAATAATCTTTATATTTGCAACGCCTCGAACAATTCTTAATATCAACCTGGCGATGGGAAGAAACTGTACTTAACGTGGAACAGGTACCCAAGCGTGGAAGGCGACGTTGTTTTTTATAGTTTTGTAGTTTTGTACTTGTTCAATCGTAGATTTACTTGAGGCATAAATTAAAGCCACTTTTATATTTGCAATGCTGTGAACAATTTTCAGTATCCGACGTTGTTTTTCGAATGTCTTTTTTACAGAATCAGAGTAAAAAAGAATTTTTTGTAATTACTTTATCGTAGTTTTATTTGAAAGCCTTGCAAATATAAGGAGTGTGTTAATTGAATTAAAACAGTCCTTATATTTGCAACGCCACGAACAATTCTTAATATCGACCTGGCGATAGGAAGAAATTGTACTTAACGTGGAACAGGTACCCAAGCGTGGAAGGCGGCGTTGTTTTTCGAATGTCTTCTTTACAGAATCAACCAGAGTAAAAAAGAATTTGTAGTTATTTTATCGTAGTTTTATTTGAAAGCGTTGCAAATATAAGGATCGTTTTAATTGAATTAAAACAGTCTTTATACTTGCAACGCCTCGAACAATTCTTAATATCAACCTGGCGATGGGAAGAAACTGTACTTAACGTGGAACAGGTACCCAAGCGTGGAAGGCGACGTTGTTTTTCGAATGTCTTCTTTACAGAATCAACCAGAGTAAAAAAGAATTTCTGTAGTTATTTAATTGTAGTTTTATTTGAAAGCGTTGCAAATATAAGGATCGTTCTAATTGAATTAAAACAGTCTTTATATTTGCAACGCGACGAACAATTCTTAATATCGACCTGGCGATGGGAAGAAATTGTACTTAACGTGGAACAGGTACCTGAGTACAGAATGCCAACAATAATACAAGGTATTGCGTGTTCGTAGAAAATAAACAGAAGATAGCTTTATTCCTTTTTGTTAATAAAATCATATTTTAGAAGAGTGGTATTAAAAAATGGCTGTGTTTTCCCACAAAGTCGAAACAAGGTGATTGTTCTCGGGACTTAAATTTTTTTGTTGCGTCGTGCTACCCCATATTCTTCTCTGCAATCATTTGTATGGCTTGAGCCATTATTTTTTCATCTCACAGCTTTCTTTCGTCTTGATTTTTTTTTATCCTCTAAGGGAATATCCTGGCATCTTATAAATGAAAAAAAAATCCGTAAAAAGGAAATAATCCAAATATGGAATATTCCATAATTGGATGGCTGCTGGGGCTTGTCCATGCTGGGAATTTTACAAAGTTAAAAATACCACGTTCAGCTGATAAATAATCGTACCAATTATGTCAGCGACGATAAAAAGCACGCGTAAGTATGGAAAAATAATAATAAATACGAAAAAGAGAAAAACAACGAAAGTTGTCCGACAGCGACAAGGTAGAACGATCCCGCCACGACAATTTAACGTCCGCTCGACTGCTAAATCGCAACGTGTGCGGCACAAAAATGAGCGAGCGATGTATTTTACAGTCGTCTCGGAGATACTCATTTGTCAGATTTTTAAAAATACCGCAATTCCGTATTTCCTACGATATTTGACGCTACTTTGCCCCGTCGTCGTTGTTGGCCGGACGTGTCTCGTTTTTCGCGATCGAACGCCGGGAAAAAGTTGATGCACTTTATGAATGGGTGTCGAGGAGAAACCGATCTCGATTATTCACTGTCTTTGCGTGTGATTTGTAGCTGATAAACCTTAGGGTTATACATCAAATACGAAGCAGGGATTGAGATTAAACTTTGTTACGAATACGATCTGTCTTTGGCGTATCTTGACAGTAATCTGTGCTACGAGTGTGATCAGATAACGTAACGCAAGGGATTACAGAGAAGGTTCGATAAGTCGGCTGTTGTTTCACTCGTCTACATGTCTCGGCTCATCTTTTAATAATTCTATAAAATAATTCATTTCCCCTGTTTATCACGCACGCTATATTTCACCACACAAACCCTCGTATGTATAAAATTTCTTCATGTTTCTGTTGGAAAATATTGTCCAAGATTGATCTGCCTAAGATTTGGCCTAAGAATTGCGTTTGCCAACTTCCCTTCGTTCTATATTATTTTACACAGCTACATATATGAACTGTGTTATTCCATTACTACGAAATAGTCCATACGTAAATCTATGAAACAATATAAAATAAAAAACCTTGTGCATCTGTTATCTCACTTCTGAAAGAAAAGAAACTTTTCGGTCAATCCAATACAACGTGACTACGGAAACATCGTAGTCGTGACAACGTCGATTCCGTATCATTCACATAAATTTCGGTCGTTCGTTTCGTTCAAGCGACCAGAGTAACAAGCGAAAAGTGAAAGGTAAAAGAGGGAAGAAAATGATAGAAAAAAGAAGAATTGGAGGGTGGAAAAAATAGGGATCGAGCCACGTTAATGATAATACGGTTAGAGTCGATCGAACGCACAATACGAGAACGACTAATTGGCCGCGCAGCTCGTGCTTTTTTATTTTAATTCAAGCTATTATGGCTGCAAGTTAAAAGAATCACCTCGTTAATTATAACTCGTTACGGTAACCGACTTTGTTGCTGCCGAATTGCGCGCGTTTATCCCGTGGCGGCGTACTCTCGCATTAATTCCTCAAAAATAATCCGCGTTTTTGACATAGCGACCAATTATGAGCACAAGCGGGCCCGCGTAATTGGCGAAATCTCACATTATCGGAAAAATCAGCCGCGTACGACGTACGTGCGCGCGTGTGTATGTGTTTCGTGCACATTGCATTACGAGGCCGAAGCTCGTTCCGATTTCGTTGCCGGTTCAAAGTTTCAGCGCAGACGATCAAACGGGAATTCGCGCGCCACACAGAAGTTTGGATAAAAGAAAGACCGCAGGGTCGTTGGAAAACTAATTAATCGAAGTCGCAGAGACGATTGTAGTGGCGGAAAGTTCGCTGTCAAGGTTAACTTCTTCCATTCTTTTGCTTCTCTTTCCATTAGAGAATTCTTCTGCAAGAATTTCTTAATATTTTACGTGAATTGATACTCTTGCAAAGCCATTTCTATTCGAATATGCCGTGTCAAACGAACGACAAACGCGAACCAACACAGGGTGTTCAGCGACAACTTCAAACTTTCGTCTCCTCGGAGATCGTTGCGATGACGATCTCCTTTTGTTGAAACGCGAAGGTTCATCAAAATCACGATACGCGTAATTGCTGTTGAAGTGATCACCATTTCTAAAAAAACTCTACACCTGGTCTTTGTAGTTTCTTGACACACCGAGGCCATCGACAGTTCATCATCTCAACATCTGAGTTGGAGAAGCAGGGACTGCGAGCTGTTGATCCAAGCGTCAGCTCTAATCGTCCCTTTCATTCGCAGTCCGATAATCGTCTAACCGTTGCGAGCTAATTATCGTAAAAAGCGACAAGAGACAGAGCGATGGGCGCAATCGTGGCCACTTGGACTCTATTTCCCAACGAGCTTCGGTAATTCCATCTCCGCAATCAACTTTTCTAATCATACGAAAGTAACACTGCGAACGATACGAAGTTTAACCGCTCAACGCACACGGCCGCGCTGTATTTCCACGGACGTATGTTTCTGGTCCATCGATTATTCCATTCGTTCGTCCCCATCAAATCGAGCCATCTCCTTACGCGTCCTTCTTCCTACGCAGTCGGTTAACGAGGTTGATAAAAAGCCCACTTTTGCTGGAAGCAAGCAACTGGCTGTCGCCTCTTCTCGGTTGGAATTGCGAGCTGCCAGTCGCTGACACGGCGAGAACGAGAAACCGGCCAGCCATAAATCTTTGCGAACGGCGACGTTCGTTTAGTCGAAGGCGATTAGAATATAATAGAACGCTTCCTCGCTGTAATATTGCCGATCCTGACGCTGGATATGATTCGCCCGCAGACCCTTCCTTCTTGTCCCGCTCGAGAAGAAACGCAAACCGAGCATGTGCGACACGTAACGAGGCAACGGCCGATCCAACCAAAGGCGCGTGTGTCGCTTATTTCGTGGCGACTGCCGTTGCACGACGCTTCGAAGAAGACTCCTCGTGGCCGCTCTGTACGTCAGGAACGTCCACGATCGAGTCAGACGTTCGTGCGGAATGAGACACCCTGTACATCGCAGCATACCATACGCACGATACGAGCGAGTTATCATGGTCGTGTTGCGAGTGTTAATAACGGTACGCGTTATGTCCACGCCAGGAAGACACAGAAGGGACACCTCATTCCGGATGCCCTCGTCTGTCTCTGTTGCACGCCGACGCTCCCTTCGTCGTGTCATTTTCTCCTACACGTCCGCGTCTCGCTGGGGGATGGTCGTTCGATCAACGATTCGTGGCACAGGCTCGGTGTCCCCCGCGGTCCTGTCAAAACGAATGTAATCCATAAACGGAAAAATTTGCGACGCATGGGCGCGGAACCGTGCGATTTCCACGGCCGCCAAGCCCGCGGCTGCCTCGATAAAAATCTCCGCAGTGGGATAAAAGGCAGGGCAATACTATCGCTTTCGTTCAATGTCGTTCGCCGTATTTAATCAGCCGACGACGCGCATTTTTTCGCTCTCTCTTTTTCTTTTTTCTTTTTCGGCCTTCCGGACCTGTGTTTGGTGTTGAATAATTAACCGAGTAAAGGAGACGGCGGATTTTCCTTCCGTGTCAAACGGATCTCGTAACTCTGTTTGTGCGCAAGGTGTTGGCCAGATGACGAGATGGCACAGCCGGTTTGTGTTACATTTTGTCGGTTGTTTCTTCGCAGAGGGAGAAGTTTGGAGGAGACGCGTGTTGCGGAGAAAAACGCGACATTCGGTAATTTTGTGCTATACAATCAGCGGTAATCTGTGCTTATATAGCGAGTAATTTCGCGCTATATAACCAGCAGTAATCTGCGATTGTATAGCAGAAAATTATACAACCGCGTGTAGCACAAAATTAATTAAATTGAAATCCGAGCTGCTTGCTAGATTTACGACGTGCCCTCGCAACCGGCGAGTGCAAAGGGTTAATTTTGCTATTGTTGCAGTGAAATGATGGGCCTTGCACGTTCCTTTGCTATTTCCCAGAAGCACACAGATTCGCGATACCGTCATTTCTTATCACATTTACCTAATTAATTAATTAGATCACGGTGTATTGAATTTTCTATCGCTTCAGCTGTACCTTCGTACGATTACCAGAAAATCTGATGCTATGAAAATGACAAACAGACACTTGACTGTGCACTGGAAAAACGCTTTATTATTTTCGTTATTTTATTCATATTATTTATTTATACGTATTTATACTTTTTCTATGTAGTACAAATACTTTGTGCGGTAGAAATACTTTCTGGACGCTGTCCGCTTGTAGCAGCAACGCTCGTAGGAAAATTACTTTTACCGAGGAAGAAACGTAACTATACACTGCTCGAAATAATTATCGTTAACGTGTCGGATTCTATCGGACGAAGGAAGAAGACCGATGGATTCGATGGATTAACATGTTATTCGTACACGATGCTGCAACGAAGATCGATCGTGAAATAATCATCGAAACAAAATGCGTGGAATTTCTACGCGAAGCGAGTAGAAAAATCAGAGTGACAGGGAAAATGATGCTTCAATTTTTACCACGCCACTGGCGATTCGTTTTAAAAATAATTCGGCCATTAGCTGGCTCAGCTATAAATTAGACACAGACAGCTGATATTTAAAGGAGAAAGTACGCATTTGGAATGAGAAGGACAATTTCTTACATTTCGTTGTAGAAATCGACATCTGCTTACTCAACATTCTATCGATAAGACGATTTTATTCTGTTACGAAAGCTGACTCGTTGCTGGGGACGTTTTTAAAACATTTCTAAAAGTTTTCTAAAAAATCGATCTGTAATCTACGCTCGTTGAATTATCCATGTGGTATATTTTCTACGACATTACGTTTTATTCGTATTTTTAATGTCTTAATTAATGTATTAATTCGTTTTAATGTCTCCATATGGCGATGCAATTATTTCGCACGTCTGGTCGTTAAAAGGTTAATAAGGAAAAATCGTCTGCCACTAAAGTAACAGGAGAGATTGCATATTGAATCGTCGAAAGGTTTAAAAAGTAACGCCAGATAATAGATTAAATCGATTAGATAATAGATCGGCAATGAAACATTGCTGTCGACATGCTTGTTGCAAATATAAATACTTAATTATCGTTATGTCGCACCTATCTGCCATATCTCGTGTCTTTTAAACTCATAACATATTGCAGACATGTTATTAGTCGTAATTAAAACCCTCGTCTCGCACTTCAATCAAAACGTCCGCGACTGATTAGTTATGGCAGTCATCTAGCTGCAACTTCGCCTACTCAATCTCCAATCTGCCGCTGCATTAGAATTACAATACGGCCAGCTTCCCTCGACGAAAATAACACGTTAAATTCACCTCCGTATTTTACCACCAACTTCTCATTGCCAGTCATTTTTATTCATTTCTCAGTTGTGACGATACTACGAAACATTTTCCTTTTTACCACAAAGCTCGTACTGTATTTCATGGTTTGCGATGCGCGGGAAGAATTTCGAGGGACGAACCACGAAATATCAATTTGTATATAATACGACAAATTATTCTGATAAATTCAATCCCAAGAAGAATGTAAAAATGATGAAGATTAGAGAAAGAACGAGAGTTTAGTACACGTCGCGTTACTCGGACAGCTACTTTCCAGATTGTTAGCTGGTTCGTACTCGACGATGAAAGTAGCGAAAGCCAACAGGATCGGCAAACAAAGAAGATTAAAAAGTTAAAAGGGAAGTTAAAGCAAGTAGCAGAAAGACACGAGTATCCGTGAGTTTGGTTAAATATCACGTTGAAATGTATCACCAAATACCGTGAAAGCAAGTCCATCTTTTGTCTGTGAGGGCGAAGTTAAATAGAAACAACGACTATCGCTCAACGATTAAAACAACAAGATACAATCGGCTGGAAATTAAAGCAACAGGCTACTGTGTTCGAGGCGACAAGACACCGATATCACCGGCGCTGCCCACGCTGTACATCCAAGAAACATCCTGTACAACGTGAACAGTTGCAGCCGGAATGGCTGGTCTTCGTTCATTCGCGACATAATACAGCAGAATAATTTAGTGGCCGGGCCAAGCAGCCGCGTTTTGTCGTGAAACAACGCGGTCTGCTCGCTCAATGGGCGATTTTCGAGGACACGAAGGCCAGCAATGGTAGCAGCAATAGGTTGCCAGCAACTCTCTGCACGGTCCCGTGTTGCAACAGATTCATTATGCTCGTGACTGGCCCAGCTATGTTGTCTACTTCGAAAACAACTATCGCGTTCCCCTTTCCACTCCATTTCGCTCTCTCTCTCTTTCTCTCTAAATCTTTCTCTAACCGGCAACTGACATTTCTAGACGCGTGCAGCTGGTGCCCAGGCTGATAAACAGTCGCTGGTCGATTGATAAGCCGAAGAGACGCCTGAACGATTCGCACGGAACATTGTTAGCAGCGAGCAGCGAAGGAAAACATGTTTGTTGCTTGGAACCATGTTTGTCGAACCTTTTCTTCGAGTAGAAGAGATGCTTCGTTCATAGTAGTCGACGTGAACAACGATTCTGATAATTGATTTCGATAAAAGCGAGCGTTTTTCGCGAATTTTCCTTAGGCTAACTGGTGGCTGTACGCCACTAGAGCTTCACGAGACGCACCGTTACGTTGAACGATTTTTTAATCCGACAGGGCAACCAAATTTGTCAGAAACCTGTGCAGGAATTGCTTCATCGTTCGAGCAAAGGCTACTGTCAATTTTGTCCAAGTTTCTCTGCGCGATAGTCGAGCGCAGCATCCTCGGAAACCTGATCACATCCGGCAACATCCAAACGCAATGCGTCGTCCTGAATTTTGGATTTCTGCGTGCAATAAACAATTCTAATTGCAAATATATATGTGGTCAATTTTTGCTGCAAAATCACGTTCATTTAACTGGAGTTAAAGACACGTTCATTTAATTTCTCATTGAGACTGCGATCGAGCCTCGAGGTTCGAGTTCGACGGAGTTCAAGTTCAAGGAAAGCGTATCGATCGCCGGTCGGTTGGTTGCAGCGATCTTTTACACAATCGGCCTGCGCTTATTACGCAAGTGGATCGCGGACAACCGCATCCGAGTGCAACCATTCATCTTACCCGCCCACGTGAGCCGCGCGGCTAAATAAACACGTGTCACCGCCGCGTAATTCATTCCACCCCCGAGCGAACCCTGAAAACGGGACACTTGACCCGACAGCCACGCGAGATTAAAGTTCCGCGCGCCTTCCGCGTGCTATTAAACGAAAAATTACGTTCGTCATTCGGGCAACCCTCTGCTTTCAGCGTGCGCACGAAAACATTTGAATCTCGCGGCTTCGTTGGATTTTATTAAAAGAACAATTCGGGAAAACGTGACGTTATCCAGCGACAGTAATCTTCCATTTAATCTTTCGAATGTACATTTCTCCAATTTATACTCCTCTCTACGAATTCACCTAACTCTTTTGCAGTCATTGAATTTACAACACGCAGCGCGAAATTTCCTCATCTCTCGCTCTTCGGCAATGCGTCGTTTGGCTTGTTACGCCGTTGGCTTACGTTAGTCAGCGGCTCTTCTTTAACGAACGACAGGGAAACATTGGCAATGTGAGCTGAGCACATCGGCGGAACGCGATTCTACCGTACGGTTTTGTGGAAACGTTGTTTCGTCGCGTTATTTCCTTTGGTTTCCCAGGCAAATAGAACTTGTTGCTGTTAGTTGGAAATATTATTCGGTATCCTGCATCGAGCTATCAAAAAGCTTCAAAGATCGAGTCAGAATTCAAACTGACAGATCTAAATACGGCGTAAATACTTGAGAACCTTCATAAGACTACGATTTTGTTCATTTTCTTGCGCTCCGCTGCGGGAGCCTCCATTCCAATTATTTCCCACGTGTCCAGACGCGTTGTTCCCTCTGTGCAATTCAAATTTGGAAGGCCGCCGCAAGTGGAACTTCCATCGCCGCTGTTCGACTCGAAGCTGCGTGTCGCGAGAAATTAATCGTTCGATATCGTCGCTTTTCTCTTAGCAGTTGCGATCGTCTGGTGCATGTTCCTGCAAGCTGATAGATTTTCATCGCCGTTCTATGGACGTTGAGCAAAACCCAAGTGGCAAGAGCTCCAGCAGGAAATTTGTTAAAAATAACACGCAAGACGTCTAAAAACTTGCTGGGAAGGCGAGTGTAATTGCTTCTGTGTAATTGAACCCTAATTTTCGCTCGCTGAAGCTCCTTTGCCCGGGAATTTTGATAATTCGAAGCCTCCAGAGCCGCGAGGCTCGAGTTTTACCTCGACACTAACCTTACCCAGACCACCGGTTTCGAAATGCAACTTAAAATCGCACAAAGTCGTTCCTATTTCTTTCGTTCGTCCAATTTTATACGAACAATCGATTGGTCTGCATTTTCGACGCAGGCTTCCAAACGCAGACCAATTTACCGCGTCCTTCACGCAACTCCTTTTCCTCGTCCTACCTTTGTTACGTTCTTCACCTTAACGTCGAATAAATTATCGCCCGACGAATAAAGAAGAATTCAGCCGAGTTCGATAACTCGATTACTGGCACCGCGTGGAATTGCGCAAGGAGGAAGCTGTCGACCGGAAGGGAAGCGGGGCGTCGCGACGCGGTGGCCGGTGAAAAAATCCAGGCCATCGAACGGTCGGCCGCGACAGCTGAGAGAGGAGGACGCGGCCGAGAGAGAACTTTACTTTCGATCTCGTGCAGCCGTGTAATTCGTCAAACACGCGTGCCACGTCGTGCGCCGTCGTCGTCGCGTCGCTTCAAAACTAACTGCTATTTACCCTGCTGCTGCCTCCAGTACAATGGCCCTGACGCGGACAATGCAGTCAGACTGGCGGATTTGTTCAGAGATGCATCGCTTCCGATCCTCTTCCTCTTCTTCGCCCAACGTAACCCTGGCCCTTCTGCTCTCCTCCCATCCAGACTCAAAGCGAGCAGCAGGTTGCTTTCACCTCTGACACGATCTCAGTTTTGCCTTTCAGGCTTGTCGCTGGTGTCGTCGGTTAATTAAAAGAGAAGAACGCGACGGTAAATCCTTGTTTCCTTCTTTTCTGCTCCTGCTGCGGTGAAACGATGCCAATTGCTGTACATCGACTTGGTTCGCCAGTTACCTGTCTCTGACGAATATACTCGTCGCGAAGAAGTATTCGTGTTACGAAGTAATTCACGAAATTAAGAGATGACGTTTGTTTTAACATCCACGCGCATACTCTGATCGTACATCTAATTTATTTAATCAATTTATTTAATCACGATTTTCTCAATTTTTCAACGTTATCTTACAATCTGTTCGCGTGTCGTTAAAATTGCATCCCTCGAATCGCAGCCGATTCGGTCACCGGAAACGGGGCCAAGATCGACCCTCCGCGCCCTTCAGCCGCATTCTCAGCGGCCACAAAGTCTGAACGCGTGATTTTTATTTTTTATTTAATTCCTTAAATTCTCAATTTGCATATGCGGAAGAATTTTTTAACTGTTTGATTAGCGTGTGGATGTGAACCGCCAGGGTACGTGTGTGCGTGCATGCTGTTATCGATGCACAGAGAATCGGCTGCGTTAAGTGGTTTAGAGGCGTTGGAATCTCGAACGAGGGTGAAATCGCACGAGACCTTCAATCACGCGGCAACCCTAACGAATTTACAATATCCAGAGATTCGTTTCTATCTTTCCCAACGATCGCCAGTTGAACTCTCGCGGATTTCACGCTGTTTTCAACGTGTTCTCCGATCTCCGGTGTATTCCAGCATCGCCAACTTCGCTTTCTTTTACAACTTTTTAATACAGCCCATTTAGAAATTCTCATCTGCCTTGTGCGATTGCTGGCGTGACGAATGTTTGGCAATTTTTTCCTCCTTAAAAATCCTTACAGAGACGGTAGATTTTTAGGAGGAAGTTGCTCCCCCTGACAGATGACAGAAAGTCTGCGAATTTCTTCTTTCTAAAGTTGTCACATGAACGATGCACTCTTTGGAATTGTTACGGGACAAAGTCCCCTGTACGTGTGTATGTGTACGTATCTTGCTTCCTTTAGCTTACCGAGGGCGATATGAATGTTTCAGACGTTCGTCTTTACTGCAGTTTTTCACAGAGACGACGAATTTTCATGGAATGGCCAGAAAACAGGCTTCTAAATTGCCGAGATAATTCGTTTGTTATCAAATTATCGCAATACGCAGGAATTTTCATTCGAAGAATTGATTTTTCCTAGAGCCTCTGTTGAAGTATCAGCAGCGAGTCTCTGAGATTTCTTTGCCAAAAATTATTCAAAGGATTCTTTCGTTAGATCGTTAAAACGTGTAATTATTACTACGCTTCAAATTTCTTCATTTTTCTACAATGCAAACCGTTTCTGCCTTTAATTAACCCTTTCCTGAATCAACGAATAAAATTCTGTTCCTCCAACATCCGCAAACATCTCTCAGTCTCTCTCAACTCTTTTAATAAATATTAAAATATCCCCGTTGCTCTCGGGTTTTTCCATCGAGAAAAACGACAAATTTTCCATCGTCTTCGCGTTCTTATTTCAAGCAACGCGGTAATCGAACGAGGACTGTGAGCGACTGAAGAGCGACAAAGATGTCAGCGTAATAGTCAGCTTGCTTGAGAGTGGGTCTAGCGCGAGTAAAATTCTGTTTATCAAATTTTTCCTACTCCCCGGCTCGGCCGAGGTATTTCCGACATTTATTTCTTTGTCTAACCACACGCGGCGACGTCCGGGCCAACGGCAGAGCTCCTCGTTTCTTCCTAAGGCTCATACAAAAATCATTTTCCTTTCGTTTCGTTTCGTCGAGTATCGCGCTGACACTCTCGGTAAAGAGAGCAGGTTCCGTGCAACTGTTAACATTTTCTTCGTACAAGCGTTGTGGGAAATCCACTCTACGGCCGAGTCGCCATTACGAATGGATTTCACTAAAAAGATAAACAACAGCGCGGCCGAACAAGATCGTACAGCAACGTGATACAATGGCTTCTTCGCGCGGGACGATCAAACTTGCGGCAAGATTTGCGCCGTTTCTTTACAAAATTGCAAATTTTCTACGTGGAAATTACAATTGCTACGTGTCTGCGCTTTGAAATTCTCCGCGTTTAACCAGCTGCCTGTTCTTGGCGAGCTTTCGCGGCGAAAATCAAAATCGAAGGAAACGATTTAGCGGGCGAATTGTCGCGCGAAATTCGCGAGCCGAGAGAGCGCGCGCAACCGCCCCCGGGGTCGGTAATTTCATAATTCAGCCGCCGCGGCCGAAATTATTCCGCGGACTATGGATAAATTACGTCGCCAGGAATCACGTCGGCGCACGCGCCACGTTACGCAAACATTTGCTATCGGCTTAATATCGCATCGAAAATGTCTGATGAATGGACCGCGCCGACATCCTGCACATTCGGCTGTTTCTTTTCGCCCGCTGGTCGATTTTTTAACGCGATTTTTCCAGCTTCGCCGCGCTCCATTTTGTGAAATATATCCGACGCTTACAAGACATTCCACGAGCAGAGTAAGTTTCCAGAATGATGATTATTACGGCGAATAGACTGACAGGATATCTACGCAAATTCATATTTTTCTATGAATATAATTTCGAATGTGCAACTTAGGAGGAAGATTGTTTCATTCGTTAGATGCTAGAGAAAATACTATAGTTTCCTATGTTTTATATTCACGTTTGTTCGTACATTACGTGCAATTTGTGCATTTTTCCTCCTTCAAGTTTGCTATAGATGCGTTGAAACCGACAGTCTGATTGTGGAATTTCTTTGTGTAATAAAATTTTAATGCCGCGTTCGTGTAACATAACAAATATATCGCATTATTTAAATAAAACACGACATAGTGTAACGCATAAAGATTGAATTTTTCTTTTCTTTCTAAGTTCATTACTGCAATTTTTATAACGAGAATTATATAATATAATTAGCGAAAGTTCGTCGGACCTTTCTTGCGTGAAATAAAAACATATAATGAATTACGTTGTTTGTTCACATTTTTCATTTTTGTTTATTCGTTTATTTATTTAATATTCGTATTAAACGAAGAAACATGGCTCACGAATACTCTCAAGGCAAAGACCATGTTCTGGTTTTGGAGATCGATTTAATTGGTTCGAAAAATTGATCCTTGAAAAATGAGCCTTGCCGATTTTAATAGCGTGGCGATGAAAGGAATAAGAAATTTATTTACACGTTTAAAAAATAGCTAACTATCTCGAGAATACGATCAAACACGTTTCGAATTTTTATTTCACCACGATGGAATTTTTACGACGTTACAGTATAACGTGATAATAATCGTGATTTATTCTATTTTTTAAATCGAGAGGAAATTTGATCCGCCGGAGAAAATTGAAGTTACGTTTCTAATACAGAGATTCATCTTTGCGCAAAAAGGTTTTCCATTATTAAAATCATTGATCGTAAAATTATTCATTTAAAAAGTAGATTTAGAGTTCCATGTTACGTAAAAGATTGGCCAATTTTATTCTATGAATTCTATTTCATTATTCTTCCGCATATTTTATAATTATGATAAATAAATTAGAAAACCATACAAAGTAACGATACGGTGAACCAAGTTCATCGACAGATGTATTATACGAAACGTATTTGTAATTTTGTAAATAAATTTCAACTAAAAAACAGCATTTGCATAAAGTTTCTTTTCCTTAAAAATCGACAATACAATTATCCAACAATTGCACGATGTCAGGTGCACGATTTTGAAATTTTATTCGATTAATCTGACATAAAATAATATTCCGTTGTGAATAAAAAAAATTGAACATTGCGTTGCTGAAACTGTGACAGAAAAATCAATAAATTTCAATCATTTCCTACTGATACGTACGTGCAGAGAAATTAAGGAATTTCCACACAGATACAAATTTTCAATACCATAACGCTGATTGACGAAGAGCAAATGTACATCGAAAGATGTCGCGAAAGACAGACGAAAGACAATAGAATTATGAAAATTAAAGAACAAGTAACACAACGTCGATTAATCTGACACGAAGCAACGTTTCATTCGAAATTTACCGCTTTGTTTTAACGAAATTAAACAAATGTGAACGCAACGATACTAAGTCTAAGAGCTGCATAAAGCTCGGTAGAAAGAAAAGAAAGGTGCGCGAATTTTAATTATTTTCTATCGATCTCCGACGTACAAAGGAATTAACAAAATCTGCATAAAGATAAGAATTTTCAATCTCCGAGCACCGATTGACAAAAAGAAAAAAAAAAAAGCGATCGAAGGAGAAACGAATGGAAGCTGGCGCGACGATTTGAAAGAATCGGCAGGACTTACGCGTGGCAGCTAGTATTATTGAACGTTATCGATTAATCGGTCGCGATGCAGCGGCGTCCAGTGGAAATTAATATTCCTGGTAATAAATAATGCGGGTGGAAACCGCGTGAGCGCAGCGCAAACGTCGCGCATTAATAACACATCGAGAACGTTTCGCCTCGTTCAGATAACAGAAGCTTTATTTCAATTACCGCCGCGATTACCCACCGACTTTCCACCCCTGTTAATCTTCGCGGATTTTTCCACGTTCCATGGACTCGGATTCCCCTTGCCGCCACCATTTCTCCTGTGTTTTTAATCGCCCGAAGAAACGTGCGGCTATGTCATACGTTTAAGTTAATCATTCGGCTTTACAAAGATTACACGTTACGCCGTGAAGCGTAAATTACCACCGTGAATTTGTTTATAGAGTATTCAAGGAACGTATATATATATATATATATAAATAAATATATGAAATAAATGTACGCGTACATTTTTTCATAAGATAATCAAATATTCGTAGCACCACTAGTCTCCATGTTTTTGAATATAACACACGGTTTAATGATATTCCAGCAATCTATAAAATGTGCAAAGAAAAAGATCATTACGCTATTCGGATATATCCCCGTGCATTATCGTATTGCGACGTATATGAGACGAAAATTGTGTACACGTTTTTTAATAAATTAATAGTAGTGGTATCTTTACGTTTTCGCATGTGATACGCAGTCTGATAACGTCGCAATGGCCTATAAAGCGCGCGAAAAAACACCATAATGCTGTTCCGATATATTTTTTAATAAAATATGATCATCGCGTGCGTTTATAAGGATTATTTTTTACTTTTTCGAAACTGCGTTGGTAGAATGTGAAACGCGTTCTGAACATTTCTATAGAAATTGCAAAATACTTATTGGTCGCGTACATTTCGAGAAGATCCGCAAAGTACTTGCAAAATCAATTATCGACTATATTCGTTCATTTTTATTGCCAATCGTTCATCTAACATTGTTATTCACGCTGAATTCTTTTCTTGATTTTTATGTACATTTTCAGATTAGTTTGCAAGCTTACTATCGTAATCGCGCGTGGAAATGTTTCACGATACGATCGATTGATTGCAGTTACGTCATAAAACAAATAGAGCATCATATTCATAAAGATTTTCTGCGTGGAGTTTGCAAATATTTTCGTCAGCCAACGTATATCTGCGAACGGTCAATGTCCCAAAAACACGAAACTGGCGTGACGATCGATGGACGAAAGTAAACGCCTCGAGAGGGTCATGGTCGACCTTGATGGTGTTTCGTGGCACCTGTCACTTCGACGTGTCTCTTTTCAGGGGAAAATTCGGTGCAGCCACGCGAGCCGCTCGTTTTTTCCGCCGATAGTCCGCCCGCGCGTCCACTTTTTATCCTTGCAAATCCGTTTTGCACCACGTCCACGATGATCGATGAACAACGTCGTTTATTAGCCGCTCCATGGATTCAGCTCATACACTCTTTCTCGATCGGTTCGCTCCAGTGTAACACTGTTGTCCGTGTTCCATCACAACGATCCCAGCGATTTCGCTTGCACAGTTTATGCAATGGAATCTTTTTCGAACGAATTCCGCGGTGATAACTAGGTCAAGTGAATCTCATTCAAATTGTACGATCCCTAACGGATTGATATTAAAATTAGGAGAAAAGGAATATAAAAATTGTACGAAATAAAGAAAGATCTGTCCACTGAATTTTCCAATGCAGTTTAGGGCAAGTTCATCTAATTCCAATCTCATCCAAATTGTTCGAAACCTCACGGATTGATATTAAAATTAGGAGAAAAGGAATATAAAAATTGTACGAAATACAAAAGGATCTGTCCACTGAATTTTCCAATGCAGTTTAGGGCAAGTTCATCAATTCCAATCTTATCCAAATTGTTCGAAACCTCACGGATTGATATTAAAATTAGGAGAAAAGAACCGACGATCGAAATATAGAAATTATAGGTAAGAAATAAAGAAAGATCTGTCCACTGAATTTTCCAATGCAGTTTAGCGCAAGTTCATCTAATTCGAGTTATTCCAGGTTCTTTCTTAGTGGATCAAAATAGGAATTGAGAGAAGACAATTGCTAATATATGCCACGATTATTTATTAACATGAAAAATGTGGATGACTGAAGTATAGAAATTGCAGAGAAGACATGGAGAAAGAGAGAGCGTTTCTGGTGTTTTCTAAAATATTTTTTGGCCGAATTACGCAGTGAAGTCTGAGGTAAATTAATTTAATTTTACTCCTGAATGGATCAATATCAGGAGTTAAAAAAGAAATAATTGCATGTACGTATCGTGATTGTCCCCATTTACATAATGCCCACGGTATATATAATCGTTCAGAACACGAATAAAGTGCACATATAGTTAACATTGAACGAGTAAGAGTGAGACTAAAATATCACGTAACGAAAAGTTGGTGAATCTTTCGTTAAAAATGTATGCAACAAATATACGAAGATATCCTACTGCCAACGAAGACTACACGTTGAAATTCTTTTCACAAATTTAGGTATTGAACGTTTGGTAATTAAAATACAAATATATTAATGTGAAGAAAGAAACTGAGAATTTTTGGAGTCGAGAGATTTCCAGGGACGAGCTACTGGTCCACGTAATGAAGAAGATACGAAGAAGACAACGAAGAATTATCTTCAATCGTAAAAATAACATTCAGAAATAATATCAGCCAATTAATTTCTATAAGACGACTATGTAAGAGAATGGTAAGAAAGGAATATCTTGAAAATTAGTAGGTTTAAGAAAACTTGTAAAATACAAGGAAATATTCAATTACGTTAAATGTTACAGCGTTATGGTCATAGGAGGGCTATGCATAGTCGATTCATTTTCACTTTGGAATCGTTGCTCGCGTTACGATAACACGAGAGGTCCATTTACAATTTCCAGTAATCTCAAATCAGCATTTATTGCGGTTTATTGTACGCGTCTCGACGGTTATCGCGTCGCGGGCGCTGGAAAAAAGCGTGGCAGGCTATTTGAAGATAAAAAAGAGGCAAGTTTAAAATTTTCCTCGGCTTCCTCATTCATGGAAATCGTCCGCGCTATAAAACCATTTTCTTTTAATTAGATATGTGTACGGAAATATTATAATAAATAGACTCATCTAATCTCAGCCTAAATCTTCCAATGAAAATTGTACGGCTAATTAAATATCACGAGGATCCAACTGTATTAAACTAAGTTAAACAAAGGTTGAATACGTGTGTGTTTAATTTTAACGAATGTTCGCTTTACGATAGTTATTTTACATCGTAATCAGACAAAACGTCCGCGTCTTATGTTCCATTCGAGATTCAACGTAATCGTCTTTATGTTTGACGTATTTAACGAAAGCTACACAAGCCTCTTCTGCCATGGTAATTTTATCACAGCTGCGTAACTTTCGTCCTTAAAAATTTTACTAGAAACGATAGTCGACGAGTATTTTTCACTTTCGCAACGCTATGTGGAAAATGAGATTTCATTTCTTTTCCTGCGACTACAGTCGCGTCTATAAGTCAAAGGATACTTTGCCAGGTTAAACGTACAGTATATGAATAAAGGCTTCTTTCTTGCCTTTAAATCATCCATTTTTTCACGTATATTTCTTCGTCTTTTTCCTACAAGTTGCACATTTTAGTCGTCGGTACGTATTTTCAGGTTCGACGTCGAAGCAACTTACGGGTTTGCGTTTGTCGCTCGAAATTTCTATATTCGTAACGCGCTTTAAATTAGCCGCAAGAAACGCGTTTTTAAATACAATATCGTCGACAAAATTTATTATCCCGCATCATGGTTGAATTTCCTCTATTTTCTTCGCACGGCAAATTGAAAATCATCACATGTCCGGTTACATCCGTACAATTCTAATTTTGAAGTAGCCAAGCCTCTACGAATGCAAGTTTACCCGCGTGGGTCTATCAGCTACGCTGCCTGTGAAGGCAGCAAAATGTTCAAAACCTGAGAAATTTATCATTCGAAATTCGCTCTTTTCTCTTAATCGTAACGTGTGTCCGAACTAACACGACTCGTGTACATCCGCGCAAAGTAAACGTTGTTCGTCGATCGAACGCAGCTTGCCATGGTCCGCGTCGTCCTTAATTTTCGCAAGGCCAATTGAAAATCATCGCGATGATAGTGGCGATGTTGGCAATTATTTGCCACACGTTCAGTTACTTCTGCAGTTTAGCTTTAAAGTAGCAAGCCTCTACGAATTCGAGTTTACCCACGCGGGTCTATCGTCTCTGCAACTCGAGATGCACCAGGAAGCTACGCTGCCTGTGAAGGCAGCAAAATGTTCAACATCTGAGAAATTTATCTCAGATGTCTGGAATAACACAGGACGACGCAAGACTCGTGCACATCCGCGCAAGCAACCCGTTGTTCGTCGATCGAACGCAAATTGCCATGATCCGCGTCGTCCTTAACTTTCGCACTTGATACCTCGAGCATAGCGAGTTCTAAAAGGATGTTTAAAATAGTAACACTTTGGGACAAGGCGAACGTAGCTTTTGTAGCCTCTGTACGAAGCTTCTGTGCGTTGAATTTTTTCTCTCTTAAACCTCTTTCACTCGCCAATTGAAAATCATCGCGATGGCAGTCGCGATGTTGGCAATTATTTGCCACACGTTGAGTAACTTCTGCAGTTTAGCTTTAAAGTAGCAAGCCTCTACGAATTCGAGTTTACCCACGCGGGTCTATCGTCTCTGCAGCTCGAGATGCACCAGGAAGCTACGCTGCCTGTGAAGGCAGCAAAATGTTCAACATCTGAGAAATTTATCTCAGATGTCTGGAATAACACAGGACGACGCAAGACTCGTGCACATCCGCGCAAGCAACCCGTTGTTCGTCGATCGAACGCAACTTGCCATGATCCGCGTCGTCCTTAGCTTTCGCACGTGATACCTCGAGCGTAACGAGTTCTAAAAGGAAGTTTAAAATACCAACAATTTGGGACAAGGCGAACGTAGCTTTCGTAGCCTCTGTACGAAGCTTCTGCGCGTTGAATTTTTCCCTCTTAAACCTCTTTCACTCGCCAATTGACAATCATCGCGATGGCAGTCGCGATGTTGGCAATTATTTGCCACACGTTCAGTTACTTCTGCAGTTTAGCTTTAAAGTAGCAATCCTCTACGAATCCGAGTTTACCAACGCGGGTCTATCGTCTCTGCAACTCGAGATGCACCAGGAAGCTACGCTGCCTGTGAAGGCAGCAAAATGTTCAAAATCTGAGTAATTAATCCTTCGATATTCGCTACTTTATGTTAATCGTAGCGGATGTGGGAAATAACACAGAACGACGCAAGACTCATGCACATCCGCGCAAGCTACCCGTTGTTCGTCGATCGAACGCAGCTTGCCATGATCCGCGTCGTCCTTAACTTTCGCACTTGATACCTCGAGCATAGCGAGTTCTAAAAGGATGTTTAAAATAGTAACACTTTTGGACAAGGCGAACGTAGCTTTTGTAGCCTCTGTACGAAGCTTCTGTGCGTTGAATTTTTCCCTCTTAAACCTCTTTCACTCGCCAATTGAAAATCATCGCGATGGCAGTCGCGATGTTGGCAATTATTTGCCACACGTTCAGTTACTTCTGCAGTTTAGCTTTAAAGTAGCAAGCCTCTACGAATTCGAGTTTACCCACGTGGGTCTATCGTCTCTGCAACTCGAGATGCACCAGGAAGCTACGCTACCTGTGAAGGCAGCAAAATGTTCAACATCTGAGAAATTTATCTCAGATGTCTGGAATAACACAGGACGACGCAAGATCGTGCACATCCGCGCAGGCTACCCGTTGTTCGTCGATCGAACGCAACTTGCCATGATCCGCGTCGTCCTTAACTTTCGCACTTGATACCTCGAGCATAGCGAGTTCTAAAAGGAAGTTTAAAATACTAACACTTTGGGACAAGGCGAACGTAGCTTTTGTAGCCTCTGTACGAAGCTTCTGGACGTGGAATTTTTCCCTTTTAGACCTCGTTCATTCGGAAATTTCGGTAAGTCGAAGCTCCGGAAGTCGAAGATTTTAGATCTCCTCCCTTGGGAGTTCGAGCTACCAAGTTTCGGCTGTGCGGAGGTGCCGGGCTGAGACCGAGCAGAGATATAAACCGATGCAACGTGAAACAGACGAAAATCTCGATTTGTCTGTCTCGTTGAGTCGCATCGGTTTCACAGTAGGCGCCTGTGAACCGATTCAGACAGGATGGCTAAAAGAAATCGGCAGATAGAAATGTTAATACACGAGGACCAAAGTGATCATCCTCTCTATCTCTGCTCGCTATCTACGACACGTAGAACCGCGTTACACCTGGCGTATACTTGCACGATATTGCGGCTTTATTGTACGTGCACATGGACAGACTGTGTGTGCATGTGCTCGATGGTCTCAGGTTTATTGCGACGAGCGTTATCGCGACCAGACGGAACGAACGTCTCGCAGCAAGTGGGCAGTAACGTTTGACGAGCGGTCTAACCCTTTAATTGAGTGCAGTTTTACGATTTCAGACGTCGTTTCGGACAAAGGAGCGAAGAATTCTGGAACGTTATGCGGCGCGCCGGAATAATTCCGCCGCAGCTACCAGCGAATAATTTCAATGCACGCCGAACTCGCCTCGTTTTCGTTCATCGATCCACCTCGTAATGGACGCTGTCCTACGCTGTTTCTTGTTAATTTATCAGACCAGCTAATGCTCTACCACCGTCCATCCACTTAGCGATTATAACATCGTGCTACGTTCTTCTCTCGGGTTTTCCAATCTTACGTGCGATTTACAATTATAGAGATACTCTACAATTTGATCGGCATCTCCGATTTCTTCAACATTTTGCACACGATATTTAGACTTCTTATCAGAAGTACAGGAAGACGACGATGATTTGCACATTCGATATAACACGTGGCATATGTACTGATATCAATAAGAAGAGTGTCGTGAATCAAATTAATAACAGAACGTTAAATCTCTCTTATGATAGTGGACAATAGGCGGAAACGATATTAGGAAAGCATAAGAGCATGAGCAAGTTTGTTGGATTAGTTTGTCGTAAGAAGTGGAAGATTATCGATCGAAATCGTAAAAGAAAAAGATGCTTTCGTTGTTAAACCATTGAGTATTTAATATTCTACTTAGTTAATAATTAACAGCGTATATATTACGTAATGCTAAACGTGCCAGATTTTTAATTTAATTTAATCTTAATTAAATTAAACATTCAACTCAATCGAATTGAATTTAATTTCTAAATTTGAAGTTTTCCTCGAGAATTTACTCTTCTCAGGTATCTGTATCGCTCTTCCGAGGAAAACGAAACAGCTGCCAAGCATATATGTTTCTTGGAAAATGTGACAAAAGCTGGCAAAATTGTACAGCAAAATTGTGAACCTAATTAATATGAGCCCAATTAATATTTATTCGACTGGAAAAACTTACCATTTTCCGCCTTCGAATTTTCATAGAATCGTCAGCCATATTAATATTTTGGGAATAAATAATCTCGCTGTAACCATTTTCGCTAATACTCGTGTCTGTAGGTACACGAGCGTCGGAAATTTGGGAAAGATAGCGGAGGGAAAAAGGAAACAAAGGAAGACAGGGAAAAATCCTTGATTCGCACATACACGCACACGCTCGTGCTCGTCTCATTCGGTTCTTCTCTTTCTTCTTTCTTTGCTATCATCTGTGCCCCGAACCTCGTTCCTGTGTTTCCTCCTCTTTTTTCTCTCTACCATCGGCTTCGTTCCTTCGATTCTCTTCTGCGCCCTGCCGAATGAAGGGTGCTTCGTCACTGTCGAGTGTGTATCGCGTCTCTCTTTCAAGCACGTGTACCTCGTCCTCTTTTCCCGCGTACGTCGCTCCATCTCGCTCTTTGCTATCTTCTCTCTTCCTCTTTACTTTCCTCTCTCTTGTATACACGCAAGTTTCCATATGGTCGTCTTTGTTTCGCTCTTTATCACTGTCTTTCTGTATCTGTCCCTGTCTTAAACACACAAGCTGGCAATATGGTCGTCTCTATTTTTCTGCTCGCTTTTCTCTCTGTTTTATACGCGCGAGCTTGCAATACGCTCGTCTCTGCTTTCCCCTCTGTTTCACGGATACACACAAACGCAGGTACACACACACGTCCAATATAGCCGTGTCTATTTTTCCCTATTTTACTTTTCTCTGTTTTATACGCGCAAATTTCCATATGGCCGTCCTTGTCGCGCTCGCTTGCGAAACTGCTCTCTTCCTTTCTCCCGCTACACGTTCCTCCTTCTTTCCTTCCGTTCTTCCATCCTCCCCGGTGCTCACCCTTTCTCTCTCTCTATCTCTGTCTTTGTCGAGTCCACGCACACAGACACGTCCCGTTTTACTTCATTAGGGGATATGAGTTTTTCCACCCTCGTCGCACGAGGACGAGGGTGTCTCCCTCGCACCAACCCCTAGTCACGGGGCGAATCTCAAGATGAAGCGCGTGGCCGGCTTCGTCTTCGTCGGCGAAGGACGCACATCGCCTGATGGACGTCCAAGTACAACTATGTATCTCTCTTTCTTTTTTTCAAAATATTTTTTTACGTGCTCCACGAGGATTCCTTATTATCGTTAGATCGCTGAGTTTCCGTGTTGGAAAGTGTGTATTTGATTAATGACATCTTCCTTCCCTTTCTTTCTTTCTTTTTTATTATTTTTTCACAGGGACGTCGAAGATTCTTTTTTGAAAATCTTCCCTTACGTGCTCCATGAGGATTCCTTATTATCGTTAGATCGCTGATTTTCTGTCTTGGAAAGTGTTTTTGGTTATTGACACTCTCTTCCTCCTCTTTCTTTCTTCTTTAATATTTCCTTTTTAATATTTTTTCATAGGAACGTCGAAGATTCTTTTTTTGAAAATCTTCCCTTAGGTGCTCCATGAGGATTCCTTATTATCGTTAGATCGCTGATTTTCTGTGTTGGAAAGTGTGTTTGATTAATGACATCTTCCTTCCCTTTCTTTTTTTCTTTTTTAATATTTTTTCACAGGAACGTCGAAGATTCTTTTTTTGAAAATCTTCCCTTACGTGCTTCATGAGCATTCCTTATTATCGTTAGATCGCTGAGTTTCCGTGTTGGAAAGTGTATTTGATTATTGACCCTCTCTTCCTTCCCTTTCTTTCTTTCTTTCCTTTTTAATATTTTTTCACACGGACGACAAACAATCTTCTGTATTATTCAGGTGATTTCTTTGTGTGTCGGCCGGTGGAACTATGGTTTTTTGATTGATTATTGAATCTTCCTTCCCCTGTTCCACTCTTTTTTTGAAAACCCTTCTTTATTTGATCGACGAGGATTCTCTTTTATTAGTTAGCTGATTTTTTTGTGCGTTTAGACGGAGAGGAAAGTACGTTTGGTTATTGGACTTTTCTTTTCTTTCTTCGCCTTCTCGGAAATCTTTCTTTATATGGCCGACGAGGATTCTCTTTCGGTCAGATAGTTGATATTTTGCGTTTGGCTGGGGGAACGCGTGTTTGATTAATTATTGGATTTTTCTTCCTTTCTTTCTTCTTTTAAATCTTCCTTTATACGCGTTTCGTTATTGCAGCTTTCTTTTCTTCCATTCTCTTCTTTTTTAAACCTTTTTTCCATACGGTCGATTCCTTTTTATTAGATGATTTTTCGTGTTTGATTAATTATTGGATTTTTCTTCGCTTCTTCGTTGTCTTATGTGGAAAATCTTTTTTCATACAGTCGACGAGGATTCTTTTTTTATTGGATAGTTGATATTTTGTGTTCCAGCTGAGAAGAGCGCGCTTGGTTATCGAAGCTTTCTTCCTCCTTCCCTTTTTTCCGAAAATCTTTCTTTATGGGGTCGATGAGAATTCTTTTTTACGAGATGGTTGATATTTTCTGTTTGTGGGCGGGGGAAAGTGTGTTTAGTTATCGAAGCTCTCTTTCCTCCTGTTTTTTTTTATTGCGGAAATCTCCTTTTATACGGTCGACGAGGATTCTTTCCTCTTGGATGACATTTTGTATTCGAAAGGATTTTACTTCCCTCCCTTCCATCTTTAAGAATTTTCTTTCATACGATTAATCGGAATCTTCCCAATTAACTTCTTGCAGAGGAAAATATTTGGTTATTGCACGATAACTGATAATACATTGGATAACGAAAAATGAATTGGAAAAATCGAACTCATCCGATGAAAACTGCGAACGAACTTGTATCATCTTTGCTTTGAAATTAATCTCGTGAGTCTGTTGCAATTCTTCAGGAAGATTGTTGAAAACGTGCTGTCGCGGTTTATAGAACAACTTCTATCACACGCGCGTTATTTCAAAGGAAACACATTTCGACTTTAGGAAATACGACAACGAAGAAATAAAAATAGAAAGCCAAAGCCCAAACTAAAAATACATTTATGTTCCTAATAACCTTTAACCAACAATCCCAACAATAAATTAACCACCTGTGACATCGTGCGAATTTTTAACAACGTCACCGGCGCTCAAATTTATTCCATTAATTGGAAAACAATGTTCGAATCGATTAAGCGGAAGATAGCAAAGTAGAAATAACTATATCTTTAGAATCATATTTCTGGAAGGGGTGATAGTTTATGGACGCGTGTAATTGCGTAAAATGCGAATGGCAAACGGCGAGAATTAATGCGGTTAAAACGCGCGCCACTGATATATAAGCTTTTTAAATCTTACCGGTTCGCAATATTTAAACGCGCGATATTTAAAAGCGACGCGGCTCGTGCATCACCGCAATCCTGGAGGATACGAGCGCGCTTAACACGCCCGGTTGATAATGGTAATCGGTGCCGTGTACACCCAACGAAAACGAAAATTTCAATAAACAAGCTCGTTCTTTATCAAACGCGAAATAACAAGCGAGCGAATCTCGCGACGCACTTAAAATTCTAGCTACCACCTGCGCGATTATTATCCGTCGTTTAGGTTCTAATCAACGTGGTCAGGATTGATCCTTTCGATGAGAGAAAGTCGGACGATATTCGAAACGAACTTTACTCCAAAGAGGAAAGTTCTTCGATGATGCTCGTTGGACGAGACAGTTTCTTGCAGAGTCTTGCAGCTGTTTGTTCTGAGCTGCTTTCCGCCTTCTTATCACTGGCATTGTCAAAATTATTTCTGCAATTGTTATCGCTTTTATCATAAATCGCTGTCGCTGAAAATCAATAATCTAAGAACGTGACTTTAACATTGCTATTCTTTCTATTTATCAGAATGATAGTCGTGGAAAAATCCTATCAGCGTCACAGCGAAGATTAAAAACTCCTTGCATCGAAATCATCCAACCCTCCGTCCGCAACCTAATTTCTAATCACGTCGTTTGCATACTCAGTCGTTTAAGTCCGCGCACTTCTTTTCCTTGGGTTCCTGTGTTTTAAAAAGTCCCAGCCAATGTCCCAATACTCTTCCTAGTTTCTAGAATATCATGCGATGATCTTGATAGCTGCGCGTTACCTTAATCTGTCCGAGCGAAGGGACATTTAAGTAAAAGTATGAACCAAGTGAAAAACCAGTAAAATCACTGGCCGAAAACCTCTCGCTACGCGTATGGAGCGCTGATGACAAGATACAGGCACTTCGTAAGAACGAAAAGAGGGTGGAAAAGGGAGCAGTATCGGGGGAAAAAATGGCACCAGTCGTCCCGAGTTTTCCGGTTGCGTTGCAGTTTCATCTTGGTATATATGGAATATTTCTCGGTTTTTTGGGGGCCACGTTGCACGGGCTTGAAGGGCCACGGTCAAGGGGTGGCCGAAGAGGGTGGATTACCGCGGAGCAGCGCACGGTGTTTGCAGCTGTGCAATTTGACCGAATGGAGACGAGTTAGGTGATTTTTTCGCCCGGCCACTGGATATCCTGACTGTTGGTTGGCGCAAGTAACGTTTGAACACCTTTTTCTCTTCTGTTTTAATTGCTCCCGCGGAATCTCTCTGGTGAAATAGACGCGATTGTTTCCGTGGCCCCGTTTCGCACCGATTTCAAACCTGTTTTGATTTCTCTGCGTGTCTTGTTCATTAGTTTTACCTTAGTTGCGTATCATTTTCACGCGGAATTTTCGCTTTGAATCTTTGATATCCCGTGCATGGATTCTCAGCGGCATTTTTCTACACGTCAGACGCATCATTTGGAAACAGTTGGTAAATAAACAAGCACGGACTAATTTATTCGGGCCAGTGGATTCTGCAGGTAGCTCGTCAAACTTTCAGCAGGAAGCAGCGTCCACTACACTCGAGTCAGGTGTTTCATTTTTACTTCCCTTTAGTTCGATAGTCCACGGACACACGTGTAGCAACGTGTTCTGTTGTTTCGCCTTATCGATTATGCGAATACAAAAATATCCACTGAAAATTTTACAACTGGGGACAGAAATGCCACGGATAATTTAGATTTACACAGGAAAAACTTCATTTTCTCGTTCTCAGGATAAATCAAAGACCACAGTAAGCTCAAGACTACAAGATCTGTCCAATTTCGATAGTCGACTATCTGAGCCGAACAGGAATTTTTAAAGCTGTGGCCAATTTTCACTTTTCGCATACGACGATATAAAAGAAATGAATTTATTCATTGGTAGAATAAGTCAAAGTGAAATCTGATTAATCATCGAAGATACGCAGGTGCCGACAAAAGTTTAAGGCCTGATGATAATAGCCGTGACTTTTTATCAAGACAAACTCGAGCGAAGAGAAAAATCAATGACACCAAGTACAATGGGCAAAGCTCGGGAAACCGCTATCCCGAAAGCGCTATCGGTGAATGAATTATCCTGTACAATATATTCTAACTGTAAAATCGTACGTGCAACCACGGTCATGCACGTTCTCATGCATTCACCTGTGTGCGTTCATGTATTTAGAATGCAGAGCCATTTTACTCTCAAATTTATGAATACATCTATTGTGTTAAATGTACGCTTTTTATACACGTGTATCCGCGATAGAATGCGCGCTTGGACTTATTGAAAGCACACGCCAATGGCGGCTGCATATCGCCAATTATCACGCGAGAGGCCTAATTCGCCATACGAACGAAAGCGGCCGATTTTTCCTTCGAGGAATTTAGAGAAATAAATTAAAGCAGTGGGAAATATTTTGTTCGAACCCTGTGAGCTTTTGGTGCAGCTTTTTTCAGCGAAACGCATATGCACGTTGTATTATAAGTCTATGCAATTATATTGTATAGTGATTAGAAATTTAATTATATTACAGATAATATATTTCGTTATATTACAGACATTATTACCTACTATATATTATTTATATAGAGTATATAATATTGTCAGCTTTGTATTTTGTTATATACAAGCTATGGTCTTTTCAAAATTTGCAGTTACCTTAAATTTGTAGGTGATTTTTTACGACTCATTCGAAGATATTTATGCAAAATCTACTTGCGGGAGTTCATTGGTGAAAAAATCCGGGGAAAGAGCATTGAAAGAAAACGCAGGTTATTTGATAGAATTTTTTAGTGAATACTATTTTTCAAGAAAAATTGAAAATTTCTTCTAATGACGTTCTAGAAGAACAACAAGTCGAATTTACGAGCAATATTTTCACAGTGTTGCGAATCTTTTTATCTAAATGAATCTTGACTGGAATTTATTTATTCTATAAAATTCAATTACGGGGAAATTTTTATTTTAATGATTCGAAGCAGTTGGAGGAAAATCTACTCGTAGGTGGTGATTGTTGAGAAGAATAAAGAGTTGCCCGGGAAAGAATCATTGAAAGAAACAATGCAACAAATATGCATTATTTAATAGAATTTTTAAACAATTTTTTAAACAATTCTACACAATTATTTGCTAAGAAAAGCGAAAGACAGTAGGCGTTACTTATTGTTATGTTTCTCCTCTGGTCCCATTGTAATGGAATCATTTGGAATAATAAAATCAATGGAAACTGGAAGCCATACTAAGAATACAGAGACGATGATTAAGCGTAACAAATACGAACAAAATAATAAAAGTTCTTACCGATTAATCGTTCCCTAATTATGGCTAAATCGCGGATTCTCTCGCGTGTGTAGAAAATTTCATGGTTCAAAATTGCACAGCAAACAACAGTATCGAGAAACAAATAAAACATATGAAACATAAGGATTTTTTAAATAAATTTTAAATTTTAATTACATCGCCAACGACACGAATTTCTATAAAAATCCGCGGTCCAATCGAAGAGAACACCGTAAGAGATAAATTTCTCAAGAAAAAGAAAACCTACACATCGACGTAGTTCGAATTTATGAAAAACCAACAAGCAAAGTTTCGTCGCAAAGACTGTGTTTTACTTGTAAAGAAAGCTGCGTTAGTTTGTTCCATCTGTTTCGACAAATGGCATAATCGAAAGCCAAGAGGCAATTCATTCTATCGACGTTCATCGTCATTTTTGCTACGATGTTGTCTTATTTGTACGTAGAATATTTTCCAAAGATCAACGTTTCTCAATCCTGGCACTTACAGTGGTGTCTTCTTAAATCCTACGCTACGCTATTTTTCAACGAAAGATCAGAATGTTTCAATTTTCCCAGCTGCCAGGCTGCTCCTCGATTGTCACGTTTATCACGAGACCGACGAGTGTGAAAATACTCGCGAACGAGCTTAAATATCATCGGAGCGATCAAGGGATGATCACCGTGTCCGTGTAACGCGAGGAATCGTGGAAAAGCGTTCGACGACGACGTAAAGTTAAGGAACGGCTGTACATTACCGCAATGTCGCATTGTGTACACACGTTTGCTCCACCAAATCGCATGTACGTGGATCCGATTACGTAAATGTACATATCTACGGGTATATACGTGCCTATCAATCTACAGATGTGCATCTACATACACACATTATTCTCTGAATCGCGTGTGGCTATATGTACACGTGTGCGTGTGTGCTCGCGGATCCATTTTGGTGCGTTGCATGTAAATGCAATTACACGTTCGCCGATACGTGTGTGTACGTTTAATTTATATGCGTTGTTATACTATACATACCACGATATACGGTAATCAGAATTAGAAGAATTAGCGTGGCTGTTACGTTTAATTGCCAAGGGAACTTACGAGGTAAATTTTTATTCGGCGAAAGTCTTGTTTCTTTGGTTTATCAAATTTTTAGGATTTTCGTCTGCCGAGGGATGCTGAGCTGTGAAGATACGTAGATTTTTCATTTTTCTTTAGCTCAAGAGCAATTGTGTGGTACCTTAGGTACCCCCAATGTGTCCATTTTGCATTTGTATTTTATTTATGATACGTTTGTGCATTTGTAAATTGTAAATCTTTTTTATAATTTTTAGGATTTTTAGGATTTTCGTTTGCTGAGGGATGCTGAGCTGTGAAGATACGTAGATTTTTCATTTTTCTTTAGCTCAAGAGCAATTGTGTGGTACCTTATGTACCCAATGTGTCCATTTTGGATTTGTATTTTATTTATGATACGTTTGTGCATTTGTAAACTGTAAATTATTATAATTTTTAGGATTTTTGTTTTCCGATTAATGCTGAGCTGTGAAGATACGTAGATTTTTCATTTTTCTTTAGCTCAAGAGCAATTGTGTGGTACCTTATGTACCCAATGTGTCTATTTTGCATTTGTATTTTATTTATGATACGTCTGTGCTTTTAGTAAACTGTAAATAGATATCGTCAGAAAATAAATATTGCCGAGTGAATTCTCATGTAAAATTCTTTGACGAATATTTAATCTTCAAGATGAATGGGAAAGAAAATGCACGTGTATATTATTTTTCTGAGGAAGAAATTTACATGTCTTTCTGTGGCATTAGTACATTCGTCTTGGAAAAGGTGTCACCTGTTTTCTTACCTACATTTTTCTTACTATAATATTTCGTAATTACACCATCGATATAGCTGCTCTTATTTTTGCAAAATTAAATATTTTGCTGAGTAATAATCAAATATCGTATTATATAATTATATAAATTATATAAAAAAAACACCTTCATTATTTTAATATTTCAAATTATTCGTCGCAATTCTTTCTAACTTGGAGCACGCGTATCTTTACGATTTTTAAAACGACTTTTACGACACTCATCGAAATGTACACATCAAGGAAACTGGGAATAAAAACGAGTGAACTTATTATAAGAGACAGACAGAAATTTGAAAAACGTGCGCATTCGTAAAAAGAATTGTGGGAGTTGCTGAAAAAAATGGACACGTAAGCTGGCTAATAAGACGTTCTTTCGAAGAGACTGTACTTTCCAGCCAAATATCATAGTTGAATCGTGACAAAGCTTTTTAATTATTCATTCGTTCGTGATTAAGATTAAAACAAGCTGAAAGTAAAAAAAATACAGAACCAAGAATTACAGAAAGTTCGGCATAGTTGCATCATTTGTACAGATATCGTTGCGAGATCAATCGTGGTTTTCACGAAACGCACGATTTTTCAGGTAGCAAAAGCGGATAATCACATGGTGTTCCAGTGAAAGCTCTTTTCACGCGGAAACACAAACCGTTGCTTTAAAGCACAAAGAAGCATCGAACGGCTGCGTTTCACTGAAGGCCGGTGCACCAGCGCGCAATTCTATTCCCATTACGTGCAACTGCAATCGCATAATGGAATCGCGACGAGCACGAGTTCCGAAAATTCGAATTTTCGAAAATGCGTCAATAGAACGCAGAGGTAGAGGTCCTCCGTGCGCAACTCGTTGCTTTACAAAATAAAACTATTTTCTATCAGCCTGTAGCAAACGCGAAATACAGCAGGCAATTAGGTAATTACAGCGTTCGAATTTGATACAGTGGAATTCTACTTATTTAACTATACTGACGGGCGAAACAGAGAATTTGCATTAAAACTTATCCTCCTAATTCAATTCTAATTTAACATCTAATAAACCAGAATCTCAAATAAAAATATTTATTCTTTTTACTGTGACTTTTCGTTCGAATAATTTCCATCTCATATTCGTTTCTCCCTTTTCCCATCACTGAACAGATTATTAACAACATTTTACGAGAACAGAGAACAGTTCGTCTATTTTCCCTACTATCTACGAATTCATTTGTCAAATAATTTGGACCTCGCATTTGTGGTTGTGTGGATTTTTACAAATGCAAAATTAGAATTTATCAATGCGAAAAAATACACACGCGATTAACACATTTTGCAAAGGAAAAAAAGATAACAATTTCAGCGTTCAACATTTTGCTTGTTACGATGCAACGACAGACAGATTGGGCTAAGTTACGCAGAAACTTAGCAACTCTCAATGATCTGAGATTGAGGAAATTTAGTTTGAAGATTTCCCCCTCAGACCTTTTGCTCGTCGATCGTAAAATTGTTAAAACAGTTTGCTACATAAATTCCAAGATACCTGGTGCAACGTTAATTCCACGTGCTCCTAACAGCCGGGGGAAATCTCCTAGAAATTTCAATAAAATCAACGTGCAATTCTTCGATAGAGAAACGAGAGCCTGCAACCTGTACGACTGGTCCACTAGGTCGATTCGCCAAACGATATAAATGTTATATCAGATCGACCATCAGCAATTTAACGAATCGTGCAACAACAACAACAGCCAAGTATACAACGAAGTAATAAGTTGCAATAAGAGCAAGTTCCCGGATAAACCCGTGCGAGTTCTTCTAACTTGTGTCGAGGTTTCGCCGATGGCCGAGCAATCTGTGAAACGCGCAACTAACTGCAACGTAGAATTATTCATGGTAAACCGTGGGACATGGTAAAACTTGAAGTTGTCGTGAGCGTAATCTGCGAGGGGGACGACGGGTTGATCAGCCTTCAGACGGCAGAGGGTAGAACGATATTATTGTTTGTTAACAAGGCGATTTGGTTAGTATATTTAACAATGATCGATGTAACAATAAAGCGTGACGGACTATCCGCTGATATACAATGTCCACGCGCTCGTTCGGCTTAGCGGCTTTTAACACTCGACCATCCTAACGTGTATTCTTCGAATCTTAGTAAAGGACTACTTTTGTCCTTAGGTCGTTTCTCGGTCCTCTCGGAGAGACGACCCTCCACTACGCTCGGATCACGCCACCGTTCGCGCCTATGATCACGCATATCGTATTCTCTTAAAATTAAACAAACCGCGGTCGACGTACCTGGAAATCGCTGCTTGCCTGTAACTTTGTAGGGCCGCGAGCGACGGCCAGAGACGCGACCCATACTAAAACCTCGCAGCGTAACCAAGCGCACACCTCTCTCTTTTCCGATACTACATTATTATTCGACGATACTTTTTGTCTGCCGATAAAAGACTAACGTTGTTGCCGAGGATTATTTCAAGCTGCTCGTTCGCGATAGTTCTGACAAATGGTCTACAAGGACGCGGATCTGCCGATCTTTTGAGCGCAGGACAAAGTGTAAAAAGGAGGAAGAAAGGTTGGACACGGGCTCTCCAAACGCAAGAATCTCCAAGATATTACCAAGCCTGTCCTGTTCCGTGAAAAGTAACGGCAACAGATTCGCGCGTTTCTTTGCTAACAGAAGCTAAACGCGCGTTGCCACGGACACGTGAATTTTCCTCGATAAGGGCCACGTCATTTTTACAGATTTTGCATTGACGTGGTGCGAACGAGTTCACGAAGCTTCTCTCTGTGTTAGAAAAAATGAGGAAATAAAACGCATTTGGATGTGTAGGGAATCTCTGTCGCGTACGATTCTGTTGATTATTAAGCATCAAATGTATCTAATATCAATAGAAGTATAATAATCGTCGTCGAAAAGTATTCTATTCTTTGACACAGTTTCTAGAAAAATATCAAACAAACCGTATAATTGTTAAGGCAGCGTGAACAGCTTTTGGAAGATGCCTTGAGGTCGTATGGGTCCACACGGTAGCCCAGAATTTCTATTTCACTTTTGGTGCAGGTCTTGTGATGCAAATGTAAAGTAAAACGTTCTTACTGTTATTATTGAGAAAATACTAAGAAACACTTAACGCGAAAAATGAAGAAAAAAGAAAACGAATATTAATATTCGTCATTTGATAATTTCTATGTAATTACATATACACATTTCTATGCGTCTGTGTACATCTCTTTGCTCGTTGTGACACGAAGACAAGTTCCGAAAACTTTTTCGCACCACTGTACATAGCTTGGTAAAAGTGATGGTAGAATTCGAAAGGTGAGTGAAAGTATCTGATTTGGAATGTTCCATATTTCTAAATGATTTTCAGCATCGATTGTTCGATATTCTAACAAAGTAAGAATTTATGGAATAATCTTGAAAAATCCCTGAAAAGGCAATTGGTAATTTCTGTTTATCAGCAAAAATTCTTTTGCAGTTATTAAATTTAATTTGATTTAATATTGTTCTTATTAAATTATTCTCTTCAGAGACGAATGATTTTAGTCACTGGATGGTGGACTTTAATTTAGAGAAATTTAGAGGAATAAATTAAAGCAGTGGGAAATATTTTATTCGAACCCTGTGAGCTTTCGATGCAGCTTTTTTCAGCGAAACGCATATGCACGTTGTATTATAAGTCTATGCAATTATATTGTATAGTGATTATAAATTTAATTATATCACAGATAATATATTTCGTTATATTACAGACATTATTACCTACTATATATTATTTATATAGAGTATATAATATTGTCAGCTTTGTATTTTGTTATATACAAGCCTATGGTCTTTTAAAAATTTGCAACTACTTTAAATTTGTAGGGGATTTTTTAAGACTCATTCGAAGATATTTATGCAAAATGTACTTGCGGGAGTTCATTGGTGAAAAAATCCGGGGAAAGAGCACTGAAAGAAAACGCAGGTTACTTGATAGAATTTTAAAAAAGAAGAGAAAGATCCGAAAATGTGACAATATTATTTTCCAACAAAATATACTCGGAGAAAAATTGCAAATTTCTTGCGAATTCCCTTCTGAATGTTTTTAGTCACTGGATGGTAGGCTTTAAACGAAATAACATCAACTTTCTTCGACCAAGACAGCTTCAACTTTCGAGTCAGACGGAGCAAGAGACAATGAAAACGTCGACGAAGTAGAATAAAAAATGAATAAGAAAGGGAGGGCAAGTAATATTTTGAAAAAAAAGAAGAGATAGAAAGCAAAGGGGAAATAAAATAAAATAAAATAGAGAAGAAAAAATAAATAAAGCAGAGAGGTGAAAATTTCAGAACTTCTGCCCACTTTCGGTCTCGCTGGCTCTCGCCATCGTGTATTCGTTGTACCAAGGGACTTCTCCGATCAATTGCAATCAATTTGAGAGCGGCGAGAGTGTCCCGGCCGGGACACGATTCAACTTCCACGACCAAATTCCATTTTTTTTTTTTATTTTTCATTTTTATCTTTTTCCACAGGCCTAGCGACCACGTGTTTGCTTTTATTTCCATCATATTTAGCCGCCGTGCGATGTTTGATAACACTCGGCGATCGTTCGAGAATACCTTCTCCACGATAAAAAGTTTAAACATCGCGTCACGGGATAATTTCGAAATGTCCGCCACACGAGAGAAAATAAAAATAAAACAAGAAAGACAAGAAACGCACTCGTTTCGTTAGCTTAACAATATGGCTATGCGATATCAATTTCTGTAGAGTGACAATCCGCTTAATTTTATCCTTTTTCTAGCCGCTAATGAATTGCTCGATAATTGAGTTCTTTCGCTTTCACATTTTCATTCGGATTTTCTCGGGTGCTCGTGTCCCTTGTTCATTACTTCTACCGAAAATACAAGATTTTCGTACAATTTTTACTTTTATATAGACAATAGCTTCCAAGTGGCCAGATTTAATTCTATTTCATTCTGACACCACGTTGCTATCCGAGCTGCCTAAATCAATTAGAATAGAATTGGTCGATTAAAAATTACATCAGACGAATTACACGCGGACGACGAGCTCTCGTTGAGGACGTCGCGGATTTCTATCGTTGGCGGTGGCGAGCAGCGTTAAACGGAGTCGGCCGTCATAACGGCCACGATCGGTGAAATTTTCCGAACCGTAGCGCAAACAGGCCGAGTTTGACTTCATTTGGACGGGTGTTCGCGCGCGGAGCAAGGCAGACAGAGAGGATAATAAGGTCGCCGGTGCATGCATCCTGCTGCACTTCCTGCGGGCGACTGCAACCGCGTGACGCGCATGTGCGCTCGAAATTCCCAATTTTCGACTCGGTCGGGGACTCTGCGCCTCTTTTTCCAACGATTCCATTTTCCGAAGCTACGGTTTTCCAAATCGCCGCAAATTGCTGTCCGGTGCAAGCCCCTCGCTACCTGGTAGCCACGAGTTAGCCAAAGTCTCGTTTCACGTGTGTCTGATCGCGTTATGAGCCGGACTTTCATGGCCTCCCGTGGATTCCTGTGAGTTCCAGTTGGCGAAATTCACGCAACAATTACCAAGCATAATTGAAATTGTAGCTTACTAACTATCCTACTTCTTCTGTCCTTTGGATTCCAACTTTCTTTCGTCCGCCACCGCACACGTGTCGTATAATACGATAATTTTCTATACCGTTGTTCTCACGGTTCTCTTCAAAGCATAGATCAACACTGATTTTATCAGGTCCGGGCAGATGAAATTTGAGTTTCGAATTTTTATTTCAAGTCGTACATTCGTCGTCGCTTCTTTCGTTCGTCCGACTTTATGTAAATTCTCGTGTTAGCAACATTCGACAAACTGATTGATCGGATAATACGAGAATCTGCATAAAGTTGTACGAGCGGCAGAAACGACGATGAATGTACAATTTGGAATTCTATTTCGGAACCGGTCATTCCGTCGAGCCAGGTAACGTCAGCGTTAATTAATGTGCGTATTTCTTATTAATTTTCGAATACTTCAGACACCAAAAATATTCGCAGTTCTTCGAGCGAAAGTAATCGACCCAGGATAACACGATTCGAGTGATTTTATCCGACTCTCTTTAATTTTCCATATCTCGAAAACCCCTTAATCGAGAGAAGTTCGTATTTCCGAAGACACCTGGGATATTTGGTAGGTTGGCAGTCAGTTGATGACAAGTGAATGGTAAAAATCAGAGATTCGATCGATTTCGTAGCGTATAATCATCGAAAAGAAGTGGCGTTTTTTGATTTTCCAGCAGTTCCGTTCGGTCGGTTCGTTCGTTTTTAACCGTCTGCACGGCAAATGTGTTAGGTAATTGGATTATCAAGTGGCAGAAGGTAATTAGCCTGGCTTTCAAGAGATATGCTTTCCCCGAGACTTTCGGAAATAAGTTTCCAAAGAAACGGCTCGAGCAATTTTTTATCTCCAATTCAATTTCCCCCTTGAAATTAGTTGATTCGTCTAGACGCACCGTATGCTTCATTGTACGTGTGTATTTACTTTTCTCACGGACTGTACGATACACTCGTCACAATTCGCGTGATAAGATCACTGATTTGTTATTTAAAATGGCACGAGCAATTGTCGACTTTTTAATTGAAAATACTCTTCGCAATAGGGAAATCTTGTAAAGCATTATCGTGTAAAAATCCGTCAGAGATTGAAAAAGACGTGAAAGTTTTGTAGTAGCACGATGATAGGAGCTTTTTCCCTCTCATTTTTCCCCGTATTCCAATTGTCTGTTTTTCCCAGCATTAAGCATCGGAAATTTCGATGGAAGCGGAAAATTAAAAGCAGCGAATTATTTTGTTTTGCTACAGGTATAAAAAATAGTAGCTTTCCATGGCGCATAAATTTAGCAAATAAAAAAGATTTCCCCTTTAATTACAGCTAAAAGACTTTTAGCAATGTAATTTGAAATTAACTGCGAATGTCACAAATCCCAACGTTTTCCCCTGTTAAAAAAAGATCCAAATAAAATATATCGAAAGCCCTTTCAGTTTGCAATTTTTTCCATTCTATCGTCCGTAAATAAGTCGATAAACAAAATTTTATCCAACGAAATAAACAATTTAATTTACGATCGCTGTATATTTAATGGGTCCTTGCACAAGTTAACCAACAAATAGGAAACATATTTCTTCGTTCGACACACTTCAAAAAGTGTAACAATATAATTGGAAATTAACCAAATTCCAAAATCTTTCAGAAAAAGGATACGATAAATAATATCCTGTCAAACGCCGCTCTTAAATCCACGAAGCAGGCGTATAATTTCCCCTTTTCTTTATCTAGCTGTTAAACCATGTTATGGTTTATCACAAACACAGCATCGGTCATTGAATACGATAAATAATAATTACATTTTCAAAAAATATCATCTTAAAACTTGTTCGTTTTCGTTGCCAGTAAATAAAACAATAAACTCACCAAAATAAAGATTCTACGGCAAAAGGGCGGGAGGTGGAGCATCTTCTAGAAAACAAAAATTTATTTTTCAATGTACGATGTCACAGCTTGATATTACATCGAAACAAAATATTTTATTCCGCGTCATTTTCAACTTTTACTTTTAACTTTTGATCGATTTCAAATGGCACGCGAAAGGGGCATTTTTGTTTCGAAAAGAACACAGCAAAATCGCATTCAAAAACACATTTTTCTTTATAATTAATAACATCGAATGTGTTAGTTGTCAGGCTACAACCATACGCCATGGTATCAAGTCTCTCTTTGTATTTACCTGCTTTATTTATTTCTTTTAAAAAATGTATTTTTCCCCTTTCATAAATTACCCCTTTGGTATTCAAAATTACAATACTGCGACGAAATGGAAAAAGAAGAAAAAGGAAATAATTCTTTTATCAACGATAGAATGAAATTCCCAAGCTAAACAAAATTACCCACAACGTCTAACGCTAATTAATAGTAAAAATCGAACGACCTGAAAGTGCGCGCGATTTCACGACATAAATGGTGTTTTTCGAAATAAAAACAACTATCATCGCGATCCTTCCATTGGGATATTTACAACCCACAACACATAACGCATTAAACTATTAAAAAAAGCTCAGTGTGTTCCAAGTGCTGTAAAGCTCGGACAAACTTTCGTTGAAATTGCTAGGGCGGGAAACTCGCAATGCGTTGCTTGAAATCGACATGGTCCCTTTTTTCTGCCGTGGACAAACGCGAACACGAGTGTGGAACGAGGCTGAATCAACTCGCAGTTATCCTTGGAGCCCGTTCCCGGCGCAACAATTTGGCCGATCGATTTTTCCCGCGGCTCTCGATTTCATGCTCGTTGATGGACAATTAGCAGCGATACAGTGCGAAAGCAAAGCAGCCAGTGGACCAGGCAATATCGGGGAACAGAGGTCGCGAGCCGTCGGTGTCATGTTCGAAGCGCAATTAGAATCGCATTACACTTGACCCCGCGGAACGCTAATAATTGTCGATCCACCGCTAATAAACGGCTTACTCAATGAGAGAAGCAGACCAGCCTCGGGAACATATTTCGAGACGCGTGCAGCGTACCACACGCGACGTTTCGTTTACGACCGCGTTAATTAGCTTTGTCCGCGAGTTGCTTCTGTTCCGCGATGATTAATCACGTGGTTCTCGTCGACCCGTCGTCCAACCGACGACGACGCCGACGACGATGATGACGAGCGATCGCCGACCTCGATGATCATTAGTTCGTCTCGTTACGACCCGCGTCTATCTTTTCTTCTCCGTGTTTCACCAGCTCTCTTTCCATCTCCAAACTGCTCCATATTTTACTTCATTTTATTCGCTTGTTTACGGCTTGTGCGTTCTATAGCGTACGGCGACGACGAGTACGATAGGAAAAATGAGATTAACGGGAGAAAGTAGACGCGATAGGCTCGAGATGTTCAAGGAGGATAAAAGAGTCTCGTCGAGGTACAAATTTGTTTTATTTGCCTATCGATACGATTGCGTTGCGGGTTCGATGAAGTTCTCGTTGGAAATGGAGGCGATTCGACTAACGGGAAACTGAAAAATCAGAAGATTGAAACGCGTGGAAATTTATTAATTTGGCACTTGGTGTGCCAGGAATGGGTGGAGCAGCGGAGTGTCCGGATTCAGAAGGTTTGAGATCCGAGAATTGAAGAAGGTTCCGCTGAACGTAGGAATCTTCGATGTGCAGCTTCCGGATTATTTGATTATTTAATAATGATGATAGAATGTTGCGATGACAGCACATCCGACAGTCCAAGAGTACGAACATTCTTAAAGAACTTTGCCAATCTATAGATAAGAAGATATTCCTGATCATCCCAAAAAGCAATATTTATTTGCCCAGAACTTTTGCCTGTTTGTGCTCACGTCTGAAACACATCCTTGCGGTCTACTAATGCATCGACGTAAACGCTGACAAGACGAGAGCAGGATGCCAAGTGCTATGGAAGCTTCTTAAAGCTGCAAGCTTCGTGAATGGACGGTTCTAAGAATCCAAGGACCTCGATCAATGCTCGCATGACGATCTGACCGCGTGTCTCTGGCCGCCAGTGTGAATCAGCCTTTATATCGTTGTGCTAATCTAATGGAAGTCAAAGTAAAGCAAACAGACAACCGGAAACAAGTAACCAGGAGCGTGCAGGTCGTGGGCCAATCTGCTCCTCTTAAAGGTTTCCTTTCATTTTCATTAGGCACGTCGCTCCTTCGGATCCTCGAGTAAGGATTCGGATTTAGGTTCGTAGGAGGACGTTAGCTGCGCGCACCAACGTTCCCGGATCGATCCCCCTCGAGCGAAAGGGGGTTGCGACGGAGCCGCCCTCTTCGTCAGCAGGAACCCCAACATTTTGAGCGGCGAAAACGACGCCAGGAACCCCTGCGGCCCGTTCGTTCGAGCCAGTACCCGAGGGGAATGTACTTTCATTGTAGAGACAACCTACACCGACCGGCTGGTCCCTCTCGTCACACGGGGCTGTAGCTTGATAAACCGCGTAAATCAGGACGGAAGAAAAAGCGTGGCGAAACCGGCGAGTTATTGGGTCATCGAACGACTATCTCGGCAGGGAGTAATATTCAAGATCGCGTCTTTCAACGAGCAGGTTTTTATCCGCAGAGTGTAGCTTCCAAGGTGGAAGGTTCGTTTCTTTTTCAGAGAGCTCCTGCTCTCCTCTACGGACATCACGAACGATCATCTTGCATCATTTTTTGTTCACTCGTTAGGTCATCCAAACAGGTGTGCGATTTATCGAGCCGTGTACTTGTGATATCTGGAATTTGCCCGTGGAGGGTTGAATTCGAATTTCGTAATAGGAGAATTTAGAAAATTAGAAACGAGATTGGAAGATTAGATCGATGTAGGCTTACGGGATAGCGTGTTCAATGAGAAGTAAAATAACGTGACACTTTGAAAGTTCAATTAGAAACGATGATAGGAATTTTATAAACAGGGAAATTCCTAAATAGAGATACAGATTCGTTTGCTGTTCTTCAACATGTGATTTATGAGGCTCGCGAGAGTTTCGGATTAACTCGTTTTCTTCCCGATCGTAGCAGAAATTTAAGATTAATTTTCTTATGACGATGCATCGGTATCTTTTCCATTGCGAGGCGTATTTTATAGCGATCACAACCCTCGAACCCAGCTTTGTCATAGTGAGAGAAACTTTTTGTTACTGAAAAGTCCACTCTGCATATGCCACATTATTCATCCATCACCCTGAAGACTAAACTTCTCTCTTCTCTTACAATTAGACATCTTCTGCAACAATTATCTACTAAATCTATAAGTTGATTCCATTATGATACCTCTAAGATGGCTTGGTTTCTACTTGTTTTTACGAAATGGAAGCCCGCATGTATATGAAACACATTAATCACTCGCAGAGTGGACATCTTTTTGTTACGAGACGTCCTCGTCTCTAGATTAATTTATCGACGTCTTTCCCATTCTTCCCCTTAGTTTCGTCTGCCTTGAAATTGCATTATGCATAAGAAACTATACACCGTTCCATTGGGAAAATGACACTGACGAAGAAATAATATTTGAATAATTAATAGTAAGAAGAGCTACTTTCCAAAAATCCTTTAAATAGATAAAAGTACTTTAACGCTTCAAGGATATCGTCACATTTTTTTAAATAGAAAAATTAATACAGTTAATCAAGAGCAATGAAACATCTTATTATTTATTTAATGTCATCTAATGCTGACGAGCAGAAAGAAAATTATTGTTTGCAGCCATTGCAAATAACAATATTTCCATGATATCTTTAGGACGATATCTATTTCTCAAAATACTTCTTCAGGTCATGATAACTCGTGGAACAAAAGTTTGATATTTTTAGTACACAATCTTAAGGTATCCTGACGAGAATAAACCATCCCTTAATGGACGTGTCCTGGTGTGGAGAATGATCGTTGAAGATATTTAAAACCACGCCGCTTACTGCAATGTAATTCTCATTATCAAAGAGAGCAGCAGCAGCGATAAGACAAAATTTTCGTCATCCGTGATAGCCTTTAAGGATTAATATTCCACTTAATCCAAATATGCCTAAGTTTGTTCATCACGCGAGTATTTCTCAAACTGCTGACAGTTTTCCTCTATTCGAAGTCTGTACGACCGTGCGGATTACATTTTATATCGTTGCTTTGAAAAAATAGCCATTGTAAAAATTGCAGAAATTGCAAAGTAGAAAATTAACTTGGAATAAACGGTTCCGCAAGGATAATAACCATATCTCAGTTAAATATAATACTCTTGACGACGTGGAAGGATAAGTTGAAGCTGATTACAGTTGTAAGTATTACACAAAGACGGCCAGATTACCGCAAATCCGTATCGTTCTATCCGAAATGTTCAACATTGCCTTTGAGCAGATTAAACGTTGGCTGGTCGTGGTGATCGTGAAAGGCATTAACGCCAGGCTGATCGTCAAAAATTCCGTTTTTGCTAATATAAACGGAACCATTTAGCGGAATCGCGGAATGACAGTGGTCGCTAAGTGAATAAGCGAGGCCTCGTACCAATTCAAATATCGAAGGAACCAGGTGTATCGTTGAATAATGGATGGCAAAATAATAATTAAAGAGAAATTGCCAGCAGGTTACCGGTTGATGACCCAACCATCGGTATGTTCGTTAACGTCTCTCGAGTAATAACGATCGCTGTACAATATTTTCTGTGAAGCATTTTCTTAGAACTTCTTGACTTATGTCTCAAGTTTCAGCTGACGCGTGTTAGGGCAACTGCATAAATTCTCCAGAATTTTTTCCCGCTGCTAATAAATACGTCTTCGCTAATCTGGAGATTTTATCGTGGCGGAGAACATGGGACTGCGCGGGAATTTTTAATTACAGGAAACTTAATTTATCCTCGTTGTATTTCTCCGAAGAAGAAATTTTGCTCTACGATAGAGGCTACACGATTTTGTAATGGCAAAGACGATCGAACAGCACAGGATTTGTTTCATCGCGCTGTTGTCCGTGTCTCGTGTCCACTTCTCGAGTAGGTGTCGCGTGTTACGGAACAGCCTGTATATTGTCAATGGCGATGAAATAGACAGACACAGCGAGGGGAGAAAATAAAGCGTCGTCTGGTCGAATAAATTCCAACGTCTCGGCCACGAACAAAGCAACAGACCCGTCTTCATCAACGTGATCTCGCTCACCTTCGTAGCAACGTTGCAGTTGCTTCTAGCTGGCACGGGGCAGCCGATCGCGTTGTTTCTTTTCCACGGAACGGTGCTCGTGATCTCCATTTGTCGCTGGTCGATCCATGAATGAACCAGCCAACCGGCGGGATCGTGAATCAACCGAGCGATCGAGGAACGGGAACTTGGTCGAACCATCAAAGAGCAACTGTCTGCGAGTATGCGAGAGATTCAAGTGGCGATTATTTACAAATTCCCTGGTTGGCGGTTCGCTCACGTTGGCGCGGCATTTACGATATTTGGCGGGTCTCCAGCGCAGCTATTTCCGCACGAGCGATGCCTTAATTCTCTTGGTTAGTCAGCACGGCTTTGTATTTTTAGACCTTTTCCACACCGAGAATAGAAGTGGCGCGTCAAACGTATCGTTCAATTTCTTCCTTCGAATATTTTCTACGCCGACGTTCAGCCCTGTGTTTCATAATGTCTGGCTGCTTTCCAATTTGCTGCTCTACTCTGTTACACGATTAGCGTTTCGCACCTTTCGCTACTCGCGCGGCTCCGCTCTGCTCCCGCCAGGATATTCCATGATTCTTCGGCGCGGTGGTTCTTGACCTTTTCCAAGTTGCAGAACAGTGACCACAACGTGTTACGAACAAACTTTGCGAATGATCGCAATATCTTTGGTTACCGATCAGCATTATCGACGAGAGGTTTGTCGTTTGGTTGCTGATGACCGCTATATGTGACAGAATCTTTTGCATTATTCGTGAGATAATTTTTATTCGTCGCCGATAACGCATTATCGATGGCGCAAATCTTTTTGAGTTACTCGGCCCATCGGGCGAGCAATTAGCTGGATAAAAAACGAATAGAAGATCCGTAACGAGCAATGTCGATTAAAAATCACTGGTTTGCCCAATAACGACACTGACACGTCGACGAATGTTACTAAATTATGTAAATTAACTGGTCAATAGCAATAACAATTATTTGGACTGGTTATAATATCGCAGTAATAGAATATAAATAATAAATCACGAGAAGTAAAACACAATAGTAATGGAATAATAATTTTAGGACAGTGGCAAAAACGAACTAAAATGCAGTCGAGTTAAATTTTGATATGTACGTGTACAATTATGAAGGTTTAATGACGTTTCTATTGAGATTTTCCTACAGATTCAATCAAGTTTGCGTATTGAGTATAAGAGCATTTTTCGTTTTTCAATGAAATCATCGGTTTTCTTATCTACGTAGAAGTATAGTAAGAGTATGAGAATGTGAATGCTATTGTTAGAACAGTTCACTTGTGGGTTCAGTTATATATACACTATGCTGGGCAAAGTATGAGGCCAACTAGCAAGCTCAAGTTACTGTTGTCATTCCAAAGAATTGTACATTTGCATACCAATACACAATTTACCGTGAACATATTTTTCAAGTGTAAGAAAAATTTATTCTTGGCAACATTTCTCTAGAAACAATCGTGAAGCTTCTTTGTGGCAAAATGTCATTGGAAGAAATAGCATACACGATATTATTTAATAAGATCCTAATTCCACAAAATATTAATATTCTTAAATTCTCCTTATAAAAAAAAAAGCCTTACTATCTAGTAGCAAATGATTCTCCTCTCCAAGTGTCTAGCTCAAACTACCTAACCTCAAATTCCCAGACTGCAACAAGTTGCAATTGGGGGAGCTGAGAAAGGCCCGTGGTTTCTCAAAATTTATTGGAAACCTAGACCAGCTAAAAAGCAAACCATCCATCGTCCAATTACAAGTTGTCCCTTTCTCCAAACCTGTAGCTCAAACTTCCTAACCTCAAATTCCCAGACTGCAACAAGTTGCAATTGAGGGAGCTGAGAAAGGCCCATGGTTTCTCAAAACTTATTAGAAACCTGAACCAGCTAAAAAGCAAACCTTCTATCGTCCAATTACAAGTTGTTCCCTTCTCCAAATCTGTAGCTCAAACTTCCTAACCTCAAATTCCCAGACTGCAACAAGTTCCAGTCGAGGAAGCTCGGGAAGGTCCATGGTTTCTCAAAACCTATTGAAAACCTAGACTTCTATCGTTTAATTACAAGTTATTCCCTTCTCTATATCTGTAGCTCAAACTGCCTAACCTCAAAGTCCCAGACTGCAACAAGTTCCAGTCGAGGAAGCTGGGAAAGGTCCATGGTTTCCCAAAACCCATAGAAAACTTAGACTTCTATCGTCCAATTACAAGTTATTCTCCTCCCCAAATTTCTAACTGGAACTATCTAATCTGAAATTGCCAGACTCTAATGAACTCCAGCCAGGAAGACACACGGTGTCTCGACAAGAGGAGGGCGAAAACGGTTGCCTCGTCTTCGATTGCAAAACGCACTTTGGCCGGTGGTTAGGGGACACGCGTTAATTGTCCATTTAAACATCCACGGGCGGCGTTTCGCGATATTTGGCCGATCTCCAATACGCGTTTTCCGGAAGAGCAGCGCGTCCAAAAGTGCCCACACCCTCTCTGTGCTCCCATCGGCCCCCTTTTCTCGTTGGGGTAAGCCGATGGAAATGCCCTCTTTGTCGAGGGGCGAACTTACGCTGCCAACCCCGATATTCGACTAGAAAGGACGTCACCCCTCCTCTTCCTCTCTCTCTCTCTTCCCCTCTTCTTCGCTCCCTTCGTGTCTGTTCTTTACCCTGTGCAGCCGTCCCATCCCCAAAATTACGTCCATAGTGAGAACGAGTGCAGCAGCGAGCCTCGTCCCTCGAAAGCAAACAAGAACGCATCGTGCACGGTTAAACGACACGTATTTGATCTGATATCGCGGAACGATAACAGTCATTATTTTTTACCGGCCCCGTATTTTCGTCGAAGATTGCTAGGTACGGCGCACCAACAGCCCACTGATTGTCAATCGAACGAAATGAGTTGCCGAGCAGCGTACGTCTGTTTGAGGGCAACTCGCACATGTTTTTGCATCGTGGATTAAATGGCCCATGTTTTAGCGAACTATACGCCAACTTTGATCTGTTTCCATTTGATTCTTCTTTCACGTTGACGATTCTGATTGCTGGTGACTAGTGAGTCATTTGGGGAGTGCGTTTTAGTGGTTGTTCATGGTGGTTCAGCAAGTAACAAGTCTACCTTTTTCAATTAGCAAACTGTCCTATTTATGATATATTATCATTTATAATAACAATCTATCGGTCGTATTGCAAAAATTGGTTGCCAAAGGAAGGAGAAACATCCGCACACCTTCTCCTGAACTTTCCCAAGATTTCCATCTACGAAATATTCCCGACAAAATTTCTCTGACGTTGCTCATTTGAAAAGAAAAGTGCAAAATCGTTCAGGATAGAAAATCTTAAAAATTTGTTCCCAAGAGAGAAAAAAGCACTTCGGAGAAAACCTTTCTGTTTTGTTGATTAAGGTTTAATGTCATCTGAATAACCCGGTTATTAGCGACGATAGCGCAGGGTGGTGCGTTCCACGTTGAAGTATTTTACTGGCTACCCTACTTTCCTTAATGAATTTCAGTAAGTGGTGGATTTTCTCATCCGCTAGATCTCAGCACGTTCTTCTCGCAAGTTCAAATTCGCATTCACAGAAGCATGTTCGTTCGCCGTTAGGGAAACGTCGATAGTCGTCTTGGACGAGGAAAATGCGCAACGATTCGCGACAAAAATCAGAAAATTCCGCCGGCTGCGCGCAGAAGCAACTACTTTGAAACAAATGCGCCTCTCTCGGGCCGTGGCAGTCGTTCCGTACCATAAATTTCGAAGACGCGACCCCGTCGTGATTCATCGTTTATCTGTTTCACGACGTTAAACGCGTCTCCAGCTGAAAGCACCCTTCTCCTTGGCTTGCGGCGAGGGGAAGAAGAGGCGAGCGACGTGTAACAGGGAAAAGGGAGACAGATAGGCAGGAACCGGCCGGCTGAAAAAGACGTCCGCCACTTCTTTCATTGACCCGTTGCCGGCATCTTAAATGTGAAAACTCTGTCGTCTAACATTCCTCCTTCTTCTTTCTGTTTTCTTCCCTCCCTGTCTGTTTCGCAGAATCGCGTGAATGCATGGAGAGGAGAGGAGGCCCGCGATGGAAATGAAAACACGACACGTCTCGTTCTCTTGTAATTCCTGATTAACGCCACCATCAAGCTTTGTTTTAAATAAAATAGAGATTCGGTGGCGTCTGAATGCCCAGGCCATTAACGACCAAGGCAAGGTGAATAGAACAAGTTTGATAGAAGCAACGCAAAAAGTATGAATAATATTTCTTCTGTTTATTCTCGCTTTGTCAGTATGCAGGTGTCTTTCCCTTATTTTTATTCGTTGCGCGTAGCAAGCGAAACGTAACTCCAATACTTCGAAACGAATGTTCCTCGGTTCTGGAATTTTTTCACAAATTTCTTCGGCACTTAGCGATCGTTCTCTCTCTCGTTTAAATGACCTCCTCGTCTATGATTTTTTCCCTAACGATTTAACAAATTATTCTTACGAATAATCTTCGCTCTCATTATTCCAGCTTTGTCTTTCTCTTATTTGATTCGTCGTATAACAGCAAGTGGCACGTAAAATGGTGTAATAGAAAAGAATAACGACAATAAAAGTGTGTTTTATGTGTGCATTACTGCTGAACCATTTTAGGGTGGTTTTTTTTTATGAAATCTAATATTCCATGCATCTAGCAAACCTTAGATTCTACTGTTGGAGTTGTTTAGTTAAAAACTTCTGCGATCGTGAAATTGAGAGTTTACGGAGATAAGTAAATTTCAAATAAAAATTGATTTTAATCCATCGAAATTATATGTAACTTATTTTCGACGAGTGAAAGTAATTACCGGCTTTCCAGAGTCGAAAAGCAACAGAACAAAGTCATCTATCTGTCTATCTAGGTAAAAAGAAATGATTATTGTTTAAAGTATAATATCTTTTTCTCGGCGGCGACAGAAATAAAATTCTCGATCCCTAACATTTGAGTATAATTAATTAATAGAGAAATATTCGAGTAATTCAGCTTGCCTGCGAAGTGAATCAAATAACATTCCTGGTTTTGTCTTCGAAAGAAATTGCTACTTGCCGAGAAATTTCGACTTAATTAACAAATGACATTAATCGCGTTAAATTAAAACGCCATACCGCGAAATAATTCCAATCGAGGCTTGTAAAGTTTTGACATGCTTCAACATCGATAAAAAAAGAAAAAGAAAAATGATAAAGGATCGCGAGTAATTAAAAATGTCCAGAGACAATCAACGTAAGATATGATTACGTTAATCAAAGAGTATTCTATCGAACACGTTCAATGTTGCAAAGAATTCGTACGTTTCGCTAGTGAATCATTTCATCGAGGAAGAGTTGAAAACGAACGGCTCAACGATGAATACAGACATCAAGCAGGTATCCATCGCGAGGAATGGCGCCGCTCGATCCTCCCACGCAGCATCTTATTCAAGGATGACAGGTTTGCAGTGAAATAAACTGACCAAACCCGGAACGCCTCTCTCCACTTCCTACAATCCTGTTTATTCCTTGTCTCTAATTGCCACGTCTCATTTAGTACGTTTCTATCGTGTAGAATAATTTTACAAATTTCTAAAATTCACTATTCCAGCAAAATTGAGCAAAATTCTTGTTGCTTAATTTTTCCTGCACCTTTTGAGGAATATTTCTAGAATATTAATATAAATTATTTTTATCAGCGAGGCAGATTCGTGGACGAATTTGTTTAGATTTGTTTAGGGATTCAAATGCTAAGCTTTCGATCGATCGGAGCATCTAAAATCTCTTCGATATCATTTTATGTATAGTGAAAGGTATAATATTTAGTAGTTAGAATTTTTTATTAATACGGAAACCAATGTATATCTCATTTTTTGAAGGACTAACGAGCGTTCAAGGGTTTGATTATTAAGTTTCAATAATAAATAATATACTGCATATTGCAGAAGTAGAATTTCTGAGACTTGAGGAAGACATATGTATCTTATTTTTCCTTAAACAAATAAGAAATAAAAGTTTCAATAATAAATAATATACTGCATAGTGCAGAAGTAGAATTTCTGATTGATATAAGAAAGACATATACATCTTATTTTTCCTTAAACAAATGACATTCAAGGATTTTGTTATTAAGTTTCAATAATAAATAATATACTGCATATTGCAGAAGTAGAATTTCTGAGACTTGAGAAAGACATATGTATCTTATTTTTCCTTAAACAAATAAGAAATAAAAGTTTCAATAATAAATAATATACTGCATAGTGCAGAAGTAGAATTTCTGATTGATATAAGAAAGACATATACATCTTATTTTTCCTTAAACAAATGGACGTTCAAGGATTTTGTTATTAAGTTTCAATAATAAATAATATACAGCATATTGCAGAAGTAGAATTTCTGAGACTTGAGGAAGACATATGTATCTTATTTTTCCTTAAACAAATAAGAAATAAAAGTTTCAATAATAAAAATATACTGCACATTGCAGAAGTAGAATTTCTGATCGATATAAGGAAGAACATATCCATCTTATTTTTCCTTAAAAAAAGTGTACACAAATTTCCTCAGATTCTTTTCCACATCAAAAAGCGTAAAATTTGACACTGGAATCTTCCATTAAGGAGGATGTAACGTTCTTTTCCATTCAAGTTAGGGGAATGATATTACCAACTCGCGATACGATTAAGTAATTAGTTAATTTAGAAGCGTTCGATCGATAAAAATTCGTCAAGCTCGATATATCCCGTCTGCTCTTAAAAATACTCCATAACTTTCCACCATAAACGCTTGAGGAGAACCGATGGTACGTGGCAAGATCGCGCATCAATCGCTCTTGAAACAAGGAAAAAGAAGTTGGAATCTTCTCTCACGTGCTCATTCCTCGTACCGTTGAACGATCGCTAAGACAATTGAACAAAACGATCCACGAAAAACTCTACTCTGTTCCCTTGGCCCTTAAAAAATCAATAATTTCTACGAACACGAAAAAGGAAAGAACTATACGCCGAGAGGCAGCAGTGGGAAAGAAAGCCACAAGTTAGAAAAAGAGGAAACAACGTTAAAATAATGGAAAGAAAAAAATTCGAATAGAAACCCTGTTATCCTACTTTCTAGGGAAAAGGAGTAAAACGCGTATATGCTCGGTCTACCTTTCTATTCTTGAAATGTGTAACCTCCATAAAAGAAGTTAGTATAGCGAGACGTAGGGCATGGCATCGCAATGATCGAGTAAATAATCGAAAAATAAAAAAATACAAGACAAAGTTCGTGGTTCGTTTTACGTCGAATCGGTGCAAAAAATAGTAAAATCTGTTCTAGCGAAAGTGTGAAGAGCCATCAGCAACAAATGGATCGTTCGACAACAATGCAACGATAAAGTTAGATAAAACGACGAAGAGAATTATAATAATCGTACAAACAAATTGTACAAAGCATAAATGAATAAATAGCTTGGAATGGTAGGATAACAGGAACAGTTCAATTTCTGCATGATTTTCGAATAAACGAAGCTGTCAGCAGCGAAACCGATCGATCCCATTTTTGCTATGTGCTTCCTACTCGGTAGACCGATATTCAATTCTCGAGAAACAAATGAGCCAATTGGATAACTTTATTTGCGCAAAGAAAACCGGCCATCCAATTACTAACAAACTGCGAAGCAAATTCCGAAAATAATATTTACAACGTCACGCCGCTGCTCTCTACGTTTCAATTTACCAAGTCCATCAATGGCTGTCGCCTCTCGGCGACTCAAATTAGCCTCAAGTACCGCAGCACCGCGAGTACCTGCTAAAGTACCAAGGTACCAAGCGGCAAACGTTAAAACAACCAGCTCGAGCAGCACAAAAGAGAAACGAAATCAACGAGGAGAGTAGCAAGAAAATAAGAGGAAGGTCCGACTGCGTCCTACATTCGCAGGATTCGAAAGGTGTCGCGTGATCGATTCGCGGATCGACGAGAGGAAAATTCCGAGCGAGAGGCATCGTGGCTCAGCGGACGTCGTCGTCGTCGTCGTCGTCATGGGTGAACGTCGGCTGTGCCCACGGACTCGCCACGGACTCCGATGTTCTCTGGCGATCGATACGGCCACCCCAGCGCCCCTTCTCCGACGTAGCCGGGCCGATTTTTTTCCGTCCGAGCGTGGCGCATGCGCGCCACCCGGGCTTCCCCTTTTCCAACCACGAGTCCACGGGGCTAGGAGAGTCCTGGAGTGGCGATGAGGGGAGGTTTGCTGCTGCTGCTGCTGTTGTCGCTCTCGTTATACCTATACCGTAGCCCCGGCCCTCGAACCGGAGAATACGGGGGTCGCCGCCACCAATTTCCAAACGCTCTAACATTTCGGGTGACGAGGTAGCCGCGGACACCAGGCTGATCTAGCTTTTGACAGGCAAAATGCGAAATGGACATCGCTGGATCGATCTCGAGACGGAGGATCCAGCTTTAACGCTTGTCAACGGTGGAGTATTCGGTTAATTTCCAGAGAGGAACTCGACGCAGTCATCTGTCTCACTCATAGCGCGCTCCTCTTGTCCACAAGTTGTTTGAGCCTTCCATCTTATAGCTTCGACAGCTTTAGAGACGTGTCGGTAGCGAAGTATTTATCAATTCCAGCGGATCTGCAAATGGACTTCACTGAATCATCTGCCTTGGACAAATATGAGTGCCTTCTTCTTAGCTGAAACTCTCGTTTGAGGGAGTTTGTTTCACTGCTCTTACGCGTTGGTCGCAATCTGTACACTTGTCGGTATCACTCATGGGTAGCAGCGTATTTTTATTTGAGCTGGCAGGTCTGAACCATCCGCCTCGCTCATACTGAGTTCTTCTCAGCTAAACTTCTCGCTGGAATCTTGCATTTTGGTTTCACTGGTCTTTTACACTGCTCGCAATCTTGACACTTGTTATGCGAGCCTCTTATTTGCCAAATCGGTTAACTCGAGAGAAGGCAGAGTAAAGAAAATTGCTAGAATTATACAAGATGAGCATCGATCAGGTGCTTTGGCACTACTTTTTACACTTATTATACGAGCCTCTTATTTGCCAAACCGATTACCTTCGAAAAAGAAAGAGCAAGGAAAATTGGCGAAATTATGCAAGATAAACATCGATCAAGTTGAGAAAGTGAAGTTAACCAGCTTGGACCGACGACTCACACGAAGGTCACAAAGAAGAAGATTACGTTTCTCTGTTGGTCTTTTGGCTTTCGGGGTACTTCATGGTTAAACAGAAAGGTTCTACTATGACATAATCGAAAACAATCTGCTGACTGAAAGATCCGAGTCTTTTAAAAATATCCACCAACTTCTGTAGAAGAGCAAGCGATATTTTCATACTACGACAAATAATATTTTTAACCCTTAGAAAGAGATCGAATCGATACAGGTTTAGCTGGAAACCTAAATAAGAAGACAATTGATTAACAAAGTGCTGAATTTTAAAGGTACTTGCCTCTAGAAAATTAGCAAATCTGACATCCTTTGGCTCAAACAGGTTGTGTCCGATTGAAACAATTCTCCAGACATTTCTATTAAAATATCGAATCACGAAAGCAGGTTAAAATCAGCAAATCCTGCGTAATCTCTGCGTCGCGTAAGCGTCGATGCTTCCGCTAGACATTGAAATAAAAATATTAATTTTCGCCATGACTCGATAATCTACCGGTACATTGCAACTGTAAATGAAAAAGAGAGGTGTCTTTGACGTTTATGGTATTTTCTGGCGGTTTTGCATATCGTCGATAGTAAAGGCAAGATTAATCGTTATTATATTGGTTGGTATGCATTGCTCACACGTAACAAGGTATCAGGCAGAGGTTCTATATGATGGTAATGGAAACAGTGGCAGAGCTCCCTAAGCTCGGGAGCTTTGCTTGGACTAGATTTAATACATGTATCTACGATGAATAGTGCAAGGCACAGAATGACGAGCACATGCTTCACAGTGTCCTATGTCCCATATGCTTTCCAATAATAAAGATATCACTTAATGATCCGCGCTGTAAAAGAACGACTTTCTATAAAAAAAAAAAAAAAAACTGACGTACAATTAATCACGAAGATTATCATTATTAGAACAAGGATATCGTTTTATGCAAATTTTCGATACTTTCATTTTTCTACAATTTTCTATGAAATGGTGTTTTTGAGCTATCCACAACTGGCTTCAACGTGTAACATATATTTTAATCACTTTGCCTCATTCACGTTTCTTAATAAAATTAGAACGCGAGTATTAAAACGTTCGGTGAAAAATCAGCACGTTGCTGAAACAAGGGAACGTTGACTTGCCGTTATTCTTAATATTCAGCCTCAATTTCGCGTCAACGCCAGGACCAAACATTTACGAATAATCCCAAATTTTATAGCAAGATCTTATCCACAGTCTTTCAAATCCTCTTACACGGAACGAAGCTTCCGCGAATAAAATAAAACGTGAAATAACAGTATTGTTTTTCGCAAGCCTGCAATGATGTCTACTCGAATATATTTCATTTAAATAGCCAAATTTTTGCTTTCTATCGGAAATATAAAATACATGTTTTAATAGAACAAACAGATAAACAACGTAGACAAGAAATCGTTACGAATATGAACTGTTCTTTAGCTTTTCTTCACTAAGAAACCAATAAGAAATAAATCGATAAACGGACGCAATTACTGGCGGATTTTCGAAATACCGTCGTTTCAACATCGCCTAAGATCAAACGAGCGACAAAAGGGAAGGAACGTTTCGGCCGACGATTATTTTCTGGACGAGACTCGATTTCGTCGCGACGTCACCGTCCACTCTTTGATTATTCATCGAGTGGCCGATTTTTTGCCCACGTATGAATATTCATCGACCTTTATCGCGGCGATACCTCTAGGCGACGACGTTGCACGGGACAGACGAACGAACGTTGCGTAAGGTTTCGCCAAGAGCCGATGCACAGCGCAGGAAAATCGGCGGAATCGTCGCGACATTTTAATCTCGTTGTTCGACCATATCATTAGCCTGCAAGTAATGCAGATGTACACGATAATTGTCTCAAAAATCGATGTAGAATTGGTGAAAATCAGCTCGCTCTTCTTGTCAAATAGCGTTAAATATGTAGAAAGGTATTTTAATTTCCAATGTAAACGTTTGCCTCTTCGGTTAAGGAGCAATTTTTAAGGAAACTTCCTGTATAGTTTCAATCCAAGAAGAACGTTGCTGTATAATTTTCTTACAGACCACTGCACTGTGCATGTTTCTTATTTTTCTTAGTCAAATCCTTTGGTGATCGACGATCCAACAGCGGATTTTCCGCTTTCAGACTTTGCCGAGTGTAGCGCAATGTCCGAAATGATTTTTGCATTAAACTTAGGAAAGGCAAATGTTCGATCCAGAAATTAATGGAAATATGAAGGAAGTTTCAGGAAAAACTGCACGTTATACGCACTTTTTAATTTCTGTTCTGAATCCTCGTTCGAATGGCGCACTTTGCGGCCAGGTGGTTGCTTCCGTTGTAACCGGAAGTGGAGCGCAAGGTGGACGTCGTGGGTGGTAAATGTGCGACTGCAGAGTGGGGATAACGACGAGGTTGCAAATGAGGCGTTAGTCCTATGTGACTTCAATCTTTTCTTCTCTTGCCATGTTTATTGCGACAATTTTCTACGGTGTAGCATATAGCGCAATCACATGGAGAAGCTTATGAGAAATCCACTTGATAAATTCTATGGTGGCTAGCGGAAATACTTGACAATTTTTCCGGATAATAATTATCTACGCATTTTTTGAAAGTTTACCAACACCGTAACGAAAGATCGTGTTATCGGTGAATTTTGAAAGAAAAATGAATTTGTAATAACGTCGGGCTCAACGGGCACCCTTGTCTGACTCTCCTCGCAGTTCAAAACTCTCTTTTTTGGTGTGGTTCTTGACTCCCACTGTATTACTTTCTGCGTATATCTCTTTGATCCTTCATTTTTCCCTCCAGTTCCTCCCTATTTATCCTGTCAAACGCCGCTTTCAAATGAATTTCTACATACAAGTTACAAAATATTTATAGGAAACAGGCATCTCACCATTGGTTAAATTAATAAGTCAGAGTATTTTTAATGAGATTACCTCTTAGCTAAGGTTAATTACACGTTTATGATCATTATTCGCGCTGTGTGCTAGTTTGTTACATCAGATGACGTGTAACGTGTACGTACACTCTCAAACAGGTTTCAAGTTGTTCAAATATAATTATAACACTCGTGTCTGGTTTCAGTGTTACTCAAAGCTCAAAAAAGTTTCACGTAGCACACGTGAACGTACGCAAAAAGGATATTGCACTAAACGTTCGAGATATTTCTTGCCTGAGATTCAGCGTGTTCCAATTTATCGAATAAAAATTGAACGATCCAGCGAAAATGATCTTTGCCGAGGTTCCACGGTTTCTTTAATTAAACTTTAATTAAACACGGTCCTCCTGTTATGTAATTAGAGACACGCTTATAGCGATCGCGTGATATGATAAATATTCCTCCAAAAAGAGTAAAAGTCGAACGTAGAGAAAGAAGTGGAAGATTCTACGATACTTTTTGGTTTTTCCAAAAGACGAAAAACACGGACGAGGAGACGTTCATTCTCGTTACGACTCATCGCTGTGATTCGGTTTAGAGATGAAAATTCTGCCGATCGTCCAACAACGTGCGACGCTTTCATTGAATCTTACGATGTTGCTGGGCGGTTAGTGCACGCCAGTGTTAAAGATATGAAGCAATTAGGTTTTAAACGAGGCTTTGCTAGAGATTATCCCGGATTAGAACACTTTACATGACGCCTGGATTTTCGTGGGTTAAACTTTGAATTCGCGCGCCGGTGTCTGGCTTTTGTGCGTTGCGACGAAAATTTACCTTTTAATTAAGTGAATTTCGTGATTTAAAATCGCGAGAAGTGGACGAGAAATTAGAACGAAGCGATTTAGAACCAAGCTCTTTCGCTGGCGGTTCTCAGTGCTCGAAAAACTATAATTAGTGTTAGGAATAATCGCGGCTAAACGTTGCTGGAAAGAAGATTATGTGCGTGTGTGTTATAATAATGGTATAAGACGTTGCTAATGAGATCGCTATATATTTTTTAACCTTCTTCGCTTGCCAAGAGTTTTAACGCGATAATTAAAAAATGGAATTCTTCAGAACAAAAATTACGTTTATCGTACATTCACTTTCCAAACGATCAAGAGAGTAACTTCGAGGATATTTAATTTTTTACGCCCTTTTTCAAGGAAGCTTTCACGATAACCTTAATGTAACAAACACAGGCAAACACCTAATACCAAGACTGAAACTTGGTCATAAGAAACGTTGCCAAAATTCTCCTTTTGTTTCATTTTCCAAACAAACATACATTTTTCTGTACTCTTCGTGGCCTAGAAAATGTTGCTCGTCGTACGGTGAAAGTATCGAAGGAAACGAAGATACCAATTTTCTCTCCGCCATCGTATCTGTACCTTGCACAAAACTTCGTCAACTATACCTTGCACCTAACAGATTCGTGCCGCTGCGTTAAGAAAGCGAGACTCGAGCCAAGAAGGATCAACAAAAATGCATCGTAATTTCTCCCGCGACCTTCGTATCCAAAATTGTGTAAAGCTCCAAAAAGCGTATTATATTTTCCTGCCTCGATAAGAAGAAACGAAAATGAAGATAAATCTTTGGTAAAACTGCTAATAAAATAGGCAAAGTACACGACAAGCTGAAACTCGCGTGAAACAGGTAGCAATGGACGTTCACGGAAAACCCACGAAGGCCAATGAATGCGGAATATATCAGCGATTCGCCACATGTTCGAGCGCGTCCAGTTTGGAAATTCGTATGGAAGCGTTATCCGATAGCGTTATCGGTATGCGTGCGTGTTATACACGCGGCGGGGCAAGGGTCGGGGGGTCAATGAAACAGGACACGGTCGAAGCAACAGAGAACAGAGCTTTAGAAGCTTCTGTCTCTCGTTCCGCGAGCTCTAGCGGCTCGCGCGTGTAAGTGTCCGGTAAGTGAATACGCGGCTAGTGTTACTGTAGTTGCAATTGTCCGCTACCTTCATTACCTGCTAATGGCATCGTATAGTCTTACTGAGCCATTAGGCTGATCGTGGATTCGCCGCGAGCTCAGAAGCGAGTAGAAAACCGTGTGCCTATTGCTGGTCACCGCTTGTCTCCTGCTTCCCGCCCGAGCAGCTCTTTCTTTCCTTTGTTCTATCGTTTAGCTGGCGTTTAGCCGCGCTACAAGGCTGTCTTTTTACGTAAACGTAAGTATTTTGTATTACCGTTACCGTGTTTTTGTCCTATTCGTCAGCTCGTTTTAGGATTCGTACGATTGACGACGAAGCGGCGAGCGATCACGAAAGGTAAGTAGTTAACGATCATTGAGAGAATCCGAAGGAAGTTTCATACACCTGCACCGAATCGGTCAACTTTATTTGACAGCTCACACAGACCACGAAAGGAACCAAAAGTAACAAACAACTGAACGACAACCCATAGAAGCAACAGTTCTCACATCCAATGGTTGGGGTAGGACACCTTACCGTTTGCTATGTGAGAAACTTACTCGCTAGGTGTCTCAGTCTTAGTTCAATTCGCCGCTCAAACTTTGGCGAAGATGCAAAGGAAAGGAAAGATCGCGTGGTACTTTTCATTTGCACTTTTGGTAGCATCTTTCGACGCTAACTCAGCAGATCGAAGATCATCGTCCGCCCAGTGCTTCCTGGCCGACTTTCTCGCGTACATTCGCGTCGTTTGCTATGAATACGCATGGTTCATTGAAACAAGTAAGTTGCAGCCACCATACCGACGCGGCATCATCCTACTCCGATGCAATTTATGTGTTTCGATACGTTGGGGAAGGTGCCAAGATCGTTAAGTAAGTCAAATCGTAATTCTGCCAGTCATTTGTCGCAAGAGGCAGAGCAAATAAGAAGAACATCTAACGTTTTCTCCTCTTCATTACGCTAGAAGAGCGTAGCAGGAAGCTTTACACGGACGTGGCAGCGCAAGCTTCTTCGATGGACTCGAGTGGTGTGTTGAAGCAAATGCCAAGCGATCTCCTCTAGCAATTGACACAACGAAAGAACTCGTAGATACAACAGCGATAAGATACGCTGAATAGTCTCTGACTTGTTCCGATTGCCTGGCATCCTTCCCTGTTTCGCATCTTCCAATTACGCGGCATTCCACATATCTGGCATTCGCCTAATTACCTTACGGGTTTACGAGATTAAACGATACCCAGCATCGAGTGGAATCGAGTCGAGGAAACTTTCAGAATCCTCTAGGTTAGACCTCGCGTCCACTTCAATATCCTAATTGCTTCTGTCAGACAAAAATCTAGGCCAGTGCAGTAAAACGTGCTCTGTGATCACTACAGGTGATCCCACTGGCATTCAGCAGGTGATTGTTTTCTTGATAACTGTGCTCGTGCGTTAGTGTGCAATGGCCGGAAGTGGTCTAGAATGCGGTTGAGGACGCCATGATTCCTTGTGGCTGGTGCCGGCACGTTGGGCTCCTCTGGCATTCTCTAGGTCGCACTGTGTGCAGCTTTCTACCGACTGTCCAGCCATAGACACTTGGAAAATTGATTATGTCAGTCTCTGGCTGAGCTTGAACGTTATTTATCACTTGCACGGTGCCTCGCCCCTTCGTCTTCCTCGGTTTAAAGGGAAGATCCAGAGATCTCTGAGCAGAAGGATTATTTTCATTCTTCTTCGCATTCTATGATCCTCTCTTTCGCTCTGAGGGATCCAATTTGAAACAGATGCATCTGCAGCCTTGAGCAATGGCCACCTCTGTGCTACTGTGCTCCTTCTTCCACCGATTTAGGCTCAGGAGCCTCTTTCGTCCCATTTCTTCCTACGGATCAGCGGCCGTTCAGTATTTCTCTCTGCTTCGTATTCCTCGCTCCATGTACTAGGTGGCACTTAAGTTCACGGCACGCGGACCAACGAGAGTATTCGCATTCGAGTCGAACGACGTTCTACGTATACGCTGTTTCCACGCGCGGCTCTTGTCTAAATCCTCGGACAGATCACCACACCTCCTTGCAGGATAATTATTTCAACGTATCAATTTTGACAGGGTTTCTTCTGTCCATCTCGGATTGAACACGCGTGCTCCGTTGTTTTTCCCTTCACTTTGATACCGAGCGTGTCCACGCGTCACGTGCGCGAACAATGAGGGCTAATGAGCGAGTTTTAAGGAAGAAGCCGGATGAAAAGAGGGACTCTGCTGGTGAAGGTGGATCGTAACGCGAGTAACGCCGCCGGATGATTGATTTTTCGAGAGGGTTGTTTGCTTGTTTCGCTGGAATGCCAGTAGATTGCTTTCAAATGGATTCTATCATGAATTCGTTGAGATATTCTCTCTTTTTCGTTGTTATGTATTTTTTGAATTTTTTAAATTTCCAGGGTTGGGGCACCTGTGAGTGCATATATATATATATATTTCTCTCTCACTTTTTTTCCCCGGTGAAAATTGCCTCCGTCCGGCTCGCTCGTAAGTTGGACGTTTATCGATCTTTCGTTTTTTTCCAAATCGTATTTGGTGGGCCCGGTAATGGAATTTTTGCCGACCAAGTAACAAATATTGGAAGTTTCGAACGTGGTTTTGTGCGTGAGAAATGGCTACCGTCAAAAAACGCTGATGGCCATTAGCGTCTATGTATTTAATATTCTATTTAATCAACTACTTGTTACTTTTTTTCGCTTTTTATTTACCTTCCAACGCTATTATTTATTTTTACGTGTTTATAGTAAACGTCCAACCTGACCAACCTATCGGATGGCAATTACTGGATATTTTACGCGCATGATAACAGTGGTGAAAAATAGAAATTGAAGCAACGAATGTACCAAGTGTTTGATACCTTCAATGGCTGTGACAAATATTCGTAAATAATTGAATTTCCTCTTCAAGTTTACACGCTTTATTAGAAAGCTTCTAGCCTCTGTATCAGTGGTCTTTGAATAATTTCCCTCCTACAAGGACATTCGGTTTTACCAATAAATTAATCGAACTGAAATTGAATTCACCGAATAGGAAAGCAGAACATGCACAAATGTAATATTGCACGTGCACGTAAGAACAGGTGTTAGCATCTCATAAGAATATCGAGCATTTACCCGCCACAGAATCTCAACTCGAATGTATTATTTCACGAATAAATGGCAAACGAATTTCGAGAATATCGAAATTGAGATCGAATAGAAATGGAAAATGTATCGTTACGCGCAACAACAATAATGTCGTTTTACAAATTTTTCATTCGTTAGTTAAGCATATAATTCTTGCCACATCGACGTTCGGTTCTTCGACACTTTTAGAAAATAACGCACCTAACATTTTCTATTTTACCCGCCACGTTATCTTTCTCTTAATATGACGAAACTTGTAACGTTTCAAAGTTAGATAAACCTGAAGGATAAAAATTATCGTACTAAATTATAATTGCGCACACAGATCATTAATCTGTTTTAAATTGAATGCAACGAAATTTTATCTGCGTTGCTCATCCACCTTTGATACGCTGAGATTTGTACAGATAGTGGGCGTAATTAATACAGAGAAATATTACGATGCAACGATCACGATTGTGTGTATCGTAGGTAAGTCGGAAGAAACCTAATTTACGACGCGGATCAAATCAGACTTATAATACGCGGACGCGTGTGGTGAACGTTAGCGAACAAGGGGAAGAAGCATTCGCGTGGACGTGATCGTACGTCGTTCATTAGCAACAATTACCAAGCCACTGCGAACCTGTAACTTTCCGCGCCTCCTGTAATTAGTAAAGATACACCTCGTGCGTCGCGCCTACACGGATTTGTTTAATTGTCCGACAACTCGGCGCGTATCTCTCGTACACAGCTCCGGGTTCCCTCGTGCTCCATATCCTTGTGATATTCTAACGCCTACTCTTCACGTCTATTTATGGGGCAGCCTCCTATGATACACGCCGTTAAAGCAGAGTTTCTGGCCAATACCGTGCAACGTTAGACGACAGCGTTTCATATCCATCGAATGTGAAATCAGCATTTAATTATGTTTAATAAATAACGTATTTCTAGATTTGTGTTAAAGGTTGATGAAAGAAATCATAGCTATTTTTTAATTATAGCTTCTCGTTCGGAGAAAAGTTACAGACGACAGAATTAGTCTTTTATCATATCGCGTGATGTTAAAGTTACACTTTCACGTGCCAGTGACTTTCGTCGGATACTTCTCACGCAAAAGTTGTTGCGTACTAACGTACGTCGATGTAACATAAAACACGTTAAAGATTCAACTTGTGAACCAAAGTTTCACAATTCGCTGTTAAGTTATTCTATGTAAATTATTGTACTTCGCTATCGTAATTGACAATCTACGAGAAGCAAAGATATCCTAACTTTTACTCAACTTGTGCCACGTTTCTTATATCAATTATATCCTAACGTTATACTATAGACATTGATACTTGGAAACTATAAGTCACAGTTTACGGGGATTAATAGTTAAGTTCTATGCAAGTGGTTTCATCCGTCTAGGAAACCATAGCATTGAACTAGCCCAGATATCGCTTTGGCAAATGTGCGGTTGAAGATAGGTGTTGGAACGCTAGCTTCGTTACTTCGATTATCGATCATTATTCCACGTATGACGAGCACGAGCTTTCCTCAAACACGACCTAGTCACGTTCTCCGTGTGATTTTCGCCACGATAACGCAAAGGGGCTTTAACGCGTAATCCTCCGAGTTCCAACTCCCGAAATGTAAACCAATCCGCTGGTCGCAAACCAGTAAGTTACCATGAGCGTATAACTCCACCATTATTGATCCTTAATTGCTTCATCTTTTATGCAATATGACCACAGACGAGGAAATGAATCGTTGCGACGACGAGTAGGTGTATTTAAAAAGAAAGAAAAAAGAATAATCGAAGAAATGGAATGTTCATTCGGCAAGATTAAAAATATCTAACGAAATATAAGGATGTGTATATTTCGTATATTGCGTCGGATAAATTTGTATTTTTAAAAATTCGACTTTTTAATTTGCATTTGGAACTATGCAGCAGAGAATTGACTAAACTGTGTGTGTAATAAAATACAAGGATATTATGTGAATTAGTTCCCATAAAAGAAACGGGATATTTTTGTATTTTGAAAAATTCTAATTTTTATTTGAAACTGCTTGAAATGAACTGCCCGTAATAAAATACAAACGCACGGCACTAAGACACCATTGTAAGAATATTCTCTTTAAAGAGGACTTTTGTTTCCTGAAACAAAGCACAGTTTTCCCTTTCAATCTCCAGGAATTCGATATTGAAAGCAACATATGTTGTATACGGTTGGATGAACTTTCGTCTGCCAGTTTCCGCTACCTCATTTAATCCGACCAACGCTTCGAATGAATTTTCTTTTCTTTCGCGATCCCTCCAACACCTTCACCTCCACTGCGCAACTCCCATTACATCGGCTACTGCTTTTTATTTTTTCAACGCTTAGCTTCACCTTTCCTCGACCAGGCTGTACCTTCTGACACTGGCCGTGATCGGCGAGCAAAGCTGAAACTGCGAAAGGTTAAAAGATGGGCAGGATGAAGGGGAGATGTGGCCTCGCAAGAAGCAACAGAGAGGCTCGGGACGCGTCAGCGTGACCGAGCAAGTGTCCCGTGAGCCTTGAAACCGCCGATCGGACCGCTTTGTCGGCGGTATTTGCATCGCTTAACGGAAACCGAATTCGGGCTACTGCTCGTGGTCGAGATTTCGGCGACGTTAACCGGCTTTCCTACTAGCGTATGTATTAAACCACGTGCAAAATAATGCATCGCCGCGGTGATGTCTGCAGCTGCAGCTGCTGCCTGCCCTAGAAACCTGGCTCGCACATCCTCTTCTCGTTTCATCTAACGTCCTGCACTTTCCCTCTATGCCACACCTCCGCGCCCTTCCGTTCTTTCACGTTTTAGTACTCTTTTTCGTTGTATCATTCTCGTCGTTTTGTATTTTCTTTCTCGTTTACCATGGTAAAGTTCATCTTTTTACCTTGCTCTCCTCTTTTCCACTTGAATTTCTATATAGCTTCTTTCTACTGTCCGATCGATCCTTCGATTTTTCTTCTTCTTTTTATCGTTCCTCTTCTCTTGCGCAGTCTTTTCCTGTTCAGCTTTGTTTCTCTTCTTTTCTCGGTATTCTTTGAACCTCCTTTTTCCTCGTTTCACGCTATTCTTCTTCACTTTCTCCGTCAATTATTATGGTTTGCCACGTTTTTATTTTTGCCACCGGTTCTTTCATTGCTCGTTTTGTGCACTCTTCACAGAGAATTTTCTTTTTACCTTTTCACTTACATTCCATTTCATTCTTCTCGTTTTAGCCCAGCTTTTCCCCGCTTCGTTCTCCTTCTCTTTTTGCCGGCGAATTCAGTTTTCGCTTTTTTGCGGCGGATCTTCTATTTTTTGATGTTTCCGTTTCTGCATCTCATATTCTTTGCAACATCGCCCTCTTTTCTCTTTTATTTCCAATGTCCCATTTTTTAACGCCTCTTCTCTTTCATTCTTTTTTTCATTTCTTTCTCTTCCTCGCCTCGTTCTACTTTTGTTACATTTTTTCGTCCTTATTCCTCGCAGATACTTCACCTTTCCTGCTTCTATCTTCGTCATTGCCCTTCTCCAATTTTCTCTTCCTTTTCCTCTTCTTATAATCCTCTTCAGATTTATTATTTTCTTCTTTCCTACCATCTTCGTCAATTGCTTTACCATAGTAGGCCTTCTTTACTACCAGATTTTCCTACATCGTACGTTATCATTCCTTTTCCTATTTCTACAGCCTTTATTCCCTTTTTTATTCCTATCGTTTTCTTCATATTTCTACATCCTCCATTCTTTCCAAGTCTTGCAATTCTTTCTCCCGTCTTTTTCGTCTTTATTAATGGTCTCCCTCAAATCCCCAAATCTTCATATCGAATAGTTTCAACAGTCTTCTTCATTTTTCCATATCTTCCATTATTCTCATTATTCTCTTTATTTCTTTATATCTTCCATTTACAATCCCTGCTTTCTCATTCTTCTAACATCTACCATCATTGCAGCAATTCCAGGAACCTTCCCACACAGTATTTTCTACGCCATCCTCCTTCAAGCGTCCTCCCACCTCCCTCAAACACTTCAACTTGCTCTCTCGTTCTCCCTCGATCTCTTCCTTCTCTCTTCTACATTTCCAACTATTCCCCTTCTCCTATTTCTACTAATTTCTCTATTTCTCCTGAATCTTCCCGCTACGATTATCCCCAGCTTCTCATATCTTCTTCGTCATCGCTTCTCCTCTCCCCCAAAATTATCTTCTTCATTTTTCTACATATTCAACTCGCTATTTCCTCTTCTCTCGCCCTTCTAGCGTCCTCCCACCTCCCTCAAACACTTCAACTTCTATTACTCTCTCTATTTCCTCTGCATCTTCCCATTACGATTATCCTCAGCTTCTCATATCTTCTTCGTCTTCGCTTCTCCTCCCCCCAAAATTATCTTCTTCATTTTTCTACATATTCAACTCGATATTTCCTCTTCTCTCGCCCTTCTAACGTCCTCCCACCTCCCTCAAACACTTCAACGTGCTCTCTCATTCTTCCTCGATCTCTTCCTTCTCTCTTCTACATTTCCAACTATTTCTCTTCTCCTATTTCTACTAATTTCTCTATTTCCCTGCATCTTCCCGCTACGATTATCCTCGGCTTCTCATATCTTCTTCGTCTTCGCTTCTCCTCTCCCCCACATTCCTAAATCTTCATTATCTTCATTTTTCTACACACTCAACTCGCGATTTCTTCTTCTCTCGCCCTTCTAACGTCCTCCTTCATCGCAATAGTACACGTACGTACTATTTTCCACTCGTACATCCCCTTTCCCCCACACACCTCGTCTCCTCCTTCCTCTCTCGTCCTCCTCCAATCTCTTCTTTCTCTCTTCCTTGCCTGGTCGCTGCGCAACGTGGTTCAGAACCGCGCCGGTTATATTTAGGTGAACTCTGGTATTATCCGTCGATGTGACGGACGTGCGAGCGGATGGACGTACGGACGGATATACGAACGGACCCAGTCCCAGCGACTGCTGCAACCAGAGGGCTTTTACTATCCTGTCCGTTACGTCTGACGGGCCGCGACGCTAGCCTGCGGGTTCGACCTCGATGGATCGATAGACGTCCATCCGGTCGCGGGCGCCAAATTCACGGGCCTATTCCAACGACCAGCGTTCGCCGGCGAAATTTCCAAAATCCAGCCCCCAGCATCGGCGAAATTTTCGGAAAACCGTGGCCACTTTTCCCTGGCCTCGGGCCACCGGAACCCCCTGCCCCGTTCGTTTGTTCCGCTTGCAAGTAGACTGCAGCACAGAGCCAGTCGAAAGTATCGTTTTGTAACTTCGGTTCGACGATCGAACCGGTCCAAGGGAAACGCAGGGCGCACATTTTTGTTGGATACGAGTTGTTGGGAAAATACGTTGTCGCTAATTTCCATGTTTATTCCGCTCGTTATCGTCGCCTGCCACGTCTAAACGCTATGGATTCTGAACGATTTGTAGTTCAATTCGCGCTGCGTGTAGCTAAAACGCGTGACACGAAATAAGCGACGACGAATATACTCGTCGAACGCAGAGCGTGTGACTGTAGGGATGTGGCATTAAATTGAAATGGCTGTTTTATTTCTGAATTTTATCGCTGACTGGGTTCGGTGTAACACGAGGTACCGACGTTTCATCGTGACGAGTATACTCGTCGGAAACAGCTAACCGATTAATAGGGAAGATAGAAGCCCTGATAATACTTGATGTATCAAATAAATTCAATTGCCTTGAACTAAAGTGTACGGATTTCAAGGGTTTTGGATTAAATCAGCTAGTAATTCTGTGCCTTCAAAAAGGTGGTCGATTAAAACGTGCATCCATGTTGAATGAAATTACTGTTGACATGTGTAATATTAACTCGAAATCAATAAATTAGCAGCAGATCCAGTGTGTATAGATATGAATTTGAAAAATAATTCCAAATTTATTACGTACACGTACGAAGAAAATTCCACTACTATGATTTACGAATGTTTGCGTGGGCTTAAAAAATATCTGTATTTTCCTTCAACAAAAATATGTCCCAAAGCGGATCTTCTTCCTAAGTGAAATATTCAAGAATTGCATCTTTCTCTATAATTTAGTGCATCTCTATTTGCGTATTATTAACGTGTAACACTGTATTAACAAAATCATATTCGTATTACTAATTTTCGTATCGTTAACAGCAACGTATTACGTTCTCATTAATTGCCATAATCTTTGTAAAGGGACGAAAAAGCGTTCGGACCTATGATGAACCTGCCGTGGTTCGTGAAACTGCTTTGTTACTTTTCGATACTAAATTAACGTTGATACGTATGGTCAGAAATGATTCATATCAGACGAGTGAAAAATGAATAATTTCCGCGGCAAAATAGGAAGAAATGCAGCGTGTTGTGGCGCTGCTCTTCTGTTATTTTACGCTCCAAATTTGCTGACTCTGTAGTCTGCTTGATCTTCGATATAGTCGGCGATCGTGACGGGGAGAAAAGTTTCGCGTGTCGCGCTCCGCTTTTTGCTGAGTGGCGAGTGCGTTCAGGGCGAAGGGTGGCACAAGTTTTCTGCTGCAGATTTACAAAAGTGAAGCTTGTAAGAATGCGTAGGGACCAGGTGACGTCTTCTACACTGTCAGACGCGCAACGATCACAGTACTTTGGGATTAACGTTACGTGGCGAGTGAGGAAGAATCCCGAGCTTCTGGCAAACCTACTTCACGCTATTTTCAAACGTGAAGACATAAGAAAAATCAGATGCCTTAAAAGAAAGAGACCAATTACCTTCTGTAATTTCGTTACTCTAAGCTATCACAGAATCTGAACAAAACTGCACTGATATTAATATCAATTAATACGCTGGAAATTCGTTAACAAAGATTCGGAAAAGAAAGAAGCACGGAGCTGAAATTGCGTCTCCAACGTGCACAACTCCATTTGCCTACGAACGATTACCATTTCTATTGTACATCGAAATTCGTGTTAACGAAACTTTTTCGATAAAAAAGAGACGCATATTTTTTCTTCTACGTAAAATTCCAGCGAGGTGAAAATCGTGCCCAGGGTCAAGGTTAAAAAACTCGTTACGCAGCGCACGGTACACGCTTCTTTCGCAAAATCATCCCCCCAATTCCATTGGATCCAGGTTCTTTCGAGGGTCAGGCTGCCAATGGCGATTTAATCGCAACAAAAATATTCGCCGCGGGCCAAACAGTTTACCCGGTAATTTTATACATTATTTCGCCGGTACTCGGTTCGTGGCAGCAATCCGGACCGTGGATTATTTTGGATGGATCGATGGTAGCGCGACTGGTTCCGCCAATCTCCGATTCGCCGATTTATTTCGGTATCGCGGCGTTCGTCAGCCCCGAATTTTATTCCCCCTCTTCTTTCCATGATTTATAATAAGTTTCTCATTGTCCATGTACATAGTCGTCACCAAATCTGGCCGTTATCCTTGCAAACACCAAGAAAGTCATCATAGTCGTGAGTCACGCCAACGTCGTCATCGAACATCCAATCCCTTCGAAAGTCTTATTTCAACTCGCCATTTCTGTCCTCTAAATTTCCTCTTTATCACCTATGTACTACTATTTCTATACGTTTATTAAACGTTTAATTATATGACTTTTAAATATTTTATATGTTTTGTATGTGACTTTTATATGCGCTTTATCCGTGTGTGTATTCTTCTTCACGCGTCACATTATAAATACTGTGTTAATAATCGGACATTAGCGTGTGTGTGTATATATATATATAATACATCGTTCAGAACTGATGAGATAGTTTCGATTATCTGTGCGGGAATAAATTCGTTTCGCCAGGTTTTTTAACGCGTTGACTGACACGGTGGGGTTCTTGGTTATTAAATTTTTTAACATGAATAAAATAACATCGATTTTTCGCGGTGCGAGAAATGTTCAACTATATGAATAACTTAAATAATCGTCGTCACTGCTGGCTCGCGTTATTACATTTTTTTCTACCAATAAAATAACTTAGATTTTGATGGCGAACTTTCAACTATGCGGACGACATAGATAATTATCGTCACCGATTGGCACGTGTTATTACATCTTTTTTAACGAGTAGAACAATCGATAATTTTGTTGATGGTGCGGAGAATTTTCAACAATGCGAGTGACCTAAACATTGGCTGGCAGCTCGAGGGAAAAAATTGGTATAACCGAGAACGAGAGTATGCGAAATAAAAAAGGCAACCCTCGACGAAATCGCAATCTGCTTGCATTGCCGTTTCCAAATTTCCATCAAAGTCCTTAACACGCGAAAACGAAGAAAATTATCTTTCTTCGTTAACCTGCCGCTAACGAAGTACCTACATTATTACGTGGCAACGAACAAACAGGTCATAGGTCAGCAGACAGTAACGCAACAAGGAATCATGTTAACCGCTAACTCTAACTAATTTTTCCATTCCCGCGACCAGTGGGTTAACGTGTGCACGTGGACGCGCGCGTTCCTCGCAACCTGCGTTTGTGTAATTTTTAATGCTCGACATTGACCACAGCCATTCAAAAACTTTCAAATTTACCTGCATTGCACGCAGACTGTATTTTATTTATTTATTTCGAAAACTATTTTTAGAAGATGAATCTGGATGCGAAAGAAGTCGCAAATCACGTTCAAAAAACACGAACAGAGGCTATCGAATCGTCGAAATACTTTGACAAGTAACCTGCGCCATTTATGGCGAGGAAACTAATTAAAAAACAGCCAAATGATTGAAGGATCTACCAGTAAGAAGAATGGCTTGTTTGGAAAATATCTACGTGCTAGCAGCAGGATTCAAGTCTGTAAAATTGCATCCTCTAGCTGTGTAAAATGTCTGTAAATTGCAAATTGCAATGTAGGAAAAAAGAAAAGCAGCGTATTTATAATCAGAGGGCCAAATTATTCCAGAGAAATGGCGAAATTTTTACAATGTGATTTCGTTAACAAAGAAGAATAAAACTATCCTTTGTTTGTTCTCTATGAAGACGTAATACCTAACGTCAGAGTACCATAAATTGGGTACCTGTTCCGTATCAGGTACAATTTTCTCCCCCAACGTTAGTTGAACATCGAAAATTGTTCACAACTGTAAAAGTCGTGTTAAATCGAGCATCGAGTAAATGAAATCTAACGTCAGAGTACCATAAATTGGGTACCTGTTCCATATCAGGTACAATTTTCTTGCCAACGTTAGTTGAACATCGGAAATTGTTCACAACTGTAAAAGTCGTGTTAAATCGAGCATCGAGTAAATGAAATCTAACGTCAGAGTACCATAAATTGGGTACCTGTTCCATATCAGGTACAATTTTCTCCCCCAACGTTAGTTGAACATCGAAAATTGTTCACAACTGAAAAAGTCGTGTTAAATCGAGCATCGAGTGAATGAAATCTATTTCTGTTTGGATTGATTCGGTAAGAGCGACGTTTGAAAAACAAAATGGTAGTCCAATATTCGGCTAATTTTCTCTACTTGCGCTGCTACGAAGCTCACTTTGATTTTATCTCAAACACTGGCTGGTCTTCGATCGTTTCGCGAGGCCACAAGTGGAAGATCGTACCGTTTTCGCCAACAGTGGCACGTCTGGCGTCAAGTCAGCCTCGTCGGGTCGTTGAAATTGGTCGCGGCGATCTTCTTGTAAATTTTAGAAAGCTTCGTCCCTGCAGTTAACATTTTGTTGAGTTGCGCCGCTATCGATGGCAAGCAGCGATTTGTTGGCGGGTTCGCGTGACGGCGGGCGAAAGCTTCGGTGTCGGACTTGGACGTCGGGTCCATCTCGATGGATCGATACGTCCATCCGGTGACCGCGGAATTTCAGCGAGTTGGAAATTTTCCATCGCTGCCGCGCTATTTCGCCACTTGATTGCTTTGTTATAAATGTATATGCCCGGCGTATTACTCTTTCATTCTGTTTTGCGCCCTGTTATTTTGTTATTTGCCACGACGCCTGCCACCACCTGCTTAACTTTTCCGCCTGACTCAGTTCTTCCGGTTTTCCGCCGTTCGCACGGCCGTCGAGCGAAAGGGAGACACGTGGATTATAATCCAAGCACGTGGCTTTTAAATATCTGTTTAACTGGCCAATTGTCCAAAAACTTCATCGATACGTGTTTATGCTGCACAATGCGAGAAATCGACGTATCTCTGTGCGCTCGAGTTTGCATCTAAACAACCAGAAATTATGCTGCTTCGTTTCTTCCAACCGTCCTCTTGTTGAGACAGAAACTTGTACAAACTGGAAGAAGACTTTTACGGACAGATTTTGTTCCAGTCAGGTTCAGTTCTGTTCTTGTTCAACTTGACGCAACAAAATCGAAATCGAAACTCGCCTAAATAAATTCGCGCGAATAAGAATAAAAAGAAAAAGGAAAAAGAAGAAGTGACGTGAGATGTGCAAATGGAATAACAGAAACGAGGTAAAACACACGATCGATTTCTACGGGTGACACGTATCGTCATAGATAATCTGAACGATCAATGCAAGTAAAAATCCACTTCGGGCTCTTTCAATGGCGCAGAGAGAAACGGTTTGGCCGCGCTCAAAGCCTCGGCTCTGGTCGATCCATCGATCTATGTATATAGCGAGCGACCAGTTCACCCTCCAACAGTCCCGGCTGGTTAATTTCTCAGCGAAACGCGTTTCGGATCGATGCAAATCATATTTTTAGCCGCGTCGGCGGCCAACAGTCGGACGAATTTCTAATCGGCGGCCGATCGATTCCTCCCCAGGCGATTGTCGTTCGCCGCGGATTCATTATTTTCCCCTCGATTTTTCGGGGTTAAAAGGGCTCCTCCTCTCTTTTTCTTTCGCTCTACGATCTCTCTTTTTCTCTCTCTCTCTCTCTCTGTACGTGGAGCAAAGGGGAAATATTTCATGGAATTTCTCGTTGCCGGTACATTGTGCGCGCGAGTAACAACGCTTTAAAACCCGGCGAGAGAGTTCTTTGTACGAGCCGCCCGCGGCGCACGACCCTGGTGTAAAAAAAATTCATTATTCTCTTGCTTCTTTTTCTCTCCACCCTCGTTCCGCCAAACACCGATTACCGTTTCCCGACAGACGAGGAAATCGCGGCCCGCGACCGACCGTGTAAGGATCGCGTCCTTCGAGAAGGCTAACCCAATTCCATCGTGCGACAGGCAAATCGACTTTTCGCCGGTTTATCAACCCTTTGAGCAATTAACGTGCGAGATTGTGAAATACGAGTTTCTCGCTCTGTCTTCGATCAAACATAATACAGAAATGAATATTTAGTTGGGCATTGCAACAGCCATTCTGTCTATTGTTAACAATTGTTTAAGGAATAAACTTTCGAGAAAATTCTCCGGGCTGAGTTGAAAGCGTAGAGGTGATTTTAAATTAAACGTTGAATGTACACGGTGTCGATAAAAATCTCACGCTGTGATTGATCTCGCGAGAGCAACAAAATGGTACTCCGAACTTGAGTACCTGAATTTCTCTCTTCCTAACGCAAGTTCCGTTTTGGTAAATGGAAGAATAAATAATTCAGTAGGTAAAATCTTAGTGGTAAAAATCTTGTGACGTTGTGACAGATTTCGTATAATACGTGAAACGTGGTGGACGTTACAAGAAAATGTTGTGAAGCGTTTAATGAACAATGGACGCTGCGTGGCATAATTTTTCAAACGTTTCCCCAGGCACAGAATTTGCTGCCTCGTGTCTCAAGTAAATAAACGAAGCAGTGGAACAGCCTCTAATCGAGAACCATCCGACACCATAAGCTCTGGAAAACAATGCGTAAAACCTAGAATGTACTCTAACGATTTACGAGAATCATCGGCTGTCGAGCAACTGCGCTAATTACCAGTAATCGATACTTCGTTAACAAACAGTTCGAGCGAATTACTACAATGAGATTTGATCCGCGCCGGCAAAAATCTCGAGTTCGTGTATTAAACCTGGAAACAGCGGATAGTGGCCGGTGATTAGCTATGAACGTACAGGTATTTCGTTATGTCCGATTCGGTTCGTGTGTACCGCGCTCCCAGGGTTTAATTTCATCTTTTTTAAAAACAACACCATTATCAGATAACGATACGAATATGAGTTTCCAACTTTAATAAATATACATAGCTTCGAGTTTCATTGTAAAAGAAATTTTGTTTGAAGTTGCGGAATCCTGGAAGAATCAATAGACAACGTCAGGTTTATGCAAATTCATGTTTGTTGCGAGAAGAGGCAAAGAAGTTGATCAAGATCCGTGCTAGAGCTTAATATTAGCCAAGACTAGTCCTGGCTAATGCGTGAGTTAACGAATAATAAAACCAGGTACTTAAGTAGAGCTTAAGTGGCAAGAAGACTCTCTGGTCAGAAGACGCGAGGACGAGAACAATGAGACGGGCAAACATCTGAAGCGACGTGACAGATGGTTGTTGTTTAAGTGAGCGAGATGGCTGCAGAAAAACGTCGATGAATAAGCCTATTGGCGCATAATATCATGCGATTGACGCAGCTAATGTAACCAGACTATGTACGATCACTTCAGATGTATAATTCAGAATGACGTAAGATTTTGGCTGGAACGTTGAGTGTGAATCTCACTATAGCGCGAGGATAGGTTATTGAGTCGTGTAAACGAAGCGTTAAATATCTTTCCCCTGTACCCTAAGATAGCAAGATTAATACTGGTTAGTATTTTATTTTTTATTTATTTTCTAGTCCATGCCTCTCGGCTTTGGACGAACTTCCAGCTTTGCATCTTAGTTCGAGTTTATATATTCCTCTTTTTCTTATAATCACCGCTATAAACTACCACTGGTGGCTAGAGCTCTTGCGACTTTGTTCTTTGGTCTCCTTGTGTGTCTGTCTTGTCTCTTGCCCTTCTCTTTTCCATTACCACTTTTAATTCTGCCAGCCCTTCTCCCGTCGCACTTAACACTGTTTCTAAACTCTTTGGTCTCCCCGTTATCTCGCACTCAATACTGGTTAGTATAACTATATATTATAGTTCACAGTTGTGACAGGTCGAGCCTCAGTCTCGAGCCTTTCCAGGTCTTGAGTCTTTATAGTCTCTTGAGTCTTTATAGACTTCTGAATCTTTATAGTCTCCTGAGTCTTTATAGTCTCATGAGTCTTTATAGTCTCATGAGTCTTTATAGCCTCTTGAGTCTTTATAGTCTCTTGAGCTCTCATAGTCTCCTGAGCCTTTATAGCCTCTTGAGTCTATAGTCTCTTGAGCTCTCATAGTCTCCTGAGCCTTTATAGCCTCTTGAGTCTATAGTCTCTTGAGCTCTCATAGTCTCCTGAGTCTTTATAGCCACTTGAGTGTATAGTCTCTTGAGTCTTGCTAATCTTGCAAGTCATCTGGAAAATCTTGGTGTCTTTGGTGTCTTCCAAGTCTCGATCGTGCTCTGTCGCAGAAACGACGATCGGTCACTTTGCTTTCGTTTACGTTGGGAAGCGTATAACGAAGAATGGGCACTGTGTGACGTATTTTTGAAAATGTTCTTCCAAATACAAAATTTTCTACCTCGCGTCTCATTCGCAGCATCCCGAGTAAATGAACGAAGCAAGCACCGCGTACAGTCGTAGCTGTAGAACCTCGACTGCGGCTAAAAAGTCATTTCCACTCTGAGATTCTCAACTCTCAAAGTCTTCTTCGTCCCAGGAATGTGCAATATCCCGCATCAACACCTCCGAAACGATCGAGACTCGACAGACTGCGGAAGACCCAAGATCGGATCGAGACTTTCGAGCGTCTTGAGGTTCAGCAATGGCGATCGAAACGATTTCGGATCCCATTGCTAATCAGCTGACCCAATGAATCAGCTAATCGAGCCTCGATCGAACGCGGCGTATTGGTCCGGATGAAAAAAAGCTCGGAGCAGCTGGAATGTGGCAGTGCGCGCGCAAACATTTTAATTGTTGCCTTCCTCTCTGGCCACGTCTGCTCTTTTTCCCGGTGGCCGTCGCGACCAAAAACGCGGACGGATGTCGCGCGGTGAAACGGAGCCCGAATTCACGCACCGGCGAATACTTTCGAAAATGCGTGGCCGCTCAATCAAATCTCGCGAAATTCCTCGGCCGTGCCATAAAGGGATTGCCTCCATTCGCTTCATACCAGCGTGTCCCTGGCAGCCGGCGTTTTGCGAATCGTTCGACCGTCCAGCGCGTCGCCGCTCACGTTCGCTCGCTTTTCGTTCGTCCGACGAAGAATCGTCGCTGGTTCTCCTCGTCAAACATCACGAAACATAGCAAAAAAGGTTGAAACAGGAGAACAACGACGAGAGGACGACTGCCGCTTGCGACAGTCATTAGGCACTCGTCATTAAGTACCGCTACTGATTCGCATCTGCGTAGATTAGGCTACAATTAAGTTAAGCGAAGAGAGACGCGTCTGCGAGTTTCGCTGAGATCAAGTCGTTGCTACCAGGTGGCACAAAATTGTTCATCCACATGTTCGTTAAGTAGCAAAATATTCGCATTGGAATTGAACATTATTTTGTCGTTTGAATTTATTCCTGGACCTACACTACGGCGTATGAGTGTGTTTGCATACTTCAGCAATTAGGTCTTGATCGCTGTGAGTTCTTTGCTCAGAGCAGAGACACTCGAAGTCAGCCCAACTTAATCACTTAATTTCATTCGCCTTATCGTTCATTCTGGTTAACGTCAACTAGTGTTTTCTAGGATCAGAAATTCCAGGCCTAATTTTAGAAGATTTCTAGATTGCCTGGGGTCAGATCACAGGCGAAAGCCACATCTATGAGCTTCGATTGAACTTTATACGTTTGAGATGGATGGCTGGTTGCTTGTCGCTGAGAGTCATTTTTCTCGAGAATAACTTTCGATCGGATGCGCCTATCTGAATTCACAGGACGGCGGGCAAAGTTGTGCACAGTGGATTACAAAGGAAAGTTTATGAAATAAGAAGTCTGAAATGTAGGAACTGCAACTTCTTCCTTAGCTAATTATTTAGCGCTGCTCGAGCGCTATCAGCGTATTTACAACGAACTAAAATTTCGAAATAGAAATTGAAGAATACTTCGCGACAAGCGAGCGACCTACTCGCGTTAAAGAAGAATTCTCCACTTACTTGATATTTTTAATTACTCCAATTCACGCAACTTGATCAATCTGAACGAAGCTCTACGATCGCCAGCAGTAACAAGCTTGCATCTGCACGTTATTGAAAGCGTCAGCAGCGTTTACCCTTCGACCCTTCGTTTCGTATTTTTTCGTCCCTCGTCGATCGGCCTTCTTTCTCCTTTTTTAGCCTGCTTCTTCTTTTATTTCACTCTTTCTCCGTTTTGCTTATTCCTGACTGCTTTGTTGGGGGTTCATTGGAGGGCGGCTCGAGTGACATAAACTCTTGCGGGACTTTTTACAGCGTCCACTTTGAAGCTTGTTTTTCGCCAGTTTCAAGAGGCGTTTTGCACGATCGCGGCAATTTTTACCGGCAAGCTGTGTCGCACTCTGCATTCGCTGGTTAATCAGCCTGATACGATGCGTATAACGAGACAAATCTACGGATATGCAAATGTTTATTATCGTATTTCTCGTTCGGCATTATTATTTGTGATTGATTAAGCTCGTTTAATTATACGAAGCTCCCTTCCTGCAAAAAATGCATCGCTTCTTTGCCAGAAAGATAGATTACGTTCAAACATGTATCGTAGGATTATTGACATAACGATCGCCGTGAAATCGACTATTTAATTAGAATGAAATTTTTATTCCACTAAAATTCCAGTATATTAAATATAAATTTTATCGATAAGTATACGACAATGCTCGTGTACTCGAATTTCCAGCCCTTTTCCGTTACCTTTCCAATGTCGTCAAACCCTCCATCTGTATACTGGGTCGTCCACGACCAATAGCTTCACGTAATTTTTCATTTCTCCCACGTTTCTCTCGAAACTTTGCTTTCGATTAAACGACAGAAGATTAGGGCACCAAATAGCAACGAATACTACTGCATGATATTCTAGAAACTTGAAAAAGTGTTTGAGAATTTTGCGAGATTTTTCCAAACATAAAATAGCGTAGAAATCCAAGCTGACAGAAGATAACACTTGACAACAAATCTCTGTTTAGCAAGACGATTAACAAACTTCCTTTCCAACGACGATCTTCCACCCAACGTTTACTTATTTCACGCTAATGGCAAGGCATCACGGTTCACACTCAGAACTATAGCGATCCTCCTTTTTCCAACTTACGCGCCGGGAAAAACAGAAAATTTGAACGCCGTAAATACGCGCGCACATGTGCAATCTATTAATAAGCGCATCGCCACTGTGCACGGAATTTTACATTTCTATGAACGCGACTAAGTGACCAAAAGCTAAATAAAGATTACTTTGAACAATTTGCATAATCTCGTATTTACGCGCCTCCTCTGTATTTTTACACTTCTGATTTCCTCGTAAATGGATAGACGTGCGCGGTCTATTGGCGGATACAAATCGTACAGGAAAATACGGAGAACAGTAGACGACAAAATGTAGCTTAAAAACGTTTGCAAGTCCTCTTCAGCAAAGTAACGACAACCGGGATCCGCGTGAAAGGAATACGCAGCTCGTACGCGGCCAATAATTATGAAACTAATCAGACTTAATGCGACTGGTTGCGTGACGCAAGTCGAGTTATACGACGCTTCGAGGAATCGACGATTTCCATCGCAGGATGAGACCGCCAAGTACATTTTCGCGGTACGACGCCATCCATCAACGAATCCGCACGATTCTGCCGCATTCTGGCAAAAATGGAAACACTAGCTTGTCCGAAAAGCGTCCTTCTTTCGCTGGTTTTTACGACAACGCACGCGAAACCAAGTCTGTGAAATGTCACGGTGTACGTAATTCGACAAAATAATGCAAAACAGACAACACTGTGCGTCTATTGTTTCCTCGTCAAACGAAAGGAACTTTTCGGACAACCTAATACCCGGCTCGTTAAAAGTAAACTTTTCTGAGAAGAACGTCGATCGAATTGCGAACGAATATACGTTCGATATGTTTCAATCATTGTGAATGAAAAGTTGCAATTATCAGAGTAGAAAGGTTCGATTGGTCGGATATTTTTTAATTACAATTACGATATAATTAATCGGCAACATATTCCACGTGAATTTTACATCCATTGTCCTATCGAAATGGGAAATGTAAGTTACCGTGTAATTGTCCTGCAGTCTTTGTATAGTCCAGACACGTTTGTGAAATCCGCCATTCCAACAACAACGACCTAATAAATACACATTTCCTCTCCTTTTTCCAACTTCCATCCCTTTTCGTTTGAACATCTGCTTTACAATTTCCTCGGTATCTTTCATCGACTTCTATTGAAAAGTATCGTTTGAAAAAGTATGGCAGATTATTCCAAGTGTTCTAATACCGTAATCAACTGCATAATAAAGCTAGACCTAAGCGCAACTTAAATTAAACTTCAGCGCGGAAAGTAGACAGCGTTGATAACGTAACGTTCGCTCACGTTCACGCGTCTTGCTGACTATCATAGAAAGAGCTTCAAGTTCTACACAATTTGATTTACGATATCTGATTAATAACAGCATATGCAGAATATTATTATTGTTGACCTGCTATCGTTCTAAGTTTGACAGAAGGAACCTAAATGCTCTTTGTCGATACATCGAAATCTGGCAAAAATCTCCGCCAAGCCAATGAATTTTGAAATAAGTCGCGACCGCGTGTGTCGTCGATTGAAAGTGACCGAAGACTTACAATTAGTTTGGTATGGCGAACCGATTCGATTGGTGAATTTTCTCGGACGTTAATTTCACATCATCAACCGATTTAGTTAACGAAGCTGGTGGAGCGTTAATCGTGCTCATTTTACATGGCTGTACACGGGGACAAAGAGCAGGAAAACAAGAGAAACGAATGGAGCCGGAGACAATCGGCACCGCCGGGTTTATTTTAAATCGAACCCGAGAAGATATCGCTAGCTAGATGGCTTTCATCGATATTACATATCGATTTTGGCAATGCTTCCTTCAATAGATGTAATTAAGCTGCATGTAACGCTGTTTCCATTCGCTTTTTCAATTGTATCCTCGCGGTCTTGATAGCCGCTGTACACAGAGAACAAGCAGCCGCGTTTGTATTTCCTTTGTCACAGGATCTGTTAACAGCGTTCACATAGTTAGGCGAATAAGTAGTATTAAATTGCAAGGTTACAATTTTTTGGAAAAAGACACACTAAGTTAGAAGAAGAGAATTTGCGATATAAACTGATTGGTAAAAGATGCGGGCGAAATGTTCCTTCGAGTAACTTCGAGAAATTATCGTCAACAATTGGAAAATTTCCGAGGAATTTTCAGAAACGAATTGAACGATCTTCTCAGTGTCGAATATTTAGCCAATCGGCAAGAGGATCTCAAGAAGTCTAATTTGTTGAAAAAGCTCGTGCGTGACGCTGTGTTATAAAACACAGGGTGGCGTAAAAGTATCGCGAAATACAGTGACAGCTTGTAAATGGTGTGCAATTAAAAAGTATGAGCTTTGTATGCGCATTGCGTGGATTGCTATGTGCATCGCATACATGTAATAAACGTTGGCAGATATTAATAAAAATATGGTCTTTATATGCACCACTGTATGCACGTATTTGCAATTCCGCGCATATGTATGTATTCACAGATACTGTAAACGTAATATGACGCACCTTTTTCCCGAATATCTAGTTTCTACCATCTATTTCGCCACCACATTATACGTCACAGGCTGTGCTTGTTAGAAGAGGAAGAAAGAGCCGAATGAAATTTTAATTCACAAGTCTGTGCGATTATTTTATTATTTTCTATTTTTATTGGACCAACTTCCAGCTTTACGTCCTAATTCTAGCCACTTCACCATTGGTGGCTAGAGCTCTTGCGACTTTGCTTTTCGGTCTCCTTCTGTGTCTTGTCCGTGCGATTATTTAGGACGATGCATTCTGTAGCTTACGGGGAAATTTCTCTGCTAAAAGCGTTTATTTGAACAATGACACGCGCCTAACGCCACGTGCAGGATTCGAGGATACGGTGGTCTAAGAGCGCGAGATTAGAAAGAAGGTGTGGTCAAATGAAAAATGTTACATTTGGTAAAATTTTTGTTAGTTTTGGTTTCAATTGTTTGGACTTATCTGTCTGTCCAGAATCTGCGTCATGGCCAGATATCTGACTGTATGGATCTATGGGATCCAACTATGGGGAACAGCGAGTAATTCCAACATAGAGATTCTCCAACGATTCTAATTAAAAACTCTAAGAAATAGATGCACCTTGGTATGTTATGAAATATGCAAATTCAATAACAGATATAACATAAGAATTAACAATCACCAAAACCCATTAGTTTCTCAATTACTTGACACGACGGATCGGATCCGCAGACTAAAAGGACACCCCTTAGATTTAAACATTGGATTCAGCTGGAATCGAACATACGATAATTATTTATTATCATTTATAATTCTCAATGAGTACTAATTTTGACAATTCTACCAAATAAAAAAAAAAAGAAAATATTTCCGTAAAAAACGACCCCCACTTTCGGCTACCTGGAAGACGATATTCCACTGGAGGTAGCCATCCGCATAATATTTAGCAATTAAGTTAGACAAATTTGCCAAATGTCCGGCTGGGCAAATTGTAAAATAGAAAATACTGAAAAATCTCTAAAAGGACTGCAAAATGTCTTAGCCGAACTAGAGGAAAATTTAAATATTCGAAGGGATGCGCTATATTCCCAACAATCGGCAAAATAAGTTGCTTCTATTTCGGGAAGTTAATCCATTGGTAAATAAATAAATAAATAAACGAGCTTTTAGCAGATAGCGAGCTTCAGAGAAACAGATAAAGTGTCTAATCCAGAGATGATCCTCTAATTATCTCGGCCCTGACATTTTCAAGCTATCGCGATCAACGTCCCTCAGAGTTTCTGCTCGATGACAGCCCTCCGTCATTGCTTCTTCATCGAAAGATAAGAGCCGCGTAGAATAAATAATATCTGGCCGTGGTTGGCGTTAATGAAACGCTTTCAATGAAACTTACGCGTGCAGACCGGCTCTCTGTTACTTCTTCGACCAATCAGCGGCTGTTTATTCCGTTGCAAACAAACTTGAAACGTGACTCGCGACTTGGTCCGCCGTGGATGGTGTGGCAGGATTTTTCCCTGAAACCAAATTACGTGATATATTTTACGAACAAGGATAGGAAAAAAAGAAGTCGTACAAACATAGGATAGGAAATAAATTCTCTATTTGCTATTTATAACGCGAGAAATATTCATTTCGAAATGTTTACCATTTAAAACGAACGAACGTAAAATGGTACAAACTGTAAATGCAATCAACCGAAACAAAGCAACTGGACGACAGAAATAAAAAGAAGCTACTTTGCCTTTCGTGTCTCGAAAATAAAGACGAGTCGACCCACATCTTTCGTTCAAAACTCTGCACAGGCTCGCGCTTGTTTCGGACCATTTTACCATTCCTTTTATTGTCTGCGTTTTGTGCAACCTATCGCACGATAATGCCGCCAATACAATTCCAATAATCAAGTGTTACTCATATAACGCAGTTAATATATTCACGAAGGTTTTCCTAAGCTTTCGCTTTTATTTTCCATATAGTGCGCGACTCGTCCGATGAGAGACATTTGGCGTATCGTTTTAACAGTCGATGAAATAATCTCGCGCGCTCTACTTGCGTACGTCACGAAAAGGGAAATCTGTTGTTAGAAACATGTCGTTTAACACGGGAGGAATCGTAGTCCATGTGATTATCAATTATCGTGCGCGATTATTGCGCTGGCGGACGCAGGATAGCCGTTAACGAACGGTCGTGAAAAATCATACAGGCAAACATATACAGACGCGGTGCAAATATTACGGAAATTTATTTTTGACGTAAACACCTTTCACGCAAACATTTCGGGAATTTGTTTTCGATAGCAGCGCGGCCCACGACCGACCCCCTTTCCGAGTTCCATATACACACACGGTGAATTCATTTGCCTGCGATAAACTGAATAACTCGATATTTTATTGGCTTCCATGTAACGCAAATTTGTCGAGAGGATCGAGCTGAACGAGACCTCGACACGCGACCAGTCCAACGGCGAAAAATTGCGCGCCGCAGAAACGCGAAAAATTAGACGATGGAATTAGAAGCTTCTTGGAGCGTAACCGGCCGGTCGTTTCCGCTTTTCCATTTTCCTCGGCTCTAAACGATTTTTGCCAAAGCGTTTCACCGCGCCTGTTAAATATTCCGATACGAGTGCGTATAATACGATGGATAGTTTTATCGCAAGCGACAGGTTATCTTCTCCTACGTAAAACAAGCGTAAGAGACTTCGATCAGAACGAAAAATAATAAACAAACAAAATAAACGATATAACAAGGGGAGGGGGAAAGGAAGATTGTTGTTTTTATTAGATTGGAATAGGCCACGAGAAGCTTTGAAATTACTTGAACCTCGCTCGACATTTTGATAATTTCTTATTCATCTTTTAAAGTTGTATCATTAACTGATAAAACTATACGAAGCTTAATTGATATTCCAACGTATTTCCATAGGTTTGGGGAAGATTACGTGAATAGAGTCGATTGTGATTTTGCTACTCGTTGCATGTTGTACCTCGTTCATCGCTGTACCTTTTATTAATTTCTTAACGATCTTTTCTATTAAATTCCTATCAACATCCGAATGGTTTCATCGATACATTTACGAGTTGATGTTATATTATTATTAAGTTATAATTATTGATAAGTTATTATTATTGGTAATATAATTTAATTAAAGAATTACCAATAGATTATTCCAAACTTTTCTTTTATTTGCTAGACTATTTACAATGAATTCTCATTGATAATTATAAACAACATTCCTAACTTATCGATATCAATTTATAAATATAAAATCGCTAAGATATTGATAAAGGAAATAGGAATAGGAACAGGAATAGCAGTATAACAAATATATCGGTAAAATCATTAAGATATTGGTAAAAGGGATAGGAGTATGTGCAAACATAAGAATAGGAATATAATAAATATATCGATAAGAAATATTACGATATTTAAGATATTGATAGCATCTGTACTTTGTAAGCAAACTGGGTCATTCAAATGATGCCTGATTTGTTCACCATCTGAATATTCTACCTCTTCTAAGCTTTTTAACGATCTGAAACAATTCCTGGATACCAATCGTTGTTTTTATTTGGTAACTGGTATTTTATGATGGCACGATACTTCCAGTAATGGAACGAAAATGATAGTTATTTATGGGATTTCTACGTATGTAACTGTTTAGCACCTGGTCTAAAATGAGCAGTTACGGTAAATTACATGGAGTGAGCTGCGCGAAGCGTTGCAAAACCGTTGCAAAGTGAGAAAAAGATGGGCTTCTTTTTAATTAAAATGGAACATGGAAAGATTGAGTTCGAGTGAAACAAATGTAAACTCTCGCAGGAACAAAGATCCCATTGGGCAATTTTTTTTTTTTAAATAGTGGCGCATTACCCTTGTGTTGTTTGGACAGCCGTTAGCGAATAGTAAAATTTATTTGGAAAAGTTACGACGCCGTATACGCTTTTCGCGCGACCATCGAAAAATAACAAAAGCAAACACGCTCTGAATTAAAGATAGTTTCATTAAATGTATATTTGTCAACTTTTCATTTCGACGTATGTATCTGTATGTTCGTATCGTTTAATTTCTTTATTCTTGCGCGATTTTTACGCTGCATTTTGTTGCAATAGAAAATTCGTGTAGATAAATTTCAGCGTCGCTGAGGCCAAAGAAAATAAACCAATAACGCGCGTGAATCTAATTAATCAGTGGTAACAAGTAGCGCATTAAATAGGATTTTATTGAAGCAGTGGAAATGTGTGAGTCGTAATCATTTTTTTGCCTCGTATGTGTGACTCATAGTATTGAATAACTCAAGAACACGATTCCCTAACTATACGTGCACGTCAAGCAATACGTTTACACAAAGAGTAACATTGATACTTAATTACTTCAAACTAATATTTATTGCCCCATGCGCGTTTTATTGCTGCACAGCTCGTGATATAAATACGATCATTAAAATAAGCAGCATCAGCGATTTGGAAAGGATGCAATAAATACTCTGGTAAATGTCAAACGCCACTTATGCTTCAGCTGCGATACTATTTAATTTACGAGCTACCGTGTTCCCTATGTGTTAAAACTAATTGTTCTGAACGTTGTCGTAAGAAAAACTGGAAAATGAAATTCTTCCCATGGAGGAAGATAATACGTGAAGATCTTCAACAACAGTAACACGTTCTAACAGCTGACAAAACTGTACAACACAGATTATTCAGTACAGCATGTAGCTTTCATTGTTTTAAATATTGTCGTAAGAAAAAATTCAGGAAACAGCTTTCTTCATGGCAAATGATAATACGCGAAGATTCTTACAAATAAAACAACTTTTACAATGCAGATTGTTCGTCACACGCTGTTTTTCTTTATTGCTCCAAATATTATCGTAAGAAAGAATTAAATGGAAATTTCTTTTAGAAGATTTCCAGCAATATGATAATAGAAGGAGCACATGTCTTAGTTGATCAAACTGTAGAGACCAGCTTGTGCAGCGCAGATTATTCACTGCAGTGTTTAATTTATTATCACGTGCTTAGAATCGCAGAAACTTCCTCGTACTATAAAACGCGTCGTAAGGGAAACGAAACAACGAAACTGCGGAGTAAATAGCCATCAATATGCACAATCAGCGTGGATCTCTGCTCGGAATAGCAACTTATCATCCTTTTTATCACTTGTTCTTACTCATACCGAACTATCAATAGTTTTATCGTCGTGCACGCGACACTGAACAATATTTCTGAAATCTTACTAAATCCTATTATATCATTTCGATAGTAAACCGCGAATTAAAAATATACACCGTGTAGGTTTGTGTCAGGTTTTGTGCCGTATAGATACCAACAAAATTGCTATTTGACGAAGCAGTAAATTTTGCAAAATGTGTCCCCGAACGAATTGCAAAGTACATGGAAAATAAAGAAAATAAGATAGCTATAAATCATACTTCAAACTCTATGAAACTGTATCGATCGTGCTAATAACGTCACGAGCCAAATAAAAGTGCGATCGTTCCAATTTCTGTAGATCATCTTGCTAATTGTAATACTAACGTTTCTCGATGCAAAATTTAACTTGCTCTCGCAAATGAACATAAAACGTATTAATAAAATACATCTATTTCAATTTTCCCAAAGATGTTGATTTGTATCAGCAATTACGTTATATCGGCTCGATCTAAGTGCAGATTAATTGTACGGTATCGTATTTTAATTTTACCGTACACGATCTATGTTTAACGCGTACTATTTATTCGAGTTTCATCGTTTTCCTGCTTCGCTTTTTTTTTCATTCTTATCGCTTACGAGAAAAACGTTAGCAACGACGAACGTGAATACTCTGCATACGTATATTACGTACGTAACATTAAAAAAAAAAAAAAAAAAAAAAATAAAAAACCAGTTCGTCGCTTGTGTTAGAAGGCTCGCAGTTCTTGGACTTTTTTCAACAGACAAACCCGACCGATTGCGTGTAACCGATTATCGCGTAACCTCGCAAACATGTGAAATCACTAATTATGTACTTTCTAGATGGCCGCTAATGGCTTTATCGTTAATGGCGCCGCCTTAAAATAAACTCGTGAATAAATAAACAACGAGTCGCGGTTTGCCAAATCGACCATAAGCCGCGCGCCGTAATAAGCGCGAGCGTTGAGAATTTTTCTGCCAAATGATGACCCCATGTCCAGTCGTGGTGGCGGCCATTTTGTTAACAGACCGTGATATGACGTCACGTGGCCTACATGATAACCTCGCTTTTGCCTTCCAACGATAGCCCGTTTCTTCGCGCTTTCACGCTGATATTTTATTACCAACCAAGAATCATCGCTTGGAAAACATCTGATGGATCGAGAAACGGTGGAAAAAATTGCCCGCTCAAGCGGCGAGTTGCTGCGCCGCTGGTGATAACCTTGGCGGGAAATTTGAACGCCAAGCGACGTGATTCCCTCGTAACGTTCAAAATCAACGATGAAATTCGATTGAAATTGTATCTGGATGTATGGAAGATCGCGTTACCGTGAAAATTAGACCTGAAAACTCGGTAAGAGAAAGTTGGAGTTATCGTCGCTTTTCGAGCGGACAGGGACTAGATGGCAGGAATAGGAAAATCAATTGCGCGGCTTTATGAGTGACTATACACGCGACCATTAGTATTCTAGGATAGCTGAACTGGTTTCTACGTCCCGTACATCTGTAAAAATACTTCTTAAACGTATTACGTTGTACGGGATTATTATCTACTGGGTGGTAAATATCTTTGAATGGATAGAAATGATTTTGATGTATAATTAAACGATTACATAGTAGGGACAGAATTAATAATTCGTAATAACAACTACCGTTATCCAGATATTTTCCAATGGACGAAAATAGTTGTCGCATAAAGGAAACGCGATCGAACGATCACTAAAATGACGAGTAGAAATAGGATTAGCAATTTGTAATGATAATCGATTGCTTGTTAGCTGCTCGTTACCATTTATTACATGAAAATCTGTATACACGTGAAAAAGTTGGCGCAAGTGGCACTAAAAAGATGTTGATATCGCGATCTCGTTACGATCCTCCACAACCTTTGAAACGTGGAAAACGAAGCGGAGAGCGAAATAGAAAAACCGATGAGCTTGTAACTCGAACTAACTATTATTGACTTCGACGATTCGCCAGGGAAACTACTCGAAAACTATCCGTTTCCGTTTCACGAATTCCCGTCCTTTCTGGTCAAATATTAAAACGCGCTAAAATCCCTGAAAAGCGTTCCGGCTCGACGCGGTCCTACGAATACGAAATTATCAGAGGCAAGTAGATGAGATATCGACTTCTCTGTGTCTATCGGCCACTACCTCGTGACTTTTCATAATACGATTCGCCATTTCTGCGTGAATATTACAATTTCATAGCAGTGGCTCGCTGGTCGTACTTAATTGCCAATTTCTTTCCTATCGCAGTTCAATTTCGCATCAAGTAGAAGCTTATTAGCGACAATAGAAGAGAATCTGCTATATATACGAAATATATGCGAAATATTAATATCACGTTATACGATATTTATCGAGAAATCTGGCGTACTTCGTAAGTTTCTTTTTCGTAAATTTCTTTTAACGTCGTAGAATCGCTGATATTCGAGATCGATCGCATAAGAAGAAGAAGATCGACGCGATTTTTGCTATTCTCCTCCCATTCTTTTCCAGACTATTGTCCTTCTCTGTTCACGGTACTATTTTATTGCTTCCAGCCTATTTCATAATCAAGTTCAATATTCCACAGCTACGTTCGGTGTGCATAGGTTCAATATTTAAAAAAATTAAGTTCAAACAAACAATGTAACTTCATTGTCGCGTTTCATTGCTTCCAATTGAACGACGACTACCGATACCGATAATATCGACGCATAATTTTATTCCCGCTACCGTGTGCATCGATATTCCACCACCTATCACTACGCATCGATGCCAAATAACCGATAAGATTCAGTTTGTATCGTCATCGCTCGATCGTCCAAGTAAACGTTCCATCCGCGATGCCGTGATGGCGAAGAACTATGAAAATCGATGAGCGACCGTAACTACAAGTGACTATTCGCGGAATCATCGTCCGCTGGTGGAGGAAGGAAGACGGTTGCAGGCAGCAGCTGAAGAATCGAGACCGCTGCGCAGAAACCGCGGCGGCGGCATCGTCGTGGCCTCATCGACCTAACCTACTTTAGCCGAGGGACGCCTGCACGAGGGCGACGGTGGCGCCGTCGCCCGAGGACGTCCGACGGCGACGCCACAAACTGTGTATATCTAACGGCCGTTCTCCAACGTCCTCGTATCAAGCTCCACCTCCTCTTTCTCCTCGCTCTGCTCTCCGCTCTTCCTCCAGCTCGCAGTGTCTCTCCTTCTCTTTTTCTTTTTCTTTTTCCTTTTCCTCCGCTGTCGCTCGCCTACTCGCGCTCTCACGTTTCCCCGCTCTCTCTATCTTCCGCTGCTTTTCCTTCACGCTCCTCGTCCACCCTTTCCTACATATACGTCAGTACGTATGGCCTGGCCGCTTTTTCACCCTAATCGCGACGACCGAAAGCACGGCGACCTTCTTCCCCGTAGCCAACTGAACGGGCGACGATTCTCCAGCAGACGAGAAGTTTGCCAACGATCGACACAAGCCGATGGATGTTCCGCGGCAGTTTCGCCTGGGCTCGCGTGGCAACGATTCCATCGACCAGGTGCAAGATCCTCGCTAAGCCAAGATTTTCGCATCGGCCATCGGTAGGCTGCACGGTGTTGGTTGTGCGATTAGATTGTGAGAATCTGGCGAGGCGATTTCAAGATTTCACATAATCGAGGAAATCTCCAAAAATGGATTATGAAAGTGGATGTTCGGGCACGAGATTGTTACTTCGATTGTTGTTAATAAAATTGTACTATTTGACGAGAGAAACAAGTCGCCATCTGAGGATCCATGCAACCCTATTTTTGCCTGTGAACGATACACTGTACGAGATTCTTAAAAACCACAGCTAAATGATTAATAATTAAATGGCCAACAATCTTCTACTTCCAATTAATTGCTCGGTCGTGTCAGCCTTCCATCAGACTGATGATAGATACGTAGTATCCAAACTTAATGTTCAAAGAGATATTGCCAGCTGTTTGATCGTAAGATACTTAAGTAGGTAATATACGCGAGCTACTGTGAATACTATGCATTGAGCACGTAATTCTGTATCGAGTACTGTACGACCTATCGACTCAGTATATCATACGTATAATAACAGTAATATTATGTACAACGTATTGGTATTAATTTGTTTTAATAGATTCTTCTCGTGGACTTAGGAAAAATTAGTTAGAACGAAGAAATCGGTAGAAAGGAGATTAAAATCTGTACCAATTATTCTAATAACTACGTGTTATTCGTTAATCTTACGCGAATACAAAATTCTCACAGATTAATAATCTGTCGCACAATCTGGGTCAATTATCACGCGTTTCGTACAAACTCAGCAGATGTACTATACTTACGAGTGCAGGAGTACCCACGTATGTACTTATAATTTATGCCATTCATATTTATCGAGCAATCTGTACCAACTGTAATATTCAAGCAGTCAATGAATCTTGTTAATTCTAAGCGATCTTCATTTCGGCCAATTATAAAGCTCATGGGCCTCGAATAATAGAAACTTAACGACCAAACTCTGTATTTCATGCGACCGTGAATTTTCAAACTTCTTTCAGCATCTCATTAAAGAATCGATGGATCTTGTTAATTCTTCACTTCGGTCGATTAAAACACTCATCGAACCCGGGAATAAATCAAACTTAATTTTGAAACAGGATAAAAAAATCAAAGCTTCCTCTAAATTGCATCTAGTCTTCGTCTCGACCAATCGCCATACTCGTTAACTTGTGACCAATCAAAATATACTCGAATTTCCTCGAGTATTTCCTTCTAGTCCTACGCTACAGCAATAAATCCTTTTCTTTTTTTTTTCTTTGTGCGTTATCGAGAGTAGGATAGTCCAAGTAGAATGGCGTCGCCTCGGTCTGCGACGTTGCACGTTACGTAATACGGTCGGGTCTGCGTGAAAATCTTTGCCAAGAACAAAGAACATTGACTCGCTGGCTGGCTCGTATCTTCAACGCCGCACGTATCGAACTGGACAGGCTCTCGGTTATTTAGACGTCCAACGACGAGCGTACAAGTTCACGGAAATTTCGCTTCACGGCGCGGAGAGCATGCAGACTGATCAACCTGCGGCGTTCCTGCTTTACCCCGCGTCATTCTCCGCTTCCAGCACATTAAATACGACGAAACGAACCGCTGACTCATAGTGAATCACCGATCCTAGGCCTTGAGGCTGCCAGGGGATGATCCGGAGACATTCCGCGCGCATCCCGGCAATTAACACAGCTCATAGGTAACTGATAAAATACGATGAAATGGGACAAAGCTACGTACGTAGCGTAGACGTGATACTTGTTCATTCTACGTCTTTCTCTGTTATTCTTCTTTCTTCAGATTCAGAAGCGTTTGTCTCGATGAAGGATCGTACGTGCTAGGAACGTTAGGAAATTCTCATTTGACTGTTACAGGTGAAAGATGCGCCCTCGGAATCATCAGAAATGGTACTGTGTTTGTTGCTAGTGATTGTTTCTTCTTGTCGTATATAATTATAATTTTCTTGTGATTATGGGAAAAATATAGCACATTTATTGTTGCTTGGTCCGTGCCTTTCGGTTTTACATCTCGTTTACCTATTTCGCTTCTTATATATCTACTTCCCTCTTATCCATTTTATTATACTGCATTCCCTTAATTATTCTATCTGTAAAACTATGGCAACTTTTGGGCTTTTGCCTCCTTGCTGTGCTTCCTTATCGTCGTTCCTCCCCGTCTTGTATCGCCCTTCTCTTCTCCATTATCGTTTTTAGTTCTGTTAGTCCTTCTCCAGTCTCGTTTAGTATTTTTTCTGTGTCCCTTGGTCCTCCCGTTAGTTGGCATTCTTCTATTACATGTCTCAGGTCTTCTTCTTTCCTTTTGCATAGCCTCCATATTTTTTCTACCTCTTCTTTCCAGTATTCCCTCGCTTTGGTCTGAATCTTGCTAATATTTTTCTGTCCTTCCACTTCATCTTCCCTTCTGAGTATTTTGGTAACTCTTCTTTGGCCATTTTTCTGTAATGTATGTTATATTTGGACCCCCTTATCCTTCTCCCCCTCTCTTCTGCTTCTCTCTTTCTTCTTTCTTCTATAATTTGCTCTACCGTCATCCTTTCTTGCTCTTCTCTTGCTTCCATCTGTGTCCCTCCGTTTCTCACCTCTTCTAGTCCCTTCTTTCTCTTTCTTCCTCTTTTCCCTTCCTGGCCATATTCCCAGGTTCTCTCTCTTTCCTTCATGCACTCCTTTACTAGTTCCTTTTTTGATTCTATGGCTTTCCCTTCGTGCCTTGCTGCTCTTCTCAATGATTTTTCTCTGATTTCTCTTAGCTTGCATTCTCCTATCGACATATAATTAAAATACAGCACATATTTAGCAAGGAGAAACGCCATACAGCAGTATGCGGGACGAACAAAGAAGATGAGAAACGTAGACGATAAATCAGACGAGAAAACAAAATGGATAAAGATAATTGAGAACATTTATTACAAGTAACAACTGCCGGCAACGATCAAGTCCGTTTTAGAATCGTAGAAAATATCAATTTTGTTATCAAGCTCGTCGACCGACATACGCGTTCGATTAACAGGATTAAATTTACCGTAAGAGGCACGCTGTTGTACAAAAAGCGTAAATGGAAGGTCCGCGAGGAGCATAGATTTTAAACTATTCGAGCATTCCAGCACGATTTATGCCACCATTAAAGACATTAACAAGAAAGCAAGATGTCACACATATGGTACGCCTTTGCTCCAGAGTTAACAAATTCAAAGTGGAAGGAATAGTCGTACGCGTATAGTTTTTAAAGTGAAAAGACACGAGACGAACTGTATCAATCGCTCTGATGGCTTATTAGCAGATGATGAGAACGTTCGTGTGTTTAAGCGTAAGTTTAATATATTTTAATATATTTATTATATCATTATTTATATTAATTTAATATATTAATTTATATTATATTATTATTTTAATATATTTTATAAACACATTTTAATATATTTTGGGGGGAAAACAAACCAGTACACAGCGTGTAAAATATTAAATCGAATTGAACGAGTCTACTTGTTATTAATATTGCTTTTAAATTAATTTATATTACTATGAGTTGTTAAATAAACGCTTCAAGATTTATGGCTTCTTTACGATGATCTGATAAACAGACAGCAAGTGTTCCTTTCCGGCATTAGTTTGTCGTTAATTTGTACAGTTTAATGATGATCATACGTTCTAAACACAAATCGATCAAAGTGTCCACAGAACTAATTACCATTTGCCGATGTTCATGACGCATTTATGGGAAATTCAAATGTGTGAAGCGTACAGAATAGATATAAATGTGTGAAATATCTACGATACTTGTTACGGGTGTTAGGTGATAAAACAAATCTCAATTCAGCTTTCTTTTCTTCAGTTCCACCAACGTGAACGTACATTTACGTACATCTTCATGAACATCCGTAATCTACCAATTGTCCAATTTCATCGATTCCAACTGATCGCGTTATTACGTGAAAACAATTGCTAGCAAGTCACAGCTTCCGTAACAGCAACAACAAATTTCAATTCAGCTTCAATTCTACCAACGTAAACGTGAATTTACATACGTCTTGATAAACATCCGCGATCTGCTAATTATCTAATGGCAATCTACCAAGCTGGTTAGAAAAAAACGAGCAAAAATTGTTAGCAAGTCACAGTTGTTTCGTAATATCGAGAAGAAATCTCGGTTCGGTTTCCGTTTCTTCGATTCCACCGACATAAACGTGAATTTCCATACGTCTCGATAAACATCCGCCGCAATCTGCTAATTATCTAATCGACTGATCCCGAAGCGATCGCAATTTATCGAACCAGTTGTCGGCAGCAACGAAAAATTGCGAACAAGTCACAGCTTCCGTAATATCCATAACTATCTTCGGCGAATGCAACAACATCTCGTCGTAATTAGCGGATATCACGCGCGATATCGATAACAGGTGTCGAAACAGGTAGCTGCACCGAGAAATCGAGATTCCAGAACGGCGATCTCGGTCAGTCCTGTCGGATCTTTCTACCACGGGCATTAAGTTGCGCTGCGACTGGCCAGTTAGAAAACGCGCGATCCAGGCGCGCCTTCTCTTGCAGCTAACGCTTGAGTCATACCGTGAATCACATACTCCACCATCTATACACATCCGGCGGTGTGCCGTACGCTTGCAACGGTTTCTCAGGCGAGTTAATTTCAGTCGGTATCGCCAGAGTATTTTATAGAGAGCATTAGCGTTCACTGTTCCACCAACGTACGTGTTTTTCCTCTTTCGTTGGTTCGTGTCAGAGCGACGAACGGTGGTTCGATCGTTCGACGTTCTCGTACCAGCGTGAACGTTACTACGAGTCCCGTTACCGTTATTTTTTCTTTTTGTTCTTTTTTTCTTTTTCTTTAGGGGTCTTCCAAAGAAACGTTTCGGTCACGGTCGAAAGTGGAGGAATCGAGGAACGTTCAGAAGAGAAAGAGTTTTCACGTGTCTATGCCTTGTTTGGTTTGGTTTGGCTCGTTTTAGTTTTCCCATTTATCGCTAGTTTGAGATGCTTTGATTCGTCGATAGCTACGACGACTAAAATTATGAGTTTCATTCGGTGTAATAAATCAATGTACTGTGTATAGATAAATGTAATGTGTGAAATCTTTTGTTCCTGATGTTCTTATTACAAATCCTAATTGTTTCAGGGTCGACAGAGAATTTTGTAGAAATCTATGTCAAAGTTTGCTGTAAAAGTGACAACTGGTCGTGAGAGAAGAACTGACCCGAGTCTGAGAACTGATCGCAGTTGCTAATTCCAACGAAATGAAAAATGTAGGTACTCTTGCATCAAGCTACAGATATTTTCTCAATTCAAATGTAAGAAGCCTTTTTCCTAAACTCTTTGTTTAATAAACATTATTAAAAGAAAAAATTGAATCCTAAAAAGTATAATTGTTCGTTAGGCTTCTGTTTCCGGGGGAAAATAAACGTTGCATTGTCAAAAATTATTATCTTCGCGAACAGGTACAATCGTTATATATAAAAATGGGTTTATTCCTTGATAAAACTATTCCTTCATTCCTCATTGACTGATGATAGTTTCACAGAGGTCAGCGACTATTTTTAATTTTCGAATATATTTCACGTTTCTTTATTGGTCGCGATTGATCGCTAACTTGATTTTAAATTGCTTAAATTCAAGTAACGTGAAACGCTTTTGTCAGTGCGAGGCTAATTAACCAGAATCGATATTCTAAAATATTACAGGATATTACAATATTACTATATATTAAATTATTTTATCATACGTGTCCTGTCTCTCTATCTATTCCGCATTAAACCAGATTTCATTTGAAATTTCATCGCTTTCCAGTCTTTCAATTGCGAGCGACGAATTAAACAATTGCAATCGACCGAGCGAATTAGCCAGGTGAAGTGAAAAAGCACGCAGGTGGACGTGTCCAACGAATAAACTCTAACCTTGACACATTCTCAAGAAATTGACATATTTCTATGCGGCTGTAGTTATCTGCAGATTTAGTTTTACGTTTATAAACTGGCACAGAGCCAAGAGTGAAAAATTTCTAAGCCATCAGACTGAAACAAACAGATACGATATAATATTCCGAGGAAAGAAATCTGCTAGAAAATGAAATTTCTTCGCCAGAAAATTCTCTCGTGGCTTCTTTTCTCCTTTTTTTCTTTCTGTCTAACAGCTCCCTCGGTGCAATTAAACGCAAACAATAAACTGTTAGTTGTTCGCGTTGCCAGTGAATCATCGTAAAGCGGAAAATCGTTGAAGCGATTTTCTAGGCGGCTCGATCAACCTTATTGGCTAACGCGTGTCAAGAATAATAAGCGCGTTTAGGGGCAGGTTACGTTGGACGTGATTTCGCGCAGAAATTCGGCGCGTGAAAGCAAGACCGCCTAAATTTAGAAAGTAGCCAGAGAACAGGCTTCTAGCTGGCTGCTAGGTTAGAGCAACTTTCATCGCAGAGCCAGCAGCTCTGTAGCACTCAGGATGTTTCCTTCTCGACAAGTCTACGCTACACGACTTGTGTTTTAAACGTTGATTATTATCCTTGGGAAAAATAAGACGTTGGACGAAACACATTTCTCTGGCCAACATTTGAAAGCAGACGAGCTGCTTTTTTCTTTCAACTGTACAATTATTCGCCACGTTCCAGTACAGAGTTGCGGAGTACGGAGTTTTGCAATGTAACGAAAAAATGTTATAAAGATGAAGCAAAAATAATGCTGAGAAATTGTTGCAAATGAGTCGTAAGAATTTTTCTTTTTTTTTACCATAAGGTCCTTTTCCGAGAACCCAAATTAGAATCTAAGTCGTATCTTTACGCGTTCAGAAAAATGAAAAATCCTGACTTGTGTGTTACTCAACAGCATGAAATTTGTGCTGTCGAACGTGGATAATAACGTGGTAGTTGTGAAACGGTGTACGTGGTAGGAAAAGGATTATTTTTATGAATATGTTGAAGTTTCCTAATTATAGAGCTATCGATGTAAAATCAGTCGCAAGAGAGTTGAATTTTAATTCTCGACAGCATTTTACAAATTCGGAACTTTGTTCCTCTCCTGTCATCCTCTTCTTTCTCTCTCTCTCTCTTTAGATTTCTATCGATAATTGCGTAATTAATAATTATCGTTTAATAGGAGAAGCTGTTTATAATTAAAGGAGTAAATGATTTTCCTAATAGATCGTTTAGAAAATACACTGAAATGCTTGTAATTGGTTTAAAATTAGCTGAGAAATAATTGGTGGTTAGACGAATTACGATAAATCGTTCGTCAACTGCACGCGTTTACCTGGAATTATTAACATAAGCTGTTCGATAGCGTGAAATTTGCGCCGTCAAATGTGGATAATAACACGGCGGAATATCCTGAATAGAAAAATTATTCTATTTGAAATTACGAGGAAGCGTAGATTTAAATTACTACAGATAAAGCTACTTTCAATGTTTAATATAATAATACGCTGTATAACATTGTATATATTTTAATATATAATCGTCGAATATTTTAAAAAATTCATTCTCATTCAAACGTGTACTCTTAACATAAGTTTCCTATGAATCAGCTTTTTAATAAAGAGCAACAATTTTACAAAATACACGTTACTCCTTATAAATCAGCGGCCTGTGCATCGCTATCATGCACATCACTGCGAGAAATCTTAATTAACGTATTACCATATATAAGAAGTTAATTTCGAAAAATAACTTCAAAGCGTGGCTAACAATTTGTATAATAATAGTTTATCGGAAAAATTACAGTTTATCGCTTATCGATTGCACACTGCAACGCCGATTAAAATCGCTTTCCTTCAAAGAGAAACACAAAATCAATGTAACCACAGCGTAACATCGTATTTATTATATCACGCTTATCAGGTAAATACATCCATTTTTTTTTTCACGTCGAAAACGAATGGTACGGCGTATTTTTCAAAGACAAAATTCTCCAGGCGGTGTAATCGAACGATTATATAAAATTGAAATTTATCGGTGCACGTGGCAACGAAAGAAGCATCAAATATTCGATTTGAAATTGTTATATCGTAGCCGCGTTAAGATAAGGCATATTGACATGAGAAATAGCCGTAAAAAAATTTCGCACTTTCGTCCCACCTACACGTCCAACTCTTTTATAAAACATTGAACAAGGAAAAATTGACATCTAAATATTGGAGAGGTCTCGCTCGTTGGGAATAGAAAATCGACGGTAAATCATACTACTTTTTCTTTTTTTTCCCCCACCGACCATTGCATTCGACTTTCAACGACCACCGAAACGTCGGTATCACATAACAGTACCGCAATTTTTTCTTTCTTTCTGCCTCCTCTTTCTTCTTTTTTCCCCGCCAGTTTTATTTACGATTCGCTCTTTATTTCTATTCTTTTTCATTCGATTCTCCAGCAAGAGAAATATTTTGCCCGGATATGCTTGTACACTTTTTCTTGCGATACAAATTATCAATCATCTTCCTGGAAATTTTAAACGCCGCGAGATTTAGCAGCACGGAGGGCACGTGCATTAAATTCCAAATTCTTCAGCTTTCAATAAGCTGCACGCTCCATCTTAAATACGTTTGTACGTGTAAGTTTCGAGTTGGGAAATTAAAATCAGATACGAAGAATTCTCAGTCTGAGAACGACGACAAACAAAATGATGTACGGAGAAGTAGAAAAATATTTCTTGTGAAAAGAAACGTTTACAAGATTTGGCGACAAAATATTATTGCGATTTATTATGCAATAATATAACAAGGGCGGATCCGATAAAAGCGAACAGAACGATCGGTACAAGCGTGAAAATTACTAAATTTCCCTGCTGCTAGTTCGATGGCACGCTAAACGACTCGCTGTCCATCAATAGACAGATAATAAATTATTAATCACGCGGTGACGCAGAGGAGCGTGCCGCTTTGTTCCTGACAGATTCGCGATATTAAAATCCTACTCGAGTGTCTTTTTCATCAGATTAAATTTCCATCAATGCCTCGTGCTCCAAAGTCTGGTCGTGCGACACGCTGATTTATTATGCTCGAGTACAACTCGCCGGACCACCATGAAAATCGCTTCATTTCGCTCGTTAGAAAAAGAATCGACCAGCACATTTTATTATCTGTTACTGTCCACTTTTACATCTCGTTAGGTTATCGAAATTCTAGAGAGAGAGAGAGAGAAAAAAAAAAGAAATACAGAGAGCGAATAGACGAGCGATTTTCTGCAGGAGCAACATGGCTTCGTTTGACAAATGCCAACGTAAGTCGAAATGAATAACGACGCCACGTATGTATAATGTAATGTGCTTGTAATGCAAATGAGGACTGAGAGTTGTCATTAACAGACTGTGGATTTTTACAGCTGTTTATTAAGCTTAGGCGAATCGGTGAAAGGAAATTTAACAAGACAAAAATCTATTAAACGAAATTTTGTTAAATTTACAGTTCATATGGCGGATATATGTAGGTGTCGGCAAAATTATTGTATTAATGACGTTGATCAGGACGATTTTACTTCTTCGAGTATTACGTTTTTATATCCAAGTATTAAGAGATTAATTCCAGATTCATCTATTTTGTTACGCATCGAATTGTAATAAAATTTTATGGTAAATTGAATAATGTATTAATCAATTACCTTTATCAGTTGTCACATTCCTAGATAACATCGTGGTCAATAATGTTCGTACATTATTCATTTACCTTACGATGTCACGTCTATGTACGATAGAAGATATGTAGCAAAATAAATATCGTAGATGTAAACAGCTGATGTGTATTCATTACTTAGAACGTTTGCCTACACGTTCCATTCATCGGCTGTATATTAAATATCTCAGACAATTTCCTGTAATTAGTTAATCCACTTTTCCGACCTACATCGTTTATTAATAAAACGAATCGATAATTTAGAAAATTAATCAAGATTATGCAAAACAGCAGACAACTGACTTGTTCGAACCAACATTACTCAATTAATATTTCAAGTATTGAAATTGTTCTTTTTTCTTTCTTACTATTTCCACTCGCTGATTGGATAACAATCTTTCCATCTGTGTTTCAAGTAGCAAAAATCTTCCTAAGCAATAATAAACAGGAGACATTGAAAAAATTAACTCAACATGCGATACGATCAGCTAACTTGTTCGAACCAACATTACTCAAATAATATTTCAAGTATTGAAATTGTTCTTCTTTCTTCCTTACTATTTCTACTCGCTAATTGGATAACAATCTTTCCATCTATGTTTCAAGTAACAAAAATCTTCCTAAGCAATAATAAACAGCAGACATTGAAAAAATTAACTCAACATGCGATACGATCAGCTGACTCGTTCGAACCAACATTACTCAATTAATATTTCAAGTATTGAAATTGTTCTTTTTTCTTTCTTACTATTTCTACTTGCTAATTGGATAACAATCTTTCCATCTGTGTTTCAAGTAGCGAAAATCTTCCTAAGCAATAATAAACAGCAGACATTGAAAAAATTAACTCAACATGCGATACGATCAGCTGACTCGTCCGAACCAACATTACTCAAATAATATTTCAAGTATTGAAATTGTTCTTTTTTCTTCCTTACTATTTCTACTCGCTGATTGGATAACAATCTTTCCATCTGTGTTTCAAGTAGCAATAATTAACTTCTTTCAAAATGATCGATCGATACTTTGCAACAATGTTATTCGCTTCTCAGAAATGATACGAAAACAGCAATTTCCTCACTCGACGATCAAAGCACTCGAGCGTGTTCCTTAATTTTTAATCGATGTTCAACATCTTTCGATTAATATCCCAAGCATGGAAAATTTATTCCAACGATCGTGTCTTATTCCCCAATTTTTGATCGATATTTTTCCACAGATTGTACTGCAGAAAAAACAGAATAATTTCTTCGACTATCGACTAGAAATAATGATGTTATAGTTTGTGGGAGGGAAAAATAAAAGGAGAGGGGAGCCGACTAAATAGCTGACGCGCGTACCTCTGTTCTCATCATACGAGGAAGCTAAATAGACTATCAGTACGGCGCATCGTTCGCGAATAGAGATGCTACATGATAACGTAACCAACAGTGGCACTAACGGTAATGGTAATTTATCGATAACGTTGCCACCCCATTGTTATTCGACACGTAGGTTAGCGTGCGTGCACCTACACGCCAAAACACATACGCTCGGTTCACACGCGTTCACGTCCACCGATGTATACGCGGCCCATCAATATTAATACCGTTTGTTAACGTGTTTTCTATCTTATCAATTACAGCAGTTAACAATTTCCAGCCTATGTGTGTCCGCTCGTTCGTTACTGAACGTTGCATTTTTTATGCCTTGGCAATTTTGGTAATCGCGACGTAGAAAATTGAAGATGACTGTGATACAGAGATATCGCGTTTTCCCAACAATCAACCATATTGTTAAAGATTATTTATCTGGTAGATTGGCTTTGAAAATTTTATTTCCAAGCTTATCTTTCCACCGAGTGTAGCTCGCCTTTAAGTATGTTAACACATCATTCGTGTTACGTCCCTGCGGATATCGTTGTTTATTACATCTTTTTTCTTATTTGGTAGAATTTTTACAACAAATTCCCATTGAGAATTATAACTTGGATTATAACAGTTTATAGTATATTTGATTGTAGTCGAATCCGATGCTTAAATCTGAAGGGTAACGCCTTTTTAGTCTATGGATCTGATCCGTCGTGTCAGGTAATTGAGAAACTAGTTGATTTTGGTGGTTGTTAACTATCATATCATATCTGTTACTAAATTTGAATATTTCTTCTTTAATTGGTAATTTATTAGATGACATAAATATAGACAATGCTTTACAAACAGTTTCAAAAAGAGCAGCTAAATCTTCAAAGAAATAGAAACACGTTGACGCACAATTTGTTCAGTCTGTTGGAAGAAAATTATTCCAGCGACAAAGTGAACTAAGATTTCAAGTTTCAAAGCTCGCGCTGTGCAGCAGCGCGCAACACCAAGCTGAAAAAGTCGGCAAACTCTACCAATCCTATTCTTCCGTCGTAATCTTCATCCTAGCGCTTGCAATATTCTCACTTAACCGTATCCCGAGTGTTGCACGATTCACAGAGACTATGGTATGCGTCTATACCGCATACCGATGACATTCACCGACGCGTAGAGGCGGCCGTGACGCCTAAAGAGTTAAATTCTCGGGGCGATTCCTATCGTCCTTCTATCGTGGCTCACGTGTACGCGGTTAGGCGAGCCGCTCGTTTACCAGTAGCGTGCTTTCCATCATCAATCCGGCTGATTTGCGCGGATTCAAAGTGGCTACCGCTGGGTGCAAAGCGGCCGAGAGTGCCACGGGCGCATCGCCAAGAGAAAACGAGCGTCCGCTTGGCTTTTTACGGGGGCAGGTACCGCGTGCGTATCGATTCGAGCCCTCGAGGATCGTTTTGCCTGTGTTGGCCGATAGCGCGGCTCGTAATGACCGTGGTATGCCAGCCGGAGGACTTCTCGGTGAGGCTTGCAAGGTCCCGACCTTGCACGACAAAGAAGTTAAAGAAGGAGACGAAGAGGAGACACTGGTGGCGGGGTTATACCTCGTGGCAGCTGGTGGAATAGCTAGAGGAATCGATCGTCCGTGAAAAGGATCCCTTTCGAGCAGGGGAGTGCTGGGCAAACGAACCGGCACGGTGAGTTTCCCATGGCGCTCTTTCTGCCGGCCGAAGATGGCGCTGGCTCTTTTATTAAAAATAAATTATCAAGACGAGCATCGGCCAGAGGAGGAGGGCGGAGGGAGGCAGGCAGGAGCTGTTAGTTGAGGTTGGTGCGTGCAGGGAGAACGGCGCAGCCGATGCGAACGACGACGATGAAGAGGAGGAAAAAGAGAGAATCGCGAGGATAGAGGGCAACGGTGGAGAGAAGGTGGTGGAGGAAGCACAAGTAAGGAGGAGAAGGAGCCACGGCACGAAGGACGAGAGGCAAGAGCATCCTTTGGAACCGGTCCTTCCTCTTCGCTGCTCGCCACGCCGTGCACAGGAAACCAGAACGCAGGATGCCGCGAGATGCGAGAGCCAGCGAGTCCGCGCTGTTCGAAAAGTTTCACGGCAAACCAAAGGCAATTCGGTTTTCCAAGTGTTTTCGAGAAAACTTCATCGGAAACGATTTCACGCAACTTGTGTGTCCGAGGCAGGCAAATTTCATACATCTTGCGATTACTGCAACCACTGTTACGAGCAAAGTATCGTCTTGGAAAATGCTTTACAGAATTCTGCAGCGCTGTGTAGGTAAAGTTTGTCGCATTAATTCGTTGGCTGATCGACGAAAGGAGAAGCTTGGGTAATTAAACCGCGGAAAATTCCAAGTATTTCGCACGATTCCATATACAGCAGTTTATGACGTTTTTTCCTATCCATTTGCTGGGCGCGTTAGAAGAAGAAGCTTGATAAAGCAACTGAGATAAAGAAACTCGTTTGACTTTACGATCGATAATAATGGCAATGAGGCAGGAGTGTCAGTTAGGTTGCGAAAATATTTTACACCTTCTATGTAGATCAACGTGCGTTAGCTTCTTCATTCGCCGAAGGGACAAAAAAGATTGTTTTTGAGAAATCGTAAAATCCAGTCGCATTCCCGTGGCGACACGGCGATATCCGTAAATCGCGAGATCGTTTAACTGGTCGAATAAAACCTTCTCGCGAGTTTCATTGCGTACGCTGATCAAGCTGCCTGCTGCCTGCACCTTCCGCTGGAATTTAACGAACCCGGCTACGCCCTGCAGTCGCGTTCGAATAATAATGCCGCGTTCTAACGTGAAATAACAATATATAACGCTGGTTGGGACAGAGAATCGTGGTTTGAAGAAACGGAGACACCATTTCCAGCGCTCATATTCTCCAGGGCTGCGTATGGTCGCACAATTTCAGAATCTTCCCAGTATGCGGCGTTACGATCGTCCTTCGCGCGGAGAACAGCGTTGGCGCGTTGCGCCGTAGACGCGCCTTTCCATGGCCTTTTCCCCGTCTTTGTCATGCAAAGGTTCGCCGATGCGAGCTGCAGGGGCCGATAAAGCGGCGCGCGAGCGAGCGAGCGAGCGAACGAGCGAGCAAAGCCGAAAGAAGAAGAAGAAGAAGAGAAGAAGAAGCGACGACGACGACGACGACGACGACGACGATGAGAAACAGTGGAGCCAGCCAGTCAGGCATCTTTGGTTCTTTTGCTTCTTCTCACCGGTCTCTCCGTCTTTCTCGTTGCCAGCGTGTCACTTCGTCTCTTTCTCATCCCGTCTCCATTTCGCTCTTCTCGTATCTACACACGCGCCTCTCTTCGTCCTTAGCGAGCACAAAGTCACACACAGGCTACGAATCGTCTCTCACGTGCATTTCTCACGTCTCACTCGCTCCCACCAAGTAACAAGAGAGTGGAGAGGAGAGAGGAGAGAGGGAGGAGGCGAGTAGTATGCCTGGGAGCCTTCTTTCTCATGGCCTGATGCCAGTGTCGGCTATCCTCGTCCCACCAAACAACCCATGACCTGCCAACCTTGTCTCGTTATAGAGTCCGTGTCTCTTCTCTGTCCCTTCACCGCGGCCACTTTTTCCTCCCCCGCCACCATGCCTCTGCTCTGCAGCAGCTACCATCGCCAGTGATCCCAGCGTCGTCATCGTCGTCATCGTCGTCGCCGTCGTCGTTGCTGCAACCGCCACCGCCGCCGCCGCCGCCGCCGCCGCTGTTGCTGCGCCTCTCTCAGCCCCGCTTGCTCTCTTCGACGGCGATGATTGCGCGTTTCTCTCGTCTTTGTCGTTTTTTCCCTTCCTCCTTTTCTTTCCTCGCTTGTCCTTCCCCTACCATAGGCCACGGCGATCGCGCGCGTCACAGCTTTTCGTTCTCTTCTCCCGCGCGCCACGTTCCAGCGTGGTTGGTCCGCGTTCAGCGTGTTCACCGGCCGCTCCTTCTCGCTCCGACGGCCAGCCAGTGTTGTTTTTAAAGTGGCTAACTGTAAACTTCGCTTCGTGGCGCGCGTGCACACGCAGCCACCGGCCGAGCATCACGTACAGCCGCTTAGTTATGCCTTTGCCCCTGACCATTGCACCGGCGACCTTAACGAGTACAAAGTGCGAGAGGGAAGAACGTTGTACCTCCGCTGCGTTCGTTCCACGTTCGTTATTGCGCCGCTACGCGGCAGTCGTCAAGTTGCGCGCAACTTTCTGGCCTTGTTTGTATCACTAGCGCCACTTGTTACCAGTTATCCTTAATTCCAAACAGTGAACTCGAACGTGTCGTTCGTTCTTCCTTCCACTAAATCGTCAGGCACTGCAACGTATGTGATAGAAAATTTCGCCAAAGTCGACGAATATAAATGGAAAATTCTGATCGCGGGTCCCCTCGATGCTAAAATAGCAAAGTTTCAAATTATCGAATCTGCTAGCGGTAATTAATGCCTGCAGCGTTTTCAACATTTTCCAATCTCTGTCCTATACACTGTGACATTCGAATATAGTTCAATTTCAATATCAATCTTGTCAAAAGTTAGAAAATAGTTAGCAGAAGCTTGTAATACATCGCTTTCGCGTACTTGTTAGTTCTAGCGTTATCCCGAGAATAAATCATGATACTTTAGGATTATGAAAATTCCTCTATTAGTCGTATTTCACGTTACCAGTGTCAGACATGGATACGTATTTTGATCGTAATATCGCGTAACTTGGAAATTCCATATACTCCTGTATTATATATATTTTTTTATATATATATATATATATATTATTTCGTGTGCACCGAGCAACCTATTTTATAGCAGCCATAAATTCTCCTGCCTCCCATCGTAACGAGAAACCTGCGTAGCCATAATTTTTTTCCTCGTGAACACAGCCAAAAAAAAAAAAAAAAAAAGGAAAATCACAGTTGTAGAACGTTAAGTATTTATTTCGCGGTGACTTTGCAACCAGAGATCAAATTTATGAAACGCACACATACTCACGGGTGCGCGTTAACGTGTCTATAATATTTCATTTTCGTCTTGTTTTATTAGTAGGCTGAATTGGATGCAGTTAGAGGCAACAGAGTTGTACGATATCGAGGGCCGCGTTGTTTCTCGAGATTAGCCTTGTTGTATCCTTAAGTCCTGTGTTTCACACTCGCATTCTCAAGGAATGAACGCTATCCGGGCAACTGCGCATGCGGCCTGCACCTTCCTCCACTCATGCACAGCTTCTTTCGCGTCCCCTTCGACCGTTCAGCCGAGCCTTTTCGTTTTTCCACTTTTTGCCATAATTTTTGTCACGCGTCCGTGTGTCGTACAACTTGGCGAAACGTATTTTGATATGGTCGTTCGGCCGAGATCTTCGTTTTATGGAACAGGTTAATTAGAAGGCACGAAACGATTACTTAGACGGAGTTTATCTGCCGATCGCATCTTTGCTTTGATTTCCAGCGCAGCTCGCAAATTATTTCTCTGTATAATTGTAAGCAAGACAGCTACTTAAGCGGTCAGCTCTGTCGTAGTTCGGAAAAGGTTTGCTAAGAAAAATACTAATCACATTTGCATGACAGCGTATCCTATCTTCTCTCTAAATTATATTATTTTGAAAAACACGTTTCTCTTCAAAAATCTTCAAATCAGAATTGAAAACTACAAATCTTACGATTACCAGAACCCTGGTAATATCAATGGCAATATTAATTAGAATGGAAACCTGTGATGAAACGAATATATGTCTAATCTACGTACCTCTCTTTTTATCATACAATTTTAATTATCATCATTTACGCGTAGCATAGGCTTGCTTACGAAAGTACTGCAACACTTGCGGGAACTTTCTATAAACATATTATGTGTTCTCTTAAATTTCATTACACGCGACTACCGTGTTTGTGTTGGCAAAAGTGTACACAGAAGTTCCCAGAAACATATATTTAATAAGAAATTAGTGCGAACGACCTTCGACATATGACGAGTGATAAAAAGGACAGTTCTACTAAATATCGCTCATTAAAACAGCAGACAAATCTCCCAATTTCTGTGAAACGTGTGCTTGCGCTAAACTTATATCTTGCGTGCTGATTTTCTAATTAGTTTGAAATTTCCCATGGTGCGGCTAATAAAACGTCAAACTATGTACAATACACACGCAAATGTCGAACCACCTACATTAGTGAGTCACTGCGTGCCTTTAGATCTACGTTACAGATTGGCCATACTACTGGTGTTCAAAAGAAAACGGATGAAAAGAAACCTAAGGCTGTACACAGACGAAAAAACCTTGCTCTCTCCTTGTCTGTCTCTTTCGCCAGCTCTTTGTGTTCTCCTCGTCAGGCGCGTGGCATGCGTCCATCCTTCTCCGATAGTCGGTAAATTGCCTTCCATCTCAATGAGCCTGTCCTTCGGTATCCTGGCTTCTGTCGCTCCTCTTTCTTCCTGCGGTTGCCTCTCATTGCCTACCGCTACACGGCGAACACGTTCCCCCGTTCGCGTGCGTTTCTGCCGTTGCCTGGGCGATTTGCCCGGCGTGCACACGGCCTCCGGAGTATACACGAGCGCAGTATTTACGCACGCATGCACGCATTCCCGCAGTTGCTCCAACAATTCCAGCCATTCGAGCGGGAAAACACTAAGATTCGAATGCGATAAGCGAACTGGCAGTCCGCAGGGGCATCAGCATCGGCACAAACCAACAACAACATCGTATGAGCGTTGCTCACTCTCGTCATTCGTCTGTCTTCTTGCTCGTTCGAAAAAAGAAAGAAAGAAAGCAATTCTCTCGTGATGCGTGCAACGGTAGAAAAAATATTGCCACGCGCGCTTATTTCCCAATGAGAAGGCTTACTTTATCGTATTGTACGTAGGAAATTTTCCCAGTCGTATCCACATGAATGGTACGAAATTTGACATACTTGCACAGCCAATTAATTAGCAGGAATACAGATAATTAGAGCAAGAAATATGCTCGCCAATGCGACTAAGTAGAGGCAAGTGCAGCTTACGGGCATTCGTTTCGCGTATTAGAAATTCCAACGAGCTTTTTGGATGTGACGTACGTTGCCGCGTATCGTGCATCGACGCTTTAAATCCAAAATAAATGCGTGAAAATCCGCAGGCTAGTTAGGATAAACGCGATACTGTGGCGGTATTTTTCAGCTGGGCGAAACGTCGATTGATTGTTCCATCTTTTGATGCGGATACGCGGTCGACTAATCGACGATATTGATCCTGACAATATGAGTGGGAGCAACGAGAAGACTTTGGCGCCAGAGAAATCTCGATGCAACCGGAACCGTTTAAACGCTGCATCGTCCATTTGCGCTTCTACATGTAACAACTTAATGCCATGTTGCATCCTGTCGTAATTCACATGGTTAGAGTTATTGCAGCGGCGGTCACACCGAAACTTTTCACACGAATGGGGTCTCAAGCGCTTAGCACCTGATTAGGGTTATGTATAGCTTGGGCAAAGTGAGATTTTCGACAGGAGTCAAAGCGAGAGACAGAGGATTTCGTAAGATATCTGGAAGCGTCGATTGGTTAATTGTAACGTGACAGAGACTCGATTAATTAAATTAAATTAAATTAGGGGCTCGATTAATTAAATTAAATTAAATTAAGGGCTTGTGCTTGTATGGCGACATTAATTTAATTGGCTTAATTGAAGTCTTCTTCTTCTTATCGATGGTGTTCGCGTGATTCTACGTAGATAAATCAAGGAATGAAAATAATTACAGAATGATCGATATTTTTAAACTTGCGATGGAGGACTTCGCGGATGAAAAAATTAAATTTTCCAATATTTTTGTATAGTTTTGTTAAGTCAATCAGACCTACGTATGTATAGATAAGTGGAATTATATTTTCCCAATGCTTGGCAAATTGCAAATTAGTTTAGCTTGTAATTTGATTGTGGATTTTTGTAGCTGCCACCAACACAACCGAAAGACCTGGACAGACATTTGTTTCACCTGCTGAATATTGTAACGAGGACCGTACCTTAAATATTTCATACATTTCTGCATATTATGTGCGTGCTGTGTATTTCTGAATCTTTAAATTTCCCATGAAAGTTTCAAAAATCCGCGGTTTACATATAACGAGTGTCAGCTTCATTTCGTCATTACGTTCGTCCATGCGTTTCCTAAACAACGGTATACCAAGTGCGCCACGATCTATCGACAGAATCTTATAAACTCTACGTACAATTGCTGTGTCTTGAACAGAAAATTATTCAAATTACAAAGTAGCAATCTTAATTTACCTTATTTCATCCTTCGAACATATAAATTCATTCATCCTCTTTGAAATCAATTTTTCTTTTATTCATAACATAGCATAGTAGTGTGTGTTATGATATATCTAAATTAAAGGAAAAAATATAAGTTCGACGTGATTTTTAAAATGATAAGTGTCCCACAATTTATCAATTTATACAAATGAGACTGCACGTGTCATTTAAAAAATCATGTCGAACCCATGTTTTCTTCTTAATTTAAATATATCGTAACACACACTACAATGCTATGTTATTAATAAAAAAGAAATTAATTTCGGAGAGGACGAATGAGTATACATTTTCGAAGGATGAAATAAGGTAAATTAGCAATGCTGCTTCGTAATGTGTTAATAATTTTTTGTTCAAGATAGAGCAATCGTACGTAGGGTTAATAAGATGGATCTGGTATGATACTTGCGTCACGGATTATATTAAAGTCATTTCATTTAATCCAGTTTTTGTGGCTACTAAGTTGCAAGCTTTTGTTTGAGAAATGTATATCATGCAAATTTTGCGCGTCGCTCTTTGCAATTTGTTTCGGGGATTACCGCCATGTACTCTTTTCACTTTAATATATAAAAGCGGTAGGGCACAGACGCTGCTTTGTAGAATTTTACATTTTTATTATAGAATTACATATCACAGGACGAAACAACTGACTTTACTAGCTAAAATATTTCGCCCCTTTTGTTACTGAAATATCACGCGATGCAGTTTTTATTTACCATATATTTGCACTCGAAACAAAGTGGTTTCGCGTGCTATGCTTTCACGAAACTTGTAACAATATTTCTCCAAAGTTCCGCTCATCGTTTCATCGCTCTTGCTTCGACGAAAGGGCGACCATGCGTGCGCTAAGGTGTACGAGTAATAAAACCGAGATGTTTGTTTCTGAAATAATAGCCCTTCAAACATTTACTTGGAAACTATGATATTTTATGCTGTTCGAATTTCCCCCGGAAACATCTTTGTGTAATGGAATGAAAGAAAGATTGTGAAGTATACGCTTGAACTTGAAGATTCAGCTAGTAAAAAGAAGTTGCATTACTTCAATAAAAAAAGAAAAAAATATAGATGTTCTTTATGGATGTAAAAGAATGCAAAATTCTCTTCTGTTTTAACTTCCTATACTTCGAGAGAATTTTCCAACTATCTCGTGTGATATGTCCAATTCTTTTGATAGAAGAATAGAAAATGGTAGAGAAAATTGGAAATCATCGAAACCATGGCTTCCTCGAGAGGACCATTGCTCGTACTCTGGCAAAACACGACCACGAATCGTAACAGGCGACAGGAAACTCGCTCACCAGTAGATCTTGAGCGAAGAAGAAGTCTCAATTTATGCTAAGTTCGCCTAACAGTGGAATACATCATCGTTCATTACAGAAGGTACATCGTCATTCGTCACAGAAGCCATTCCAGGCAAGACGGAACTTGGGAGACAGTTTAAAAAGCGTTGAATCAGCCCAAAACCTACCAGGCGTGACAAATACGTGGGACTGGACAGGGGGCAGAGAAACAATGAAAAATGTTCGCGCGAACGTGTATTCAAAATTAGCCATTTTTCCTGGGAGAATTATATTTATAATTCCGAGGGAGCAATTGATAGCAATTGCCGCAAGTGGATAAAAAAGGGAAGAGAAAGATAAGAGAAAAAAGAACGTGGGTGGAATGGAATTTGGAATGCAACAAGAGGAACCTCTATAGCTGTAACACAACTCAGGACTTCTACCTGCCGATACATGGGAAATCCACGAACAGAAGAGATAAGGTCTTATTGTTCCGACTAAGAACCGGCCAAAATCATCCATGACCATATCATCCTCGACCAAACAAACCGGCCTTCTGCGAAAATCAGCTGCTAACAACCATCGCACATCACAGTCGAAGCTGAGTAACTGGAACCTCGAGGGAAGAGCTGAGATTTTCGAGTTATCGAGCTTTCGACGTACTGAAATTTCCGAGTGGAAGAGGAGGTTTGTTGGAGGCCAACTCCTCATTCTTGCTACAACAAACATCACAGACTTAGCCTGCAACAAACATCATAGACTCATGCTGCGATAAACATCATAGACTTATCCTGCAACAAACATCATAGACTCATACTGCAACGAACATAAATTTATCCTGCAACAAATATCATAGACTTATCCTACAACAAACATCACAGACTCATGCTGCAACAAATATCACAGACTCATGCTGCAACAAACATCATAAACTCATGCTGCAATAAATATCATAGACTTATCCTGCAACAAACATCATAGACTCATGCTGCAACAAATATCACAGACTCATGCTGCAACAAACATCATGGACATATCCTGCAACAAACATCATAGACTCATGCTGCAACGAACATAAACCTATCCTGCAACAAACATCATAGACTCATGCTGCAACAAACATCATAGACTTATCCTGCAACAAACATCATAGACTCATGCTGCAACAAATGCCCTAATCTCTGCTTCTCCTTCCTGAATCATCCTGAACTACGACCCTCTTTCTCGTCATTGTTCCCTGACCGTTGTCCTGGTCATACTATCATCCTAGCGACTAGGCTACAAGGACAAGTTCTCGGCAATACACTAAGCGGAGTTCTGCCTAGTCAGTAGCAGCACGCAGTTGCCCGTTACGAATAAAACGTCCAACTTTCCAACTCGTTGTCAAATTTCCACCAGCCGGAATCCAATAACTTGAACCTACGCGATGAATCTGCTTCAAAAGCTACTTAACTCGTCGCTAACGACCAAGAGGTCGACTGGACGGAAAACTCAGAAGGTAAGAAACCGTGTATCGTCCACTTACAGTCAAAGCTATGCCTCGTGTTGTACCATCGCCGTATTCTGGCAATGTTAACCTGTTGGTAGCAACGCGAGGCTGAGCGCACGTCGTTTCACGGGACGCAGGAAAAATGGTAACGGGGCCGATAGGGCCGAAAGTTTGGTGTAACGGCGCGACTGAGAACAGTAAAACCGTGGTCGGTAGTGCGAGGCTCCTCTCGGCAGCGCGGCGCCAACAGATAAATTTACCCTCTCTGCTCTTTCCCCTCTACTCGCTCGTCCGCCACGTACACGCACATATCTACACAGATCAAGCACCCCGATCACTCCCTCCTCTTCCTCTTTTCTAGCTGCTGCAAGACTCGTTCCTCCGTTGCCTCTTTCACGAGACCGGAGTCGCTCCATCCTCGTCCGCCGTCTCCTCGAGGTTCTCGCTCTTCGGTGAGTCGCGCGCGACCGCCTCGCCTTTCCTCCCTCTCGCGCCACGCGATTCTTTCCTCGTCGCGCCCGTTAACCCAAGGAAATATCTCCGCCGACTCTCCTTTCACATACCACCGACAGCAGTCGAAGGCCTCCGCCGCGTTTATGCGCTCTTTGTGGCAGCGACACGCCGCTCGTCGCGGCGGGAAAAGCGCCACGCGGCTGCTCCTTTCGAACGTTCCGCCGCGTTCGTCGCTGAGCCCTGTTCCTCATCGCCGCGAAATTCGAAATGGAGAACGCTGATCATCACCGTTTTGCCTCAGATATAATGCGAAAATTATGGTTTATCTTTAGCTTTGATCGTTCGCATAAACCGGACACGCACCGATATATATAGAAAACGACCTTTTCGGCAGAAGAATTATTCATCGACGAAAACCGTGGTGTTTTTGCACTAACGTTTAGCTAATTCTTCGTAGTAGAAAGGTTCGATTTCAAAGGAAAAACGGCGCAAACGATGACCAACGTTGTCTATTCTCTGGCAAACATGGCACAGTGCACACGACTCAGCTACTCGTCAGCTTCTGCGAAACGGATCGAGATGGAACGTACTTTGTTTTACTTCCTGGTAGCTGTAGTAAGCCACAGAGGAGAAAAAAGACGGTGGAAATTCGCCAAGAACAGACGCAGGGAAATTGGAAAAATGAAGTTTTTCCAGTGCGCGGCTAATCAGCTATCTTTGCACCACTGTTTCGTCCCTTTTTATTCGATGCACGAGCACGCAGACCTTCTAGCGTTTTATAACGTAATAAATAAATAATTAAGAAATAATCGTGATGGATAAGCAAATAAGAAATTAGAATCGAATGAAGAATAACGTGGCGATAGTTGTTCGAATAACGTTCAACAGTGTCTGAAAGTAACGGTGCGCACTTTGTTAGAGAATGGTTTCGTTCTGTACTGTAAACTGCAATGGAATGCATTCGCCTGAACAATGTAGAGATTTAATTATTGCATTCACGAAACATAATGTTGAACATCGGTAGCACGCGGAAGTAACGTCTTGACGAAACAATAGTTGAGATCAGGTTGTTGATCCTAATCGTAGCCTGTGTCTAAATTTAGCCAATCTTTCGTTGGTAACGAAGCTGGTTAATATCGATCAGATTTCATTGATTTATACGCACGATTATATTCGCCGCCGCGAGAAATAAATATTGACACGGGATAGCAAATTAACGGAGCAATAGAAAAATGAAGAAGAATTGCGCAACGAAACGATTATTACGGTATTCTTTGCCAAGTCAAATTTCCAATATCGCGCATCTACTTGTCGGCGTTACAGAAAAACTGTTCATAAATATTCAGAAATATTTCCACCTGCATTACCTTCATACCAAGTGTAAATTAAATGAATTGTTAACGAAGCGACTGATCGGTCAGAATTCTTCTACACGCGGAAGACCGCGATTTCAAAAAATAATATAATTTTTACAAGAAAATCTGTTCGTATTTTTATAGCAATTTTTGTAGTAAAATATGTTAATTAGTAAATAAATAAATTATGGTAATTGTTGGACCTATCCAGATCTCTATTCTATTGGATTCGATTAGGCAAAAGAGCGTGAAAAATCCATGGAAAATCGTTTGCTATGGGACGAGAATCTTGAGATAGTAATTAACCTTCTAATGATTTTCCAGGTTTACTTAGGTGTTCGTGAATGATTTCAATTGCAGAGGAGAAATGTCAGTTTTCAAGGCACATTATCGATATTCATTGGGACGTAGCTTATCGATATTTTCAGAAACGGTATTTCCAGAAAATAACTTTCCAACGAGTTTTCTATATTTATCGTGGTGTTTGTAAGCGCCTTGAACGTTTATGAATGGGATTATACATGCGTCAATGATTTTAATTACAAATGTTTGTTTACGAACGTCAATTTACAAAGCAGCTTTATAAATATTTACCGGCAATTGACGTAGCTTATCAATATTCTTGAAAAAATCTTCTAACAAATAACATAAATCTAAGCGATTTGCCGGATTTACCAAAGCCTTTATTACTGTCCTAATATTTATGAATGGGCACGAGTACAAGCACATCGATGATTTTAATTACAAAGTGTAAATGTTAGCTCGCCTTATCAATATTTATCGTGGATCGACGTACCTTATCGGAATTCTTAGAAATAACATTCTAATGATTTTCCAGATCCACAGCGATCTACATAACGCGTCATTCATTTTAATTAGAGAGAACCAACGCATAGGATTACAAGGCGCATTACGAATATCTGTCACGCATTCATCATCACGTATCTTATCGATTCGGTATCTTGGTCTGTGAAACGTTTAACAGGTGAAAAAGCAGCGGGTAAATTGTACTGCTATCGAGTGTCAACTAATTAATACACCGGCGTTTATAGTTTATGCGATAAAACGCGTGTTTTATTTGATCGCGTTGACACAACAAATCGATGGCTGCCGTACACTTTGCGAAATTTACCGAGAATTAGCTTCGCCATCGACCACGCTTTGTTTGCATTTATTATATCGCCAACGCCATCAAATAGGCGATGATAATTCCCGCATCGAATAGTTTGCCGCTGTTCTAGCAATCTTTTCTTAAATGTTTGATCATCGCTGCAACGCTCGTTTACTTATTGGTAATTAAACAAATTTAGAAAGAGATAAGGAAAGAGAACAGGGATTGTGTAAAGAATAATATTATTTTGATTTATATACCTAGAGAGAGAGAGATTTAATTGCAGTCATAAATCTTGAATTTCTTGGCGACGTGTAGGTAAGAAATAACTTTCCATTAAATTTTTCAATTAAATTTTCTCTAATAAAATATTTAATTCATCGTCTTATTATTGATAGTAATTGGATGTGATATATAGAGCACAATTTCGTGGCAAGATTAATCGAAAATGATGTAATTTTTAATCATTCACAGGTACTTAGGTAGATTACTTGATAATTTACTGTTAAACTATTAATTTACTCTTTTCGAGTTTACAACTTTCTCGCTGTGCTGAGATCTGCAGTTAAAGAGAGGAAGCTGAGAAACTGGTGAAAATTAGCCGATAACAAGTTATTCGACACAATTAAGAAACGTCCTTTTAATATTCTCTGTGCGATTTTTTCCGAAATTAAATGCAAATAAAAATTGGGACAAACAGAGGAAAATGTGAATGTAGAAGATAGAAAAATTCGAAAGAAGCAGAAGAAATAAAAAATTAAGAAGCCTCGACAACAACTTCTACAGGGCAATTCAATAGAAAAACTAATTAAACATACTAGCAATTGTACAGATAAATAAAATCGACCAATGACATATTTTCCAAAGAAAGAACTAACAAACAAGCGACGTAAACAAGAAATAAACATTTTTCTAACTGTAGGCCAGAAGATCCGAAGAAATCAAATGGGAATGAAGAAAAGGTAATGTTTCCCGCGTGAATGTAGAAGATAGGAAAATTCGAAAGAAACAGAAGAAATAAAAAAAATTAAGAAGCCTGGACAACTTCTACAAGGCGATTAGAAAGAAAAACTAACCAAACATACAATGGCATATTTTCCAAAGAAAGAAATAACAAACAAGCGACGTAAACAAGAAATAAACATTTTTCTAACAGTAGGCCAGAAGATCCGAAGAAATCGAATGGAAATGAAGAAAGAAGCGGCAGTGTGTAGGCGTCAGAGTGGCGCTACGTGAAACTAAGCGAGGCAGAGAGAAAAGTGAAAAACGCCGACGGTTTCTCATTCCCACGAGGCAGCCTGAATCAAAAAGAAATCGAGCAGAACTGGACCGCGGAGGGAGAAGACAATATTTAATTGCATCGCGGGACAATGAATCATACTTCGTGCGATATCTTTCGCCAGCGCCTATCAGATTAGATGTTCCCATCGCGCATTTAAATAATCAAAGTTGCGCGGATCTCCTCCGTGCACGCCTCTTACGCAACCTCGTCGACGTTTTTGACAGCTTCTCTCAATTTATATCATTTTTTTTCCTTTCTTGTTTATCACCGACGTAAAGGAAAGATCGGGAGAAAGTTGTGACAGGATGTGCGTCAGAAATTAGAAATTTTTGGCGAAAAGAATCTCCGAATCTTTTCGTCGAGCCCGGTTTTCTTATAGGCGAAATGATTTTCAAGCAACGAGAGGAATATTCTCGAGGCTAATTAAAGAACCATTGACATTTTTGATATTAATGTTCTTGGTTGTTTCTAGTATAATTTAGTAGGATAAAATTTGAAAATTTTATACTTCTGAAGCTGGGACATTGGGATCTAAATTTCTATGCAACGATTAAATTATAAATTTTATATAAATTTCTAAACGATGGTACAGAGTGTAATACTTAAGTTTAATGTCTATTTTGTATAAAGTAAATATATGTGTATTAAAATAAATTTGATAAATTAAATAAATTTCAATATTGCGTACGGTATTCCGTAACAACAATTGAAAATAGTATTAGATAATGTTGTAAGTAAAATCTCGGTAGAGTGAAGAATGTTGATACTTAAATCAAAGTTGATAAGCCGCTCAGCAAACAGAAAGTTGCGCTAATTTTCCCTACGAATGAAAGTGGAACGGTAGCAAGTGGCGATGTTTTCAGAGGGCTCACTTTCTGCTTCGTTCAACCTCAAATATCAGCGATTTTTCTACGATCGTAAATGATACCAACTTTTCTGCGACCGCAAATAGAAGAACCACAAGTGGAGCAATGCGCTCTCAACACACGAGTACAGCTCAGTTATCTCGACGAGGCTGTTCTAACTTTTGCTTCTCCAAAAACATTAACTACCAAACTGTGGCGAACCTTACGAAAGGTGAACTCGACCACGGTTCCCATACTTTTAGTTTCAACTCGGTTTTGCAGATTTACAGACATTCAACTTTGATAAATTCTATTCAAACACACAATTCCAAGATACAACTGCAAGACACAATTATGAGATAACGTTCTAAGAAAGAACTCGAAGACAAAATTGGAAAGCTGAACTCGAAGACAAAATTAGAAAGCAAAACTCGAAGACAAAATTGGAAAGCAAAACTCAAGGACAAAACTGGAAGGGAGAACTCGAAGACAAAATTGGAAGGCAGAACTCGAAGACAAAATTTGGATGCTGAACTCGAAGACAAAATTGGAAAGAAAAACTCGAAAACAAAATTGGAAAGCAGAACTCAAAGATAAAATTCGAAGACAGAACTCTAAGACAGAACTCAAAGACAGAACTCAAAGACAGAACTCAAAGACAGAGCTCAAAGACAGAGCTCAAAGACAGAGCTCAAAGACAGAACTCAAAGACAGAACTCGACGACAGAACTCGACGACAGAACTCGAAGACAGAACTCGATGACATCTGCAATGATACAAAAGAGTTGATACTCCTGTTGGTTAATTCTTGGCATGAGGAATGTTGGCTGGTGGAAAGAAGGTGGGAAGGAAGGTAACAGAATTGCTGCGGAAGGAAGAGATTTATTGAAAAAGTTGAATGGCTTAATGAAGACTGTGTTTGTAGATTAAACTTCTTTATTAAATCTAACGACGTATGCGCGCGTAACGAAAATAATCGTCCGGTCTTTTAAGATGAATAATTTGAAAGAAATCCGTCTCGTTACTGTTCTGCTGATCGTTGTATTCTGGCAGATTTGTATAAAATTAATTTTCCAATATCTGACGCAAACAGTTTCACGCAAACGTACAGTATCTGCGTGAAGCGTCTCTGAGATTCTTTGCTTGTTGCTCGAGTTATTCACAACGGTTCGTGCAACTACCAAAATTATTTTCACTCGCCAATTTCTCTAAGAAAACGCTCGATCGGAGAACGATCGCGGTTTAAATTGTAAATAGATGTAACGGAGCAAACGACGCGGCGATCGTATCGAAGATCCTCGGCGCACAACAGCTAATTTTACCATCGAATTAATTGTATGTATATCGGAAGAATAATTCGCGCAACGATAATTCCTGTACGAAACAAAACAAGTCGCTGCTAAGCCCCAGCGATTTCAGCATTTATCACATATGGCCAAACCAATACCGCTGATGCGTTATTAAATCAGACAACAAAATCCTGCTTTAAATCTATTGCAAATGTACCGTCTCTTTCGTTCCATCCGAGCCGGATTCGATCATTGCAAGCGCGTCCTCCAACTTGCTGCATTACAAAAGATTCCTTGCCAATGGTTCAAGCAACTCTAACAAAAATGAGCAACTGTTTCTCATATTACAGCCGCGGTTACAGGAAAAAAGTCAAAGGAGGAAGAGAAGAATGCGTTTTCACTTCTTCCTTTCTTTTTCTGAAGTTCAATGGCGCCTGTACGATTAACAGTTGCGTTATCTTTCTAAGTGGAAAGGTATCCGTTTTCTAAACCATCAGTCGCCGATCGAGTTCCCGCGTTGTTTAACGATAATTTAAAAAACGTGATAAAATTGCAGAGAACAGAGAGGGAAATGGACAGGATCGGAGCGGTGTAAATACACAGAGAAGAATAAGATAAAATAAACGGAAATGCGTGAAGCATGCGGATGAAGTGAGGCTTAACGAATGAAACAAATCAGCGTTGAGCTTCTCTGCCTTTTTACTTGGCCCGGGAAAAATAAGAAATCGTATAAACATCGTCGGATTTACAACAAGTTAACACCTGTTACTGGATTTACACGGTCGCCTATGCTTGCTGCTTCTTTCGCCGCTTTCTCGTCGCAGTGAAATCAGCAATATTTTTACACACCGGTGCCGGATAAACGGAGAACGAAAACGAAGCGGATAGCCGTGCAGCAGGGGAACGTGGCCGGCAAAGGTTAGCCGTGAAGGCGTCGAGCGAGGGAATTTGCTCCGCGTGGGCGTCGGATCTGCGTCAGCGAGCTCGAATCGGCGTCGCAGCGCTACCTCGTTACGTCGAAAGACGGATAAACGGCACCGTTATGTCCAATCAGAATCGCGACGTCGAGGCAGACGAGCGTGCAAAGGACGAGGACGACGACGACGACGAGCTGAAAGGCGCAGCTCCGAGAAGCGGAAACCGGACGATTTCTGTCGCGAAGCGCGCCAAAGGAAAGTCGCCATGTTAAAATATAATGGAAGCAATATAATGGGACGAATATCGAAGCGTGAGAATCTTTGGGCGGAAAGAATGCGCCGGAGAAAAGTGGTTTACACGGCGGATCGATTTCTCCATTAAATCCAATGTTACAGTCATATTGTGCAAATTTCATCGCCAATTCACCGGATACTATTTTTCTTTGTCTCTCTATCAGTGATAACAATTTTATTGCCACGTTTTATCGTTGCTCGGCCATGTCTAAGGAACACGCGTCCTTCAATTGTTTGCTGTATGCATTTTTATGGAGACATATATTTCCCACCAAAGAACCTCGTATATTCGCTGATATAATTTATATACGATCGGGGAAATTAATATGAAATGTGTAACATTACAAATTTACGATGGAAATCTCACACGTATTACGAAAACGTATTACGCCCAGTCTGTGCATTTTTCCGCGTTTAAATCTGATCTGCGTGAAAATCGCCGCTCCAGTGATCCATGATAATCGACGATATAGACAAATATGATAATAACAGTAACGCGTTGATATGCAAATAAACGTACTAATACAGCACAGGTTGTGCAGAAAAATATTGGTGTCTTTCTTTTTTGTTTTTTATTCGTTAGGATATTTACAATCAATTCTCGTCGAGAATTTTAAGTAACTTCATTTGGCGTGGTACAATAACTTGGGCTTGTAATGAATTATGTTCTGTTGATTCTAGGTGAGATTAATGCTTCAATCTGGAGGGTATTTCTTTTTGTTGAAGTGGTCGCCACTTCTAAGAGAACTCCACATCTGGTGTTTTCAGTTTTCTCAAGCACTGAAGCCATAGTATAGACAAAAGGCTGGGACGAAGGCAGACCATAAACAGTAGACATTGGCTTTCAGTTATATTCGCATAAGTTCGTGCCGACTTTTGTCTATACATTTCATGTGTCGATTTATAAACATACGGCGATAAGGGACCAATGCACTTGAGCTCAGCTGATCGAGAACAGCACGATCGACGATTGCATTTTTTCATGAAACTGAAAGCTATGTAAAACGATCTTAACATATGTAACCGCTGGAGAAACGGCACGAACTTATGGGATGACCTAACAGTTTCAGGATCTGCACCGGCTCAAATTATATTGCTACTTGTAATTACACTTCCGTATTAAAACATATTTCCTACCTTGCGATTTATCCACGCGTTTCTCTCTTTAATAACCTCGTCTTTCGCAACGATGCATCTTTATACAAACATGGAACCTAATCCGTGCAACGTTGTGGTCTTTAGTTCGATAGAATAAAATGGATCAAACGTAATTCGATAAAAAATGTTGTGAATCTATTATTTTCTTACAAAAGGAAAGAAACTTTTCCTAATGTAAGAAATAGAAATGATCGCAGTGAATGTGGAGAAACAATCGCTTCGTGAAGCCTTCACGGAGCTTGTCGCATTTGCCAAAAAATGTTTTCTACGAAACCACGTCGACCGTCTATCAAACTGGAAATTTCTATGGAAATTTTTCCACCAATTACAAATATAAAAATATCGTTGTAAAATGAATACGTGCTTTTATCTATTGTTCTATTTGCGCGTTGTAAGGTGGACGACATTGTTATATAAATTACCACGTTATATATTATTGTAATGGTTTGATAAAATGACTGACGCTTGTTATCGAGAGGGAATTATTTGTTCACTGGAATTATAAATTAAGCGCTGACAGCAACGATTCTACAAAGCGGATGTATCGTGCGTATAATTGTAAATAACGCAAGTGTTGCGAATTTCATTTAACCTCTACCAATACCGAATCCTATTGTGTTTTATCCAGCTCCTACGTTTTTCCCCGTGTTTTCGTCTACGTATTTTCCAACGATAAACAATCCAATAATTAAATAATTATTTCAACAATTAAATCATATTCGAGTGATTAAATATTTACTCGTTCACCCTCGTCGTTCGGATAAAAACTCTTGTCTCTTATCATTCGACCAAGCTACAGAAAATGAGTTTATTCGTTGCCGTGATAACTTCGTTTCTACGTTAATACTTTTAGTGTATGAAGCTTCGTTAATTCCAGCCTCAAGTTTCATCCATTAACATCGAGGTTAATACGAGTTTTAAACGTTCGTTCGTCCAACTCTTCCTTTTCTTAATCCGGCAACTTGAGTATCGTTAATTAACGTGTTAATATCGTTCTTTCTGTTTCTAGATATATCAAATGAATTTCGTTACTGGTTCAACAAATTCTTCCACTCTTCGCGTGAGGTTTCCCACACGACTTGGACTAACATCGTTGGGAATCGTGTCCTTAAAAATCGATTTACTTATGCAGAGTACGTGCATCCGCGTGGAATTTCTATTAATTTTCAAAGGGCGCGAGCCTGCCGCGAGTTTCGCTTTGAAAATTCACCCGGTTCGCAACAACAGCCAGGATCGAATTGAAAAAAAGGAGGAAAAAAAATGGGGAACGATAAAGTCAAATACACTGAGCGATGTTTTCGTACGGCTGGAAATTGAAACGCGGGGGAAAAAGATGGAAAGGATGGTTGAAATGTTCGATACAGGTGCCCTGTTATTTCATACGACGATCGCTAATTTTCTATTACTTCTACCTTCTAATTCAGATGATTCCCTGTAAACCGAATGGAACTTTGTTAGCGTGAAATAAAAATTCGCCGAGCCGAGCGTACCATTCGATATTTTCGAAAAGCCACGTTGCCACGGACAATAGAGGAAAACAATACGCATGAAATAATATTTCCAACGTTATTTTTATACAAGTTTACGCTCCAATCGTTATTCTACTCAAAAAGCTTCGCGATACATTATGATTTTTCGATCATGTTCATTGGGTGTGATATCGCTGGGTGCTACGTGTTGATCCAAAATATTGCGCGCTTTCGAATAAATATAAAACAGATATTACACGGGTGGTTGAAGAGAGGAAGAGAGAGAAACAGAAGAAAGGAAAGTAACAGCTGAAAAATGATTACTTTCGTACGAAGAAATAAATATAAAATAAGCTAACGCTACCGGAAGGAAATTAATTTGAAAAATACATGGCCAATGGCGAGTACGTAGGTAGGCGAAAATATTACGTTTGCAGTTTCATAGAAATAATTCGCGCATTTTTATTTCATATCCGTCGAAACAGACAGGATGAACATTTATTTTATCTCCTCATTTAAATGGTTAACACAATTGCTTTTTTTCTATTAATTGCCAAACAATATTTGATAGGTCCATCAGGGGGGAAAAATACTTTTTAACAATACGACTCGTTATTTTTCTACGTTGCAGTGATACTCGCTGAACCGAATTTAATAAAGTGCGCTCGCGCCCTACGCGCATTCCACGTGAATTTGTTTGAAACAAAGCAGCATGGAAATGAACCTTCCCGCCGCGTCCCTGTTATATTTTTTCCACGGAAATCGCTTATCCCTTTGTACCGCCGGGGCTATATCGAGCATATTCAGATGACAATGGCAAGAAGCAAAGATTAGGCTATTTATAGTAACTGCGTGTACTTTGCGAATGATCGATACCCGAGGATCATCGAAACAGAAGAACAAACGACAAGAAGAAACAAAAGAAACGAGAACGTTCTTCAGGACAGTCTACCTGCGCTGTGAAAAAAGGTGTAAACAATAGGCAGCCTAAAAGAAACTCATCAAAATGTTTACATCGTCAAAGGTGGTCGCAAGACTCGTGTAACAAAGAACAAGGAGAAAAATAAACGATAGAAAAAAAAAAAAATAACATTTGTACTTCAAGAGTCGCAGAAAAGGTGCCTACCATGTAAACAATTTTTTATTATTATTATTTAATTTGTACTTTACAGTTTGCCCAGTAGGACAATTTTCCTAGCATATAACCAATTTGTTAGATTCTTCAATTTTTCTTCATTAGACTTATTAGTATCCTAGTTAATTAAAAAAAAGAAAAAATGCGCAAACATTAGTTGCTTTTATCGTTGGTAGGCGAGGATCAGCCCCAGAACGAATGGAATTTAACATAAGAAAAGAGGTCGTTCCATTGTCCGAACGTTCTTGTCCCCTGCTAGTTCCACTAACTATGGAAGGCCCTGCTATATTCCCAAGTTAACAGCGAGTCTGTACATTTTCTTGAAACTTAGAAAGCCTTGCGACGATGAAAACACGGGATTACCATAAACGAAGCGGTAAAAACGGCAGACGTAACGAGGTTGAAACGACGGCCGAATCGCAGTCGTCTTCGTAATTCTTCCTTAGACAACGGCCAGCACGTTAAACAAGGAAATTTCGAGTAGCAGCGCCGTTGTTCAAGCACCGTGTGCAACATGTGCTTGCGCTGGCCAAGCCAAGCGTGTACGGTGCCAGGTGAACGGTGCAACGATCGTCGAGAAAGTAACTGGTGATTCTGGCTCTTGCGTAACGAGTTTCATGGACTCGGAAACGCGCGCCAGCGGAGCCGAGCTTTTCCAAAAAGCTTGCGTAACGCCGTACCGAACGGCGCTTCTAAGAAAACGTTAGCCAACCGCCGGCAATTCCTATCGTCGCGACCCACCTCGAGATCGCTTTTCTCGCGACCATTCGACCGGATATCGATAGGAACAACGGCCTCTGTGTGTCTTGGCGCACGACCATTTACCTCGTCCATCAATCGAGAAAACAATTTTCCCGCCATACGAGCCAAACATCTCATGTGGCCCAAATGAATTTCAGATGAATTTCGCACCTTGTTTGTGAAAATCGTAATACTCGACGCGTGACAAAGTCGATACAGGTAGCGTGTCAGATGTAAAGCACAGTTCGTTCGATACGACCAACGAGGCGTATTGTCGTGGTCGTCGCGTTTCGCTTTCTCGCCAGGAATCCGACCATCTTGTCGAGCCGCACAAGAACACGTGTCTCATGCACCTGTATCACGCTATGTGCTCTATAGTCCATCAACTATTTCACCACGTCTGCTGTCCTCTTGCGTTTACTCCGCTCCTCGTGTAACGTTGTTACGTGGTTGGTCCCGGATCAACAAGCTTAGCTTGTTGCTCTTCTTGTAACAGGAGTTTGGTTTATCCTGGACACCGCGGTATTTCCATCCTCGTTCGTAAGCGTTGCGCAATCTGCTGGTTTCGCGGGACGTGTGATGATCGAGCTGGCATTGTCGTCCTCAGAACGATCGTTTTCGATTTTAATGGAAGAGCGTCAGCGAAAAAAGGCCACTGCGAGTATCGTTGGGAAATAAAATTTCCTTTTGCTTGAGAATGCTGTTTACGTGAAACACGCTACGTTGCGGATTTTTATGCAAATTCCTATTTCTCAGAATGCAATTGAAGGTAGAAATCTTGATGGAAAATTGTCTTGCTTGTTAGATGGTGTTAGAATGCGAGATATTTTGGATATTTCGTACGTTTTCGCGTGTTGTGCGCGTTTTTGAATTTTTTACAACTGCGTGAAAATCAATGGCACGGTTATGGGAACAATTCACGCTGCATTTCTATGTTACGCGATCAGTTTCCTAAATTAGGCTGCGAGTAGCATGTGCCCCAGTCGTGGTTCAACATGTGCGTGGATAAATCTGCTTCAATTATTCTATCAAATAAGAAAATCTCCACTGCCACTTACTACGACGTTCTTAAGGAAACTACGTAATGGGTTTCCATCGTTTCGTAAAATACGAAATTCTTTTTATCAACGAGTCTTCGAAACATTAAAATTCAAATATTGTAGTTTCATGAGATAGCACAGTGGTACACCTAACACGTTTTGTCCAATAAATAACATTATTTACCAAACGAAATATTATTTTCCAAAGACACTTTAGTTTTATATGCTTCCGCTTTTCACTTACTGACCTTACTCACTGATCGCGAAAAGCTTCACTGTGTGAAACGTAAGATACAAAATAAAATCGAAAATTCAGAAACTATCGTAGTCATTAATCAATGATCTAATCAAGCTGCCGAGCTAACTAAAAGTCAGACCGAGGATGTCTATGAATTTTAGTGGAAATTTAAATGTGTGTGCGTGTGTGAGAAAACAAAATATCCGAGCTAAAATATTTATTGTAATATTTAGAGACTGAGAGGGATTTATGTTCAGCTTGTTCGCCTAAATTTTTGCTGAAATTTTTATTATCGTGTTAAACGTGCGAGTTTCTTGCAGCATAGGCTGCCAAACGAGATTTCAAAATAACTCTTTGAAAGCTTCATTAATTTCCTAATGTTCGTGTTCTAATAATCATAAATGAGGCTGCAATTTTCATGTATACATACACGTAGTTAATTATTTATAACATGAAAATAATTCTCTAATTCCATACTAATGCAAAAATGAAAATTAAATCCTAGACGAGACAATCCTCCTGTTGCTTCTTCTTGCTTTTTCCTACCTTTTGTTGTAGCCTTGGTATAGTAAAAAAATATAAAGAAATTGTACATTTTTAATTTTTTTTTATTTTTTAAGTGAGTTCAATAGGCAAATGATTATACTTCTCCTAAAAGTCTTAACAAATTTCAAGCTATAAATATTGAATACATAATTTATTGTATGTTAATATTCCATACAAATATTAAATACATCATTTATATATTAATTGGAAATGAATATTGAATGTATAGGCTAAATATTAAAATTGTACGTAAATATCAAATATATAAATTAATTTTTAGGATAATGAACTTGAGAAAATTCATTTTTATTTAGATATACCAACAGAATTTTTAAAAAAATTCTGTAAATCTTCTAAAAATAATCTACAACCCTATAGAAACATTTGCCTACAAAACTATCCACTTGAAATCACATTGTATCACCTAAAACGATTTTTAATCGCCACCACCGTGGCAATAATAATTTGTTCAAACAGCTAATTTATTTATCGATCGATCGATCCATCGAAAAGACTTAAAACCGCACGTGCTTTACTTTCCTGAATAATAAATATCAGTATTTGGAATTGAAATATTAACGAGTACTCTTCGCCAGAGAATCTGACGTCATTGTCTACCATTAGAACCGAATTATTAAATTTCTATCATCATTTGCATACGGCAAGTATTGGCATTAATCGCGTGTTATATCAAACGACGATGGATTTTTACGACGAGATATCTCGCAGTCAATAAAAAGATACGTCAATAAGTGGAGAACGTGAAAAGTCACGTTTTCTATATTTTTCTTTTCTTTTTTTTTTTAGCAAAATAGTTTTAAAATACAATAATAGCTCGTCGATCAATCGTACGATATGAAAATTGTCTTTTTATTTCATTTCGAAGCTAAACGCGACTCTTTTCATTCGCTTTAAAATTGTTACAATATTTCTCGTATTAAATAACATTCAAACGCTGCTTGTCTTAACAATTATGCTTTTTACTTAATCTCCGGTTTTAATTGCAAATCGAGAAAACACTGGGATCTTCGAATGGAAAACAGTAAATTAACGCGAACGTGTTCGTCATGTTTTCCTCCTGTGATCTTCAAACGCAAAAATTTATTACGAATTTTGCTAACCGAAACGTAACTAAACTCGCGGTATTCGATAAAAATAGTCGCTCTAAATGGATTCTAAAAATCTACTATAGAACTCCACTTATCCGAACTGTATTCGCTGCAACAAAATTTTAGTTCGCCGATTAAACGAACCGTTGATTGAATTCAGTGACAGTGGCGACCGAGCAAATACGAGAAACAGCCGTAAACTCGACTAATCGTATTGTGAAAACTCTCGTTTCCATTTTCTATGAGTTTCTATAACGTTCGATACAGAACTGGAGAATATTAAGTTGTCTGAAAAGTTTCTTTCGTTTTATAAGACGATAATAGATGAACAATAATTTCTGTTATATTATTTTATTGAATTAGGTACCATTAATTTTCCTTTTATTTCTATTATTATTTCCCTGCATAATTCAATAAACTAATATGAAACCAAAAACAATGTGCGTCTATTGTTTCCTTATAAAACGAAAGAAACTTATCGGACAACCTATACTATAAATAGAATTTAAAAAACGCCATAAATATAGACACCTTGGAATTTCTTTGGAATTTTTCGTCTTATAAGACGATGATAGATGAACAATAATTTCTGTTTTATATTATTTTATTGCATTAGGTATCATCCATTTTCCTGCATAATTCAATAAACTAATATAAAACCAAAAACAATATGCGTCTATTGTTTCCTTATAAAACGAAAGAAACTTTTCGGACAACCTATACTATCAATAGAATTTAAAAAACACTATAAATATAGACACCTTGGAATTTCTTTGGAATTTTTCGTTTTATAAGACGATGATAGATGAACAATAATTTCTGTTTTATATTATTTTATTGCATTAGGTATCATCCATTTTCCTGCATAATTCGATAAACTAATATAAAACCAAAAACCATGTGCGTCTATTGTTTCCTTATAAAACGAAAAAAATTTATCGGACAACCTACTACTATCAAAATTTAAGAAACACCATAAATATAGACACCTTGGAATTTCTTTGGAATTTTTCGTTTTATAAGACGATGATAGATGAACAATAATTTCTGTTTTATATTATTTTATTGCATTAGGTATCATCCATTTTCCTGCATAATTCAATAAACTAATATAAAACCAAAAACCATGTGCGTCTATTGTTTCCTTATAAAACGAAAGAAATTTATCGGACAACCTATACTATAAATAGAATTTGAGAAACACCATAAATATAGACACCTTGGAATTTCTTTGGAATTTTTCGTTTTATAAGACGATAATAGATGAACAATAATTTCTGTTTTATATTATTTTATTGCATTAGGTATCATCCATTTTCCTGCATAATTCGATAAACTAATATAAAACTAAAAACAATATGCGTCTATGGTTTCCATATAAAACGAAAGAAACTTATCGGACAACCTATACTATAAATAGAATTTGAGAAACACCATAAATATAGACACGTTGGAATTTCCATTTTGAGTAACAACGAACTCCTATTATCATCGAAATATAAACGACAAACATAATCGATAAATGGACAGAATCAGTTTAGATACAGTGGCTGTCGTATAGCGCAGTTTCTATAACTCGACAAAGATATTGCGGCTACTGTTTTCGTAAAATAGATAATTTCATATAATAAATAAAATAATATTCATACAATAGATTGAAAATAAATATCTGCTTGCAGCAAAAGGAACACGTTGCAACGAATAATGAAGCTGGTAAAAGTATTTTCCAATTTGAACAAATTCAAACGGCAAATTTGTATAATTACACTGTTATTAAATCTCAATGAAATAAATAAATAAAAGATCTTTGGCGCGTATTAGAAATACTTTTCTATTTTAATCAACTAAAGTATATACGCCGTTTATTTCTAAAATACTATTCGATGAAACATAGGAAAGAAAAGTTGGCATAGTAGCGATCGTTGCAAACGCGTTATTTTAGATTTCGCACGTCACAGGCAAATAATTCCCGTACAACGCAATTTCCTGTAACGGCAATTCGTGTACGACGTATTAATCGCGTTGTGCGACAATCTACTGTGTTTCTCGTGCATTCGTCCAGAGAAACGGACAAACGCAGACGCGAATCAACGCGATATTAATTATAAATGTTAATCACTTACCAACCGAGGCTCATCTCCAGCGCAGGTGAAGTATCAGCAGCAAGACGGTGCAGGGATGGTCGTGGGTGGGCCGCAGCTGTTGAAACGTAAGGCACTGAATTCGTAAAACAGCTAATACGAAGGTAAAATGGCGCAACGTATCGTTTAGAAGAAATTTCGCGACGAATATTCGTAACGCGACTGCGAGAACGTGTTACCGAAACCGAAGGAGAAACTCGACTGGCTCGTGCCCTACAGACAAACGAGTAGGACGATTGCGTCGAATTTTCGCGACTTCGAACGACACGTACCGTTTCTGTGTTTATACTCTGCGAACTACGACTAATTGCTCTTTGAAAATGAAAACAAACCGTGTACCTGACACAAAGGCGACGCGGCTCGCGTCCTACGACGGCCGATCCACTAACCTTCGACACGGACGTTCTTTTATATTTTGTTTTCGACACGGACCTTCTTTTATATTTTGTTTTCGACCGAGCAAATTACCAAATTTCGATTTCAATGAGAGACGTTTGCGGTGGGCGGGAAATTGGGGAAAATGCAAAGCACAGGGGAAGAGAGTATACAATCTTCGAGTCATCCAGCTTTCTATCGTAATTTCCGAGTAAAGGAGCTTTAGCGGACGGAAACTCGACGTGCAGAAGCTTCTTACAGATACATTCGGTGTAAGGCTTCCTCTTGCAACTCGTTTTATGCGACGCGAGCAAATGCGAAAGTTAAAGACGATGGCAATTACGCGTCCGATCGACGAAAAACCATTAGCTTGCGATCATTGGGCTGGCCGGGAAGTGTGTTTCTTTCGCAGACGTGTTTTTACAACAATGTACCTTCGTACAAAGGTGAAACCAAGTCTGAGAAACGTCGCGGCGTAATTCGACAAAATAATATAGAACAAAATGCTTCTATTATTTGCTCATAAAACGAAAGAAACTTTTCGGACGACCTAATACGTTTGAAGAAGCAGAGTCAGTAGACTTACAAAGCTGAACTTCGACTCGTGCAAGCCTGGCCATTCGAAATTGCAGTCTGGGCGCGTGGCAAATAATTCAAGTTGAACTGAGTCTTCCTCCAATCTCTAGCGCGTTTCGCAGCGGAGCAGGAGGCAATGATGGTCGAGATCTTAGAAAGGTTTTCGAGTTACGGAGTTTCCAATTGTCCCGCGTATTTTTACCGATAGCTCTCGTCCAGAGCTTACGTTCCGCGATATTATACCTTGGCGAGCGTCGATGCAGCCCCGTTGAAGCAAAGTGAAAACGACCGAGCTCCGAGGGCGCGTAAGTGCCAGTAAACAGCGTAGAACACGGATGAAAGAATCGACCGTATGGAGGCGAACCCGCAGACCCCGAGCAATCCGTTTTGCAAAAATAATTGCGATGCTGACCGCGGACAACAACGCGTGGCGGGTATAACGCGGGACAGAAGCTGCTACGCACAGTTATCGCCTGTGGTTACGTTTCCCGCTCGTTTCTCTGTTCCGTTTCGCCCGGGAAACAGAGACAGTGGCTGAGAATGACGAGAAGACGGACAGAGAAATTGGAAAATAGGGAAACTGGAGGAGAAAAGGGCGAGGAAGGAATACGACGATGACAAACGGCGACGTCGACGAGCACCGAGATTCCTCCAGCTAACTACAGGCTGACACACTCGCGTATAACACGCTATTGGCCGCACACCTGTGTCTATAGCTGTATTTATGTGCACACGAGGGAACACGTGTTAGGGGACGACGCTCTACATAATAATCTGGCCACACACACGTAGCCAGGCTTTGCTGCCTTTGTACGCAACGTTGGCTACGCAACAGCAAACACGCTGATAACGCGGTTACGAACAGCCGACGAAGATGACGCGGTTCTCTTTAAAATTCAACCTGGCCGCCCGTACACGCTGCTCTTCATCTATTATTGCTCGTATTTGCGCGTATTTATGCAGCTATGCGCCGACCCGTGTGCAGCTCAATTCGCTCACCTGTTTGCTCTGCGTCCACGTCGTTGCGTGTGCGTGCGCGTATGCAGAACAGGTGAACGATGATTCTGTGGGAAGACCGACATTAGACCGACGATTCTTTCCAGGGTTATGGATTAGTTGAGCGTTTAAAGGGTGGAAGGAGGGTAAAAAGGTGGATGATTGGGAGAAATGTTCAACAGAAAGTTTCCGACACCCATATTCGGGTGGCGCTTATTTGACTGCTTGCGAAGGATCGTCGTGGGTATTTGAAAACATGTTCCATAATAATAAAACTGTTGGATTGTTATAAAAGTAATAGGAAAATGGTTTGTTAAAAGATTATTTAGAATGTAAAACTTTAAAGCATTCTATACATGGCTGAGGTTGGTCGGGACAATTCGGACAATGAGTTGTTGTTTTCTTCAAATTCTTTCCTGCCTTTGCTCGGTCCCTTCGACGTCTTTCATTTGCGTAACATAGTTTGCATGCGCGTCTGATGCTTCTTCCGGAATCATTTTCCCGAACGGCGATATTATGCTGACTCCGTCGAGGACAAGGATTTTCTGTATTTTCAGACAAGCCTAATAATTTTGCAACTAATAATTGTCTAAGTATTCTAATATTTATATTCTTCCTCGGTGCAATTTTGTAAACCGTCGAAGCGTTTACAACAGAAATTCCCAGAAGGAGTTGAGTGCCAAGTTTTCTGTACCATTTGATTGCTTTTCTAATTGTGGTGGCGTAAGAAACCATTTGGTCGGAATAATCTACACCACACTTGCCTTCGTTATATTCAACAACAGCCGGTGGTTTTAACGTTGCGAACAAACGACACGAGAGATCATTCTTGAGACCACCGCATGAGCGACTCGCGTTACTAAAATATCGATGGGAGCACCTAGCAGAGAACGCCTGGCACTGCTGCACGCGTGTCCTCGCGGAGATTTCTTTGAAAACACGCGGCCAGTCAACGTGTTAAAGGGATGGGGTGTGAACGTAACGAAACTGACTGGGGGAAAATAATGTTCGAGACGAGCATAGGGAAGAAATATGATTATGAAGGTAGGCGTTGTTTTAAATAAACATTCCCGCCAGCCACGATTTGTGAACTCTTTACGAATGACAGAATGTAGGATTTAATTTTTAGTTTCATTTGTTTAGTGCACGTGACATTATAATGTTAGGATATCAGGCAGAATAAAGCTACGGCTAAATGCTCTTTCTGCATGCAACCATTTTTTACAGGAGAATTTATTTTATCTACTCCTAGCATTATAATAATAACACGCAATTACGTTTAATAATAGTAATTTAATTATAATATATTCATTATAATAACAATGGGAGTGAAGAAAATGTTGCAATAAAATATAACCGAGCATTTTTCTTATTAAGCACGTCTGTTTACATAATAATTGCGAAATAAAACGTTACGAGGAAAATATCAAATTTAGAGTAATTCATCCTCTTATCGCGTCTATCAAGTTCAATGTATTTTTATGAAATTCAAAGGAATTCCATTGCCTGATTTATCATCCTCGTTGCATTTTTACAATTACAAGCTTGCAATTGAAACTGCGTTATAAAACGTGCAAATGTTACACGATCATTTCATTGTTATTTTAACTAACGCGACATCTCGACAGGACGTTTCGCCAACTAATTTTTATTTCCAACTTTTCGTCCGCATATTTTCTCCGCGAATGGAAAATGTTTGAGAAAATGAAATTATTTTTCGAGAGAAAATTCCCATCTACCAGACCATCGTGTCGTAATTTTCAACTGTCTTGGTGGAATTGTAATTTGTGATACGTCGATGAAAAAGAACGATCGATCATCGCGCGTGGTGAAATTCATCTTCCGGGGTAAAATCACAGTGCCAGGAATATCCCGCGTCCTGACCAGCGCAAGCTAATTTCGAGATACAGGCCAGCAATTAAAAGTAATAGTACACCTACTTTATCAAATTTCCCTAATGATATCAGAGATATGAGATTAAATTTATGGCATATTATATCAGTGCACATATTAAAAGCAATTATTTAATGTAACGATCGTTATTTATTGTCGTTTAAATGTTTGAAATTGGTCGAATGGAAAATAATTTCCAAAGCGTAAAGATAATCCCATACCGTTCTGTATGGCGTGTTTGACATTATTTGAAACAATTCGCAGCGAATGTTTTGATAAAAAAAAAAAAAAAGAAGGAAGAAAAAAGAGGAAAGAGAGGGGGAGAAAAAACCATGAAAATGGAGATACGAGCGTTGTTCAGACGCTGAAAAACGGATTTAATTTTATGGAAATGCGTGTAGTCTAATTGAAGAGATGGTATTGAGAATCGTAAATTGCTTTTTAATCGACGAGTTTCATGAAACATTTCAGGTGAAACATGAATTGTCATTTAATGCGCATCACTTTAATAAGTTATACAGGTTTATACACATACTTCGGTTGATTTAAAAATAATAATAAAACAAAATGGCAAACCGAAATAAATAAATGCCCCGTTCGTTTCATCACTTTCATTTAGGGATTAAACGAAATTGATAGTGACGAGTAAACTTTCCGGTCCCTCCGCCCTTCCGTATTATTTTACCTTTTATTTTACAAAATATTTCAAATTCATGACAGTAAATGATAAAGAGTTTTCAATATCGAGAAGTTCCGAGCGGAAATAAATTAATCCCAAATATTTAAACGATACGCTTTGTAACTTTGCATAATCACAGCACGTCATAGCTGGCGTAAAAATAAAAATACTCTGACAACTTTCCTCCATGAATTCCTCACCTAATATAATGTGCAAACGAACGTCGAAATCAATTGCGAGCTTAACATCAAAACATAATTTCCGTCACGAGCAACGTCTACTCCGAGGCGTACGAATCTTCGATCGGTGTAAAAATCGTCCAGCGTTTAGAAAAATCGTGCTTGTCCAAGTTCCATATATTCTCGTGCATTGCCGATTGATTGGTGCAAGAATCCGATGCCAATTCCAAGTAATTTTTCGACCGATCGCGAGCGACCAGGCTTCCCCTAAATAACGCCGTACCACTCGACTATTTTCCAACTTTATGTAAGAAAAAAAATACCAGCATAGAGCTAAGACGTTGCCTGAAATTGCCCATAAAAATCTTCATCCTGCGGCAAATACTCGTGGGCGAAAAAAATGTTAAATTCGCCCTACTTCCTTTACATCTGCAGGGCTGCACATCCGCTTAACGAAGCAAGTTGCAGACACGTTTCTTTGGCTAGCAGCTCGCACTGTTGCACCGAACTTCTGCCGCGCAGTTCTCCCGCAGGAATTTCAAAAAGCAAGGTGAGCAGGACCGGAAGCTTGTGGATTTTCTGCGGTTTCAATTGTTCGAACGTGGAGCGGCAAAAAGCTGCCGCCTGAAACGGCTCGTTCCATCGGCGCTCTTGTCCCGCGGACCAACACTTGCCACAAATTCCAAGCTACTTAGTGCACTTGTCATTCAGAGACACGCGGCGAAACATTTACTTTCCCCCCGTTGCATACATCGGTCTGTGCACACAAAGACCGTGCGTGCTTGCGCATGGTACACACGTAAAAGTATGCACGTACGTCGGCAAGGTCGCCGTACAGTGTGCCAGAAGTGCTAGACACGTGGTTTATCGTGCACCTTGATCAATGAGCGCGAGTGAATGAGCCGAATCGCGCCTCAACTCGCCAATCCACGCTATTGGACCTGGAAAACGAGGCAATTTGTCGTTCGAAGAGCATCGGTTTACGCTGGCACAAGATTTTCTGAAAGTTGTGCTCCGTTGATCCGCAATTGGATGATGGAAATTTGAACAACTCATTGTTGGGAATTACGGAAGTTGTTTAGTACGAAAGTTCGCTAAAATTCACGTTGCGTCGTTTTTCCCTCGACTGTTTCCTGTGATTTTCAATTGGCGCCTCTGACGCTTTTCTTTACGATCTCACTGTGTGTGCACCAACAGGTATATTCGCGGTTAGAAAACGAGAACAGCGGACGAGAATGTTGTTTTCCTTTTGCCTGTTCTCTCTCTCCTTTGCTTTCTCTTTCTCTCTCTCATTGTCGTTTATCGAATCGGGGAATCTGGACAAATTGAACGCGGAACGAGAGAGGCGGATAACTTGATGACGCTGGGATTGTGAGTTACGACGACAAAGAAAAGCGTACGCCACGTGGATCGCTGTATTGGCGATAAATTGAACCGGTTCGGCAATGAACATGCGACAATGCGGATTGTTTTCGTCGATATATCGAATTACGTGGAAATTTGAAGTTTACGATGTCGTTACGACAAGTGTTTCTCCCTTTTCTTTGCTTGAAATTAACTTCAGGTAATCTGGAGGTTCGAGGAGCAGGTGTCTCTATACGATCTTTAACGTCAAGTTCTTTCTTTATTAATTTATTGGAATTTACCGAGATTTGTTAGAACGAAATTCCGGCTAATGGTTTGATTAATTGGCTTCTTAATTGCTTGAATTTAATTAAATATTTACATGCGAGTTCTCCTTATATTTTTAACGGGGGTCGTATTTTGGGAAAAGAGAACCACTTGTTACATAAAACACTGTTAAAGTGGCTTTCTATCGGGAAAGGATATTAGCCTACTCGTTTCCAAGTGAAACATGTTAATCCTATTGCAACGAGCAAACACTTTAAAAGCTGCAATTAGCCTAATAGACTTGTCCATTAAAAGTGTCAAATCGCTGAACAAGACCAATCGCAAAAAGTGTATGCACCGATCGTTAAAAATGTCGCTTTTTCGCTCGACGCCTAAACTATTCCACTAATATTGAAACACCAAACTCTATCAACTCATTAGCCCGTTAACGGTGCACAGTGCAACTTGAAAAAGCCGCGAATTAGGTGCTACAAGGCCTGCTGAAATTCAACCACCGAACCAAAGTACATGCAAACTCGTACATTGAACGTTCAAGCTGTTTCAGCTTTTCCACTGTCTCCTACCATCTCCTTGAGTTTCTAATCGTTCACAGTCCTGTCCTAAACGACTATCGCGAAAACCAAGTGTCCAGAGGCCTACTAGAAAATGTCAAAAGCAAATTGCAAGTTGCGAGCGAATCTTAAAAGGAGGCTGAGGGACGAGGTGAAGCGTTACAATGGACTGAGCAGCGTGAAACCGCGTAAATCAGAGAAACACAACGTCGACATGAAAATAAAAGTCCGTGCAAGCTCCGCAGCTTCCTATCGTTGGAGGAATCAATCAAACGAGTGCGATCGAACGATATCGCCTCTGCTCTCTCGCTCTTTCGGTTTTCCCTGGAAAAAAGGAAAAAAAGAAGAGACCGGTCTCCGGTGCGTCTCTATTTGTTTCACGCTGATTGATCGAGGGATCGACAGCTCGATTCTCGGACGAGGTCGCCGGGAACAGCGGCACGTGGCGCGTTAAATATGGTAAACGAGCGACGTGACAGCCACCACGCGAGGTCCAGTTTCCTTCTCTTCTTGCCCCCCTTGCCCCTTCGCTTTACACGTGCAGCGACGCCGCAAAGCGCATTCCCCGACCTGATCGCGGATATTCCGCGCGTCACGCGACTCGCTTCTTGCAATGCACGTTCGTCAAGCGCCATCATCGATCTATCACCGTTCGTCGATCGGACCAATCGACTCGGTCACGCGCGCTCCGAAGAAACGTGATTCACCGACTCCCTTTTCCCTACTTTTATCGACGTTTCTCTGGCGTAACGGAGTTCCGCTGTTAAAAACTGCAAGTGCTCGATACCTGCACGTGTGTTTATTCGACCATTCACGGGAAAGCGCGTCAACGGGAGTCGTAAATTCTCGTTACGATCAGATAATCGACGCCACGAACTGACCGATCCCCTGATTTCTGTTACGATAACAGGGCTGCTTCAATTGAGCTTGCACTGAATTAACAGGTATAAATTAACCCTTAGAGTGGTGAATACTCGACGGAGTACTTTTTCGCTAGACTGAATTCCGTTGGTTGACTATTCAAAGCGCCAATCGTAATAAGTTATAGTAATTCTTTTGCGCGAGATTAAATGATTCAAGAGCGTTATTTCGTAGTATTAATTATTTATTATAAACGTTGGAATTTACGATGAACTAGAATTTGGGTAATAAAGTAGAAAACGGTAAACTAGAAAACTAAATTTAGTAAATATAACACAAGCTAATAATTCAGCTGTGTGTGACAAATTTCAAGACAATTATCCATACATAATCCGAATATAAATAATAATTTTCACGCAAACAACGCATTTGCATCTTAATAATTAGATGCGGCTGTCCGCGAAACAGGTAGACAACTGTTGTAACGAGGCATTATTGGCATTTGTTTACTGCCGTTACTAAGGAATGAATTTATATTTATCTCACATAAACGTAATAGTATTACTTCTGCGTAGGTGTTCGGAAAAAATTTTTTTCTTTTTTATTTGTTAAGATTTTTACAATCAATTCTCGTTGAGAATTTTAAGTAACTTCATTGCTCGGAAAAATTGACAAACGCATATATGCGTCCTTAGTCCATGCCGGGCACTTTCAGAAAACGCATATACACATGTGTCCTTTTTTACCAAATGTCCCTCTGGACAAATTGTAAAATTAAAATAATAAAATAAATAAAAAAACATGTGTCCTTACGCGAGGATGGTACCCCGCTGGGGTAACAGTAACATACCAGGGTGCATTTATTTGGGATCTTAGCGTTTTCGATTGGAAGCGTTGGAGTATTTCAATGTTGGAATTACCTGCTGTTCTCCATAGTTGTATTCCGTAGGTCCAAGAATAAGTAAGGCAAAGTGACGATGCTGTGTCGGAGGGAAGCTAGTGATGGGTGTGTCTAATGCACGGGACCATCGGATTAGTTGATGACAATTGTTTTCAAACATTGGTTTGTTTATTTACGTTTTCAACGTTTGTTTACGAACACTGGTTTGTTTATTTACGTTTTCAACGTTTGTTTAAGTAAATTTCAGCTTTGTTTACAAACATTGGTTTGTTTATTTACGTTTTCAACGTTTGTTTACAAACACTGGTTTGTTTATTTACGTTTTCAACGTTTGTTTACAAACACTGGTTTGTTTATTTACGTTTTCAACGTTTGTTTATGTAAATTTCAGCTTTGTTTACAAACATTGGTTTGTTTATTTACGTTTTCAGCGTTTGTATACAAACACTGGTTTATTTATTTACGTTTTCAACGTTTGTTTACAAACACTGGTTTGTTTATTTACGTTTTCAACGTTTGTTTACAAACACTGGTTTGTTTATTTACGTTTTCAACGTTTGTTTACAAACACTGGTTTGTTTATTTACGTTTTCAACGTTTGTTTATGTAAATTTCAGCTTTGTTTACAAACATTGGTTTGTTTATTTACGTTTTCAACGTTTGTTTACAAACATTGGTATGTTTATTTAAGTTTTCAACGTTTGTTTACAAACATTGGTTTGTTTATTTACGTTTTCAGCGTTTGTATACAAACACTGGTTTGTTTATTTACGTTTTCAGCGTTTGTATACAAACACTGGTTTGTTTATTTACGTTTTCAACGTTTGTTTATGTAAATTTCAGCTTTGTTTACAAACATTGGTTTGTTTATTTACGTTTTCAGCGTTTGTTTACAAACATTGGTATGTTTATTTACGTTTTCAACGTTTGTTTACAAACATTGGTTTGTTTATTTACGTTTTCAACGTTTGTTTACAAACACTGGTTTGTTTATTTACGTTTTCAACGTTTGTTTACAAACACTGGTTTGTTTATTTACGTTTTCAGCGTTTGTATACAAACACTGGTTTGTTTATTTACGTTTTCAGCGTTTGTATACAAACACTGGTTTGTTTATTTACGTTTTCAACGTTTGTTTACAAACACTGGTTTGTTTATTTACGTTTTCAGCGTTTGTATACAAACACTGGTTTGTTTATTTACGTTTTCAACGTTTGTTTATGTAAATTTCAGCTTTGTTTACAAACATTGGTTGTTTATTTACGTTTTCAACGTTTGTTTACAAACACTGGTTTGTTTATTTACGTTTTCAACGTTTGTTTAAGTAAATTTCAGCTTTGTTTACAAACATTGGTTTGTTTATTTACGTTTTCAGCGTTTGTATACAAACACTGGTTTATTTATTTACGTTTTCAACGTTTGTTTACAAACACTGGTTTGTTTATTTACGTTTTCAACGTTTGTTTACAAACACTGGTTTGTTTATTTACGTTTTCAACGTTTGTTTACAAACACTGGTTTGTTTATTTACGTTTTCAACGTTTGTTTATGTAAATTTCAGCTTTGTTTACAAACATTGGTTTGTTTATTTACGTTTTCAACGTTTGTTTACAAACATTGGTATGTTTATTTAAGTTTTCAACGTTTGTTTACAAACATTGGTTTGTTTATTTACGTTTTCAGCGTTTGTATACAAACACTGGTTTGTTTATTTACGTTTTCAGCGTTTGTATACAAACACTGGTTTGTTTATTTACGTTTTCAACGTTTGTTTATGTAAATTTCAGCTTTGTTTACAAACATTGGTTTGTTTATTTACGTTTTCAGCGTTTGTTTACAAACATTGGTATGTTTACTTACGTTTTCAACGTTTGTTTACAAACATTGGTTTGTTTATTTCCGTTTTCAACGTTTGTTTACAAACACTGGTTTGTTTATTTACGTTTTCAACGTTTGTTTACAAACACTGGTTTGTTTATTTACGTTTTCAGCGTTTGTATACAAACACTGGTTTGTTTATTTACGTTTTCAACGTTTGTTTATGTAAATTTCAGCTTTGTTTACAAACATTGGTTTGTTTATTTACGTTTTCAACGTTTGTTTACAAACATTGGTATGTTTATTTAAGTTTTCAACGTTTGTTTACAAACATTGGTTTGTTTATTTACGTTTTCAGCGTTTGTATACAAACACTGGTTTGTTTATTTACGTTTTCAGCGTTTGTGTACAAACACTGGTTTGTTTATTCACGTTTTCAACGTTTGTTTATGTAAATTTCAGCGTTTGTTTACAAACATTGGTATGTTTATTTACGTTTTCAGCGTTTGTATACAAACACTGGTTTGTTTATTTACGTTTTCAGCGTTTGTATACAAACACTGGTTTGTTTATTTACGTTTTCAACGTTTGTTTACAAACACTGGTTTGTTTATTTACGTTTTCAGCGTTTGTATACAAACACTGGTTTGTTTATTTACGTTTTCAACGTTTGTTTATGTAAATTTCAGCGTTTGTATACAAACACTGGTTTGTTTATTTACGTTTTCAACGTTTGTTTACAAACAATGGTTTGTTTATTTACGTTTTCAACGTTTGTTTACAAACATTGGTTTGTTTATTTCCGTTTTCAACGTTCGTTTACAAACACTGGTTTGTTTATTTACGTTTTCAACGTTTGTTTACAAACACTGGTTTGTTTATTTACGTTTTCAACGTTTCTTTACAAACACTGGTTTGTTTATTTACGTTTTCAACGTTTGTTTACAAACAATGGTTTGTTTATTTACGTTTTCAACGTTTGTTTACAAACACTGGTTTGTTTATTTACGTTTTCAACGTTTGTTTACAAACATTGGTTTGTTTATTTCCGTTTTCAACGTTTGTTTATGTAAATTTCAGCTTTGTTTACAAACATTGGTTTGTTTATTTACGTTTTCAACGTTTGTTTAAGTAAATTTCACATATATTTATTTTATGAACGATTACTAAAATATTCATCGATACGCACTTGCACGCGTCTCAGCACCTTCTTCCATACCCGACCTTTAATCGACTGACCTATTTACATTCGTCTGTTTTTCAGACGCCGCGCACACACATACCTCCACACACTGATACCCACATACAAATATCTCCACTACGCATTTAACCAAGTCCAGCACACAAAATTATACACATCTCAACAATAACATACCAGGGTGCATTTATTTGGGATCTTAGCGTTTTCGATTGGAAGCGTTGGAGTATTTCAATGTTGGAATTACCTGCTGTTCCCCATAGTTGGATTCCGTAGGTCCAAGAATAAGTAAGGTAAAGTGACGATGCTGTGTCGGAGGGAAGCTAGTGATGGGTGTGTCTAATGCACGGGACCATCGGATTTGTTGATGACAATTTTCATTAGGAAAGTGAAAGCAGTAGACGTTGCTTCTAATTGGATAAAAGAAGGTTGGTGGACTGGGAAGGGTCTTAGCCACCCTTGATAGAAAGTTGCTAGTGTGAAGTATCGTACGTGAGAAAAACTAACTTTCCCCTGTCATCCCGTTGTAAACAGTAAGCTTTAGAAACGATTGAGTAAACAGATGTTTGCTGGGTCCGAAGGACCTTAGCTAGAAAATTCCTGAGATTTATGATGGGTCCTTGAGACTACTGAGGGTACGCAGGTAGGACATCTGCGGACATCTGGTTGCCATTTTGCTCGCGGTGTATGGCCTGGTCTAAGTTAGCCTAGGTTAGGCCTGGAGTTGTCAATAGCAGCTAATGACAAAATCCGCAATCACTTAATTGCCAGCGCAATATTATACAGCAAGTAGATTTTTTTATTATTGTTTAATTTGTACTTTACAATTTGTCCAGGTGGACATTTGGTAAATCAGCAAGTAGGTGTCCGTTGATTTCCGGTTGCAGATGCTGCGAACTGATGGACGTTTAGCAATGAATCATCACTGTGCAGTCATCGCGATGCAGATTACGGGAAAGACAGGAGGATCTGGTGTAGCATCGTATGGAAATTGGACTTCAATCGTCGCTTCAACTGTGACCAAACCGCGCCATTTTTCGTCAATATAAACGAGCACCAAGGATCGACGTTAACGCGTGACAAAATCTCACGGAGAATTCTCCGCTTGCGAATTTCACAGACTTTCGGGCAAAATCCCATCAGCGATACTCTGCGCTGCGAACGAAGATATTCGTAACTCTGCTCGCGTTATTTGCAACGATACAAATATCGAAGCTAAACAATAAAAACGAAAAGAAAAGAAGAAAAACGAATGGACGAAGATGAAATTGAACAAACCATCGCCTGTAAATAAATATCGAAGCGGAAACGCTGTAGGTAGCGGATGTTCGTTAACGCAAAGTGCGAAACTGATATTACAGGTTCTCCGGTAATCGAAAGAGCGGGGAAAAAAGGGAGGAAAAACACGTGAAAACGTGGTTAGTAGGTCGGCGTTGGCGGAGCTATTCAGTCGTTATTCCTTTTAGCCGGTGCAAGCGCCAACGTCCTTCCGCGTGATTACGGAATTTCACCTGTTGCCGGCTATTACTTCTGCCGCGGATTACGTAACAATTATTACGACAATCGATTACCATTTTATCGAGGCCAATGGATGGATACTGAAATCGATATAAACTAGATAGGAGCGCGGATCACCCTTTCGTCTTGCATTTATCGTTCCTGGCCTCGATTCGTAGTTTAACAACGTGCAACTGTGCAAGCAGCATTCGTAAATCAGTTGGTCGATTGCTCCTCGAACGATGATCGTGGTGATAAAAGTTTCTTAAAGCGATGAAATTTAACGCCTCGTAATAAACTCGCTGACTCGACTGTTAATTTCACGTTTAATTCACTTTCTGCTGGTAGGTTGGTAACCCGACCATCGTAATCTCCCAGGAATATCAATAACAATAATTTTGGAAAAATGAGAGAGCTTTTTACTTAGACGTGTAGAACCGTGAGATGGCATCCCGCTGGGCATCGTCATGCGCCTGTTATGTGAATCGATCTACCATATGAGAGTTCAATATGCAGATGTTTTTCCATTTGAGAGAAAGACTAACACGTAGGATTTTGCAAATGGTGAAACCAAAGCAAAGTAATGGTAATAGTATGTGTATTATAGTTAGAGGAATATAATGAACCTTCCTGTGAATTGGCCATCGTTGTTATGTACCATAAACGATATCTTACTGATACAAACGTAATTACTACAGAGTTTAACAAGTAATAGCGATGATGAGATAATCGAGATGCTGATGACAATGAATTTAGGTTCGATAACGAATGCACGGCCAACGGGATGACGAACGCGATTTCTGCCACAGCCTAAGTCGAGCTCAACCTACCGATCCACGATTCTACTGTGTCTCAACGTACTTGTCCCCAGCACTAGTAGAACTTATCTGACTGATGCTCAGTCCAAGTGGAACTGCCCTTGTATACTGCTCTGCGCACCTCTCTGTACCTCTCGGGTCAATCTTCGTTTTTAAGCAGAGCTATTTAATTACTCCATACCTCTGTTAGGTGCACGTCCCTCCCGTGACCGTGGCTACGTTCAGCGACCAGTTATGTCACTTCGAGCCCGAGCCCAGTGTCGTAAATCTCGGGCACCCATGCCCGGATTAAATCATAAACAACTATTCCTCAGTTTTATTATTTAAGCACAGCTACGATAAAAAGCCTGGACTAAAGTATCGGGGACCTTGCCAGACATTCCAAAAGAAAGGCCCCGACGTCCTTTCATCTCCGACATGTACAAAATAAGAACAGAACATGGAAGAAAGGGTGTTCATCGAAGGTGAAGTATGCCTGATCAATTTCCAAACTTCATCTTGAACGAATGAGTCTTATTGCACATTTAGTTGTTATTTTTCACGAGAAATCATCTGGCGCCCGCTTGTGCCTGTTGTTCCACGTCGAAAATATTTCCATGTTAAGCAGGTTAAAGTTGCAAACTCGAGCAGCCGTTTACATGGGAAATCGCGATCCTCGATTCAGCAATAAAAACTACTGTCGATGCGAAAGATCTCGTTTAAACGAGAAACGAGTGGCGAGGCGTGGCGTTATAAACAAGCTATTTGCATATTGTGCGAGTATTATGCAACGACGACAAGGTTTGTCAGGCTTCTGTTTACCGGCGAGAAACGAGTATATTATGCGAGTACGTAACGTGATTATTACGTTAAAACGTGGAAACGTAATTATAGACGCGTAATGAGCAATCGACAGGCTCTGATGATGCTATTTAAGGAGACAAACGTGTCAGGCATGTGAACCGACAGATATCCGTAAAAAATATTTCCATCATTACGATTCTACGAGCACCAGATTTCTTAGCGCGATAGACGTAATGACTGCTATCCGTCATTCTATAAGACTCGGCTGTCGTCAGGTATTCCGTTGGCAAACGCGTCATTAATCCGATTCGATTGATCGATAAGGCGAAGAGGTAGTCGCACGTGGCACGATAAATATGTCCAACTATTCGAATAGGTGAAATCATCGCGGCTTCTTGTTAGCCTTCTCCTGTCTTACCAGTCAGTAAGCCGATAGACTTCTCCAGAGAAACCTACCAGAGCCTTAGAACGACCTTTAGATCTACGAACTCTTTGATCGAACAGCGAAATATGATTTGTCATCAACGGTAGCCTCCAATGATTAGAAATTATCGATTTCTTTAACAAAATTCACTCTGGTCTTGTCCTATCTCTCCACATGGAATGGCAAAGGTCCTCACCTTCGCGAACTTAGCTGAACACTACATGGGTGTAGTCAAATCTTCTGATTTTTATTTCTTAATATTTTGAAAAATATTCAGAAACTAACAAGCTCTAGTCGCATGTATCATGCGGCCAGTCTAAATGAAATTCATAAAAATACTGTGAAATAACATTGCGAAAGGCGATCACGGGACTCGTGTAATAACAATAAACAATTAGAAGAATGGAAATGAGAAAAATTACGCTCGTACTTGTAAATTATCTACTTATACCGCGAGAAGCTCTAGTTCCATGCAGCCAGTGGTTGTTCTAAAATGAATTCATAGGAATCGCTTGCTTTTATCGCTGCTACACGAGAATCGCTCCTTAAGAATCCTGTTGAATGAAGGTCAAGCTTGCTCGATTGTTTCTCCGTATACAGTGGGTACGTAGGCTATTAATCCGGTTTACGATCGATCGATCGATCGATCCGGATCGAGGTAGTCGACAAGAGGCGCACGTGCCAGGTTAAATATGGCAAATGACTCAATTGGAGCTGCAGGTCGCGATGTTCGCCGCGCTTTTTTATCTTTGCCCAGCATGTCGTGTCTCGCGCGTTGACTGAATCGCCACACGCTGCTTTATGCCAGCGATATCCCGTATCAGCTATTTCCAGATGCGTTTCGATACTAGAAACAGCAATTTTTATTTTGCCGCTCAAGTTAAACCGGCGTTCGGTCGTTTAATAGTTTTTCCTTTTTGTTTCGAAATATTTTTTAATCGATCGCGCTGCGAATACGAAAGGGAATTCTTTGCTCTGGAAATTGGCGACTGGCGGAGTAGCGCGGAATTTGAGAAACACGAAGCTTTATTTTACTATCGAAGTTACACGTATGGATAAAATCCATTTATTTCTCACAGCCAGCATCGTGATTTATAGTTTCTTCTCGCTCGGACTTTGAAAATACATCGCCATGTTTATAATTGAATTAGTACGTTTATCGTAATATGATGATGTTGTATGATATCCTTTTCGCCAAATTTCGTCGCTTTTCGGATACTTTGCACGGCGTAAACACCAACAAGAAGATAATTATTTTCAGAGGCGCAAAGAATTTTCCCTGTTTCACTCGCGTTAATTAGCCAGCAAATACGAATCTTTATCCTTCACACTTCATCGCTAAAACAATTCTACGTTCGGACTGGTATAGCTAAGATTTAAAGATTCCATGACGAAACTGTTCCGCAGACAAAATTTACTATACTGATTACTTCAATTATAACATTAATAGTGTTATTAGCACAAGGACGATAACAGTACCATCGCAATAATATTACACGTAACCACTGCAAATAATAATCTTTTTACCCTTCATCTGGTACTAAATAATAATAAAATATTTATTTAATTCGAAATAATTGTTTTCTTTAAATCTAATAATTCTAATAATTAGAAATTGTTGATTTCTTTAAAAAATTTACTCTATTCTTGAAATGGCAAAGGTCTTCACCTTCGCGAACACCTCGTTAATTTCTTTTTTTTCATCGGAAAATGATACGAATTTTAATCTCCGTGATAATGTTGCTGAGTAAAAAATGATCGATATTTTTCGACAATTTATTCTAAAATTTAGCCAAAGCCTTAGTAACATTTTTCCGTGAAAAGTGGCGTGAATTTTCACTCGCGATGGTCCTTAAAAATGAAAAACGATCAATTTCATTTCAGACTGCGTTCGGTTCTCACATTCTTTACTTTACGTTCGCGAGTTTCGCGAGAAACGTAACGGAGATTTCCGCTCGTGTCGGCCTCCGCTGCTTCAAAATTATCAATTTCTGCTGTCGGTTTTTCAAACGGAACCGAAGGTTTTTTTACCATCGCCAGTCCCATTCGATCATTCCCGCGCGGATTTTCACGCGTAACAGTCTCTAACGGTGAAAAGTGAGCGATTTCGTTCGAAGATGCGCGTTCTGCTGGCTTCTCTTTATACAAAAAGAAACGTCCTTGTTCGCGCGAGTGTGTTGCGCTTTCTTTGCGCGTCCAGACAATTCCATTCGCAAGCGAAAATGTGTTACTGTCTATAAACGGCGCGGCTTAGCTCGTGCACCTCGCATTCCCGAACTGGACTGGACGCGGATTCTATAAGGTTACGCCCTTTTTGCGACGATTTGCTCGGCTTGTTGGCACGTGAACACGCTTCTTGCCGGCGGCTTAGACAAGCTGGCCGTGTTGCAAGGCGTCGGATTAAACGGCTCGTTCTTTCCACCCGAGATGAAGACGTTCCAGCGAGCTCGATCATAGAACTCGACGTTGAAACCTCTAGGAATGCTCGCGACTCGAGCTAACTGGTTGAGAGTTTAATAGAGGAGGATGTACGACGAACAGACGCTTCTTATATCGTCGTCTCCTTTTTACTCCGCTTTTGTAACCTGTCTTACAGCTGTGAATACATCGATGTCAGTTTTTCGATCATCGTCGGCTTGTCGCAAGGATCACGCGATTAAGAAATATTCCTTTCTCGGCGTGTTCAATTCGCACGGAATATTTGCAGTGAAAATTCTCATTGATCGACTACTCAGCTATCTATTTATTTATTTATCTACACGGCAAATGTTTAACTTTGGCTTATGAGATTAACGAAACAATTAATATACACATGGGTTGGTGCAAAAGTAGCAACGTAAATGTTTTTAAAGTTGGGATATGGGCACTTGAAGATATTTTTCTTTTATTTGGTAGAATGTTTACAAACAATTCTCATTGAGAATTATAAGTGAATTATTTTGGTGTGGTACTGTAACCTGGATTATAAGTGTTTGTAGTATGTTTGATTCTAGTTGAATCTAAAGGGCAATGTCTTTTTAGCCTGCGGATCTGATCGGTCGCGTCAAGTAAACTTGAAGTTATGTTAAAAAATTCATGCTCGAAGAATTTCTGACACGGAAGCTTCTACTGCCACGAATTTCCTCTCTGACACGCAGAGAAATAATCAAAGCTCACGCTATTAGTGTCTTTTACGTTGACTCTGCTATTTTTCGCGCAGAGTTTACTTCGTGAAAGAATTTAGTGTTGGACAAATTATTCTTCCTGAGGCATTTGACGAGAAATGGAGAAAAATATTAGAACAGGGAATTATAATATTTATATAAAAATTATCCTATGAAGATATTTCAAATTATTAATCCCTCGGTCATTTATTTTTATATTTCCTACTTGGAGCAAGCAATTATTTTCCTTTCACTATGCGGCTGTTAATCTTTACACTTTAATCGTCTGTAATAAAATGCTGTTTGTGCGGGGAACATATAAAACAATTTCTTAAAATTCACTTAGTTCTTCACCACTTTATGGCTCAATGACTTTATACTCTTCGTACAATTAATATACTTTCGTCCTGGCAAATAGTTCGAGCATGTCCATTCCTAGTAAACACAAGTTTCTTCCCGCAGTCTATCGTTCTTTTTTCACGAATTTAAAACACGAGTCACGTGCGAATGATTCGGTGGAATCTGCGAGAATTCCATTAATTAACCGGTTAGCTGTCTTTCACGAGCATACTCGTCACGAAGAAACGGCAATACATCGCGATAAAATGGCCATATAAAACACGATTCAGCTAGAAAAATTTACCGAATGTCTGCACAAATTGTAGAGTACAAATTAAATAATAAAAAAGAAATGTAAAACACAAAACACGTGCTTTGTGTTTGACGAGTATACTCGTCATCGCTAAAATTTTGCCATGCTTTTCAAACAAGTCGCAACAGCTAACTTAACCGCAGTCGTTTCGCAATAAAAGAAATGTATAAAACATAAAACTCGTGCTCTGTGTTTGACGAATATACTCGTCATTGCTAAAATTTTGCCACGCTATTCAAACAAGTCGCAACAGCTAACTTAACCGCAGTCGTTTCGCAATAAAAGAAATGTATAAAACATAAAACTCGTGCTCCGTGGTTGACGAGTATACTCGTCATCGCTAACTTTGTGCCACGCTTTATAACAAGTCGCAACAGCTAACTTAGCCGCAGTCGTTTTGCAATAAAAGAAATATATAAAACACAAAACACGTGCTCCGTGTTTGACGAATATACTCGTCACCGCTAACTTTGTGCCACGCTTTATAACAAGTCGCAACAGCTAACTTAACCGCAGTCGTTTCACTATAAGAAAAATACATAAAACACAACGAGTATACTCGTAATCGTTAAAATTTTGCCACGCAACAAACAAACAAACAAACAAGTCGCAACAGCTAACTTAGCTGCAGTTGTTGCGCAATACGTTAACTTGCATGAATCCTCGAGCGTATCAACTGACTGGCCGGCAAAACTGCACGAATTGTCCAGTCGAACGTGACCCACATGCCAGCAATATCGCTGCTAACAAATACGCAAACACCTTCACAATCGGTGACGGAAGAAGAGCGCCAGGGGAATGGCAGGGCAGGCGAGGGTAATTATGCGAGTACGCACCCCTAGCAAACACCGTGCACGTCGGACGATATATGGGCGTAACGTGAAACTGATACAGCGCGTATTCCTGATAAATTGCGCGTAATTACGGCCGCTTATGTAAACAGACGGTAGATCGCGTGAAATCGCCGCGCATTAAGGGCGAACCGTGGAAACTGGTAGCGAGGAAAGGAACGAAAGAGAGTCGAGAATGGGGAAAGTTGTTGGTTGACGTACTATGCCACGAGCATGGTGTGTGCTTGTTCCTCTTTTAATTGATGCCGCGGGCAGCAACAGGACCCACGGGCAGACGCTTGAAATTGAAACGCTGAACGAACCAGCTATAATTCACTCGACTGTAATAACGCTTGGCCTGTTCTTGCCCTACACGCGTATTCCTCTGTTTTCTCTTGTCACTATGCGACTTGTTACCATAGCGCAAGGCAACCTTACCAACGCAAAATATTGCCATTTCCTCGTGACGAGTATATTCGTGAAAAACAGCTTAGTTTCTACGTAACGTTAAATTCTCCAAACGTTGAAATAACTTGCACGAAGCTAAATATCATTCTAAGCGAAGGTACTCGGATATTTAGAGACTTGAAAGGAAAGGAAAAACTATACATATAATAAAAAATGAAAAGGACGAGGACTATGAACGTTCTACGTGCGGATAGACGTTGTCGAACACGGTACGTGGTGCGCGAGGAACGTAGGTAGCATCGACCAGCCCCGTTTACACGTACACACGGCGAAAAAGCCGGCCAAGCTTCGTTATCCATTCATAAATCCCATTAAAACCATTGAGAGCGGGCTCCGCGTGGCTGACCTTCCTCCCTTCTTGCCACCTCTCGTGCGGCCACCCCCGGCTGCAGGGTCCGACACCGCCCCCTTGTCGTCCCGACACGCTTAACACCTCGCGATCCCAGCCAGAACATAATTAAGTCATTACACGTTCGTTTTACACGGTCGTAGCTCATTTTTCTTCCGGCACGCGGACCAAATCACCGATTTTATTCATGAGATGTTAACAGGTTCTTGCGCCTCTTTTTCGCTCCTGCGCACTTTTCGCTGGCTGGCCGCGGCTCCACTGTCTCGCGCACTGTGTTAAACGCTTCACACGCAAGGATTTTTCCCGCCGCTGTCAACGTTTTTCCTCGCTGGACACGCTACCGGTAGATTTTTCAAGCTTAGAGGGACGATCCTGCGCAGACTTTTACTCCGTTGGCACACGATTAAACGCTAAGCTTGCTGGTTTCGAAATTTAATTCAACATCGTATTTCGTATCTCCGTTGTTCGTCTAACTTTATGCAAATTCCTGTATTATCCGATTAATGAATTTCTCAATTTTTGTTAATTACACGCAGGAGAAGGTTAGCGTTGAAAAGTCTTTGGAAATTGAAAATTGCCGGCTAAGGCAGCCTTAGAAGTTTCTTTTTTATTATTTAATTTGCACTTTACAATTTGTCCAGCTGGACACTTGGCAAGTCTTTCTAGTTTAATTTAAATAAATAAAAGTGCAGATAGAAGGCGAATTCCGTTACCATTTTAACGACACGTTTACGTTACCACGTTTCAAGCCAAAGTGACTTGAAATTCACGAGGAACGATAATTCTTTCTTGCAAGTATCATCCTTAGAAGCCGATTTCACGATGGAAGGGTCCAATGGGTCAGTTTGAACCATTTATCGACTGGCAAAATTATCGTTTGCTAGTTTCTAATTTTCTTTATTAAACAATAAACACAAAGAAATTTGAAGGACAACTTTGATTGAAACAAAGCTTGTCGGATTAAATCCGCTTGTAATAAAACAAACAGGTCCTTCCACCTGTTCCGTTGAAATTAATCTCAAATTATTCTTTCGCTCTCTCTCTCTTCTCTTTAATCTTCTTTTCAAGGTGTAAGAAGAATATATTTTATTAAAGATATTCAACCAGCCAGGTGTGTAAAGTCTAACGCAGCAGGAAGCTCATATAATTAAAGCCCCAAGAAAGGGACAAAGGGCCGCAAGGTCAAGTGCAATAAAACAGAATGCCAAACATAGCAGCGGGTAGGAATACAAAAGAACAGTGGATAAAGCGGAATATCTGGAGGAGGAGGAAGAAAAGGTATTTTACGTTAGTTTAGACGTAGACGTTTTAGACGCCATAGCAGTTACGGTGCACCATGGCTCGGGCCATTTTATGTCCCTTGAATTTTCTTGCATTATAAACACGATATTCCAAGTGAGAAAAAAGCATCGAAATGTTTGCGGTGTTTAACAGAAAGATCAATAAGAAGAGGTTAATGAAGAAAGAAGGGAAGAAGGAGCACGCTGCACGAGGCAGGAGAAATGGAAGCAGAAACGCGCGGCTGACGGAAGCTGCAACACCGATAGCTCAAATAATTGCTCGCCGTCATAGTACTCGACCAAACGCGTCGGAGTCTGGTTAAACATAGTATCAATTCACGTAGCACGCGGGCACAATTATGTCATTACCCGCTGTCGATGTTTAATCTTGTCAGCTAATCGAATCGATCCGTAATCGAGTCTTTCCTCCCTCGATTCCCCGCTTCCGGCCAGAAGCTCGCGCCAAACATTCCACGAGAAGTTCGTGCGAACCATCAATGAATCTCCGTTTAATTAACCAGCTATTACCGGCACTGGTATCGGAAGACTGGTCGAAAAAGAAAGAAATTGTCGAGTGGGAAAGCAAAAGAGTAAGAAAGCGATTTCTGTCATATGCAGGGATTTTTATTCCTTTTATTTGTTACACTTTCATCGACACCTTGAGGAGACTAAAAAGGAAACATCCAATAGATCTCATAAAAGATACAAATTAAATATAACTAACACGAAGATGGCACCCCACTGGGGGTAGCCACCCACATGTCATATTTTTATATTTTTTTCTCACTAAGATAAAAAATTTTACCAAATGTCCCTCTGGACAAATTGTAAAATTAAAATAATAAAATAAAAGAAAAAAAAACATTTTCATCGAAGATAGAAACAAACGTACGGTGATAAATAGCAAGAAGAAGGAACTTTTAATAGTTTCGTGGTTATGGTTTTTAAAGGTAAAGACCTGGTTGTAAGGGGGTTTTATTTCGGTATAAAAATAGAGAGAATTTTTAAATCCTCCACGCGCCCCATATGGAGTTTTATATTTAGCGAAACTTGACGTGGTATTTTCTCGTAGTTTTAATAGTTTTTCAAACAAGGAATAAATTAGTGACAACGTAGTGAAATTTAGTTCGCTGGAAATATACCGATATTTAACAAATGGGTTGTAGTAGAGGAAAATATGAAAATAGGAGAAATGTAATAAAGTTATAAATAGGTTTGAAAATATTTCGCTAAACAGATGAAACTCGCCGGGACCAAGTGTGGAGTACAAAACAATACAGGGAAACTTCATCGATATAAAACGACTGCGTCACGCGAAACTTTTACTTTCAGTGGCACACAACGATTACTCTGCTCACGCATTTTCCACGTATGTACTTTTTCTGTATGCTTCTTTATACGCCTGAAACGAACTGTGCAAATATTTCCTTTCAAAGTGCGCGTTCAAGGTCTGCATGTGAAATCTTCGAAATTCTTGAACTTTTCGAATCGACATTTTTCGACATCCGCGACACGTGTATTACGAGTGAGAACTCTGAACGAAAGAGTATAAAATATTCAACGTGTAGTAATTGTTGGCCAATTACACGGAGACTGAGCTGAAAATGCTAATTCGTTTCAATAAATAAAATATAAATCTGAATGGCATTACCATCGAAGTAAACGTCGACGGTTTAAGAGAGAAAAAGGGGGGGAAAAGGTAGTGAAAGTAGGAAGAACAGAAGCGAGATTTTATATCTGCCTGTGCAATTATTACAATCAAACAAATGCGTCTGATAACGTGCAGTCAAATCGGACGAAGCGTTTAATTTAGTCGCGTGAGGCACAAAGTATCTTCAAAAATATGCAGAAGGTTCGAGACGAAAATTACGAGGCGTCGGTAGAGGCAGACTATGCTGAGATTTATTTACCACGAGGCGACCTTGCGAAGCCTCGACTTCGCCATAAAACATACAAATAAAATATACCGACGCGATCCTTCGATACACAGCTGACAGTCAAAAAACTCGGTCACCCGTTAAAAATATTTACTGGAAAATTGCGGAAGCGACGAAAATGACGAGACAAAGACAGATGGTGGTGAAGACGAGGAGGATCTTGGAATGCGCGAAATTCGCAGTGGGACACAGCGACGCATACGCAGTCCTTGGACAAATGCTCGACAGTCAAAACTCAATGACTCGTTATAAACATTTGCTGGAAAATCAGCGCGTTAGAGAAGCGGCGGTGATTCATCAGGACGAGTCAATAGCACTGGCGCTTCGTCAAATATTTATGTTGATTCGTTACGCGATCAGCGCGATCGGGCCACGTGTTTTCGTGCGATCGCGAAAGAACCGAGGAATAATAACGAGCACGGGAATAAATGGGAGGCGGGAAGGGGCGGAGGAAGGCAAGCCACCGACGGGACGGTTATTAATCACGCGGCCCGGCAATCAAATGTATGTAAATATAATCAAACAATGTAATGACTGTTTTGCTCATGAAATATTTATTACGTTCGACGTTCAGCACCTGTGGCAGGCGGTGTAATTAAGTTGCCGGCGTGCGCCAGGCGTCACCGGCTTTTTCATTTACGACCGTAAAACCGCGACTTTCCACTTTGAATCAGCGCAGCAATTCTCAGAACTGCTATTTCTCAGTCGGTCACCGCTGACCAGCTTTGGCACACGCACATCGTTCCACGCAACTAGCTCAACGTCCGCCAACATTAGCGTGGAAATCGAGTCGTTGGAGCCTCGGACGATCGTACGCGAAGAAATCTCTGAACCTTCGAGCAACCTGCTGACCCCGAATTGACATCTTTTCTCTTGGTTAACACGTTGACTGCCACGACAGCCGTATTCGGCTGCAAAGTTTCTGACACCCATGTTCGGGTGTCGCTTATTTGACTACTTGCGAAGGATCGTCGTAGGTATTTGAAAACATGTTCCGTAATAATAAAACTGTTGGATTGTTATAAAAGTAATAGGAAAATGGTTTGTTAAAAGATTATTTAGAATGTAAAACTTTAAAGCATTCTATACATGGCTGAGGTTGGTCGGGACAATTCGGACAATGAGTTGTTGTTTTCTTCAAATTCTTTCCTGCCTTTGCTCGGTCCATTCGACGTCTTTCATTTGCATAACATAGTTTGCATGCGCGTCTGATGCTTCTTCCGGAATCATTTTCCCGAACGGCGATATTATGCTGACTCCGTCGAGGACAAGGATTTTCTGTATTTTCAGACAAGCCTAATAATTTTGCAACTAATAATTGTCTAAGTATTCTAATATTTATATTCTTCCTCGTTGCAATTTTGTAAACCGTCGAAGCGTTTACAACAGAAATTCCCAGAAGGAGTTGAGTGCCAAGTTTTCTGTACCATTTGATTGCTTTCCTAATTGTGGTGGCGTAAGAAACCATTTGGTCGGAGTAATCTATACCACACTTGCCTTCGTTATATCCAACAACAGCCAGTGGTTTTAACGTTGCGAACAAACGACACGAGAGATCATTGTTGAGACCACCGCATGAGCGACTCGCGTTACTAAAATATCGATGGGAGCACCTAGCAGAGAACGCCTGGCACTGCTGCACGCGTGTCCTCGCGGAGATTTCTTTGAAAACACGCGTGCCAGTCAACGTGTTAAAGGGATGGGGTGTGAACGTAACGAAACTGACTGGGGGAAAATAACGTTCGAGACGAGCATAGGGAAGAAACATGATTATAAAGGTGAAGAAATCTCTGAACCTTCAAGCAACCTGCTGACCCCAGCGATCAGGTTGACATCTTTTCTCTTGGTTAATCGTCGAACGAAAACGCCAGCGACTGAACGCGACGTAAGTCCCTCGAAGCAAACGCGAATTTTAATTACGAATTCTCGTAATTATCGTCGATTACATGTGACAGAAGATGAAGAAGGTTTAAACTCGCCGCTGTAATTCTGTAGCCCGACGCGCTCGATCGGATATTCCACGAAGACAGGTAGCAGAGATCAATGGGAATGCGCGCGTATGCGTACTATCCGCACACGAGTGCAGTTCTCAAGGACGCGAGGCACCAAGTGTAGGGGTGCAGACAGGGTGCGAGCGAAAGAAAAGGAGGAAGAGAGAGACAGCAGAAGCAGGACATTTACTAGGAAACGAGGTGAACCGTTGAACTGCAGGTGTGTTCTGGCGTTGACGTACTCGCAAAGCTCGTCGGTACACAAAAGTCGACCCATTTTCCATCCTTTCTCCCTTCCAGCCCTCCGTCCTCCTCTTTACGGCTGATGCATCCTCTCTCTGTCTCTCTGTCTCTCCTTCTCTGCCCCTCTTGTTCTCCCACTCACCCTCTAAATCGTTCTCTCTTCTCCCTCTTTTATCTTTTTTTCCTTTTTTTTTCGTTGGTTCATTCCCTACCTACCCAACGCTACGAGCCGTCACACTTGTTGCACGACAGAAAGGGAGAGGAAGGGGTTGAGAGCGGCGGAGAAAGAGGGAGGAAGGTGTGTAAGGCTGTGTATATAAACGACGTCCGCAAGCCCGCGATTGATATCGAACTGATATTCAAGTTCGTCTGTGTGCCAGTTGCTACGTGTTCTGGAAATTGTTGCAGCACTGTTCATTGTCAAGGTTCGCTGCTCCTAACCTTCCACCCTCTTACCGAATAAGCTGCCTAAGTCCAAGTGCTGGCTGTTGACGTCTAAACGTTTCTTTCAATTTGCGGTGCTTAGTTTACACCGAACGTCTTGGGTTCTTCTTTCTGTACTTTTGTTGCACCAATTCTATAGTTTGTAAATAACATACACGTCGAGTTCCTTTCTTTGAGAGAATATTTTTTCAGCAGACTTATTTTTCGTACTTTGTGAATTTTTGGGACATCTTTTCTTGGCTTAGATAAACTTGAGGTCTGAGAAAATTCGAGGATTCTTGTTAGGCTCGTTAGATCGTCGCGCAAGCGTCCCTAGACAGGTGGACGAGACAGTTTTCTATAGAAATGGAAAGTGCAAGGTTTTGTCAGGCGCGAGATTTAATTTGCATTCTCAAATTTGTTGGGCAAGATTTCAGATTCGGTGCTATGTTAACGATACATTAGATTTCCCACAACGATAAATTAGTTGCAAGTTTGCGGACTAGTTGAGACCACAGAATCCGATTCTCTTAGAAACAATGTTGCTATTCTTCACGAAAACGTGGTTTTTAAAGTGTGCCACGTCTTTCGACGTCCGATGGCTAAGTAGCTGATTTTGAGTCATCGTTCAGCTTTAACATCTGCGCAATCTCATCGCAGCCACACACAGTTCAACCTAAGTACCTGCCATAAATCCTCCGAAAAGCAGAACAGCGTCAGGCTAACTGCCTTAAAAATATGGACAACGTTGTAACTGCGAGCCGAGAAATTACAATAATCCGGGCTAAGGGAAGCTGTCAGCGTGTTCTTAGACAGAAAATTTATGACCACCACTCGAGTAGGCTTACCACGAGGGCCAACGACGCATAGAGCATCGTTCAAATTTCCCTTATGCATACAAGAAACATTTTATTTATTTATTCACTTGGAAGAATTTTACAATCAATTCTCATTGACAATTATAAATAAATTACTATGGCGTGGTACTATGTCGTGAATGTAAGAAACAAACGTGGCATTAGATTCAACTACAATCAAACATACTATAAACTCTCTTAATCCAAGTTACAATACCACGCCAGAATAATTTATTTATAATTCTCAGTGAGAACTGATTGTAAATAGTCTACCAAATAAAACAGAAAACATTGTCGTGAACAAACTCGAGTTTTCCCAACGAATCTAATCCAAACATTAGATTACATTAAATTCACCTAAAATCAAACATGCGATAATTATTAATTATTATTCACGTTACAGTACCACGCCAGAATAATTTATTTATAATTCTCAATGAGAACTGATTGTAAATAGTCTACCAAATAAAAAAGAAAACATTGTCGTGAACAAACTCGAGTTTTCCCAACGAATCTAATCCAAACATTAGATTACATTAGATTCACCTAAAATCAAACATACGATAATTATTTATTATTATTCACGTTACAGTACCACGCCAGAATAATTTACTTATAATTCTGAATAAAAATTTGATTGTAAAATACTCCCAAATAAAAAAAACGAGAGAGCTTATTGAATTCGGTTGTCATAAAAATTTCCTGTAACTCGAATTCTATAGCGAAAAATGTCTCTAAACTATGATACTGAAGATATATTAATCGCTTAACGTACAAAGACGTCTGGTAGACGGCGTATATCATTTTAAACGTGGACGTTTACACGATGCCAAGAATTGTACATAATTTTACGTTGGCCTACATTAAATGGTATTTTTAGTACACGTAGAGTCCTATTTCGCTAGTGTGTCTACTGGTTAATAATAAATTTTTTATTTAAACTTTCATCTCGACTTTCTCCATAGAAATATGCTGAAGATATTGTTGCAATGATTTTTTCTTATTATATTATTTTAATTTTACAATTTGTCCAGAGGGACATTTGGTAAAATTTTTTATCTTAGTGAGAAAAAAAATAAAAATAAAAATATGACATGTGGGTGGCTACCCCCAGTGGGGTGCCATCTTCCTGTTAGTTATATTTGATTTATATCTGCAATGATTTTGAGCTGCGAAACATCTGAACCAACCATACAACGTTGTGCGTATAGTAATTCATATTGCTAGACCTATTGCTTTTTGCAAACTTTTGCAAGCTTCTTTTTAATTAAACCAAAAAATCTACGCGATTAATGGAATAACGTTGCTCGTGGCGGAGTTCAGAGAACAGGATTCGCGAATCGTTCGAAGATGAACGTAGCAGTCGTTTAAAAGGAACAAACAAGATCATACGTGGTCATAAAAATTCCAATGTCGATTGAGGAAACAGAAAAAAGGTTGGTCGCGAGAGGAAATGACAAATTAAACAAGCTGATACAAACCTTGTCCTGCGAAACGCAAAAAGCATCCAGCGGACCTCACACACACAGGCGCGCATCGCTCTGAAATAAAAGACAAAAACTAAATTAGAGAAACACGCGCCATTAACAAAACAGCATTAGAGAAACTCGCTGCTGGCGCTGTTAATACAAAAACCTTCCATTTTCTACTCTACTCGGCAAATTAATTACAAAATGTACCAAATTCCCTCCTCAAAAAAAAAAAAAAAAGAAAAAATAAATAAAGGAAGAAACGCGAAAATTTTCACACGAAGCTCATTGATAAAAATATTTCACAATATCATCAGTGACACTTTCTTTCCAATTCCACGGTATTTTGTTCTTTTTTAAATATATCAAAAAACCTACCCATTTATATTTTCCTCAGAAGCGACACGCCACGGTAAAAAGATACCAAAATGTACAGCCTGCGAGTACGTTGGGAAAGAAAAGAAAGAAGCGAAGATTTGCACGCGGAGCTCGTGAACAAAAATATCGTGAACAAAGGTAATTGCTAATCCGATCATCGACGATGTTTCCTTCTCATACTTTCGCGTGTTTCTAGCGCATCCTTTGAATCCACCTATCCAACAACCTATGTATACAAATTCCATCGGCAATCGAACCGGCGTTCTTTAAGAGCATCCACGCCGCGATATAAATCAAAGTAAGTGCGTTCGACTGGTGGACAGAATGGCCGGAAGGTAGGTACATAAAACGGGAGCAGGGGAGTGGCAAAAGGATAGAAATAAATAAAACGAGAGAAATAAAAGACTGTTGATACATGCACGTAGGTAGGTACTCGCGAGAGAAGGAACGTCGGCCGCTTCTCGGCCACGTCTGACGGCCAAATCGAGCAGCAAAAGACGCGGCAGCACGTGCTTCTCCCGCATTACCAACCGTCCCAGGAATGCGGTCTGCAAACATACAGGTTAAGGGACTCGTGCGAGCCGGCCGAGCTCGTAAATCACTCAACGATCGTAATCGCCGGGTTCCGCGTATACATTCGCTAAACATCGTGTTGCTTTCGGGGCGAACGTGTGTGCGAGACACAGTTCCGTTTACCGGCGTAAGAAATCACTCGGGGACCACACAGACACGCGCGCGTCTCCTCTTCTGCTTCGAGAGTTGCGGAAGGTAATGGACTCGCGTCATTCAGCGTCACGTCCATGGATTCTCTCAACTTTCTCGATCAGCGTGAAACGTGGTGCATCGTTTGTCTGGCCGCGGCACTCGGTTCACCCGCTGACTCACTCGCTCCTTGCTCCATTTTATTGCGTACACGAGACCCAACCGAGATAACAGCTACGGAATTTCTTTGAGGAGAAACCGTTCCGTGCAAGTGGCTCGGATTTCCTGGCAGACGTAGCATTCGTAGCAGCCGCATTTCCAACCTCTTCTTCCTCTTCGAATATGTACTTTCGTCGGCGCGGTCGTTGCTTTAAATTTGTTCGCTGTTGGTTCGTCTAGTTCGTGCGAATTGCTTTGTTTCGTTCGAGCCGGTCTGTTGCTCTTTCCACGCGACGATGGCAACTAATTTGTAGCGGCGCATGAGTCATAGGACGATCTGGACCGAGAGTGACTCATGTTGTTGTTTTGCCTCGCTGTATCAACGCTGCTTCGATGCACGAGATTTAAAAGTAAACAAACTCCGGGCAAAACAATATCGCAGCTACGTGCAACCGTCAACCGGAGTCAAATTACCGGTACCCCCCCTTCTGCACTAGTAAAAATAGACGAACATGGTCTCTAGGACGATCATTATAGCGAGTAGCATTGGGATTTTTAAATGTATCTGACTATCACAAGTATTCAGTTGTTTCGTTGAAATCAACACGTTTAATATCCATCGTTCGTACATTTAATAGCATCGTTTGTGCCCGATGTTATTCTTCTGTTTGATAATTGGAATATTGAATAAATAACGAGAGAATAAATATGTGATAAAATTGGAATATTCAATTTCAAACGGAAAGTGATATTGTTTCGAGAAGTATAAGAAAAATTCCACCACATTAGTCTAACACGAGTATTCTAACATTTGACTAGCAATTGTTATCGTCCACGTATGTACAAGACGTGAATAGGAAAATTAAGATATTTCTGTTATTGTTACAACAATATTACTATATTTCTCGACACTCTCTTCGACTTGCAATTCCTTTATCAAACAGCACGATAATACACTAACCACATCCACCTTAATCAAACTCGGTCAAACCTAAAAAACTTCATAGAAAGAAGACTAACAAGAAAACACCGCACTGACCTCAGTAAAAAAATAAAATAGTCAAACTCGAAGATGGTAACCCGCTGGGGGTAGCCATCCACGTGTTATTTAGCAGTTAAGTTAGAAAAATTTACCAAATGTCCAGCTGGACAAATTGTAAAGTACAAATTAATATAGCAAATCCTACGTCAACATCTTCGTCTCCACGACTACGTCCCTGGCCCCCGAACCTGAAATTCCTGCACCTTTGACACAGAGATAAATACACTAACTTCATCCATCGAAACGTCGCGATCAAACTAGAGCAAACGTAAAAAATCATTGTAGCACAGAATAGCAAATCCTACGTCAACATCTTCATCTCCACTACTGCGTGTCTCGGCTCGGCCTTGAACTTGAAATTCCTCCACCTTTGACACAGAGATAAATACGCTAAGCTCATCCATCGAAAAGTCTCGATCAAACTAGAGCAAACGTAAAAAATCGCCCTGGCGTCGAATAGCAAATCCTACGTCAACATCTTCGTCTCCACGACTATTACGTCCCTGGCCCTTGAACCTGAAATTCCTCCACCCATGACACAGAGATAAATACACTAACCTCATCCATCGAAAAGTCTCGATCAAACTAGAGCAAACGTAAAAAATGGCCGTGGCGCCGAATAGCAAATCCTACGTCAACATCCTCGTTTCTACGACTACTGCGTGTCTTGGCTCGGCCTTGAGCTTGAAATTCCTCCATCCACGGCGCATCACGATAAAGCAGCGCAGGTTACCAAGGCATGCCGGTGTCCTCTATGGCAGTCTCGTAAGCAGCAAGCACACGGTGAGTCGTTGCTGCACCCGCACGGATTCGTGATGTTTACAAACGCGAGCGGAAAGGATGAAGGCAGACGGGTCTGTTTAAAGGGCGGGCTAAACGGAGGGATGAAAGCGGTTAGACAAAGACGGAGAAAGAGGAATGTGGAGCGAGGAATCCGTGGGACGGCAAGAGTACAGCGGATTGCGAGCGGAGGTGGAGGAGACGGTTTGAGGAGGATGAGGCGAAGGAGTACGGGGCCAGAAGGCGTGCAGTTAGACGCGGAACGGAACTGCAACGGAGCAGAAATGTTATCATAAGCGTGGTGAACTTGACCTACTCCATCGAGTGGTCTCCTACAACCACCACCAGCACGATGATATGAAGTTACGGGCCGCTCGTGCGAACCCGTAACACGATAACAGCTGTTGCATACCTCTCGATTCGCGGGACAGCAAAAGTTTCGACGATCGCGTGCCACTCTCACGTACACACACCGTCGCACGCAGACAACGCGGACGCGTACACGCGTCTCTACAGACAGAGAGAGAAAGAGTCCACGTTCCTGCTCTCCCTCTCATTCTCTTTGCCTCATTTTTTTTTTTTACTCTCTTTCTCTTTCTCCGTCGCGCTTTCTCCGGCTTTTTCCCAGCTCCCAGCAGACACGTTCGCGCGTACGCGAGACACTTGGCGTATACGGCCAGCATCCAGAAGCGAGTATTCCATCCACGTCGATCACACGAGAAACCGCACGTGCCGCGTAAGGATCGGCCGATAGAGGGACAGGAAAAAGTGGTTGTTTGGAACTGGGGGCTGAGGGATCTCGACACGCCTAACCTGGGCAAACGTGGCTGACTTGGACGCGACGTACGTAGAGCGGCGTGTCGCTGATGGCGTTGCGTAAACGTCGATGGCGCGCCTCGATTTGTCTCAATTTGTCGCTAGTCGGAAATTTGTCGAGAGGTTAATTGAAGTCTGAAAACTGTTTAAAATATTGATCGCGCGCTGGCGTGTTTGATTACGGATGATTGATGACGTCTACCGTAAGTGCGGCGTGCTGGCGGTTTTTTCTGAAAGTTATTTACAGGAAGCAATTGTAGTTGCTCTGTACAGGGCTTATGAACTTTCCATTGGATTCCTCTTTTTGCTCGTCGAATATTTCCAAACAGGACAGCGTTCTTTCGTAGCTTTTTGTCGCTGCTTTACGAGCGTAGCAATCGTTTGAAGAGTTTCAACAGAGAGTTGACGACCTTGGAAGAGAGGGAAATTATCATTTTGATATTGGAAACGTAAGAAAGTTTCGTCTACGCAACTTTCGGAATCGTTTTTCTAAATGAATATTTATTATCACAGGAGAAATAAAAGGTAGAGTTTGCCATTGAAAGAATATGGCTGGCTATAAAAATATCCGGAAACCATTCGCTGAAGTTTTCGTAAACAAAATCATTTTACGTATCCGCAAGTAACGTCGACGCTTATCGGCGACAATCATCGATGAATCTTTATCTTTGTAAGAATATTAAGAAACGTGTTCGCTTAACACGACACGAAAACGATGTCACAGAACATCAAGAACGCAAGATCTATTTGCGTAAATCGAGTTAATTCGAATAAAGAAGATCTAACTTCTTTCATGGAAGCGTGAAAGTCGAACGAACCTAAGTTCTTTGTTTCTTCAATATCTTTCGTTAAAAGTACTACGTTCTTTTAGGAAATTACTTTTTGGCAACTCGTTTAACGGAGAAAGTTCTAAATTAATATTTGCAGCGACTACAAAGCACAGTTGACCCAATTAAAATTTCACGTGTTATAACAGAAATTTGTAAAGAGCTACGGCATGTTATTTAGAGCGTTGATCGAGCTATGGCGGGATAAATTTAGAACGATGATAGCGGCGAAGTGAAACGTAAAAATCCTCCTACATATTAAATCAGACCCGCGTCCTGAGGAACCCGCAGGGACAAAGATAAATCCCACTAATGGATTTCCTCCCATTCGATTTCCTTTCTCCTTTCATTCTACTCGCCGCTACTCTTTTGTATAACGCTGCTTATAAATACAATTTTCGTAGATTCTGAGATTTTTCCCTACGTGTTCTACCCTTGTGACTGATCATCTCCGATGATTGACGACCAAGTTTGAAAAGTATTTTAGCGCGAGAAACAAATACAAATACAAAATGTTGGTCAACCACAAAGTCTTGCAACTATCATCGTGTGATAACCGCGAGCAGGATGATCGTTGCATCTGATGCTGTAAACTAAGAGAAGGAGGATCGTACGCAAAGTGCAACAACCTGTTATACAAATCCTACGCGAACTAACGTCAGCGACATGACTCATTGTACGATGGCCCGAGAGCGAAAGAAAGCGAAAGCTGGAAGACAGATTGAGATCGTGGAACGGGTAAAAAAGTAAAAGTGAAACTGCTGGACCCAAGGAGACCTGCGGGGATCTGAGACAAGGCTGGGGTTCTCCTTTAAAGAGGAAGGGCAGAAAAAGGCGAGACAAGAGGAAAGAAGGATATCTCAATAAGACATCGATTGCTCATTAGTAACACGAGAACGATTCCCTGCTCTCCTTCTGCGCTTTATCCGCCGCGTATACAAAGAGTCTTTCTCGTTCAGCAAGATCCTCCGACTTTCCTCCTTCGAACGGGGCAAACTTGACCCGGTAAAAATCGCTTTTATCGCCACAGCTACGTGCGTTCGCCAACATTCTTATTTCTTGGTGATTGGTACTTGGACGAAAAGGGAGAAGATGATGAAACCAGAATGTTTTGTAGGAAGCGTGTAACTTTAGCGCGCAACTAACGTCACATCGTTGAACGACTTAATCACGAAATCAAACAGCAGTGATCATTTTGACATGGAACTGGTCGAATTTGAAAACTGCTCTTCCCTAAGAGAACATAGAGAAGATTAGAAAGAGGAAGCTCGTTTCCAAGTAAACTGGCTGGAAATCCTACACACGCTAACACTCGTAATCCACCTGCCTCTGCAACTGGAACCAGCCTCCTCAGAAGAGACGTAGCAAAGATTAGAAACAGCGACCTGGCTTTCCACTAAAATCATCAAAATCACGTAGACGAAATATCATTATCCATCTAATAGCCAAATCTTCGGAAGAAACCTGCTTTTCGTTGGAGCCATGGAAGCTCATAGAGGAAAATTCGCACGTGTTAGAGACTCGCATGATCCTCTTAATGGGAATCGGTTAATCTCGAGGAGAGACGTGGCAAAGAAGCTGCTGTGCGAATAAACTCGGTGAAAATCCTATATACACCGAGACTCATAGGTTAGAGTCTACTTAGCCGTGTAATCGGAAGCAGCGGATCTTGAGGAGGAAGCCAGTAAAGATGGGGAACGGGACGTGCAACAAGGAAGTCGTACACGAAAGGGCAGATCGGCGTCGATGTTTACAGGCAGCAGGAGCGATAAGCGGACCGGATTCCTGCAGCGCACTGCCATCGCGATAAGCCCTTTACCTTCTCTCCGTCCCTTTCTCTTCTCCTGGTTGCTCTTTTTCCCGGCAGTCGGCACGTTCTCTCTATCTCTGTCTGTGCTGTGGTGGCGCGGTCGTGCCGCGAATCTGGAGCACCAGGTATCCGCTAACGAACCGTGCAAACGTGTCAGCCGGTGCTCGTACCGGGCGCACACAGTGTCGCGTGCACACGGAAGTGCATATAAAGCATACACGGACACACGCGTGCACCGGCGTGGTCTCGACGGTAGTTTACCTCGAACCAGGCAAGTTCACCTACATTCGCGTGGGGTGCCGCGCCGCAGAGGGAGAAGATTAAAGAGGGATACTCGGCCGGAGGTAGAAAGAGAACGAGGCAACGAGCTGAATGAACGGCCGACAGAGGGAAGAAGAGAGAGCAAAGGGAAGAGCGAGGGATGGGCAGGGTGACGACAGGGGGGAATTTAAACCGGCATTCGAAACTTCGCAAACCCCTTATAGCGACCTCGCCTACCTGTTATCTCGATCAACCATCGATCGGTGGTTACTAACGAAAGAACGACTTTAGTCGTCCTTCCTGCCTCCTCCTCACCCTCCTGCTTCTCCTTTCTCTCGCCCTTCTTCCGCGTTCCTCGTCTTTCCGCGTTTCGCCGTCTTCCTCGCTTTCCAACAGCCGTCTCTGTCTTACCCAGCGCTTTGAACTTGACCCAGTGAACGAGGAGGAGAACCCGCAGTACAGGACTACTGGAATATTTCAGTTCCAACGAGCCGTACCGTACCGCCACCCTTAGGAACCAGCTCTGCCTTGCCAGGTACGCCACGTGTGACACGAACCCCAAGATATCGAACGACTTTTAACCCGTCGAGGGAATCTTTCCGACTCGATCGAGCGTCTACTCTCAGTCAGCGAAGCGAACGATTATTCCGCTTGTGTATCGCCTTCCAGCTCGCTGCTGCCTCGTCACGCTGGCTACTTCTAAACTGCCGTTTAGCTTCACTAGGCTACCGGCGGATTCATGAAATTTAGAAATTCTCGTTCGGAAATTGGCTGCCTTTCTCGGGTTTATAGCGCCAGCTTCTTCCAAGTTTCACGGCTACAGCGTTGGCTAGGTTCGTCTAAAACTACCAGGGAACATTTCAAAGTGGTGGGAAATAATTCATGGAAAATAATTAATAGAAGTGGCGGTTACCAATCTCGTTTCCACTCTGTGGACGTTTAGCGGACTGTGTTCGCGCGCTTCTCAAAGATCTAAGGACGTGAACGTTTGCCGAGTACGAAACAATACTCGAAGAAATATGAATTTCCACGAACATCGTTCGTACGAGCTACTGATCGCTACTCGTTCGACGAAAATGAATAATTCCAAGCGATATGACGCCGCGTTTAAACTCGATAGGACTGCGAAAGGGTTAGACAAGGGTTGCTTCGAGTCTCCGCGAAACTTTCGCAGGCTGGAAGTTTCGTTATGAGATACACAGCTCCTTGGAATGATTTAGAGTCGTATTATCGTAGATTTTCGGCGGACGAGGGGAGATATGGTGACTGTGCACGAAACTATGTCTTGGAAGTAGGCCAGCTGGGACAAGCGTATGAATCCTTAATACCTCGGTGGAATGATCCGACACGTACTAGATTTCATTATTATTTCACACGCTATGCGGTAACTTTAAATTATTATCAATTGTTTTCAACTTATCTCGGCGTATTTGTTGCCAGATTCATAGCAATTACCTAACTTTCTTCAGCGATAGACAAAAGAACGGTACGTTTAACAAGTTCCGTTGAATCGTAGATTTTCTAACTTACCATGTTTGTACATTGCTCGAGGGCTCTCGTTTTCAAGAAGAAAACACTCGTTTGGTGCTCTGGCGAGAACGTTTTCCACCGCTGTCGGATATAGTTGGCAAAGATACTTTGCCGGAAAGAAAATGCTCGGGTCAAGGAGACGAGATGTAGGACGCGACTAGGCTGAGTGGTGAAAAGGGTTTAAACATTGAAGATAACAGCAAGTTAGTTTTTAACTGTGAAGAATGCTACAGCCTGTAACGGACTGGACTATGCCACTGCCAGATTTAATGGTCACCGCTTCGAGTGCAGTTTACCTTTCTTATCCTGTAACGAAAGGAAATATAGGCGACTTTTTCATAGTGTCCTACGATTCAGCAAGATAACAGCCTGTGCAATCTACTGTTAATCGTTCCACAATTTTATCAGATGTTGTTCGATCGACACGTGATGAAACGTAGCTTCTGACAACCAGATGAAGGTGATGTAACTTCCGCTGAGTCTCCTTTTCAGCAGATTTCTCAGGAGAGAAAGCTTATGCGTTAACGTAGTCCAGACATCTGCTGCGTCTTCTTTTTTTCAATAATAACACTGCAAGTGCAATGAAACAAATTTTTCACGAGGAAGAGACGACATCAACCGATCGATCGACATTAACCGTCAACTGGTACTAGTTGGTGGATCAAATCACGTGTGAGAAGGTACATTGTCCTCCAGGCTGGTTCCATTTTTATCTTTTAGCGCGTCGCGCGTCTCACTGCATTGCTTCTGCTTCTGACAGAGCTGTTCAGTAATTAGCTTTCAATTCGCCACTTATTTATCCTGTTTGATCCGACCTACTAAGAGTCAGCCACATCAAATGGAAAGATCGAATAGGACGTCGACTACCTGTTTCCCCATCGATCTCCCCATCGGAGTTGGCCGCAAAATTCCAAACGCAGGAACAAGCAACGACGCCAGGCTGTCCTTGTTCGTAGCAAGCGGCGTCTCTCGTTTCGCTCGAACGGTTAGGATCTCGCGTGGCCGGCAATCGTCTTCCTCGCGGCATCCTTGTTGCACGAGGAGGTGCGCGCCCGCCCAGTCCAGTCGCATTCCCGCTCGTTTCTTCCGTCTTCGTTGCGCCAGCTACCTGCTGGCTAAGTTGTTCGCGGCGATAAACAAAGGAAAATACCGGGGCTGGCTGGGCGAGGAGAGCGGCGGGTGAAAGACGAAGAAAAATAGCGACGGTGAGCCAGAGGGATGGCACGTGGAGGTCGGTGAACGTGGCCAGACGGTGAGCAGAGGGAAAGGGTATTTGTGTTGGCGAAGGCAAGGGGATGACGCGGCGGTAGCGAGTCGAGGAAGCTTCGTTGGATATCCACGCTTCTCGGTGGTCGTGATTGCGCGTTAGTCGTGGTGGTATTACCGCAAGAGGACGTTAGGAGAGAAAGATGCCGAGGGAGGAGGGAAAGAGAGGGTGTAATCGGCCGACATAACGGCCAAGCCTGGTGGCTAGACCGGGAGGGAACGAGGAAGAGAGAAAATAGAGGCACGTCAATGGGCGAACACGAGAGGGCCCGCCGTGAATGTGTGAATGAAGAAAGAGAAGCTGGGATCAGGCGGGGATGAATGGGTGCATCTTAGCAACGCCGCCAGTCAGCTGATATCCCAGCCTGACATCTCTTTTAGGGAATCCCGCAGTCGCCGCATCTTGAATTTCAAATTAGCGGAAACTTACCCTCGTGTTTACGCGCGCGGCCTCTCCCCACCGAATGGTAGCGTTGTCAGCTAGAAATGCTGCGATCGACCACCCGACGATTTGTATTTTTATCGCGCCGACGTTGGTCCTTTAGGAACGTCAGCTACCAGATGGATGGCTAAATGTGGTTCAAGTCGAATGTCCCGTGAAAACGGTTGACGATGTTCGAGTTAATGAAGCGATAAGCGAGAGTCGTGTGGCGAAGATGCTGCGATCGACGACCTTAACGATTTTTACTTTTGTCGTATTGGTCTTGTCGACATCGTCGATGCCGAAAGAAAGTACCAGATGGTTGATTAAATATAACACAAGCCAGTTATTTAACCAGTTAATTAGGTTAACGATATCGATCGACGTATAAGTTAATGACGTTATACAACGATCCGTTTAATTGCTCTTATCTTCATCGCATCGATATATATGAGAGCGTCCACAATCGCAGTTTTTGAAGAGGCAGCTACACGATCGGTCGATAGATGAACGTAATCTCACCGACCTATTTCTAGTGGAAGACTGAAAATTGACTGTGCAAAGAAGATTGGCAAGATGTAAATTCTAATTGACGACGTTAACAATCTCCTGCAGAGAACTGAACCACAGAACGAGTGCAATTCGAAGGACGTATGTCTACGAAGAAATTGAATTGCGTTACGATTCGAGCAGTTGCAATGACTGGGATGCTAAACGTTACCGCAGCAGCATAACGTGATACCTGCAAGCACAAAACTAAACCGCAACCGCTGAAATTCACGCGATCGGTTCAACAAGCACGTTGAGTTACACAGATGATGCCCGACCCTCCGCTAGACATAAAGTCGATCTTAAAAGGCTCGTAAAACTTCACCGGCCGTTCAAGCTGCACGCGCACAAAGAAAATCCAGGAGAGAGAGAGAGAGAGAGAGAGATCGGTTATCGCAGCTGATCCTTCGCAAAACGATCACGCCTGGTGACGTAGTGGAACGATCGTGGCAGTCGCCTTTAAACAGGGCCATTGACCCTTCGCCGTAGGACCACGCGAGGAAAGGTCGTAGTAGCGGGAAACGATCCGTTCCATTCACGAACGCTCTAAGAGAGGCATTATCTCCCTACGACCCTGAAATTCCCGCTGCCCTCTGCCGCTCTTCGTCCTTGCGCGTCTGTACACTGATACGACGCCGTAGCAAACCAACCCCTCGCGTTCCTCGTCTCGCAGCCGATGAGTGGCGGCGCCTCCTCGCCTCAGCCCCGGCATCTTCCTCTCTACCTTACTTTATCGCCTGTAGGCGCCTGGCGCTTCTTTACGCCAGCGTGTGAAGCGTTAATAGCTGCTGTGAACCTGACCCAGCCGACGTGCCACACCAACACAAGCGAGCACCCTTTGCAAACCACTACAGAGAAAACGCTAGTTGTACGAGAGCCGCGTCATTACGGGCCGTGGCAGCCGAGCGTACGTCGTTACTGACGCCAGCCACTTCATTAACGAGCTGAAACTCGTGCAATTGGTGCAGTTTCTCAACTACCAGGCCGGCTATATCGACCACGCACGCTCTCTGCCGCCCGTTTTCCCTTTCTATTTCTCGTCCCCTACGACTCCCGTGAAAGGGGATTAGCCTGTCCGACCAAGATCAACCTGCTAATTAATCTGTCCGCTGCACCGGGCAGGCTGTTTTTCTGCACTTTGCCCGTACATGGTAGAAGGTCGAGATGGTGCGTGGTGATTTGACGCAGGGCCAGCACCCGGCGTTTTGACCTACTGACCGAGATGAACGAGGGATACTTTTAACAGGGGCGTGTTCTTTCGTTTCTCTTGCACATGAATTAAATCTACATGGGATTCAGGGAGGACGAAAGCATCTAATTGAAACTGATTCGATCTCGTTGATCCTTACTAACCGTCGTTAGACACACGAGTAGCCTTCTTCAGAGACGAATTGTTTCTTACTTTCCACTTGAGCAGCGTGTAGTTGCGAATGAGATAGAAATGATAATATTGGAGACAGGATGAAGCGCAACACCGAGCATTCGCTAAACTGCGGCAAGTTAATTTAAGATTCGCACGGTTCCGACCGCTTACACCTTTTAACGATCTTCATTTTTCTGATAACGAAGAAGCGACGAAACTGTTGCCCCATACAACAAAATATGTAAAAAGAATGTGAAAGGAAAACCATGCGAAGCGAAGTTGAAGGAATATTCTCCAAGGCAGAGGCAAGAAAGCAAACTACAAGGTTTCCGAAACTTTCGCCAAGGAAGCGCGCTATGAAAAGCACAGTGGGAACCCGAGGAGCGACACGCGATGATCACCGTGAAACTTACAAATTTAAAACAGCCGATTGTCCTGGCTCGAAACATCGTAAAGCCTCGATCCGCTCGAGGAAAGCCGCCTGCTCCGACGAGGAACAAAACGAAGCGACGCGAACGAACCTCGATTTGCTCGAGCTGCTCCGTCCCTCTCTCTTGCTGCACGTTGGAACGCGAAAGCTCGCGTAAATCCCCTTCTGAATGCGACGGCAACCCAGTTTATCGGCCGTAGGCGCCACAGGCGCTTCTTTATGCCGGCGTGCGAAACGTGAATGGCTTCCGTGAACCTGAACCCGACCGACAAACCACCGTCGCCGCCAATGTCAACGGGACAGGCCGCCGTTAACCAATGTCAATACACCGGCGACGTGTGTCACCAACATGGACGAATCGGCACACGGACGACGTCGCAGGCGGCCGCGGCGTTCGTGGATTTGTTTAGCTTATACGGTGGCCTCGCTCCACAGCTTCGTGCGATACATCCGTGTAATACATACTTACACACGGGCCTGTTCCCCGCCACAGAGAGGCGAAAGGCTTCTGTTTAATGCACGAGCGGTTGGGCGCGTGCCAGTTCTTTCTAGGGTCGATCCGTGTACGAGAAGAAAGAGAGACAGGCAAAGGGAGATGAAGAGAGAGGAGTAGGTGGATTCCGAGTTAGACGAGAGGAAGCCAGACCCGATGGAGAGAAGCACGGGACACATAGCTAACGACCAGACCTGTTTTCTTTGACGCGCTATCTGTCACGTTTGATTACGATCGTAAATCTCGCGCTCTCATTACAAGCGCTGCCCACACGGCCTCGCAGAAACGACACGTTAGAGTTCGTTTGAATCTCGCCTGATGAGCTCTGCTGCCTTTCCTATAGCTGGCGTTCTTCTATCTGGGCTAGTTTTCGAATGTTTTCGAAACGTAGGGAAGTTGGTTCTTGGAATTTTCATGGATATGGTGGAAACACGTCAGTACATGGAGTAAGGTAGAGTCATCTTCGTGTCAAGTTCATTTTTATGACTCGGGCTGGTTGCTATATAGTATCAGAACAGGTGTATCGTAAACTACGTTTGGCTATCACGTGCTCGTTCCAAACCGTAACGTTTCCTCGGCTCACCTAGGTGCTTCGGATCTACGGGTCACGTGACTCGCTTTTCAACGAATGATTTCCATCGTGTACCTATTTTAATAGTTTGTTTGTATCACGTAGCTCTTGACCCAAGATACAAGTACCAGAAACAGCCACGAACCTTATCGAGTGAGCGAAACGATCCAACCGTCACAGACTCAAAGCTTCGAGAAGACCTGCATCGCTGTCCACTTTTTGAAACCTCCAAACCTTCCTCCGATCGTTCCTACGTTCCCAATCCGTAGATTAAGAGCAGGCAACTCGATTTCCCCGGTTTCTCGATAAGCTTGACAGGCAGCACGCACGCTGTCTCGACCTCAGCGTCGCTGCTCTGTTCGCAGACACACGCGAAGGTAAAAGTAGACTTACTTACGGGCAGGCGAGCGTCCCACGTGTTCTGTGTGTGCGCGAGCACGTTCCAGCGCGGCGGCTAAATAGACGGTAGAAGAATCCGTGCGCAAATCGCGGCCGCTGCGAAGGTTTTGTCCCGCGGCGTACCTTTCTCTGTTTCTGTGAAGTGGCGCGTGCCGGTGTTCACCAACCAAGGAACGAGCACCGCGCGCGTCTAGTTTCCGATGGCGTGACCGAGGGACCGAGATTTTCATTGAGGAACAATAGGCACATGACACCTGCTGAGAGCAAGCCTAGACCTAGATTACGACAATAATGCCTGGCTTCAGCCGGCCAAGCGGATGGAGCAGGAACACAAGCGTCGTGGAACGAAGAAAGACGGGGCCACGTGGTGAAGCAAAAGGGAGTCTGAAGGTGGACGAAGAGGTACCGTGTTGGCGGCACAGAAAGAGACGGAAACCGCCTGGCACGAGTCTAGGCACTGGGGCAATGTCACACCTAAGCTATTATTCTCATTCACCGCGGCCAGACTTACGGCAGACTAATAACCTGTCACCAACTGCCGCCACGGTTGCGACCAAGCCTCCTTCCGTTTCCTTCGTCTCTCTGTCTCTCTTTGTTTCTCTGCGTCCCTCTTTAACGTGTTACTGGCGACCCTCTTCTTTCTTCCTGCTTTTCATTATTCTATCTCGCTCTAATGGGATCCGTGTTGGTAGCCTGTGCGTGTGTACACGTCAACGTACCGCTTTCCTCCCCCGCAGGCACGACACCGTCGAACCGTTCTCTTTTACAGCGGCACGAGCCACGGTCCCGACTATTTATGTAAACGTCAACTAACCTGAGGCAACCCTGAAGCAGGGCTATTAACTCGGCCGCGTGCCGCCGCAGACGCGTGGTTTCCCTGCTGATGAGGCGGTCGAGCGCGGTTTCCGGCAAGAAAAATCACATTCCCGTTTGCTTTGTACCGCTTCGTCCGCGCAACTTCGTGCGAGCCACAGAGGTAGACAGATAGATATTTATGACTGTTCGGATGCTTCCATGTTATGGGAAATGAAGAGTTCCTTTCTTCTTTCTTTTTCCTTTTTTTTTTTTTTTTTTTTTTGAGGAAAGATTGCAGAGGAAGAACGTGGCGAGTCGAATTTCAAAATTTGGTAGCTTGCTGGTGTGAAAACTATATTCGATTGCACTTTTTAAAAGTTTGTACTCACGACATGTCAATTATCATTCACGCGTGCCATTATTTATTTAAAATTATTATTATTATCGATTATAATACACGTGGAAAATGAAGGCGCAAGGCAGAGTAACGCAGGTATATTTTTCCTTCCTGTGTCCTGCACAGCGGTGCGTTCGAGAAGCAAAAGGTCGAATCAAACTTCTTGTGTCGTAGCTAGGCAAATATTTACGCGGATTAATATTCCCATTCGCGCGATTGAAAGAGTAGAACCCGCGCGGAAATCTGCTTTAACCACTGGATGTCATAATCGACAAATACCGGTACGCTTTGCGTGTGTTACTTTGTGAGCCTTTGAATTTTAGGCAAAAATCCGCACACCTAATTGCAACCACGAGAATATAAAGAGAATAAAAATCGCACCTGATGCCGCATAGTCGCAGGTTGCCGCTGCTCGCTCGCGGGCTGCCGGTGAAGCGTCTTGGAGTTTCAAGGATTGTCCGAAGGAATCTGAAAAGTTTGGAAAATGGTCAGTGTATAAAGTTCGTTAGAGAATGGTATAGATAGGTTGGAGGGAAGTTTGAGATCGATGATGGGAACATAAAGAAAAAATTGGTATAGCGAAGAAGGTTGGAAGTTGGGCAAGTTAAATTGCTTTAAGTTGGGCTCGTTTTATTCAAAGACCAATCTCATCCTCGAAGGCACTGTCGCGTTCCAAGAAAATTTCACCTAAAGATAACGAGCGGTTTCGTAAGATCCCTGGCAATTTCATACTTGTTAGTAACTGCAGCTCCTTCGCGTTAAACGTTTCGTTCCAACTCTACCGACTCTTCGATTCTTCAACCAAACGTGATAATGAAACTAATTCCCCGTCTGAGCGTGGGTCTGGTGGCTGGGAATCCACGTAAAACAATAGGTCCAGCACGTAATTCGTGAGGAACGAGCTAACTGCGAAGAATCACGCATACAACAGAGGCAAAAGGAGTTTCTCCAAATAGAAAACGACCGCGTATCCAGCGGCCACGAGATAAAGCACTGCCAAATAGCCGGTAGATCGAGCGTAATCCTTGGCCGGCCCATTCAGCCAGCCATTCAGTCATCAATTTAGCCCGGCAAGTTGCGTTCACGCTCGAAATCCCTCTAACGTATCAGCCTGGCCAAAAAGAAGACAGGTGACGGTCGTGCGAGTTATAACGGGGCATCGAGCCGGTTAAAAGCGAACTGACCTCGCGCAACCCTGAAGCGAGAACAAGCTATTAACGCGGCGTATGCCATTCATTCTTGCCTGGTTCCCCGATCGTTCGTCTCTGTCCCGCCGTTTACGCCGTCTCGTTTTCTCCTTTGCCCTGTTACGGTATACGTACACACACGGAAAACGACTGGCTGTGTCGTGGCTGATGGCCTAATAGTACATAGTTCGAAGCCATTCACGAGCCAATGAACGGCTGGCGGAGATGGTTGCAGGGGAATGGCACCTTTTGTGCAACTGCTTTCTGTTCGTGTTCCTGTCATCGTGATAGCAGAACGTGGTACAGTCGGTAGGAAAAATACGGCAAGGTCGTGAACCGGACCCTTCGCCGCGCTGTGACGACGTTTCGTGAGAGCGTCGATGGTGTTGATATTAGTAGAATTATGCAGTGGACGACGAAACCGCGTCAGGATTAAAGGCTTTCTGCGACAGACATCTATTTTATGTCGCGATTCAGATTATAAGAAGATTATAAGAAGAGTTTGAAAGCTGCGAGTGGCTTCCCCACTGGTGGAATATCGAGGTCTGCATGTGTCACGTAATTTACATGAAATTGTTGTAGTTTTAAGTCAAATTAGGACATCAGCGTAATTTTTACAGCAAACTACGAAGCTTCTACTTACAGGAACAGGTACGCATTTTGTACACATTCTGATAGCGCAAAGGCTATCTAAGAGACGATTAACAATTTCATCCTGTAAACGTGGCAGAAAAACACAGTTTGCCTGGCTTCTGCGTGTCGACAGATTTACTCGGCAAATTCGAACGTCACGTACATTGAAATGTCAGGCTAATTTTACCGCTCATTGGCCGACATCGTGTTCGTTTCATCGACTATACACAGCGAACGAAAACGAAGAAAGAAAAGAGAACGAGCGGAGCTGATCGAGCACATGTACGTGACAAAGCGATGTTGGCGGAAAGGAGACTAAAGGTTGGATAGATTAAAGGGAAAGAGAGGGTAGAAAGGGTGAGAACGCGATAAAGAGAGGGAGGTGAAGGACGAGCAGCAGCGTGGCGTGGGAGAATCTGTGTAATTCGCCACGTGGTCGAGCACCCTGGGTCGTACCGATGTTACGGCTGCTTGATCGTCTATAATACCAGCGCAATCACTTTGCACGCCCTCCAGGTCGATATTTTTACCGCCACCGGTTGATTTATGGTCGTCACGGTGTCTCGTGAGAGTTCGGCCAGTGAAACGATTCGCATAACGACTCGTCAACCAACAAATTTCAAATATTTCACTAATCGACGGCAATTAATTTTGAAACGCGTGAAACGTCAATCTTCATCCTCTTTTCTCTCCGAGTTTCCCCGCTGCGTATACTTTTCTATTTGATTTTTTCGCATAGCTGACAGTCTTCAACAAAATGAATTTGTATTTCTCAGATGTTCCTCGGATGGTAGACTTGAACCTACTGCTAGGCTTCATGCTACCTCTATACGTGTGGTATAGCTCATTAAGCTAACAGCTACTTGCCTACGTCTACCCGGACGAAGGTGTACGATTCTGTGCGCAAGTCTGTGTACCCAGTCACCTGTACGCGTGTGCCAATATACTTTTTTTCACATCTGTGAGTTTGCTGGGCTCGTAGAGCTTACGGGATCATTGCAGTCTTCCAGGCTTAAGATGTACCTTTCATTCACCGAGATGTCACACGTCCGCCTACTCCACGTCCCCGTAACTCAAGTGCCAAGTTGTACTTGTCCCACGAAACCCACGCAGACTCCAAGCTTTTGGCCAAGTAACATTCATCAGGAATTTCCCAATTGAACGGAGGGAATCTTCCTCCGTGCTACGAATTCCCTAAAAAAGGTATCCACCACGTGGTGTATTCCCATTCCTGCTGACCCATGTTCAACCTCACCTCCAGGAGCCTTCCACCCTGTCAATCTCTTCGAACGAAACAGAAGCTGCCAGTCGAAAGACCAGCCTAGAAGATCGAAGTCGCTGAGCTTTGGCCAGCTGACGAGAGCACAGTGTCCTGAAAAGACAACTGGCACGTGGCTCGGGCTACGGAGATCGATCTTCGTGAGACAAGGCCCGGCGACTGGATCGAAAGGTCCAAAGAAAGAAGGGAAGACGAGAGAAACCCGAGGAAGAAGAAGAAAGAGAACAGCGAGGATGTAGGAGCACAAGACAGCGCGGAACAGGAAGGAGGACGAAAGGGAAAAGAGGGTCGGACGACGGTGTACACGTTGGACGTGTTGCACGTCTCCGGCGTACACCTGCCTCTCAGCTCTCTCTGTTCTTTGGGAGGGCGCGTGATATAAAGTGGCTGAGAGGAAACGTCGCGGCGCCAGAGGCGGCCCGACGACTAAAGGGAAACGAGCGGGATGGGGTGGTCGGGCGGATGGGTGTGCGGGGGGCGAGGGGATGGAAAGGGAGGGATCGGGAAACTATTGACCACGTTGGGAAGCCGTTTAACCCCCACGGGAGGACGTGTACCGCGCTTACACACATACACAGAGAGAGGAGCGAGCGAGAGAGTTGCACAGGCAGACACACAATGGTCTCACGCACACGCAGCCCGTGTATACGTACACGTGTGAAACGAACGACGAGAGGCGGAGGCAGGAAGGGAAAGCATAAACGGTTCCACACAAGGAACTTCATTCATGACTACGGAACTTTGGTAGGTGTGAGGTCTGCACGGACACGACTTAACGCCCAGTCACATCGTATTCGAGAGTACGCGCGTAGTACGCCGCCCTTTCTCTCTCTCTCTTTTTCTCTCTTTGTACGTTCTCTCGCTCTTTCGCCACTTGGACGGTGTGCAGCGTCGTCGTAAGCAGCCCAAGGATAAAGAACCACCACGAAGGAAGATGGAAACAGGTAGCTGAGAGAGAAGGTACGGGTGACATTGTTGTAAAGCGATAAGATAGAGAACAGGCACGTCCAGAGAACCTGCATGCGAGCAAATCGCTGATCGGTATCGGAGGTCGAAAGTGAAATTCGCGTGTGTAATTATCGCGCGCCAGGTTACACGCGACCTGCCGACAGTTGAGAGCAGACGAGGATCGGCTTCGCTGGTTTCTTCCAGCTTGCGATAAGATAGACCAGATACCTGTTCCGCTCGTGTAGGCCACCGTAGGCTTGTTCCTTCTAAGCAATTTACCTCGTCATCTCTTGCAGAATTTGGTCCAGGTCTGACAGCGAATTATTCAAATTATTGGTGGCGCTAAGTCTCCGCTTAATCGAAATTTTCCATTGCCCGAGCTGCTTCGAAATTTTTAAACCAACACTACGACAGTGTAAATAGTCGCGAGAACAGTTGATCAAACTTTCCGTCGATCAAGTAATTAATTAATTAGACCTGAACACGTGTACGATATTACACGATCAAAAGTTTCCTATCATTTTATTGCACCTTTTATACAAAAAGCTATCGCATCACCTGAAAATTAGAAAATTAAGTAAATCGTTTGCACTAACAGCTGCAGTTTCCCTAGCAGAATTTCCTATCGTTCTATACAACAAACTACAGAAAGTTGCCTCGTACAATAGAGCTGACTATACCCTGCAGAGTTCAAGATCGAATTCTCAGACGTTGAAAGTGATTCGAGTAAACCAATCCTGTTCATTTAATTTCCCAAAAAAGTTGAATCGTGTGGTGCATCGTTGCTTTTAAATTATACGTCATACGCAAGATTATGGTCTTAAAAGATCATCGTCGACCTGCTAGCAGAGGAGAAAAATAAATAAGAAGCGCGGGTGTAATTATGGGAAAAAGAAATCACTCGTGAAGGCACTTTCATTTTAAATTGAACCGATAAATGACTTCTACAAGCCGATCGTTTCTCCCACTTCATAGACTCTTTCGTTTATTGAGAGAACTCGAAGGAATATTTTTTCCTTTCCTTCGTGGAGTGGCTCTGTCAGGTACTGTGATACGACCGTTGTATTGTACTATCTAATTACGCAGGGTCATTCAGAATGATTTGCGACTGATAGATTCCACAGAGAATCATCATCCACACAAGATAGCACGTAGAACAAAAACGATAAAAGCTTGTCTCAGTGAACGAAACATTGTGAAAGACAGTGTTTTCCGTACTTTCGCGTATCTTAGTTAGTTAATTAAGTAATTCGATGTATAAAAAGGTGAAGTCGCTATCGACGATTGTAAGTGTTTGTACAGGTGCGTCGTACGATTGCTTTTTGGCAAAAAATCATCGCAAAGGGTTGAGATAAGTTGCGATAAGATAGAGAGCTTACGTTTCTTCGCTGTAAGTTTGAAGTGAAATGAAGTTGAGCGAATTATCGATTAATAAACATTGAATATCAAATAATACGAAGCATAATTTTTATTCAAGATAATTTCACCTATGCCACTTTCCACTTGAGGATTTCGGTGAAATTTGTGACCAGAAACCTAAGTAGAACAGCAATGATCGATGCTCCGTATTTTGATACGCTGTTGTAACTCTAAACTTCGTTCTGGCATTTTCTCCTCGCTTTGCTCCAAAAAGGGCAGCGACAAATTTCTAAGAAGATTCGACGTGGCCCCGAGAAATTTGTATAGCGCGCAATTTTGATTTATTATCGTTGGCTAAAACCGCGCGTTTCGCTTGCGTTTTCCCATCTCATCCTTCGTTTTCTCTCAAAAGCCGAACCAGTAGACTGCGCTTTTTGCAAATTTCTCAATATCGTTGTGTGCTCGAACTGACATCGAATTTCAAAAATTACGTGCTTGCACAATTTCCATTGGATCGTGGCGAGAAACCAACGTAAATAAAGATAAACAACAAGTTACGCGTGACAATTGCAAAGTTTCCCGTGAACTTCGTAAACAAAGCAGTTTATCGAGAAACGAAGCTGTTCGTTAAAAAGTACAAGGCAGAAAGGTGCGCGGCTGGTGATTGAAACGGAGCGAGCTGAATTTCTGGCCCGAGACTCTAAGCTTAATGTTGGAAAATCGTTTCCATACATTAGAATAAATAACGACGACACAATGGAAATTATAATTGCCGGTGAATCGACGGGCTCTGTTGGATTCCACGTTAATGTAATTTACATGATATTGCAGTTCGTTGAGGTAAACCATCGGGCGTAGATGAATTAATCGATTTATTTTAATTTACGCGCTTTGTTCATTGAAATGTTACGCGAAATACTGTACACCACGCTGTTTTACTATGCCGCTGAATGAATATCGTGAAAGTCGAGTCGAGAAGACATCGTGGAACGATCGTTTACGATGCAATTAGATCGATGAACGATGGAAATTGTTGAAGTGGTCACCACTTCTACGAAAACTCTACGTCTGGTCTTTTTAGTTTTCTCAAGCACTGGAGTCATCGACAGTGTATAGACAAAAGACTGGGACAAGGATCCACCATAAACATAAACTGTTGGTTTATTGGTCTTGTAAGTGTTGTTGGTTTATGGATGGTCCTTGGAACAATCCTAAAGACTGTTAAGGGTACGCAGTAAGGACACGTAGATATCTGGATGCAATCTTGCCCTCGGTGCATGACCTGGTCTCTGTGACATTGGCTTCGGGGTGTTCAGTTATAGGGTAACACTGCTAGCGTGCGGATCTGCACCAGCTCAAACTGTATTCATACGTGTAACTTCACTTCTCTGTTAAATATATACAGGGTGGTTGGTAACTGGTGGTACAAGCGGAAAGGGGGTGATTCTAGGCGAAAAAAGAAGTGGAAAATATAGAATAAACATTTTTCGTTTGAGGCTTTGTTTTCGAGAAAATCGAATTTGAATTGTAGCTCGGTACGCGCGCACTTTATCACGTCTCGTTATAACGGATCTCACTGTAGATCGAAAGTTGAAGAAATCGCAAGTTGCGAGCAATTGAAAGAAAAGATTATTGTAGCCTTTCATACTTTAAAACAATCGGATACGTTAGAAAGTGTTCATAGAAATTTAATTAGAAGAGCGGAAGTATGTGTTCGGCAGAATGGGCAACATTTTCAGCAATTTTTCTAATAATAAACTTTATGATTACTTCATATTATTTCTTTATGTATTCCTAATTTTCCGTTACGGCAAAAGCAAACTTAAACTGCGATAATATCCATCGAGACAACGATCTACAGTGAGATCGTTGATATAAAGTGCACGCGTACCGACCGACAATTCAAAGTCGATTTTCTCGAAAACAAAGCCTCAAACGAAAAATGTTTATTCTATATTTTCCACTTCTTTTTTCGCCTAGAATCACCCCCTTTCCGCTTGTACCACCAGTTACCAACCACCCTGTATATATTTTCTACCTTATACTTTATCCACGCGTTTTCTCTTTATACATCGAATAACCTCAACATAAATGTAACAAATCTTCGAGAGATTTTTCGATAGAGAAAGGAATGTGTGAAAATTGCAGCATCGGCTTTTAGACTGCTGTTGCGAGGTAAAATCACGATCAACAAAGACGAAAGAACGATGTAAACAAATAAATAAATAAATTTCAGTATTCTCCTACTCGCCACGAGATAGTACATCGATGGAAATTCAAAAATAAGACACGCACTCTGAAACGAGTATCGTGTACGAGTACTTAGGAAAGTTCTAGGCAGATAAGGAAGCGCTTAGTCAGACACTGTTTCTACTTGAATTTCTATCGATATATTGCCTTTTTCCTTGGTTTTACTTTCTTCTCGAGAGAAGCTAATAACGTTGCTGGAAACTCAAGTTGGGCTAACGATGCTGCCTGATCAAGCAATTCCTTATCTCCTTAAAACTTCCATAAATACGCCACTCCTTCAGACGCTCGTTTACGTACGCGTGTATTTCATTCGTTTATTGTCTGAAATTCCGACGCAATTTAAGGATTGTTTTATCGAGGCAATCTTATCGATATAATATACAAAATTTGATCAAAATGATATTGGCAGAGAAAAATTACTGCGAAAGTTAGAAACGTTAGAAGAGAGGTTTGCAGGGGAATGGCGCGTAATTTGCAGAAATTTGCGCAAGCATTTATGTACATGGAGGAAACGGTAAATTCATTATTCACGTCACAAGGATCCACATAATCGTCGTCCTAACTCGAATAACGAAAATCTTCTCGCTGCGACTCGACCGAGTCCCAACTCAGTGGCTTGGACAGTATCAAACGTAGGATGAACGAGCGAGAAAATGAACAGCCGAGTTTATATTTTTCCACGACGAGAAGCACGACTTTAACAGAAGATTTATTTGCCTGCAAAGTTCGAAGAAGCAGAAAATCGCTGCTTCGGTGGTGTAAACGATTTCCTGAATTTTCGTTGCTACGAACGTAAAAGTACGTTCCCGATAAGTTGGTAATTATTCACGGCACTCTATATAATAGCGCGTAACATGGACAAAGTACAGGATTAACAAGCCAAACGTTGAACCAAACGACCCATAAAGATACACGAGATAGCATAAAATGGCCGTTAAATCGCGACACGGCGAGCAAATTGTTTGAAGCGTAGCAGCTTTTTCAGATGATCGCCAAGTCGATGAAGGTATCCCTCTCTGTATCCCTGTTGCTTCCACGCATTGGTCTCCATCGTGCGACAGCCGCCTACCTAACGTCCTGTTACGATTCGCCGATTAACGATAATTGTGCCGTTACGGTGTTTCAGTGGCTCAAAGCGCGTGCAACGGCGTCCTGCCTCTCCTCTTTGCCTGCTCTCTGTTTCACTCTTGCTCTATCGTTCAGCAGGAGCACGCGGCCCAGGCGTTGATTACTGGGCGGCACAGCGACGTCGGCTAATAGCCCCACTAACTACCCGGAGCCCTGATTGTTAGGTTACGATCACGGTCTTTGAAACTCGCCCCACGCATAATAACTAGCAGCTAGCAACGGGGATGAACCGTCCTTGGACTCACGGCTGCTCGAATCACACGCTGCGAACACGAGCCGCAGCACACTTTGGCGAAAGAACCTCGTGGAAAATGAGAAACGTTGGCGTAACAATCTTCCAGGCTGTTGCAACCGTTCCCTTCGTTCTGCAAGGAAATAGTAGCAAACTTAGAGACACGTGGACGAAACACGTAAAACAGCGCACGTTTGTGTCCGCAAGGAGCAGGTAGAAAAGCGAATCGATAGTGTTATTATTTGACGAGGGAAGGGCGGCAGAGAGCGCTCGAAGGGGCAGCCAGTGGAACGAAGTGGACAGGTTTTGTTTTGTTGCAGCGTGCTTGAGAGCAGTTCGAGAGCCTTCACTGGCCATCGAGAGTTTGTAGCCAGGCGAACAACCGTTTAAACTCCGCTTGGATATCACTGACCTGCCCCCATATCGTAGCGACGTCACCTCGACAAACTGTTGGCCCACATGTGCCGCCAGTTACGGGCTTCGTTCTCGCCCTTTCATCTCTTCGGCTTATCGACGTTTTACGCTGCCATTGCCTCCATTTATTTCGCAGCCTCGCGCCGCTACCAACGTCGCTGCGCGCTTGTTTCGTCGCCAAACGGATTGCCGACCGAAGCCTTCCCCTTCTGTGTCCTGTCGACAGGCCTTCCACTGTCGGACGAGATTCCACAGGACGTCCGCAGCAACGTGGCCTGTACGAACCGCGATATTTCAATTGTATTTGCCGCGACGAAGAAACAGGCGTACGAGTTTCGCGTTCAATCGCGCCAAAGTTGGTTACTTGTACTTGTATTTTCATGTTTCAAAAAAGTTGCATTTCGATGGATTTCCAGCTGGCCCTGTTGCCGGCGTATCGACACAGCGCAATCGGTCAAAGGCCAGGATAGTTGGACTGACCTGCGAACTCAATCAGCAGGAAAGTCATCGAGAGTAACACGTTGCAAAAAGCACATACGTTGCAGATGGTTTTAGTTATGATATCATTCTCCGAGCTTATTATAACATTAATCTTGAAACTTGAACAAAAATCCTTCTTGTTCAGCAGCGCGTCTTTTCTTATTTGTCGAAACCTGCAGTCGCCGAGATACCCTGCATAGATTTACCATAATCACAACGCTATATTCGATACTGTCCATTATTTAATATTCATAATTATTTATGATCTAATACTGCCATACTAAGAAAGATACGACACAGAGAAATCGACGTGTTTGTGTAGACAATTAAATTGAGCAACAGTTGCAGGGAAGAAAATTCTTCCGCGATTTTTCTATCACGGGAAATATAGCGTAGCTGGCTCCATATTACAGCAGCCCTTTTCCATTATTACTATTCGGTCGAACGTTTCGTCGGTGCTTCCTGTGCCGCGATTCGGCCAATGGAATTTTAATGTCAATATTTGCGAGCATGCAGGATGCTGCGTAGTTCGTAGGGAGTTATGTTGCGCCGATGCGTGGGTAAATAATTACGAGAGGCAACTAAAATATTTGCGACGCTTAAACGGCCTATTGTTGCCGGTTTGCCGATCATACTTGGCCTACCACTGTCGATGCTCGCCTATTTGAAAGTTTCCTGCGAAAAGTGCTGTCGCGTTTGCTCCAACGATACGCTCGTTTGTTGCTCAACATTGTAATGCCAAGATTCTAATGGTAACTCGTTAGTATCGTCATACAGTACGTCGAATATTTCGCTCGCTTTTTCTGATAAACGCGTGAACAATTAAACGTTGTATAGATTTGCCAGCCATTGTACGAAACGTCTGTATTTTACGCAACGCCGGTAGCGCGGATATTCGAGAGACAGCGGTTGGCGAAGGAACAGGGACAATCGACGTTCAGCAACAATGGAAGGAGAGCCGGCCAGACAGAGGTAAATGCCCCGGAAGCTCGTACGTCGCAGAATCCGACGGCAGTTTCCGCGAATCCTTTATTTCTCGGAAGTTTATGATTCAAGTTACGGCGATCCAACAGGGGAAGAAGAATGACTGGCGAAGTTATATGGCGGTCGAAACTACGCTGTCGGGAAAGGGGACAAGTTCAAGTGGCAAGGTCGTGCGCCACGCCACCCACCAGCAAGATTTATTATAGTTTCCATACCGTGTCACACGTTGACCCAGTTTGAAAAAAAAAGAGGAGAAAAATGTACTCCGTGGCGACTGTGTCGAACGACATGGCTCGTGATCCGACGATTTATTTCCGGTCGCGTGCGTTCCGAACGCGATGGATTGATTGCCTTCAGGATTTCGTTAACGAGTTTCACCAACTCGCGCCTTCTGCTTGTGTGCGGACACGGGAAAAAATGGAAAATCGAACTCGTGGCTGGTGTACGACGACGGTGGGCTGGTCGATGAATTTTTTCAAACGCTTCCTTCCATGCAACTTTTTCATTTAACTGGCCGATTTGATGACGATGGAAATATTCTTCGCGGAACGACGTACTTAAAATCCTAATTGACGATATCGCGACCTTCGTTCCATTGTATATTTAATACGTAAATTTCTATCGAATGAAATTTATGGAGTTTCCATCGAATTAATTTTGGAGAAATGTTATTAGACTGTCATTAGATGTCTTGTTATATACATTGCACGTTTCATAAAACGACGTTAGGTATGTGGTCATTGTTGAAGTGGTCACCACTTCGAGGAAAACTCTTTTTAGTTTCCTCAAGCACTGAAGCCATCGACATCGTATAAACAGTAGATTGGAACGAAGACAGACGATGGCTTCGGGGTTTTCAGCTATAGTTTCAGGACCTGGACCAGCTGAAATTATGTTCCTACTTGTACCTACACTTCTGTATTAAAATATATTTTCTACTTTACAATTTATCCTCTGTTCGTACATCTAATAACGTCAACAGTAATTAAAATATTTCTCGAAACATCTTCATCCCTTGACACGAACGAAGCTCGTACATTGTTCATTGAATACGATAAACAAATTATATTTCACATGAATATCCCAAGATTAAGGAAGCATAAGAGAGAAAGTTGAATCTCCTGCACGAGATGTAAACATTCCCTTCATTCGCCTCATCCTCTTCCTTCAACCACCTGTTAAACGAACAGAAATATACAAATCAACGAAGCAATTACGTCAAATCTTCTAAGACGACCAGGAAACCGTCCTACTCTCCTCCTCCTCCTCCTCGTATGAAATACAAAAGCGCACACAGTGGAAACCTGACCCTTGTACCAAATCTCATAGCTGCTCGGACCCTGTCACACTTCTCGCCATCCTCGGCAAACACATCCTCGAGCCGTGTCTCGTCTCCTGCTGCACTCGTCCGCGTCCTGAATCCTCTCAGAGAACACCTTGGGCCAGTGGACGGTGCATAGGCCTTGCTAGCGCGTAGGAAGCCAACGTGTGACCGCGTCCTGAAGGACCTGTTGCTCTGACCGGTGGCCGGATCGGAGGGTGTTGGTGTTTGCCTGGCAGTTAGAAACAAATGGCCTCTGGTACGCAACAGAGACGGCCATAAAGCGGCGGCGGTGTCGGTGTCGGTGGAGCAAGAGGGAGCTGAGGAGACGGAGAAGCTGCAGGAGGTGGGGAAACGACGTGGCAGGCTCGCAGGTCAGGGGTCGTGGGCGCGAGTACATCTACCCTTTGTTAATTCGGGCTTAATGGAGGCGGAGGGGCCTGGAAGAAGGAGAGGCGCGGCGTGTTGCCTCTGCGAGCAAAGCAGACAATGGGGTCACTAGGATGTTTCGTGCCAAGTTTTCATCGCCGGACAAGTTTAGACCGCGGCGTACCGCCGACCACGGCCTTGCTCGTGCTCCTTATTCCAGCTGGACGTGCACGAAGCGAAGGATAAAGAGAGAGAGATGAAGAGGAAGATGGAGCAAAGGGAACGATAGCCGGAGCGAGATCGAACCGATAGGATCGTACGGCTTCGAACACACAGCGTGTTTTCGCGGCCAAGACAGACCTGGCGTGCTTTGGCCAAGCCGACTCGTACATTATGGATGCGGCAGCGAGCCGTGTTTTACGTAATCGGCGCGTGCCACCTGTGCCCCGGTAATGCGCGGAATGCGCGCGTAATCGCGCCGTATCGCGGAGAAAGGAAGGAGCTTTGTTTGGCAACGCTGTTCGCCAACATATTTTCTGATGAATACGCCCGTTTGAAAAACTCCCACCTTCCTATTATGACCGCGCGTATCGCGCGCTCTTGACCTACGACCACGTCCATTATGTTCCTCTGCAAGTTCGAATCTGCCGATCGACCGTGTTCCTTTTATCGCGTGATTCGTAGTATGGGAATGGCAGTAGATCGAACGTGGAAACGATCGTTCTCTATAGAAGGAGGCAAAGATTTTGACCATTCGAAGCTGCTCGGCTATAAATCGTTGGAATGGACTTGCAGCTTCGTGGTGGCGCGGATGGCGCTTCTATTTATGGGAATTTGTATTGCCCTTTTTTTTTCTTTTTAGGGCTTGTAATGGCCCCAATTCGGGAGGAAATAATTCAACTTGCGCAGGGATATAGGAAGAATAAACAACGATTAGAAAGAAATCTTACTGATCTCATCAAACATATCGCAGATCTTCTCAAAGATCAGGCATGGCAAATGTACAGTAAAATGATTTCCCATATTGGTGGAAAAAAGTGGTGCCATTATAAACTACACAAGCAAATTAACTGTATGTTTGTTTGTTATTCTCTGTGAAGTTTTACAACGGCGAAAGAGTAGGAGGAACTGTGGCAGTAACAACAACAGTAGTTAGCCTTGCGTATAAAAATTGCTTTTATAAGCAACTACAAAGCGCGCAGTTATCGAAAAATATTTATAACGTCGTCAGCTGTCTCTTCCTCCCTTTCTGCCCAAGTCAGCCCATTTTAGAAGCGACCGAAACTAATGAAAAACGTAATAGAATATCGAACAGAAGAACAGTTCGGTCCGACCTAGGGCCTCTTTTCCACTTGCGACTAATCGCGACCGCAAAACCCATTGTCGAATGCGACACAATTTCCATTCGCGTTTCCGCGACACATCGCGATTCATTAGACGCGTGCAACTAGCAAGTACATGAAATAATAATCGCCCACGACTGAACGTCATTTTGTTGGCAGAGGTGCGAGAACTTCTGACTGACAGCGTCCCAGTATGTAACAGTGTTAACTTCCAACAATGCTAGATTATTAATAACATAATAGACAATTAATATAACAATGAGAAATTGTTCGTGATGCTACACGTACGTTTGCCAATACTCGACAGAAAGGCAAAATTGAATCATTCACGTTGTTCCTCAGTTTCACCTGAAATCTTTTCCTGACTACCTTTTCCACGCAAATAGTTCATCAACCTTTAAGGCAACGCGATGGCGGATCGATCGGTGTGTTAAAAACTGTACGGTTCCGTTAAAAAGCAGCAAGAAGCTGGGAAAGAGTAGGGGACAGCCGTGAAGCCGCAGCAGCAGGTTAATACCTTGAAGAAAACTGAATCGTCAAGCTCGCGCCGGATCCGGCTGACGGGGCCAGGAATACCGCAACGACAGAGACTCGTTTTGAGCGAGGCGAAGCTGTCGAAACTCACGTCACGGACGTATTGACTAGGAAATCCGACGTAGGAGGAGTCGGAGGCGAGCGATGAGAGGGTGAGCCAGTAAACCGGGACTCGACCTCGCTCCGCATCTATGCCGCACACATCGAACCGAATGCTGCACGGCTGTGTGCACATCGGTGTGCAATACATCGAGCAGCGGCAAACTCTCAGTGCGAGCGAGCGAGAGAGAAAGAGAGAGAGAGAGAGCAGAAGGATGACGGCGGAGGATGAGGATGAGGTTGGAGGAGGCTGAGGGTGGAGGAGGCCCTCCAACCTCGTTTTCGCTTTCGTTTGGCCGCCAGCTCACGTGGCACATATTCACATATTCATCTCTACGCCCCTGCCTTCATCCCCTTGGCGGATACACACGGAAACGTGGCACGTGAGCCGGTGTTCGTACGTGTACGTGTGTGTACGTGTGAAACGCACACGGCCGAGGAACGTGACGGTATTTCACGTGGATGCGAGAGAGGCTCAGCTGTGCCGTGACGTATAATCCCCGACGTGGCCCTAGCGAAACTTATTCGGCCACGTGCTTTCGAAACTTGGAGCCGACGCGCGGCGTGTGCGTACGCGCGGACCACCGGCTTCCCACGCGATCCCGCTCGCTACCCGTCACGAAATCGGGATGCACCGTTGACCTTGCGGCTATTGCCGCATCGCACGATCTACGATTTACGAGGCCGCCGCTCCGCACCCAAATAGTTGGCAGAATTACCGTTTTCAATGGCTCGAGGTATCGCATGGGCTTTAAGATCGAACATCGAACAGGTGCGGCGCTTGCGGATTTTCACGCGACCAAGGACAGCGCTGCGAATTTTTTACGAAAATCAGGTAATCTGATAATCAGGCAAGAAACAAGAGCCGATACTCCTGGCTTTTTTCAACCTTCGAGAAATATTCCAACAGAATGGGAAAACGAGATTCCATCGAAGAAGCTGCGCGATCTTGCGAGGGCCGAGACACAGAGCCAATCTGACTCGGTTTCAACGTGCACCCAGTGTAGCACTGTGGTGCAGGACGCAAAATAGCCGTTTCGCGAAAATCCCCGAAGCGTGTCATTCGAGCTTTAGGGAACCTGTTGCTCACCTCTGCCTGCATCGTCTCTCACCTACCACCCTACTTTCCTTTTACACCACCCAGCCCTGTCTTCGGTTCTGTACACCGGCGATCGTGTGTACGTGTGTACAAGCGGCGACAACAACCACTTTGCGAATACTCCGAGATCCGACCCAGAAGTGAAAGCGAGGAAGGAGGAAAGACGGAACGTACGCCACTGTCTTATGGTAAAGTTCGCGGGTTGCACCGAGGGACCAACGGGGATTAAGTGGCGGGGCGCCACTTGTCAGGCTGGCCGTTTCTACACCTGTTCCCTTCTATTGTTTCGATTTATTCTGTTAAATCGGGTGCGTGGAAAAGTTTCAGTCGTTTCTTTTCTTCGGCAATTTCCTTCCACTTGTACAGAGTAGACGCAATGGTCCTAATGCCGTGGCCCATTTCGCGCGGCTTCTCGTCAGCCAGAAATGCCATTGAAAAGCTCTCTGTGGAATACTACGAATTTCAATCCTTCGAAATGCATCCACGTCGTTCGTTCAGACGTGGGAAGAGACGAAGTTTGGCGGAATTAAGATGGATATCAATGTTGAAAAGTGGCAAGATATTTTGTATTAATTGCGGGCCTAATTAAAGTCATAGAAACGCGGATATTATCTGTTGCTAACTACTACATAGGGAAAGGCTGGAGTCGTGGAGAAGATCGGTACACGAGGTTCTTGGTATTAAAAGATATCCAAAATATTGCGAGTCTCGGTCTTTCGAAGTTGTGCATTCAGTGCTATTTAGAAGAAAACGTACAAAGTACCCAAGATGGAGGTAACTTTTGTCCGGTTTGCGAGAAATACGGAGACGAAGATGGTTTTAATGCGGATAGAGCGAAATAAAGATTTCATCGGGGCGCACTCGGCTGGCGGAAAAGGAAGGAGAGCGGATAATTCAGGGAAATCAGGCTGTGGCAAAATGTTAACCGGGCCAAACACAAACGGTGCTCGTCCCAGTAGTACTTCTTTTCAGCCGCAAATGCCGAGTACCATGTAGACGTTGACAATAGAAGCGGGCGCACAAAGGCGAGCAGTTCAACCAGAAAACTTCTTTCATCCTGCTCGAAATCAGCGAGCGTTGAATCGCAAATCGTCGCATTAAGACGAGCCGCGACTTTTCTACGAGAGCAATCTCAGTGTACCACGCGCCGTGTGAAGAGTTCAATTTGTGCCAGGGGCAAAGATCCGATTCACCTCGACTCGTCGTCTACCTTCGAACCAGCGTGTACATTCTCAAAGAGCGAACGCGGGACGAATTAAAGAGACCAACTACTGATTCATCCGCAGCTGGGAAATTGCTTATCAGAAAATGGATTTCAATTACGAAAGAATATCAGGAAACAAGCAAGTTACAGGAAAATCGATGCTTGCTCGAATTCAGACCACTCGAGTATGAATAACCTAACTTCAAAAGAATGTTTAATAGAAGATACGAAGAAGAGATAAAAAAGAAAGAAATATCTTATTGGAGGTGAAAAAAGATGGAAAACAATATGGGAAAGTGGAAATAACATTGCGTTACAGAGCGACCTTGTTCTTTTCAAAGCAACGGATGGTCCAATGTATATTAACTTGGAACTTAAAAGCCAAATAAAATAAGAAACTCGCGTTAGAACAGTAGACCGGTCACAGGTAGGATGATTGTGCTATTTGGCATAAACTTTCTCCTTCTTTTTCAGTAACAATGATGCTACACGTTCAGCTGCCGATATTCCATCAGATTGCTATCGCAAAGTGCAACTTTAAATTTCCCATGCAGGCGGCGGAGCCTGAAAATCCTCGGAATTCGGACCTGCCCTAACTCGGTAGAAGTAGACCGCAGTGTCTACGAAACTTTAGCCCAAAATACAAAAGCAAGACGAGATCGTCCGTCCCGAGAAGTCGATAATATCAAGGCAAACCGAACAAAGTTAGAAAATATCGCACGGCCCATCTTGGAGCTGACGTTTCCACCGAAAAAGCGGGGTCGGGCGATGGCCGGAAGAGGGGTCACCGTAGCAATGACAAGGCAACGAGCGACCTTGGGAGCCTTCCCACGGACACGGCTAAGCCGTACGGCGAGCGTGCAGGGGGGAACGAACGCAAACAACGAAGCAACACGGCAGCGTGAGCACAGTCGTCACCGGCGGTAACCTACATTTACCATGGAAGAGAAGAGAGCAAGCGAGCCGCTTCTACGTGTACGTGCACGAGCAACAGCCCGAAGGCGGTCGAGGGACCATTTGCTGCGGCATCCACTTGCGCGGTTATGAATGGAGAAACTTCTGGTCTCGTGGGCTCGCGTAAACGTTAACACGGCGTCCGTACACGCGAGGGTCGGCCCGCCACGAAGAAAGGGCTCCGGTTTATATTCTCTGCGAGGCTCGTGCAACTGCAAGATCCGCCAGGCCAAAGGAACGGAAACTGAAGAAGGATACAACGAACAGAGGGAACATGAATGCGAGCGGCGAGCACCGCAAGATCAGCGGCCATCCGCAGCGCGCTGCTGTTGTACGCGAAGCATAGCTTGGCTTCTCGCTCGCTCTCGCGTCTTCTCTTCGTCCAACCCTCTGCCCATTCCGCAAGCGTTTATCCGACGTGTACATAAATATCCGGTCGACTACTCTGTGTACACGAAGAAGAGCGAACGAACGGCGATCCCGGCCGTCTTCCCTCGTGGCAGGCCCTCGTGTACGTGCATAAGTACGTGGTCCAAGTAGGAGATGAAGCAACCGAGCACCGTGTTCCTCCATAAATATACTTTGCTTACATTCGTAGGTTCTTGCGGATGAGAGAGCCGGGCTGGCGAGAGTGGCCGGTAGCTGCGAGAGTACACGCCGCCAAGCAGCGGCGAAGAGGGAAAAGAGGCAGACAGATGAGGAACGTGTACACGTACATGAAAACCACCAACACGCAGAACAATGGAGTAAGCAACAGGTACGTGTATGTACATACACACGTATATAGACAGGCTGGCGCATTTTCCACGTGGGCCGTGCGCTCGTACATATTCGTACATAAGCTGGGCTCACCCTACGCTAGGTATCACAGCTCGATGCGCCTTCTCTTTCTCTCCTTCTCGGCGTCTTGTGCCTGCTCTTCCGCTTCCTCCCACCCTTCTCACACAATCTTTTCACCCTTTTTATCGCTCGACCCTGCTCCCTACGCGCGCTGTCTCGTTCTATCCGTCTTTCCACGTCGGTCTATCTTGCTATCTGTGGCTCAAGGCCGTTCTTCTTCGCTCCACGTGGATGAATCGCAAATCGCGGCTGGACGCGTGTCAAATCGAGCGGAAGCGACCAGACCAACGCCAAAGGTTCTTCCGCGTTCCTGCCGCGGCTCGCGAGACCCGCTAGGTGCCAGGCAAACGGACACGACCCCGTTGTTGGGCAGAAAGAGAACGGCTCGTGGTCACGCGAGAGCAAAGGACGACGATAGCGATACGTTGACCGCTCGACAGCTGAGCTTCCGTGACGCGTGAGCCGTGCACTTGCGAGGCTGTGAACCGTGGACAGACAGTAGAAGAGTTACCGTAGCTAGGCACGTTCGCCACGAACCTACTGTTGTTCCAAACGTGGGCGAATCTCGCGGCCACCTTGCAGCTGTAGCTTCTGCAGCTACGTCGTTCGAAAATAGAATTCGAGAAGGCAAGTCGATGGGAAGATTTCGCAAACGAAACGTTGCGTCAACGCCTTGATGGGTTGGTCCTTGGCTCTTGCGACCTCGTTGCACACTTTCAAAAGCAAACGATGACGAGTATACTCGTCAAACACAGAGTACGCGTGGCTGTTGTAATGGTCTGTCTTTTTTACGTAGAGTAGACTTGTCGTAACGCAAAATATTACCGTTTCTTCGTGACGAGTATACTCGTCAGAGGCAGCTAACTGGCTGTTATCGACTGGCTTTCCCACTGTGTATGGGACTCCATAACTTGACAAGTCATTTATCGTCGCGTACGTACATTCTCCTCAGGATTCCAACGACGAGAATTGAATCCAAGATACCTTTTTCAATAATTTTAATTAACGTTAACGAAATCTTCCTGAAGGTTGTAGGTCAACTGTTTTCTTTTCGCAGATACTCCACGAACTACGTATGAGCCACCCTATAGAAGATCGAATTGGCAGAGAACTGGAGAGATGGATGGAGGAGGAGGTCCGCATGGACGTATCGTAGTACGGCATAAAGATGATAGAACCGAATACCGAGCGCATACCAGCAGTTTGACGTCTGTCTGCCAGCATAACCATCACGGAATTCCGCCTGGTGTTCTTGACCTATTAGCTGCAGGGTTGCAACCTGACCGTTTCACTTTCTCCGCTTGCGCAGCACTCAATGGAAAATTCGAGACCGAACTGTGAATGAGAAGAATACGGTTCCTACAGGTAGACTGACGCATTATTTATTTATCTACGTATAATATGGAACACGCATAGAAATTAAGTTCACGAAACTACGTACTAGCAGACAGTAGATAGGAAACTAATATGAATGAAATAAGAGACAGCAGTTCTTAATCGATGACCGAATTGAGAAGAAATATCAATCGAAGTTTACTATTATGCCATTGACATCCGTACGGTGGCATACAGCGTTTGATGGGGTGCGCGTAAAGGAAATCATAATATCGCAGACGTGGATTCGAAGCACTCGACGATTCAATGGCAGTCGACAAGGCCATTCCTGCGCGAGCATTAGCTTGGAAGCGATCGAACGAAAGGCAATTTTCATACAGTCGATGATATTCTTACGTTGCAAGAGCCGTGATCAGCTGATGACGAGGCTGCGAGCGGCCAGCGACGCGAACGAAAGCAACGGCGAAGGATCTGACGGGCGCGCAGGACGTTCAGACGTTCGATCGGAGTTCGCGAAACTTCGATTTGAAAATAGCAAAGCAACTTTCACCGAGCATCGGCATGCACGGCACGATAACACGTTATGACGACGCGGCGTGTTTACTCGGCGCTCGCTCAACGCCAATGCAACGATATAAGCCTGCTCCTGAAGGCATTACGCGCCACTATAGCCGTCGTAATATCGTTGTTTGCGGATTGACCGCGTTTTACCATTCGGCTAATTAATTCCATTAACTGGCTGCGGGGTGGAATAAAAGCGCGCGTATCGGCGCCCGGCAACGGAATTGTAACGCGGCCACGCGCACCACACTATTCCGTGTGTATCGAATTAATGAAGTTGGTAATCAGCGTTGCCAGATTCTGACTTTCGTACGCCGATGGGAGGAGGAGGTGCCTCGCCCTCCCTCCTCCGGCGTTCTCGCCCGACAAAAGTTAATTACTGCGGCCAGATACATGGGCGTGGGCGTGATTAATTATCGCGGCGGAGCGACGAACTCGCACCTTTGCCGGCATACGCAGAAATTTATGGAACATGTGCTTTGCGCTGTTTGGGAAATAATACCTGGTTTAATTACGAGACCGGTGTGCACGCGCGTCTGCAATTATGGGGAAATAAAATGACGATAACGAACGAGCAGATCATTACAATGGACATACGTCGATGCGACGCGATTCCGCTACCAATATCGCGCTTCTCTTTTTCTTTTCATCTTCTTCCTTTTGCCTCTCGTCGCTTTCTCTTTTCGGCGACATTTGCACGCGTCTGTGAGTGGCAATGGCGCGCGTTCAGGCGGATCAAAAGCGGCCAATGATTCACGTTATTTTCACGTGGTCAAAGATAATCGCATTAATCGTGGTAATTAATAGGGCGACGTTTGCCGCAGCTCCGATATCGTCTAATAGTCGACACCCTGTCAACGTGGCGATAAGCGAGCAGCGACCCGACCAACAAGTCTTCGACTCGAGGAGCAAGCAGCGAGACGATGCGCGTTGTTGCGTATCGAGGGAACGTACATCGACGAACAGCAAACAAATCAACTGCAAATAGTGAGGAAAGGTGGGGCTGTTTGAGCTTCGGTGGAATCTTTGAGCGACCTACGTTTTATATTCGGCTGTTTAGTTTGTAATTTCTCACGTCTAACTGTATGTGTCCATTCTTAGCTCCTTCAGCATGTGTAACAATATTTTCGACAGTTTCATTCAATGGAGTATTTAATTTCCCTATCTCTATTGGCATTCAATATTTCTTCAATATTTGCTTGTAGAAACTGTGTTAAAGAAGAAAATTTTGAATATATATCGTTAATGTCAGCATCCATGGAGTATGATTTATTCTTCACTTTTGGCGTTAAATGGTGACCATGAATCAATGGATGAATGTGCTTCTATAAAATTGTTGTTTTCCTCATTAAACAACGAATCTCGATCATTTTCATTGGTTTTCTCTTTTTCATCCTTTGAAACCTGTTCCACTGGACGTTCTTCTTTTTTAAGTTCAAAAGTTGATGACAATTGCTGATGTTCATTTAGATCCTTTTGCAAATTTTCAAAACACTGCATAGATTCAGAATAATTTAACTTTGGTTCAACGTTACATGTGAACGTATTTGAATTGATATAGACGTTTAATATACCATCGGCGGGTTCTTTGTCATCGTATTCAGTATCAAAGGACTTAAGGAATAAACATTTCATAAAGTCCAATAATAATCTGAAAGTTGGAAGTTGTTCTTTTAACAGGCAATTTCCCAGGGAATAATTTCTTATCGGTAGAAATTCCAATTTCGGAATAAGATCTTAGTAACTCTTCTTCTTACCTTTAATTTACAATTGCACGTTCATTGTTACAGGTTCCTGTAGCTCGGCTTAACTTTATGCAAATTCTTACATCACCCGACTAATCGATTTCTCAATTTTTGTTAATACAGGAATTTGCATAAAGCCGGACGAACGAAAGAAATAGCGACGAATGTACAGTTTTAAATAAAATTTCGAAGCCGCTCGTTTCACCAGGTCTGCTAAGGTTAATTTAATTTAAACGATTTGATTACGCAAGTTGCCAGAAGTTTTGCAATTTAACGAACATCGTTTGTCACTGCGCTTAAGATCTTCCCATCGTCCAAGGGAATTATTTTTCGCATAGTCTGTGATAGAGAAGTAGTGTTCGATGATGTTGAATGATTTTCAATAATAAACACGTATGGACATTGGAGAAAATATGTGCAGGGAGAGGTTACGAGTTGTAACTTCTCTTTGTGATGTTCGCGTAAAACACTTGCTCCATGCAAATCGATATCTAACGTTTACTTGCAGTGTGCAATTATTATTAACGTAACCTTTGCAAAAATACAAATGGTGTAGATATAAATACTTATAACAAGAAATATGCTAATAAGTTAGTTGCTGTGTAATTGCTTGGCTATGTTAATGTACGATATTCAGGAAACAATAGAACTTACACAAATTTATTATTAATTTCATAATCTCGCGTTACATGAATTCCAAACGCACTATTCGATAATATCCTGCCAGAGATGATTTAATAAATAATTCCTATACGTAATAAACCATTGAGAAAAAGCCACCGCCTACGCCAGTTTATTATCTCTTTGATAAATCCTCGTTACATCGATTTAATTCGCTAGGTATCCGACGTTTTATCATTCAATTGAATCACCACCGAAGCCTCTAACGTATTCTGCAAAAGATATTTTAACAACTAACGAAGAGATATTTAATAATAAACCAAGCAGCAAATGCTTCCCGTCTAACTTAACACTCGGACAAACCATCGCCTACGTTCCATTTCATTTAAAATTGTACATTCGCAATGTTGTTCCTTTCGTTCGTCCAACTTCACGCAGATTCTTGTATTCGCTTGGCAACTAAGTGATTGCGGGTTTTGCCAATACCACCTAATGACAAAACCCGCAATCACTTAGTTGCCAATGTTAACAAAAGCTGAGAAACCGACTAGTCGCATAATACAGAAATTTTCCTTTCTATTTGGAAGAATTTTTACAATCAATTCTCATTGAGAATTATAAATGAATTATTCTTAATAATAACAAATAATTATCGTACGTTTGATTAAATCTAGAGGGTGTCTCTTTAGCCTGCGGGTCTGATCCATCGTGTCAAGTAATTGAGTAATTAGTGGGTTTCGTTAATTCTTACGTTATATCTATTTCTGAATTTGCATATTCTTCTTTAACTGTAGGTATCTTAAGGATAGCAAGGTGCATCTATTAAGAATCTTAGAGTTTCTGATTGGAATGGTTGAAGAATTTCTATGTTGGAATTAGTTGGGTCCCATAGGTCCAAACAGGTTTTGGTATGGCTAATAATACAGGAATTTTCCTTTCTATTTGGAAGAATTTTACAATCAATTCTCATTGAGAATTATAAATAATAATAAATAATTATCGTATGTTTGATTAAATCTATAGGGTGTCTCTTTAGCCTGAGGGTCTGATCCATCGTGTCAAGTAATTGAGTAATTAGTGGCTTTTGTTAATTCTTACGTTATATCTATTTCTGAATTTTCATTTTCTTCTTTAACTGTAGGTATCTTAAGGATAGCAAGGTGCATCTATTAAGAATCTTAGAGTTTCTGATTGGAATGGTTGAAGAATTTCTACGTTGGAATTAGTTGGGTCCAAACAGGTTTTGATACGGCTAATAATACAGGAATTTACTCGAAGTCAGAGCTACAAAAGAAATAACGACGAGTGCAGAATTTTGGATGAAATTTTGAAACCGGTCGTCTGACCGGACAACGTTGGCTACTGTTAAATCATGCGAGATGGCTGATCACTATCCCAGATGTTTGTATCCGGCATCGAACACGATATTACCTACACGTAGGTGTATCGACGATGTTCTGAAACAGCGGTGCGTTTATGTACTCACTGGCAGACTGTAAGTACGTAGTACTGTTATGCGTTGGCATGCGTGACGCAACAGGAAAGTGCGATCCGACGTGGACTTCCCTGTGCCGCGTTGGAATTATATTTGGAACATCGTATCGTCCTGTACATCGGCAACGTTTCAGATAAGCAAACGCGTTCTAAAAGACGTTTTCGTTGCCGTTGGCCAGGTGGCATTCATCCGAAGAATGCGTTATGCTACTTGGGCCAGGTATAATGAACGTAATTGTACGAAATATGCGCAGCAAGGGATGGAAAACAAATATTAAGTTACATATTTAGAAAGTTCGCAGCCTGTCTAAGGCAGCGGATATTAAATTCTCCTTTATATTTCACTACGATAGAAGAGCATCGTTTATTAGGATATTTTATCAGACGGAGGAACGCGAGGTGCCCGAATGGGTCGTTTTTCTCATTGAAAGATAAATATTCAACAAGCAACCGTTCGATATGGAAGAGAAATTGTCAAGAGACAGAGAAAAGAGAATTTTTTTTTTAATACACGTTGAACCTCGACTGGAATATTCTTGCATTCGCAAGATTGTCGTTTATTCTGGTTGTTGTGAATTTTGTTCGTGCCGCGCAATCGAATACGTTAGAAATCTGTGGCGAATGTATTTCTATTAAAAAATGGAGAAAAGATTTCCGGCAGAATGACGAGGCTATTCAACGGAAGAATGAAATGCTAATCCCACGGACGTGCATTGCTTCTGAATTTTCCTTCCATCTCGCTTTCAACTTGCCGATCAACCCGATCTATTAATTTGATTTATCAATTCACTTCCCCTATCGATCTTCGATAAACACCTTTCCGAATTTATACAACAAACTTCCCGAAAGAATTGTAGGAAACGTTCCTAGTTTTTCCTGCAAACCTACGAAAACGAAGAAAGGAATTTTTCTATTACCATTAAAAATATTTCCAGTCTTTGACCGAATGAATAATTGCAAAACATAGACAACAAGCATCGCAGAGTTTCCTCAGAACGTCGAAGAAGTTAATATTGAACGTAAATAATCTAACGAGAATGGTTTCGGAAATTTCCAGCATATACCGGGTGCTACTAATATACAGAACAAACCGCAAATGTAACTTTAGAAAACACAGCATGGTTGAACGTATAAACGAACAATATCGATGTTGCAAATATTTTATTAATTCCGTATATAAACTCTGTGCCATCGAAACACCGATTTTAGAAATTGTTTTGTCCAAAACAATATTTAACATTTATAATAATAATAGAATATAAAATATGAATAATAATACACATAACAAAATGTAATTTTACGAAACGCACCAGGAGAAGGTTCCAAGACAAACGTATCAACGTTACGCGTTATCCTGATCGTCGTTATAATCTCACGCCTGCAGAACGACAGAAGATGATTTAAATGATCGATCCTTCCGGATGGTTATTGGCGTGTAACAGTTTCGTAGGAAATAAAACGTCGTTTAGTATGCAGTTCGTAATGAGAAATTGTATAATATGAAATATGGATCGTCTATGGTTCTAACCGTATAAATATTTATTAGTTATGGCAGTGTTATCACTATGGTCACGCTTTTAACCCCGTTACGGTGCTCAACTTTACTTTGCGTGCGAAGGTGATTCGCATGCATGTAAATGTTATCTTTGCGTTGTTCACTGCGATCAACACAGGGTTCTGGCATAAAGAATGGCGTAAATAAAAGAAATACGAATCGTATCGAACAGCGGATGATATAATTTCGCGCGAATGTGCAATTGATGGGAAAAAATGACTTGTTTTTAAAGGTCGAAACGGAATGGAAAATTTGTTGTTACACTGGCCGTAAGATAAACCAATTTCATCCTCTTTAATTAGCCGCGGCACTTACATAGCTAATTAATTAGCCGGTAATTAAACATTCCAAAAGGATAATTTCTCTTTTATCCGGCGAGATCTCATTTCAAATGAAACTTTCCATTGATTCGAGTATTCGAAATAAACCTGTTGCTAATCTCCGCGTGTCCTCGTTAACGAAAATAATTGAGCGTGATATTACACGGTATAAATAAGTCTTCTTACCCTCGTTCGTACGTCTTCCTGCGCGTTTTACCGGTCGAATAGAAAAATATCTCGGCTGATCTGCCAGCGATGCTTTTCGCGGAAGCTCGACGAAGGTTAAACTCGTCCCCCAAATCCGTCAGAAGTGAAAAGACAATAAAAACCTGAACACTTGTCCCGCGGTCAGTGCACAATGGCGAATTGAAAAATTGAAAAAGATCCGTGGCCTGCGTCCCTGAGGAATGGAAACGCCGATGGTTTGCCTCGTGCTGCACAGTAGCCGCTTAGAAAATTCCCATAACGAATCCAAAATTCCATTCTCTCGTTAGACTGGTTTGCCAAGGTCGCCAGGAATTCCTCCCTAACAAGCCAGCGTAATTAAAGGAATAATCTTTAATTAAAGTAAAACACCAAACAATAAAATTAATCATTGCGTTATCTTCTTAGGAGAGTTGGTAATTATATTAACGCAATTAACGAACCCCTGGCGTTCCTCGAGCGAGACGGCCGCTTATGCGTGTTCGACGGCCGAGGGAGCGTCGGGACGCGTCGCAGCCGAGCGGACAGCTCGCCGCCAGCGTCGAGCAGCTGCGTGAAACAGCCGGCTGGACGAGCCCCGTGTGTACACATATACTTCAGGTATAAGTGCATTAACGTTCTTCCTGCTGCACTTCATTTCTCCCCGCGTTCCTCTCGCTCCGTCTACTTTGCCCTCTCTCCGCATCAATCGACAATTGATTGGCAAGACGAGATAAGAATCTGCAATTTGGCTGTACAAGAAGCAGGCTTGTTGCTGCACGGCACCCAAGGCTACTCGAGTGTCGAATAATTATCGAGCCACGCGATACCGAATGTGCACAAGGACGCGTGCATGTGGACGTAGGTTGAAATAATTGGAGGGCTGGCTGGTCGTACGAGTTGATCGAGCAGCGATGCGTTTGATATCTTAGGGCGAACTATTTCAGCCCATTTAAAGGCCTAATGATGATTTATCTACAATTCTGTATTTATAGTCTCTATAGATTTAAATCCTGCAGATTTCCAGAAAGGTGGAAGATACGACATTTGCTGTTTCGTTTCGAGCATTTGGTTTTCTCATTGATTTTGACTATTAGAGTGGAAACTGTATTTAACCGGATACTGCGTTTAGTATCGTCGAGTCGGAGGTCGGAAGGTTTTAGTCGAAGGCTTACTCGTTTCGAGGGAAGAAAAATTACTTTGGGATCTCAGGAGAAACAGAAATCGAGTAGAATATGAGGCTCCTCTGACTTACAACTATTAAGCTAGCTGTTAGGAGTAAAAAAAAAGGTGAAGTAGTTGGTATAAAACATTCCTTGCTGCTTCCTTCCAGATTAACACGCCATAAAACCTCCCAATTCCAGCACCTAATTAACGCCAAATATTAACATACGTATTTCCCTCATTTGAGAAGACCTCTGGGCCGCTCGATGTTACGCCGAAACGTCGCAATTAAAATAACGATAATTAATCCTTTATCTGATTTCCGTATCCCTTTCTGCTTCCTTGCGCAAACTTCTCACTGCCTGCTGCTTCTGCAAGCGTAAATTTACGATATACAGAACACCCAGAAGACAAATATTATGGCAAATAAAGAGTACGGAGAGCGCGAAAATTAGACGCGGGACAGTTCCAAAAATTTGAGATTGTAACGAACGAGCTGTGGAAAGAGCCGGTCGAAAGCGTACAAAGGACGAGCATACCGGAAACAGCTATAGTGTCGTGCGATCCGTGCTACAGCGTGGGCAAAAGGCAAACGACAGAGTGGGGCCTGATGTTGAAAGAGGCCCACGTGTACGTCTGCACAGCTGTCCCTTCGTGTGCACTCTCAGCCAACGTTTTGCTTTCCACCAGAGGCTACACTCTTGCTTCTTACTTGGCCTTGCCTTTTCTTCAAAATCGCGAAATTCTGTTCACGGTTAGCGGAACTGCAACGAACATACTAATTGCGCACGGTGCACGTACGTATTTTTCATACGCATCGTATGGTGGGTGGTGTATTTTTAAAACAGCCTACCGTACGCTACATGCATCGTCTTCGATGCAACGTATTTCTAGCGTAGCGTGTGTTCGATGTAATTCAACGTAAATACATGGCAACAGAATTGATTACAGAAGAATGTAGTTCTTTCAATGAAAAGTAAAGATTCCTAAAGTGTTGGATTTCTCGGGCTTTCTCGTCACCCTGTATATTACGTGTACTCGACACGTAAACGAAAGATGAATTGTATTACAAAGATCGTGGTGTAGATTAAAATACAAGTCGATGGATTTCGTATCTCTTGCACTTTCTACTATCAGTAGGTTCTTCAAGTACACGATAACAGGTGTGGTTTTATGATCCATTTGCTTTATCGATTCCTCCATTAAAACATTATAATATAGATTCCATACGAATGAATACTTTCTACGGCTTCAATTTTACTAACTAAATATTTGATTCTTTGCTTAGACAGGAACGAAAAAGTTCGATATCATATCCCTTAAAGCGGATCTGCTTCTCGCTCGGGTAATTAAGTGACTCCTGTACCGGCCACTATCCGACATCTATGAGAATAAAAAGCCGATATCTTGCCCTCGTCATGTCCTCATGCAATGCAAAAGAAAAGAAAGAAAAAATCGTAACAGCCACACTCTGCCATACACTTGTCCCTAAACGATCTGGTAAAACAAGAATCTTAACACGCCCTTAATACGTAAGGGTTATTGATGAAAAAAGTAAACTCTAAGACCTTAGCAGTGTACAATTTTACAGTCCTCTCCGTGTAGAACACAACGATTTAGCTTTTTCGTTGGCAAAAGATATTTAACGTGTCTATTTGAAGATAAACACCAGGTACATTTTTAATTATTCGTTGCGCGTCTCACAATATGAATATTCTTTCGTATTTTCCTCAGACTTAAGAAATTTATGAAAAACAATTTTTACTTCAATTTTCCAGGATCATTAGATTCAGCAAGAATCATACGATAAACATTTATTATTCGCGTTATAGTACCATGCCAGAATAATTTATTTATAATTCTCAATGATTGCAAAATTCTTCCAAATAAAACAACAAATTTTTCCAGGAGATTTATAAAACGTGTAGTATGCCCTTGCTTCTTTATCTCTTTAAATACATAAGACACCCTATATATATATATATTTAAACGAGTATCCTTAATGAAAGTTCAAAGAGCTGGAAGAACGCGTGGCTTCGCGGCGTCTAGCTCGGTTAGAGATCAAGGCAAAGTGAAAGAGACAACTCGTGCAAACTCGTATGTGGAGCACATAAGCGAACCGTGGAGGAGTAAAAAGAAGCAGCGAAAAAGCAACTGTGTGTGCATTAAACTGCGGCAAGTTTCCATGGGTCGCGTCAACGGCTAAGAGACATCCTTGTCACTTTCGTCTCTCTCGTGTGTTGGTCTGCCCACAAAATTCAACTCGAGTGCATTCCACCTTGCTCGGCTTGTTCACGCTTATTTACTGGACGGTGATTGGTGTTCTCGAAGAACAGTTTCGCGATAACCACGAACGTCCTCGCTGTGCTTAGATCAACGCACTATAGCGGCCGTCTCGCTATAAATAACGAGGCCACGGTAAAAAGCACAAAACTGAAACGAGTTCAGTGGAACATCGCGCAGAAGAAGCCGTGAAAAAGTTTGTAGTCGAAGGTTCAGACTGGCGACTTTAAAGAAAACGATCGGCCAACACGGCGTAAGAAGATAATAAAGAGAACGATCGACAAAACGAATTCATGGTTGAACGTATTTTTACGATTTCAACGATCATAAAGTGTGCAACATCCACGTTCCATCGTCGCTTATTTTTAAATTGTTTTCACCGATTAGATATCGTTTATTGCCGGGTAATCGATGAAATTCTGCGCTGACGTATCGCGCTCTCCAACGAAATTGATAAGGACAGAATGGAAATTTTATTGGCTAGAAATAAAAATAAAAAAAGAACGGCGAAGAGTCGGAGACGCGAACGAATCTTCCAACTATTTCCGCTGTAATCAGAATCGGAAATGAGAACCTAGAGACATCTCGAAAGTGTTTCCCTTATTTCTATATATTTCAAGATTCTTCCTACTTCCTGCGAGAAGGCGATGCCTCGTGAAAATGAAATTATTAGATTGAGAAGGTAGGCAACTAGCGGCAGTTCCGAGGGAATCGATTCAGAAATATATCCCGGCGTCGGAAACATAATTAGCATGTCAGTGGCGTGTTTCACACAGCGCCTCGCACTATTTTCGTATTCTCATGTACGTCGAGCCCAGGTGCCTTACGACGGTCCTCTTTGGGGAACTTTCCGCGTTCACCGAATCGCGGTCGGTAAACAGTTCCCTTCACGGATGCATATGCGCGCACTATGAGCCCAATTCCGCCAGAAACGATTGGTTCCCTCTTCGACATCCTGACGTATCGCCGATATTGCAGCTACCTTCTATTCCCAGCTTTTCTCGCGATCCCACGATTTTGTTTGCAGTATAGATCTCGCCTGTGCGAGCGAGACAGAAAGCACGAATTTATACGAAGCTCGTCCGTCTCTCTCGCTCTTTCTCATTCCCGCGCAAACGCTCCCTCTATATATTATGTCCGTCCTATTCTCTCGTTACGCCATGTCTCTTCTATTTCTCTATATACTTCTATTTTCACCGCTGCTTTATTTCTCATTGTATTTTATCATGTGTACCGTGTTTGCAGCGGTAATAGAGTTTTATTTGTGCTTGGAATCGAAAAGTACTAACCAGCGGCCATTAATGACCACACGCATTCGATTCACCGTCCTATTGAGCCATACATTGATACGTGATACTCTTTAAATTGTCCTGAATGATAGAACAGGCATCGAATGCTCTTCGATTTTTAATGACATTAAAGATACGCGAGAAACAAAAGCAACGAGAGTCCTTGCAATTTTGAATAAATCGTAAGATACTCTCTTCAAAACTTTTAGATAAAATGTTATCGAATGGATAGATCTCGAAACGGAAAATGTAGTAGGGCTGAACCGAAGTAATCTGGAGTATGCTATTGAGAACGGCCGCTAGACTTTCCGAACCGTTTGAAAATTTAATGTACGAACTGTAATTATATTTGGCGTCAGCTTACATCGATTTCTGAGAGAAGTACGGAAAATTCGTAGCTTCTCTTGAGATCGGTAGAGCTCCGGTGTTATATCTGCCCGGTAGTTTGCAATAGAGAATTTCTCGTTCCAAGTAATTTACTGAAATACTGTAGTTTATATCAAAGAAAAACTACATTCAAATACAAGAGTGCTAATAATGTTGAATTAGAGCGGAATTTCGTATCTCTTCCGCCATTTTGTCATAACCTACATCGTATATTATATACTACATTCTTAACGTAAAGAAAAGAATCTACGATACGTAAGACCAGTTTAGAAGTACGTTCGCGTGAAAAGACGACGGTTACGTAGAATCGTTACGAAAAGAATTACGTTAAAATTGTAGAAGCGTGAAGAAGAGATACCGTAAATATAAAAGAAAAGGTTGCTTAATCTAACCGTGAGCAGCGCCGAAATTTCGTCGTAGGCGTTCCGCAGCCCAGTATGTTCGTTGTTACAAAACGTCGGCCTTCGGCCGCTCCCACCAAGTCAGATTTCAGTCCAGAGTTCTCTCCTCGTGTGCCTTGGTTTCGTCATCGGCGCAGACAACGAGCTCCCGGGGCTCGCTCGCACGAAATTCTAAACACCGCCGCGATATAACAAAACCACTGGCCACTGGCCACGAGAACGTCTTCATCTAAAACTATTCTCGCGTCTCTGCTTTATCGGCTGCTGATATCGCACCGCCTTGGCACTTAAGCTCCATTTTCCAGCGGTATTATTTCCAAGTACTAAAAATAGGATAAATATACCTTTTCGTTTAAAGTTTCGACACTACCGTACTAGGATACTCGTCCCAGTTATTTCAACTACATCAAGGCAAAAGATATTTAAAGTCATCGGGTCGATGAATTTATGATGTCATTTTATGTATTTCAAAAATTACGTATACATGCCTCATTACGAAGAATACTCGTGAATTTGCAGAGCAACTATTTTCAATAGCGATATATATTCATTTCATCGTGGTAGACTAGAGACTGTGATTTTCATTTCAGAGGAATCGTTAACGTTGCATCCATCGATTCGTAATTCGAATTGATTTCTGGGCTGCTCGATACGCGTTGTTTTCGGCACGTGTTCCACGAAAGTGGACTCGGTTGGCAAACACGTCGCCGTCAGCGTATCTCCGACGTCGCGCCGTGACACCGTGGGCAAACGACGCCTGGTCTGGTATTCATACAGAATCGAGTTACAAAACCGAGTTGTAAAAGGTCTACATTGACGTTGTCTTATATCACGTAGTCGACGCAAAGCGTAGCGCACCAGTACCATCAGCAGCAACAGCGCTGCTACCCGGTGCTGAGTCACTGCTGCGTTGCCGATACACATCCACGCTATTGCTGGTGGCACGGTCGTGTAGCGTTGCCACGTTTCGTGCCTTCTCTCCCTTCACACCACGCCCCTTCGTCCAACACGATAGGCGTCTATCCCCACTCCTACCCCTCGAACGATAAAGAGGAAAACAGGAATAAAACAAAGACGGAGAGACCGATGCCGATGGAACTACCGTAGAGTAAGAAGGAGAGTGGCGAGCCAAGCGCAAGCGAAAAAGAGACAGAAATAAAGAGCAAGAGGGACAATGCAAGAGCAGAGAAGGACGAAAGAGGCGTCGCACCGCGCGTTCAAATTTCATTGCGTCAAGCTCACGGTACTCTCGCGTCTGCTTAGCGCGGAATTCAGAGAAAACGTCGGTAATGGAGTTTCGTGAGATAAACGGCAGCAGCGACGCCAGCGCGGCACGGTGTTGGCCCTGGTACCGGATAGGGTTACCAACGGGGCAACCAAAACATTTTCCAACAATGAAAATCCACCCTCCTCCGATCCTCCCTTAGACACGCGTTGCAAATGTATATTCCTTTCTATATAATATATATATTCCTTATATTATCCACTAGATATAGCGTTTAGCGGAGAACGTTCGACTTGTCCGCTTTGTTTTTCCTTTCGAGTCGAAGTCGTTGCGGCGAGTCAACAATCCTCGAATCTCCAAAGGCGCGAAAACAATCCATCCATCAGGGGTGTTTACGGTACCGCGCTCGGTCTTCTTTCAGCGGAGGTTGGCTGGCAAGAGCGGCCAGACTCCGGCACCAGAGTCCGTTTTGCGCTCTGATTGCTAACCCCGTGGTTCTTAAATCACCGGTGATCCCGATTTAAGCTGCGACCGCGTGAATTATTTTTCGCGTTCAAGGGAGCAACCCGAGCTCGGTGTTTATACATCACCGTAGGCGTATGTACTATCGCGGCTCGTATAAAACACCACTAAACAACGCGCTTCCTTTCTTCTGCCGGCTTTAAATTGTTTACGTAACGGTAAATATAATGATCTTTTTCCAGTGCGCGCACGATAAAACGCAGAATAGGTTGGCGCGAGCTTCTGCGTTTAATGCAGAAATCTAATCGACCGTTCGATCGTGCCTATCAGATAACGAGCAATAGTAGTAATGGATGGGCTTTGGTAAGCCGTGAGAATGCCAGTATCGAACAAAAACGCCCGCCGCGATTACAATTACCGTTCGTTCGTTAGACGCTCCAATTTCCTACATTTCTAACGACTGGCCTTACGTCAACTGCACAGCACTTTGCAAAAGATGTACGCAAGGTATTTATATCGGGTGTTTTCGAGTTCTATGAACACCAAGAACATGTTAGTTTTGAGGTGATCGTGTGCGATAGAGGATTCAGAAACACTTGAGTATACTTAACCATGTGATTTATCATCATATACCCTAAGTGTGCACTAGCCGTATAACACAACCTGCTAGATTGATTCGTGATTACGAATATATCAGCGCGGCAGACGTAGCGACTTAACTCTTACTGTTCGTGTAACTCGATGACAAAAGGTGCCTCGCTGCCCTATCCGCTATATTTATATCCGTCGCAGTTGACAAAAGGCGTCGGGGTCTTCCTTTCGAAGGTGTTCTGGAAAGATCCCCAACGGTCGCTCGACTTTCTTCACGATTTTGACTTTGCCTGCTGTCGAAGCGAAAGCACATGATCACGACAAAAACAGCGGATTTTGAACGGTTTTAATTGACTTCTACTTTGCTTATAGTAACCACCTAAGGTTGTCGGATCTATGGTAATCTTATCTACAAGTGAACAAGGTTTTTGTGTAGCGGGCCACGGGACGGAAACCGTTATGAAATTGACCGTCAAGTGCCGCTACAGTTTCGTTGAGAGATTGGAAAAATGTGAATTAAAAGCCGAAGATGACTCGCTGCTCACAAGCTCATTCATCGCGCAGAGGCGATCTAAACGACAATAAATTGCGAGCTGAGATTAGGAAAGGATGTCGCAGGGCTTGCGAACGGTTAATTTTCCACTGTAGTTCATTTTGTACAGTACCTTATTTCTAAACGAGTCACCAATTACTCTCGTTGTCAACCTGTTTGTATTTTGTATCGCATACAGTAACCAGAAACCTGTAATTATTTGTTTCGCTTTTTCCTAGCTATTTCCGTCCTAATAATCTTTTGATCAATTTTCCGATGGCCCATGTGTACATGACATTGCTCTTTCGTTTATCCCGGCAGAACATATTAACGAGGTTTAGCGGAAAAATCAAGCCAATGTGGTAAATAATAGAAAGGCGGCTATCAGCATATTTTTCGAAATAATTCGGCAGTGCGCTTGCAAATTCCGCGCAAGATTAATGTCACCGATGGGTAGTGCTTCTTCGAATTAAAAGAGAATGCCAGGCGATTTTCCGGGAAAACGATGCATCGGAGAGTGGCTGCACGGCCGGGAACGTGGCATGGAAAAGAGGAAGCTGACGTGGAAATAAAAAGGACGACAAACGAAAGGGGGAGACGAGCGAGAAGCAAGGACGGCGCAGAGACAGAGAGAGCGAGAGAGATGGAGAGAGAAGGAGGGAAAATACGTGAGAGAGTTGTGAAACGGGAACGCCGTGCGCATCGCAATGCAAATGCAACTGACCCGATAAAGCTGCATTGGGTCATAGAAAGGGAAAATACAACCTACAAACGTGGGGCTGCAGCCAAAATACGATTTTTATAGCCTCTGGGCGCCACGCTCTTCTCTTCTGTCTCTCACAGTGACGTCCGCCGCCGACCAACGCTACCCTTCGGCGTCCCACGCACACCCCCGCGTTTATGTTCACCATCTACGTCCATCTTCGTTCTGCTCCTTCTCCGCCACGAAGATCTTCTGCTCGAGTACGAGAATGGAAACTCGAATCCTCGAAGCTCTACCTTAACCGTATTCCTGTCCATGCTGTTACGTACAACTACGCATATGCACGTGCGTGGTAGAGTGTATTTTTCGATTAATAAACACAATTTATTAATAAAGAAGACTTGCCTATCTTAGACAGCGCTGCTCGGACGAAAACGGCAACTGGAATGGTCCAAGGCCGCTGATTTCCCTCTGCTTAATTTTCATTGACCGTGTTAGCTTCCATTGCACGGTAGAATTTATTTTGCAATTAATAAGTTAGCATAGGACCCCTCAGTAAGGCTTTACCTAGCGGATCCACACCTTAGACACAGCGAAGAAGTTGCTCCCAACTCCTTGCTTGATGTGTAGCATCGACAAAGTAAGGAAAAGTAGTACAGAAAGATACAGGGACGAAAAGGAAAAGGAGAAGAGAGAAGTAGTATTCCGATCTGTTAGTATAGGGCAATTAATAAGAGAAAGTCTAGTTAGACTCGATCAGATTCGGTCAAATCTGATTCCATTCGCTTCAATCGATCGTGTTGGGCGTTTCTTACTCGAACGACAATGGAAATTCTAATACGCGAATCATCCTCATCTTCCTTTGCCACCACTTTCTTCTCAGTGATAAGTAGAATTTCGCTTGGAATTAATAAAAAGACGGACATACACTCGTTTAGATTCGTCGCAGCGAGATGACTTGCCGAGGAATGTTCCATGTCTCGCTGCTTAGCCGCTTTGCTAATTGCATTGTTCTTGAGCCGCGAGAAAACCACTCCGCACGTATCACCGGCTTTGATGCGGCCCAAGAATTCTTAAATGTTCGTCGAGAAGCTAACTGTTGCACATTTCCTCCGCTTAAATTCTAAGACTGTACGCGAGGTCCTCGTCTCTTCCGAGCACGTGTTCCACATCGTTTGCTTTCCTGCCGCGACTTTTCTCTTCACCCGCACGATCCTTTCCGACAATGAATCGACTCGTCTTTAAAAAGCATCTGGTTGTATCGTTCCAGGTTGCGCGAACGTGTCGTGACAGAAGCCAACGTTACGTGTTAATGAATTCTGAAAGCGAAGGGATGGTAGCTTGGAATAGCGACAAATGGCAATGCCAAATTCGCATTCTCAACGAGAACATTGTACACTGTGTTGCAATCGCAACGACCAAATATCCCGCGACGTCCTTAAATCTCGGTTTTACTTAGCCAGTCGATGATAATCGAGCCGCTGGTAAACAGAGACGCGTGAAATATACGCGCGACAAACACGTTCGCAATATCAAATTTCTCGCCATAGAATTTCCAGATATCTGCTATCACGTTCGATGAAACAACGGTGAAATAAAAGGAATTAAAGAGACCAGGCGGACGTGTTATTATTTCGCAAAGAATTAACGAACAACCGAACGGCGTCGAATTTTAGGGCAAATCAAATGTTTCATTAGGGTGAAATTTTGAATGGCACAAAGTCAAAACAGGTAATGGCGGTAACATAGCATGGTCGCACGGCGTCAAGTGGGGCATAATAAATTTAGGTATCGATCGAGCGGCAAGAGCGCGCGGATCTCTCGACCGGCGCACACCAACGCGGAATATTGTTGCACGTGAAAATAACAAGACCGCGTTTTCAAATTATGGACAATCTCGCGGAATTCACTTTTATGAGTTAGACGTGATCAATAGTCGCGCCGGGCATCCGACGACGAAACGTTACGGCTGATTGTATCTATACCGCCCCCCCCCCTACATAAACCTAATTAAATTCGAAACAAACTTTAGCCAGAGTGCCGGTATTAGTTTCTAGTGCGTTTTAATTAAATGCATTCCGCCCGTGAACGATCGCGTGAATTCGAAAAAATGATCGCACGCGCGTCTTCCTGCTGCCTTTTTCGAAAAATTCCCCTTATTTTCGAACGGCTGCCAGTCTCTCTCGTTTTCCTCTCTTCGTCGTCCTGACGATGCACCACGTGCTAGTTTGCAAGACAATTTCGTTCCATCGAGCCTGTTCCTTGATTTCCTCATCTCGTCACATCATTCAGTACGCGATTAACGTCGCATCCCGAACAGACGAACGAGTTACCTCCATCACAGAAACATGACACAAACAGCAAGGTGAGAAAAATAATTGGGTAGATCGAAGGAACAGTATTTGCGCTCTTCTACTTATCAAATTGATCGATGCGTCTTGCAGGCAGCAGTAAGATATAAAATATTGTCGCTATAATTACCCTTTCGTTGCGATTATTTCATTGCCATTTTGTTATTATTTCAGGTTGCGAGAAGAGGATGGCGAACGGCAGTTTATCGTACGATCGACAAACAAGTAACTGTGACAATAGCATTTTGTAGGACAGAGGCGAATTAGTAGACAAGTCTGGTGGAAACTTTCCACCGAGATTTTCCATCGATTTTTCATCAAACTTGAAATGTCGAGTTCTCGCGCGGTTTCGCAGCACGGAAAGAGGAAATCTAAATTACCGCATGGCCCTTGCACCGAAATCAGTGTATGAACACGTGGTTCACTGGCGATCGGTCGGGGTAGAAAGTGCTTACGGGGGTGAGAGTGTAGGGTGAGCGGAGAATGGGGTGCACGGACATCGGCCGGACATCGGAATGGGAAACGGGTTAGCCGAATGACCGGCGGTCAGAATTATAGGGGTGGTGAATTGCGAATGCTCGGCGTCTCCATGCCAAAAACAATGCACGCAGTAAAACGGTAAATGGAGAAACGACCTTATAAATGTCTGGCCGATGAAACGCGAAGGTTCATTCGCAAAGACCACGTTATAAGTGGCGTTTCAAGGGAACGCGAGAGAACTGTGCGTGTCAATGAAGCTGTCACGATTAACCGAGATGTGGTAGGAAAAACTGAACGATATATCGCGGGAGCTGTGATAAGTAGCGCGCGTAAATTCATATTTTTAGGAATTCAGATAACCAAATCTGGACGGGCGATCGTCGTTTCGTTACGAACGTTTTAACGACTAGTGTACCTTGCATGCTTTGTACATAGTATGCTAATGTATCGACTCTTTTTATACTTATACGTCGTATATTTTGTACAATTTTATCCTTCGTAAAGCGTCTAAGATGTAGCGGACGTTGAAATACCTGTGATAGGACGGTAGTTTGATCAAATCTGGTTTTTTTAATTAAGTCATTCGTAGAGATGTGAATGTGCATAAGGGTACTTTGTATAGCAGGTATGTTTCTGTGTTACACGCATTCCCAATTTCCCGTGAACGCAAATACAAATTCGTAGCCTAATGACAAACAACGAGAAGATACGTCGAACGCGATTTCTCTGTGGCAAGCAGATACGTTTAAACGATTCTACATTATTATATTTTATATAATATCATATTTCGATTATAATAATTTCGATTATATCGTGTGCTATCAAATTCTTCAAAGCCTTAAGAACAAAGTGGCAAGCAGATAATTTAAACAATCCTAACAATCATGAAATTATTTTATATTGTATCATATCGTAATATTAGGTGTCCTAATTCTGTCTAATTTGGATTATATCGTATACTATCAGATTCCTTAAAACCTTAAGAACAAAGTGGCAAGCAGATAATTTAAACAATTCTGCGGTTAATAAGGATCGTGCAATTATTTTATATTGTATCATATCGTAATATTAGGCGTCCTAATTCTGTCTAATTTCGATTATATCGTGTGCTATCAAACTCTCTAAAATCTTAAGAACAAAGCGGAATTGCACGTGGGAAGATGTTTAGAATTGCGAGAGCGAATCGACGATTTAAAAAGGAGAGGAGATTTTACATAAAATTTCAAGGCGCGGGAATGTAGAAAAAGCGCGCGCAACGTGTGCAACTATAAGAAATATTCAAACTGGGGTAGTAAAATAAATCTTTACGCAGTTTCACTGCTTTCCACTCGCGTTAATGAAAACATCAAATTCCGCAAAAATCCGCAGCCCGGTAATAAGTTTCCTATAAAAATACGCCAAACTAGAAACACGTTTGCAGGCTGACGAGTACCTTGGAACGGCGGATTTTACGCGTAAGGAAAAACATAATACACTGGCGAAAGAAACGCATCTTGTTGGCGCGCTTCTCGAATCGCGCATTTCGGTAATCGATATATACGAAAGGTGCGCGCGAGCGGACGGATCGCTTTTAGTCTCATTTAAAATGCATCGCGGTATACCAGAGCCTGCTCGTCCCATTCTCTTCGCGTACGTACGCTAGCGCGCGTTTTCCTTACATTCGCGCGAGTATTTCAAACGCTCTGGCGATAAACTTCGAACCGAACTCGTTAAGTTCCACGCGAAACGTTCTCTTTCTTATCCGCGTATTTCGATGGTTCGCTATTTTTAACGCCTGTTTATCGATACTTTCCAATTAGTTTCGACGATAACAGTTCCCTACTTAGTCTACATTCTGTCTATTTTTACCTTCGTCGCTTGTTTACGACCCGTAAAAAATCTAGTTCGATCTAAAATAATTCCCACATGATAGTTTATCTGCCTGCTATTCATAGGCAAAGGAGTTCGGCTTTTTGCTTGCATAGATCTGGAAATCATTGTACACTCAGCAGAACTATCGGTGAAGAGACAAATTGAACGACGTTTTAACGAAGGAACGAAATTGGATTACGTTAAAAAGAAAATTCTCAGTTAACTTAAACCCGATGCTCATTCTACTAGACTACTAGATTTCCTACTAAATTATACTGGAAATTTCAGCTACTTAATTGGCCGGCGCGACAAGTCACAGGAATTCTTCCAAAGGACGAGTTTTTCTTCTTCGTACAATCGATATTTCTTTTCTGCCTGGGGCAATGATTAAACATGATAAACATGGAATGGTAGCGAGGGCGAGGTATTAATAGCGCCACCTTGCAAGGCCAGCATTTCCTTCGACAGCAATGTCAGGTTACGTAAGGTGAGAAGAGCACGACAACAAAAGGGTGAAAGGGCTAATAATACGTCGAATTAATTTTAGCCTCCCACGGCGAGATACGAGTCGCATTGTTAATTCCCAGGGAACCTGGAGAGCCTCCATTAATCAACGGTCCATTCAAGGTATAACCAATGAGGTATCGACGGGCCACCATAAATCGTTACATCGCAGCGGCACCGGCGAGAGCAAAGAGCGGCCGATCGACCGGACCCGTGGCGCGACTTTCAATAAAATCGCCGTGCTGAAAATACGCGAAAGTCGAAATAGAAGCGGCGTATCGATCGACCAAGGGTGCTCGAGCGAATCTACGAAATGTCGAAGGTCGTAGCTGACTGGGCGACGCCGTTCCTCCTGCGACCGATCGTTTGCCAGAACAACGAAAAACCAAGCAGTTTCCCAATCGTTTTCATCGGCCACTCACGACCATTTGCTTCCATGCACGCGTCCGGACACGCTGTTTACGGTTGCCACGTGGCGCCACGCCCCAACCCACCGCGCGCGCCACTTGCCAAAGTCGACGGAGTCCCGGCAAAGTTTCCTAATCGTAGGCCGGGGAATCCCCGACTCACCCAGTCCACAGTGTCCCTGTCCTTGCAGATCAGCCGAGAGACGCGCGGCCGGAACAATCGTTGACCAAATTCTCTCGCCGCCTGGAAACCGGAGCCTCCCCTTTAAGCGTCTTTGCTTTGGACCCATCTACCCTTTCAACCATAGACTTTTCCAGAGCTGGCGCTTTGTAGGAAATCGCGGCTGATAGCGTTCTTTCTCTTGGAGAAAGAAAGTTTCGCAGCCATTCGCGATACCAAGTGCAGTTTTACGTACGGCAAACGAAGCATTTTTGCGCAGTCGAAACGTTCGCCTTGTCCTTTTACGTTTAATCGACGCCTACGGACAAGTCGAGCGACGATTTATCGATCTACTTTCTAAATCGAGAGCGATCTTCGTGGAATAGAGGAAACTTATCTGCGGATGTGGCAAGGCAACGTTTTGTCGCTTGTTTGCCTACGATTATTTTCGGAAACGCTCCTTTCGACCACTTTCCCCGATGATTCTGCTTGTCGAATTTTGCGCAAGTTTTTCAGAATGATGAGAACAAAGCGGAAGACTTTACTTCTATTATCATTTTCTGGAAAAAGAATTCAAATGAAAGAAGCAAATCTTAGAAACGAATTACGATCGAACGTTTAATCTACGAACATCGATCGTCTCGTAGAATCATTTCGGACCAATCTACCCTTGCAACAGCGGTCTCGTTTGTTCTTCACAAAATAGAGGAAATTTCCCAGGCATTGATAACATCGAGGAAACTTCGTAGCCAGCCTCCGTGCAAGTAATCTACCATTTTCTCGAAGGAAAAATATTCGCGGATGCAGGCCAACGCGCAGCGCTTCGCTTAACGTGATTTTCAAAAATACTCTTCCTGAAAACATTTTTCAAATCGTTGCCGACCGCGTTCCCCGCATAATCAACAAGATTCGCAGCCTTGCTAAATACCAGAGGAGATCCAAGTTCGCGCGATAATCTCGCACGCGACGGCACCTACCCCATAGATGAGATCTGCCCCCGGAAATAACGCGCTGTTTGTTGAGAAACGAAAAAAAATCGCCGACTGTTTCTCGCCGCACGACAGATCGTTATCGAACGTCGATCAACGCGTACGAACATCGGCGTCGTTGGTGGTGGTCGCTTGGCCGAGCGCGGCGAAGCAGGAAGACACGTTGCGTGTGCGAAAATAGCATGCATCTGGTACGATTGCAGGGAATCGCGGCCGCGGTTGGTCGTATCGAGATAAAAGCAGGGGGGAAGGGAGGACGCGGATACGGGGGCCCATGAAAACCGCGAGAAATCATAGCCGGCTTCTCACCCCGTTCATCGGCGCAAAACGAAACGGTTCTCTCGGCTTGCCGCTAATCTCGCGGCCGATCCGATCGGGGATGAGCACGTACCTGTAGGAAAAAAGGAAGGAAAAAGCGGAGGGCACGGGGGAGCGGACAGAGACAGGCTGGAAAGGGATGGGGAAAAAGACGGCGAATGGTAGCAGTAACTCGGTGTACATTCGGCGAGACAAAGTTGATCAATGGCCCCGGACGAGCAGAGTGGCGAGGAGGATACGTGTGCGAGGCACAGGGAAGCGTGGCGCATTGTACGAAAAGCGAGCGTGGTATTAATAACAATTCTCACATCTGGCCGAACAAACGTACACGCCATACACGAAAGGGGTTGATCGGGTGTACGTGCGTATAAAATATACATAGAATTTCGTCTGTAAACGTACACAGGGACAGCAGCGGCGATACCGGCGGATAGAAGGAAGAAAAGAGGGAAAAAAAGGAAGGGAAGAAGCAGGGGGTTAGAAAAGGGGGAGGAAAAGAGGAAGGCAGAAAGGAAAGGAAAAAAACGCAGCGAAGCGCGTGATCGTCGGGAGTTTTCTCCTGGTGGTCCCCTGACGGCCACGTGGGAGGGAGACGGCGAAAGAGGGGAAAGGACAGGGTGGAAAAAAACGAGGGAGAATAGCAGCGCCACCAGCGCCAACCATCATCCCCTTCTTCTTTCTCTATCGTTGGTGCGCAGAGAGGCAGCGGTGGCTGCAGCGCGTACGTACATTTATTCGAAAGTTCACAAACACGCGGCCAACTTGCACTCTGCTAATAAGTCATCGGTGTTCGTTCGTTCGTCGTCAACCACCACCCAGTAGCGCGCCGCAGCCCCCACTACGGGGGTCGCGTTGCCTCTCAACCGACCCACCCCCGCCATCACCGGTTCTACTTCCCCTCGTTCCTCCTCCACCTCCTTCCGTTTCCCCTCGTTCCACTTCGGCTCGGTTCTACTTCGCCCACCCCCGTTTCCCTTCGCAACCCTCTACGTGTACGTAGAACCTTCCAACCGTGTTCGTTCGTGTACCGTATCCTATAGTCTGCATGTGTGTGTGCGCGCGTGTGCGTGTGGATGTATGTCGGTGCGCTGGCGTTTTACGCGAATTCCACCCATCCCCTGTCGAATTCAAACCGACTCACACGCACGCTCGCGCACACTAGCAACGGCGCTTTCAAGCACACGCTGAACTACGCTGCGGTGCGTTCGTGTGGGATACACGGCCGTGTAAGTTAACCCCGTATTTCTCGCGTGTACGTGCAGAGGCATTCGCGTGTGCCTGACGCGCACAGCCTCGCTCCGAAATCCCATCTAACTATAGACGCGCTGCTCCCTTCGTGTACACGCTTACACGTGTACGCGTGCCTACGTGTACAGGCAAGTTTTTGCAGGCACACCGAGAGGAAAAAGCTGACGACCACGAGCGAGCGGCGCGTATGTGCGAGATCGCGATCGCGATAAAGCGTATACGGTGGCGCAGCCAAGTTTCACCAATACCGGCACAACGCTATAGCAAAACATGTATACACGGACAGATACGGCGATGGTACTGGGAGCTGTTCGTCCTGCTTTAGACAACGCCGGCTTGCTCCGCCTCGCTCTGACCGGGTTACGCTTGCAAGCACGCTAGCTCCGTTCTGCTCGGCTCTCTCGCGCCTTCTGTCTTCCCACTCCCCTGCCGCCGCTTCAATTTCTATCTATATCGCCGTCTCCGTCGCTTCGCCTCTGGTTTTTTGCCCGTCTCTGTCGAGAACGACCGGTCGGCCGAAAACTGGAAAACCGTGGGTCGCAGCGCTCGCAGCAAGAAGAAGAGACGTAGCTGTGACGACGCGTGGTCGCGGCGAGTAGCGGCGCGCGTTGCGCCGTACTTAAATTACATGATTAAAGGCACTTTAATTAGTTATTCGACGAGAGGGAAATTTATCGTCGAAGCAGTTCGGACTGGTTTTCGCGCGGTTTAATTTCGCCTCGAGCCGGGGATAATCAACGCGACCGCGCCAGTGTTCCACTGTAATTCGGTCGGAGGAACGAGTCGCAGAACGCCGCTACTCGCTTTCAAATATTCGCGTAAACCGGAGGATTTTACGCGCGGCAAAATCGATAGGGAAATTTCCACGGAAATTTCATCGTGTTACGCAGCTGGTATTTATAGCGCGCGTAAAGCAGATCGCACGAGACGAGCAACTCGGCAATGCCAGTACGAAACGGGGAAAATCGATTTACCGGACCGATCGAGAGGAACGCTCGGCTATGGCGGCGCACACGCGAGACGGATTACGTCGGATACGAATTTCCCAATCGAAGATCAGCACCGGCTATACAGGCAGGCGAAAAACGAAGGGAAAGTCGCGAAACTTAATCAGACGCGCGGTGATGCGCCAGACGAACGAGCGGCTCGTCCTGCACCGGAACAGGATATTTCCCATTGCCGAAGAACGAAAGAGAGAGAACGTTTTTCCTGTCGTGTACGCACGCGGCCGAGTATTAAAGAGGCAAGAAACGCCTAGTTCTCCCACGCGAGGCAAAGGATCGGTGCGGAGGGTGTGCAGCAAGGGGAGAAAAAAAAGAGAACGGAGGAAAAAAGGTGATCACGTTCGTTTCTCGCGGTCTGCACGCGCGCTGCCTTTCGCGGACCGACTTTCCACGATTCCGTACACACGTAACTACCAGCTGTATCTCTCTCTGTCTCTCGCTCGCTCTTTTTCTCTCTCTCTGTTCCGCTCTCAGCGCGCTGCTCTCTTTCTCCCTCGTGGCTACGGTGAAAGCAGTGCCGGTGAAAGGTGATTGTGGCACATCCCGCGTGCCGACACCACGCGTGTCTTTCCCCGTGCCCATTTTAATACCAAAATAGATTCCTCCGCCTTCTTCTTCCTCTCGCGCGAGAGCACGCGATCGATCCACGATCTATTTTTCTACATATGCGCGCGTGTATTGTGGCAGCGCGAGGGGGTGGAAGGTGGCGCGCTGCGACGAAGAAAATAACGGAGAATCTTGTACGTCGTCGTCGGCGTCATCGTCGTCGTTGTCGTCGTCATCGACGGTTGCTCGATGTCCAGAGTCCAGGCTGGCGTAATCCGGCCTGCATCAGACTCCCCTTTGCCACCCACGTCCAACCCTCGGCCGTCTGCGTCGCACCCTGCTCGTTCTCGTCCTCCGTCTCGCTCCATAATTCAGTCGGCGCTGCGATTGGTCGACGTCGGCCGCTGACGTCACGCGAAAACCGGCAGGATAATAAGGAACGAGGGGAGGCCGGGCGGCAGCCACTGGAGAAGATACGAAAGGGATGCGAGAAGAGAGAGAGAGAGAGAGAGAAACGAGAGGGAATGAGAGATGGAGACGCCGAAGGGGGGTCGGGAAACGGTGGTAGTCAGGCTGCCACAAAAATACCCTGTCAGATAGAAACTGGCGCCCAAGCCTGGCGGACGCTACCAGCGCCGCTCTGCCACCGACGCTACTTGCACGATACCATCACGCTGATACCGCCTTCGTCTCTTCACCCTCCGCGCTTCCACGACCCAGCTGCCGCGTCCGCCCCCGTATCTTTCTCTTGCCACCCGGTATATTTCCTATATTTCATCGGTTTTCTCTCGCCACTCTGCCGGTGACCAACGTGCTGCTTCCAACCCCCACGTGCCACGTTTCTTTGCTCGTCCGCTCTATTCTACGCTCTGGTTGCCTTCCTCGGCTACGAGAATCCCTCGTCGAAGCTTCGCGCAACGTTCGCTGGCAAAGATCAAGGGAGAGAGATAGCGGAGCCGCCGCCTCTCGTAATTTCCTCGTTATTCGTTTATGAAATTTAAATGGAAGAGCTCGGGGAGGCGAGATGGTGGTGGTGGTGGTGGTGGTGGTGGTGAAGGAGGAGGTGGAAAGCAGGTCGCCGAGGATCGGCGAGGAGGAAGGTCGCGAAGGGAAAACGTGGATACGATGGAAACGCCGCGAAGGAGCCGCTGATGTCAGGTCGAAGGATCGATTTTCAAGGAAGATGGCGTCCTACGGTGGCCGCTCCACCCTCCCAGCTACCCTCACCCTCGCTCTCTGCCACCCACACGTGCGCGCACGTGAAAGCGTACACGTAAAGAGACACACTTACACAAGCTCTGCTCTCTCGTCGCCACCCCTCGCCCTCTTGGAACTCAACGGTCGATGAAGTGGAGTTCTCCTCTCTTCCCTCTGCTCCTCCTTTCTCTCGCTCTCTCTCTCTCTCTCTCTCTCTCTCTATCTGTCTTACGCTCGCTCGTACACACGCGCACATACATGGACACGTAGATACACAGACGCACACAGGGACACGCGCTCTCTCCGCTACTGTTCCTGCTCGCTCACCTACTCGGTACTTTCGAAAAATAAGGAGAGATAAGGAAGAGAGATAGGGAAACGTAGGGCTGTTAAAGAAGAGCCGGAGATAGGCGATGGAAGACGGCCGGGGTTCATTATGCTTCTTGAATCGTAAACAAACAAACAACCGCGACCTGGCAGGATCTGCTCTGTTTCCGAGTGCAGAATCGCGAGCAAGGATCGCGAAGACCGCAATCAGTCGCGATTCTACGCCAACCGACGAAAGGGAGGAAAGACGAGGGGACGGGGTGGCACACGTTCGAAATTATACGCGGCTGAAATATCCATCGCGATGGAAAACAATCCAAGATGAAGTTGACCCGGAAATTTACTCAAATAGCAACTCGGTATCTTTAGTTTGAACAGCGCTCGCCCCGTTCTCTCTGCCGGGCCACTATATATATAACCAGCCAGGCCAGAATCTCCACCGTGAAGCTCTCCAAAGATATACCGGCAATTAAAGCTTTGCGCCTGCGAGTCCGCTCTGCTGCAGGACCTCAAAACCCAAAACTAGAACGATACGGTAAGGTAAGTTATTTGAGCGAGGAACACTTTGCGTGGAATAATCTTGCTTGCGTGTTATGAGACCACGTCGTTGTTCCGTGTAACGAAGAGAAAGAACGAGCAAACGTCGTTCGTTTCGAGTCCAACGGCACGATGTTTCGCGACAAATTGCTCTGACAAGAAAAAATATCAAACACGAGGGAATGATTCGAGTAACTTTATGCTACGGTTATTCGAGCCTCATTCTTGTATTATGGGACACCATTGCTTTTTAACGTAGCAAAGACCAGGCACGAGGAAATATCGTACACCTTAGGCACAATAGAGAAAAGTATCAGGACAACCAGGTCCAACAAAGAAAAGCGCTAGGAGAAATAACAAACATCAGTGGGAATCGATTGAATGATACGGTAGGCTCATTTGAGTCAATGAGAAGTACTTTATGTGGAATGATTCAACTTGTGTATTATGAGGCACCGTTGCTCTTTGAATATCACAAAGAGAAAGAAGGAGAAAATATTATCAGCAGTGGGAATTGATTGAATGATACCGTAAGTTCATTTGAGTCAATGAGAAGTACTTTGTGTGGAACAATTCAACTCGTGTATTATAAGGCACCGTTGCTCTTTGAATATCACAAAGAGAAAGAACAAGAAAATATTATCAGCAGTGGGAATCGGTCGAATGATCCTACGGTAGGCTCATTTGAGTCAATGAGAAGTACTTTGTGTGGAACGATTCAACTTGTGTGTTATGAGGCACCGTTGCTCTTTGAATATCACAAAGAGAAAGAACAAGAAAATATTATCAGCACTGGGAATCGATTGAATGATACCGTAAGCTCATTTGAGTCAATGAGAAGTACTTTGTGTGGAATGATTCAACTTGTGTATTATGAGGCACCGTTGTTCTTTGAATATCACAAAGAGGAAGAACAAGAAAATATTATCAGCAGTGGGGATCGGTCGAATGATCCTACGGTAGGCTCATTTGAGTCAATGAAAAGTACTTTATGTGGAATGTTTCAACTTGTGTGTTATGAGGCACCGTTGCTCTTTGAATATCACAAAGAGAAAGAAGGAGAAAATATTGTATACCTTAAGTGCGACAGAAGATAGTATCGCAACAAACAGGTGCAACAAGAAAAGGTATGAAACACGAGGGAATGATTGCAACAATCATACGGTGGATTATTTGAGTCAGCGCGAAGACGTAACACATAGAAACTGAGTTCAAGTAAGAAGATATTTCGTACAATTACTTCACCTCAGTTTCTTTCGTCGATCCATTTCACTGTCCTACGACGTTATTTTTGAGCAACGTGGAGCAATATTTCTTAAGAAACGACGTCTACAAAGTAATCACGAAGATGGATAAGCGAAAATGTAGGCTAAACTCATGCGAACGTCTGCAGTGTTTGGTAGCTGCTGAAAGGTATAGAGATACCAAACATTAGAAGAAATAAACGCATTAAATAGATCGCATCGTGAAAGAAAACAGCCGGGGGGCAAAATCATGCGCATCATTTCGATAGCTTCGTATATCATTGCTGTCATTCTTTCGCTTATCTTTACGATAATTCATTATCGACGTCATTTTTCAGTAATACGTTAGGACATACGGATATAAAAATATGGACATTGTCGGAAACTAACAGGAGGATCGTGGGACAAGGTAATAAATTCACGAAAGAGACTGAAGCGAATTAATTATGCGAAAGCCGCGAATACGTAAGTGAGCGGATACTTGTGAACGAAAGTGTACACACGCGCCACTAAATTAACATAACTAAATTGACACTGAGAATATTAACATCGGGCAAACTTCTTCCCTTTTTCACGATGATAAACTACGTCCCCGTGAAAAATGCCAGTTAAACCGTCCATGTAAACGATATAGACATACCATTACGTGCTACTCACAATTATTTTGTTCCACTGTATCGAGCATTACGCGTTCTACGTACACCAAAGCGGCACATTGTAATCCAATTAACGCTAACCTTGACCAGGCCCGGTTTCAAAATTTAATTGAAAATTGTACGTCCGACTTCGTGTAACATTGACGAACTGATCAGTCGGATAACGTAAGAATTTACATAAAGTTAGAGCAAGGGAAGAACTAACGACGAACTCTAAATTAATAGAATTAAATTAGTAGAATTCTAAATTAAATTCTGAGGCCGTTCGTTTCGTCTGATAGAGCTAACGTTAATCGATAAAAATATATAAACATAACTTACATAATTCATCGTAATAATAGCAAGCTGACCAGCCTAATAGGAAACGCGGGTCGCTCAAAGAGTTACTCGGACCAACTCAAACAACCCCGTCTTACCCTGTCCCGAGCGTCGTTGCTGCCTGCGAGCTTCCAGCAACGTGCAGGTACGACGAAGATGTGAGCAACCGCCAGATCGATCGATCGCATTTGTTTATTAACCTATCGGCCGTATCGATTGAATTATTAGGGTTTCGTGGATACGACGCTCGTAGGAGAGGACATCACGTGGAGATAAATTTTGTGGGTTAGCGGTTACGCCGAGGGACATAACTTTTTCACGGCGAAAGCTGGCGTGCACGCGACGCGAAATACACCGCAGGGGAAAGGCAGAAGTAGCGTTGCTGACCGAGCGGCTGGCGATCGGCCATAGGGACAGGCACGAGCTGTTAGGGCGAGTAACGCGGGCGCGTGCGCGCAGCGGGGGCCGCGGCCGCTCGAAACTTCAAACGTGCCACGTCGGCGCCGAAATTGCAGCATTATTACGAAGTTGAATTCGACCGCAGGAATAATTACGCGCGGCCGCCGCCGCACAGATTAATATTTCCATTCGATTTAGAGGCGATTCGCCATATATTTCAATCCGCGATTAATGACTTTCGCTATCCTGTTCGGCCGCGCCTGATTACCAGCAATCATTCCGCGTACCGGCGTGTCCCTCCGGTTCGTTAGCGGTTCGCGGATTCTTTCGAGGACTAAACTCAGCGTCCGCTCGTTTCTCGCGGAACGACGGCGACGGCAGAGCCTGCGAGGCCGCTTCGAAATTTAGGAAAATTCCGTGACGATCGCGTCCGGTTGTTCTCCACAGGCAGCGTAATTTTCCGTTGGAAAATAAACTGTGGCACGAGGCTCGCTTTTCCTTGCGTGACGTTCGCGCGCTCGTCCGCCAGCGAATCTCCGTAATTAATTAGCGCGATCGATGGCGGAGAAATTCGGAAAATTGGAATTTCCAGCGGAACGTCAGCGAGAAAAATATCGGCGCGCGGATATTGGCAAGCAAGAATCGCTGCACCGGCTGAAATTCAATTTGGCTTTTAAGTAGACGATAGTTTAACACAAAGGACGAGGCACGGCGGTTACGAATCGATGTAATTAAATCATAGCTGGGGAAAAATAGAAAAAGAGGGGGGGCGAGGGGAACGAGGGGAGAGAATGCAGGTCGAAATATTGGACGGAATATCGCGCAGCAAAATTCTGGCCGCAGCTAGGCAACCATTTTCATCGATCGCCACCGGGCGAGGGGGTCTGAAAAGGGGTCGACCATTTTGTTTATCGTGCGCTAATGTCGAATGACCGCTAAAAGTGAACAACAGTTGCTTTTCCTACCCTTCAGTCAAACGTGAACGCCACTCTTCCGCCAGTAAATACATTCGAATCTAATTCATGGCAGGAAGCCTTGTCGACAACTGGTCGCGGACAGATGGATCGCGACAAATATCTATCTCCAAAGAATCATCCTACGAATGTATACGTATTTATTATATTTTCCGAGAGCTTTTCCGAGGCGAACGTAAATCGAACGACGCCGAAGAGACGATCGATGAAGGGGTAACCGCTGTTCTGACTTTTCAGAAGCCACAGCGGCGATCTTGATCCTTGCACGATCCTGCAGTCTTCGTATTTCAATCTGTTCGTCGTCTCAGTAAGCGAGAAGGGATGGTCGATGTTCTAAGAAGACAGTCGCACAGGAAAATAACGAGAATAACGAGAAACGTGGCTGGAACTTGTATAATTGCGGGCTTCCCTTCGTCTCGACGATTACGTGTTTGTGATTTTTCCGATGAAACGTACGATTAAACGCGGTTCGCAATAGCCTGCTACCCAGGCGATATGAAAGCGCCGATATCGAATAATCGGGCGATGGAAAGCCGCGAGCAGCCGGTGACTACGCAAAGGCAGAGCTTTCGTTCGCGTTACGTCATAGAAGCAACACCGCGACTCGTAATTAGCGTGGGTGGGCCTTCGCCACGATGCTCCGTACGCTGGCGAGAAAGCGTAAAAGCGTGGCTGCGTCATCGTGTTACGTGGCGAATTATAAAGAATGGAAAAAGGAAGGAAAAACAGCGTTTTCAGACGCTGTCGCTTTTATGGCCGGAATCGAAGAAACAAGCTCGTCGAAAGCGTGACAGGTGTTCGGCGCGGCAACTGCAGCCAGTCGATGATCAATGCGATGTTCGTTGGTGGGCATCGAGAAGCGGCGGCCAGTCCATTAATCATTGATTAAAGTTAACGAGCTATGCTCCGCGCTGTAGACAGAGGAAAATTTGACGAATTACGAAGATCAATATGCAACGTGCCTGATCAATTATCAGACAGCTCGCACGCGGCCAAGCATCTTCCAAGCTTGGCCGCTAAGATCTTCGATTTCTCGTCTCCTTCGGCGATAAAATCACGCGACCTTCCGTTCGATCGTCGCCAAGACGAAGAAGAAGAAGAAGCTTCGTGAGATCCAATTCGCCGAGGAGGATTCGTGGTCATCGGTCAGCTCGCACAGCAGCGTCGCTGCTGCTCCTAATTAATGTTAATGTCTGGCGTTTCGGCGCGGTGCGTCGTCCAGGAAAGCACGTCGACGGGCAGCCAACCAAACGGTCAGGAACGGGGCAAAAGTGCAGTTCGGATTGTTGGCCCGCAGTTTCAAGAGCGGCGGCCTCGCGATTGGTCGGCTTTTTGCGCGGGAATCGATCCTACGTTTTCGGGGGATGCCCCGCCTGTGTAACAAGGCAGAGGAGCAATGAACTTCCGGCGCAGGCCAGCTGCCATTGGACGGTTCCGCGTGCTGCTACAACGTCATTGGACCGTGCTGGAACAGCGGCAGTTCGAATGTGACGGCCAAGGATGAAGCTTTGGGTGACGCACGCTGCGAACCGAGTTCGCGTCGCCTTCCAACCTACGACGAAAACGGACTCCGCCAACTGGGACGAGCATTTGGCGCGTTCAAACTCGTATAATACGATTATTCTATCGTTCGCGCGGTATTGAACATTATGACGCGAAGGTCACGCAAGACAGCATACGTTTTCCTTGACTTTTTTTAATTCGGTTAAAAACCTGCTGCTACAAACGAGAACATAGTTTGGACGAAACATAGTTTCCATAGTACTATGGCCAGCAGTATTTTTGGAGATACGAAGAGAATGGACAATAGACGTGTAGCCCCAAAATCAAGCAATCGACCATCTGCTAAATTTTAACGCTGCTTGCCTGGTCTGGTCGCTTTACTAAAAATAGACTGACCAGGTGGAACAGCCTGACAGGTTTTATGCTTGTTGATGTAACTACTTCAAGAAAAACTCTACATCTTTATTTATGTATATCCGTAACCTAGAGACCGCTATTACGCAGAATATTCTAAATAAGGAAAGGTCCATATTATTGTACCCTTGAATATACATTATGTTTTGGGTTGCAAGGTCTGGCAACAAAGGGACTAATAAACAGATTTCTATTTATGTTGCTTGTAGCCTCTGGCTAAAGCTGTAAGGTTAACCTTTTTGGTAATGTTCTTTTGCTGGAAATATATGAACGTGCTCCCTGTCGATTCCATTGTCTTGTAACGCTAAGATAGTGAGGGCCTGGATCAGCATAAACTTGTACCTTTATTTATTTCAATATATCTTTCCATTGCAAATTCCTCCACTCGTCCTTCTATCAGTCAACCTATCTCAACCTCAACAATAGCAATTGAACAACTAGAACGAATAACGTTTTGACACTACGACCAGGAACATTTCTGGAAATGTACACGTTTAGCCGGAAATTCGAATAAAGCGACAATTTTTAAAGAAGTTTTTGCAAAACGGCCATAAAATGAAGTAGAAAACACCTGCGATTTGTTGTGTTGCTTTGTAGTAACAAAGAAACTGCATCATTGGCAACTTGACGTTAAATTGAAACAGAGAAATCTGTGTGTTTCTGGATATTGGCAGCAGCATCGACAAAGCAGAAAGGAAGGAATCTTTAAAATTAGTGGGAAAAGAAGGAGAATGCTCTTCCTGTGTAGTAGCAAAGACACTGTATCATTGGCAACTTGACGTTAAATTGAAACAGAGAAATCTGTGTGTTTCTGGATATTGGCAGCAGCATCGACAAAGCAGAAAGGAAGGAATCTTTAAAATTAGTGTATGGGAGGTAAAAATGAAGGAGAAGCGCATGCGGACGCTACTGTTAGGCGTCTTTGTCACGCTGAATATGCGTATTAATTCAGTGATTGTACATATTAGTAAATGAGCTTATTCGATGTATGCACATAGTAATCGACCAATAAATGTGAATAAATTTACGATACATTTACAAGCGTCTAGTAAATGTGATCAAAGTTAGATATTTTTACATCTGATCGATACTTTTGCCAATACGAATGCACACACTGATCATAGCCAATACAAACATTTCACGTCCTCATTGCTACGTTTTTACCTCGACCTTCGTTTTCAGCAAATGTGCCACCAAATTGAACGTGCTCAGCCAAAATAGGCCTCGTATTTCGCAGATACAAAATCATTCTAGCAACAAACAAATACGCTAGGATACATCGAAAAAACCAGGGAGCTTCTCGTACGAGGAAATCACGCCAGGTGAAAAAGAATGAAAAACACGAAATACGTTTCCACCGCAGGAATGTCTACGACACTTTCACCACGCATCCGATGATTTCACGTTGTTCGAGTCTCCCGGCGACCCTCCATTAACGTCACCATACATCGTCGAAGAGAAAACCTCGTCGTTCACGAAGAGGGTTGCGAGAGAAAGAGAAAGAGAAAGAGGAGAATCCCCTTCTTTCCAGCCGATCGTTCCGTTTACCAACGTCACGGACAAAGATGACCCCCGTTGCCACTTTAAATACCAGACGCCTGCTTAGGAATCACCTGTTGACTGCATTTCCTTGCCGCAAGGAAATTACAGACACAGCGATCTCGTGCGAGGGCAGTGAAACTCGAGCGGAAAAGCTTTTCCAACGATCGTCGATCCGTTTACCCAAGCGCGGCTACTTACACGAGTCGCTTCTTAACCTCCCTATCTACCGTTTCTTCTCCGTTTTTCCTGCTTCTTTGCCCGTTTTGTCTATCGTCCATTCTGCTCTCTCCTTCTCTGTCTATCTATCTATCTTTGTCCTGGTTGGTCTCGTCGAACCGCGGCTTCTTTCGCTCTTCAACGTTGGCCAGAGCGACGTGGCTGTCTCTCTTCGGCCCTTTTAATGCCGTGTTTCAACGAAGAAAACTTCATGCTCCGTGTAAAGTGGCATAATTAACTTGCCGTGGCGACTTCTTAATTGCGGAGGAGGAAAAGTTCAAGGACCGAGCCGCGTGTATTTTGCAGCGGATCGCGCGAAAGCCCGCGGTAAGAGCCGAAGGGGCGGCAGAGGGGGGAAAAGCGAGCAGCAGAAATCGCGTCAACACCGGTGATTAATACGATAACGAGGAAAGGAATAAGGGAAAAGATGTTTACCGACCAACGACGCCAACTTCTGCTCAGTTCTTAACCGGACGTTAAATGATTACATTGGCAATTACAGCGGAATTACTGTAAGCTCGGATTTCACGATTCTCTTGTCCGATTTTGATAGAAACCTTCCTCACACGCGCGTCCACACCCCTCGAGCTAACGATACGCTGTTCTACGAGGCTGACTTTTCCGCCAATTAACCCCCGCACGAGACGTTCCGCTCTTTCGAGTCGTTCACGTTGAATATGTTCCCAGTTACGATACAATCATCCTCATCTTCCTTGCACCTCGTACAACTCCACTAGGAAAGCAGGATATTTGTGGCCTTGGCTAGCCATAGCTTGAAACGTCCATCTGCATCGGTAGATCATAGCAGACTTAATAATTGTGTTATTTAATTTTAAAGTGGCTAGCCATAGCTTGAAACGTCCATCTGCATCGGTAGCTCATAGGAGACTGATAATTTCAATTGTGTTATTTAATTTTAAAGTGTCTTCCAAAGTTTCAGTTCGGTTTAGTTTCATTCTAATTCGATTCTACTTTTGTCTTATCAGTATCTTCCTGAAAGAGACTTTCTCATCTTCCTTACATTTTGTAGAATTCCTAGAAAAGGAGGATATTTACAATCTTCACTAGCCATAGCTTCAAACGCCCATCTGCATCGATAGATCATAGGAAACTTGATAATTTCAATTGTGTTATTTAAAGTGTCTTCCAAAGTTTCAGTTCGGTTTGGTTTCATTCTAATTCGATTCTACTTGTGTGTTATCAGTATCTTCCTGAAAGAGACTTTCTCATCTTCCTTACATTTTGTAGAATTCCTAGAAAAGGAGGATATTTACAATCTTCACTAGCCATAGCTTCAAACGCCCATCTGCATCGATAGATCATAGGAAACTTGATAATTTCAATTGCGTTATTTAATTTTAAAGTGGCTAGTCATAGTCTGAAACGTCCATCTGCATCGGTAGCTCATAGGAGACTTAATAACTGTGTTATCTAATTTTATAGTGTCTTGCAAAGTTTCAATTGCGTTTAGTTTCATTCTAATTCGATTCTACTTCTGTCTTATCGGTATCTTGCTGGAAGGAACCTTCTTATTTTCCTTACATTTTGTAGAACTCCACTAGAAAAGGAGGATATTTACGACCTTCGCTAGCCATAGCCTGAAACGTCCAACGTTGAAACGTCAAACGTCCAAACGTTGAATTGTGTTATTTAATTTTATATTGTCTTCGAAAGTTTCAATTTCGTTTAGTTTCGTTCTAATTCGATTCTACTTTTGTCTTGTCAGTATCTTCCTGAAACAGACTTTCTCATCTTCCTTACATTTTACAGAATTCCTAGAAAAGGAGGATATTTACTATCTTCACTATCGATCTGTATCAGTAAACGATCGTAGGAGACTATACTAATTTGGATTGAGTATTTTCAGTCCCAAATTTCTTTGTTATTTATTTATTTGAATATTTAGTTGTCTACCTTATGTTCTGTATTTTAGAAGCAATTACTCCTATCTGTCATATATAATATGAAATATATGAATTAGTGTAGAGAAGCAAAGAGACAATGGAGGAGGCTGGAAGAATACGAAAATTGGAAAAACTATTTATTATTGATAATACCCGTAAATATTTCCAGTAAGAAATTATGTCAAATTTATGCAACTGCTACTTCAACCACGTTGTACCTGTCTAATCTACAGGTGAGACAAAATAATAAAAACACAACTTTTATATATATATTGCAATACTATACATACATGTACGATGCACACACGATACGCAAAATGTATTTACTGTAATTATTCAACCTAATTAAGATAAAATACTGCCATGCAAATTATTACGGTCGCCTTGATAACTCAAAACTCAAGTGTATCAATTAGGAGTTAAGTTATACAGGGTGTGTCTAGATTTCTCTTGACTCTGTTCAGGGTATTGGTTGGAATGGCTGGTATATTTCAAGCACCGTGTAGCCAGGCTTCGAAATGCAAACGAAACATATAGTTATCGATTAAACCAGCCCGCGACGTCCAGTTACAAATCACTCACGCGACCGTGTGTATAATGAGCCACGCTGTGGGCAAACTACGCTCGTCGCTCGACTTATGTTTATTCCGTTAGCTGCGACGGTTACATCATAAACTCACGTAGGACGAAGCAGAACGAAGGGGAGAAAAACGAGGAAGGAAGAAGGACGAGGAACAGCGAAGGTAAGAAAGGGGTAGAGGAGAAATTAACGAGAAAGTTGATTCCCTTATCTGGGAACGTGATACGGAACGATATTTTTCAACATTTTTCATTTTTTCTTTTTTTTAACGCCAGTCACGATACCGTGCAATGTATAATACAATTCCTATTATTATGGCGTATCCCGTGTAAATACGTCTATTTTCGTAAGAGCGAGCACCATTCTTAGCCTCGTACAGAACTTGATAATTGACAGGGATTATCTGGCAGGCGATCAGAGCCAATCAAAACTTGGTACACGTGCAAAATAACGATCGAGAACACGATGCACGAGGCTGGTGCAAGTAGCTGGGAAAAATCAAATCGTAGCTTCATTTCAGGTAATTTGTGTTTGATTTTATGGCTCGGATAATATCGTTATAAAGTTGAAATTCTCCGTATTGTTTGTTATTATTGGTACAAGTATTTGGATTAAAAAAATTCAAGACTGAAATATTTTTGTAGCCAGCTAAGATGGAAGAACAGTTTGTAGGTATTTTACAGGCGGATATGTTCGAATGCTAATGCCAAAAGATGGAAATATTGGCGCAAAAGGAGGATGGAAAACACGACGCAAAGGCTGGTAGAAATAGCTTGGAAAAATTAAATCAAACCTTTATTCCACGTAATTTATGCTTGATTCTACCTTGGATAATTTTATTACGAAGTTCAACTTCCCCCTCCACATTCCTTCTTTTATTATTAATATACGCCTGGATTAACAAAAAAATCACTTCTACGGTTTAATTATATTTTTGTTGTTAATTAAGATGAAAGAACAGTTTCTAGGGATTTTGAACGTAGATACGTCAAATATATTAATGCAAGAACACAGATTTAATATTAGAAGCGATTTCAGTTTTCCGGAAAATTATTTCCATCCTACATATGTGTGCTATGCATTTGAGCTTCTCAAAATTAAATAAAAATTGTCTACCACTTTGCCAATTCTAATTGCACAGTAGCTGGTGGTTATACGAACTTGCGAACAAAATTATGTTATACAGGTTGTTACAAAGCGATGACCAAACATCGGTGCGATTTTCTTCAATTTTCAGGTGTCGAATAAGAAGTACCTTAACAATTTTCACGTTACTTTACGTTTCCTCGTCGCGCAGTGTCCAATTTTGGCACGTTTCAAAAATCCATTAAACAATTTCTCACAACGGAAGTCTCTCTGCCGTTTGAAATTTCTTTTACAAAAATACAAAAGTCGAGGCTCGTGCTATTTGCGTTCTGCACGTTCGACGTGGTATCTTATTTCATGGAGAACTGTGACATTGCCATGAAGTACCATTATAGTCAGCGGGAAAACACTTTTCCAGCCCTTGGCTGGGCTTCGCCACTCACAAATTGGGAATCCAGGGCGTACAGTTAGGCAATCGGCGCCGGATTGAATCCGCAACCCTCGGATAATACGACCTCGTCGCTGTATAAATTCTTCTTCGTCTCGCATCTCGAGAGTCAGCAATGTACCGTTGGATCGCCACGGCGGAATAAGAAGGCCGGCGATTAGGAGCCGGTGGCATCGCGAGATTTGCAGTTCGCCTTGTCTCGTAATCGAAATCCACCCCACGTGGCTCATCGAATTCCCGATTTTTCGAACCTAATCCTTCCGCAGGAAATGGGACGTGGTTGACGATCCGGGCTTCCAACAGGATCGCAGCGACACTTAATCCTCTTGCACGGAGAATAAAAGGATAGGGGAGTGTGTGTTTTTGTGTTTGCGCCTGTGTCTGTCTGTCTACGGGTTTATCTCCTGTCTGCCATCTTCTCACATTATAATTGCGCGTTGCGAAATTTTTACGTAAGCACACCGACGAAATCGTTGCGTTGCAGCGAACCATTTCACAGAGTTTGTATCAGAGATGCAAAATGACGTTTCACGATTCAGCAAAAATGAACTTTCATTTAGGCGGAACCGATTCGTCGATAAATCCGAAAGGAACTTGGAAAGCAAACCAAGCGATTAAGAAATGTTCATTTCTGATTGCTTCTTCGGCTACCAGTGACTATTATCGATGATAGTAATCGCTACAGATAACTGGAATTTTCTTCGGTTACCAGTAACCATTATCTATAGGGCGAATTTTTATTTTGCATAACGATAATCATTATCAATGAGCAACATTTGTTTGGCTACCGCTAACAACGTTGATTTGACAAAGATTTTTCCCAGTTAGAACGTGTTCATTAACGTAGAAAAGATTAATTACAAAACTCGTGTATTTTATAAAGGAAAGAAAGGACATGAAAATGAAAGAACAGAATAGGAGACATCGTAGTCGAATATTAACGCGGAATGGAACTGTTGTAGTGCAACTACATCTTCTTCTTTGTTTTATTTATCTTAATCCTTTGTTTCGCGTATCTTCATATCGTTGTTCCGCTTAATAAAATGTATAAGTTTTCTAATTAACTGCCTTCACGTTGTCAACGAATACGTACACTAACCATCAGTAATGTTAATAATAATCGACAACAGTGGACTGCAGAACGAGAAAAAATTTTCGCCATCGATAATGGTTATCGGTGAACAAAATAAAATTCCAGTCATCGTTACTGCGGTAAGCAAAAAAGATTTCGGTCATTTATATTGGTTACTGGTAACCGAAATCAAATTCCCGTCATCGATAATGGTTATTCGTAAGCAAAATAAAATTCCCGTCATCGATAACGATTACAGGTAATCAAAAAGGTTTTAATCATTTATGACGGTTATTCGCAGGTAAAATTTAACTAATTAAGGATATTAACTTTTGTACCATAACTTGTTAAATTTATCTTATGGCTGTTACGATGCCTGTTTCGTAATCCTCTTTTGTCGTCGTCTATTTATTTATTTATATGTTTAGCGTTTAATAAAATCATTAGCGAGCAAAAAAAAGGAAAATAAACGCGGAAACGTAGATAATTTATTATTATAGTGTTTGCAGGATTAAATGTTATTTATTAGTTAATTACATGAAGTCGAGGAGCTTTGTTTGTTTAGAAAATTTCTTTCGTATTCCTTTTTTGTTATCATCTATTTATTTATTTATATGTCTAGCGTTTAATAAAATCATTAGCGAGTAAAAAAAAGGAAAATAAACGCGGAAACGTAGATAATTTATTATTATAGTGTTTGCAGGATTAAATGATATTTATTAGTTAATTACATGAAGTCGAGGAGCTTTATTTGTTTAGAAAATTTGCTTCGTATTCCTTTTTTATTATCGTCTATTTATTTATTTATATGTCTAGCGTTTAATAAAATCATTAGCGAGCAAAAAAAAGGAAAATAAACGCGGAAACGTAGATAATTTATTATTATAGTGTTTGCAGGATTAAACAATATTTATTAGTTAATTACATGAAGTCGAGGAGCTTTATTTGTTTAGAAAATTTGCTGCGTATTCCTTTTTTATTATCATCTATTTATTTATTTATATGTCTAGCGTTTAACAAAATCATTAGCGAGTAAAAAAAAGGAAAATAAACGCGGAAACGTAGATAATTTATTATTATAGTGTTTGCAGGATTAAATGTTATTTATTAGTTAATTACATGAAGTCGAGGAGCTTTGTTTGTTTAGAAAATTTCTTTCGTATTCCTTTTTTGTTATCATCTATTTATTTATTTATATGTCTAGCGTTTAATAAAATCATTAGCGAGCAAAAAAAAGGAAAATAAACGCGGAAACGTAGATAATTTATTATTATAGTGTTTGCAGGATTAAATGTTATTTATTAGTTAATTACACGAAATCAAGGAGCTTCATTTGTTTAAAAAACAATTATATTAACAACTAGTATATATATATACACTTCTTTTGTAGAAGTAATTTCTTTCAGATTTTTTCCTAAAATAAAAATTCATTCATCGACAACAGCATCTTGCTATATATGTGCCCAGTACAATAAGTGTGAACAGCCTTACAGAAAACATCAGACACAGCTGAAAAATTTATTCATTATAAAATTGTTCTATCAAATCGTTGAGTGTTATTATGTTAATGCGCGTGTTACAGAGGAAGCCTGACGAAAATTCCAGGGCTGCGTCTGTTTTCAACACGTTTTCCCAAACGAATCGTTTGGTCTTTGCGTCGATACAGCGCATCATCGTAGTTTGCCACGTTCACTGCGTTTCTACGTTCCCTTTGAACCCGACTTAATTTCTGTTACAGGGGTATTACGCCGGGGCCATTAACTTGCCTCGTGTAACCATTAACTTCCGGCGGATCTGAATGCCACGCACATTTATAATAATTCTTCTACTCAAAAAATGACTGCCAAGTAACGAATCAATGTTGCGTTATACGTACACCTACAGGCACGCATATACGCGAGAATAAATCTGGCTTCTACGTGACTAAGTGACTCGCTGTAGAAAGCGCGTGCATTTATCAAAATAATAGCGCGCTGAAGGATGGGCGCGCCAACGTTCTTCGAATTTCTCAATCAGCGTGAAAAGCTCGATGAAGCTCGACGGGGAGTAAAAAGTTTGCTGGAGAACGGATATTTTCAATTTTTCGGAAAAGATCCAGTCGCCCTTCATCATTGTCGTACGAAGAATTGTGCCATTAAAGGGTTGGCTTTAAAACGTTCAAAAGTTGGTTGTGTCAAGGCAGTGACCAACTTTTGGTAAACATAGAAATAGGGAATTCTAATTTTGTAAAGCTGAATTCGCGATTAACACCAAAACCAGTGAAAATCACTGGTCTTTAAAAAATACCTAATAATAGAATATTGATTTTTTACTTTCTTGCGGAAGCAATTCCATCTTATGTAGTACACTTTTGCTATTTTTCATCCACCTGGGACTAGGATCCCTAAACGAGGGTTGGCACATTTGTAAAATTGTAGAACTAGTCCTTTTGACTGCTGTGGTATTTCTAGCCTCAGCATCTGGGAATCTTTCTGATAACTGATATCGTCATATCGAATGATACGCGGTAGAAGTTTGAAAAACATGTGGCGAGTTGTAGAAAACGGGGAAACTGGTTAATTGGGCTTCGATAAACAGATTGCAGCACCCTTTTACACTTCGACAAGTACCAGTCACTTTCACTGGTATCGCTATAAGTAGCCTCGATACAAAGTTATTTTCAGTTTGAGTACATAAAATACAAAATAAAATTCATTATATTACTTTTTTAATTATCGTTGAAAAATTCATTAGATGATTGTGGGAAAAAATATAACACAAGGTAGGAATTTGAGAATAAAATTGTAAAACCAGTCGATCTGGCTGGTGTGGTGCTTTTAGTATTAAGCTCTAGAAATTGTGATATTACGTAGATTATATTATATTTGCCATAGATTAAGTTTAAATATATCTACTCGATAATTGGCCAAGTTCAAGTATACTTGATCAATTTTCAAAGACAAGTACCAGTAATTTTTACTGGCATTGGTATAAGTAGCCTGATACAAAGTTATTTTCTGTTTGAGTACATAAAATACAAAATAAAATTCATTATATTATTTTTTTAATTATCGTTGAAAAATTCATTAGATGATTGTGGGAAGAAATATAACACGAGGTAGGAATTTGAGAATAAAATTGTAAAACCAGTCGATTTGACTGGTGTGGTAGTTCTAGTGTTAAACATCGTGGCAAAATATCAAGAGATCGTTCATGCCTGTAATTCGAAAACTAATTCGACAATATTTGGCACACAATGGTAAACAGCAAAATATCGTATTTTGTGAAGAAACTTTGCTGTTTTCTTTCGCGAAATACAACTTCCATGCTTATGCATTAATATCATTTTCATTAGAATCGTATTATCGGAAGAATTTAAATGGAACAATGATCAGATCGATTTCGATTCTTAAAACAGGCGTCTACAGTATAGCAACAGCTTTAGCCCAGAAATTGCAACGAATTGCATAGATTACGATACGAACATGATTTTTATCCCACACAACCTAGACTTTTTATTTTCTATTCTTATCACGAGAAACTGAAATCTCTGCTTCTATATTTCTCCAATTTTCTTGGCCCCAAAAATTGTGAAATAGATTCTCCTTGTAATGGATTCTGAAATAGACTGCTGCATGCACTCTGCAGTCATTGAAATTTTATATTCCGTAGACTGTGATAAAATTCATTCTTTATATTCCATTATACATGTCTATCCTACAGCTATTTAAATGCTTCGCCATTCATGAATCATGATAGGTACATTTTAATTAAAATTACATTCATTTATTATTGTTCCTTTTGTTCATCAAACTGTATGCAAATTCTTCTATTATCCGCTTAATGAATTTCTCAATTTTTGTTAATAGAAAAATCGACATAAAGTCGGACGAACGAAAGGAACAAAAGGGACGAGCGTAGAATTTGAAATTAAATTCCGAATGTTATTATTTCATTGTTGAATTAGTGTTAAATCGCCGACTAAAAATACTCATACGTTACAGGGTATCTTTAATGGATGTAAAATATTTGCACAAACTTCTGCTAGATTACAACCAACCTTGCCATTCTACCGTGAACCCTTTGGGAGACAAACAGTCCATATAACTGGAGTTCATGCAGTTTACTGATTTACTATCCGCGATTTCTCCATCAAATAATGAAACGTTCACATAGGCAAAGCAAGGAGATTGAATCAACAGGACTTCGGTTAGTTTGCGAGCCGACTGACAGGTTGAATAAAAAATCCAGGATGCTGGAAGCATACGAAATATCGAGGATGTTGAGAAACGTTCATTTTCCAAAAGATTCTGATTAATCGGCGATATTCTGAAATTTTCGCCGAAGGATCAAAGGAAGCTTCAAAAGCGCTGTCCTGAAAATGTCAAGCTCCCATCTCGCATTTCCATGTCCGATGAAAATACCACAGAATTGAAATTCCTGCGGCTGCTTTCAGGTATCGTCGCATCTAACGACCGATTAAAATCTCGACGAATAAAATAGCTTCAAGCGGCGGAACTAATTCTACGTTTACGGCGCAACTAGAATTTCGCGGGTTTCGGGTTGCCCTGGCGAGAATTTTGAATTTCCAATCCGCGAGATTGCAATCGCAGAAATTTCCAAAATCTCCGAATAAGCTGAGAAGGAAAATTCCTATCCGCTATATTTTTCCTTTCTCGTAGAATCCAGAAATGTGTCGTTCGCATAGTGCAGATGACTCGGAGGCGCGGTCACCAGGTCCCCTTCGGCTCGTTGCGTCTAAAAATGAAGCAACTGGTCCTGCCACGTTCTGAAATAGGCCGATTCCTAGGACAGCTGCGGGCTACAGAATGCAGCATAGAAGCGGACGTAGAACGAGAAAGCAGGAATAAAGTAAAAGACAGAGAGACAGAGAGGAAGGTAGAGGGAAAGAGGAGGTGAAAAAGAAGGAGAACAGATTCACCGTTAGGATCGAAACGATACGCGACCACGGTGGTCCAGCGATACGATTCCACCACGATTCACACGATTTAGGGTCGTCGAAAGTGGTCGAAATTTCCGTGGCCGCGCCTAACGTACGTACGCGACACGATATTTCGATATTCTTTCGCGAGCGGCCACTTTTCGTTATCGTCCGTAAGAAAAGCCATTACAAGCGACCGGTTCTTCGAAACGAAACAAGAAGTGCAAGTTGCCGCGGATCAACCGGCCACAGAACGATACGACGAGGACAATTAGTAGCCTCGCGAGGATGTTGCTCGTTCGTTTCGGGATCGAGATAAGATTTAACATTGCAACTATGTATATATAACGTGGAATCAAATTTTCTCGGTTTCGGCTTAGTTTCCGAGAAAATCCAGCTTGCAAACTTATGAGATAAGCTCAAGTATACGAACATGGCTAATTACCCAGTGGATAATTGGCACGCGAGCAATGGCACGTTATAAAGCGACAAATATCAAATAGAATTTTTCCGTTTGACACTTTATTTTCGTGAAAATTCAGCTGGAACGTGCTCGGTCGTGAATCGATCTGGTACTCGCACGCGTATGATAAATTGCCAAATTTATTTCTTCGGAAGCAAGGCGTCTTGAGAAAAAATTCTATTCCACGTTCCCGCCTTACTTTTACGACGTGGAATGACGTGCTGTCGATCATTTAGTCCCGTCCAGTCCAGGTTTCGTCATGTTCGCGTATACTTGATAAATATTCAAAGCCGATTTTCTAGGGAATTAAGCCGACGATGGAAACACGTTGTTCTATAGCTTTTCCTTATTTTTCCACAAGGATAATTGCACATTAGTTGGTTCATTTACTTGCGTAATAATAATTATTATTCGCTGCATACGTTGTCAACAATTAATTATCTCTTTATTTAATAATGTTCACCGCGAATGGTCAACGAGACTTTGAACCTAACAGCCTATGTTTCATAAGAAAGATCCTAATCAAAAATCATTTGGACCTGTATCGATTCGCCTGGGTACTCGTCTTACGTTAAAAAATGATGATAATAATAATAATGATATAATAAAAAGGAAATGAAACGTTGCATTTCTATTGTCCTCGGTATTTACTTCGCCGCAATGAATTATTCAAAAGTTGTTTTAGTTGGTATAATTTGCCAGAAGTTAGTAATCTAGGATAACATTGAAATCCATTAACGCAAGACCTATGTCGATCAGCTTTGCGCTGCTATCTGTACTAATTCATCTTATTGTTCGAAAAGTTACTTTTACCTGAGCAATCCATCATGTGGCAAGCTCTCAGGTACCAACGATTCAACAGTGCGTCGCTACATCAATTGTAACAAAAATCTAAAAAGTCCCTCGTTGCGACATTACACGCCGTTGCTTTCAAGTTATAATTTGCCAATTATCCGGCGAAAATGAATTGTCTAATTGTGCGTGTCGCAAGAAAGACGACGATGGTTTGGCCCAGCCTGACGATCTAATCGATGAAACACGAGTGTCCATTTCAACTGCCTGGAAAGAAAGGAACGAAATCCCAGGTGACCTCAAGTCATAACTTGCCAATTACCAGGAGGAAATCAATTTTTAAATTCTGAATATTAAAGGAAAGACGGTGATGGTTTGGCCTGGTCTGAGACCCAAACAGATAATCTAGCCAATTAAACTTGTATGTCGCTTAAAGCCGGCTAAAAAATTCAGGCAAAAGGAAGGTGCGCCTAAACGAGAAAGCAGATCGACGACCTCGACTTGTAATTTGGAAATTGTTGGAATTGTAATTTTCTATACGTCGAAAGAAGGACGTTAATCGACAGGCAAGGAAGATGCACCTAAAGGTGAGACAAACGTGAAGATCGACGATGCCATCCACGCGGTGCAAGGACCAAAGTATCAAAAAGTAAATATAGGCTTTTCGACGAAAAAGATACCAGTGACCTTGAGATTAAAAAGAACGCATTTGCAGTAGAAATTGCCGCTGGAAAGTGTGCAACTTTCTTCTAGGAAGCTTTTCTAGCGATTCTGAGGATCCTAAAACTACCTCAAAGATCCGCAAAAGGAGCGATAGCCCAAGAAGGATGCGCAAGGAGCGAAATGCCAGGTGACCCCTGGGTGGAGACCGCTTTTCTGCTCGCACGGTGACGAGAGATGCACATGCGGACACGGTGTTTCTGGTTCACGGTCGAGTCACAAAGTGGCCGGTTTAACTTTTAAATGGAGTGCAGGGCGAGGCAGTGGCGGGCCCGAGGAAGGGATAGGCAACAGAGAACGAAGCTACCAGGCACAGGGAAAACTGTGCAACTCGGTGCAAGTAGGCATGGCTTCCTGTTGGTAGCCGATGCGTGACGCCCACACCAGTCATCTAGCTTCTTGCAAAGGCGCCGGTCTCTGCCATTTCTGCTGTCCGCTGACGGGATCATCGAAGGCACGCTGACGCGTCATGAGATCGGTTCTTCGTCCACGCGTAACGCGTGTGCCGGTCTACGTCCTTTTTCTGTCGACGCTACATCCTCGTGAAAACGTATGGAACCGTTAACGGTGGCGCAGCGTTTCCGTACGGTAGGTGCGGTTCAGCAACAGTCGTGCAACCGTTTTACTGTTAGACCAGGCCACCACGTTGTAATTATCAATCGTTCGCGTTTATTTTTCGCGGGCAAAAAACTGTTTCCTCCGATACGCGGCCGGCTACCTCGTCAGCCTGGAATTATTTCGAACCGCGATCCGCCGGCCAGATAATGTTTAATTTTAATTTTTAATTCGAACACGCCGGGTTCAGCGATGCTGCGCTCTCTCGACTGGAACGCACGCCAGCCCGTGAATCCAAGCAAATTGGAAATATACTTTCGTACGGCGGAAGAGTCGTTCGGAGGACCCGGCTTGAACAAGATTGCTCGCTCGGAAATGTTGGCCGGTTGCACGCGCTATGGTAACTTGACGATTCCTTTCGGAGAATGCCACTCACGGTCTTTGTATCGTCTTTTCTCCTGCAATTCTAATTCACGCAGGTCTCTGTGAGGAGATTAATGCCACTAAATTACGTGATCCATTGTCAGATATTTTTTCTTCATTCATTGATATTTGACCTTTTTTCATTAGAATTACAACAGGGCCGTAGAAGACGAGGGGCAGTACGACTAACGTAAGACGCATGTAGATCTTTGAAGGTTGATATTAATGCGGATTATCAGGATAAATAAATTAGGATAAAAATAAAATCAGCATCGTGTGTTGTAATTTAATTTTCTACTCTTTCCTCGTCTTTCCTCCAGCAATTCTAATTCGCACAGGTCTCTGTGAGGAAATTAATGTCACTAAATTACGTGATATTTTTTCTTCATTTATCGATATTTGACCTTTTTTCAACGGATTAGAATTACAACAGGGTCGTAGAAGACGAGGGGCAGTACGACTAACGTAAGACGCATGTAGATCTTTGAAGGTTGATATTAATGCGGATTATCAGGATAAATAAATTAGGATAAAAATAAAATCAGCATCGTGTGTTGTAATTTAATTTTCTACTCTTTCCTCGTCTTTCCTCCAGCAATTCTAATTCGCGCAGGTCTCTGCGAGGAGATTACGTGCCACTATATTACACTATACTACGTGATCGAATATCAGACATTTTCCAACAGATTATAATTACAACAGGGTTGTAGTAGATAACGGGTAATACGAGTAATATAAGACGCATGTAGATCTATACAGGTTGATATTAACGTGCATTATGAGGATAAATGCAGGTGCTTGCATGTATAGCTAATAGAGTTTACGTTAAGTTATAATTATCATTATGCTTTAACGTGCATGTGTTTTTGTTTATGCGCACGTTTTACGATTATTGTTCTAATTTATTTCCTATGTGCAACTGCGCATAGCTGGAAGGCAGGCCAAAATAAACCATACACGATACGATTATAATTGTAATTATGCGTTATGTTCTTATGATCTGTTTACTACCATACTTTCTCAACTATTCTTCATACCATTCTTCTTGTATCACCTATATAGTTGCGACATAGTAGCTGCACATATTTTACAAGAATGAAACGCTGTATGCTTGTGTGCTACATTGTTATGCCACTTTGTGCTCGCTTATCTGCTATACTTCTTACACTATACATTTACAACATTGCATAACACGTCGTTGCTCTTCTAACGGCACGTGAATCAACGCAAGACTCACACCCTTTTGTGCCTTGGGTTACCAACCTTGTTTTCGTTTGCTACATATCGTCGCCGTTGTTTTTAATCGCCAACCGCAGTTACGTTTGAACTTTTCATAATAACAGTGGTCCATACAAATAGACGAACGTGTTCTCTAGGGCAGTTATTATAGCGACTCAGATAGTCGAGCAGAGGAGCGTATAGTTGAACAGTATAGTATCATTTTATCAGTCGTCCCTTTAATAAACCAACCAACACGTTTAATATCCGTCTCACAGTTGCACAATTTTTAAGGAATTGAATGAGATTACAGGGCTACTACGATATGTTTGCGGGATAAGATATTTGCATGAATGAAATACAATTTGCAGAATTTGTTAATTCATTTAGCCCTCTGACTCGATCATTTGCACTTCGTTTATTTTAATATGCATTTTCATTGGAAATTTGATGGATCCTTTGGAAGCAGAAATATTTTATTCGATATCCTAGTTAGTGGCCGGTTAACCGAATTTCTGCGGATTAAATTCACTTATCTAAACGTGAACTCCTATTATTTGAATGAGAAATTGTAGGTAGCAGGCAGAGTCAGTAAACTTTCATTATATGAACTCTAGTTACAGCGGACAGCATAACCGAACGAATTATTCTCGAACATATCAAGCCACTGGCGAATAACGAAACGCTACTCATTTGAAACAATTGAATTTTACTTAATTAATTTTCATAGCAAAAGGAAATAGTTTGTAGAAAACTTATGGTTATTGGTTTACCTACTTTCTTCGCTATAATAGAATTTATATATCGTTATAATATAATAATAATAATAATAAATGACGAAAGTATTCGAACATGTGAATGTTCATATTTAGAGATATACATACAAGAAAATTTGATGAAAATTCGGAAATTTGCATAGAAATTACAAGACGTTTATGGCATTCTAAACAACCAATTGCACGTTACAATTGCATATTTAGAAATATATAAAACGTTACATTAATGGGCCTCGATATTTAGCGCTAATTATACGTTTAAATTGTTTATTTAAAAATACAAATACAAATTGGAAAATGTACGTAGAAGTTACAAGACATTTGTCGCGTTCTAAACAACCAATTGCAATTTAGAAATATTTAAAAGGTTACATTAATGGGCCTCGAAATTTGGCGCTAATTATACGTTTAAATTGTTTATTTAAAAATACAAATACAAGCTGGAAAATGTATGTTACAATTACACATTTGAAATGTATAGACGCGGATTGGAAATAAATTGAAAAATGAACGTAAAAAGCACAAGTTGCCTGTGGTAAACGTGCAACGAATGTGAGTCGCAAGATTATTTAAACAATTCAACATACGTTACATTAACAAGCCTGAACGTTTAGAACCAATTAAGACAACTATTTTAAGCCTCCATACTACTTTTTTATCAAATATATGACCACAGTAAACGCCTTGTAGGTTTCATAAACATTTGCAAATTGCTTTCAAATTCTATCGCTATAATCAGGACGCCCGTTACAGAGAATGAAATTGAAAAGAAATGAAATTTAAAAAAGCTTCGTATAACACGCATAATAGGAAAGGTGTAATAACAATAAATAATAGGTATAATAATATCCCATGGTACAGGTTGGAACACGTTGGCGAGTCACCGGGTGAATTCATGCAAACGTTGCTTCCTATGTTCCGATAAATAAAATCCTAATATCTGCGAATTATCGCCATATTATTCAAATTACAGTGAATAAAAAGTAATGACATTATTAGGAACAGGTTCGAAGCGATGAGTATCGCGTGGAACAGAGAGCCGCGTGTTTTGAAAATTGGCCGGAAGTGGCGGCGCCTCGGCACCTTCCAGCGAAACGCTGAAAAGAGCATAACGCGAGGGCAGAAGCCGTGGGAGAAAAGCAGGATGAAACGAGTGGCCGACCTTGAAACGTATCGTACGAGTTCCGTGTAAATGGACGATCTGTGCCCGGCCGAGCCAAATAAGCGGTTTCCAGGTATCGATTTTAATTTAACATTAACGAGCTCGTTCATTAAACTTTTGATAATGCATTGCTCGATAAATTTCGCCAGGTGAACTCTCGCCCTCGTAACAAATACACGGGGTCACTATTACGCGCCAGCTATAATTATAAAATACTTTTCGAAACGCGGCAATATTTCCGCTACAACTTTTCCGCGTTAACCTCGAACAACGGAATTAAATTCTCGTTAACCCCGTGGATACAGCCCGATCAATTAATCCCGATTAATAAAAGAATAATAGACGAAAATGAGCGTTTTATTCGATAAATCTCATTGACCAGAATTGTCGCGGAAAATTAAACGATCGATGAAATAAGCCGCGACAGTGTAAGTCACTGCCGTTAGAAATTGTTATCAAAAATAAGAAATGTGCTGGAGTGTGTGTGAATTTCAAAAGAGAACGGGATTGCCATGAAATTTGAAACGTAGAACAGAGGACAACGTGTGGAACTATGATAAAGGAGGTCGGAGAAGAGACTGTGAATCGCTTCGGCTACAAAATAAATGTATTAATTATTTCGTGGATAAGAAATGGAATTTATCCAATGAAATTTTCAACGGCAAATAAACCAACGACGAATTAAACGAACGCAGTGCCTCGAAAAAAGTAACTGGATTCGATTCCCGTTAATTGCACGCCAGATATTTCTCGTGGCGACAAGAAGTAACATTAATGGAAATAAAATTGCACATATAAATGTATAAATAATCTGGCTAATATATAAAGCGAAAAACTTGGCGTCGACTTAGTCCGGCTAACGATCAAATCGGTGAACCGTTTTGCACCTCGTATTCACGCGCAATGGCCCGTTCGTGAGACCGACGACACCGGAAGTCGTCGACCATTCGTACGACAAGGTGGAGACTCGTGGAAAGTTAACGAGCGTGCCACGACGTCGCTCCATCTCCTCGCGTAGATTTATCGTGTTCCGATTTACAAGGCAATTCGCGCTCGCGCGTGCTGCAATAATAAACATAGCTATTTCGCGAGCAACGATAGCAACAATAATAGTAGAAACAGCAGCAGCAATAATAACACTTTGAATTTCACGAGCGATGGTATTAACAATTACAATGGCAAAAACAACGATGAACTTGGTAACTTGTCTGTAACGAAATAAAGATCGCGAATATGAAGAAATTGCAAGTGGCGTTTAACGATGATTTCGTCGAATTTATTCAATTTAGATAATTTCCGTATAGTTGCGATATTTTAATTCGATAGTTCTTGCAAGATAAATCCATCCAAATCTCACATTTGTCGCTATGATTTATAAGCGGAAATAAATTGGAAAACTTAGTTCGCGTCGATTTTCCATATCGATCTTGTAGTTTCAAGTATGATAGATTATTCTAATATTAATCGCCACTTAATCTATCATTAAGTAGCTTAAACTTTCATAACAAGTTGAGCCGAGATTAAATGTAACATTGGATACGATAACATATATCTAAGTATCAGTTAAGTACTAGTTAAATGCCACATTCTTAAGATTAACCTACAACTTCTGAAAATGTACGCCAGGTCCTTTCTCCTGGCTGTGAAGCCGAAAAATAAATAGAGCCCCCCACACACACACATATATGTATATGTCGGGTTATCATTAGAGTTAGGGGCGTACAATGAACGTTCCCGTGAATTGGCCATCGTTGTTATGTACCATAAACGATATCTTACTGATACAAACGTAATTACTGCAGAGTTTAACAAGTAATAGCGGTGATGAGATAATCGAGATGCTGATGACAATGAATTTAGGTTCGATAACGAATGCACGGCCAACGGGATGACGAACGCGATTTCTGCCACAGCCTAAGTCGAGCTCAACCTACCGATCCACGATTCTGCTGTGTCTCAACGTACTTGTCCCCAGCACAAGTAGAACTTATCTGACTGATGCTCAGTCCAAGTGGAACTGCCCTTGTATACTGCTCTGCGCACCTCTCTGTACCTCTCGGGTCAATCTTTGTTTTTAAGCAGAGCTATTTAATTACTCCACACCTCTGTTAGGTGCACGTCCCTCCCGTGGCCGTGGCTACGTTCAGCGGCCAGTTATGTCACTTCGAGCCCGAGCCCAGTGTCGTAAATCTCGGGCACCCATGCCCGGATTAAATCATAAACAACTATTCCTCAGTTTTATTATTTAAGCACAGCTACGATAAAAAGCCTGGACTAAGGTATCGGGGACCTTGCCAGACATTCCAAAAAAAAGGCCCCGATGTCCTTTCATCTCCGACACGTATAATCCGTAAGATTGTAAATCCGCGGAATCCGAAATCTGACAATCTTTTTTAACGCTAGAATTACCATGTGACGAAACTGATCTCGTTAGATATTGCTACAAGCCGCTTGAAAGTTTCATTCTACAGCGGAAATATCGACCATAAAGCTCACAGCGATCGTGCACTTTTCGCTCCATCGCGTGAATAATATAACCTCGTGGAATAGCAGGCCTTTGTTTTTTCAAATCACGCGTGAATATCGTTTTGTAGCGCTAGTTAAACGTTGCAGCGAAAACCGCAGGCAATGAAATACGTAAAGCACAAGGTGTACTCGCGCGTCCAATAAACTCTATGTAAAATTGCTGTACGTGGTGCGTTGTTTATTTCGGACGATTATAGGCGTAATTGCACGGTAGTAAATACGAGCACTTGTTGAAAAAGCAAAGAAGCGGTTGGTGCAAGGAGCAGGAAAGAAAGCGATACTCGACGATCACTTGGAGGGGCAACCTTGAAACGCTTCAGAGAAACCGCCGTGGAAAAGTCACGGGAACGTTGCACGGGGTTAACCGGACGAAGAGGAAAGTAATTATTACTATACAATGCACGAATCTTTGATCTCTTTGGATAGGAAAGCTGTAGGAAAAAGTGTACGCCAAAGTATTTGGAGATTTAGCATGGCAAGCTTTATTGTGTTAAATACTTTGAAGTTTCCTTATGACTGGCTTGATCGTATTGGTGAAGTTTGAAAACAATGTAAAATTGTATATGTAGAAATTGCAAGGTATTTATTGCAAATGTATGTTTAATCAAAAATTAGTATACGAGTGAACAGCTGTTTTAAGCAGCTCGTAATTTTAAGGTTTCTAGAAGCGAGACTGTGTATATCAGGTTTATCCTGAGAGCTGATATTATATTCCACTTCAGGTTCTTCTTTTCAGGTTAATCAGCAGTTCTTTTGTACGTGTGATCGATGTAAGTGAGAGTGTTTGCTATTAGAAGCTCTTCCTTCTTTCAGGTTTCTCTTATATTGTTTAGCATGAATTAAATCAAGTGAATTACTATTGAAAAATATAAGTCGTAAGTACACGGGTTTCTCGTGCTTGTGGAAAAGCAGCGACACGCGATCTTCGACAGACGCGTGGTCGTATAAAGAGAAGCCAGTTGCAAAGTAACATTGAGCGCCGTCATCGTGGCGAAACAAAGCGGCTCCGCGGCACAAAGACTATTTCATCCGTCTGTGAAGAAATGTCAAACACGTCGGTTGTCGGGCCGGGCTAAAGGCGATTGGAAAACGAAAGGGTAAGATAGAGAAAAATCGCGGTCTGTGTATTCATAGACGCGGCTCGAAAGAGACAGTGGCGGAAGGAAAACGGAAGGTGGTAGAGGAAGCGAAAGGTGAGAAGACGAGGAGGAAAGCGAAAGCGAAGGAAATGAAATAATCTGACGGCAGAAAGCAGACAAGAAGAATCACTCGAGGTGACTTAACTCTCGAAAAGTTTGAACTTCCAACGAAAACCCTTTAACCAAGCTAAAACGACGGATGTAGAAAAAGAGAAGGCAGAGTAAATTTCAATTTCCACGGCGCAACATCGTGTCTCTTTGTCGAATGTTCGGAAGAGGACTCGGAACAGCGTTATCGCGTTTCGTGTAAAAACAAAGCAAGAGGAGAAGAAAAAAGAAGGAAGAGGAGAAAGAAAAGCGGATCGGTGTTTCACCTCGCCTTTCTCCGCTAATTACAAAATTAAAGGACCAAAGAGACGGCTTGCGCCGGATGAATGAAACCCCTAATTTACCGGGGAACAGCCGCTTCAAGGTTACAAACGCTTGAAACAGAAACGCGGCGGTAAAAGCTGCGCTGAATGCTCCGTGCATCGTGCAGGGGGCAAGCGTAAAAAGCACGGCGACGCCGTCATCGTCGCCGTAAGAAGAGAAAAACCAGCAGAACAGAGAATTAAAATAGTGGCGCCAAAGAACAAGATACAAAACCCGCGTGGATGAAGGGAACGAAAGGGGAGGAGAGCCAGTGACACGGTGCCGGCAAAAGAAACGAAACGATCGCGGCGAAAGGGGTGACGCGAGTAAAAGCGAGCAACAAAGATGAACAGGGAGGAGCGAAGAGAGAAGAAGAGATAGAAAGATACATTGGAAAGTGAAAAATAAAAGCGTCCTTCAGCCGCTTAATTATTTTCATTTCCATCCGATAATGAACGCTGCAATTAAAAATAATAAAAAAACCTGTTCGCCCCTCGCGTCCCACGTTCCCCCTCACAATGTGCAAAGAGAATGTAAACACGGATGAACGAAGGCTGACAACCAGCCAGAAAACAGAGGGCAGAAGGAAACGGGAGAAAAAGGTGGAACGAAAATCGGGGTGACATCGAGCCTGCCTGGGTCCTGCGTGATAGGGTTAATGAGTCAACGGGTCAATTACACGGCGTCGATTGCAAAGCGCGTTCGAAATACAGCGGAGTCTCGGTTATCCGATTGCCATTTAGCCCAAGTTGCGTATTGTTGTACGAGGTGCTTCGAATTTTATCCTAACTTCACTGTGCTTCTTTTCTCTTTTTTGCAATTTTTTCGCCAAAAGTACGAAAGCTCGCAAATAGTTGAATATTTGCGCAAGCAGTTAATCAAAGTTTCGACGACCATCCACAACGAATTAAACTGAAATAGCCGTACGCGATGCAAATGTTTTCTATGATTTCATCGCACGATTTACGAACAACGATACCAATTTCCGTACACGTGCCAGGTAAGCGGCAACACGTGGAATAATCGAGGTGGCAGCGTGAAGACAAAAAAGGAAGATAAAAGAAAGAAACAGGCTAAACGTATTGAAATTGTTCTTTGGTGATCGGTGATCGAACGGCTCGCTTCTGCGATGCTCTCGTTACCTTGAAGCGCAATCTCGTAGAAAGGATTTCTTTCCTTAATTTCAATATGAGCTTTCTTCCGCCAGCTACGGCACGATAATGGGCGAAACGAAAGAAACGTTAATTCCATTGGCCTAATCCGATGTTATCGATGAGAATAAAAAGGCCGCCGAGTGACTTTGCCGCGGTAGAATTTCTCGGCGAGCACCGCGCTTCTTCTCTTTCTCGTGTGCCCCGTTCCCAACCGACCAGATCCGCGAATAATTGTGATTCTAAAATGTAGTCAGTCTTTCGCGAGTATCTTCAGAAAATGCACGCCTTCTCATACTCTATTAAGAATATTATTTCCTTCCGTGGAATCGTTCTTCCGCCACCACTGCCCGAGGACGCGAAAGACCAGAGTGGAAGAAGCATCCCCCGGTTCAACTTCTATCCAACCACGCGCGTCTCTGTCTTGCTCCCTGCGGCACCGTTTCCATCCTCCTTCCACCCTCTTTCTTCTCGTTTCGCCTGTTTTTCCTCGCCTTGGCCGATCTCTGTCGCGCTCACGACCGGCGCAAGCCAGCCTCGATCTTTTCCTCTTCTGCCTCTGTCTCGTGTTCTTTGCCACCCCCGTTTGCTCGTCCTCTGTCTTTCTTCATTTTTCTCTCCGTCTGTTTCCCTTCGGCTCGCCCTAGCCGCCCTCGTGCGCCCGGTGCACACGCGCAAGGGGAAATTTTCTCTCCTCGAGTTTTCTCCTCTGCTCGCTAAGCTCCGCTGATATTACCCGACGAGGAAATTTCGCGATATTCCTTGGCGAGAGATTTATAGAAAAATTAATTATGCAACTTGGAATCCTCTTGCCTCGGACGGCCGGTTTGCACGCGAGCCGAGAAGAGAAGGCGAAAGCGTAGCAGCCGGTAGATGCGGCACGCGTGCACACTTCGAATCGCCGATCCTCTCGCGTTTCTATCGATTTTCCTACGTTTCAGTCGTTGACCGCCCGAGTAGCAGGCAACGCGACAAAACGCTTCCGCGTCACGAATCCTTTTTTCGCGGCCGTCGTATCGATCTCTTGGAAAAATAAAAACGCGCTGTCTAATGCTTAGTCTTACGTGTATTAACCCCGTTGATGATGGATAGTCTCGGCGAAAAGAGAAGAATGAAAAGCCGAATGAAAGTCCATGGCAGCTACCGACCCTACGAAAAGAACGCGTCGCTCGGATTTCTCACGTGTTCATTCGTTCAAGTACGATCAGCGTTTCTTGTGTTTTAGATGTTTTTAATGAAAATATACATTCATCAGAATAAGTTGATATATTAATCGTTGGTAGGGTAAGATCAAGATTGTGAGAGAATTAATTTAGGCGAAGCTAATGAATTTAGGGCCAAGGTAGAGATAAGGTTCGTGTAATAATGTTTATAGAGCAGCTGATATTATGTGTGTTATGTATGTATAGGTCGTACATGTGTGTTTGGGTTACAATCTTATTAAATAAAATAAAACGTGTATATACATACGGATTTTATTATATTTATATTTTTTGATACTGTACGATGTGCGGTATTCGTATAATCCCATAGGGAAGGCAATAAAAATTATTATAAATTTATAACGAAATATATTCCCATATATTTTCATAAGTTTTTATTCGAAAATAGCGTTCGATATTTTTCGCTACTTGCTCGTTCATGAAGATTAATATCCTTCGATGATTTAGGTATCGGGCAACCAACGCGTCGCGGTTTTCCTAATTGTTCGCGTAGAATTTCACTAAAAATTTGCGAGGCATTTTTACAAGGCAAGCAGATGAGAAGAGGAAGGAAATAATCGCGGGATCTATAACTGGCACGATCACGACATATCCACGCAACCATAAATTCCCTCGATTCTAAACACATCGAGCATCGTGTATTTATCTCGAACATGTTCAAACAATCAATGTCGGATTCTCATCCTTAGAACGCGCTTAGAAAGAAAGGCGGAGATCTGCGTTGAGAACATTTAATGGAAGACAAAAGCCTGGCGTAAATAATCAACAAGGAAGATGCGCAAATTACGCACATTGTTTTATACGACTGTGCTCTTTCGCTGTGGACAATAATTTTCTTCGAATTGCATCCTTTAGATTAATCGGCATGCACCAAGGGAGCCTGGTACTTGTGTCATTGTTATTTCCAGATTATTTCTATCTTGACATTTTCATAAATTTACAATTATTGGAAATATATCATTGCAAGGAAACAATCAATTTATTACAAAGCTAGCACAGATCGCGGGAATCTTTCAACAAGCAGACTAAATTGCAGGGATAAAAGCTGCAAATGACAAAAGCTCCGGTACTTTACTGACTCGTTTATGTGTCGAATTTTCTATCCTTCTAGGAACAGAGCACAAAATTATTACGGACACCGTGTAGAAAGTTTTCTAGAGGCTGACGCTCCGATTGTATTGACAAAATCGGGACATCAGGAGAGACAGGATCCATTGAAAAGGAATAAGCGAGTTATTTCAGTAGGTAGAAACCTCTCTGGAAACGCACGAGGCACGCCGACTCCGCCAAACTGAAACCTACAAGTGGCACGAAAACTCGCGATTAATAACAATTTATGTGGCAAATTCTGTCGTACGAACTGTACACCTATCAGAGAAATACACGCCTTTCTGGAAGCAGCGTGCGAGCCACGTCGATTCCACCGATAAAACCTGAAACTCGTGCAGAGAAACACGTGATCAATAATTTACATAGCAGATAGTTCATTCATATGGCAGATTGCGTGATATTCTGCGTACGGTGTAGAAACGAGACACGTGAGCAGGCTGCTGCCAAGTCCTAAGGGAACGTTAGAAGAGGAGACACGGCAAATGGCAGATTGGCGAAGACTGTGCCCGGTAATGAGATGAACGAGCACGCGGATCGCGGGAATTTCAAGAAAGATACAGGACAAACCTCGACAATGCGGAAAATTAGAAGGAGCCGTTGCACGCGGATAACAATGCCGCCGGTGCAACCCTAAATGCCCGGGCCCTTTTCCGCTGACGAGGTTGCCTAGTTATTGCCCCGGAGAAGATGCGCCCGATGCATAGATTACGCGCGGCATGCGACGCGCTCGTACGTGATGCGCCGCAATTTCGGGCAAACGGGTTTATTCTAATACGACGTCGTTCAGACACGCCAGACGAAATTAGTCCAACGTTCGTAAACGCCGAGCCCCCGAGAGAATTTACAAGAGTTACAAGACTCGCTCTCCTTCCGGATAATAAGGAACTTTATCCTCTCGCAGACTTTCATTGCGCACGCCCTTCGCTTACCACGTTTGCGCGAGAACGTATCTCGGTTGACACGTGCAACAGTAGACAGCTTTCTCATCCTTTGTTTTTCATTTATTTTTCTTCTCTCTTTTTGGCCATTCCTTTGGCCAAGAGTTTCACTTTTATAGGGTCTATGTTGCTCGTTCGGTAGGCTTTCTTGAAGACACAATTTTGAGGGGATCTTTACGAGTTTGTTCGCGTTGATGGATTGCGAATTTAGTCCTGCGGTTGTTCTACGAAAGAGGATTGCGGATTTCACTTGGAAGCTAGTGAAAAACTGGTCGAATGTGCTCCCATTTGAGCTTTTCAAATTTTTCTGAAACGTTCTACGAATATGTCACTTTTAGATCCTGATCGACCGAAGAAGTTGGTAGATCTTTTTTCTCCTCCATTATTTTCTCTTCCGCTCGATGCTCCCCCGTTTTTCCGCCCCCTTTGCGCTCTGCTCCTTCTAAAATTTCCATAAAGTGATTTTCCCACTCTTCTTCGCTTATTTCTTCTTCTATATTTATTTATATATTTCCACGCTTCTTGTTCTGTTTTGATCTTCTCGATTTTCTTCGTTTCTTCTTCTTCGTGTCTTTCCTTTCTTTGCTTGCACCACTGTTTCAATGGCTTCTCCACTGCATTTTCCTTTCACAAACTTTGTCGTCTTCCTTCTCATCTCTCTTTTCCTCTCTTTCCACTCCTTGTCGTACCACACTTTCTCTCCCATACCCTTATCTTCACTTTCTTCTTTGGCATTGCTTCGTTTATCTTCTTCTTCACTCCTGTCCACATGATTTCCTCTACTGCTCTTCCTTTGCAGGTCCAGTCTTTGCATTCCTTCAAGTATTTTTCCACACTTTCCTTTGTCCATTCCCTTTCCTCCTTCTCTTCTTCTTTCTTCTCCTCATTTCCTCGTGATTCTGTTTCTAAGATCTGTAGTCTATTCCATTCTATTTCTAAGGCACGTGGTCCGACTCTGTTCTTTTTCCCACTTTCATGTCAATTATTTCTCCTGATCGATTGACTTCGGTCGAATTACCATCCAATCTATCCGACCTTTCGAGACATTCGCCTAATTTGGATTTGGAAGTATCCTACCACTTCTGATTACTCCTTTTCTCTTATATCTCAGCCATCGAATTCCATCTATATTCGTCAATGGCAAGGAAATGATTTATCGAGCGGTTTATATACGATCATATAGCAGCATGACGCGAGCAACTTTTTCCTATCGTTCAATTAATTACTCGATAAATATCCATTGCTTCGGACGTTGGACTAACAGCCTGAGCAATTATTACCAGCTATATATGGCATTAAAGACGTCGTAATTGTTAGTAAGAAATGTTTCGTATCAATATATTCATCGGATCACGCTGTTCCGTTAACATCATCTCGCCAGCCGAAATTAGCATCTGCGCTCGCAAGGCTATTTCATACGCTGAACCGGGTAATACGCGATGGTATGCATCAATGACGTTTTACGCTGTTTAATAACTGTATTACGCTGTCACGTTAGCTCAAGAGATACGCATCGATAGAGAGAAAGTTTTTCTTCTTTTTTTATTTAATTCTTTACATTCTCAATTTGTCCAATTTGGACATTTGGAAGAATTACAGAGAGAAAGTGACACGGATATGGCAGAAGCTAACGTTTCGCCACGAATTAGCGCGCGTCTTGATATTTCATTTGCAACAATGTCGCGTGAAATAAACGCGCAGGAAAGACGCTTCAAACGCGTGCTCGTATTTGCGTAATGCCGAGCTTAGGCTCGATGGCTTGTCGAACAGCGAAATAATTCGTAAAGTTTCCGTAAATAAAGGGAGCATCGGGTCCAAGGTAGTTGTTGGCTCTAAGCAACTGATAAGACGATAAAACAAATAAATTTCCTAACACCAGGCAGTCCAATTATTGATGAGCTTATCAAGCAACGAAGTAACGTGTGAAAGTTGGATAAATAAAAAGCTTATGTGCAGAGGATTTTCAATTGGAAGGACCAATTAATAGGACGATAAAAAGGCAGATTCCTGTCGTTCGTACTTCCGCAGTTTCGCAATTCCGGGCTCGAAATAGTCACGAGTTTATCAAGCAGCGAAATAATGTGTGAAAGTTACGTAAACGAAGAAAATTGCTATGTCCAAGAGATTGTCGATTCTAACGACGAGTCGAGTCTGGCCAATTAATAGGATGGAAAAACGCGAACAAGTTTGTGCAGTTTGTACCGTTCGTATTTCCGTAATTCCTTGCTGTTAACGACTGATATAATATAGGAAGCTTATGCGAATCAAGAAATTACTATACGCAAGATATTCTTCGATTCCAACGACTCTGGTCAATTTTAATACGATGACAGATGGTGAAGAAATTCGCGCCTTAACCCATTTGCATGCAAGCGCGGATTATTTCAGTCGCTAAGTATTCTTCAGTATTTTTGACCCGTTTGTCGGCATCTCGCCTATATCAGTTTATTGTGTTGACCATTTTAAAGAATTCCACGAGAAACTGTTTATTTATTGTTATTTATCGTTGCTTGGTCCGTGGTTTTCGGTTTTACATCTCTTATGTCTATTTCTTTTCTTATACAGAGTGGTTGGTAACTGGTGGTACAAGCGGAAAGGGGGTGATTCTAGGCGAAAAAAGAAGTCGAAAATATAGAATAAACATTTTTCGTTTGAGGCTTTGTTTTCGAGAAAATCGACTTTGAATTGTCGGTCGGTACGCGTGCGCGTATTCTTCTGTCTTTCCACTTCATTCTCCCTTCTAGGTACTTTGGTCATTTTTCCATGAGAAATAATATCATTTAATTTCTTATTTCTTATTTTCCTTTCTTCCTCTGTTATAAGGAATGTAATAATACAATGTTTGAGAAGTAACATTGTCTACCAATCGTTTTGAACAGTAAATTTTCGATAGACTGCATGAATGCAAATGGGCCAGACAATCTAACAACAAAGTCGAATAACATGATAATTGAATCGTTCGAATTCAGCGAGATTGAGTGAAAGATTGCGCCGATGGAAAATTAACAGCGACGAAAAGCGCGGGAAAACGCGAGCATCCGGAAACTTGGTAGCAGAGGGGAAAAAATTGAGTAACACAGATTAAAGGCGGAGACTGGATTCTCGTTGTAGTCGTGCCACGTCTCCGGTGCTTAAAAAGCGCCCCCTCGGCGCCGCGCGAGAATACAAACGCGACAAAAAACTCCCCCTCGAGAAGCTCCTCGGGATTCCCAACAGTCGCCCTAAAACCGACCACCCTAAAAGGCCATCCCTCCGCCCTTCTAACTTCCTGCCTGGCCGCCACTGCTGCTTTACCGACCTAGGGGACCCGATCGAGGAAACTTTTCCGTAGAACAGGCTACCTTCGTCCGATGCCACGTGATCCTGGCGGTCGAAGGGTAGAACCGGCTTCTTGCAAAAATTACGCTACCCTTTTCCTTCTTCGGTTCGTTCTTCTTTATTTAGTTGCCAGCTAGTAGCGAGTTAGCTTCGGCGTCTTTACAGTCTTTCGAAATTAATTCGAAGGAAGAATATCGTTATCTTTGGTTATTCGCGATGAGAAAAGTTGTACGAGTACAGCAGAGAGTTAGATGGGAAGGGTGGACGATATTATTGGCAGAAAATTGAGGAGTTAAAGTGGCCTCTATGAAAATTTCAAGGTTTCTTCCTTTTTCTTCTTTTTGCTTTCTTTTCCAGAGATCCCGCGGTCTCGTCGCCTTACATCAACCGCTCGTTGTTCCTTAATTAAATTGACTTTTTGACTACGATGCAATTACCGCGTCGTGAATAAAGCCGGAAAGAAAATTCTCTGACCCAGAAAGCGTTGCTGAAAAATTGCCGCGGTTAAGCATGACGAAGAACCGCGATTTCTTTTCTTTTCTGTAATCTTTCCTTTTTTTCCCCCGCACCCGCCCTCCACCTCTTTTCCGCTTCTTTTTTTCTTCGCCCTGTTTTCGCAGATTAAAAGTAAATTTCGGAATTACGCGTGCCCACCGGCATCCGGAAGCCGCTTGATCCGAATATTACGGTCGGATTAATGAGAATTTACGATAACAAATCTGACTGTAAAAATCGATCGCGATTCCAGCTATCGTACCGGTTCCACTCGAAATGGAGAGTGAAATGCCCGCTTTGAGTTATTTCCATTGGCTCTTTGATAAACGCTGGCGACCCCAGCTTCGAAAAATAAGAGAAAGGAAAGTACGGCTGAGTGTTACGTAAGTGAAAACTCCATCGTGAGTATGTAATTCCTGCTAAGTTGTAAGTCTCTTCTCGCTTCTTTTTTTAAGTCCAACATGTACGCTGGATATTAACGTTTCTTTTTAAGCAGCAACATCCCGCGTTACGATCGATAAAGTATTTTCGGCACACGCGTATATCTGGAATTGGACCGGCCCGCATTTCGTATTCATTGCGTGGAATGAGCATTAATGGGGAAAAAATAATAATTCATCAAAAGTGCGGACAGGTTTCCGTGCTAACGACCTCCAGTCACGAATCCAGCATTCCTGCGTAATGAATCAAGATGGTGACACAAAGTGCTGGCACCCTACTGACCCTAATGCGTACGATCGCGTTAAAAAGAATAAAACGCCGGAAAGAAGGAGACAAACAGCTGTATAACAATTGGCAAATTTTCTATTGCTCCTCCACGTTTCTATATAGAAGACAAAAATATAGATATACAACCGCGTGAGAAGATTTCTTAGTCTCGTGAAAAATTCGATAACTGACTGGACAAATTGTAAAATTTAAACAAAATAAAAAGAAAAAGAAACTGACCAGCAGGAAAATAATTAGCTGATAGAAATTGGTGCAGAATAACACAGTGCGGTTTTTGATACGAAGCAGATAAGAAAGTTATTTACAAGAGATATTTGTTGGACTTCTAGGAAAATAGTGGACTAGCAATTATGTACACGTTATTGATTCACACGATTTTCTGATCTACATCGCGTTAAAGTTATCTGGGGTGAATTAAACAGCAAGCTAACAGCAGATCAATTAATTGTTATTATTCATTTCTCTAAGATTTCGATATCTCGAAGGTTTCCTTCGTTGATTCAACGTTAGTCCGCCTTTACATCGTCCGATTTCGAGCTGCAGCTTTATCATAGAATATGATAGTTTGCAACTGTCGTGTCGATGTTCCAAGAAAGTAAGGTGTTTCTTATAAAAAGCCATAAGCATATTATTCTTCCATTTGTCACCGACGAGCATGTTCAATTGTTTTCTTTTTTTTTTTCTAGCTTCTTAAGGCACAAATACCAAGCAACACATTACGTAAAAAACAGGTAATCGCTACGTAATACGATGACACGTGCGATTTTTTCGCCAGGAGCCGCGTCCTACTTCTCGGTTGGCGCGAGAACGTTTGCACAATGATAAGCAAGTCCATTTCTGTATCATCGCTAAGTGTCCTAACTTTCCGATGATACGATAGACGATAGGCCATCGTTTAACACTGCACATTAGTTTACACCAGTGAATATTCCTTAGCTGTCGAAACGAAACAACTGTTACATAACATCTACGTCATGTAACACCTACCCTCTTCATATTTGAAGACCACTGCCGTGAAATCGCGTTGTTATTTTAAATATTGCATCGCTGGCTACACACGCAACCGCTAGAATGCGGATTTTTCTGCGTTTGCAGGAGATTCGAAAGCGAAAAATTCTGCAAAACACGTGTATGAAATATCCAAAACATAGTGTTTTCTGCGATACGATACTAATGGTTGAAGGATAGAACGATTTTCCACCAAGGTCCTATTTGTTTAATTATATTCTCAAACGCGTGAATTCGCATAAAAATTAGTAGTATATTCTGTACAAAATTTGGAAAACATTAGCCAGTTGTTTGGTTGCACAGGATATTTCCATATTTTACCAAATGTCCTGCTGGACAAATTGTAAAATTTAAACAAAATGAAAATTTAAAAAAGGATATTTCCGAAATTAGTCGATTCGTTAGGCGAATGAAACTGATAGGTGAAATTAAAAAATTGCTAGGAAATTATATTCTCAAACGCGTGAATTCGCATAGAAATGTCTGATTATTATATTTCTGATGTTGGGTGTAGTATATTCTGTACAAAATTTGGAAAATATTAGCCAATTTTTGGTTGCACAGGATATTTCCATATTTTACCAAATGTCCTGCTGGACAAATTGTAAAATTTAAACAAAATGAAAATTTAAAAAAGGATATTTCCGAAATTAGTCGATTCGTTAGGCGAACGAAACTGATAGGTGAAATTAAAAAATTGCTAGGAAATTAGTTTCAGGTGAATTGTTCGGTTACATAAAGTTACATTTGGTTTTTAATGTTAGTGTATTTACATGTATTAATTTACGTGTATGTGGAGCGTACGTGCGTTTAATACATCTCTTACGAAATTAGAAATTCTCTGTTAAATAATCGTCAGTTACTTGAAGCACGTTAATAAATCATTTTGCCTCTTGCACAATTTACGTGCTTTTATTTTGAAGAAATACCTGTATTTATATCATTCGTATAAATTAACCAAAATGTGCTGTTCAAGACCGAAGCTGGAGTATTTGAACAAGAGAAACATTTATCTTATTATTATACTAAGCTACGTCACCGTAAATCAGGCACAGATTAAATCTTGATTCTACGACCTTCTACTATTTCAAAATATATATTTAATATTACACGTGTTAGCTGCATTCAATGTATTCAAACGCACAACCTTGTAATGAAACGTCGATATAAGACAACAACCAAGTATTGGCTACTGAACGAGAAATAAAAATGATTTACAATATCGCGCGTTAACGAGGGAACAAATAACCAAGAGATTAGAACTAGTCAGATAAATTAGTCACGTAAATAGAAAAACGACAAATAAAGAATAATTTACAATAGAGCTCGTTATTAATGAACGTGAAACATAATGACGAAGAGATTAGAACCAGTCACATAAATATAAGGAGCGAGGAATCGGCCACAAAACAGGAAATAAAAAATAATTTACAATTCACTTTAATGAACGCATAAAACGAATAAAGAATAGATAAGAAGTAGCCGCATATAAACAAAACACAGCGATGAAGTGGATAGAGAACAAGGAATAAAAAATGATTTACGACAGCGCTCATTAATGTAGAAACAAATGACGAGGAGATTAGAAATACGTTAGTCACATAAATTTCTCTGTTCGTTCCAATCGCTTCGCTACATTCTTTCCACCAGCATTTCCAACACGGACGACCGAAGAAGAAAAATCGGACGAGCAGGCTTAAATATATTCAGCTACGTGTACACGTGAAACGTCTTTTGAGTCGAAGCTTAGGGTCGACCACACCGGATACGGGGACACAAAGTTTCGACTCTACCAATTCCACAGGCTAAAGGAATTTCGAAGGCCCTTTCGGGATAATGGGCCATGGGACCGAGGGTTCAGACCTGTTTGAACCCGGCTCTCTGAACTTAGGCTACAAATACCAGTGGGCGCCAATATTTCGAAGTAAACTCGACCCTTACACTTCAGGTAGGTCGCACAACGTTTCGACCAAGCTTAGGCCCGTTCAACCACGAAATCGTAGACTTCACTGATCAACGACCAAACTTTCCAAGAACTACGATTGTAAGGCTGTAAAATGTTTGAAAGCGAAGGAAAAATATCTACTTTATTACCGATACATATTTTTATTACCAGTACAGTGGATATTTGTTCCTGCTGGAACGAATAATGTTTAATTGACCAGAAGCACTCGAAGAAAGAATATCTACTTTGTCATTGATACTTATTTTACCATTAAATCGATTAATAGCTTTTTCTCTCAGAATAAATAATTTTTAGTTGGCCAGAAAGGTGAGGATGCTTGAACTTGAAGGAAGAACACTTTGTTATTAATCTGATGAATATTTCTTCCTGTTAAAATGAATAGTTTTTAGTTGACCAAAAAACTTGAAAAGTTTGAACCTGAAGAAAGAAGACCTGCCTTGCCTTTGTCAATAATCTATTTTGTTATGGATCCAATGAATATTTCCTTGCCAGAATGAATATTATTTATTGATCAGCAAGCTGAAAATGTTGGAACTTGAAGAAATGATATCTACTTTGTCATTGATACTTATTTTACCATTAAATCGATTAATAGCTTTTTCTGTCAGAATAAATAATTTTTAGTTGGCCAAAAAGGTGAGGATGCTTGAACTTGAAGGAAGAACACTTTATTATTAATCCGATGAACACTCGTTTCTGCTAGAACGAGTAATTTTTAATTCGTCAAAGAGTGGAAGATTGGTCGCTAATACTAAGAAACGCTTATTCTTGCAAAGCCGGCATCGATAAAAATTATCTGTCGAGGGAGAAATTCTGTTCGCACCGAAGATGAAAGAATTAAAAATAAACTACAAAAAAGGAGACGTATACGATAAAAAGTATTTATAAAGGGTATTTTTTTTCCAGAAAGAAATTGAAAAAAAAACTGACAAACGACAGTTTCTTCCACCTGCGATATATCTACAATTGTTATCTGCTTTGTTATAATATTCAAGGCTAATGTTTCTAAAAATGTATCATCGTTTCTGAATAACAGAAAAAATGTGGTATACTTGAAATCGATTTTCGCTATTCCAAGGGAGAAATCAAAGTTCGCCTGCGGAGAAGAGGTCGTCTCCTTTTAAAGGGTCATGAGGTCACATTAAAGTCGAGCTCGTGTTACGCACACCCTTTTCGTCCTATCTACGCACATGTGGCTTAAAAATGCGCACGAGTCGGACTAAGGTCGACTTCAGCAAACAAGTGCAACCCTCGGTGACAATAGAATCCTTTAAGACCGCGGTTAAGCCACCTTGCACCTACAAAACGAGGTACAAAGGCTTGCGTAACTAGCTAAAAAGCCAGACGCCTTTTCTTTCAAGTACAATGCTTTGACCCCGTACGTTTCACCGATAGAGCCAGTCGATTCACCAGCACAAGCATCGCACGCACAACCATCGTGTTAGCGTTGTATTCGATAACTGTATGGATTATCGGCATGTATATTAGCGAGCCAGTGTTAGGAGATTGTTTTAATCAACTAGTTGATCCAACGTGTCATCATTGTTTTCGGCCAACATTTAGTGACTGTACATTTGAGTGTAATTTGTGCTAAAGTTTAGTATAACGCAGAGACTTGTTATTTGTTGTAATGAAATTGTAATCAAGTTTGTACTAATATGGTTAGAAACATAAACTGTTGGGTCCTTTCGTTTCTATGAATTTTGATATATTACAAAGGACATGGTAATTCCGCTGTTGCTGCGTTTTTATAAATTTATAAAACTGCTTACGCAATTGTGAAACATCTTTTAGCATATTACAAAGTTAAGTCGCCAGATATATGAAATATTCGTCAGAGTGCAGCTCTGTAATATTTATGATAAAAGTTTTATTTGCCTGCAATGTTTCCCTTTTAACAGAAATAAGGATCGAAATATGACATCCCTTCGTGGGTGGAACATGCAACATTAACAACAGAAAGTTCTACATCTCTCCCCGTAGTAACATTCATACGCAGGTTTCGTAAAAGCTGAATGAAATTCCATTATACGCTTCGGGCTAATCTTCAATTACTCGCCATCCTTTTCGCTACTTAAATAATTTATCAAAAGGCAAGCTATAGAATACGTCTTTTGAAAAAATGTATAAAATACAGGAAATTTATAAAAACCAGATCTCTCGGGTTTGTCCCACGGCGACCAAGTTCAAAGCTTTGTGATTTCGCTGCTAAGAATACAATTTATTTAAACTAATCAAACCGTTAACTCTTCGGTTAATGAAATGCTGTCTAGAAAGTAGGAAATACTTTTTACTCGAATCGCGAGTACTTCTTAAATCGTAACTCGACACTTTCTAATTAATAAACAAAGAAACACGAGGATATCCCAAATTAATTTCCACTACGACTATATTTTATACAACTTGATACAAACACGACTGAAGAAATAGGAGCTGAAGGAAGATTTTTCTTCGCTTTCCTGATATTATAACGCTATACTTTGGCTATCGTAGGTATTTTCGTCTACGAATTCCTTGCTATTGTATCCTTGAATTTCCCACGAATATCTAAACACCGGCGGCCTAATGATTATTAAAAGAAATTCAAAATATACAAACGACGTTAATTTGATGTTGTCGTATAAGCAGGTCAAGAGGCGTAGCATTATTTGCACTGCGTGACAGCATTAAAAATGCAAAAAGATGGACTTGGCCTCGCGACGTCCAGTCGACGAGAGGAAATTATCATGAACGTTGCGTCAGTGGCGGATCAAAGTTCGAATTTCCACGATCGAATAACTGATCGAACAGTCTTCAATTCATTCGCGTAAACTCTGCTAGCAAATACAGGCGCATTAGCAATTAACGTCGCGATATAACGCCATCGCAACACATAAGCCTTCGGGTTAATTAGGTGAATATCGAATTCAGCTGCATACGCGTCTGTCGAAATTCCTCTTACATAAACTCCAACTGTACGTTTTCGTCGAGACAGAAATTTCGTCACCGGAAGCCCGAGCTAAACTACTGTATGGCGCAAACAGTGCTAAGATTTAATTCGCCGAAAGAGTGCAGGTGCGGGTCATTAACGTAATCGTAAAATCATCCGCGGATGCCCGCTTAATCTTTCCAGTTGTAAAATCCTCACGTTCCTCGTCATCGATGTAACGCTGCACAACGACCGCCAGAGACATCGTAGAACATGATCGTGAACTGTCCACGTCCCGTGGCAGAACGACGAGCACGAGAATTCTCTGCCTCGTCGCATCGTCCGAGTGCATCGGAACGTCCACTTAAAAATAGAACGCGCGGTCTTGATTCAATTTCAGAAGCCCGAATTACATCTGCCCGGATAAATTTGCGGTCGATCCGTTCTCCAAATCAATTAATAACGATCCCGCCAAGTCATCCTGCGAAATATATCGGCGCAAAATCGTGATTAGCTTCGGTTAATAATCCACGGCCATTATGTATTTAATCCTCTGCTCGAGATAGTTCAAAGAATTATTAACCAGCGTATGGGTGTCGCTTGATAAATTATCGGGCATTTTACAGCGTAACGTAATAAATAAAACAAAGTATTTAACTGGTAAATGGGAGGAACGGCGAGTATATTCGTCATTTGCCGTATCGATCTGTTTTCTTAGTAATAATTTCTTCATTCGAGGATTCATAATATTTCTAGGTATTTCTGTTAACGATAAATCATGCAATGGTTAAACATGGAAAGAGTAAATTCACTTAAGCGAAATTGATTTATCTTTGTTACTTTTTTGTTCCACGATTATCGAAGTTTCTAATTAAGGAATAATCTGGTTAATAGGTTAAGAGAAGGCAAATATTTCCTTTCGCGAAATTTCCCATTAACTTAAAGATTTTGATATTTGAACCTATTTGGCAAAAACGGGGGAAAAAGAGCGATAAAGTGAACGCTTGTGTTTCCAAAAATGGCCAATTTTCACCTTCCGCCTCAACCTCCAATCGAAATCCAATGACAAATTTCGATGACGTTCAAACAGCACTATAATTCCGTGAGAGTAAAAGAGAATCCATTTCGTATAATTTTACATGTAAACTGTGATATACTATAATATTGCCTTTCGTATATAAAATATATATAAATACGTTTTTCATATTCCATTATCGTGCACATATATCGTTTGTATAGAGCGCCATAAAGGTAAAAAAATATTTTCTATTCGAATGTTATAACGTTAATTAATTAAAATGTTACTATACTATATTTTTAAGAATGCATGATATTTGCCGAGAAAATTATTTCCGTTTCACGAAGCCGGTTGCCTGTGAAAATGTGCGCCGATATTTATACGGCGACCCGAGTTTACCAGGCAACGTACAACACCTCAGACGAATGGAGAGGAGAAATGCGCGCGGCTGCAGCGAAAAACACTGCAAGGACGCACGCCGGATGCTCATCCGTACATGCTGGCCGACATTCAACAAGTGACTGACACTGATGTCGCGCGAACGATATCCTACATCCTCTACCCTACGAACCGACAGGGTTGCATCGACAGGAACGCGGAGCAGGGTCGATCGTTTTTCCCGAAAGGTCAAGAACGAATGAAAAAAAAAGTTGTGTTCTTTCGCTATTTCTATGCGCCGGCCCGCCAAACGAACAGAATAACGAGCGCACTAAAATACTTGAAATAGCCGGCGTTGAACCGCATAGTCGCGTAACCTCAATATCAGCAACAGTAAAACAACTTTTAGACGTTCCTCGTAAAACGTAATAGAACGCTTCGAAATCGTTTAATACCCCTTCCCGATTGCGAACCCGATTAAAAAGTCCGCTTTCGACGTTCGTACAAAACATGTAAAATCACACAAGATTGTTCGGGGCAGATGTTAATTAACGACGTGAAAAGAACGCACTCAAATATTCGTAGGGAAGAAAAAAACGAAATTCGAATGTCTGTCGTTGTTGTTGTTCTTGTTATTAATTCGGTGAATATGGTTGGATGTACGATTATCGAAAAAAAAAAAAGGGAGAAAGAATGAAATCCGTAGCGGATTTCAATAACAATCAAAACACGGACGTAACAAACGAGATGCGACGGGTTTAATAATTTACCAATTGAAAGTGCAATTACTCACCGTGCTCGCCGATAATTTCAAGTGACTGAAGGGCCCGTGAGACATACGAAGTGTATCTCAAGGGTTAATTCTGGCCGGTATACCGTTGCCGAGATTTCCAGCCGATCAATCATTGACTGGTTACGCCAATGCAGCCATCTATAAAGCCACCAAAAATTAACGTGAAGCGATAATTGCCGCACCTATTCCTCGAAATATGTATACGCGATCAGCCTTGTTCATGCCTCTCCGCGATCTCTGCACTTACGAGTGAGCTCGTGCATATCGGCGTGAACGCCGTGAAACTGCGTCGTTACTTTCCGGTTATGACTCAAATAATTAATAAAACTAAATTTTCATTCTACCTAATTAAATTCAAATTTCATTACGCTGAAAGTTTCGTTTAAACACGGACAACGTGCCTCCCATTCTAGCAACGTCTAGTAACGCGGATTAACCTAAATGCCATATTTTTTCGTTTACTAGTTCAAGTATGAAATAACTTTTACTTTTTCTTGCACGCGTTTCTTAATACTGTACATAAATTTCATTGAATGAATATATACATCGACTATAATTTCATTACAGACGCATGATGATGCTGATCGACGTCATGAAATAAATAAATATATATGTATGTATAATGCGATAAAGAGAAAGAGGCAAACACAATGGCACGTTCGAAATAAACGATTAGCTGCGGAATTTTCTGGCGATAAATTCAAGTTCGTTACGTATTAAATAAAAAATACGTTTAATTAATAATCACCGTAAGAAGCTTTATATTGAAATTAAGATCAAATTCATGTATTAAAAATGAGAAGATAATGTATCTGATTATTATCGTAATAAAGATAAACTAATGGTTATGCACAGCAAGTAAGCATGTACGCTATCCCATTGATTGTTATCGTTTAAAATGAGACGACTTTATATAGTGTTAATTGTAAAAAGTAGATTAACACAAAGATGAAATGCATTTGATATAATCATCGGTCGTTTTTAAAATATATATATATATATACACAGAATAAGAACATGTATGGTAGGTACGCGGTATTTATAATTAACGATCGAACAACATACTCGCCATCAGTAGTTCTCTGTGTTCGTTAATGTACGCTGATTTCCGCTGTAGTTTCTTTATCTAACCTTCAAACCGGTTGGCCATCGTTCATCGTTGTGTTGAAAAATTACATAGTAGAATTGATTAACGAAGAAGAACAAAGCTGCTACGACAAATACAAGTTCTTCTCAAACTGTTCAATCGAAAATATCGAATCGAATATCAAGAATTATATTACAAATAACCTAACCTCGAAACGCATTCATTTATTCCTGCGCACCATCGTCAGACGATGGCGCTGTTCCTGCAATTCTTGACAAGCACATATATATTTCTTCCGCGTCGCCACAATTTCGAAATTGTAGGTTTTCTTTGTCGTTTGAATCAACGTACGGCGCAAATTGAAGATGTTCAAGGAACTTTGAAAAATATCGCTTCATAATTATATCTTTGGAACGCAGCTTTCGATTCTCGAACTCGCTTTCTATATCGAACGATATCATTGGTGGAGTTCAGGTAATGGCGGCGCTCGCTGCACGGGGCCCATAGGCGCGTAAATATCAGCACGGATGAGCGCCAACGAGCAAAGTAAAGAACTGGCTTTACTCTCTACTCATCTCGAAACAGAAGAGAAAGAGGGATAGAGAAAGAAACTAGTGACAAAGAACGAAAAAGAGGGGCTAGCAAATAGAAAAAGAGAAAATCGAGGGGCCGTCATAATTCCTTGAATTGAACGGCGGGTTATTCTCCACCAAGGTTACACCGACGTAGAGGTTGAACGAAGCAAGCGGGCCAAGCAAGCAGGCTAGCAACCTAGCAGGCAGACTAGCATGCAAGCAAGTAAGCAAACGAGCAAGGCAGTCAGGCAAGCCAGGCAAGCAGACAGGCAAGTTGGCTGGCAGTGAGACGCAGAGAGAAAAGCGAAAGAGGGGGCACATGACGAGTAGGATGAGAAGAGGTTGGGTAAGAGAGGAAGGAGGAAGGTAGGGAATCGATAGAACGACAAGGACGGTGCGCGAGTATATACCGCAGCACGGCAGCATCAGGCGTCGTCGGCGGTATATGGAGTTGGATCAGACGGGTGGAGAGAGAGGAGGGTAAAAACGTTTCGAGGCGTCCCTGTCTGGCGGCGCCACCGTTGCGTCGCTGTAGAAACGTGGTACCAATGCTGCTGATGGTATATGTGTGTGAGTTAGCGGTAACGATGTAGAATAAGGGAATGTTAGTGGTAGTAGGAGTACGGTGGGGGAAACGTCAGGCTGGCAGGCTCGTGGGAGAGAGAAGTGAACGGCGGACAACGAGAGCTCATGGGGCGACAAGGAAGGGGATTGGTCGAAGCGTCGGTACGACTGGGGGGAGGAAGGAGGGCAACACGATCAGGTCGGCAGGCGGGTGAGAGAAGGAAGAATAGAGAGAGAAGGGGCGAGAGAGAGAGATGGAGGAAGAAACGTTGATGTCGAGCAGCGAGGTGAGCGAAACAGAATGAGGAGGGGAGTGGACGGGCGGTTGGTCGACAGCATGGGAGAGGGTCAGAGGGGTAAGGGGAGGTAGAGCCGACTTTATGCAGCTGCGGGACGATAACAACGATGGGCTACAGGACCGCCGCTATAGCTGGGGAAATGCCAAATGGGCTACAGGACTGTGCCGGCCTAGCTGTACGTTCGCTCGCTCGTAGTGGCATGGCGGACGGGCGGTAGAGAGAAGCAGGCAGGAAAGGCGGGAAGGAGAAAGGGATTTCAAGCGGTCGTCTCTTCTCGTCTGCCTCTGCGCTCTACCTACCTATGTATACCTACCTACCTACCCGGCCCGGGTGCTCTCTCCGGGTACTCTTCTCTCCACTGCCTGGAACGTACCGTCCTGGCCATACCTAACCTCTACTGTTTTCTGCGGCTAGCGCCCTTGCTGATGTTCCTCAACATCGGAGCACGTAGCCGCTTACGCAGACTTCGATGTCATTCATCTTGAGCGAGGTCGATTATTGTTCTCTTTCGGGTACCTTATGTCCGTACGAGTATGATGTCACGCAGTACTTAGGAGCACAGCAGCCTCTGTTAAAAACCATAGAAAAATGTTGAACATTATTTCTCTTCACTTAATTGGTTGAATTTGTCAAAAATTTTATATTAGTTTATAATAAGTTTAATTGTTCGAAAATGGACAACCTTTTCGAACGAATACGTATAACTTTTTGAAACAAAATATCTGTGCCAATGTTCAGACTATGGTTATGTAGATAGAGTATATACTAATATTTTACTATGCATGTTTTATATCGTTGAAATGGGAGTAATTTTCCTCTTCATTTAAAAGAAACGACATTCGTTACTTAAAATAAAATTTCCCTTATAATTAGTAATACCAACGAAATTTTAGAACCGTATAATAAACGTTATATTAATAAACACCAAGAGAAGTTGAATCCACGGTTTTATAAAGCATATTATGACTTCTATGTAGCACAAAGAATACAAGCAATAACGTAGATGGTACGTGAGGAATGGGGGAATTGTATATACATATACAAGTGAAACGAGAGTGTATTCTTTATATATATGTTATATATATACATATATATATAAAGAATACACGACCCGTAAAAATCCATATTTAAAACACCAGGACTTCACCTTCATGAGAGAAATTAATAATTCGTCCCTTTTCTTTTTTTGCTTCACAGTTTTATACCAGCCTGTCCAGAGTTCTATCTGGGAAATTTAGATTTCGTTGGAATTTCAAAAAACCATCCGAATCGATAATTCACTGTTAGAGACGAGAGACTAATTTTTTCAAATGATCGTACTTAATTCACTCATCGTTGCCAGGCACGAGAAAAAGTAACATTCGATTAATGCAATACAAGAGAAATCTAACTTTATCATGTGTTTGAATTTGCCGCTGATTGCTGTAGGTGGATATATAGAGGCGCGAGAACAGCATGCTTTCGACAATCGTCAACGAGATACGTCGGTCCACGCAATGACGTCAGAGGCTGGTCCAATCCTGTCGAATACGTCCGTGGCCCGATCTCACCCTATTGAGCGAGAGAGAAAGGAAGATGCGGTGTATACGTACATAAGGTAAGCTAGACAAAGATGGAATGGTAGTTATATAGATATCGACAGGGAGGAAAGAGACAGAGAAAGAGAGTCGCAGAGGGACGCAAGAGCCAGCAAATAAGAGCACAGTCCGACAAATAGAAGGAGAAGACAGTTCGAGTTCCGCTCTCCTGCTCTTACGAGGCGTTGTGCACGCTGATTCAAGCCTTGCGATATTGTTGCCAGAATTGTTCGTTATAATTTACAATGTTCAGAATATTCCTGATGTGATCGTTGAGACAAATCCTCATTTTCTATGACATATGACGCGTTTGAGCACAAATACATATCAGTATTTTTCATGCAAAAGAACGAAAGAGGTTATGCGACAACGATTGAGAAAAGAAAGTATTGAAACACCTATATATTTTCTATTCTATTCAAATGCTTAAACTAAAAGTTCATTAAATGTTATAGCTTTAACAGACACGATCGATAACGTAAAATGATTTTAACTGTGTTTTATATTTTTACCGTTCACAAATTACGAAAGAGATTCAATGCTAGCTTGATGTTAGAGTTAGAATTTAAAATTTCCAGTAAAAATCCCGTCTTTCGAACTTCATTGCATATTTATCGACTAGCAGTAATAAATGGACTTACAAATTAGTTCTCTCTACAAAATTGTTTATTGCCACTGCGAACTAAAACGGTCAATTACTAAAAGACAGATACGTGCATACTCAAACAGAAAACGATACAAGTGTTCCATTTGAAAATTAAACGTGTGAAGTTATTAGCAATAAATTATAATAGTAAAGTAAAATTATTAATGCGCACCTCATGTATACATGATATTTCCAAAAGTTTTGTATTATTATTGAAATTATTGAACTAATTGACGAAATTAAAAATTTAGTATCCGTTTTTTTTGGTATTATAGTAATACCGTGTTTATGAAATGAGATATTATTTCATTTTTTAAATTATTAATTAGAGGTTAGTAAAATATTCAAATTTACAGTAACCTCAATATTATAAATTCAATATTGAATTCAAAACTTTCAATAAAGCCTTCATATGTTTAAAATACTTATATATCATGAAAATTAGGCATTATTATATAAACTTTTAGAGATCTTTAGAAAGGGAGATTTAGAAAAGCTTTCTACACTTTATTATTTGAATGTTTTTTATGTGATTAATAACTCCATATTTAACATTATTATATCTTTTCCAAACTACAAACATAAATAAAAACATATAGTATAACACGAATTGCAATATTCGTTATATAAACGAAGTTAAAATAATTTTAAATATAGAATAAATATTATCATCGGGAAAACTGATAAATATAATGTTAATTTTAATATTAATGAGTACATAAATGCAAAGACATAATAAATTGTTAAAAAATATATTATAATATAAATTAATAAATACTTCATGGTTCGTAGATTGATTAAACTCAACATAAAATTAAAATCTATAAATATATGAAATTACATACATATAATGTAAAACTCATTGTAACAATATATACTATTATTAGCTAAAGAAAATAATGATAAACTATTAAGATTGCTAAAAAATATTGCTAATTTATGTTGCATTTAAATTATACATAAAAATTTATTTTTAATAATAATAATAATGCACGTTTAGCTTTTTGTTTCGTCAATTGAGATTAATAATTTCTATAATAATGTAATTAAATAAGTATTCTTAGTGAGCATATACATATGTATATATAAAACACAAGGGAGCAGTGAGAAAGTAGGTTTGGCATAGCCTACGAATAGGAATTTCTGATGTTCTAAAAGAAGCTTACATAAATATTGAAATCTGAAATATTTATCTAAATATCTTTGTGTGTTACACAAAAAAATGAGAATAATAAAAATTAGACGCACATTACGTGCAAAAATGAAAGTAAATATTATTTTACATAAGAGTTTAAACTCCAGTTATAAGCTTAGTTCGAATTGCAGTCGCTAGGCAGCGCATGCGCATATACATCTATCTTTCCCACTGAAAGTTTTTATGCAAAGGGAAAAATTGAAATTTGACGTATAGAAATCAAAATATTCTATCTTGAGTTACTAACCGCTAACAGTGCTAATAGTGTATAATTATTTGCAACAGAATTCTTTCTCACATCACATATTATGTTGGAAAAGTACGAAAATAATTAGATATAATATCGATTAATACATTAACACATACATATGTAGGGAACTTTATTAATAAAGGAACAAAATTGTATTAAATCGTTATGTTACTACTTACAACTTATTTTACTGAAAATGAACGAAAATTTTCCTTTTCTTCGCTGTTATACCGTTCAGCAATTTAATAAATATTAATTAATCAATGAAATTAATCTTTTCCAAACTTCAACATATTCACTTTTATCCAGGTTATAATGTTCAAACAATCTACACTAAACCAAACATAAAAATAATTTAGAAATATATTTATTTTATGGGTAACCAATTGCAATTATTGTTGATTAATTTTAAAATACTGCACATAAGAACTTAGTATAAAATGTTGTAAACCAAGCATATAATTCCAACTTATTAATTTTTTAAAAATTGTATACTGATATAGATCTGTAAAATTTATGCAGGTACTAAAACAGTGTCGGCAGAGCCATCTGTTGATACCATAAAAAAGTATAATGGTTATAGACAGAGTCGATAATTTAAATTTATACGTATCTTTTTACTCTATACATATTTATTAAAATTGCATACATAAATAGAATTAGAAAATATGAAGAAGAATAAACAGTAAAAAGGATATAAATTATTTATCAATTATTAATCAAATTAAAAAAATACTTTTTAAATTACATATTTTTAATAATAATAAAATTTAGAAATCACTTCAACCAACTTCTTTATATTGTACACATCACTGTAAAATGAAAATAAAATGTTCAGACGCTATACCTTCACAGATAAAAAATACTGCAGAATTTTATTAAGGTTCAGATGAGGAAATGTATCAGGGGATATGTAAAAACACTGAAAACGAATTTTCATTATTTTATTTAAAAAGACATTCGTCGTACAATATATTATAACAATTCATCTTTGGTATAGACTATCCAACACAGAAACACGTAAATTTTAATCAGAATCTCTATGCTTCCATCGACGAAGCATGTATAAAAAACCTTTATTTTAAAAAACCGTCTAAAAATTCACTTCACCATATTATGAGTATTATGATATTTGTCAACACTTAGAATCACGTCTCGGTATTCCTGACACAGATGAAATAAGTAAATTATCTCTGTTCCCAATGTAACTAAAACACAAAAAAAAGAAAAAAATATTTGTATACACTTGTACTTTGAAAAACTAAAGGAGAAATTAAGAAAAGTTATCGTTAAAACCATTTTCAGGTATTAAACGGTCGTGGATTCATCTTAGGATTAGATTTTACATTCGTGATACCTGGTGCCTGGGACAGAAACTGCATACACTGCATAGCAGCATGGAAATATAAATCAACATAGAAGGGCACGCTTTACCGCAAAAAGGTGTACAAAGAATAAGAGGGCGCCGCAATTAGGTGCAATATTCGCGAAGAGAAATCATTAAATTTTAGATAATGCCGAGATAACATGTAGCAAAGCATAGCATTGAAAAGGAAGCTTATGTATTACTTGTAGCGTACGAGAAAAAGGTTTTAAAACGAACACCTAGTTGAGGCTAGGTACGCGAACTTTTTTGTACTGGTGAAAGACCTTACACTTACTTCGCGTGTAGTAAAGGCTTTCAAACAGAAGTGACTATAAAACAGTTTTTTATTCCCTTCGCATAGCATACGTTCTGTAAGAGAAAGTTTAAACGCTTGCAGCCTTTAATTTTATATAAACAAACCACTAGTAGAGAAGGTTTTGACTCGTTTATTATTTTCTAAACATGCACTCTTAAAATGTTGATATATGAGGAAAAAGAGATAGATAAATACAGGAATAAAATGTATTTGTTGTAAAAGAAATTTATATAGAAATTAAATAATAGAGCAATAAATATGACATAATTTAATCGATAAATGAGTATATATTTGAAAAAATGTATTAAGAAAAATATTATAAGATAATATGTATAATCAAACGCATAAAGTTTAAATTACACGAAGAAGTTAATTAAAATATGACAAAAAACATGTACATATATATATGTAAAGGTAGCAAGAACATTTCAAAGTTACTAGTATTCTTTTTAATAGAATTTATATTTCTTCTTTTTAATACAAGTAGAAAAAGTATAGCATGATATATTAGAGCGTATTGAAAAATCTTTATAAATTATTTATTTAGAAAGGAAGTCTCTTATTGACACAGATTATTTGGATTTTTAAATTTCTTTAATCTTTAATGTCCTTTAATTCGTAATTTTAAATCAGTGTACCTTCAATATTAAATATTGAACCATTGCATGGACACTGAAACTTTTTGTATATTCTTACATGAAACATAAAACATCTTACAAGATGATTTGCATTTCCCAGTAAAAAATGGTATATCAGCATTTTATACAAGAGAAAAGTGTCGTAGAAAAAGCAATATCTCATACGTTCGAACAATATGTATTTCAAGTACCAAATATTCGATACATCTTGTTCTTAACATTATGTCGAGGAAAAAAAAAGAATCGTATCCAGACAATATTATTGCTTCAACGGAAATTATCGTTAAAATGACGGAGACTTTTTACATCTCGATCTACTGAATTAGTTGGTTGAAAATTGATGCTCCGGTGCGCATAGTAGAATGACTAGCACTCAGGATCGATCGGGTGAAAATGCTGCTGCACCTAACATTATCGACTAGCTGAGGACAAGAGTAGCACGAACCAATTCGAGGAAACAATACCGAGAGCGGATTAGTTTTCAATCATGTACATCGATATACTTTAATCGCAATTCTTTTATCTTTTTATGCCGTTCCTTTAACTCTATGTTGCGGACGCTAATCGTTTTTTTTTTTTTTTCTTTATCCCATTATATTTAATGTAATAATATTACCACGAGAATATATACACCTAAACAAAATTTACAGTATGAAGAATATAAGGATGAGTACGCTCTGATTTCGATTCGATATCGCGGTTATCCTTTCTCTTATAAAATAAGTTTACTCGCGTTACTTCGTTAGGAACAATGAAATAAAAGTTGAACGCTCGGATTCTAATTGCAAAATTCATTTATTTTGCTCTACGAATGCAGTCAAGAGTTCAGAGAGAACAGAATCCTCAATCCTTTTCTTTTCCTGTACAGTGCATACCGTTTCGGAGTCAGTAATGTGTTACTCTTCGTTCAATAAAATGTGTGTTAAGATCCGATGATCGTCGAACTTGATACGATGAAATAGAACTTAGTTTTGTGCCCCTGCCATGTAATACACACACGCACGCACACATACATATTACACGCATACGTTAATTGTTCAGAGAACACTGGAAAATAGTAATTTTTCTACAGATGATCTCGTGTAATAAAGAAGAAAAGGAAAAGTATTTAAAATACTTGACTGAGAAAGAAAAGCAACGGAGCAGTCTCTTAGAGGATACGAGTCTTTAAGGATCTCCGTCGAAGGTTATCGTTAAAAAGTATCAATTAAGTCCGTACATTCTCTCCTACACTTATATTGACATGTTACATAAAATAGCCAATGAATTACAAATAATAATCGCTAATCGATACGAAGCTATTGTTTATTAGTATTCCCTATCTTCGGTACTTAATGTATCTCGGTATCTAAGGTATTTTGAAAGGACGACAAATCTTATGCATACAATTTAAGTAGCTGTACGACTTGTAAGCCGCAAGAAAACGTATTCTTGATGGATATCACGTTTTTCGGTTCGCTTACAAGATCTACAACCATTATTACGTACGAATTCAACTGATAAAATATGTCACGAGTAAAAATGATATCTATATATATATATATATAGATATAGATATATAAATATATTTACATATAAATACCATTTTTACTACATTACAGTATACATATATATACACACACTATACATGTATATATACATACACATGTATAAGCGACACATTCATTTGATTTTTAACAAAATACAAAGCATCAACGTTTTATTAGTGATTTACGACTGATTTGACGAATATCCGATATTATATGATGAAAAGATAATAAATAACAAGGCAGTGTACGACGGCCATGCGACCATATGCGAATAATAACACAATAAAGCTGCAATGGCATACATCTTAGAGCGTGGTCGCATCAAATCGAGTATCAAACGTTGATTGAAGATCTCTAAGTTGACACGTCACAGTAAAAAAATGTAAACGTTAAACTTACAAACGCTTCTCTTAATTTAACGCTTTGCGGTTCATAGTCATATTGAGAAAAACAAATAATTTATTCCATTGAATTTTACATGATCAATACATTACATTCTCAGTTGTCGTATCGCGCGTTTTAATCCAATTAGTTTTATCAGAATACTTCAACTTCGATACCTGTAAATAATACTTATGAATCAAACCGCAAAGAGTTAACGATCCCTAAACTTAGAACATCAACGACGCTATTTCACGTTAATTGAACATGATCGTGTACGTTTGAAGAAAAAATACTAAGGTTCGTTGAAATCGAGCACTCGAATAGAAATGAAACACAAAGCAAGTAAAGAGCAATTGTACGTCGCAAATTACCAATATATACTTCGGTTCTTCCGACTATCGACGCAAGAACAAGAATGGATGATATGGGGATGATGATATCTGATGATGCCGTGAAAGTCAGCCGAGAAGAACTTCATACATATTGTCAGTTAGCGTCCAAAGATTTTCATTTTATCGTACTGATCGGCAGAGTCAGTTCACATTTTCAAATACGATATTAATAGACAGAATATAAAAATATAAGGTATTTACCGAAAGAACAATTAAAAAATTCGTTATGGCAAAATGTCGGCAGTTTACAGTCGTTAACGCTTCGGGGCTGTTAACATCGAGCTTTTTAGTATTTTTATTAATCATCGTTAACAGAGGTGACCCTAAAAATTTCAATAAAATCGTTCAATCGTTGCGGTTGAGCATTTTCGGGCACACTTATGTTATCGATTATGCATTCGATGAATTTGCAATCGTACTAGATTTTATAATATCAATTGGAAATTTTTCCTTATATATCTGACTTAAGGATAAGTTATTGTGTAGGATCAAATCGAACATCGGCAACGGTCTTATCCGCTCTGATATATCCTCGGATACATTTCATCGTGAAACGAGGACTATCGAGCATACAAGATTCAAATTCCGTTTCAGGTAATAAATGGAGATCATTATTTTTTAACAATCTCTATTCTCTTTCTATCAATTCATGATGAATCGTGCAACGCCAAAAAAAAAAAGAAAAAAATTACTGAGTATTGAAATGGTTTTTGTTGTAAGGACACCTTATAAATAAATGCGAGGTCTGTCAAGTGTCCTGTAAAATATGCATTCGTTTAAAGTCTCACAATCGTTTAAGTTTCAAAGTCTCACAATCGTTACTGACTATATGTGCACTTATAGATAACAAGTCTAGAACACGCTGACGTCGCAATTCGTTTATTTCATTTATTCGCTTTTGTGGATCGCTGAGCTTTTCTAGCATAGCCGCTGGCGAAAAAGGGAAACGAACCAAAGTCAAAAAACAGAAAGGAGAAAATACGGAAGCTTCGATTGCTTATTATACTGTCTACAGTCTACAGTCTTCACAGTGTCTTCAATCAGGCAGGATGTATATTAATTTCAATAAAAATATCAGTATTAATACGATAATCTGCCAAAGGAATTACTACAGGTGAATAACAAATGAATTGTTTTAAATTCCCTATGTCTATCAGCATATCGTTAAATCACAGTCAATTTTGCAGGAATGGATAATAAATAAATAATCGAGTTCTTGTCAAATTCGGAAAATAATTTACGAATCCTAAAAAGAAAGAAAAGAAACTGTCGGGAAAAAAGCGGTCATTTCATAGAAAAATGTTCATATTATCAATCCGTAGGAATAAATGAATAAATTTTCAAACCGAAGTGTTTTTCCTTCTAATCGGATTGTTCTATATTAAATACATTTTATATAACTAATAAAATAATGAGTACGTTCAATACACCATGTTACAGTCATATCATTGACCATATTCGAATGTCATGATTTTTATAGGACATTAATAATAAATGCAACACAAAACTTCCAATCGTTCAAAATCAACTTAATATCGATAAAATGTTAATTATGATACACAATATAAAATACAGAAATACGCAATGCATATAGGCCAACATCATTCTAAGCTAGAAGTATATGTTTCGATAAATAAATGTCAAAAAAGGCAAAAAAAAAAAAAAGAATAGGAATATGATATTACATTATAGTAACTCGCACAACGTTCCTCACAACGCGAAAAAATATATCTAATATAGTCGAATAAAATTCATTGTAAAACACAGTTTATCGATAGTAAGTGTAGACTTATGATTCAAAGATCACTGTGTTACTATCAGTTTATAAAATTAAGTACACAAGAGAGTATGCAAAAATTATATCGTATAGTCTAAAGCCAGCGACTTTTCGAGGCATTACCAATTCAGTCTTAAAATCATATATAATCAAAGTTCCCTGATTGTTGTTAGAAACTAAAATAGTGATCAGATCTTTAAACATTATATGTATAATTATAGAAAAATCTTCAAACTGATGAATTAATTCATTTGGCACAAAGTACATTCGGTATTTTAGCATACTCCAACTATGATGAATTTGCTATCCTATAAATGTTCATACCGTAACATTTCGTTTAGGCAATACAAAAGAAGGATACACATCGTAAAATGTAATAGAAAACAAAAATCAAAAATACTTTTTAGCCTTACTACAGCGAATGACATTTTCGATTATCTCTGGGTCGATTTAAATTAAGAATAGATATATAATCTGTCTACTATAAAAAATACATTTGTGTAGACAAACCAAAAATGGCAGGACAAAGTATAACGAAATAAATTAAGCAAGTGAAATAGGAACTGAGTGTTCGTGAATTTTTAAAGAATTTTCTATTTAACGTAATCGACAAACATACAATATATCAAAGTGTAACATTAGGAAAGATAATCGAACGTGAAACACGCTGTATATGTCGCATCATCGTCTTCCTTCACATTTGTTGAAGAAATAGAAATCTTATGAACTGTATTTTAAATTAACGTATTACATCTTTAACGTCGTACGATTTATGTAAGGTGTAGGGAGCCAACTTTTCAGTTTATATCTGCGGATAAGTATTGTGGGTTGGGGTTATGTATGAAGGACTTCTTAAAATGTATAAGAACAAGATTAAGACGTCGCAGCTACAACTACAGGGGGAACAACGTCAGGTTCGCCGGCACCATCGGCTACTGCAGAATCAACGACCTTTTTGACTTTTATAGATTCTGCACTAGTCTCAGAGGAACTCTCTGGTTCACCATTTTGCGCAGATGTACTACCGCTCGTTGACGAATTAACATTTTCATTCGATGACCCCTCGTTTAGTCCATTTCTCTGTAATTTATCATCTGACAGTGGCACATCCGTATCTCCGTTTTGTGTTGTACCATTTAATTTTTTCTTTTCAGAATCCACTGTATTCGTTTCTTTCGTTTCATCCGCTACATTTTCTTCTTTCGTCGGTTTCTCTGTCAATTCCTGTTTTGATGCTTCTGCACTTACTTGTTTTTCTGCATCGTTTGCGGACGTTGTTGTTTCCTCTGTTTCTTTCGTTTTAGGGGATTTTACGTTAGTCAATTCTGTTTCTGTTTCAGATTTTGTTTCTTTAGCTACTTCTGTCGTACTTTTAATTTCAGTATTTGTATCTGCTTTGCTACTAGTAGCTTCTGGCTCTGTTATCGTTGGCGCAGTAATTTTTTCTACACTTGTCAATGGTACATTACCATTTTCTGCAGGTTTTTCTTCTGTCTTAGTGGCTTCTTGCGCAGGTTTTACCGAAGATTCATTTTCTGATGTTTTAGTTTCTGTTATACTAGGAGTAATTACAACTTTTTCAGTGGATTCCTCTTTCGTTTCTTTTTCTGCTTTATTAGCACATTCTTCTGATTTTTCGTTTATACTGTTACTATCCTTCTCTTTTGATGCAGTTTCAGTAGGTTTTACCTCTGACACTTTCATATCATCAGATTTAGTTTCTTTAGCAGTATTTGACGATTCTTCAGTCTTATTCTCTGTAATAGAAACTTCTTCAGACTTTGATTTAGGCTCACTCATTCCAACGTCCAAGGGGTCATTCGCAGTAGGAGTTGCCTCTGGGATAGATTCTACAGACTTCTCTGTATCTATTGGCTTTTCTACTTTTTCAGAAATCGCAGACTTTTCATCATCTTTTGCTACTGATTCGGCGTTACTACTCACGTCAGCTTGCACATTTTCGGAAGTGTCTAGTTTTGTACTCACCTCTGATGGCTGAAGTTCTACCTTTTCAGCTGTATTTTCCAGCTTTTCAGCGTTTGGTGTATCTTTTGTATCAATAACCATTGGCTCTTCCATTTTCACATCTGTGACTGGAGCTTCCTTTTGTTGCTGATCTTTCACACATTCTTTTACTTCATCTTGAACAACTTCTTTTGCTTCTACTTTATCGGTCATTTCAACATCTTCGGAAGTGTCCATTGGTTCACTAACATCAGATGTACTCTTACTTTTATTTTCTTGAACTTCTGTAGTTTCTAACTTTTGTCGTTTTGTAGAAGTTTGAAACGTTAAATCTAAGAATGACTTAATAGTTGTAGAAGCCACTCTTTCTTCATCTGTAAGAGGAGCATTGCCTTCACGCATTACTATAACTGTTGATAAGCCTGCTTCTTTCGCAGCAGCAGCTTCTATAATAGGAAAACATAAGAATTAGTATCTATTCATAAGTATCACTGTGGTTTGTAAATGCTAATATATCACAATATACATAATTACTAACCTTTGACAACATCAGTTAAGAAAATTACGCTTGATGGTTCAGCTCCAATTTTATTTAATATATTTTTATAACTACTTGATTCTTGTTTTGCACCTACTTCAGTATCAAAATAACCACTGAAATACTAAAACACACACAACAATATATTGTTATATTTTATATAAACTATATAATAAAATATAATATAAATAATTTATTACATTCAACACTCATATAGTTATAAGTACTGGCATCTATGACAGGTAAACTATAATAAAGTACCTTAAGTAAGTCACCATGTATAGAATGTCCAAATAGAAGTTTTTGTGCTTCAACACTACCACTTGAATAAATATAGACTTTTTTACCATCACTTGTCCATGATTCTAGTGCTTTCGGTACATCTTCATAAACACTATACAAATAATTCATTTATCATTTGGTGAATCATTTTTAATTGTTCATTATGTTACAAATTGTTTATCATAATTGTAGTGATATATTTATGCCAAACTGAAGTGAGCCCTTACACAACATATTCACCTCACTACATATGGTGTTTGTATTATATAGCTATATATCATTATTTATCTTTAAACTCTTTTTAGATATATAGCATTTTCCTTTGATATTAATTAAAATATAACAGTTAACAATAAATTACGAAATATATTCAGGGATATCTATAGTAGGCTTACAGATAAACTTTTTATAAGCATACTATTGAAAATGTATCATATTTCATAATTATATATATCATAATCACATTTTTTACATGTACTAATTTTAAATATTGAATTTTGGAACCTGAAAGTGTTTTTGTTGTAAATTCTAATGAGGAGAAACTATCAGAAACTCACTGTGCTTTAATTGTTCCAGAATTATAAGCTTCATGCCACATGTGCCCCTGTAACTGTTTCAGTGCACCAGTTTTTCGGTCACCATCCATTTGCCATAATATATTTTTTACAAGTGATTTTCTCTCTTCTTCTGCATTAGTACCAGTAATTGGTACAAAACCATCAATTTTATCTTCTTCATCTTTTTTTGCCTACAATCAAAATATTGAATATTTAAACACAATGCTTTCTTTATTAACAAAATCACACACGTGAAATTTATTTCAAATAATAAATAAATATTATTATAAATATTATATTATATCTTTAAAAATATCATTATTTTTAAAAGAATATATAACCAAATAATTATAAAATAGTTATCCCATTTAAATTTTTTTTAAATTGTATTATTTATCTATAATAAACATTCTTGTATTCAATTCTATTTTTGTTTTAAATTTCTTTTTACTATATTATTTATATTATCTTAAACATATGCGATAACATTAGAATAAATTTATTATAAGTAAATGAATTTTAGAATGTAAAATAATATGAAATAACATGTAGTAATATAAAACTTCAATAATTAGAAAAGTAAAATGTGTATGTTAAATGAAATTCTAAAAGAATAATCAAATAACAATAAACAAATGAATATTCAATGATTTGATTTAAAGAAAATTATATTTATATAATTTCAAGAATAAATATAATACTAAAAATTTATTTAGCTCCAATCTCAAGCTTTATAAATGTGCAATCTGGGTATCAAACTTCTGGGACAAAGAATGTTCCCAGGTCAATGTCTAGCAGTAAGCAGCTGCCTCTTACCTGTCATGCTATTGGTCACTCTCTAAAATACATCACTAAAAGTTGAAGCACTAAATTTACTGTACTGAATTAAGATTTTAACAACAAAAGAAAGACATTTAAAACATAAATAAAAGAGTAGTATAACATATATATATATATATACATGTGTATATATATATATACACATTTACTATAAACAATCCATGTCATTCAAGTATCATAATTCTTTATATTATCCTCAAATATTTTAATATTTCAATATTGATTGATAAAACGGTCATTTTTACATACAATATTTATATTAATATTCAATTGTTTCCAATATTTACCTGCTCCTTTAATTTTTCAAAGTCTTGTTTGAATTCTTCATCCTCCCATTTAGTTTCAATATATTTCTTTAAATTCTCTCGCACGTAAGGAAAAAGTGTGTCCTGAAAGGAAGGTAAACGTGAATGTAGTGTGTGCTCGTCGATCGAATTAACTGTGCGATGCGCCGTTACGGTTTCCGTTATTTTGAAAAATCGCATGTGTAATTATGTTACGCACAGTGATGCTTTCGTAGCTAAATAATTCACATTTCGAATATGCAGAATTTTCTAAATGTTTATTTAGTTTGTTTTCATTTACAACATGTTAAAAGTAACAACCTCAACATTTCGCAAAAAAAAAGAACATTAACAGTAAAAGTAAACAAATATAAAAATGTTAATGTTCGAAATAAGAAAGTTCGACATGATTTGTATGATATTTCATTCGCTTTAGATTAGACGAAAGCATCTATTGCCTGCCATGAAACTCGCTGTCTCACGAACAGGGAACCTGAAACTGGATTTCAGCCGGCATAGTAAATGCTGAGAGAGAACACACACACACAATACGCGCGAAACTATAATCCACAAATTTTTTTTCGTACAATGACTCTATGATAACGTTCGGAAATTTCTCTGCGAGATATTAGCTGTGTGGAAAATTTTGATCATTAGGTAATGTCAGAGAATGTGTTGGAAAACCGGTGAAATGCGAGAACTGTAGGGCGCGTTCTGCCTCACGGCCATAGTCTTTGTTACCTTCACGAAGCTTATGCTCGTCGTGGTGCCTTCGATGTCAATTAAGATCACCGTTTCCGACAATAAAGTTTCCTCTTGATCCTGAGTACGTTTTTCCCCGGCCATTTTTACGATTGACTCGCCTTCGACCGTAGGATAAATAACAAATATATCACCTCAGTACGTTCAAGCACGGTGTATATGTCGACGCGTTCTTGTTGAGAGCCGGCGAGTGAATTCGTTCCTCGTTCTGCGCCGGTGTGTGTGCGAAGCTGCCTCTCCCTTCACCCCTACTTGTGCTGAGCAACCAGGATCGTATTTATCACGCTTATTCTCGATTGCATTACCATTAAACTCCCTATTATTTTTTCCATTAAATAATTGCAATTTTTACAGCTGTACATAAACTTTCATAATATTTTAGTTGTTTAGACATCAAACATTATTTTTACCGCCTTTGCATTCGCTATTGCTATATTAATTCTATGAAATTATCGTTCTACTTCTATGGCAAATTGTTTATTATACGGTATTTAAATTTACGATTATAGAAGTATAATTCGAATGTAATTTGCAAATATAGTGTTTATATTTAGTAATGTAATGGTAAAGCTGAATTTTATATGTTTTTGTTCAAGTTAAAAACTTTTTAATAGGATTATTAGTTTGATTTCAATAAAAAATTATTATCACTACATGCAATGTTGTTTTGTTATGAAATGGATGTTTAAACATATAATCTGGGACAATAAATTACTGAAATAAGAAAGATATTTTTTAAAATGTTAAAGGGATCTCAGGCGATAGATACATTCCTGAATCTGGTACGAAAATTGTAGATTGGTGTTGGTGAATATGTACTTGCAGAAAAGAGCATGTGTTACGTATGTGTGAATCGCTCACTTCCTTCAGCCAATGAACGAAGCTGGTTTGCGTCTGTGCGATCGTAGCACGTCATTATTGCTCCGCAAAAATTGTTTTGATGAATAGACATTTAATAAATGTAGACTTTCAAAAAATTTTCTATTAGAAGCTTTCTAAAATTTAAGTATATTCTCCACAATTTACTTTTCAAGTAAAGTAAACCATGATTACAGTAAAAAACCAGGATAAATATTGACTCGCTCGAACGGTTTCCGATATTACTCCGCGTAAAAGTAGTTCCTCATGTGTTATTTTTGTTGATTTTCCAAAAAATTAAGGAAATTTGAATGATATTTACAAGCAATACGAAATACTATGTACGATTCTTTTATATTAGCTGAAAATGCAGATTTTCCTACATCAAAAAGTTAAATGCCTTGTTATGTACGATTGCAAGTACAAAGTAACACAGCTGGTAAATTCGACCACCTGATTTTTGCGAGACAGCGCCGCATCGGACACTGAGGCGCAACCATTTAAATTTTGACATTTGTCTCAGCTGCACGTGTCTACCTTGACTGTATCTACATATGAGAACAACATGCACACTACTACTGTTAAAAATTGTTATGCGTTTTCTTTTCTTTTTTATTGCTCCATCCACTTATGTTGTGATATTATATATTTCATTGTAAATATATAAATATTTGAAAAAATGATATTAAATATAAATATAAATATTTAAGCAGCACTTTAATTTTTGTAATATGATAATAAAGATGTAGCAATGTATAAAAGTCTTAAATCTTATTATTTTAATCCAACAATTATAAATAAAATTATTCCATTATTAAATATTTTTTAGAACATAGAAACTATATTTTATATTAATTAATAAGGTTGCTTGGAAAATATTATATTACAAAAAAATTAAAAATATAAATGCTTATTCGGTTTTTATTATAAAATTTTCTTAATAATTTATTCACAGCAATAAGAAGTAATTACATGTCATATATACAGTATGTTTAGAAAATGTTAACTATATACATATATAATAAATTACATATAATTCTTTATAATAAATATATTCAATGTAATTACAGTATTATAAAAAATTGTATTAATGTTATAAATACATAACTGAATGTGCGTATGTGTGGAATAAAACTGAATGTAGCATAATGCACAATAAAGACTACTTTGCAATGATTTTTCAATATTTTATTTTTGTAATGCTGTTTATATCCACGAGTTTTTTCATATACATACATATAAATTATATTGCTTTACTAAAGTAAAAAATGATATGTTAAATACGTCAAATAGCTTTAATATTTTTAACTGCCTTGATGTTGTGAAACACGTTTATGATTTTTTCAATATTAAATTCTTAATAACACTAAAATTAGTAAGCATTCCTGTAGTTACAGTGGTATCTTGAGTAATTGGAATTTATTTATTTTGGAATCTTCATATTTCTTCTACATTTGAAGTTTTAACAGTAGTTTATTTTCAAATACTAAAATTTAATTTTCAATGTTTTTATAGATAATTTCAGGTACTATGTTTGCAACACATTGCAGTATATGCTGTTTATGTTTCATACTTAATTACCCTATAAGATATTATATACATAATGGAGGACTAATTTAAAAAAGTAGTATAATATACATATTATTATCATTATAAACCAAATAATTATAGACTTACTTAAGTGCTATTAAGTGCTATTCTAAATTAAAAATATTATAGTAAATATATCTTACAAAAAAATGAAGTACATTACAAACATATACAAAAGTTGACAAATATTTCTAGAAACATGATATTAATTTTATACAAGCAAAGAAAAAATTATTTTCTTTTAGGAAACTTTGTATAAAATTGTATAAGTTTTTGTGTAAAATGCTAATAAGCTTTTGTATTAAAATATTTAATAACAAGAAAGTAGTTTAATAAAATGTTAAATATAGTATTTATTATTCAGTTGTTTAATATGAATGTATTTATTTCATGAAATAATAATTCAATGATTAAAATATACAAAAAAATATTTTAATACATTATTTAGTAGCAAGTTACATATAATTTTTTTGTTGAAAATAGATAAAGAAATTCCTGTTTTTAATTATTTAAGTAAAATAAAATTAATGAAAATAATTTAAATAATAATGAAATAGTACAAAATTAGATGTTACTCCACGTTCTTAGTCAGCTCTTTTAATTTTAAATTGCATTTGTAAATGTATAAAATAATTAAAATGAATACATTTTTGTAAATAAAATAATCTACTAATTATAATTAACTAGTGCAATTTTAATTTAGAAATTGCATAATTTTAGTTTCACTGTATTTTTGTTTGAGTAGATATAATTCATAAATTATATCTACTCAGATTTTATATTTTGTAATTTTTTTAATTTCTCTCCCAGATGTTTATTTAAATGTATTCTAATTTCTTGTTGATTACTACATTTTTCCCCACATTCTGGGCACTCTGGATCTCCTTCTCCGTGTTCTCTCTTTCGATGTTTAGATCGATTATTATAGGTAGAAAATGATTCACCACAATCTGGACATTGATAAGGTTGTTCACCAGTATGTTTTCTACGGTGATGATCTCTGGAGTCTTTTCTTCTAAAACTCATATTACAATATTCACAGACAAATGGTTTTTTTCCAGTATGTAATAATACATGATTATATAAAGATTTAGTGTCATTAAATCCTTTTTCACATTGAGCACATTTATAACGTCTCTCACCATCATGTTTACTTTTAATATGATTTACTAAAAGTTGTTTTACTCTATATGTTGCATTACATATGTCACACTGATAAATAGGGTCTACTCTTCCTTCATGTACTCTCTCTTTATGTGCTTTTAAAGACATTTGATGTTTAAATTTCTCGTGACATTCTGCACATTCGTACCATGGTTTTTGTTTTATCAAAATTGGATCCTGATTATTTATTTCATGAATTTGTACCATATGATATTTTAACATACGGTAGGTTGGAAAATCTTCTACACAAATTGGACATGTAAATAATTGTGGTAATGTTACACTTTTATCATTTTTCCAATGCTTCTCTAAATGTTCATTCATATTTTGCTTTTTACTAAATGACTTATTACATACGTTACAAGTATATCTGTTATGAGAAAAATGAATTTTTCTATGAAGCTTTAAAGCATTTGTAGTTCTACATCGTTGACCACAGATATCACACTGATATGGTCTCTCACCTGTATGAATTCGATGATGTTCTTTTAATCTAGCTTTTAACTGAAATGACTTACCACATAGTTCACAAATGTGAGGTCTTGCTCCTTTATGAACAAAGAGGTAATGTTCATATAAAGAATTTTCTGCTCTAAAATCTTTTCCACAAGTACTACAAATGAATTCATTCATATTTTCATTATGCCTCATTTCATGAAATTCTAGTCTTTCTTTTCGTACAAAATGTTTGGGACACTTAGAACAATGATATTGACGTGGAGAAATTACTTTTGTCTCATTTCCATCTATCATTAAAGAAAGTGTAGAATCTTCACAAGTAGCACATGTAACTAAGTCATTAATAGCATCTGGATCTAAGTCTGAAATTAGTTTACCACAAAGATTACAATTTATAGATACTTTCTCCTGTTTTGTTGTTGCTATAGCCTTTTGTATGACATCTTCACTAATAGCATCTTCACTAGTACCAACTTGTATTTGTTTTACACCAGAATGTTTATAATTTTTTTGATGTCCATTCAATCTAGTTCGTTTTGTAAATAATTTTCCACACTCTACACAAATATAACGTTGTAAACTCTTGTGTGTGTGAAAATAATGATCCCATAATAAGTTTTCATTACTAGTTTCTTTATCACATAATGTACATTCATATTTATCTATTTTACCTAGCTTGTGTCTTTCCATGTGAAATTCATATTTTAAGTGTGAAAGATAGCGAGCACCACATAATTTACATACATATTTTAAACAAGATTTATATATATCATTTTCATCTTGTATATCATTTTGTTCAAGCATAGTATCTTGTGATGTTGTTATACATGTATCTTTCTCACTTTTATAATCAGTCTCACTGTCTAGCCAATAAGTATTATCACTCTCAGGTTCATTTTTCACTAATGGATCTGCAGAATCATAATCATAATTGATTAAATTATTAGACACATGTGATATTTCTTGTAGTTTTGATATTTTTGAGAGATGAACAGAATTAGATTCCTTAAGATCTTCTCTTGTGTCTTTTTCTACTTCAATTTTTATGTTTCTTTTGCTAGATAATGCATCAATACAATTTAAATTTTCCTTTTTGTAGTAGTTTGTTGAGATTAATACAGGTAATGTTAGGCTTACTTCTTGATTAGGCATATTTTCAATATCTTCAGTAATTGTTGTTTTGTTTCCATGTTTTAAATGTACATTATTTTTAGTATTATTAAGATGTACTACATTTTTATGTATTTGTATATTCTTTTTTTTTATATGTTTTTTTTCAGAATGATTTACCATAGCTAATGAGATTTGAAAGGTATAATCACAGCCTTGAGGATTACTAACTAATAAAATCATTAAATCTACATTACAATTTGGACATGTATATATAGCATCACTATGAATTTGTGAAAAGTCTGTTACTTCTTTAGATAGATCAAAGAAGGATTCTATTTGTGATGCATTTTCTAATCTTTTAGAATATTCCAATACTTCTTGAATAAATTTGTAGTAGAAAGTAATTTTGTCATAACATGACAAACATACATATTTTGAACCATTATCATCAATAGATATCTGTAAAAGTCATTTAAAGTAATATTAATTCAAAACCTTCTCGTATAATATATTAATAATGTAATTTCTTATATAAAACAGATAAATTATTAAGATATTTTAATAATCATTAAGTTTAAATAAAATGTTCAGATTTTAAACTGCAATTAATACTTTTAATTTCTATCACGTATTGTATATTAACATACTGAAATTGGCAATGTTTCCTTTATTTTATGTATTAAATCTGTTGATCCTTCAAAGATACTTTTATGCTTTCCTTCTACAAGATTTACACCACATAAACGACATATTAATGTATCCTTTGAAGTATCCATAATTAGATCTCTGAAAAATGTATTATTAAATATAATTTATGTAAAGATTAAAAATGTATAATATATATATATATTAATATTAATATTTAATAATAATAAACATATATTAATATTTTTCCATATCTTAATAAATCATTGAGTAATTAGTTGAAATTTATTAAAAATATATTGTATTCACTAAAATATACCACACTTACACATAGTTTTGATGATTTGTTTATTTGAGGTTATTATATCTTTATGCAGGTAATTATACCTGCATTAATTAAAACATAATTCTTTTGTTATAAATAGTATATAACTTATTAAGGTTTGTTTTAGAGATTTTAAATATCACTTAGTATTATAATTATATTATTAGAATTGCAACATTAGCAAATATTTTTCTCAATAGTAACTTAAATTTTTATATATACTATATGAATGACGTTTGGCAAGTTGTTTATCCTTAACTCTATCATACTATACAAATCTTCATGCAAACCAATAATTACTAAATGGAGGTTACATGAAAAGATGGTCTTTAAGTTATGATTTATGTACATACATATGTAGAATGTATATATACATCATCTGAAACAAATATTTGAAAGAAAATAAAAGCACGTCAGTGAAATGTACAAAATGTATTAGTGGTAAAAGTTAATTCTATAATGAAAAATTTAATAGAAACAAGAAATGGATAGATAAAAGAGTATAAATTTTCTTATTCATAATGCGTTCAATATTTTCTGTCATTTTTATATATCAAAACAATAAGTTTTGGCAAGTGAATTGACAGATTACATGCTTAATTTGCAGTTTATATACTATTTTCACTAACTCATATGCAAAATAATTTGTTGCTAATTTGAGAGAGTAGTATTTCATCCAATTAAAAAATATCAATAAAATGTTGCATGAAATATTAATGTCATTGTGGGGATGTTCAACCAATGCTTTGCAAATATTGGAATCAGATGTAATTATAATATAATATTTATTGATACTGTAATTCATTTTGAATTATATATACAGTTTATTTGTGTTTTTTAAATGTGCTGTTTTCAGACTGTAGATCTTGAAAAATATTTGCATCCTGGTGAACGTGTATTACTTAAAGAAATATTGGATATAGTTGAACAATGCAATATTATTAGGAATTTCATTCAAGAATATACCACATCTGATGACTTAAATTCTACTCAAAGTATTACAAATTAGCAATTATAAAATTTATCTCATTATATATTAATTTATAAATCATTAATTCTTAAACACAAATTGTAGATTTACAAGATGTTCCTCATGGTTTATACTTACAAGCTCTTTGTGAAGGAATAGATCAATCTTTGGAACCATTTCGTAAGGAGATTGTTGATTTAGAAGATGTAGTTCTTCATGATAGTTATACTCCATTGTCACTAATACTTTGTCGTATCCAAAAATATATTTGTCTATTTTCTGTTTTAAATTCTATCATAAGAGAGGTAAATAAAGGTTATTAGTATAGAATAATATAATATAATATCAATATAAAATGATATATAGCACACTTAAATAAAAAATTAATTCTTTTAATTTATTTCAGATTCGCACACAAAAAATTCATGGCTGTAAACTATTGCAATGTTTGCATCAAAATATGTATACTGGTATTCCTGATGTTAGATCTGCAATAGAAAAGTAAGTATTAAATTACATTATTTTGTTTTCTACTATTTTACATATTTACTTTTGCCAATTACTTCATTTCGTTTAGAATGTCTCACTGTGTGCATACAGTTTTTTATAAACATTTAACTAGCTGGCTTTTATATGGCCATATAGAAGATATGTACAATGAATTTTTTATTCAAAAAATATCTGAGAAGGAAAACAGTTTAATATTAGTAGACAATAAGGATAATTTTGATAAAATAAATACAAAATTTACTGCAGATATGTGGAATTATGACGTTCAAATTGATCTACTTCCCTCTTACATAAGACCATCTTTAGCAACTAAAATCTTAACTATAGGGCAAACTATTATAATGTTTGGAAATGACCCAAGACAGAAAAAAGGTAATTTATATTTAAAAAATTTTAAATTGCTCAAAACATGGAATGAAACCACTAACTTGTTTACCTATTGACAGATTTTGCTATAGTTGATCAAACTGAAACTTCTATATGGGGAGAAAAAGAATATGAATATTTTCTTAAACTTCAAAATTTACAAAAAAAACATATTTTTAATATTGTTGAATTTGAACGTACAATCGATGAATTGAAACAATGTATAACAGAACTTTTATGGCGAGTTGCTGTTGAAGAAGCACAACTTGTGCAACAACTTAAATTAGTAAAAGATTTCTTTCTTATGGGACGTGGAGATTTGTTTCTTGAGTTTATTAGACTTACGGCTCATATATTAAATAAATCTCCAACACAGCATACCTCTAGGGATATTAATTTAGCTTTCCAAATGGCCTTAAGGAAAATGCATTTAAATGATGAAAATGCCATGGATAGTTTTAATTTTATAGTTCCAGTTCCACCACATGAAAGTGAAGATATTGAGGTAGAAGGTACAGAATTTACTGAAAAGGAACGTGAAGATCCTATTGGTAAGATATTTTCTTATTTAGTGATATATTTTTTAAGTGGACAAATCTTCCGATAATATAGTATTGATATTATTATAGAAAGACGTGGGTGGGGTATGATTACTTTAAAGTACAAAGTCATATGGCCATTACATTTATTATTTAGTCCATCAGCTTTAAATGATTACAATACATTATTCAAATTTTTGCTAAGGGTTAAAAAAACACAAATTGATTTATGGAACCTTTGGAGTGAGCATATGTATTATAAAAACATGTAAGATATGATTTTAATATTTTATACATAAACAATCTGATTTTTATTAAATATTAATAGTTTTCATTATTACAGTGATATTGGTGTAATTCAGCTAAGAAATAATTTAATTTTCATTATTGATAATTTACAATATTACTTACAAGTTGATGTATTAGAAAGTCAATATACTATAATGGAAACAAATATGAAAAATACTCGAAATTTTGAAGATGTACAAAAAGCACACTGTATTTTCTTGGCTAATGTTATGTCACAAACATTTTTATTAGGGAGTTCAACAGAAAGAAAAAATCCTGTATGTTACATTTTAATTTAAATAATTCTTGAATTTTTATCTATCAATTCATTTGGTAAATATTTTTAATAGGTCAACAAATTAATAAAACTCTTATTGCGACTTTGTGATGATTTTATCTTACAAGCATCTATGTGGGAAGTAGGTAATTTGCTTTTAACAGAACAAGAAGAGCTTAAAACATTATCTGATACTCTTGATAGTTTAATGGGTTGGTTAACCAAAACATTGAATAGAGTACGTGCACAACCAAGTGGAGAGCATTTAGCTCAATTATTATTGAGATTGGATTTCAATAGATGGTTCAGTAAAAAAATGTAAAGAAGATTTATTTGAGTATCAGTAAATAATGGAGAAACATATGACGTATTTATGGTATTTTGTTTTAAAATTATTCTTTGCATAAATTTATCTATTATGTATATATTGAACTTATCTTTTTTTTACTTAAAGTACTAGTACTTTTTTGACAGTGAAAGATACAATTATGCAAAACTCTAATTTTGAGCTTAATTTAATAGAAATATATTAGAAAAGAAAAAATAACATCTTTAAATGAATGTAACACATAATTGAATGTATTGAAATAAATTTTTCATTCATTTGTTTATTGAAAATAAATTGTTACTTATTATGATAATAAAATATATTAAAAGTGAATAATTTAACTTAAACTGCAGCCAGACTATCGAGTACATTCAGTGATATCAATGGAAGGATAAATAATTGTAATTCTCATAGAGGAAATTAAAAATTTTATATTTTTATTATCATTTACCATATTGTTGACTAAATGTAGTCAACACATATACACATAGATGAAAATTCATCATGAAAAATATATACAGATATGCTTATGATAAGAATAACAATATTAATGCTTCTATTTGAATTGAAGATATTCACATTTGTACATAGCCTACCTCTCATTTACCCAAGTCAGTTGTGGATATACATATAAATGTATTTACAAATTTAAATACTTTTCTTCGCAACTTTTATAAATAATACCATATCTGAAAAATAATTTTATTATTGTATAAATTCTTATCATATTTCATACAAGTACATTATAAATGTATTTCAGAAAAATTAATAACTACAAAATTATACTATGATATTTCAATATTATGAATACTATAGCATAAATAGAGTTACATTATGCACTAATACTTACTGAAAAATACAACTAAAACAAATGCGATCATCACCCACATCCAGCAACGCCAATATGATTGTGTTTGTTCTTGCAGTTTTAGTGATTCTGTTTTTAATTTACTTGTATTAACATCAGTTAATTTATCAGATTTTTCAAGTAAGCCAATATCTTTTTTTATAATGGCATTTGCTGCTAAAGCATGCTCTTTTATGCTACTAGTCATGGAAAGCATATTCTCAGCAATTTTTTCTTGAATATTTCTATTATATTTTAAAATTGCACCTAAATCATCATCATGCATGTTTGTACTACTTAATCTTTGTCTTATACCATCTTCTAATGTCCCCAGAAAAAAAAGATGATTATTATATTTGTAAATTATCTTTTTTACAAATAGTGATATTGATATACCTTTATCACTATGGAATAATTCAGCACGCAATTCTCTATTATATTTTGCTGAAGTTTTTTGATGTATCTGGGTTGTTATATTTGGACCTATTGAATCATTAAACGTTGTAGAACTTTTTGGTAACATTTGTACAGCTGCAACTCTATCTACTGGACTTGTAAGTTTAGTTGTATTTATTAATCCCTTCAGGAAATCTATTCGTTTAATGTAACCCATCATGGTATCCTTAGATGGTTTACTGAAAAAGTATTAAATTTTAATAATTTTATAATAATTTCAAGTACATTAAGTTGTCATGTTGCTCATATGGCGCACATTGCTTAAAATTGAAATCTTTGTTAATAAATATATATTTTTATTAAAAAATAAAATAGAATTGTACCGTGGTAATGTTTGTAATTGTTTGATCATATCATCCAAAGCAAGGATGTACTGAAATGATTGATACATTTGTTTTGAATAAATTACTTTAATTTTAAATAATTAATCATTTTTTAAATTATTTTTTAACCTTTTCAAGCTTCCAATCCTTATGAGGATCATCTTTTGCCATGAATTCACATCTTGTTAAAAGTCGTCTGATATCAATTTCTTCTCTGGACATTTGATTCATTTCTGGTAATTAATAAACAGTTATAAAAGAAATTCATAAATAAGTACTATATATAAATGTATAACGTTTTTCCAAGTTAATCCTTTTTACTTCGAGATTAAAGATTACATATGTAAAATATATACAGAAAACAGAAGTAACCACAAACTGATAACAAAAGCACCATACATTATGTATCTATGTCATTTGCACACTGTTTTACACGTTTACAAAATCCTCTTAGAAACATCTATCTGAATTATTTATTAAATTAAGGTGTTATGCATTGAGAATAATGTTTGATAGTTCGTAAATTTTTAATCGTCGGTTTTTTAAAATATTACGGTACATCTGGCTACACGTATTATTTCGAAAGTAATTAGTACACTATTAACACAATATGTACATATTCTTTGTTATCATTTTTAAATATGCCGCTACAAATTCATAACTAGACGATAACAATTTATTGTGAACGAAACGGTACATAATGCATTTTTTGATACTACCGCAACTAACTGACTTCATCAGTAGACGCCTTTATAATAACATAATTGTTAATTTGTTCTATGTATATTACATATTACAGGTGTGAGAATTCTATACTAAGGCGCGCGGAATGTGTAGTAAAGATAAGTTAGAAAGTTTATAATATACGAATATAGATAGGTACTTTGAGAAATACGATAGTCATAGATAGCGATTGACGTTGGCATACGGCATACATCACTTGGGGGGCCGATCCCAGTACATTTCTCGGTAGATTGACAGAATCGCTAAGATGGCTGATATAAAAGAATCTCCGCCGCTATTTGATACTAATGAGGTGAAAGTTGATGATTTAGACGACGACGATGAAGATATTTTTGCATCAGCAGTACAGGTAGTTTTTATACTGTTTTCAGACATGTGCGTAAAAATTTCACAACCTATGTATTAGGTTCACAAGTTTATTTCTATTGTGTTAAATGTAATATTTATAATTTGTTACTAAAATATAATAAGATCGTTTGTAATAATTTGAAATATTTCTTGTAAAATAAAATTTAATATTGTTTAAACATAGGATCAAAGTCAATTGGAAGATTCACCTCCTTACAATGGAGTATCAACTATTCAAACAGAATTACCAAAGTTAACTTTACGAGATGCACCAGAAGAAAATTCGTTTTCATCGGTATCAAGTCCTGCACCAGGACCATTAAGTTCACCTTTGGGACCAATGAGTACTGACATAGGTGATCTCCATGATGTTCCCATAAACGATAATACAGATGTACTTTCAACAAATGTTATACAGACTCAGTCACCTGATGTGGTATATTTTAGATTATTAAATGTTAATAACAACAAGTTAAAAAATATATGTTATAGCTTATATTTTACAGGTATCGACAGATTCTTCTGATGTTTTCTTAAAAATTACTGTAACTTCTCCTCAAAAAATAGGAGATGGAATGGGTGCTTATGTTGCTTACAAAGTTGAGACAGAAACAAATATGCCAATATTTAGAAAGAGAAATTTCAGTGTTATTAGACGCTTCAGTGATTTTCTTGGCCTTCATGACAAATTAACAGATAAATATCTTAGAAATGGCAGAATAATTCCTCCTGCTCCAGAGAAGAGTGTTATTGGTATTGATAGATATTTTGAGGTCATATTATTTTTATCATACTATTCAATAAATTAAATGAAATAATTATGTGATTAGGGACAACTAAGATTAAAATGTCTGGTGACAAGAATCAAGAACAAAATTCCAGTTCTACAGAATTTATTGAAAAACGCAGAGCAGCGCTTGAAAGATATTTGAATAGAACTGCAGCTCATCCAGTGCTTAGTGTTGATCCCGATTTTAGAGAATTTTTAGAAGCTGGTAAATCGTAGTATAAAATAAAATAACTTTTTAAATGCAATCATACTTATAACTGTGTACATCTTAAACAGATATGGAATTACCTAAAGCTACTAATACATCTGCACTTAGTGGTAAAGGAGTAATGAGGCTGTTTAACAAAGTTGGAGAAACTGTTAACAAGATAACATATAAAATGGATGAAACTGATAAAGTAAAATTAAAAAATGTTTAATAACTTATATTTGCAATATATATATATATATATATATTATAAAATATTTCGTATCATTTATTTGATTAATTATATCGAAAATTTTTAATAATTAAATTTATAAAACATATTCGTGTTAAGCAGTATTTTTCATTTTTCTTATTTTTCAGTGGTTTGAAGAGAAGACATCACAAATTGATTCTCTTGATGTTCAACTGCGTGCATTACATTCTGCTGTTGATACCTTAACTAATCAGAGAAGAGAATTAGCAACATGTACTGGTGCAACAGCAAGATCCATTGCAGTTCTTGGTCATGGCGAACCAGGAGCATCTCTTGGAAGGGCATTAGCTCAGTTAGCTGAGACATTGGAAAAAGTAGAAGCGATCAGAAGAGCACAAAGTAATAGCGATCTGTATCAGTTTGGAGAAATGTTAAGAGATTATGTTGCACTGATTGGAGCAATAAAAGTTAGTAATCTATTTACATATAAATGTTGCGCATTCCAACATTTTAAACATTTTAAAATATTGTCAATTTTAGGATGTATTTCATGAAAGAGTAAAAGTTTTTCAAAATTGGCAACATGCTCAAATGATGTTAAATAAAAAAAGGGAACAGAAAGCAAGATTAGAACAATCTGGAAGAACTGACAAAACGAGCCAAGCTGCTACTGAAGTAATAGAATGGGAAGCAAAAGTTGATAGAGGGCAAGAAGAGTTTGACAATATTTCGAAGATAATTAAAAAAGAAGTTGAACGATTTGAATTAGTGAGAGTGGAAGACTTTAAGAAACAATTAACAGAATATTTGGAATCCATGTTACAATACCAAAACCAACTTATTAAATATTGGGAAAGCTTTTTGCCTGAAGCACGAGCAGTGGCATGAACATTCCTGAAGTAATATTGAAACTTTTTCTTATTATAAGGAAAAGCAAAATCTATAAATGAAAAGTTTCGTGCAATTTTTTAAAGCAAACTTTTAATGAATGATAAATAACGTTTTATGGAAAACGTACATTTATCGATTTGCGGTACAATAATAATGTTTGCATAATAATGAAAGAATTATCATCTTATGGCAATATTTGGAAAATTCATAAACAATAATTTCGAAATACTGCCAATAATGCTTTTATACATGGAAAAGCAACAAAAAACCTGGCATATTTCATTCAAATTCTTTTATGTCGATTATTCCTGAGTATCATGCGTTTACAGTCTTCTTACTATTAGTTTATGTTAGAGATATAAAGCGCATAATACTGTTTGTTAAGAAATGTTATATGATAATAAAAATCGATTAAGATTGTATAAATAGAGAACATTAAATATCTATTTGTTAAAACAAAAATTTTTCACATTATTTTCAGGATAGTATATAGGCATTCCAATAAAATTTTTATTAAATTTAATATAATTATAATATATATACTTTGATAAGTGTGGGATAAAGATATCATATTTTTCTATATGTTAAAAAGTTAACTATAAATTACAATAAAATTAAATCGTTAAATAATATCTATCCCTATTTTATTTATTAAAAACATTTCATTAATATTTAATAATAAATATTTTTTGACCATACGTAAAACACATTTAGAAGACTGCAGAGAACGAGAGAACTTATCAAATGCTGTTTTTATAAAGTTGGCCAACTTGTTTTAGTATGCAAAATTGGTATAGTGTCACGAATGTGCTAACTCTTTCGTATGTCGAGCAGTGCGTTAGTGATCATGAATTAAATTAGGTTATCAATTATTCATTGTGGTTAATTGTCATTGACAATTAACAAAATTCATGCATGAATTTTGTTCTCGTTTGTACGAGTGTTTTGCATACGTGGCAGAGGTTGCCACCAATCAGAAAACAGGGGTTTTGATAGGCGTGGCTTCGAACACGTACACTTGTCTGTTCCTTCGGCAGCCATAATCTTGAGAAGTCGTGTGTGAATTCTTGTCGTGATTCTCTGTAGACAAACAGAGTTCGTTGTTCATTTTACATTCCTCAGTAGGAGCGGTCTACTGAATTTTCGGTGAGCAGTGTAAGTTTAGTGAGTTTATTAGTTCTATTGTTTTAACGAAATATTAGTACAATATAAATCATTTTGCCGGTTCTACCCTATTCGTGGTTTAACATCGAGGAACTTGACTCATCTTCAATGATTATGTCGTCGACCTGCTTGTCACCCATATGTCATGTTCATCATACTTTTCTCCAAAATTTTCATCTAACAAATAATCCCATTATAAAACACTTTACATATACGCACATGCACGCATCGAATATACACTTACGTATACGCACACTCGCACAATATATATATGTATATATGTATATACAATTATATATTATATATATATGTGTATATACACAATATCATTTATTTTTTTACTCTATATTATTACGTGCCATAAAATGATACATATATTTTATGGAAAAGTATATTTAATATAAATATAGAATTAGATTTTTTACTAATTTATAGAATTAGTAATGGAAATCTTTTTTATTGAATTAAAGATTACGCGTGTTTAAATATACTACATGTATCATGTACAAAGTACTATTGTACATGTCAATAGTACTCAAAGAAAGTTAACTAGAAGATAATATTTCAAGTAAACTATGATAAGATTGTGTAACATTATGCAAGGAATCAAGAACACTTTAGTTAACTGCTTATAGTTAATATTTTCTTATTATATACAAATTAATTAATGAAATCTTAAATTATTATTATATAAATTGATTATTATCATATAAGTACCTTATTATTACAGGTAGAAATATATAAAATGGATGTCCAAACAGGATTGGTATATGTAGCAGTAGTAGTCATTTCTGCAGCAGTTATTGTTTTAGTATCAATGTTTGGTATAAAAGAAAAATCTTATGAAGAAGCAATAGCAGAGCAAAGAAAACTTCCTGATGATCTTTTGCTAAGTATGTATAATTCTATCATAATATGATATAAAGATGTCAAACAAATAATTCAGTTTGTCAATTATTGAAAAAGGTATTTGTAGTACCTTATTGATTAAATGAATTATATTAAACATGTTTTTTTATATTATTATGGATAATTCTTGACAGTTAACTTAAATTATTATATTAGATGTTAGTATGAAACATTTTTATAAATGAATATGGTAATAGTTGTATTAACATTTATTTTAGATAAAAAAGATAAAAGTAAAGAAAAGAAACATAAAAATAAGGCAGGAAAGAAAGTAAAAGAGAAGAAAGAAGAAAAGGAGGAAAAGGAAGATAAAGAAGAGAAACCAGAGCATGTACAATTTGAGGAAAATCCACAAATTTTACCGCTAGAACCATTACTTCGTGTAAGTACATTTATTAAGTATATGATTATTTTTCTTCAAACTTTCAGTTGATGTAAATAACTTTTGTAGAAATATTTGTTTAACTTAAGCACAGAGTGTCCTGCAACATCGGAGAACTGCTCAGTTGTGGATTCTGCTGTTTATATACCTTTTTTATAGTTTTAATATGCAGGATCCACCATCAAAGCGATTCCCCAATGTTGTGTGAGACCCTGTATTTACATTATTTGTTCAAAAAATAAATAAAACAATTAGAACCAATTAAAATTGCCTACTTAAAAACACATTTGACATTATATTTGTTAATAAAATAAGTTAAATAATTATCAAATTATTAATTTTCTAAGAAACTTCAATTAGAATAATTGTATTGTTTATCTTCTTTTGTCTGATAAGATATAAAAATTGATCTATCTTTTAAAAAAATGTATTGTTTAATATTAATTGAAGTATATAAACAAATATAGTTCAACAACAAGATTGAAATTCGTTTCTCTAATTTTTAAATATTTATTGTATATTTATGCGTGAATCGTCATGCATATCTATAAAATAAAGATATACACATGCGCTTTTTTATTCTTGTGTTCTCATACATTTCATGCATGAAATATGGTATGCTTACATATTGTATGTCACACTTACATATATGTCATTTAAGGTCTCTATTCATGATGTATCATATTTCTGGCTAGGTGTCATCCAAACCATAAGGACTAATTATAATATTTTAATGTAACTGTTCAATAACATGCAACACCTTTTTACATTTGTACATCATTTTATCTGAACTAATACATATATGTTTTACATGGTTTAAGATAACAATCTTACTTAATCAGTGAAATTTTGTTAAAAACACCCAAAAAATGTAGTTTGTCTCTTTCTATTATTTTTCATCTTAGTTTTTTAATTACTATAGTAATTTTTAAAAATGTACTAATGTGAAATAACTGCACACTCCTATATCAATGTAAAAAATCCAGTTAATAATGTTTTCCCTCTAAAGTCAAATAAATCATATATATACATTATATTAAAATGGACATTTGCTCTTTTAAAGAGATAATTTCACTTTTTGTTTGCAGAAAATTTGTATAAAATTAAATTTATTTAATTAGCGTATGGAGAAATAAAGTTTTGTAATAAAAAAACAATCTACAAGCAAGTTGTAGTATTTTAAAAACAAATGATTAGTGTTTGTTATACATATAGTAATATGCATTTTTAAAAACATGTTTACATAATTAAAATTTTCTACATAGCAACATTGTTCTAATTTTATAATTTTTTAATTCTTTATAAATGTATGTAATATAATCAAAATTATGCCATGGTAAGTTAATTTAAATTGTAATGTTGAGTATGTAATGAAATATCTTATCTTGTATTAAAATAACCTCAGGAAACATTTAATATATTGAAAAAAGTGAAAAGTACAACAAGAATTTATGAATTTTTATATAGATTTACATTAGAAATGAAATAAAATACTAATATAACATGAGACAAGTTATTTAAAGCAAAAGTTTGTTTTTTTGTATATTGCTCATTGATAAACAGTTCTAGGACCTCAAGATTAATTTCTATAAATAACTGTTCCACACATGATAATATCTTATTTTTATTGCTACTTTATCATGCAGATGAAAATTAAGAGAAATAATAAAAAGACATAAAATTCAATTGAATAAAAAATACTCTTTTAATGATACACTTATATTTTTTAATTATTCATTTCTAGAAATTTGAAAATGCTATTATTGAATAACTAATATTTTCACAATTATATTAAAATTTAGTAGTGGTGAAGAGTATTAACTGTTTTTTCATATTAATATCTTTTTTCCTTTTAAATTGTGAATGATGCAGTGGCTTTATCAATTTCAGGTATATATGTTTGGCAAGAAATCAAAATAAATACAATTTCAAGGTGAAAAATACATCTATAATATTTATATATAAGTAAACTAAAAGATACTACTATTTTTTTGTAAAAAATATTTTATCTATTGATAAAAACTATAATGATTAAAAAAAACTATAAATTTTTAGCACCTTTATATATACATATATACACAATAACTAACCAATATAAATAATTCTATATGTCCATTTTGATATAATGTAAAATAATATTATATACCTGTTATTATAAAAGTGAAAGTGTATTGCCTTCACTACTTTTAATTAGTTCAATACGTGGGAAACATTTTATATATACATTGAAATCATAGGAGGGTAGCAAAGGAAGTAAGAAGAAAAGCAAGCATGAAAAGGTAAAGCCAATTCTTGTAAATAAAGATGAGCCATTGGTTATTGTGACTGAATTAAGTCCTTCACAACCCCTCTCAACAGAGGTTAATCATTTTGACCTCATTCAACCAAAGGACGACCTCGAACTCATACGGAGTCATAGTGTGAGTGAACTGCTTTTGGTAGAATATTTTATCTCATATGTGTTCCATTCATGTTTTCATATTTTGCATAACTTGCTGCTTCTTTAACACTAAAGCTATATGTAGTGCTTCTTTTATATCGTTAAAGCATTTTACAAATTTACCTACGCCTTCAGATTTTAAACTGATTTTAGTTTGATAAATTAATAATATTAAAAAAATTTTAATAAAAAAAGTTTTCATAAATTGAGTTTAAATGTAAACTTTTAAGTTGATATTATACACGATATAATTGTTTATTAACATTTTCGCTGCAATATCAAGTTATTCTAATTATTTATTTTTTTCTTGTTGTGTGTTCTGTATGTATGTTCTTTTATGAAATTTTATTAACACATGATTTAATACAAAATTAACTATCGTATCTTTAATCTCTAGAATTGTCCCATACACAAGTTTAAATACATATCCTAGTATATTTTAATATGGTTTGTTCAACAGAAAGAAAATTTACAACAAATTGGTCAGTCTGAATCAACTATAAATAAATCTCCAAAGGAAACTCCAACAAAAGTAAAGAAGAATGTGAAAGATTCAATGAAAAAGAAGGATGACAATATTAAGGAAGAAAAAAAAGAAACAATTAATAATACCAATACATCAGCAGTAGCTAATAAAGATTCTGTAAAAGAAATTAAAGAACAAAAAGAAACTCCAGTTAGAGATGTAAAAGAAGTTATAAAAGAAACTGTAATTTCTACTCAATCAACAAATAAAGAATCTAAAAAATCAAAGAAAAAGAATGATATTCTAGCACAAATTGGTAAGTTATTATATTAATTATTTCAATTTCTATATTAATTTCTCTAAATGAATTTAAAAAGTCTATATATGTGTTTTACTTAATGTCTTTTCATTAATTTTTATAATAATTTTTTATTATGAAAACAATTTGATTTATTTTTTACTCAATATATTTATATTACATAAAACAAAATTATATATATACACAGCCATATTTCTTTTAGTATAATGTTTAATATTTCTTAAATTAGAGATAATTAATTAAGCTTATGTTATCAACTGAATAAAGTGATTCCATATATTAAACTATCTTATCAAGACATTTTTATTATCAAGTGCTTATGATATATATATCTTTTTTAATTTTTGACTCCTTTTTTACTTTAGGTGGAGATAAGGATGCTGTCAATGTATCTTTATTAATGCCTTTAGTTCAGAAAGCTGAACTTAGCCGTTCTGAAATACAAATTCTTATTGACCAACTTTTAAATAAACAAATGGATAATCCATCAGAACACTCAGAATGGACAGAAGGTCGCGCAGATCCAGTTATTAAATTAAAAAAGCAACTTGCAGAAAAGGAAAAAGCTTTAGCTGATGAACATGAAGCAAACATTGCATTTCAAAATAAATTGAAAGAGTTACGTGCTGAGTTGAATTCTGAAAGGTCTAGATTATCAGCTAATGTAAGACAATTAGAAGAAGCATTAAATGCTAAAGTTACAGAAACTCAAACTCTACATACACGAATGCAACATATCTTGGAAAGTCATGCTGCTGAAAAACAGGGATTTACTAGACAAATTGAACAATTGCAAACTAAAGTAAATGAAAATGCTGCAATTATTCATAAGATGCAAGAGGATCAAGGACAAACTCAAGGTCATATGCAACAAGAGTTGATTGCACAACGTAAACAAATGGAAGTACAATTTGCACAAATGCGTGATAATGAAAATGCATTAAAAGCACAATTAGCTCAAAAACATGTAGAAGTACAAGAATTACAAAGTGAGTTACAAGCAACTTGTGAGAGTAGCACTGCTGAAATAGAAATGTTACGGCAACAATTAGGACTTATGCAAGGTCAATTGATGCATTCAGAAGGACAATTACAACATTTCAAGGAAGCTGGAGATAGACTGCAAGATGTTGCTAGGCAGCTTGAGGTAAGAAAAAATTGATACAAGCCTTTAAAAGACTTAACATGTCAATTTTTTCAAATAGATAATAATGTGGGTTGTTATTTGTACAGTAAGCTTCTTTCCTTTCCTCATTTTTTGTTGATAAAAACAAAGATAAATAATAATTTTTACATTATACAAAGCGTTAATAAATTGCTAATAAAATATTTATATTTATTTGTTTAGGATTCCCATCGTGCACATGCTGATTTAGATCACAGACTTAAAAGCGCTCATCGTCATGAACAGGAACTTCAAAAACAAGTGAATTCATTGCAAAGTGAATTAAATTCTGTAAAAACAGAAGCTAATGATGCTTCAGCATTAAAAACAGAATTGAATAAAGCTCAGTCTGAATTAGTGAAATTAAAATCTGAGCTGTCAGTATCAATGAATGAAGTGAAATATGAGGCAGCTGAAATTACAGCTCTTAAAGTGACACTTGTTGACAGAGAGGAGGAACTGAAAGTATTTCAAGAAAAGCTTATTAACAAAGACAAGGATCTAGAAACATGTAAAGAAGAACTTAACAATGTACGAACTGAACTAAAGCAGTCAACAGAAAATGTAACACAGTTGGAAACACAGTTAGAGGTAGTACAGAAGAATTTAGATACTGTACAAGATGAACTTAACAAGACAACAAAAAGTCTAGAAATAGCACAAGGCGACGTTAATACTAATCAATCGAACATGGAGAAGTTAGAGGAACAGTTAAAGCAATCTCGAAATGAATTAGAAGAAACACGTGCTGAACTCAAAGCTGTAAATGAAACAACGAATGAAATGAACACATTAAAGGCAGAGATAAATAGGTTACAGAAACGTGATCAGCGATCAAGTGAAACTCAGTTACAGATTACACGACTGCAAGAAGAAAATGATAAACTTTCTATACAGGTATCATTTATTTAAATATCGACATAAATGTAAATTATATTTCGTTGAAAATATACGAATTATTTTTTTTCAGCTCACAAATCTCGCAGATTTGCAAAAGCAACTTAAGCAATTACAAGAAGAAAATGAATCACTGGCTTCTCAATTAGCAGCAACTACTGAACGTCCAGCTGCAGAAGGCCGTGAAAATGGAATTGATGATAATGTTCAAAAGAATGTACAACTTGTAGAACAAACCAATTTGTATGTATAAGTCTATTCTAAAACACTTAATTTAGTATATTTTGATTCTTGATGATCAGTCTTTCCTACATCAATTATATCTTAAAGGCTGGCCCAAAAGGAGAGTCAATTAAATGCTTTAAGAACTGAATTAACACATAAAGAAGTGGAACTGAATCAATTAAATACTCAAATTGATGCATTACGAAGTGATGTAAACAATCAACGTACTCTTGCTGCCCGTTTAAATAATGAATTGGAAGCACAAAGGTCCAAAAATAATGTAAGTTATAATATGTATAGATAATCTTTTTCCAGTATATTTATTTAAGATATATGTACACGTATATATATATATGTGTGTATATATATGTTAATACTACCAACACGTAAGTGGTTAAATTGTTATATAAATATGCAGTTAAATTTTTATATAAAAATATTTTTTTATATTTATGTATTTTTGCAATCAATGTTTATTGCTTCCATCACTTTGCCAACCTCCTCTTAATTTTTAAATTTCAAAAGAATTCTTTAAATATATTTGTCAGTCGTTTATATGAAATATCTATCTCAAAGTTTTACACTGATCTTCATTTCTTTATGGTTGGAACAGGAATTACGTGTAAAAAACTGGAAAGTGATGGAAGCTCTTTCCGCCGCCGAATTGCGTGCTAAATCTAATAATGGGAAGAACTTTGATGTAAGTCCCCATTTTACCTATCTTAATCTTTATTCTTTTCTTTCTAAATTTAGAATTGATCTGTTTGTTTTTAATATTTTATATATGTATAATTGAATTAATTATAATCTCTCACCTACCCTCTCACCCCTTTTTCCCTCCACACTCTCTCTAAAATATGAATATTATACATGTATATTCATTCATTTGTTCTCTTTAATAAAGTAGATCAAATTTAAATGAATATCAATTAATTTTTAGGAAATTACACAAAAAGTAAAAGCAGAAGAAGAAAAGTTAACAAAGGCTTTATTAGAAAGGATATTCCCAGAAATAAAAGTATCTGAAAAATCACATGAGCTGTGGCTCAAAGTTTTTGAAGAAAAGGTGAATACAGTTTTTACTGAATTGAAGAAAAAGAATACTACTGATAATCATTCAGAATTAGAAAAACAAAATAAAAATTTACAAGATATGGTTTCGCATTACAAACAAATTATCGATGATACAGTAAGTTTCTATTGCATTTGTAATATGTTCTTGTTAAATTTTTACCTCGATTGTATTTATCAAAAATGTATTTACAGGAAGGTATGCTTAATAAGCTGCAAAGTCATGTAGAATCAGAGGAAACAAGGTGGGAGTCACAGCTTCAACAGAAAGAAAGTGAGGTAGCAGGTCTTAGAATTGAATTGAATGAACTCATGAGTAAATTAAATATAAATGAAAAGGTACGCTCTGTAAAAATATAAAAATGCATTTATCTTTAATATTTCGAAATATAAGTAAATAATTTCATATGTTTGTAGTTACAAGATAAGGTAGTAGAATTGGAAACCAGACTAAAAGAAGCTGAATCTTTTAAAGAACAAGCTAATGCTGAATTATTGACACATAGATCCACATCAAAATCGGTTTTGAGTGAAGTAGATACTCATGATTTAGGTACATTAGAAAAGCTTCAAGAGGTAAATCAATAAAGAAATAAATAATTACTTGGATATGCTGAATAATATGTCATAAAGCTATTGTTACATTAATTATAGGAAAAAGCACGATTGTCAGAAGAACTTCAAATAGAATGTAACAAAAGAGCAGCAGTAGATGCAGAATTGGATAAATTACGATGTGTAGTTACACAACTTCATCAAAAAATGTCACAACTTAAGGTATTATATATGTAATGTATATGCATATGTATATGAACAGTCTGAATGTTACATATTTTTGAAATTAAATTATAAAATATTGAAATTAATTATAAAATACTGTATATTTTTAAATTGTAAATATTATCAAGGATTTCTGTTAATTTTAGAGTGAAGTTTATGGAGGTTGTAGCAGTTCAGAACAGCCAATATTAAATGGACCGCCAGCTTCTGAATGTTCTAATTCCGAGGTTAGTATACATTGATTTTAAATGTTTCATAAGTGTTATAATTAATTTTTGTCCAGTGCCTTTTATATAAAAAAGTTAAAAAGCTTATGTTATAGCTGTAATGACAAATATTATGGCTATAATGCGAAAATGTGAAAAACTACATAATGCTGCAAAATTCTGACGTGATGTATCAATTATAATTAATTTGTGAAATTAATTACTAACAACAGACTTTTTGTGTTTTGCTGTTATTGTACTATATGTAATGATTATATGGTAACAATTTATATATAGATATTATTTTGTAAAAGTCAATTAAATACTTAACCGTTTCAGTAGAAAGTAAACATTTTCCATTATGAAGTTTTCTTCAATTGAAACATGGAATTTACTTGATGTAATATGATTCTAGTGATTGGGGTTAGGTTGTCTTTTACAAAGTATTATCTACGAAAAATTCGTTGTTTATTAGATACGTAATATAGGCAATCAAATTGATAAATTAATGGGGAATACATAACATTGTATTGAATATAGTTAAATCATATTAAATTTTATTTTATTAATACTAGCAGCAAGAGAAAAAGCCCAAATATATATATAATTGTAGAGCTTTGAATTTAGCTGCTAAATTTTATAAATTCAACAAACTCAAATGTGGTATTATTGCCTGCACATATTAATTTAATTCATATATACACATAATTTCATTGAATATATTATACATATTAAACTCATATATGCCAATTATTCAATGATACCACAATTTATACCTATATAATACTTTTGTGCATTTAATGAAATTTCGATATTATACGATCGCTAAAAACAACGATTAATTTGCTAATGTTGCTTATTAGCAACTACTATTACTATTTTATAGATATTTTGTGTATAGTCTTGTATTTAGAAAAATGATATAAAAAATTTACATTTTTGATTTAATACAAACATGAAATTGTTTTCATAAAAGAAAATATTACTTTGTCAACCTATAATTATATAGTTCTTATAGAAAAAAAGTTATACATTTATAAATAATACGTACATTTTACTACATTTATTCATGTGCCAAAAATGTAAATTTTTTTTAATAGTATAAAAAGATATCTGCTTTCGAATTCCATCATTTTTCTAAATGCAAAGAAATTTTATGGATCATATATTATTTTGAAATAATATAAGAAAAATATGTGAATTATTCTAATAAAATATAAAAAGTTGAAGTTTTTATCAAACAGATATGTATCAGCAATTTGATTGTTGTGTATCATTTGATGTTTGAACCATCTCTATTAACAGAACGACAATTTTGAAAATTTTTCTTTGCTTGATACATTAAAAAATTTGATAAATTGTCGTCACCTAATGTAATGTGTGGTGAGTTAAATAATTATATATCTGAAATGCAGCTCCCATTAGCAACACAGACTCTGATAGCTGCATTAGAAAATATTCTTCTCAAGAATACAGAGTTCGCAAATTGTTCCATAACCAAGCCTATCAATTTGGTTCAGTCTCAACAAGAAATTGACAACAGCCCCCTTACTACAAAATACTCCTCCAAATCTTGTCATATGACAGATCACAACACACAGGCTAGCTGGAATCCATTGATGGGCCAGCAGCATAAAAAGCACAAGAAAAAAAGGAAGGTAAACTCCAAAACTGTGAAAAGAGGAACAAATATTACTGGCTCTGTTACTGTATAGGTGCACTTCAGTTAGTTATTAAAATATGAAACATTTTTATTTGGGCTCAGTATTACAATGAATGTTATTTCAATTATTATTATGTGTTTTATTAGTCTTAATTATTGCATTCATTACAAACGCTTACTCTTTGCATTGTAATTGAATGTTCTATAATATTGCAATATAAATTACATAATATATAATTTTTAAACGTCTGCTGCAACATTTAGAAATATCAATACTAGAAACAATTTTTTGATATCATATACATAAGATAATAACAATTCCTTGTGATAATCCTGAGACCTGTGTTATTATTTTATTATAATATTACAGAGTATTATTTGGTAGTCTATAATTTAAACAGTATTTTGTAGTAGATCTATTCTTCATATATCTCAATAATTTCACTGTTACATACTTTATTGTGGCTGTTCATATAAGCATTAAGAGCAACCATTTACAAGTGATCTGTAGTTATACACAAAACGATGAATTTATATATACATATAAAATTGTGTTTTATAATCATACATATAAACACTTATTATATATTGGTTTTATGTATAGTAAAATAGTATTCTGCACAATTTATTAAGAGTTACTCAAATATGATTTATGTTTGATCAATGTATGTATATGGATATATACACACATATATATATATTGGCTTTAAATTATTAATTTCATATGATTTAAAAATGAAAAATTTAAATGGCAGTACTAATGACAGTAAAACTTTATATTTTGCTACACTTTTATGTAGTGGATTTGTTTATGAAATGTATACAAACACATAATATCTATAATATTTAATAAGCTATGATATTCGTGATATATCTATCGAAAGTGTATGCTAGCAGCATTTTATATATCATATATGCATTTTGTTTTAGTTTATTTCGTTCTGAAAGGAGGAAATGCGAATAGCGTATGTATTGCAGCAAGCATCCTACCTAATTTTGTACAACAATGTTTTCTAAAAGTGAAAATAAATTATTTTTTAGGAAATTATCTATTGTGAAATCATTTAGTATTGCAAAACAAGTTTCAAGAATCATTGGCAATTTTAGTTTGGAAAACTCGATGCAAACTGTAATAACATACTTGTCCCATTGTCCCAGTGTTTGTTTCATAGAAGATAAAAAAGTATTTAAGATTTGCTTAAAATAGCGGTTATTGTTAAAACAGCAGCGATTCATCGTGACTCCACGATTAATAAGAACATTTGCTTTGACGTACGAAATCTCATGCTATAACGATGAATAACAATTTTGTTATTTTGATTGTTCTGACAGTCCACTAAGAAACCCATGGCAAAACGGCGCAGATTCGCAGGTATGCAAATCAAAGTATGAGATTCTGGAACTTTTCCTTCTTTTGAAAGGGTTGATGGTAGACTGCTATTAGCAGTTTATGCCAGGTCTTACTACAATAGTCTATTTAAAAATATTAATTTACGTTGCACCACACATTATTTTTTGTAGTATTAAATGTTATGTTCTTTTTTTAATGGGCACTATTTTATTATTTGCTTACAATTAGTAGCATTTCTACAACCAAGGGATAACAAACATAATTACTCAATAATTGAGTTATTTATAATATGTTAGACAGGCTGATATTTTATAATATATTTAATATTATTTTTTTTTTATTGAAAATTTATTAGTTATGCTAAATATGTGTCCAAAGCGACACTTTTTGTTAATCTCTATAAAATATAATAGTTATAATTCAGATGTTAGAAAAAAAATCTTGAAATTTCTAAGAATTGCAAATTTATTCTTATATTATTAGCTAGATATCTCTGGTTACAAATAAATATTTAATTACATGTAACATAAGTAAAATTTTATCAAATATTGTATAATATCTTTTGTATTATACTTGTACATATTTCATTTGATAAATTCTCGAATTTCTTAAAGATATTTTCTTTAATGATTTTTTATTATTAGCTGTTTTAAGTTATGAGCTATCATAATGTGTGTGTCCCCTGAAATATGTTGCACAGTGTTTAGATCTCATTAGCTTTATACTTTATTTGATCATGCAGTTTGAATGTCTTGCATCTTGTCTGTCCCAATATGTTTTTAAGGGAGATCAATTTCATATATTTTTATTTCCAATTACATCAAATTTTACATATTATGAAACTTGTTACATTATGGTACAGTGTTATTTGTACTGATGTAAAATATAATCATGTGTCCATCAAATAATTTTAGAATACATCAATGCCGTATGGATAGTAAGGAAACTAATTGATTTGTCTAATATCAACTATTCACTTCTAGAAAGCGCAATATTTTTTATATAGATATAGAAAAGTTGTACAAAGACGAACAAAAGTTTATAACATTGCCGGTGCGGAAAGGAGCGATGCGAAGATGATGGGTATCAAAGAACATGCATAGCTACATGTGGATCAATTTTTATGAACACAAACACTGGGGTAAAGGGCACACTATAAAGAAATTTTATGTTTGCTCTATCAAATTGATTATGTGATTTTTCATTAATTTGAATCATAAATAGTTATTCATTATAGTTTTCCATCATTGTTATATTTTATTTTCATAATTTGCATCGCTTTTGCTCTTATATGTTTAATTAACTTTTTTTACAGATGGTAAACACATTATTGGACATAACATAGCATTTTTTTTTAGCAGCCACAATGTTTAGTAAGAAACATGCTTATATTAATAGATAACAAATACTATTAGTATTATTTTGCTATATAGTTAAGTTTATGCTGTTTGATTTAAATTTTGTAATATTAAATTAATGTAAGAAAATAATTTAAAAAATGCTAATTTCTTTATTTTGAAATTTTTACTTTTTCTAAAAGTTCAAACAGCATGAATGTTATTCAAGCTTTTTAAGTGATCCGTTTATATATTTTTTGCTTGCAGTAATATATATATATATATATGTATTTGTGTAATCCTCACATGTGCAATTAATATTTTATTAGCTAACTAAGATATTTAATATTGCTTTTGTGTACGGTGATGGATTCTATTCAATACAATTTTAATATTGCGTGCTAATTTATTAGCATATGCTGCTAAAAAGGGTATGTGTAGTAATGTATAAAAATGTATCATATAAGTAACATATAAAATTAAAATATAAATAAGCACGCAAAAAGTAATTAGATATATTGTTTCAGTTCTTATTTCCAGTAGATATATTCTCACCTGTCTATTCATATTATATATACAATAAAATTAATAACATTGAAATCAATAATGAATCAGAAAAGTGAATTGGTTGTTTTGTATCTGCTGGAATAAATGTACAATTATTTTCAATTTTTATCTATATAAATTTTTTTTCAAGCATAAGATAATATGATAAACATTTTAATCTATTTTTCAGGGTGGTTCAAGAAAAAAATAACTTTAAAGAACAAGCTGCGTTAACGCAGCACGACACCAGATAATTGATAAAGAAAATACACAAGAAATTACATATGCTCCAATACTACATAAACATCAATGGTAAATTTGCTATTGAGAAGACTAATATCACGATGGAAATATGATGAATAATGTTTCTTATAGAAAGAATATATTATTTTATTATATGGAAAGAAATATAAATAATGAACTTTGTAGTTAGACACTAAGAAATAATGAAACTGCTGTTTGTCACAATTACACAATTAATAGATATAAAAAAAGCATAATTAAAAATTTATTAAAATCATGCATTGTAAATTACAGAACAATAGTAGTTATTGTTTAAATATTATTTCTGTTACATAAAGCATGTTCATCAGATGTGTTTGAAGCCTTCATAGTTTATTTAAAATTTATTATTCATAAAATCATTTATAGAATAAAATGTACGTACATATGTATAAATGTACGCCTAATGGAACGCACGAATTCTAATTTCGAGTAGGTAACGCAAGTATTTTTATGTAATTTTTTTTAAATTAGTAGCGAACAATTAGCAGAGTCTTAGATTATTTTCATATTGTTAAAGAATTTGTATACAAAGTTGTAATCGTTAATGAATTAATGTGCAATAAATATGTTTGTGCGATCATTAGTATAAAAGTATATAAAGGGAATTCAATACGTGGCAAATTCACGAACACGCAATTAATTTCGTAAAATGTGAGAAAAATTTAATAAATCAACTCTAGCGAACTTATAAATCTGTTTAAAAATGTGTTCGAACAGGATGTTTTGAATATATTAAAATATAACGAAGTATACAAATTATATTAACAAATTTATGTTTTAAATAATTTGTAAGTACGAAATTTGAGCAATGACATAGAGTAAACCATATGCAAATGGGGCATTTAAAAGAGCGTTTGTTAAAGTTTTTATGTGTTAGTTTATTTTACAAAACACTATAATTTTTATTATAATCTACGTTACAAGATATGAAATAGGTGATAATACTCTATTTATAATATATTAAACACTTGTTTCTTAAAGTATCATTGTTTCGTTTATTTACAAAATTGTGTAAGGTTTAACACACATAGTACTTATTTATATTTTACATTTAGTAAAGTACGTAATAAGATTATTGTTTTATTTCACGTTACGCAATATACAAATTTCAATAATAATTTGTAATTATAGTGAACGATGTAAATTATTTATTCACATTTTATAACAATCCCAAGTTTCAGGGTAAAATACCTTCAATCAAATAATTTTAACCAAATACCTGCTATAATGGTTATTCAATATATTTCTTCAGTTTTTGATAATATCATAAAAAATGCAGTAATAGTATTTTTTAAAATGGCATTTAGTTTAAAGTACAAAAAGGAGTAAAAAACCATATTTATTCTATATAAATATTTAGATAATCAATATACGATACTATAATGAAAAAGATATTTTTAATCTGTCAATATTCACAATTATAATAGTACAATACAACATGATAAAATACAATACAATATAACGCAATTATTCTAATGCATTTTTTAAAATGAATTAATGACTTAATCTGTGATAAATAAGTATATAAAACACATAGAATTTATAATTTATACCTATATACACTTTATTCACCATAGCAGTATCACAGGTTACAAAAAGTCTGAAGATCCATTATGTACCAATTAAGTAATTGATTATTTTTGTTTTTAACACATTTAATCATCAGATCATTGCTTAGTTTAGCATAGTTTGTAAAAATCCTAGAATGTAACTACCCAAATCTTCATCTTGATTTGTCCATGAAACATACACACTTTTTTGATCATCTTCATCACCTTCTACTTTTACTAAAACAGATTCCACAGATATTGATCCATCTGTTAATTGAACTGTCCAGCCTGGTAATCTCTCTTTCAGTGGTTGTAATAATTTTAAAGTCGTTGAATGTGCTGGACCAGGGTCCCTTACTTGTACAGTGGATGTAAATCGTACTATATGTTTAGTTATACCTGCAGCTTTTGTCACCTTAAAACAAATTTTCAATTATTTATTATGTATAGCTTAACAAATATATAAGTATATATTATCGATAATTGAACGGAACGTGATAATTACTTCATCTGCGTCCACAAGACATACTCCATCTTCTCGTAACATTAAAACACTGTGAAGTAATCTTCGTAGCTTAGGATCTGGTGGCAAAGCCGAATATCTTTTGGCTTCAGACTTTAATAATGCTAAAGAAGCGTCTACTGGCACTTTGGCAATGGTTGTAATAACACAAGTTTCTCCATTTGCAGGATTGTAACAATTTGTTCCAAATTCTTGTTTTATTTTTTCTTTTAGAAACTCCATTTTAGCAAATTCTCCATGTACAAGCATAACATTTTTTGGCTCACAATATTGTATTAATTGCATAATACCTTTTGCATCTGCATGTGCAGAGAAAGACATATACTCTACTGCCATTTTGACTTCGACAATCTGTCTGTTTTCGAATTCAATTCTTCTAGAACCATTTAAAACTTTATGTCCAACAGTGCCTTGAACGCAAAATCCAGGCATAATAACCATATTTGCTTCGTTTGGAGCCCATTTCTTAAAAATTTGTAAAGATAATCCTGCATGCAACATGCCCGGTGTAGCAAATACTACCATAGCTCCAGGATTATCAATATACGCTTTATCAAATGGTTTTATATGTTTAAAATCAAACATATTTCTTTGCACAAAAGTTTTCTTAATTTTTTGATTAGTCCAAGTAATAAACATTTTATAATAATTATTCGCTTTTTCAGTTAATCCTAAAGCAAAATATACAGGAACTTTTAAATTCATTCGCTCCCAATATGTTTCTAATAATATACATAATTCTTGTGCACGTCCAAGTGCAAATACAGGAATTAATACTTTGCCACCTCTATCTATGCATTCATGAACCTAAAAGATAAATTTATAAGTTTCATGTAAAATCTAATACACGTGTAGTATTAATAATATCAACATACTTTCTTTAAGAAGTCTCTTTCTCTACATCTTTTAGAATCTCTGATAGTTGTTGCATATGTTGACTCTGATATTAATAAGTCTGGTCTACATTTATCTATCCAAGCAGCACCTAAATGCCTATCAGGAGTCATATTGTAATCCCCAGTATAAACGATTGATTGTGAGCCAACTCGAATCCAAAACATTGCAGCACCAAGTACATGTCCTGCATAATATGCCTTTATTTCCAGTTCCGAATCAACCATCACAGATTGATGCAATGTAACAGCAATGACCTTTTTCATACAGTCTTTTATCATTTGTGACGTAAAGAAGTTGCTTTCTCCTTTACGTTCTACTGCAACTTTTCTCATATCTTCAAGTAAAATTGGTGCAATGGCTTTTGTTGGATGTGTCATATAAATTGGTCCAGTATACCCTACCTGTAAATGCAATCATTTCGTCAAAGATCATGTTTTAATATGTAACTTTTATGATCTATATTACCATTTCTGTAAAGTATGGGAGGGCACCACAATGATCTAAATGAAAGTGTGATATAATCACACAGTCTATGTAATTAGTCGTTGGTCCTTCTGGGATTATGTATGAAAAATCTGGGAATCGTCTTTCATCATTGAATCCCATGTGCATGCCACAATCCAACATAATGTTCTTTCCACCCATTGATACAAGAATACAACTCCTTCCAACATCTTGACCAGCTCCCAAAGGGGTTACTTTGATATCTGGCATTTCTCTAAATAATGTATCTCAATTAATATAACCTATTCACTTCATTTATTTATATAATATTATCATATAATAGAAAAATATTTATTATAATAAGGAAAATTAGTTTCGTAAAAATAGAGAATATTATTATTAAACTTCTAATCAATGATATAGTAAACTTTCTATCATTACAGCTGTTACCTACAATATCAGTCCTTTGACTGATAGGCTGTTTAAAAGATTTATTTGATATGTTATTAAAAACGATCAATTCACAAATATTAATTAATCATCTTTCATTTCGTTGCTATTTTTGTATAATGAAGGACAAATCGAGTATTAGTCCTTGTTGCTTCATGTTATTAACCTATACCTTTACCGCGTCTTTACCGCAGATGAGATACATAATGCAACTGACTGATAGAATGCGACCAATGTAGCAGCGGCCTAAATTAAAACTAAAATCTTCTATGAAATTACAAATAAAATATAGAGAGGATATTCTATAATCGCAGAAGAAGTGTAGACTTTTATTCTTATACATTCTTCTGCTTTAAAAAATTGCGATACAATCTATAAATAACAAGCATAAATTATGCCCGATAAGTAATCAATTAATGAAGAGAGCAAGAAAACCAGCAGAAGGAATAATGAAAGCTGTACGAGCAGTGTTGGTAAAACGGATAAAAGTAAAAGTGATATCAGTAGCCATTGTACAGAGAGAGATATTTTTAGTTTTTCTGTAATTATTTTAAATAAATATTTTATTTCTACATTATAGTATGTTGACGATCGATTCACGTGTTCAACTCAACGATAACCATGGATGATAAACGATGTTGTCATCGATAACAAATCAATGTTCAAGCCGAGCCTATGCAAGCGCTGTGTACGTGAGAATCAGCAGGAACGTATGAATCTTCATGTGCGTCCTGCTCCGTAATTTGCTGATAATTCTATACAGTAATTGTTCAATATATCTAATATATATTTCATAAGTTCATATAACCGTACTGTTCGTATTACCAATTTAATACGGTACACATAATTTTATAAAAATAGATATATGGAATATATACATATATCGGACTAATACTATGACTTATAAGATTTGTTTATTTGCATTTTTTCACGTTGTGGAAAATATCTAGTAAACTTTGGTTGTAAAATTCTGTTCTTGATAAAGATTGTTTTGAAACACATCCATAATATGTACAAAATTCTAAGATTCCATTTGTAGAGACGTGGTTTATCTATTGTTCCTGTTTTACCTACAATAAACATTGATATTTTATGTACAGTTACCTACATGATCGACCAACACTCAAGAATTTTTAAAGTAGCGTTGCGCCTGTATCATGTCCAACCTTCTTCCACCGGACTGTGGAAACACGTTCCTGCCCCTGGATCGTTAGACGCAGTTTCACCAGTAGCCTCCTGTACGGCTACAGTGAATAATTAAGTAAATTAATATTGCAAAAATGAGGAAATACTTGTGGCGATTTGGTTTGAGAATTCTCTATTTTGTAGTTACACATGGTAAACTAGAGTTGCAAGGTGGAATGAATAATCCACTTTGATAGTCCTTCTGGCTTTTAGAGTCAGGATATATTAATAAGGAATAAAACTAACATAAGAATATGATAAGTTTCAAATTTGTCAAAGAAAGAAAAACAAGTGGCGTTTTATATTATTTTAGAAATTCGAGACACGATAACTTTTGAATACAAACGCAAGACTTGCGGATTTCCCCGATTTCCTAAATCACAACTATCTGGGAAGGTATGGAGGCAGGCTCGTACACAGTTTCAATACTTTATTCATATAATTTCGTAGTTACGGCATTATTTCTATATATTTACATATCTCCAATTTTTTCAACGGAGCTCGTAATGCGTGCCTGTGCGCGCACTACTATATTATCCGTGTGTACCTGTACGTGTATCTGTATGCGTGTTCACATGTATTCGTGTTTGTTTGATCATGTTTTAGATAAGTTGTAAAACGTATCGTCGATATCGTTTCATTTTCTCTTGCAGCTGCTTACATTTTGTTCTCGTCCCCTTTATACTCGTGTCCTATAAAACATAGAACGCTACGGCGAAAGAAAGAGAAACTGCGAATTGGTTGCGCGGATCCGTCGTGTTGCATCGTGGCGTCGAAGATCTGCGCGTCTCTAAAGTCGGGAATTCTAACGAAAACGGCACAGGAGGCTTCGCATCGACATGTAAAAAATCTAAATGCATTATTTACGCTACGGCTCGTATTTTATATACTTGGCTCGTATCCACATTTAAGTTCCCGAAAACGAAAGGGGCTGGCCCGTGCGTGCCGAGGGAACACGCCGAGCCAGCCAATTGGCTCGATCGCTTTTTCTCTTTCGTCGCAGGAGAACACATGCGTGTGATTACACGTGCATCCACGCGCGCCACGCACCAATGCGTATGTGTATATACCCTTTCCTGTCCGAGGAGGATCGATTTCCGATGTAAGCATTATACGCGCTCGAATCCTATTATACATACACACATACGTATAACAGTATACATGTATACGTGTAAGAATCGGGAGCTTCAGCTTCTTAAAGAACAAAAATATTCAGCGCGGTCGCTGTTGATCTTTCGGCATTGCGTAACACTCACCGCACAATATCGTCTGTTTTCTCGTTTTGTCATTCGCTTCTTCTCCCGTATTTCACACGGAGTCTGCGTTTTTCTCCGCTATTCGCTGTCCACGAACAGAGAGAAAGAGAGAAAGAGAGAGAGAGAGAGAGAGAGAGGGAGAGACGCGCGCACACACACACACACAGAGTTACTTTTCGACTATCTATAGATTGAATCGGTTTAGCGCGCCCGAACGTATAATAACTGTACAATTGTAAAATATAATTCCATCTAGCTATAGCGATTCTAGATACACTTGTGTGTCAGCTTATTATTCATTTTTTTTCTTTTTTAATTCTTTTCTCTTTTTGTCTGCGTACTATCCAACGACTTTCGTTTCGCCATATCAAGTGTCTCATGCTAATAAACTTTTCGCCCGCGGACACGCGCAATTTTTCCTTCCTACGTCTCATACACGTGCCCACACACACACGCACACAACATATACACGCGCGCGCACGTTCCGTTACAGACACAGACACATATACGACATTCGTTCGGTTTTGTTTCTCTCGCTCTCGCTTTCCTCTCACCATTTATCATTTATCACGCGTTCCTCTTTCTCGCTAACACTTTGCTTGTTGCCGCACTACGTATTTTAATAGTTAAGTTTAGGTATGACGTTATCCGCGACACACTTAAGTTCGAGGCTTTTAACGCGTTAAGTTAGAGTTTAGAGTAACATTTTGCTCGATAAGATATCTTTATTAGAAGTTAATTAGTTTAGTATAAACGTTAATCGTCAGTACACCGAAGGATATGCAGATAGAGAGTTTGGAGGGCAGTGATAACAATATGTTCGTGTTTTCTCGATGGGTGGAACGCGTGTTCTTGATTGATGGCGCGGCGTTCGCATGCCACGCCACGCCACGCCAACGAATAGCAAAGTCAGTTGCGATTGTTCATTTTTCAAGAGAAGAAAGCAGCAAAATATTACCTTCACCACGGTACTCTGTTCCGTATACCACGAACACACTGATACGTTATCGTCGATGAATTACGACCGACATCGTTTAACTAATCCGATAATCGTATCGCGTTCGATCGTACGCCAAAGGCGCGCGACTTTCTCGCTTCTCTCGTCCCTACCAAGACAAACGACTTGTTTAATCGTTCGAGAAAATTATCTTCGTACTCGAATGCATAATCTTTCGTATAAGCGTTAGGAAAACGGCTACGTTTAATCGCACTTGCACGCTTCGAAATTTCATGACATTTCACGTAGAAATTGTAGATACAATCGTTTGACGCTCGTTTCAACCTGCTGATATATCACGTTCCATCCTTTGAACGAATACGAAGCAACGACATAAGAAAGAAAGCAGTTTCGAGTTTTATCAAGTTTTACCAGAAAAGCCGTAAGACGATCGATCCGATCTTCGTCGTATTTATCATTCGTCGACGTGCCAGCGCCAGGACGTTTCGTTGTTCTAACCTTTTCGCTACTTTCGGTCTGCGTAAGATGCCGCGAACGCAAGTCGTGTTGCACTTTGCGTTTATTTCGCGGGGGACAGCAACGACGTTCGACGAACAACGAATATGACGTTTCTACGCGGAGAATGGACGATGTTACGATGCGATATCGTTAAGACTGCCCACTCAACTTTAGCTACGTAAATACACGAAATCCACATCTTTATAGCCTACGATCGATCTCGATGGCGCGGCGCTTGTGGCGAAGATCGTCGTGCCATCTTTAAGCGTCGTGCGTAAACCGATTTGTTCGATCGAGCCGATTTGACGAGGTATCCCGTGAATAAGAAACCAACGACGAAGAGAATGAAGAGAGAGAGAGAGAGAGAGAGAGAAAAAAGAAGAAGAAGAAGGAAGATAAGAAGAAAGCGGAGAGTTGGAAAGCTCGTGACATTTTTACATCGGCAAAGATCGTGCTATATTTGAATCTATCAAGTTCTTGTGCGATTAAGGTACGAAACGGTGTTTCGAAATGTTTTTTACTTTCATTCCTCCCCTTTCCTTTTTTCGATCGTTTAGAGAGAAAGAGAGAGAGAGTTTAAAAAGAAGTCTCGGTCGCGTGCCTGGCAATGCTTTCCGCGTTTCTTCTTCGGTTACCGCACGATCGTACCAACTCTTACTTTTCGTAAAGAGAAAAGAGAGAAAGCCGGGAACCAGCAGCGATAAACCGCGAGAAATACCGTGACTCGCCTCCGCCATACTTTCGATTCGCCTTTTCATCGATTTCCTCTCTCGTCGTACGAAACGGCCGATCGGATCGGTCGAAGAGTCTTTCGTTTTGATATGCGTTGGAACCGTGGTCGGTTCGGACCTCGGCTTCGGAGTTTCTTCTAATTAAAACGCGTTAATCGTGCTTCCCTGAGAGCCTGTACTCCGACGTTATCGAAGGTGACGCCTCACCAAGTTTCTGCTACCGTCGTCCCGTTCGAGGACGCTTGTCCCAGAAAGAAACACCCGCCTGATATCTTGGACTTTCCCCATCTTAGACTTTCGTCGAATCGCTAATTGTAAAAGTTAGTTGGCGCGGTAGTTGCTTACGTGGAACGCGTTCGAAAGCTTCGTGGCGAATGATAAGAGGTGAGAATTGGAATAAAGAAGCCGGAACGGTGGAGAAAAATTGGCGTACGATTAAAGGAGAGAAATTGGACGATCGGTCGGGTAAAAATCGCGAGTAGAAAAAGAGAGCGTGTCAGCGGCCAGGATAAACGGTAGCCTGCGTTTGACCTGCGACGCGATAACAGCGCGTTTATCGTTGGCGATCGAGGCGATAATTGAAGTACAACGAGAACCAAGTTTCGCGGGGTCGTAGGGGCGCGCGTCGAGGCGCGTTCAACGCGAATCGCAACGACAACGAGACTAATGAGCGCACTCGTTAGCGAGAGTCGCACGCCGTGGGATCAACAAGAACAGGTACGATAAATCCTCCACCAAGTTCCTCCGCCAGTCGTTGGAGAGAGCGGTGCGAGGCGGAGTAGCGAACAGAGAACAAAGTAGCCGGCGTTCCTCGAACATTTAGCCACCGTGCAATCTCTTCGAAGCGGGAAACACTTAGCGATTGACATAATCGTTGCATTTCGTGGAAGAGAGAGAGAGAGAGAGAGAGGAGGTAACGAAGAGGCTGAGAAAATTCCTATTCTTCTCTTTTTCTTCCTCCAAACTGTTCTTGAAATTTGGAACGAGACTCAGGACGTCGCACGATGTTCGAGGCACGCCGTGCGTGGATCAAGTTCTTGGCATACGTTTGAACATTTTACAATAATTGCCCAACTTACAAGAGCCTTTTAAAGATCGCACGTTTTCTTCGTATCTCGTTCTTGGCCAGTTTGCTCACTGAAACGAGAACGTCTCCTCCTCTCGACCTCCTGTCTAAGCGTCGTCTTCACATTCTCTCTCTCTCTCTCTCTTTCGCTCATTCAGAGTCACACACTGGCACTTTCCCATCGCTGTGGGACGACGCACGCCCACAGTTGGGAAAACCAATGGCAATCGCGTTTGCAAGCGAGTACGCGTGGAACGGTCTTAAATTAATCGAACTTACATATGCCCCCTTCTTGTCGGTATCACGTTTCATTATTGCTTATCCGCGAATCCATCCGCTGATTCTACGATTCTTCCTTCTTTTCCGGACGACGCGCTTCATCGAGAGACGTCCTTTAGCCGACTGCGGGACATTTGGACGAGCGCTTTCGCTTGAGGAGATCGCAGCGGGAGTTTAGGTAATTCAGCAGCTTCGCGGCGATAGAGACGACCGAATTACGGCAACGAGTAGCAACTTGGCTTAGGTTGGTCGACGAGGACGTTGAAACACGCGCGCAATCTACGAACCAACTGGATCGTCAGCTAGTCCAGACTGGTGCTGTCTTCACGTGACAATGTGCTCTGGCCGGTTTAAAAATTAGGCGAAAGAGTATGCCACAACGAATAACAAATGAAAATAGCGTTTTGTAACGTACATTAATTAAAGCATCGATGGTCTACATCATCTGATATCTGTCTTAAATTTATTATCCATTCAACACACAGTAGAACGGTAATTCCTACGTGCACGTAGTTGCAGTACGAACACCAGTCTCGACCAGACGCCCGTTAGAAAGCCGGGAACACCAAGCAGCGTGATACGAAAATATAGAGTATTTCGCCGGTAATTATACTTTGGTCGCGCAAGAGGCAAGCTACGCTTTCGGATGGCGAGGTGCATCGTAAGAAGAGATGCGGCTGTCGGCTGGAAGCCGGAGGAGAAGCCCGCGGAGAGTTTCTACAGAGGCGGACAGAGGTGCATTGAAACGGCCCCGAATATCCACGAAATGGAGTTCGTGCGACGCGCCAGTATAATTAACCCTTTGCAGCCCTTTGTTCGAGGATGTACGTGCAGCGAAATTTCGCTTGACAGTTTTTATTTCCCAAGGTATGCAGCGGGATATCCGACAGGCTATCCGACAGAGACGCGAAACGTCGAACGAAAGGAAGCATCGCGTGGCGCAAGCAAGAATTGATGATTCTCTGCAAAGGAAACAACGATAGTCTTGCACCAAGAGTATAAAGACTATGCCGCACAAGTATCGAGATAAAGCGACACGAGGAAGGAACGCGCGGTGGCGATTTCGGACATCAAAGGGTTAAACACCGGTCAAGCTTGATTCGTTTTTTTGTCTTTTTCGTTTTTTTCTTTTTTTTGGCAATACTGCGTTCACACCCTGTGTATACGTATAAGCATCGATCTGCGCATGGCTACGTGTCATTTACTATTTCGACAGTGTCCTCCGAGCGTTTCCGCGCGCGATCACTTACAGCTTACAATGACGCGTTCAATTTACGGCTAATACACCGACGTTACTTCGAGTCGCTTCTTTATATTCAAACAAAACAACGCGGACTATCTCTCATCCCTTTCATACCGTTTCCATCATGCACACCGTAACACGTATCTGCACGCTCTCTTCCATTGTTGTGTTAATAAAATCTATAATTTAATAAACAATTTACACGCATAACATAATCGATAAATATCGTGTATGTATATATATATATATTTTTTTTTTGCTTTCTTCTATACAACAATAAGTTCATTAATCGCTAGATAGGATCGTTCGTATTCATACTTTCGTTCTTGCGCGTTAATTCCAACACTTTCTCGTCGCTTTGCGCTTCATGGACTGTGGCAACGTCCGAACGAAAACGAATTTTACTCTTCCTTTGCTGGTCTTTGCCGATCCTCGAAATACATCGCGCGCATAATTTACGTCTCCTCGAACGATCGTTTCTCCTCTCGAACGCTCCACCTAAAGGAGGATCATCGTGCACCTGAGTGCTATCGTTAATGCGCGATGAACCGGTCCATGTACAACGAATATACAACTAACAACATATCTAGCAACGAGGAAGAGGTTTGATTTTACGAGCCTGAATATTCGTCTCTGCCTTTCAATTTCTTTTCTTTTTTCGGGCAAGTGGCGCGCTCGTATCTCGAGGACTCGCGTCGCCTGTGCTCGACGTCGCGTCAGCGTCGACAAAGTGCTGCAACTAAAGCCGAGCGTCGCTCTGACGAAGAGTAACAACGCCATGCTCCACGTCCGCTCGGACACGTTTTCCATCGGCACAACCATTCGATACATCCTTCCGCAACGCACCTTCCGTGCCTCTATCCCTTCCCTTCTTCTCTCTTTCGCGTCTGCGTTTCCTCTTCATCTGCCTCTTCCTCTGCCTTTCCGGTCGACGCGATCGGTCTCGTCCCGTCGTTACGCCGATCGTCGCAGCGAGCTTCGAACCGCTCGTTGTCCTTCATCCTGGACGCGCGCAGCCTCCAACGACAGGATCGTCGCGCACAGCGTCGTCCAGGCTCGATCTCCATCGATATAACATTGGATATGCTTATAACGCTGATTCACCTAAGGTTGACCGGCGGCTGAGACACGCAGGAGATGGGATTTTGCCAGCGCGATGACGGACGGTCATCGGACGCTGCCTGTCTGGTGGTGTCCCGCCGGAACAACGATCGCATCACGACGTCTGCGAAGATCGCTCGAGACGACTCGTCTCGGGCGCAGTCTCCTCTCTCGTTCGCCGCGTTTATCCGCGAGGAACACAGCCCGTTCTAACGTTCGTGGAGAAACGCGTCGAAAAACTAATAGCTAAATAGTTCCCCTAGCACCAACGAAGGACCTAAGAAGAGGCTGTCACACGTTCCTCGTCAAGTTCTTGGACTCGCGTGTTCACCTGGCCACGAGGTTTTCAAGAGCACGTGCGCCACTCAAGCGGACGCGTGAATCTCGAGGGCTGGTCGTCTCTACACGTACCACTCTTTGATGTCTATCAGTTCTCGTTTCTTGCTCGCTTTGCTGCCATTTGCGCCGTTCTTCATGGGCCCGTTGAACGGCTGGCCGGAGCCAGCGGCGCCGAGCAGCGCCGCGTTCGGGTCCTGGCAGAAGGTCTTCGTCTCGTCCACCTTGTAGCTGGTCTCTGGACGATTCTTGAACTTGAGGATGATGAGAATGATGAGCACGATGGCGATCAATGCGGCGGCTATGATGCCGATTATCAGCGCCGCGTTCTCTGCCGCCTCGGACGTTATCCTCTTGTTGTTGTTGTTGTTCTTCGGCGGCGTTGGCATCGGCGGGTAGATGGGCGGTGGGGGCGGTGGAGGTGGGTCCGTCATCTCCGTGGTCGTTGTTTGGGTCGTCACGGTGCTCGATCTCTGCGTCACAACGCTACTGCAACGTTCGAAACGAGCGATTGTCAGTATCTGTCACCTGATGCTCGGAATATCCGATCATCTTCATCGCTTATGTGATATCGAGTATGATAATGCAACGTGATGAAAAATTCAGAATCAACGACCTAACCAGTTGCGATCTGTTTGGAAAGCGTGTAGCTAAAATGCGTGGCTAATAAATGCGCGTAAGCGACGACGAGTATACTCGTGGAACACAGTGTGTGTGGCTGTTACAACACGCGATTAAGTTGTAACCAAACGACCGTTCTATTCTCTCATTTTGTTACTCCAGTTTATCGTAATTTACTATGTTGCAATTTAAACAGCAAATTGTAACGCTTTTGACGCACGACGAGTATACTCGTCAGAAACAGCCAACTGGTCAAGGAATGATTATTCCTTTGTCACTGAAATTTCTTGTATCTTTCATATCGGATACCAGAGTTACGTACTTTCAAGTTCATGCAACAGATAGATGTTAATTGTTTAATTTAAATTATAAATTATAATATAACAGTTATAAAAATGCTGTACATATTTTTTTTCAGTTACTATATTGGTAGAAACTCTGATTAGAAGCATGCAAGCTCCAACAATTCCATTTATTGAGAATAAGTTTCCATCATTTTTTGTCTATCGCGCTTTCACGATACAAGTTGGTCTATCCGATAGGAGAGAAAATATTTCGGATAACCGACGTGTTCGGATAATAAAGTTACTCGGTTACGAGTTCGCCAAACTGACAGTGAACAAAAACTGGTTCGGACAAACGAACCTTTACCGTATTTTTATCTATTCTCGAATTTGTCAATTTCGCGGAAAATTAATACTTTTCGATCGTTTAATTTTTGAAAAAATTCCCAAAATTCAGCGGCCACTGTCTCACATTTCTATCGATTCTATCAATAATCCTTTCCGTAACAATTTTGAAAATAACTGGTATTTTTATTTCCCTGTCGAGGGGGAAGTGGTTGAGCGAAGAAAATACAGGAAAATTGAGATATTTCCAGTCGTCCTCGTTGAGAACGTTCTCGCGGCAAGCGTGTGGAAAATTTGATAAAGCGGAAGATTATGCCACGTTACTATAATATTTAAGCTACGGAATAACCATGTGGCCATTAATTTACCTTCACGCGTTGTTTAAAAACGAACTATCGTTCGAAATACGAGAATTTATTTCTCCGAATGTATTCGAGAATTTATAGTAATCAGCAATTGATTGCTAATCTTTCGCCCAATTTTAAGATCCTAATGGAGGAAATTGCGAACACTATTGCTACTATCAATTTCGTCTCGAACAATTCGACCAGCAGCTGAATCTACCGCCAGTTTTAAATGTTCGATCGGATGAATCAGTTGAAGCTGTTAATTAATCAAATTGACGAATTAAATTTCACATCAAACTCCGCAACTCTGGAATTTTGTGTAATAATTAAAAACGCTTTTACAAACGTAAAGAAAAGTTACGAAAAATCGCGCGTGCTGCGTCAATAGGAAATACAAAGTGCATAAAAAATTGCAAATATATATTTTTAACGCTTGAAATATCGACCAATGCTTTCGCGAGATATTCTATGGCTCTATAATAATTAATGTCCGAATAATTATAATTATGTAGATATTCTGCATGATTACTTCATAAACACGTTATTATTGTTTCCCTAAAATCAATTCCTTTGATATGGAACAACGTATTATTATTAGATCGTTAAGCCGCGTTATATACGTCGTTTAACAGCGGGTTAAAAAAGAAGAAAAAGCTGCCTGGCGCGAGAACAGTTCGCAAGTTTTTCCATTTCCTCGAAAAAATAAAGCGCAATCTCTGGACGAAAACTCGTGCCAAATAAATCCGACGTAATGAAATAAAGGCGTGAAAAACGTACATAATACAATACCTAATTTTCTCTATTCAATAAATCTCTCATTTCTATCGTTTTTTAGCAAAAGTGACTAAAAAATATCGTCAAATAAATTTACGTGTCTCTAACGGTGTTACAGAAATCATACAGTTAAATAAAACATACAAATTGTGCGCACGAAAGAATTTGTCGATGCATTTCTCGCTATATACAGCTGTTATAATGATAAAAAAGTACGCTGAGAATGTGAGGGGCGCCAGTGAAATAAGCAAACACGTACACGCAGGCTACCAATGAGAAATTTCGAATTGCTTTGCTCCTTTCCTTCATCCCGGCAGATTTTTAACAAAAGACTGTCCGAGAATAACGCGTTCTTAGAGCCAAATTGTTTTTCAAATTTTCCCGAGCAACGTGTCGCAATGATGGGAAACTTGCGACTCGCAGCTCGCTCGCAAAGCAACCGAAGTGCCTTTAGCGCGTAAAGAAACCAGAAACCCGGAATCACTCGGCGAGCTGCATCGTCGATTCGAAATTAACGCTACAGACATCCACGTAGTTACAGTTTCTCTCACTTGGACCAACTTCTAACGAGACGGCTGCCCTAGGTATCGAAACCAAAATCCCAGATGGGTCTCTGCAAACTCGTGCAGGACGCCACCTCCCCTACAAAACTCTGTAGCGATTCCAAGCTTCTGGTCGAGCAACGAAAGTGCACCCTGTGCATCCGCCTGGCGCAGAAAGAAAAAGGAAGAACCAAAAGAAAAGAAGAGCGAAAGCGAAAGTGCGAAGAAAAATGGAATACGTTCGGATGGAAACAGTTGAAAATTGCCGCGGAGCAACGACGCCGGAACCGACGTGTCGCCGGAAACGCAGCGGACGTGCACGCACAACGAACCCCGGACGAGTTAGAGGAATTCGTGTGGCGTTCCAACGTGGCCGCGGCTGTCCTCGCGAGCAACTGGCAAACTCACCTGACGTGGCTGGTTTCGAGGTCTGTGGTTGACACATTGTACTGGACGGAGTCGGTGACGATGTCCCGGGTCGATGTCGACGGCGAGCCTGGAGACGTTTGCGTGCTGATGTGGCTGGTCGTGTACTCGCGGCCCGTCGTGTACGCCACCGAGCTCGAGTCTGCTTTCGGATATGGAAACGAGAAACACAGACAGAGATAGAGAGGGAAGCGTCAGCCGGCTGCTGCAATTACGTGTATCCGATTGGCTCCAACAGGGGGATGGGGTAGTAACGTGCTACCGACAATATTTACGCGTGCGTAGGCCGGCGATATTCACGCGTGCGTGGCCAGCAGCCACGTTGCGAGCACCCAACCACGCTCTGGGACTCGTGTTTCCTGGCTTCCAGGGACAACCGTTCGATCATTCACGCACGCATACCGACCATCGTCTACCGCGTTCTGTATGTACGCGTTTCTATACAACCCCGCTCTACGGCCGGTTAATTGCTTTCCTTTTTCGCTCTGCCCTTTCGTAACGTCGTGACAAACGCGCCATTACAGACACGTTTACGTCAGACGGGTTGAAAGTTTCCGGGGAATTTTAGACGTCGGGTGCCTCGTGCTTGTAGCTGGGCCTGGTGATGTTTCCTAATTACAAGCCTCACCGTTGTGTTTCGTAATTGGCGAAGAATGTGGCTCGGTTTTACGGAGAATCGACGATCGTTAGGTGCTCATCTGGCTTCTATTTTCACGAAGAATTGATTACAAGCGATCACTGGGTATAGTTTTCCTGTTCCTCTCAGTCACTTCGAAGCTGACCATTTATATTACACTGTTTGCCACTTCGCTCGATTTAACTCTGCTCTTCTCTTCGTCTCTTCGCTTCCCTCTGATATCCTTCTCTTAGGTCTGCTATTATACTTTATTCGTGTAACGAGTGGCATTGCAAGCTACTCAAATGTAATATTCATTTGGGATACAGAGCCGGTCAGAACAATAGGATTAAAATATTCAGCCAGAATTTCGTAACAGTGATACGACTCGGTTTAAGAGCTGAAAATACACGGGAAATTTCAGGCGTTTTAGAACGATTCGGCTGATGGAGAAATGCTAGATACGACGTTTTAAGCAAACAGATTTTACGTATCGAGCAGCTATCCCAGCAGCTATGCATAGAGCTATATTTGTGGAGCATGGTTTTGGGGAAATTAGTCTGGCCATAGTCTGAGAGATACTTTTGCCTGCTAATCCTCAACAAACATCAGGCGTTTGATAGTTTGCCTGAATTTAAACGCGTGAAGGGATCGTCGGATGATGGAAAGCACGTAGCAGAGTTAAAGGAAGAAAAGTTGGCCGGTTGGTTGACGTTCGTCCGAGGTTGAAGTAGGTTTGATAGTGGTTAATGATGAAGTGGCTGGATTAAGCTGAGTCGAGCAACTGGAAACTTGCGTTAATTTTGTATAACACTAGAGGTAACTAGTCTTGCTTTGCCGACAGTGGAAAGTTCACGAGAGTTCACGAGGTACGAAGTTCATGAGAATACTTGGAGAATCCATGAAAGCGAAGAGAACGAAGAGGCGCGAGTAATTTGTCGTTTCAGTTCTTTTTAAATACTCTAAATGTCTAACATTGTCATTTTTCGTGTATTAGATTCTCTTTAAAATACTCGTTTTACTGGAAACATCTTTAAAAAAACGTCCCAGAAAGCTTCACTTTTGCTTCGCAGCAGAATTCGTTTTATCGCTGGAGGAATACGAAACGATTAGAATCGGAATGTCAGTCGACGTGGTCGTGGGGTCGATGATCGTTAAAGAAACAGCCTTGACTAATTGTAAGTCGGTGCACACACGAAACATAACATGCGAGGCAGAAAGCTCGCTTTACAACGTTCGCCATCGATTCGCGGTTGAACTAGTTACAATATGTCTACAGGGTAGGTTCGTTAACCGACGACTAGGATTCGTCGATCGAAGCGTCTGCTGTCCTCAAAAATTACACCTCGCTGAGAATAGTTCTGGGAAAAAAGTAATTTCGTCGTCGACCGTCTGTTAGATCTTAATTGGTTTTATCAATGAAGCAATCTAATTTAGAGTCTTGTAAATATCTATGATAATTGAAGATTAAATAGAAGACTATCATATTCGAAAACTATCACGTTTGGCTGTACATAATATGACAGGATTTCAACAAGATATAATTTCCAATTTCTTCAAACGATGCAACGATATTGAAATTAAATTAATAATCATCGATCGAGAATATTCGAGAACCAGATTAGCTTAGGGTTACTACTTTTGTATACGTATGGTATAATTATTGCAACAAGATTGTTCGAACTTTCTCAAAAAATGTAAAGATATGGACTTTATATGAAAGAAAAAACTATGAAACTATAGGTCGAAAGCTGTTATGCAACAAAAATTACTTTACAATTACTTCGACAAGACTGTTCAAAGTTGCTTAAAACATCAAAGGATATCGATTTTAAATGAAACAATATGGTCTTTAGATGAGACAAGGAGCCACAAAACCATCGGTCGAAAGCTATTACCCAACCAAATTACTTTACGCCACTATTTCTCAATAGATAGAATAATACAATTACTACAACAGGACTGTCCAAACTTTCTCGATAGATGAAACGATATCAATTTCAGATGAAAGAAGAAACCGTAAAACCATCGGTCGGAAGCTGTTATCCAACCAAATTACTTTACAATTACTTCAACAAGACTGTTCAAACTTTCTTAACACATCGAAGAATATCGACTTTAAATGAAACAATATGGTCTTTAGGCGAGACAAGAAACTGTAAAACCATCGGTCGAAAGCTACTATCCAACCAAATTACTTTACGCTACTGTTTTTCCATACAGGGTATAGTACAATTACTCCTACAAGACTTTCAAACTTTCTCAAAAAATTGAACGACACCGATTTTAGATGAAACTATATGGATTTTGGATGAAACAATTTAGATAAAACAAAAAACCATGAAACCATCGGTCGAAAGCTACTATCCAACCAAGTTACTTTACGCTACTGTTTTTCCATACAGGGTATAGTACAATTACTCCTAGAAGACTTTCAAACTTTCTCAAAAAATTGAACGACACCGATTTTAGATGAAACTATATGGATTTTGGATGAAACAATTTAGATAAAACAAGAAACCATAAAACCATCGGTCGAAAGCTACGCTCTTCAACCAAGTTACTTTACGCTACTGTTTTTCCATACAGGGTATAGTACAATTACTCCTAGAAGACTGTCCAAATTTTATCAAAAACTCGAAAAGAACATCGATTTTAGATGAAACAATTTAGATAAAACAAGAAACCATAAAACCATCGGTAGAAAGCTACTATTCAACCAAATTACTTTACGCTACTGTTTTTCCATACATGGTATGATACAATTACTCCAACAAGGCTGTCCAAACTTTCTCAAAAAATAAAAAAGAACATCGACTTTAAGCGAAACAATATGAATTTTGGATAAACAATTTAGATAAAACAAGAAACCATAAAACCATCGGTCGAAAGCTACTATCCAACCAAATTACTTTACTATGTATTCTCTGCATACATGGTATGATACAATTACTTCAACAAGGCTGTCCAAACTTTCCCGATAGATGAAACACAATGTCGTGTTCATTTGAAACAGAAGCCCATAAAACCATCGATCGGCAGCTACCATTCGACCAAATTACACTACAGTTTTTCCCTACGTGATACAATTACTTCAACGAGACTAATCAAACTTGCTGAAGCTACGTTGCAGCGAAGCTTCAATCGCGTGATAAAGTATCCGAATCAGGATTTCGTCGAAGGTGAATCTGGTGAATAAAAACGAACAATAAGATGATAAAATGGAATAGTAAAATGGAGAAACGAACTTCACCAAGGTTGTTCCGAGCGTTTTGCTCGACGTTGGACGCGAAATTGCCTTAACCGTGATAAACGAGCGGCGAGCGAGCGATGAAGAGGAGCTTCCTATTCCGCGATGAAGAGCGGCGTACTGAAAAGAAGTCGCATCAACGATCTCGTCGAACGGGGGAGTGCTATTTTCGTGACGGTCAACTTAACCAGTGGCAGTGGGGATTGGCGGAGCTTTCGCCGCATCAAGTTGAGGGATATGCAGATGAAGAGGACGCCCACGGGCCAAGTATTTCCATAACGAGTTTCCATGCGTGCCTCGATCTTCTTTTCCCATTTTTCCATTTCTTTTCTTTTTCTTCTTTCTGTTTCGTTAGCTTCTTTTCCCACTCTTTCTCATTTATACACGTTAATGGTTTTAAAGCTCGACGAACTCGATTTGCTTCGATTGCGAACAGCGTAAAGGAAGGTAGACGATTCCACAGCGAATTCTACCTGGCTGGCAATAAATATTAATGCGGTGGTGCGTGCAGAGGAACGTCACCGGAGGCTGCCTGCGATTTTCATCGACTGTTTTTCATCGCGCGCGATCCTCGACGTTGTTCTGCGGGCAAATTTCGTTTTCAATGTTTGTACATATAATAGTTGATCTTCGACGTTCGTGGAATCTATTGTTTTCCCTTAATAAATTCTACATTATACGAAGAAATCGAGAATACAACGCTTGCTGAAATGTCTTGTACAGAAAGACACGTCTTTAATCATCGTATTTAATCGTCTGATATTTTCATATCGTTCCACTAGAACCGACTAAAGGCAATTGTTTTCTATTCTTTCGTTTAGTTTTTAATTACGCGCGCTCCAGTTCGACTTCTCTGCAGACGAGAGAAGCTGGAAGAGATTATCAACAGCTTCGTAAATGATGCTCGTACCGTCTTTGAACTGGCGGAATTAGAAAGAGACGCGGAGTGGGAAGCAAAAGAAGAAAAGAAGCATCGTCGAACGATGCAGAGATGTAACGACAGTAATAGAAAAAGAGTACTTGGGTCGAGTGACAGAATCGTGCGCAGGAAATGATTCTCCAACTAGATACGCTTTAATGGAAACTCCTCTCGAGCATTCTCTAAACAAGAAGTCTCTTTCATCAACAATGCTCTGTAAAGCCATTGCGAACGGAATACGAAAACCGTGGCTCTTGAAAAAGATCATCAGACGAATTTCCGGCGCGTCGAGCCTTGGAAAACCACACGAGTCTTGGAAATACTCCGCCTGCATGAGCACGTAGCGCATACTAGCGAATGAACGAGAGGAAACTATGCGCGGAGGATCAATACCTGGGATAGTATGGTTCGTTGTGAGTATAGGCAAATCAAGTGTTCCGAAAACAACAAACAATAGAAAATCGGCCAAAATTCCTGCACAGGTGAAAGTTCCTGGCGAGTACATAGGAGGGAAGATTTTTACGTAATAAGAGCCTTATCAGAAATGTTTGATAGGAAGCATTAAAGAGAATTCCAACTATGAATTTCACAGATGCTTCCTTGTTCGAGAAGGATGTTCAACGATTATGCAACGTTTGCAATACGAAGATGACGATCGGTCGTGTCACATCCGATAGGAAATGGCACCGTGGCAGAAGCTTGTAGCGAATTAATGGCAAGTCTAAGGAATTTGTCTGAAATGAAATAATCAAAGCTATTAAAAACATCTAATCAGCGTTCGTAGGTCTTTGAACGTTTGAAGAACCACCCGCATTCACTTAGTTGCCATCCTGAGCGGCGCACCGACTTAGTTGCCAGCTCGAACATCGTCAATTTATTATTATTTTGCCATTATATGAATGATAAAAATACTCCCGTGTCGTCCTGAGCGAAACGTGTGTTTCCGGCGTGGCAGTCAAAGCGTCAAGCCACCGCTGGTCGTTGGTCATTTTGGCCAACGTTTAACGAATGTCCTAACAAGTTCAGTCGGATTAATAGCTTTGGTAAACAATCACCAGGCCATGGCTGCAAGCTCGCGAGTAAGTAAATGTAAAGAAATCGCGCGAAACCGATAAAAAGAAAATACAGAATAAAATGAAAATGAGATGAAACGGACCAGTGGCGGATGTGACGAAGATCTCCTCGGTGGTGACGGGTTCCCCGGAGCCTTCCTCGCAGTCCTCCTCGTCGTCGCACGACGGACGCTGAAGGTCCTCCTTGTGATGCTTCGGCCTGAACGTCGTCGGCGACCTCGTTGGCGCGACGTAGACGGGCGTTATTATGTCGTCTGTGAAGAAGGAGAGAGAAAGTGGGGTTAACGATTATTGAAATTGCGTAGGATGGCATGCGACGCTCGCATAATTTCCGTACGATTGCGTGGTTCTCGCCACGGTTTGCGTCATCGGTGTAACGGAAAACGAAAATGTGGTTACCGGGCTGGCGGCGGCGGCGCAGGGAAAGACCCGATAATGGAGATAGAATGCGTATTTGATTGGGAAATTTTGTTGGCCGATATCAGGCTCGTTTCAGCTTTCAATTCGGTTGCCACGGGAACGTGGTCGGTTTTTCATTTTCAACCATATCATTCCGGGCTACGCGCGCTCATCCTGCCTCGATGGATGACAGGCATCGATGGGCTCCGAGTGGCAATAATGATATTATTAACCCGGCGATCGGCATATTAGTTGTATCAAACCCGTGAGTGGAGAGGTCTTCCTTTTCTCGTTCTTTTTAATTTTTTTTTTTCATTTCAAGATTCGAGAGATGATTGGACTGGGCGGTTGAATGGTTGGGGGTACAATTGGAACGGTTGTAATTGACGTAATTCGCGCTATTGTTGGGGCAAAAGATATAACGATGATGTGAATATGGAATTACGAGTGATTGTAAGCTTTGGTCTTGTTTATTTTAACGTTTCCTTTTTCCATACTTGCGCGTCCACGCTATTTATTATTTTGGGAGGAAGACGTAATTACAATCTTCAAATCGTAAGGGATAATTCATTTAGTGCTTCGACTATATTTTTGGAAATATTCTAACTGACTGTGTTTCCAGGTTTCTACTGTGCGTCGCTTTGGAAAGAAAGCGTAGTTTCGATACGGTTGCAGAGTTCTAATTTCGTGGAACATTATCGTAATCCATCGACAGTAGAAAATATGTTAAAAACCAGGGTATATTTATATTGAAAGTTAAAACATGGAGGAGAATTTGCGTCCTCGTAAAAATGTTTATCGACGTTTCGTTTGATTCTAAATTTAGACCAAGTGCGAGGGTAAGTTTTATAACCGTGGCCCTAAATAGGTTTAACCTTTAAGCTGTGTTACGTTAGTCATTAATTACAGGCGGACTCGATCTGCCTCGAGAAAATAAACAGAGAAATGGTATTTCGCCAAGTGGATTATTAGACTATTATCAAGTATTGGGGTAAAATAACAAAGATGTTTATTCTGAAAGCAGAAATCTACGTCTAAGGATTATCAGGAGGAATATGTTTTATCTCGTGCATTGGAAATTATCCTGCCAACCTTTCGTTCAACTGTACAATTTCTATAAACATTCTGTCTATTTTCAGAAATATATTGTTTCGCGTATCGTCATTATTATGCATATCGAATTGTACTTAATCATTGACGAATTTCTACATTACATTTGTATTATATCTCATAACGTTGTGTCGATAACTTTACGAAATTTTCTCAGTAAAACCCCTAAACTATACCGAGCGTGTAAATTCGAATTGTTAAAAATTTCCCGCGGGAAGCTTCCTGGAAAATGTGAAGATGCCACATTAACAAACGAAAGAACACTGCACGTAAAATGCACAATGAAAAACACACAGGTAGAAGATAAAGCGGATTAAATATTACAATTCTCACTATTGAATCTACTTTTACCATATACAAAAAAAAAAAGAAAAAGAAGAAAAATACGTGCGTCTGCGGTACAGTGCTTGAAATATTTAGTGACTCGATATTATCGCTGGAAATGTCGCGCTTCTAAAATTACCCGGCGCCAGCTGCTTTCATAATATCGTGAGGATCGGTGGGTGCGCGTCGACTTATTAAAGGGATCGTATTAATTCAGTTTTTAGTCAGCCGGAGAAGATTTCCGAGCCGGCTGCCAGAGAAGACGAGGAGGTCGACGAAGGAAAGAGAAAGGAGGGGCGCCAGCCAGGGATCCTAAATATGCAAATGAATCGAAGATACAACCGGGCAAGCATGAAGACGAAAAGGTGGCATGCCATGCGATATGCGAACCCATTCGTGCGTGTGTGTTCTCCTTTGCCCTCTTTCGGTTCCACTATTATTTTCACCTACAGAGATGTACAATCTCATCGACGATATTTTCGCCATCGATTTCTTAGAGAAAATTCATCGCCAATTTCATTTGCGTTATGGTACATTCGAATGATTATGCGAGGCAATTCTCCACTTAATGAGGCTACATTGTGATATGTATGGTATGAATTTGCTATCGAAGTGACTATTTTGTTGGCAATTAAGTGATTGCTGATTTTTTAATTACCACCTAATGACAAAATCAGCAATCACATTTTGAAATGGCACTTTACTATTTACCACCGAGTATTACAAAGAATATAGTTATTGCTTAATGAGGATATTTTGTGATACGAATGGTATGAATTTGCTATCGAAGTGACTATTTTGTTGGCAACTAAGTGATTACTGATTTTGTAATTACCACCCAATGACAAAATCAGCAATCACATTTTGAAATGGCATTTTACTATTTACCTTCGACTATTACAAAGAATATAGTTATTGCTTAATGAGGATATTTTGTGATATGATTGATATGAATTTGCTATCGAAGTGACTATTTTGTTGGCAACTAAGTGATTGCTGATTTTGACATTAGGTGGTAATTACAAAATCAGCAATCACTTAGTTGCCACATCAATATATTTTAAAATAGCATTTTACTATTTACCATCGAAGAATATAATTATCGTAACGCAGTGTAATTAATTAAACGAAGCATTTTAATCGTGAAAAATATATCTGGGAAGTTCATACGAGATGAAATAATCCGCAGAAGCTGTCAGCAGCATATTCTAATGTTTGCACGCATACATCATAAGTAATTGGCGTTTATCGATATTTTTCTGCAAACATATTTCCGAATGTACGTATAATCGACGTTTGAAATAATTAGTTCTGTCTCGAGATAATTATAAATCGTGTTTGATCGAGGGTTTTAAGCGATGGGCAGATTTAATGCACGTTTCTTTTTGATTCGTAATGACGGGATAACTGAAAATGACAGTTAGATTATTTAACGAAATGTTACGTCGATGTACGTGATGTTGAGAGGGCCGGTGGAAATTGCATTTGCACGGCATCGCTGTTTATGATAAAATGTCGTGTATTTTATATTTCAAATAATTTATCAGTATTATTCATTCAGAACAAGAACGATAAATTTATATGACGAGAATGCTGCGCTTTCGAAATGATTGAATTCTATAAATTATCGCTGTATTTGAAAAAATAAACAAATGCGAAAACGATCATCGACGAAACAAATAATGAAATTCCTATCATCTCGACTTGTCACATCCATGTTTATTTCATTTCCGATATTTATAATCGATAACATTTTCATAAATAATATAGTAGATAACAGAGATTCCGTAGTTGCCAAACTCTGTCGAAATATTGTCCCTCCGTCAATTTCATTTCTTCGTTTCTATTTTAAATAAATTGCTTTGCAAAACGTATTTGTCGAAAAATCTGCCAACTACGATCGATAGCACTTTCATGAATAATATAGTCGAACAAGAGAGATACCAAGACCAAATATTTCCAACGTTATTATATTTCAATTCCGTTTCGATCTAAGCTTCCTTCATTTTTCTCATCGAATCTCATTTTCAATTTACGTCGAATAATAATTAGTCGCATCGCGTTGCAATTAATGAAAAAAAAATCTGGTAAGTGCCGCCGAAAGGCGACAGTGCCTTACCATTTATATGTGTTCCATCCTTGTCTAGGGGAGTGCTAAACGTCTCTCCTTTCATACTACACGCCAGATGTCGTCTGTTGCGTTCTTATATACCAACGTAGAGAACAAACGACCACTAGCGAGAAAGCAGTTTTTCGCGAATAGCTCGAAAACGAGGGATCAAATCGAAAAGTTGTGAGGACATTTCTTACTCGCCACGATACAACCGATCGAATGATACGACGTTCGAGTTGGTTCGTCGTGTATGAAAAATTACTTATATCTATATGTATATACACTTGGCTACTCAGCTTTAATTTTCAGTTCACACATGCGAAATTATGTTCTTCCTCAATTTCTTCCTATTTTATTCTCCTCAATGTCCGAACATGTGTGTTAATTAATAGATGCTCGGAATAGCAGGTGCAACTTTCTGCGACTAGCAATAACATCGAGATGGAAATTATTTTGCAAATGCACATGCGATTGGACCAGATGACCAGATGATCGGATGCCTATTCGGTGAGATTCTCTCGTCGAGCAGATCGATACGTGACTGGAAATTCCCAGTGAGTAATTGTTCTCTCTCAAAACAGAAAATATCGTGCGATTAACTTTGTCATAGGTGTTCCAGGAGAAGTTGGTGTAACGTGCACGCACATGTATAAAACATGGATATGTGGTAGATAGAAGAGGAGTTAGGCGCGTAGAAGGAATTCCTCCGCGAGCAAGCGTGCAGAAGGAATTACTTACGGCCTTTGGAAATGTTACTTACACTTACCGGAACCAGGCTCGTAGATTGGCGTGCATTCTTCGTCCTCGTCGTCGGCGGCACAACCACTTCCGGCACCGGAAAATATGAGGTCGTCCATGACGCCTGGGAAACCGGACGCCGGCGTCTGCGGTGGAAAAGAGATATAAAAATTTATTGCGTCGTACTAAATAAAAAGGTATATTCCGTTCGAGTGTCGGACCGTTGTTTCTGTTAATATGAAGGAAGATTTGTTGAATAATTGATAACAATTTGTAAATATCTAATATGTTTAATAATAGTGTTAATAATAATATTATTATTAAATAATAGTTACTTTTACTAATTACTTTTACTAATGCTATTATATATTATTTAATAATAGTATTATTATTAATACTGTTATTAAATAGTATATAAAATTATTATTAAATAATACATAATAATATTAGTAAAGGTAATAATAATACTTCTGATAATAGTGTTAATAATAATATTATCGTTAAATAATAGTTACTTTTACTAATACTATTATATATTATTCAATAATAGTATTATTATTAATACTGTTATTAAATAGTATATAAAATTATTATTAAATAATACATAATAATATTAGTAAAGGTAATAATAATACTTCTAATAATAGTGTTAATAATAATATTATTGTTAAATAATAGTTACTTTTACTAATACTATTATATATTATTTAATAGTACATGAATAGTATATAAAATTGTTATTAAATAATATATAATAATATTAGTAAAAGTAATAATAATACTTTTAATAATAGTCTTAATAATAATATTATTATTAGAAGTATTAGGGTGAGGGGTAGGCTATTAATATCTCAGGTAATTAAATATTTTCAACAATATTATTATTACAAACATTAGGGTCTGGGTTATGCTATTAATATTTTAGCTAATTAAATATTTTTAATAATATGATTACTAAAAGTATTAGGTAAAATACAGTTTCACTTTGGGAATTTAAGGCAGTTTAATTTTATTAGAATACGAGGAAACATTATCTTGGATGTGATGTTCATATTTATTAAAGCACGCGGTAAAAGTTATGTACGTTGGAGGAGAGAGATTTTTATGAATTACCAATTTCTATTGTCCATATCTATATTCTAATATTCGTATCTAATATAGGATTCGGTTATCACGAGCAAACCCTTCGTAAGCGTAATTTAGCCCAGGACTTCACAACGATTTACACAAACCGATGTTACAGATCATTAATTACGATTATGTAACGTACTGATGAACGCGCTATAAACGCACGACAGTATATATATATATAACACTGCCAGCGAATGATTTATCAGTGAATAATTCCTAGTTAAAGACATAAACAAAATTCGAAAACAGAATATCTTCCCGTGTAAAACGTAATCGTCGTTTACAATACTTTACGTAATCCTTTTAATGAAAATCGCAAGACTCGAAATTAATAGAAGATAGTACAACAACTCAATTAAATTTCTAGGAAAATCTTCTTCAAATTTGTTAGAAACAAATAACTATAAATCAGGTGATCAACTATATTATCCTCTGTATTTTCCTAATTTTTCTACATTCGATTTCTTTACGTTTAATTTTCCATCATCATGTGCATAATTTTCCAGATCAACGACAGCGTAAAATATTGTTTGAAATTTGATTACCTGTTGCATCCTCTGCAACGGAGCAGCACGATCCAGCAGACTTCCTGGAGGTAACAACTGAACATCTCCTCTGGTGATAATTCTTCCATCCTTTGCCGCAGCGAGTTCCAAAATTCGCGCTCCATTTACGACGAGACCGGCGATTATGCCCAAGAACGACCTTTCTACTCTGCCTTTGTTGCGATTCCATCGACCACCAACTTGAATAGTCGATTGACTATTGAACACCGTCAATTGGCGACCTGCGAACAACAGTAAATATTGTCAGAGAATGGCCCTTTCAATTAACGATTCAATTTCCCTCGATTGGTTAGTCGTTACGCGCAAATGGTATCTAAGCACAAACAGTGGTAATTAGACCGATGATATTCACGTACATTCGTATTTGTATCGATGTAATGAAAAATGTAGAATTTAGGTAGAAAATTGCTTTACCTATTGTTGGTATCTTATTCACCTGTTGGATACTCTAGACAGTGGCTTATTTCCCATATTTCGCGATTATTAGGTGCTTTCTGTGTATTCTTGCATCTGCAAATCTTCCGTACTATACGCGGTTTGATTATAATATCGCATATGATAGTATAATTAAGTATACATCGTTGCAAATAGCGATCAACGTAGAGCAGGATTTTACAATTTGTTTTACAATTCGAAATTTTTAATATTCAATTTAATAGGTATAATATGAAATGAATTATGTTATTACGCTTGAAATTTTGTATTATATATGTATAAAAGAAATTCTCAAAAGAATTTCATAAGTTGTTATTACTTATCGATACTTTGGAACTGAGAATTTTAGTTTTGTCATTATTATATTCGTTAAAGTCGTACACAGTAAAACGATGCTTACTCCATCGAGGCATTTCCCATTTCCATGGGGAAATTATTTTGCAGTAATAAAATTATCAAGCAAGTTACAGCTAAAATTATGAAATTTTTACCACCGTCAAATAAACTACGCACAATCTCTCAGCTAAAATCAACTTAACTTCTCGAAATTACCCGATTACCCCTCGAAACGGTATTAAATTACCATTAACACGTTGAATTATCACTCTGCGAAGCGATAACAAAGTGTAATATAATACCCCCCAAAAAGAAACAAAATGCTACTTTGTACGCGCTGGTGAGTACCAAAGGGATAATTTATTCCGTTTCATTGGCTGACAAATGTTTTCGTTTGACCACTTATCAGGCGAACAGAAGCCTCTGAGTCTGGCATGGACTATTGACTTGTCCACTTGGTCAAGTAGCGTGTCTTACAATTAAAATTAGATGGAGGCGATCTTCTCGTATCCCCTGCTCGTTCATCAGGGTTCGCTTCGGGTCCTTTCCCTTCGAACGGTCTAAATTTGGTTGGTTTTGAGAACAGGCTAACATGTTACGTGTGCAACTCTTTAGGGTTCGATTCGTCCTTCGAAGACGATACACACGCTGCTTTCACTATCGGCGGCAGATTTGTGATAAGAATAGCTTCCGTGATAGATTCTATTACGCAAATTAGAAAACTGTCTACGATGAGGCTGACAGTGTAATCCATCTATCTATATATATATGTATACATATAAATATATTCATGTTAGGAGAAATGGAAGTTCGAGGTTTCAAACATGTAATAAAAAAAACTACAAATTGGCATTTTTAAAGGGTGTCATGTTACCACGAGCGAAATTTCACCCTAGCTGTTTCTTATCTATGATCTTAGAATCCTTCTTCTTCTTTTTTGAACGTTCAGTATGAATCCATTTTTGTTGATTTTCTAATTTTTACGCTACTTGCTGGCTATGAATAAATACAATTATTTGAATAAAATATAATTGCGATTGATTTGATTGAGCCAAAAATACCAGCTCTGCAAAGATAGATGACATGACGTCAATATATCTTATATAGAACCAATTAATAATTAGTGTTATGGTTGTCAATACTTTGGTTCAGAAGGGTGACAGAAATACCTACCCAACTCAAGAGCCATAAATAAAATACATTAGTATTAAAGCAAGAACATGTAATTAGCGTAATCACCTCAAAATAGCGTAACGAAGTAAAAAATTGCCCGCCTATAAATAATATGACTCAAACATATGTCTTACGTTCTTCTTAAGGACGTTTCGTAAATGCCATTAGGCGGAGAGCAACAAAATTGTAAAAAGCATTGCGACGGTGTCGTTCACGAGGCGATAACGTTGCGACGAAATTCGTGTCGGATGAAATTTCATCCGAGACAACCTTCGAGCAGCAAGTGGCTGACTCACTCACTCACAAGCGAAACGAATTCGTACGTTTACGTCAGATATGTAAATTAAAGAAGACACATAGGATCAGGCCAACATAGTCGTCTCAGAGGTCCCCATGCTCGCCAGTCTCGAACCGTGACGATAAAGTCGATCGGCAGAAGATCGATAATGCGGCTATTTTTTTATTAGGCGACTAGAAACCGAAGACTTGGCACGCGATCGGACACGTTCGAGTAGCTTCACCCACGTGACCTGCCATAGGCGAGTTAAATACCACTTTGTAATAGGAAAGCAACAAACCGAGCGAGCTTTCTCGCCATCGAGCTTGCTCAGCTGGAGGACATCGAGGGCCATTATCCTTCGACTATGGATAATAATTTTCGGCTGTCCCGAGAAAAAATGAGACTGGCTGACAGCCTTACCAGGGTCGCAGAATCTGCCAAGAGGATCACTCTGGTGCCGTTTTAGGCAGTGCGGTAATGGCCTCTTCCACTGTCCTGCCCCTCCGCTCGCTTTTTTGCTTCTGTATGCTTCTTTATATCAATTGGAAATGTTTCAGTTAAGAGTGCAGATGTCCTTTTGGGCGAGTGGGAGGTAGGAAATGATTGTTGTTTGAGCGAGAATTAAAATATTTGACGCTCGGTGTGTTCAAATATAAAGTAGGTACTTGGTTGCACTTTTTGAATATAAGGCGCATGTCAACGATAAATTTGGAACATTGTGTGACATATTCGTGATTGACGATAGTTGGTTCCGTGGATAATGTCGATTTTGATTTAATTCATTGGTGAAGCTAACCGATAAATAATTTATGAGATCAGCTGAATAATTTATAACGAATTACATATTCTTTTTCCAATTTTTCTTGCTGATCTATCCTGATCTGTAATGATCCGCGATGTGGACAGTATTTATGTAATTATACTTCGCAGCTAATGCTAATTTATTTATTTTTAAGCTATGTGTGTAATTAATTATGCACGCGAATTGGACAAGTTTCACGTAGACGATTCATTTAAAATTATTTCACTTTTAAATATTCTAATTCTTTTGTCAACATGAACAGTGCCTATATATAAATTATTACACGGGCAATCTTTATCTTATTAAAATGTAGCTTAAGATAAAAGTTATCTATTCGTAGCTGGTAAAATAGGAAGCTTCCAAATAAGAGATGGAAACGTTTCGATCTGGCATTTTGTACGTATAACCGATGCGTATTGCGATTAAGTGAATTCCAAGCTTCTCGTGGATCTTTTATACGTGACGTCAACCGAGTTGACGTCATTATTATACTATACTGTGACTTCATATCCACTGTGCGTCAGATAAAATAAGCAGGCATTATACTGTGTTTATGACAGCACGCGACGCCTTTTATTCTGTCTTATATTTAGTATATCATTGAAACTTCCGCCAGTTCTTTTCCCATTCTTGTGAAATGTACATATTATCAAATATATCTATATATCGGAATAATATTCGCTCGAGCGTTAAACTGACATACAAAAAGGGACTGTCCTGGCGTCGATGAAATTTCAGCAAATTTTTTACGCGCCTAATATATTCGTGTAAAAAGTTTCTATGTGCGTTCGAATACATTTACGAGCTACTATATAAACAGAAAAAAAGCCACGCATCAGATAAGCCGAAGAAGTGTTCTGAGTGACTCACGCGGAACTCGAGTCTAGTTCTGCGACACATTTTTTCTGTCCACTCGGCTGGCACTTGCCGACCAAGCATAGTGAATCTATCAGCGTAGTATAAAAATACAGTTGGTTGGTCAGAGCCTAAGTAACACACACATATATACGTATATATACATATACAGAAAGGAACGCACGTCCAGCACGCGTCTCGCAAGTATATCGTCAATACTATACTCGGCTTCCTCAATGACTTTTTGTCAATAACAATAACAAGAAGAAGTTGGTGGAGCGACAGATGCTTCCCCGAAGAAGATAATCGTGTCACTCACACCGCATTCCGATTTGAAGAAGTCCAATAAACTGTATCACTTTATTAGGAGAGCAGAAGGTTCGTGAGTGAGTTCGGGTTCCCTGTCCGACTTAATCGTGAGATTTTAGGCAACCAGGCCTCGTTCGTCGGAATCCATGACCCCTCCAAATCCTCGCCGACCAATAGCAAACGACTCGTGAGTCTCCCACTTGAGTCTTTTTCTTCAGTTTCTTTAAATACAGTGTCTTAAGTAGATAGTACATTTTATTTATCTATAGATGGAAAATTCGAAGGTGTAAAAATAATGCAGAATAAATATTCAATGTAAAATACGCACTCGCGTTATTACTATAATATTTGTATAATTATTCGGAACGTAGTTAGATGCTACGAATGTGAGTCGTTTAGTTATATTTTTGGAGACATTAAATTGCATAAATATCCGTACACTTTAATAATAACATTGTTTGATTCTTGTAATATATTAAAATTCACTTTGATAATTCATTTTATTCATACAATTAGAATTATTACGTTCTATTTGAGCATTACAATAAAATAATTTCTAAATTATACATCTTTCAAGAGCATAATTTATAAACTATAAATTTCCCTCGTGCAAACAATTTACATATGCGATTATACGCTACAAATATTATTACCTACGCGTATAATTTCTCAAATAGAAATTATACCGGTTTATTCGATATATTCTGCTTCTTATCATGGCGAATGAATTAAAATAATTCCCCACCACTCTTCCCTATTTAATATACAACCCATCTCTCTATAGATACATGTAGAAACTTATTGACAAGGCCATCATATTTTTAATGAAAATGACGCTCCACTTGCTGATCGTGGAGAATTTTACTTTAAACAGACCTGGATGCGTTTCTCGTTAGATCGGTGGCGTAAGAATTTCGCTCGTTTAACCGTCTAACGTTTCGTGGCAATTAGCTCTTGCACGACATAATCTAAATTAATAAGTAAACTGACAGGCAAGTATGGCGAGCGTGGAGGTGGTGGACCTGAAAAGTGGGTTAAGAAGTTGCCTTCGGACGCTTAGATAAGTGGCGCATTCGGTTAAAATGGATCAGGAGAGAAGAAGCCGAAGGTGGATCGGGTTCTTGCCTAATATTTGGCTTCGCCTTGGAATTCCTAAATCGACGTCCGGCAGCGATGGCGTCCGCTTTACGAGCGGAAAGCGATGCGACGCGCGTTGCAGTGGCGAGCAAATTTTATTTGAAATGAACGCGGCAAAATGAGAATGTTTGAAGCAAGCTATTTCATTATTTTTATCTTGTTGAAATGGTATAGCAATCTTCGTATTGTACGTGCACGTTCCAGCGTTTTCGAGAAGAACATATTTATTGCGTTACTCGTGCGTTTCAGTGTTTTTGGATCATGGTAATGCGCAGTGTGACTCTAATAATACAGTAAAATATGCAAAAGAAAACAGATTTTCCGTTTCGATGGATTTCTGCGAATAATTTGCATCTTAATATCAATCTGAATTTTAAATATTTATTTATTATAGTTAGCGGATGCTGTATCTAACAGATGAATGGAAGTAATCAAAAAATGAAGAGAACAGCGGATAGAACGAAAAGGTAAACTAACATCGAGTTTATATTTGTTCACAACAAAAGACACACTTTGGAAAGGAAATCTCATTTTTTCGCGACTTCGGCAGAACAACTTACACGAAAGATTTCGCCAGTTTTTCTTCGACTACGATGAAAAGTCGAAACATATCGTTGGGATTCTAATTGTTGGCGTACGGGTAATCGGAATGCCACGTTTCGGCTTCTGGCAGGAAACGGTAAACGCGCGTGTGGTCGATTTAATTGCACGCGACGTTTATCGTGCGAAACAGGCGAACGATCGAAATGGAAACGCGGCGGCCATCGGACATCGGTCCCACGGACTCGGTTTGGGAACTGTTTGCTTTCACAACGATTTTACGGTGGGAACAAGGAATGCCATGGCGCGTACGCTTGGGTATGGGAAACATCGATGATTCCCAGGCGATGGCAGCACAACGTTTCGTACGTAGGAAACGTGAACAGGACATGTAAACGCACTTTAACGTGCGCTCTAACCAGTTTAGCGCCACATGCGTCTCTTCTTGCTTATTTAACGCTAACGTTACCAGGTCCGGTCAACTGACCAGTTTCAAAATTTCATTTAAAATGAAAAATTCTTATGTTAACAAAAATTGAGAAATTGATCAGTCGGATAATATATAACGTTACTGATGTATACTAATTTATTACCGAAATATAATGTTAGTAACTTGGTTTCATCAACGAATCCTCTTTCAACCCAGCACAGCTCGATACACTCGCTACTTTACGAAGTTTCTCAGTTATCGAACGATAATCTTAAACAAACAGGCACTTGGATTGCCCTTACGCAATCTACCAGCCAAGCAATTGAGGAGCGTGAGAATATTAACAAAATTTTGATGCGATACGCAGCACGTGCTGTGCCATTATGACCGCGCATGGTCAAGCAAACAGGCTGCAAAAGGGGCCTGAATAATGCAAGAACCGCGTGAGAGCCGTAGGTACGTGATCGTACGGCAAAAATCATTCTACACAGGAGAGAATGGCCGTGAACAAGAATCTGTATCTATACAATACTATCCATGTTTATTTTTAATAATAATTTTCGAAGTTCGATATAATTGTCTACTATAAAAACAGATTAACATTTCAAGGCAAAAATTGTTAGCAAAAATTTCGCAACGTTGAATATTCAGTGTATAATATATAACGATATTAATAAAAAAGAATTTCATTAAAATATTGTCTTATCGTATTTAAAAAATGATTTCGTTATCCTTCGTCATTTTTATCTTTTTATTGCGACGTAGGACATATGATTATTGTAGAAGTATGTTCATTATACCACAAAGCGTTATAAATCTTCATTTCGAGTAATATTTAATTACGAACGAAATAAAGTTGAGTTTGATTTGAGATACTTTATCGTTGTTACTTCCTTATTTGTACTTCTTTCCTATGATATAGAACTCTTGCGTATCGTGGAAATATTTTTCTTGTAGTTTGAGGCAACATGAATCTTTATTTCGAGCATCAATTAAGAACGAAGCAAAGTTGGGCTATTTATCATTTAATAATACAACGACGAGTATGTTTTATCACTTAGTTGTTTTCATAGTTTCGTATCGATATTGATAAAACGTAATAACGTAATCTAAATAGCAAGTAGCATTTATCTGTCGTATTCTTAAATTGTACAGGTACTGAGCTTTGAACATTTTGAATCACGATATCGATCCTATTTCCATTATTCTCAATTTTAATTCCAAACGAGAATTTCATTCTAAGTAATCAATTGATTCTAAACAACGTTTCTGTATGAGACTTAAAAATTTTCGATTTAAAATACCTTTGGAAGGTGTAAATATGTTTAACAAGTAACATAAAAATTATCACGAAAAAGTAGCATTTCGTTTGGCTGAAAATTATGTTTGCGTCTATATATCGTAACAAAGTTGTATTTTCTCTGATTTATACAAAGTTTGTATTATATAAATATAAATATAGCTCGTTAAAAAATATATCGAGTGGAGTAAAGTTTGTATTCACGCGGAGATATCAATGAAGTAGTAGTAGTAGTAGTATTAATTCAAAATAACGTTTCTGTACGAGACTTAACAATTTTCGATTTAAAATACCTTTGAAAGGTGTAAATATGTTTAACAAGTAACATAAAAATTATCACGAAAAAGTAGCATTTCGTTTGATTGAAAATTATGTTTGCGTCTATATATCGTAACAAAATTGCATTTCCTCTGATTTTTACAAAGTTTGTATTATATAAATATAAATATAGCTCGTTAAAAAATATATCGAGTGGAGTAAAGTTTGTATTCACGCGGAGATATCAATGAAGTAGTAGTAGTAGTAGTAGTAGTAGTAGTATGCGGTGGGCGATGACTATAGTAGTAAATGGGCGGAGAAAACCCGTTAGTACCGCTATAGTAGCAGGTAGTAGGCTCGTCTGGTAGGTTCAGAACAACCTTGAGATTTCAAGGCCGTTCCTAGTACGAGCTCCGCTGGTTTAGGAGAACTACCACTTCAACATGTTCGCCGGATGGTTCTAAACACACCGCTTAGATCAACCCTAACCTTCTTTACGCTTTATACGTATCGTGCGCTTATGCCAATGCCTATAGATCTCTACGTACTGTATCTTTATTATCCTTTTGAAAGGATACAATTTTTTATTTTCACTTTCGTTTACTTTTTACCATTTAGGTATATTTATAATAGTTATTGATTTATGATATTTATCACGGTGGTTGCCATTTGAATTGCAGCTTCAATTAATAATAAGATCTGCATTATCCTATTTATGCGGCTTTCATACTGATTTCTTTGGGTATATTAATCTATCGACGAATTATTTTCAATAATACGAGAAACTGAAATTAGTGAATCGCAGAGAGTTCTTAATTGGCGGTGTAAAAAAGGTTTCAGATTCGTGAATCGATTAAGAAGAAGGCGATTAACATAATTTAATAATAATAATCGATCCATGTAAGTTCAAGAAGAAATAGAACTGCAGTAAATATTTGTTTCACCTATTTAAATTCCACATTTTGACGAGTCTTATGTGAACACATATTTTGACCATGTTGTATGCTCTTTTGTTATATGTTGTGTGTTGTGTGTTATATGTTGTATGTTATTAGGTTACAGCATTAACATACATCAGATAACACACAAAATATAACATAACAGTTCAGGCGTATCCCAATACTCGGACTTAATCGAGTTGTAATCTGAGAAGACTATGGCAAAGTGTAGATAGCCACCTAATAAAACGGCCATAAAACTGAAATTAGATTCGGGTTGGCTGCTTCTGTCCGGCATATTTCAAAAACGTGAGAAGCGTATACAGAGCTGCACACTCGGACAGTTTGGGCATTCGATACGTATAGAACGGCGACTATCCCATGCCACGTTTTCTCATGGCTTTGCTACAAAAAATAATGAGATTTCGGCCGCTACTGTGAGAACCAACCCGTGAGAAGATGTTGAACTTGAGGCTGAATTTGGTGATTCTTGTATCAGGTGACTATCAAAGGGATGCAAGTCGTCCTACGACATCGTTAGCGAGTCTTCTCCCAGCTGATCTAAACGTCCATTAAGGACGTTGCTGCGGGAAAATGGCACGCGAAGAATACGACGATATAAACGAAAAATTATAGTGAAAAGTAATACAAATGACATTTAGCGGTTTGTTTCCCTTATACTTCCAGCAAAACTATCATCTACTTTATAAAGGAGAGTTTGATTGTTTGATTATTCTCTTTGGCATTTTACCATTTTTGGTACTTTACTGTTATTCCTTCGTCGTCTCGTGTACTTTGCTTTGTTACTTTTTGCCAATTTTCAACAATACCTTTTTCCACAACGAATCGTTAATTTTTTAATAAAAATCTAACCTTTCCTCGATCTGCTTAACCTTTTTCGCAAAGTTAACGATAGCAGCATCTGCCCTACGTTGCACGTGTGTTGCTTCATTTTAATTACGCACCTCGTAAGGGATTTTTGAAACAAAATTCCGCGGTTGACTGGGTCAAATCTTCCTCGAGGATGGAGCGGCGTGTTGGCAGGTCGATCGAGCGAGGAAAGCGCGCAAGGGGTAAATCGGTAGGGCGTTGGTCGACCAGCTTGGCTTCTCTGGTCTCCTAGTCGATCTGGGAATCTGTTTCCCCTGAAGTCGCTCGAATTCCCACGATCATGGGAACAGCGTTTCTCGGTTGGCCGGCAACTCCCTGGGAACGGTGTCCCGTGGGAAGTTGCCTGGCGTCGAGATCGTGCGAGACGAGGAAGAAGAAACGACGCGCGCCCAACTCTATTCCAGACCTGAACGCCTACTACCGAAGCAGATCGGTCCGCTGCTTGCAGGGACGAACTTGTCTCACGCTTTCGACCAGCTAGCCTGTGGGAATCGGCCGTGTCTCGTTCGGGAATCATGCACCAGGCACGTGAGAAAGTATGCGAGACGCGGCGAGCCGACAGATCATCCTTGACATTTTTGTCACGTGCCGAGCGTGATCGTCCTTTCGAGTGGCGAACCCTCAAGTTCAAAGGGCGCGCGTTGCACGACGTACGAAGAACGAAAGTCTGTCGATAGCAAAATCTTTTCTTTTTTGCGAAGGTTTTAAGGTCGCAGCAATTGCATGTCCCTGCAATTACGCGCTCATCAATGACGACGATGCGAGCAGAGAGGAAGACTCTCTAAAAGAGAGGTCAGGTTTCGCTAGAAATTTAGATTATTTCTTGCCAGACTTGTACGTAGATATGCTATTTACCAACTTCCTATCGGTCCTTATCGGTCTTCTAAATATATTCCAGACATATTCTCCCCTAATCAATAGAACCCACGTCTGGTCCAATTACAAGCCATGAGAAGCAATCTCGATAAGGGTCGAGCTTTACGATCGAGCGAGTTCCATTGCCAAGGATTCCAGCGTCAGGTCGAAACTCGATACGGAGGGTTGGAGGATTTAGAGACCGCTGTAACATTGCTATTAGGTTACCGCGTTGATACCCAAAACAAGAGAACGATGAACGCGATAAAACGAACTGCTATGGTGTTTTCATCCCGTGCTACGAATAACGCGATCCTTTTACCGTAGTCGTTAAGAGTAAATTAATTTTGAGGTTGTAAAGGGGCGACAGAAGAAAAGTTCTCATGAAACAGACACATTCATGCAAATTCCTATTTTTCCGAGCCAAAGCACCAAAGGATCGAAAAAAGATATGGGAGCTGAGCAGGGATCTATTTTACCCACCAAATATTACAACGAATACTATACTTTGAATTTGAATATTTTTGCATGCTATACTCATCCTACGTACCCTCGCAGTTTGAAATTAAATGCATAGAAATTCGCGAATTTGTAAAGGGTTCCGCCGACGACCGATATATTTAGCTTGTCCCAAAAGTTTCTTTCGTTTCATAAGGAAATAAAAGACGCGCGTCATTGTTTCTTTTATATCGTTTTACTGAATTCATATACCGTGTGTCTATTATTTCCTCGTAAGGCGAAAGAATCTTTCGGGACGATCTAATACACGCCTATTAGTACGTAGCTTAGTGAGCTAATTTTTCAGCTTCTCGGCTGAAAAATTGCCAGTTTTATACCGGCGATATACGTCCAATACTCCAGACGGTCCCTTCACACACCTTACGCGCATATTACCGAGACATTGACAATATGCAGACGTACACATGGACGTGCTGAGAGTCGCCGGAGAAACGTCTACGAGATACTCCGGACAGAATTTACGCAGCGACCTTAATAGTTAACGAGGCCAAGCTGGAAGGGCCAGGGATGGGAAACGAAAAACGGGAACAAGACGAAGAAGAGATAAAGAAGGTATCCTCTCGGAACGAGGTCGCGCGGCGAGAACGAGGATCGCTTGCTTCTTCGGCCAATTAAATCGTTCCCACGGGATCGCACCGTGGGAGAGTCTATTCGGAGACGCGAGAATCGCAGCACCGCGTTTGCCAGGCTTTCATCCGACTCGAGAAAGTCGTTGCGAAGGGCGACCATCGTCTCTCCTTCGTTTCGCTTTTTGCTCCCTTTCTCCGTGGCCGTCTGTATGTCTGGTTGCCTGGTTTCTCTTTTTTTCTCATTTTTCGGACGGGTTCCGCGGACACGTGCAAATAGGAGAGGAGACGTCGGAAGCACGAGCGTGCTCGCGTGAGAACTCGACAAGGGCTCGTGGGAAAACAACGAAGGCGCGTGGCGCTTGTCGCACCAGGACTGCATGAAGTCGCAGAAAGTCGACCGCTGTCTGAGCTTGTGGCGCGAACCCACCCCCTCGCGGGTTCCGCTTTTCGCTACATGTTTACGTGTACAGGATGTTCCATAACACACGGCACCGCTTCAGCGGTAGATAGGAGGCACAAGAACAATGAAAAACGTTTTTGCATAGTCGCGTGTCCTGTTTGACTTGTTCATGCTGTCCATTCTTTATTTGAAATTGTCATTCTTCATTCTTATTTTAAATAAAATTTGACCAAGCCTGTAGTTTGCATGCGAGACGCGGCAGCCACTTCAGGAGTAGATAGAAGGTACAAGTACAATGGAAACTTTCAAACCGTCATTCTTTGCGTATTGTATACTTATACACACATGCACAGCGTCTCATAGCACGTGGCAGCCACTTCAGAAGTGAACAGAAGCCATGAAAAGGTTCGTATAAACGCGTGTCCTATTTGACTTCGTTTTAAGCTCAGATTAATCTCGCTATGAATAATGGACCAAAAAGAAGTTTCTGTTGAACCCAACGAGTAGCTTCCACTCGACCAGAGTTCTCAGAACTGTCAGGAAATGCAAAACGAAGTATCTCGCGTGGAGCAAGATCTTCTATTTGACGTTCCAACATGGCAATCGTCCAAAAGTCATCCACCTGGAAATTAACTCTAATATTACCACTAGAAAGATATAATAAATATTCCTTAATAGACAGCGCTGAGGGCTCTGACAATGAAGATTCCACCTCGTTTCCTTCGATCCAGTTTAGTTCACTAAGTAAAAGCAATGTCCAAGCAACGATTCGCTCCGCTAACTCAATTATTTCCAAAAAGATTCGTCGATCTGCCTTCGTGAGAGATTCATTCGTATGCAGAGTGCGCCGTGTACTAGGCAGAACAGGTTTTTCAACGCACAGACACCTGTTCTCCTTGCAACGCGTGTCCCAGGACGTAAACAAGAAACCGGTTTGGTATTTTTTAAAAAAGAGATTTTTCTTAAGTACATTCGCGAAGATCCTTGAAGGATGTGTCTCACTGGTTTGTTAGTCTCGGAGATTAGGAGATCATGAAGAAGAAAGTTCGCCCTAGGCATTTGGGATCCCTTCCGAACCCGCAGGGCTCTCCATTTAAGGAAATGATCACTAAACAGAATTCAAACAGCAGGGTAGCATAACGTAGCTGGAAGCTTCTGCTTTTGGGCGCATCTTTACGTGCAACGCGCGTCGTTGTTCTTCAATCGATTATGGAAGATCTCGTTCGTCGTTTCATTTTCGTAATTATTAAACTTTATTCAATTTCCAATATTTAATTGCAGTCTTCGCTTACGAAACGAAGAGACACTGCGGTGGTTGCAAATATAAACGAACTGGCACGTTCAGTTTCCTCTACAACTAATCACCTGCTTTTTTACAAATTCTCTTGCTGATGAATTTCGAGCATATAATAATAAACATTTCTGCCATGCATTCTGATCATCGTGCGCTCAAGATCGAAACAAATGGAATTTCGAAAATAATTTCAAGTCAGTGTGGCTTTTTCTGTTTGCCAAGGAACCAAGGTTTGCCGCTTACGGTACTGTCCACAAGAAATCTCAATACTGGCGACTTGCCTAACAGGGAAACATGATACAGCGAAGCGTTGGAAGCCTAAAATCTACGAAGGAGGGTCCGGAAGGTAGCCATCCGACCCTCATAATTTGTGGTTTCACGCCTATTTAAAGAAATGAAACTGGTAAACAGACCTTATAGGGTAGCATAAGGCGTTTGGAAGTTGCGTTCTAGAATGCGGAATGAAGGTATTAAGGGCGTGAGGCTTGGCTTCTTCGCTCATTCATTAGACACACACGCATTAGAATGCTCGGACTTCTGTTTTCTTAGAAATTAGAAATTAGAAACGTAGCTCAGTGTCGATGCAGCAGGAAATAAAATTAATATCCGGTAGGTTCGACATCGGGGAACGAGAATTAATTGTATCGTACAAATAAATCTTTTTATAAACGAGAAAATTATATTTCGCATGATCTTAATTAGATGAAAAATTCTTCCCTCGTGCAAAGTTTAACGCGTTGTTCCTTCGTAAATTAAAAGTATCTCTGAATACAAAGCACTGTTAAAACCTTCATATTTCTAAATTTCTCATCGAGTCTTATCTATTTTTGCACGGGCTCAATTTTCTCATACTAATACAAATAAAATAAAAATAAATGTCAAAAGCTAGATTAATAATAGTTATTGATATTTAACCGTCTTAATTATTCTTCGTACGGCGCTTGGAAAAACTGATTTCTTATTTGAATTATTTATTTTGTCTGTGTGGGTTAATGAGTCAGTCTCACTATCGTTGTTTTTTTGCGATTAGGAGCTGATGGCTTAGGAGCTGAACATTTGGCAAGTTCAACTGCAGGTTCAAGTATAAATCACCTTCCTTCCCTTTTACCCTTTTGCTTGACCTTCGTGTGGAAAGAAACCAATTTGGTAAACAAGTGTGCTAGGGCACCATAAGACGTGCGGAGCTAGGTCCTGGCTTGTCCTGATCCTGGAGGAAGTTACAGGTGTCCTTAAAAAGCTGCGGACACGCGCAAATCGTGCCACTCAAGTTCCTTCGTTTTTCTATTACGCCACGAACGGAGGAATTTCATTTTTGAAGGTTAAAAATTCATGCCAAATATTACAATTTGAATATTAAATTTCCCCCGAAGCATTGACATTATTATCGTTTAAAATATCAATTTTAAAATATCTGTGTTCTTCGTTCGATTGTATTTATCGGTTAAAGAGAATAAAAGAAAAGATATAATAATAATTATTTAATTTAATCTATTTCTTCCCGCGGAAGGCACGTCTGCGTGTCTGATCTACTGCTCAAAAGAATTAACTGTAACTGAAGCAAATAAAAGAAAGAAAGAAAAAGTGGAAAACCGCTGTCCACTCATACCATCTGAACGATTAGACCCAATTTTTAAATATTAAGAACCGCCTCTGAATGTTGCTTAACTAATAATTTTGGACAATGTTACATTGCTACATTGGATACATAAATTTTCAGAATATTACACACACATACATATATATACAAATAGCGTTTGTACAAAGAAACGACTAACAACAGTGCAATAAAACATAATAAAAGGGTGAGTTTCACGAGCAAATAAATTACAAGAGGGGAATATTTAATAGCAAATTTTGATAACGATGATTTCTACGTCGTTTTACACGCTCAAGCATGACGCACGCATGTAGCAAGAAAGAAGAGTATTGAAGAGAATCTCACTACCTAGATACGCTCGGAGACTAGGAGACCATATAATCCAGAATCCTAGACAACCTGCGTGGCATAGACTACGTCTTCACATAGACGTGCCGTATCTATGGGATCTACCTTACCAGTATTTTAGACATTTTATATTGTTATATTTATATAATTATAAATTGAAAATTGAGGCTTTTCGTTATTTGCTAAAAAGGCGTCCGGTTATCCTGCAGAGTTAGGACAATTTCTCTGCTTCGTTCTCGATATTGCAAAGTCATATTTATATTTTTATACGTTGGCAATTTAGTTTCAGAAATGGGAGAGAAGGTTCGATCACGTTCGATCAATTTTCCAGTTGTATTGGCAGCACTCATAGCTAGGTATTGATTTTAACATTCAAAAACGTTCTAAATATAAATTAACAGAATATTTAGTATCAGGATCTTAGGAACGTGAAGGAAGCGCCTGAAATTCCTAGACCGCCTGCGTCAATTTCGAGACTCGTCTACGATCCACAAAGCTGCCACACACACATCTGTCTACGCTTTCGTATCAAACGTTCTCAAGTTACTTTGCATCGACACGTGCACGTTACTAACACGCAGGCAGCTAAATACCAAACAGGAACAACTTGGATGATTATTTCCCTAAATAATCTTCCAACAATTGCGATACATCTTCGCGCGTATTTTACGACTTACAACATGCAAATTTGTCCTAACACGCGCCAGTCGCACGAGAAAGTCTTTCACACACCAAGTACATATATAATAAATACGCTCTTCCTGTGACAAAATTTCAAGCCGAAGTACGCGAGTTTCGGAAGGTGCCGTACAGTAAGAAGAAAATTTTGCAAATTATGACGCAAAGTCGTACGTTATGTACGCTGCACATGTTGCAAAAAGACGCGTGCAAAGTGTGGGAATATTTTCGCGCGGCAGGTACTCGCTAACGCGTCACTTAACGCTCGCCATCTTTGTTGCAGCTACTCGGGTGGCTACCAGGGTAGCAAAGAGCAAGAACAAAATAAGCCGCGAATCCTTCGTGTCCCGCCAGTCCGCCACGGTCTTTGAAAATCACGCTAACGGAAATTTTATATCCTCCAGGTAGCAGGATCGCATGATCTCGAGGGAAGGACGCGGTGTCGGCGGGGCGCGTCGGCCAGAAAGGGCATGAAAAAAGGAACGATGCGGATTTACAGGCGCGCGGATGAAGACGCGACGAAGAGGAAGGAGACGCGTCACGTGATATTAGGAAACGTCGATCGGCGTGCGTTAATGGCCCGTTAAAGTTCGCGGGAAGGCGTGAAGAACGTTGTAAACACGAATTAATTGAAGACGCAGTACCAGGCTCGCAGAATCCGCCAGCTGGTTCCTTCGTCGTTGCCACGAGCGCGGTTTCCGCGCCAGAGAAAGGGTTAATTTTCGACGACCACCGACCAGGCTGCCATGAGATCCCCGAGATGTGCCGAGCACGGGCGACTCTCCTCGTTCCGCTTATCTCTCGGCCTGTCTCGGTCGTTGCCTGTCTCTTTCACTTTCGTGCGAGAAAGTCATCGCCGCACCTGTCGCCGAGCTGCAAGTCGACCTTCTTTCTGGGTTGGTCGGCTGGCGAAAGGGTTAACACTTGTGGAGAATCTGGTACCATTTTGATCAGGCGAACAGGAGAGGCTGGAGGATGGGCAGCGCAGGTGCCTGAATCTTTCGCTTGGGTTAAACCGGCTTTCTTTTACTTGCCACGGTCGACACCTGCCACTGCTGCTCCGCCCATGAGTTTCGAACGGCCTCGAGCTACGCACCTGGTAGCCTTTTGCCACCTTCGATGATTTCCTTCGTAAGCGCATTTTACGAGCTTGACAGGTGACTTTAGCTACTTGTTAGGATGCATAACGAGACGCGCGGTATTTGCGAACGCGAGCATATCACGTTGAAGAGAGCTCGTCGTCAAGTTGCACGCGGGTGTACAAGGAAATTCTCTTTCACGTTCGAAGGACACCGATCGCTTGAAAGAATGCGGCGTCAGCCGGTGGTAGGAAGCATCGATTAAAGTCGATGACGATCGGTGTCATTGACAGTCAAAAGTCAATATTCTATAGCGCGGCGATTAGGCGAGCAGGTAAGGCGAAGAAGTCGCTTTGGGCCAGATCACGGCACGTCGAGGACCCCGAAATCCAAGGCTGCTGGTTCGCGGAGCGTGGCTGGCACGCGGCAAAGATTTCCCCGAAATCATTGGAGCGTGTCGAAGCAGCAGGGTATTAGAACAGAGATGGAAGTGTTCGGAAAAGGCGCCAAGCCTGTCCGACTTTTATAAAGCGTCGCATAAATTTCTCAGTCGAATTCTGAGTCCGCCCATATTGTAAGCGTATGTCGTTCGACAGCACTCGTGTAACTATTGTAAACGCTGTGCGGTTGGCTGTTGCCCTACGAAATTGCCAGTCGCTGTAAACAAGAATCAGGAAAGCAGGTGGCTCCAGATGGTAAATTTCTGGACGAAATGTACGTGCACGGACGTCGCAAGAAGGATGTCGCCGACCAGATGTAATAAACGATAGAGATACATCGCGCTAGTGGGAACGGCATTGATGGAGTTATAATATGAACATAATTCATCGATAGCGATATTACGTTTTCGGCCATAAACCTGCCAGGAGACTAGAACCGCGCAGCAGGCCTTTCTAAGTCGTTCTATCTAGCTTTTTATGCCGAGGTTTCTCTCCGGTGTTGGGTGTTTCGCGCGTTATTTAACCCGTTAGCCTAATCGTTGCTCGGCCGTTAGGTTTCCTGCTCGCCACAGTGGAAATTAATTACTGCGGCCTAATAGGGAATTTCTCACCGGATTTAGGTTTCGCGTAGACGCGAAATTGCGCGGATTTTAATGGAATAGATCGGCAAATGATATTCTGGTAAACTGCTATCTCCGAAACGCGGACAATTTATTTCACAATTTAGACGCGTGGAGAGACAAATGCAAATTTTTGTCGCTTTTCACGAAGATTCTTTCCTGACGCGAATCTGTGACATGGGAACAATTGTGTTGTTATCGCAGATAGTAAAATTAAGTTCGCGTTTATTTCTGTTGAAGTGGCCACCACTTCTACGAAAACTCTACATCTGGTCTTTTTAGTTTTCTCAAGCACTGAAGCCATCGCCAGCGTATAGACAAAAGACCGGGACAAGGAACCACCATAAACATAAACTGTTGGTTTATTGGCCTTGTAAGTGTTATTGGTTTATGGATGGTCCTTGGAACAATCCTTAAGACTATTAAGGGTACGCAGTAAGGATGCGTAGACATCTGAATGCAATCTTGCCCTCGGTGCATGACCTGGTCTCTGTGACATTGGCTTCGAGGTGTTCAGTTATAAGGTAACGCTGCTAGCGTGCGGATCTGCACCAGCTCAAACTGTATTCATACTTGTAACTTCTCAATAATAAGCAGAATACGTGAAGAAAGGAAGCAGGTTAACAAATAGAAAATCTAAATTAAGCATAGAGAATAAACAACATATACAAAAGAATAATCAAACCAATCTGGACATACGGAGTCCCACTATGGGGGACAGCAGCAATGAGTCACATAAATAAAATAGAAACAGAGCAAGCAAACATTTTAAGGACAGTAGTTAACGCCCCATGGTATGTCAGAAATGAAGACATACGTAAAGATTGAAAAATTCCAACAGTCAAAGAGGAAATCGCCAGATACGCAAAAAAGTATAAAGAAAGACTTGAAACACACCCAAACCAGCTGGTTGCTGAAACGAACAAAAACACAATAGAAAGAAGACTGAAGAAGAAGCACCCCACAGACCTCTCAACAGAAATACAGTAAACAACCCGAAAGATGGAACCCCGCTGGGGGTAACCATCCACATGTTATATTTTATTACTAAGATATAATATTTTACCAAATGTCCTGCTGGACAAATTGTAAAATTTAAACAAAATAAAAAAAATACTTGTAACTTCACTTCTCTGTTAAATATATATGTCGGGGAGACGTTAAGATTTGGTCTAGGATTGTGGGCGCGAAACGAATCCACACTCAGATTAGATGTTGTCGTTATGCAATAGGGGAGATATCTGCTAGTGCAAGTATGATTGTCACAGAATCTGACAAGTAACCGCGATAATCAGATACTCGAGAAGCTAATGACAATGATCCTAGGTTCGACAACGAATCCGCGGGATGATAGAGCTACGTTCTCGCAAAGTTCAAGTCTGACTCTTTGTTAACAAGACGTGAAATATTCACCAATCGTAAAGGCGGTATTCTTTTCGTCAATGAGATCGCACAAGAGAATGACTCCCCGTCTCGGTGATGCCACCGAGGAAAACTATATGGGGTGTGTCTAAGGGCACAAGATCATCGGATTCGTGGAGAAGAGTCCTCGTTTGGAAAGTGAGGGAAATTGACGTTACTGTTAATTGGTCAATTTCCATGTCGGTGGTTAGGGAAGGGTGCTAGCCGCCCTTAAGAGAAAGTTGCCAGTGGGAGACGTCGTTCGTGGGAAAGATAGATTTCCCCTAGCTTCCCATAGTTGGAACAAACACTGTTTGTCCGTCTGAAGGGCTTTAGTTAAATAAATCTTAAGATTTATAGCGGGTGTATACATAAATATTGTCTACCTTATACTTTATCCACGCGTTTTTCCTCTTTATACATCGAATAACCTCAACAATTTCTATGGAAATGGAAGCTCGAAGTATCACGATAGATTCGTAGGTCGTTCTATTCGACATATTCAAATCTGATTAATCAACGGGTTATTAAAACAGCATATTTATCGTTGCTTTTGTACGTTGCTAAAAACAATGTTAGAGTTCTTGGTCAACAAGACAAAATTCCACTTCTGCAAATCCAAAATCAAGATTTTCCCATCTCGTGAACGCCATATCGATCATCATCCAGCGTATTTTGTTTCTGAAAAACATCCTTCACGTTGCCGGCATGAATTTTCGATTATCGCGCGCGAGGAACTTGCACAGGACCAGGTACCAGCGGCTTTCGAATTTCGCGTCCGACTCGCTGCCGTCTCGTTCATGCTGCTCTGATGAACGTGAGAATAATGTCGATTCGAGCCGTGCATTTTCGTTCTCACGCTTCGTCCGGAGCGTGACAGCCTTCGGGAATGACTTGTCCGGAGTCGGCGAGCGCGTCCCGTCCTTTATTAGTCCCGGCATTCCTCGTGTTTGCCGCGCGACACGGCGGCACGTGCCGCGCAGAAAAAGAGGGAGAAAAAAGCGACAGGAAAAAACTGCCACGCGGCGTTTCGACGCACCGCTGCATCGTGATCCTGAATTTCGGTGCACTTTCTCGCCGCGCATGCTTCTCCGATAATCGTGAGAAGGAACCGGACTCGAGCAGATTCCCAACGAGGATAAAAAGCGGCAGTTCGAAAGGAAGAACCGTTTGGAATTCGAGAAAATCGAGCTTGACAGTTTGTCAAGGATCCTCGAACATAATTAATGGTCAAGGTCCAGCTACCTCAGAGTCTGTGCTTTTGCTATTTGTACTCTGAACGTACACGTTCGAAGAGAAACGCGAAGCTCTGACGATGAAATGTGGAGATACCAAAGCTAAAGTATTAACACAAAGTCACAAAAGTATATAGAAAGCATAAAAGCAAAGTAACGAAACTACTTGGTGGAGGATTATAGATGAAGCTCGTATCAATCACTCGGTTCGTAACGTGTCTTTCTATTCTCTCGTGAATTGAATTTTCGCGCCGTCGAGCAGTTTTCCAAGCGAAGAGCGCCTGTAGAAAACGCCGAAAAGCTGCCAAGAGACAAGCTTCTCTAAGGTTTGTCTAAATTCCTGAACAACAAGCATCTGTGCCACTTGTTGGTTGTATCAACTCAACAACTCAATGTTCTCATTTGTTCAGATTTGGACAAGAGCCAAGAATCAATTAAACTGTAACAGCATAATAATATAATAAATAGCATGATCGAAAACTACTTAGAAGAGCAGATTGCACCGTGATTCTACGCTACGTTTGCCAAGAAAAGAAGCGACTTTGGCCAACTGTCGCGCCCTTGGCGCGTTCCTTGGGCGATCGTTTCACGCGTGATCACCGTTTGCCAGGCGAAGGCTCTTTTTCACTCATGTTCCTCTATCACGCGCGAGAAGAACGCGCAGACCACGGAATCGAGGTTCTCACGGCCCGTGGGAATCGAGCACGCAGAACAGCGCGCGGCTCGGATCTTCCAGCAACGATCTTTTTCCAAAGGAACCCCGCTGGAATATTCATCAACGGGTTGCTGTTGGCCGCGACGCACAGGCCAGCTCGGTTTATACGAACGCAGCAGAGATAACGAGCGCCTTTTTCTTCTGACATTCTTCGCGCCGGCGTCGTGTTTCACGAGCAGACTTCTAGTAGTTTAGGGTTCGCCGGCCGCAGAGGAAACGCGGCTGACGAAAGAGGCTGAGAAAAGCTGCCAATTTTTTAGCCGGCCAACTGGCCCTCGCAGGAATTCGTAGAAAAAACCAAGCCAGATGTCCCGGCCAAGATTACCAGGCGAGGAGGGCCTCTACCTGCACACAGATAACGCGAGACGCGAGCGTGCCGAGCGTGAGAAGCGAGGCTCCAAGGGGCGGCTTGGTTTTCTCAGAGATAACAAGCTGCCAGGAGGCTCGAGGAGATTTCTCCAACGCTAGAAAAAACCAGGTTACAGCTGCGCCATTTCGCGCAATAATTTGCTAACCGGACTGCGAGTATTAAAGGGCGCGAATATTTTTTTCCGCTGCGAGCGTGTCGGAGCGAAAGCTGCATAGTCCGCGGATTTTTACGCTCAGTCGTATCTTTGAGAACATAGTTGAGCAAGCAGAGACTCGGCAGAAGATTGTTTCACCTGCTAGGAATCGCAGAAAGTACTGTAGTTCGTATATTTTATGTATTTCTTCGTGTTGCCCGACGAACTTGGATTTTTTCTGCCTCGAATCTTGCAGAGACACGCGGTGGATCTGTTGGAAGATGAAGAGCTCGAAAAACGAGGCTGACACGATGAAGGGAAAACTGCATGTTACAGTTTATAACATCGCTGCGTAATAACGTTCGCTGGAAACGACACTCGGTCAGATAAAAATTTTTCAATTTTCCGCATTTCGTTTGTCCCCTGCAATTGAAATTTTCAATTTCCAATTTTTCCAATTATTTCCGACGTGTGCGTTTCGTTGTTCTGCTATCAACGAGATCAGCCGCTTTACAGCGCAAAGTAAATACTCCGTACAATGCCAGTTGTGTTTTACGATTTTCTGTTTAAGCAAATTTCCATTCGATTTTCCCGCCTCTCTCTCTCTCTCTCTCCGCTTCGTGCGACTGCCAGATTTTCCGCATTGCATTTTCGTTGCCTCGGCGAAGCATTGCTTCTTTGATAAACCATTCGTTCATCTTTTATTGCGTTACTATTCCATTTAATCGATTGGTGTTACATCGCGTTTATGGGACAGCCCTCGGCGTCGGATTTATACGCGTTCATCGAGTTCTCCGTTGAATTATTATCCCGAGGAAGCGCAAACGTATTTACGTTTATGTTTCATATTTGTAAATAATTTTATCGCTTCGTGTGAGAAAATATGAAAACAGAAAGACGACTACAGACTACGATTTTCTCCTTTTACTTTCACCCCATTCTATGTACAACTCTAAACTGAATTACTTCGTCAAAATTATTTCCCCTGGAGCCATTAACTTTGACAAGTTCTACCATCCATTTCATTTTGCCATTCCTCAATCAATTTGGTCTATCAAACACGCATGAGCAATTTCGCTCATCGCGCATTCAGCTTCAACATTATTTATTTTCTATCTCTGTCGTTGCGTATTTAATCTAATTGCTAGGCTAATCGATCTTTACCACCTACTCTAATATTTCCTATTATAATATAATATATCAATACATCGCGTAATATAAGGTGCGTTGAAATATTTTTGCAGCTGTTGTACCATCAACCTGAGCAGGCTCATTCGAGATCTCCAAGTCCCTGCAATCTGCCTGTTAATTTCCAACGATCGTTTTAGCAGTATCTGTACTCAGATCAGTACAGTATCAGTGTCTGTACTTTTCATTTTTCCCGTATTTTCCAAGATAGCTGCGACTCTGTACGCGGCACATTTCGCCACTTCTTTTACGACATCTCGTTCGCCGAGGACCGAACCACCTTCCCACCTTCGCCCCGTCGCCCTTTCCTTCCTCACCTCCTCCGTGAAGAAGCTTTCTCGCATCGACTGATTCCCTAGTAACCCTGAGAAGAAACGATCTCTCTCCGGGGCCGCTTTCTCACGGGGCTCGGAGCCGCTGCGGTTCCCACGAGCCGCCCTCGTGGACGACGCACACTCCTCGGGAATTTGCCTCTTCTTTCCAAGAATGGCGCAAAAAGAAACGAGATAGGAAGGAAGCCGGTGCACAGAAGAATCCTCTTTTCTTCGAATAAAGAGGACAGATCCGGTCGAGGTACGTACCCTCGCCGAGGTGCCTATTCTTGTCGCACTTTTCCATCCGCGCGTCCACGTATCTCGTGATGGCAGTCGTAAACGAGAAATTATAGCATCCCCGGCGGTTGGCTGGCAGCGGCACTGTGGAGCCACGTGGCGGTCGGCTAAGTCCATTGGAAATTATCGACGAGCCGCAGCCAGACGCGAAATTCCACGAGTTCAAAGGTCCACGACGCTCGTTGCAGCGAAGGGGAGAGATAGGCGGGAAGGACCAAAGGTTCGAACCCTCCCACGACCCCTGCGGGTCTCCGACTTGCATCGACCGACAGACTGGTTCCTCCTCGAGGAATCGAGCGTGAGAAACATCCTTGCCCACGGTCAAATTCAACCACCACGGTATTAGGGCCTTAGGCGATGCTAAGAAGCGCCACTCGAATCGCTGCGAGCAAAACGCTCGCCGTAGGGCTCACCGTCATCGCGCTCTCGCGATGCTAATTGCACATCGACGATTAATTTTGCACGTCGCAGGAAGCACGGTGAGCGACTTGGTGGAAGCGCATTTAGAAGGATTTTGGTTCTTAAAGATAGCAGAGTCCCGCACTTTTTGGGAAAATTATGGTATTTGATGTAGGTATGGCAAACACGTATGTGATTGTCAAAGTGGTCTAAGTAAAGAGAATTAATTTTGCATGTTGCAGAAAGCAAGTAAGTGACTTGCTGGAAGTGAAGTGGATCTAGAAGGATTTTGTCGCTCACAGATGTTAGGATTCTGCATTTTTAGTAGAATTATGATATTTGATATACAGTGGCAAACACGTATGTGATTGTCAAAGTGGTCTAAGTAAAGAGAATTAATTTTGCATGTTGCAGAAAGCAAGTAAGTGACTTGGTTTCTAGACTAAACTGGACTTAGAAGGATTTTGATTCTCAAAGATAGTAGGGTCTTGCACTTTTTAATAAAATTATGGTATTTCATATACAATGGCAAACACATATGTGGTTGTCAAAGTGGTCTAAGTAAAGAGAATTAATTTTGCATGTTGCAGAAAGCAAGTAAGTGACTTGGTTTCTAGACTAAACTGGACTTAGAAGGATTTTGATTCTCAAAGATAGTAGGGTCTTGCACTTTTTAATAAAATTATGGTGTTTGATATACAATGGCAAACACATATGTGGTTGTCAAAATGGTCTAACTTATATGTTGTTTGTTTAGAGAATTAATATTGCACGTTGCAGGAAGCATAGTCAGGTAACTTGTTGGAAGTGAAGTGGATCTCATAGATGTTAGGATCTTGCACTTCTTAGCAAAATTTTGGTATTTGATATACAATGGCAAACACATATGTGATTGTCAAAGTGGTCTAACTTATACGTTTTTTGTTTAGAAAATTAATTTTACACGTTGCAGGAAGCATAGTAAGTGACTTGGTGAAACTGGATCTAGAAGGATTTTGATGCTTACAGATGTTAGGGTTTTGCACATTTTTTCAAAATTTTGGTATTTGATATAGGTATGACAAACACATATGTGAATGTCAAACTAGTCTAAGTAAAGAGAATTAATTTTGCATATTGCAGAATGCAAGTAAGTGACTTGGTGAAACTGCACTTAGAAGGATTTTGATTCTTAAAGATAGTAGGGTCCTGCACTTTTTAGGAAAATTATGGTATTTGATGTAGGTATGACAAACACGTATGTGATTGTCAAAGTGGTCTAAGTAAAGAGAATTAACATTGCACGTTGCATGAGACATAGTAAGTGACTTGATGGAAGTGAAGTGGATCTGGAAGGATTTTGATGCTCACAGATGTTAGGGTCTTGCACTTTTTAGTAAGATTATGGTATTTGATATAGATATGGCAAACACATATGTGATTGTAAAACTGATCTAAGTCATATAAGTACGCATCACTCAATAATTATATAGTAAATTATTATACAAGAGAATTTTCTATTATATTTTATTATACACTAAAATTAATACCATAATATTTCGTACTAATTTATTTTATTTTTTGCTGTTATTTTTACCGTTCGAAAAATAAACATCTCTTTCTAAAAAAGCTATATGACACGTAGAAAATTTTTTGTTAAGTTGAGTAAAGATTTCGTTAACGTTGGACGCATGAAATTCGAGTTTAAAGCGTAACGTGCTCTACTAAGAGCACATGCTCTTAAAGTGGTCAAAACTACCCCCAAATCAACGTAACCTTGTGGATCCCTCAATTTTCGACCGAGGCGTGACCTAAGAATTAGGATGTCAGAAGTTGGGTAGAAGGATTTTGAGATACTCTCAAATCGTTCACATGTTCTCTGAATGGTTTTAAAGTCCGATTTAACGAAAATAATTGTATTACTTTCAATAACTTAACAAACATCTAAACCACAAACATATCGTGACAAATATAGCCTTCTCCCATTATAACATTTGAATTATTTAAAAGACAGTTGTTTCATGAAAACTGGTGTCTTAAATAAAACAAAGCCTGTAGCTGCGCCTCGAAAGAAGACAATTTTCGTCCCTCGCATCTTTCGAAATTACACAAAATCAACTTCTGTTTTTATATCGTAAAACATCGATAAACGAACTTTTCTAAATTATAATTTCAGTATTTTTCAAAAAAACATATATATATATTCCCTGCCATCGATACATGAACTTTCCTAAACTATAATTTCAGTATTTTTCAAAAAACATATATACATTTCCTGTCATCGATACATGAACTTTTTTAAACTATAATTTCAGTATTTTTCAAAATACATATATACATTCCCTGTCATCGATCCATGAACTTTTCTAAACTATAATTTTAGTATTTTTCAAAATACATATATATATATATATATTCCCTGCCATCGATACATGAACTTTTCTAAACCATAATTTCAGTATTTTTCAAAATACATATATATATTCCCTGTCATCGATAAATGAACTTTCCTAAACTACAATTTCAGTATTTTTCAAAAAACATATATATATTCCCTGCCATCGATACATGAACTTTCCTAAACTAAAATTTCAGTATTTTTCAAAATACATATCTACATTCCCTGTCATCGATCCATGAACTTTTCTAAACTATAATTTCAGTATTTTTCAAAATACATATATATATTCCCTGTCATCGATACATGAACTTTCCTAAACTATAATTTCAGTATTTTTCAAAAAACATATACATTCCCTGTCATAGTTTCTTCAATTTATATCACCAATTTCTTCTTCACCAATCATCAAGATCTATCAATTTACTAATTGCTGCCATTGCATGGACTAACTTCTTTAAATCCCAACGATATATTAAAGCTGGTATATTAAACCCTGGGAATTCGAAGTCAAGTAACACCATAAAGACAAGATATTGGCCGATAAATATCGCCAACTACGGACGGTCGTAATTACTGGCGACAAGCGGCGGCATTGTCGACCTAAATTCCCTGATATTGAAATTCACGTCGCCCTCATCCTCCGTTTTATTATTTCTGTCGGCAATAAAACGACACCGGGCCTCTTCATGACATATTCATGAGCCGGCGGAGCGCAGCCATTCGTGGAACGACTATTATATTCCGGTCCTATTAGAATGCATAGAAAGTTGCCGCAGGGACGTAAGGCGTCACCCCAAGGGGAACAACTGAATAGATTCTCCTAATTAGCGGCCAGGCAAGTATACGACACGAGGAAGGTTTTTCAAATGCCGGGCGTGGCCAACGAATGGCCCTCTAATGCTCAATCTATTTATCGCTCTGTTGAGCGCCATTGCTTCAAACCTCTAAAACCTTGCGAGTATCCTCGCCAAGGAACGTCGATTTCCTTCCAATCGCCACGTTCATTTGCGGATGGTTCGCGTGGAAATTGGCGAGCGGCGAGCCGGGCATTCAACGCGAGTTTACGCACGTTTGTCTGCGACGCGCGTTGCAATTGCTGGGAGAAGGAGGAGACGTCCGGCAGCGTCCAAGCTTCCCTTTAGTTCGACTGATCTACTTAGGTAGCCAGGAAACACGAAGCTGGAGGAGGTGGAACGGATGAATTGTCCTGGGAAATAGGACGCAACTGGCGCTTGCATCGCATAGCGGGAAGGAAGTAACTTGTTTAGCTTGGAAATACGAACGACTGAGGATGGAGAAAAATCCAGTTGATTGGCAAGTCGTACGAAATATTTGCGTGGCTGTGACGGTTCAAAAATACGTGGAACATATTTTTTAAATAATTTTCCAAACTTTTCGTTTCGTGGTCGATTATCGTTCCAATATCTTGCGATTTTGTCCTCGATAGTAACAGCGGTCGAGCTGAACGTTGCGGTGTCTACGTGCTATTTAAGATATTTCTGGAGCAGAGAAACATCGGCAACAGGGGGTGGCTTGCAGAGGGGTTGCTTGGAAAGGGCGCGCAGGTGAAACATCCTCGAACAGGGTTGGCTACGTACAATACGGAAAAAGACCTTCCACGTGACCTTTTTTATCAGAGTCTCAGCGAAGGAAGGAGGATTTCGAGGAACTGGCTCGTTGGAGAAAATGCCATGTCTTTCTAGCGAGCTTTAACATCCCATCAGCTACTTGTGCGTTGCTATTAGCGTCGACGACGATTGAAAATCCTCTGGCAATTTTTATTTTCTCGCGCAACGTCGCGTCTTTCAGAGAGGAGAGACTTTTCGAAAGACCATCGTCGCTGAGATTTTCCTTTAGAACGTTTTCTATTCTAAAATTTAAAATGCCCCGTACTTAGGGTAAGTTAAAAATAACGCGTGTTTATTAAAGCGACAGTGTGGATTTTGCAACGCTGACAATAACTCGTGACTCGTGAAATTTCACTATAGCAATAATAATTTGCCTGTAGGAGCAAGAGGATCCTCTTGTTGTTACAAGTATCATGACCACGGTAAGATAAGATACTTATACAGATAAGAGTTTAGTTTCATGATCCAAGTGCGGATATTTATTCTACGGGTTCATATTTCTACGAATACGGCGATTTAAAAGACGAAACCTTTAAAAGATAGGAATTTGTTTTTTACCTATCAAATATAACAAATACTATCGTTCTTCATATCTCGTATATTTTCGCAGTATTATGTGCAAATTTTCAATAAACGCGCAAGAATCATACGACTTTTTACCAAACACTCGAGCGAAGTGTTTAAATGGCTTGTTAATTATTCTATGGTGTAGCAGCATGTCAGACAGTTTCCATAGAAAACGAAAGAAACTTAAAACTTAAAAAATCTAAAGTAAATAACTTGAAGAGAAACAAATAAAAAAGGGACGATCGAGGACGATAGAAGCCAGTCACGCGATCCCAATGCGCTCGCTCGTGCAGCTCGACGTCTTATCGCCAGGAAAGAAAAAAAAGTAACGACCATCGCGTGTAATGGGATCTGGGCACGCCCAAGGCACGCGCGTGTCACACGCATGAGAGAGGACATGTGACTTGGGGACACGCAGCCCTCCACATATGAAGCAGAGCAGCAGGAAGCTCGAGGAGCAAGTCTTTCGGCACGAGACGTCGCTGGGATGTGTGGAAAAGGGGTGGCGGGACGAGCCTCGAATCGAGGATGATGATCATGCTAGGAGGTTGCTGCGTCGTCATGGGAAAAGGGTCGAGATTTCTACGCTGTATCGAATTTCTAGGGAACAAGGTGTCAGCATCGCAAGGAAGGATCCTTCCTTTGCTGCAACAGTTGCAGTATTTCTCTGTCGATGTTGATTTTTTGCACATATAGTACACATACTACCAAATATATAGCACGTGTATAGTATCGACATAGTAGACCAAATATATAGTTGACGGAGGAGGAAAAGTTTCAGGCCATTTAGTGTGCAAAAGAAAAATCTTTTCGGTATGAGTCATCCTCGTTCATCTGCTGCAGGTGCATCTGGATTTTCATGCGAATTTATATTGTTGTTAACGTGGTCGAAGGCTGTTGGCAAAATTGAAGATTCTTGGTCTTCCATTTGGCAATGTTCCACGTAGCAATGAGAATGGAATTGCAGCGTAGAATTTAATTGTAACTTCCCTTTCTAAATAGTTTATTGATAATGCTAGAAGATGATATCACAGCTGTACAGTCAATAGACAGAAATACAAGTTCCAATGAAATTTAATTAATCGTTTCGTGGTTTTTGTCTGTACCATCTACCTCAACGAATGGAACTTTCAGTCCTCTTTGCAACTAACAGGTGGCACAGGTGCACGCTTTTCCAAGAATACCTTGTTCTTTTTCCACTTGTGTCAACGCATAAGCTTGCTGTTCCTCCTGGCAAGCTTGTTTCCTATCACTCACTGTGCTCTCTGCAAGCTCTGTCCGACTTGGAAGAAATGGAAGCTAGTCAGAGATTAGTTCCACTTGTCAAATATTATCGTAATTACTATGCTCTGTATAGTTCGCGTATTCCTGCGTGTCAGTCGCATTCTGCGCGTTCTCGCTGCTCCTGTTGGCAACAACTCGCAGCTTGTGGCTTGTAAAATCTCAACAATAACAATATACAGCTCCACTGTGCGAGAGATTAAACATTCGTTTAAAAAGAAATGAAATATTGCCCTACTCAATTGCCATCATCTCAATCATCAAAGAATCAATCGCGTGCTGTAAAATTAGAACTCCACTGTTTCCTCTTATTAGATACAGCGATTATTATAATTTCTGCGAGTTCCTTATACTGAAATACTGAAATACTGCGAGGTACTGAAATGTTCCATAGAAAAACGAAGATTCCTCACATTTTCCTACCTCAAAGACTTTCTCCACCGCTGTACACGTACAAACCAATTTGCATTTGTTACATTTCCATTCACTGGCCGATTAGAAATACATAAACCATGTTTGTCCTAAAGGGTTCAGATGATCTAGAAACGTATTAGGCGAACACGGACGTCAGGAGCTTGCTTGAACTTGATTCGCCGGGTCGGCGCGCTTTCAAATGGGGTGTTGGAAGGGACGAAATTGGAGCACAGTGTTGTTGCGTGGTATTGTTGGCTCAAAGGGTTAATGCGACAAAGGCTCGAGTTGTGCGCGACTAGGGCACCAGGAACAGACAGAAGCTACATCCGTAACAAGAAACTCTCAGTCTTCCTGGTTCCTCCCTTTCGTGCGACTTCGTCACTCTATATGATAATTCTGATCTCGCAGCAAATGAATGTTTCAAGCTCACTATACAGCGTACTTATAATATCATCCCTTCACAGCACGCACATCTGCAAGTCTTAAGATTCTGGTGTTGAATTATCCTGTTTTTTAATTAAATAATCCTCCTTTTTTTGAAGCTTCTTCCGAAGGTTATCTCGTTTTAAATTCACCGTGAAAATATTTTTAAATTTTCTACAACGCACTAATTCGCGGCTTTTAATTCTACAGCCGCGGTTTGCGTTCCAACATCTTCCAGGTCGAGCGACAGGGCCGGCGCAAGGCAGGAAAATTACCCAATAAAAAAACTCCCATTTTGCGGCTTTTTTTAGCGGCGATGATTCAGTACAAAGGAGCGAGAAAAATCATGAAAGTTCAGTGTAAACTCCATAAAGTCCTGGGAACTACTTTGGGTGAAAAAATCCAGGCGCTTTCAGAGAAATGTACTTTTTAGAGAAATTAAACTGCATCAATAGATTTTTTCAAAAGTCATACATGATTACAGATTTTGTATTTTTATTAAATTTTTCGTCTCTTGAAGGCGAATTATGCATGCGAAAAAATATTACTTGGATTTGTTTAAAAAACTGCCTATGAAAAATATCTAATATGTAACAGCATTTGTAAATAAATAATTCGTCGTTGTAAAATTGAAGATTGTCGTGAAATTCTTCTTACAATTAAACGAAATTACAAAAACAACATTCGAAAGTAGTCGAAATGTAAAACAAATATTTAAGAAGCTTGCAGAGCTTAAAATAGCAGCAGACGATGATAGAAACTTTCTGCCACATTTTTATTTTTCCATATTTTTTTTTTATATTCATCCGCCTCATCTTTGTGATATAAAAATGAAATAACGCGGATATTCTGAAGGAACAAGAAAATATCCTAAACGGTGCTCCTTCCTGAAGGTTTGAATCATGCGCGCGCTCAACGTGGTTTTGGCGCAGGTCAGGACACGAACAAAAGCTATGTGGCTTCGCCTACCAGGATACCATGAACGCGCAGCGTCGTTTCATGGTCACCATGGATATTTTTTCTACCTGCAGCCGACCTGCTTAGCGGCCAGTCGCCAGGCAACGCGATTTACGGAATGTCAATTCGGCCAATTGAGTGTTCCGAGCGATGGTGTTAATTAGTCGGAATCGAAAGGGTTAAGGGTCTACTTCGAAGGTCGTACCACTTAAGGGCTAGGAGAACATGCAGCGGCAGGAGCTACAGCCAGTTTTTCGATGGTGTCCACCGAAAGTCTTTCACCACGCCCAGGGAACAAGTTGCGGCTGGGTATGGCGTCTTGGCTCCATTTTAACGCTGACGTTGCCAGGCCCGGTCGAATCGCAGGTTTCAAAATGAAATTACAAACTGTACACGTTCATCGCTACTTCTTTCGCTCGCCAAACTTTATACTTTCATACAATTTTTATATTTTATAGAAAAATTGAGAAATTGATTGATCAGGCGATGGAAGAATTGACACGAAGTCAGACGAACAGGAACTTCGAATGAAATTTTGCGTGCTTCGCGGTCCGGCAATTCATCCCTCTCATTTGAAAAGCATTTTTCAAGGAAATCGTGTGAAAATTGTTCGATATATTCTACGTTTAAGTACGAGAGATGGCAAGTGTCTGGGATGGCAAAATAACAACGTTATCTGTTTATCAGTTTTACGTCTATTCAATTAATTTATAAAAATAGAACAATCTATGAGTGTGTGTGTGTCTGTACGCGTGTATCATTTTAATTGGACAAATTAATGTACGCGACCATCTCTGGAGAGATTATACTGAATGTGCAATTAGCACAACTTTATAATGGCATTGTTTGGCATTCATCGTGAGTTCAAGTCGCTACGAATCAGACGAGCTACGCATAATTTGATAAATTTACCTACCAGGCTAATATAATTCGCGTGGAGCATGCCCCGCCCTGCAGCCTTTTATGCAAGCAAATTTATTCTAATTAAATCAAATTAGATGCACCCCTCTCCACTCTTTCGCGTCTCCTTCTTCCTTGCCTCTCTTTTCCTCCCGTTTCGCTTTCTCCTCGCTGTGCAAATACAGCGATATCCTCTTACTATAATTCGCATCGAGCGTTGTTTCATTTCCGCGAGGATGGAAATTTCAGCAACTGGAAGAATGACAATTGGTCTGTCGCGTGGTCTACCGTAACGTCCGTGTCCCACAGATGGAAAAGTCTAAATGGAAGAAACAAGAGAAACGGTGCAAGATACAAGTATCGAACGAGTCTTTGGAACTGTCTGTTGGCAAATAGCATTCGATGGCGTAAGCTGATGTTATTATAAAAGCGAGCGCTGAAGATGAGAAATTTCACTGAAACAGTTACGAAGCCGAATCGCACGCAACCCGCGAGACTTGAACGCGCGGCTGCGAAACGTCGTTGCGCGTTTAAGGGGGGGTAAGGTATTAAAATTTTTTTAATTTTTTAATTGAATGCGTGATATCTTAGGAATATTGTGTCAAAATTTCAAGTCGATTGGAGCAAAATTGACGAAGTTGCGAGTATTTTTATACATGTCGGATTTTAATAGCGCGCTATTGTTTTAAAGCGTTTTCCCCACAACTCGGTGCCCCTCATTACTTCAAAACTACTGCACAGATCCTTTTGAAATTTTGAACGCTATTTCTGCACATAATTTACGAGGTAACGCTGCGGAGTTTTTTCAAATTTGTTAATTATTTTTATTTTACAACAACAAATTAGCCGATTCTTTTCGCAAAAAATCGCGTTTCTCCCTTCAAAGTGTGCCAAAAAAGTGAAAAATTAAAATTTCGAAAAACCCTCCCAGCGTTACCCGGGGAAAACTGTTACCTAACGAATGAACTTTGATTTTTCGATTTCAGATGATCCAGCACCAAGTTATGAGGGGCACCGCAATTCTACTTTTTTTCCGAGACACTTCCGAATAATTGCTGCCATTGCTGTGTTTTTTAATATTTCTCCGTGAAAATTTTATACAATATTCTTCGAATGTCATACTTTAATGTACTATTGGTTTTAATAAAGAGATTTTAACTGTATCGTCGCAAAAAATTCACAAAGACATGCCTTTTTTGTACGAATTAACCTTAGCCCTCGCCTTAACGCGCGTCCATTGCACTTGCACGCGGAAAATGAAACTTTTCCGACTTTGCGTAGCGAAGCAGCTGTTGGGAAATTAAAAGGAAAGAACTGGAAGAAAATTCTCACGGGTCCATAGATTTCTCTGCTACTCAAATTTCCATGGAATTTACTCTCTCAAGCTACAGCGAAACGAAACGTTCCAGTTTATATCTGTTTGTATCTTGACCTGCAAATACTCGAAGCGTCTTCGAATTTGCGAATAAATTTTAGCTTCCACTAAAAAGCGCAATTTTAACAGAACATTGAATCGCATTGTTTATTCGCGACGAGTATACTCGTGCGTGACGGGTAACTGGTTAAAATTCTAGTTATTATTTCACCTGAATTAAAAGTCAGGTTAAAGTTCAATTAGTAGCTTCACGTGATAGTAAAAATCGCCAGCTACAGTTGCGAGAGAACGTACCTTCACAGAGACGTTTACTACGATGGAGAAACACCATAGATGTTGCCACGAGTGACAGGATACTATGAACGCGCAGAAGGCACTTCCATGGTTACCCATAGCTGGCATAAAAAACTCGGCGTTAAGTATACTTAAGAAACAGATTACTCAGAGTAGCTGTTTACCTTCTTTTTAAACATTTCACAAGCTGCGCGATAGCAATCGTAAAATCTAATGAAGTGGATTAATATCTTCGAAGGTATTAGGACACCAGAACGTGCAGGTGGTTTTGAAAGAAAATTTTCGTCGGTCGTTCCAACGGCCGTCTTTACCATTTCACTTTTGAAGACGTTTCCATTAGGGAAACATGAATTAGAAAACGGGAAATTACAGGAAAACACGTTGCGAGTGCGATACTCGATGCACTCATCGGGAAACCTGCTAGTTTTTTCGTCGACTTCTATCAGGAAATTATCGGTGCACGAGGAATTTGATGGAAAAGAAGGTGTGTGAAACGTTTGCTGCCACAGCCTTTTCCATAGGACGCCATAATATCGTCGGGGTGGAAAGGGAAAATATATTTTCCGTGGCCAACAGGTACTCGTTCGTTCGTCGAATTTTGGTCGAACGAAGCTGCCAATTGTTTGCTTTTCGAACAGGATTTCAGAAGAGCGCGAAGGCTGCAACGGCGGCGCGTGGAAATATTGAAAATCGTGGAAAATTGGCAGGAGGAAAGTCACCGATCGGGGAAGCATAAACGTCGGAAAACGTGAACGATTTTCCTTCCATCGATGCATTGTTTTGCGTGCTTAATTCGTGCAGTGTAAAGAAAAATGGCCCAACGATTTTCTCTGTGAAATAGAAATATTTATATCGTATTTATTTATTGTGATAGAACGTGAGAAACGGAATTCAGAAATTCCCTGGCTAATTCATAAACAAACAGGATCGTACACTTATTGACACGTCGGTTTCTTTGCAATCAGGATAGCATAGGTTTCGAGCAAGTCTGCAGATCTAGGAAGGTAAAAGGACATTTTGAGCAATCTATCGATTTCGTTGTCCGCTAGAACAGGGTACCATGAGCAGTGGAAAATCGTGAATAGGCAACGTGTTTTCCGGAAAGTTCGCTGCGCATACCTGCACCTGCAATGTGTACGCAATGCTACCGTTAAAAATGTTGAAAGTAATTTGAATGAAGTCTTACGGAGCTAATTGTAACTTACAGACGTTTTTTAATCAGAATAGAGAAGCTTACGTGTGTATATGTTATAGTTAAAAATTCATTGCAAAGTAATAGGACACATAGGAGAACGATGGAAAAAGACAACTAATTGTTAATAACTATCGAATGGACTAATTAGAAACCTGTGGTTAGAAAATTGAATGGAAATGTTTGATCCCATTAAGTTTGCCAATGGCTTGAAAATAAATCCTACCAAATGATCCTATCTACTCTATTATTAATTACCATTATTCCCCCGTATGGAATAACAAAAGCTATTCCTATTTTGTAATAATTATTTGCTTCGAGACAAGAGCACAATATATTTCTTGCTGAATTGATAAGATAAAGATAAAAGATCCAATTAATTCTGTTGTTAATATAATTGTTATATGATTATTGCGATTAATTCTGTATATAAGAACAAAATCTATTCCTGAGTTATTTTACAATCACTGTTTGCTTCAAAAAGAATGTACAATATTTTTCTTCGAACAAAGAACAATGGTATTCCACTGAATTCACTTGGCTGGAAAATAAAAGGTCCTATTAATCCTACCATTGATATAATTATCAATAAATAAGTGCGATAATTAAATTCTAACAACCAAACTTATCGCTATCTTAGAATAATCATTTGCTTCGAAAGAGGCGTGCGATATTTTTCCCGAAACGAAGAACAATCGTATCGCGTTTCTTCTTCGTGCACGAAGCTATCGGAACATTTCAAGCTCGGCTTTCTTCCAATTAATCCTTAACCATACACTTACACAGCTACAGAAGGAGAATTTGATACCTTCGTTCTTATCTTCCTGACTGCCCATTTTTTCTTTCTTTTCAGTCCTCAAATAAAGAATAAAGAAGAAGAATAAAGAAGCAAAATGTTTCATACGCGTAAAAGAGCTTCTCATAACCAACTGCAAGCGACAGCTTAATTATTCCAAGAAACGTATGATCCTGGTAACGAGCGGTATCGTGGTTGGCGCTGGAATTTAGACGGTACACCCTCGAGGAACTTAATTGCCTCGAAGAATTTACAACCGGGCGAAAGAAACCAACGAAGAAGAAGAAGGTTACCGTGAAATTAAGTGAGAAGTGACCGTTTAATGAGCGCGCCAATTATCTCCGGCTCGGCTATTGGGACCACAGTAAAACGATGGAGGTGGACTTTTCTTGATGAGTCTCCGCTCATCGTCCGCTTGTTAGAACTGTCTCGTGAAGCCAACTTCTTCATCCGTCGCGCGGGTATTAAAGAAGAAAGTTTAAGCACACGCTTTGAATTATTAACAGGTTCGTCGATAAGATCTCCTTGAAAAACAAATACGAAATTTCGTCTGTTATTTTTGAGCTTCTTCGCTGTAAGAAAAAAACAAACATATAGATTTCATGTTAAGCTAGAAAAATTTACTAAACATCCAGCTGGATATATTGTAAAGTAGAAATTAAATAATAAAAAAAAGTTTCATGTTCTTCTACGATTTTTCATATCATGTTCCTGCCCTGTACCGTTTTTAATCATCTCCTCTTCGTTTGTAATAATTTCCTTATTGAATCTTGTTAAGATGAATTATTAGAATATTATATGAAATATTATATGAAATATAATTCATCCAATAAGAGTAAAGAAATTTGTATGAAGAATTAAAACGAGGAAAAAGATAATTCATGTCTTTGGATTCTTGAAACGTGTTCAATTATTTCTGTGCTCTGGAATGACAAGTGGCAATGTAATATTTCTGCAGCAAGACTTTTAAAATATTTGTATGTTCCATATAAAAGACAACAGTTTGCAATTCTATCTAGAAAACTATAATGGCATTTGTATATGCCAATTTGAAAATTTTCCATAAAATAAACTTTCTGCAAAGTACAGCATTAAAGAACACTTTGATTCTCCATTTAATAAATTAGAAAATAAATTAAGAAAGAAATTGGAAAATACGTTAGAAAAGAAACTGGAAACAGTAGAATCTTCTGTGCGAAAAATTATTCAAAGGTGAATTTTTTAACATATCCTTAACTGCTAATATCTCTTTATGAACAAACTGTATTAACTTCACAAGTACGGACGTAGCAAAAATACCTTTTGCATTATTTAATTTGACATAATATGTGTATAGCCAACTGCAAATAATATTACTGTAATTAACACGGTCGTTAACGATCCCCAAAAATAACGCTTAATTCAACACGTAGTCGTTTAAAAAGAAAACTTTCGGGACAAAAAGCCCTGTTGTATCTTCCAGGAAAAAGGTCGACTATTCCATAAATCATAGTTACACACATAGTTAACTACCACAAGCAGCGTCACGCGGTTGGTTCTAACGGAACAGGCAAAGGGAACGAAGGAATGTAACAGAGTAGCAAAAAAACGAGAAATTGGGCGTGAGAATGTGGTGCTAGAAAAAAAACTGAAGTCTATTATTTGTTCTTCTAATGCCAGGAGTCCAGCGAACCTAAGAAGTTTTTTCGCCCCAAGGAAATTTGACACCGCGTCGCGTGATCTTCTAACACGTGCGAGAACATAAGTCTGGCGGCTCGGGTTACACGATAGAATCACGTGAAGTTGATTCGCTCGACAGATATCAATTTATCATCACCGCTAGCCTAGTTCTTTTCCAGGAGAGTAAAATATCCGAAGAGCGACAACGATTCTCATTTACTTTGGACCATTTGGCCGTCGGAAACGAATCTATCCAGCGACATAAAAAGCTTCGTTAACGTGAACGAAGGGAATAGGTTGTTAGGAACTGGCAGCAGGTCAACGGGCCAACCGTTGAAATTTAGTGACAACGATTTATGTGGGCGAGGGTTAAAAGCCTACGAGCCAATTAACATGCCCTCGGGGGCTAGGGAAGCAGGAAAGTCCTGTAGGTATGTTTCTGAAGGAACTTTCGAGGAACCACGTTAGGTTCGTTCAATGGCTGCCACCTCTCCAATATGTAGCCTGGAAATAATTGTGCGATTCAGTGAAGAATTGCAATTTTTCTTATGACACGTGGATCTGGAAATTTATATCACGGCTGTACACATTGGCTGATTTCTCAAAAATTTAATTTTGTATTTAAAGTGCGTCTACGTCGATCGTTTGAAATGATCATTTTTAAGAGGAAAATTGTAATATAATTTCCTGGTCGTACAAAATTGTACAATCAATTTTTTCAGATTTCCATGGCAGTTGGAAAATAAACAATTCGGAAGATGAAATGACTAATACAAGGAATTTGTATAAACAGCTGTATAGACATTTAGAATTGTTCTCTAAGCTTTGTTAATTATGTAGATTCAGCAAAAGAAAAAAAAATAATTAAAGAGCTAATTAGCGAGTTCTAAGAAATAGGACTACAGAAGCACGACAGAGGTACTTTGCAAAAGTACCTGTCCTTTGCTCCGCCTTCAAGGGCTTAGACCTCCCCAAATGTATGAAATTTCCTGAGGAATTATACCTGGCTTTCTACCTACCGAAATTTTCTGACCGAGTGAAAATATTTCCACGTTCTTTCATACTTTCCTACTCTTTCGTAGTCAACAAATTACTTACAACTCATTATTATTACTAATTATATATGGTACACTAATTACAACACTGAGTGTTCATGAAAACCATTATGAAAATAAGAATAGGTAATTAAAAAGAATACTTTTTAAACAAAGGCAATTCAAAATTATTTACTTCGCCTATTAAGTGTCGCAAATTACAAGAGCTACGTTACAAACAAGTTCCATAGACAAATCACCAACAAGTTACGATCACCAGTTAGATGTTCCTCAACCATTTTCAACAATGGTAATCAATTTCCCACGACACGCACGACACCCGGGTCATCATCGAGGGCCACGAAAACGCTGGCTACTCGTGGCATCATTCCCCCTACCAACGTCACTAGTTTCCCACGGTTCTGGGACTGTGAATGGCATGAGGAAGCTTATAAAAGGGACCGAAGGACTACAGTCCCATTCAGTTGCTTGCCAGTAACCATATCGTTGCTGTGCCTTCAGCACCTTCCTATCGAGTTGTGTACTTGGACGTTGCAAGGCGAAACTGAACTGTGTGTTACTTTTCTTGAGTTGAAATTTACCTGTTCTGTTTCTTAGTAAAAAGGAAGAACAATCGAGAAATGATCGTTTGATTTGTTACTGTAGCTCACTGGTAGAGTAATTTTCTTGTTTACAACAGACGTGTACTATTGTTTTTTAATTTTTATAAATGTGTATAAAATACACAAGTGGTTTACAGATTACAAATGATAAAATAATTTACATAAAATTACACAAAAAGGAGAAAGCTGTGACTTTCCTTCTGTTCAGATTTTGTTGTGTTATTTAGTAATAACGCATGAAAGTGTGACTTTCATGGTGATGTTTTATTATTTCACGTATTGGTGATTATTTGCTGGCATATTTTCCTCAAGCAACGTGTATTCTTAAATTCAAATCACTATCAAACATGCTAGCTCAGGCTTGGGCATTGTCTAAATGGAATATTTGCAAAATGATTATTTAAATAATATCGTATTTGAGCAGATATTATTTTGAAATAGTTGGTAACTAATTAAATAATTTGGCTATGTCGTTTACAATCAAACATACCAGAAACACAATGTCTAATATTCAGCTCAAATTAATTATATGTTATTTTATTTCCAAATAGTTAACCAGAATAGAAAATTATTTGGCAACAATTTATCTGTTCTTAACCCAAGATAAAGTCACTTTTATCCATATTATTTTAAGAACAAGAAGAGCAGCAAAGTATTTGAAGATAATTCATCGTCTCAAATTTCCATTCTTTAATCTTCATTTCAAATAAAATTTGCCCAAGCCTGAGCAAGGCTAAGCATCGAACCTGCACAAGGAAACTATGATGATTCAACGAGTACATAAATCATTTTTATATTTGATTGTGATTGCTTTGACGAAGAGTGGTATCTAAGGAAACCTGAAGAAAGAGTGGTCGTTACTTACCTGATGGATGATTGGACTGCAAATTGTAATCGTCGACCTGCAGCGTGCTGTTCGGCCCTGTTCTAGTGAATCTCACCACGTGATACTGGTTGTCATTCACTTTCACACCGACCTCACCGATAGGATGATCGTTCGTCCCCATATTGTAAACGGCGAACACGTTTCCTTCCACCTGGAAAATAACGAAAAAATTAATTAACAACTGCTTAAAAAATCGACTGTGAACGCTTATGTCAATGATATATATGAAATTCGAGAGTTACAGCGATTTTGTTGTCTGTATCTGTACAGAAGCTCGTCAACAAATTGGTGGAACGACGTGGACAATGATTTTGCAAAATTCTATGTGCGAGCAAACGTTTTACGCTCGTTGATTACGTTAGTTGCGCTTAAAATTTGATTAATTTCCATTGTACGTATTCATTTGGTCGATGGTAGAGACAATTGTGTCTTTGATGGTAATCATTTTCTTTCTAATTGTATATTTTCTAAATGAAGGATATTAGTATCTAATAAGAGTAGATTTTTACATGGAATATCGAGGTTTCTTGATAGAATTTCTATCAAATTTGTATTTCGACATTTTTAGTAATCTATTTCTTGTTTTTCATTTGGTGATCGTATTGATGATTTTAATGAGAACTATGAAGATGTTTTAAGTTATCCTTATACGTCACTTGTTTAAATATTTCTTGTCTAGATTGTCCAGATTTACAGGATTCGTATGCTTCATAAGATCAAACTTCTACTCTCTTTGTTTCTTTTCTTCCATTTAGTTGCTTCAGATTAGTTTAAATACAGACTTAATCGATTAATCAATGCTCGACAAATATCATTTGTGTTATTTTTCCAGAAATTACGCAGTACCATTAAATTGTGTAATGAATGAATTAAATAAATAATAAACATATCCCATGTCTTTAGACATATTTCCACATGTTTCTCTGCTTTAAACGTATCTCGTAAAATAAACTGCTATTTAACATATATTCCTGCTTACGCATTTAGCAGCGATTAAGCTACAATTTGCCTGTCATCGCCACTTAACATTCAAGTCTTATTACCTACATCTAAACGTGCCATTTGCGTTTTTCCTTCTAGTAATAATCAGCATGAAATATTGTCGCACATAAAATTCTATTTAGAGCTATTCTAATTCTATTCTATAGAGTAATTCTATTTCTCTCTATAGAGAATTTTAAAATTCTATTTTCTATCATATAACATATGAGAGAATTTGGTATTTCAGAGGTAAAATCACGCGATATACATTCTTACGCCTATCGTAATCAGTTAATTAACAAATAATACTTATACTTATATCCTTCCTTTCTTGAAAATCGACGTAACAAAACTTCCAAATTATTCTATAATTATTAACAATTTAATGGTTTTACGAAACACTGCGTGTGACCAAATTTTGTCCACTTTAAGCAGCTTATGAGCTATGACCCAAATTAATCTGTAATTACTAACAATTGAATAGTTTAACCAAGTACCACGTGTGAGCAAATTTTCTACTCTTTAAGCAGCTTATGAACTATGATCCAAATTATCCTATAGCCACTAACAATGTAATGGTTTTACGAAATATCACGTGTGACCAAATTTTGTACTTTTTAAGCGGCTTATGAACTACGACGCGAATTATTCTATCGTTACTAACAATTTCAATCTCGAGATAGTCGTTGCTGGAAGCAGATTCTATTCTGACGAGGACGGCGTCGCTCACGCTTGTTACAAAGCCCAAGGCCACCGTGTCTCTCTTCATTTCCGGCCTCTGATTCGGCGGGAACGTGTAGGTGATGATTCCTCTGCCGGCTCCGAATTCGTAAGCTGCTGCTTCTGTAACGACACAATTGCGCACCATAAGCTCAGGGAATACAGAGTTAATAGAAAATTACTAAATATTAAACGCTAGAGCTAACCAACTATCGCTAAAATGTAAAGTCTGTGAGGAGGGAATCGCAATGACAGAGATCTTATTATATGGAGAAACAATTTGCCGGAGGAGAAGCTAACTTTTCACCTGATACATTTTTACCAAAAACTCATTCCACTTTCCAGTGATACGTTATCGTACAATAATAACAGTTGTTTATTACAGTACCTATCATTAGCAATCACGCTATCGACACGAACTGGCTTGTCACTGGCAGAAATTAAAAGACAACAAATTGAACTGAATGAAAAGTTAGACACGAGGACTATCTTTTACAACTATCAAACAACGTATAGTCAATATTTGTCGTTCGAGGACAATTCACTTTCCATTCTTTTAACTCTATGTTTCTCTGAATCTAATTAATGGCCAAAAATGTTGTTGCTGTTAGTCCACGACCTATTACCCTATCATCCAATTTAATACATTTATCAATAAGATTTATCTCGTGATTCTACTTAAATATATATTTCTTAACATTCATCGATCTTCTAAATTTTACATTAACTATACTTGCATGGTTCCATGATATTATTCTAGGAGAAACGTTTCAAGAAACACGTTCATTCTACATTCATTCATTTTATATATATATATATGGAAGCAGAATTTTCAACAGGGCAAACAATGTTGATAACAATATTGCAAGAAATTTTGTTAACTTGCTTATCTTTTTCTAAAATATCCAGGCCATGAAGTATACATGTTTACAGTAATAGCGTTAACACCACTCAACGTAAGTGCTCTAGATTAGAATGATCAGATACGCCTCGTAAAATGAGGGAACTTATTTCGTCTCTTCACGCAGCCTCTAACGACAAATTTTTCATACAAGAATTTTCTACCTTCGAATAATAAAACGCCGAAGGAAGATGCTGTCAAGCTACTTTACTCGTTTATCAAACTCCTTAGAAAATATACGCGTAATCGGATATTCTTAGTACAAATTACTGTCGTTTTACTTAGGCTAAATATACTCGGGACGTACAAAATTTATATACATTGTTTTAATACATTTGCTCGATAAATATTTTCTATGGAAAGAGCGCAGATGCAGCTCGTCTGCTGCGTGTCACAACGAAGATAGTTACATTGGAAAATATACAATTTCGATACGCATTACATTATTATCTTGATGACGCTTTTGATAAGAGAAAAGAAAAAAAAAGTGGAAGGTGAGGAAGATAGGAATCGTCGGATAAAGTTTCCTTAAACTTCAAGGAACGTGTTTATTGTGTAACTTATACAGAGTGAGTCGGTAGAAACTGCTGGGATATTACGTTATCAACGTTCGTCAACGATTTTATCAAAGAATGTTTGAAGTGGAATATGTTGCATTTGATGGCCAGATGAGTACATTTTGATTTCTTAATATCTTACATCTTCTAAGATACCAAGATAACTTTGAGCTTCTTAATAGCCTTCATATTAGTACACGTAATATTTGTTATATTTGCAACATTAGTCGATCCACCTGGACATTCTCTAGAGAAAGGTACTTTGTACCGAAAAAGCCATAAGTCTGGCAGATACTTTAACTCGAACTCGTCAGATTTGATGTATGAAAGACAAAGATGATAAAAGCTTTATACAGCTCTCCTGCTTTATACATTAAACTCAACAAATTCGAGTTGACACATCTACAAAAGTGATGGTTTTTTGGTAACAATATTATTATACATCACTGTTATCATTACTATTTCTATTATTATATTCATTATCGATATATATATAATAATATTGTACAATGTATAAAACACAGAGATAATAAAAGCGTCTGTCCTTCTGCTTCATACAATACATCAAACTCAACAAATTCGAGTTGAAACATCTACAAAAGTGATGGCTTTTTGGTAACAATATTATTATACATCATCACTGTTATCATTACTATTTCTATTATTATATTCATTATCCATATATATATAATAATATTGTACAATGTATAAAACACAGAGATAATAAAAACGTCTGTCCTTCTGCTTCATACAATACATCAAACTCAACAAATTCGAGTTGACACATCAACAAAAGTGATGGCTTTTTGGTAACAATATTATCATACATCACCACTGTTATTATTACCATTTCTATTATTATATTCATTATCCATATATATATAATAATATTGTACAATGTATAAAACACAGAGATAATAACAGCGCCTGTCCTTCTGCTTCATACAATACATCAAACTCAACAAATTCGAGTTGAAATATCTGCTGAAGTCCCATTACCTTACAAATGAAACTTAACTTTACAAAGTAAGTTAAAGTTTCGGTAACAATATTATTTTATACGTCCCTACCATTACTATTACTATTCCGATCATTATGTTCATTATCAAACAACGATAACGATACTGTTACCGAAATAATATTATTTTCCAACCAAGCCAGTCGCTAATGAGTCATCTCATGCGATGGTTTCCATCGACTGACCTAACAGTTGGCAACTAAGTGAGTGCGGATTTTGTCATTAGGTGGTACTGGCAAAATCCGCAATCACTTAGTTGCCAAGGCAACATTTCACGCGCGAAGGAAAAAGTGGAAAAGTATGGGAACGCTAGCTTCGTCCAACGAGTGCTACGGCGATGTTTATCGCATGCTACTAAAGTGCCATCGAAATTTTCCCGCCTCACAGAGCGCAGCCTGTTATTTGCCCGCCGTGCACATGAAATATTCATGTTTTTACCTTCGTTACACGTCGGCCCAGTAAAACTGGTCATGTCACAGTCGCACGTGTAACTGTTCCATTGTTGCACGCACGTGCCATGATTCGAGCAGAGATCGTGCGTGCACTTTTTCCCAGCGTGCATGCTGGCGTACATGTCGCAGCCAGACTCCACCAGAGAGCTGGGAACCACCGCGTCGGAGATCAGATTGGTGCTCTCGCCACTCAGGTCCAGCGACGACAGACAGCCCTCGAAACCGTGTTTGCTGAGTATTTGCTTCGGTAGCTGGCCGTACTGCGACTTCTCCACGCCACCTGAAATTATGCAAACGTCGCGTTAGTTGGACGGAGGATTGCGCTTTCCTTGGACAAAACGATAGATTGTCAAATGGTTTGCACGATGGTCGAACGACATTGCAAAGAATCGTTCAAAGTAACGACCTGTTCGTGACTAAAATGTTGTTTATCAATGACAGTTAGGTTTTCTTGCCTGTGAATCATCGTATCCTGTTGATACGAAGAAACAATTATCCGCAAGTGATAGAAACCAAGCGTAGTGGACAGAATGACAATGAATTAGAATTGCTTTTCAGCCAGGAAACCAAGCTCAGTTACTTGCATTTGCTTCTGCAAGAATCGCTTCTCTTTCGACTTTTTTCTACGTTCTCGCAATAGATAAATTAATAGTAGTGGTAAATTAGTAATAAAGGAAGCATAATAGCAAAAGTGTCACGATTTTATCAACCTTGTTTAAATGTAGATGAAAATGTTTAGAAGAAGAAGAAGAAGGAGAAATATCTAGGAAATGGTCGGATCAGGATCGAAGCTCCAAGGTCACAAGTTGATACGATTCGATTATTATATCAATCGTACGTATGAATTAATTATGTGTATAATATAAATATAACGTGTGGTTTCCAAATGCGCTTGGAGATTCAAGCTGCCAGTTGCAAATATTTCTTAACGCTGCTGTCAAACATTTGCGTCTTTTACGTAGCCTTCGTATCAAAATTCTAACTCTGGCAAGTTGCGTAAATAATTGCAGGCAAGCGATTAGCGCAATCTCGAATTCGTGACTGCTGTCCGCGATTTGAAAATCGTTTATCAGCGACCGCTTCGCGTAAATCGAATATAACCTGTCCGAGAACCTGCTATAAATTGAAATTTGTATAGACAGAACTAAACAGTTACTTGTGGCCTGCCATTGAAGATCAGTTGGTTTCAAGCAACGTTCAACATTTTGTCATTGACGCTTCACAGGTACAGTACTAGTCATTATGACACTTAGAAACGAGTCAGATTGCTTGAACGAATTGCATTCTGAAAGAGAAACTCCAAACCTAACGTACAAATACAAAGAATATCTATCGGTTGATAATCGAATCATTGCGATATTTTTACTCATTTTCCGAATATAAATTGCAGCGAGTTAAATTATCTCGCCCAGTGAACAGATCGAAGAACGTTGTACAATTCTCAATTTGTGTCCTCGTTTAACGAAACAGAAATTTTCCAAAGTGTCATTTTATTCTTCTTAGAAGTAAATAGTATTATGTTTAAGATTGATCTGTCTTTCTTAGTTCTTAATTTTATGAATTTAATTATCAATTCGAACATAGATGTTTCCAACGCCATTTACCTAATTCGCTACTTTATCTCGTGAGAGGTTTTCCACGCTTTTTCTCAATCCTGTTAAGGGACAATTAACAGAAATTGCGATTACAACCAACAGGTGCGTGAATTTCCGGAAAGTACCATGAAAAATTGGCTGATAAATGGAACGCGCGCGATCAGACTTCTCTGCATCTTCCTTTTGGTGCAGTCGTTCTTGGTTACTTCGTCGAATTCTGAACCCGAAACGAACCCCGCGATGCCAGGGATGGCTGTAACCCCTGCAGTGGAATATAGAATTAAATACCACTGTCCCTTCGGTGACGCTTTCAATCCTAGACCCAAATGGTGCAGAAGATTTTACCATTCAGACTCTTAAAATTTATGATTGACATATCTTTGTTCCTGTTCCTCCTCTTTTTCATCATCGACCTTTGCTTTGAACCTTGACGAGCATTGACGTTGCAAGATTCAAAGGACGTTGATTACTAATTGGTCGATTATTAGCTCACTGATTTTCTGTATTCAGAATCCTGTTCCTTGTCAATTGAATTACAAAGAATGCAATAAACAAGATAACGCAAACATTGAATTTGTTATGATTTAGTTATAAACTCTACCTACAACATTTTTACAACTACGCAGTTCAGTCTGCTGACTGACTTACAGATGAATGTGCTTGGAATATACAATATATTAAAAGCAACAAATATTTTGATACGATTGGACTTAGGTTCCAACTAGCTCGAAATATAAGACACAGAGTATGTGGAACGAGTAACAATTATACTAAGCCACGCAAACGTATCTATGACAGATCGAGAAGAATTTCAATACTTGAGTATGGAATTTACTTCTTTTTACTATTTGGCTACCAGAAAGTGTGCTTAAGATCATCCAACGATTTCTGCGACCAACCGAAATCCGTGGAAGTTTCATCAATTCCCTTCGTAGGGTTGACCAAACTATCGTCATAGTTAATCGTCTTTTCTCGCTTCACAGAAACGTAACGCGAGTAGATCCACGTGGAGCAGAAGCGCAATGAAAGCGAAGGTACAGAGCGTTCAGAAGCTTCAGCGAACGAAATTAAAAGTAATTTTTCAGTCAAGAAATATATGAAGATTTTCAATTAAATGACCTTCCAGAATGCGAGATGAATTTTCAGCATTTGACAACGCTCACGATGTTCGAGAAAAGCGATGTAAACACGCACAATATTTGTCCAATATTTTAAGACTTGGAGGAAACGTGACATATTGCGTGAATATACAGCGGCTCACGTTAACATTAGGATACTCTGTGAAATGGAATAACTTTTTGAATATGGGACCAAACGACCTGAGTTTCTTTGAGAAGCTATAGTTAGTTGACTGGATGACGTTGTAAGAAGTTTCGAAAAGATCGCGACTGGTGCAAGCCGCGAAAAAAATGGCGAAGGTCGCTTTTCACGTCTATTTTATCTGACTCTGTAATGAAAATTCTAACAATACGTTCTGTGGATTTATGTCTGCTATATACACGCTAAAAATTTAATCGAAATCGTTTGGTGCGGAAGTGGGCAATCGTCGAAAGACACAAAAATCTTTTAGATTTGTTAGAGGGAAAGGCGGAAAGTGGCGAGAAACTGCGATTCGCACAATTTTCCACCTTTTGTAGCTCGCAGCAACGTTAATCCCAAAATTATTTTGTATTAAATAGTGTTCGAATATTAATATGAGCCTCTGATTATGGCAAGCAAACGATCAAGGTAATCGCGAATTTACGACTCTTATTCGAATTGAAAAATTGTTTACGAGCGATTGTTCCGCGTAGCTCGGATATAACGCGTTGGAAAACCATCTATAAATAGGAATTCGCCTAGGTTCAATCAAACAGTTGCTTGCAGCCTCAGAGAATCCCTAACTCTCACGCATCGGTAGGTATACACTTAAACTGTAATTTCTCAACTTTAATTCCATTCCTCGTTACATTGCGCGCGTTAGAAATGAATCAGATTATCACAATGTCGATTATTTTCTTGTCCAAAAATTGAATATGAAACCTCCGCTCGTTTCATAAATGTAAAAAGGACAAAGATCCTTAGCCTTCCGACTATGGAAATCTCGTCACTCGAATTTCCAATTTTTTGAGCGTAATTTTTTCCTCGTTTGTCGATCCCCAATTTTCAAAAACCTGCTTCCTTTCTTCTTACCAATAAGTGGCGTTACAGAGACATATTCAGGGACTGAAGCTAGTCTAATTGAAATTAATTTGTTGCCAATCTTGTGGACATAGCGTGGCAGACTAGGTGCCACTGAAATTAAAAATTCCAACATAGCTGACATTAAAAGACAAAAACTACACTAAGACTTCCGATACAGTTTCGTTTCCTCGTGTAACGCTGCTTATACAGAAAGTCCCCTAATTTCTAATCAACCGTAGCTCCTTCGACCTGATTATATTTCCATTGGACTAAGATATAATTAACAAAGATTGAAATTGCATTCGGCAGGTGAATCAAGTTGCAGAAAGCGCCATGAAGAACAAGCTGTTTAGTGCGACATGTATGGCCAGCATTCTATTTGCCATCCTTCTCATCCAATTTTCGATAACTTTATCGAATGCTGAACCTGTTGTGCGCGGCGTGGTGTCAGAGGAGGACCGGATGGGCAAAGGCAACATTCCAGCTGCCAGATCCTTTATCAATGTGCCGAGGCATACCACCACACCAAAATGTCCACCTGACCGTCCACAATTTATCAGTGGACATTGCAGGGCAGTTTTTTAACTCGCGGTTATCCAGTTAATAGGTTTCTACGTTTCAAGATTCCGCGAAATCAATTACATTTGTCTCTGTCTCTGTTTGCCTTTCGTCGCTTCGTGGATGATACGCAGTGAACGTTACTCACTTGCTTATTGATTGTGCATATTTATGTAGTAATATATTATATTATATATTATATAATATATTATAATATATTATAGTAATAATAATATATTAATATATAGTAATATATTATATATTATATTTATATGTAGTCTGTAATAAAGGGAGTAAAGGTTGCATCTAACGTGTCATGATTTATCAACCTATTTAATTTACTTGTTTTATTTACCTGTACAATTTATCAACGTGTTTAAATATACAGGGAGATATTTAAAAGAGCAACGAGAGAATATTTATGGTCGTACGATTGAATGTTCAAGTGGGACCACGAGCTGATACGTAATTTTCCTGATACTATTTATAATTTATTTACAATAAATAAACTAAACAGATATTAATTAGACAGAAAACGATGGTGGTTTAACTTGAACTAAACGCAACAATCTTATTTCACTTCAACCACTCTCGCAACTCCTCAACGCTAATAACTCAATCTCTCAGCAACGCTGGCAACTCACGCAACTCCACGACGCCGACAATTCAATCTCTCAGCAACGCTAGCAACTCACGCAACTCCACAACGCTAACAACTCAATCTCTCAGCAACGCTGGCAACTCACGCAATTCCACAACGCCAACAACTCAATCTCTCAGCAACTCTGGCAACTCACGCAACTCCACAACGCTAACAACTCTACTCTTTGACTTCTCGACTAGCTCTGACCTCTCGACTCACTCTCACTTCTTGATTCACACACTCTGACCTCTCAGTCAACACTCTTTCAACCCAAATCGTCTCCCTCCATTAGCGTTATTTTTTCCTCTCTTTAATCTCATCATGCCAACGCTCCGCAAGAACTAGGTAACCTTAGTCACATAGGCTTCTTTCCTATGTAAACTAACAACTGAAGGACAGACGACACTGTTTTGATCGATCTCTAATCAGGCTTTTTTTTACGATACTACAATAACATCATTCATCATTTTAATAAATCCATTCCTAAGACTTGCAGTACAATAATGAACAGAATTCTACCTGGAAAATATTAATGACAACATGTGGAACGATGCTTGAGACTAACAGGCCAGAGACTAAAACTGTCCTATTGTAACTGTAGGAATTTCAACTTATATATAGGCGTTCTTGGACACGTTATATCCGATTTACGCGAAGCGGTCGCTGATAAACGAATTTCAAATCGCGGACAGCGGTCACGAATTCGAGATTGCGCTAATCGCTTCCTTGCAATGTATTTACGCAACTTGCCAGAGTTAGAATTTTGTTACGAACGCTACATAAAAGCGGTAAATGTTTGACAGAAAGGTCAAAAAATATTTGCAACTTCGAGCTTGAATCTCCACGTGCATTTGGAAACCATAGGCAGCACGTGTTTCGTACCAGCGATTTATAGAACACACGATATATTTAGATATAATTTAGATATATTTAATAGATTAATTCAATAATTAGATAATTTAGAAATATTTTAATGTATTTAGATACATTAAAATATTTTTTCATACATTATATTATATATTGTATATTATTATGTTATATAATATAAATAAGTATTGAAATTATATATTAAAATATTATCATATATCATATATTATTGTTATATAATATAAATAAATATTGAAATTATATATTAAAATATTATCATATATTATACATTATGTGTATACAGATATTCTATTATATTAATATATTAAAGATATTAAAATGCTCTACAAATACTCCAATATGATAGTAATATCGCAGAAGGAAACATTTTATATGAATGGGACTATCTATGCAATGCTTTAAGATTCCATTGGGTGGAAGAAATTGCAGCGAATTGTGCGAACATATTTGCGAGGAAGCGATTAGTGCAATCTGAAATTCGTGACTGTTGTCCATGGTCAGAAAATTGTTTATCAGCGACTGGTTCGCGTAGCTCGGATACAACGTGTCCGAAAACCGCCTATAAATTGAAATTGGTATAGATAGAAACGAACAGTTACTCGGAGTCTGCCACTGAAAATTAGTTAGTCTCGAGTTAGTAGTCAACATTTCGGCATTGCTACTTTACAGGTACGATTCTATTCGTTATGGCTACTTACAAACGAATTAGATTATTTTTGAACGAATTGCAACAGGAGTTGAGGAACTTTCTGAAAGAGAAACTTCAAACCTAACGTACAAATGCAAAGAATATCAATCGGCTGATATTTTTATTAATTTTCCGAATATAAAAGAAACAAAGATCCTAGATCTGTCGACTAGGCAAGATGATTTAACTCGCTTCAATTCCCAATTTACGTCCCCGTTTAACGAAACAGCAATTTTCCAAAATATCATCTTATTCTTCTTAGAAGTAAATGGTATTATGTTCAAGATTGATCTGTCTTTCTTAATTCTTAATTTTATGAATATACGCTATAACACATTTTCAGACAATTTAATTATCAAGTCGAACATAGATGCTTCCAACATCATTTACCTAATTTACTGTTTTGTCAGATGAGCAATTTTTCCAGACAGTTTCTCAACTCGTAGTTGGTGATAATTTCTCCAATCGCATCGTTTTTGCATCTTGCTAGGAGACAGTTAATAGGAATTGCATTTACAACCAACAGGTGCATCAATTTCCGGAAACTACCATGAAGAATTGGCTGATAAGTGGAACACGCGCGATCGGTCTTTTCTACATCTTCCTGCTCGTGCAGTCGTTATTGGTTACTTCGTCCAATTCTGAACCTGATGAGATCTCTATGATGTCACGGAAGGCTGGAGTCACTGGTACAGCTGCTAGAATCCGCCCTCGAAAAGTTATAAAGCCAAAGACATGTAAAAAGAAACATTAAGATTCCACAAATTTATATGATTCATGAACATCTGCGTTTCTGTTCCTCCTCTTTTTGGTCATCGACTTTCACTTTGAACCTTGGGGAGCATTGACGTTGCAAGATTCAAAGGACGTTGATTACTAATTGGTCGATTATTAGCTCACTCATTTTCTGTATTCAGAAACCTGTTCCTTGTCAATTGAATTACAAAGAATGCAATAAACAAGATAACGCAAACATTGAATTTGTTATGATTTAGTTATAAACTCTACCTACAACATTTTTACAACTACGCAGTTCAGTCTGCTGACTGACTTACAGATAAATGTGCTTGGAATATACAATATATTAAAAGCAACAAATATTTTGATACGATTGGGCTTAGGTTCCAACTATCTCGAAATATAAGACACAGAGTATGTGGAACGAGTTACAATTATGCTAAGCCACGCAAACGTATCCATGACAGATCGAGAAGAATTTCAATACTTGAGTATGGAATTTACTTCTTTTTACTATTTGGCTACCAGAAAGTCTGCTTAAGATCATCCAACGATTTCTGCGACCAACCGAAATCCGTGGAAGTTTCATCAATTCCCTTCGTAGGGTTGACCAAACTATCGTCATAGTTAATCGTCTTTTCTCGCTTCACAGAAACGTAACGCGAGTAGATCCACGTGGAGCAGATGCGCGAAGGTACAGAGCGTTCAGAAGCTTCAGCGAACGAAATTAAAAGTAATTTTTCAGTCAAGAAATATATGAAGATTTTCAATTAAATGACCTTCCAGAATGCGAGATGAATTTTCAGCATTTGACAACGCTCACGATGTTCGAGAAAAGCGATGTAAACACGCACAATATTTGTCCAATATTTTAAGACTTTGCCACTTGGAGGAAACGTGACATATTGCGTGAATATAGAGCGGCTCACGTTAACATTAGGATACTCTGTGAAATGGAATAACTTTTTGAATATGGGACCAAACGACGTCAGTTTCTTTGAGAAGCTACAGTTAGTTGACTGGATGACGTTGAAAGAAGTTTCGAAAAGATCGCGACTGGCTCAAGCCGCGAAAAAAATGGCGAAGGTCGCTTTTCACGTCTATTTTATCTGACTCTGTAATGAAAATTCTAACAATACGTTCTATGGATTTATGTCTGCTATATACATGCTAAAAATTTAATCGAAATCGTTTGGTGCGGAAGTGGGCAATCATCGAAAGACACAAAAATCTTTTAGATTTGTTAGAGGGAAAGGCGGAAAGTGGCGAGAAACTGCGATTCGCACAATTTTCCACCTTTTGTAGCTCGCAGCAACGTTAATCCCAAAATTATTTTGTATTAAATAGTATTCGAATATGAATATGAGCCTCTGATTATGGCAAGCAAACGATCAAGGTAATCGCGAATTTACGACTCTTATTCGAATTGAAAAATTGTTTACGAGCGATTGTTCCGCGTAGCTCGGATATAACACGTTGGAAAACCACCTATAAATAGGAATTCGCCTAGGTTCAATCAAACAGTTGCTTGCAGCCTCAGAGAATCCCTAACTCTCACGCATCGGTAGGTATACACTTAAACTGTAATTTCTCAGCTTTAATTCCATTCCTCGTTACATTGCACGTGTTAGAAATGAATCAGATTATCACAATGTCGATTATTTTCTTGTCCAAAAATTGTATATGAAACCTTGGCTTATTTCATAAATGTAAAGAGAACAAACATCCTCAGCCTTCCGACTATGGAAATCTCGTCACTCGAATTTCCAATTTCCTGAACGTAATTTTTACCTCGCTTGTCGAACTCCAATTTTCAAAAACCTGCTTCCTTTCTTCTTACCAATAAGTGGCGTTACAGTGACATATTCAGGGACTGAAACTAGTCTAATTGAAATGAATTTGTTGCCAATCTTGTGGACATAGCGTAGCAGGTTCAGTGTCACTGAAATTATCAACTCAAACGGGAAATATATATAAGAAATTTCATGTGTTGCAAATTCAGAAACTCAAGTCAACTTCCAAGAAGCGCCATGGCAAACTGGTTCAGAGGAATAATGCGTTTAAGCAACGTTCTCTTCGTCGTCGTTCTTATCCAACTTTTGGTGGTTTCCTCATATTCCGAGGCTGTCGACGACAATGTGGAACTAGCTGAAGCACGGAATATTATCGTACCGCGCCAGAAATGTCCACCTGGTCAGGTGATGACTCCAAGGGGATGCGCACCCTCGTAAGTTCACTGTTCGAATGTTTATATCTTCCTTACTTCTTACTGTTACCGAATTGATTATTTTTCGAATATATTAAAACGCTTGTTACAGTTGCTAGAAAGACAAGTGTTCCTTATTTAACTCACATAACTTTTCTTTCCAACAATTAAACATTCTACCATTAGAATAATAATTCGACTAACCGATGAACGAAACAAAGACGAAACCCTGTTAGCAATTAGAAACTCTCAAAATTAAAACAGAAGTTAATTAAAACGCTGTTACCGTTACTGACTTTCTCTATGTTCCAGTGGGCCCAGCGGCTAAACTCGAAGCAAGAGGAACTGGAACCAACCACATCGGCAAAGCGATGAATGTATTTGCTATATTTTATATCCTATAGGAATTCTATTTCTTGTTTCGATTTGAATAAATGGAATATACAAAACACTCGTTCAACTTGCCATTTCCCATAAATTCCAATCGATTTCGCGTCCATCCAAGAACCTGCACCACCTGCTTATGGCTAGTCGTTGACAAGCAAAACAAGCAAACGCGATTCTTTAGTCATGGCGAATTATTTTTGAAGACCTGGTGCGATGATCAGTACGAAAAGAAGGATAATCCCGAACCAAACAACTTGACGAACGAGTCGCTGCGATTTTTCATTGCGACTGTAAAAACGCGCCGAGCTGCTTATTATTTACCAACGCTATCTTTATCACTTGTTTATCGAGTCGTTCCGTTGGCGAACGTTAGAAAAATAATGAAGCGAATGTGGGAGACCGGCGCAAGGGGACAGCCAACTGTTTATGAATCTAATCTCGTTTCTGATAGAATAAATACGGTTTATAGGTCAGCTGCGTTGTTCATTTCAGTTACCTGGTAACGCATTCGCTTCGTCAATCGGATCATCTTTCGCGTAATCGTAGCCGGTTACTGGTGAAACTTCTTTTACAATTCCAACTATCCAGACAGACTTCTGTCGGTTTCTTAGAAACTCGTAGTATCGCTAACGTGGTAGTAAGTACCGATCGAGTTAATAGCGTTAGTGTGACAGAAATAGTGTGGAATAATTAGAGACATTATCGTAATTGGAATGTCAGCAATGGAGATTGCCCTGATCGTAAAATATAAACGTTTGACGAAGCAGATCGGGGAATATATTTTTGGCGAGTATACTCGTGACGAAGGAATGGCAATGTTTCGTGTTACGACGAGTATACTCGTCATGCGTGGGAAATAGTTACAATTTACTGTTTAAATTGCAATTTGGTATTTTGATCTAATCGCAGTAAACCGTAGCAATAAGATTGGAAAGTAAAACAGTCGTTCCATTGCAATTTAATTGTACATTATAACAACCAACTCTGTGTTTGACGAATATACTCGTCGTCGTTTACTTTCTGCCACGCATTTTAGGTTCGCACTTTTCAATCAGATCGCCAGAGCTTGATCGACATGTCATTTTCCATCGCTTGTATCTTCCTCGTGATTATCATATCGTCAACGTATGGTTCCCTGAAACAAGATAGCAGCAGTACGTGGACAATTTATGCACGACAATTTATCTAACATTTACACACCATAAGAATTGTATCGTTCAATGGCAGCACGTAAAACACACGTAAGAAGCTTTCTAACTTTGTCATTCTTTAGATGTCACGTTGAGACTGGAAATAAGGATCGAATACGTTCTCGAAATACCCAAGTTGGATGCACCTGACGATTATTACGCCTATTACATAATAGCTCCTCCTCTGAGGAGGTGTCCTGCAGGTAAACGAAGGGATCCTTTGGGAAGATGCAGAACTATATGGTAAGTCCCCTGCTATATTATTATTATTATTTTCATAGTCCGTGCTTTTCGGCTTTGGACGAACTTTCAGCTTTACATCACTTATTTCTAATTCTTCTTTTACATATCTTCTTCCCCTCTTTCCACTCTATTCTATGGCACTGCCTTAGTTATTCTATTCTCCAAAAACTAAAATTAGGAACTAAAAATTATTGCAACTTTAGGCTTTAGCCTCCTTGCTGTGCATTCTGCCTGTCGTTTGCTCTTCTCTTCTCTATTACAGCTTTCAGTTCTGCTAAGCCTTCTCCCGTCTCATTTAGTACTTTCCCTATGTCCTTTGGTCCTCCCGTTAAATCGCATTCTTCCATTACATGCTTCAGGTCTTCTTCATTCCTTTTGCATAGTCTGCATCTCTTTTCTCCCTCTTCCTTCCAGTATTCCCTTGCTTTGGTCTCGTTTCCACATCTGAATCTTGCCAATATTCTTCTGTCTTTCCACTTCATCCTCCCTTCCAGGTACTTTGGTAACTTTTCTTTGGCCATTTTTCTGTAATGTATGTTATATTTGGATTCCCTTGTCCTTTTCCCCCTCTCTTCTGCTTCTCTCTTTCTTCTTTCCTCTATAATCTGGTCTGCTGTCGTCCTTTCTTGCCCCTCTCTTGTTATCTGCGTCCCTCCCTTTCTTACCTCTTCCAGTCCCTTCCTTCTATTTCTTGCTCTTTTTCCTTCTTGGCCATTTCCCCAATTTCTCTCTCTTTCCTTTATACACTCCTTTACTAATTCCCTTTTTGATTCTACTTCTTTCTCTTCGTATCTTGCTGCTCTTTTTAGTGCTTTTCTTTTATTTCTATTACCAAGCCCCCTGCCATATTTTCCAATAGCTTTTTATTTATTTTAAAACATTTAAAAAATGTGGTGTCTGTGTTACATAGGCCGAGCTATAGTTTAACATAATCACCTCAATTATTCTCGTGGCGAATAAAAATGTTCTGCCATGGACGGTACGACCTCGAGAGACTTTCAACTTGGCATCTGACTTTTCCCGCGTTTTTCATTTTTTAAGTAAGTTCGCAAAGCTAAGTATAATTTATCCATTGTTCCATAATTAACGTCATAAAACATATTTCTCTTCATTTCTCTTCTTTTTTGTTCCCTTATCGTCACCCATCTACCGCTACATCCCGTTAGCGAAGCTAAAATTAAACGAAATACAAAATACTCGGCAAACGAGCAAAGTAAGAGGAAACTGCGTATATATGCAAAAATAAAAATTCCATTCTGACGGCAATATTGCGGTTACAAGTTGGATATACAAAAGGCGAAACGCTTCAATTGCGTTCTTCATTCGACGGTGACCAGTCGTGCGTCTATTTTTCTATTCGGCCTCTTAAGCATCTCATTAAATAGCTCGTGGACTTTTAATTTAACGACGGTTGATCGTAAAGGCTACATAGCGAAGAACAGCAAGAATCTACAATCACACGAAATCGTTCAGTGGATCATTTGCAGAAATTCCAAGATCATATCGATCCACTTTTCGAGATAGTATCATGAAGAATCGATCATTTCACGTATCGTGTCCGATCAATGTGTTTTTCGTTCTACTTGTCGTGCCACTGTCACTAACGTCGTCCACAGCTCAGACGATCGACGATAAATTGAAAAAATACTCCTCTTGGCCAAGGGACGTCTCTCCATTATTTGCACTGTCAGAAATCAGAAATCGATCGCCCAAACGTTACACGGCGGAAGATCAGCATCGAACCAACGAGATGAATACCTTGGTAACGGACGTCGATAACGTGGAATCGTTGGAGAATGAAAATTCCTATAAGAAGAAAACTAATCGGGTCGGAAAAATGATGGATCGTCGGATTCGAAGAAAGAAGCACCTAACCGGTCTATCTCGTTTGTTTCGTGGTTTCAAGTGTCTCAGAGGTACGCTGAAAGATCATGGGGCAAAATGCAGAAAACCTTACCAGTAGTACATTTCTCCATGTTAATTTTATATTTTGAATATTCAACATAATCGCAGTTATTTTACTTTCGACGATTAATCTGCCAATTCATGAACACGCCGAGTTGCTACAAATTTTCCAATTCTTTGCTCGTCGATTAATGCCAAGAAGAATTAGTCGAAGAATTTCTAAGCATTTTTAAATTTTTCTGGCTATAAATGTTCTTAGAAATTTTATTAAAGTGTATGGTACTCGACACATTCATGGATATTTTGCTTTTGACTATTTGACTAACAATTGATGGACACCCTGAGTTTTACAATTCTGTAAATAACATCAAACTTACATATAAGAAATGTATATGCACAGGAAAATTCATTGTGCAACTTTAACTTTGTATTCTTTGGAAACATCACAGAAATATAAGCAATCTAACTGCAGTTTTCTGACAGATTTTTAAATTTTTGTGTCTATAAATGTTCTTAGAAATTTTGTAAAGTGTATGGTACTCGACACATTCATGGATATTTTGCTTTTGACTATTCGACTAAAAATTGATGGACACCCTGAGTTTTACAATTCTGTAAATAACATCAAACTTACATATAAGAAATGTATATGCACAGGAAAATTCATTGTGCAACTTTAACTTTGTATTCTTTGGAAACATCACAGAAATATAAGCAATCTAACTGCAGTTTTCTGACAGATTTTTAAATTTTTCTGGCTATAAATGTTCTTAGAAGTTTTATTAAAGTGTATGGTACTCGACACATTCATGGATATTTTGCTTTTGACTATTTGACTAACAATTGATGGACACCCTGAGTTTTACAATTCTGTAAATAACATCAAAGTTACATATATGAAGTGTGTATGCACAGGAAAATTCATTGTGCAACTTTAACTTTGTATTCTTTGGAAACATCACAGAAATATAAGCAATCTAACTGCAGTTTTCTGACAGTTTTCCTTCGTTCACCTATTGCACGCTGCGGATCTTTGTACAAATTCTTTGCCTCATTTGAAGCAATGGCAATGGATTTTACAATTAAATATTCTACGACGACGATGATAAACGATATCACGACGGTTGTGAGATTATAGCGGGTGTCACGCTTTATACAATTGACATTTCTATCGTACTATAAATATTTCATTAAAATTTTCGATATTTTATACTGTTCGGAATAATCGCGCTATTTCTCGCGTAACGACGATAAAGGAAAATGATCTTTGCCATGATTTTTGTCGACTAATTATCAGTTCTACGAGAGTAGACCCTTTCAGGATATAAATAGGTAGCCTTGAAGAACAAGCGTAATTTTTTATCTCAATCCTTTTCAAACTGTTTGCTAACGTTTTAAGCTGTACACGATAACGGGAAGGCTAATCGATTAATCGGTCCACTCTTTTTACAAATTTCCCCAGCGATCGAACTCGCTGGCAAACTAATATCTCCTCGAACACCATAAACTCGATTTATCAGGCGAAAATATGTCTCTTCTAAACGCTACAACTTATTGTTCTGAAGATAGGCGACGATAAGTGAGCGTTGCGAGCAAACTATTGTCTTTCTATTTTTTCCATTTTTTATTTTTACCATGTGCAAGTTTCTAATTGGTCTGGGTGGTTGGCTGGAGGTGGTTCGAGAGACGTTGAAGAGGGGATTTTCGGTGTTATAAATTATTTTGCGAACCTTGTAAGGTAGGTTTCCTCATTTTTTTGCCTATGGTGACCTATTGTCGACGAAATATTTGCAACGCTTTTTACACTACGTGGTAAGTCTTCTGCTCAGCCGCGAGTCTTTGAAACTTAACTTGAAACTTAAACTTCTGACACTCGGACGACGGTGCAGATGCGACCATATGCGTTTAACGTATAGTTGAAAAATATGACAGATTTTCTAATTTTCTTTCACAACCTGCGTTGGTCACATGTATCTAATACGAGTTACATTTTCTTACGTCTTCTACATTTCGTTTGGGAACGCGTTAGCAACGCTGATATCGCTGACGATGAGCCTGCTATCACTGCACCGGATATTCTTTCAGTATAGCGGCATTCAAGAAGTCCCAGCAACTTTCTAAGTACAATGAGAAATTGGTTCAGCGATATGCCATTTTGGACGAGTAGTTTCTTCATTTTTACAATTCTGTTGGCAACGACGTTGACGTTATCGAAATGCGAGACAATGGACGACCCAAATATATTGACACCTCCGCAAGCCGAGATGCGATCGGACAAGGAACTCAACTTTAGGTATATAATTGATGTCCCTCTACGCCGATGTCCTGAACATCAGAAAAGGGATCACTTGGGAAAGTGCAGAGACGTCTTGTGAGTATGCTGTTACATCTTCGAACATTTACGCCAGCTTTGGATAAATTGCAGAAAAAAAGTGAGTTTGAATAAAGTTTAGTTAATTAGTCAATTACAATTAAGTAAAGTTTATTCGAACCGAAAGATAAAAAATTGCGTTTAATTTGCACGTAACGCAGACAATGTGGCTTTATTTCGCGTTTAGATCGGGTAAATCGCTTTCGAATAATTTTGTATTTTATTCAACTCTCTGGAATAAGATGACTAGTAGTTAATTTGGACTTTGAGATGTTCATTTGAATGTTAAGTATTCAATGAAATATACAGAGTGGTTGGTACCTGGTGGTACAAGCGGAAAGGGGGTGATTCTAGGCGAAAAAAGAAGTCGAAAATATAGAATAAAAATTTTTCGTTTGAGGCTTTGTTTTCGAGAAAATCGACTTTGAATTGTAGCTCGGTACGCCTGCACTTTATCACGTCTCGTTATAATAATAAACTTTATGATTACTTCATATTATTTCATTATGTATTCCTAATTTTCCGTTACGGCAAAAACAAACTTAAACTGCGATAATATCCATCGAGACAACGATCTACAGTGAGATCCGTTATAACGAGACCTGATAAAGTGCGCGCGTACCGAGCTACAATTCAAAGTCGATTTTTTCGAAAACAAAGCCTCAAACGAAAAATTGTTATTCCATATTTTTGACTTCTTTTTTCACGTAGAATCACCCCCTTTCCGCTTGTACCACCAGTTACCAACCACCCTGTATATTTCATTCGTGTACTTGGGCTGTGTGCGATCTGACCAAATTATTTTACGAAGACAACAATATTTGCTTTGAAAATTGCTTTAATTTCCATCAAGTACAATAAGTCTGCGAACTTGCGTACACCAGGTTGCTTTGGCACCAGAGGATTGAAAATTATTTCAGACGTTATTTCACGAGACATTTATTCGAATATAAAATATCATTTGATAGCTAATTTTGCTCACTCGAATAAACAAACGTATAAACGTTTTAAAGTGACAGCCAAGTAGAACGAGACGAAATAGTCGTTCTCCAGATATTTCATTTAAAACAGTAGCCAAGCCCGAGTTACTTTTACCTTGCTTTTTGATAAACTGTCTGATAGTTGATTATATTGACAATTATAATAACACTGACTTCGAACAAATCGTTTTTTACCTACGTATATAAATGAATGGTGTTACGACAATGACACCAGAGTAGAAGACAGAAAATAGTTGGATATGCAAACTACAGAAAAGTAGCAACAAACGTGGAAATAAACGCAGGAACAAACGAAAGCATTTAATGTATCCAATTAATTTCATCCATTTTGCAATCGTTTTAGACCAACTCTTATAACAAACGCTTTAGTCCAACACATATAACAAACACTTGTTCCATAAAATTTCTTCGCAACGACGACTTGTAACATTAATTTCGTATTTTCTTCTCACGTTTCAGTGGAGTTCCTACGAACGGTTGCGAGCTTCCAGCTACAAAAATCGTGGATCTGCTTGCGATAATCTTCACCTTGCGAATATTTTCCTCTCTCTTACGTTTGTAGCTACGATGAAATAAATCATTTTAAAAACAACATACGTATAATGTTCGTTTCCTTCGCGCTGCACTTGCTAATCGTTTACAAGTTTTCTGTTCGATGATGAAACTTCGCCCGTAACAACTTATCGGTAACACGCTGCTCGTTTTTCGCTTTAAAGGGTGAAATCAACCCTTTTGTGGGAGCCCTTTTTATTATTTTTTGATGCGAAGGGAACACAAGTTATAGCGTATCGCGAGAGTGAAATCCGTGGGAAGGATTTTTCGGAAAAATCACTTGTTTGCGAAGATCGCGTGAAAAGATTGGATTTACGTGAAATGGCTCGGATAAAAGGGATGATCTGTCCCTTAGGATAAAAAAGGCGGGTCCCTTAGGTAGCTGCGACCAACGCTTACGCAGTGTTTCATGAGAATCGGCGCGTGCACGTGGAAAATATTTTCTACGATATGTTATTAAGGGAATTGAAAAAATCGCGGAAAACACGATTAGAAGATTAGTAAATAAAACACAGACAGTAAACAGAATGTTGATCATGAGTGTACGCTACTTCCGGATTTTTATTTTCGATTTTTTATGCGAGATGCAACTACAAAACAAACAAAATCTCATATCTATTTCATTTTTTCGCGATCTCCAATGCTTCTGAGCAACTGGTAAACAGCGTGAAGTCGTTTGCCAGCGATAGCGAAGAGTCACGAGTTTGTTCAAGTTTGTTACCGTACGCGTATAATGCTCGTTTTATTTCCCGACCACGCTCCGTCAAGAACAAAAAGTTATCGTCGCTTTGAAGTTGTTTTACGGTTTCGTTTTACAGTTTTGCCTTTGTCTTTTCAAATATTTTACGTTCATTCGGTTGCCTTCGGATGCACTTGGAATACTTTTCCATAGCTCGTCCGCAGTTTTCGCGCTGATTACAGAATGCTCTTCCGTTCTGTTTCCCAACATTCTGAACCGTAAAACGCCGGTTTCGATCAACCAGTTAGCTGTTGCGACCTCTGTGAGAACTCTGAAAAGCGTGCACCGAAAATGTGTGGCAAAAAGTACGCGATGACGAGTATACTCGTCAAACACAGGGTACGCGTGGCTGTCATAGCGTAGAAATAAGTTGCAACGAAATGGCTGTTTTATTTTTCTTACGCGTGACGAGTATACTCGTCGTGAAGAAATGGCAATATTTTGTGTTACGACGAGTATACTCGTCACGCGTAAGAAGAATAAAACAGCCATTTCGTTGCAATTTATTTCACACACTAAATATACACAAAATATTGCCATTCCTTCACGACGAGTATACTCGTCGGAAACAGCTAACTGGTTACAGCTTGTGTACCATGGAACTTTGAATATCTGAGCTAATACACGTCGGTAGGATAATCAAATCGCTTCGCTTTCACATTTGTGAAGATTAGAAGCGAAGATTACACATCTCGAGTTTACTGTTTTGTAAAAATTCACGTTGAACAGAGACGATTTCTTTATAAGAATAAAATAATTTCCTTCAGATTCCACTTTCGTTGGGCAATTTTCTTTACAAGGAACGTGTAAAGTAGAGAATATCTTACGTTTTTCTTGTTTGTATGAACATAAACTGAGATTGATAGATGGACAGAGGCATACGCGTAACAATCAGTGGCAACTTTAATACAATAAGTAGGTCAGAGAAGAAATGAATGAAACGAGTGTGTAACAAACATAGCAAACATATCTCAGATGGCTTTAAAAGTCTGCAAACTGTAAACCAAGTCTCTTCCTTAACCATGAGGCTGAGATGAAGATTAACCCACTGTTAAGTAAAGCAAAACGCAGATTATTTTAAATAAATAAAACACAGAATTAAATAATCCTAGTCGTACTGTGCTCATCTTTCCAATTCATTTCGATTAAGCAACACTGGTTGATGTAATCGAGTGGTGAGTAACGAAGGTACTTCAAGCAAGAGGAAAACTCAGCTCAAACAACCAGATACTATAAATGAAATCTCACTTGTATAAATAAAGTTCATTTTTAAATATTTCATTTCCACGTTACTTGTATCTTACTTAGTATCTTGTTTGTATATTTTGCCGTAACATTTTATTACAATTTTATCGTTTCTACAACGCAACAGAAGGTATGTTGGGTTGGCAACTAAGTGATTGCGGATTTTCTCATCGCCACCCAATGACAAACCCCGGCAATCACTTAGTTGCCAAGCGAATAATACAAACTCCGATAAAAGTAGCTTTTTTCATAAGATATGCGCGATACGAGAAACTTTCGCCAATGATCGTACACACGCGTGGCGTCTGTTTGGAATTTTCCAATTACAGGGGATCTCCAGGAAAACGATGATTAATAGCAACTTGTGGAAATGCTCGCGTGCATTTTGCGATTATAAAAATTCCTCGAACGGTTTATCGTCTGGCAACCGTTATCAGTCGTTTATCGTGCCGTACCGTTGGTCAGTGTCGTTAATAAAAAGCGAGACGACGGTCGAGATGGTCAAAAACGGCTAATAATTCTAATCTCGCTTGTGGTGGAATATTGTGGTTACGACGCCGGATGCGTTTCTAGTTAAATTGCTCCGCAGATCAGATCGCCTTTTATTTCAATAGTGGCCAGTCGTGCAAGACCTCTGACTTCCTTGTTTCCTATCCGTCAGCCAGTTTCTCGCCGAGTCTTCCACGTGGACGACTGTGTTGGGTACGCGAAATAGCTGCACAGCCAACGTACTTGTCACTCGTAGCCCAAGTGTAGCTCGCGAGGTAGCAAGAAAAGTGGTGCGTGATAATTAGCGACGACATTCGTTCAAAGCAGCGGAGTTTTCAATCGAATTGTCTCGGTGGCAAGGGAAGAAATGAGAGCGCTCGGCGTGCAGTTTTTCATCGGCATTTTCTTCCTTCTTCTCGTGGCCCGATCGTCAGCAACGTTGACGAAACTGACCACGTTGGACGACGTGGTGCCCGATAAGTGGAGGGTCGTGTCTTCTGGCCAACCTCCGCATATCGAGCTCCGCCTGTTCAAGAGCCACACGCCAGAGGACAAGACTTGGTCGAGCAGCATGGAATACACGATCTCGCAGAGCACCGACGAGCCGCAAGACCAGGACGCGGATAAGAAAGCGGAAAGCGCTAAGCCGAAAACGCAGCTCGGGTCTAGGCACATCATTCGAGGCGCCAAGTTCAGGTGTCCCACGGGCCAGCGAAGGGATCACTTGGGCAAGTGCAGAGATGTCTTGTGAGTGTTCCATCCTATCTTCTCGAAAGTTTCCTATTCTTCTGACGTTCCAATGATTTCTCGTACGTTCCAATGACTCGTCTGTATTTCCATGTTGAGTCCGCGTTATGAAGAGCATCTTGTTTCTCGCGTACTTGATTAAACAGCTGCATTTCGTATTTTCTACAAACAGCCTGCGACTCTGTCGGCTACGTTTCACCTGATTATCCAAATTTTTATCCAATTTCAGCGTGGTACCACCTAAGAACGATGTATAAGCGCATTGGACAAGAAACAGCGCGGAAGACGCAGAGCCTGGTGAAAATTCCATCTTCCACCGACGAGCTTCTTTCTTCTCCTCAAAGTTTCTCTTAAAAAAAAAAAAAAAAAAAAAAGAAGGAACAGGACCATCGATGTTCTTTTCTTCCAACTTCTCTCACGCTTACACGGATTCGGATCGATATGTCAGTCGGACTGAAGGATCGTCAACGTGATGCTGACGTAATGAGACGAGATAAAGCGATTTTCGAAAGCATCAACGGTATCGGCGTATTATTTATACGCCGATACGTCTGATGGATGTTATTACGCGCGATACTCATCGATTTTCAACTCTTTATCTCGCGGCGCGATATATCGGTCGAGCCAATCTCTCCTCGCTTCTGCCATAGCGCGATTTATCGCTCACGGGATTTTCGAAATTCACCGTGATTCATAAAGTAATATTTCGCCTTCCAACTATCCCGATACGCTTTTACCCTGGTCCAAGGTCAGCGGTATATCACTAAGCAACGTTTCTTACGAATAAATGCTCGCCGTGTTTTATATTTGAAGCATGCAGGGCTATAAATTAGATTTCCGCCTTTTAGAACGCGGTATCACGTCGGCTTCAATTTTTCCGAAAACGTGTACGCGTGTCAAAGACGACATACACGTCCAGTGCGTTCGTTACTTGCGTTGCAACGTCTATCGTTAGAGACGAGCACAAGTGCGTTACGCGTGTTGCACCAAACGTTTCATTAGCATCGTGATAAGGCTGGACTATGGCGATCTATGCTGGTCCAATTAGAAACATAGTTGTACTAAAATTAGAGACAAATGTAGAGATGAATGTACAAGTTCCAACTTGTTTAACGCATGAACATACATGTTCATATTTGTTCGTTAAAACAACCATTAGCCAGTTAGCTGTTGCGACCTGTTTGAGAGATGTAAGCGACGACGAGTATACTCGTCAAAGACTGCGATTACTAAATTGCAATTTAAACAGCAGATTGTAACTATAATACTTTTCACGCGTGACGAGTATAAGAAGAGCTACCTGGTTAAAATAGCAAATAGGTTTCTTAGTGTCTGGTAAATTCCATGGATGGAAAAACGAATATTTTGAAAAACATGTAACAATAGCAAAAATAATTGCGTTAAAATTGCGCCGTGTTTTCTCGACATACGACGAAAAATATGTGGAAAATTGTATGTGATCGTATTGTATAATCTTTGGTAAACTGAGAGGCGAGGAAATTCGCCTAATTTCCCACTGCGAATGTTTATGTCAAAGCTGTCGATAATTAGAGTTAGCTCTTCCACAGAGATTCGAGTTACACATTCGATCGTGTTTTTTGACTGGAAAAATTGTCGAATGAAAATGGCGCCTCTGAAGGAGCCGGGAAGGTGCGAATTTCAGAAGATATTACTCACCGATGTATAAGATTCCATCCAGGTCGAGGTTCTCGTTGCTGCCCTGACTATTGACAGCTGTCACATGGTCATCGACAGCGAGCGTGTGTCTTTTTGGTGCCGGCCTTCCGATGCTCACTGCGTGCCATTTGCCGTCGTTCAGCCTGGACCTGGAAGTGTCCCTGACCCTGACCGGGCCGTCACCCAGGTCGAACACGTAATGAATGTGTCCGTTGACCAGCTCCACGGCGATGAAGTCGCGTTCTCGACCGGCGTTGTACAAAATCAAACCGTTCGCTTCGCGTGTTCTGAACTGCAAGGCGAGAAACAGCGTGTTAATCGACTTAAACGAACGTGAGTTTCCCTTTGTAGTTCCTGGCCCTGCATTTGCGACGACCAGCTTGCAGATGAGGAAACTACGGATGAGAATTTTGGATGGGAAAGGCAAGTAAAGTACAAATGAGAAATGAGTAAGTGTGTGCGCCACTTAATGCGCGCTGTTGACGAAAGAAAGTGGAAGTGGAATAGAGAAGAAGTTGAAATTGAACCTGCTGTTACGTTTGTCAAATGTACGAAGTGTAATATTTGAAATTGAAATTCATATGAATTGGAATTCATATCAAGAATTGTTTCTAAATGATTTACCTGATTCTTAGTATAAAATAGATTTATTTTTCTTATATGTGTTTTAAATAAAAATAGCAAATGTGTCGTTGAATCTTTCTTTTCAATCAAATTTTCAAAGTTCAGGCGACGAGTTAACCCTCTGCCTGCGATCCTATTTTTCACTGCAAGCTGGGTCGCTTATGTTCATACGATGCTTTTTAAGCTTTTGTGTTTCAAAAGATCCTCAAAATTCTCGAATACTCCTCTGAACTTCTACAACATCACCCAATATTTTTTATCGTTGCACGTCACCTTGCTATCTCCAAGCAGAGAAAAGTTTAACCAGTTAGCTGTCGCGAGCTCTTTGAAAACTTTGAAAAGTGTACATCTAAAATCGCAGAAAGTAAGCGACAGCGAGTATACTCGTCAAAGATTGCAATTACTAAATTGAAATTTTATAAACAACAAATTGTAACTACCTTTTATACTTAGCGAGTATGCTCGTCATAAGACAAAATATTGCTATTTCTTCATGACGAGTATACTCGTCAAACACTGCAACTACCAAATTGCAATTTTTTAAACAACAAATTGTAACTACCCTCTACACGTAACGAGTATGCTCGTCATAAGACAAAATATTGCTATTTCTTCATGACGAGTATACTCGTCAAACACTGCAACTACTAAATTGCAATTTTTTAAACAACAAATTGTAACTACCCTTTACACGTAACGAGTATGCCCGTCATAAGACAAAATATTGCTATTTCTTCATGACGAGTATACTCGTCAAACACTACAACTACTAAATTGCAATTTTTTAAACAACAAATTGTAACTACCCTTTACACGTAACGAGTATGCCCGTCATAAGACAAAATATTGCTATTTCTTCATGACGAGTATACTCGTCGAAAAACAACTAACTGGCCAAACAGAAACGCGGGAGAAATGGAAAATGACTCGAAATTATCGGACGAAAAGTACGCGGATGGAGGGTTAATTAACAGGCGTCTGTTCTTCCAACAATACAAGTTCGATCGCCAAGATCGATCGTTCTCTTTGCACGAGTATCAAAGCGGCGCTTCTCTTTCAAGAGAAAAACTGTGGATGGAATTAAGTGAGCGAGCCGGAAGTTGTATGAGAGGCGATGGAAAAACAGCAGGTGCTCGTCGATTAGAGTCGACGTAATTACGAAGGTGACGGCCAGAGAAGAGCTTGTCTGTCACTTGACACGGAAGAACGGCGCATGATTGGGTTTTTACGTGCGCCAGCGTCACACGTGCCACGATTAATCCGGAGTTTGTGCATCGATTCGTGAGCACCGAGCACCGATCCAGCCCAGGATGGATCTAACTAGGCGAACCTTTTGTGGGGACGCGTCACCGTTGACATTTCATTTCCTCTGTGGCCCCTGAGCCACGGCACGCGAGTTTCCCAACGTGGGCCGAACCACTTTTCTCACCAGATATTTCAACTGGCTCTCGTTCGCGTGCTAGTAACGTCTTCAAACTTTGTTGAAGTTGAATTTTGCGCGGAATAATCAGACACCTTGTACGTTGCTACACCTTGTTTTTTCATTTTAACCAGTCAGCTGTTGCGACCTCTGGAAACTTTGGAAAGTGTGTATCTAAAACGTGTGGCAAAAGGTAAGCGATGACGAATATACTCGTCAAGCACAGGGTATGTGTGGAGGTTATAACGTAGAATTAAAGTAATCAAGTAACGTGTAATGAGATGACTGTTTTGTACCTTTTACGCATGACGAGTATACTCGTCGTGACACATGATATTTGTATTTCTCCATGACGAGTATGCTCGTCAAAAACAGCTAACTGGTTAATGTAACAATAGCCTAACGAGGAAATATCGCGTACTTGAGGTGCAGCAATGTATTAGAAACGAGAAATTTATTTGAATCAGCGAGGAGGTGAAAAATAAAAAGAAAGTAGGAAAAGCCAATGCATCGATCAAAGTGCTTCAGCGATAAAATTAAACAAACTTCAAAAAGTAAAGTTATAGGCGCTTTGGCTTCCGAATGGCTCATACAGAAATAAATAAAATAAACAACAAAATAATTTCCAGGAATTAAACCATATCTACATACACACGTTATAATTACGACTGAGAATACCAACATTAATTGAACTTTTCTTTCGACCAGCAGCAGTTACATTTAGAAAACTATGTCTGACGACCTGTCGATTTCATAATTGAACTTGGCAAACTGCTTAGCACGACTCAAACAACCTTCTGGATTACCATTTCTTTTGGGATCTGGTAAATGAAGAGTTTGTTTTCTACCAGCTATCTACCTACTCTTTCTCGTGACATTTCGTCCACATTAAAAAACAAACAGCTCTCGATCGTTTTCTATTTTTAATGAAAAACCAATTTAAAAATACTCATGTTAATATTTACAAACAATGACTATAAAATATTGTGCTGAAAAATGTCTCGATCACACAGATACACCGAATTCTTACAAAAGAATTTCCTAGTCGCCTTTCATTTTTACAAATCTTTTTAAAGTTCTAATTTTTCAACGAAGAGAAAAGAAAAGAAAAGATAGAAGATATTGTTTACCTGGAAATAGATATTCGTTTCCACGTACGCTTTCAGCACGGGCAACCCAACGAACGTGTGCTTTGATGTGAATGTCACCGGATAATGGACTGGATGGTTCCTTTTGCTGAATTTCCCCGTAACCCTGATGATCGGTGTTACACCTTGATGAGAAGCCTGATGATTGCCGGAACTGCGCGCTATCTCCAGGTACGGGTAGCCGTTGAACCAGATTTGTTGGAGAAAACCAACGAAATGCGGGATTTCCTCTCCGGCGTGCAAGTAGCCACCGACGTGCAGCGTTCGGAATTCCAAAATGCTCTGCTTGCCAAGCTGCGTTTCGGCTGTCAAACAGAGCGGACAATTTTTCAGCATTTGTGAGAAATTATGGCACGTTGTTGCACGTGTCGTTCTTCTCAAACAGTGGCATGATCTTAATTTTAAAATATGCTATTCGATCGTCTGAACGTCTCTTCTTATCCAAATGATTTTTAAGTACAAAACTGACGCTTCGATAAATTTCTACACGTTCGACATTCTCTTCGGAGGGACAAGTACCTCCATTTATCGTTCGCACTTTCTTCGGCGAAGAGGAAAACCTGTCAGAGTTTCTAAACACGGGCCACGTTAAATAAGAAAATGGACCGAGATTAAGGGGAAATCATTAATAAGAATGTGGCCTTGTAAGGAAAGAAAGAGGAAGAGCAGAATCGCGAGAGTCGAAGGAAACTCGAGCTGCAAGTTACACGGGAACTATTTTAATTATTAGCCGGCCCTGCGATTGTCCTTATCCAGGGACAATGAAAACTCGATATCGGCGCATTGTTCTTTGCGACCATCTTACCGGAGTCGAAGCCATTAAGCTTAATTGTCCCCGGACACAATGCACTGAACTTTGTAAATTAGTAGTGCGATGTAAGTATCGACAGCCGTTGCTAATAAATCTACCAAAGTTGCCTTGAAACGAAGCTGCGAGAGAAAGGGGTAAGTTTCACCCTATTAGACAATTTTACGTAGATGTTCGTATTAGGCTTGGCGAATTGTTGTTCGTAATGAGGGTAATGATTAAAAGTTTGACACGACGAATCACTAATTATTTTATTGCTGTGTTTATTTTAGATATAATACGGTTAGTAATTAGAGTGGGTGAAATTGTGTTTTGTGCTGAGATCAAATAAACAATCCTTGAATAATTCTTTGTATTTTGTTTTTTAGACAAAATGCTATATAATTTGAACGTTGAATTTGTATTAAAATTGTAGCTATCGAACGTGTCCTTTCAGTTTTATTCAATTTAGCACGGTTGTTTTAATTTCAACTTTGATTTCAACGCTGGAAAAATCAGTATTTCTGGTGCAGCTGACAATATTGTTATAATGGAATCAAACATTAATTCAGGAACATTTAATGCAAATACGAAATTCCAAAAAAGAAACTGCTTTATTTAGTAGCTGAACTATCATGGAGATGTTTATGTTTCTAACACAAACGTATGAAAAATACAATGTTTAAAAATCAACAATATTTATCACAAAAAGTTAATTAAAAATAATTTATCTCAGCGAAAAATTATATCTTCCCCGTGTTATTTCTGGTTTAAAAATAACAAAGTACCTGAAACGCTAATAGAAACCCGGAGACAATAAAATACCAAAACAGGAAATTATTTGAAAACGATTTATCTCAGTGCAAAATTATATCTTCCCTGTGTTATTTTTAGTTTAAAAACAGCAAAGTATCTGAAACGCTAATAGAAACCCAGAGACAATAAAATACCAAAATAAGAAATTATTTGAAAACGATTCATCTTAGCGCAAAATTATATCTTCTCTGTTATTTCTGGTTTGGAAACAACAAAGTACCTAAAATTCTAATAGAAACCCAGAGATAACAAAATACTAAAACAGGAAATTATTTGAAAACGATTCATCTTAGTGTAAAATTATTTTATATCTTCCCTGTGCTATTTTTAGTTTAAAAACAGCAAAGTACCTGAAATGCTAATAGAAACCCGGAGAAAATAAAATACCAGAACAAGAAATTATTTGAAAACGATTCAGCTTAACACAACACTGTATTATATTCCCCTGCGTTATTTGCAATTCAAACATATTAAAATACCAAAGCAGAAAACTATTTGGAAACGTGTTATCTCGGCACAAAACTACGTTCTACTTTCCGCGTGTTATCTGCAACGCAGAAATAATAAAACACTCGATACGATTCGTTATTTTAAATTGTCGCTTCTTGCCTACTTGGAATACCATTCGCCCGGAATAATCGCCGGCCTGTGCATGTACAAATATACTCTGACCTGGCAAACACGAAACCCATCTGGATCTTGGCAATTGCAGGCCGACTAAAGGCCATCGCGACGAGCGAATAATCAGAACCGCAAAATGAGACACGTTGAAACGCCTTCGTCGTTAAGCCGTCCCCTTAATCGCTCGATCCACAGAATCCAAGTATGTATATACGTTGACGAGCGGCAAACAGGACATAGCTCATGTTCGAAATTACAATGCCAGGCAGCTGGCTGTGATCTGTTAAGGGCCGCCCTGACTAACGACCGATAGGGGCCGATCGTGACCCGATCGACCGGTTTAATCGAATCGTAAATTGACATCAAACAACGATCCGTGGAAATTCGTCGCAGCCAACGCTGCCGTGTTAGCCGAATCCGCTTACGGATGAAAGAGTTTCTCGCAAGACGCGCTTTAATCACAGCAGCGGTAGTTTTGCGGCAATCGGCGTTCGCTGAAATTTCGCGAAACTTGCACGCGCCGCTGGCCGATTCCACCGAGTTGTACGTGTAGCTGGCGCTTCAGGCCGAGAATTTGATTATAACTCGCAGAATGCTTATCGCTCGATCGAATCGCAAGCGAAACAACTTGGAAATTACTGGAATATCGAATTGGCCGGCGCTGCCGATTCCAATTCGCGCTCCAACATAGCCACGTTGCTGTAATTATGTAAATGAAGAAGTGGAGACCGGCTGACGAAAGTATCTCGATACTTTGAACGTATCACCGGCAGTGATTTATCACAATGATCGCAGAACCAGGATCACGGTCGTCGTCCAACTTCCTTCATCGGTGTGATTTTCTTATCTCCAGCGAAATCTTGTTCTTATCTGCGAGCGTAATTTTTCATGTTCGATCATTTCCTATGAAACACTTCGATATAGTTCGCGCAAAAGTATCCGCGTGCAATGAAAATTGAATTTCTAATTTTCTTCATGCTTTTAGATGAAATATCCTGCTAATGTTTGAGAAGAGGAGAACGGTTGACCAAGTTTTAAAGAATTCCAATATAATGTTTTTAGACGATAATTAAGCCAACATTTTTCTTTAGAGTAGCTTGTCATAAAAGTAATCGCAGGAATATTAACTTGCTCGCGAACAACGTTGGGAAAGGGAATTTCCTTTTTTTTTTTAGAAGTCTTTTAATATTCATAGGAGAAACTTTCGTTCGCCTTACGATATTTATTAACAAGACTGCAGGTTTTTATGCGTTTATAGAAAATTTAAAGATGCAAATTTTCATAATTATTGTTTTTCTTTAAACAACGACTTTATTTGATAATTCCTTTTCGTCTTTTGTTGTCCACACATTCCAACCACCTTCTAAGAAACTATCAAACTTCCCGGCTCAAAGTAAATGTAACGCACACCGTTCAAAAGTAAAATTATCCGCCGAGATAAATCAGAATTTGTATCTCGGTTAATGAAGTAATCTGCGGTGTTCAAAGACTTGCTAACGCCGACTGAAAGTTTCAGAAGGTATATATCGTTTCCAGCATCTCAAAGGCGCAGATCTAACTGTCAACATTATTAATTAAACCCGTTCCGCCCGTATCCTGTCAATCCTTTTCCTATTTTGCCTACTTAATTGGGTTACTTTTCATAAAAATGAAAGCAACAGGCATGCCACGATATTGGCTTCCAATTTTCATCCAAATTGCCTGTTTCTCGTAAAATCATGATCCTCTATAGACATACGTTCTATTAAAATTCACATAATTTAAATCACGTTGGACATAAAAGGATCGACGAGATTTCTACATTTTACGCTCCAAGTTCCTGACTTGACAGTTTCCCCAGACGTAAATGGTCGAAGAGAAGAAACAATGGACGAACTAGCTTTTCTCAAAACGAAAGAAAGTCCAAGCCTCGCGTACCGGTCACAGCGACAGTCTCTCAGGTGACCATGTGCGACGTTCAAGTGTCCAACTGAGAATTCGCAGGCGACAAAGCGCGTTGAGTTTAAGAAAACAAAAGAGAGGCTCGTTAATTGCAAAAATTTTTGGGTCTTCGAACGCTTACTAGCTGGCAACTAAGTGATTGCGGATTTTGTCAATACCACCTAATGACAAAGTCCGCAATCACTTAGTTGCTAAGCCGAGATTTCTAGAGGCTCCGTGACTGCGACTAGTGGAACTATGAATCTGTACAAAGAGCCATAATCTACGACACTCGTAGGACAGGAGGAAAAATTGCAAAAGAAAGAAAAGCACAGCGTTAATTGTTTTATCGCGTGATGCACGTGAATTTCCATGGCAAACCGAAACTATGAGCGGAGGATCTTTGTCAGTTACAGTTTCTCGTAGCCAACAAGCCAAGGATGTCATGCACTCAGCGGCGTAGTAATTATCGTGCGATCGATGCGAGCGACGAGCGACTAAGTGAAGATCGTGTGCAGCTTATGGCGATGCTGGTCGGTCAAGCAATTTAGGGTATTGCCACGTAACTCGATATTGCTGGCACTCGCCATCCATTTAATAGGCTGATCTGGGCAGCGGGCCGGCAGGTTTGGGTGTTTCGCTTTATTGAAGAGCCATGATGCTTTGCAACAAACGTGCTCCTACTTGACAATAGCCAAAGGCTCTGTTTTAGACGCTACTTTATGGCCTGTACCCTTCACAGCGCGCTTGATACCTCCACTTGTTCCACTTTCCAACTTGCACAGCCATGTTGAACGCTTGCCATTCCGATTCTCCTAATTGAAATTAACTCGCAGGCAGCTAGTTTTAGGTCGCCTTTGCGGCATGCTACAGAATCGAGTGGTGAAATGTTCGATGCTTGCTGAAAGATTCTTAATGTGTCGAAAATTAGTGCAAAACCGTATAGGAAAAATTCTTATGTCTATAAATAATACAACGTTTCTCAAAAGTGTATTATAGTGTTTCATAGTCGATGTAGGAGTAACTTACACGAGCAAGGGCACGTTACTATTCATTTATTCTGTTCCCCTGACTTTTCTAAATACTTCGATCAATCTTGTAGAAAATTTCATCGTCTAAAGACAAAATATTCCATCATTTTCCACGAGTACGAATAATTGTGATTGATCGATCGATCGTCATATTTCATAGGAGATCATCAAGTGTCCTGATACTTTTACGAATGCCACAGCAACTCCATCTACCATTCAACTTCGTCTCGTCATTTCCATGAAAAGAAACATATTCAAATATCGTCCTCGCGGAGTGCGGAAAGGATGAACGCTCGGAGAAACGATTAATATTCGCCTAACGAGTCAGTCGTACACTTCTCTATTACCATGAAGTTCACACAGTGCTGATGATCGTTCTCGATGGATAGAGAGCGGAACGGGCTGAACACAATTGAACGTAGTATACATAGTACATATGTACGTGTATATACGTAGAGGCGCACAAATACATGTAGAAAGAGCGAGAGAGAGATAGAGACATATACTGGGTGTCGGTTATCGGTTATAGACAGCGATACACTGGCGTCCTAGATACGCTGCAAAGCGCATATATTACGGCCAGCTTTACAAGAGATTGGACGCGGCGGCATTGAAACTTTATGCACGGTTCGGACAGGCCGATTGGATTTTCCGGCCTATCCTGACTACCCTGCCCGATAAATATAGGGACACAAGCAGCACCGTGTTTCCAATCGATTCGAATATTATTCGACACTGTTCCGGGCTCTTTGGATACATATTTGCTTATTTATTTATTTATTGTACACTGATTGGATTGGTTTATATGTATCGTAGCGTGGAAAGATTTTCATTTGTCAAAGAGCAACTTCTTTTTATTCAGTTAGCTGTTTGCGATGAGTAGAGTTGTGAAGAAACAGCAATATTCTGTGCTATGACGAGTATACTAATTTTTGCTACATATTTCAGGTGCACACTTTTTAAGGTTTCCAAAGAGGTCTAATTGTCGTAAATTACTTTTTATGTCAAGATATATTTAATGACGTGATAATCAAGAAAATCTTGGATGAAAAAAAAATTCTCTATCCACCTGAATGTGTCTTATTTTTTTATTTTTATTTATATTTGCTTTATCGCAACGCAAAGAGAAGTTCGGGAAATTTGTTCATCTTCTCTGGCATCTTTGCTCGATGTATTTCATTTTTATTCTGCTCAATGGAATTTCATTGCTATCCACTACATAGCAACTTTTAGTTTCGATAGGTCGAGGCTGCATGAAAATTTAATTGATGAACTTTTTTTTTTTCGATAGAAAATTAGAAATTACGTGTGCGTTCCACGGGCGGAAACAAGCGAAGTTATAACAGGTGGTCAATTTAAACTTTCAACTCATTAAAATCGTGTGCGACTTTAAAGCACGGAAATTTTCCACACACGAGCTTGTGAATTTGTTGCTCGAATCTCTTCCGATAGATGTTACGAATTTCATACGACATTATTCTGTCAAATTGCTAAATTGACTCGACATAGCCAGCTTTTCAATGTTTCAACTAGAAATTTTTCATCTCGTTTTGAAAGATATCGTACGATGATTTATTAAATAACAATATTACTATTATCAATCAATTATAAATTGTAAACTTTTGATTTTTCTCAGACAAACCCATTTTTATACGTATTTATGCAACTTTATAATTTTACGTCGTACAGGATAATTGGTTTATAAATTTTATTAAATAAAATACGTCAGGCTATTAAAATCTTCGATGCAACTTTAACGGATCATGGTGTATAAACATTAAAAAACGTATGGAATACGTATATATACACAGAGTATTGGATTCAAGCGATTTAAAAACATTTAAATTAAGTTATACATCGATAATCTGACATCGAGATCGTTAAACAAAATCAACCTATTTTCCGATGATATCGATAGAGAAAAAAAACGGTATTTTCAATCGTCGAAATAAAACAATTTTTCTTGCTTGCAAACGTTTACAGCGACGATAATTGTAAAACGCGATACGAAATTGCGACGCGACGTATCAAAATTCACCGCAATTTCCCATGACCCGTTTTCGTTCGATTTTCCTCAATAATCGAGACGAGCAGCGAACTAGCATTTCAGCTTTTCATCGTAATATAAATAACAATAATTTTCACGCGGAATTGCTGGCAGAAACCTTTCACGTTAATTTTATATTCGAGATCAGTCCTCGTTGATACAATTTTAAACGTTTGTATACGACTTTGCGTTCGGATAGCCTGAGGAATCAGGCGAATGAACAGATATCAGAGAGACTCGATGAAAACGTAAATACTTGGAGTAAGATACACTTGCAACGGTCCAAAGTGGAACAAAATTAAATACGATTCTCTCGTTCCAGTTTCCATTATCTCACTTGATTATTTACTCGTCCGAATATAACATTTCCTCGCACTATTATAATATTATATATAATATATTAACATTATTATTAATATTATATATGTCGGAGATGGAAGGAAAGCCGAAGCCTTTCCTTGGAAATTTTGGCAACATCCTCTAGTGCTCTAGCCTAGATTTTATCATAACTGTAATTGTTCGAGATTTGTGATAGCGAGATTGGGTTCGAGGTGACAATTGGTCGCCGAACCCAAGGATGCACGTTTTGTTTAACGGAAGTGTGGAGTGGTTGTATGGTGTTCCCTAGAAATGTGGTTGTGGCGGCATACGGCCTCGAGAACGGGCCTAGCCACGTGTGATTTTATCTCAGAGGTGTCAATATAATGGGACACACGTTGTATTAACAATCGAACGCCAGACGGAGATTGCCTGGCAACGGCGTTTGGGACCTTCTAGACGTTGCTAACGAACAAAACACAATCGTACAGCGAGAAATTTCCATGAGGCGAGCATTCGTTCATTCTTGCGATTGCCTTGGAGAGTGATACGTCGAGCATTTTCAACAATCGTATTTTGCGCCTAAGATTAGTTTAAGCTTAGTAAAGAGTTATCCCGTTGACCGTGGATTCGTTTGAACCCAAAACATTGTCAATAGTGTTCATTAAACTTAATATCTGTTACACTTATTATTCGTACAATTTATCATTCATTAGACTTACTATTTGTTAAGTTTTGTGATATTCTTGTGTATGCGTGTAAATATAATCTCGGCTTTGTGAAACAATGGCTAACCCACGTGAAGAGTTGTTACGCGCCGAAAATTCCAATCTCAACCCGACATATATAATATATTAGAATATTATATATTAAGCAGAACACTCTGCTTCCTTCGAATCGCGAAAATCGTTCCACTTATTTACGTGCCTCGTGTGAATTATGAATCGTCTTATTCGGTCTGAGTCGCGTTATCGATCGCAGTTGAAATGGCGAAACAAGAATTTATCAAACTTCGAGCCTGACAACTGTGCCCAAAGAGATATCATTTATTCAAACAAACGAAAAAAGGCACTATCGAGCAATTGCAGGGCAACTTGCTCCTCGCGTTGCCTCCTTATCGAGCTTCATAAAACGTGATATAATATTTACCATTCTTACGTCAGTCAAACACAGGTGAATCATTTATGGTGCAGAAACATGACGTACTCGAGTTTCATATTTATAGCTCTTGGCTCACTTTTCCACATCGAATCAACCATGTTACAGTCTGTGTACGATCGAGCCTTTGTTTCTTATCGTTTGTCACTGGCAAATGCGACGAATCGATGCAGACTTTTAATTTGATTAGACTTTAATCCGCGAGAGATGGCCGTCGTTTTATTACGTTTCACCTGCCTTGCCTTATGCCTTCGCACGCTCTTCTTCCAACTGAGTCGGCAGATTATTTTTACGATGCTCGTAAAAATATGATAATAGGCGACAAGAAGCCTGTAAGATGAATGAAATAAAAGCAGAATCCTGTTAGAATGAGGCAGCTAAACGATTTTCTACGACAAGCATGTTAATTCCAACGCCAACAGCTTATCCACTTTAGCAACTCGAAGGCAGCGACGTATTGTACAATATGCACGGTGCTTGTTCAGATAAAATTTCAGATCGTCGTAGAATCGTCAATTGCTTTCTATTTGAAATATCTTCAAGCTTCGTGTACAATGCGTTGGAAATTCGACTGTCAGAAGATCATATTGTAGTATCGTAACTACTATAATTGGTTTATTACTGATGAGTGGATTGGACGGATGTTAATTGAAGAGAAAACAATGTTTGCTAAAGATGAACTAATCGCAGCAGGCGTATTACGCCTTAGACAACCGTTACGATTAGACAATCGACGCCACGAAATGATCGATACCCTATTTCGGTTAGGATAATAAAGGTAGTTCAATTAACAGGTTGACTGGCACGCGTGTTTTCAAAGAAATCTCCGTGAGGCCACGCGTGCAGCAGTACCAGGCGTTCTCTGCTAGGTGCACCCATCGATATTTTAGTAACGCGAGTCGCTCATGCGGTGGTCTCAAGAATGATCTTTCGTTTCGTTTGTTCGCAACGTTAAAACCACCGGCTGTTGTTGAATATAACGAAGGAAAGTGTGGTGTAGATTATTCCGACCAAATGGTTTCTTACGCCACCACAATTAGAAAAGCAATCAAATGGTACAGAAAACTTGGCGTTCAACTCCTTCTGGGAATTTCTGTTGTAAACGCTTCGACGGTTTACAAAATTGCAACGAGGAAGAATATAAATATTAGAATATTTAGACAATTATTAGCTGCAAAATTATTAGGCTTGTCTGAAAGTACAGAAAATCCTTGTCTTCGACGGAGTCAGCATAACATCGCCGTTCGGAAAAATGATTCCGGAAGAAGCATCAGACGCGCATGCGAACTATGTTACGCAAATAAAATACGTCGAATGGGCCGAACAAAGGCACGAAAGAATTTGAAGAAAACAACAACTCATTGTCCAAATCGTCCCGACCAACCTCAGCTATGTATAGAATGCTTTAAAGTCTTACATTCTGAATAATTTTTAAATAAACCATTTTCCTATTACTTTATAACAATTCAACAGTTTTATTATTATGGAATTTTCAAATACCTACGACGATCCTTCGCATGTCACCCGAATACGGGTGACGCGGCCCTACCGGAAACTTTCCTGTCACCCGAATAACGTGTTAATCGCAGTCAACGTGTCAATACGACAAAATAATACGCGTTGCACTATACACAGCGCAAAGATGTTGCTTCTCGCGTTACGCAACTTTTATTCCGCCTTGTATTGGCTTGGCAACTAAGTGACTGCGGATTTTGTCAATACCAGCAAATGAAAACACCCGCAATCACTTAGTTGCCAAGCCAACAGGTTGCTCGACCATAAATGATCGCTCGTGACACAGTGAAAATTGTCGTTTCCGCTCAAACGTAATTTATATCGCGTGAGTTATAGTTAGTCAACTATACTCAGATAGCTCACCAGGCACACGCTGGGAAGAGAAAGGAAAAGGACGAACGAGGTAGATTGAAGCGGCAGCCGATAAGAATCGAAGAAAACGACAAGGAAAGACAATGACGGTATAAAATACGAGAGAAGGCAGTTGATAAATTTCATCGATCGGATGCGAAACACACCTGGATGGTTCTGGAGGCGCGAGAATGGGAATTCCGCAGGCGTGGAATTCCTGTAGGAGGAAGGACGGTGTGTTTCCTGGCGCGGAGTCCGCTTCCGGCTGACGATTATTTATGAAAGAGGACGCTTGGCAGGCAGAAGGCGAAGCAACGCGAGAGAACGACAAATGGCAGGGGCGAAATAAAAATAGCGTGCAAGTTTCGTAGGACGACGCCAGGAATTCTGCGGAGTCGATCGATCCTCCGCGTCTCTTGCAACGCACGGACGCGTTTCCAGCCGCCGGCCGTTCTCCAGTCGATCGCAACGAACAGCCAGAGCCATAAAGAGAGCATTTGCATGCCGGCGATTTGCGATTCGGCTCGAGGTGTTGCGGAAAAGGGCGGGAGACTTGGCCGAGCCGGCCACAAGTTTTTAACCAGGCGATTCGATCGCTGCGCAGCATATTTCCAGTGTTTTTACAGCCGACGTCTGTGTGTAATTTCGTTCGCCTATGTAGGACGCAATTGTTTCCATCTTATCGATCACCTGCAACGTCAAACTTCTTCTTTCTTATGGTTCCATGTGCGCGGCGTCTAATGGCGCGCTGTAAAAATTTCTAACCATTTCGTGTTCCATGAAACTCGAGAATCCAGTCCGAAGCTCTCTCGAAGGATAATTCATCAGTTAATAATAATATTGTTAAGTGGACGCGGATTTTTATGCAAATTTACGTTGTTGAAGATGCCAATTACACCTTCAACGTGGAAGCTTGGTAGAAAATTGTTTTGTTATTATTGGCAGCGTTTTACTTTGCATATTTCGTATATTTTCTACTTGGAAATTTTCTATAAATTCATAAAATGTAGCTACAAGTTGTAGAGAAAAAGAAAAACTTGCACATAGTGTTAGGTTAATTAATATTAATTGCACCGGTCGTAATGAGCTTGGTAGAAAATTGTTTTACCTGGAATTTTATCATTTGTTATTATTGGCAGTGTTGTTCTTTGGATATTTCGCATATTTTCTACTTGGAAATTTTCTATAAATTCATAAAATGTAGCTACAAGTTGTAGAGAAAAAGAGAAGTTCATTCATAGTGTTACGTTAATTCATATTAATTGCACCGGTCGTAATGAGCTTGGTAGAAAATTGTTTTACCTGGAATTTTATCATTTGTTATTATTGGCAACGTTGTACTTTGGATATTTCGCATATTTTCTACTTGGAAATTTTCTATAAATTCATAAAATGTAGCTGCAAGTTGTAGAGAAAAAGAGAAGCTTGTTCATAGTGTTACGTTAATTTACATTAATTGCACTGATCATAATGATGTCATAAGTTAGAAATAAAATTTATGTGCATACATTGACAACCATGTACAGTGTATAGTTAATGGAAAATAAAATAAATAAACAATATATATAGACTTCTCTTCTTTTTATAATCTCACAATTTTCTGTTAAATATTATACCTTGCAGTTTGTTCTAAATTTCTTAATTTCCTTCATTGTATGCAAATTTGTTGCTAGTGCAGGTAACTTGAGATTTCTACCTACAATTTTGTTAACGCTATCAACTCGATCTAAATTGTCCCAGTAATTTTGCAATTGTGATACACTTCGTACGTTTCTGCACGTTATGCGTACGTTTTAATCGCAATTTAACAAAATAGGCGTTGCATTTGGAAAGAAATAAAACATCAAACATAAGAGACGAAATATATGCAACGAAAATACGAAAACAATCTTCGTCTTTTTTAATAAAAAGCTCATGGAACATCGGATTATAAAAGAAAATTTATCAATTTTTCGATCAGAAGGTGTACACCGTGGTCGTCAAAGGATAAGAAGAAAAATCAATCGTTGCTTTTCTTCCACCTTCTACCTCTATTTTTCTTGTCTCTTTCTCAGCTTGCAAATTTCCTTCCATATCCTCCGGTTTTTCCTTCGCACCGATTTCTCAGAATTATTGGCGTGGCACTTGAAGCGGTTCAAAAATTATTTTAAGCGGACCAAGCAAGTGAAGGTCCATACTTTTATCATCGAACGTTACAGCCAATGGTAACGAAATTATTCCCAGCTAAGAGTTTCTTAATTCCATTCATAAAACCTTATCTTTTCTTACTTTAAACTCGCGCTACGACTTCCTCGTGCCTCTGGTTATCTGGATATAGCGCGTGTCATACAGGACTGCTCGTATATCTTAATCTTATCAAGAGAATTACGACAAACGTTGACAGGTAGGTTATCGGCAACCTCGTTTTCAACATATCAAAGGCGAATTTCGATCGTTCCAATGACGCAGTGATCGCGATGCTCGTATCGAAACAGGAAACGATGACACAGTGGATACAGGCGTAGGAATGTGATTGTAGATAAAAATAAGAAAAAGTACGTATGTTTGTAATTTCTCAACTTCATCGGTTTTCATATCGAAACTGTAAATAAACATTTCCCAAGAAATCAGCTGATAAATGAAAGGAAACCGGTTCGCTAAGACGAAGATGTAACGTTTAATAAATAAATCTGATGTAATACCGTAGAGATCACAGGTTAATGATCTCTATAGAATTATTGAATTAATTTAATCTAATTTGTAATTACAATAAACTGCAGTGACAAAACTAAAAAGCAGAACAGTCGTTTCGTTGCAATTTAATTCTCCGTGTGTGCTCGTCAAAAGGCTCGCTTTTCCGCACACTTTTCAGGTGCACGCTTTTCCAAGTTGTGAAACAGGTCGTAGCAGCTAGTTAGGTTAAAAAAGGATCGATAAATAATTTGTTGGTAAGGCAAGTCGTAATAAAAACTTTCCTCTTCCGTTCGATTACATTTCCATGAAACTCGCAGCCACATTTCTGATGGGAGTCGCCGCGTCGGTGCATCGACAAGCAGCTGGAACACCGTGGCGAGATGCCCTGGAAAATCTTCAATTAGCATTCATAAGAGCGACCCGATTCCAAGGATCGCCGGCTGAATGCAAACGGCCTTGCATTTGGAATTTGCGATTTCATCCGGGGCCAGCGCTTTGGGAAATTTGTAATTTAGCCGGCCGTGTGTTCCATCGTCGTGCACCTACCGCTGGTCCGAGCGAGCAAATTCCGCCAGCTGAGCTACGACCTGGACGCTATGCTTTTTCCAAAGTTTCCAGTTCCAGTTGCAGCTGGAGTTCGCGAGAAAGACGCATCAGCAGCCGTTCTTACAACCCCTGCGGGAGATCCGATTTTGTCTCTTCGTTCCTCGTAGCTGATTTACACGGTCGTCGTGCTGCCAGGTGAGGAGCACACGGTAGTCAGTTTTATTGAAAGCGACAGCGAAAAAGATACGAGTTCACGATACGAGTTCTCGAGTTGGCAGGTTCAGCAAGGTTTCCTTGCTTTTTGCAAGTTTCTAGAGAAGATTATGGTAATGATCAACTAACATCTGCGCTAGAAATTTCGCTATGTTGTCTTTTTCGTATAAAAGTTTGACAAATACATCTGATGGAAGCTTCCAGCGTAGCGAGAAAATAAACAGCTGACATTTATGAATTTTTGTTGTATGGGATGTTCAAGCAATGTCAGTGAACAGTCTCGAAATAGGAAAGTAATTCTAATTCTCAGTTCTTCTTATCGTTTGATCTTGACAACGTGATGATCATCTTTGACAATGTTGAAAAATACATCTGAGGGAGCTTCAAGCATAGCGAGAAAATAAACAGCTGGCTTTTGTGAATTTTTGTTGTATGGGATGTTCAAGGAATGTCAGTGAACAGTCTCGAAATAGGAAAGTAATTCTTCTAATTCTCAGTTCTTCTTATCGTTTGATCTCGACAACGTGATGATCATCTTTGACAATGTTGCAAAATACATCTGAGAGAGTTTCTAGCGTAGCGAGAAAACAAGCAGCTGACTTTTGTGAATTTTTGTTGTATGGGATGTTCAAGGAATGTCAGTGAACAGTCCTGAAATAGGAACGTAATTCTAATTCTAAGTTCTTCTTATCGTTTGATCTTGACAACGTCATCTCTGACGGTCATCTTTGACAATGTAACTGCTATTGGCAGACAGCGTGGTATCACAGTATAGTCACAGTCATCAGAACGCAAACGTTGAGAGTTTCTCCTACGATTAAATGGTTTACTTTTCTATTTTTGCTTTTGCAACTCAATTGGAATATTTTAAAACGCCGATTCGATTTACGGCAATTAATTAATTTTTTGAAAAGGAAAGCAACTTTCTATCTGGAGAAATTGCAATCTACAGGCTGGAGAATTATGCGCAGAGATATTTCATTGAGAATTAATTCGAGTGCGATTGTCTAACGCACGGAGAATACTAAGATAAGGAAAAGTGCTGGTTGAGTTACCTTCTCGCTAGCCTGTCGATAATTTACAAGCATCGAGCTTAATACCAGCCGAAGCTGTCAAACCGTAAATTATTATCGAAAATATCGGCCAGCCGGAGGCGTTCTCCTTCTACTTTCTTCGAGAAATTTTCCACAGCAGTTGGCTGTTTCCCGGGCCTTTGAATAATTAACGAAAATCGTCGGCAGCAAGTTTCGCGAGAGGAATCGACGCGTCTGTGCACGCGGCCGAAGCTGCAAATTAAAAATTTCTTCCGCCTAACTTCTCGAGCGCTCGATTCCACAGCTATCGAGATACAACGCAAGCATAACGAGTTCCTTTCTAAACAGAAGCTTTCCAGTCTAAAAATATTCTCGAAAATCAACATTTAAGTATATTCGAGTAACGAATAATTAATAGAAAATGAAATAAGATAAGGACAGCGCAAGCCAGGATATACGCGTCTCATTTTTCTCGGTCTTAATAAAATTCCTTCCGCTCTCCTTTCTTTCCTTCTCTTATTCCACTCGGCCAGATTTACTTTCCACTTTCTATTCTCTGCCCGGTTTCCTTTAGCATGCCGCCCTCGTCGTATTTCCTGCGCAGCAAACGCATTGTCCTTCCATCACCTCGGGCTTCAACGTGGAATTCCTGCTGGAATTGCTTGCGCTCGCCTCGGCTGTTGCTTCGATATTTATGCTAAATAGGGATTTCCTATCTAAATACGATATTGTAGCACGGGCCAGTGTCGCAGAGGAAACAACGCGCCGTACAATGGCCACCTTCTTCGGCTGCTGCATTTTCGCATTAAAAGCACAACTGCATTACTCCGACTACTTCTTATCCAATTTTATTATTCGTCTCGTATGGTTTCCCGATTTTTACCGAGGAACAGTATACATGCTGCGTGTTTGCAGTGGTGTGCAGTGGTTTCCGATAGGAAGCAAGTTCACTGGCAAACTATGGAAACTTCCTGTTTCGTTTCGTTGAATTTTATTCGATGAGTGATTCGACGAATGATCGATCCCCTATTTCGCTTAGGATAATATACAAGTAATTAAATTAAATATGACACTGATATAGCAAGTTATAAATCACGGTTTATTCCACAAACTTTGCAAAGAAGATAGTTACGCTGGTGCGTGTGTACAAGCTACGTAAGTGATTGATCTAAGGGTGGAGATCCGGTCAAAGGATGTTGACTGTTTGAAAGATGGAAGATCAGTGAAGTTCGGCGACGATGCTGTGGCGGAGGAAAGCTCAGGATGGGTGTGCCATCGGATTTGTTGATGACAATTTTGGCTAGGAGAGTGAGGGAAATATATGAGGGAAATAGGTTATGTTGGTGGGTGAGGAAGGATGCTAACCGCCCTCGAGATAAAGTGGCAGGCCTCATTCGCGAGAAAAGGCAACTTTCCCGCGTCGACCCGTGGTGGACAATAAACTTTAGAAAATTCAGAAACTTTAGAAATAAACTTTAGAAATTCAGTGAAAGGATATTTGTTCGGTCTAAAGGACCTTAACTGGAAAGTTCCTGACATTTATGGAGGGTACTTGAGACTATTGAGGGTACGCAGCAAGGATCTCAAGACATCTGCCTGCCATCTTGCCAGGTGTGTTTTATTTTATTTAATTCTTTGCATTCTCAATTTGTCCAATTTGGACATTTGCAAGAATTTTTTAACTGTTTGATTATCATGTGGGTGACTACCCCCAGCAGGGTACCATCCTCACGTTTGCTGGGTTATATCCTTCGTGAGGTCTGCTGGGTGTTTCCTTTTCAGTCTTCTTCCATGTTTGAGGTGTTGATCGCTTCCGCAGCTAGCCAGTTTGAGTGTGTTGCTATTCTTCCTTTGTATTTTCTTCCTTGACCGTTGGTATTCCCAGGTCCCTCCGTATGTCCTCGTTTCTAAGGTACCATGAGGCGTTTACTATCGTTCTAAGAATTTTAGCTCGCATTGTCTCTATTTTGTTCATATGGCTCATTGCTGCTGTCCCCCATAGTGGTATTCCGTACGTCGAGATTGGTTTTCTGATCGTTTTGTATATTTTTCATTTATTTTCTATGCTTAATTTGGATTTTCGACTTGTTAGCCAATGCATCTGTCTCCTTGTTGTCTGTATTTTCTCAATTATTGATTTAGTATGCTGTTTCCATGTGAGCTGTGTATCTAAGTGGAGTCCTAGGTATTTGACTTGCCTTGTTTGTGTTATGTGCGTGCCGTTCAGTAGGATCTTTGGCGGTATCTGTTTTCGCAGAGTGAATCTAACATGATTGCATTTATTGGGGTTTGCTTGTATTTGTTCATCTTGCAGCCACTTTTCTATTTTTCTGATATGTTCTTGTGGTAATTTGACTGCTGTTTCTGGGTCAGTGTGCCTGACTAGTACAGCTGTGCCGTCAGCGAATGTCAGCATTTTGCTATTGGCAGTTGTTGGTATGTTGGCCGTGTATAATGTGCATAGCATTGGTCCTAAGACGCTTCCTTGCGGAACACCTGCCTTGATGTCTTTAGCCTCAGAGTATGTGTCCTTGATTTTTAATACGAAGATTCTGCTGCTTAATTTGTTCCGGGAATTGTTTCCTGATCGTTTGCAGCAGGCTTTCGTGGTCTATTTTGTCAAATGCTTTCTCTATGTCCATAAAGAGGGCTGTGCAGTATTGTTTGTTTTCTGCTGCTAGTATTATTTCGTTAATGAGCCTGTGCATTTGCTCTGTCGTGCAGTGTTTGCTTCTGAATCCAAATTGGTGATCTGCTATTCATTTTTTCTTCTCTATTATTGGTCAATTGGTGTGTAGCCTGGTTTAGGTAGAGACTCGACAGACGTAACAGTGAGAAAGCTTGGAATATTCGCGGCGATATCTCGCTGTTGATGAGAAGGCAAGGGATTAATAATTTGTTTTATTTGCTCGCGATTACGCCATTATATCGTTGCGCATTTGGTCCATTAATTAGGCAATTAATAATTAATTGATCGATTATAACGTTCGTGCGATAATGAACAAAGAATTTCGATGGCGGATCGTTGATAACACTATTTCTGAATAATGAAAATTAATCGCATGGAAATTCCCTCGGACTGATACGACGTGACACGTCCAACGAGAATAATAAGATCCTTCTTAATTATTCCGTTATAATTAATATCTGAAGCGGAGATTTCTATGATAAAGACGACGAGACGCATCCGCAATTTCACACAACGTCGATCGGCAATTTATTAAATCGCGCGTTTCCATCGGCCAAACTTTTCGTCTCTTTCTCTCATCCTTTTACTTTCCAGATTGGCTTCTGCATCGCCTATTCGAGGCAGTCGGAGCATAAAGGCAAGATACGAGGATCAGAGCAAGTCGTCGATGCGAAATGCATCCTTTTCGCGACTCCACGATCCTTTCATACACCGTCGCACGCTGCTCTTCGATATATTTGAACTTTGAACGCACGATTCCCGTGGCCCGATGCGTCTACAGATACACGGCGTCCTTCCACTCTTCTTATTTTCTCCACACGATGAACCAGTATGGTTGCCACGGTTCCTTTTTAACACGTTGGTCGCGCAGCGTGGTTTGGCTAAGTTTGAGTTAATAGAGCGACAAGCGGGAATCCATTGTTTATCGCCTTTGGTTTATCGCAAAGAAAAGATTATTTAGCTCTGAAATGGAGAGTGCGATAAGCTTTCCAGTTAGAGTATTCCGAGGGATCTCATGGCAGATATCTGGGATCTTTCATTTAGTCGAGAAGCATATTTGTGAGACGTACGTGGGTGATTTTTTCATCCCCAAAATGTTGAGTAAACAGTGTGAAAATATATTTGAAAGTGAGAAGAGTGATGACGGAGCCTAGAACTAATGTTCCAAGTGGCCAAGATCAGCCCAAATGTGTTTGGAACGTGTTAACAAATATCACGCGATATAGAATAATGTAATATATTATCCAGAATGTAAATTAATAAAAAGTACGGTATAATGTGTTTTTAATATTTTTATGTTGTGTATCCTATATTTAATTAACTGGAACAAGAAGAGCGTCACCCATACTTTGGTGACAGGGGTCCCACGGAAGTATGCCCGTCACATAGATATGTGTGACGTGCGTGTTAACCTCTTAGCCTACGATTTACGTTTGGTCCGATCATCTACTACGGGCTATGCCCGTGGTTGTAGCTTAAGTGGTTAAGGGAGCACACTCCCATGAATTTCCTATTTCCTCCGACTAACTGTGCGCTGCTTAAATGGGACTAGGACTTTCTGGCGTATACATCGATGTGGAAAGGTGGTTTCATTTTTATTTCCATCCTTCTTATCGTTGGTTAACTTTTAATCCTTTGAGCGCCATGGACGCGTATATGCGTCCTCACACGACCATTCAATTTAGGCTAAAAGGACGTATGGATGTTATCCACCTCACATTCTCATGATTTCGTTGAAAAAAAACTAATTACCAAACTGACAAACCAAAGTGTGTAGCAGACTACAATGCTTCTCATAAAAAATACGTAGCCCACGGTGTGCTTCTTCGTGAAAAGTGAGCAGTTCACGGCGCAGCGCTCAAAGGATTGAAATACAGTCAATTCGATCGATTTGCAAAAATCAAGTTCATTCTAAACGCTAGAATTTTCCAATTTTTCTTGCGTGTACTTGAAAAATAGCTGCGATTTCAGCTAATAAATCGAGTTTTGATAGCAATAATATGCTCACGGAATGTTTCTAGTTGGTCTTTGAGTTTATTAAAAAATACTATTAACATGTTTAATTATGTTTTTCTTTCTGAATAACAATTATCGAGGGAATTGCTGCGTTCGCATTTTCATTTTGAAGATGACGCTGAAGCACCGCGTTTGTTCGTTTCAGAAGAATCGATCCAAGTACCTTGAACGTGTTCGTTTGAACCTCAAAGTGAGTTAGTACGAACACTTTTCTTGTGATCTGACTCAGTGAATATTACCATCTTCTACCTTGTGTAGCATAATTTTTGTTAAGATAGAATTTGAAAGTGGATAAGTTTCTGTATTGTTCGCAGAAAATACTTTGACAAATTGCACAGTGTTTTTTTCCTTTTTTTTTCTCTTTTTTTTTGTAAATTTTGCTCGTGACAGCTGGAAGAATATTTGGAGAAATTTTTGGGGACAAACGCGACTCGTTTCAACAAATTCTGTTTCTGACAGAGCAATAACAGTTTTACAAATTTCACCGTGTCACCGGAGAAAACGTACTTCCTACTTCCGCAAAACAGAGTAATATCGCGGGTAATTCTATCACGCAGAAACTCGCGAATATCTTTCAGAAATATTCCGGCCGTTGGAAATTTGTTTCGCCGGACAACATTTTCTACGTCGCACGTTAAAATCCACGTCAAATGTTACGTGAAACGTGAAAGTACTTTACCGCAAGCGAAGCTCGGTAACTGCAGCCTCGAGCGAACAGGCGAAATCTTTGAGCTACACAGCTTCCCCACTTATCGAAATTTCCCCGTAAATGAGGTCTAACGAAGGAAAATTCGACGTACTGAAGCTTCGTACGAATTACCTTTACCTTTTCGCAAAATGTTGCTATTTCAAGCTTCCTCTTGCAACTTATTTTATTCGACGTACGTCAATGAGAAAGTTAGAGAGAAAGTTATGCGTTCGCACGTGGTGGAAAGACGAAGAAACTGGAATATAATTTCCCTCTTTCCATGATTTTCCAGACAAACGTAATGCAGTATCGTGGACGAATTATAAACAAGCGATTGCACAACATGTGCGTGGTGGGGCTAAGACAAAAGACAAGGGGTTGCTACGGAACAAAAACGAATCAGAACGAATCAGTTGAGAAGCCAGAGAGTGCGAATTGCGTTGTTGAAAGAGTTGGATAACAAGAGTTGCAAATTAACTATCTAGTTGCCTTAATTATAATACGTTATTGTGTTAGTTCGTGTTAAATAACCATCGTTGGCTGTTTAACAGGTTGACCGGCACGCGTGTTTTCAAAGAAATCCCCGTCAGACCACGCGTGCAGCAGTACCAGGCGTTCTCTGCTAGGTGCTCCCATCGATATTTTAGTAACGCGAGTCGCTCATGCGGTGGTCTAAAGAATGATCTTTCGTTTCGTTTGTTCGCAACGTTAAAACCACCGGCTGTTGTTGAATATAACGAAGGAAAGTGTGGTGTAGATTATTCCGACCAAATGGTTTCTTACGCCACCACAATTAGAAAAGCAATCAAATGGTACAGAAAACTTGGCGTTCAACTCCTTCTGGGAATTTCTGTTGTAAACGCTTCGACGGGTTACAAAATTGCAACGAGGAAGAATATAAATATTAGAATATTTAGACAATTATTAGCTGCAAAATTATTAGGCTTGTCTGAAAGTACAGAAAATCCTTGTCTTCGACGGAGTCAGCATAACATCGCCGTTCGGAAAAATGATTCCGGAAGAAGCATCAGACGAGCATGCAAACTATGTTACGCAAATAAAAGACGTCGAATGGGCCGAACAAAGGCACGAAAGAATTTGAAGAAAACAACAACTCATTGCCCAAATCGTCCCGACCAACCTCAGCTATGTATAGAATGCTTTAAAGTCTTACATTCTGAATAATTTTTTAATAAACCATTTTCCTATTACTTTACAACAATTCAACAGTTTTATTATCATGGAATATCTTTTCAAATACCTACGACGATCCTTGACGCGGCAGTCAACGTATTAACCAACATGTGTTTAATCCATTTATTGTAAATGTAAATTATAGTAAAGATCGTACAGTAAGAATTGCAAGAAAGAAGACAATATCGAGCGATTGATGAAAGTTGGCCTCGCAGAGGGCTGGCTATTAGAAATTCCAGTTACAAGGTGGCAAATAATTCGAGTTAACGCCTTAACCTACGATTTACGTACTACGAGCTATGCCCGTAATATTTACGTTTGGTCCGATCATCTATTACGATCTATGCCCTTAATATTTACGTTTGGCCAGATCATCGTACTACGGGCTATGCCCGCAGTTGTAGGTTAAGTTTCATTTCGACTTGTGGAGATTTCCGCGGAAAGTTTACGAAGAAAACCGTAGTTTCACAGAGTCCGATTGCATCTCGTGCGTTAAACTGCTTAGCTGTGGTGCGATATCGCAGCGTGTACGACGTGACAATTATCGATTAAACTCTAGAATTTGAACAAACTTCAAAAGTTTCCTGGAGAATCGTGCGAATCGATATGATTAATAATAAAAATACGAAGATCTAATTATTGTTATCGCAGATTTTCCACCGCGGTTCTACTCGCTGTGAATTATAAACTGACAATGTCCTGGTAACAAAAGTTTCCTGCTGCAGTGTTTTAACAGCGTACGATAGGTTTTCGTTTGAAAAAATTGGCGAGGGAAAAAGTTGCGACATTAACCGTACGTATAAACCTCGTTTCAAAAATTCATCGAGATTCCACGTTTTGGCAAAATATTTCCCCGCGACATGAAGCAAAACGGGCAAACGTTAAAACAAACTGCAACGTGAATCGTCCGAAAGCGGAAAAACCTGCGCTTCAAGTTGCGAGCGGAACGAGGACGGGCACGTTGGCTGCAGTTTCGCGACTGTCGTTACAAAGCGTATCGATGCAAATGAAACGACACGACGTTAGAAACGTAGGCTAAGGAGCGTTGCAGCGCAGAGTAAATTGCGTGTCTGTGCCAGATGTAAAACGGTTGATTGCCTTGCAAGCGTTGCGTTCCCGACGACGATTGTACACAGCGCGGGTAAATGGTAACAGCGCAGGAGAGTTGTAGCCGAGTGCCTATCGCTGCCAATGAGAGACAATCGGATTTAGGTTCGGGGCGATAAAGAACGCGCGATAGATTGGAACGCAGTGCTAACTGTTACGAGCTAGTTAGTCCGCGGTGTTACGACGCGTTTGACGATCGTAAAAGTATCGATACGCTTTGTCGTTTGTCCGTAAAAAGGGAAATTGCTTCCTTAATCGATGCGGCAACTTTCGTTGTTTGTGCCGTTGTTTCGTACGCTGTTTTTAATCCTTTTATCGCGACATGTTCCAAGTTGTTCCTACAGTCGTTTCATTCCAGCTATTCCAAGTTAGCGATGTACAGGGTGTACGTAAAACGAAACGATTTTCACCATCGTTTTCCCACCAGTTTTTCGGCATACGAATATTTATACTTTTCACGTGTCTTTATTTAACATTGTTACGATATATACGATAATTAAATATCACAGGACTCATTAAGGGAAGAAAATTCCTGTCACAAGGCGGGAGAAACCAGGCGAGTTTGAAGAATTGACAGGAAATTATTGTTCTTCGTCGATTTGTTATCTACAAATTTTCAAAGGTTTCTGTCGAGTCGAGAAATATAGAGGAATTTTATGGATCTTTATTCGGTGGAGCTACGTCTCAGCTTGCTATTTGGGAAAAGATTTTTATAATAATAATTATTTATGGATAGTTCAATTCTGTGATGATAGTTCTGTAGTATCGTGGACAAAAAGGCCCAAGATATCGGTCGAACCATAAACAGTGTCGCGAGAGCCGAGGCGTCGTCGGGTCCATCAATGTGTCGTCGGTCCTTCAAGTGCATAGTTTCATAGAAAAGGCCTACGTGACCCTGGCGACAGGTGTTTGCGGAACACATGCGTGGTGGGGCGAAAAAAGACAAAAGGATGCGAGAAGTCACAGGGTCAGTTGAGAAGTCAGAGAGTGAATGAGTGAGAGTATGAATGGGGAAGTTGAGAGCCGAGTATGATAATAAGACGTACGACGATATTGTAATCAGTTTGCTGTATTGTTTGTTAAACTAAAACTTAACTCCAAATAAAACATCATTACTTGTCCTTCCTCTAGGACCCATTCAAGATACTACAGTTCTAAACACAGTAATTTACTAATGACACGTGTTAGAAGATCAAAGTGATTGACGATTATCGATAATTGCGAAAGATTACTGCATAGAAATAATTTTATAAATTTCTTTTCTATCGTTGCAAGGTTTCTATTGGAAAGCGAACGCCATAGCGAAAGAGGAAAAATTGAGAATATTCTTTGAGCGACTGCTTGAGCGACGAACGATAGTGACGACGATACTCTCGACATCAGAGTTCGTTCTAAGCGAACAGATCTATCGTTTTCGAAAGAGCTTGCGTTCAGGGTTCAAGCTTCCGCGAAATCCCAACGACCGGAAATATGATGTTCGCCTGAAAACGCGACCACTCGTTTAAAAACGACGCAGAAAGAAAAAGAGGCGATTGGCGGCCGGCGAAAAAAGAGGCAAAATGTTGGAAATGAATATTACATAAACCTGGGATCCAATTTTCTGCTCTCAACGGAAGCTTACGTCACCGCCAGGCATCCAATAAAAAATGAATGACGCTCGGTTGAAAACGAAAAACCTGGCCAAAAGCTATCCGCGTGTAACTCGCCATTGACGTTCCAACAAAAGCAAAAATATCATCATGACTTTTTAACGCGATTACAGCTCGCAGGTATGCCGAAGGCGTCTCGCTTCCAACAACTTTCGAAAATATCTCGCTCGCCAGCCAAATTACGCGTCTCACACGGCGCACAGTTACGAAATAGTTGATCGCAGTTCAAACGTAATTGTCAGCGCTGACAAACTACGTGGTGGAACGTGTCACGTTGTTTGTACGATTCTCCCTTCCCTTTCCCACTAGGATTTCTTTTTTCTTAATTTTTGACACACCTTGGAAAAATATTATTTACGATATTGTAAAGATACAGCAGGGATTCGGAAATGCAAATAATTTCCTTTATTTAGCACACAACAGTTATACATGTAGGAATGTTATATTATTAGTTTGTAGGTAACAGTATGATTAATACAATATCGTTCGCTCTCACACAAAATCGAATATAATTTCCCGTTTCACGTATTCGTTACTCACTGCTTTTACGACACAACGATCTTCACACGACCACGATAAATTCAACTCTCAACTCTCGTTATAACGTTTTCACGCATGGCCGAGTTGTGGGATAGTGTGACACGGGAAGACGTGGTGGCGTGAGGGGTGATTGTTTATTAGCGTTGTCAAGATATGTTACGTTGTCAAAGAATGTTGTGAGCGTTTCCAAGGGATGTGAGAGAACAAGTTTTTTTTTTATATTTATTTCTTTGTATTCACAATTTGTCCAACTTGGACATTTGGTGGAATTTTTTAGCGTTTATATTATCACGTTGGTGGCTACCCCTAGCGGGGTACCACCATCCTCGCGTTTTTGCTAGGTTATATCTCCTTTGTGATGTACGTAATGTACGTAATATGCCAACACCACACGGAGCGGTCACTCATCTTAGACCACCCCGTGCCCGACGCTGCTTAACTTTCGTGATCTTACGGGAACGAGTGTATCCAGCGCGGCCAACGGGCGTTGAGAGAGAACAAGTGAGCGTGAAAACGTTATAACGAGAGTTGAGAGAGTGAGAGTTGAATTTATCGTGGTCGTGTGAAGATCGTTGTGTCGTAAAAGCAGTGAGTAACGAATACGTGAAACGGGAAATTATATTCGATTTTGTGTGAGAGCGAACGATATTGTATTAATCATACTGTTACCTACAAACTAATAATATAACATTCCTACATACATATATCTTATACTCTGAAGACCTCGAAAACCTACTCGCACGCACGTTTGTTGTCAACCTTCCAGATGCTTCTAACTTCTAATGCCAATCGTCTTTTGTGCCAACTAAGGCCTGGGCACTCTCTGGCGCTTACACACACATTCACATGTACAATGTAAATGTATCATCTTCCTAACAGATATTTCAAATATCGTTGCGTCTGTATGACAACGCGTTATGCAGACCTTAAACTGCCACAGAGCATGGTGCCCATCGATTGGAAAAATGTCCGCACTTTAAACATGAAACTTGACGAAACCAATTCGTCTCCAAACGTAATTTGAAAAATCGCCAATTGAGTTACGACTTTCCAATCGATCTCCGCAAACCTACCTATTGTACGGTTTATTTTCAGCGTTGGAACGCTAAGGGAATTCGACTAAGGAAATTAGCGTGTCCACGAGATCGACGGGAACGCAGTTAAAACGTCATCGACCGAGCAAAGAAACGTCGTCTTTGACATTCTATAAAAATTCTCTTGCTCTAGTTGCAACGATAAGAAGAATAAAAAGCCAGCGGCTCTGCTGGCGGCTGGAAAATCGCCTCTGCAGTTGGCTCTCCAAAAAATATCGATTTACAACGTACTGATAGACGTGTGCGTACGGAAAAGCGATAAAACCGATCCGGATAGAAATATTTTCTCTATTGGAGCTGGCTCGTTGCAGACGACCGAGCTCGAATTTGAACACGGCAACCCCTTTTTGTATTTGTTCCTTGAAAAGCGCCAACGAGATCACCGATGTGTGACTAAATACCTCGCACGAAAATCCAAAAAGGGATTGGTATAATAGCGCGATGAACAAGGGATCATCTGAATTCACAGCGTTCTCGTTACTCTCGTTGTGGTCTATGCAGGTGGCTTAGTCGGAAATTCGTCGAGTTTCCAAGATGATTCGGTCTGGCGCATAGGCTTTCAATTTTTTACCTGTCTATATATATATTTTTTTTTGTTGAGAGCTTTTTTGAATTCAGATAACTCACTTCGTTCGTGCGTGCGGTGGTTTGAACGCTGTGTTGAACTATCGCGGTGCAGATTTCTATCTACAGTGGATTGCGATAATATTCCAACTGTACGATACGCACGTTTGCTTGAAATCGTGTTGACGAATCGATGTATCGAACGTTAATGCAGTGTCGTTGTCAATCGCACGGAAATATCACGCAGAAGATGATAGGATAGAAAAGTTCGTGGATCTGACTTATCGCACTTTCTATCACTTAAATACAGGAAACTCTTCAAAAATTTCTTTTAATCGTTCAACGAGATAGAATGGCTCCTTTCGCGCGAAAAGTAAAATATTCGGTTGGCAACTAAGTGATTGCGGATTGTGTCATTAGTTGGTAATGGCAAAATCCGCAGTCACTTAGTTGCCAAACCAATATATTGGCTGCATCTTAAAAATTCATTCTCATAGAAATTCCGGAAGACTTCAAACTATAATATTCATGAGAAACGTAGACGATATACGAAAGCGTAATTGCAGTGACGAATCGATAATTACTATCGTTATCTAACTATACTTTATTATTTCTATACCGAAAGACACGTAAATTTGTCTAATTTAGACGAGCTTTCCGGATGAATTTTCGGCTCATAGAATTGACTATTATTTAATCTATTTTTCTAATTAATTATTTACCTAATTATATTTTTTTATTTCTATAACGAAAGACGCGTAAATTTGTCTAATTTAGACGAGCTTTCCGAATGAATTTTCAGCTCATAGAATTGACTATTATTTAACCTATTTTTCTAATTAATTATTTACCTAATTATACTTTATTATTTCTATACCGAAAGACACGTAAATTTGTCTAATTCAGAAGAGTTTTCCGAATGAATTTTCGGCTCATAGAATTGACTATTATTTAATCTATTTTTCTAATTAATTATTTACCTAATTATATTTTTTTATTTCTATAACGAAAGACGCGTAAATTTGTCTAAGTCAGACGAGTTTTCCGAATGAATTTTCAGCTCATAGAATTGACCATTTTTTAAATTAATTATTTACCTAATTATACTTTATTATTTCTATAACGAAAGACGCGTAAATTTGTCTAATTCAGAAGAGTTTTCCGAATGAATTTTCGGCTCATAGAATTGACTATTATTTAAACTATTTTTTAAATTAATTATTTACCTTATTATACTTTTTTATTTCTGTAACGAAAGACGAATCGATGTATCGAATGTTAATGTAGTATTGTTATAAATCGTACGAAAATATCACGCAGAAGATGATAAGATAGAAAAGTTTGTGGGTCTTGCAAAGCACCACGCCTTGTCTGACTTATCGCGCTTTCTATCACTTGAATACAGGAAATTCTTGCCTGTCCGGAGCCACCGGTAATTAAGTCGCGTCTCGACCGATTCTACCAGCGACAAGATGAATTCCTTGCATACTAAGATCAACTAATTCCTCGGCAGTTAATAATCCCGTACTTTGATATTAAAAAGTAACAATTTGTAGGAAGTAGAGGAATCGGTTTTGAGCGACTGAATCGATTTAACGTGAGACACGATGTCGAACGATGCTTTGTATTTCGCAAGAAGAGTTGTTCATCGACTTACCTCTAACAGCGGGCTCGTCGTCGATCTGAAATTTCAAGGAAGCTGCCCTCCTCGAGAACCTGAGCGTGTGCCACATATCGTCGTTCAGACCTTGTCCAGCGACCAGTGTCTGAAAATAAAGGAAAATATATGGCATTAGTGAAAAGGGAAATACACGTTTAACAGGCTTCTCTTGCTGCTGGCGACAGAGATCTCTTATTATTTTCGGACAAAGCGAGAAGCCAAGCTGCAGCTTTTAATTAAAATTGCTGTGCGCGAGCGCTTGTTGAACCTTACAACTCGTTACGTAATTAAAACATTTTTCAAATTTTTCATCCTCGCGTTACATTCGCCAAAGTATTTCTCATACTTAAAATAACGTCTCCTTATATTTTAATGCGTTCTATACAGCCAAACGACTGTTCACATCTGTACGAGAAGTTAAATAAACTGTATTCAAAATTATAATACAAGTCAACGTTGCGATTCTACAGCTACTCAACTAATTTTACTAATTTTATAATTACTCGAGATTGGATAAAAAAGCAGCGACATTATCGTTCGCGGTGAATTACCACGCAAGGATAATGCCAAGGCTAAATTTGTCTCGAACTTTGATCAAACGGGTTTAATTAAATTAAGATTCCTATGAACCGTTCCGGCCAGAAACCACGTTCTACAATCAAAATCTCGCTCTCATCGTATTGAGAATTATAAGCTGGCCGCAAGCTTGCAACCTGCCTTCCATTCTTCGGCTTACGGGTCGCCTTCAAACGAAACTGATCGCGTGTTGCAGGATGAAACAGCTCGAACGCCGAGGAAATTCGCGCGATGAAAATATCTCGGGCGGAAACGTGCCGATTGAATTACACCGCGCGGATGCAATAATGGACACTTGAGCGTGAGCAATTAGCACGGTGCGATCGCCGGCCATTAAGAAAATATAACGAGGCTATTTTTCAAGGGTTGTTCATTAAGCCCTTGACTCTTTCGTGAGCTTCTCCTTGAACCGTTGCATCACTCGCACAGCCCTGAGAAGCTCCTCGTTCTCTAGTTTTCCACGCGGTGTGGCGATATGTTCGTTACGTAACAGCTGATTTCTAATTACAGCTAATTAGCAAACAACTGTAGGCACGGTTCGCCGATTCTAAGCCAATGGATTTCAAATAATTTCATCGATTGTGAAGTAATAAATCAAGGGACAGAAACATTTCATTCGTCCATTTTAGAAATTAGGTTGTCCGGGAAGTGTCTTTCTTTTACAGACACGTCTTTTACAACGACGCACCTTTGGACGAACATGAGATCTAATCTGTCGAACGTCGTGATCTTAATTCGCAATTTGACAAAATAATATAAAACGAGAATCCATTGTTTCTTTATGAAACGAAAGGAACTTTCCGGACGACCTGGTAGAATATCGCGAGGAGCAGAAAGCCGCGGAAACGTCCACGTGGCTTTTTCACTCGCGTGAGCTACGTCGAGAAACGACGAAAGGCGAGTGAGATGGTGTCGAACGGATCCAACAATCTCGTTACAAATAATATTAATAATAATTTGTCGATAGAAGGTATCGATTTATGTAGCGACGGGGTATTTTGTGCCATATCCAGTTGTTACGGTCTGAACTGGTTTGGCAAAATGACACGAACACTGCGCAGCAAAATGGTCTCCATCAGTGACAAGGCATTAGACTACCCCGATTATAGTTCGCGCAATTACACATCGGCCATGTGACGAGGCGAGCTCAATTTTTGCTCTACTTTCCAAGCAACTGAGAGCCCTGAGACCTGAGAAATGGAAAACCTGAAATTCCACTCTGTCGAACAGAGTTCGCGATCAAGTTTCCCATTCCAATTACAATTGCAGCAAATTAACATGTTCTAGTTGTGCTAAAAAATTATTTTATTGCACAATTACCGCAGTGGATCGACATACGAATCGGTACGACATTATAAAAGATTCTGTGACATATAAATCGATCGTATCGATCGTGGACGATTCGTAGGAGAAATTTTCGAAGACTCAGCTGGGACTTTGTGTATTCTCATAATTTTGGACGGCAAAGGAATTATAAGCGAAGCACGTGGGAAACGTCGTGTTGCTTTGAGATACGGAAAGAACGGAAGTACTCGTCGATGGAACGACAGCGCGTGGAAATATTGCTGAGTCGATTGGCCGAAACGTAGAGTACCGTTTCGGAGTTTGCACGCACGACCGCCGTATGAGGCAGTTTGAAATAATTTTCGCCCAACGACGAACGAGTCCGTCTGGGATTTATGGCAGCGGAAAGCAACGCGATCAGTCGGACGTGTGTTCGTCTCGGTCGGTCGCACTGCATGACGGAATTTCGAATTCCACTCGTGTCATAGGTGCCATTTTTCTATCGCGACAACCTACGAAACACGCAATCGTCCTACGTTTTACCTTCGCGCGTTCATCAATTAACAAACAAGAAACGACAATTAATAAATAAGAAATTGTAATTATTCGTTTTACATTCGGTAGGAAATTGTCCATTTTCACGATTTACGGTAACTGTGCTTCAGATCAGATTGTTATATTATTATCGTTTATTTTATTAAATGCCGAAAGCACGACAAGTTCCACCGCTTTTTCATCTCTGCACTCGACCCATTTCAACTTTCCCATGGTTTTCCCGGCAAATGGTAACAACTTCTTTTTATTCCCAGGGATTATCGCTCTTAAATAACGAGAATATTTCTCTCGCAAGGAGCTCGGAAGACGACCATTCGTTTAACGCACACTGTAAACAAAATCTGAAAAATTTCTCTTGCGATTCGACGAGAACGTAACGCTACAAAAATGGAATTTTCTTGAAGAAACGGACAAGAGGATTTTAAAGGAAGAGCGGCGTGGCGATCACGGCAAATCCACCTTTGGCTGCCGGTGTATTTTCGTAACGCCAGAGGATAGGTGAAATGTATGCAGGGCTCCGATGTTCAGAGCTCGCTCAACGATCCTCGATACGCGTACAGTTAACCATAGCGGGGAGTAGCATCGATAAACTAACAACACGGAGCCTCTCTCGTTTGGTTAAACCACCATAAATCCGGCCAACTCGTCACTATCTGCTAACTGGTTTGGTCTACGCTGCCAGCCGCGATATTCATCTATCACGTGGCATCTGACACACGTTTGTCATCTGACGTCACCTTTGCACCGCCAGCTATCGCTCGTGCTCGCCTCTGTGAAATTTCACTGTTATTTTCAATCGCTGCGGCTGACGAGCTTCCGATCGACGACAGTCACGCTCGTCCCCAATCAAATTCATTATCATCTCTAGACGAGATTAGCATACTCTCTTCTGAGATACATAGTTTGTCGATTTTGGTCCAACGGAATCAAAAGACATGTGTTTACATATGAAAGAAGGAGAGGTATATTTTGTTGAGAATTTTGGATCTTAATAGCCGAAATAATGGTACAGGAATTCATATTAGAATAGTTATATATTTGTAGGGTTAGCGTTAGGTTTAGGGGCGTGTAACGAATCTTCATCCGGACTGGCCATCGTTGTTCTACGATAGAGATTATATTTACTGGTATAAATATGATTTTTACAGAGTTTGACAAATAACCCTGGTGATTAGACACTCGAGATGTTAACGACAATGTTCTTAGGTTCAATAACGAATCCACGGTCAACGGGGTAGCTCTTTTGAAGCACAAAGTAACGTTTGCTGTGACGCTCGGTATAATACTGCGCGTAAAGACGATGTGAAAACTCTGCAAGGTGATCGCAAGAATAAAAGACTGATGGAAACTTTCCTCTCCTTACGATCGCGTTTGTTCGTTGCACATTGGCCGGGGATCCCAACAAAATTCCAGCAGCCGTTGCTGGACAGTCCCGTTTAGCGGCGACATTGCTCCTGCCCGGGGTTTGATTGTTAATACAACGTGTGTCCCATAATATTGGCACTTCTCTGTTAGGTAAAAACGTCCATCCCGTGACCGTGGCTACGTTCGGCGACCAGTTGCATCAGCTCGAGCCCAAGCCCACTGTCACAAATCTCGGGCAAACATAATCGGATTGAATCGTAACAACTACTTCTAAGTTTCATTATTCAAGTACAGCTATAATAAATAGTGTAGATTAAAGTATTGGGGATCTTCCCAAAAATTCCAAAAGAAAGGTCCCGATGTCCTTTCATCTTCGACATATATACGAAAGAAGAAGAGATATATTTTGTTGAGAATTTTGGATCTTAATAGCCGAAATAATGGTACAGGAACGCTAAATTTACATTTAGAATTCATATTACAATAGTTATATATTTATTTGATAAGCGATTTCAAAGATATTCATCGATACACACCTGCACGCGTCTCACCTTCTTTCATACCAGATTGTTAACTGAACAGTTTATGTTCATTTGTTTTACAGACTCACATACTTCCACACATTGATATTCGCATACAAGTATCACTACTACGCAGCTAACTTAGTCTAGCACATAAAATTATACATATCTCAATATATTTATCATAATTATTGGGTTGTTTTATTAAGCTCAGTTCCGTTAGGTTTTGCCTTCTCGAGGAGGATTCTGGTTTTTAACGATGAACGCGATAGGAGATGTAGGTTAATGACAGATATTAAAAAATATAACACGTTATAATAGCATGCCGTGTCGCAATTTAGGAACACGAAGTGTTAACTCACGAAGAGAAGAAGAGTGGTTCGTCGTAATTTCGTAATTACATCAATTTCTTCATATTTCATAAAATCGCCAAGTCTAAACGGAAGAAACAATAGAATGCTCCTTCATAGCCACGCTCTTCGCAAATAGAATTCCACAGCATTATGCAGTACCCTGACCTTGGTAACATACTCCGAGCTCATAAAAATCCACGAGCTCCTCCTCGTTCCAAACATCTAACTGTTCTACTCTCATCAAAGTTGTTATTAACAACAAACAAAGTTGCTGGAATCCTGACTTGGCTCGAACGCATCTAAAGCGAAGTGACAACTTAGCGAAAGTCGAAAACTAAGACCGACAGAACTTGTGCAGTACCCTGACTTTGATAAAATATTCCGAGCTCATAAAAATCCACAAGATCCTTCTCGTTCTACTCTCATCAAACTTGCTATTAAAAACCTCTACAATTTGTCCAGCAGTTTGTCCACATGAGATCGGAATCCTGACTTGGCTCGAACGCTTCTAAGTGACAACTGAGGGAAAGTCGAAAACTAAGACTGACAGAAATTGTGCAGTACCCTGACCTTGATAAAATATTCCGAGCTCATAAAAATTCACAAGCTCCTTCTCGTTCTACTCTCATCAAACTTGCTATTAAAAACCTCTACAATTTGTCCAGCAGTTTGTCCACATGAGATCAGAATCCTGACTTGGCTCGAACACTTCTAAGTGACAACTGAGGGAAAGTCGAAAACTAAGACTGACAGAAATTGTGCAGTACCCTGACCTTGATAACATACTCCGAGCTCATAAAAATCTACCGACTGTTCCTTATTGCAAATATCTAATTATCTCGCTACGAACGAATTGCTGCAATTTGTCCTCCTAAGATCAGAGTCTTCGCTTGGCTGGAGGAAGAAGAAGGCGCAACTTGGCGGCGGCAGCGACGATTGGAATAACAAAAGCTTTGAAATCTGACGTCGTCAGCCAAACTGGCTGAGAAGGTTCACGGAGGTGACGTGAAAAAGCACTCTTACCAGCGAGAGCCAAGTGAAATTACACAGAAAGTCTATCAGTAGACGGATATTACGGTCCTCCCCGGGGCAACTTTATCGCCGACTCACGCTCCGATAATCGCGCGTCTCTGCCGCTACCTACGAATCAATCCGGCAATTAAGGGACGTTTTGTCGCGGTGCTCGAGCTCGATCCAGCTTTATCGAATTCATCGGCTCCGCTTGGCTCGGCGCAGGAAATCGCAGCTGCATAAAGCGTTCAATCATGCCACGCCACGCGATAGGGTTTATCGATCGTCAGACGGCCTGCGTCTTTTTACCTGTTGTTTTATCGCAAGGCTGACGGTGCTGATTGGATGGTCGGATCAGCGGATTATTAAAAATATCGTTGAAAATTCGACGCAGTTGTTGCTCCATAAACAATTTCGCTGGGTCAGGGTTAGGCAAGGGACAGGTTTCTTTAAAAATAGGTTCGTATCGCGAGCTTCGTACCTTTTTCCGGTGGTTTTCGTTCGGTGATTACAGTTTTGACGCCTGTTAAACAGGCACGCGTATTGGAAAATCGGAAAATCGTGTTGCCAATGAAGATTTGATCATCGTTGATTGCCAAGTTTTCGTCAAAGTTCTTTCGTTTTATCATATATTTAATAATAATAATCATAATGCTCCTTCCTGTTCTATTGAGACGAAGACTACAGCGTTTGGAAAATTAGGTTGTTGTAAAAATCATTGCTATAAAAGAGATGTTTGTGAAAGGGAGACACTTTATATGGGACAAGCTAATATGAGATCGTCAAAGAACAAATCCAGATCTGTGCAACGTGGATATTCGATGGAAGAGAATAATTGCGAAAAATAAAGAGTCCGACATTGATAGACCGCGTGACATTTAATCAAATTTAGTTCTTCGATCCTACGAAATCACAGACAGACAATACGAACTAGGAAAACGAGAAGTGCGGAATTGACGGAAGTTTTGAAGCTAATTGCAGGATATGTATGGATATATGTTGTTTGCCACGGAATAAATTTAATAAATCAGTTGGCGATTCCGTTTGTGCGGAAGCTGCATTTTTCTCAAAAATACTTCTCTCGACACGGCTTTTGATTTATAGCTTTTCAAGCGGTGATTTGTGTTTAATTATAACGCATTGTGCACCGGCAACAGGCCTTTGCCGATTGTAATTGCGATCAATCAATGAAACAGATCGCAGACGTAAACTTAATACGATTATTCAACGGTCATCGATCGCAGTTAGAATCGAACAATGATCAATCAATCAAGACTGTTTCTATCGCTCATCGTTTATAAACGAAGAATAAAATATTTTCGAAATGACGAAACAAAAAATTGGGTTTCCTCTAGTTCCACATGTAGCTTTCTATCTCGTCACTTTATGTGATTATCCTTTTATGTTGACGAAACTATGCATTTTTATGTCTTTACATCCTACAGCTGCTTGAATAAATATTACGCAAATAGCTTTATATTTCATTCTCTTCGTTTCTGTGAATAACAAATGAAGAAATTTTCCTTACAATTCCTTATGTATTGCGTAAATTTGCTACTTTTAAGGAAATAATGGAATTAACAAGCTTGTCAACTCGAGGAGCTTTTGATTTAAAAAGAATCAAGAAGAACAAGATGGACTTAGTCGCCTAGAATCTTCTGTCGTCAATGCGTATGCGAATTACAACAAACCCAAACAACATTTTCCTTTGCAACAAACTCGTACAACGACCCGAGTGTTCTACGTGCAGCGTGGGACGAAAAGCAGGTTACAATGGCAGCGGGTAGACTTCCGGTCTATCGTTGCAGAGAAAATTAACACGGTCCGAGTCGAGGAAATATCTGTGTCGAGCAGCCAAGTCTTTCACGAGCTCGTGAAGCAAACGTTCTCGCCTTATCGCGTTCATTCTTCGATTGCTTCTTCCTTCGACGATCCATCGGCGGAGAAGTTCCTCCTGCTTCTCGAGGAAAACCGGAAGAACGACCTCCGATCGTAAAGGAGAGGAAGAAAAACGCGAGAGAGACGCGACAACTTGGCTGGCTGCACTCTTCTCGTGAAAAGAAACAAACGTACGAGCTCAAGAGAGAAAGAGAGAAGGGGTGGTTCGTTCGCTTCTCTCCGGAAGAATTATTTCCAAGGACGACTCCGGCACATTACTTCCGGTCCGTTTGTTTTCCACGGATAAAACTCGTCGGACGTAGCCGAAAGAAAATAAATAGAGATGATGCGGAACGCGACGATCGAGAGAAATGGGGAAAAAAGTGAGGGATCGAGAGGTTGAACGAGTTGGGGGCGTAGGGGCGGAAGCGGAACCTTCCCGGAAATTGATCAGGGGATCGTAAATATTTGACGAACGGGGGCAAATTTTAATTAAAATTCGCTATTTGAATATTCAGCCGGCTACAAAGAATTTTCTCCGCGGCAAATCAGCTTACCTGATCAGCTCCGCTCTCCGTGCGTTAATTTCCACGGTATCTCTTTAGGTCAACTAATCGTATTTCCCTCCATTTTCCCCTCCGTTCCTCCCATGTTTTCTTCCGCCTGCCCAAATTCGCGTTTCACTCGCAGCGAAAGTATTTGAACATTCCGTTGGAACATTTTATAAATACACCGTACAGTGATTTATAAGAATATCTCAATTATATGGGAGCTTTTTGAGAACAGAGTTAAGTTAGACAAGCTCGCGAAAGTATTTGAACATTCCGTAGGAACATTTTATAAATACACCGTACAGTGATTTAGAAGAATATCTCAATTATATGGGAGCTTTTTGAGAACAGAGTTAAGTTAGACAAGCTCGCGGAAGTATTTGAACATTCCGTAGGAACATTTTATAAATACACCGTACAGTGATTTATAAGAATATCTCAATTATATGGGAGCTTTTTGAGAACAGAGTTAAGTTAGACAAGCTCGTGAAGGTATTTGACGCCTTGTGGAAACTTTTTGTGAATATATCGCATGTGTTTTGAAATTTCTTATTGTAATAGTATGCAGTATAATGTAATAATTAATTACTGTAATAAGTTGCGTAATAACGAGGCAGAATTAATTAACTAGATTATGTTGGTAAAGTTTGGAAGGAGTCTAAAAATATTCCTGGAAGCTACGAGATATTTACTGTACAAGTATACACTTTGCAAAGATCACCAAAGTATTTGTACCACCAATTAATTATTCGCTGCATTGCTAAGCTACGTATAACAACTTGTTGATAAATGTACGTTTGCAATAAATTGTTTGTGACTTTGGTACGCGTATTCAGATCGGTTAAAAATTTTAGAGCTTTAAAAAGCTTCGTATAATGCCCATGATATATTCATAAAAATTTTCCGTGGCAAATGTGCAAATATTTTCGCGAGTCATTGGAATCGATTTTCCCCGACCAACAAGCCGAGATGCAAATTTTAGGAGAAGAGTATGTTAGCTTGATGCTGATTGCAGGACCACAAATATTCCAGGGATCGAGGTAAAGCTTAATTAGAATATCTTAATGAAAAGTTTGGGATTATTTGTCTTCGATGAGTTTTTCAGAAATTTTATGAGAAACCTCGCGATTATTTTCCAATGCAGAGAATTTTTATATCCAATCAAGATATGTAAAATACGATGGGACATTTTTTGCCACCAAGTCTTTAGTTCTCCACAACGAAAATATCGTGGAAAAACATATTATCAAACTGGTTTTTCGCCATACAATTTTACACGCTGTTCTGCTGAAAAGGCTTTCGGTTAAGTAAAACGCTATTATTGGCCATGAAAATTCTAGATAAGATTTAATTCATCCTTAACAACGTCCGACAGAGCTGGTTTTAACTTAAACTTTGCGCTGCCTACTCAACAGCTTATAAGTTTAAAATTCGTCTGATATTTCTTGCACATTAACTAATGAATTTTGAAATTGCCTTTCGAAGTTTCCTACGTCGATTTAAAATAAGGAAACTGCTTGTTTTACAAGCTACAAATATATCGACAGTTTCTTCATCCAAATTTGTGAATTTTTCGTCGATTTCTATAGAACCACTGCTATGATACGACAGAAAAGAAAAAGAGAGAAAACCGACATGTTAAATGTATTTATGATGGTCCGGGTTACTGAAATGAGCCTACCTTATATTAAATACCAATGAAAACCATAGTGATCTGTTTATTATCTAGATAATGGGCCCTCGTAATTAGCTCGAATAACTGTACGTGCATATATCACGTGTGACACGTGTACACACGTGCATACGCGTGTAACGCAGATAATGGAGTTCTGCTGGTGATTCCATCTGCTTGCAGCACTAACTTGTTCATATTGTTTCCATCATTTATTCGACATTCACTGGCATCTCTATTCACAGTGTTTCGATTCTCGATTTGTGCAAATTGCACGCAAATACATTTCCGCATACGTACGATCGCCTCATTAAATCTCGCTTTATTTGCTTCCAGGATAAATCTTGTTTTCTAATTTGTAAAAAAATCATGAAATATTTGACAACTGAAAGGGAAAAACGATCTTTTCATTCGTACCTCCCTTCATCTTCATTCGATTTAGACGATCAATTTTGATGATATCAATTTCAGATACTGTGATTTAAAACGTGAATTCTTTGAAACAAAATATTCATCGTATCCAGAGTTCATTTATAATTATATCGTAGAAGAATTGTTAATTTAATTAATTGTTAATTGTAATTAATTAAACCTGGCGATTATGGGAAAAGCTGCGTTTACAGAACCGGTTAATTTTCATTCTTGTTCTATTATTAAGTTTCATTTTATTATTTAATTTTCTCTATTTAATTCTTTAATTTAATTTCTGATAATATGCTAATCGTGTTGAGCAGATTTATGCGAGAAGCATCGAGATTTCACGAAAATGGAATAAGCAGAGAATTTTACAAACACGAACTTTCCATTACACTGAAAATTTCGAAAGAATTTCCAAACGTTCGCAAGAAAATATAGTCTACATATCAGATATACTACTCTATTTTTTAAAAATATATTTTTCAGAAAATCGCACAGCTCGCCTTACGATCTTCGTCGATCGTTTCATCGAGTGGAATTTCTAAACGCAGTGTCATTTTTTTCTAAGCTTTTCGTTTACTTTTGATCATCTAAATGACGAATATTCTCGGAACTATAGCATTGCATATCTACGCAACGAGCTTCCGAATGCGCCTGACTAATTTTGCAATCGCGATGCTTCCACTTGGTCGAAAAATAAATCGCTGGCCGAGCTCGAGATCAGGTCAGATCGCCGATTCTTTTATCGATCGATGCTTAATGCAAATTCGTCAACTTTCAACCTGTCCCCTATCGCATAGCTCGTCCTACTTTCGTCTATAGTTTAACCACCAACCAAGAAATACCGTTTTAACTATAGAATAAAAGTTATATAACTATAATGAAACTTTTTCAGTGAGAAAAACGAAGTTTCCACCATACAGGGGAAAAAGTACACAGTGGCGAACGAAGGAAAATGAAAAATTCATACTCGTGTATAATAACTGCACTAAATTAATCGTAACTTTTTAGCTGAACAATTTTTACCATATTGATAACAGGTATTTATATTATATCTGGTCATAATTCAATTGCTTTTGTCAATTACATTTCGTCTTCTAAAGTTATAGTTTTAATAGCTCAATTATTTTTTTAAATCAAACAAATCGGTGCTTGTAAAGTTGTAGCGTTTTAATAATTTAATTCTTAAGTTAATTATAATTGTTTCTCCCTCTTTTCTGCTTATCCATTGCAATTTCATTTAACCATGGAAACTTAATTTCTTATGGTATTTTGCGGATGAAAAATGAAGAATTTGTTACGTAATAATATCACTTTCTGTTTTCACAATGTAGACATTTCTATCTTCTATTAATTTCCGAATCTTTGCTTTCATTTATATTTTACCTTTTTTGCATCATGATACAACCATAATCTTTCTACTTTGAAATTTGCACAGGGAAGAAATTTCAATTGCAACAAATTGAGATTCTCCATCGACATTTTTCCTTTTCCTTTAACCTTCTTCCTTTCAATTTCCTTTTATCTTTTATTGCTTAATACGAATATGAGGGAATACTGCGATATTTGTGATTAAAAAAATCTGTCGGTCGATGAGTTTCAATCAAGTTAAGATCAATAATTACGGACACGAAGTTCATCGAGTTCAACTTTGCAGTTTAATATATTCGCGCTGGTTATTCGAACGTTTCACCGGGTCCTTTCCCAATTTCGTTTTCCAATTTATAACCCAAGTGTGGGTAGGTAATTTCGCGCACCGTTAATTAATTCGACCCATTTAATTGGCACACAACGTTCACCCACTGACCTAATTCTCGTTTCTATCTGTTTACCAGTCGGACAGCTCCGAATCTATTTCCACATATGTGAACGTAATTCAAATGTAACACAATGTTATTTATTTAATTGATAAGATGTGCAGTGATACCGTGGAATTTGCATTATGTACTTTAATACATCGATATTTCCCTCTCTCTCTCTCTCTCCTAATGTAAATTTTTTTCCAAAAATTCTGCATAAAAGTGGAGCATAATTTACACTGGATTAATAATTTTCCTATTGCAAGAGTTCAAGCTTTGAATTTTTAAGCTCGCAGGGAACAAGCTAAGTCCATTCTTGTTAAATTTTATGAATTTTATGCTACACGAGATGCTTTATTAATTACTCTACTCACTTTGATGCAATTTTATGTTGAAAAAGAAGGATTTTAATATTACACGCTAAATCTGCTGAATCGAGATATTCTTTACAGTGGCAGCTATACAGTGTACAGTGTACAGTCAGCAAAATTAAGTTTTACTTGTTGTCGTTATTAGACGGTTGTAGAAAAAATAATTATGTTTTATGTTCATAATCACATTATGTTTATGTACGCAGGATAAAACAGTGAAATAATCTGCCCCTAGGAATTCTTCCAAGCACTTTGTACTTTCTCAACTTTCCTTCGCTTATGGTCGTAGTAATTTAACGTTTGAAAGCTTTCAGCAGCCAAGTCGAAATAAAAACAGAGCTTTCATAACGCAAGATAGAATATCGTATTGACATAGTATAAAATTACTCGACAATTGTAACCTCAAGTTGTTTCTCGTTGTAAAACAATACGATCAGAGAATAATACGATTTATCGCGTCTTTCCCTTGCAATCTTTAATTATTAGACGAATTTCTGTTATTTTTTAGTCCCATTCTCTTTACGAGCCACGACGTTACGTATGCAAATTTTTCTTAATACATACAGACTTGGTATATACATATAATTGTAAGAGAATTCACGGTTGGCCAGGGTAATTGAAATGTTCATTACCGTATCAATTATTCCGTTCAATTATCGAGACCGTGTAGAGGCCGAGATTGAAACATAAACGTAAATTACAGCCTCCTCTAATCGCACGCGGTTGTATTCTACAGCTTCGACTAGTTTCCACCGGGAATGGGAATGTGTGCGCTCGCAACTGTATTCCGAACTCGATTTTCACCGACGAATCTGTTCGCTAACAACATTCGAAACGTCTAACATAATATCCAAGGAGATTCGTTCAAACGGCGGCAAATTGAATGAAATTTTAATGAAAAATTACTTGCACGCCTAACTATTCTTCTTTTTATCTTCCAACGCACGGTCCCTGCTGAAAAGTTGCCAGCATTTTCAAATATTTTGCTCATAATATGTGCCCTTAATATTATTTTAAAAATGTGAAAATCTTGGAGAAGCTACTAACAGCTCTAAGAATTATTAACTTATTCCAAATGTTATATAATGAAAAATGTATGTAATTAATATTTAGTCATACGTTAAATATTAATATAATAAAATACGCACGCAATTATTCCTAGGAAAAGGAACATAATATTTATATAATAATTTCTCTGCCTTCGACTTTTTACAACAATCCTTGCAACGCTTGTACGTCAGTTACTTGTCTGGCACTGAACATTCCGGCACGTAACCGCATCAAACATAGTTGAAGCTGTAAAGCACAGGCTGATCGAATCGAAATAAACGCGTTTCAAACACATTGGAAATTAGTTGATCGAATTAAAGTGGAAATTATTCGTTTCGATTTCGCAATATTTCCAGGTTCAATTAGAAAACGTTCACTCTGAGAAATTGCATAAATGTTTCCACTGACTGTAATTACGTCGATGACGGTGTCTGATGTACTTTACAGGGTTTTATCAGAACCTGCCGATTAACAGTTTATTTCACGTTATCGAGCTTTATACGTAATTCGCAAACAACTGCTTGAAACATTTACGTTATCATTTCGTTAATTATTATAATATTGATACATTGTTACATCGACGCGATTGTCTGGCTATTTAGAGAGAAGAGCAAATTTTTCCCAAGATCATTCGCCACTTTAATCTCCTTCTTAGCCCAACAGCCGAAGAAACTCGTTCCCCTAACTCTTGGCATATTCGAAATTTGACAGACACTGCAATTGGAAACAACTCGCTGGCAACTTGCAAGCACGCGGCGTTCTCTACGCTTGCACAATGTTGTTTCAACGTACATAAGCTGCTCGCATTCGCGGTTCCAGTTTGCAGAAGGGCGAAACGTCTGGTGACACGAAGCACACATTGGACTCGGGTAAAATGAAGCGAGCAGACAGCTGCATTGATTAAATAACGAACACAGAGCGTGCCGACTTTCCTCCAATGGAAACTGCAACGCTCGTCGCAGTATTATGGAGAAATAAACGGCACAACGTATGACAAGATACACCCCGACAATTATCACAGTATCCTCGTGTGCCTGCTTTTAAGCTTCCACTCTTGCTACCATCTTTCTATCGTTTTCTTTCTTCCTCTGCGATGATACAGATGTTATCTTCTTGCAGATTTTTATCATTCTATACTGAACAGCTAATACTTTCCCTCGACATTCTTTTGTGACTCTAACCATCCTTTATACAGTACAAGATAGATATTTGTCAGCTGTCTCTTAGGACAATATTTTTTAAAATTATCTCGAACCTCTGAATTACTCGTTGCTCTATCTCCATCAAAGAGTTAAATGTGAACAATGTAGAAAACAGCTCATCCTTTGTGTAACGTCCAGACGTGCACGCCTCTGTCAAGCATTTCTTAAACAAACATTATTTTTTAATTATCCAGTAATCTACAAAATCCATGTAATGTAACCGCAGAAAATCTGCAAGAGAGTAGGAAACATTTAAAACAGAGTACTCGTCATAATATTTGGAGAGCGAAACAAACCTGCTGCTACTTAAGTTCCATTCTCTTTAATCGCAATAATAAAGATGTTAATTTACAAATCTAAATTCTGCCGTCAGGGTCGAGGAGAAGACTCTGCGGGTGTTCTTTCGATAACAGTTTGGTCCATCAGAATCTTTTAAACCAGAAATCAGTTTACGGGAACCTAGGATCCAGTTGGGTACGGGAAGCAAACTATTATTTCACGATTGAATATTATATGCACCGGTGCAACGTCTAGCGTCTTTCTCTGTTCCAGCAGCACCTTCAGCCGGAGGACTTGAGGCTCCGGGCGAGCTATGAATTATGAATACACGTGGCTCTATCGGCCGCGTCTATTTTCGTTCGATTTGAATTTTTACAGTCAATTTATTCCATCGCGGAAAAACCAGCCGAATGAACCGATGAATTACGATGGTGCACGGGATGAGCAAGGTCGTTGGAATTTTCATGCGTTATCGCGTGCCACGGAACCGGCGGATTTCAATTTGCCCTGAGCACCGCCAAATGCCTCGCACGTTGCTACTAAGAATCCACGATGCACACGAACCATATTTATTTTAAGAGCGAGAGTTTATGGTTTCGCAATCGTCTGAGATCGCATCCTACTCTTTATCTGCGCAGTTTCCCCATTTTGTCGGCACAATTCCTAAGCTTAAAGCGGCTGTTGCAGGTTTCAGCTTTCCCAGATTGAGAAAGAAAAATTGTGTCATAATTTTGTACTTCAAATCAATTCTGTCCTGACAAGTAGCACAGAACAGAGTTACCATTTACCAACGTGCCATTTCCACTTTTGATTGAGCTCTGAGTGGCGGTGTATTGCATATAACAATAGTAATAATACTAACAACTGATATTACATACAATAACAATAATAGAGGAGAAAATAAAGTCGCGTTCTCTGTTAAAACTAAGTGAATGCTCGCATACTTAGTTAACGTAACAATTTCAACATAAGGTGGAAAAGTAGCAAAGTCTAAATCTGACAACAGCAAATCCCCTTTCTTTCGTTTTTTCTTAGCCTAGCCGCGAGTCTCGTGACTAATTAAATCACGAAACATCTCGTTGAAAGGCTTTTGGTTTTAGACCAGCATCGCTCCCTTACCAAAGCTTCTTCTTTGAATATTACGCTGTTGGTGGCACTGCGGTAAGAGAAACAACTTCTCCGCAAAAAGGCTGAAATGCTTTACGTAACGAAATATTCTTTTACAGTATTCCACTGTGTTATTTCTACCGGTACTACGATGTTCTCGGATCTCTAACGAGACCGGCTTAAACAATACCGGCAGGCAACCAGCGTAGCAGGCAGTTTTCCCCAAAAGGTAGCACTTTCAACTAAGAAGTTCACAAGTATCGAGCTGGCGAAGATCTGACCAGAGTTCATCTTCGTGTTTTCTTTCTAATGTTACGTTAATCCTCGATGTAATTTCGTCGTATCTTTCGGAGAACGAAATTTGAGATGGCGACGTTCGTCAATTCGTAAATCAAAGTTCAGCTGCTGTGATAAGAAGGCAACACGGACCATTTGAACATGTCGATGAAAGCGGATTAAAAAGCGATGGAAATCAAATCACTTTTTTCGGCAGTGCTATAAATTCATAGTCGATTAATGCTCGTAGTAATAAATTCAACTTTTTACCATTGGCAGTTTTGTAGGGGCAAAAACGGCGAACGTTTTGAAACTGAGAGTTGCGCGGTTGATGACCACGTTGGGATCTTTCAGCGCTGCGAGTTTCGTACGCGATAAAAACGGAGTTTCACTCTGCTGACGACTATGTCGATTGTAAATCGGTTTACGTATATTCTTTTTATTACAACTCTTTGATAAAGCTTCAAGTATGATTTATATGAAAAATATTACACGTTTGTGCGTATGAGATAAACGATTTTCTATTTCTTTTTCGATAAATGCAATCTAAATGCCGCTGTCTCGTTATCGGCACGAAGCTTTCGATTAGGAAGGAACTAGCGAAAAATTGGAAACACGTCGACTCACCTTCTCCTTGTCCCCGATGTGAATCAGCATCTTCGCTTTGCCTTCTTCCAGGTAGATTTGCAGTCGATCCGAACTGTTTTCCAAACTCGTTGCTAGCAGAAGACCACGTGGTCTGGTGGTTTTGAAGCGAACTACAATCTCCTCGGTCTGAGTTTTCGAATCCTCTGGCATCAACGCTGTCATTTGTTGCGTCCCGTTCAGGTGCAACGTTGATGCGTCTGGATGAAAGCAGAGACAGGATCAGTTTATTTGTACGAACGTAAATGCGCTAATAAATCTCTATACATCTCTAATAAACCTCTATAAATCTCTATACAATTTTATAAGTCTTTATACAATGAAACGTACTCTGTAAAAGATTGTGGTTTTTAATTAGAACAAAATAGATAATACGTAATTTAATAAAAACAATATAAACCAAAGCGCATCTGTTATTTCCCTATAAAACGAGAGAAACTTTTCTGGCAAGCTAATATAACGTAATAATATGGTGTGTGTAATTTCGTTTATTTCGTACGAAACGCGAACGATAAAAATCGAGGATAACGAAATAATGTGAATAAAAGTAATGGAAATAAGTGTGCCGCTATTACGCCTGTAATAATATTGCATTAGAATGCATTATCTTATTATCTCGCAGGATTATCACGTTACACTGGCAACTCGTTGCTCGGATAATTTAAATGGCATGATTAAAACTCTATCCTCAAAATCATGATTTTCGTTAGAAACGCAATTACGCTACGTATTAACAAGTAAGCATAACTGCACGTATTAACATGTAAGCATAACTGTACGTATTAACGCGTCACATGTTCCCTTTACGATTACCATTCAACGTATGAAATTTTTAAATATCGCATATCGTACGATGTGCAGAGAGCAAGCGACGTTATAAGAAAAATTCTTTACCTTTTCCACAAGTAGGACCAGTGTATTGTGTTCCGGTACAATCGCAGTGAAACCTGTTCCAACCCTCCAGACAATGGCTACCATGCATGCAGGGTTGTGAAGCACAGTGGGACGTTTGAGTGTGACAAGCCGGTCTGACAGCTCCTGCAAAATTGTCCAGAGAAACGAAATTACGTAGACAGTGACAATTGCTCTTGGTTCAAGTTTTCCCATCCCACTGAACACTTCACTGACATCAGTGACATCGTGTACGACCAGTAACGTCGTTAGGCGAATAATTACTATACTATTTTTGTGACTCAATAATCGGTAGGCTACATCAGCGAAACATCAGGATTGTACGAGGATAATAAAGATAGAAAATTGTGGAAAGTGATCCTGAATTATTCATAGTTGCCACCCCAATAGATGAACAAAAGTACGTGGACGAATTAAAATAGAAATGGAGCACGGTGGAATTAAATAACAAAGACTGTCGCGTTCAAAGTGGAAAATTCATATTAAAAATATCAAAATGGACATTAGGTTCGACGAATAATTACTATAATAATTACTGTACCATTTTTGTGACTTAATAATCGACAGACTACATCAGCCAAACATCAGGATTATATGAGGATTATAAAAATAGAAAATTGTGGAAAGAAGATTATTAAAAGCGATTCTGAATTATTCATAGTTGTGTTGGGTTGGCAACTAAGTCACTGCGGATTTTGTCATTGCCATCTTATGACAAAATCCGCAATCAATTAGTTTCCAACCCAATAGACCAACGAAAGTACGTGGACGAATTAAAATACAAATGGAAAATTCATATTATAAATATCAAATTGGACATTAAGTTCAAAGGATAATTAACTATACTATTTTAGTCACTTGATAATCAACAGACTACATCAGCCAAACATCAGGATTATACGAGGATTATAAAAATAGAAAATTGTGGAAAGAAGATTATTAAAAGCGATTCTGAATTATTCGCAGTTGTGTTGGGTTGGCAACTAAGTGATTGCGGGTTTTGTCATAAGATGGCAATGACAAAATCCGCAATCACTTAGTTGCCAACCCAATAGACGAACGAAAGTACGTGGTCGAATTAAAATAGAAGTGGAACACGACGGAATTAAATTACACAGACGACTGTCGCGCTCAAAATGGAAAATTCGTATTATAAATATCAAATTGGGTATTAGATTCGAATTGGAATTTTCGTGAAATATTCACCGAGGATCAATACTACGTAAGATTAATTCTAAATGTTGGCTTGCAGCTTAAATAAATATTCAGTTTATAAATATCGAATGGCAGTATGAATGGAAGTTCGTTCTATGTATAATTAATGATCGATGACCGATTCGGATTAACCAAATCCACACAGAAGAGTATTTTTCCAGATGTACACTGGTATGAAAGTGTTAAATGCTGATGAATATCGTTGAACAAAGTAATTTTACGTATATCAGTGCGAATACTGAATATATTTTTCAATTAGTGAAATATGTAAAAACATTTACGTAAAGAACAGAATTAGCGAACGTGTCAGAGAACTGGTTAAATAACGAAAGAGAGTATTGGTAGAACAGATGCTGTGGTGTCCGAGTGGTTAAGGAGTCAGACTCGAAATCTGATGGGCTATGCCCGCACAGGTTCGAATCCTGTCCGCAGCGAAAACTTTTTTTACCATTAAAAATACATTTTTTTTGTTCCGATTTTTTATGTTCTTATTTTTTAAACATATTTAGCAACAATAAACAACATTAAAATATTTAAATAAAATATTTAACCATTAATATCGTTGTTTTTATTTCTTCTACCTTACTGTTCAATGCTTTGTCATTATGTTTAATTTTGTTTTTCTTAAAAAAGAAAGGGAAAAAAGGTAGTTACATGTTACAACAATGTTAATGAAATTTTAGTTTATAATACAAATTACATATAATTATATGTATACAATGTATATGTTTTGTATAGTATGAATATTGATATAATAATACGTATATGTCAATGTTCAGTAACATTATTTTTATTGGTTTTGCGTGTAGCAAGATTATTCTAGTGTAGAGGTAAACATGTTTCTTTAATGGTAAAAAATGAAGAAACTGGTAAACACAATATGTGTACTATACATATTGTACGATACACGAAGGTGTACAATTAGGTCAACATTTTGCGGCTGTTTTGCACAAAGTAGAACGCTATTATAAAAACTACTTTATCTTATTTTTGCAGTATATCGTCCTCTTTTATATCGATATAAGCAATATTTTATATATACAAACGATATTTTATATTATCTTTTTAAACCTATTCTCCAAATAACAATCATTAAAGAATTTTATAATTGAATAATACATTAAATAAATGTCACGATGTTACAATAAAAAATAGATCAAACTCCAATGAAAAATCTTTACTGTTAAAATATATGTCTACTCATAACAATTCAATAAACTTGATAAGACAAACAAAATGATTAATTGACGCTTGAATGAATCAATAAAATTATGTAGCTTAACAACACCAAGTATTAATTTTATAAATTAAAGAATCAAAAGATTATTATTAATCCCCCCCTCCCCAAGAAATCTGTAATACCACCAATAATTCCTAAAATTATTATTTTGAATTAAAAGTGATTTTAAACAAGGAAACTTGATAAGACAAACAAAATGATTAACTGACTCTTGAATGAATCAATGAAATTATGTAGCTTACCAACACCAAGTATTAATTTTATAAATTAAAGAATCAAAACATTATTATTATTAATTCCCCCCAAAAAATCTGTGATGCCACTAATAATTCATAAAATTATTATTTTGAATTAAAAGTGATTTTAAACAAGGAAACTTAAATTTTTGTAATTCCCCCATGGAATCTCTTCCACTACAAGATATATATACAATCCTGACACAACAAATTGCAATCTGGCGTAAAGTATACTTTGCAAACTTGCATGTTTCGAGGATCAGCGATCAGAGGATTGACAAGCTACATTATTCTCAACGAAATAGAAACTCGATGTTCGTGCTCGACTATAAAATATGGAATATTCTCTTACCAGAATCCTGTTGCTGAGCGTATCCAGCTATATCTATTGGTTGTCCGTTTATGACAAGATCCCTCATGCAACCGACGTAACCCTGTCTCAAGGCACCTGTCCATAGTACTGGAGGGACTGTTAGGGGTGCAAATGGAGCACCCACACCGCCGATATACAGCAATCCATCGAGATCTAATTGCGTGGAATCACCTGAAACAGGAAACGTTACGCTGTTATTTATTTAATTTATCAGCGAGGAAATTTTAATTATAAATGACATTGTTTGTATATTTATTTTATAATTTGTTACGTGAGCATATTTAAACGTAAATCTTTCACGGTGAAATATTTCCTGTAAAAAGCAATTTATAAATACGTAGCTACTCATAAGCAACGAAACCATAAAGTTACTATAGCAGATTATATCAACCTGGTGTTTCAGCAATATTTATCCGCCGAAGAAAGTCAATTTTTCTTCCAAACTTCTTCCGTGTTTCTCTTTGAAAAATAGCTCGAGTCCCTAGCGTAAAGTACCGACTTTTGAAAAAGATTTCTTCACACTTTTCCACTCTGACTGCATGGTTACACTACTGTCAAAGTACATCTGACACTGTCAAACCACAAAAACTGAATTCAAGAAATTACGTTTGTACTTGAAGATTATGCTATTTACATTGCAAATGGGTCCAGTCTCATACAGCCATTAATTAGCATAAATAGTATTCTTAAAAATCACATGATTTTTCACGAGAATATTTCTTCTCAAACAACGTAATACTACGTCAAATATATAATTTGTATGAAATATAAATAAATAATTGTAAAGAAACTTGCTTCTTTCACTGTTTGTTAGCGGAAAACAAAGCTGGAAATTGTGGAGCGTGCATGTGTGTGTTAATTAACCGTTTCTTCCCTTCGCTGCACGTTTTTCCAATTTCTAATCGGACATCGTGAGCGATATAAACGGAACGTATCGGTGACAAATGTAAAACGGTGCGTGATGAATCGACGCGTTCACGTAGTGCGTAATTCATACGCGTTCGTTCTTTCACGATCGGTGTTCGACCCGTGACGCGTGAAATTCGTTACCAATATATCCTTCGAAAGTTTGCGTGATGTATGTGACAGTGTGTCATCGTTTGTACAGATTTTTATTTCATTTTTTTTTCTCTCTCTCTCTCAAGGCAAATATTTTTACAACGCACGTTGCAGTGCGAAGTAACAGCGCTCGTAACAATTATAAATAGTTTAGCCGATGTGATATAAAATCCAATATTACAACAATTGAACAAAAGCTCGAAAATATATCTCATTTTCAGTACCATGACCATTCTCAATATAACACAAATATTAATTATATTTTATTACATATAAGTATTAATTTACCCCAATAAGATATTTCATTAAATTTTGTCCAGACAAATTCTACGGGATATTTGTTCATTACAGACGAATAAAATTTCATTCTTAATTTTTATTCGTAGTCTGCTGTGAAAATAGAAGTTTGCCTGACGCTGATCATATTAAGAAAATCGTAGACTCACAGTGTACAGTGGCCACTGATATTCTAAAACAATTAGAAGAAAGAATTAAAAAGAAGAAGACGTTACGAATTAAATTTTTATTCAGACAAATTCTATGGGATATTTGTTCATTACAGACGAATAAAATTTCATTCTTAATTTTTATTCGCAGTCTGCTGTGAAAATAGAAGTTTCCCTGACGCTGATCATATTAAGAAAATCGTAGACTCACAGTGTACAGTGGCCACTGATATTCTAAAACAATTAGAAGAAAGAATTAAAAAGAAGAAGACGTTACAACCAATTGCTCTACGTTCTTATTATTCGAATCTCAGGTGGCTGCTATAAAGTGAGTACTTCGTAGCACTTTCCACTTAGGTCTGAGTCGAAAATGTCGCCTTAATCCAGACCATGCTGCTCTACTTTATCACACATAATCTCCCTTACGAAACATCTCTACGTTCTAGTAATTATCCTCGTTATCTGCCATTTACGATCCTCTCATTACGCACTCAAGCAGCGAAAACGCGCCATCTCCCAGACGAGGTTGTTCGAAAGGGCTCGAACTATGTCTAATTGTTCTGCCTGACGCTCACGAGCCCACGTTTAATCCTGCGTTAATTAAACGCCGATGAAATTATTTTACTTGAGATACTTTTATTTCATTAAGGAAAAATTTATGTTTCCTTTGTTGCAGATGTTTTATTGCTAGTTGAAAGTTACGCATCTTGGTCCTGGGTATTCTTGGAAGGCTTAGTGGCCAGCGACCGAGGAGCAGTGGTCGTCACTTGTGGAAACGGCTTGAGAATATTTATACGGATTCATTAAAAACTCACGAGCTGCGCTTAAGTTCCATTATCCTCAGGTCGGTTATTTTTCTTTCCTTACTGCACCGTTTGAAACTAAAAGTTCCCTACCTTGCAAAAAAAAAAAAAAAAAAAAAAAAGAAAAGTAAGAAGAAGAAACTGGAGGAAGAAAGTTCACTGACTCTCGAATCAGCAGTGAGACAGACGCACTATGAAAATAATATGGTTGTGGGGTAATTGGATTGGATTGATAAACATAGGTAGATGTGAATTTTGTTGCCTTGTGAATTAGATTTGGGAAGGAATTTTTATTTTCAATTTGCATTTGGATATTAATCTGTATTTTGTATTTGATTAATTTGTTTGTATTATAAAGCCAGATTAAGAGGAGCTTTTCATATTATTGATAATAATTGGCATTGAAATAATTTGTTGAATAAAGTGATTTACATACATAGAACATGAATAGCAACAGATATGAAACTATACATGTAAAAACAAAAAAAGCATTTGGATATTAATCTGTATTTTGTATTTGATTAATTTGTTTGTATTATAAAACCAGATTAAGAGGAGCTTTTCATATTATTGATAATAATTGGCATTGAAATAATTTGTTGAATAGAGTGATTTACATACATAGAACATGAGTAGCAACAGATGAAAAACTATACATGTAAAAACAAGAAAAAGCATTTGGATATTAATCTGTATTTTGTATTTGATTAATTTGTTTGTATTATAAAACCAGATTAAGAGGAGCTTTTCATATTATTGATAATAATTGGCATTGAAATAATTTGTTGAATAAAGTGATTTACATACATAGAACATGAATAGCAACAGATGAAAAACTATACGTGTAAAAACAGGAAAAAGATTCCCTTATTCATGGGATACGTTAAATTTTACAATTAATTGATATTGTGTTTTGAAATATTGGAATTCTTGAAATTACTGTGAATTTTCAATTATTTTCTTCACTTTACAAGAGTTTCGTATTTAGATCTGTCCACAAGGTATGCTCGATTATTCCTTTTCTGTAGCGATACGTAGACACATTTTGGAAATAATTTAGGTCTCAAGTATGAACATTTTTAGTGGCTGTATCGTGGAATATATCGCAGAGAACCTGCTTTAAAATTTTTATTATTTTGCACATGTTCATAAACTTTGCTAAATTGAGGCAGTGCCACAGGAAAATATCGTTGAAATTAACATTTATACGAGTTAAGTCCCCTTCAAGGTAATAATTAGAACATTAAAAAGCTGCTTGAGGAACGCTTTAATTATTGTACTTTTGATTCATGAATACTTCAAAAATATTTCATTACAACTTTGCTTTCATAATCACAGTAATTACACATTTGCATATTAAACATGCAAATGCTTCTATCTTCGGCCTTGAATTTTTATACCTACAAAATAAATTCCTTTACGTCCTAAGTCTAAATTTCTTGCCAACATTTTATGTCTCCGCAATCTATGATCAACGCCAATTTACTAATCGCGTAATTTATGCAAATTACCTTCATCGCGTTACATATGCATACGGTTAAATTTAGTCATTTTTTAATAAAATAATATTAAACACTCTATTGTTCCACGTAACTTGGCGCGAGAAACATCGTCGTGAAAACGAACAAACTTGTATAAACAATGCTTTTTACCAACGTTTCATCCCTCGCTTCTCCTCCTCTTAAAACCAAAACCTTCGTGTTACGTCGCCCTTTTTCCGGACGAAATTCCAATGCTCTTTAAATTTGGAAGAAGCTTCGATATCTTTGCCTGGGTTAATCGACGTGCCATCTGCAACTGGTGCGCTTAAACTCTGTACAAAAGGACGATCCAAGTAGTACACGTTACATGACACGGAATTCGGAAGAAAAATGTGGAGAGAAGGTTACACGGACGAATCTTATTTTCTTGGGCAGACGATAAGATGGAGAGAAAAATGAATATGAGAGGAGAGAAATAGCGAAAGACGCGCAAGCACGGAAGGGAGGAAATTGCAGTCGACCAAGGAGGATGAGTGGTCCCTCGTCGAAAATTGTTACCGCCGACAAGCGTGTAAGAGCTCGGCGATGAATCGAGCTGACTGAAGCGAAGAATTTCGGCCGGTGATCATAATTTGCCAGATCAAATTTATACCGTGCTATTTTATTCTACGCGCTAGATCACCGGTGGACGATTGTTGAATCACGTGAATCGCGTGTCTGCTGCGGGTATATACAGCGCGGCGAATAACTACACACTCGACAATATTTTCACATTATCGATCGTGCACATAAATTTCCTCGGAAACAAAAGGCGGTTTAAAAAAGTCCATGGCCAACGATCCACTTTAGATTATTTTATGGAGAATTTTACGAGACTGCCTGATGAAAATGCCATTATAAATATTACGCAAACGCTGGTCCGATGAAAATTACAAAAACAAAAGATAGATACAGCAACGTGATACTTGTTGAATAGGGAAAATTCGGACAGGCGAGCTGAGACACGAAACCCAGCGACTTACTCGCACGTTCAATTATTGCAACCTGGCCACGCATTACAATATTGCAAATCTATGTAAATAAGCGTCACGTAGAGAGGCGTGGTGCGCCGGTGCACACCCGAGTTTCGCCGGAAATGCTTCTGACGTGATCAGCAAATTTCCAATCCAATGTTCCTTTTCTACCATTTGGTACCGGTGTAACCACGTTCGATGCGACGATCGTATGAAGATAAAAGTAACAGACACAAAGACAGGAAAGTTACAGTGCAGACTAGAAACAAAAATCGAGACGAACGTGGATGCGCAGAGTGAACGACGTTCGGGACGCGCGTGAACTTCTGAACGTGTCTGAACGCTCGCTTGTCGTCTCCAAACTAGTTTCAGCGATTCTCCGGAAACGTATGGGTTTTTTTTGAGAAGATTCTTCTCTTGAGAAGATTATTCTATTGGCTTAACCGTAATCGCGCTTTAAATCCTGGTGATTCATGTTTTACAGATTACGCTGCTTTCAACGCGAATAACGCCGCCGACCATTTAATTCAGTTGCGCCTTTGAGGTTTCAGCATCAGAACGAGATAAAGGATTTGCCGGTGTTTCTTTCGTTCCAAGTAAATCGCTTCATGCTTAAATGCTTTCCATCTCTTTGTACGCTTAAAGAGATTTTGATTTATCGAGATTGAAATCGCGCAGTCGTGTCGCGCTGGTTGAAGTGTTTCTTCTTTGTGATTTGCAACTTTTTCCTTTGCCAATATATTCTATTTTGTGTTAACCATTTAGCTATTTTTCGCGAGAACAGTCGTCATGAAGGAACGCCATTATTTTGTGTTACGACTGGCCCTCTCGGTATTAAAATTAGAAAATAAGACGGTTGTTTCGTTGTTTCTGTATTAACTTAATTCTATATTATAATCACACGCATTCTTTGTTTGACGAGTATACTCGTCGCTTACTTTTCATCGCACATCTTAGGTACACGCTTTTCAAGGTTTTCAAAGATGTCCTAATAACCAACTGGTTAAGCGTTTCAGATGTTTTTACTTTAATTTCTGGTTTCTGCTTATAGTTGCATCCATCGATCACTATAACAGCGGCGATTCATCGTCAAAATCGTACATGGAATTTTACAATTCTTAGAAAGATTCTTTTGTCTTGAAAATCTTGGTACGCATAATTATAACATAAATTCAAGCTATTTAAAATTTGTAAAGAGGTTCAGCAGCAGACACAGTTTCATTCTTTGATGATCTATTTCCAAATCATTGAAAGTTTCTGTTAAATACTCGCATCTCAGAAGCTGGCGGTTCGTCTTCATTTCCAATCGCGTTATAATAAAATTCTCTCGCTTAATCATAGAATAATATTAAAATGAGGAATTCAACACGATGACGCGTCTATTGCGTTCTTCTGCCGTCATGTTAATCCGCGATGATTGGAAGGCCGCAACAGACGAAGTATAATCAGTTCTTGATAAGATGTTTGTGGGGAAAGGAAATTGCCAGAGTGGACGGCAATTGGAATCGCAGGCTAAGCTTAATTGCAAAGGCTTAAGCCGGTTGCATCGGGGTTTTTCGCGTGTTACGAGGGCAGTTGGCCCGCAGCAAGCGTTCACACTCGAAGAATTCGCGCAAACTCGTCCCAGGCGAGGCGACGAAGCACAGTTTTGAGGCTGAAATTGCTAAAGGGTCGGTTCTCAAAGGGGAATTTCACGGACAAATTAACTGGCCGTGTAATTCCAGCGACCGCCAACAGCTTCGTGAAACTTGCGCTACCGTTGATTCCGGATAAATACACAATTCGACCCAAGTTGTGAATTTCTTTCTGTTAACGCTAAAACCCACGAACACGCTAAAATATTCAGCTGTATTTGAGATTAGCGAGCGACAGTTTGCCAAACTTTCGATACTCGAGATAGCGCGTTTGCTGTTCGCTGTACAATTTCTCCGCTTCTTCTTGCATTCTTTAATCAGTTAGCTGTTTTCGACGAGTATACTCGTCGTGCGTACAAAGTAGCTACAATTTGCTGTTTAAATTTCAATTTACTAGTGGCAGTAAACTGCGGCAATAAAATTAAAAGGTGAAACAGTCGTGTCGTTGCAACTCAATTCCTTGACTCGTTGCAATTTAATTAATAATAAAATAACAGAATTGAAGACGCCACTGGGCATCGTTCGTGGTTGGAATTTTACGACACTTCGCCATCGTGTACACGTAGGTGAAAAATCGACGGGAAATTCGGCAAGACGACGGTGTAAGAATCAGGTCAAGACGGAAGTGGCCGGACAGAGGCCAGGAAGAACGTGATTCCAGCGGTGAGTGCCGGGTTCTATTATTCTCAGATATACAGGGTGTTTCCTACTTTTCCGGCAACATCCTAGGCGCATGATCTATTATACAAATAAAACTAAGGAAAAAATGATGTGGAACAGCAGATTTGAAGCTGGACAATACGGAAAGTCTTTGCCTGCACCTGCGTCTCATTTCTTGTTCTCTGACTATTTACTGCAGTAGTTGATTATCGTATGAAGTATCGTGTGAGACAGCGTGTCGAAATGCCAAGATTATTTTCAAACGAATTATGTTTGTGCGTGTTATTTGCTGTACGAGAACAGCAGCGTGTGTTTCCTGCAAGAAAAGTACCACATCGTTCAGTATTTGTTAACATCTATTCAGGCTAACGCCTATTTACCTGCAATTTTGTAACAAAGCGTTTACAAGCAAACTTCGTGTAACATTTTTTCCTTATTCTCACTTGTAGATCATATGCTTCTACGATGTTGCAGGACGAGTAGAGAACACCCTGTATATTGAGCTGGGCGACAAAGAAGTCGATGAAGAATCCACCGCTGCGGCGACTCTCTCTTCCTTTTTGTTTATTTATCGGTTTAATAAAGCTCCGCCCGAAGCTATATCACAAACTTCCCTATACTTCTCCGTTTGTTTGACTTTTTATCCTTTCCCCTATCCTGGCACCGGAGTTTTCAGAGTTATGAATAAATTCGCGATTAAATCTACGAGGAGTTTCTGATTGTCTTCTGTGCGGCTCAAGGAGATCCTTTATAATTCTCTCTTTGCATTTGGCGACCAGAAGTTAGATTAAATGAGAATTTGTCTATTGAAATTGCTATTGTTATTTCTTCGTTACTTCTTCGATTATATTCAACAACGTCGTATTGTCTTTAGCGATATCAGGTTCGATCTGGATTGTCTTTGGAATTACTCGAGCAGATTATTTATAATTTTCATTTTGCACTTGAAGGTAAACTGTCAGATGAAATGGGAATTTGTCATAAGTAAGATTATTGTCTTTTGAACGACTCAAGAAGATCCTTTAGAGTCTTCTCTTTGGCCTTGGTGATGAGGAGCTATACAAGTTCGATCTCGGTTGTTTTTGGAATTACTCGAGCAGATTATTTATAATTTTCATTTTGCACTTGAAGGTAAACTGTCAGATGAAATAGCAATTTGTCATAAGTAAGATTATTGTCTTTTAAACGACTCGAGAAGATCGTTTAGAATCTTTTCTTTGGACTTGGCTATGAGGAGCTACATTAGACGCGAATTTTTCATACTAACATAATTTATAATAATCCGAATTGATTCATTCCAAAAGAAGATCGTTCAAAGTAACGCGTAATCAGAAGTATTGGATTAAATGTGAAATTGAAATGTGACAATAACTGTCTATTATCATTTAAGATATTTCTAATTTACCATGGAATTTCCTCGGACGATTAAATTTCCTAAAATTTATTCTCCTACAAACGACACGTACCGCTTCTTCGCCGAGCTGCACAGAAGATACAAATCGAAGAGGCAAAGTGAAATCGGCATGTTCTATTTTATAACGAACCAGTGCAAGAACCTCTGTCGCCAGTTTTAGCACCAAGTTACGTACATTCAAACATTCTTGCACCTGAATTAAAATGAAAGCTTATTAAACCTCAATTAAATCGAAATTAAACTACACCTTTATCAAGTTATTTAAAATTTTTGAAGCCGGTCCAGCAACAGTCACTGTTTCATTCTTTGATGATCTATTTCGCCAAATCACCGAACGCTCCTGTTAAATACTCGCATCTGAGAAGCTGGCGATTCGTTTTCATTTTCAATCGCGTTATATTAAAATTCTCTCGCTTAATCATAGACCGATATTAAAAACTGTATACCAAAGAAAAAAAACAACATTTTCCAAGAACAATAACCATTACCAATTACCATAAATGTCCTGCCATCGTAGTTTAAACGGCCAGATCTAAACGACTAGAGTCTGAGCTCTAAATTTCGCTCGATTAATCGTGATCGTCAGGAGCGTAGTACCGAGGTAGCGAATAAAAGCGAGCTAGTTTCTAAAAAGACAGATCTAACGAAGGGTAACTACTAAGCGGTAATAAAACCAGAGGATCGTAGAAAAAGGCAAGAGCGGAAGATTTATTACGTTCCACGCATGGAACGGTTAGCTGCACCTGCAGATAAGTGTCCTCGAGCGTGTAACTCTGAATTATGAGTGGCTTGCTTCTCGATCCCGCGCATTTTTACCCTCCTTCGTCGTTTATTTCGTCGACCGACCGGATTTACAGTTCCGCCTGTAGTCCGTAGATTAGACGATAAACGCCAAACATCCTGACGAACGAGTCGGAAAATTTAACGAAAAAAAAAAGAAAGAAAGAAAGAAGAGACAAGAGAAAGAAGACAAAGGTTCTGTGGCTTACCTGGTGTACGGAATTCGACAATGGAACCGTCCACGGTGACACGTCCATCTCTTTCGACTCGACGAAGTGCCACGTCGTGCCACGTGCCGTCGTCGATTCGTTGTTTCGACGATTTCACCTTCACTGGTCCGCTTCCGAGGTCAGCGTGCAGGTACAGGTGACCATTGAAGATCTCGAAGGCGAAGAGATCTTGCTGCAAAAGGGAAACGACGTTTTACTTTTACCTTCAGAGCGTAAAGTCGCGACTTTACAACTTTCATAAAGCTTCCAACGTTTCTAAATAATTAAACTACCCGCGGACGAGTGAACGTACAAAGTGCACGCGTTACTGTCCAGTGGCAAACTGCGTGTCCCTTCGTTTTTCCTTTAAATGGTTCTCATCTCGTCCCAAAGTTTGTCAAATTTGTATATTTTCTTCTTAGGAAGATGATACATTTACACTGTACATGTGAGTGTGTGTGTAAGCGTCGGAGGGCGTCCAGACCTTGGTTGAGACAAAAGACTGTTGGGAGATGAGAGAAGCTTCTAGAAGAGTCGGCAGACGACAAGCGTGCGTGCAAGAAGGTTATCGAGGTCTTCAGAGTGTAATAGTTTTGTATAGCTGTTGTGTGTGAAATTAATAAACGATTTGTATTTCCGAATCCTCTCTTTACCTTAACATTTCTACCAAATAGCAGCACTGACTAACTGTTAGTCGAAACAACCGTGACAATTGAGCACGTGGACGTTCTTTAACGTTGAGAGAATATCCGCAAGATAGCATCATCTACTACGGGCTATGCCCGTAATATTTACGACCAGAAACTTTGCTGACACCCGAATACGGGCAGTCAACGTGCTAAAAAGAGGAACAGAGACCCGCACCGTACCGACAGGTATCCACCGCCTCGTCCAAGACATCATCTGCACGGGCTTGACAACAGTTACACCTCAGGACAAAGGATAAATTAAAGAAAAGAAGAATATGATTGAGGGCGCTCTTCTGTGCACACGGCAGCGACCAGCCGCGTTTGTTTCGCGACTAATAGCCATGTGTTAACGTATGTATTTACAAACAGAGAGTTAGTAGTGTGCGTGACAGACACGAAGGCGAACCGGCCAAGCATTTGTTCGCGGGATCCGGTGATTCTGCTAATGAGCAAGCGGCGCCAACTCGCGCCCTTAACGAGAACCCGGTTTTCCCAACTTTCCGATTTATTTCACGCCGTTGCGCGCTACGCAACCGCGATTATTCGCGACGCTGACGCCAGCCCCGCGCTCCTCCTCTTTCAACGTTGAAATATAATTGTGGGAATTACGGGGCGGTATTGTTAAATCGAGATAACTGGCGGCTGCGAGGGAAACTCGGCTCCAGCGACGAAAATGCATTTCCTCTCGATTGTCGTTTGGCCGACTCGTGGCCCAGATCTGCCTCGCCTGTCTCTCTGCCTGTTCGTCGAACGCGCAGATTCTGCGATATACAGAGCATGTCCGACAACTCGCCAAGCTGATTCCTCGCGAAGGAATGAGTGAAAAGCGTGCAACGAAGATTCTTTATGTGGCGAGGCTTCGTTTTTTAGAGGAACAATTTTGCAAATGGGGCTCGTGTACAGATCCTGAGCTATTAGGCTGTCCGAAAGCTGTCTTTCCTTTACAACGATGCATCTTTAACAAACATGAAACCTAATCTGTCAGACTTTGTGATTTTTATCTTGATAGAAGAGAATGGATCGTACGTAATTCGATAAAATAATATAAAACGGAAAATGTTCTGCATCCAACATTATTTTCTTATAAAACCAAAGAAACTTTTCGGACGACCTAATAGAAACGCCAAGACAAGGGAGCGATTTGATTCTTATTGGACTAGTGGCGCGACACGTCTGACAGTAATTTTCAGAGGACTGTTGCATCGTTTCTGATATCTTTCGGATTTATCGTAGATGCAATTCTGAATGCAATTACACGTGTCATTTTGAAAATTAGGAAACATTCGTTGACTCCTGGTTTTTCAAACTTGAACGTACCATAGTCTGTATCTACTGTGATATTAAGGAGCCTTGCAAGGTGTGAAATGCAAATGATAGTCCATGAAATAGTTTCCAGGTGTTTCACAGCAAATGGAAGACAATTTTAGAAGGAAAACGAGACAGGTGAGCAGACCGTTGAAGAAATAAGAGTTTCAACGACGTGTGCAGTAAAGACAACGTCAGATCGTAACCTGTGCAACCAAGACCAGCATCTGAGCCAATAAGCTCAAACTACTATAATAAACCACTACTATTTTCATTAAATTATTGCGTTTGAAGGGAAGATAGAAGAACCGAAATTAAATTCTTGCGAACGTCGTTGAAGTGTTTGGAGGAGAAGTTGGAAATCGATGAATCTCGGAGATTCGGTTTTCCATATTTCAATTTTCCGATTAATTTATTTATAATTACGAGAAGGAGCAAACACATGTTTAGCCTTCTTTGATTTCTGATTTTGTCAGGTGAAAGGACAATTCTCGACTTTGTCAAGTAAAAGAAGAATATACCGAATCTTAAAACTGCTCCTCGAAAATTCGGCAGACTCAGCTTCAAATTATCGCCTTCCCCTCCGTAATTTTCGCATATGCATCTTGCAAAATTCATTTCCTGATTGTTCGACGATTTTATCGGGTTTAATTAAGGATTCGATAATTTGATGTGAAATCGGTCGGACATGGTTCGTTCTGTTAACGAGGTGCTATCAGTGATTTTAATTACATTCTCCCCGAATGATTCGTTTTAGGTTTTCGTTAATTAAATGTATTAGTAATTGAACGAATAATATCTGACCAAGAGTTTTCTGTAATTCTATTAGGATATTTCACAAAACGTTTTGTATATAGAACGTTCATCTTCAGTTTAGCGAATACAAGCTCAGTCTATTTACTTTTCCATTGCAAGCTAATACTGTCGTTTATGTTACACACAATGAAACTTTTATTCTACATAAAAATGCAACATTTGTTTTTACAACGATTGATTTAACAGCACGTGCGAGGTTTTTAATTAAAATATAATTCCTGAATATTTTGCGCATATAAACAACAAAGGGGTGTTTATTATATCTTCGATGAAATTCCATGTGCAATATTTTAACTAACAATTACCACAGGCTCAGGTTTTCAAACAAAATGTTGCTTTCGTTTCATCTATATTTTATATATAACGAAGCATTTTAAATCACGTGGACTAAATTGAACGAACGATACATTGATGATAGAAGCAGCGTTAATCATTTCGAATTTGATTTCTGTAAATTACCATTTATCAACAAATTTATTTAGAAATTCGTCTCTTGCTTGGACAAACGATCGCAGGTTTTACAACAACGACCATGAAATTTGATCACGATTCTGTATCGGTTCAGTCTTCCAGCAACAATTTTCCAAACAGTATTCTCCATTTGATCAGATAAAAAATGCATTTTCATCGTGGCTGGTAATTCAATCGCCTGTCCTCTGCCATTTCATACAATTCCATTTCGTTATCGCTTCCTTTCTCGCTCGAACAAACATCGACTTTTCAACCGATCGTCGTTTCCAACTTTCATTTACATTATCGTCCCTCTACCTTCGTTTCTTTATTCTTCCCCTGTCCATCTTTCCCACTGCTATTTTTAACTCTTCCATCTCTTTTCGTTTCTTCGTGCTTTTCCACTTCTTCTTAACTTGCAGCTCGTATACGTTTTCAGATTCGCTTCCAGCTTCGCCAATTTACACTCAGATGATCCGGTCTCAACAACAGTAAATTTCAAAGTGTTTGCAACAACGCGGACGATTAATAAATAAAATGAAGAAGATTTGTCTTCCTCCGAAGCAGATTCTTTTCCCAACGACACTTTATCCTATCAAGCTAACTCTACCTCATCACCCACATTGCGCCAATATTTTCGCGTATGTTTTTCACATATTCCTACATTTTCCCAAAGCATCTGGATACCCAGTTGTCTTTTTCACGAGAATTATTCTGCAGACTCGCGAGAACGCGTACGTATTGCTGAAGCGGGCAAAACTCTGATAAAAGGAAGACCAAAGGGATATTTCTCTTCGTGTTCTGGGATAGTAATTTTCCTGCCATTGATTACAAATATTTTCGAATGCTTTCACGAGTACTTTGCACGCGCAGTCCGCCGACTAAAGGAAGAAAAGAAAGAAACAATATATCAAACGAAATTTACATACCCTCGTGTGAGCTCCACTACGGCTGTACATGATCAAGCCGTTAGGTTCGTTGGTGCGGATTTTGAAGGATATACTGCCGGACTTGGCCGCCTTCCAAGGTGGCAGGACCTGAAACACAGGAGACATACGTCTCTTAATACCTTCCACTCTTGGCTACCACTTCTGAAAGACGTAAAACAGAAAGAAAAGAAAGGCAACGAGAGATAGATAGATAGAGAAAAAGAATGAGAAAGAGAGACGGAAGGAAGAGCGAAATCCCTCGACGTCCTGAAGAAGAATGGAGAACATGGACAGCGTCGGTGGTCCAGCGTGTTCGGAATCCAAAATTTCCTGCTCTTCGTCGTCGACGAGTCCATTCATCATGCATGACAGCTTAAATAATCACGTTTCTCGTGCTCGTGGAATTTTTACTTCAATTTCGCTGCGGTACCGAGTCTCCTGCGGCTGACTGATTTACGTTTCGCCATCGGGAAATTCACCGCAGTTCCGTCTCGGCCGCGTGTCCCATCGCCACAAAATTCTCGTGCGGCCCATTTGTTGCTTGTTTCTCGGATTTACGGAAACAAAAAAAAAAAAAAAGGGAGAGAGAGAGAAAGAGGACTAACGTCAGATCCGTGACGAGACGCGAGAAACAATTAGCCGCGAGTCGCGCGATTTTGCCTCGTCCTTCGTTTGCTATCGTTGGATCGTACGGTGACATCGCACGAGAGTTTCCATTTTTGTCCAGATTTTAAGGTTGTTTAATTTCAAGACACCTGAATTTCTGTCTTATTCTACGTCTACGCAATCACCGGACACATTGACGACGACAGACGCTAATTTGCGTCTTGCGAATTGCACTTGATGCGCTATCTTAGAATAAACGTTAATTGTTAAACAAAAGAGTAAAGGAATCAATGGACGCTGCAAACAAAACGTTGCGAACGTGGTTCTTACATTACATGTTTGAACAGTAAGAAACCGATGTTTGAACAATTTTTTGAAGACCTTTCACTTAGCAACGTAGAGGCGGTCGAAAATGGAATTTCAGTCTGTTGAATATAGCGCAGCAATTGAAAATAATATTGGAAATAGTAACGTTCAAGTTGATTTCACTCGCCCTCTGCCGAGTGATTCACATTAGGAAAAAGATGATGACTATTATTATTATTAAATATCACACTTGTTAAATGCTATAAACTCTTCTGAATCTTCCCAATTGTTTATTAAATAATTCAACAAATACGTGGGAATTCAGGCTATATGTGTTAAGTAAGGAAACACCCAGCAGACCTCACAAAGGATATAACCTAGGAAACGCGAGGATGGTACCCCGCTGGCGGTAGCCACCAACATGTTAACAGAAATGCTAAAAAATTCTACCAAATGTCCAAACTGGACAAATTGTGAATATAAAGAAATAAATAAAAAGAAAAAAAATGTGTTAAGTTTGGTTGAGCAAAATTAGGCGAATGGACGAGCTATTATACTTCTCTCGATGATTATCAGTCGTATAGCTCCGACGACAGTGTTAGACGATCGATGCTGTTATATTTAACTCGTAATTATCAATTTATCAGTCTGTATCTATAAATAATACAAATAAAGTATAAATAAAGAATCTTCATCTTCATCTTCCTTTTTCATCGCGTTAGTTGTGCAATACAAATCAAAATGCAGCGCCTTGAGATCAACTGAAGATCGATCGAGCTCACAACTGTTACGTGTCACCGACGATCTAACGATACGATTTCTTCACGAGTTTTTATATTAAAATAGAGTTCTCGTGCGATGAGAGCAACGTCGAGTGTCGGTGTTGGATTTAGGATACTTGAGTTAAGTTGAATGGGAAAATGTTTAGCTGTAGCTGCTATCATGATCTACGGTTTTCAACGTTTTGTTCGAGTGTGGCAGGTTCGTGCGAGACGGAAGGTGTCTGGGTAAGGTACACGAAGAAGATTCGGAAGAAACGCGGTCGAGAAGCTCGCGTTTTACAAGTTGGCAAGTGGAGATCGAAAGTGGTTCTGGGAAACAGATAGCAAGAAAAGTTTTCTTCTTCTCCCGACGTGGATATTTAGTTTTTCAATTCTACTCTGCAAATAGAATCTTCTCTTTCTCGTAACATTAAGCAACGTATCGTTGATAGGATAGAATCGACGATCGAAATTTTCTAACGTGTTATATCGTATGGAAATTTCTTTCTGTCGTGTAGGTTCTGGTACAGTAGAACCTTGGTAGATCCAACGTCTGCAATTCCGAAAAGCTACGTGCAATGGGACCTGCAACTTTGTTCATTCTACTGCGCTCAGCTGTAGAAAGCTTCGTATAAATCGAAATAGAAATTTGATTAAAATTCCATTAAAATAGAGATTTGAATAGGACATAATTTCTTCTCTATATAGATAAATATATAAAATATAAATATAATTGAAGAATGTAAATTTTGTTATTAAATTATGGTTTCGTCCACGTTCAGACGCGTTGTTTTATCTTTGTAACTCGATTCAATTCGAAGAATCGCAGTTCATCTTTGTAGCTTACCATGTGCTTTCTTCACTCAAACTGATTATTTTTCATCGGTCAAATGAAAAGCAACAGTTCATCATTTCTGTCATTAATTTGTGCCATTGCGTCGTTGAATGTCTATAAAACTACAAGCTTAACACGTGTATAATAAAGCTGATAATGAAGCTTCTTTATAAGTAGAAAGCTTCTTTATTGCCCGAAAGCAAGCTCAGATAAGATTTAAAATCTTCGTAACTCGACGACTTAAACTCTTCCCTTGAGATTCTAGTTACGCAGGTTCTACCGTAATACGAATTCGAACTAAGTTTCTTTGCTTTTACCTTTGCTAAAACAAAATCCTGTAGCATTGGATAGTAAGTTTAATCGTTAACTTTGCGTAGTTATAAAAATGTAGAAAGTAATCGACCTAATCATCTTAACTACTCAATTACGATTACTCAATGAAGATTAATAAGATTGTTAAGATTAACAATCTTCGATCTACTGATCTACTGAAAATATAGAGAGTAATCGACCTAATCACCTTAACTACTCAATTACGATTACTCAATGAAGATTAATAAGATTATTAAGATTAACAATCTACTAATTTACTGAAAATATAGAAAGTAATCGACCTAATCACCTTAACACGATAACTACTCAATTACGATTACTCAATGAAGATTAATAAGGTTATTAAGATTAACAATTTTCAATCTACTGAAAATATAAAAAGTAATCAACCTAATCATCTTAACTACTCAATTACGATTACTCGATGAAGATTAATAACATTATTAAGATTAACAATTTTGAATCTACTGAAAATATAGAAAGTAATCGACCTGATCACCTTAACTACTCAATTACGATTACTCAATGAAGACTAATAAGATTATTAAGATTAACAATCTTCGATCTACTAGAATTAAGATCTATGAGACATTAGATGTATCATTTTCTAGAATATTATCGTTTAGAGTGAAAATTCACCCATGATTGCTCATAAGAATTAAATTTATAATAAATCTACAATAAATGAAAATATAATATAATAAAGAGTTAACAAAGAGTCGAATTAAAGAGTTTAATCGAAGAGTATGAAGTATCGTAGAAAATACTACGAGAAACAAGTTTCTCAACAAGAAAAGAAAACTTACGCATCGAAATTCATGGAAAGTAAAATTGTACCTGCGTGTGGCACCGCTTAGTCTCAAAGCAAACTCAATGTCCCATTCGTTTGCGTAGATGGCATAGACAAAAGCCAAGGAACAATTAACCGATACTTGTTGCTATTTATAGAATATTTGTCTCTGTAGAGACGAGTTTGCGACACCATCTTCTGGTATTATCGAGCGAGAATTATCATTATCATCATCCTCTAACGTTATCCTTCTTAGGAAAGGAAAATTCCACTTGAATTCTACTCCACGTTTTTCCCATTGCTGTGCGTAATATCAAGTTGCTGCAAACGTGTCTTTCTTTTACAAACATGTCTTTTAAACAATGCGTCTTTCTACAAACGTGAAACCTACTCTGCCAAACATTGTGGTCTTTATTTTAATAGAACAAAATGGATGATGAGTAATTTGATGAATATAAAAGAAAGAACCTTTTTCCAACGAAAGATCGTTCAATTTTGCCGCCTTTTTTACCACCAGTCTGCGATTACATCAAATTATCAGGTTACCACGAAACAACTGAACAGGTCCAGGACTCGAAAATATTATCTTCGCGGGTTTGAAACGTTTCGACGTGTAAGTTACAACACGAGGCACGTTGCTGCGCGTTTAAATAAAAAATCTTTACTACTCGACCTGACGTCTACAAGGAATTATCGGACATCTGTTTCACCGGAAAATGCGACGGGAACGCGTGACAGGATTTTACGGTGTCGTTCGGCAGTTCACAGGAACGAGAACAGTCGGAGACCGCGAAAGGTACGCGAACCACCACCAGAGCAGCTATTTCGTTTGATGTGGATTCATAGCGGTTAAGCGCGAGTTGCATCGTTCGTACAGTTCGCCTTTTAACGCCATAAATATGGCCATTTTACTCTTCAATATCAAGGCTGTAATAGTTCAAACATAACGTAATTGTCTGTGTTCTCGTCTTGACGAAAGCAGCCACAAAGTAGCCTGATCACTTTAGCGAAAAATGGATAGAGTTTATGCGAGTCTTAAAAGTAGCTGTGTTCGAGTATACAGGGTGGTCTAAAAATCAGTCTGCGCGGTTGGGCAAGGAAATGCTCCCAGCAAAAGTTTAACAAAACGTGCAACGTACGAGAGAAGAACGCGAATGAACAACGAAGAGAGGAAGAAGAGTTCAGCGACGTATAAAATACAAATACTGTGAATTCTTCTTAACTGGGAAACTTTCTTCATTTTAATTTCCCATCAACGAAACGTTTACCCAACACGTTCGTCACAATTTTTCTGACCGACGTACATTTGCTTAGCTTAATAAACGGTAAAGAAATGCACATAAATAAACATAATCCAAATTATATCGCAAACATCTGCCAAATACGTTTATGCCAAAGGTTTCGTGGAAAACTCGTGAAAAATAAAAAAGATCCGCTTGGTCTGACACTGCATCACGTTATTGGAGCCCAGTGAACCATCGAATTTCATGGTGTTTCTCCGCCATTATCGCTCACATAATCTCTGCCGTAGGATCAGGAAAATCCACGAAAAACGGGCGGACAGGTCAACCACCCATTGTCATCTTTTATTTCAACTTCACTTCGATCAGCCTCTTTTCATTTCAGTTTGAAGTTCATTTTGGAAAACAGCCGGTCTCTTGTTTATTAGCCGGGAAGAACCGGACGCCGCTATTCGTCCGGCAGGTTTCGCGTAAGTAGCCGAAAGCTGTGCGCGAAACGGACGCCCTTTGTGTTGGCCGATTGTCTTTCGAAGCGGGGCAGCTTGTAATTTCGAATTCAGAGCGGTTTCGGGGAGAGACGCGACGCGGGCTGCACCAAGTGTAATTGCAGCTCGGTGACAGCGAGGCCAATTTTCGTGATGAAGAGTCAGCTTGAAAACTCACGGTAACGAGACTCATTATTTATTCTTGCTGCTTTTGTTTGCCTGGTATTTTCTATCCTCGTCGAGCAACTGGCAAACAACTTCGGTCCGCGGCGCTCGCAACGTCCTTCTGCATCTCGTCTTTCGTTTTGCATTTGTTCCCGGTTTAACGCTATAGCTCTCCGCCCTTTTATTAATATCTGCTGTTTCCACGTGCGACCTTCTCCAACAAGCGAAACGATGTTTCACGTGGTACGAAAATTTCTAGTGAAAAAGGAAAAATCACGCCCATTGAGAACACCGTCGTTTTATCTTCTCCTCCAACTTGCGAGGTTGGTTAAGTGTTGAAAAATACGATTGGGTTTATAGCTTCAAACGACTGGAAGAGTGCAGTAGCTTGTTTTTGAGTGGGGAAGCTTGTCTTTCATATTTTCCTCGCAAGAATACCGCGTTATAAATTGTTGCATTTTGAACTATTCGAGAAAACCTTCAGAATAAAATAAAAATGGTACCCATGGTACATCTTCGAGGCAAAAATAAAACATCGAGGCGATCAGCTTTCCATTTTCTTTTTAACCTACGATGTTCCTCGAGTACCCATCGAATCTACAAATATCGGTTATTTTTCCTTCTTTCTTCTTGCCAATTCCTGGACAATCTCTTCGTAGCACATGGTCAAAGATTTGTCTAAGAAAATTACATCGACAGTTGGCTGTATCAGAGCTTCGCGCTAACGAAACCAAGCTCCTGTGGGAATATCGGGAACTGTCGGCACAAGTTCGTCCTTCATCCGGCTTCGTGAATTTTCTGCAACGCGTTCATATCTTATCGAACGTTTTTCCTCTCCAGCGTCTTCGAAACGAGGAATATCTTAACCGGTTCGGCGTGCTTCTGAATTCAAAACAGCATTTCAAATTCCTCCGAGTAATGTTGCTTTTATTATTTTTAATTAACCGACGCATCGATGACGCGTGAAATTTCCCGTAAAATTTTGCGACGGTGCAGAAGAACGACGAGGATTTCGCAATACGACGATAACAAAGGACGTTAGAATATTTATAATAGGAAAATTCTAAGTAATAAGATAGTAACAATGATAAAAATAATAAAACATAGCGACGAACATAAAGACGAAGCATAAAGGCTCCAATTTTCAATTTTTTGTAGCAGATAAATATTAATAAATATTTGTAATCTTTAGATAATAACTCGATCCAATTATACTAAATACGTAATTTCTCGTACAGATTTTCAACTTGTTAATTTTTCACGATCAGAATGATTTTTCGTCAACTACGTTTCTTGTATTTCCTCGTCTGTCCTTTTATATTTAGCAGAAATGTCAGTTAAAATTTTCAACTTGTTAATTTTTCACGATAAAATGATTTTTCATCAACTACGTTTCTTGTATTTCCTCGTATGTCTTTTTACTTTTAGCAGAAATATCAGTTAAAATTTTCAACTTGTTAATTTTTCACGATAAAATGATTTTTCATCAACTACGTTTCTTGTATTTCTTCGTCTGTCTTTTTATATTTAGCAGAAATATTAGTTAAAATTTTCAACTTGTTAATTTTTCACGATCAAAATGATTTTTCATCAACTACGTTTCTTGTACTTCTTCGTATGTCTTTTTATGTTTAGCAGAAATATCAGGTGGCAGAGTTGAAAATTGTTGTATTTAATATAACAAAATGTTTTCTTCTGCTGCCCTTGTCGCGTAACAACTGCAAACCATGTTGAACTAATTAAGAAGCTATTTCTGATATTTCCACCATTATAACAGATGCAACTTAATTCAAACTGCAGCAACTTAAGGTTCTCGCGGCTCCAGTTACAGCGGCAGTGACGTAATTCAGAAGTTGCAACCTGCAGGCTTCTATGGTGCAACTTATGCCAGCAAGTTGCCACGAGTTACAATTAAGAAACTTAAAGCTGCTAGTCGAAACTGATAATCGATTTATCATAGCAGGATCTTCCGCCAAAGGTGAAAATCTTCCAATTGCTTTGTCATCGAGCGGCGATAAAATCGAAAACCAGAGAAACCACAGCGAAGATGAAAGTCGATCGATGTTTAAAGGCTTGCTCGAAGATATTACACGAATTTCAGAAGTAAAAATGTAAGTTGATTCCTTAAAATAATCCAATTCGATATAATTTTGGGGAAGATCGAGTTGAGGAAACTCGATGATCCAAGTTAGGTTCTTAGAACACTAAAAATATGCTAGTTTCAACAAAATAACAAAAAGTAAATTTCTGATCGTTCTTTGAAAATATAGAAATTATAGAATGCTAATTTGCTTTTTGAAAAATAGACATTTCTGTAGAGGCAACTATGAACTTGTACAGTATCGAAATCATCTTCTAAATAAATAAATAAATAAATAAATTTTAATGGTTTTAATCGATAAAAACGTTCGGAATAATTTTTATTCCAGTGATTTGTATGGAATTTAACAAAATTGCACGAATCGAAAGGATCCATTTCGAGGAGCCAGAGCGTTCGTATAGTTCGAAACAAATCGTAGCGATACGACTGAGCGAATGCAGGCGCGAAAAATAAGTTGCGATTCTGTTAAAAATGTCTCAGAATTTACGTATAATAAATAAATACCTTAAATAAATAATAAGTTCGCCACGATCCCTCGAAATATCTTCAAAGCGATTTATTCTTCGCTCAAGTGACCAATTACGGCAAAGCAAACTTTGAAATCCAATAACGCAGTCTCTCATTGATCAGCTACCTACTCTTCCACTTACTTTTCCATAAAGTTGGGCGAGCAAATTTCCCTCGGAAAAAGAAAAATTAACATGCGGAGGGGGGGGAGAGCTAAAGAAATCCGAACATAGCTGTCGGACGATTAAACTGCGACAACATTGGGCAGATTAAAAAGCCGGAAAACGAGAAGGCAAACGCGATTGAAAATGAGAAATCCTCGACGCCTTGAGCATTCCAACGTGGAATGGAGCTCGGTGTTTACCGGTTCGTTCATTAGTCGACTCTGCAAATCGATCGTGCCATAGTAGGTGGCAGGAAAATTAGTCGGCCAAAGAAAACCCCGTACGAGTTTGTTGAGAAGAGCGAGCTGAAATTACGTGGCCACGTGTGTACCAACTCTGACAAGTGTACTTGTATTCGATGTATTTCACGTGTATTTAACTATCACGCGTTTGATGTATAGCGACCAAGGAGAATGTAGCGGAGATCAAATTGTTTTATAAAATATAAAACTTACTCATCGTTCTTTATTTCCTCGCTTATCGCAAGAAAGAAGCTTCCGAGCTTCGGCTAGAAATATTGTTATTGGTAAGAAGCTACGTAATGGAATACATAACGAGGAAAATGAAGAATGAAAAATATTGATCAGCGTTAAATTGACAAAGAATCGAACTGATAATGCATCTTACAAGAGCTGAGCATCTGTTAATTTATAATTTATAGCCGAGTTTAATTAAAACGTAGACATAGATCGCTGTAATAAAGGTGAATATAGAAACGTGCTAATATTTTACGACGCAAGATTTTATCGAAGAAACAATATTTTTTCGATGGTTAAAAGGTACGATCTCTCAGGGACGACCTCATCGCGCGTGACACGCAGGCATTTTATAATATAATTCGCAGGATAGATATTCATATGAGATATAAGTACGAGGAAGAAATGAAATTCCGAACGAGTTTCACAAACGCAACGTTCAACCACGTTAAATAATCCGTCAGCGAATATTTCCAGCAGTTTTAAAAGAAATTCTTCCTTCAAAAACATATGTCGAATTTCTTAAACGTCCCAACAAAATTATCTACCGATGTTTCCTATCCAAATACACGTTTCATATCCTTCGTAAGCATTGAAAATGCAACTTGTTTGCAAATATTTCGACACTTTGATTGATCATAAATAACATCCGCAATTGACCAAAGCGTATAAAATAATAATAAATTATTAATTGAAAACAGCCTTCATTATTTACCTGCTTTTTACCAAATTAACAGATTGCAGGTATTTTCGTATTAAGATAACAATAGCAATAATAAATTCTGTTATTATACATTGCATATATTGCAATTTTTATTTAAATATCATCGCGTTGATGTTGGGAATCTTTCTATCAGATAGGAAGATTCTTTTTAATTTAATTTATAATTCAGAAATTAAATAAAGAGTCTGTTAACTAACGAAATGATTGAACAGGTTCTAAGCGTTCTTTATCGTTTCTTATCGACGTTAAAAAATGGATTTAATCGCGTTATCGCGTTAAGCGTAGCTGTGACGATTACAAAGATTGAAGTCATTTTGAAGTATAATTTTGTGGTGAAATGTGTAGAAGAAAAGCGCAGGTAAAAAGTCGAGTTTTTCTTTGGAACGTAAAAATACAACGCGACATCTAACGTTCGTGGAGAAATGTACATTTTCATCGAATAGATAAACAGAATTCAAAGGAAAAATTGGCTCAAGAATCGTTTCATTTTTCCCCTGTTATTTTTCCTCCTATTTCGAATAGAATCGACTCGCTTAGCTTTTCGTTCGTTGAATATGGAATCAGACCCTCCGAAACTCGCGTTCGTTCGTTCGATACCATTCGATAAAATCAATTTGTAAAATATGTTTATTGAAAGGGAGAACGGGAAACCGAATATTCCACTCGGATGGAAAAGCGTAGGAAGAAAATAGCAAGTGAAACCGAGTCGACCGGTTCTCCTTTTATTTTTACTTTTTCTTTTTACATCACTTCAATCTTAGGAAATTTCAGGACGAAGAATCGCGGACTCAAGTGCCGCTCCGGAGATGGAGAAACGGGGAAAAGGAAAGGCGAAGAAGAGCCGAGGCAGCGGAAAACTTAAACGAGCGACTCGGTTTCTATCGTCAACAGGAATATTCCCTTCGCCCTCTTAACGAGCTCATTATCTTCCTTCGAGTGCATATTAATTGCTTACCCTGTTAATTAGTAGAAAATTGGTCAACGAAGAGGAGTTCTCCTGTCCTTTTGTCGCTGCCATCACATTTACGCACCTTCCGATTCATGGTAACAAGCGGCAAGATTTAATGGAATATAATTAAACAATTAACCGAGTTAATTGCAATGCTGTTTACGCTTTCGAGCAGACAAATTTAGTGTACATCTTAGCGATACTCGAAACGCAAGGTGGGCATCTCATTATCAAGAATTTTTCCAGGTCTGCTGAACAGAAAACCTTCTCTTCCCCCTCTAAACGTCAAATTGAATATATTTTGAATTATATTTAAGTCTAAAATTTCGCCCAAATGCGCCAACATCCGCGGGCCAACGCCGATTATGATCGCAAGCTTCTAACGTATTGTCTGTCACTCGGATCCCCGCGTGGACGTTCACCTAACTGCGCTATCATCCTGCCACGTGTCAGTGTAATGCGCGTAGTGGAATAAGTTGGCGAAATATTAGGAAAGCAGCTAGGCAGGCGAGGATCCTGCACGAAACAAATGTCCACTTGAGAAATAAACTGGCCGAGCCAGCAGAGGAGCTGGCGAGACCGGGCCATTTTTGCGATTCCTCGAGGACCATCACGATGAATCATAGAACTCGTTCCACGGTGAAATCTCTCGAATTAGCTGGGAATGAGAAATCTCGTTTAGACCGGCTGGCCATTCTCTCCCTCCTCTTCTACTGCGGCAGCGAACGCCAACCCTCTGCTTGCGTGGTTCCTCCACCCTCGGCCCTCAGAAATTCGTCTGGAAAGTCGGAACCGCAAAGTGGTGCTTCGTCGTGGCTGGGAAAGCGGAATATTTCATGGCGAAACCGGCTCCGTCTTTCACCCTTTGCCCTTCGACTTTCCAGTCAACCGATCCTTCATCCCCCACCCCGCCACTTCAGCTTTGGCAAATCAGGTCCGCGAAACTGTGTCGGGGGACGACGCGGCGACCATCAATTAGAAAAGTTAAATTACTTGGCGAAATAAATAATTCGCCGACCCTGTCGTCCTAATTTTGCCTACGCAGAGACGCGAAAGGCTGGCTGCTATGACCGAATCGAGTGCACGCGAGGATTAGGCCAATGTTTTATGGCAAAGTATCGGCACAGCCAGCGAGGAGCCGCGCCGAGCCACGTGGAAATTTGTCTGCACGTGGCGACAACGCGCAACGGGAGCTCTCAGCCTTTCGAGAAGCAAGCAATTTTTCAAAACGAAGTTAGATTGTTCGTTTTGCGTGTGATAGTAATTGTTTGGTGTATGAGATTATGCCAAGTTTACGATACGAACAGCGCACCAGCTATTTTTCAGAAGTTGGAGTTTCTCCACGTTGCGAGGTTTAACTCGGACCACGTGGACAACGTAATTGGCATTTTGGGCGCTCGACAGAATGGACAAAATTTGTCGGAACTTTGGAGCAAGTCGCTTCAGCTATTCGTTGGTATATTAATTCCATCGTTTCGTGTCGATTTTGAATAGAAAATGTGAAGAAGAAAAGAAGTCTAAAGGTAGAAAAGGATGCTGCCTGGCTTTTCCTCGATGCCAATTACAGCGAAGGTAAAAGAAGAGAAGAGCAGACGTGGCGTGTTTTGCGTGTAAAATATGAATAAATTGCGAATGCGTTGATTACGACTGTCGTGTTTACTGAAGGTTCATTTTAAGACACAGAATCGACATTTGGGACCATTGATCCTATGCTGCGATTTTTCTGTCTGGTTAGATCGTACGAGAAAATAATTTTCTCTACTTGTTCTTTAATCTTATCCAACGAAGATAAATTGGAATACCGCGAATTATCAGATCACCTGCATCGTAACAAAGTCGCTACTTTGTGCCATTTTTCAATTAGACCAAAGTTTCAGGTGTTTGCCATTTTTCACTGTTACCGAGAGTTTGAAATGTAAAAGTTTATCAGTTCCTCAGTGATTTTATGCAGTTTCATTTGCCCCATCGTCTGCTGTAATTTTTTATTCGTCTCAAACTATAAATGGCATTTCATTATTCCACGTATAATACGTTTCCTCGACAAGTAACAGATTATCAGTTAGTTTATGCGATTAAGCACGTCGGAATTTAAGATGTCGAATAGATTTTAACGAGGAAAGCTTCGGGGATTGCAAGGACAAAGATATTCCGCCGAGAAGACAGTCGAAATTAGCGAAACTTCGCGTCTGTACTTGGCTAATGGGTTTCGTAAATTAGAAACTCGCAGATAGAATGGCTGTAAATTTTGGAAATGTTAAGTTCGATGATATCGGCGAAGGAATTTCGAAGAAAATGCAACAAATGGAGGCAGTGAATCGACGGATGCTTGCATAGTGACAGATGGAAAAGTTTTCTGTGTTAAAATCAACGTTGGAAATATTTGATTATGCAAGTTTTGGAAGCTCGCAGCCACAACTTGTAGAATTAAAAATCGCGCGAAACGGGCTTGAGATCGATAGAGCAGCGAGAAATTTATCCGAAAAATTCCGCCAGAAATTCAGAAAAATCGTTGAAATTTCAAACTGGAAAAAATTCCCAACACCGCGAGAAATTTTCGTGGAATTCAGTTTGAAATTTCCACGAGTGTCCAGGCGCAGTGGAAATCGAGCAAAGCAACGGCGAACGATCGAATTGATAAAGACTTGTTTAGCAGCCGGGAATTCGTTCTCGATCCTTGCGCGGTGAACAAGATATTTGGATAGTTGCGGTTGCCAGCGAGGACTTTGTTTAATTAAAGTGGCAAAAGCGCGAGACGCGGCGTGAATTATCGCTGTGTGCCTTCGTTCCAAGCATTTCAGGAATTTCTAGCTTGAAATTAAAATCTTCCCAATTGTGGGATGTCGCGCGAGAGCGCCGATGGGAAATTTTCATCTGAAAATTCCATGAAAATTCGCTGCCCCGAGTTCTCCAATGCAAATTTCCAAGTTTTCCGCCAATACGAATTTCACGCGCAGCCAAAAGAACGAAACGTTCGACGAAAATTTTTATTGCGTTGCTTAGCTCGATACATCGACGTGAAAAAGAAGATTAGCCGGTCAGAAATTCGCTATCGAACTGAGCAAGCACCATGGCTCGCGAAAGTATTTCTATGATTACCCATAGCAAAAGATACGTGTTTTACGTGTGGATTTTTACGCAAATTTTATTTTTAAAAACGTAAGCAGAAGGGCAGAGACTTGTTTCACTTATCGGATACTGTAGAATTATACTTCTTTACATTCTTTATTTTTAATATATTTTCTATATTTTTTCATACTACGCGCGTTCTGTGCGATTCTGCACTTTTCCTTTTTCTATAAACGCGTGTCTTATACAACACACTGTGTCGTTGCACGAACACTGTAACGAGACATTAGCATAATCGCGTCGGAAAAATTGAATAACAATTTCTAACTCTAAATTTAGAAACAAAATTGCAAGAGATCAGATAAAAATTATATAAAAATTATAATCGGTAAAAAGACTGGAAAACATAAATCGTTAATGGCAATCTGAAATACTATTAGCGTAGAAGGTCTCGCTAAATATTCGGGCTGACCTGTTCAAATTGTCCAAATAAATTCTCAACGAAAGTAATAAATTTACGAAATTGTTATTTACTACAAATACGTAAAAATTATAATCGGTAAAAAGACTGGAAAACATAAATCGTTAATGTCAATCTGAAACATACTATTAGTGTAGAAGGTCTCGCTAAATATTCGGGCTGACCTGTTCAAATTGTTCATATAAATTGCGCTGATTCTCGCGAAACGTGTACTTTCGTTAAATATCTAGCACAGCCTCTGTGTACGTCTCTAAAATTGTTTAAAAATTTACCAATACGACTATGATAATGGAGCCTGATCTCTACGATGTAAATAACACGTGGTCAATAGTATATGTTAATAAAAGATTTCTACAAATATCTTGTTCGAATATTTCCGCGAGCTACTGTTAATTGCTGTTCGTTCTAGAGACTTATCAACGTGAGTCCGTGTCTGTTGCAGAAAATTCCCGCGATATTTAAATTAAGACGCGCGTTAAGATCTCTGCTATCGCGAGATATTCAAATTACACGGTGGTCTGAGCGTTCCGAGCAGAATATCGTGTGTCTTATCGTCGCATCATCGGTCTGCTTTCAACTGGAAGAGAATACCATAATCGTGGTAAAAATCAGCGACTCGCGAGTTTGCTTCAAATAGGAGAATCAGAGGCGGACGTCTGCCGTGGATGCTGCAGCTCTGATTGCGAGCATTTTCGTTCACCTTGAACGTGATACGAACTTCGTACTTTACAAATACAATTTCAAAAATAATTGTTTCGCTAAATACTCTTACAATTATAATTCTGTACATTTTATATCGATGACTGTTGCTGGAAAACAGCGCGAGCGTTGCGAGGCACGAGTTCTCCAGGAGAACTGCGTGAAGAAAGAAATTTGGATGTAGAAACTCACGTTTATTAGCGTTTACGTTTTTCTCTGTACAGATGATCTTGTAACGTCATCGCACAACTATTTAGAAAGGGAAATTCCACTCAAGTTCCACGCTACGTTGTTTTTCTCATTGATACGTGGAAGATTTTCCGACAGAAAATTTGTTCAATATTTTCTACACGCATTCTTCGATTTCCCACGTCCGTGTGTGTATGTGATCGCGTGGAAATGCAGGCGATCTAATTAACGGGGAAAATTGAGTCAACGGCTACGCGGATCAAATTTTTCAACGTAATTAGCGAAAGCCGAAGAATCGAGCGACCAGCGTCGACGAACAAAAACGGAATGCGAGTGTCGATGTTCGTCAACTTCCTGGAACCCAAGTGCCCTAATTAGAGCAGAAAACCAAATACCTCTCTCTCAATTACCGAGTTGCCAGTGGGACAGGTAGCCCATGTTCGTGTTTGATGTCGAGTTTGCACGAAAGAGACCTGATCTGGGTTTGCTTATGGGGGTAGAGAAATTCTTCTTGCTTGGTGGTGGTAGTGGGAGCGGATCCGTGGCGAACCGCAAGGACCTTTATCCCGTGGGATACGCTTAATCCGTGAAAAGGATGACAGGGGACGGATAATTCAAAGAACGAGTTTCCACCACAGCAGCGAATAAAGCGCTACTTTGAAGCGGTTGTAAACACACTGGTCTTCAGAGGTGGTTTAGGGAACAGCGACAATACGAAACTATCAGTCGCCAGTCACTTTCTTCTAATCCTTTCCATCGCTCCTGCTATTCAGCGTGAACCGTGTATTTGCTCGTTTCCACCAGTTGGCTCTTTTCCACGAGTATACTCGTCACGAAGAAATGGCAATATTTTGCGTTACGACGAGCACACTCTTCGTGCGTTTAATTACAAAATGTAGTTACAATTTGCTATTTAACCAATTGGATTAAAGCGCCGATTATTACACGATCTGCGTAATTGCCATTTTAAACCCTTAACCTGCAATTATGGGCATAGCCCGTAGTACGATAATCGGGCCAAACGTAAATTCTCGAACGTAAATCGTAGGTCAAGGGGTTAATCTAAATAATTTTTACATCTTTCCTCTGTTATGAAGAATGTAAAATGCGATGTCTGCGAGGTAACATTGTCTAGCAGTCGTCTTGAACAGTAAATTTTCGATAAACTCCATGAAAAATTTACTGCAGCTACGACCGACCGCGCGTGGTGATGAGGACCAGTCGTGGGTTGAACGCGGCTGATGCCTTCAAATGGCCCCTTAAGTGGGCCATAATGCGAATGGGTTAAATTGCAATTTAGTAACTGCAGTCAATTGTTTTTTTTTTGTCAACTGCGTATTTAGAAAATCTTCGAGTAATTTTTCGAGCCATCGCGATATCTTTCGCAATCCTTGCGGTTTAGCCTGCTCATACTTTGACCATTAAGAGGATAATCCTATAGATCTATGGTAAACACTTTACCTTGCCAGGATACGAACGCGTTTGCATAATTTTCAGAGGGAATTCGCATGGATGAAAGGATCGTTCGCAGTGCCGATAGAGTCGTAAACATTTGATCATCCAGCGTTTCGAGTTTTGTAAAGATTTACGAAAGAGGAGTGGATCGTGTACGTTAGTCTTGTGGGACGATGTATCGGTTTATGGGTCGTAAAAATTCTGAAGTAGCTGGTGAGAGGAGATTTCGTGGTGGAGATTTGGATGAAACCATAGATGCCATTCTCTTCAAATCATATTACACCCTTCGGTGAAGAAAGCAGAGATCATAGCCAGCTTCGGATTTCGAACGCGGATCCATGCAAAACCTGAATTCAACGTTCGCGCGACGATTGTCGCGTAGACACTGCGAACGCTCAGGAATCTATAGAACGTTTTCTTCTGGAAATTTCCCTTTCGAAAGCGATGGAAAATTGACTGTAATTCGGCGAAACGGACAGTAACTAGTTATTGAAGTAGAATATTGAAGAAATTCGTGTGTACTTGTATTTAGAACGAGATATTTTCTTCATACATCGCAAGGATTAAATTGCACGTCATAGAGAATGGAATATAAACGACAGGAAAAGCTGTTTTAAGATTGTACAAGATTCGAAATCCAAGAGATAAATAGCTTTAAATGGAGAAATGAGCGAAGAGTTCAAATGATCTCACTTTATCAATAGAACATTATGTTTCTTTAGACGAAATATTCAATGAAATATTTAAAAAATTATGGATAATTATCTTACAGAAGAACAGCAACTTTCGCGTCGTTTGTTCTAAATTTAAATTCACGTAGAAGATTCACACCGATATTCTGATTACTCGTTGCAGTGGATAATGAGGTTTCGATGCGTCTATTACAAATCTTCCTGATACTCGATTTTTCAAAAACTTCTTTGATATAGTCGATAATATACATATACGCAATAGGACAGAATTTGATTTAAGACAAATAAAATCTAAATTAATATAAATTGCTTTGGAGCAACGATACTTCTCGAACAGCCCTTTAAATTGTCTGTCCCTCAGACGCAGGGCCATTTCAAAAGAAAAAATCTAAATTAATATAAATTGCTTTGGAGCAAGGATACTTTTCGAACAGCCCTTTAAATTGTCTGTCCCTCAGACGCAGGGCCATTTAAAAATAAAAAATCTAAATTAATATAAATTGCTTTGGAGCAAGGATACTTCTCGAACAGCCCTTTAAACCCTTTAAACTGTCTGTGCCTGAGACGCAGGACCATTTCCAAAAATTAAAAAAAAAACAAAAATCAAAACCGAACAAAGACATCGAACACCATTGTCCTCGTTGCTATTTATCCGCGTTGCTGGGAAATTTCGCTGCAGATTCGCCGGCGTATTATATCAGTCGCCTTGTTACCAGTCGCTCGTTAAATATTCATGTAACGTTTCCGGTGAATATCCATCGACCGATCTATAGAGGAATATCCGCACGACATCACAGCGAAAACATGCCTCGTGTCCCTTGGCTGTATCGGCTCGCGTGTACCGTGCACAGGGATTATAGAAAGCATGACATTATTGCGTGAACGAAATGGCGTCATCTTTGCCATAAGACGCCTCGTCTCCAAGGGAAATTCACTGCCAGGATGAATTCCACGCGACACTGTGGCTGGCTGTATACGTTGGCTCCGTTTACTATAAACAATTTTTATGCGCCCATTGTATACGTTGTATAAAACGTCTCGACATTTCAATCGTATGCAACGAAATATACTACTGTCATCATTATACATCAGTACAATTTCCAAACCATCTGAAAATCTATAGAGAAATTTTTATGGCAAACGTGTTGTCCATAAGAAATTCCTGTACTGCGTGAAAGCCATCTTCAGCATGTTTGTAGCAAATATTATTATTAATTATTAATCAATTATTAAGCAATCAGATTTTCTGATCTCTGAAAAGTTCAAGACGACTATCTATCTGATGTTATAGATACTAAATAATCAACAAAATTGCAAAGTGTTTCATGGAACGTACACACACAATGAACGAATATAGTATGTTCTTACGGAGAGTCTAAAGTGTTCGGATACTTTTACGAGTCTGTGTAGGTTATATGTAGTTGATTATACTTGTCGCAGTATTTGTTCGATTTTACCGTTTAATTATAAATCGTATTATGTGAGTGACATTAACGCAGAGAATTTATCTAAACGAGATGATACAATTTTCTTGGATTATTTCTCTTCTATTAGAGTGGCAACGATGATACGAAAGTACTATAAATACTAAAGAAGATACTATTTAACCCCTTAACACGTTGACTGCCACGTTGTCAGCAAAGTTTCTGGTCAGGCCAAGTAACCCATATTCGGGTGTCGCTTATTTGACTACTTGCGAAGGATCGTCGTAGGTATTTGAAAAGATGTTCCATAATAATAAAACTGTTGAATTGTTATAAAAGTAATAGGAAAATGGTTTATTAAAAAATTATTTAGAACGTAAAACTTTAAAGCATTCTATACATAACTGAGGTTGGTCGGGACAATTTGGACAATGAGTTGTTGCTTTCATCAAATTCTTTTCTGCCTTTGTTCGGCCCATTCGACGTCTTTTATTTGCGTAACATAGTTTGCATGCGCGTCTGATGCTTCTTCCGGAATCATTTTTCCGATCGGCGATATTATGCTGACTCCGTGGAAGACAAGGATTTTTTGTACTTTCAGACAAGCCTAATAATTTTGCAACTAATAATTGTCTAAATATTCTAATATTTATATTCTTCCTTGTTGCAATTTTGTAAACCGTCGAAGCGTTTACGACAGAAATTCCCAGAAGGAGTTGAATGCCAAGTTTTCTGTACCATTTGATTGCTTTTCTAATTGTGGTGGCGTAAGAAACCATTTGGTCGGAATAATCTACACCACACTTTCCTTCGTTATATTCAACAACAGCCGGTGGTTTTAACGTTGCGAACAAACGAAACGAAGGATCATTCTTGAGACCACCGCATGAGCGGCTCGCGTTACTAAAATATCGATGGGAGCACCTAGCAGAGAACACCTGGTACTGCTGCACGCGTGGCCTCACGGAGATTTCTTTGAGAACACGCGTGCCAGTCAACGTGTTAACCTACAACTACGGGCATAACCCGCAGTAGATGATCGGACCAAACGTAAATTCTCGAACGTAAATCGTAGGTTAAAGGGTTAATATGATGGTCGTTATGGTGAGAAACGATTTTCCCAATGGTAAGCAATGTATTTCCTTTTTAACCGTGAAGCAATTTTATCGAATTAATCGGAGCGAGAAAAGCCTGATAAATTCACCGGCAGATAAAGATTTCTTTCTGCTATAGGGAAAATAATTGCTGCAACTAGTTGTTTGACCGTTTGCAATAAAAAATAAAGGGCCGGCATATCAGTTAGAAATGATAGATTTACTGCCGCGTATTTAAACACGTCGAGTTATTTGGCGCGGCCAAGAGAACCTGATAAACGTAGCGAGCGATAAAAAATTCTTTTTACCGGCTAGAAAATAATTCCTCCGACTGGATATAACCGGCGAAATATCGTTTTATTCTCGGAAACAATAAAGGACGATTAAATCCTGCATTTTCAATTCTGAAACTAACAAGAATTAAATTATCGCTTTACAATATCCGTTACGAATGATAAAAAGTAGCCTTAATTGGCAAGTAGACCGTGCACGTTTATGCAAATTTCTATTTTTATTGATACGACTAGAGAAATTTAATCGCCGATATTTGTTCCAATCGTTGAACCAAGATCACAGGAAATAAACGCGACCCATTCATTTTTCTGGATTTTCTCACGTTAATGCTTTCTATATGTAAAAACTAGCATTTAATATAACAATAATATAAAGCGTAAAAATTCAGAACTAGCTGATAGATTCGTGAAATTTTGCAGAGAACAACAAAAATATTTGTGATACAGTTTCCTGAAATATTTGAAAGCAACGTCATTTATATAGAAGAGAACGTGCATTTAATGCAAAAATCAAATAGAACGTTTCTCTGTTATTTCGGGAATGTTTTATTTCAAACAGGCAAATAAAGTTGCTTTATTATTTTAAAACTCTCTTTTGTAGAATCAAAATTTAACTCGTATACGTTCTACGTATATTTAATTTGCATATTTCTCCCCTGTAATAAGTACGCGGGTGTTATATTTGAAATATTTGATATATTTTTGCCTATTACGTGCATCCTTTATTCTTAATATCCGATATCTACCAACGAAGATCAGTCACAGGAGATTTAATCGTCGAATAAAAATCTTCGTGCAGCTTTTGACGCATAATAAATAAAGCGCATCGCGCCTTGGGAAAAGCACCTCAGCTACCAACTTTGCGCTATCGATTAGAGCAACTTCCGTCACATCGCACGAGCTCCATGCGCCCTTAGGTTTCAATTTGCCGTTAGAAAATGAAACTAGATGTTTGCACAGCTTACGCAACGAAAGCCAAACAAAAACGGTGCGAACTGTATTTTCCTATATCGCGCAACAAGATCAATTTCACGCGGAATCAAAATATTTTAAATCAGAGTTAGAATATTATTTTTTAAAGCTACGTTATTTTTTAAATAGCTGCTTAAGCTCCTTTAATACAAAATTCAGTGTCAAATATATCTCGTCGGAGGAAACATTTTTCTTACGCTGCTTGTTTATAATATTCTATAAACAACGGCAGAAAAAATGTGAAATTAACAATTTTGGCGGGTTTAAAAAAGAAAGAAACTTTGAGCTGCTGTAACAATTATTTGAATAAACTTTTTGACGAACTTTTTTAGTTCACCCAGAAGAAAAATACATAATAATTTAATCCCTTCTTGGATTTTTGTTTCAGTCAACAATTACAAGGTGGATCTTTCACAGCCCATGAAATAGGCTTAGAAATCTGTTATAATTCATTTTTTACTTTAACAGCAATATTTTCGCATTCGTTAAATATATATAAAACCAAGCCTCAAAATTCAATAACTTCATTTCTCTGTTTCCCTTCTGAAAAAAATCACAAAAAGGCGCTGCTTTGGAACATTCTAATTCAGGACAGCCCTTTAATTTTATTTCATACGTACGCCTCTGTGATTCACTCAAAATCCACGAATTCATCTTCGTTAAAGGTCAACGTTAATTTTACCAACAGCCTGACATCGCCTACCATCATACGTTCAATAATTGGCAAAATAAAGGAAAGCCATCGTTTCGACAAATTTGGCCACTCGAGCCTTAAATAATGCCGTGCTATTTTCCAAAAATAAACAAAAATCCTGCCGAAACGTTTGCCAAATCTGTCGAAGAAACCGGTCAGTTTGTCCAACTTGGGAATATTGATCGGGCCGCAACGTAACCTCTGGGCCACGATACGAGGCGCTAGATCCCCAGTTTCAGATCAATTTCACTGGAGACGACGCGGTGGGACGAGGTAGTTGCACAGCTCGTGGCAGATTCGAGGGATACTAGCCAGGGCCACAAGTTAGTTACGTTGTTAGCGAAGGGAAATGCAAGGGATGGTACGTGTCGGAAGCCAAGGTTAGGTTGGACGACCTGTTCCACCGAGGGTTGCACCGGTCCAGGATTCATCCTGAAACCGCATTCCTCGCGATCCCTAGACGAATCGGTCACCGAGGTCCAAGGCGATATTATTCGGCCAAATGCTTCATTCATATTGGAAGAAATTAGATCTCGTTGGAGATTAAAAAAGCTAAAACGTTGTTTATTTTTTTATAATGTTGGTCTGGTCTGCCGATGGGACGTTTACTTGTTGAACTACTTTTTCGATTGCTTTAAGCGTAGAATTGTAAATAGATTTTTGCTTTACATTTATTTATATTAATTAGAATTGTCGGGCATTCTTTTAATCGGAAAAAGTGAATTTTTATATTCAAGTTGCCCAAACGTTTTATGAGGAAATAATAGACGCGCAACATTTCTTGTTTTATATTATTCCAATTTGCATATTGTTTCAATAGAAGAAAATGGATCATACTTGATTCATTGTATTATTGATTGATTATAAAATAGTATAAAATTATAAAATATAAAACGAAAGACGTTGCGCATCTATTATTTCCTTATAAAACGAAAGAAACTTTTATTTATATAGATACTACTGCAATATGCATATTGTTTCAATAGAACAAAATTGGTCATACATAATTCGATGAAATAATATAAAAGAGAAGACGTTGTACATCTATTATTTCTTTATAAATAAAACGAAAGAAACTTTTGGACAACCTTTTATGAATATTATAGAAAGGTGGAACGTTTTAGATATTTTTACAAATATACGCTGTAATAAGAAATTTGCAAATTCGGAAGAATTACGAGATAGTTTACAAAGAACGAGATTAGGATATTCTAAATAAACTTATCGATGTGTATTTCGATGATAATTTAGTAAAGCAAAGCGTAGAAAATATGGCGATAAATTGAATTGGTAAAAAGAAATTTTTAATATATCGTCCAAAGTTCATGTTTCAATGATACGCATTATTTCTCCATTTTGAAAATTTCAATTTCATTTTATAACGATTGAGAAATAGAAATTGGAGGGACAACGTTCCCGATAGAATGGATATTTTATGGGATATTCGAGTTAGAAGATAATTTATTTCCTACTACGTTTATACAGTGAAATATATTTGTTGCTGCGGCGCAAAAACGACAATCCACGATTTACTGTGTTAGTGATTTCCAATTTTCCGCTTATTTCCGCTACCGAAATAAAATCAGGATGACACGAAATCGTTTCGTTACGGCCTACTATATCGCTCTAACATTTGACTGACGCTATCTCTCTCGAAAACAACGTTCTCGACAGCTAAAGCAGGCAAAAATATTCCAAGCAAGATTACCTTTCTCTTCGTATTTTCGAAGCTTCTATTTTAATCCTGCTGGTTCTCAAATTTGTATAGTCCAATGCAGCTTTCGTTTCAACAAACAGCCAAGCTTTCGATATTTTCTGCTTCCAACTTGCACGCAATATTCAGGCAAGAAATCATACAACGACGACCGAGAATTTGCCCCGTACTTTTTTCAAATTCAGAAAATCCTTTCATTCGATAGGAAAATGCTATCGCGTTCAAAGTGACGAAAACTATGCAACAGAGTTAAGAAACAATATTGTGTTGGCAACTAAGTGATTGCGGGTTTTGTCACTACCATCTAATGACAAAATCCGCAATCAATTAGTTTCCAACCCAATAGGCAAACGAAAATACGTGGACGAATTAAAATAGAAATGGAAAATTCAAATTGGACATTAGGTTCGACGAATAATTACTATACTATTTTTGTCACTTGATAATCGACAGACTACATCAGCGAAACATCAGGATTATGCGAGGATTATAAAAATAGAAAATTATGGAAAGAAAATTATTAAAAGCGATTTTGAATTATTCGCAACTGCCAACCCAATGATAATAACACGAATCTCACTCGCCACGTGTCTATCAATTTTTCAATAAATAAATATAACACTTTTCAAGCTAATACATTAAAAGTCAAGGCATAACATTGGGAAACCAAAGGAGTTGCATTTATATTCCACGTGCTTCTCCAAGTATAATATATCTTTAGTATAATATATATGTTTTACGCTTTCGAGATAACCGTGAAACAAGAACGGATGAACAGACGCGATATTCTTGAGAAAAACCAGCTAAATAAGTATCCTGTTTCATGTGCTGGCATATACATCATGATCACGAGGGAATATCTGCCAGCAAGCTTATTACGTTATTCGATCTATGTGAATTTCTGCTGAATAGAGATGTATCTGGTTGTCGTTAATATCAAGAGCTGTCAGCTGTCACAGTGGAACGTCTACTTCTTGGAGGAACGGCGAGATTAAGGTTGATAGGATAGGACTCGTGGATTGATTAGTGGCTCGAAATATGTCGATAGAAATTAGCAACGAAGGCTCGCAGGTATGCGATAACTTCAATCGAAACTCATTGCTACGGATTCGATCCAAGTCTCGTTAATTGCGTTCCTATAATATATCGTACACAGGGTATTAAAAGACAAAGTGCGAAGCTGGAAAGCCTGCAGCTATTGCCGAGAGCAGTGAGAAAATCAATCGATATCTATCGATGCAAACTGTCAGTTTAATCTGTCTTCTGTGTTAAAAATGTTTCAGAAGTTTCATTCATTTTTATAGAGAAAAACGTAGTTGAATTACAATATTACTGTAATAAGGAAATAAATGAAACAAGCAGAATGTTTGCAAGTATATGTGTAATTAGTATATTTTACTATGGCTTGATGCAAAAAGTACCAATGTCGAAATTTACCTGCTCTTTCAAATTTCTTTTTTAATACGAGAACAGAGAATCAAAGATATCTGTGTCTTTTACGTTTCATATTTTTCGCAGACAATTTATTTTCTGAAAAATGTTTACGCTGACTATGTAAATGTTGTTGTAATCATTTCTGCATAGAATCAGAAATTGTCGTTTTTTATACAGAATTTGTATCGCTCGTTTGAATCGTTTCGAAACTCAATACCAATCTCCACGTTTAACTGGTTTTTTTTTTTGCAGAAATATGACACTGCCCACTTCTTGCACCAAGCCATTGCTGTATCGAAATTGGAGCAGGTCACGTCGAATTACTCTCTGTTACACGATAATAATTTTTGTATTAACAAGAAGCTTCTTTTTTCACCGTGCTACGATATTTTTTCTCGTTTCTTTAATTACTATATCCTTTACATTCTGTGTCGATGAAATATCCTACATTGCCCGTAGCAGTTACAGTGAGCCATTAAAGTCTTGGAATTTTATCTCTCAATATCCTGCATAGATGGTAGAAGAATAAAGTAACGTGGTGCTTGACGACGAAATCGATGTATAGGTACATTTTTTAGGATTTACATTTACGACAGCTACATATCTTCCAAATTTGAACGTATAAAAGCCAAGTGTTGGCAATAAATATTCGTGAGAGAAGAGAACCTCCCCCTTTGAAACTACTGAATTACAATTACGTTTAAAGATGTCGAATGGCACCTTGGAATATTTATTACATTGTTATTCCACGTATAACTTTTATTTCATGCACTTTGACTTCAACCTCTTCTCTATTCCGACTGTTGACATTTTTCTCAGACAAACCAGCTTTCCAAGAGTTACGAAACTCCAACGACAGTTACAATCGAATCGAATGAAAATCATCGAAACGATGATTCGTAAGAAGCCACTTTCTTCCGGCAGTTGCAAGAATTGACCAGTTGTTGCAACTTGCCAAGTTGCTAAATCACCGATGACTGGACTATCAACGATGTTCTCTTCGAACTTGCTGTCTTTGCTGACATAAATTCTTTTGTTTGCAGAAGATTCCTCCGTAGGAATTTTCCGACATGAAATATATATTCATATTGGCGGAATAAAAGTGGGACACGTTCACATCCGTAGAATAATTCTCGGCAACAACAAGAGAAACCATACGGCGAGTGATTTACGTGCCGAAGACAAAGAATTTAAAGAGTTCGAAGCTTTCTCGTTTAAAGTATTACAAACGACCTTTGGCCCGGCTAAAGTGCAAAAGGGGAGCATACGGTGTTCGCCTTAACAGTGTCACGATGCACCCTCGGTGCGGCTTTCCATGTACTTGCCTGTGCCTGCATTTGCCTGGGGCTGTCGAAGTAAAGTTCCTGGCGAGTTGCGGCAACCGCAAGTTGCTTCGTGTAAGCTGCAAGTTTCCAGCTAGATGCGCAACGTTATAGGAGGATGCATAACCGCAAGCAACTATGCCATGGCCTATAACGTTGCCTTTTGTTAAAAGTACTTTGACCGTGGCGCTCGAAATTTATATCTTCGGCATCCTCGTGGATTCGCGCGTCTACATTATCCTGGTACTGTCCATACAAGAAAATCGAAATCCTCCGACATTTTTCCGCGACGTGACAGAAAAAAAAGAGAAGGAACGAGGATAAGGAAACGGCTACAGTTTGCGAGAAGAGAAAGCAACTTACAGAAGAGAACTGCGAAATTCGACTTCGGCTCAAGATTGATAGCTATTTATGGATCAGAGGATACGCGTATGGACGATTCTGCGAAACCAGATTTCGGATAGAGAATTGGACCTTTTTTTGGAGATTTTTAGATCGTGGGAAATGCGAAGTTAGAAAAATATGTAACAGCCGATGGTATGAGCCATGTGACGAGGTGAAATCGCTAAGGAAATTTAGAAAGTGGGTATTCTCGACTCACAACTGTTCGCGAAGAAACAGACCTGAGTTACAGACCCACACCTGAGTTACACGTGCAAATGTAGAACTTCATACAATAGAAACACCGGTAATAATTGGATCTGCTGCTAGAAGTGCTTTGAATTACAGTTTTCGAGTGTAATTTCGTACCAAGTGGAATTCCTTTAATTACGATATAATTAGAAAGCTGCAAGCTTTATTTAGATAACTCCGCAACATTCTCAATTTTCCTCTGTTATATTACCATCTGCATATACGTACAGATTTATTCATTTCCAAACATCCCATAAATCGATCCACTGACTCTTGGTAGCAAGTGAGAAACTAATTGCAAGGAGCAGAATTTCCTCGATTGAAAAAAGTAAGGAAACTGTACCAACACAAAATTTCCCAACGATATTTGCTGCCTTAGAAACTGTTTAATTTACACGATAGATCGAGTAAGTCTGAAGCTGCGTGATAAAACCTAACGGAACGCAAGTGAACGTAGAAATCGGTTGCCAGTGGAAGCATCGTCATCTTCGATCCGATGATCACTGTACTCAGCGCACTATACGACTCGATTTCCTCGAGAACGTCATCAGAGATCGATAACACTGCGGAAGGTTCACGTTGTACCAAAGGCGGAAGAATGTGGACTCGGTGGTCGTTGCATTTCCAATGAAACAGTTGCGCCGTGTTTTTGCATGGCGGTTAACAGCTGACTGGAAGGAGTTGTGGAGTTCGTTGCACCGGAAACTTGGCACACCGGTAGCCGAGTAATCGAGAAATATATGTATATTCAAAGTTATTTCGTGTTTTCTTACCCAGAGCCCCACCGTGCTGCAGCTGTGCAAGAGTTACGATACTGGTGTCGTGGTTACGCGACCCATTGCTACACCCCGAGCTTCGTAGACGAGAATTTAGAGAGAAAGAAAGACAGAGAGAGAGAGAGAAAGAAAGGTGGAGGTAGAGTGAAAGAGAGAGAGAGAGAAATATATAGAGAGAGACAGACAGACAGAGCTTACTCGCGAGGTGAGAGAACCAAAAAGGGGACAGTGTACGTCTTTCCATGTAACACATTGTATATGTATGTTTATGTGTATATATATAGATGTATGATAGAAATGTGTGAGGGTACGTGTACGCAATGTACGTGTAGGTACAGGTGAGACGATCGTGAGACAAGCTGAACTGATGGAACGTCGAGGTTGCATGTCCAAATTTTCTTTTCATGTTCTCGCACTGGTCGCCGATGCACCCATAACCTTACGCACTCCTCCCATGGCTGAAAAAACGATGATGACCCAGCGACGTTTCGTGGCCTGTTATTCCGCTTAACAACTAGGTTAGCCACATTCAACGGTCGCTCGTTGCGATGGAAACGACGCTAAATTCCTACGAGTCACGTTGTTCTGTATGCAGTGTTCGCGCGCCGTCAAACGAAGATTCTGGCTCTGACGAATGTTCGTTCGTTTTGTCATTTGCGTTACAATTTCCGCAGTCTCGTTCTGCCCTCCTTGCCCGTCTCTTTTCAGGAAAATCTCCTCCCTTACGACTGATCGAATTTGAAATTATCGGCGAGTTGGAAATAGCTGAAACAGCACCGCGTTACGTTTGATCCGCTGGTGACGATGCGCCTATCTTGGAAAAATCATCCGCGTTCGACCACGTTACAAGCGTGAACATGAAGAACTTGAGAAAATGAAGTGTTGCGCGATTGCAGATACCTGGTACCAACGATAATTTCGATAATTAATAGCTAATTAGGTCGATCCATCATCATCAACCAACGCGATATTCTATTATCGTAACAAATTAAAATACGTAAATTATACAAGCTATCCAAGATACCGTAATAAATATAGCGGTTTGATAATGTGCATAGTTATTAGCTAATTAGGCCAGTCGTCCGATGAATCTGAAATTTTGTTCTCGTAACTTTGATAACTGATTCAAGTATTATGAATGACTGTTGCAGTATTAAACAGGCATTACCTAAAGTACGTGTATCGTATTATCGAGTACGTCGTTAATATAAGCTACAGCTAAATGTCTTAATTAACGGCTAAATACTTTAATTAACGACCAAATAGTCCAGAGTTTCCATTCTACTTCAGCCAATTGATTCTTTCTCGCCGTTGTTTCAAAGTGGGGCTTGTCTTAGTTCGCGTGTTTTTCCAAATTTTCCCTTTCGATAATTCAACAGTCGAATTTTCTATTCCAGTCGATTCAATTGTTTAAACGTGAAATCGAAAAGACTCAAGATGTGGCCAAAATTATCACACGCGGTCAAAAGATGATCCCTTCCATAAAAATAAATAAAAACTCGAGAAAGTAGAGATTTTTCATCGACTTTTTCAAATTTCACCGATGCAATTACCTGTAACGCGTTACATATGTAAATATGCTACGTACAGAGAATTTTAATTAAAGCGGTGTGATCAAGCGTAATCGAACTAAATGATCATCCTTCTGCGCGGACGAAAGTCTACGTTAATTCCACAAAATCATGAAAAAATCTGATATTCGTAATTTTGCACAGTTTGACAGAGTTCTAATAGAAGATACTTTAGCTACGCGGCTGATTACGTACGAAATTGATTTTCTCGAAATCTAAATTTCCAACGAAGACACCGATACCATTTTTCCATACTTTTGACCTACTTCTGTACAAAAGAATGGTCACATGTGCCGTTATTTTCCAACTATTCCTTGCTGCTGCATATCGAGAAAGAAAACGAGAATTAACTAGCGACTTTGGACTTCCAATTTCAATTCGATTCGATACTACAGTAGTAACAAAGTAACAAAGTTTCCTCTGCTTTGTACAGAACCGGTACAATAAAAAACACAGAAAACTCTTCAGATAAGAAAATTTCCTGGGCTCGGAAGCGACGCAATGAAAGAGATGAGTCGTCACCAAAGGACTAAACGTAACGCCGACAATAATTTGTGCAAGTATCGTCGCTAGTTGTCAGTGAAAACTAGCGACGAAACCTATCGACGTGAAGCCGCTGTCTTCCATTTTTCCCAATTTCCCATGTACCGCGAACGTGTGAGTTGCAGCAAAGTCTATCGAAATAAAAGTGCGAATCGTCGTCGATGACGATGGCCAGCCGGTGATCGAAGGACAAACATGGTCCGTGTCGCGTTCACACATGGAACGCGGTCCGTTTTCGTCCTGAAAGAACAATTAGACGTAGATTTTGTTGCGTCAACATGCAGGCGGTGCGTTTCGTTCCGTTCCTCTTTTCTCATGCATTCTTTCAAGTGCATCGAGCTAAAGGCAATTGTCAGACGCTTATTAGTCGCTCATTCCACCAGGCACAGAGGATGAGTTCGATGAAATGAGTATATCTGTAGCCGGGTCGACGATTCACGTCGCGTCACGGTTAATTAAACATCGAGCGATCCGTATCGCGAGCAATTAATCGTCGGATGGAAAACGTTCGACCATAGCAAACTCTACGACTCTACGACTTTTCTTCCCGTGAGAACAGTTCCGCGCTGGATACATTGATAACGATCGATTTCGTATTATACGACGATGGCATGTTGATGATAATTAACGCGAGCAGACGCGTGTCGGATGCAACTTCTTTCTTGCTTTCGCGCGCAATTAATAAGAAACTGCGTGTGAAGGAAACGCGAGCGCGAGGATCGCGGCGATCACGTAGATGAGGTCGGCGATCGTGACGAGATGAGTGACAGTGATGACAATAACGAGAGGAGCGAAGATTATTGCGTGCATGTGCAGTGACCAGTGGTGTATACCTATGAAGGCTAGGCTTTAAGATCGTGAGCAAGATCCCCACGCGTGAACTATATATACAAATGGTGACAGACTTCCTAACCATTCCACAAGAAAGCCTGCGGGAAAGCGAGGAAAGATCGGCACGACGACGTGGCGGAAGCGTCCGAATTGAAGCACGCGATCCAACTGGTCAATATTCCATCGACTCTTTTCACCTGTTCCACGTTAATAACTTTTTAAACTTGAGTTTTTAATTCTTCGCTAGCGAAAATATCAGCTTTAAAACGTTGTTATAGTGAAACACGATTCTGGTCGTTTTATTGTAGACCGTTGGAAAAAATTCGATGGAAAAGCTCGGTCTGTAGGAAAAATTCCATCTGCTCGAGTGTGCACTCGGTACCGAAGCTAACCCAGTTGCTGCTGCTTGATCATTCAAGTCGTCGAGAAGCAGACTGGGCTAGGGGGCGGGATGGGTGGGTGGGTTTCAGGGTTGCAGGCCATAATCGAGAAACTGGATGGCAGTTGAGGAAGAGAAACTGGAAACTTTTCATCGTCGTGCCGATTTCCCCTCGTTTCCACCGCGTCGCGAGTCTCTCTCGACAAAAAAGATAAAGAAAAGAAACTAAACAGAAGATGGAAAGAAAGAGAAATATATATATATATATAGAGAGAGAGAGAGAGAGAGTGGAGCAGGGTACGTGAGTGGTTGGTGAAGAAAAGTTGGTGCTCTGGTGATCGCTCCTCGCTAAAAAGCTAAGTTTCGCGTGAGATTTAGCCAATTATATACGTATATATATATATATAGAATAATTATACAGGTGCGTATCAAGTGGCCGGGCGAATCAGCTTCAAAGAGAGCGCGCTTTACGGCTGCGAGCTCTCTGTTGTGCTTCATTCAATCAATCTTTCTTGCTTTTTTTTCGTTATTAGATTCATTTTTTTCTCTTTACTTGCTTTTTTCTCAATCGTTCATTTCATTTTTTTTTTTTTTTTTTTTGAAAGCTTTGGATACTGAGGCTTACCAGGTGGGACTCTGGGCTGGTGAAGGTAACCACGGCGCCGTGAAGTCGCCTTGCACTTATTGTCGCCGCAGCCTTCTTAACACCCGTTGTGTAGATCCAATTGCGTGAGTTCGGCCCGATTTTCGACCACGACCACGAAGGCGCGCAAGAGGCAACAACATTGAGAATCGATTTTAGAAATTTCGTCTGTTTTCGGACGGCTAGTCGAATTTCGGATTCTCCTCGACTCTTTGGTTCTCTCTTTTTTTTTTTTAACTTTATTCTCTATGGGCTCGTTACCTTGGTCCATACGGTTCGTCTGGCTACGGGGGATAAATTATATTCGTTCGAACGACAGACAGGCACACGGGTCGAAAGAAAGTTGCGAATAATTAACGCGTCGCGACGCTCGTAGGTTGTTAAGGAGGATAATCGTGGGAATGCGAAACGTTGACGAAAGGGTCGCGTTATTTCGATTATTCTCGAAATACCTAAAAAAAAAATGCAGTCCTGGAAAAGAAGATCGATTAGTGATCGTTGAGTCTGCTGATGGTTTGCTTCGTCCTTCCGATGCTTCCTGATAAAATTGCGTTACGATTATACTTATCTAATCGACTTAAACAGTAGCCTTAGTTAATTAATTAATTATTGCTTCTAAAGCAATCATTCTAAACGCGTCGTGCAGATTTACAGCTATTAACAGCGATTTTATATAAATTTTCCCGAGAATTGGATGGTCGAGTTCGCTTTGTACGATAATATTTCTCTCTGGGTAAAAGTTAACAGCAATTTTTGAAAAGAAACACTAAGTTTGGGGAAGAAAATGTTAAAAACCCTGCAATTTGACGGATTTATCTATTCTCGAATGAAACCGGGCGCGGTGTATCCAACTGGAAATTGAAATCCGTTGAAGGTAATATCCGAAAACGTTTTCCTAAAACATTTCCCAAGGTCTTCCACATTTTCCGAGATATTACACCGCTCTCAGTTATTACCAGAACTACCAAGTTGTAATTCGCAGCTAAATACGTTCAAACACATATGAAAAATCAAGCTTCTGTAATGCAAATAAATAAATACCTGGTATAATAAATAATAATTATAAACAACAAAACTCTTATAACGAAAATAAATCAGTACCAACGTAATATAATAACGTTTCCATGTTTTTAGCAATGTCGAACACGAAATATATTGCCAATTGGATGGATTTGCTAATTCCACGATTTCCCTGGTTCTTCTTTCTTTCCAAATTTCCCGACTTTTCCACGCAACAGAAGCGAGAGTCGCTTTCGGCCAAACTTTATTTATCCTCTGTATCGACACACGTTGTTCGATGGTTTCCGGCCGAGACTCGCGAAACAACAATTAGCGCCGCACGACCGACTAACTTCGAATCGCTGCGGACCAGCTCGTTATCCGCGTCGCTGTAACCGACAACGAATTCGAAAAGAGAAGTGGAATATAGCGGGAATTTCACGGTATCGCGGATTTATTGGGCCGATTATTTCCAGATGCCAACGCGCGTTTGATTATCGGCCGACATTCGCATCGTTTCACGCGGCTTACAATGTCTGACGTATGTACGTCGAACGGCGAATAAATTATCGTGACTTTATGGCCTTAAAACCAATCCCATCCTGCAATTCCGCTCATTGAATTTCGCGCGCGCGTTAATTCTTAATTAACGATGCCTTCCAATTTCCACATCGCCATTATGCTAATTTATCGTTGCAGTTGTACGCTTTCGTTTAAAATTCCATGTTGTTTTTCGTAGCAGGCGCGCGGTCCCCTTCACGAGACGATTATTGCGATCGGTTACATGATCTGCGTTTAACGTAAAAATCTATCAATTTATGTATATCGTAAGCGATAACCAACAGTTGGTTAATTTTATTCTTCGCTGTAAATGAGGCGGACAGTGTAATTCCGTTTTAAAGTCGCAACAACTTTTGTAATCCATTAGTTGCGTCAAAGGATCGAACGCTATGAATATGAGACCGTAACGCGGGTTTTTGTTAAAGTACGAGACGATACAAGTGATTTTAATAATGAAAGTAATTAATAACGAAGAGAATAATTTTATAAGTGAAGAACATTAGTGGTGATTAGATGGTAGGATGTTTATGCATTTATGGCAAATTTCAATGCACCAAAGTATGCACGTAATACTAAAAAATGTGGAGAAAATACATGATTGTGGTATTCAGAAGAATGAAAGAAAATTCGAGAAAGTTAAGCGATATGAATTTACATAAACTGGCAATGAAAAGTGACAAATATTCGCTTTTACGTATACAAGACGATAGAAATGATTTTAATAATGAAAGTAATTAATAACGAAGAGAATAGCTTTATAAGTGAAGAATATTAGTGATGATTAGATGGTAGGATATTTATGCATTTATGGCAAATTTCAATGCACCAAAGTGTGCACGTAATACTAAAAAATATACACATTGTTAAGCGATATGAATTTACATAAACGTTCACAGACTGGCAATGAAGAGTCACAAACATTCTCTTTTACGTATATCAAGGAATTCCCATAAAGAACTTCTCAAGAATATTCCAAGGTATCGATAAGTTAAGTTAGTGATACGTCGACAAAAAAAGTCAGAAGATATATTTGCCGAAGCAAGTTACAGGAAAATTACTGAGGACGATATATCAAATACTTTCTTCCACAGAGAACAAAATATTGCGATGAAATAGACGAGGGTAAATTATGACCCGCCGTGAATCTTCGTAAAAGATAGCAATACTTAGAGACTAAAGTATGTCAGCGGAGTAATATTTCGTAATTCGGAGGATGGTTTTGTATTTCAGTGAATTTCGAAAATGTTCACGTTAACTAAAAGGAAATTATACAACGATTATCACGGGGTATTATTATAGGGGTAGTATATTTTAATATTATCACGTGAATGCAATGCTACCGATTTTAATTCTTATTGTGCCGTAACGTTGTTTCGTATCGTAACGAACTCGCGATTACTTTAACAATTAGCAAAATCTTCGGCCTGGAAAACACTCGTTCAATATATGTACACCCGTTATAAATCCTCGATAACACGAGAATCAAAGAGCAACGAGAAGATCGTGAATTGCTATTATAGCGCGATGAATAAAGAATTATCACGGATAAACGAACGTAGCAAATAATAAACGATAATCACGATGCACGCGTAATTGAATATTAAAAATCAATGCGCCGTGGAAATAAAATGTAATCGTGGAATTCGATTTGGGAATTCAGATGATAATTTAAGCCGACTGAAATTGTTATACGTATCGTAATTACATTTTATTTATTTCGCCCGATTTTAAGCATTTTTATTGAATTTCCATGCTAGTCAGAGTGTCTCGTTATAATTGTCGCTATATTTATTTATCATTATTAGCCACGGGATTATAATTTTCTCGATACTCGTAACCAGGCTATGGATGTTCATGAAAAACACTGAAATATGCAAAAATGCACAGAATACGGAAATTATTCAAAATAAAATACTATTTCTAACAAAACAGAAAAATGACTATGCTCTATTTCTTCAACGAAGTATACGAAAATTTACATTTACGTTGACATCAGTCTACAGATAACTTTTTACCGATAACCTTAATTAAACATTGAACAATTATACAAAAACATCCACAAACCATGTAATTTCTCATCATCACAGCGGAAGGCAAAAAGTCATAGTCCTTTGCGCAACTTTAATTCGGAAAACCCCCGGAAAATCAAATTCCCTCAAACTGAGAAAGTACGTAGGAAAAGAAATAGGAAAGGAAATTTGTAAATGGCATTTGTTCTAGTAGAATGATGAACATGGCTCTGTGTGATCGCGCTGTACCAAGTCAGTTCGCAATTATTTTTTGATTCGCCATTAAATCCCGATGAACGAGACTCGAGCACGCTCATTTCTGTGCAATCTAGTCGAGACATTAATTTACTTTAATACCAGGGCCGGTTTATGATTCGATTCCATTGTCGCGGCCGAGCCAACGATCTCCGAGCAGAAATTCCGCAATTATCGATTGGTCGCGTATTATTTCGCGCGATAATTCCATTTTCGGTATGTTTAATGCCGGAATGACGGCCACGCGAGCGTTTTAACGCCAGCTCTCCTCCCTCCGCCCTTTAATTTATCGCCGCGCGGCTCGATGATTGACGAACATTCATCTTCGTTCGCGTTACTCGCCTGATTTATGCCTCGACCTATGCGTTCGACTTTTCCGGGCTCGATACTGTGTCTGTTTCGCGAGACGTCGATCGTGAAACTATGTGCGTTTGGATGAAATGAGAAATAAAAACAGGAACGTTTGAACAGCATTGACACTAACTTTACCAAGCTCGGTCAAATGACCCGCATTGGAATTTCATTTGAAGCTGCACACTCATCGGTGTTTCTTTGTTCGTTCAATTTCCTGCAAATTTCTATATTATCCGATTGCTCGATTTTTCTTGATAGAAGAATTTACGTAAAGTTAGAAGTTAAACAAAGGAAGTAACGATGAACGTAAAGTTTGAAATGAAATTTTGAATGACTACAAGATTAATGTTGGAATATACAGCATGTACCAGTTTTCCAGCTGGACGTTGTCGGTATATTTTGTAGGAAGAAACGTCATATAAACGTAGATCATCGGAAGCATCGTTAACAAGTTATGGCAAGAAAGAATGACATACGAAACGTATGGCAGCGTGCGTTACTGCGGTGCGAGGTATGAACAGGTGAGGGATACTTACACCTGGTGGCAGTCGGCGGGTGTCGCACCTGTTTCTACGATTCCAATTACAACTGTTGTTTCAAAATGTTCATCGTTCCTGTTAGTGCAAGATTAGCAGCGGCGAGAGATTGAATTTATTATTTTTCCCAGGCTGTCGTTTATTTTACCCGTTGAAATTGCACTTCTGACTACTAGCAGATGCAAGTATTCTTCGTCTATTCATATTTTGCAGTAACTATATTTTGTGGTAAGTTCATCTCGTGTGTAGTTCGTTTTTCAACTCGTCCAACGATGCTTCCAATGACGTTCATATAACATTTTGTTATTACGTTGACCGATAGAAGAAAAAACCCTGTACATGTAAACAATATAATGTACGTAATATACAGAGTGTCTCAAACTTAATCGGCTACAGTACCAGGTTTTAATCTACAGGCAGAAAGAAGGAAGAAATGTTGTAGCATGTTACAACAACTGCGTGTAGTTGATAGTTATAAAATATAATAATATAATAAAGCGATTATCTGGTACTTTTAATTCCACGTTTGAAAATGTTGTCGTTGCGCTCGGACGCAAGCGCTTTACATCGACCAATAGTGGAATTAATTACAACTCTGCAACGAAGCGCTCTTTCACAGACTTTGCGTAACATTTTGTTCGTCTTTCTGTCTGTAGATTAAGTTCCCGCGATTTCGGACACCCTGTATATTATATGTTATATCAAGTGGTAATTATGGATAAATATGTGCTTTAAGCGGATAGATGATGTTTGACGATATACACGTGGCACGAGTTCGATGCACAGTTTACTATTAAAATATATTAAATGCTCGATGCAAGGATATGTTATTATAATATATAAAAAGTATATAAAATATTATAACATATCCTTGCATCGAGCATTTGATATATTTTAATGTATATATTTTTGATATATTTTAATATTTAAAAAATATATAAAATATTATATGTTTTATTGTTATAATAAACTATAACTGATAGCGCCACGACTGTCTTGTGGAAATTTATTAATAGGTAAAATAAAGGTTGTTAGTAATATAACTACAAGTAGCAGAATATACTAGAGAATTTAAAAAGCAGTAGAATTTATTGTACAAGGTGAGCGTGTTATTTAAGGACTAAATTCCTGTTTACGAGACTGATCCCTTTGGCTTCTGAAATTTCCCCTTATTTACGTACGAACTAACCTGTGGGTAGGAAACGTCGCACGAACACAAATTACTTGAACGCCATTAACTAAATGTTAATTACATTATCTGTTACGGATGGCCCTAATTAAATTCGCTGAAACGATAAATACTTGGTATCGTTACGTCACGATTAATCGACCGTGATAAATGGACGATCAACAGCGAAACCAATTAATCTTGAATCTCTCTTCCAAGCTATTTCTAGTCGCCATAAATTTCTAGCACGCCTAATAGCTATAATACATTAATTATTTCGTTAAATATGTTAATTCATAGGAAGAACCGTGCAAGTCAGATTTATCAATCGCGCACCAACTGCTGAATCATCATTGTCACGAGCTTCGAATATTTTACTTTACAACGATGAAGTGAAGCTTCCCACCCCCGCCCCTCTGCGTAATAATTAAATTTACCAGAAAAGTAAAATCAGTTCATACAGTTTCGTAGAGTAATAAAACGTAAATGTAATTTAGTTCGAGCATCGATGTCGAAAAATCAAGCTAAGTAAAATAATAAATGAAATAAAGTAAAAGTTAGAGTAATCGAAGTAAAGGTCAAAGTTTAAACGGTAGATCAATAAACTAATAATACTGGATATAAATAACTAATAATACTAATATAATAATAATGCTGAATATAAATAACTAATAATACTGAAACACATAAAACACACGGAGAGTCTCTACGTTTCTTAATTGTATCGGCGTAGAAAGCTCGCCATATGCAAATACGATAACCCTTCAACGATATCGAACGTTTCACCGTCGAACGGAGCAATAAATTCGACGAAGAAGATTCAACCGATAGAAACGATTAATCAACTCCGTACCTCGTTACGCTTTTATTAACAGATATCCAAAGAAGAAGATACGCGGATAAATCAGTTTGCCTGTTTCGTGCCGAGCAGACGATAAATGAAAATGTTGGTGGTGCGATAAAACGAGCGTGAATCGTCGAATTACCGCGACTCATATTGGCGAGATACGGGAGCCGCTGTGAGAGGATAGAAAAAGAAAGAAAAAGAAAAAAACTACGTATATTATCGATTAGTAAAATACGAACGATCGCTACGGACACGAAATCAGCCCATAATGCCTCGTGTCCTTCCCCTTTTCCCTTTCTTTCCCATACACCTTCCCCCCCATGGCGACCGCCTGCTTTTTTTATCGCGTCCTGTTTCTCTATTCTCGGTCGTCCCACGGGTCTTCCGTTTCCTCAACTTCCTCTGTTTATTTTGTCCGTGCGAACGACCTCGTGCGTGTTTTTCACGATTTGTTTTTGATTTACAGTGGCATTAACGCGTAACTTTTTCGGACAATGCCCGCGCCGGAGTTTCAACGAATCCGAGAGCGACGCGAACTTTCGTCGACCCGATGTAACGTCAGGGAAAAACACGATGAATTCCATCTCTGGGAATTTTCTAATTTCGACAGCACACGGTTTGTGAGTCGCTGAAAAGCTATGAAATTTACGGTTTAGTTATGGAACGATTGCATTTACGATTATCGCAGGCTCGTTTGTTAGTATATTTTTATTTTTTCCTACATTTTTTCCTCTATATTATTTAATTGAATTATATTGTATTAATAGAAGAAAATGGATCGCACGTAATGAAAAGAAACTTACTTTTGCCACAACGCAATAGATGAAATACAAAAAACAATGTTCGTTTCGTAAGCAGACGTACTTGTAGAAGGTTTTTTAGCTTCGTTTGTACGTCACAAGACGTGGCAAATTTTCTGTTTACATATTTATTATAATATTATAATGTTATTATTAAAATTAGAAAATCACGAAGCGCACGATGACGAAGCGCAGTCTGCCGTGCTTTTACCCTTTCGAACGTCGAGGACATTCTGCCAGAAGATTCCACTATCGAATAACCGCGGTTTTACAGGCAGTTTACGTAATTACAGTAGCGAGCTTATGGACGAATCGTTTACGACGATGTGTGCGGCAATTCAGCTCGTTTCTTGTTGCAGACGAGCTGAAGAACGCGTCTGCGATTTCATGACGAATGATAGACGCATCAAAGCAGATTGCCATTCTGTCGTGAAATTCAGCCAGTTTTTTTGTCGATAACGCGTCACAAGGAACGATAATTTTAAAGGGACTGCGTGCCCCGTGTATGGCGAATTGTGTGTACAAAAACTCGTAGAACATCGCGGTAAAAAAATACGAACAAAGTTACGAAGAAACAAAACTACTTAAAGCGCGCTTTTGTTTGCTACTTGAAAATGGCAATTATTTTCCTGTGCCACCCTCTTCCCATATCTTTCGCGAGTAATTTTTGTGCGTTGTATATTGGAACGTTTTGAAATTTCTATAGCAAATGAATTATAAAATCTACCGATTAAGATATTTCTTCAAAAAAAAAAGGGAATCTCTAGAGGGAAGGCGGACTTTCTCATTGAAGAAAATCGTGAGATTTCCTTCGCGATCGTTTACTCAACGAATCCAGCTAATTTCGTATTCGTTGGAAATCACCGGAGCCATTTGCACTTTTCCTTCACATCGAGGTTCTATTCCCTTGCAGGATTCTCCGCCGAAAAAGATTTTACTACTCGCGAGCGAAAGAACGACGTGGCATAGAGGCCACGAGAGAGGGGAGACAGAGCAATGTAACGAATCGCTGTTGATTCTACGGTCCTTCTTCGGCAATAAGGTCCCATTGCGAATGAATTAGCATCATCAAGATAGTAAAGTCTCCTTACAGTGAATTCAGGCTGGCAATTTAGCCAGCTACATCGTCGAGCACGTCCCCGGAGAATAAATCCCCTCGAGATCCTTCCATAGGATAACTTTCACTCCGTCCCTTATAAGATTTTATAGGATACTTTTGTAAGATAAGTTTAACGAGCTAAATCGTGCCACTCCTTTCGGTTTTATGAACGAAATATGCAACGGTTGCTATTAAAAATGAAAATCCCTGCGATAATTGAACGACGAAGAAAGAAGACATTAGACTTAGGCGTGTGAAATGCTACGTGGAAGTTTGGAGGGGAAAAAATGGTAGATTCTTCGTGTCTTTTCAATTTAGACGTTACTATCCCCTGTAATGTCTATAATTTAATTTTCCATCTGATAATTTTCTTCTTAATCTTTCTACTGATAAAAATCTAGGAAAATTCCTCTAGTAATTTCTGTTAATAAAATTCAATATTCGTAGCAATTGCTGGCAATAATTTTTCTGAATAGAATTCTAATAATAACAATTAATCAAAATAAGGTTTTCTAATAATTTTCATTTACAAAATTCCTGTAACTTTGAAAAATAACTTCTGCTAATAAAATTCTATACTCGTAGCAATTGCTACCAATGCTCATCCTTAATAAAACCATAATAATAATAATTATGCTAATCTCTGCTAGTAATTTCCGTTACTAGAATTCTATACTTGAATTAATTTCTTAAACCAACTTCTCTCGATAAAATTCTCCTCCGCTTAATAATTATATCGCACATTCTCCACTGCGTATCTCGTGACTGAATCGCAAAACCGATTTAAACTCTTCGAAGCTGCACTGTCGTTCGTTTCGAATTCCAGCCGATTATTCAAATTGCCCGAAATCGATGCGATCTTCGTTCTAACAATTTTACGAGGCAGCTTCTAACCTGATAAAATAAATAATTACGTCGTTATCGCTCTTGCAGTTTCCTCCGCTACGATAAACAGTCTGCGAGAATGTACACGGACGAGCTCGTTTTCGTACGATTTAAAAGCGAATTATTATTTTAATATTCTTGTTACCAAAGATTTTCGTACTCAGTATTCTTCATTATTGTACTTATTGTTATTATTATACAGTTTTTATGATCTCAGAACATGGAGTTTCTTTTGTAAGATGATAATAGATCAATAAATATAAAAATATTCTACTATTACGTATTTTTTTTTGGTAGAGATAGCTACGTCTCAAATGTCGGTAGTTCTAGTATTAAATGCTTTCTAAACGATGCGTCATCGTCGATGGAGTCTGAACAAGAAGGGGAGGAATTGCAGCAAAGTTTCGTCGAGATTTTCGAATTATTTCGAGCGCCACATTTTCGCCAACGTTTTCGAGGACGTCACGTAAGCCACGGTCGTTGGGACAACTCGAGGCTCCCGCGATTTCGTGACTGATTGTGCCGGCAGTCTATGCGAAACGCGTGCACAGAAATATGGATAGAAATATGCGCGCCGCATACATCGGCCTCTCGTCTTCTGTGAGAATTCCAATTTTGATGAATATTATCGGACTGTCGCGGAATTGTTTAACAATGCAGCTACCAGCTAGCCGGTCGGAATGGCTGATGTCAGAATCTCTGTTTTTATGTTTTCATGTACTGAAACCACTACAGGCATCTTTGATAATATCAATGTTCGCTCGTGTTGAGAGAGAAACGCGGTTATTATACGCGTGACGAACAAAGTTATTGGCGAAGAACAGCTTTTCGTTCAAAGCGTAGCTCGATATATCGAAAGACGCGGTACGTTAAAAAATAAGCACGTGAAATATATAGACGTGAAAATTCCTAAGATTTTCTTTCGTCGAAATATTAAAACGAAGAGTAGAATAGTCGGGTATCGTGAAAGCAGTTAATCAAAATTCCGATTGATTAATAAATCAAACCTAAATACACGTAAGTACAGTATTACGTTATGAAAATGCTTCCTACGATTTTATTTATTACACGACTTATCACTAATACTTCATTGCAAACGACGATATAAATATAACTGAGCATAAATCTACTGTATTCATAGCGTTAACTTGAAATTAATAACAAAACCAGTAGAAGGTTCGATACAAATACACGTCAGTATAAATCTGCTAAATTATTGATAATGCTAATTTCGAACTAATAAGAAACCTACTAAAACATTCAATATAAATATAACCGAAAATTGACTTCAAATTTCACCCACGTTTCCATCTACTTCGCTTTTTTTTTTTTTTTGGAAGAAATGCACTTCCACTGTTTATCAGCTAAGCGAACTCGAAACGAACGAAAATTTCCAACCATCGCGTAGACCAAAGCCTATCAGCCTTTTTCGAACCTGTAGGTTACAACGAGATTCTCATCTCGACCCGAAGCTCATAGTTAGAGCTCGAACTGGGGTATAAAGTGGCACGAGGAGAAGCAGCACGAACAGCCCGTAAAAATGGAGAACAGGGACAAGCGGTGCACCGGTATCGTTTATACGTACAATATTTCGTGGCACGTACGTCACGAGCACGAGCTCGAGCTCGCGGACCCGTTCGTTACGTAACAGCTGCAGTCTGATAATGAATGTGAAATACAGGCGAGCTGAGTTACGAGCCGTTATTGCAGGGCCCGCAAAACGCCAGCCGAACTTTGAGCCTGTTCGACGAAGCGCTTCACGCGAGAAACATCGAGACGACTGGAAATAACGTATAGGCAAACCATAACACGTAATATGATCGATGTAGTATATCGATGCCGATAAGAGAAACACGGCTTCGTTACTAATTTGAACGCCAATTTCCAAGCGTGCACGGATCAAATTTCAGAATAGTAGAATCTCAAGACCATGGAAAGAACGTAATTTGATCTTCGCCTTTCTAAACGTACAACGCGGGACATTCCAGTTCACGCGCCAAGGAACGTCCAATATGCAACAAAATAAACTTGTCATGTTCCCTTGTGATCTTCGAATTCTATCTTCCTTGAGTGGATCGTTGGATATTTTGAAACCATCGAAGCTAGAGGAAATAACGAGCAGCGTTCGTTTTGTCGAATTTATTAGATTACCAATTACTGTGTTCAACGTAGTTATATAACAACCTTCTCATTTATTTTTCAAAGATTTAAATCGAGTATTTTTATTGTTAAGAATAGTTACTCAAAGACGTCAAAGGTTAATGTACCAGGTTGTCCCAAAAGATTCTTTCGTTTTACAAGGAAATCGTAGATATGCAACATTTTTTATGTTCTATTGGAAGGAAATGCATCACACACAATTTAATAAAATAACATAGAACAAAAGCTATTGTGCATCTATTGTTTCCTCGTAAAACGGAACGAGCTTTTGCTACAATCTAATATGTAAACCTAAGTATACCAATAAATACCTTCTTCGACTCGATTAAATTTCCGGTTAGAGAAAATAAAACAGCCATGAATATTCAACCGCATAAAACGGTGACACGTTTTATTTTCATGGAGGCATTAAACCCTCGAATTCTTCCATTCTGCGACCCTCCGCGAGCCACTAGCTCTGCGAATTTCAAGCAAGCCCACAGCCATATTACAGCGAAAGCTTCGTCCGAAATCCACTCGGTCGTCATAAGGTTAGCATCATATACGTTTGGCCGGTGGTGTGCTTTACTGTCTTAACAGCTGTCAACCGTCTATTCGTCGTAAACCACGTTTCAGCCTGAGATCATGAACAGAGATGAAGGTTGCACGTCGCGTGGAACAGCGAGCGCGGCCGTTATTCAACCGGGTTAACCCTTAACAGCCGCCCTTATATTTCTTCTCGCCCCTGTTCGTCGCGTCCCCATCCCCTTCCGGGATGCTTTCGCGCGGCGAAGAAGAAATCTCAGCCAGTTGGAAAATATACAGCCCCGGCTAAATAAAATACCGTCGACCAGGTATGAGCGGTATCTTCAGAATGAATCTCGCAGACTCGAGACGACGAGCTCGCTGTATACGAGAGTGCCGAGGACAATACTAAAAAATATGGCAGCGTTCCTGCTTCGTTTGCCAACCACCCTGTACATATAATTCCTTTTCGACGTCCCTCTCTGCACGCCCACCCTTTAAAAACGTGACTTCGGCTTTTATGCGCGCAAAACCGGTTGTTTTTCTGTTTGAATTATTAATTTGGATTTTTTGACGTTCGCAAGTGAGAGATTTAGTGTCGAACGGTGTTTTCTACCTTTTTTCCTGTTCTGCTCGACGCGTGCGGAATTTTTCTTTTGAAATGTTCAGAAGAAGCATGATACAAGCATTTGAAATAAGTATTTTAAATAAAACGCGGGTAAGTCGATATAGTGAAATGTAAACTCTAATAATTGGTTTTAAGAGTAGCAAACATTGCTGCATTTAATATACTAAATAAAGGAATTCATTTGTTCAATCGATCGACCAAATTAATTCAGATAATTTAAGAGAAAATATTAATTTTGACGAGTACTAAAAAGAATCAAATATTTTCATTCTTTCATTTTATCAGAGATATTTCATTTATCCTCCTTTCATTTAAAATACAACGTTCCTACGTGTGGAACGTTACGTGTAAGTAACTCATACGTGTCGTCATACATATGTATATTTTGAAATATTCCTGCTTCGTACCATGAATTTTCCATTCGCGGTTGTTATTTCACTACATTATTCGTTGTTTAGGAATAAGCTAAACTTCTTAAACGTCTTCGCAAAGAGACACAAAGTTGCACTCTACAGCGAGAAATATTGATTTTTCGAATCTACATTCGCTAAACAGAGAGCGCTGTAAGCTTCTGAAGTTTTAATAAGTCAAATAAATAGGGCAGGATTTCCTTTCAAATTGCACGTTAATCGTTTTCACAATACAGAAATCTGAGAAATTTCATACATTTTTTAAGAAATATCTAATCAAAAGCGATATACCAAAGATAATTTGCAAGTTATACCGATTATACGACCTTTGATCTAACTTGTTACAGATTATGTAGAAAGCTTTGTTTTTTTTAAGCAAAAATTAATACAAGGCCGCGAAATTAAAAAACAATTCTATGTTTTCTTTTACCTTTGCGCTAAATGATAGTATGCTTGTTTGACTAATGGCGTATCTGTTCTACTTTCAGCACAGTTTGCTTCATTTTGCCATGCCAATATTATAAATGCTTTGCAGACAGAGCTTCGTTACGTCAAAATTTCACGCAAAAGAACAATTCCCCCTCCCCATATTAATATTTGGAGAAAGAAAAAAGTGAACCATTCGTGCACAAGAGATTATTCTCTGTTCTATAATTTTTACGTAAATTCCAATGTTGGCGAAGGTTGAAACCGCGTTAATAAAAAAATAATTGCAATATTATTCGCAGCTGCGATCTTCGTGATATTTAGAGCGATATAAATACTGTAACTCTAAGTGAGTTAATTTCGAAGAAATTTCACGGTTGATTTAAAGGAACAAAGCATTACTATAATTGCAGTAACCCGTAATAAAAAATCTCCGATTTTCTCGTTTCCGCATGAGCGAGTTTGAAACGGCGATTTATGAGGAAAACGCTGACCAGGCTATTGTTACTTCTGCATTGTTCCTGCTGACCGTTAAGGCAGGCAATCAGGTTCGTCATAAGACTAAAACGTGTCTGCGATCCTTTTAATTAACGCCACCGCCTTCTTATTCCTTCGCGCGACTCCCTTAATTAACTCGCGCGCCCACTTTTCGAGGGGCCGGCTTAATTGCACGGAATAAAACTCGAAAATATAATCCACTAACGAATTTATTTACGTCGCGTGTCGTTGCCACGATCATCAGCCTTTTAGGAAACAAACCTCTGACAGAATTATTACGCTGTTTCACAGCTCTCGCGATATGAGAAACTTTAATTAATTAACTTGCCTGTTCTCCTTTAGCTTTTTCGTGTCTACGCGTTTCAAATTTCTACATCATCGTAGGTAATATTTCGAATGTTCGAGGCTCGAATGAAATTTCCACGGGTTGCCCCGCGAAAATACATATAATATGCCTGTTAATGATGAATTAATGCGAGTATTATTCTGGAAACTCGTGTCGAATTCAGAATGACAATTCCATTGTTTCAGTAAATTGAGACAGTCGTAACGATATTATCGTGACGGTCGTAAATTGTCAAATTTCCATTTTCCGTTGTTTCGGCGTTATTGAATTTCTCAAGACGTCGCGTTCAACTCTTCTGAAATTATTATAAAAGCCAGTTAACGTAACGCGATTGCCTGATTACGTAGCCAAGCAACTCGACAAATTTTCCAAGTAATTTCAAGATTTCGTTAAATTATTAAATAATATCAAACCACAAATCAGTAAAACACAGAGTAATTGATTTCCATCTCGCCACGATAATTAACATTGAATCATTAGAAGCAATCTGGATTGCAAGGATAATCAAAATATCAATCGTATTCCTAATTTTAATACGAAAAATGACTACAGGTCCCACCCGACAAATATCAACGTCCCTTAAATAATGGAAGAAACGCGTCAAAGAAAATTCCCAACTTCGACGCTTGTTTCTAAAAAGAAGGTTGCAGCTGACATTCGTGGAATCGCGTCGCGAAAATTGCAGGAAGCGGTGAGACGGTGAGGAGGGTGGTTATGGTTGCGCGAGCGTCATTAAGTGTAAATTTCGAGGCGCTAACGTCCGACGGAGGCGACGATACGCGGAAATACGTTGTACGGAATAGACAGTGACACGCCAACTACGTTGTTCGATGCGTTGAAACCGCTTTAATTTGGAGTTTCGCGGACGACTACGGAATAGCCGAGCAACCGAGGATTTCACCGTTTCGTGTGAAAATACCGTAAACTGTCACTACGACATTTGTCCACGTGTTTCGTCCGAAACCCGTGTAACATAGGAAAAAATTTGCGAAATATGGATGAACACGGAATGAGCAGAGAGAAGCAAGAACGATAATTGAAGTTGCTACTTTAGAATATCTTTCTGTCGACGTCCATGCGCAATTATCGCTGATATGCGGCGATTTTCTAACTAAAATACAATGAACATTTTTTACCATATCATCGTTCTCTCGTCTATCTTTTTATAAACAATCTTGAAACACTATAATGAGATACGATAATTTTGCATCGTAGTTTGACGATAAATTGCTAATTTCCAATTGTTTGTTCGGGCTGGATTTTCGCGTTACAACAAATACAAGCAAATGACTTTTCTAAGCATTTTTTAAAAATAATCTGTATACTACGAACATTAATATACGTCGTTTACCATCCTAACCTGCGTGCCAATTATTTCCCCAAAAATCTGTGATTACTCGGACAGTAATTAAACTATTAGATCGCAAATTTTCTTCCAACAATAAAATAGAAATTAATCGGCCGCCATGCGGCAACTATTCAAACGATAAAATAGAAATGAAACCGTTGGAACACGTGTAACTAATAGCAGCGCGTGTAAGGCACTGCAGAAACAGCGGGGAAACAAGTGAACGAACAAAACGATACGCCCAAACGTAGCGGTGGGAAATTAATGGAAACGACTATTAACAGGAATAAATACAAAGGAAATGCAGGACACGTAAGGAAAGCGGAACAAGAACACGCAAGTGGATGTAGGCGGTTGAAAAGGAATGGAAGAGGAGAGAGGCGCGGGAGGACAGAAAAGGGACAGGAGGACGAAAGGAGAGAACAGAGACAAAGTGGCAGGTTGAAATGGCAAATGTTTACTATACCGGAGCTTTACGAATTATGCTAATCCCGCACCAAGAGATGGCCTGTGGCCTGTGAGGAGGAGACCAGGAAATACACGCGCTAGTGTTAGCATAACACGTTGTACTATTAAAAACGAAGAACGTTAATTGAAACTACGTTATAATTACACGTGAAACGTCGTTAATCCATTTAAAAATTCAAGTTAAAGAGTTGCTACGAGTATTTGGCCATCAACAAGTACATTAAATTTTGTGATCGTTTGCTAGTACGTTCGTGTAGCTAGCAAAAGTTTGACGGGGTGGGAGTAAAAAATCAAATCGCGCTTCTCTATCGTTGGGTTGCTTCTTAAGGTTAAGAAAAATATGACAAAATTGTTCGTTGGTGTACGCTTCGATATTACGTCAGAGTTTGCCTCGGAATTCAATTAAAAATCTTCCGCCAAACTAAGATTGCTAAAACTAAGATTGAACCATAAATTTTAAGACACCTTATGGTATGGTAAGCTCGATAGAACACGTGAAACGATGAAACAGAGAAAAATATGAAATTACATAGACGAGACATTCCTGAAGATTTGGATCCCTTTGTCTCAAGTAGAAGCTACTGAGTTGCCATCAAATCCAAATACGAAGAACGTTATGAAAATTAAATGCATATTAAGCGATTCGTAAAAAAAAGTTTGCATTTTATTTGAAAAGAAAGCGAATTAATTTGCATACTGAATAATTATGACTCTTTTGAATTCCATGGATTTGCAGATTTATAATTTGCAAAGATTCCAAGTTAACAGCAATGGTACAATACTAGCTATTTTCTGGTATTGTCCTTTCACGTGGAAACAATGAGATTCTTTCATTGCTTGCTTTCTCTTGTTCTTGGAAAGATCTGGTAAAGATTAAATAAATACAATACGGAAGAAATAAAGTTCATTTCTTGTGCACGGAGAATATTCATCGATTTTCACCTCTTAATTGAACGTTCCGAGCGTTTTCAATAAATTCCAATTCAGGCCGACCTTTTAATATTCAAATCCGCGTGTTTCTGCGATGCTTAGTGAAATTATGAACACGGCAAAGAAAATAATTAAATTATTCAGATGGTTCGGAATGCCTTGAAGAAATATATATGGTAATTGTTCTAGGCATAATAGACAAAACAAACAACTACAATGTTCTTGGATAAATTGAAATCGAAGAATAGAAAAATTTCCGCCAGACACGTACTATGAACTTTATAAAACGTGGTGGATAATACGAACTCTGCTTACGAAATAATTCCTTTCCTTTTGACGAAATGTAGAAAACAAATCGATCTTTCATCCGTATCAAAATTATCTATCAAAATAATTCCAGTATTATAATTTCCTCGCCCGAGATATCTTTATGTCAACAATTTCTTCAATTTCTCGCCCCTTCAAAATTCGACAACCTCTTGATCGAATTCCTTATCTCCTTAATTGGTCATCGCGAGGCTAATTAGTAACGGATCAGTAACTTATGGTAGAAATGGAAACTAAATAAGCAACAGCGAAGAACGTTACCGAGGCATCCTGAATTAGTCGATTAATTTCCAAATATCGTTGATCGTTAGTATCGCAGAAACCATAGAAACAGCCGTGAAAACGCGACTATAAATACGACCGTGGCACGCTTAATTATTATAAATCACCGGAAAGGATCGCCAGCGGAGATAAGGTTTTTTTTAAATCCACCAACCTGGTCACGCCCTTTAATGGAAATTATCGATCACCCGTGGACTGATGCGTCCCCCCCCCTTCTCCCGGAAGAAAATGTATTTTGAATTACAGAGACGAAGCTGGTCGGTATTGTGTATTTATTGAGAAACAGCACCGTGAAATATCAGGAAATGGAGAGTGGATGGTTGAAATCGAATAGTCAATATCGAGAATTTCGGTCTAACGGTTTGTTAGGGTAACTAGAGCTCGAAAACAAACGTTGTAAAATGAGATGTTGTTGGTTAACTGTTTATAATAATGCGTAGATTGGAACTCGCGTGCCCATTTGTTTATGTTTCGAGGATTACTTAGTCTTTGTAAAAAACTAGGTAAGAGGTGTATTTATGATCGCAACGAAAAAGAAAACAGAGTTTGTATGTTTACGTAAGAATTTGAAATAAACAAGACGTAGTAAAGCGAAACTAAAACAGCGTAGAAGAAGAATTCGAATTAAAATCGATGTTGGAATAGCAGGAGATCGAGCCAAAGCTGTTAAAAAGATAAGAGTGAAGATTTTCAAGTACCGAAATTAGGGTAAAAGCTCAGAAGTGAAAAGCGAGAATCTTAAAGAATCAGATAGCTGAAAAGCGAGAAATCAGGGTATCGGAGAATCGTAGCTGATGAACCAGTTCGAAGATCAAAGATATCAAGTGGTCATGTATAAAATGCTAAAACGTTGGAAAATTTAAAAAATATGAAGCATCAAAGTGACGAAAAATTAGGATCAGAATATTAAACAGGATTAGATTAACACATTTTCTAAAATAAAGTGTTATAAGGTATATTAATTTAAATATATTTTTACAAGTGCAAAAAATTAGTATACACATCATTGGTATTAATATATTTAATTATTTATTTAATATATTTTTATTTAATTATTTAATTATACCCGATTTTTATTAAAATTTCCTAAACGCTCTGCTTCAATTAATATAATGCTAGTCTTTCTATAAGTACATAAACTTGTTTATGTAATTCGTTTCTTAAAGGCTACAGGGTCTGGAATACAGAATTTTTTCTGACCGTTTTGTTGAATAAGATAATAATAAAGATCGTAATCATTATATATCGGCACATACTATCAATTTGATTGTGCAATTAAATAACATAATATCAAAAGTAATCAAATGGGATACTTTTGAGCGATAGTGTATATGTGTAAAACAACATGGTTCTATAAATTCATTAATAATAAATCAAAAACAATGTTGTGTTACTTATTCTAATAAATAATCCAACCATTTAACTGTAAGATATTTGGAAAGTTCATGTAACAACATACAATATGGCGCCCGGAAGGTACAAACTACGTTCCTCTATGAAATTAGTGCAAGACTTATATACGATTAACATTTCACGCAACGCTTTTATAAGATACGTTAATCCGTAGAAACGACCCGTCGCGGTAAATTTATACATAGAACAGAGTTAGAAAATACAAAAGAACGATATTTTCTCTGAGTATACGAAGTTAAAACGGTGTTGGACGAAAAATTAATTGGTTGGAAAGAGGCGCCTTGAAGCGTACTAAAAGAGGTGGCTTACCCCGTTGAAATACCATGGAACGAAACCCTGTTGGACAATGGGCATTCTGCTGCAGCCTGGAATTCCTTTTGCTCCCGTATTCTTCTTCTGTTTTGCATGGTTTTTGTTGCAACACTCGCGACATTTTCACTCAAACGCACACAACACATAAACGGAGAAAAACGAACACACAACGCATAAACGGAGAAAAACGAACGTTGAAAGTTACGTCGCGTCGCGCGAATCACTGACGCAATGCTTCTACGTCGGAAACAAGAACGAAACTAACGCAGGTACAATACGGGGCCTCGTGAAATGTAAACTATCGAACTACGTATAATAGCACACGAGAGTGTTTCTATTGTATTGTGTATATATGTGTGTATATTCACATGTATATAATGTGTGTGTGTATATATATATATTCATATGTATATACATATATGATTTATAAAATAAATGTTTGGTAAAATGTCTGTATTTTGATAAATAATTTCAATTAAAATAAACAAATTTTTAATTGCATTGCTCCGAACATACATATATGTATATATACCTAATGCGACTTACTTTATATGAGAAGAATTCTGTTTCTCAATTCGATATCGAGAGCTATTAACATTGGTTAATACACAATGAAACGATAACCGAAGAATGCGAATATTCAGAACTTTTCACGATATATGATAAATAACATTATGAAATAAGTTAAATAATTGCCCCGTATTGCTTGCGACGTACGTGTTTGAGATTCTCGGCGAGACTAAATATGGCAGCAGGAAATCAACCAATCACAGCGGCGGAAGAAAGTAAAACGCGGGAAGAAATCGTGACGTCAATTTCCTGCGAATCGATTCTTGATCTCGTTATAAGCAGTAAACTCCCGACAGTCGTTTTGCAAAATGGCGTGCCTTAAACGAAGTGTATAATAAAATTCGCATTTGAGAAACGCATAAGTAAACGATATCGAGATATTTTCCGCGAAAAATTCACGTTTGGTTGCAACATAACAATTCACGTATGTATTTTCATCGTATGTAAACAATCGAACTACGTATGGTAGCACACGAAGGTATTTCGACTATTAATGTTCTTTTTACTTCCTGATCAAATTTTATACTATCAAATTAATATCAATTCTTTGGATAATAATAATTTGACAAAGTCGTATACTAAATTTCAATATACATATATTCCAATTAAAATAGACAAATTTTTAATTGCATTGATTGGAACATACATATACATATACTTAATGTGTCTTTCTTTATATGAGAAGAATTCTGTTTGTCAATTCGATACCGAGAGCTGATAATGCTAATACACGATGAAACGATAACCGAAGAATCCGAATATTCAGAACTTTTTACAATATATATTAAATAATATTATGAAATAAGTTAAATAATTATCCCGCATTGCTTCCGACATACGTGTTCACGATTCTCGGCGAAACCGAATATGGCAGCAGGAAATCAACCAATCACAGCACCGGAAAAAAGTAAAACGCGGGAAGAAATCGCGGCGTCTGGCTTCCTGCGAATCCATTCTCGATCTCGATATAAGCAGTAATCTTTCGATAATCGTTTTGCAAAATGGCGTGCCTTAAACGAAGTGTATAGTAAAATTCGCATTTCTGAGACGCGTTAAGTAAACGATATCGAGGTATTTCCCGCGAGAAATTCACGTTCGGTTGCAACATAACATGTCACGTATGTATTTTCGTCAAAAACTGATTTCGAGGGACGTGTATATGTGCGTATCGAGTTATGTGGCGAAAGTTTGACGACAGACTGAGACTTTAAAGCAGTGAGTGTGTAAGCCTGTGTTTGTTGTCCGAGAATGTGAAAAATATTTCGTTAATCTGTTATCTTTTGTTTACGTCGGCTGTAATAAAGTGGTGTTTATGTTTTGTGGCGACTCGATGTCTCAAACAACGAACTCGAGATTTCAATGGATCTTCGGAAAGAAGCCGTAACCTTGACCTTAGGTGAGTTGTGATTTCATAACTTTTTAGTTCATAATTGATAGCATAAGGTTATTGTAAGACTGATGAAAATATGGATAGCAACCAATTGCAATTGAATATCTGACCTGTCTTGCACTATTGAAATTTTGCAAGTCACTAAAGTTAACAGTATTAATACGTTTCCTTGCACAAGCTTGACGATAAAATAAATGAAATTTTACTAATTGCAAGTTATTTGATTATCCTATTTAACGAAACATTATAAAATGATAAATTGGAATTCTTGTTGGTAACTTGTCAATCTATTAGTACGTATATTATAGACTGGTAAACTTTTATGTGAGGGGTGCTAGATGTAACACTCATGCGACATTTTGAAAAATATTTAATTATAATTATGAAAGGCATTATTGAAATATTGAATTCTTATTATTGTTCCTTGCAACTTCGATTTTGAATACCATATTTAAAATGTACATAAGATGTAAAGTATATTAACAAGTAACAGTAACAAAATTGTTTCAAATGAGGATAATCATCTTAATCTCAACTTATCAATTGTCATCTGATAAATAAGAATTCAAAATACAGTTAAACTGTGTTTTGTATATAATAATCTCTTTCGGATGAGATTTCAATATACATATTGTGATATTGTATCCATAATAACATAAATAATACGAAGTTTCGTATTACATATATTATATTTTTTAATATATTCTGTATATCTCATTTTATGACAACAGAGAAGCAAACTAAATATATTCCCATTATAAGCTTCGCTCTAATTTCGCATCGTTTCACCTGAATTTATCGTGAAGTTTCATCCCGTCAAAACTTTGCGTCAATCTTTTTTATCTTAAAGGATTAACGACAGTTGCAGAACGCCGCGTTGTTTCGGATTTTGTTTAAATTTCCGCCAAACGAAATTCGTTTTAGGAACGAAACGCCATTCGCTCGCAGAGTCCTGGTCAAAAGGTGTCTCGTTATCGTTTCGTGATTACGGCAATAATGCCGGAATTTCGCTCTGCGGCGTGGAATTTGTACGGCAAAATTGCAGGCCCGATTTGCGGTTTAATTCCAGAGAAAGTGGGAGTCTAACGAGGCCTTTGATTATCGTCGGGGAAGGGTTGCGTCGATTCGGGATCGTCGTTAGATCGCGTCTTAATTAAAGCGTTACCGTAACAAGATTTGAAAGAACGGACGCCACGTTAATTGCCTCGCGTCCCTTGAATCCTGGTCAGATTTTCTAAAATGCAAATGACAAAGCTCCTTCTCATTGTGATATCGCGGCGCTATTAACCTCTTAACTGGTTATAGTCTCCCACGAAAGTATTTCAACATTATGGAAAATTCTAACGTAGATAGTAACGAAAAATATTTTTGGAATACAATATATTTTCTATCTACAATAGTTTTTAAAATTAGGTCATTATTGTCTCTAATGACACTAAGCAGTATGCTTCGTTTCCTGATTCCTGGATTTCCTTGTTGCAACGGAAAAATTTGCCAGAACTGGTCATTAATGTTAGGAACGAAACGTTGAAACGGCGAAACAAAAAGAAACGAGCGCGCACGGGGGAAAATGAAGTTTCACGAAAAATGGTGGTTCTCGAGTGGCTACTAACGGCACGTCTGGTTACAACTTTCGTTTGCGATACTTTTCGCGAGTAATTATGACGTACTGGGTCGAGAGTAAGTAGTCGGTCGTCTCTGAAATTTGAGCCGTTGAGAACGAGATAATAACAGGGCAACTGGCTCGCTGCTGTGTGTATACATTTCTGAATAGTTTTTTGCTTTAAATGAAATTAACCGCTACCCGGCGGAGTTTCGACGTAGCGATAAACATTGAAAAAAAGCGACGAATGCGAACGAAAAATACGTAAAGGTTTTTTTGACAAAATAAAGAACCACTTTGTCAGATTTCAAGAAGAGTTTGGGTAAATTCAATTTATGCTATTTGTTACTTGACTTATGTTTGACACTAAAAGTTATCTTTACAAGCAGCGAAGTGATTGTTTTATTTGCAGTTTGGTTGCTTCCAATTTTTTCATTTTTGCGTATTACAATATTGATGTTAAAATATTATTATAGAAGAACATGTTAGCAATTTAATTTCCTGTTTGCCCTTTTCTCTCTTTTTCTTATTCTGTTTTTCGATTATATCAATGTTCGACGTTCACGATTCGTTACGTATTACGTAAAATCTTTCCGTAAACGTTTAACTTCATACTTACGTGCTTTTAATATTATGCAATTACCTGTAACTACTCAGAAAAGCGGAACAGGTGATTATGTTCTCCTGGTCCGAATAAATTTATCTCTGAAAGGATTAAGAACACTAAATTCTTGTACAACACGAAGAACAGCGTTCAATTGAGTTACAAATTGCCGTCATATTTATTCACAAAATCTTGTTGTAAGTAAGCTGTTCGTAAATTCGTATAATGAAGTTTCATTACTCGATTATGTGAATGATCCGTCCCTATTCGCGTAAAATGAAATCACCAGGTTTCAATTAAATTTCCATTGAAATCGACGCGTGTTTGCCAGCACGCAAACGTTTAAACGTAGTTTTACATCGTCGCGACAAAACAAAAGCTTTTTTCGAACGCCTCGAGTTCGTCACAAACGACGCAGTCAACTGGCGAGCCACGCTTTTTACTGTTTCTCTATTCTTTTTATATTTTGTTAACGAAAAAAGGACGCGAACGTGTCTGCAAAAAATCAAAATTTCAACAAATATTTCCGGTAACGGTTGGATCCGTAACGATTGTTTATTTTGATCTCGTAGGTTTTGCGCGTGTATATTTTTACGCTTTCTGCATTCGCCTGCATCGATGGCGTATAAAGTGAACGTGGCGCAGCTAGAAAAAGTTAGTTCGACTTTCTTTTCACCGCGTACGAATTTGCAAGTTGTAACGGAATATTCAACGCAAGTATTTCTATCACTCGATAATAAAATATACGCCGCATTCTACGTAACATTGCTACCACATAACTACCACGAGGTATTTTTGTTTCACTAGAGTCAACAAATACAATTTTTTACGTATCAAACAGCTTCATAAAATTTATTTAAATGACATACGTAAAGATAAAAGTGTTCTCCTCCCCTTTCCCTTTCGTCTTTTTATATCATACTTTAAAAATTTGCAACTGTAACTCGTATCCTTATTTTACTACAAATTTTCCAATACTTGGAATAATAAATATTTCCACAATATCTTCCCCAACAGAAACTAAAAATACCAGGGCGTTTTTTTCTCTTCCCGGAGGAAGATAAACATCGACAATTCAATTTCTTGGCAAACCAGTGAAAAGAATATCAAAATTCTGTTGTCATAGTATAATCACAGTCTTCTAGTCAGTCCAGTCGCTTTGTTTCAACTGTAGATTTTGTGTCAATTGTTGTACAATTTACAAGTCAACGTATTCTACTATTAGCTTGTCCCAAAAATGTCTTTCGCTATCTGCACGCAGCTGCTTTATCTGGCTATGTTGATATAAACATGAAACCTAATCCGTCGAATGTTGTGGTCTTTATCTTCTATCGTCGTGTAGCTGTCGTAGGGCACGTTTCTTAAAACAAAAAATGTTATGGTCTATTATTTTCTTCTAAAACGAAAGAAACTTACGACAACCTAATATATCGTTCGGACGAATATCGAATGACTCGTAAAAAATTCTGTTCGCCCAGAAATGAAAGATAAACATCGTCTCGTTTCGCGGACCGTCCGAATCGTAGATAAACTTCGACTTGCGATTTCTTTCTGTTCGGTTAGCGTTCGTTAGTTAGGTAATAAATACACGGGACAGCGCACACTGGCGTGTGTCAACGTGCGAAACGAGCGAACACGGCAAATCCGGTAGATAAATCTGATGGCTTCCGGGAAGGTGCATGTCGTAAAACAAATCAGTCAGTTTTTGGCTCGCGTCGATTTTTTTCTCCCGCTTTTCGAGCGCCTCTGTGAAATTGCGTGTTGCCAACGAGCGCAAGACACGCGTGCAATTTTCTATATCGATCCATTGACGACCAAGCAGCGAAATTGAGCGCAAGTTGAAGAATTGGAAAGTCTAAAGATGTAAAATTTTGTTTAATCGGAATCTTTGAAATCGGAAAGGAAGAAATCCTCTTCTTAAAGAAATGAAACATTTCTACGCGGAAGAAGCTACAAGAAAAAGGTATCTCAAATAGTTAGGGGTCTGTATATCGTTTGCTTTATTTTTATTGCAGCAATAACGTAAGAAAGATGAGGGGCTCGTATGAGAATCGAACAGAATAATGCAAGGCCATTACTTACCGAATCAAATGAATCGTATTTATAAAGTTTCCTTGCGAGTCGTAAAAATGAATTACGATTGCGTGAAATGAGATTTTCCTTTGAATCGGCCGTTGCCAAGTGTTTCTACGATATTTACGCGAACGCTATTAAGCATTCGAAATTGCTCCATTGTTAAAAATATTTGTTTGCGCGTTACCTTTAAAAACGAATCGACAAGGTATTCCATCATTGAACGAAATTCATATAGGGACGTGCATCAGGCAATTTATTCGCGGAATATGCGCGTACGATGAGCTACGTACGTATACTGTGTGGTGTAATTTAATTCGCGATATTCACTAAACTCGTCGATATTCTTGTTTATTTAATATTACCAACTTTAACAAGGGTAATTATTTTTCAACGTGTACACGATATCGCGGTATGATACGTTGAAATTTGTTGCGATAAAGGAAAAACGTGCCCAAAGTTTCTCGTAGAAAATTAAACATTTGATAATCAAATTAAAATATATAACGTGGAAATATAGATTTTAAACGCGGCATTTTATTAATCGGCAGGCTCAAAGTGTTTTAGACGACGTCGTGTATTATTATTTAATACCATTTTCCATTAAGCTTGCTGCAATGTCTCCAACCTATTAACCGACTTGTTCTCTAATTTCGAAACTTCTGAGCGAATCGAACGTTAACAGCGACAAGTAAATTTAGTTACGCGCTGTTCGATGGATGTTTAACAAAATAGCTGAAAATCGTAACGACGTAAGCGAGGACTTTCAGAGCTTAAATTCAATCACACGGGTATTTCATTTCTTTAGAAATACCGGCTATTTAGTTATAGTTAGTTTCATAGCTTGCAAGACGACCAAGATTCTTAATTGGCGTTAAGCGACGAAACAATAAAAATTCACGCTACGCGCGGCTGTAAAATATCAAAGTGTGGTAAAATGGAATTATTCAGGGTCGGAGGGAGCGGTGAAAATCAAATAGCAGTTAGGCGAGTTACTATTCCGCTGGAACTGTATTCGAAGGAGCAGCGTTCCAGTTGGAGAAGAAAATTTCGCGTCTTGCCGCATCCGGCCGATAAATAATTCAATAGTTTGAATGGTTGCGGTCGGGCTTCGATGGAAATGGTAAAATTGAGATGCATAATTCGCGGCCAACGGCCCTTTCCCACCGATTTCGTCGAAAATACACGTACAGAGAGCGTGCGGGGTGAGCGAGGCGAGCGCAACCACCGGTGTATGCGTTAAATCTACGATAGTGCTGGCATTAAATAAATAGCAGGCCGAGTACAGCGATGATAATTCGACTCGTAGCTGAAGATTTACATGCATTCGGTGTAACGTGTTACGGTGAACATCGCTATGCTTCAAATAATTACGCGTTTAATAAATGGATCAACGTAATAGCAGAGTGTTAATAACGAGCGTGGAATACGCCTACGTGTGCGTTTAAATATTTGATACTAATCCGTAATAATTACGGTTTGATGTTTTGATTTTGAGGTATGCGATGATAACGATGGTAATGGGTTAGCAACGGTTCACAATCGCTTGCTTTTCAAGCGAGGTTCACGGAAATGGTTTACAGCGGCGTTGCTTTATCAGAATATCTCTTCTTGGTTAAATCCGCTGCTTTCTCAACGTTCCTGATATACCGAGACGTTTCAAGCTCAAATGATATACCGGCGTTTTTTGTATATTGTAAATAAAATTGTATCGTGCAGATTATAATGGAATTCGTAAATTACGCGCCGGTGAACGCACTATGAATTGCTGTTCGATTCTGATTCGTAAATTACGACGAACCGTAATTTTCTACATTTTATTTGCACCTTGAACATGCAAGAAATTTTCATGAAACTTGGTCGGTTTCAAGGTCTTAAACGTGAACCAACCATCCGAAAGGTTTCTGCGCGTTTGTACGCAGATTATGCGAGGCTATAATCTAGTTGTAATCGAATTATGCGAAACGTAGGACTCGTTGATGCGTAATAATCAGGCAACGAGGAGAAACCGGACGCGACCATACGACGACGAATTTTTATTCGTTTTCGCGTTCGATGGCCGGGCGAGTGAAAGAAACTGGCGAACGTTCCGACAACTTGCAACAAGGCGAAACGCGGGAAAATTAAGACAAAGGCTGGACACCGTGAAATTCGCTCTCTCGTTCGTTAACTCGCTGCAGGAAGCGCGATCCCGTGACAATAGCATTCCGTTCGGCTTGGTTAAAAAGCTTAGCGACGACAACTGAACGGAACGCGAACATTAAATCGGTAATGCGATAATGCGAATCCGGAGCAGTGGGAATAATTCGGGATATAACGAGTTTCAATTAGAGTGGCCGTCGTGCAAATGACAACGAGCTGACCCGCGTACTCGCGAGTATGCAAATACGGGTTTGTCCGGATACGAAAATATTCCGCGACTGGAATTGCTTAACCAGCGGTATTAGTAACAAACCGAGCGATACTGCGCGTTTATCGCGCTGTAACCACCGTAAATTGCGCGCGCGGAAGGAAACTGGCGAGAAGACGAAGCGATTTTTCCAAATTACATCTCTTAATTACCGACGATCTTTTATTAACCCTATTATTTTATTCAGCTTACGTTATAAGGGTAGTATTTGCTTAAATGAAAAAAATGTACGATTTAGTGCAGGAAATTTCTATGAAGCCATTACATTCTTTGATAGAATCTTATAATTAAAATAGGTTCTAGCGACAAGTTTGATACCGTGTGACAGCATTTTGGGAAAACTAGAGAAGAAACGTAACAGTAGGAAAATACTTGTAGAATATGCGTTGTACACTCATAATTAAAAATTGTGTGAAAATTGACAGTTAGAGCATTTTGAATATAACCGATAAATAGAAGATACTTTGAAACAAAAAGTGTTCCATTGAACAATTAAACATTTTTATTAGAATATCAATAAAAAAAATGAGGACAAATCTTGCATCTAACGATGCACTGTGTTAAAACACTGTAAACATAAATGTGGCTCACCAATACAATCTGGACAATAGGTGGTCACCTTTTTGGTCCGATTCTGAGCGATTTTTGATCCTAACTGTTTAACATTTCTTTTATAACACTCTCTGGAAAATTTTCGTACCAGGTACGCTTATCCTTCTTTCTTCTGTATTTCGTGTGGCAATCTTCATCGAATAAGTATATTTGACGGTTCTGGTGAATGGCACTGTGTAAGGTGCATTGCGAGTGCCGTTCTAAAATCTGGTACCTTGATTTTTTTTTTTGTTGCTTGTTTATAGAGTATCATCGCGTTTGAAGTTGATGTATTTAACGATAACTCTAAAGCTAATTTTGTATACCACTTGAGGTTTCTTCTATGTGGTGTAGAATATGCTATCGTTTGATCTGATAAATCTACAGCACATGTTCCCTGTTGTAATGTACCACTACCATTGGCTTATCGCAAACATAATTTTTTTCCGGACCTCTGCCACTTCAGCCGAATGTTTCGTCGAAATCATAAAAATAATCATAATACTGTTTACTAATATCTTCTACACGTTTCATCAATATATTCTGCACGTTTTGCTTACGACGAAATGACGAATGCGAATGGTTTGTTGAAATAAACGAAGCCTTGTTACAATGTGTCGCTATCAACTGTTACCAAGACGCCACGGTGGCCACCCGTGACCACCAACAAGATAAACGGCCCATTGGGGAAGAATGTTGTCTTACACCATCGATTTATTATTATTTTGCCATTATATGCTTTGAATAATGAAAATACTCCTGTGGTGTCCTGAGCGAAACGTGTGATTTCTGCGTGGTAGTCAAAGTGTTAATACGTGTGGTAAGTAAATTGTGATGTTAGTTTCCAATCTTTTAAGCAAAAGATATCCAACGATTGTGGAATTACAGATTAAGTTCCAGTAAATGTTAAAAACATATATTGTTCCAACTGTTATAAATTATTTAAAATAAATATTAAAACACATTTATTAGAATATTACTACTTTCATATGAATATTTTCTGGAACAAACGGTCCATTGGGGAAGAATATTGTCCTACACCATCAATTTATTATTATTTTGCCATATGCTTTGAATAATGAAAATACTCCCGTGGCATCCACGTGATTTCGGCGTGGCAGTCAAACTGTTAACGCCAATTTTATCAGGTTTGAAAATTGCACGTAAAACTGTACGTGAAGCTGCAAGTTTCAAGATCAAGTTGCCAAACGTCCGCTGATGAATTTGCGTTTAGTCGCCTTAGAATCCACGCGGAACCTCATCGTCGGGTTGCAGGCAACTGGCATCTTCGTGGCAACACGAAGGCAAACCATTTTACCACGAGTCAATCGTCAACAATTTCTCTGTGATCTTAAACGAGTGTGCGTTCTGTTTTTCGTATTTGTAGCATTTAATAAGTATGTGGATTGTATAAATTTGATCGCCATGTTGGCGAGCTCGTGCCAATAATAAAATGAACGCGACAAAGGTTGCCGCGCGATAATTAGTTTTTGCGCGATCGTGAAATTCCCCGAAGGACCTTTCGACCCGCTGGCCAATTCTCTCGGCTGGCAAATACTCGATATTGCACCGCGGCCAAAGGGTGTCGCGATTTAATTGAACCCACTGTCTAGCGCGACGAAAGTGCTCGCCGACCCGTTTTTTTTCTCTCTCTGTAACCCGGTTCGCTGGCAGAGATTGCCCGATACCGCGTGCATTGCTCGTTAAAGTGTTAGATGGTTATTTCATATACGAATATTCCGCAATTTAATAGTTTTTTTCGTTCTATGACTCTGTGTGTAGTAGACACAGCGTTATATGAGCCGCGCGTGTCTAACAAAATTTCTCTAAAAACGTTCCTCTAAATGAGATTTCGAAAGGCACACTTGCTAAGAAAGCTACGTTTGTTAGCACATCGACGATGAGAGACGATAATTCGCGTTTAACCCCTTCACCTACGATTTACGTTCGAGAATTTTGGGCCGAAAACGATCATCTGCTACGGGCTGTGCCCGTAATATTTACGTTTGACCAGGTCATCGTACTACTGGCTATGCCCGTAGTTGTAGGCTAAGGGGCTGACATATTTCACGCAGTGTCCTAAAGAAAAGGTTAACTACTGTTGAAGAAAACAGTAAAGAAAGCAATGGAACAGTAAGAAGCCGTTATCGATGTTTAAACAATTTTTTGAAAAGCTTTTATCTACTATGAGTCTGTGTAATAAACATCAAACTAATGATTTACTTAGGCATTTTAATTCTAACGAGACATTTATGGACTGCGATAATATTAATAATTTCGTATCTGTTGATCCACTTGATTGTTAATAAATCACCTTCCATTAAGATACAATTTTTAGGAAAATTCCATCGGAATTGCTGGTGCAAGTTATCGAATATCTGTCATATTTCGAGGTTCAAACGAGTCCGAAAACCAGCCTAATTAGATGGTTTCGCGTGTAGTTCAGTAATTAAATGTCTTTTAACGCGCTTGGCTAATTAGCCGGCCCGTGTTAATTACGCGCACACCGAAAAACCCGTTCACGACAATAACCGACATTATCGGTTCGGCGTTCGGATTAATTAAAATCCGGCCTATTTGCCCCTTAATTGTTCAGCCACGATCATCCAGAGTGTCTTGAAACGTGGAAAAGTCGGCTGCCACCGTCGACTAATCCCCGAAACTCTGGCGAATAAATCTTGAGATTTTAATTGGGACGTCTGGTGCGAACGAACATTCTCGCTCTTTTCTCCTTCTAACCCCTCCCCCTTTACGTTTCATCCCTCCCTCGTTTTTTTTCATATTGAGAAACGTGACGAGTTGCTGGCAACGTTTCGTTTTACGGAGAACCAATTCACCTGCGCTTTTCACTTAACCGTTTCATTTGGAATTCACCGTTTCGCATCTCGCTCGCAAAGGCGAAGTACCTTTGCGAGCTGTCGTGCACCAAACAGTGGACAAATTGTGTATTGTCAATCGACAAAGAATATAATCCTTCCAGATCGTGTAAACAGCGTTCAAGATTGAAAAATGATCGTTGCTGGAAGTAACGAAAATGCTAATGTAGCAACGTTGTCAATTTAATCGAATGGCGAATGGTTTCAAGTCCCAAATTTTCTTGGTATTTTACCAAAATATTCACATACACAGCTGATGAAATTTCAAAATCTTTTGTATAACGCGTATGTTCGTTATTGGTGTTGAAACACTTTCCACCTTTGAGCAACTTTATGATCAGCAGCGTAACCAATGTAAAATTAGATACACATAGAGTCAACACAATGATCGATTTAATTTTAAGCCGGATAGTTAGCAGTTCGAATGACAATTGCCATCCACTGCGACTTTTATCGGTGCGGATTTTTGTTCGTCGCGCCTCGTCGCCGTTTAACGTCGAACACAAGCCGGACGGAAGGTGTAATTATTGCCTTCCACTGGCTATAACGATCGCGCCATTCAATTAATTAAAAGGGCCTCTTTCACGGAGCTGGAAATTTCCTTAAAGTTCTCGTTTAACGCCGATAGAAAAGTTTCGTCTAGAGGCGAACCTGGCGAAAATAACGAGGGCGGATAATCGAAGGGACCATTTTCGACAAGTATAATCGACTTCGTTATGTTAACGATGATTACGTTTGTCTCTTCGGCCTGAGAGGAGATTCGTTTAATCTGCGAAATGTTGGCAATGTTCTCGATAAAATTTGTATTCTTCTGCTTTCGTTGCTTTCGATGCTGCGAATACGTTGCTGTGAATTATAAACTGAAACAGATTTTCTGCGTTGATTCGACATTTTGAGGAAACCACTGGTCGTGTCTGGGTATATCGAGTGGAATTGCTTTTGTAGAAGGTAAAAATCGAACGCTATGGGATAACAGGAGACGTTACATGGCGAATTATCGTCTTTCGTAGCCGAAATAAAAGACAAAAGAATGATTTTTCAGCAGGACAATGCTTCTATTCCTATGAAAAAGTATTTTTGGAATTTCGAAATGGAATTATTGCCAGCATCGAGTCTTCATCTGAACACGATCCTGTGGTCAATTCTAGCAAGAAAAATTTAGGGTTAAGAGGGTTCAACTGTGCAAGATACCGTTCAACTTAAGAAAAGAATAAAATCCGCGAGTGCAGATATTCAAAAGAAAACTTTCAATGAGTTAGCGGATAGTGTACCTAACGGATTAATAAAAGCGATGAAAAACAAAGAAAAATCCACTAAATACCCAGTGAAAACGTGAGAAAATTAACATCGAGTTCGCATCTCTTCACAGCGAAAAATCCATCTTTTACAGGAAGTTTAATCTTCCATTGACTTCGAAAGAAGAAAGTTGTTTGTTGTTTAGTTTTACATTATAACACGAAATTATAGGAACCATTTCTTCAATTTTCGTCTTAGTATCACGGAAGGTCTAAAAATATTTAGCGTTGAGTTTACAATTATTCACAGCGTTGTATCTCTTCTCTTCTTCGTGATCTAATCGTGAGATGATTTGCTAAATCGACTGCTCACCGATTATTTATCCGCGATATTCGCTACAGAAATATCGTGCGACCTACGAGCGAAGCAACTGCTAACGCTATTGTATCGTTTGATGAGAAATCGAAGAGATTTCAATTGAAAAGCCCGTTTTGTTGGCGAATTACAACGGATGAAATGAATTTAAAACCGCGCGCGTAACCGAACAATGGCCGGTGATCTTTCAATGAATCCGTAACAGCCACGGCGGCCCGAATCGAACGTGTAACAGTCGTCCTTCATTTTCCCGAGGAAACCAGACCGCAGCTAATACGTTACGCGATTCGCTTCGAAACGAACACCATACAATTTGCTTGGAAATCGCATAAAATTTATAGAAACGAGGTAGAATGGAAACGTTCTGCGGTTCATTATTAGTCGAAACGAAAATATTCACCAGCACCGATACACCGAAGCTTACGATACACCTTGCGTTTTCTGCTTTCTATCCGCCTTGTTTCATCGTTGATTCTACTTTCTCGTCCGATTAATTATCCGCCGGCTGCGTGGAAATTGAAAAATTTAAACGTAGCTGCGAACAGGCTAGTTTTCTTCTTTTTCTTCTTTTCGTCGTCAGAAACTGATTAATCGGATAATATTAAATCGTCCGAAAAGTCTCTTCGTTTTATGAAGAGATAATAGACGTACGTTTTTCGTTTTATATTATTTTCTCGAATTACGTGCGATCCATTTTCTTCTGCGACATTTCACACACTTGGTTCCACGTTTCTATGAAGGTGCACTGTTGTAGAAGACACGTGCGCGCGACAAAGATACTTTCCGGACAACCTAACGCAAGAATTTACATACGGCTAGACGAACAATAAAAATAACGACGAACATACAGCTTGAAATGAAATTCTCATACGGGGGCCTGGTACTGTTAGTGTTAAATTCAGCCTGTCTGTTTGCTTCTTGCGAAATCCCGATGCTCCTCACGTATGAAGTACCTAAGCTCTAAAGTACTGCGCTTTCTACGAATAAAACAATTTTCCACCAAGGTTTTAATCTTTCATCCACATTCTCGAAGATATGGATTCATAAAAATCCGGTTTGCCACGATTGAGTCGTAAGTTTGCGACGAGTAGAACCTTCCACCAACATCGCGCGCGCGTTAGCTGTTCCGCGCTTCCTCTGAAGATTCTCGTTGGGTTCGCGTCGTTGTTGGAATACGCGCGATATCCCGGCGACCTTAACGTGCTATCGATCAAGCGGCCAAACTATAACGCCATTCCTTCGTCGTGTTAACGGCGGTATGGCGATTGTCATTCCACTCAGAGTCTTTGATAGCTCAGTGGAAGGGCTGGTTGCGACGGCCTGGAACGTCATCAAGTTTCATCAGGCCGCCCTTTATTTATGGCGTAATGGCAGCCATAAAACGCGTGGCGGAAGTATGATTCAATTACGAAAATGTCACGGAGGCCGGCTTGAAAATACGGCGTTTACGTTGGCCGTTCAATTCGGTGGCCGAAACTCGGTTTATAGATATTTTATGAGCCCCGTGCCTCGCCTGCCACGCGTTTTCATTGCCGCGTACATCACACGGCCGGAATTACGCGGATCGCAGGAATTTCCATCCCGGCATCGTTCGGAATTCGTTTCATTCGCCGGCGATTCTTTCACGGCGAGAAATTGTTGTAACGTGACAACAAAAATTGGCCACTTTCCACTCTACTGTCGATCCTTTCTGCTCCGTTATGTGTACGTACAAAGTTGCTATGGTGCGTCCAGTTCGAGTTTCCACGACGTTCCAGTCTTTCGGCGTTTTCCACGGACGATGGAATATCGCAACGAGCAAACGACGAGGAAAATATCGCTGATCGCTTGATTGAAATTGTCGCACGTATCTTGGCAAAAAGTATCGATGCAATTTGTTGGCACGCGTACATGTGCAGTAGAAATATTTCTTTTACCAAGCGGCACATTTTACACGCGCCACGACCGCTTTCGCGATTTTCACACCGGAGAGAGTTTCTCTAGAAATTCGTGGATTCTACGCGGTTTCTCATGCGGGAAGAATCGCGTTGCCAAAAAGAGGAGGAGTTCATAAATATTTCAAGAAACGATCGGTCGACGTTAATCGAATAAATGAAATTTCACATCGGAGAGGCGATTGTTCTGTCATTCGAAAATCTCATTATCCGACTGATTTTGTTTGGTCGGTAGTTGGAACAAGCCAGGCTCTGCTACTGCGCTTAATATCTCAGCGAGCCTCGTTCGTTCAATGGGAAACGAAATTTCAGCGAACGAATCTCTCAGTTCGATTATCAATTCGAGCGTCTAATGAGAATCTCGCTTGCGACGCGGCAGAACAAAACTTGTTCCCACTTTTTCTCTGAAATGTCTAGAGCAGGGACGGCGCACGGCCCAGAACACGAAATTACGATTCCACCACTTTTGCCGGAGTTGCTAATTGAAAGAAAAATCGATCGATGCCACTTAAATCGAATCGTTCGTCCGCCAAATCCTAAAAGCGTCGATGAAACGTGCAAGTGGACACGAGAGGGGATGCGTTTTAATTATCGGTAACTACCGCCGGTCTGATCACAGACAAAGAACGATGGGAACAAAGGGGAGAAGAAGAAAAACTGTTCGAGTTGCCTGGATGGACCGAGCCTGGGAAAAATTTACGACCCTTTAAGACGAGCTTCACTTTTCTTTCTTCCTAGCCGTCCCATCGATTATTTAATATTTGTCCTGTGTAAAATGTTCTCCTCTTAATCTCTCTGTCTCGAAGTAAAGGCGAGACGGGAAAAAAGATTGGAAAATTTTAGGAAATATAAGGTGTGTTTAATTTTTTGGAAACATAACGCGACGTACGTTTTTAACACTTTGATCATTTGCCACGGTGGTCATTGGTGACCAGAGCGCTTCAACTTCTTACAATTGTAAAAATTGTATGAAAATTGACAGTTAGGGCATTTTGAATATAACCGATAAATAAAAGATACTTTGAAATAAAAAGTGCTCCATTGAACAATTAAACATTTTTATCAGAACATCAATAAAAACAAAATGAGAACAAATGTTGCATCTAACGGTGTACTGTGTTAAAACACTGTAAACATAAATGTAGCTCGTCAATACAATCTGGACAATAGGTGGTAACCTTTTTGGTCCGATTATGAGCGATTTTTCATCCTAACTGTTTAACATTTCTTTTATAACACTCTCTGGAAAATTTTCGTGCCAGGTACGCTTATCCTTCTTTCTTCTGTATTTCGTGTGGCAATCTTTATCGAATAAGTATATTTGACGGTTCTGGTGAATGGCACTGTGTAAGGTGCATTGCGAGTGCCGTTCTAAAATCTGGTGCCTTGATTTTTGTTTTTGTTGCTTGTTTATAGAGTATTATCGCGTTTGAAGTTGATGTATTTAACAATAACTCTAAAGCTAATTTCGTATACCACTTGAGGGTTCTTCTATCTGGTGTAGAATATGTTATCGTTTGATCTGATAAATCTACAGCACATGTTCCCTGTTGTAATCTACCACTACCATTGGCTTATCGCAAACATAATTTTTTTCCGGACCTCTGCCATTTCAGCCGAATGTTTCGTCGAAATCATAAAAATAATCATAATACTGTTTACTAATATCTTCTACACGTTTCATCAATATATTCTGCACGTTTTGCTTACGACGAAATGACGAATGCGAATGTTTTGTTGAAATAAACGAAGCCTTGTTACAATGTGTCGCTATCAACTGTTACCAAGACGCCACGGTGGCCACCCGTAGCCACCAACAAGATAAACGGCCCATTGGGGAAGAATGTTGTCTTACACCATCGATTTATTATTATTTTGCCATTATATGCTTTGAACAATAAAAATACTCCCGTGGTGTCCTGAGGGAACACGTGATTTCGGCGTGGCAGTCAAAGTGTTAATTAAACTGGACACAATGACTGATCGACGAGACTATGACTAATCGCGCGTACTTTTTCTTAATCTCAGTGTTAATTTGATCGAGTTTCTGGGAAATTAGAGCCTCGCACGAAACGCGATAATCGATCTGTATTATGGGAAATGCGAGATAACGATTCATAAACGAGCTGGAAATACTAGCAGAAACTATTCGGAAGAATCGTAGGAAAATAATGAATCGATTATTATACGTCGTCCTCGAGATCCTTTCATCTTAATCTCACGGAAAATATTTGGCGTTGATTAAATGGAAAACTCTGAATCTGCGAAGTTTCCAAAGATGTGACTATAATTGGTGAATCACATACGACGTTCATAGAATCAAATAAATAATATAAATGAGAGAAGAAATTTAATTTAATTATTAATATAATAATTTAATTTATCTTATATCAATAATAATATAATTTAATAATAAATTCGTGAGATTAATACAAAACAAATGTAGGTCCTTGGTAATTTAAGATTTCCAGTGAAATAACAATTATTAAAGGTAATATTAATATCCTGATGATTATTCAGGTTTCTAAGCCTGCACAAGTGTCTTAGTACGTACAGGAAACTGAATTATAAACGATTCTAACGTATCAATAATTTTCTACTTCATCTTTATTTATTGATTATTTAATTTACATATTTTTGCGAATGGATTTATCGAGAGTCATAAAAGTTCAGCTGTCGATTTCTTCTTCGTCGCACGGAGATTGTAAATAATCGAAATAGTTAAAAATAACGAGCGTAGAAAGTTTCAAGTGAAGCGAAGTTTTTATCGGGCGATTTTCCAGGATTTACGCAGCAGTTTCGGATCAACTTGCGCGTTTGAAAACGCCGTGGAAACTTTGTCAAACCGAATAACGCGCGATACGACCGCATCGTCGGATAACGCGATATCGTGTTAACGCGGAAAAACGACTACGAGAAATTTGCCAGTTTCCCTACGCTGCAAGCGCTGTATTTCAATGTTTTAGTCGTTTAATTCCGCGGCAACGTGGACGAGTAAAAAATAAAGAGAACGCGGCGAATTTCTCAGCCGCGTCAATTTGCCCGCTAAGTAAAATTTGAAGCGATGCCGTTTCGTATTTTCCACGTCAACTGTTGCAAGTTGTAAATCCTGCAGCCACTGCGTATCAGCTTCCGCATAGAGATCTATTTATCAAGAAATTTTGCAAATTATGTAGGAAACCGAAGAAGAGCGAAGCGACCCTCGACCTTTTGACGAGAAACGAGGCAGCCAATCGGACGAGGGTGCGCCACGTCCTCGGATTCCTCGACTCCGCGCCAGGAAGCTGACCCTCGTTTCTCCTATCGAGGGCACACGGACGCGATTCGCTGAAAATTATGCGACAGCTCATAACGCGTTATGATTGTTCCGCTCGTTTCTGCAAGCAGACGTCCAGGAAACGACCGACGAGATATCTCGGCGTCTTCATCACAAAACGTAAACGTATCCAGCGTGAATTACGAACGTCTTATCGTATCAGCTCTGCGCCGTTTCTATCGCGAATCTTAGGGTGTTCCCTGGCCTAATGCTTCGATATTTGCCGAACAATCGTCCCTCATGATCGTTTATGGCCTTGGATTTGATCCTGGAGAAAATGAAGAACAGCGTGGCCAACGAAGCAAACGGAAATTTCGAGGATTTCGAAACCTCTTAGGACAAATGACTATTGGTTTTTAATTCCTCGTCAATGGATATCGTTGTGAAAAATTCTTTATTCAAATTATTTCCATGATACGTTGTATTTATGGCTAATTATTTCTCATTATTCTTCGTTCGTGATGATCGTCAGTCTAAAAGTCAGTCAGTTGATAACAAGTAAGAAGCTCTTGCTCTCCGGGGCAAACGAAACTCTGATTACAAATAGCTGACAATGGATCTTAGGTTCAGATATGACAACACCAAATTGTATCGATAGAAGAATGCGAGCTAACAGAAATCAAAGAAAAAGCATTAAGAAGATCAGCAAGGTATGAAGGAAAAGCCATAGAATCAAAAAAGGAAAGAGAGAGAAACTGGGGAAATGGCCAGGAAGGGAAAAGAGCAAGAAGGAGAAAGAAGGGACTAGAAGAGGTGAGAAATGGGGGGACACAGATGGAAGCAAGAGGGGAGCAAGAAAGGTTGACAGCAGGCCAAATTATAGAAGAAGGAAGAAAGACAGAAGCAGAAGAGAGGGGGAAAAGGATAAGGGAATCCAAATATAACATACATTACAGAAAAATGGCCAAAGAAGAGTTACCAAAATACTCAGAAGGGAGGATGAAGTGGAAGGACAGAAAAATATTAGCAAGATTGAGATGAGGAAACGAGACCAAAGCGAGGGAATACTGGAAAGAAGAGGAAGAAAAAAGATGCAGGCTATACAAAAGGAAAGAAGAAGACCTGAGACATGTAATAGAAGAATGCGAAATAACGGCAGGACCAAAGGACACAGAAAAGATACCAAACGAGACTGGAGAAGGACTAACAGAACTAAAAACGATAATAGAGAAGAGAAGGGCAATACAAGACGGGGAGGAACGACAGTAAGGAAGCACAGCAAGGAGGCGAAAGCCCAAAAGTTGCCATAGTTTTACAGACAGTATAATTAAGCGAGTGCGATATAATAGAGTGGATAAGAGGGGAGGTAGATACATAAGAAGCGAAACAGGTAAACGAGATGTAAAACCGAAAGCTCGTGCAAAGCAATAATAAATAATAAATAGCTGACACAATTTCGTCGCTTGCTATATGGTGTAATTTTTATCCGAATAATAAGTCGTATTGTTATCTATCGATGGTTGGAAAGAGAAACGAGACATCTAGGAAACTTTTTCATAACCTTGCTCGAACATGCTATTCCCAGGAGCGAGACTTCTCAAGTTTAGCGATAAGTTGAAAGTAGAGTTTGGTAGCGAGGCTAAGTCAACTTTATAATTCATGACAGAATTTTTGTGCGGCTTTGCAACTTACGCTTACCTGAACACGGCTTTAGTCGCGTCCCTGGATGCTTCAATTATGAGACTAGTAACTTTCCATCGCTTATCGTGCCCGTGAAGTTCGTTATTCTACATCGTGAATATGTTACGCGCTGGAAAATAGCATCGCCCTTTTAATTAGAAAATCACCGGTGCTCATTTTCATCGTCGCTGCTGAACCATCGAAGACCAAAGCCTAACATTTACATCGAAGAAATCGAAACGAAAGATAGAAAAACACAACGCGAGAGTGCACTTTCCCAAAAATCCCATACAATTCCGGATTCGTTCATTGTGACTATTTCGATAGTCGCAAGACCAGATTCTGCAAATGAAGAAATTTCGCGAAGAAAGTGACGGCAGATGGCCTGTGAATGAAAATCTGGCTTTTCAAGAGGATGACGAACATGGTCCTCGGCGAACGAAGGGAAACCCGATGGTTTTGCGAAAGAGGAGAGGAACGCAGATGGCGCAGATGCGGGCCGCGTAACCGTTGGACGAATTGGCATCGGAAATTCGGAAAACAAGCCCCGTTAAATGACGAACGCTAATGCGAAACGATGCCTCAATTAAACGGCTCTATGCAAATCGCATTTTCCTAGTGGGCGTCGGTCGCGTGTCCCACGTGCGCTTATGCGCGTACGTGGCCGCGGAACAAGCGATGAATTCGCCTGCGACCCCATCGACCAACAAATGGATATGCAGATTTTCCCAATTAATCGAATGATCATTTTTTCTCGCTTCGAAATTCCCCTGCCCCTAGAAAATACGCCAACGATCCCGCGGGAATATTAATAGCTCTTTTGCTCGAAACGACGTCTGGAGCCCACGCGAACGCACCAAATTCCCCAGTAATTGCAAATTAAACCCTACGAATTTCAGAATGTTCAGCTTCGTCGTTTTTCATCGTACGGTTATCGTCCCCCTTAGGCCTCTCAGCGTACGATTAAAAATTCTCTAACTCTCGGATTTTAGATTTTTCAATGTGAAACCTGTGCTTTTTCTTTCTTTAATATCAACAAATACGCTGATTCTAAATATCGTCAAGAATCGAGAAATAAAAATGTACCGCGAGACCTCAAGATGGAAAAACAACCTTGAACAGATTAGAAGTTGCGGAGTTTCTAATTGAGAGATTTACTGGTGCTTTTGAGAACGAAATTTTGGGAAATTTAATTCTGTAGATTCTCCGTTTGATGCTGTTAACAAGCTACAAGTTCGTTTTATATTTTTGCAAGGTTGGCGAGGTAGTATACTAGGAAGACTGATAAGAACCTTTCGAGCAGTTTCTTGAATTTCGTATGTGCTACACAAGGCATATGTTGCATGAGATATGCAAATGTGCAAAGTGGGAACCTTGTACATAAGTTTAATTTAAGAGAGTAGGAATTCTGGAATTTTGCCGTAATATTCGACACCCTCGTGGAATTAGATACATCCAGCTCTATTAAAAAGCAAAAAGGAGGAGGAGAGGGTAAATTTATTTGAATTCCTCCTCTCAAATCTTGAATATTCATTACTTTACACCGACAAATTCAAGCAACACTAGGAACAAGTAACAGAATTTGTTTTATATTAATTCTTATCTTTACCTTACTTTCCTGCCATTATCATTTTCGAACGAAGATTTCGATAAATTTAGTCCATTTGTTATTTCCAAATCGCTTCAGTCTTTCAAGTATCGTCGATGTACATATGTTAAGAATTGCTTGTTGATTGAAAAAACGATCAACGAAAGGACATCGAGGTCTTTCTTTTGGAATTTTTGGCAAGATCCCCAATACTTTAGTTTACACTGTTTATTATAGCTGTACTTAAATAATGAAACTTAGAAGTAGTTGTTAGGATTCAACCCAATTATGTTTGCCCGAGATTTGTGACAGTGGGCTTGGGCTCGAGCTGACGCAACTGGTCGCCGAACCTAGCCACGGTCACGGGATGGACGTTTCTACCTAACAGAGAAGTGCCAATATTATGGGACACACGTTGTATTAACAATCAAACCCCGGGCAGGAGCAATGTCGCCGCTAAACGGGACTGTCCAGCAACGGCTGCTGGAATTTTGTTGGGATCCCCGGCCAATATGCAACGAACAAACGAGATCGTAAGGAGAGGAAAGTTTCCATCAGTCTTTTATTCTTGCGATCACCTTGCAGAGTTTGTCACATCGTCTTTACGTGCAGTATTATACCGAGCGTCACAGCAAACGTTACTTTGTGCTTCAAAAGAGCTACCCCGTTGACCGTGGATTCGTTATTGAACCTAAGAACATTGTCGTTAACATCTCGAGTGTCTAATCACCAGGGTTATTTGCCAAACTCTGTAAAAATCATATTTATACCAGTAAATATAATCTCTATCGTACAACAACGATGGCTAGTCCGGATGAAGATTCGTTACACGCCCCTAAATCTAACGCTAACCCGACATATAGATCCATGTGTCTAGCATGGACGACAGCAGGTTAATTAGATAAACGTTGCTTAGAGTGTGATGATTTTGCGATGAAAAATTTCAGTAGTCCTCATTGTCCCAGTTTCTCAAGCTTAAATTGCAGGGGAATGAGTAGCATTGAATAGAAAACCAGGAACAGTACATGGTCTCTGAAATCTTCTCTTTACCATTCCTTTGTGTAGCATTGCAACTTCTTACTGCTCATAAATCTTTGCCATCTGCATCGCTGCAGTATCGTGGCATTTAGGAAAATTGCGTTAAACGAAATTTCAGCTGCTCTTGACTAGACTCATCTCTGCTTGCCAAGTAAGTTCATCAACCTCGAGAATCATTAAGTTTGATCCCATTGAATAAGTAGTAGATATAATATCAAATAAATAGAACGTATTAATTAATATTAATTAATTGCAACGTGTGAGAGAAAATGATTGGTTTTAAAAGAATATCAAAAAGAAGTTGTATATAAATTACATAATACAGGAAAAAAGATTCTTTTCTTTAAGCAGTAGATTTTCCTTGCAATATTATCGTATGGTGGAAAGTTTCGTGTCTATGTACTTACGATGGTAGTATAATTATATTTCACATTTATATTCGGGTTATGGCAGTTTAATTACATTTAATTTGCCTTTCTGTTTTCCAACAAAATACGACAAAGTGTCGTACAAGGATTTCTACGGTGACGAGGAAGCTGGCCTTCGCATCGCCGTGTTTCACCGTCTAATTGTAAGCCATGCAAACTATTTCTGACAAAATGTTCTTAAAAAGTAGCAGGGAAATTTAGGTAGTGCTCTTTTCTCCGCTTCTCTCTGCATAATTGTCTACGCCAGGAATAGTTTTATCCCGGTGAAACGAAACACGACAAACCGTATTCGCCTTGCAAATAAAATTCTATTTCAAAAATGATCTTCTCCTCGTTCCAGCGAGGCTTCCTTCGCGCGCTCTGTCTATTTTCCCCTGCATCAGACCGGAATAAATAAATAACGTTGCGGAGCTTCATATTAAAAATATAGTTCAACAACGTGATCCAATGTACAGCTTTGAAAATGCGTTCCTATTATTCCCAATTCGCCCATCTTCCTTAAACCTCAAATAACAAATCTTTCGTATTTTTCTCCATCTTGTTAGCTTCTTTAACATTTCATGTTATTGCATTTTTGTACAAGTAACATCACACATACGTTAAACAATATATGAGTCGCTCTTTTCGATAACTTTTTGTTATACATTGCTGTCTTTATAATTATTCTTCAGGAATAATTGTTCCTATATAAATCTATTATACAGGGTGGTTGGTAACTGGTGGTACAAGCGGAAAGGGGGTGATTCTAGGCGAAAAAAGAAGTCGAAAATATAGAATAAAAATTGTTCGTTTGAGGCTTTGTTTTCGAGAAAATCGACTTGAATTTCCGCTTGACTTTTATTTATGGAGCCGTATTAAATCAATTGTCTATTCTGAAGAAATCGCAAGTTGCGAGCAATTGAAAGAAAAGATTATTGTAGCCTTTCATACTTTAAAACAATCAAATACGTTAGAAAGTGTTCATAGAAATTTAATTAAAAGAGCAGAAGTATGTGTTCGGCAGAATGGGCAACATTTTCAGCAATTTTTCTAATAATAAACTTTATGATTACTTCATATTATTTCATTATGTATTCCTAATTTTCCGTTACGGCAAAAACAAACTTAAACTGCGATAATATCCATCGAGACGACGATCTACAGTGAGATCCGTTATAACGAGACGTGATAAAGTGCAGGCGTACCGAGCGCAAATTCAAAGTCGATTTTCTCGAAAACAAAGCCTCAAACGAAAAATGTTTATCCTATATTTTCGACTTCTTTTTTCGCGTAGAATCATCCCCTTTCCGCTTGTACCACCAGTTACCAACCACCCTGTATATAAATATATTTAGAATATAAATTTATTTAATTAGGAATTCTTCAGTGTAGTTTTTGGCGTTTTCCAGATCAGACATCTTAAGGGTGAAGCTGTTTTCTTACAAAAAGAATATTTCATAATGACTCAAATATTCAAAACATGAGATAATTTCTTAATTAATATCAAACACTTTTTACTCCTTTTCAATCATAATAAAAGTTACTCTTTCTCTTATCGGACTTCTCTTTCATTAAACAATGTCACACTTTGACTAATTGTTTCCCTTTGATCGATTTTTCTTCCATATGTTATGTCGTTATATATGTTATGTTGTCTTCATGTGTTACACATAAGACGTGTGCACAGTGGAGAATTTATCAGAATGTTGATGAACTTTTCGATCCGACATTCCCATTTGCAATTGGATGGAAAATGGCCGGAGGAAGTAGGTTCATCCCGATAATGTGAAAATTCGAAGGAGCTTCAGAGATTATCTTCTTTTCGCTTCTATGGGAAACATTTTAATACAGCGGATCCACGTAACTTTAAACGACGGTTTCGTCGAAAATTTTTCATTACAAATTTCTAAAGTAAGAAGAAATAATCGTTTTTTATATTTTTTCTTTTTTTTTTGTTAGCGTGCTTCGGACCATGCGACTATTTTCGCAGTGGGTAACGGTTTTTCGATTTCGTTTCCATTGCGCGCAGCCTTCCAATTGGATGGCAATGGTGGATGGCCACGCGCCGCGTCCTTTCCTCCTCGTTCGTGGATTTTCATTCTGCCGGTTTCAATTTCGATATTGGGGAATGTTGGATTGGTTTCACGGACCGTCCACATAATCCTTTAGAGTCCTTCGACCGCTACACATACCATTATCACTCGTCTAATTTATTTAATCTCGCCGCAAAGGATACAAATTTATTAGCTTGCCCCAAGAGCTTCTTCCGTTTTATACAAAAATAATAGGAATAATAATTTCCTATTTCATATTATTTTATCGAATTACGTACCATGAATGTTCTTCTGTTTCCATTATTACGATCATTTTCTATTATTATGATCGTGTAAGATTTTTTTTTTATTTGTTAAGATCTTTACAATCAATTCTCGTTGAGAATTTTAAGTAACTTCATTTGGCGTGGTACAACAACTTGGGTTTATAATAAATTATGTTATGTTGATTCTAGGTGAGGCTAATGCTTCAATCTAGAGGGTATTTTCTTTTTAGTCTGCGGATCTGGTCCGTCGTGTCAAGTAGTTGGGTGACAGTGGGTTGTGGTGGTTGTTGACTCTAGCGTTATATCTGCTTCTGAACTTGCAAATTTCTTCCTTGACTCTGGGTATCTTGAGGTCGCATGATCGTGTAAGATGATCGTAAAATATGTTGAGCATCTGTTATTCCTTTACGAAAGCAACTCTTTTGAGACAACCTAATAATTTTCCAGATTTACTTTCCACTCTGACTACCATTCTGCAATTATCATCGAACTCGTAACTATATCGTTTTTTAAATTGTCCGATTTAAACGGAGAAACTTTATGAACAAGTTAGTAGCTTTAGGCTCTTAGATTTGTTAAATGTTCCCAGTTTCGTGGATAAGTACACTTGTCTATGGAAGAATGATTCCCACAGAACCATATTTCCGCAAGTACTGTACGTTCGCAGAGACGAAACCACGGTGGAGCTTCAAAGGGAAAGTTCAAATCTTCGAGTAGTTTCGACTTGCCCAGTAGACGAGCTTTAACAAACGAAAATTCGACGCATACAAGTTTCGCACGATGGCTCACGCTCAGCTTTTCGGGAAGTGTTTTAAGCTGCCTCGTTACAGCTCGTTTCGTTCAACGCACGTAAATGGGAAAGTCAGAGAATTCTTAATCTTTTTTATAATTTATATAATTAGAAAAATCTAATTATAAATTTGATAATCTTCCCTCGCTGCAACAAACAAAGATCGTGAATAGAAATCCTCCTGAAAGCAGCGAGCAGTAGTTGTCCTATTTCACGGAACCCCCAACGACCGTGGAGTTGCGTCGAAGAAAAGCTGCGCAAGTAAGAGGAGAAGCGAAGAAAAAATGCGAAATGAACGAGCTGAGCCGAGGGCGGATTCAATCTGCGACTCGTCGGATCCTCGTCGTATCGACGGAGAAGGCGCGTGTCGACGAGCACACGGCCGAGACGTATGATCCGCTTAGGGAGATGACGCGGCATTTTCCTGTCTCGCGGGATCCGCGCGCGATTCGCACGAATAACGTGGGCCGCGCACGTGCATCGACATCCACCGCCGGATGCGCTGGACTTTTGCCACTTTCGCTCCGATGTATTCAGGCCGCCGCGAAATTGAATTCGTGCACACCCTGACACGCCGCATCCCCAACTCCTGCCTCGGATATTTTATCAACCCTCGTGTACATACTCCGGCGCGAGCTTGAAAGGGTTGCGGCGAACGACCATCGAGAAGAGAAATTTTTGGTAAATTTTTGCCCCGACGCTGTCGAAGGCGCAGCGGAGACACCTTGTTCGACTTAAAAATTTTGCCAATTAAAGTGGCTGTTGGCGCGTAGATTAGGAATTTCTACGCACATTCGAAAATTAGCTGACTTTGTCGCCTGCAACGTCTCGCTTGCTTTTTCATTAATTTTTTTCATTTAATTTAACGCTAATTTCAGCGGGCTCGGTCAAACGACCGGTTCTAAAATTGAATTTAAAATCGTCAGATAAAATTGGTATTTCTTTTGTTCGCCTAACTTCACGTAAATTCTCATATTAACAGAGATCGAGAAATTGATCATCGAACAGATAATTCGCGTTGTTTAGTCGGCACGCTTTGTTTCAATAATTTGTCAACTGGTAGCGAATAGCGGATTATTTATGGAACAGGTATAACGTGATAAGTACGGTAATATTTATGGGAAGTTACGTAGAATTTCTAGAAATTTACTGGTGTTTGTAAAAGTATTAAACGTGGCAGTGATATCGATACAGAGGAACCGCGGTACTTTGCGATTAGCTTAATTAACATTTATTGGCCCTTGGTATTATTTAAATGAGATTTCTGTCGAGATTAATTCACGATATCCAGCAATTACTTAAAATCAATCATTTAAATTGTTAAACGTTTCAATGTTCATTAACGTATTTAACATATTTTTGAATAATGAGTTAACCAAACCATCCCGTGGTATTCGTCGATGGAATCCATCTAAGCTACAACTTTTGTCTCAAATGAGATAAATTTCACGACTAGATAAACTCTGTAGATAAACTCTACAGAATAACTAAACGAAAACTCGGAGGGCTTCGTAATAAAACAAACTACTTAACAATCCAGTTAACCGAACTTACGGAATTTAGTTTTGGAAATCTTTCATGGGGTTAGGTCGTCGAGCGCGAAAATAGATACAAGTTACGAGTATGCACGAACTGAAATAAAGCTTCTGTTCGACGCATATACTCGTCAAACTGGTCGAATAAGAAAACGACACCGAGCTATTTCTCAAAACTTCACCACGACATAGCCCTCCGATCTTATCGCGTGTGAAACTTCACTGCATGGCCTCGTCTTTCGACAAAAAAGTCGAAAAGCTGGAGTTGAACGTGTTGTCTGACAATCATTCGACACTGAACGAAGAATAAAAAATTATCTCAACCGCTAGAAACACTGTAATATGATATTCCGCGCGTCGTAGCCTCGCTCAAGATTCCCACGGGACGTTCGACAAAAAAACTCTTTTGTTCGTTCGTTCTGCGCCTGTCGAAACGCGTACATTGGAGCACCGCTGCTCTAATTCGTTGTTTGGTCGGTGATTATCGAGGAATTAGGTCGGCGCGAAGTCGATAACTGCGTTCGAAGGTGGCTCGCGTATAAACCACGTCGATGGTCACCATAATCCAGAAACGGTCAGGCTCGTAAACAAAGACCGCGCGACAGCAGCGACTGCGAAACGTGCTTCGAGGAAGCGCGTATCGGCGGCCACCTTCTCCTCGCCATAAATGGCAATAACGAGAATTTGCAATGGTAACGACGACGTTTCGTGGTTTCTGAAAGCGCCTAGTATACGCGTGACTCGAGTTTCTCTGGGCCTCAGGGTCTCTCAAACTGTTCCGCCGGAACTCTATCAACTTCGCCAAAGATCTTGTTAAACAGAATTTGAAGATATCAAGAAGAGTCCGAGGATTTGAACGATCTCGCGTCGCTCCATCTGATTTCCTGTGAATTGGACCGGCAATGTCTGCGCAAATCTGCATTCTTGCGAGTGTAATTACTGTTAAATAAACGGCTAGAACTTGAAGAGAAATTTGTTTTTCTGAGAAAGCGTTTGAAGTGCTGTACCGCAGGACTCTGTACGGATGAACCTAAGAGAAGGAAATAAAAGAGTGAGCCGAGAGCAATTATGCAAATTTGTATGTTTATGAATGTAATTAAGCAGATGAAGGCTAAGCAGAGATTTCATGTAGTAAATACGGTTGGAAGTATTTTGAACATTCTACTTATTTTGCATATTATTCCAACTGCAGCTACACCTTCTACACTTTGGTTGCTCTTGAAATTTGACGTAAACGTATACTTAAGCTGGTAATAATAGTAAACGAAACACGAGTATCTTGTACAGGTTGTTCCAAAAATCGCGGTACAAGCAGCGGGGTGGTGGTTTTACGTGGAAAACTGAACCAAGAGAAATGGATAACGTTTCTTCCTTTGAATATAAAATGTTTCCGAAAAATGACGTATATTATATGCAAATTTCGAGGCAAGAAACTTCTCTTTCTGCTCGTGCTTGTGCCATCAAATTCGGAGCGTACTAACAACAGCGTTGAAGAACTAAAAGCAGACACTGTTTTTGCTTCGGAAGATTTCAAAAATAAGAGATTTAGAGAAGATTTCAAGAAGAGCATAATAATTTACTTGCAGGAGTACAGTACTACTGTATATGCAGCAACGACCAACATTTCCAACGCTTGTTGCACTAATCAAAGGATTCTTAACAAGTAGCAAGCTTATCCTTATTCATGAAATTATGCAAATTAAGCACAGAATAAAAGAACATCGTGACATTGGCCACGTGTAACACATTGTTCACCGGTCACGAGTTAAGTCGTGTTTTCATGGCCAAACGTTGCAGACCAGCCACGAGGAAACTCGTGATGCGCTACATTTCTACTGGGAGTAGCTGAAGAATGAATAACCGTGCATTCCAAAGAATGCAGCATTGCACCTGACACTTCTCGAATTTCTAAAACAGCTGCTTATAATGATGCACCTTCCAAACTAAGAGACCACGTCTTAGGGAAAATAGTCACTGGCAGAGAAGCAAATGCGACTATAGCGTGCAGAGTATGCTGTTCGAAAGGAAAACGCAGCGAAAGTAGATATATTTGCAAAAGCTGTTGTGATTGTTACACAGAAACATTCAAAGTTGAATAAGAAACAAAATTTATTAAATTATTTATATTGTTCTACTTCCACATGCAATTACGAAATAATAGCCAAATTGTCAGTAAAATTGCCGGTCAGCAATGTGTTAACAACAGGAAGAAAACACTAGCAGAACCAGGAATTGTACAAGTCGAAACTCGCGATTGGTACACGTCGAATTTTCAAGCTCAGTTTTCTCTAAAACGAACCCTCCAACGACGAAATGTTATTCCTCTTCCTCGACCTATTTCTCCACGTAGAATCGCTACCCTGTCACGCCACTCTCCATTTCCATAGTTTGTCCGAATTATGAGGAAGAGCACATACGTGAAATTAATATCCAGAATCGATAATTCGAATTCGGTAGTTGGGCGAGTCGTAATCGAGTAATTGGAATGAAAAGTCTGAGAAGCACTGAGGCCACGTACAGAGAATGTTCGGAATGCTATGAAACGTGCCTGACAATCATTGTATGGAGAGTCATGAACCGTTGCTATAGACACTAAAGGGAAAATGGCGTTTCAACAGCTTTCTGCTCTTTGCCAGGCGAACCGCACCGCGTGATTCAAACGCGGCTCTGTTTAAATTTCCACGCTGGTAACGCGTGATTCGGTAAGGTCAGTCATTACGAAAACCCTTCGTCCCTCGACTACACGTCCTTTTAAATTTGCCTACAATAATACCGGTTTGCAAAATCATTCTGCCTGTTCTTCTATTTAACGATCTGCTTTTCATTTTCTTTCTTGCCTGGCATCTTAGCGACGTGCCCCAAGAATTCATTTGCTTTCTCGCGATAATTTACGCGCCTGTATCGAGTCATTTCGGTGGCCCTTTCCCATGGAATAACAATAACACGACGTAAGCTTAGTTGCGCGAATTTATTTCTAGAATTTGTCAACGATGCCCGCGACGCTTGGCGACCTTTTGCGTTTGACGCGAAAGGGAATCGTAGATGAGACTTTATGGGTGCGGTAGAATGTCGATTATCGGAAATAATAGAGGGATAAATCGTTTCTTGTAATTGCTTTCCTGTATGGCAGATTTGCTAGACCAAACGTTCCAGATATTCAACGAATGGACGTAGAAGGCCGATGAATTATCGAAAGAGGGAAATTTGTAGAATATCCGATCGCGTCGTTTCCCGCGGACTAAAGGCATTGCAATTTATTTTAATCACATAGAATCGCAAGAACGAGTTTCTAGCCAAGATACGAACAAATTCTCTACGTCATCTTTCTCCATTTACTTATAATCCTCAGTGAGAATTGATTGTAAAATACATGCAAATAAAAAAATAAAATTTCTTTCGTCGATAAGAAATATTTCGTTAATGTTTTCGTTAATAAAAAATAAAATTGCTTATCGAAAAGTTCATCAAATTCGTCCCGAGGAAGCGCGTCAAGTATCTGAGACTTTCCGCGCGAGTAACTTAAATCAACGCAAACGATCGGCAACTAAGTAATTACTTAGTTGCCAACCCTCCACGTGTATATGAAATCGCTTTTCATAAATCGTAGAAATATGAGAGATTTTGAAATATACGTCGCGTTTTCCTATCACAGGCGTAAACTGATTTTTAATTTATATCAATCGTAGTCGAGAAGTTACATCGCCATGGTTTCAATGTTTTGCAGGTTGAAAAATTGCCGATAGAGAACATTTTCTGAACATTATCGCCGACAGACTATCGGTTGCTGGGTCGTATCGCTTTTTACACAAGCGAATGATATATAAAGACAGCTGGAATGGGAATTTTAAATTGACAGCGTGACAGGAACTCGAGTGAAACAACATCGATTCGAGCTGATCGAACGTAACATTCGTTGCATGAAGGAAAGCAATGCTGTTTACCTATGGTTCACGCTAGTTTCCAAATATAAACAACTTGGAACAAAATTTACATACTACGTTGTCGCGAATATAGCAGGTTTAACTCGCACGATTTTTTCAACGACCGGTCAAGTAATATTTACGTAATCGACATTCCATCACGACCATAAAACTGTTGTATACTGTTCGATATCCGACCTCTGGAAATCCATTTCCAATCGACAATCTCTTTAAAATAACGTATTAATAACGATAATACGAGAGACGAGATCTGTAAAATGAAATGGACGAAAGAAAGGAAGAAAAAGAGTATGAAATACTTGAATTTTACTAAAACAAGCGATTTAAAAAATTAATTCGATGAGTGTCTCGAACACAAAGCGATAGAATATTAAAGAAAACGAAGAAATTAAACGCGAGATTCGTCGCTCGACAAAATCCAAAACTCCGTACAATGCAATCGATAACATTTCCCATTAAAAGAGGAAAAAGGAAGAAATACGTGTACAGAGTTGGCAATATGCAAGTAACACGTAAAACAGGAATAACGTGATTGTTTATGGAAAAATAAAGGAACATTTTCTTAGTTTGTTAGTTCGAAAATTATTAAATTAGTTAAACGATTATTTTTCAACTGGAACCTCAAATATACAACAAATAAGAAAAATGAAAACCAACGAAGAATAAAATAACATTAATTAAAGGGAAGAAATTAACGAGTCTATGGAAAGAAATAGTCGAACGAAGATTAATCCAACGAATGGCTGGAACGCAAAGAATTAAAAAGTAGATACACCAGGGACTGCACGCGCGATTCGTTCGTTAACACCATCAGAGAGAAACGAGCAAAGTAATTTCCTCGATGCTGCCGCCCCTCCATTCGTACTTGGCACTGGGATTTGTCGACGTTGCACGAGGGATATTTCTTATTTTTCATGACGAAATAATACGGCGGGAAATACTCACGAGATGAGAGTCCCTGGTGGTGAAGGTGATTGGGTCCGAGGCTCTGGGTTCCCGACAATGGAAATCCATTTTGCCCCAGGCGGCCGCGCCCGCGGCTCCGCTCCTGGCCGCGTCGATCAGCTCCATTTTCACCCCCTCCGCCACGAATTCGACCTGCAAAAAGGGTGGAAAAACATTTTCATTACATCGGCCGGGCTATCTCGATCGCGCCGGATGCGCTGTAACCGGATTTTAATATCGCGATGCAAAGCCTTCGGGGAACAAAGCGCGAATTTGGGAAACGCCGGTATTCGGGCATTATCGACCCGGAAAAAGCGTGTGCGTGCGTTCCGAGAGGAGGCTGATACGGAGGTTCAAGCGAAATTCATTTCGCCGCATCATAGGCACCGTTCGTTGGTGTTCGGTTATCTGTATGATAATTAGGTGCTCGGTAATTTTCTTTCTTACGAAACGTTCCGACGGTTAGAAAATCTTTTTACGATTTTTCCGCACCCGTGGTAATTTCTCAAGTAGAACAATTTTGCACCGAGGTCCTACGTTTCTCATTATATTTTGAGAAATGCGACTTTGCATAAAAATCCACAGCAATTTGTCGCAAGCAATTGGTTCAATTTTATGTCGTCAAATAATCGGTAATATTTCAATTTATTAACCAAGAGTGAAATATAATATACAATAAGAGTAAAATGTATAACAGGACAAGCTGGTACTTTGTGGAAGAACGGTTTGAAGATTCTACTACTTTTGTGTTTGATTATGCGACTACGTAAGCGTCCTTCTCACAGTCCTCATCCTCAACCTCTTAACCTACGATTTGCGTTCGAGAATTTACGTTACTACGGGCTATGCTCGTGGTTGTAGGTTAAGGGGTTAGAAAACTATTAATAACGTTGGATACGTGAAAAGTATCGACAAAGTTGAACAATCCTGGATTTATCTTACATTTGTGTAATAATATCTGTTCAGGAGAATTGAAAAGCACATGGAAGCACGCATTGTAAGAAACAATTTACGATTATTTCAACAGGGCTAAAGATATTTCATCCGCCACCGATAATCCCAAAGAATGCGAAGCGAGAAGAAGAAAGGAAGAAGCAAACGATAAAATGAAATCGTATCGCGGCTCGTAAAAATATTTCAACGTTTGCCTCGTCATCGAACGTTGCTTAGAAATCGAAGGAAATAGACTCGCACGAAAGGGCAACAACCGTAAAAGCGATAAAGATAGCAATGAGAATTTACGTAACAATAAGTGAACGAAGAGAATCGGATCGGATATCGCGTGTTTTTGTTGCGAATCGCTGGACAGGCGAACAGGCTGAATTGAAAGATAAATCCAGTTACGAGATTATTAACGTACGCATTAACATAGTAATTACGTATTAGCCGTGATTTATGTCTTTTATCGAACGCGGAGAATTGCGATTTAGTATCCGCTGGAGAGGCGAAATGTTATTTATCAGGAAGGTTGAAACCGCGGCGGATAGTTAAAATTCGCTCGTTTTTCTGTCAGATTTACGCGCCAGCTTTTTCATCCCTTGCATAAACAATGCAATCAAGCTAATTAATCGATCCACCGCTTATCGGGCACTAATGAAAAACGAAAAAAGATGCTGAGGGGGATAATTGATCGATGTAATTGGTTGCAAGTAACCACGTTCAACGTGTTGGCAATTCTTATTAATTTAATCGAAACGATGAAGGAATTTGCTGAGAGTGGCTCTTGTGTGAAACGATTACGAAATTTGGAGAATTACGCGCATATGTTTGTTACGTTATCGTATAGAATTTCCCTACCTGTGAAAATATGACGATATCGACGTTCTTTTCCAGGTACGGAAGATTTCACAACACCGATATTTATTTATTTTTGTAGTAATTTAATTATGTATAATTATGTAATAATTTGTAATTTGTAAACAAGCTCGCGCGGCCTTGCGTAGTACGTACTACGGGCTGTGCCCGTAGTTGTAGGTCAAGGGGTTAATTCCTTCCAATTTCTTCGCCGAGGACCGACACCGGTTGAATGTTAAAAAGTTAGGTGAATGTTAATGCTCGCTATCAGTGCACCGTGTAACATAACACGATGTACACAATACGATTGCAGTGCTGAAATTTCGTACATGGAAACTGGAACCTAAAGGCAGTTATTCGCCAAATGATACGTTTCTATTGTATTTAGCCTGCGCGTGGATCGTTCAAGCAGGCGAAGTTCCGTTACATCTTAGACGTATAGTCAACAGATTGCACGAATTCTATGACGACTAGGCTATGGATATATTTGTTTATATTCAATACAGTTTGTAAAAAGATGCACATAAATAGCTAGATGTAAATAAGTGCACAATTCTTATGTTCTCACAGTAGAACACCTTTTTTGATTTCTAATGGCTCGCGCAATAATCTGACTGTGATTAAAAAACTGTTAACGCTGTCGAAAAAACATTTAACAAATCGTCTGTTCTTATCTACCGTATTCATAGACTATCCGATTAAATCTAAGTGTAGCTAGGTGTAAATAAGTGTACAGTTCTTATGTCCTCATAGCAGAACACTTTTTTGATTTCTAATGGCTCGCACAATAATCTGACTGTGATTAAAAAACTGTTAACGCTGTCGAAAAAAAAAATTTAACAAATCGTCTGTTCTTATCTACTGTATTCATGCACTATCCGATTAAATCTAAGTGTAGCTAGGTGTAAATAAGTGTACAGTTCTTATGTTCTCACAGTAGAACACTTTTTTTATTTCTAGTGGCTCGCGCAATAATCTGACTGTGATTAAAAAACTGTTAACGCTGTCGAAAAAACATTTAACAAATCGTCTGTTCTTATCTACTGTATTCATACACTATCCGATTAAATCTAAGTCTAACTGGGTGTAAATAAGTGTACAGTTCTTATGTTCTCACAGCAGAACACTTTTTTTTATTTCTAATGGCTCGTGCAATAATCTGACTGTGATTAAAAAACTGTTAACGCTGTCGAAAAAACATTTAACAAATCGTCTGTTCTTATCTACTGTATTCATACACTATCCGATTAAATCTAAGTATTAGGTTGTCCGAAAAGTTTCTTTCGTTTGATAAGGTGATGACAGACGAGCAACAATTTCTGTTTTATATTATTTTATCGAATTAGGTGTCACCCATTTCGTTCTGTTTCTATTATAAATAAACTAATATAAAACCAAAAACATTGTGCGGCTATTATTTCCTGATAAAACGTAAGAAACATTTAGGACAACCCGATATATTAAGCTTCATATCATTTCGTGTTAAACTTTCACGTGGCTAGGGAAATGTAGAAAATCGGATAGAAAAATCTACTCGCTATAGAATAAGCGTGTGTTCGTACGAGTTTTAGGCACTGAAAAGCGAGCTGTAAACCCCACTTGGATGTGCCAGAAGCTTCTAGCGAACGTCTATTGTACGTCCAACATTATTTCACAAAGTTCAAAGCGAATCGGCGATTTCGGGCAGGCGAGCTTCTATGTAACGATCCTTTATAGTTGAAACGTGACGATCAAAGTGCTAAGACCTCATTAAGATTTCTGACAGACCTGTGACTGAATACGCCAACTTTGGCGAGCATTAACGGACGACGGTATAAGCGAGCGAGTGAATCGGCTTGGCTATGCGAGTTGTCTCCGGCAAGTGGCACGAAACCATCGAAACCGCGACACACGGTATTATTTCAGAGCTGCTGGACTTGTGTTTAAATTCCACTACAGAATATTCTAGCCGACCATGAGTTCGAATTCACGCAAGTGAAATTTCCCGGCTGGAAAGACGATCCAAGGGAATGTTATTCAGCGAATGACGAACGTTTCTGTCGTATTTAGACTGCGCGTCTCGAACATTAAAGTGTTATACAGTGGCGCGAGTAATTGTAAATTGTAAAGGCAATCTCATTGTTTGATTTTTCCTAGAATTAACCCCTTAACCTACGATTTACGTTCGAGAATTTTCAGCAGAAAACGTAAACAAGCTCGCGCAGCCTTCGAGCCATTCGCACGACTTGTGTACTACGTACTACGGGCTATGCCCGTAGTTGTAGGTTTAGGGGTTAAAGCAAGATCGGCAAATTATCAAATGTTTTTCTAAGCCTATCGAAGATTAAATTTCTCGTTGAAATTGGCTTCTTCGCTGAGAACTGTCAGTGGTTTGGCAACTAATTGATTGCGGATTTTGTCAATATCATCTAATGATGCAATGCAGTACGATAAATCGAAGAAATGGCGCAGAAAATGTGTTTGCGTTTCTGATTATTCGCAGCACTGTATGGAGAAACTTAAGGCGAGTAGATCGTGTTTCTGCGTATACTTGTACCAAATATATTATACTTTGCAAAATGAACATGGATGTTACAATAAACAAAACGCGAGAATTGAAGCGCGTGTCATTGCACGTAGAAAATAGAACGTTCTTTCATCGATATTTCAATTCTCCGTCTGTGTGTCTAAAATATAATATAAATATGCATAAATATTAGCGATGAAAATTCCGCTCCAAATTGCTGATATCTGATCTTGCATGCTAACGTCGATGCATATTTTTGCAGAATGCAAATAGAGAAACGAAATGTGGATAGAAATACGTTTCGCGATTAGAAGATTATATAAATTCGTTTTCTACTTTGCATTTTTCCATAGTCCATATGTTCTGCATACTTATGTTTACTAACATATGCAAAACATACTGTACATGCCTCGCACTTACTGCGTATGTGCGTAATATATCACCACGAGGCTATTTGTTAAAAAGTAGCCAACTTTCTATCTGGAGAACGAAATGAAACGAAGAGAAAGCGAAAGTTGATGATTCATTAGCTACGAAATACAACGTTTCTTGATGAAATATGATGACTCCGTATCGTAAGCTTCACGCGGTCCTCATATATTTTGGAGGTGTTTTTAAGCGTTTATTTATTATTTTTTTTTCTTTAGTTAATTTGTACTTTACAATTTGTCCAGCTGGATATTTGGTAAACTTTTCTAGCTTAACCGAACATTATACAAAAACGAAAGAAATCAAATCAAGAAACGATTTAAAGAGAGCTTAGGAAAAATGGGAGAATATTTCAAGTAGTTTAAGAATTTGGCAAATTCAATGCCACGACTGCATGCGAGCCATAATAAAATCGAGAGGAAGCCTCGTAAAGTATGCAAATAATTAAATTTAGTAATTTTCTCCCCTCTATATTAGATAAGCTTTATCAATGTCATCTACTTCTTGTTTTAAACAATACTAATTAAGTATACATTTTCGCCATTTGTTTATATTCTCACAAAGGATATAGATATTCCACTCTTCTTTTTTTATGAAAATTATACTGCAGACTTGCAAGGATACATATTTTGTATCTGTAAGTATACAAATAATTAAACTTATTAATTTTTTCCCCACTATATTAGATAAGTCTTATCAGCTTCATCTACTTCTAGTTTTAAACAACACTAATTAAGTATACATTTTTGCCATTTGTTTATATTCTCACAAAGGATATAGATATTCCACTCTTCTTTTTTTATTAACACTATAAATTAAACTTATTAATTTTCTCCCCTTTATATTAGATAAGCTTTATCAATGTCATCTACTTCTTGTTTTAAACAATACTAATTAAGTATACATTTTTGCCATTTGTTTATAATCTCACAAAGGATATAGATATTTCACTCTTCTTTTTTTTATTAAAACTATTAATTAAACTTATTATTTTTCTCCCCTCTATATTAGATAAGCCTTATCAGCTTCATCTACTTCTAGTTTTAAACAATACTAATTAAGTATACATTTTTGCCATTCCTTAGATATTTGTTAATATTCTCACAAAGGAAATAAATATACCACTCTTCTTTTTTTATGAATACTATACTGCAGACAAGCAAGGATACATATTTTGTATCTGTAAGAATCTTCTAAATCAACGACGTTGTACGATACGTTCGTTGAAATTAATTACCCTACGAATGCTTCTCACGCTCAGTGTAGCTCTGCAGAGCTACGAGTGTTCACACGCAGCTGTATCTCATTTCGTCCTGGAGATACGGACGAATGTTGGTTGCCTTTCAGCTCTCGCCGTTAACATCATTTTTATGAACATTTATAGCAGGCAATTTCTTGCGAACATAAAATTCAATTCGAATGCTCCGACAATTCGTGGCGAAGTATCGATCATCTCTTCGCGTCATCCGTGCGTCATTAAGCAAACAATGCTATCCAACGGGGAAACGACAGAACCAGGATATTTCCCCGGAGAGATGGGACACCAGTCGAAAATCCAGTGGCTGCCGCGTTAAATGAAACTTTTGGCATCGTTCGAAAAAAAAAAAAAAAAGAATCCACTCGCGTGACTTTCTTTGTACCGTCGTGTATCAAGCCCATTCTTTACTCCACTTTTCCACTGGAGGAAGGAAAAGACAGGGACGAGCTAGCTATCGTATAAATTTCCCTGACTAACGCACGCGCGTTTTAATATTTCACTCCCTTTCTGAATCCGCACGAACGAGAATTTCCAACCAACACACGTGTTTCGGTAAGCGCTGCTTCTTGCATCGTCCGTGGTCAGAGCTTTCGAGCTTTCTTGAGACGCGTAAACATTCATTTCGATTGTACAAAGTCAAACAACAATTAATTATTATTAATTATCTTAATCGTCGATTCTGAAGACCTCTTCAAGTTCCAGTCCACCAAATGGAGAATTTTTATTAGGTGATCCCATAAGTTCGTGCCGACTTTTGTGTATACATTTCATGTGTCCATTTATAAACATACGGCAATAAGGGACCAACGCACTTGAGCTTAGCTGATCGAGACAACAACGAGAGGGGATTACATTTCTTCATGAAACTGAAAGCTATGTAAACAATCTTAACATACATAACCGCTCGAAAAGCGACACGAACTTATGGGATGACCTAATATTAATGTAGCGGCACATGAGTTAGAAGTCAATCCAAATCATGTTGTTGTTTTGCCTCGGAGTATCAAGATCGTCAGGATACACGTAATGTAAGAATAAGTGAACTCCGAGCAAAACAATGTCGCCGTGAACAAAGACGAATTTGAATTTTCCGACCCTCCCCCGAGCAGTATACATGTAGTATCCTTGACGAAAAGGCCTAAGAGATCGGTCGAACCATAAACAATGTCGCGAGAGCCGAGGTGCCGTCGGGTCCATCAATGTGTCGTCGGTCCCTTCAAGTGAATAGTTTCGGAAAAAAGGCCTACGTGACCTTGGCCACGGGTGTTTGCGGAACACATGTGCGGTGGACGAAAAAAGACAAAGGGATGCTAGAGTCGCAGAGTGAGTTGAGAAGTCGTAGAGTGAGAGTTGAGAGAGTCAGAGTTGGATCTATCGTGGTCGTGTGAAGATCGTTGTGTTGTCGTGTCGTAAAAGCAATGAGTAGCGAATACGTGAAACGGGAAATTATATTCGATGTTGTGTGAGAGCGAACGATATTGTATTAATCATACTGTTACCTACAAACTACTAATAATATAACACCACTACAAATTGGGGACTCGTCCGTGCCATAATAAACATTCCTACATACATAAGCGGACGCGATCGCAAGGAAATGAGTTACAGTCAGTTGTCGATCAGTTATCAACGAATTATCAGCGATCTAATTAACGAGTCATTGGCGATCCTATTTTACGACTTGTACACTGTCTTAGCGAACATCATCTGTATACTAATTTATCATTTTAAATATATTCGACGAGCAATCTCGTCCATTAAACCTCACCGACCAACCATCCTCTACACATAGACCTCTACAATTATATTTCTCTGCATATTAATTCTTCACATACAGTAGATTCTACGTGTTAAGACGCGATAATAATATGTTGTTATTTTTATATTCAGAGGTAGGATCACAATAGTTATTACAATATTGCACGGATAAATCTATCACACTGTTTTGAGCCGGAAAAACCTTTACTGCACGCGCTTACACAGACTGAGGAAAAAGAAATGAGCATCTAAAAAATATCGATCGATTGCATCTAGAACAATCTTCTAGTTACTGCCTTTTGTAACTAGCGAGCACGAACTCACGTTGTCATTTTCAACAGAATAGTTTTAGAGGGTTCAATCTTAATTCTTCGATTTAGCTCCTCTTCCAAGTACTCTTTTATCGTCGCAGAAATCGTTAACTACGTAAAATCGCTAATTAACCTGAAACTGCTATAGAGAGGCTTGCTGAAGCCGAACCCTACGAGTCGAATAACGTTGAATTAGAATTATTTCTCTTCGGCAAGAAACTGCCGCTGTACTTTTCGATAGCAGCGTACCTTGTTCCGCGACTGACGGCCGGACAGTTACGTTCGCTAAATAAATGGCGGCAGGTTAAAGTGGATCACGCGGAACCCACGAACGAACGGATCTCGCTTACCTTCCTCAGGCATCCGACGAAGTTGTTGATCCCCTTGGCGCCCTGCAGGGATCTCGCGTCGGCGCCACCGCCCACCAACAGTCGATCGCTCGCCAAATGTGTGAACGAGCCCGCAGTGTGGCCGTGTTCCGCGTAAATCCCATCGACGATGGCGGACAGCTGCAACAAGCAATGGGGCCAAAGTTCGTCAGGGCTTTCTCGAAAGTTACGGCGGCGTCGCTGGCTTAAAAACCTCTCTCTCTCTCTCTCTCTCATTCACTCGATAGGTCCCTATTTTGGATTAAAGCACAGCCAACTCGGCCTGTCGCGAACGCGGTTTCGCGCGACAGATTAAATCTCATCGGTCGATGTCGGCTTTCGATTCAAAAGAATTCGCCTGGACACGAGTGAAATTTCCACTGAAATTTCGTCGACCTCGTGACGTTTGCTCTCCACCGCACAATTCCCGTGTACTCGCGTTGTCTATGCTCTTTTCAGTTAGCAATTTTTTCCTGCTTCTTTTGTGTATTTTTTTTTTTTTTTTTTGTTGGAGATAAGATTTGTTCTTTTTTATTTTTTGTAGGAATAATCGTACGAGTTTTAGGAGTGTAATTTGTAAAGAGAATACTTTTGTTAATACCGTGACGATTGGCTAGTCTCGGACGTAAACTTTCACGTGGAGGATTAACAATATTAGTGGGGGAGTACGGAGAAAGAACGTATTTCCTGTGTTTTACAGAGCAACAGTTTTAAAGCTCGCTACGTTACCAAGCAATCTCGTATTATCAAAATTCTCTTTATGTTTGCTTCTTGGAATAAATGCGTCTTCCTTTACTCTCGCTGAAACTCTCAAAATATTCTCGTCATAATATTAGAATATTTAAGGTATTAAAATATTCTTCGGACAGTCATTTACGTCTGCTCGATTATGAATTTTTTGTGCTTCTCCTGTGTTTCTTTTTCCGTTGTCTTTGGTGAAAATTATAAAATAGAAGCTTTGTAATTTTATCCGTAAAATAACGACTTTTGGAACTATTGCTATAGTCCATTACAGATAATTTTATTTGCACGCGAACTGATTATAGGCAATAAGTTAGAAGCTGTAACAATCTTCTCTCGTAACAATTATTTCTTCGTTCAATTTATATTCGAGGAATTCGCGTGTATATTTCAAATTGAATTGTCAGAAATAAAAGGAACGAATATCAGCTAAAGAAATCGTTGCTACCATCGTCCTCCCACTTATATCACAATCTATGGCGTAAAGCTAATTTATTTGCGGTATTTTGAATAATATCTTAGCTGTCGCATACTACACACACTAATGTGAAAACACGCTGCACACAATAATCCAACAACGCTGCGCGTCGCAGATTTTAGTCCGCAACGTTTTATCGAATTAGGATGTTAAATGATAGAACGTGATAGATGTTGCTTACTTTATACGTAATTTAATCTGTAACATCTATGTAGCGTATAATGAATTATTAAGGCAAAACCGTCGACGACAACCGCAAACCCTGTCTAACGAGAATATAATTTGCCATTAAGGAGGGTCAATCTTACCCTCACGACGCGGATAAATAGATTGGAAAGAAAAACGAGCGGTTGCTGTTTCGTGTTGCGGTTAATATCTTTCTCCTTGCTGATTAACTATCCTCAGTCGAGGAATAAAGAAACTAGCAATTTTCACATCAACTTCGACCACATGTTATTCCGCGAACTGCACGCTAACGAATGCAAGAAACGCATTAAACGCCAGAAGATAGAAAAGAAAAAACTGTTTATTTATTCCGTAGAAAATTAAACAAGCATTTCATGATAGGCATAATCATTTCACGTTCCTAGTAATCTGCAACACTTGACAAATATTCGATAGTTAGTTGACAAAAATGAATTACGAAAATGAACCACACAGAGCGAGATTTATGCTCATCAGATGTAACATTATTGCCAGAATATGTGAGTTATGCAAACACAGAGTATCTGTGGCTGTTGTAACACAGAATTAAGTTGCAATAAAATGACTGTTTTGTTCCTTTTTTGACGCACGACATTGTCATAACGCAACATGTTGCCATTTCTTCGTGACGAGTATATTCGTCGGGAACAGCTTGGTAGCATAGACGCGTGTGTATGAACACATAATATTACAGAAATATCGTACATGTAAACGTGCCTTATTCACGATTACGTCAATTGTATTAATTTCGCCAATGCTTCAGGCTGCAGACTTAGTCCCGAGTTTTATTGGAAAAAAGCTCGGCTATTTCGCACGCATCATAGCTAGAACTTTGTCAGAGGTCATAAAACACGCTGATGGTACAATTATCAGTCGTATGTCTGATGTTAGTTGCAATGCTGGCGAAATATCGATGCACTTGTAGCAGCAGGACGCGATTTCAACTCTTTCGTTACTACGGCCGATTATGGTCGTTTGTCACGGAACGATCTACTGCTGCTGCTTGACATACAACGTTCATATTTTTCGAGATGCTTGCCACGAGAAATATGAACGCTTCTTCCCAATACACGGTGACCCAGAATCTGCATGTAAGTCCGTCAGACCGCAACGCTATACATCATTCCATAAATCAACTCTTACGACTCTGCCAAAACTCATTGCCTCGTACAACAGAACTTGCTGCTCAAAGAGCTAACAATTTACTTGCTGCACGAGTTCTGCGATTTCGCGCAATTCCACTTGTTTCCTTTATCATGCTCCTGCAAAGTCCATCAATCACGCCGGTATATTATTACACAGGCTAAATATAAATATTTCGTCGAGCCGGCGAATGTTGAAAAAGGAATGGAAATAAGGAAAGCAGGTGCCAGCTTTTATTAAATTTTCACCGGCGACCCACCTTTTATCGCATTTTTTGCAATAATTAAAACAAGATAAATTTCATGGACTGAAAAATGTTCAGACACGCGAGTCACTTGGATAACATTGTCGCGGACAAGCGTGAAAATATAATACAACAAATTTGGAAAAATTGGATGTTACCGCGAAATATACTTCGATCTGTCGCGGTTTCTCCAGCGCGAAATAACATAAAGCGTTGGAACGATCAAATTTCACCAGTTTGTTCTATGAGTAGAAATAAAAAAAGAATGTTATATAATCGTAGAGCTGCAAACGGTTATAAAAAAGTTGTAACGAAAATTGATAAAAATGAAATTCAGAAAGCAAACGTTCCGCCAATGGCGGGTTTTTCAAAAAACCTATTGAACATTTCGGTAAACTTTGCGTCCCGATTCCAGCAAAGCAAATTGCTACGCTAAAAGTTACTACGGTTCGCTAATAATTTATTTATTACTCTTACTATCTACTATTATTATTTAAATAACTAACTAATTAATTCATTACTTCTCTGGCCAACGCACATCCAACGATGCAACGTTAAAGTAGCCGAAATTAAAGTACCAAATAAACAGAAATAATAAAACCGCGAATCAACAGTAGCTGGATCGTCGATCGCAACGACGCGTACCGCAAGAGAAATCCGACACGCGTCGACGATCTGCAGGAGCTGGCGCGCGAGGAGCAGACAGGAACCAAGTGGCCGAGAAGTTCTCGGTGAAGGGCCGGCAGGATCGCCGTACAATATCCGACGAGGCATCGAGCAACGGTAAACATCGTAATGCAGCACTCGAGCTTGGCAGCCGCCTTTCGAGGAAGCCGAACGTTCCCGCCAGCCCCTTAACGAACTGTTCTCTTCCCCTTAATTTTATCACGCCGCCTCTCTCCATCTCCGGCGGATTTGTTTGCTCGCGAAGGAACGGCCAAGAGAAGATAAGAAGCCGGGAATTATGAGGAGATGGCTGCTCGGCCGCTGGCCCACGGAGAAGCATCCTCCAGAGCAGCCTAATTACGAGCAACGAACCTCGTAGCTACCCCGTAAGAAGAAACCAGCGTGGATGGCGTTAGAAGGTGGTGCAGCAGGAGTGCGTCGAGGAGATCTGGCTCTCACTCTGTTCCCTTTTAACGGAAAGAGACCCCCGAAAAGAAAAAGGAACGGGATAACCGGCGGATAACGACTATCGACGCCTTCCCTTCAGCTCGTAATGGACTACTCGACGTTGCGCTCCGCGAGAAGAGCCTCTTGTCTAAATGCTAAACTTTATGGGGGCCGTCACAGTTTCCCTCGGTTGCCCCGGGCTTCTTCTTTGCTCAGCACGACGATAGTCGAGAGAAACGGCAGCTCCAACGATCTTACGCGACGGATTTCCCGAGACCTTGCGCCTTTTTCTTCTTTCTTTGATTGGACGTTGCAGACTTTTTTCTCCTTCTGCAAATTGGCATGAGAAGCAGCCGCAAGGCAGTAATCTCGTATGGGGTGTTTTGCAGGGCACGGTACGTGGTCGTGAAGTGGTCTTTTCACGCGAGGCTTTGCCAGAGTTACGACAGTTGCGAGGAAAATAGCGGTGATGCGATGATCTCTTGTCTGCAAGCTTTTGGGTCTTCCATGGAGTTTTGGAAAATTTGTGTTGATTGGGATAAAAGGCGGAGTAACGACTTTACGTGCCACATTTTGCGCTTGATGTGGCTAGTTTGGAAAATTATCTTAATTGCGACGAAAGGTAGTGGTAAAGTATCGATTCTATGTGGAAGATTTTGGATTTTGTACGCAGTTTTCCAGCTGCAAGTTTGAAATGATCGAATTCAAAGTTGGCTATGGCGTCTGGTAGATCTGTGACGAATTAAACGATAACACAATGGAATATTTAGAATTTGGATTTCGACGTCGATGAAGGTATCGAAGCGCTGGACAACTTGAAATTAAAAAACGTGTTTTATCGCGTAGAAAACACTAAACACAGCTGCCCTGGCAGGGGGTTAGCGAGGTAGAAACATTAAACGAGAGAATTTTTCGTTCAGTTTCCCGTGTAAATTGATATAAATTGAAGACACGTACCTCGATTTCCCGCGTTGATCAATCTATCGGCCCAGAAAAATAATTATTCCGCTGACATTGAATTATAAAAATTAATTACCGGACCTGTCAGCCAACACGAAAGGGACAATAGACGCAAATACATGTAATTCATCAGTGACATATTGAATCTTTAGGGAAAGAAAAAATAATACAAATTGTCCGTCAGTTTGAATCCATTTATCAAAACGCGTCCATTTATTGGACGATAGTTAATTTACCATCCGCGAAACAAATTATTACAACAGATGGTGGAGAAGAAGGAAATTGTTTAAAATTCGAAACTCCTGCTTGGACCTTGCGAATTCTACGCTCGTCTTAAGAATATTCCGCGAGTGTACCACGCAGAATTTCGTTTCCTGTTCGCGTTGGACTCGGAGAATTACCGTACGAAATCCAGACCGGATTGATTGGCTTAATTAAAAAGTTTTACGCTGGTTTCGCCACGAGCCAGGACTTTCCTCTGGCTCTAAGCCGATATTACTCGCCACACTCACCGCTAACCTTCGACGCGATTAACCCCGTTGTTTAATTCGTCTGCGCGTGGAAAACAGTTACCACGAAACGGGAAGGACCTTGTGCACACGCCGAACAACGTTGTTTCGTTGTTCCACTGGATTTGGAAAATCCGCAGCTGTAGATGTTCGTTTCAAGAACTGGCTATCTTCCGGACATTTTTCAAGCTCTTGAAAACTCGTCGAATATTACGAATTAAACGAACCTACTTAGACTGAGTCGTCGATTAAGCTGCGATCTACGTATGCTACTTAATAAACAAATAGAATTATCCAACGAAAAGATCGAATATTTAACTAATCTGGACACTGGAAAAATCTATTTACAGATCATTTTATCTTCGCTCTGATAAATTTAAATTAGACTATTTCCGTATGAGAATTATTCTGATTATTAAAAGTAAAATTATATTACACGTAACGAATGGGAAAATCTTCAACAAATTAATCGAATGAAATTAGAATCAGGTAAAACATCGACAAAACTGTCTGTCTAAATTATATAAGTTCTAGTTTAATTAAAAACCCAAAGGGGAAATCTGCACACAGATTGATAATCTTGTCAATTTATTTATTTAAAAAAAAAATTATACGGAAGGACCGTGGAATTTTCTATCGTTGGGAAACCTATTTTGTAAAATATTCTCATTCAACAACAAGTTGTTACTCGAATCTGGCACGCTGCATTCGTTGAAATGAGTGACAATTCCGCTTCGCATTATCGTGGAAAAGTTGCAGAGGAAAGTTGTTATGAAAACCGCGGGAGCACGCGAACGTCAGTGAGAGAATATCGAAGTTTATTTTAGAGGCCAATGGAAATTCGTTGCAACACCACGCAAGTCGGCTGTTCCAGGGTCGCACAGCTTTCAAGCTGCCTCACAATTAAAACTTACACGTGCCACAATCAGCGCGCGGCACGGAAGCAACCCTTGTCTCGAAACTTGGCGATATTATAGCCGTACAGACGACCGATCTTCCAAGTGGAAGTTCAGTGCGAGATAAGCGCAATCAACGAGCCCGTTCCTTTCATAATTGCACGCTACTGTAATGAGGTCGATGTTCGAGCAATTCCTAAGATTTCAACTTTCTCCGTGACAAGATAAGAAAAGTTTCGTAAACCTATTTGTAAATTCGCGTCGCGTACTTTGTTTCATTTTCCTCCAATTGTCCTATTTTTCTTTTTTGTACAGTTGCACTGTCGATTATCCAAAGCATAATACGCAACTGTAACGTCAGGAATTGTGGAAGCTTCGCGTTGACAATCCTTTCGTCGTGCGAAATCTTCTCGCCAATCATCGACGATGGAAACTCACCCGGTCGCGTACTTTGTTTCATTTTCGCCCATTTGTTCTATTTTTCTTTTTTGCACTGTCGATTATCCAAAGTATAATACGCAACTGTAACGTCAGGAATTGCAGAAGCTTCGCGTTGACAATCCTTTCGTCGTGCGTCTCGAAGCGATCGAAATCTTCTCGCTAATCATCGACGATGGAAACTCATCCGGCGCGGTGGTTGGCGAGAAATTGCATGAAATGGTCGGGCCGCGAGTCGAACGGGAAATGGAATTGCCGTGGCTCTTTGTCGTTCTGCTAAATTGCTGCAAATTGTTACCATTTTTTTATTTCTGTTTGTCGCGGAATGTATCGTCGAAATGAAAATGGCCGGCGGAGTGCAGGGGCGTCGTTAAATCGGCAAAATTACACGGGACAGAGGCCGTTCAGAATGATTTTACACGGCGGTCGTGCCATTTTAAATACTCTGCAATTTGTATAAAATGTCGATTTCTCGCGAGCACCCGACTTTCGTTCGAAAGAGAACAAATTTTCGCTGCAATCTCGTCCATTTCGTTTTAACGCGTAGTTTTCAACCGTAAGAACAGCGACGCCTTCTTTCCTTCTTTTTCTCTCTTTTTCTCCATTATCTTTCGTATCATTCGAAAATCCGGTTACAAGCGACTGGCCAATGATTATTTATCCGAGCATTTTCACGCGAGGTTGTTTCCTTCGTTGGATGTACGTAACTTGGAATACTAATCACGTGGCAGATTCACGAGATATTCGTAAAGAGTAACAGAGTGAATAATATACGGAAATTCTTGCGAAAAGATAAGAAGAACATGCAGAATAAAATTATTTCGTCCGAGGCTTAGTTTTCGAGAAAATCAAGTTCGAGGATTTGAACATGGCCAATTCCAAGCTAAATAGGAGAAAATAAATCGCTGGAATTTTATTCTACGTATGAATATAAATCGGTGATATAAAATACAATTTGTTAACTTCACCAATCAAACTTGCAACTTTCGCCAAAACTTTTCATGCCAAAGTAGCGTTAAAAAGTATTCTCAGTTCTCGAAACGAGGAATCTTCTACTTCCAAACAATTTAATATTCATTTAATTTTCCAAGAATTTAATATTCTTTCGTAGCACATGAAAATTATACGTCGTCGTGTAAAATTACGTAATCGATATCAACATTGGTATCTCCACATACTTTCATTGGATATTTGTGAACATAGTAATTTAACTGATAAGCAGTTCTCGAATCTTCTACTTCCAAACAATTTAATATTCTTTTAATTTTCCAAGAATTTAATATTCTTTCGTAGCACATGAAAATTATACGTGGTCGTGTAAAATTACATATTCGTGTGCTTACTGTTTCGTCAATGAATAAACGAGTGTTCCTCGTTGTGTTGAAGGAAGCTGATAATCGATATCAACACTGGTATCTCCACATACATTCATTGACTACTTGTGAACATATTAATTTAATTTATTCTCGAATCTTCTACTTCCAAAAATTTAATATTCTTTCGTTGCACATGAAAATTATACGTCGTCGTGTAAAATTACGTAATCGATATCAACATTGGTATCTTCATATACTTTCATTGGATATTTGTGAACATAGTAATTTAACTGATAAGCAGTTCTCGAATCTTCTACTTCCAAAAATTTAATATTCTTTTGTTCCACATGAAAATTATACATCGTCGTGTAAAGTTACATATTCGTGTGCTTACTGTTTAGTCAACGAACAAACAAGTAATCCTAGTTATGTTGAAGGAAGCTGATAATCGACATCAACACTGGTATCTCCACATACTTTCATTGACTACTTGTGAACGAAAAGTGTCTTTCTTTTACAGACACGCCCTTTACAACGACGCCTCTTTATACAAACACGAAACCTAATCTGTCGAACGTTGTGATTTTTATCTTGATAAAACAAAATTGATTATACGTAATTCGATAAAATAATATAAAACGAAAAATGTTGTGCATTATTTCCTTATGAAAGGAAAGAGACTTTTCGGACGACCTATTATAAGAAACGCGTGTTTCCTTGTAATATTAATCCAATTGGAAAATGTTTCGCACCACGCAAGATGCGATAGTGTTAATGTATTTACGTATATATTACACGTATTAAAAGAAACTCGTGTCTCGATGTAATATTAATGCAATTTGAAAATGTTTCGTACCACGCAAAATATGCTGGTGTCTATATATTTGCAAATATATTACGTACACGTATTACAAGAAACTCGAGTCTCATTGTAACATTAATGCAATTTCGAAATATTCTGCAGCACACACGATACGTATGTAAAAACTTGTCACGCTAAATGTTCGATTACTTGCACGAGCTGTATGTTAATCTCGCACGTGCCACTGTATATTAACACTAGAACTACTGGTAATTAACACGAAGCTATTTGTACCAAAACCAGTGAAAATGATTGGTCTTTAAAAAATACGTAATAACAGAATATTTGTGTATTTATTGATTTATTACTTTCTTACAGAAGCAATTCCATGTTATGTGGTACATTTTTGCTATTATTAATCCATCTGGGACCATGATCGACCTAAACGAGGGTTCACACATTTATAAAATTGTAGAACCAGTCGTTTTGACTGCTGTGGTATTTCTAGCGTCAGCATCTAGGAATTTTCCTGATAACTGATATCGTCATATCGAATGATACGCGGTAAAAATTTGTAAAACGCGTGGCAAGTTGTAGAAAACGAGGAAACTGGTTAATTGGGCTTCGATGAACAAATTGCAGGACTCCTGTACACTTTGACAAGTACCAGTCATTTTCACTGCTATTGGTATAAGTAGCCTGACACAAAATTATTTTCAGTTTGAGTACATGAAAAACAAAATAAAATTCATTATATTATTCTTTTAATTATCGTTGAAAAATTCATTAGATGATTGTAGGAAATATAACACGAAGTAGGAATTTTAAAACAAAATTGTAAAACCAGTCGATTTGACTGGTGTGGTAGTTTTAGTGTGATGTTATGTAGGTTATATTATATTAGTCATAAATTAAGTTTAGATATATCTAATCGATAATTAGCCAAGTTCAAGTATACCTGATCAATTTTCAAAGACAAGTATCAGTCATTTTCACTGGTATTGGTATAACTAGCCTGACACAAAATTATTTTCAGTTTGGGCACATAAAACACAAAATAAAATTCATTATACTATTCTTTTAATTATCGTTGAAAAATTCATTAGATGATTGTAGGAAAAAATATAACACGAAGTAGGAATTTTAAAACAAAATTGTAAAACCAGTCGACTTGACTGGCACGGTAGTCCTACTGTTAATCTCATCGAATCTGCTGTCCCAACAAATCCTACCGTCTCTCTGTCGTGGAAAATCGCGCAAAGTATCGTCGCTTTCGCGATATCTCTGCCAAGTCTTCTAAACAAAATGCGCCAGGAGCGCGTAAAAGCTGAAGAAATGAAAAATCTACGACCCCGTAACTCGTGTTATAACGGTGATATTCATAAAAGGGAAGGAGTTCTCGATGAACTCGTTCGACTGTTGGTTTTACCTAAAGAACCGCGCGAAGGAGCATAAGCGGGCGAGAGGCTGGAACGATAATGGCGGTTATTAAAGCGCGATTTTGCAGGGATACGTTGGCGTTCGAATAATTTTATTAAAGTTCGCCGATCAATAGCAATGGCGGGACGATTCGCGCGGTGGAACGAACGGCTGGAAAATTGCGATGCAAAAGTCGTCGAGGTCCTCCGCGAGTCGTATTTTACGATGCCGTTAGAAAGCGGCGATTCTCGAGTTTTTTACGCGGTTTTTATGCGACCGCGGTTCGCCGACGTTGCCTCGACGGAGGAACACGGGGAAAAAACAAGTCTGCGAGAATTTTTCCCGAGCTTTGCTCGTATTAAGCTCGTTTACAAAAGCTGGTCTCGCCGCTGCTTCGGCCGCCCTCTAACCGAAGAAAGCCGCTTTGTATACAACCGTCTTGACACACGGTTCAATTTCCAGGCCGCTGGAAAAATGTCGCCTGCGAAACTGTCTGTTTATTTTACGTTTTTCCAAAGTCGCAGGAAATTCGGAGATCGCGTGGTTAAAAATTGCGTTACTTTCGTGGCTACGTTTGCCGGCGCGGTATTTTTATTTCCGCCGGTGATTTATAAGGATAAGCATTTCCTCGCAATTTTCTTTATGTGCGAAACGTTGTTGAGTTTCAAATTTAACAGAATATTAGGCTGTTTCAAATCGCGCTGTTCAAATCAGCGTTTCGACGTATGAAATTTCTGTGATAATAGGAAATTATCGTTTAAACGATAAATGGCCTACTTTCACAGGTTTTAACGCACACTTAATTACGATAACATTAAATTAAAAAGTAATTTACTGGTCGATCAAATTTCTCATAAATCCTTCGCTTATTCTTCGATTCCTGGCATATTCCATTTTCTGCATCCTCGTCTGCCAGCTGAAGCTATCAGCGAATCGCTAAGTTGAAAATTGCAAATTATGGGATTCTCCGCCTTTATTATTGAAATTATTATTGCTAAATGAACGTGTAAAATGTACACTGTTATCGCATAGTACGTATGGAAATTCGTTCGCGTCAAATTTCCCGCTCGTACGTACTGCTCCGCATGGTCGAAAAGAGCGCAGTTATGACAAAAGGGAGAAATAACAGCAGCCACGTTTCTCATTTTGTAATTCCAACATTTCGTTATTATTCTACGTCTATTTTTTATACGAAACAATATTATCCTTATTTTAAAGGCAATCTTCCTTCTCCCGCGGACCTCGCTGTATATTTTCTTCTTTCCATATCGATATTTTCTTCTCACCGACTGTTTAAAATTGCCACGCTACTCGTAATTCTGGAAAATCAACCGGCACGAGAATCGACAGCAATCAATTTCAATTTCATCGAATGTCCAACGTGGCCGTATTTTCAATAAACTTTTCCACTCTTCAGCTTCCACTCTGTACCAGATAAGAGTCGACCGTGATCCGTTATTGCGTATACCGTTTCAGGCAAACGTCAGCTTTCACGTGTCACGTTAGCTTTCGGGAAATCTTGCTCGACAAGTAAATCGCGTTAATCAATTTCCCAGCGACTACGTTTGACGTTTCTCCGCCAACTTTTTCCACCGTCTGCAGCGCAAGACGTGCCGCTGCTCTACACGTGTCCTGCTATCGTTCGGTTGCGCGAAAAGTCAGCGGCCAGGCGTAAGGAAGGTTGAAGGTTTCCCTCGTAAAATCAGCATTCCAGTGTCGTGTTCTATTTTCTTTAACGATATCCTACCGCTTGATGGCGCTTCGATGTTTCTCTTAAACGAGAAACGCGTTCAAGTCTATGTAGACCTCAGCGTGTTCAGCTTCATGGGATTGAAAAGCGTTGGAAAAACGAGAAACAGAGGATATTTGGGATTTATTACATGGCGCGGAATATCCAAAATGAAATATTCTTTCGTTTAACATTATTACCAGACTGTGGATATTTGTGGATTTTCGCGAAATTAAAAGCTGCACGAATACACGCGGGAATACCCGAAACAGGGAATTTCCTGCGATATTTTCATATTTGTTTTATCGGCGGAGTGCCCTTATATTCGAAAATAGAGGAAGATGGTAAAAATCCGCGGTCCAATTATTTCATTAAAAATCCATTCACATCTCTTTCATAAATAAAACTGCGTTCGTTGTTCCTCCTCTTCGAATTTCCCTCCACGAACCTGTTAAACTCCGCGTTCCACTTACGCACCGACAGATACTTTTCCGTTGTGACCGACAGAGTTCAGCTCTGACCTTTTCGCCGAGCTTTCGCCGTAAGAGCCGTTTAACGAAAGAAATATCAGCGACGAGTGGAATTAATCGCGTTAAGCAATTTTCCAGACTGCGGAGGCGTCGCCGCGGCATCGCAACTCCGATTCCGTAGGTGGACTGCTGAATACGAATTAGCGAACTCGAATGGAAACTGCGCTGTCCGATGGAAAACAGGCGGAATGGAGAAAAGCGAGAGGAGAGCCGAGAACGTATGGGTTTGCGGACCAAGTAAATTACAACGTTGGGCTTGCAGCGTGCAGCAGTTTACTTGTTTCATTAATTCTCCCTCCTTCCGCCTCGTGCTTCGTGTTGCTGTTTTCCTTGCTTCCTCTTTTTTCCTTCTCCCAGCTGGTTTCCTTATTAGTTACGCTTTTCCCTTATTACCTTGTCACCCTTTTACGGGCCTCGTCTTTGTCTCGCCTTAACGACCCTTCCTTTCCTCCTTTTCCTTCCCTTTTCCCCTGTAGCCTGCTCGTACTTCTTTCGAGCGTCTGCCTTTCCCTCTTCAATTTTACTTTTGTTCGTCGGGCGGGAGATTTTGTTCACGCTGTTTGCAATTTGCTAAACTTATGGTTAACGAGGCTATGAGTAACAACTGTAAGGGTTGCAGAAGTATATTCCAGGTTTGTGGAAGTTTGTGTTCAAAGTGTATGGAGAAATTAATAGCACGTGCCGATCTAAGCAGTATTTTATAATTTCGAATGGGATTTTACGTGTTTTATCGACCCCGAGCTTCGTGTAATTTCTGGGAAATTTATTACCGATGGTCTGTACGCTAATTAGGTTCTTTGTCGTAGAAAAGTTGCTGCCAAGTTTTCGTAACGTGATAACTACACTAGGATTAATTAATTCCAATTTTATATAACGCGATGTCACGATTAAATGTGAAATAATCATGAAACCATTCAAGAGAATTAAATGGCAATTTTTATGAACCTAAACAATTGGAAATGTAAAAATGTAAAATCCAATTTTATATAACGCCATGTCACAATTAAATGTGAAATAATCATGAAACCATTCAAGAGAATTAAATGGCAATTTTTATGAACCTAAACAATTGGAAATGTAAAAATGTAAAGTCCAATTTTATATAACGCCATGTCACGATTAAATCTGAAATAATCATGAAACCATTCAAGACAATTAAATGGTAATTTTTATGAACCTAAACAATTGGAAATGTAAAAATGTAAAGTCCAATTTTATATAACGCCATGTCACAATTAAATGTGAAATAATGGTGAAATCATTCAAGAGAATTAAATGGCCATTTTTATGAACCTAAACAATTGGAAATGTAAAAATGTAAAGTCCAATTTTATATAACGCCATGTCACAATTAAATGTGAAATAATGGTGAAATCATTCAAGAGAATTAAATGACCATTTTTATGAACCTAAACAATTGGAAATGTAAAAATGTAAAGTCCAATTTTATATAATACCGTGTCACAATTAAATGTAAAATAATGGTGAAACCATTGAAGAGAATTAAATGACAATTTTTATGAACCAAAACAATTGGAAACGTAAATATGTAAACAGTAATGCACACAATTGCGCCTGCAACGAGATAAATTTTCAACATTTTTGCTTTTTAATCCTCTTAACAATCCCCGTTTAACATACACCGCTCATAATTCTCGTACCTGGAAGCCTCGAGTTTCCTTCAGTTTCGCTCATCCGCGTCATCCATTGCTCCCCATTTCGCGTCACTCATTTTCACGCCTCCGCGACACTCATGCACACCCTTCCACCATTTCTATCCATCTCTTATTTATCTCCATTTTCCATTTCATTCGCCCGTTTCCATATACCATCGGTCTCGGCCATCTCGTCCCCCTTTCCATTTCTCTTTTCGCTTCCACTTTCACGTTCCAGCCTTTCGTTTGCCGTCCTGTCGTCAGCTACCCATCTCTTTCCCTGGCGGCTTGTTTTTCAGCTCTGCCAATTTCCAAGTCGCCTCTTTCCATTTTCCATTATTTACCTCCGTCTCCTAATTCTTTCATCCTCAAATAAACCTGTCATTCTCTAATTTCCCAACCTTCTAAATCTTGCATCGCGCTCACTACGCTTTCTAATCTTCTCATTCGTCAACTCTATCACTCTCTCGCTTTAGTGTTTACTGTCTTGCTTGGGCAACGTGCATTTATTTGAATTCCAATTTGGATAATTCATCAAGTTTGCTTATGAATAATTGCCACGTTTCCACACAAATTATCTCTCGTTATCAGAAGATTTTCCGCTGTTAGTGGCGCGATAAGTATCGAAGTACGCTGTGTACGCGTATTGTAATTTGCTAAAGAACCAGTTGAATTGATCTAACCCAAACCCAAGGCCAATCCATATTAGGTTGTCCGGAAAGTTTCTTTCGTTCTACAAGGAAACGATAGACGCACAATGTTTTGTGTTTTATACTAGTTTATTGAATTATGCACGACCATAATAATAGAAATAGAACGAAATGGATCATATCTAATGCAATAAAATAATGCAAAACAGAAATTGTTGCTCATCTATCATCACCTTACGAAACGAAAGGAACTTTTCGGACAACCTGAAATACATTGATGATATTCTCTTTTAACTGGATTATGACAGACGTTTCTCACAATGTTGCATATGCACGTTACGTCTGTTCGATTTTCGTTTAGAAATGGAAGATCACGCTGCGAAAACAAACCTGCCCTTAGGTGACCATTAACAACATAACAATTCCTAACAAGGATTCAGTCAGACACCTGGGCATGACCCTGGACAGTATATAACGCGAATTCTGCAGATTCAGATCCTGAATCGTGTCTGTTTCAAATTGACGAAACTTTCAGGTGTATACTTCTTTCTAAAAATATAATTAGAATTATATTTAGTGACCATATGAATTATAAAGTCAAGCTGTTTTCTTTTATTTCATATAGAGTAGCAAGTTTGAACGAACCTGTTTTGGGAGGATTGCTTGTGAGAGGAGCAATCGCTCCTGGAACTCGATTGTTGGTAGGCCCTTTACCAGATGGTGAATTCAGTCCTGTTAAAGTTGTTAGCTTACATCGAAACAAGACTTCATGTTGTTCAGTAAGAGCATCGCAGAGTGCTAGTCTAACATTAGCACCACCAACAAATCGAAGTCCCCCTTTGCCCCATCTAAGATCTGGAATGGTTTTAATATCCATAGGACCTGGACAGGAGATTAACATGGAAACGACACATCATGGACAAATCGAAGCAACTCAAGGATAAACTTAAAAATTCTACTGGCTCATTGGCCGACGTTCCAACCTAAACACGCAGAAGAAAATTACGCTCTATAAGACCATAATAAAACCTGTCTGAACCTAGGGAACCCAACTATGGGGAACAGCAAGTAATTCCAACATTGAAATACTTCAACGCTTCCAATCGAAAACGCTAAGGTCCCTAATAAATGCACCCTGTTCTGGTGTGTTACCAACGAAGCAATACATCGCGGCCTCAAGATACCCACAGTCAATGAAGAAATAACAAAATGTAGCAATAGATATAGCAAAAGAGTCAACAAACATCGAAACCCCCTAATTGCTGAATTGCTTAATACGTCGGACCAGATCCGCAAGCTAAGAAAACACTATCCGTTAAACCTAAGCACTAGATTCAACTAGATATTTCTAATAAGCAATATTTACTTATTTATAATATTATTATTTATAAATTATACTTATCTAATTATACTAATTATAAACAATTAGCCATGCCACTGCGCCACGCCAGAGAAACTTACTCGAAATTCCCAATGCGAGAATTGATTGTAAAATACTTGTAAATTAAAAAAAAAAGAAGAAGATGAACAAGCAATACTGACGCGTACATATAATAGATATGCCACAGACGCACATCTACAGGCACAGTTCAGCGTAGTGGTATCGACATTTTTTCGCGAATATCTTGGAAATTAAGTCCAGTCCGACAGGAGAAAATTATTGAAAATATCGACTTGTACAAGATACAGATGAATCATGAAGATCGTAGCGAGCTTTTCTACAGTTCCAACAAAGTTGCTAAATTTATGACGTTCAGCATTTTCCACTGCTTCGACTTTAGCCCAAACTGTTTGTCAGATTCCGCCTGTATGTCTTGGCAGCCGTCGTTCTCATATTTTCTTTCATCTTGCAAAAGTATCTGGTTCGCTGTGTGGATTTTCATACTTTGGTAAACGCGAGGAATAGCGCGACCATGTTCGGTAATCGTAGCGCGTTTCCACACGCGGCCACGGTGAACGCGTCGCTGGCCAGAAAATATTCGCGAGGCGAAATCTCTCGACAGCGTTTTCTCTTCGTGGCGCGATTATGCTGGCGGCCCGGCATTATTTGTTGCGCCTGGAAACGACCGACAGGGAAAATACGCCGGAACCCGGCCACCAGATTGTGTACGAACATGTGTACGTAGATGGGAAAGCGGATGAAGCCACGGCGAGACGAAGAATTGCAGAGAAGAATGTCGGACGCTGCACGTTCTTCGCACACTTGGCACCCGTGTTCTTAATCTTCCTGAGGTATCTGCGCCACATTCTTTCGAATTCTAGGTCGTTTCTTTTGAATTATATAAAATATCGTTGTTGATCAGCTTCCAAGTTTCCTCTGCTATTTCTATCCGCTGGTCCGTAGCTTTCACCCTTTGCGCTCTTATGCCGAGTGTCACTCACTCGACATGCTGAGTTTTTATCTCAGCAGCTCCTTCGACAAAGGACACCTCTGCTCGTAGATGTGCGTCTGTGACAGTGTACGCGTTAGTATTGCTTGTTCATCTTCTGTTTCTAAAGGAAAATTGAACAGGCGTAACGTGCATATGCAACATTGTGAGAAACGTCTGTTATAATTCGGTTGAAAGAGAATATCCTCAGTGTATCGTTTTTTTGTGAAACGTGAAGAAAAGCAGGATTGCGTCGTGGAAATTGTATCGAGGAATATCATAGACTTAAAAATTAGAAAATACGACAATACTGTGAATAAAACTAGTATTTGAGTGAATTTCTTTCTTCCTTTATTTATTTCAATTGTCTTAGTTTTTAGTCCAAGTAAATTTCAAATAAAACACTTAAAAGCGTTGGCAACGAAATTGAAATAAAATTCAGAGTGCAGAAGGTTAATACCTTTCGTGTTAGCTCGCGCCTTTCTTATTTCCGTTGTTACAAACTCGATGTTTCAGTCCAGTCGGAGAAGATTCAGTTTTAAACAAATCTGTATAATTAGTTGTTAAGGATTTTGAAGATTTCATATTCTGTCGAGAAAAGAAGTGCGAGTGCCTGCTAAAACGCCAATGTGTGTTCCTTTTGTCTCTTCTTTTTGTCGAGTTGTTGTTAAGTAACGTCAAAATTAGGCTACCAACAGAACAGTAAGAATCTTAGGGAGCCAGCATCTTGAAGAAATTAAGTACAAGTATGTATAATTAATGCAAATCAAAGTCACGAATAATTAACTACAATTAACAATTGCACGAGCTTCGAACAGATTGGAAGAACTTTAATTTCAGGAGTACAATTAAATCTGCAATTTTACGAATGTTTGTCTCTTGTCTCTTCTTTTTGTCGACTAGTTGTTAAGTAACGTCAAAATTAGGCTTCCAACAGAACAGTAAGAATCTTAGGGAGCCAGCATCTTGAAGAAATCAAGTACAAGTATGTATAATTAATACAAATCAAAGTCACGGATAATTAACTACAATTAACAATTACACGAGCTTCGAACAGATCGGAAGAACTTCACGCCATGTAACATCATCTTTAATTTCAGCTGTACAATTAAATCTCCACAAGTTCACTTAAGCTTCTTCACACGCATAATAGCGAACGAATACGTACTTAGTCGTCAGACCGAAACTGGTAGATCCAAAAAAATGATCGACAGGTCTCATAGAATAATCGCAATTTTTCACTGAAACTTCCCACGCCAAAGTGGCGTTAAAAAGTGTTCGGAACATTTAACTGTGAAAAATGACGGTGATTCGGAAGGAACGTGATGGAGCCGGTTCGATGGTTCACCAACACCAGCGTTTCCCCTCACTTTCATTATTTCAACTACGAATTCCGTATTCGTAAATACGGGACATGGTGCGCGTATTTTCATCTCATTTAATTCTTCCAAATCATTAATACGCCGCGAAACAGCCAAGGGATTAACGGCGTAACCGGATTTCACGGTTTTAACGATGCCGATGTCGGTTCGCCGTGGAAAAGCGGTCGATTGGTGCTCATTACGCAATAAAGTTGCCACGCCGCGCTCGCAAAATGATCTATTCCCATGACTGGTCTTTCCCGGCTCGCCTGAAATCCACTTGCGCGCCTCCTGCCCCGCCGCCTAAGCGTTCCATCGCTGGTTTCTTCTCGAGAGCCTTCGTAGATCATGTCGCGCGAAAATAAATGATTTCCCCGTTTTTAACGAGATCGTAAATTACGGCGATGCTCCGAGTGTCTGAAAAGCGGCTCGCGAAATCTTGCCAAGAAAAAAAGAAAGAGAGAGGGAGGAAAAAAGAGAAGAAGAAGACCGGCGGGAAAATCATGGCTCGGAGGGGAAAAGTCCATCGCTGTGGTCCATCGCTGTGACCTGTTCGAGTCAAAGTTAATGAAAGCATCGAAGAGGTTCGGCAAAAGTGTACCGTACGGTGGAAAATGTGCAGAATAAGGGACGGTTTGAAAGATTGTTTTGCCAAATAACGTTAACCAATTTGCCACCTCTGTGAAAATTATTCTCGTCATAACGCAGAATATTGCTGTTGTGACATAAAATTAACCCCTTAACCTACAACTACGGGCATAGCCCGTAGTAGATGATCGTTTTCGGCTCAAAATTCTCCAACGTAAATCGTAGGTTTTTTTTTTTTATTTAATTCTTTACATTCTCAATTTGTCCAATTTGGACATTTGGAAGAATTTTTTAACTGCAATCGTAGGTTAAGGGGTTAAGTTGTGACGAAACTATTGTTTTATTTTCTGTTATGTATGAGGGATGATAGAGAGAATTCGCAGTAAGTTCGCGCGTGGAACAGTCCGTCGTCGTTTCATTGTACGTATTCCTTTTTATGGAAAGTCGGGAATGACACGAGTCGCAAAATCGTCGGGCGTTATTTTTACATTCACTCGTGAATCGCTCGGCGACTGCAAGTTGTGCGGAGCAGTGAAGCGCAGGCGAAGCACGTCAGTCACGGCTCTTTTCCATTTCCTTCGAAACGACCGATGCTTTGAGCGTTTCTTTCGCATCGAAGCATCGCGACGCGGTTATTCGAGCTACTGAAAATTGTCCAAGCATAACCTCAGCTAAGTCCTCAGCTTTGTGAGTCGTTTTAAGGAAATTAATTAACGAATTCGCACGTTGCTTTATGTCCGTGATTTATTCCCTTGGAACCAGATGGTAAAGAAACAAGAAACTGGAGAGAAATGATTAAAAATGTTAAATCGTTGGATAATTGAAAGAGCGAATGGAATAAGAAGGAATTTCCGACGTAATTATGGACGTTGTTTGCACGGAATTACAGCTCGCGATACTTTCACAACTGTAAACGATTATCGATCCGTTTGAAACTCCACTCTCATTACATTAATTACGTTTTGTATTTTTAAACTTACTTTCCAAATGTTTAAGAAATATCGCCAAGCTTCGCTGCAACGAAATTTTAATCGCAGCGAAATTTAATTAGCGACAAAGCTGCGCCAGGCAGACATTTTTCCTCGAAAGGCAAAGACTTTCGTCAAACACTGAATAAATTCTCAGAAAGTTTCGCTGCTAATTAACAATTCTTTGATTCTTAAACGCGTGTTTTCTTTGTAGATTTGTCCTTGTTAAAACAGCGCTTTGGAAACTTTCTTTCCTTTCCTTTCCTTTTCAGCACGATGCAACAAGAATAGCATAACGCAACAATACTGGAAAAATGGCTGATAAAATGAACAGCTTTGCGCGGGAGCCAGACAAGTCGGAAATTTTCAAAGTTGCGACGAAACGAAGAAAACTGAATTAAATGCGACTTGTTTAAACGACCACGTTGAGATCTTAGATTTATGGTAGAAAGTCATTAGCGTGACAAATGACGGAAGAAATGGGATTTTTCAAAAATGTACCTGGCGAATCTTTCTCGACACCTCGACTTGTCCGGTTCTCGCGCCAAAAAATGAGAATTTCAAATGAAACATTTTCTTCCTCCGCATCCATTTACTTTTGTTCCATTTTCTCTCGTATTTCTCAACCAGTTTCCCAGACAACTGCCACGTATTTACTTCCTGGTGGATGACACGATTTTTCTTTTTCCGAGGAGATTTTGAATCGACGAGAAGAGAGGCATTAATAGAATACTCGAAACACGTTAACGTTAAAATATATTTCAGAACAAAAGTGGACGAGTCCTAAACATAGTCGATTTTTCTTCCCAAAGATCACACTGGGCAAGTGGAAAAATTGTTACGGACGTGTTGTCTGATTGTCACAGCAACGCACAAAAATACGTAAAGCTTGAAAGAGGAGAATTTCTGTCACAGGACTTTTGCAACGTAGTCTTCGATTCGAATCGGCAGCTTCTACTCAAAACGCGAATTTACCTGGCAATTTGACAGGTAAATCGTAAGCATCGAAAGGATCTGTTGGCGAATATTTCATATCTCGACCGGTCTTTTGTCCCCACGTTGGTTTCTGGGCCATTTGCTCCCCTGTTTTCCACTTCTGGCCAAACACGGTTCAACGGCAAACCGATTTACATTTTGATTTAATTTATTCCATCGTAAACTCATAGCGCTCGGCCGACGTGCACGTGTGTACAAACCGAGTCGCTCGGCCGTCACACGAGCGTGTGGCATCCGCGCTTTTTGCGGTGAAATTAAAAACGTTTAGCCGCTCGAAATTGAAAGCTTCCGTGCCACAGGTTCGCAAGAATACACACGCCAGTTTCGTGTATACTTTTGTCCAAGTAAAATAGCCGATAAACTAATAATAAAATGAATTTCGATAAAATCATTCCAGTCGCCTTACTGAAAATCGGTCCCGCGCAACGTTCCTTTTCCAATCCTAGCACGTATGCTATGGACACTTAGAATTTTATTTACTGCTTACGAGATATAGTTTATTATTATTTATTATTGCTTTCGATTTTGGACGAGCTTTCGGTTTTACATCTCGTTTACCTATTTCGCTTCTTATGTATCTACCTCTCCTCTTAGCCACTCTATTATATTGCACTCCCTTAATTATACTGTCTGTAAAACTATGGCAACTTTTGGGCTTTCGCCTCCTTGCTGTGCTTCCTTACTGTCGTTCCTCCCCGTCTTGTATTGCCCTTCTCTTTTCTATTATCGTTTTTAGTTCTGTTAGTCCTTCTCCAGTCTCGTTTGGTATCTTTTCTGTGTCCTTTGGTCCTCCCGTTATTTCGCATTCTTCTATTACATGTCTCAGGTCTTCTTCTTTCCTTTTGTATAGCCTGCATCTTTTTTCTTCCTCTTCTTTCCAGTATTCCTTCGCTTTGGTCTCGTTTCCTCATCTGAATCTTGCTAATATTTTTCTGTCCTTCCACTTCATCCTCCCTTCGAAGTATTTTGGTAACTCCTCTTTGGCCATTTTTCTGTAATGTGTGTTATATTTGGATTTCCTTATCCTTCTCCCCCTCTCTTCTGCTTCTGTCTTTCTTCCTTCTTCTATAATTTGGTCTGCTGTCAACCTTTCTTGCTCCTCTCTTGCTTCCATCTGTGTCCCCCCATTTCTCACCTCTTCTAGTCCCTTCTTTCTCTTTCTTGCTCTTTTCCCTTCCTGCCCATTTCCCCAGTTTCTCTCTCTTTCCTTTTTTGATTCTATGGCTTCCCCTTCGTACCTTGCTGCTATTCTTAATGCTTTTTCTTTGATTTCTGTTAGCTTGCATTCTTCTATCAATATACAATTCGGTGTTGTCATATCTAAACCTAAGATCCATTTCACGTATCTCCTTTGTGTTCTATCCAGTCTTTCTTCCATGCTCCAGCCGCATACCTTTGCTCCAAACAGCTTACGAGATATATTAGGTTGGCAACTAAGTGGTTGCGGGTTTTGTCAATACCACCTAATGACAAAACCCGCAACCACTTAGTTGCCAAGCCAATAGATCTCTTGTAAATATAAATCGCGTAAGAACCACGTCACAAATGGAAGTTTCAGAGTAGTTTCGCTACTTTTGGAATTATTTCAATTTTGCATATTATTTATTGTATTCACGTGCGACGAATAAATGGTAAAAGAAAGAGGACTGAAATCGAGCGAATTGTGCAGCTGGCTGTGTTTCACGAGTATACTTTTTGCCACGCGTTTTAGGAACACGCTTTTCAAATAGATCGCAACAGCTGACCGGTTAACGAATAGTGACGAATGAATGAATGAATTAGCGATATGAAATTGTGCATAAGAAATAATACAAGTCTGATAAACAATTGGTTTGAGCGGCGAATAGAATAAAAATTGCCTAGTTAAAAATAACTTATTATTTGTTATTCGATAAAAATATGTTGTTTGCACACTGTGTGAATGTTTCTGGGAGGAATATAGCTTTTGAGAAAATTTCGTGCAATTCTTCCACGTCAAATGAACGTCGTGTTTTGTCATGTTAATACGTGCAAATGTGTAAATTTAATTTTCACGAATTACAAATGCGCGGTGCACTAAATTAACCATTATGACGCTTCTAACGCAACTGTACGAAATTCGTTATCATTTCCATTTACGCGTAGCCTGACGTATAATGTCTGTCACGTACAATTAATTTCTGTTAATTAACGTTGTTATCGAAAAATATTATATATCATAAATTCGAATATTTGTACGTTTGATCATCGCTCTAGCGTACAGAGTTATTTACATTCGACGAACATAGTTCCCTTTGATAACAGATGGAACAGAGGAATTTGTTAAAATTCGTACAACAGCGGCAGGGAAATGTAATCTTCTTGTTTTACCGGATAAAAGAATCTCGGTGTATATCTGAGCCTTTTATTTTTTGACGAACGAGTTTCGCCGATTAAATTGTTTGCCACGCTACGCTAGTTTCCCTACATTTTCTATTTCTACGTAAAAAAATAGAAGGAAACAGCACGGCTGGTTAAACAAGAAAAATTAACTATTTTCAATCATTTGCAAATTTTTCTTATTTTCTTATTTTCTCACAGGCAAACTACATTGTACAATTAACAGACACAATTAATCAACCTATAGTAGATTATACAAGTAGAATCGTTTTAAAAGATTAATAATACAATATACAAGTAGAATTATCATAAATCAACGAACAGTAGAATTATTAAGAATATAAAAAATCAATGAATAATGGTTATACAAACAAAACTATTATAAATCAATCGATGGTAGATTATACAAGTAGAATTGTTATAAAATATTAATAGTACAATATACAAGTAGAATTATCATAAATCAACGAACAGTAGAATTATTAAGAATATAAAAAATCAATGAATAATGGTTATACAAACAAAACTATTATAAATCAATCGATGGTAGATTATACAAGTAGAATTGTTATAAAATATTAATAGTACAATATACAAGTAGAATTATCATAAATCAACGAACAGTAGAATATTCAAATAGAATTATTAAAAATCAATGAATAATGGTTATACAAACAAAACTATTATAAATCAATAGATAGTAGATTATACAAGTAGAAGTGTTATAAAATATTAATAATACAATGTACAAGTAGAATTATCATAAATCAACGAACAGTAGAATATTCAAATAGAATTATTAAAAATCAATGAATAATGGTTATACAAGCAAAACTATTATAAATCAATTGATGGTAGATTATACAAGTAGAATCGTTTTGAGACATTAATAATGCAATATACAAGTAGAATTATCATAAATCAACGAACAGTAGAATATTCAAATAGAATTATTAAAAATCAATGAATAATGGTTATACAAGCAAAACTATTATAAATCAATTGATGGTAGATTATACAAGTAGAATCGTTTTGAGACATTAATAATGCAATATACAAGTAGAATTATCACAAATCAACGAACAGTAGAATTATTAAAAATATTAAAAATCAATGAATAATGGTTATACAAGCAAAACTATTATAAATCAATCGATGATAGATTATACAAGTAGAATCGTTTTGAAACATTAATAATACATTATACAAGTAGAATTATTAAAAATATTAAAAATCAATGAATAATGGTTATACAAGCAAAACTATTATAAATCAATCAATGGTAGATTATACAAGTAGAATTGTTATAAAATATTAATAATACAATATACAAGTAGAATTATCATAAATCAAGGAACAATGGTTATACAAGCAAAGCTATTATAAATCAATCTATGGTAAATTATACAAGTAGAATTGTTATAAAATATTAATAATACAATGTACAAGTAAAATTATCATAAATGAAGGAATAATGGTTATACAAGCAAAACTATTATAAATCAATTGATGGTAGATTATACAAGTAGAATCGTTTTGAAACATTAATAATGCAATATACAAGTAGAATTATCATAAATCAACGAACAGTAGAATTATTAAGAATATAAAAAATCAATGAATAATGGTTATACAAACAAAACTATTATAAATCAATCGATGGTAGATTATACAAGTAGAATTGTTATAAAATATTAATAGTACAATATACAAGTAGAATTATCATAAATCAACGAACAGTAGAATATTCAAATAGAATTATTAAAAATCAATGAATAATGGTTATACAAACAAAACTATTATAAATCAATAGATAGTAGATTATACAAGTAGAAGTGTTATAAAATATTAATAATACAATGTACAAGTAGAATTATCATAAATCAACGAACAGTAGAATATTCAAATAGAATTATTAAAAATCAATGAATAATGGTTATACAAGCAAAACTATTATAAATCAATTGATGGTAGATTATACAAGTAGAATCGTTTTGAGACATTAATAATGCAATATACAAGTAGAATTATCACAAATCAACGAACAGTAGAATTATTAAAAATATTAAAAATCAATGAATAATGGTTATACAAGCAAAACTATTATAAATCAATCGATGATAGATTATACAAGTAGAATCGTTTTGAAACATTAATAATACATTATACAAGTAGAATTATTAAAAATATTAAAAATCAATGAATAATGGTTATACAAGCAAAACTATTATAAATCAATCAATGGTAGATTATACAAGTAGAATTGTTATAAAATATTAATAATACAATATACAAGTAGAATTATCATAAATCAAGGAACAATGGTTATACAAGCAAAGCTATTATAAATCAATCTATGGTAAATTATACAAGTAGAATTGTTATAAAATATTAATAATACAATGTACAAGTAAAATTATCATAAATGAAGGAATAATGGTTATACAAGCAAAACTATTATAAATCAATTGATGGTAGATTATACAAGTAGAATCGTTTTGAAACATTAATAATGCAATATACAAGTAGAATTATCATAAATCAACGAACAGTAGAATTATTAAAAATATTAAAAATCAATGAATAATGGTTATACAAGCAAAACTATTATAAATCAGTCGATGGTAGACTACACAAGTAGAACTGTTACAAAAGCAACATCACGATTACGTGATGTTATTTTCCAACTGTTTGAAAACGATGATGGAAACGACGATTACAGCAGTCTCGAGTTTCCAACAAATTGCAGAATTGCCAAAGCTAATAATTTTATTTATATTATATTATTACAAATTAAGATTACGCATAAGAAATTACACATGGAATTATCAGAATTACAGCATTTTAATTCTACGTATCGTATTATTTTTCGACTGTTTCATCGGACTATTTTGGTCGTCCATTTTACCTTGTGTGATTTAAGAGTGTCAAGTCCAGCGGTAGACCACCGGCAAGCGGAAGAATAAGAAGGAAACGACGAAAGAAGAAACCTTTCAGCCTCGATGGCCTGAGGAAAAAAGCAATTTCGAAAGTAGATCTTGGGCAAAGCAATTCGAAAGCACGAGATTCCGACACCTTCGCTACCTTTTTCGACATCTTCAGTTCAACCTCCCGTGAAAAATTAATAACGTGGCATTATTGGACACGGTCAGGGTCGAGTGTTCCATGGAAACTGTATCGATCAGGTTTTAATAAATGACAAGCATTTTTAAGAAAATTCACGTCACGTAATTTTACTCGAATCCTGCGATTCTTCATCCTCCGGAAAAATCCACTGCACTTACGTTTCGTATTTTATCGAGCTGAAGTTGTTTCCCAAATTTGCATTTTTCTCCTCTTCGTTTCGGCCAAGTTCCCACGCATATGTTTGTATAATTCATTGCAAAGTTTGAAGCATAGTAAAATAATTTCCATTAGACAAGATTTATGTTAAGGAAAGGAAGAATTTTTCAAAGTCCAACAGATATGAAAATTTGTCGTTCTGTCGTCCATAAATCTATGTATTCGTGATACTGATTTTCGTTCCCAATTAGTCAATTAGGCTCGGTGGTATAGTCAGCTCGTTAATGTCACTTGTGACATAAATCTCGCCTCTGCAAGTTTGCAAAACTGGACGTAACAGCTAATCAACTTGGAATTGAAAAATATTTCACAACTCGATCGAAATTCTCTGTAAAATTTTCTTCAAACTTGTCCACATCAGGTAGCTTCTTTTTCTAATTGCGCAACTTTCTCGACACTTTTGCACAATCAATTCCTTCGGAATCTTTCGAACTAAGACATGGGATCGTATAGAAACAAGAGGAGAAAGAATAAGAAACGAAAGGGAAAAAAGAATCGTAGGAGGACGTCGTGCAGATATTCAAAGCAGCTTGGAAAAAACACCAACACCACGGGACCTAGAATAGCCTAACATTTTAAAGGATTCGATCTCCTCATCTCTATACGATTTCCATCGTACTTTTGTCGTTCCAAGTGTCAAAGGATGGCGCACGAGAAACTTGTTCGTGCCTTCGAGAAATCGCGACTATTTTTAAGAGGATTCCGGTCGTCCATCTCCTTATGTCCGCGGGCTGCGACCTCTTATCCTTCGACTTGTGCCACCCCCTAGGGATGCAACGAGAGAAGTCGAAAGGTTCCTTCGATCCTTCCTATCCTTTCCTCGTCAACTTCTTATTTCCTGCCACGTGGCTTCTATTCTGCTAACGCGCGACAATTCCCTCTTTCCCCGTGCAACGTAACATCGTCCAAAAATTCCAATCTAAAGTTTAACTGCTAGAAATTTCCCTTTGCGAGTCAGATCTCGCTGAGAAATTATCAGCTTGTTGGTCAGCAAGTTGCTGACGTTTTTTAGCAACAGATGCAGTCCGCCGGTGTTTAGCCTACATTTGGTCGGATTGGAAGGATATGGTCGAGTCGGAATGAATTTCTCTAGGTTCCAAGTGACCAGGGAAGGTATGCTACCGGTTGGCTTGTGCTGTGAAGTAGACGAAGCAACGCGTATGTCGGTTTATGGCGAAGCTTCGTGCAATTCGTGTGATGTTGTTATAAATAATGTGCAACAGAATGCAAGGCGAGCACGAGGCGAGTCCTTGTGAAAAAATAAGAAGAAAATGTGGCAGCAAATTTGTTCACTCAAGGTTTCGTTTTTGGGAAAATCGAGTCTGAAAACTTGTCAAGTATACTTTCGATTATTCAGTCGCGTTTAGTTCTGTCTTCAGAAACCTTGTACGATACATATTATTGTGCCCAGTTGGATAAATTGTAAAGGACAAATTAAATAATAATAAAAAAAATATTATTGAACTCACAAAATTAACGCTCGCAATGTTGAGTCGTAAGCCACGTCTGACTACGACAATTCAGATAAGTTAGGTTCGAGTTGGGTTAGTTGGTCTCAGTGCCACTTAATGATCAAATTATGTTTCATCATCGCATAAACACAAAGTGGAACACACACCTCTACATACGACGTTCTTCCGGAAAATATTTTTAATTTATCTTGGAGGAAGTATACGTACGAAGTTGCTCTAGAAAATATTCCAAATGCGATAATCTCAGTTAGGTTCGAGTTGGGTTAGGTGGTCTCAGTGCCACTTAATGATCAAATTATGTTTCATCATCGTATAGACACAAAGTGGAACACACACCTCTACATACGACGTTTTTCCGGAAAATATTTTTAATTTATCTTGAAGGAAGTATACGTACAAAGTTGCTCTAGAAAATATTCCAAATGCGATAATCTCAGTTAGGTTCGAGTTGGGTTAGGTGGTCTCAGTGCCACTTAATGATCAAATTATGTTTCATCATCGTATAGACACAAAGTGGAACACACACCTCTACATACGACGTTCTTCTGGAAAATATTTTTAATTTATCTTGGAGGAAGTATACGTACGAAGTTGCTCTCGAAAATATTCCAAATCCATCTTTGAAGAATCGTGGTCGAGTTTTCGCGTACAAAGTTGCCAAAGCATTTCGAACCTGCTAATTCTAATTTCCCTAGTGTCGTTTCTTTTGTCTGTAGGCGAGGTATATCTATGTCGTTGGAAATGTGTGAAGCAGCAAGCGAAATACAATAAAGATATTGTTTCGTCAGAGTTCGTGATACGAATGCAGCGTTTGAATCGCGAATTCAGACTCCGTTGCAGTTTCGTGGCCAGCGAACCGTACATTTTCTCCGACTAATCTGATCATTTCGTCACTATCAGCATCCATTGTACATCCTCGAATATTATCACCAAAACTACTATATATAGCAGAGAATTTCAAAGTCTATCGATATTTGATATAAACGCTCGCTGAGTGTTCGCCAAGCATTGTCTTCTACCCTAACTTTTGTCAAGTTGACAGTGACGTTAAATTGTATTAAATTTGTAAAGTACATGCACAGGCATCGTATCATCCTCGTTCGTAGACGATTCGAATAATTATACAGGACGATTCATTTTTGTAACAGTTTAACGATATTTCACATCAGAATGTATATATTGGTTTGGCAACTAAGTGATTACGGCTTTTGTCATTAGATGGTAATGACAAAATCCGCAATTACTTAGTTGCCAACCCAATAATATTAGGATATTGTTAAACTATATTAGCGTAATCGTAGTGACAAATAATAATAAATAATTTAGTACAATATAATCAAATATTGAAGTACAATATTATTCAAGCGTTTAAACAGATATTCCATGGAATATTCGAAAGATGGCAAGAGACGACATGAAAATATTGCGTTGGCAAGGCAATTAATTTCCCAACTACTTGACACGACGGATCAGATCCGCAGACTAAGAAGACAACACCCTTTAGATTGAAGCATTAGATTCAACTAGAATCAAACATAGTATAAACTATTATAATCCAAAAGAATTTACTTATAATTCTCAATGAGAATTGATTGTAAATAATCCACCAAATAAAAAAATAAATAAAAATAAAAGACAGCTAAGTGATTGCGGATTTTGTCAATACCACCTAATGACAAAAGCCGCAATCACTTAGTTGCCAACCCAATATATACCTTTTCATGCGAAATATCGTCAAACTATTATAAAAATGAATCCTGCTGTATAATAAATAAATAAATAAATAAATTTGTACAAGTGCAGCTATTGACTATCATAATTAAATATAGCTAGTAATTATTACAATTAAATACTGCCAATCTCTCGTATGTTTCGTTCGTTGCTACCACAGCCACATACACCGGGTGTCCAAATATTTACGCACACGATACTGTATATACCACCCAATGACAAAAGCCGCAATCACTTTGTTGTCAACCCAATATATACCTTTTCATGCGAAATATCGTCAAACTATTATAAAAATGAATCCTGCTGTATAATAAATAAATAAATAAATTTGTACAAGTGCAGCTATTAACTGTCATAATTAAATGTAGCTAGTAATTATTACAATTAAATACTGTCAATGTAAAAGTCCAATCTCTCGTATATTTCGTTCGTTGCTACCACAGCCACATACACCGGGTGTCCAAATATTTACGCACACGATACTGTATATACCATCCAGCACTTATGTGTGTGTGTATATATATATAACTTACGTTATCTAGGGACACGATCGTCATTTCGTTTCCTGATCGAGCGAGGGAAATCTTGTTAAGGGAAAGGGATCAAGGATCGCGTTTAGGGTTATTGCTCGAAGGAAACAGAACGATTTAATGGGCTCGTCCAGGTTCTCTGATCCGACTGCAGGTACGAGGTATTGTCTTTATCGACGTTTTCAGTGAAAATATGTCAAACCGATATTTCGAACGTCGGGGAGCCGATGCTTTTAACTGTCGATTAATTTTTAAATTTATGTCAAGACACTGGAGGTTGCGATCGATCGGCAGCTTTTATTTGCCACGCTCACTCGTCTTCCGCATCTACGATTACCGATCTCCGCGTGCCGACGGTTAAGCAAATAGAAAAAATACCTGAATTTCATCAGCTTATGGGTTTCTTCATTTGCTAAACGTAGCGAAGTAATGAAAAACCCGGTACTCAGATTGTATAGAAAATGTGCTATACATTTGTGTTATTTTTACCCTGCACGTTATTATTTGCTACTACAAATTACATAGCAGAGAACGTACATGGATTTTACTTTGATGTAAACGATATTTCTTCAATTCTGAATTAGTAGGAATTTTAATTATCAAGATTTATCATATGTTCGTAGCACAGATTGCTTCAAGTTTTCCTTCAAGTTCCGATCAGCGAGGAAACACGCAATCGTCGAAAGTGGTTTCTATAATCGACTTTCTATATGGCCACTTATTCGTATAATAGCAATTTTGTAAATTTAGCGCGGTTCGCCAATCTTCGCACACAGTCTGCACACAAATGAAAAACAGAAAGAAAAGACAAGAAAAGAGAAAAAGGAAGGAAACGAATAAGAGCAGGCCATTGCTCTCCGTACTTAGGAGAAAGCGCGAATGAATCAATATCCAATAAATCGGCAGACGAGTAGCTACTCACCCTGCAGAAGCTGGTGATGGAGGATATCTGAAACAGAAAGCAGAAAGGAACGATCAATCGTTGGAATACCAAGCGAAATAGCGCGGCGATAAATAATTGGATCTCCAACTTCGAGACCAGATCATCGTACCGAATATTCGCACACACTGCAAGTCTCTTTTTGATTATGGCTAATCAATGACTTTATAATATAATAAATATGATACAATGTAGGAATAATAGTGTTTAACACTAGAACTACCACACCAGTCAAATCGACTGGTTTTACAATTTTGTTTTCAAATTCCTATTTCGTGTTATATTTTTTCCCACAATCATCTAATGAATTTTTCAACGATAATTAAAAGAATAATATAATGAATTTTATTTTGTTTTTTATGTACTCAAACTGAAAATAATTTTGTATCAAGGCTACTTATACCAATAGCAGTGAAAATGACTGGTACTTGTCAAAGTGTACAGGAGTCCTGCAATTTGTTCATGGAACCCCAATTAACCAGTTTCCTCGTTTTCTACAACTTGCCGCACGTTTTCCAAATTTTTACCGCGTATCATTCGATATGACGATATCAGTTATCAGGGAAATTCCTAGATGCTGACGCTAGAAATGCCACAGCAGTCAAAACGACTGGTTCTACAATTTTATAAATGTGCCAACCCTCTTTTAGGGATCATGGTTGCAGATGGATTAATAATAGCAAAAATGTACCACATAACATGGAATTGCTTCTGTAAGAAAGTAATAAATCAATAAATACACAAATATTCTATTATTACGTATTTTTAAAGACCAGTCATTTTCACTGGTTTTGGTACAAGTAGCTTCGTGTTAATTACCGGTAGTTCTAGTGTTAACGTGGTGTTCAGTCATCAATTTGGAATGATTCGTTTCGAAAGGTGCAGGTCAGTAAAGATTAACAAACACGTACAATTAATAAATTCAGAGTTCGTTCGCGTCTTTTAATTGCACTATCGAACGTAAAATATTGCAAGCTTTAAACGTTCCTAATTCGACGAACATAGTGTCATCTCTCGTACAATCAGAACGAACATTATTATTCAGACTTTACAAGTACAAATAACAAACTACCAATAGTAGTTCCTTCTCTTAAGTAACTGGAGCAAGTTTGACAATAGAAGAAAGGGAATTTTGCAAGTAAATTTCCTCATCGGCCGAGTAAACTCGTGCTGTGCAAATCGTCACGAAACGATGATTAAATACAAAGATGGAATGAAGAAAACGACCAAACTTCGTCTCGTATATATATATATATAGATACTGCGGAAGAACATTTTAATTAAAGAGATCCGTGTACGCCTAATCTTTTAAAAACAAGCTGCATAGCTCGAGCGGAAAGAGGGCAGCGAGCCAATTGAAATTCAAAAGTCGTCTGCAGACAGAAGCGTCGACGACGAAGGAATAAGGAAGCTTTTCGAGGAGCTGGTCGCTAGGCAAAGAGCCTGCAGGAGCTTCTCTACGAAAAACTTTCGTCCTGATTATCATAAGAAGTTTCGCGATGCTCGAAAGAAAAGAAAAAAAAAGAGATCGACCGTTTTACGTATTCCTCGACGTTACAGCGACCGAACTTGTGTGTACACCACCACCGTGGAATTAGATAACCGAGCTGAGTTGTCTTCGAGCGTCGTCGCTCGCACGCTTTTGCTAATGGCGCGCTCTTTTAAATTCCTCGCGATCCTCCGTTTTGTAACTTTCGCCTGGCAAAGGGGATGGGACAGGAGGGTGGAGGGACGATTTTAAAACGACAGACTCTCTAGGTCAGCCGGAATTAGATGCGAATATAGGAACAGTACGGTTTCAGGCAGTTGCTTAAAAAATACACGGTGTCCCAGTTCTTCTTAGGAAAACGGTGTCAGGGTATCGTACGAGTGGAGATAAGAAAAATGTTGTATAAGCGTAGCCTCGTAAATGTTGACACGTAATCGAAGGCTTTGCACAGCAGCCACCAAGCAGCTGCAATTCAGTACACGTAAACGTGTACGTACGTGTAGAATTTGCCATTTTTTTCTGTCGTTATTTGTTAAATGTACTTCTTCGTATTAATAATAATAATGTTGAGGTTATTAGATGCATAAACAGAGAAACGCGTGGATAAATTGTAAGGTAGAAAATATATTTTAATACAAAAGTGTAATTACAAGTAGAAACATAATTTGAGCTGGTCCAGGTCCATACGCTAGCAGTTGCAACTTTGATAAGTTGTGAGAGACATTTCCAGATTCTTCCCACTTAAAATTGAAAAACTGCTTCTGGACCATATTTAGATTCTCATCCGACTTCATATCATATACTGTATTCAACTTTTTCCACATTTCACGTGCTGTTGCAACATAAAAGAAGATGCAACGGTTTCCTTCCTACTGAGGTCACAATTAATTTTCTCGCTAACCGGTCTGCCTTCAAAAATCTTTCACGGGCGATTTCATTTTCCGCGCTGTTACCTGCATGCCACAGATTCCCTTCACACACGTTGATCAGGTCGTCATCTTCCTCCAAAAGTGTACGCATGACAAAACGCCACTGGAGCCAGTTTTCTTCGCCACGTAACATCTCGATCTTCGCACTTGCTGATTCCATTTTAGCATTATCACTTGCTTTACTAAGCACAACACTCTAACAATTTATTCACTTCGCGTTGCTACCTCACAATTTACAGCTCCGGGCCTATAACCTGTTGAGGTTATTAGATGGATAAACAGAGAAACGCGTGGATAAATTGTAAGGTAGAAAATATATTTTAATACAGAGGTGTAATTACAAGTAGAAACATAATTTGAGCTGGTCCAGGTCCGCACGCCAGCAGTGTTACCCTATACCTGGCAACCCTGAAGCCATTGTAACATCAATCCACATCAAAGACCAGGCCACACACCGCGGGCAAGGTGGCAGCCAGATATCTGCACATCCTTGGCGTGTGTCCTCAATAGTCTTAAGGACCCACCATGGATCTTGGCATTTTCATAGTTAAGGTCCTTCAGACCAAGCAAGTATCTTTTGTTTCAGGTTTCCTTTACATTTATTGTTTGTCACGGGTTGACACGGGAAAGTTAGTTTTCCTCACGTTTGGTATCTTCCATTGGAAACTTTCTATCGAGGGCGGCTGAAACCCTTCCTGGTCCAGCAACCTTCTTATTATCCAATCGGAAGCGGTGTCCACTGCCCTCACTTTCCTAACCAAAATTGTCATCAACAAATCCGATGGTCCCGTGTCCTTAGACACACCCAGGCCTAGCTTTCCTCAGACACAGTATCGTCAGTGAAACTTCACTTTTTCTGTATCCTTAGAATAGTCAACATATCTTTACCGGTTTCTACCCTTAGACCAGTCGCGTACTTAACGTATCAGTGTAACTAGGTTTTACACAAAGTTGTTGCAGTGAATTGTGATTTATGTGTGTTAATTCAGTGTGTATTCGATTGTGATTGCCGAATTCATAACAAAGTTTAACAAAAGCAAAATTGATAGTTGCGTTACGACTCAGCTATTTTATTTTATCATCCAACACTCAAGTTTACGTGACACCATCGTCGCCTGTCTACTGTCCATGGTCTGCCTTCGCCCCAGTCTTTTGTCTATACGCTGTCGATGGCTTCAGTGCTTGAGAAAACTAAAAAGACCAGACGTAGAGTTTTCTTAGAAGTGGTGACCACTTCAACGAATAATAATAATCGTAGATATTAATAAATATAAATGAACTGTATGTGCTTCCAAAAAATAAGACATTTTTCATTTCAAAGGCGAAACGGTTAATATTCTTATGTTGTAGGGATTGTCTGGCAGCGTAAAAGAATTCGAAACGATCGATGTTGCTTAATTTAAAGTGATTTTACCCACAGTATTTTACGCGTTACGTACGACTGGCCATGAAATTTAATTCGCAACAAGCGTTTGATCAAAGAGAAATGCAAGGATCGTGCGATTCACCATGTATCGATCTTATTAAATTGCTTCCAGTTGACCCAATTTCCCACGTTTCCTCGTAAAACGAATTGTCCCCGTTTCAGTTTCAACTCTCACTGTCGCGCTCCTCGCAAATAAGGAGAATTAAGCCGAGACAAGTTCGTTGAATTTTAATTTAACGAGTGAAATCTGTTGGGTCAAGGCCGAGAGAGTATTTTACATTGCAGAGAACTGTTTCGTTAAATGTTAATTAACGTTCAAATCCGCCATCCAGAGAATAAATCAAGGAGAACATAGGCCATTAAAAATAACTAAACGCCTTTCTCTCCACCTTTTCTACTTTCCCTCCTTTAACATATCTTATTGCTGCAAGTAAATGACTTTATTCTTAATCCAAAGAGTTGGAGAAAATGGGAAAGCTCGTCTCGCTATTTTCATTCCCGTTCCTCTGCTTTTTCCCTCCTGTTACTCGTTTCTACGTCTACCGTCGACTTTTAAACTAAAGAAATTCCACCCCCTCGTGCTTCTTCTTACACGTTTCATTTGCACCAAAATGCCACTACAAACGGGAAATTAGAAAATTACATTTGTCGCGTGGCGAGTTTAAGAGTCCGCGTTAGCCAGATATTTTCTATTCCCCTTGCGATTTTTCTACTTCCCGTGGACAAGCATATTTTTTTTCACATCGTGTATAAGCTCGTTCATATCGACGCCTAATCGTTTTACCATTGCAAGCTCTCAAAGAGTCTGAAAAGGTCCCAAAACATTCACCGGATCAGCTGTTCGAACGACTCTTCGCGGGAGTAAAAATTCATTTCGAATTTCCGATTTCTGACTGTGAAAAATCGCGAGCCGAAACAGAGTACGAGAAAATTGTTTATTAAACGAAATATTGACACACAGAAATCGGAGAAGCACGGCCAGGTGCAATACAACTTTCTCAATGAAGCGACCATTCACATGGTCCGCTGTCTCGTTACACCGTAAAATGATCGGATATTAAAAATCCAAGATGCGATATTAGAACGAGATAGTCCCTTTTTCTGTCGCCTGGTCGATCGGAATGGGGCGAAATAAAAATCGAGCGGATTAAAGGAAAAGTAGCATCGCGGTAATAACAATGGTTGCCGGTTGCAAGCGTTGCTCGAATACCGCTGGCTTTCCACGTTTTAATGAAAGTCCTTTCTCCGAAACGTAATGAACTTGACCGAACTTTATCGTCGCGAGTTGATCAGCGAATTTAATCGGCCGCCAGCGAAGCGGATAACCGATCACAGGCGAACAATGGACTTACCAAGTTGGCTGGCCGTAGCGGTAGTTACGTCATAACTGGCAAATCAAGCTCCGTGAGGCGTGTGCATGTACGCGGGGGCTTGTTAAAGTTGTTGGACATTTTTCTTATTTCGAGAAACTATCGCGTTAAGGTACGGCGAGTAATCCGTTTATTGAAAGCCAGTCAGACGTATGAATATAATTGTTCGCTTGTAAGGAACTATACAGGGCGTTTAAAGGAGAAACCTGAGGCTTTAAACATCGATAATTCGACGTTCGTTTGCGCGACAAGGTTGAAGATTGGAATGGAAAGAAACATGACAAAAGCTAGGTACAAATATGTACACTATCGGGCAAAATTATATTGCAATAACAAACAACGAATAAAAATGAAGAATCGAATTTTTCTTCACCACCGATCGATAAATATCCGAACGAGAATTTACTCGAATAAGAATTTAGTTGAAGAGAAATTTAATCGCATAACTCGTTCGAATAAAGTAATGATACATTATGGATAAATATTTCTGTGTTACATCGTATGTGAGGTATATATTTTCAAGCTTCGTTATCCAGTTGTTGCGATATTGGCTTTTATAATGAACTTTTTTGCAAGTGTCAGATTAGAAAGTTTACCGTTGCTGGGTAAATTATTCATCTGATAAATTAATACTGGGAACTGTATCGGTATATATTTGTACAAAATTAAGTGGAAACAAACAATTACTCGTATTATTATTCCAATAATTCTGCGATCCTTATTCGAACGAATATAGAAAATAATTTGTCACGGATAACAAGTAATTATTTCACGGGAAAAGTATTTTCATTATGTCTATTGATGTTAATTCATGCTGCTAATTATCTTAGATATTTATTCGCAATAATTTGAACAAAATGCTGTAAAGTAACTGTGGTGCAAAGTATATAAATAAATATAATAATAATAATAATATTTAATAACGCGACTAAGAACTTGACGTTATTGTACTAACGTTACTGTACTGTATCTTATATTTTGCAACGTGGAAGCTTCCTGTATCTTAAAAGTACATGGACAGCATGAAAAAGCACTATAAAATAAGTATGATAAAAGCGTGAAAAATATTCCACGTCGTAACGCAACTAAACTATATACGTTAGCACGTGACAGTAAAAAAATCTAAGGGTTTAATGTAATAGGAGTTGAGCAATCTTCAAGTCATCGATGTTACAGCTGTCTTTTATACTCGGTTATTTAAGTACAGTTATATAATTACGATTTATGTTTAATTTTCTAACGTAGCTAGATTTCCAATTCACTGTTAACATTGCTTATTTTTAATAAATTTATCGATTCCGGATATAGTGTTTAATGGTTTACGTGACGTTCGATACTGATTTATCAAATATCATTAACTGACGCGATAAGCCCCGTTGATCGTGTACTAATACCGTTAATTAATTACATTTAGAATTATTATCCTGCGGTATAATCGCACATTCATTTACGTTTTAATGTCAAATATACATAATTAATCACTAATGACAGAGACGAGAGAGATACACATATTATCTGCCGTATTATTGCTATGTAATTATAGTTCATACAGAGACTAATCTGCGCGCAGCAACGTAATCAATTTCATTATTTATAACGATGTAGTTGCAAAAAACGTGTGTTAGTTTGTAGAAACGTTACACGTATACACATTTACTTCATTTCGGTTTTCATTTAACTATAATTATTCATATTCGTCGTATAGTTAACTACACGTTAACCAGTTAGCTGTTTTTGACGAGTATACTCGTCACAAAGAGATGACGCTATTTTGTGTTCCGACGAGCCCTGTCGATAATAAAATTAAAAAATGAAACAGTCGTTCCCTTACAACTTATTTTTATATTGCAATAGCCACGCATACTCTGTGTTTGACGAGTATACTCGTCACGAAGGGACAAGTCTATTTTGTGTTTCGATGAGCCCTGTTGGTAATAGCCGTTTCCTTGCAATTTAATTTTATATTGCAATAGCCACAAATACTCTGTGTTTGACGAGTATACTCGTCACGAAGAGACGAGTCTATTTTGTGTTACGACGAGCCCTGTCGGTAACAGTCGTTTCCTTGCAACTTAATTTTATATTGCAATAGTCACGCATACTCTGTGTTTGACGAGTATACTCGTCATCGCTTACTTTTTGCCACGCGCTTTTCAAACACGACGCAACAGCTAACTGCTTAACTGGATATACACCGATTATTATCGACTGGTTAATAGCAACACGTCATACTCAGACTGCGTTTCTACGAATTTAAATACTTCTGATGAAAAATATGCGAAAATAGACCCCCCAAAAAGGGGTAGAAATATTCGAATAAATATTTCCCTGGTGCAAACGCCGTAACAAGTATCGTGTCGCAGATAATCTGTATATTTCCCACGCTACCTACATCTGGCACACATTTTCCTACTTTTCGCGTGTGCCGCAAAAGCGTACGAATTCGTAGTCCGCTGGTAGGAAAGACGTCGAAGACCGCCGCCTCTCCACTCAATAAACCAAACTTCCTTCAAATCCGCCATCCGAAAGCTAACCTTGAGGTGGCTGAAACGAACAGATGCTGCAGCCCGAACATCCCCTGATACCCAAGTTACAAGTTAAAGCCGCGCCTCGAAAAGACAGATTGCGCGATCTCTCGCGTGTCATTGGTCCGGCATATACATTCGCAATGTACATTCCGGCCCGAGTGGCAATCTCTGTGTGCGCGTCTCTGTCGCCCTCGAGAGCCACAGTTATCGTGGCATCTCGCTCCCCGCAGCTTCTTTATGCCCGAGGAGATGCGCGACGACCGGAAGCAACGGCTGAGAGCCGCACGCCTGGTGACACATCCATCCAGAAAGAGACCGGAAAAGGGATATTTCGGTAGCGTGTGTGGCCGTGGTGCGCGCTCGGCCAACTATAAATCAACGAGCACCAACTCGGCTTCAACTTATGCATCGATACGTATGCTTCGTCGTCGCGACGCGGCAAACTCACGGAATACCTGGCAATATCGTATCGAACTGTGCCATCTTCGGCCAGTTTTCCTCCCTCGAGGCAAAATCCATCCAACGAAGCAACGAAATAGCGACGCCTCTTACGTAACGATAGAACGAGCGGAGATTTTTCTCCTTCGGATAATTATGTAAGAAGGTGAAAAATGGTTGACACGGGAAATACGGAGACGCGGACGAGAGGAAAGCGCGGCTTCAACGCTGCAGCAATCGCTTCACACGGAAAAACACTGATATACGTACTTTTTACGGTACGGAGGTCGTAGTCGCGGTTTTTAGCTCGCGAACAGAATCCTGGCGCTGAGAGATTGTCAGATAAGAAGAGTTTTAGGAGTTGTAGAAATAACGATGGTTTAAGTATGGCGTTTGTACCGGACAAATTCAGACGAGAAGTGGGCGGTTTTTAAACGCTGACAGTTTCTATGCATCATCTTCAATTATCTCTTGAAATTAAATCTCGAGACGCGTCTGATTTGCAACAGGATGTTAATAAGTTTGACGATTGGTGTAGATGCAACTGCTTTCTTTCCATAGATGCGAAGATGTAACATCGTGGCGTTTCCACAGGACGAACGCAGCTGTGTTACTCGACCGACAACGCTGCTGTGCAAACCAGTGTCGGAGAAGATTTGACTGGAATGTCAGGTAACGAGTAAAAATAAAGAATCAAATTTTGTGGAATTTACCTGAACAAAAATGTAATCGAAATGAAAATGACTATAATATTTAAATACTTATGTGTTACATCGAGAATGGACATGGTACTGAACGTGAGATATATTTTCAATGTTCATTGAGCAGTTGTTGTAATATTGGTTTTTATAATTAACTTTCTTCAAATGCCAGATTAGATAATTTATCGTTTCAAATTGTTCACGTGGTAAATTAAGGTAAAAATTGTATCTGTACAAACTTGTAGAAAATTGATCGGAAACAATCAATTGTTCGTATTATTATCTCGATAATTCTGGAATTATTATTCCAATGAATGTAGAAAATAATTTGCTACGGATAACAGTTATAATTATTCCACAGATGAAATAATCGTCTGATATGAATTTATTCCGATAATTATCTGAGAGCAATATTTATTCCAAAGTTTAAGAGTTCATCACGAGATATAAAGATAAGAAATAATAAGATTGCACCAGTACTTTCTTTGGATATCTCTGTAGAATAACCTAACACATTTTGCTATGGAATAATTATTATTGCTATATATATTGATAGGTAAACATATTACGACATAATCCATCACATAAAACAGAAACTCATTCCAACCAATTTACATGTCCTGATAAGATTAATCCTATTAGAAACTCGTTAGAGGAATGAGCTTATCTCGCTGTGTTTTTCCGCAATGTACACATCTTACTTAGTGTACCTTGGCCCTTCTAATTTTTTTCAACCCGATTACAATTTCAACCTTCCACAAGCCAAACTCCCATCAAACACTTCTAAACATCTGTCATACACGCCATTCCTGTTTCACTACTCAACCAATCGCTCAATAATCCCACAAATATTGCTCTATAGAATAACCTAACTCATTTTGCTATGGAATAATTATTATTGCTATATATATTGATAGATAAACATCCATCACAGAAACTCGTTGCAACCAATTCACATGTCCTGATAAGATTAATCCTATTAGAAACTCGTTAAAGGAATGAATTTTTCTAATAATTAACTACAATGCACACATCTTACTCAGTGTACCTTGGTCCTTCTAATTTCTTTCAACCCAATTACAATTTCAACCTTCCACAAGCCAAACTCCCATCAAACACGTCCAAACATCTGTCACACACGCCATTCTTGTTTCACTACTCAACCAATCGCTCAATAATCTCACAAATATTGCACGCACAATGCCAGTTACATATTTAATAACTATATATATCACACACACATACATAAGCGTATAACCAGAGCAAGCAACAACCCTACTAATTCGCATTCAATGCCAACTCCTCAAACCTCTGCAAACGAGACGTAGTTTTCGCTTGGCCTGCGAGTGACACGCGTGCACCTACTCCACCCTGCGCACACCCTCCGAGTACTGTTCTCACCTTTAACGAGTACAGTTTGTCTAGAATTCACCTGCGCGATGGTGGGGGTGTCTAGACATCCAATCTCTTTGCCCTCTTCGTCGCACGCGCTGCGACTTGCATTAGCGTTCACGCCGGAAGCTGCAGCCACCTGGGGCGTACACACGCGATCGACGGCTAAGATTCCAGAGATTTTTCCTCACGAGACCGCCTGTACGTCGCGCCAAGTGCCAAAGCCATATGCATATAGGGTGGTCGAATTATCCGAATTACAGTCAGATAGCGTTAATCGCGACGAAACTATCGGCGCTAAAACGTAGAAGATGGATGGTGCGTAGAGTAAATCACAGACACATTCGACGTCACGTAGGTATCCATTGTTAACCAGTTAGCTGTTCTCGACGAGTATACTCGTCGTCGTTTACTTTTCAAAAGCAAAAGCTAAACTTTTCAAAGAGCAACAGACAACTGTTAATCAATGAATCAACACTCGAATTCTGCGATAAACGCAGACGTTTTACAGCCATTACGTTCCATGAAACACGTAGAAAATGTTTCCCAGTTGCCTGAGACACCCTGTAGAGAAAAGTGTACAAGTTTGCTTCCCTGGCGCGGAAAGGGACCAGCTTATCGATACGTGGCGCCGGCACAAAGAAATTGCGGTGGTTGTAATGCGCGTACACGCGTTAGGCAAACGAACCAGCAAGAGGATGGTGGAAACGTCTGGTGAAATTGAGCTCGTGTTTGTCTTTTGGCAAAGGTGGAAATTGGTCGACGAATTTCTCGCGCTGCAATATCGTGGCCAAGATATTCTCGAGGATTTAATGGTATTCGCGAGGGGATTAATGATGGTAGAGCCGCGGTTTTACTTTGGACTTACAGAAAGTGCTAGCGATCAAGGGATTAATAGTGCGACGAGGCTATTGGAATTGGAAGGTCGGGGAAGCGTGGAAACGGAAAAATTGATGTGACGAGCTCGGTGTAAGTGGCAAGTTGAAACATTAAAAATTAAACGACTTAAGAAACAAACGTGAGGATTATTTTTATTATTTGCATACTTGCATCGCTTATTGCTACAATTCTGTGCACTTTTAACTTTACGGACTTGGAGAAAGAACGAGCAAGGGATACGAATTTATCGAGGAAATCAAGTTTGAATAATTTAGTTTGTTAGTTAGGAAACGAAGTTGGACGAAATGAACTTTCATAATATAATGCTTGTAACTTAATTAGGCGTCAGGATCAACCTGAGTGAACTTACATTCTTTCAATCCTTTTCAATTTGAAAAATTGCAAAATACTGCAACGAGATACTTTATCATCAAAATAGATTCTTGTCAAAAGAAGGGATATTTAATTAATTTCATTAATATTCAGGCACTTTGTTCCTCACTAATATTTCTTCCCTGTAATTCTCTGTTACTCGACAATTTTCTTTCTAATTGCAATTATCTGCAACGATGTACTCCACGCACTATAAAATAGTCAAAAACGAACGTTATCTATTTTTTAAAAATTAGTTTCTACGTTGGATTTGTTAAATTTATTCAATTACACATCTATCGTGCTGCGTTGATTTTTTAAAACCACAGTATGATTGTCATTTAGGATTATCACGTAGGTTTATCATACGACAGTCTCCGAAGCTAAAATAAATCAGCTCGACGCTTCTTTCTATCTTTTTCCATACTTTACGCGGAATTTACATTTTCCCTGCGTAAAAAATCGCCTTCTATCTTACGTCGTTTACAATTCTAATTTCTCGATTATTATGATACGGACGATGATTGTCGCGGATGTTACGCTGAAAAATAATTCGTCTGCCAATGGTAATAACATTATGAATTAAGATGAATCTCGTTAATATTCTGTTCTGTCCTTGTATTTTCCTTATTGACTTACCGATGGAATAAATTTTTCTGCAATTTCCATAAAACTCTTCTTTTTCTACGTGCCGTGGCGTCGTGTTTGAAAGACGCGTGAACACGTAAACCCGATCGACCCAGTTTCAGAAGAATTTATAATTCAGACTGGACTATCGTAACTAATATCCTGAAAAATGAACCGAACATAGTGCGAAATAGATTCAAACAGAATTCCACGTAGATAAGCGACAAAACTTCTGTGTATATAACACTGTGTATATAAACTGTTTAATGCAACACATGAGGAACAAATACGAATAAAACTCGAAACAGCAGAATGTTCGTGTTATTCCTGCAGATTTTCCAACTGTATTGCTATTATCCTATTGAAAAAGACAAGCAAAGTACAAATTTTCTTTGTAGTTTATACTTCTTCATATCTTCCTTATATTTCTAGCAACTTCGATTTCTTCTTGCTTCGTATTTTCCATCCACTGTGTATATAAACTGTTTAATGCAACACATGAGGAACAAATACGAATAAAACTCGAAACAGCAGAATGTCCGTGTTATTCCTGCAGATTTTCCAACTGTATTGCTATTATCCTATTGAAAAAGACAAGCAAAGTACAAATTTTCTTTGTAGTTTATATTTCTTCATATCTTCCGTATATTTCTAGCAAGTTTAAAGACTGCAATGATAACGAAGAAACACGAACACATATTTAATTCACTGTGTTTTACGTTTTACACGAAGACGTTCTGTACAAATTTTAGCATCGAATCAACGACAAAGAAGTTCACAGTAAAATGAAAAATACAAAGATCAAAGACAAATAACATTTTTCTAATTTTACTAATCGAACTTGGTAACTTGGCTACCGATGGGCGATTTTTTGAAATCTTCCGACACATTTTGTACAAATTTTAGCATCGAATCAACGACGAAGAAGTTCACAGTAAAATGAAAAATACAAAGATCAAAGACAAATAACATTTTTCTAGTTTCACTAATCCAACTTGGTAACTTGGCTACTGATGTGGCGATTTTTTGGAATCTTCCGACAAAGTGATAATCGAAACATTGTTCGAATATTTACGTTTTCCACGAAGCTGTCGATAATTCTCGGCGTCTCTTTGAAACCGCGATCCTCCTTCGAGAATTTCAGCAACGAGATTCCTTGCAGTCGCTCAGACGAGACTTTTACACGCCGATACAGCCTTTCGTCTTTTAGTTCTTCCGCCTTCTTTAATCGTTTCGTCATTGACCGAGCTTAAAGCGGGTCTCGCGAGGCCGGAAACGACACAGCTGAAAAGCGGCTAGAAAATAGCAGCCGTTCGAACGTCTACGCGGTGGCAACGATTTCTTCAAGCCATTCGACGAAGCCGAGCAACTGGCCCGGCTCTCGAAAAGCAACACGCGTCTCGCCTATCGCAATTAACTTTTCGAATTGAGCGTTCGACGATGGACAAATTTCGCGAGTATCACGTGGAGCGAGTGACGAGTGGCTCGAGTTTAGAGCAAACGATGAGTAGTCAGTTTGTATAATTGTCCAACAGGCAGCGAATATTTATGCAAATTGGTATTTGCACGAGCTAATTAGTTCAATTAAAATAGTAGGCCCTGGACAAAGACTCGTTTCACGTTGTACGTACTGCACTTTCGATATCTTTTTGATTCTCTCGTAATATTCATATTCTATGCACTTTTACGTCTTGAAGCTTCCCGCGAGTGCATAAAAATCCGCAATTTGCTCATTGGCCGATGATTATCGGACGATCGAATGTATTCGAAGGGAACAAAAATTTGTTCCATCTTTTCCACTGTTTATCTTCAACGCTATCATTTACATGGCAATGAGCAATTACGTCATAACGAGGAAATTTCGTTACGTGTCCTGCTATACAACGTGACTTTTTGTTACACACTAAACCTCACAATATTTTTAATTATTTTCAACGAGCCGCATATTCTGAGCTCATAATTAATATTGTACGTCACAGACGAAATGCTTTACACGCGTCATTGAGAAATTAAAGAAAACTGGCCTATCTTTCTGGCCATCTTTTTTAATTATTTTCAACGAACCGCATATTCTGAGCTCATAATTAATATTGTACGTCACAGACGAAATGCTTGAAAAATTAAAGAAACCTGGCCTATCTTCTTGGCGAGGAGTGTAATGACCGTGTCGCGAGACTTGCCACGCGCCAACGAAGAAGATCGCCCTCTTTGCATACGTCGTACGATATCTGCGTCTATTGTAGCACGCGGCACACGTTACTCGCGATATAATCGGTCCACGTCAGGCTGGTTGCTTCATCAATCATAAAGGAACGACTAGCGAGCAGATGGTGCGAAAGACGTCGGCCCGTTATTGACATACCCGAACCAAAGGTATGCCGGTCTCTTTGATCGAAAGCTCAACTGCCAATCGACGAGAATGCCGCGTATTCCATAATTCCGTCGGGAATATTCGTAATGGGGGAAACGAGGTATTCGACGAGACAGAACTGTTCGATGATGTGGGAAAGTAGAGGAAAATGTTAGCGGATGACGAGGAGCTTGCGAATTCAGAGAGAGCACTTTGGTTCTGACACTCTGACGATGAGATTTCGTATTGTATCTTTCTTTTCTTTTTTTTTTTTTTTCAACAGGACGAAGTTTGAATTAAGTTTGTTATTTCAGTTTGTTACGCGTGGATTTTAATTTTAATTTTATTTTGTTTACGCAAAATTTGTACTTTTATAGTGGACTGCGAATTTTAATTTGTTTACGCAAAATTTATACTTTTATAGTGGACTGCGAATTTTAATTTGTTTACGCAAAATTTATACTTTTATAGTAGACTGTGAATTTTTCTGCCTTTGTGGAAACATATTTGATAATTTATTTAATATTAGTGTCAACAATTTTGTAACGTATTTAACAATATGTTCACGCAAAATGCACGAAATATACGTAACACAGGGAAATATAAAGGATACGAAGTGAAGTACTTGTTGCAATATTTGGTGGTCCAAACGAATCTCTACGTAGGTTTCGTTTGCTCAGGTATCTCGATGAAAATATAGAATTGCATTGTTATTAATTAAATGAAGAAGATATTGAAGTTTTAATGCGAAACTGTTCGAAATGCACATTTCTACTACGTGATGATAATTAGTGAAAGTTTGTTTCGTCTTGCAAGCTAAAGAAAAGCTCGATCTTCGTAGGGTTAAAATTATGGAATCTTCTGTTACCATTACGATAGAGAAAAATTCTTCAGCTTCATTTATGACGTTTCGACTAATAAATGGAAAATGGCGTGAATCTTCAAACAAATTTTTGTAGGATTAAAATTATGGAATCTTCTGTTACCATTACGACAAAGAAAAATTCTTCGGTTCCATTTATGACGTTTCGACTAATAAATGGAAAATGGCGTGAATCTTTAAAGAAATTTTCGTATGCTTAAAATTATGGAATCTTCTGTTACCATTACGATATAGAAAAATTCTTCAGTTCCATTTATGACGTTTCGACTAAAAATTGGAAAATGGCATGAATCTTCAAACGAATCTTCGTAGGGTTAAAATTGTGGAATCTTCTGTTACCATTACGATAGAGAAAAATTCTTCAGCTTCATTTATGATGTTTCGACTAATAAATGGAAAATGGCGAGAATCTTCAAACAGAAAGATATACTCGGTGGTAACTTATTCTAAATGCTTGGTTGAAATATCAAAAAGTTACGTGAAGCGCGAAATGCGAGAATATATCGTAAATATGCAATGGTTCGCAAAAAGCAGAATATCTCATCACTTGCTTTGTTCGCATTTTATGCAGAATCTGCCTTAAAAATAAAAGTCGAAGTTTCCAAAGGTTAGGGTGCTTCGAAGTTTCGAATGGCCAAATGAAAAACTGGCAAAGTGGCGCGAATAATCTTTTATCCAATAAAATTTCGCCTTGTTGTTTAGTAGAAATTTATCGTATAATTACGCGTCAACTTGGTGCGGTGCACCTGCGGAATTTTAACCTCGCGGTTATTTTATTAATAGGTTAATTCTACTTAACTATTTTAATACCAGTAGATATTAATAAAGCGCATATATTATTCTCTGATATTGCTAATAAATTGAATTTCAGCAAAGTAGGTGAATTATGATGCGAAATAAACTGTGAGTTACTTGCGAGTACCTTACAATGAAATTTAAAATAGAATTTATGGCAAGAAAGTAAATTGCTATTAATATCTGCTATTTTGATCGCCATAATACGCGTTTGCAATAAATATGTCCAAGTTCCTACGATCATACTTGCTCCAAACTTTTCTAACATAATCACGACACTCCTTACAGCATAACAAAATTTTCAGATGGTGGTTCATCATCGATAAAATCATCAAAATCATCGATAGATCTTCTTTTCCCATTTGGAAATTAGCTGCAAAAATATTTCGCGACCGAGTGACCAGTGTGCAACTAAGGGTTGGCAACTAAGAGATTGCGGATTCTGTCATTAGGTGGTATTGACAAAACCCGCAATGACTTAGTTGCCAAACAAATAGATATAACTCGCGCAACCTGCAAATAATTTCGTATCGTAACGTTTTGCACGTTGCGAACGTCTGACAGAAAAGCGAGACACGTGACGGAACTCGTGCGTCGCGTCTTTGGTTTGTTGGGCGTTTCGCGCGTTTCCACGTCCACAAGAGCTGAGCAATAGGAATATTGCGTTGCGATATTCGCGGCGCACGATTCTCGCCACCTCCGTAATGGAAAGGACGTCGGAGGCGGAGGACGTCGGCGAACAGGAAGCGGCGAACTAGTTATCAAGGAAGGTGAACTTGCCTGCGTATATTCACAGGCCGACTGGTTAGATTGAAACTGTCAAACTTTGCCCGTCAAGTTCCAAGTTTCTTGCCGTTGCTTCCGGCCATGTTGGTCTGCCCGACAGATAGTTTGCGGTGCCGTGGAAATTTGTTCTTTGAGCGCGTATTTGTTTTCTACGTTGTTTATATCTTTGTGGGCGTTGCAATACGCTGGTACAACGCGACGAGATGTTTGGGTAAAAATTGATTGAGAAGTGGAGCGAACGTCGAAGGAAACGCAAACCCGCAGTTTTTAAAATTTCTATTAATTAATTATTATTAAATAATTCATTTCGAAATGTACACCATAAATTAATTTCTTACTTTTCGACCATCGTTCCGTGTAACATACGCAGGTTTATATTTATATTTCTACGTTGTCAATTCCTCTCCATTTGCAGAATTTGGTTATTAAAGATACGTACATCGCGCATAGTTCAATACGGTTAGCACGAACACGATGATCGAGCGTGTACATGACGCGCGAGAACGAACAGACGCGTTGACGTATCGCGAAGACATCCTCGACGATTGAAACATAGAAACGAAATGGTGCGAGTCGAATGTAGTGATTATTTGATCACTTGGTGGTATTGAATAAATCGTATAGGACTGAAATGACCGGATCGTCGGGACTTGGAAACATTTCGCACCGAACCGACATGACTGAGATATTTCTTTAACCTTCTCGTTAATTAACGTTACAAAGCAGCGGCATTTTTACATAAATCGTGCTATTTCGACTTATTAGAGTCCAAAGTAACGTTTCTTTGATCGCTGGTTGGTTTTGTAGTATTCATATGATTAGGACCGACACGACCGCATCGTATTGAGAAACATTTCGCACCGAACCGACATGACCGAGATATTTCTTTAACCTTCTCGTTAATTAACGTTACAAAGCAGCGGTATTTTTACATAAATCGTGCTATTTCAACTTACTAGAGTCGAAAGTAACGTTTCTTTGATCGCTAGTTGGTTTTGTATTATTCGTATGATTCGGACCGACACGACCGGATCGTATTTACGTAGAAACATTTCGCACCGAACCGACATGACCGAGATACATCTTTATCATTCTCCTGAATACGCATATTTTTCACGAAGCGTTCTATTTCTACGAATGTAACGTTTATTTGATCGCTGTAGGACTTTTGTAAAAACTGTATACCTCTGACTCAAATGATCGAATCGAACATCGTAGCGTACAGATTTATGTTTGATAATGTAATTTCTATATGTACTTCTGGTAAATTTTCATCCTTTAATGATCTTCTGACGATCCAACGACAAACACAAACACATTTCGAAAGTCTATGCACAACGAGTAGTTTACTGGAAACGGGCGCGCGATTAATATTGTTGCGCTTATCGCGCGCGATCGCACGAGAAACGAGAGTACACATTTCTCTGCGGCTATCTGTTATCTTGTATCGGCGATAGCGCGGAGAATGCGGCCGCTGTCACGACACACAATCACGATTTAAGGATTCCGGACTCGGTCGTATCTACTGTCCCATAATGCCAGCCATTTTATGGATTCCTGTCGTTCTACGATTTATTCTACGTTTATTTCCTCGCATAAACTTTTTGTTCCCTGATTTTCTGACGCATACGCCTCGTGATGCTAACGAATGTCGCTGCACTGTACGGAAATGTCAGGTCGTTGCATATGAAGTAGACGATTTCAGAGTAAAATCGTGAAACATTTGGCAACTAAATGTCACTGTCTTATGTTATGTTGTTGTATCACGATATATTAGGTTGTCCGAAAAGTGTCTTTCTTTTACAGACACGTCTTTTACAACGATGCATATTTATGCAAATTTAAACCTAATCTATCGAACGTTATGATCTTTATTTTGATAGAACAAAATGGATCATACGTAATTTGATAAAATAATATAAAATAGAAAATATTGTGCTTCTATTATTTCCTTATAAAACGAACGGAACTTTCCGGACGACCTAATATTATGTTACTTTATCGTGCAACAAGTTCGTGCCATTTGTTCCTCTGTTATGTACAAGCTTTCCATTTCACTGTAATCCCCATTCTGTTTAAATACCAAACAACAACTGTTTCATTTTGGGAATATCAAAGATGCTAAACAAAATCTTGCAAATCTTCAACCAACGTGCTTTATGTTTCGTCGAATATAAAACGAGCCACGTCTTGATCTTCTCCAGCTTCGCTTGATGACCCCATTTCCAATTTCTTTTCGAACATGTCCCTATGCAGGTGAGAAAAATCAGGCGCAAAGCCATTTTTGCATATAATTGCCAAGTGGGGAAAAATAAACGCAAGAAGCACGTACTTGAGACGTGGAAATGCGGATAATATGCGAAAAAACGAATCGCCACGGAAGACTCCGGAGACGAGAAAATTCCTTCGTTCTTGCCTCCGCTTAATTAGCGGTATTTCCATGTTAAATCCCAATTTGCCGACTGCTACAGTCGACGACAAACGACCCTCGTCGTCGCTTGTATTTATTTACGCACTGCATGAGACATTTCCACAACTCTTTTATCTCTCAAAATTTCTCAGTTAGCTGACCATTCGACGATTCTTATTCAACGATGATCCTGTCACTGCCAGACGAAGGTCATCGAAAATATGAATTTGTACCAAGACCGGTAGCATAATCGTTCGCCTGTAGCCGATCGAAGCTGTTGTGCGATCGATGACGACGTTAAATCACGGCAGTGTCCCATGCGAATCGAATTCGATACGAAGCCTCGCACGGCCGTCCATCTTGGCGAAGGGAACGGGGACATAATCGCGTTTCATTTGCCGCGTGGGATCTTAGAAGAGGCACTGGGGCTATCTATTTCTGGCGGACTATCGGTTATCTTGTATCGGAGATAGCCGCGCGGGGAATGCATCGCGGCAGCGTGCACGCCAACGATTTAAGGGCTGCGGATGTGCAAGGAGCTATGAATTAGGTCGCCAAAGCCATGCGGAACCCGCGCTAATGTTCCCGGTAACGGCACTCCGGTTAATTTCCCCCAACGCTCCACGTCCTGCTCGATCGTCTGCCTATTTGTCCGTGATCGGTGCCGGTCAATGCCATGTTAAGCACGTTAATGGGATTCTTCAAGCGGACGATGAAGAGCCTGACAGCTTGGACTACAGCTCGTTGGAAACGTCTTGCGGTTCAGCTCGGGAAAATTTAGTAAAACGAAGGCGTAAAGTCTCGTTTACGTTGGCGAACGTAGCTGGAACGATCGTGTGGGTCGTTAGGAGGAAGAAAGAAGAAGTTGGCTGATGTAAGAAACGAGCGTTAGCTGGTTGTTCGGTGAGTTGAAAAATCGCAGGTAAAAATCGCTGTAAAATTTTGCACAGCCTTCGACGTAAAAACCTGGGAATTAACGAGTTGTTGGTTTAACAAATTGAAACGTTTGGTTATAGCCACATTGTGTTTCACGAGGTTCTCAAATGCGCAAAAATAGACAAATTTTGGAGCCACACGCGTATGATAAAAAGACACTGAAGGGAAAAATATAATTACTATAATATAGAATATTATTAATATAATATAATAAATATGGGAAATTGAAGGCTCACGTAACGGGAATTTACGACTCCCGTTGACGTGTTTCCTGGCGATCACGTCTCTCCGCGAACGGTCGATAAAACACAGTTAACCGGTTAAAAGGAAACGAAAGTCGTTGAAACGCGAATGACAGCGAAACGAGCATCGAAACGAATGGAAATAAAAACTAGGCCGAGTAAATGAATCCTGTCCAGCTCGGCTGATGATTGTTGACGCGAATAGAATCGATTCGACGATGGCGAATACGTGGCGGTGTTAAATCGACAAACCGGTATTAGGCTCGCCCTCCTCTACCGCCATGTTAACGCGTAAATAATTGCATTAGCGACCCTATAGCGCGTAATACGCGATGAATGTCGCTGTATACCCAGAACACACTAACGATATTGCTCTCACGTCCGTTCGTCGATCTATTTGCTTCGGGACACCGATGGTGAACAACGAAATCGACCCGAGTCCGCTGTGTTTCCGCTTTTAACGAGGTTAATACGAGGCCTCGTGCAGATCGTTTAGAGTGTCCATCATCCGCACACGGGAAAAGTTGATTCTTTCACAGCCGTTGCAGGCTTGCAGACGAAGCGTGAATCTCGTGTACAGTAGTCTTGTACACTGAATCGGACAGATGTTAAATCTGAGGTGGATGGGTCGTGACAGGCACAGTTGATGTACAAGATTTTTGTCTTCATCAGGGTTTTACTTTCAACCATCTGGACCGCTCCCTTCTTCTCTTCTAGGAATCGGGAAAAACAGGACTATGAGTGCCGAGATTCGAACCTGGGTCTGGAGCGTTCGTGGCCTATTATGCTAACCATAGCGCTGCCATCGTCCGGTTGAGGATAGGGTCCTTGTGTAGCAAGTCAGGGAACAGGAACCGTTGGAAATTTTGCTGTCGAGTGACGCTACAGATCAAATGGCAAGATCGTTTAGAGTGTCCATCACCCGCACACGGGAAAAGTTGATTCTTTCTCAGCCGTTGCAGGCTTGCAGACACAGCGTGAATCTGGTGTACAGTAGTCTTGTACACTGAATCGGACAGATGTTAAATCTGAGGTGGATGGGTCGTGACAGGCACAGTTGATGTACAAGATTTTTGTCTTCATCAGGGTTTTCCTTTCAACCATCTGGACCGCTCCCTTCTTCTCTTCTAGGAATCGTGAAAAACAGGACTATGGGTGCCGGGATTCGAACCTGGGTCTGGAGCGTTCGTGGCCAATTACGCTAACCACAGCGCTGCCATCGTCCGGCTGAGGATAGGGTCCTTGTGTAGCAAGTCAGGGAACAGGACACACACGTGGGCAATTTTAATCTTCCGATGTTTCGTACATTAGAAGCTGAGTATAAATGAAGATCGCAAAAAGAACGTGGCGAGTACGTCGACTGTTTTATCTTCCTGTCGATCTACGGTATATTTTTATACAAATTATATAAATTCATGACGTATATATCTATGGCATTGGATATGTAGCAAACATGTTTAAATAACAAACTGAGCTGCGAAGAGGAAGGTGCACAAGTACAAGGAACAAGTAGCAGTGGTCAATGTACGATCAGACGTGTGCGTGGAACGAGGCTGCTGAAAATCCAAAATATTACCACGTTACTCAACATATTTGGCGAATTTGTCTTCGCCAGCTATTATTAAAGACGTATCTCATTAACAATTTGAAAACGTTTATGCAAATTCGCGTTGTTATTAACGCGACTGAGAACCCAGAACCGAGACAGACTTTGTTTCACCCTGCAAATATCTTACACTGAATATCTTCTACATTCGTGAAATTTTTCTGACACAATTACGTTTCCTACAAGTGCAATGAGATTTTATGAGAGTAACTTGATGCGAGCAAGGGGCTCAAAGAACAGAATCTTCCCGCTAAAAAATAATTTATTGCGACCAGGTGTCCTCATACGTTTGATTAAAAATAGCAATTCTCCTTTGACAGGGGACGATTGGGAAGAAATTGACACACGGTTTTAATAACAGATTCAACTCTATTCGCGTTATTTTCCTTTCATCGGGGATACATTAATATCCGATATCGAGTCCTGGCAATAGCATCGTGTTTAATATTAAAATAGACGACGGCACAAACGCGGCCGCTTTAAACAACATTATACGAGCAGAATGAATACGCGACCTTTCGTCGTGCGCTCGTTCGATAAAATGCACTGCGGTGTCGATAAAGTGGCCGCGAAATCGCGCAGCTATTTACAATAAAGTTTAATGAACCGACTCGACGACAATGACTATCGACGTGTTTTCAATTGCCGGGAGAAACGAAGCTGCACGGGCAAACGGCGTGACAGCTATTGGAAAACATTTCCAAGCTCGCGAAGAAACGCCGCGAGACTAATATCTATCGTCGCGTGGCTGCTCACATTCCTTTCCGTGTTCACGCTCCAATGAGAAAGAATTCAACGAGGTTCACGAAATTCTAGAGGCGGATCGATGATGAAAGACAGAGAGCCGGCCAACGTCGATGCCGAGCATTAATATTTCATGAAGTTTGCCCGACTGAGACTCGCAACCTCCATACATTTGCAAATTCGAAAATAGAAAACCGTCTTTTATCTATGGCTTTGAATTCTCGAAACAGTAAATCGCAGAGAAGCGGACGATAGATCTGGGCAGTGAGAATTTGTACGGTTGACGAACGATCGAGAATGGGGCGAGCGTTTCTGAGAGGTCTGAGAGATCTGAGACATTGAAAAGTTACTCCGAGACTTGTCTTTAAAAGAAATTTAACCCCTTCAGCGCTGCGTCGAACAAGCACACCGTGGGCTGTGTATTTTTTACGAAAAACATTGTGGTCTGCTACACATTTTGGTTTGTCTATATTATTTTAGTTTGTCTACATTATATTATTCTTTTAGTTATCGTTGCGGAAGAAAATATAACACGAAGTAGGAATTTGAAAATAAAATTGTAAAACCAGTCGATTTGACTTGTGTGGTATAGTTCAGCGTATACTAAAAACTAAACTAAACAAATATCCCATAAGAGACCTGTGTAATTATTATCATTGATAATCTTGCGATTAAATGCGCGATGAAAGGTAAAGAATTTCGAAGGAGTTCGAAAACAATTCTTTCTTTATCTCCACGAATCTTTGCGTTTCTGGCATCGGCTACGAAAAACGTGTACTTGATGAACGATTCCTAAGGAACAAAATCAATAATTACGTTACGTGTGATCAGAAACTCTCTAAACACTCGCAGTTTAATTATAAATACTCGAGGAAAGCGTTTCTCGAAAATAAATGCAATTATATGGTTAAAAATAACGTTATCCGTTCGCTGGCTTCGTAACACCAAACCGGAATATCAATTTCAATTTAAAGAGGACTGTGGTCGTGTTTCTGAGCGATTTTTACAACGAGGAACGAAAATCCATAAACTGGCGCGAAAAAAGGTAGAAGACACTGAGCAAATACGGAGAGAGCAGGCGGTTTGTTTGCGAATGCCGAAGTACGCCAGCGTGCAAGTATATTTCCAAAACTTGTTAAGCTCTCTGCCTTCCTGGAGAATCATTATTAAAAGGGCTGGATGCGCGCAAGCAGAAGCTTATTATTCGCTTCGGCGTTGAATAAAACATGGAGGAAACGGGAGCGCGTGTGACGAGCGATTTAAAATATTCAATTGAATGCACGCTAGAAGCGGCAAGCTCTTTCCCTGTGGAAGCTTCGTCGATTTTGATCCACGGCAAAGTAGTAAATTACACGTGCGACACGAAATTACCGGAAAAGATAAGTGGCTTACAGGTATACTTTAGTCAGTTTACAGTAACAGCACACGAATGTTAGCAAACTGTATAAATTAATGAGTGAACTAATGACCAGAAGCGATACATATCGTCTGGTTATAGAACCAACACGTGATAGAATTTTATTGTTGCAATAGGCAGCATCGCGACGATGTCCAAGGGGCAACACGCTATGGATACCAAGATTTCGTCGAAATCATCCTACAAAAATTGTTCAAGTGGTCACCACTTCTAGGAAAACTCTATATCTGGTCTTTTTAGTTTTCTCAAGCACTGAAGCCATCGACAGCGTATAGACAATAGACTGGGACGAAGGCAGACCATAGACAGTAGACAGGCCACAATGGTTTTGTAACATCAATCCACATCAGAGACCAGGCCACACACCGCGGGCAAGATGGCAGCCAGATGTCTGCACATCCTTGGCGCGTGTCCTCAATAGTCTTAAGGACCCACCATGGATCTTGGCATTTCCATAGTTAAGGTCTTTCAGACCAAACAAGTATCTTTTGTTTCAGGTTTCCTTTACATTTATTGTTTGCCACGGGTTGACACGGGAAAGTTAGTTTTCCTCACGTTTGGTACCTTCCATTGGCAACTTTCTCTGGAGGGCGGCTGAAACCCTTCCTGGTCCAGCAACCTTCTTATTATCCAATCGGAAGCGGTGTCTACTGCCCTCACTTTCCTGACCAAAATTGTCATCAACAAATCCGATGGTCCCGTATCCTTAGACACACCCAGCCCTAGCTTTCCTCAGACACAGTATCGTCAGTGAAACTTCACTTATTCTGTACCCTTAGAATAGTCAACATATCCTTACCGGTTTCTACCCTTAGACCAGTCGCGTACTTAACGTATCAGTGTAACTAGGTTTTACACAAAGTTGTTGCAGGAATTGTGATTTATGTGTGTCAATTCAGTGTGTATTCCATTGTGATTGCCGAAATCATAACAAAGTTCAATAAAAGCAAAATTGATGGTTGCGTTACGACTCAGCTATTTTGTTTTATCATCCAACACTCAAGTTTACGTGACAGCTTCAGGGTTTTCAGTTAGAGAAATTATATTCAAATTATATTCCTACTTGTACTTACACTTCTGTATTAAAATATATTTTCTACTTTACAATTTTTCCACGCGTTCCTCTGTTCATGCATCTAATAACCTCAACAATTGCAATAGGCAGCGTCGCGATATCCAAGACGCAAGGGGTGTTCACAATAGCGATACCGAAATTTCGTCGAAAAAAATAAATCAAAAGGGAGTCATTTTTTCGTTTAAGGCTGCGCGTTTCGTCCAAGTTTCTACTAACATCAAGTAATTAATTCTTAAACTAGTGGCGGCGTAATTTTCGAAAAAGCTTTCCTGTTTGATGTGTATTTTAAAGTCTGAGGACGAACAACTTTTGCGCGAACGTTTCGTTGAAAAATTTTCTCGAATTATTCTGCTACAATCAGTCTCGTTGTAAAAGATGAAATCATTGTATTTTATACTCGTCAATATTTGTTAATCTGAATGAGATTATTTTATTTCGTATCCATTAATTATTTAACAGCAATTTTACCACCTGATGACGATAAGTTAATAATAGAAAATGCACAGGTTTTATTCATCGGTACGTCACTGTACATTAAATTGGAAAATGTGTGTGAAAAGCAAACAAGTGTCCGAGTACTCGTCGTATCATTGGTTGCTTTAATTTTCATAAAATTCGACGCATTTCACGAGCCTGTGGAAACGAGATGAAACGAATGAATCTCATTTACCTCTTGAACCTTCCTCAGGACGATGATCTTGTGCCACTGATTATCGTCGAACCGGATTCGGACTGGCTTTATGTGCAGATCTAATCTTCCTTTCGCCAACGTCATGCCCACGGCTGCCCCTCCGTCTCTCAGAGACACGGTCAGATAATCATCTCCCTGTCCTGCAATGACACAAAGAAAGAAAAAATAGCTAGGTTACTTTGATGTGAATTAAACAGCAGGCTTGTGGTTACAGTCTCGTGGTTTCGTCAGCAGCCAGTGGAAACCGAAACGCGATTCAAATTGATCTGCTTTGAAATCGTAACGAGAGTTGGCCCGTGTGAACGTAGCATAACACGCAGACCCAACCAACACAAAGCTCGTGTGGCAAGGATTTGAGAATTCTTAGCGCGTTGCTCGGCAAACGAATAAAACCTATTCAATACGAGGGAAATTCGCGTGTGGGGGTGCAATTTCAAAGAAAAATTAATCCCAGTGAACTGGCAGTTTCCCTCTGAGAGCTGCAGGTCTCGCAATGTCGAAAGATCGGTTCATCATTCGCTGAAATATCGTTTCCTGCGCGGAAGTGGAGACACAAAATTAAGTGGTCCGCGGGAACATTCCAAAGGAGAATTTTCCAAACTGTAAATTCTACGTTCGTAAAATGGGCCGTGCGACGAAACGCCTGGTTCGACGCAACGTTACTCGCCTTGTTCACGGTACTACGTTTTGTGTGTGCGATGGCTGTGCCATAGGCGAACTTGGCTAAACCGCATGGCCAACAAACGATAATCGCGCAAACAGCAACATATTCCTATCTCTGATTTCTCGTTAATACGTAACTTCGTTAACCCTTGCGCGCGTAAAGAGCGAAGGTGTGCAATGAGATTATAATTGGCGTTAATCCGGCGTAAATGTAAGATACACAGGGCCGGACGTGTATTTAATCCGGTCTGTAACCCAGGCATAATTATACGAAGCCGCAGACTCGCCTGCGCCCTTTACCCGCAAACAATAAAAATAAAGTGTCGTTTGCCGCGTCTTAATCCCTCGTGCGCGTAACGAGCTGGCCGATATACCGGGCATAATCCGCGGGCTTTTCAGTTCGTTCGCCATGATAATTATTAACGACGAACTCTCTCTTTTCCCCCTGTTTCTGGCCGAGTCAAACCGGAAACGAAAACCGGGCAAACTAATGGTAAGCGGATACAGGCGATTTATACGCGTCGTTTCAACTTCTAATCCAATACCAGCTCGATTACCGAGAGAAATTGTCGAGAGTTTGACGAGACTATATTTGCTCTTTTTGTTTTCCTTGTGTGTTTTCCTTTTTCCTTTTCGTCGTATTTTTATTCCATCCGTTTTTTAGTCTGTCGTTTGAAGCGCGGCTGGTGAAAACGGAACGCTGCAAATGACATTATTTCCGCTCGTTTTCCACCGGTTAATACTGTTTTATTATTATCGCTGAGCAGATTTGTAAACGTGAAATGCACGAGTTCTATCAATTCGTTGCAGCTTTCTATTTCATATTGGTTTACTCCGTTCTCGTAACAATATCCATTTTCGGGCAATTTGTATTTGATTTCTCATTAGATTGTTTCGTTACCAAGCTGAGACATTTGTTTCTAAACGCTCTGAGAAAAAATATTGTCGTATATTTAAATAATTCTTGTGGTTGAAATAGTTCCTTTTTTATTTTTCTTCTCTTTGAACTAAGAATATACATTTTATTGCAATAGTATCTAGTTAGCGGATAGTCTGCTGAAGGATACTTACGCAAAGACATTTTTAGAAGCAGGAATTCTAATTTGAATAAAATGAAAATAAATAAGAAAATAATTCTATTGAAATTTCAATCGATCAAATGCAGTTGCTACGTAACGACTACGTCGAAACGTTTAGAGAAAATATGCCACGCGAAAGCCAAACTGACCAATCGAAAAGTAAACGCTGATCATGCACACGTATAGTATATTTTAGTAGAAATTTTTTTTAAATTTTTATTTTGTTTAAATTTTACAATTTGTCCAGCAGGACATATTTTAGTAGAAATTGAGACATTTTCAAACGCAGAACGTTTCAAACCGATTAAACACGAATGAGTTACGTAGCTAAATAGATTTTTGGAATTAGAAAATAAACTCGATTTCGCCTTTGGGAATTACATTTTTGTCAATTGAATTGTACATTGTACGTTTTTCAACTGAGTTGTACGAAATTCCAGTTTAGAAATATCTTTGTTCGATAAACATGTCGGTGTAAAATTCTAGTCGAAAGAATTGCCATTTCCCAGAGGCGAATTGCATTAAAAGGATAATAAAACTTACGTTAGAATAAACGAAGATCGTAACAGGAACCTCAATTACACGAGACGCACTATGGAAATACGCGTTTCGCTCAATGGTTTAACTACGACTGACTCGAAACGACGTACTATGCTCGTCCCGAAGGACTTCCCTAGGAATTGCTCTACAAAACGACGACGACGACGACGACGAGGGCCAATGGAAATTTTCACATAGAACGGTGACATAAAAATTGTTAATTTTGACCCTGATCGTTTGATAATTAATAATGGTCGTTACTATTATTTATAACAGATATTCTTTGGATAATATTTTACTTTCTACGTTTAGTTATATTTAACGTGCTATTTCTTAGTGGCGAAAGAAATTATTGCGTGGATTGTAATTTTGAAATTTAGAGCTGTAAATGCGATAATTGAACGTTTTAAAGCTTGATGGGTATTTTTGTAGTTTTGTGGGTTAGTCAGAATTGTTTGCTTCGAGTTGATTAATTTTGGAAAATTACCATTACCATTTTATGGCAAAATCCGCAATCACTTAGTTGCCAATACAATAAATTGAAAGAGAATATTCCAAAATTAAATAACTCGGAAACAATTGTGAATAACCCATAAAGGTACAAAAATGTCTATCAAGGTTTAAAACGTTCAACGACAAAAATGGAATAAAATTGTACAATATATTGGATTGGCAACTAAGTGATTGCGGGTTTTGTCATTACCATCTTATGACAAAATCTGTAATCACTTAGTTGCCAACCTAATAAATTGAAACAGAATATTCCAAAATTAAACAACTCGAAGCAAACAATTGTGAATAACCCATAAAGGTACAAAAATGTCCATCAAAGTTTAAAACGTTCAATGACAAAAATGGAATAAAATTGTACAATATATTGGGTAAGAAACAGAATTTTCAAAATTAAACAACTCAAAGCAAACAATTGTGAATAACCCATAAAGGTACAAAAATGTCCATTAAAGTTTAAAACGTTCAATGACAAAAATGGAATAAAATTGTACAATATATTGGGTTAGAAACAGAATTTTCCAAAACTAAATAACTCAAAGCAAACAATTACCAAGCAAATACCATAAAATGGTAATGGCAAAATTCGCAATCACTTAGTTTCCAACCCAATATATTGTACAATTTTGTTTCATTTTTGTCATTGAACGTTTTAAACCTTAGTAGATATTTTTATACTTTTGTGGGTTATTCACAATTGTTCGCTTGAAGTTGTTTAATTTTGGAACATTCTGTTTCAATTTATTGGATTGGCAACTAAGTGATTGCGGATTTTGTCATTACCATCTTATGACAAAACCCGCAATCACTTAGTTTCCAACCCAATAAATTCTACAATTTTATTTCATTTTTATCGTCTACGTAATTATGACTATCAATGGCGTTTATTTCAAATATATACAAATTACAGATCTATGGTTTCGTTGTCAATAGGACCTTAAAATATGCTCATAAATAAAGATAACTTTCACAAGTCTAATTTAAACTCGTGAATCCTATGAACTCGTCGTTAAGCTTCGTACACAACGTTCTCCACAAATGTTATGAAACGTTCCACGAAAGAACTATCTATTTTAATCAACATGCAGACAAATATATTTTTATCATTGAAAATGCACAACTGAAAAATATTTTGTTTAACGTCGAAACATCTCAAATATCTAACAAACAAAATATGTAACAAACTATTACAAAAATTTAAACGAGTAATAAAATCCGTGCATTTTAATAAAAAAGTACCAGATTAGGCTTGGGAACGTGCACGTTACACGATTGCTAACGAAATAAATGCAAGTTCATGACAATTTACAATTCAAGACTACCTGCTGTGATTCGTAAGCTTTAAATTTCCTTTAAATCCACGGCGATGTGTTTTAAATAAAAGCAACTCAAACATTAAATAAAAATAGATATGTCGGTGTGACTTGTTATTATTTGGCTGGAAATTTTTATGCAAATTCATATTTTCCGTACAAGTGAGTCAAATATATTTTAAATAGAGATTCGTATAATCTTCCATATTCTAAATATCATAACAAATATGTTACTTCTGTCGCATTTAATATCAGGTCGTCCGGAAAGTTTCTTTCGTTTTGGAAGGAAACAATGGACGCTCAATATTTTCCATTTTGCATTATTTTATCCATTTTGTTCTATCAAAATAAAGATCACAACATGTCATAAAACAGATTAGGTTTCATGTTTGTACAAAGATGCATCGTTACGTGTCTATAAAGGAAAGACACTTTTCCGACAATTTGATATTTAAATTTTCCATAAATGGAATAAACACCTGTGCTATCTCTTTATAATTTTTACCTGTCCAAGTGACGAAAGATATTTTTTAAAATATAGCCGTTTCGTATAATAAACACTGTTGCAATATGCTGCATTAGAACGTATCTATCGTTAAATGAGAATTATTGTCGAAAGCAGTAACACGCAGTGTCCAATTTGGAAAACGAATTCTTCAATAATTCGATTGTAAGATATATCGATATAATAATATTACCACTAAATCAATATTCGTCACACGCCGCTACGTATTTATTCGAACAATTAATATTCGTTATTTGCGTCAGAGAATGGCAGGGCGCGTAGATATCGGCAGAATAATTAAAGTACAAACACGTTATTCCACCTACTAAACATTTATCAAACTAAATTAGATATTTCCGTAGGAAAGTCAGCTGAGTATTTTTAATGGAAAATAGTCGCAACGCTGTCATACTAATTGTATAACGCGGTAATAAAGTGTCGTATCGTTATTTATTCATTTATTTGCATATCTAATTTATTCATTTTGATTTACGAATTCTCGTGTACAAACAAGTATGGGCAAATGGGAGAATATTTTGAGTGAATGTTAATTAGCGAAGCATCGATGGTCCTACGCTACAATACGTAGAATAATTGAAAAGCTCGGGAACGACGATTAAATGGAAACGCAGGCCGAGTGCAGTAAAACAGATTTGCGTGGTAATAATTTAGAATAATATTTTCATTCTATTCTAATCGTTTCTACGTTAATTAATTTAATTTCAAGCAGCAAAGGCTTATAAATGTAAAGTAACAGCGGCTGGAAACATTCACGTCGTCTTTGACACCTGTCAGAAATTCGAATTACAATATTTCCCATTTCCTTCAGTCGATTTGTCTGTTTATTGCTTGGTTATCACGTCGTCTTACAGAGGAAGAGAAAAGAAATCATCTGTTACGGTTTATGACACAAATTGTCGGAGTGCCATTTTTACCAAACGTAGCGCGGCCATTTCTGAAAGTCTCTTGCCACCGAGGTATTTGCATTTAAACCGTGACCGCACGCTAATTATTCCGGAGTTAAGGCGTGTAAAAAATGCAGGCTGCACCGTAGACTTAATTGCAGCAGGCCATTTGCATACGCCTAACTGCATCACGCGTGCATCGTCGTCTCTAGCTGTGCCAAGGTAAAACAAGCGGGCCCAGAGGAGCCAAGATGCTCGGCAACGAGCGAGATAACGAGTTACCCCGATGTCTCGCAGCAATTTCGAAACTGGGAAGCGCCGAAGCTGAGAAACGATAGCTGCGATTATATCGCGCTGGCAACTAAGTGATTGCGGATTTTGTGATAAAATGGTAATGGCAAAAGCTGCAATCACTTAGTTGCCAGGCCAATAAATTGAAACAGAATGTTCGAAAATTAAATAACTCGAAGCAAACAATTGTGAATAAACCATAAAGGTACAAAAATGTCCATCAAGGTTTAAAACGTTCAACGACAAAAATGGAATAAAATTGTACAATATATTGGATTGGTAACTAAGTGATTGCGGATTTTGTGATAAAATGGCAATGGCAAAACCCGCAATCACTTAGTTGCCAATCCAAGAATATTGGAAAATTAAACAACTCGAAGCAAACAATTGTGAATGACCCATAAAGGTACAGAAATATCCATTGAGATTTAAAACGTTCAAGGACAAAAATGAGATAAAATTGTACAAAATATTGGGTTGGAAACTAAGTGATTGCGGATTTTGCCATTGCCATTTTATGGTATTTGCTTGGTAATTGTTTGCTTTGAGTTGTTTAATTTTGGAATGTTCTGTTTCAATATATTGAATTGGCAACTAAATGATTGCGGATTTTGTGATAAGATGGTATTGACAATATCCGCAATCACTTAGTTGCCAACGTTTCTTTGCTTCTCTTACGCGTCTATATTTCTCTGATACATTTCTTAGTATTTTTATTTATTATTTATATTTTTGCTTATATCTAACTTGTAGCCAACACGATAGTACGCGCGTTTACGGAAATTTCACCGCGAGCTGATAACATCGAGATGAACCAGTTAGCTACGCAGCTATCCAAAACTTGAATAAATATGAAAAAATGAAAAATAATAAATTACCATTTACCATAGAAACTGGAAATTTCAGTAAAAAGTAATACGAATGAAATTTAGTATTATGTTTGCTTTGTATTCCTGTAAACTTGTTATGTGTTTTACTAAAAAAAAAAAAACAATATATACAAAATAGAAACTCGCGTACAGTTCGTGTCTATTACGTTAGCTCATCGTTTGCGCTATTATACTTCTGGAAACAATTTTTTAATCGCGAATTTACGGGATAATACACGAGCGAAGTAAGATAAGAGATATTTTACGCATTTCGTCGGTTTGCTATATTTTATTACAGTTCGAAATTCCACGAGGTTCGCCTCGTTCTCTCGCATAAATCTGTTGTCGTGCAATTGAGTTTCTCCGTGTAGACGTAACTCTGTGTAGTGTGCACATTCTGCGAAATACTTTGTTCGGGGTAATGGAGTTGTATATAGTTGCAAAAAGATGATATCGCTGTAAAGTTGGACATGCAACTGAACGCCGTAGCTTAGTATAATAACGCAGTTTGATTCTAAATTAGAAGACCAGATATATCTGCTACAATGGACGCAACAATTAGGGATTGTATGATATATATATATATGCACACGTTAATTGCCGATAGTTTCTGATATTTTGCAATGACATTATTATACATTTTGCATACCCTGAAGCGTTTGAAAGTTAAACAAGCGTACGATGTTTTATAATTTAAGGAAAAATCTGTGTTAAATTATCTTCTAATTCAAGCAAATAAAATTGGACATTGAGCGTTAACTTTCGCCAATCGTCGTATGATTTTTTTTTTTTCTTTCTTTTCTTACAAATATCAAATAAGTTGTCTATCCCCGTGTTATCTATGGAAATAATAAATTGAATTACCGTAGCTGATGGAACTGACGATTAAAGATAAACAGTTGATAGAGTTGCAAATGTTGGCAAATGAAATAAATATTAAATAAAAGGAAAGATATATTGCAGGAAATAAACAAACGGAAATGGGAATTCCATTTAATTTTACTTGCGAAAATCATCCTTCATGCGTTTATTCTTCGCAACTCTCCTTTAATACAATTAGTTCTTCGTGGAACTTCATATCGAAGTCCAAAGTGGTTGAAACTTTTAACTTGATTATTTGTTCCTTTCGTGTATATTACATTCAAGCACTACGAACTTAGTATTGTGCATAAAATTTGCCTACCAATTGCGTAAACTTTATTACACTAAGTTGCACGAGTTGTTAAAAATCTTTGAATTAAAATTATACAGGGTGGTTGGTAACTAGTGGTACAAGCGGAAAGGGGGTGATTCTAGGCGAAAAAAGAAGTCGAAAATATAGAATAAACATTTTTCGTTTGAGGCTTTGTTTTCGAGAAAATCGACTCTGAATTGCAGCTCGGTACGCGCGCACTTTATCACGTCTTGTTATAACGGATCTCACTGTAGATCGTTGTCTCGATGGATATTATTGCAGTTTAAGTTTGCTTTTGCCATAACGGAAAATTAGGAATACATAATGAAATAATATGAAGTAATCATAAAGTTTATTATTATAACGAGACGTGATAAAGTGCACGCGTACCGAGCTAAAATTCAAAGTCGATTTTCTCGAAAACAAAGCCTCAAACGAAAAATGTTTGTTCTATATTTTCGACTTCTTTTTTCGCCTAGAATCACCCCCTTTCCGCTTGTACCACCAGTTACCAACCACCCTGTATATTTCAGAGAATAATTAAGATGAGATAATTTTATATTCAGAATTTTCAAGCTTTCTCCACTACTAGAAATATTCCTAAATACGTCTGTAGCATTGTATAAATATTTAGAAATATGTACTTAAAATAGCGTGAATGTTTATACTGTAACTATCGAGTTGGCAAGTAAGTGACTGCGGATTTTGTCATTAGTTGGTATTGACAAAACCCGCAATCACTTAGTCGCTAACTACAATAGAAATAGGAAGCATTGAAATGCGAAACAATGTGAAAAAACGTGTTGTCGCTTTATTGTAAAGACACAGAGAACGAGGCTGAAATGGCAGAAGTGTAGAGAATAGTAAATTCACTGGCGAATGCTTATCGGCGGAAATTCGAAAATAAGATGAGACAACGGAAGGGAAATCATCGATGTCGGTATGAAACATTAACAGCTAATAAAAATAGAAATTTGTTAATTACCGGCTGGGCAGGAAGCGCGATTGCGTCCATTGGCTGTTTGAACAAAAAAGCTTTTATAAATATAAATTTAAGAAACACCTTGTGTTTTATGAGACATGAATGAAGATGGAGCTAAACATGGAGAACTGCGTATGAAAATGAAAAAGGATCGCCTCACAATAGCACGATATTTCTTTCGAATAAACCAAATCGGCCGTTGAATATTTTTCCACTCTGTGTCTTGCCATTTTGCTTTATCTCGTTGCAGAACGTAACGCTGCCATGTTCTTAGGATAAAATGTTTATACAGCGGCTTGAAATTAAATTGTATACTACGTAGCTATGTTTGCCACTTGCAGAATTGGAAATTATTGTCGGTGAGAAAGTTGTACGCACGTACATTCGCTGTACAATGCTCGTATGTGTACCATTCGCGTAACTACGCCAGCTATGAAAAACGATATCTGAAAGAAGATTTCGCGAGAAACATAGTTTCGTAACGCGTACAAATCTTATAAATTCCATATTATAATCTTAATTTTCTCTACGTCCTTCAATTTTATCATACGAATTCCCAGACTTTGATAAATTTCTAATAACAATATTTTGCATAATCTTGCCAACTTTTGCAAAACCTGAGGTACGTTGGTCTGTGTGAGAAACCTCGACGTATAAAGTCCAACACAGACATCTTAACACCCACAGGCTCTGCCTCGTTGCACATCGTTGTGCAAAGCAAGCCCGTTTTGCCGCATCTCAAAAATAAATCAACCCTTCCATCAGCCTGGCCTTTAAGCCCGAAAAACACACTGCCCGGCCGTAGGAAGTAAAAGCGATAAAAGTGGCGTTTAAAAACCTTCCTGCACTCTCGTTATGATAATCGTGGCGCGCGCTAAATTAGTCACCCGTTTCACGGGATAACGCGCACGATATCCCTGGCGAGGGCAGATTAACGCGCCAGATATTGAGCAGAAGTAGAATTGGCCGATAAGTATCGCGACCAGCGAAACGTAGTATCTGGTGCAGCTGCATCGTAGGTGAAATCAGGGCGAAAGAGAGAAGGAGGAGGCTGCGGCATCGTGAACTCGAAATCTATACGCTAGCGTTCGCGCGAGTACGTTCCGCAATGCTGTAACACGCGCGTCTACAGGTCGTTGGGCGTAACGCGGTCAGCCGGGTACGCGGTGCTCGGCTGCACGCGCCAAAATAAGTAGAAAATGGAAAATAACATTTTATTGTCCGGGAACCTCGTTTTCCAGAGAATCGAGTTTCCACGTTCTTGTCAAGCACACTCGAACCTGCTTGATTTCGCATAGCGAGAGTCAGTCGCGAGTACACGCGCCTCAAAGCCATGGAATTTATTCAAAAACTCCCACACCTGTGCTTGTGTAAATTGAAAAATGAACAAGCATAAAGTGCGTACGTGTAAGAAGTATGCAGATGTACGATAGAAACTAAAACACGCTTATAAATAGGCTTGTTATGTACAGGGTGTTTGGCTACAGGTGTCAGAAAATTTAAGGGCTGATTCTTGGAGCCAAAATAAAAGGAAAATCAAGAATACAAAAATCGCGTTTTCGGCTTTCTTCTTTGGTTATTGGCAATTAAAGAGCGACCAAAATACGCCTGCACGCGAGCAGACCTCCTTACACGAGTGAAAGGAGGTCGGCCTAAGCAACAGGGCGCACAGTGATCCTCAAACCGAACACACGGCCGTCAGGCTACCTCGTGCGAGTCACGGAGAAGAAGACCACGAAATTTAGAGACGCAAACGACCGCGTGCCACGAATTGCAAAAGAAATGGCAGATTGAACATTAAACCTGCTTACTCGTGGAAATGCACAAGAAAATTGACCGTACACGTGTGTAAGGCAATGTTAGGCGAACTTGATTTTTCTAAAGGTGTACTCACTTTTGACTCCCGCTGTACGTAACGCTGTACGCGTGTAGGTGTACACACATGTACGCAAGTATATGCAGATGTATTCATTGCACACACGGCGCGTGTTCTACTTTGCTACGTCGCATCTCTGTCGTCCCTCTGCGCAGTACTGGCCCCAGGTCGCTTATTTGTTCCCCAGATAAGCTGTACCGGTGGGCAGCCGCTTAAATTATGCACTTTTTTGCCGGTGCACAAGACCACGCCGCCGAGACGAGTTTTCTGTTACCGATCTTTATGACTGAAGATCGCGCTACGAGCGAGATCTACGTCCTCCCGTTTCTCGCTGTTACGACCATTAGACCGCGGGTTTTCATGTATTTGTCCAGAAAATGAGAAAGCAGAATGCAGGAAGGTTATGGTTGGTAAAACAACCGAAGTAAATTGGTCTATTTCCCTTCGATTTCTTTGATCGTGTTCGCGTGAAAATATAAAATCGCAGGCGATCGGCAGGCAAGAGGACGATCGTTTGAAAATGCAACTTGCTAGTTCCATCATTTTAATTATTGCATTGCACGATATTATATCTCGAGGTACACCGTTGCGAACGTTAGAAGCAAAATCTTCTGATCGGCGAAAGTTCGACGTATCAATCAAACGTACGAGAAAATAATAGCAAGCGAATGAAAAACGAACGCGGGCCGAGCACAGCCGTCGCTCTCGCGTTTGCCTCTTCTATCTTAAAAACCTCGGCCCGCTAACACGATATATTTCTGTAATTGCAGCCATCCATCACACAGCGACCGCAAAAATACCAATCTCGCCCTTCGAGCAACGAAAAAGGAGAAAAAAAAAGAAGAAAATGGAAAAAAAAGGAGATCCCGCTCGTAATACCACACAATGTATCGTTGAATCCTCGAAAGCAGCTACTGCAAAGCTCGATAATCGAGGGCTGTATCGACGCAGCAAACCGCCGTGAAAGTGGCAGCGCACCGGCTCCACCCTAATTGCAATTATCGTCATCTCTGTTTCTTCCAATTCTCCGATGCTCACGGGATTGTGATTATCCGCTTCTATTTACAGTGTGCACACCGAGTAACGAGGAACGGAAGATCACGTGTGAGATATTACATTCGCCATACTCGGATCCAGTCTTCTGCAACGAAATCCGAGCGACACACAGGCCGATACGTTATCAGAAAGGAGGACTCCCCTGGGACCGACGTCAATAAGAAAGCCGCCAACTACGCTTCTCTAATTATCGGCAGCGGGATATTAGCTGCAGCATCTACGTGACACTGGCTCTGCGTCTGACTGCAGCGAATCCTGTGTTTCGCGAAGGCGAGACAAAGAGAACAGCTAATCGGGTTCCACTAGGTCACTAGAAATGTCGCTGACTATAGCTGACCGTGGTATTTCCAGGGCAGAAGAATAGAGAAATAGCTAAATATTTCGTAATTGGTCTCTTGCACGTGAATCCTTGTTTTTCACCTTACACAGATATCGACGAAGGCGGACTTTCTCACGTGGACTGTGATCTTTGTGCAATTTAAGATTCTTTGTATTTGGTATTTTTGATATTCTCTTGCTCGTGGCGACTGTACATCGTTGTTTTGGATAATTTTATTAATTAGCGGCGTGGCTGATTAATAAATGATGTTCCAACTCTCGGGCAAAGATAGACAAAATTTTATTGGGAAGATTCCATGCGAATATATTGGCTTGGCAACTAAGTGGTTGCGGATTTTGTCATAAGGTGGTAATGACACACAAGAGTAGTATTAATTACATAAAGCTAATATTAGTGCAATTTTACAAAGCACAATTCACGTAGCATTGGCATTAGTATGCTCGTGATAAAACAGATTTTAATTTGATCTCAAAATTATACGACACCTACTGTCTGTCTATGTTATTAATCAATAAATTATTGTACAAATCCCAAATTATTTTTCAATAATTGTCGTTAGGGTGTAGGAACAGTGTATTGGCTTGGCAACTAAGTGGTTGCGGGTTTTGTCATTACCACCTTATGCCAAAACCCGCAATCACTTAGTTGCCAAGCCAATAGTTGCAAAGACTGTTTGGTCGCATTAAAACAAAGTCCTATGGTCCTGTGGTGAAACAAACCAGGTTCCTAATTTTCAGAATCGTTCGCAAAATTTGGATTACGATAAAAATACTCAAAATTAATACTAAAAACAATATTAAAAATTAATAATAAAAATCTCAAAATTGTACGAGTGAAATTTATTATAATATACCACCTACTGTCTGTCGATATTATTAATCAATAAATTATTGTACAAATGCCAAGTTATTTTTCAATAATGGTCGTTAGGGTGTAGAAACAGTATATTGGCTTGGCAACTAAGTGGTTGCGGATATTGTCATAAGGTGGTAATGACAAAACCCGCAATCACTTAGTTGCCAAAACAATAGATTTAACGAGACATTTAGAAAAATATTGTTAATTACATGCAGTCGGAGAATTCTGTTATGGAAAATTCGGGAAAGTAAATTATTTTGTCTGCTGGATGTTATATAATCAATATTACTCCCATGTTAACGCGAATATTTATCTTACATAATTAATTTTCATAGTATTCCGGAGTTTGAAATGGAAATAATTGTTTTAAAGTAGCGTCATAAAGTAGAAGATAACAATTAACATAAGCTGAAATATTTTGTTCAACAACAGTGTGCGATATTATAATTACAAATACGGTTACATACTCGGTTTCTACAATTTCCTTCGCATGAATAAATACGTATAATACGATCACACAAAAACTAAATTCAACTGCACGAGCTGCATCGGGTTTGTCAAGAGGAAATTATGTGTCTATTATGATAAATAATATATTAATTATTTATATTCGTTTGCGTAATATAATAAAACTAAATAAAAATTGACAGTAATTGACAGTATAGCAGTAAAAATTTTCTTTAGAAAATATCAACATTTTTCAGACGATTATTAAAATACTCAAAAATTAGAATTTTTGTGCCTCTTAATTTTCTATAATACGATTTAACAATCAGTGACAGCAATTTAAATTCTGTAGATTTTAGTGCTGAAAATTCTACTAAAAACCACATTTCAAATTTCAAGCAACTTCACTGATTCATCTAATTGTAAGTGAACTCGCTTGTACGTACTTAAACTTAATCAATTGAAACAATTAAAAATAAATTGCATAATAATTCAATGTACAAATTAAAAATCAGTGACAGCAATTTAAATTCTGTAGATTTTAGTGCTGAAAATTCTACCAAAAACTACATTTCAAATTTCAAGCAACTTCACTGGTTCATCTAATTCTAAGTGAACTCGCTTGTACGTACTTAAACTTAATCAATTGAAACAATTAAAAATAAATTGCATAATAATTCAATGTACAAATTAAAAATCAGTGACAGCAATTTAAATTCTGTAGATTTTAGTGCTGAAAATTCTACCAAAAACTACATTTCAAATTTCAAGCAACTTCACTGATTCATCTAATTGTAAGTGAACTCGCTTGTACGTACTTAAACTTAATCAATTGAAACAATTAAAAATAAATTGCATAATAATTCAATGTACAAATTAAAAATCAGTGACAGCAATTTAAATTCTGTAGATTTTAGTGCTGAAAATTCTACCAAAAACTACATTTCAAATTTCAAGCAACTTCACTGATTCATCTAATTGTAAGTGAACTCGCTTGTACGTACTTAAACTTAATCAATTGAAACAATTAAAAATAAATTGCATAATAATTCAATGTACAAATTAAAAATCAGTGACAGCAATTTAAATTCTGTAGATTTTAGTGCTGAAAATTCTACCAAAAACTACATTTCAAATTTCAAGCAACTTCACTGATTCATCTAATTCTAAGTGAACTCGCTTGTACGTACTCAAACTTAATCAATTGAAACAATTAAAAATAAATTGCGTAATAATTCAATGGACGATGAACACAACAAAATAGAAAATATTAAAATACCACTCGTCTATATTTTATTCCTTTGCAGCATATACTTCGATATAATATTCTGTTTTGAAAGATCTTCGCTACTTTGCGCTGAAAATTTGTCGGGCTCTTTAAATTTTCCCTTCCGTGTTGCTGCTCATATCGTTAGCCCATTGACCCGTGGTGGCAATTTCAAATTCTACGAACAACAGTGTGTTTTAAAAGCATTTTTCTAGCCACGCAGCTGCCTTTCGTCAGAACAAGATTTCAGTTGTAGTCGGGAGCTTGAACCTCCTTCTCAAGACATAATTTCACGGGGGCGGAGCATCCGCAATTTTGAAGCAATTTACGAAGCACGCCAGGGACATTTACTTTTTACCTCGAGTGGCTTCAGTCGCATGGCGACCCGAGAGCTTGTAAGAAGCAGTGCCTGCAATGCGACCGATGCGAATATTTCGTTGGTTTCATGTATATTTAATCCATAGGAAAGCCGCAGGAGAGGTTCCGCTGCGCAACCAACGAAATTCATAGGATGCTTTACACGAATTTTATAAAATGACTTTTGCTTTGCTCGCGGCAACCTTCTATCGAAGTACGTACTTTGAATATTTCGCCAGTTTCATGGATAAATGGAAAAACGAGGGCGCCGCTGCGTTTCACAAGCAATACGTTGCATTAAATGAGCTACGGTCGAATGATTCCAATGAATTTTCCATCAAGACTCGCCTGAACGACAAATTCTGATAGTCTCGATCAGGACTATGACACGAGTTTCGAGCTAACCATGGGAAATGTTCGCTGCGTATGAAGATGTTTTCCTCTTTTCATTTGATGAGCTTGATGTTTGAAGAGAGGTAAATAGCAAATATTATGGAAAGAAATTTGTTCGCTGAACTTACCGGAATAAAACAGTAGTCCATTCGGTTGCCTGGTTTTAAATTGCAAGCTGATTGATTCCAGCGTGCTGAGGATCGGATCTCCTTTGCTCAGATTTATCGTGAGATACTCGGTCCCTCTGAAAGAGGCTTCTGATGGCGCTTTATCTGCAACAGAACAGCATAAAGAATTTATGATTAACCGATAGATAAATAGCAGGTTGAAAATATGAAAAGCAGAGAGTAAACGTAACGTGACCTAATATGTTAGAAGATCAGAACAACGTCGTGTGGACAAATACGACTAAACGTATAGTCAGAGTGTACAGACGTACGTCACTTTGTACAGCATGTGACAAATTGACGCAGATTGCAGCAGATCCGTTGCGTTTCAATCTGTTAAGTAAAATTTATTTAAAAGTATACTTATATATCTCGGGGCCTTTCTTTTGGAATTTTTGGCAAGATCCCCAATACTTTAGTCTACACTGTTTATTATAGCTGTACTTAAATAATGAAACTTAGAAGTAGTTGTTAGGATTCAACCCAATTATGTTTGCCCGAGATTTGTGACAGTGGGCTTGGGCTCGAGCTGACGCAACTGGCCGCCGAACGTAGCCACGGTCACGGGATGGACGTTTTTACCTAACAGAGAAGTGCCAATATTATGGGACACACGTTGTATTAACAATCAAACCCCGGGCAGGAGCAATGTCGCCGCTAAACGGGACTGTCCAGCAACGGCTGCTGGAATTTTCTTGGGATCCCCGGCCAATATGCAACGAACAAACGCGATCGTAAGGAGAGGAAAGTTTCCATCAGTCTTTTATTCTTGCGATCACCTTGCAGAGTTTTCACATCGTCTTTACGTGCAGTATTATACCGAGCGTCACAGCAAACGTTACTTTGTGCTTCAAAAGAGCTACCCCGTTGACCGTGGATTCGTTATTGAAGTTAAGAACATTGTCGTTAACATCTCGAGTGTCTAATCACCAGGGTTATTTGTCAAACTCTGTAAAAATCATATTTATACCAGTAAATATAATCTCTATCGTACAACAACGATGGCTAGTCCGGATGAAGATTCGTTACACGCCCCTAAACCTAACGCTAAACCCGACATACATATTATATCATAGTACCACGAATAGTAAGATAAATTAATATTCAAGTTCGTTATGCAACTGTTATCAACGTGTATTTTTATTATCAATTTATTAGACGAAAGCAAGGCAAGATTGCTCTATTTAACGTAGAACTGACAAATTTGTAAAAGCGAAAGGAGCCGGTACGTTGAATTTCTGAACGCATGAAACATCCATTAGGCAAGTAATCCACTTTCCTGGATTATAGTTGTACGTACAATTTCCACTTGCTTGGATTATGCTTGTTCCTGCAATTTCCAGCTTAGTAAATTTAATTAAAAAATAACAAATTAATTCCCAACGGTTAACTTCGATAAATAGCTACGTTGGATCCTTCAAATTTAATTCGACGCTTCAAGCTTCGTTTCCAAGTTAATTTCATTGTGCAGCACTTCAACTTACGTTTCTTACACTTTCCTATTAATTGCGTATAAATGAGGTTTATTAGACCGAGCTTAATAGTCATGAGGCTGACATTAGGATGTGAATTTCTGATTGATTCCAGCATTACGTGAACTATGGTGGCTTTCCACGCTCGCCACCGGAGTTTGCATACCAAACGCAATTCTCGAAAGTCCTCGCCTAACTATCCTTTTCATACAAATGCGCATAATCCTCTGGCCTGACCTCCGCCATCGCCGTGTCTACAGCTCAAGTCTGCCTAGAAGCTTCACTGATGAGTCCACCAGCAGCTGCCGGATGGAACCTACTTCCCTTTCCTCGTCCTCCTCTCTCTTTCCTATCATTACACCGCCATACAGCTTTACTATTGGTGGACACGGGTGTATTCAGCTGGAGATTAAAGTAGTCTTGATATTTTGGAAGATGATTTATGGCCTTGCTTATGCTTGCAAGCAAGCAAGTTGGAATACCAGTGTTGTACAACTTGCAGCTACGTCCAAGCTGCTTCTCTGCAACTTGTTGTTGCAGATTCTTCCTTCGTTCGCGGATCAACTCGCTGCGAGATGACAGCAAGAGCGAGCTGAACCATCATACGTGTCAGGATTCTTCTAATTTCCAAGCGAATCTCAAGCAAGCTCTGAGAAATTTCACGTGCAACGATTACTTTCAAACTCGCCATTGTGACGTCAGTCCACATCTGAGGCCAGATGTGTGCAGGTCCTCACCTCAAGGACCCACCATAAACTTCAACTTTCAGTTTATTAACCCTGCAAGTGTTATTGGTTCATGGATGGTCCTTGGAACAGCCCTTAGGTTTATTATACGTTCGTACAAATCCAGGGGGAAAAGCGAGTATTTACCTAACGGGAAAGCTGATTTTCCCCACGAACAATGTCACCTATGAGCTACGTTGGTAGGAGGCTTGCTCCTCCTATCTTCGTTTGTTAACGTGGGCTATGGCCAATTGGCATCGCGGATCGTTCCCTCACTTTTCCTAACGAAAAGCGTGAGTTGTTAGTTCAAAGGGCACCGCCACACCGAGCTTTCCTGCGTAATAATAGGAGAACACCTCGGCACTGAAACTACAAACTCTCATCAGTCAACATCCCTCAGATCAGTCACGTAAACAGTGCTTATGAAGTTGTGTTATTTAATAAAGTTCGATACAAAAGAAACATAAAGTTGTTCTTTAAAACCTTCTTGTCTTTAAAACCTAAGCCTTAATTTCACGCGACACCATGTTCGTCGCCGACAGTTTGCTAAATTTGGTTTCTCTGCGAAACGCAAGCTTCCTGCAATCGCCGACAGATCTTTAAACGGCGTGAAGACATCGCCCCGTCGAGATGAACAAAGGCCGAGGCCTTTTGTCCAGGTGCATCCGCTTCAGGTCCGACTTAATTAAAGGCAACGAGCGTGGCGTAAGGATTTCGCGCTTCGTCTCTTGTCCCTTTATTTTTCCTTCGTTCAATATACTCGAGCTTCTGAATTCTGTGTGCAGACGTCTGATCTCGTCCGCGTAGCCGCGTCGCGGGTACCGGCCAGACGTTTCTCATTATTTTCCATCTTCCTATTGTCGTCAGCCGACCAAACAAAAGTGCAGCCGACGCAAGGCCAGGCAAAAGAGCCATAAGACGCGCTTTAATGGCTCTGCAATGGCGCGAAATCGCGTCGCTTCGGTGCACCGACTCGTAGATTGAAATGTTCATTAGCAGCGCAAATCGAGCGACGACACGCATCTGCAAAACCGTGACTCATCGAGATCGACCATCTATTTTGAACGCACTGATACGATTAAAAAGTTTGGCAAATCGACGAAGAGTACAGCGAAGATTGAAGCACCTTTTCGCCCATTTTCCAACTGAATTTGCTACCAAATAATGGTTCACGACGGGACGTGGAATGTAGTAAATTTTCAAGTTTAATTACAGCAGACCAGAGCCGGCAATTACGTTAGAGATTCCCTTATTCGAACACCCATTAGCCTAATATCCGAACGTTGTATTATTCGAACGCTCTATTATCCGGACGTAATATTTCGTCCAGTAAAGGATGCCCTTTTCCGCTTGGAACGCGTACGTGTTTCATTAGTGTTCACGCGCGATGTATTATTCTACGAAATTAGTGCAATTCCTTGTCTTATTCGAATGTTCACTATGAGAATTTAGTATGAAACTAAGGTTAATTAAAAAATGGGGAAAGTGGCGTAGGCGCGTAATTAGGAGAAATGCAAGAGCCGTGAACTCGGGCATAGGGAAACAAAAACACTATAGTGAAAATTATGTAAAGCACGTGGGTATCTCGATGCTGGAAACAGTGGAAAAATCTGAACTATCCCGATGTAACGAAATGGCCTCGTTGCGGTAAAGACGATGACGCAGGATCAGCGTGTGCGTGCGCTAGAGGCTCCGACATTGCTTCACAATGTAATTTCGAGCAGTCTGAGACTTTCCTTGAAGAAACACGGTGTTTCTTGCGTCGTTGTTGACTTTTTACAAGAAGAAATAAAGCGACGAGTAGCGTTGGGCGAAGACGAGCCAGCGTCCGAGAGTTGAACAAAAAGCATAAATGCTTTTTGTAAATAACAATTGTTCATAGGATGTAGAAAAAGGATGTGCAGCGTTGAGAGGGACATTTCGTGTTCCACTTTGTATCTTCTTACGTTGTATTAGTATGCAAGAGCAATGGTATAATTCATATTGCTGCGTTGGGAATTTTACAGATGCATAACTTTTGTAACCTGAGTAACTTTTCTGACTTAAAACACGCTTTTTCTTCTATTTTTCCGAAGCAAGAAACGTCCCTATCTACGACAGAAATTACCTTATTTCGTGTTACGCAGAGTGAAACTAATCGCTCGTTCTTCGTCGTCTCTCGAGAAGATGATAAGAGCAGAGGAAAAGTAAATTGCATCGCATCGTCGTAACGCGCCGTCGAGATATCCGATAACATTTCTTTCAACTTTTTATTCTATCGTTGTATGTAACGTAATTAAAGGACAATATCGATCGCATGGAATAAGCGCAGGTTGTTTACGCGTTGCATCGTGTAATTAACTGTTGATTTGTACAATTCGTTTGACGCAACGCGAAACTTCCATGATATTTTATAATTGAGTAGCTAATTATCGCGATATCATTGGCCAGCGTATTTTCCTTTTATTTTTCGAAAGTCGTCTCGTTTAATTCGCCACTTTTCTTCCATTACGTTCTTTCCTGCTGAACGAAATCTGTCTTTATTACTTTAAACAACTCACGTCTTTCGTTAAATCAACTTCTCTATCGTGACACTGGACTTCTTGTTTGAAACACGTTATCCAGCACTTTTCCAGATACGTTGAGATATTTCAAGTTGCCAGTGTTTTCTGCGTTTAATTAAAGTTATATCGTGTGGGCTATTATGTAAAGTAAGGAGGAAACATTTTTAATGGAATGAGGGGAAAGATGGAAGAAAGAAACCGGTAGAACTTGAGCTTTGAAACGGTAGATGGGACATTTTAATTAAACAGGGCAAGACGTTTCAAATTTCACCGCTTTTCCAAATGCATCTTAATATAGTACGTGCATCTGCATTTGAAAACTGCCACGGGCTATTACGAAATATTGGCTATACATGTCGGATGAAATGAAGAAAAACAAGAAATTTAAAGAAGAAAAGCTACTAGAACTTCAGTTTTGAAACGACGGATGGGACATTTTAATTAAACGGGACAAGACGCTTAAAAATTCCTCCTTTTTCTAAGTGCATCTCCATTTTAAAATTGGCTCAGCTCTACAAAATATTGGCTACGTATATTAAATTGAAAAAAGAGAAACAAAGACGGACAAAGATCCTACTGGAACTTCAGTTTTGAAACGACAGGTGGGACATTTTAATTAAACAGGACAAGGCGCTTAAAAATGTCTCGCTTTTCTAAATGCATCGTGGCATACTACGTGCGTCTGAATTTTAAAATTGCGCCAGTTATCAGGAAATATTGGTCGCGTGTGTTAAATCGAACGAAGAAAAGTGACGATGGACAAAGACACTGGTAGAACTCCGGCTTTGACACGGTGGATGGGACATTTTAATTAAATAGGACAAGACGCTTTCGAATTTCTCCTTTTTCTAAATGCATTTCCACTTTAAAATTGACTCAACTCTCACAAAATATTGTCTACGTATATTAAATTGAAAAAAGAGAAACAAAAATGGACAAAGATCCTACTGAAACTTCAGCCTTGAAATGGTAAGTGGGACATTTTAATTAAACAGGACAAGACGCTTTCAAATTTCTCCTTTTTCTACATGCATTTCCATCTTAAAATTGACTCAACTCCCACAAAATATTGTCTACGTATATTAAATTGAAAAAAAAACAAAGATGGACAAAGATCCTACTGAAACTTCAGCCTTGAAATGGTAAGTGGGACATTTTAATTAAACAAGCCGCTTGAAAATTTCTCCCTTTCCTAAAAGCATCTCCATTTCAAAATTCAGTCAGCTCTCACAAAATATGGGCTGCGTATATTAAATAGAACGAGAAAAAGCAAAGATGGACAAAGAAGCTTTGAAAAAGAAGAAGAGACGTTTCAACTAAACTCAACATCTACACGTCACAAAAGTCTCCAGCGAACGCTGTACTCGTCACGACATTGTTCACTTGCGCGTTCCTTGAACCTGGTCGCTTCAATCTCCACGACAGACAAACCTGCACAATTATCAAGAAGATCATCGAGCTATTTGCGACTGTAGCTCACGAAGGAAGACATTTTCGCGGATGGGAAGCCTTGGCCATCCGGCGGAAGATCATCTTCGCGGCTTTCCGTTCTCCGTTTGAGTGCAACATGGACAGCTTCTTCTTCTTCTTCCTCCTCTTCCTCTTTCTTTGCCTCGCCTCGTGTCAGGAAGCGGAGACACACGTGAAAGTGTCATTAGCCACGTCGAAGGGAATATTCTCTTCAATCCTCTTTTCATCATATTGTTCACGGTGTGCTCGGCTGCTTCGAAAGAAAACGACGCCGAGCGTCTAATCCTGTTAGACGAAAGCGGTTTGCATCGTCTTCGTTCAACGGCGAAAAGAGTTTGCGAGGAAAAAGGAAGCCACTTCGACGTGGTCCCGGTGCGACCCAGCTTCTCTCCATTTGTTTGGATTTTTCGCCGAGAGAACGCTGAATCAGTTTCAGGCTGACTTCGCGGTTTATCTCGGCTGAGGCTTGTTCAGCCGAAGCAGCTGGCGAGAAAATCGTACTTTCAGTTTGGCTTGGAAGATGCTACGAATTGGCTGTATTCGTGAGAGCATCGTTTAAGGATTTAGCGAAGCAACGGGTCTTGTATTTGTTGTTACGACGCGACATAATGTCTAGTATCAATTTCTGATACAGCAGAGTGTAGGATCTTTACCACAATTAGTTTAATTACAATAAATGGATTAAACAGACGTTGGTTAAACAGGAAACGATGGTTGTTTAACGTGAACTAATCACAATAACGTGCAAATTGACTATCTAGTTGTCTTAATTACAACACTCGTCACCACTGATCCAACGCTCTCTCTCACGTGGACCACACTCTCTCGACAACCCTAGCAACACTATCTTCCTGACTTCTCGACTCACATTCTCTGGCTTCTCAACTCACACTGACTGTTAATTCGTTTTTGTCCCTTAGCAACCCCTTTTTGTCTTTTGTCTTAGCCTCGTGTCTTTTGTCTTGGCCCCATCACGCACATGTTCCGCTTGTTTATAATTCGCCTGACACCCCCAGGCTCCTCGTCCACGACACTACAAGAGTCTTGTCCGAGCTAACAGGCAGACAAGATTATTTGGATAATAAAATTCTCGCATAATGGAACAATTGCTTTTCCGTATGAAATTTGGTTTATTCAAGCATTGTCAAGGATTGCTTAAATATTTATGCAACTCGTATAGTTTTCGATCCTGAGCCACATCGTCTTTTTCACGTAAGAAACCGCACAGAGCTACATTCTTTTTCAGGAGAAAGTGCCATTTCATTATCACTTTCATTTGCTGTTTCTATTCGTGTGAAATTCATTGCATCAGTATATTTGATTTGATATATTTTTCCTGCTGTTCCCAGCATTTGAGGGATCTACGTGCTTTGGGCAATTTCTGGCTTTTAATTTCTGTGATCGTGGCTGCTCCAACGTCGTGTATTTCGTTAATTCTGTTGCGCTGTTTCGAGTTTCTTAATCATGTGATATTCTGTTCCCACAGATGGAACGCTATGAATCTCACGCTAAATTCTCCTAATGAAAATTCACTCTGTCGAATATGGGAAGGACACGTCATTTTATACGAACGCTGATAAAATATGTACATATTTGAAACTGATAACAGAGCGTTCGGATATTAAAGTTCTCGTATAACAAGCGGTCGGATAACAGCAGCTCCTCTTCTTCTTCGATGAAAATTTTTCACGCGGACCTACTCGTCGCGCACAGTTTATTAAATTGAACATTTCGTATTTCCCCATAATTTCGTTTCCATGGTTCCATTGTCCACCAACAAAATGCTACGTAGACCTAACGACCCATTAAGAGGGCAGACTTATCGAGATCAGATCTTGCAGTAAATAAACGACCATGAAGCGGTAAAATATCAGGACAGCTGACATCACAGATACATCAAGCTAAGTAATCCATTCTTCCATCCTCCTTAAAACTGGTGGAGAAAAATGAAAGTAAATTCGGAGCGGAATACCGGCAATTTAGCACGGGCCAGAGCCCTTTAAATACGGTTCACGCTAACAGAGCTTACGGCGGCACGCTTCTTCATTCATTGGACAGCGGGTTCAGGACGCGGGAGTGGTTGAAGTAGAAGTTTTCAGCACGCGATAGCTTGGACTCGGAAGAGGAGAGTCGAGGAACGGAAAACTGGTGTCTGAAAGCAGGTTGCCAGAGGGTTGAATCTCGCCAGCATCGACTAATTGTGAAACACGCCCACACGGCGACTCGTTGAATTATGAAGAAACTTGGACGCTCGTTGCGCGTTCCCGAGCGAATTTCTTTCGCCACGCGATTTATGGGATATCGGTTGAGCCGGGTTTCGCGGCGAACCAGCCCGCTCGATCATCCAGGGGTTAATTTGTTCGTCGTAATTGCGCTCGAGATAAATGCAATGCCCGGTCTCATCTGGCGTTCCAAGGCAATCTATGATTTATGCATAATTGTATTTTCTATATTTTTCTCTCAGTCTGATTTATAATATCACGCTCCGGCTTCTTTGGATTTTTAATCAGGCGAATGCTGCTTCTTCCGCTGATGATAATTAATTTAATAGAAATTAATAGTTGTTGGGTATCGTTAAACTTGTCTACCTTTTGTATTCTCTTGCCTGAGCGCATCAGGGCTGCAGTCAGAGGTATAGTTGCGTTCTTTCGCATTTCTATCAGGTTGCTGCAGCCTAAGCGTAGCGTAAGTGTAACATCGATTGGGTGTTTCGTCTAAATCTGCGACGTTAAATAAGTTTATCAACCGAGCGAATGAACGATGGTTCTCGGGGTGGAATTTCACGCCAATGAGCGTATCTATCGTACGTCTCTTCATCGTAGAAATGGGGAAGTCGGAAGGTGCGATTAAACGTTTTATTGTTGAACATCAAAGTGTTCCAACTGACGTTTCAATGGCCATATTTAGTAGTTCAATGAATCTATGAACCAAATAAATGAACAGTGGTTCTCAAACAGGCTTAACTTCTGTGACACATCATCAAGTTCAAAGAACATCGCCATGGTAGACAAGATTTCATTGTGAATTTTATTTTCACTTTAGAAATCGACAAGTAGAACGATGAAAACCAGGCAAATGAACAGTGGTTCTCAAACAGGCTTAACTTTTGTGACACATCATCAAGTTCAAAGAACATAGCCATGGTAGACAAAATTTCATTGCGAATTTTATTTTCACTTTAGAAATCGACAAATAGAACGATGAAAACCAGGCAAATGAACAGTGGTTCTCAAACAGGCTTAACTTCAATGATACATCATCAAGTTCAAAGAACATCGCCATGGTAGACAAAATTTCATTGTGAATTTTATATTTTGACTCTAGAAATCGACAAGTCTGAACGATGGAAACCAGGCAAATGAACAGTGGTTCTCAACCAGGCTTAACTTCTACAATACATCATCAAGTTCAAAGAACATCGCCGTGGTAGACAAAATTTCATTGTGCATTTTATATTTTGTCTTCAGAAATTGACATGTTAGAACGATGGAAACCAGGCAAATGAACAGTGGTTCTCAACCAGGCTTAACTTCTACAATACATCATCAAGTTCAAAGAACATCGCCATGGTAGAAGAAATGTCATTGTGAATTTTATATTTTCACTTTAGAAATCGACAAGTAGAACGATGAAAACAAGGCAAATGAACAGTGGTTCTCAAACAGGCTTAACTTCCATGATACAGCATCAAGACCAAAAAACATCGCCATGGTAGTCGAAATTTCATTGTGAATTTTATATTTTGACTTTAGAAATCGACAAGTTAGAACGATGAGACGTTTATTGTTCGCAGTGATTCCAACTAACATCTCGATAGTTACTAGTCGCGTGTATTGCACACTGTGCATTTCATCTCGTACTTTGTATTTTCTTTTTTCGACTAGAGCCAGTATCTGCCGTTTTACCTTAAATTTTACTGTGAAATCCGCGAAAACTGAAAAAATTGTGGCTTCAGGGTGGTCATAGGAGGGTCTCGTCGAACGTCTGCCAAGTGGAAAGTAACACGTGCAGCAGTTAGTGTAACGTAATTAGCATAAAGGGGCGGATGTTCCGGGCTGGTGTATCCGCGAGTCGCGATAATTACGTGATATCCGGCAGATTGGTGTGTCGCTTAGCACGGTTTTGCTCCATTGGGGCTCATTTGCTGCGCCATCTCGCGCTTCCCTAAATCCACCGTTCGATTTCATCGTAATTTCCAGCAGCGAACGTAAGTATCGCGTAATTAACGTGGCCTGCTTCGCTACTAATTAAGCCGCTTCTCCGGGTATTGAATAATTTCCACGCGTACCATCACTCGTCTCGTCGCCTTTAATTAATGCAACTCTTCGACAAAATCTTGTACTCTCGTCCTGCCCGAATAATTGCTCGATAATCGGATCAACGTTTGATCACTGTCGAGAGATAGAAGCCAACATCTTATGGGATTTCATGGCACGCCAACTAATATTAGGTTGTCCGAAAAGTTTCTTTCGTTTTATACAGAAATAACAGACGCGCAATGTTTTTTGTTTTATATTGGTTTATTAAATTAGGCAGGAACATAATAATAGAAATAATAATATAAAATAATATAAAATACAAATTACTGTTCATCTATTATTACCTTATGAAACGAAAGAAACTTTCCGAACAACCTAATATATCGATGTGAAAAGAAAGCAGAGATTTTCTAAGACCTACGACCTGTCTATAATTTAGCGTAACCAGTTCCAGACTCGTATACTGTGCAATTACCGCAACTGATAAACCTGTCTAAATGTATCAGCAATATAGCAGATGCTTCTCAATCCCATGAGTTTGCATCGTTGCTGCTTGGATTCGAAAATGACAGAATATAATTGAAGACGGATTAACGCTGAACCACATGGACTGGTAGCCTGTGAGAGGAATGTAAATTTTGATTTCCTTACGGTAACAATATAGAGGAGGATTTTGGAAATTTTGGTATCCGAGTGAATTTAATGGAGCGAAAGATATTCATAAAGAAATAGTGAAATAGCTGTAGTGAATTAATTTTTATAACACGACACGAATAAACATTTCGCTAATGTTACTACAAATTTTTCATTAAAAATTCTACTGCATTTACTGTGCTCCAGGAAACATTGCATTTTCTGTGCCACGTGCAGACATTGAAAGATGTCTTTAACACGTTGACTGGCACGCGTGTTTTCAAAGAAATCTTCGTGAGGCCACGCGTGCAGCAGTACCAAGCGTTCTCTGCTAGGTGCTCCCATCGATATTTTAGTAACGCGAGTCGCTCATGCGGTGGTCTCAAGAATGATCTTTCGTTTCGTTTGTTCGCAACATTAAAACCACTAGCTGTTGTTGAATACAACGAAGGAAAGTGTGGTGTAGATTATTCCGACCAAATGGTTTCTTACGCCACCACAATTAGAAAAGCAATCAAATGGTACAGAAAACTTGGCATTCAACTCCTTCTGGGAATTTCTGTTGTAAACGCTTCGACGGTTTACAAAATTGCAACAAGGAAGAATATAAATATTAGAATATTTAGACAACTGTTAGTTGCAAAATTATTAGGCTTGTCTGAAAGTACAAAAATCCTTGTCTTCCACGGAGTCAGCATAATATGGCCGTTCGGAAAAATGATTCCGGAAGAAGCATCAGACGCGCGTGCAAACTATGTTACGCAAATAAAAGACGTCGAATGGAGCGAACAAAGGCAGAAAAGAATTTGAAGAAAACAACAACTCATTGTCCAAATTGTCCCGACTAACCTCAGTTATGTATAGAATGCTTTAAAGTTTTACATTCTAAATAATTTTTTAATAAACCATTTTCCTATTACTTTTATAACAATTCAACAGTTTCATTATCATGGAATATCTTTTCAAATACCTACGACGATTCTTCGCAAGTAGTCAAATAAGCGACACCCGAATATGGGTTACTTGGCCTGACCAGAAACTTTGCTGACACCCGAATACGGGTGTCGTGGCAGTCAACGTGTTAAATATAACAAAGATAAAACTACTTTGCTTGGAAAATACTAATTTTTCAACGGCAATTAATTTGCCAATAGCAGCCGGCTGTGACATTAGTTGAAATTAAATAACCTGTTAACCGCATCGTCTGCGTCATCGACGTTGCACAAGCGCAGCTACGTACTGCATTCTAAAGCTTTATTAATTACATCGTATTCACCGGGAAAGCTGGCTAACGCGTTTTTCCACGCGCAGGATAATCGTCGATATAATCAACTCCACTGAATTTAATATTAATTATTTGAAATTGCTCTCGCCACGCGTTCAACGTGCTATTTATTTTAATATACATTTTCACCGTTAACGAATACACTTTTCTCGCTGACCTAATTGCTACGCGCAATTTGAAAAATTACCTTCGGACTAAGATCAAGCAGGAGCTACGTTTAACATGACGAGACATTTCGCAAAATGATTCTCGTGCTATTCGTGCAGAAATCTCACGGTATTGCCATCGTGAGCGATCTTCAAGTTGTATTCGCATTCACCTTATCGTTACTAGCCTGTTACATTGTCAGCTTTGCGAGCTCTTGGTCCTGTTGTAGGATTATCCGCCAGCTTTAGGGATCTGACGACCCTCAAAATTCTTTACAACGCTTTGGTTGCGCCTGGAACGCTGATCTCTCATCTGCAGTCCCTTCCAGGTGACGCGCGTTGTCTCCATTGAGGGGATTTAGTCTTCTACGTCCCTTTTCTGTAAAATTGCAAATCCCATCCCTCGCCATGTAGTTACGACCCTCGGATTATTCACCTTGGGACAACGTAGATTCGTAGCTGGTGGCATATTCGCGTACAAAATTGTAAAACAGCACATGGGGCGTGCAGAGGTTGTTCAGTCTGTTAAGCTTCCTGGTCCAGCCAGGTGTTTTTGCCCATTTTCCACGCGATTTTCCTTGCGCGAGAAAGCAATTATGCTTGCAGCGGTTGGACAATCCGATTTGCAAACAATTGCCAATCTTCTGACCCATCGATTGCTTCTTGGTCGCTTGTTGTGTTTAAGAAAAATGCCAGAAACTTGCTCTGTTACCTGCTATCGTAACCAAACGCAGTTATTCGCTCGCTTGTTTCACTGCGCGTCTTCCTCTTCGCGCCAATAGCAAGATGATAAGATGGACGCAGGGAAAAGACGGGTTTTCCGCGTACTTCGTTAGTGTCACACGCTCAAGAAGGCCACCCGCTCAGAAACAGTAACAGTTAGACATCCTGCGTGCCACAGCCATCGAAACAATAATCAAATAGTAGCGGAATAGCCATCTCTGAGATACATCAGATGACAACCCCTCCAGAGGGACTGAAACCTCAGTATAAGAACCTGTTTGGAATTTTGAGTGAATTCCCTTGAGTGAGAATTCCCTTCTTTAGGAAATTCCGAATTGCATGTCCTCCCTGAGCTGCGAACCTAACGACTCCGAGGTCAAGTAAAAGCCCCTGCAAAGGACCAGCCAGAAGGACAGGATGGGCAGACGAAAGCCAACAGCTGGCAGGGAGAATCAGCAACGTAGAAGGACAGTTCATCACCAGACGTCGTACGGTTGAAAGACTTCACTCCCAACAAGATCTTACCACCGCCGTGCATTACATCACACGTTACGTTTATACAACAAGTTCAACACAGTACTGGATTACTCTAACACTCGATATATTAAGCCTCCTCCACCTTGAGCGTTGATTCATCCGAGGTACGACTGACCGGTTTGACCTGACCAGTTTGGACCCTCCAAACTGAGCGCTCGGGACCATTCTGTTGCAACACTTTGAACCGTCAGTCTGTTGGATTTGCATAATGAATTCTATTGCCATAAACAAAGTTCAATTTCCTCAGCTTATTTGTGAAACGTTCGAACTGCGCCGCGAGGAGATCACCGGCGATCTATCATTTTCCTGATTTCTTGTGTCTCCTGCGTGACATTAGCGTTGGCTTCTCCCGTGCTTCCACCTAACTCAGTTATCAGTGTGCTGATCCTGGCACGAGCATCGATGGTTCAAGTTTGCAAACTTCCCTCAGCCGCGTAATTCCCTCAAATAAAACACACGTCTCTCTGCTCCTGTTCTGCTCGCGCGTTCATCCATCCGTCCGATGTTTACCGTCTTGAAGGCGTCGTGAGCTGGAACACGCGTCGCGTCTCAAAGTGCAGGCCCATAACGAACGGTCTGAAGACGCTTTATGCGCGGCAACGAACGATACACACGCAGTGACTAATCCGTATTAATCGCCGACCATTCATTAGGAAGTCAGCGATGGCTGGTGGTTGCCCGTAGGGGATGCTCGTGCTATGTAGTTTCGCACCTGGCGCACTCTCACGATCAATCGTCCCACCCCCGCGGCCCTTTTACCGTAAATCTGCCGGCTAAACTCCGTCGATGCAGCCGTGCAAGACAATGACCAAGTGAGCTGCAACTTCAACGAAATGCCACGTATACGTTGGAGGAAGCAGTTGACAAAATATTGGGTCGTCCGGAAAGTTTCTTTCGTTTTGTAAGGAAATAATAAACGTACAATGTCTTTTGTTCTATATTAGTTTATTGAATTATGCAGGGACGTAATAATAGAAATAGAACGAAATGGATCATACTTAATTCAATAAAATAATATAAAACAGAAATTGTTCACAATTGTACACAGCTCTGACGTCTCCAAGTGGGTTGCTTCGATTGCGCAGGACGTTGAGTGACAGTCGGAATCCTCGAAAGCAGGATGACCTGGTTTTTTCGCGGAAATACACACGTCGCGTGTAACGGTGTCATAAAGACGTGGCCAGAACGTTCATCGTCGACCACAGCACAAGCGTCAGATATGGCGATGGATGAATGGGCGCGCAAATGAGAGATGCGACAATGACAAGGAGACGGCTAAATTACTGGAAATTGACGTTTTCACTTGAACGCTGGTATCCTGAGAATCGAGCTCGCTACGAGACGTGAAGGGACTAGATTTTAGCAGGCGATTCGCCTGTAGCTGCATATGCGTCTTAGGACGTTTCGATACGAAGATACCTCACATAGTTGTTTTGTCACAGAGGATTAATACTGTACAAACTTTGGACAAAGCAATTTCGCTGCTACGTGGAACTTACAACCGAAGACAAGTTCAAAAATTTCGCTACCTCCCCTCGACCAGTACAAATAGACGACCATGTCCTCCAGAAGTCAGTGGCGCGAATCAATATCAGTATCGAGTCATCGAGATCATCAGTGGAGTGAATAAGTATAACGAATTAATCTAGCTAATCAGTACAACAATTAGTATCAGTACCGCAGTATCGCGCAGTCTTATAACAAATATCATCGAGCGAGCAACGTTTGCGTTTAACATTTTAAAATATCTGTAAATATAGTTAACGAAATTCACACGACTCGTTATTAATTTTGTTGAGGTTATTAGATGTGTGAACAGAGGATAAATTGTAAAGTAGAAAATATATTTGAATACAGAAGTGTAAGTACAAGTAGGAACATAATTTGAGCTGGTCCAGATCTGGACGCTAGCAGTGTTACCCTATAATTGAAAACCCTGAAGCCATTGTGACATCAATCCACATCAGAGACCAGGCCACACACCGCGGGCAAGATGGCAGCCAGATGTCTGCACATCCTTGGCGCGTATCCTTAATAGCCTTAAGGACCCACCATGGGTCTTGGCATTTTCATAGTTAAGGTCCTTCAGACCAAGCAAGTATCTTTTGTTTCAGGTTTCCATTACATTTATTGTTTGCCACGGGTTGACACGGGAAAGTTAGTTTTCCTCACGTTTGGTATCTTCCATTGGCAACTTTCTCTCGAGGACGGCTGAAACCCTTCCTGGTCCAGCAACCTTCTTATTATCCAATCGGAAGCGGTGTCCACTGCCCTCACTTTCCTAACCAAAATTGTCATCAACAAATCCGATGGTCCTGTGTCCTTAGACATACCCAGCCCTAGCTTTCCTCAGACACAGTATCGTCAGTGAAACTTCTCTTTTTCTGTATCCTTAGAATAGTCAACACATCTTTACCGTTTTCTACCCTTAGACCATTCGCGTACTTAACGTATCAGTGTAACTAGGTTTTACACAAAGTTGTTGCAGTGGATTGTGATTTATGTGTGTTAATTCAGTGTGCATTCCATTGTGATTGCTGAATTCATAACAAAGTTCAATAAAAGCAAAATTGATAGTTGCGTTACGACTCAGCTATTTTATTTTATCATCCAACCCTCAAGTTTACGTGACATCATCATCGCCTGTCTACTGTTTATGGTCTGTCTACGTTCCAGTCTATTGTCTATACGCTGTCGATGGCTTCAGTGCTTGAAAAAACTAAAAAGACCAGATGTAGAGTTTTCCTAGAAGTGGTGATCACTTCACAAATTTAACCAACGACATGTTACACCGTCCACCACACGCCAATTGTAACGTTTGCTTTTCGGACGTCTCCTGGGATCGTTCGATTTGCCTGCTGTTCCATCTTCATCAACGAGCTACCAAACACGTGCAGATGACGCACTAGGAATTACACAGGAAACATACAAGTGTTTTCTAAAATCGTCATCACTTTCAATTTTTCGGCTCCGAATTCGCGATTCGCGTGCTATCACCGAGGGAACCGGTCCAAGTGTAATCAACGCGAGTGACATTTTCCTAAAAAGGAGAAGCAACGACCCATCGACCCATAAGCGCGTCAGACTGGAAAACAACGATAGAACAACTGGAAGATGATAAAAGTCGAAGAATTTTACAATGCACGAGGTGCTGTCGAAGCTGCGGACCATCTCCGCGTAAAAATCCGGCGGAACCGTAAAAAATTAAATCAGAAGAAATCTCCGCTCTTCTGAGTCGCGTACGCACGACGCTGTTATCGCGGCTCGCTAAAATATTCACGCGCCGCTGCGGGGATAGAGCGCGTTATAAAACGCGTTTACCAAACCGGAAGCTACGCTTTTCATCGCGATAGGAAGCGTTTTTATTGCGCGAAATAGCGCGGCTCGGTCGAGGGACGAAGCAACTTACGAAGAGATTTTAATAAATTCCGATGACTCTGGCAGACGATAAAAGTGGCATTAACAGTGTCGTTCGATCTCATCTCCGATGTCCTCGTTGTCCCCCGTCGTCGTCCACGCGGGATTAGCCGAGTAATCTCTGGAAGAGCTTCGAGAACGGGAGTAACGAGATCCCGGGAGGGACGAAGACCTTTTCTCATCTTGGAAGTCGTGTTTCTGTCCTCGTGTTCCTACTTTCTCTCTCTTTTTCTCTCCTTTCTCCTTTCCATGCTTTTATTCTCCAGCTTTTTTCTTTCTTCTTTCTTACTTTCCAACGCGTGCAGAAAAAAGTTTCCGATCAGAATAAACTCTGGGTTTCTATGGTCTCTCTTGTCCACTGTTTCTCTTCCAGGTATCTCGTTTCTTCTTTTCACACTGTCGCTCTGCCTTGTTTTAAGGAGAAGGCTGCTGCCTTCTCAAGAAGAAACAGATGGAAATGGCGGAACGCTGTTGCTCGATACATGGAAGCTCGATCGCGATGATGCGGCGGTTAAACGCTCGGATAAACGCGAATTTCGATAAATATTTCAAGTGGTTTTAAAGTTTCATTTCCGACTTGTTAGCCGGCCAATTATCATTCCAACATTCGACCCATTCCACTTTGCATCACTCCAACCAATATTTCCCGACCTTTCCTCAACTTTGATTTTAAATAAGTTTCACGGCAAGTTCCCTTTTAGAAGTTTAACTTCAAGACGTTCATTTTTTCTTTTTCTTGATTTTACTTCCTTACTTATCGGCTATCCATCTTCTTTCTTTTTTCTCTTAATTTTTCAGATAGACATCTGTCTCGTTGCTATTGACTTGGCAACTAAGTGATTGCGGATTTTGTGATAAAATGGTAATGGAAAAACCCGCAATCACTTAGTTGCCAATCCAAGAATGTTGGAAAATCAAACAACTCGAAGCAAACAATTGTGAATGACCCATAAAGGTACAAAAATATGCATTAAATATTTAAAACGTTCAACGACAAAAATGAAATAAAATTGAACAATATATTGGATTGGCAACTAAGTGATTGCGGATTTTGCCATTACCGTCTTATGACAAAATCCGCAATCACTTAGTTACCAAGCCAATAATTGCACCGATAGGTCGACCGCTTGCGATTAATAAGCGTTACAAATCCCTTAATACGATAACGCGGGGGAAATAAAATCAGCGGTAAATTAATTCGCATAAAACAAGAATAATCGCAAGTAAAGAGGTGGCAGCTTATATCGCGTAGAAGAAATCCGCTTACTCTTGCGCCAGCCTGCAGCAATCGGCAACGATTTCCACGAGCAAAACCAATACGCGATACTTCATGAAAGCTATAGAAAATCCCGGGCTCTTGAAACATTCAGCCGCTTCGTTAGTAGCTGCTAACACGCTCGTAAAACGCACAGCTTACACGCTAATAAGACATCGGCTGTAACCCGTGGATAATAAAGCTCTTGGAAAGCTGGCTTCCCAGTCGTTTTAAATAACCAACGACTTCCCGGTAATCGTCAGCAGGAGGACGATAATCCGGATAATTCCACGACTAAGGAAATAACGAGTAACGAAACAAAAAAAGTGGATCGACGTGGTCGGCTTGCAGGTTCGTGTTCCTCGTTTCGTCGTGCTACTTCCGGCTACTCCGGGCGCGCAATGAAACAAACGACCCTGAGCAGCTTAAGTGAATGGCCGAATAAAAGTCTATTGATTTCGATCTGGCTCGTTTAATAAATCTCGATGGATCAGCGGGATGAAAAAAAAGAAAAATGTGTAGGTAAAGAAGTGGGTCGATTTATTCCCTGCCTCCTTCTCCTTGTACCCTCCATACATCCGCAGGATTATCGAGTTAATCCTGGCAACGTCCTCTTATAGGACGAACGAAAGGATCACGAAATATGTACATGGCAGCGGATACGAGGGGAAACTTTCAAAAGAGAAGATTTGCAGCGTGTCCTGGCCGCTGAAAAAATTATTCGATGGATCTTCAACAGGAACTGCGATTCCATGGGAAAATGTTAATGGAATTCGCGTGGCAGTAGGATTTTGTAATTTTGTTGCTGATAAACGCGGTTCATCCGAACGATCGCTTGAGTTTCCTGGGAAATTTGCAGAAAGTGTTTGGACGTTTTACCATGGGAAACTAAATATTAGGTTGTGGCATGCGAGATATTTTGAAATTGCGTTTCATTCGCGTCGTAAACCCGCCAGCTTCCCCGTAAAAACCAAATACTCTCGTTTTAATCTTTTTCGGCTAAACTTGTTTCTTCTTCCTTTCGTTTCTCTGCTTTCTCTTCCTTTTTCCTCTTTCTTTTTTTTTTTTTTTGTTATAGTGTTCTTTGGTACGTGTCGCTAGGGTCTCGGTTTCGCGGGGATCTCGTTACCCGAAGAAAGTTTCTGGGCAACTCGTTAAGCAAGTAAGAAGTTGAACGAAATTCCAGGAAAATAAGATGCGATACGCCGCCCCAAAGTTTCATCCCCATGAAATATCACGTATTTCCGTCATTAAAACTTCGATTTCCCGGCGCGGGATAAGACGTCAGAGAGACATTAAATCATTCGTGGCTGAGAAATCAGGAATATCGTTCCAGCATCCAATTAGAAGCTACGAGTTCCAAGGATGTGTTATAAATAGGCTTTGGAGCAAAGAGACGAGACGCTGCACTTCCTTAAAAATTATTTCCTCTGTTGATGAACAGGGGACAGTCGTTTTGCTTTCATCGTTTGAACCTTCAGGATCTTTGCGTTTAAAGTGGTCACAGCAGTCACTCAACACTAGAACTACTGATAGTTAACACGAAGCTATTTCTACAAAACCAGTGAAAATCACTGGTCTTTAAAAAATACCTAATAATAGAATATTTTTATATTTATTGATTTATTACTTTCTTACAGAAGCAATTCCATGTTATGTGGTACATTTTTGCTATTATTAATCCATCTGCGACCATGATCCCTAAACGAGGGTTGGCACATTTATAAAATTGCAGAACCAGTCGTTTTGACTGCTGTGGTATTTCTAGCCTCAGCATCTAGGAATTTTCCTGATAACTGATATCGTCATATCGAATGATACGCGGTAAAAATTTGAAAAACGTGCGGCAAGTTGTAGAAAACGAGGAAACTGATTAATTGGGCTTCGATGAACAAATTGCAGGACTCCTGTACACTTTGACAAGTACCGGTCATTTTCACTGCTATTGGTATAAGTAGCCTTGATACAAAATTATTTTCAGTTTGAGTATATGAAAAACAAAATAAAATTCATTATACAGGGTGGTTGGTAACTGGTGGTACAAGCGGAAAGGGGGTGATTCTACGCGAAAAAACAAGTCGGAAATATAGAATAAGAATTTTTCGTTTGAGGCTTTGTTTTCGAAAAAATCGACTTTGAATTTTCGCTTGGTACGCGTGCACTTTATCACGTCTCGTTATAACGGATCTCACTATAGATCGTTGTCTCGATGGATATTATCGCAGTTTAAGTTTGTTTTTGCCGTAACGGAAAATTAGGAATACATAATGAAATAATATGAAGTAATCATAAAGTTTATTATTATAACGAGACGTGATAAAGTGCACGCGTACCGAGCGAAAATTCAAAGTCGATTTTCTCGAAAACAAAGCCTCAAACGAAAATTGTTATTCTATATCTCCGACTTCTTTTTTCGCGTAGAATCACCCCCTTCCCGCTTGTACCACCAGTTACCAACCACCCTGTATTATTCCTTTAATTATCGTTACGAAAGTCATTACATCATTGTGGAAAAAAAATAACACGAAGTAGGAATTTTAAAATAAAATTGTAAAACCAGTCGATTTGACTGGTGTGGTAGTTCTAGTGTTAAATAGATGGGCGAGTTTTCTGACAACATTTTGTTATACAAATCTACTTTCGATTTTAAATACGCCACATTGTTTACCTATATTTTCTTTTATCTACGGATTTTTCTTCATGAAAAATGTTTAAACGAATCGATTATAAATAAGACGTAAAGAACGTCAGAACAGTGGTTGATTTTGTATTTGCATTTTTCTTTTTTTTTTTTTAATAATTAGTGGCAATTTCATTGTATTTAACGGTAACAGGGAATTTTAGAATACAAAGGTAGAAAATTAAATAGTTTAGAGTTCGCAGTACTCGTTAAGAAGAGCGTAGAATCGATTTTCTGTAGACTAAAGTGTCATTTTGTTTCTGCAAGCAACTTGATTAATGTCTCGTGGAAAAATATAGAAAGTTAATGAAAGAATCGATTTGAAATTACTCTAATTAGAGAAACTTCAGAGAAGTTATTGTATCATGATGACAATTTATCACAAATGTCAAGAGAAAGTTGTACAATTAGCAAATAGAAACATATTATTTTCTTTGCATTATGAGAGATGCTCAGTGTGTCTGTTTCCAATTGGAATACAACGTTTGAACATGTCAATTATCTAATATGCATGTAATTTAATTACAGATTGTCTGACACACTTGAATCTTCCATTCAATTAACCTACATCTGTAATTTCTGAATAGATTAGGCTCGTAAAGCGCATCTTTATAACGAGATACAAAATTCTATTTTACTGTAAAACTATTAACTTTAAAACCTACGTTAATTAAACATGTTTTATACCTTTTAACGAGTACTATAATCTCTTTAAGCAGTGTCTAAGTTACGACGCCCTGAAGAGTCGTTAAATGTTTTCTGGGGTACCGCGGTTGTTAGCGAGGCAGCAATTATTTTTCTTGAAAATTTCATCAGCCGTACTTTCACCCTTATTTATTTCAACGCGGATACGTTTTAATATTCCAGTGAACCTAACTAACAACAATAATAATGATCTAGTCAACCTAAAAGAATATCGTAATTCAGAAAACAGAAGAAAATTGCACGCTTCTCTTAAACACCTTTTGCAAAATCGATTCTCCATAAAGTACACACCTACAACTCTTTTTAAACGTTAGGTGCGTTGAGAAAAAAAATCCTTGTAAAAGAAATTGTAAAAAATGCACACAATTTGCGTAAGACTAAGGCAAACAGTGGAGAAAGCAATTTATGACACAGAACTGCATTCGATGACAACGTTTCATTGAGTAAGCACGCGGGAGGGAAGCTTATGTGTAAAAATTCATATTCTTTTCAAAAATCCACGTTTTCTTATTGGTGGGAGAAATATGCCCAAAGATGTATCCGATCTCTTTCAAATCTCTGAGATGGGAAAAACAAAGGAAAATGCATTGGAGAAGATAACAAAGCGATTTATAAAAAGCAATACATTAAACCGAGCATGATCGATATACCAAAGAGGATAATCAAATAAGCAAACTTATTTTCTTATAAAATTTATAATAAGTTTACTGGAATTATAAATATCAGGGGAACGTACCATTAATTGTCATTTACCATACTTTTTTTACTATTTTACTATACTATTTTACTATTGGATTGCTCGAAATTTTATTGGCTTGGCAACTAAGTGATTGCGGATTTTGTCATTACCATCCAATGGAAAAATCCGCAATCACTTAGTTGCCAAGCCAACAAAATTTCGAGTTCCTGTAGCAAACGTTAATTTTTTATTTCGCGTAAACCGCGGCGGAAAAAGCTTTGCACCGACGCGTATACACATCGCACGCACTTAACCGGCTAAGGGAAACTCGAGTTATCACCCGGCCATGTAACTCTATGAAGAAGCTTTCTGTTTGGACGAGGTCTGTGCATAACCCTGCGCGCAATATCGCAGCCGATTTCGATAGAAATGCTTAACCGTGATCGTCCTTATCTGCCTGCACAGCGGCTCGTAAACAGCCTTTCGCTATCTGCTAGGAGCACGAGAAGAAGGAGGAGGTCCTTGTGCCCTTCTTCAACAGCTATTCGCACGCCTCGTATCTATCGACCTGGCGCATCCGCTCGACGAACGATCGCGGCTGCTTCACCTTCTGCCACGAAACTGTCGCAGATACGCGAATGATATTTCCCAGCCGCTTAATGCCGCCCCTCGTCCGACTAAACGAAGCTTGAAAAAGCCAGCGACAGGGACGAGCGTTTGCCGGAAATGTGGAGGAGATAGGGACGCGGTGGTTGGTGGGTTTCGAGAGGGTGAAACGAGAGGCTTTCAGCGAAAATACCTCGACTCGATGACGTTGGGCGCCATAAGGGAACATGCGATATGGATTGGCTGAGGTAGAAGAAGGTGATTTTCAATTGTATCTCGCTTTTGATGACTGTGCAAGGATTTATGATATCTAACGATCTTCTATACGCAGTTTGGCACGAATATTCGTGGGGTTGACTGCGGATATCAGAACTGTTGAAGTGGTCACCACTTCTAAGAAAACTGTACATCTGGTCTTTTCAGTTTCCTCAAGCACTGAAGCCGTCGACAGCGTATAGACAATAGACTGGGACGAGGGCAGACCATAGACAGTAGACAGGCGACGATGGCTTTGTAACATCAATCCACATCAGAGACCAGGCCACATACCGCGGGCAAGATGGCAGCCAGATGTCTGCACATCCTTGGCGCGTATCCTCAATAGTCTTAAGGACCCACCATGGGTCTTGGCATTTTCATAGTTAAGGTCCTTCGGACCAAACAAGTATCTTTTGTTTCAGGTTTCCTTTACATTTATTGTTTGCCACGGGTTGACACGGGAAAGTTAGTTTTCCTCGCGTTTGATATCTTCCATTGGCAATTTTCTCTCGAGGGCGGCTGAAACCCTTCCTGGTCCAGCAACCTTCTTATTATCCAATCGGAAGCGGTGTCTACTGCCCTCACTTTCCTAACCAAAATTGTCATCAACAAATCCGATGGTCCCGTGTCCTTAGACACACCCAGCCCTAGCTTTCCTCAGACACAGTATCGTCAGTGAAACTTCACTTATTCTGTATCCTTAGAATAGTCAACATATCTTTACCGGTTTCTACCCTTAGACCAGTCGCGTACTTAACGTATCAGTGTAACTAGGTTTTACACAAAGTTGCTGGAGTGAATTGTTTTTTATGTGTCTTAATTCAGTGTGTATTCCATTGTGATTGCCGAAATCATAACAAAGTTCAATAAAAGCAAAATTGATAGTTGCGTTACGACTCAGCTATCTTATTTTATCATCCAACCCTCAAGTTTACGTGACAGCTTCAGGGTTTTCAGTTAGAGGGTAACACTGCCAGCGTGCGGATCTGCACCAGTTCAAATTATAGTCCTACTTGTACTTACACCTCTGTATTAAAATATGTTTTCTACTTTACAATTTATCCACGCGTTCCTCTGTTCATGCATCTAATAACCTGAACAAGAACGATGGAAAATGTTGAGAAAACGTCGTTTCAGGTTTATTTCTCGCGTTATGAACGATTTCATTGTGACAACGACCATACCCAAATCCAGGCCATTCCATAGTACCTTGACCTTTGCACATGGCCCGACATTACACTTTCCCCATTACGTAGGGCAATTAGGATCCTCCCCTTGCCCCTCAACACCTACAAACGCAAAATATAACAATTTTCAAGCATTCGACCACAGGAGGAGTCTTCAGTTTTTAGTCTTTAGCCTTGAGTCTTTAGTCTTGAGTCTTGTGTACAGTTTGGCCGTGATTTAAACCTCGCTACTTCATCATATTGTAATATTATACTTAATCATTTTCATGAATAAAAGCCTAGCAAATTATAAAAGCACGGTCAAGTTAAGTTATTGCTCAGCTACTCCTTTTTTATCATTAATTTTACCTGACATCATCTTGCTGGAAATGTACAGGCTGTTCAGACTATTACTAGCCAGCGTTTTTCTCGTAAACGACAAGTTTGAGGGGAAGATAAGAAGAGTGGCTCAAAGGGAACTACGTATTCACGATAATATCTGTATGAGAAACAGGGAAATTTAAAAATACAAGGAAAAATACAATTTATTAATGTAGTACGATAAAACTGTATCATGCGCCACATGCTAAATCCGATGTGCGATTATAAAGACGACAAGGTTTGGACGTTCTTAGTTCCAATAAATGAAGTTATTAACTCGCCAGAGTTTGCAGAAAAACAAGGAATCCTGTCATATCGATGAGATCCTCCTGTGGCGCAATATTTTTAAATAATTAACGTATCCTCGATAGCCAGTTTTCGATCGTCGTAACAGGTATCAAAGTTAGCGTTATTATTAAATCGCATGAAACGCGATTTGCTGGCCATTCGCATTTCAGAAATTCATAGCCCGAAGTTCGGGACACGCTGTGTTCTCCGTTTCATCGGCCCGAAGCAGTGTCAGCCGCCACCGTGTTCGCCAACTATATACGCGATTTATGTCACTCATCGACGATTCAGAATTGGGAATTGCGTGTCCGGAGTTCGGTATACAGCGTGTTCGCTATTTCATAGCCTCGTAACCAGCACTCGTGCCTCGTGCACTGCTACACACACCGATTTCAGCATCGAGCCTTTATTACACCACTGCAATCGTAGCTTTGCAAGTTTGCCTGAGACTTGTCCTCGCGGCCAAGTTTCCCGGTAAACAACAAAAACGAATAGCTGTTTGCAACTCAACATCATTAACTTGAAACTTTCTCTACGCTACTTGGTTTTCATGAGCCTCGCTGCAATGGATTATACGTTACAGGGGAATAAAATGCCACTCTGTGTACAAATACGTACAATGTTTATCAGACAATAGCAAAGGAAACAGCGATCGAGTAATAATATTGAAGTTTCCTCATCAGCCATAGTGTACGAGCTTTTAAATGAATGAAATTCGAACAAAATTAGGTGTTCAATTAGATGTGCATAGAGTGGCGCAGAAAAATATTTGAACACTTGTTATGGGAAATTTGTATGAATGCACTGTGCCAAATAATATTATGATATCGTTAATTATTCATACAATTACTACGTAGTATAAAATTATACTAATTTATCAAATGTCCAGCTGGACAAATTGTAAAGTACAAATTAAATAATAAAACAAAAAATTACACCGTTACAATATACAGAATGGATCGAGTGATGTTTCAAATCATTGGAAATGGAAATATGTCACAGAACTTTGATTAGAAAGGTATCTGATAATAAATCTCTCATTATACGTCTTTAGTATCTCCTTTGATAGCGCTACTTTTGCTTCTCTTATTATCAGTGGAACTATAACGAGTTAATTCGTATCCTAGCAGCGACAATTGAACAGATTAACGAAATACCCGGGCGAACTAATTAATTAAACTTAATACGATTGCCAGATAACCGAGTAAATCCTCTGGAATCGGCGATCCGCTTTCAAAGGCCAGTTGATAACCGCAAAGCTCGTCCCTTCGTCAGAGAAACGAATCTCCAAAGGAGTGCACTGGCCAAACTGAATATGCATGGCCCGATTGATATGAATCGACGAAATCTTCATCCCATCGAATGAATACGAATCATCGTTGATTAAGGTTTCTCGAGCAAACCGATGATTCCGTCGAGGGAATTTTTACAGTCGATGTTCAAAAATCTATCTCTTTCTTGGTCTTACCTAGATGCATCACGAGTTTCTGGTCTCTTTGTACTTTGAGAAAATACCATCACACTTCCATCGCATTAATTTCTAATTTATCTAACAAATTTCTAGACTGAGGTAGGTCGATGTGCGTATAAGAGGACAGTGGCTGGCAACTAAGCGAGTGCAGGTCGTTGGGCTGGCAACTAGGCGAGTGCGGGTCGTTGGGCTGGCAACTAGGCGAGTGCTGGTCGCTCGAGCTGGCAACTAAGCGAGTGCGGATTTTTCCATTGACAATTCCGCATTCTCGCGATGTTTCATCCGGAGAATCCTAAGTTCTTAACCGAGTGCTTCACAGTATCTTCTAAAGTATCTTCTATTATCGGTTATATTGAAAATGCTCTAACTGTCAATCTTCATACAATTTTGACAATTGTAAGAAGTTGAATCGCTCCGGTCGCCAGTGACCACCGTGGCGTCACAGGAGCAACCTTGACGGGTCATATATGACCAACGTGGCAGTCAAAGAGTTGACATCAGTAAAACCATTAAAATTCCCGACGAAACTACCTACACTGAGACTCGGAAAAATCATAGCAAGGATAGAGGTCGTGTACAGCTAAAACCCAGTACCACGTACAAGGCTGACCCTTGGGATCAAATAACAGTTGAACATCCGGCAGGCAACCGAGTAAAACAGAGTCGAGTAACACGTTGGCAAGAAAAGGAGCTGGCCCATTAAGTAACCACAATTTCTCGACAAAATACTAGCCGGTGTACAGGATCTCTCTGGAGGCAGGGTAAACATCGCGCATGCACCGTCTGTCGGCGTGTAAGCTCTCAAGGTCAGAATTCATGGGAGAAAACGAGCGGAAGCTTTTGCCAAGGAACAAAGGAAGTGCCTTTTCAGTTAAACGGTGCGCGTTGGCCAGAAAGTGTCCGAGTGGCGGAGGTGGCACGGCCGCAACGGTGCATGGGCTGGTAAAGCGGAAGCCGGGATAGCTTGGTCCGCCCGTAGTTTCCGCCAGGGGTCTGTCCTCACGTGTCGCGTCGACGTGACGCAATATACATGCTAATACGGTTGCTTTGGCCGCTGTACGAGCCACAGCGACGTCAGGAAGTGTCTTTTGAGATGGTTTCGAAGCATCCACAGACATGGCACACCTTTGAGCTTCCTTCGCGGTGGCCCGCTTCAACCTGCTTTGCCCGAGGCTACTCGATTAACGACACTTTGCTCATTATTCTACGTAATTGACTGGCGATTGAATGAGAATTTGCCGCAGTGTGAAATTAATTTCGTTGCGGGGTTCGTTCCATGGTGAATTCCGTGCAGGGACAGGTTAGAGAAGTAATTATATTCGCAGGAAGTTCGCCTGTGATTTTACGTCGTTTCGTGCAGGACACACGCTCCATTTTCGTGCTTTCTTCTGCTGATTCTATGTCTGTTGCTTGTGGCATTTTTAAGGAGCTTGCTTATGGTATTTTTAATACTTTTTTTAACCCCTGTCCATGTGGATATAAATTTGCGTGAACATTCGCACTTTGATGATTCGTCTGCTGGAATTTATCTTCTTTATGGCTGCTGCATTTCTTCATTATTTTTCATTGAAATATATTTAGAAGGAATATTTAGCTAATTCTACTGTCAACGCTATTAAGCGAATACATTCGATGGGCTGGGCAATTCTTTTGCAACTTCATCCAGTTTTCATTCTTTGAGAATTGTTTCTGCAATCTTACGGATTGAGACGTTGTACAACTTGTTGTTGATAAGAACGCGTTTCAAGCTCACGACTGTGCAACATTTCCCTTTGCTACAGTTACGAATAAAAGTTAGCGTATGATCATCGGTATTAACTGTCGTCGTTTTATTTTACATTAGTAGATTTGCAAGTAATTTGTCCTGTACTGTGATTATCATTATCGCATAAATTATTATGCGTTATTTGTTGCTGAAATTTAAGCTCCATTGGTTTGGTAATTAATTTCATCAGCTTGTCCGCTTTGGGATAGTTTATATTGATTTGTACGATAATGATTCGACAATTTAACGACGAGCTTATGAATAATTGAAGTTAATAAATAACTATATGAATAACTGTAAACTAATGAATAACTGTAAATAGTCTCAGTTAAATAATCAAATTTATGGCCTGTCTAATTTTATTACGTGATAAAAACAATTAATAATTGCCATTGTATAAAGTTGCCATAGTCTACCTCGAACCTAATTCAAATTATGATACCTGTAAGGTAATGGGTCTAACGAGGCAAATTCAGCGACTATAAAATTCCAAAAAATTTGGAGCTTCGCACGAACGCAGTTGAACGTAGTTGAAAACAACCCTCTTCAGCTTCCACGTTGTTGTAAATATTTTAGAAACCGTAGAAAATGGATGAAGAAAGCTAAATCACAATTTGTGGTGATACTTATGAGCCACAAAAGCAATTTTCTTCCCGAAATTTACCCCCAACGTCTGTAATTTTGTCAAGTCTTATTCTTCTTTGCTGTCGCGCGCACACATGGTGTTTGAAAATTATTGCAAATGTATGAGTGAGTTGAGACGACAAAATTTCTGATCCCCTCGAGGATACGTTTGTGGGTGTTTTCATCCCTAGGAGCGTTTTTCAGCTGGAAAAAAAAATGATTACGTTATTAGCATCGCACGAACTACATTTGCGCAAAGTTTCCAATTTGCTTAAATTTCCGAGTCGATGAATTTGCCTTGTTTAGCGGAGATTAAGGGAGGAAATTATTTTTTCCTCTGAATTTCAATAGCACTGCAGCCTAAACGTAAGCGATCTGGGTCATTCACACCCTGAGCAAAATTCCTCTCGTGAATATCGTGGGGACGAGTTTTTATATTTCCTGAGAACCCTTTTCAACATTTGGCTGGGAAACGAAGCGTGCAACAATGCGGTAAAACCACGAAGAATCGCAGTAGAAATTCACCAATTGCTTCGATAACTGTAATTTTCAAATTGAACGCTTTTTTTACAAAAATACTTTAAGCTATTTTCCACACGTACAAACGTTCAACCACTTTTTATATTTAATGTGATCTGCATTTTCCATGGCTCCGTGTGTGCGTAATTACGTGTTTGCATTTATCTAATCGATTACACCATAAACTATACGGCTTTAAGGAAATTCTTATGAAGAAATAAGAGAAGTGATCGACTGTATCTGCCCGAAGGAAATTGATGTGTAAATGGCGTGCGTAAAATAAGCAAATGACAACGTACGTGTACGTAATTAAACGTAACTGCTCGTAATCTTGTTCAACGATAGCAACTTTTATTTTCTCTCGTATTTTCATCGCTATTATTACAGTATCATGTGTAATCAGCTTTTTGCATACTTAATGGAAAAATCCATATGCTTCTGGCGAAATATCTGAAAGTAAGTCGCAATCGCTGTATCGAGTAATCGAACGAGAGAGAAAAAAGGAATAAAAGCACGAGAGCGGCAAATACCACAGGCATTTCTCTGCTCATCTTTTTGTATTCTTCAGATTCGATTGGCTTTTCAATTGTTGGTCGATGGAACTCTTGGATTAATTTTGTTAAATTGCTAATGCGATTATAAAACGTATATAGCAAGAACATAATGTTATGAATGTTAGGAAATTATACTGCAGATGGGAAATTTTTCTTGTAACTGGGGTGAAGATTTTTGACGTCTCAAATATCTAAGAGGTTTTGTATAATTTGATGGAATTTATAATTTCACAAGATTCTCATGAAGTGGTCGAAGGTACTGTAAAAATAACAGCAACAAAGTAACAAAAATATTAAGAAATAATAATACAGAACTTTCAATTCTGCGAATATCTACGTTCCTCGGCAAAATTCACATTTATTTGAAAGAAAAATCAGACATAAGTAGACTGTAGATTCCTAAGAAATTTCAAAGTGCAAAATATACAGGGTGGTTGGTAACTGGTGGTACAAGCGGAAAGGGGGTGATTCTAGGCGAAAAAAGAAGTCGAAAATATAGAATAAAAATTTTTCGTTTGAGGCTTTGTTTTCGAGAAAATCGACTTTGAACTTTCGCTCGGTACGCCTGCACTTTATCACGTCTCCTTATAATAATAAACTTTATGATTACTTCATATTATTTCATTATGTATTCCTAATTTTCCGTTACGGCTAAAACAAACTTAAACTGCGATAATATCCATCGAGACAACGATCTACAGTGAGATCCGTTATAACGAGACGTGATAAAGTGCACTCGTACCGAGCTACAATTCAAAGTCGATTTTCTCGAAAACAAAGCCTCAAACGAGAAATTGTTATTCTATATTTTCGACTTGTTTTTTCGCCTAGAATGACCCCCTTTCCGCTTGTACCATCAGTTACCAACCACCCTATATAAAATATCCAAAACGTAGTGTTTTTCGTAATATTAATAAACCAAACAATTTTCTACATTCCATTGCTTAATGGTATTTTCAAAAATACGAAATACGCATAAAAATTCACCATCTACACGCAAGCATAAATAATTCGCTGAATAGTCACGAGCCAGTGTTCCAACTGTAACTACTACCAATATAACGTACCATAAACGCACCGTAATAGCCATTTTTATTGCTGCTTGCACACCATATAATAATAAGCAAAGCTTAGAAATGCCAAGCTACGCTGTTGTCCGAGTATTTTCCTCACTGCCAGCCACTAACGAGAGGATCAACCTGTAGATGAGCCGGATGCAGCAGCGCTACTTCCCGTAGATCGTTAGGGGTACTTGGTCTTATTGGTATTTTCGCGCGTATAACACGGTGAAATAAGCTCGGCGCCGACGCGATAAGCTAGCGGATAATCTCGCGTGCGAAAGCCCGCGAAATGCGCACTTGGACCGCCTGTGGCGACTATTGAATTTATGATTTCGCCGCTCGCCTGATATCGAGACAAAAGCACTGGTTAAAATGTATGAATAGCTTCATTGCTTGATCCTTCTATGGAGATTTCTTCCGCCATGATTTATGATAGATGTTTAGGTCGATTTGCCGCGGCGAGCTTTCGGTTGACACACGAGGCCATTGTATTTTTGATAAATGTCGGCCCGTTTAGGTGACTGGCTCGCGATATTTTCTGCAAGTGGGAGATATTCACGCGCGCTCGCTTTATTTAATTTGCCAATCAAACGAGAGACATTAGAGCGTGCTTTTTGTTTTTAGAGCGATTTTTTTTTAGGATTTAAAAGGGTACGATGATCTTTTTGAGTTTTTGATGGGGTATGATGGAACCTGGAAGATGACAGTTCAATCGCAAATGACGTTATTCGATGTTATAACGAGATTGCATTGTACCATGATATTGGAATTGTCATTTTTATTATGCGGTATACGGCAGGTTTGCTTCATTTGTGAATTAGGCGAGATGATGTTTGAGATGTTTGTGAATTAGGCGAGATGATGTTAGAGATGTTTGTGAATTAAGCGAGATGATGTTAGAGATGTTCGTGAATTAGGCGAGATGATGTTAGGGAGTGTTGATTTTCAACATATAAACAAATGATTATTTGGTAAATTACATGTTCAATATCAATGTATGGTTATTCATTAAGAAATCAAGAAAATTCAATTTTCATTATTTTTTAGTTATAAATCTTGTTCGAATTGTATCAAATCCTTGTCAAAGTAACCTACCAATTATTTCTATTATTTTTATTTCTACATTAAAACAATTTCTAAAGATTGTTCTACTCGTTGTTTAATGTTTTTTTTATATTACTCAAACAAAGAATAAACATCGACTCGAGCAATTCTGCTACTCTTGTTCTATCATTAACAACAGATTATTCTAATCCGCTGTTTAAAACACTGGACTATTTCGTATCTGCGAGCAAATTTACCGTAGTATTGGAAACACTTTGCGTCAGTGTGTACAGTAAAATACATTAATGGGAAACATTTGGTGTGGTAATTCGCCAAAGCAAGGAGGGTCACCACGGGTGTAAACTAAATGTACGTCTATGTGGCTATTTAGACAAGACTAGGTCAACCCTTCGTCCTTCGTATCGATAGCAGTTGTACATGGACGAAGCGTTTAGTCGTTAATTTGCATATCTCCTGAGGTACAAGTACATTTCGTACGAGTATTGGTTACAATAGACTCACATTAAGTAATTTCAGTGTGCAACCTACCGAATTGTAAATTCCACCGTGTACACGATACTCGCTGATTTCTCGATCAATAATCAGAAAATTTAAATGACGATTAAATCCGGGCCGAGCAACTATTCCTGGAAAATCTTGATAAATTTGTATTTAAATAAGAAATGTGTGAAACGAACGTGGAAGATCGGCGGATGTGATTACTTAAATTATTATGAAGAACGAGGGAGAAGTTAAATTAAAAATTGCTAAAAATGGGACAGGATATAATTGTAAATAATTAAATTAAATAGAGAAAATAGAAAACAATTTTCACTATTATTGTTTCACTGTTTTTACTAATAGTAAGAATTGTATTTCTTTTTTGTTTTATCGTAACAATAGTTTATCAACTATTATTTATTTTATCTGGCAAGATGAAATGTTATTGAGTGGATATATAGGTCAGGAAAAACGAAAGGAAAACTTTTTTTGGGAAATATAGATATTTGAAGATACATGTTTTATCAGCTGTAAATAATTAAATTAAATAGAGAAAATAGAAAACAATTTTCACTATTATTGTTTCACTGTTTTTACTAATAGTAAGAAATGTATTTCTTTTTTGTTTTATCGTAACAATAGTTTATCAACTATTATTTATTTTATCTAGCAAGATGAAATGTTATTGAGTGGATATATAGGTCAGGAAAAACGAAAGGAAAACTTTTTTTGGGAAATATAGATATTTGAAGATACATGTTTTATCAGCTGTGAATAATTAAATTGAATAGAGAAAATAGAAGAAAATTTTCAGGGAAACGCACTATTATTGTTCCACTGTTTTTACTAACAGTAGGAAATGTACTTTTTTTGTTTTATCGTAACAATAGTTTGTCAACTATTACTTATTTTATCTGGCACGATAAATGGAATTAAACTTTCACAGTAACATACCAGCACAGCTTTATTGCTAATAATAAAAAATGTGTAACAATAGAAACTGTTTTATTTCATTATTTTATTTTATTAATACAGACGTTGAAAAAATCGTGCTAATATTTTTCCGTGGCTTTTCACCGATACCAGGAATGTAATAAAACGTACGATTAAAACTTCGTGCTCTAACAACGATTTAATAAACTGTCTCTAAATCATTCAAAAAATAAAAGGAAAAAAGAAATAAAACTGTGTCGTTGGGGAATATTTTCAAGCTATCAGGGCATTCTCAGCCTTTCGTAATCGAACTAACGAATCACCAGCCGCTAACAATCCCATTTTAAGGGACACGTCGTCTCTCAATTCCCATGACAAACGTCCGTTTACATAAGGGTAGCGATTTTAATTATCTTCAGTTAACATCAGTTGGGGGTTGTTCGCGTTTCACAACGCGATACCGTGTGGTGCGCGACGAAAACAGCTGGCCACTTTCGTCGATTTTTCATCGAGTCGCGCCACCAGGAATTCCAGCGAGACCAGCGCCACGAATTTCTGCGTGAAAAACTTAATTAGCGACCAGCCCACCCCGAACACCACCCTCTTTTCTCTTCTCTTCTCTTTCTCCGTCTGCCTGTTCCTCTGCGCGTTCCACTCGCGTCAGACATCTGCTAACAACGCAACAAAACGACCGTTTATAATCTACCAGCGACTCTGCTGGCGTGGTCGAGGGAGGCAGCAAGCCACCCCCAACCCTCGTCCACCGCGCCACGCCGCAATTTCTCCCACCGTATACGCCACCACTGCGGCATAAATCCAAAGCCGAGAGAATATTACGTTCTACCAGGGCCATGGAAGGACTTTAAACCTCGCCTGGCTACCCTTAGCCACTGTCACGCGAGTATGTTCGACTATTCTGCCGGAAACAATGTCAGCGAATATTCTACTTTTGAAATTCGCGCCACTACCTTCGACGTGGGCGCCTGAACCAAATGAGACGCGTCGTTCCAGCACGTTTAACTTCGCATCGCCGGTTCTTCTGTCTCTTTATCAGACGTTTCACGGTGTTTAGGACGAAGATTATCCCGAGTTCACGACACACGGACAGCGAATCTGCTATTTTTCAGAAGTTAGAATCTTCCGCGCATTGAGTGTGTCGTAAAGTTTGCTCGGACCACGTGGGCAACTTGATTGGCACTTTCAGCGCGCGACGAATCCCTTCAACAGCAAACCACGTGTCAGAAACTTCGACACCAGTTGAGAACACGACGTGCGAGACGTCCACATTTCGACAGTTGCGTGACTGGGCCATCTCACAGAAAACGTTGACGGAGACACGTCCCTAGACTGACGTTTGGGACATGAGCACCAGGCACTTAGGGAATAAGACACCTGAAAATAAATATTCAACAGGATCACGATCATGCTGCAACTTTTTAATCAAATCTCCAGCTTCAGCGCTAATATCGTCCGAGGTTTGTGACTTCGCCGAACAGATCGCCAACCATTTCAAAGGTCGCAACACACAGCTATAGCTTGGCCCATTTGCGTGAAACAGCCTGTGCAGCGTTTTCGTTTTTCCCTTATTTTCCTGCTTCTGCCTAGGGTTCGCCGTTTCCGGCAGACTGGGTTTTTTCCTTTTTATTTTGCTCTCGATTCGTCGCGGATCGCGTGCCTGGCCAGCATAATTTTACGCGTTCGCTTGAAGCGATGAATCTCTGATTTTCCCTCTGTTTTTGTTGCTTCCCGTTTGTTCTTTGCTCGGAGGGTAAAATGGAAATGAAGCGAAGGCGTGCGATGTTTGCAAAGGACGGGACACTTGGTCGTGTTTTCCTTTTGTCGGTAAATTTAACGCCTTTTATGCACGTTTCATCGTATTTAGTTTTAAGGGCTTGTGCACGGTTTGTTCTTCGATTTCAGAGTAAAATGGAAGGAAACAGGGATGAAAAGCGGCCGATCCTTGCGATGGACGATACATCTTTTTTTCAGCTTTCACGTCACGGTGAATTTAGTTCGTTTTGTGCGCATGATTACGTCCGGAGTCAGACGACTACGAATGGTATTTTAAATAGGTGCTTGGTGCTTGTCGAGTAATCGATAAATCTCTTTAAAAAGACTGAAATACTGCGTTAAAAAACGAGGCCGCGCTTTACTTTGGAAAGTCGAAGCTTCATTCATCATTTATTTCGCGATATGAAAACCCGTCGTTAGATTAAAATTTTTAAACTTCGTTCCGCAAGTTCTTCCAACTTTGTGCTTCTACTTTGCTCGAACGTTTCTCACAGGCGCGCCAAGTATTTCTGCAAATCATTCGACCAATTTATCCATCTGGTTCGTTCAATTTCAGATGTTTCATGGGACCCACAGCTATTCTCTTAATTATTCGAATATTTTATGGTTATCATACGTTTTACAGGAAAATTACGAAGGAAAAAGTGGTGGCGCAACAGCACAAGTGGCAAAAGTACGTGCAAATGCAAAGGTTTCGTTTTCGAAAAAGAAAGAAACGGGTTTGGAAATCCAACAGGGAGCCGTGTTTTAACTGGAAGCTTCGACGTATGAAATTCCTGTTCCTTTTGTATTGTTAAACACGGACAATGCGTTTCCTCTCATTGCTGTTATCTTATTTCAGCGATATTGGGCTGTACGTATTATTACTTTCTTTTATTTTGTACTTAATTGGTATAGTTTTATAAATAAAGACAAGATCGGTGCTTTCTTGAGAATCTTTCGATTAATGTAACGAGTGTTGGAAATTTTGACCAAGTTGAAGCGTGCACAGCTGCGCTCTTCGAAACTAATTTATTATGCGCAGCCTGTAACGAGTTACGTGTATTTTTTTAAACCTTCGGAAGCTGAAACAATGTTAGCTTTTAATTCTTCAACGCAATTACTATCCTCGAGGCACACTTTGGATTTGATAATACAAAGACGAGTAGAAACAGAAGTTTCGTAGCTCAAAGTTTGCAGTTAGTACGCGTCATTTTCTTTCTTCTTTTTTTTTCGAAGACGAAGACTTGAATGAAAAATGTTATTCTCTTTTTTTCGATTTATTTTTGCATGTACAATCACCAGCTGGTCTGTTGTACCACGACTTTCGGAACACCCTGTAGCATCTGACGTCAAATATACATATATACATACATATATGTAAAATTTATAAAATTCAAATTACCCGTCAAGCGACATTTTTACTTTTGCTTTGTTTTACCGGCAGATATTTTACTGAAAACAGAAAATCGATTGTCGATTTTCCAGGTAAAATTTGTAGTAGATTTGTTATTGCAATATGGTGGACAAATGGCCTAAGAAATATCGGGTGAACCATAAACAATATTGCGGGAAGGCATAAGTGCCATTAGGCCAAAAAGGGCCTGGCTTTTTACCGGGTGGTCGTCACCTGAAGAGTCGAGTGGGGAAGTGAGTTGAGAGTCGAGTTGAGTATTTGTGAGTAGACAGTCGAGTTGAGTAGTTGTGAGTGGAGAGTCGAGTAGAATAGTCGTGAATGGAGAGTCGAGTTGTGAGGAGTCAAGTCGTGAGTTGAGAGTTGAATTGAGTAGTCGTGAGTGGAGAGTCGAGTTGAAATATTCGTGAGTGGAGAGTCAAGTTGAATAATCGTGAGTGGAGAATCGAGTTGAATAATCGTGAGTTAAAAGTCGAGTTGAGTAGTCGTGAGTGAAGAATCAAGTTGAGTAGTCGTGAGCGGAGAGTCGAGTTGAATAATCGTGAGTTAAGAGTCGAGTTGAGTAGTTGTGAGTTGAGAGTCGAGTTGTGAGGAGTTGAGAGTAGAGTTGCTGAGTTGTTATGAGTTGTAAACTATTAATTGTGAGTTGTGCATTAACCATTTAATTATCTTAGTTATAGCACATTACTGTATTTAGTACAAGTTAAAAAACCATCGTTTCCTGTTTAATCCATTGTAAATAAATCTATCGATCAATAAACTTATATAGAATAGAAATCATTGGAAACCCTAATTTCTAATATTTCCAAATAAATCAATAAATCCCATATTATTAACTGTTATTGTATATAACTTCATTTACTCCCAAAATAAACTCGATTTTCCAAAATCGATCGTCTTATTTGCCCCAAATATTTACGTTATTGCATATAAACAGGAAGAACAATTGAACGTAAATGGAAGACCACATAATATCGAAGAATAAAAAGGAATAATGAAACCTACACGCTTATTCATATCCGACGCGTACAAGAAACTTCATCGAATCGTACACGATCATTCTACAGCTTCCTATGCAAGTTACATGATTTTTCTCGCAACATGAAAAACCACAAACTCACAATTATCAAATACGCGCAGATGCCGCGAAAAAATAACTTGCTCTACATATTTGTATTTTCACCGTGCTGTTTTAATTACAATTAATTATAACGTGCTTGTTTCTTGTTATAATTACCTATGAGCTATTATATCTAAATACATTTTATAATTATTATTTGTTATTATGTTTCTCATTATAATACCTATAGCTATTATATCTGAATTCATATTATAATTATTATTTGTTATTATGTTTCTTATTATAATTATTTATACATTATATTATTTTATTTTTATTAATTATCTATAGCTATTATATCTAAATTCATATTACAATTATTATTTGTCATTATGTTTCTTATTATAATTATTTATACATTATATTATTTTATTTTTATTAATTATCTATAGCTATTATATCTAAATACATTTTATAATTATTATTTGTTATTATGTTTCTCATTATAATTACCTATAACTATTATACCTAAATTCATATTATAATTATTATTTGTCATTATGTTTCTTATTATAATTATTTATACATTATATTATTTTATTTTTATTAATTATCTATAGCTATTATATCTAAATTCATATTACAATTATTATTCGTTATTATGTTTCTTATTATAATTACCTATAACTATTATACCTAAATTCATATTACAATTATTATTTGTCATTATGTTTCTTATTATAATTACCTATAAGCTATTATATCTAAATACATAGAATTATTATCTGTTATTATTATTTCTTATTACAATTATTTATACACTATATTGTTTTATTTTTATTAATTATTTATACATTATGCATATTATAAACACATATCACAGCCTGTTTGTTGCATTATGAAACGTTTGCCGATAATTTGACCGATCTTTCGTATCTTCCACGTGTCAACGTACGTTTCCACAAAACGTTGGTTTAGCAAAGTAGCAACGACAGACCCAAGAGCAACTGGAGAAGATGAAACAGATCAAAGGCCACGTAAAAACGACATTTTTGCAGATCGTGCACGAACGTGTAACGGACTTTTAAGACGGACAGCGAATAAATTACACGAGCTAATTACCATATGGAAGAGAAAGTTGGCGGGCATTGTACGTTTTTGCACAATGCGTCTTCATTGGAAACAAATCTAGACACAAAAGGGATGAATTACGGCCGGTCAGGATTGTCGCGCGGCTTTTCAATTTCCAGCTTGAATTCCGCCCCATGCATCGAGCTGGCTCGGCCTTTGTACTTTAAATTGTCCTGCTATCCGCTGCGTTCGCGGCTGAATATTAAATGAAGCTTTTCGAATCGCGCGTCATTTGCATTTCTAATAACGCGTTAATTTTCAAAAACACGCGAACCTTCGACCAGGAAAACGTGGCCGTCGTGCGACGCCGATACCTTTCAATCCAAAAGTGACAAATTATTCGTTCCCTTCACGTTCTCTTTCACGACGTTCCGCTCTTCCTCGTTGATCTCTTCGGTCATTTTCCAAAGAGAATTTTCGTTACTTTGTTGCATCTGAGGATCTGACGAGCCTCTGGTCCAAGGTGGACGAGATTCATCGTGGAATATGGCGGAACAGCAACGAAAAATTGAGCAAACTATGATAACTTAGCCGGTATCAACTAAAGTGTATATCGAGGGCAATCTGCATTCTATGGGGAAGAACAATTAATCAGACGAGCGAGCTGCGATTTATCTTACTCTACGCTTTGCCTCATGGAGCAACTAAGATTAGAAAGGATGCAAGCAATTTACCGATTAATCTCTCCGTCGGCGTTACTTTAAATTTCTCGCATTATTTATCGACTTTAGTTTCACCCTTAAATCATTGTCCACAATGCAGCTTGTAACAGCGACTAACCAACGTAATTGCAACATTGTAGCAAGGGGTTATGTATTGCTCGGAGAAATTGGGCAAACCGTTGTTATCCTTCCAGACGTAAAATTTACTGCAACGTACATATACATTTTTCTTTCTCTTTATTTTCTTTTGAATAATGCACTGCCGTTATTACCACGATGTTCCGCCGCTTTTCTATATTTCTCCAAGCTGTAGTTCATTAAAGGCTGCAATATCCACGAGGTATTCTCAGATTGAAATTTTCCCGATACGCGAGATGTTGTTTTAATAACAAGCGTCGTTGCTACGTTATTTTTACACCACTTCGTCGTTTAGCTTTCGAGTGAAATTACCAGACAATTGATCGAAACAACGATAAACTTATATTGTGCGCTGTAAGAATTTTCGAAAAATATCTGCAGAAATTGACTCGACTGTAAATCGTCTGATTCTACATTCTTCATGATCTGACTTTAGATTAATCGCGTGTCAATAATTGCAGAATGAACGGACTAATTCTTGTGTCTACACTAATTGCAATAATCGAACAGATTAATCAAAATCTTTGTCAAACGTTCTAACAGCCCAAAGTACATTCCTCACACGATTAATTACGTTTGGATATTAGCATCCTTCGCGGTGGCACGTGGAAACCAATTGGGATCATCAGATTATCGCGGATGAAACGGCCGAATTCCCGCTACACGTGACGTATCGTGAAACGACGATAATTTTTCGTTGGTTCAGGTGGAAATACTTTTTACCTTCGTATCTGTCAATTAAAAATTTGTCACGCTAATGCAGCTTTCGAGGAAGCTGCATTAACATTGCAAGGTTCTTCTAATTGCATTCAATCCTGACATTAACAGACGATATATTCGTTAACATAATTTGCTGATTCGCGATCACACGATGGATAATCGATTAAGTTATACACGACGATCATCCACAGAGATTCTGCGGTTTAAAATTCGCTCGCAACACATACGAATGTCTAGTTCATAGGCAGCCGAGCAAATTCTACGACCAACAGAGTCTTCTAAAAATGGCACGCGTTCGCGAAATTGGCCATTTCACATGCAACGATCTGTTGGAAAGTTGATAGGGGAAGATCCGGCTGTTTCATCGTGTCGTGAAAATGGTTTATTCCGTAGCATTAAGGGGGTTTCCTGAATTAGAATGCTCTAAAACAGCGTCTTTTTGTGATTTTTTTAAGAAGGGAAAGAAAGAAATGAAGTTATTGAATTTTCTGGTGTGGTTTTCTATATATTTAACGAATGCAGAAAAATGTTTTTTAAAGTGAAATAAAAATATTAAAACAGATTTCATGGGCCGCAGTTTTCAATCGGCGTGAAAGATCCACCTCGTAGTTCGTGAACGAAACAAAAAGCCAAAAAAGGATTAAATTATTAAATATTTTTCTTCTCGATGAACTAAAAAAAAGGCAGAAAATAGCGTGAAGTTAAAAATTTTGGCGGGTTTAAAGAAAAAATGTGTTTCAAAAAAAGGGAAAATAAAGTTTAAGGTGCTATAACAATTATTTAAATAAACTTTTCGACGAATTTTTATAATTCATCGATGGACTAAAAAAAAAGACAGAAAATAGCGTGAAATTAAAAATTTTGGCTGGTTTAAAGAAAAAATGTGTTTCAAAAAAGGGAAAATAAACTTTAAGGTGCTATAACAATCATTTAAATAAACTTCTCGACGAACTTTTACAGTTCGTTGAGAAGAAAAATAAATAATAATTTAATCCTTTTTTGGTTTTTAGTTTCGGTCAAGAATTACGACGTGGATCTTTCACAGAGATTGAAAACTGCAGCCCATCAAATGGGCTTACAAATCTGTTCTAATTTTTTTATTTTACTTTGAAAAAATTTTTTTGCATTCGTTAAATATATATAAAACCATACCTCAAAATTCAACAACCTCATTTCTTTCTTTCCCTTCTAAAAAAAATCACAAAAAGACGCTGTTTTAGAACAGTCTAATGCAGGAAACCCCCTTAAGACGCAACTGTTAACAAAGAAATAAAGAAATAGCACGGACGATGTTTCGGATATACGAGACACGGAGCGGAATGCATTTAACCAGAACTACTACGATCTACTGATCAATACTAGCGATACGTCTACCTACTCCGGACTACATTATCGTGGTCCCTTTAGCTTAGTAATTAGCGTGACTCACTGTATTCCCACGCCCAGTAATCACCAGCACCCGCCGTAGGCAGCACCGTGCTCCATGCTTCTATGTGTAAACAGAAAGAAGGAGAGAAAGAAAGTAAAAAACTGAACCATGCTTGGTGAATATGTGGTGAACGAAATTACCGGAACACCCTTCCGGCTCAATTCAAACGAATGTTATTCGATGCGAGTTGCCCAATGAGGCGAATGATAACTACGAGATAAAAAACACAGTGGAAGGTTTAGATCGCACGACAAGTGCGAGCTGATTTTATTTAACAAATAGGCTGTTACTCCGGCAGATGGAAATTATTAGAGAGCTTTTTTCATTTTTAATTGCTTCAGTTCCAATTTTAGTTTACTTGCCTTGCGATTCTTTTTCAGCAGCTCTCGTTGGATATCGATATCATAAGGTGGAAAATTTTGAATTAGTATTCATCGATATGTATTTAGTATTTGCGACAGTTTGCTAAAAAGTTAAAATCAAAGACTGCAGCTTGTTATGAATTTTATTCATATCGTTATTGTTGTAATTTTGTTAAATGGAAGCTGCAATCGATAACACGATTACGACTCGATGTCATAAGGCAACAGGTTGATTTAATTTAATGTATGTCAATTAGCACTCTTTTATCCATTTGCTTGATAAATAAAATTAGCTTCCAAAGGCGATGAGATTGTGAAAAAGGTAACATAAGACACATTGGTACGAGGAATTCGATCTGAGAATGCCCTCAGACGATCAATAAATATCGTCGGTGTTTCAAGATCTCCAACTAGAAGGCTCGATACATATCGCCAACGCAACACTGTCAATATTTATCGTCGAATCGTATTTTCGTAGAGAACCTTAAATATCGACGATATTAAATATCGTCTGATGGCACTCAACAAATTTTTTTCATCATCCAGGAGATGTTTATTGAAAACATTGATAGCTTGTATCTTGATATATTTCTCATAACACGATTACAATACGCTCGTCAAGTCAAACGTTACGTTTCAAGAACATCCTGCGAACAACGAGGAACAACATGTCTATTCTGTGTTTTTAAACAAACCACCATAGTAACACTTCCAGTCTTCTTTGTATTCCTGTAACCATCTCGTATTACGTCTAACGACGATACTACTAAAACGAGACGAGTCTTTTCTTTCGATACGTCACGCGAAGTAAAAGTAGAAAGTTGTTTCCGCGTCGTTTTTATTCGCCCAAACAACAAACGAATTCTCGAACATTCTCAACGAATGAGTATAATACATTTTCAATGCCAATGAAGTTCCAAAAAGTTTCCAACGACATAGTATATGTATAAAAAAACTTTATTTTTATTCTTTAATTTTATTTATTTCAAACGAATTTTAAATATTTCGGGATTATGGAATTTTAAATATAATTTTATATATTTTAAATACATCTGTAATTTTAAATATTTCGGGATCTCGCGAAGTTCGTCTACGTTCGATACGAAGGAACTGCAACCGGAGAGCGCAGTTTCTGTCGTATCTCTGCGCGACGCAAAAAAATGTCTCGAGTATAAATTGCAAGCGACTCGCGCGATACATAAAACATATCCATTGGAAATATCGGGATACACAGCGTCCGATACACAATCGAAGATACATTTGCCGCTGCTTCTTTCTCGCCGAGTTATCGCGTTTTCGCGCCTCGTAAAAACCATAATCCGTTTCCTGGCTCGTGCGCGATCCTCCGGCTTCGGAATCGACCGATACGCCAACCTCCGCCGGTTTCCCTCCTCTCGGCCATCGAAATTCCACAAAAAAGTTTGCCCCTTCGATCGCCGCTACGCTGTAACCCGATACGCGGAGATTTGGAACGCGTGTCGCGCGTAAAGTATCGCGGTGGATGATCGAGGACTAACAAAAACCATCGAACCGATCCTCGACAAGTAGTTTTTTTTCTTCTTGGAATTTTAGCCGGTTAATCGGTAACGTGTTGCTGTTTAAACGGCTCGTCGCGCAATTTCTGTACAGGATCGTGAGTCCGCACGCGATTCGTTTGAACGACGAATTTTGTGTTTGATCGAAATCGCGTGCAAATTTTGTTGCCATTTTTTTGTTTCCATTGTGCGATAATGCGACGAATAAGTATTCACTTTTAATGGAGCATAACAAGCATCAGAGTAATTAACATTTCCGATCTACTATCGCTGTGTCTTATTTTCTCGTTTACTGTTCTCGCGGTTTATTCCGTAGATCGTAGCGCACGTTGCAGTTGATTTTTGACGTCTCGACAATTTTCTCTGTTATCAACATGCAATTTTTTGATAGCTGGAAATATTGAGAAAATTAAGACAGTGGCGGAAGAGCGAAAATGTTAATTAGATTTGTCCATAAAATTTACATACAACAATGCGCGAAAGTATTAGGTTGTCCCAAAAATTTCTTTCGTTTTACAAGGAAATAATCGACGCACAATATTTTTTGTTTCATGCACGAACATAGTAATAGAGATGGAACGAAATGGATCATACCTGATTCAATAAAATAACACAAAACAGAAATTGTTGCTCATCTAATTATCACCTTATGAAACGAAAGAAACTTTTCGGACAACCCAATAGATCGTAGCGCAGGTTGCAGTTGATTTTTGACGGTTCGACAATTTTCTCTGCAATTTTTTGATAGCTGAAAATATGAAGAAAATTCAGACAGTGGCGAAAAACAACGATCGGAAGCTCCGATATTATTTCAGGAAGCTTGACGAATTTCGTAAAAGAGGGAAATAAAGCAGCGACCGAAAATGTTCATCAGATTTGTCGATAAAATTTACATACAACAACGCGCGAAGGTGGCTTCTCCAGGATCTCGAGAATGAAGTTCTCAGCGTAACATTACGACCGAATGCTAACTCGCAATGATTTTATTAATTGTAGATGACAAAACACTTTGACGATCGAACTCGTCCTGTTGTTTTGTAGTTTCATATTAATCATATTAAAACGATTCTTCCTTCTTTATTTCTTTGTTCTTCACGTCGAAAGTAGAATGGACTTGTATATCATACAGCTATACAACTGCATATTATAGAATTTGTATATTGGCCAAGCCAATGGATCGTGTCTTGTCAATTGAAACATATCGTAGTTTGTTCGCCTTTGTAATTCGATTACGTCGTTGGGTCAGGGCATGTAACCGCGCAGGAAACAGCAATCGGTTGATATTTAAACAATGATATGTTACCAGGCTGGTAAAGTCTGACAATGAAACGTGACTATTTTAGCTGAATTAATCGAACGTTTAGAGCTGGGAATTACAACCACATGGCGATCGGATTGGCGAACCATCGCTAAACACCACAATTAACTAAGTGATGTATTGAAAATCACTATGATTAACCTTTCCGATATACGCGATACGTTCGTACTGTTTGCTGAATTTGACGTGATTTGGTTGAAACGTGCCGTGTTTTCTTCAACCAGTTAGCTGTCTTTCACGAAGAAATATTCTGCGCTACGACGAGCTCTGTCGGTGATCGAGTTAAAAAATAAAACGGTCGTTCCATTGCGATTTAATTGTACATTTAATTCTATAGTGACATAATTAAAAAAACTCGAAGGCGGTGCAACGGAATTTACGGAAAGACAGGATGCTGGAAAATGGCAGGATCGCGGGCATTAGAAGGCAAAAAGAGGATATGGAAAATTATGAAACGATGGGCAAATCGCGAAATTACGTTTCTACCGCCAGAAACTGAACTAATCGCGACGTTTCTCTATTAGTTGTTATCAAAAAAATTGGACTAGAAAGGACCACGTGATTTTGTTTATTGCTGTGGTGTTTATGTTCCTTGCTCGCCTCGTCCTTCTCTGTCAGGCAGTCGATCGGTGTACACGTAAGTATTTAACCAACGAGCCTGACTTTCCTCAGTGTTAAGTATATTTCTATACAGTGTGTTTCGCGAAATCTCGCCACCTGATGTATCTTCGTTGTTTCAAGAAATACGCGAGAATGTTTGGAATAAAAATCTAACGTGTTTCCATCGATTTAGCAGATATTTTCACTGAAATTTCCCGTGTTGAACGTATTAAGGCGAATAAAAAGCGCTGTTCTCGTGTTTACCTTGTCGTCTTACGTTTGCCTTTCACGCGTCAAGTGTGAGAAATTCAAATTAAAATACCTGACAAACTGATACGTTTTTCCACCAGAATAGTTGAACAACGTATTTAAAAATCCATTGAAAGAAGGAAACAAAAGTGTCTTTTGCATCTTCTTCGCGGTCCACTCGTCAACAAACTGCTACCACGTGCTACGGGATATTTCGTATTCCTTTAAATCCCATAAACATTTTCGAATATTCTTCGAATTAACGAAGACATTTCGGGTGAACAGAATTCACGAGACGAAAAATATACTGAAATTACTTGATCGCTTAATTCAAATTTGTTTATTGTTCACATTCGTAACGTACTCGCGACCAACAGAAATCAAATTCATTGTAAGATCTTCTTATATAATATAATAATATTAAATATAATCTTAAGATCTTCTGGTATAATTGCAGAAATCACGCTAATATCGATCGAAATGGAGAAAATAGGCGCGAAAGGATCTGGCTCGTACAGTAAGTGTGTTATTAATATTCTGCCATTGAAAAATTCAAACAATTAATTTAAATGAAAATACGAACGAAACGTATCGAGCTGTGGAGTAACGTGCTTTCAAAATTGATCTTTCTGGAATATTTACGCGAAGATTTTTCTTCTTATCTTCATCCTTTTTTTTTTTTTTATTGTAACTAAATTTTAGTCCGAATTGTGTATTTTTCCCTCAGCTGTGAAACGCTCGAAACAAGTTGTACGATGTCAATTGGAAAAAGTCGGTGATTGCAACGATATGAAGAATACGCTGGCAAAGAAGGTATCGGAAATGAACGCGCTGCACGAAACAATCTTCGATGACCATTACCGCTTGACTCAGGAGAACATGAGACTGAACCATGAGCTGAATAAGTTGAAGGAGGAGAATACGAAGGCGATTGCCATGAAAGAAAAGGTGAATCGCATAAACGCGTGAATTTTACGGCGAAAAATTGAATCGACACTGAAACCTTGAAAAATCACGTTCACAGGATATCGAAGAATTGAAGAAACAGATAGCTAAACACTGCGAGAAATTGGAGCGCGATATCGACGAGGTTGAGTTGGTGGTTAAGAGAAACAAAGAACTAGAAAATAAAAACAGAGAGATACTAGAAAGGGATTGCGAATTGAATAAACAGCTTAATGATTTGCAGGAGAGGTTGGTCACAAAGGACAAGGTACGTTTCTATGTACAAAATCGTTTCTTACGATGGCATCGTTAATTGCTGTATTTTTCAGATAATCAGAATGAAAACTATTCTGGTGCAAACTAAACAAAAGGACATAGCTATGCTGAAAGAAAAAACTGACCAACTGCTACACATTTATGAGAAGAGCATGAAAGACAAATTGAGGAACATAAGCGACATGTGTACGGAAATTTACAATCAGTCGTCATCATCTACTACCACTCAGGACAACGGAGAGGAGGCGGAAACCTCGGTTTAATATTTTACTTCTATCGCAATATTTAATAAGCGAAGAAGAGAATATTTCACGTATAACAAAATTCGATGATAATAACAGAGCGGATAATTGCAGTTCAATGATTTACGTCTGTGAACTGTACAATTATCTGTCATTCGCTTTATTACGTTAGTTCATTATTTCGGCAACATACATATTCTCTGTTGATATAATTGTTACGATATTTTATGTCTTTCCTTTGTTTTTCAACAACTTGTTAGAAAATTGTTATCGAACGTTGAGATAATCCGCGCACAGCCTAGTCTTCTCTTTCGTATCGAATGCTTTTGTATCTGAGGATTCAACTATTTTGCATAACAGAGCATATACGTGAGCTCTTAGACTTGTTATTTTAGCTAAGACGTAATTAGACTGTAGGACTATTAATTAGGATTTTAGCGTGACGAAAATAACGTAGCTAAAAGAGTATGAATCGTTAGCTACGAATAGCGTGGACAAAGACGTTGGTGAATTCTGCTACAGAAATTGTCTCGTACGACGTAATTCGTATTCTATTTTTAATTCCACTCCGTATCGCGTTAGAAGTGAAATTGAAAGTACGGAATAAGGTTTCTGCACCGCCCAAATTCCGCCCCACGACCGCCAAACCTTCTTCAGCATTTATTCGCAACTAAAACAATTTTTTAACCTCCAGATATTTCTACGATTGCCTAACATTTAATTAGAACAATAATAATAATAATTATTATTAAACAGTACAATTTTTGACTCGAGAAGGAAAATGTTCCTAAGTTCGTTTCTTTAATTTCATTTACAGAATGTTCCTTAGTCATGCGCCTGGAATGTGTTTTATTATAAAACTGTGTACACCATCAAAATAATTGCAGACTATCTGTAGAAAAATCGTATTTTCGAAATATGACTAGGAATATTGAAAAATAACGTAGTTATTAATCATCAGTGCTGCGGTTGTGAGCTTCGTTTATGCTGTCATTTAGCCAGCGGAATTTTTCTCTTAAATTCCGATTGCCGTTTACAAACTGCAGCACTTTTGTCAAACGATAAGATCGATCGAGAGACGAAATTAAACAGCGGGAGGGAATTTGGGCTTCTTAGCATATTTTCAAGGGAAATGACATTGAAACTTATACGTACAAATTGTTATTAATTACTTGCTGCGTTACAATTCTCCCAAATTAAATGGAATGTTCGCACGATAAACGCGGCCAGCAGGTAATTTTTCAATTTACTGTCAACGCTTTACTCTATTGTTTAACACTGCGCTTTGTTAGTCACTTTTGTTTGCCATTGGAAAATCAAACGATCTCGTGAACGTAGAAAACGACGTTAAACATACCCTAGCGTTTTACAAAACGAATTTTACCAGCGCAGAAATTGTTTTAAATATAATTGGCCATTTTACCCTACTACTGTATATCGCTTCACTTTCATTTTCAAACCTACGACCGTTTTTCCTCCCCTCTCGTGAATCGTCGAAGATAAATTCATTAAACGACCGACAGAACTTGTCGGAAGTTGTTGAATAGATAGGAAGCGTGCTGTGGTATTTGTACGTGGTGTTGGCGAACGCACAAGTGGGTCAACAATGAACGCTCTTAAGGGGGAAATACCAGCTCCGCAATTTACTGATCTCGATGTTCGCGTTTCTCATTTACCAGCATCCCCTAATTCGTCTATCTCATTTAACTATTTCATTATGCTGACGAATGTTTTGTTAATTCGTCGCATAACGCGTGCTTCGCGCAACCCACGTCCTCCTCCGCAGGATAAACAGCCAACTGTTTGTTATTACCAGCTCTTTCTCTCTCTTATTGCACAAGAGAAAAAGATTATATTCGGTAGCAGCGCCAAGTATACGTTTCTACGTTCAATTTAAACGTACACTCTAAGCTAAGTTTTATTAATTAAAGTAGAAGAACACAGTTGGAGCAAAACTTCCGCGTTGGGCGAAAATGTTTGTCAAATCTTGATCGAATTTGTAGGCTCGGTCTGAGGATACGGCAATTGAGGATATTGCGAATTTCATGAAAAGAAACTAATGAAAGAGCAGTTATAATTGCGTTGATAATTGCAGATAGGCGTTAAAATGGTCCCGAGGAAATTTTATTGATAATTATTGTTATTTGTTAACGTTGATGGTTCGATTTATAATTGTTGACTGTTTAAATATCTGTACGATTTTATAACGCAGATTTATTTCACGCTTTGGCGGTATAGTGATCGTCAGGCTGCGGACGTTCACGCATTGAAACGGACAATTGAAATGTGCAAAACATATAAAAATTGAAATATGCAAAGTGAAGTATTTATAATATTTGCGAAATGAGAAGAACGTTTTGCCGGGTCTTTGTTTTACAAAAGTTGAAACTCCCATAAATGAAATAAATTTCCTCAGTTGATTCTCTTCAGAATTTTATTAGACACGCTGCTACGATATAATTAGAAAAATATATCGAGGAATTGCCACGATCCTCGACTAGCCAATTGACAGGCTCGTGGCAAAAATATCGCTCGCCAAATTGCCCTATTTCTCGAGCTACATAGTCTGACAATTAGGAGAAAAATTCGCAATAGGAAACAGAATCGACCAGTTGCATAAAGGTAGCTTTTATCATAAAATTACGAAAAATTCAAAATAACAGAAACTGAAACGATATGGAGCAAATAAAAGTGAGGGTATTTGTCAGGATGCTGAAGAAAATATTTTGCTTCGCATAATTTCAGTTTTTCTAATTTCTCTTCAAACGGAATCTTCAAAAATATTTGCAGCGTTCGCCTCGCGCGATAATTGCAAAAATAAAATACCCGTCGTTTCCACGGCTGCGTTTGTTGCAGCGTCAAACAGCAGCCCCGTGAAACGTTGAACAGTTGCATTGAGACGTTAAAATCAGAACGAGATCGATCGATTACGATTATGGTGGTCGATGGGCTTAAGATAATCCGCACTGAATCGTTCAACGAATATGGAAATGTTCGTATCGCTGTATGTAGGTCGGTAATCAACAGTCTTGAGGAAGGGGTTAGCCACCCCCGTGAAACGAAGGGGTTGCAGGTGGTAACGAAGCCGATGCTCGCACTCGTCGTTCACCTTATTCGCCGTTTATCGCCGGCATCACGCTCCTACCATTTCCATTCCACTTCACAAGACAATCGATCAACAGCGAGATTCATTGGCTGACGCGCTCGTACAATTGCAGAATGACGAGAGGAAATTGTGAAAATGGAGCTGCGACTTTGCCGTATCGGCGGAAGATTTTCCCAGCGAAATGAAAATCTTCGAGGGAAGATTTCCCTTTTTCCACGGAATTTTGTTGATTGTTTTGTTTGTTAGGTTTGCGCGATCGAAAGCACCTAATATGAGAGAATCACGTGCGTAGAGTGAAAAGGCTGTGGCAGTTGCGGAAACAGAACGACGAGAAAAATTACTGATGCGGGGGAGACGAGGACGTGTTTGTGCGTTGGCAAAATCCGCAATCACTTAGTTGCTATTATACATTATATTGTTACACGATGAACCTTCTTTTTGTCTTTCTTTTACAAACATGTCCTGTACGACAATTCATCTTTATATTTACAAACGTGAAGGTTAATCCGTCGAATGTTGCGTTGTTTACCTTAAGAGGTCAAAGCGGATCACACGTAACTCGATAAAATAAGATGAAAGAAAAAATTGTTGTGCATTTATTATTTTCTTGTAAAACTTTCAAAGAAACTTAGGTCGTGACGACCTAATAATGCTACGCACGTTACACAGCATAAAATTTGCACGAGTTTTAAGAACTCGAAGAACAAGTATCGACGTTGTACAGCTTCTCAACTCCAACAGGAGAAATACGAAGGGAAGGAGACTGTCATAGCGCGACAACCGAAATTACCTTTTTTAGATTGTCGTCTTTAAATAAATTCAACTAAACTAGACTTTAAATAAAATAAATTAAACTCAAGTAGAACTGGAAGTCAAAAGAGGAATCGTTACGAATTGAGGAAGGAAGGAATGTGAAAGAATAACGTAGCACGAGAGAGGAAGATTTTTAATCAGATGAACGACGTTTCTATTTTCTTCAGAGATCATTAATATCGTGAAAGACATCATAAAATCATAAAAGACAAATAAACAATTTTTCCCAAGAGGATTGTTATCCTTCTACAAGGATAAAAATCTTCTTCAAGGACATCATATAATTTTCTCGTATAATTTTCTATAAAATACTTGCGAATGAGAAAATCGTTTGCCTCTGAAGATATATTGGGTTGGCAACTAAGTGATTGCGGATTTTGTCATGAGATGGTAATGGCAAAATCCGCAATCATTTAGTTGCCACATGGAACCCTTAGTTCGCATAATTTGCACTTCCTTTGTCTTGGAATTAACCCCGTTCAAGAATTTACGTTTGGTTCGATCATCTACTATGATCTATGGTACGTGCTATGCCCGTAGTTGTAGGTTAAGGGGTTAAGAAGGAACATCAAGGCGTATTCTCAAAGTCATCGCTTTGCAACCTGCGCTGCGCTTTATTCGCTGACATTTTGCGATTTATTAAACAGCCTCAAAGTCTCTTCTCTCGAGAGTTTCTCGTCTTTCTCGGCAATGAATCGTTCGCAGCGCCTTTGGCAGCGTTTTCTGAAGTTTCACGGAGATTTATAATAAACAATGGAGCAGTTCTCCGGTAAAAAGACAAAACAACTAATCGAGACAACTGCTTCGCAGCTTTTGATTCAACTTTTTCAGTGTCGCTTTCAATTGATAATTACGATGTCTGTGGAGAAAATTTCTTCTTTCAACGTGTAAGAAAATTAATCGTTTTCCATAACTGGAAAATACACCTGAACAAAGTGTATCTTTCTTGACGAAAATGCCACAAATTCAACACGTGGCAGGCAACAATTGAAAAATATTTATTTCGATTACACTGAGCGCACAGTTGATTTAATAAAAAAAACAACTGTTTAATATGTAGCTTTTCTTCTCGATTATAACATCGTTAATCGATCAGGGCAACGTAATTACAAGGAAAACGAAGATTGTCAGGATTCGTAGTGGAATTTTTCAACGGTACCCTCAACAGCTTTTCCCTTCGACTCGATTGTGTTTTCTGGCGAGAGGCGCGGTCGTTCTGCGCGATATAATGTAATTTCCACGGTTTAACGACCACGTTCAAGTCCTGCGGCAGACTTTTGCGGGAAGAAAGAGAAACGGACGATGAAATAGCGACGGGCCGCGATGGAAATGGCCAGGGAAAAACGAACTAGAGGATTTATTAGGGTCGGAATAATCAGTCCTCTTTCAGATCTGTTGCAAACACCACAGAAAGGGCGACGCTTTTCCTGCTGGAACAGATCGTAGAGCAGAAGCGCGATAAATGGAATCCGACCACTGTGTCACGAAATTTCGCCAACCATCGGTCGTGAAATTTATTCGACGAGGAAACTTTGGCAGCAATGATCGCTTGTTTCTCCGATGTTTCGTGTAATTTTCGTAAACCCTGTTATTTCGTAAAGGAACAAGGCTTGTTTCCTTTGGACATAAAAGGATTATCGTCTAGCGTTCAGTTGTGACCAGCGTTCTGGTATTTTAGCGAACGATGTGGCCCATGAAGAAACAGCCGGTACAAAGTTCAAGCTTCCTGTCTATCGCGTTCAATCAAAGTTCGACGAGTATTTAACGGAGTATTTAAATACGAAAGATCACAGGTTTGGTTGTGTATTGAGTTAAATGGAAGGAGAAATACGTTTCAGGAACTTCAATACGTTGGGAGGTCAGTTGACAGTGCTAGTCGTTTCATCTGCATTTTCGTTAATTAGGTTACAGTGTTCTTTGATATTGGTATGTCGGGAAAGATACGATAATGTTCCATCGGGTTAATTGCATTGCATGTTATGGTTTCTTTCTTTGCTGGGAATTGCGTGGTAGATTAGCCGGCGATGTTAATTTTCATCCTGACTTGCTGATGATCTTTTTGCACAAAATGCAGCAACAGCTGCTTGTTAACATTGTTATATTCGTTGGTATTAAATTACGATGAAACTCTGAATGAGGAAATTGCAAGAAAAAAGGACAATGCGCGAACCAATAACATCAGAGTACCAGTTTTAGGCGAATTAAAACGTTGATAAACGTAAATGTGAGCAACATCCAAATGCTTGGATAATTACCTGCTTATGCAATGTAATCATGTTGAATCGATGCTGGCTGCAATTATCCATTGAGACGGTATTAATAATAACGAAGAATTATACTTCGATGCGGACACGTATAACGTTGCAATTGTTAAACCCTTAATCGATGATTTACGTTCGAGAATTTTGGGCCGAAAACGCGAACAAGCTCGCGCAGCCTTCGAGCCATTCGCACGACTTGTGTAGTACGTACTACGGGCTATGCCCGTGATATTTACGTTTGACCCGATCATGCTCCTACGGATTATGAACGTAATATTTACGTTTGGGCCGATCATCGTACTACGGGTCATGCCCGTAGTTGTAGGTTAATGGGTTAAACAACTAACTCGTATAGCGCGCATTAACAATTTACAGAGGAATAAAAATGTCTAGTACATCGGACGTTTAATAAATATTTCCAATTACATTTTCTTCAACGTTGAGCGATCACATAGTATACGACGATACAACGCACGGAATGTTAAACGCGCGATCATGTTTAACGCATGCGGCGCTTTTCGTTAACGGCGTTCGTACGTTGAATTTTAATAATAGAATTTTTCGTCAGCGCCGAGCGTATGATTTATTATAAAACTACGACGTCCGGTATCGGGGAAATATTTCGCGTTTCGCACGAACCAGCGGAGCAGCAACATCGCGCATACAATCCAATTAATTGCGATACTGACACGACCTCTTTTCGCCATCAGCCTTTTACACCGCTACACTTTCCGCGCTGTTAATCCGTTAATGCCGTGCCAGCTCGAGTTCCCCTAAAACGATATCGATCACCACGTCGCGTACTCGTAACGCGCGCATCTCTGCTAAAGCGGTCGAATTTTAATTATTTGCTCGCTGCATATGAAACATCGTCGTGCGAAAACGAAACTTGACACGCTGCGTTCATTCAGAGATGATTTTAATCGAACTTTTTCGCTTTTTTCTATCTTCTAATTTCTTGTATAATTAATTAGTTTTTCGGGTAATTCGGATTTGGTCGCAAAGTCATAGGCTGAATGTCGGATTGTTTGTAGGAAAATAAGAAAAACGTGTGGAACAAAAGTTGTTGATTATCGGGTTGGTTCATGGGAAAATCGATCAAGTATACTTGAAGCTAATTCCGGACTGGATACGACTAAATAATCGACAGGAGGTCATTGTGCGTGTGAAAAGAAGCGTTTTCGAGGAAAATATATTTGAAAATTTATCATACGCATGTGCTAGTAGTAGAATTCTTGACTAAACAAATTCAAAGTCTATTTTCTTGAAAATTAACGCTAGGACTACTGATGGTCAACACGAAGCTATTTCTACCAAAGTCAGTGAAATTCACTGGTCTTTAAAAAATACCTAATAATAGAATATTTTTATATTTATTGATTTATTACTTCCTTACAGAAGCAATTCCATGTTACGTAGTACATTTTTGCTATTATTAATCCATCTGGGACTATGATCCCTAAACGAGGGTTGGCACATTTATAAAATTGTAGAACCAGTCGTTTTGACTGCTGTGGTATTTCTAGCCTCAGCATCTAGGAATTTTCCTGATAACTGATATCGTCATATCGAATGATACGCGGTAAAAATTTGAAAAACGTGCGGCAAGTTGTAGAAAACGAGGAAACTGGTTAATTGGGGTTCGATGAACAAATTGCAGGACTCCTGTACACTGAGGCAAGTACCAGTCATTTTCACTGCTATTGGTATAAGTAGCCTGATACAAAATTATTTTCAGTTTGAGTACATGAAAAACAAAATAAAATTCATTATACAGAGTGGTTGGTAACTGGTGGTACAAGCGGAAAGGGGGTGATTCTAGGCGAAAAAAGAAGTCGAAAATATAGAATAAAAATTTTTCGTTTGAGGCTTTGTTTTCGAGAAAATCGACTTTGAATTTTCGCTCGGTACGCGTGCACTTTATCGCGTCTCGTTATAATAATAAACTTTATGATTACTTCATATTATTTCATTATGTATTCCTAATTTTCCGTTACAGCAAAAACAAACTTAAACTGCGATAATATCCATCGAGACAACAATCTACAGTGACATCCGTTATAACGAGACGTGATAAAGTGCGCGCGTACCGAGCGAAAATTCAAAGTCGATTTTCTCGAAAACAAAGCCTCAAACGAAAAATTTTTATTCTATATTTTCGACTTCTTTTTTCTCCTAGAATCACCCCCTTTCCGCTTGTACCACCAGTTACCTACCACCCTGTATTATTCCTTTAATTATCGTTGCGAAAGTCATTACATCATTGCGGAAAAAAATATAACACGAAGTAGGAATTTTAAAACAAAATTGTAAAATCAGTCGATTTGACTGGTGTGGTAGTTTTAATGTTAAGCTCTAGAAATTGTGATATTATGTAGGTTTTATTATATTAGCCATAGATTAAGTTTAAATATATCTAATCAATAATTAACCAAGTTGAAGTATACCTGATCAATTTTCAAAGTCGACTTTCTAGAAAACTATGCCGAAAATGAGAAAATAGTATTCCATATTGTTTTCTTATTTTTCCATAAGAAATCTCGCCATGACCACCTTTACGTGTTATTCGATCGAATTCTTAATAACGTTATGTTTAACAAATACGATCAGTCGACAACGCGATGCAACAGAAATTAAACGACAACGTGTACTTCGTTGTGTCAGTCGGAATTCTGCGGCATTTGCTTCTTCAATTAACAATTAACGCTACGTGTCACGGTTTAAGTAAGCTTTCATCGGAGAATAATGGTACACAGTTTGCATGTAATGAAATATTGACAGAAAGTCAGTTTCATTTCGCTGCTAATCCTGGAACCGCGTCGGCAATAATTTCGTTGAACGCGATATCCCCAGTGAACTCTGACTTTTGCCGCGCACGCTATTAACCGCATGAAGCATAGGATGTTTCATTCATTGTGCAACGATAAAATAACACGAGCGTCCTATCGTACGGCGATAAAATTCACGGTATACGTCTTAAAGAGAACTTTGAGGGAAGATGGATAACGCGATTTCGAAAGATCGTAAATGTGTTTTGCGAGCAGAATTTGCAACAGTTTAGTCGAAAAAATCGTTCCTCCTTTTTTTATTTTATTAGAAACTACGCGAGTATTCGTGCTTTGTCGATTTAGTTGATCGAAAGTATAACCAGGCAGGAAAAAATCCTTGAAATTTGTCAACAGAAAATTGAATCAGAATTAAATGTGGAAAGAAATGTATAATTTTATAATCGATATGCATTGATTCACTTTTTAAATTTCAAAGTTGAACTCGATATCATTTACTCCATTCTTTCCGTTTTTTTATGTTGTTTTGCTTGGAATAATTGATACATATTTGTTACAAATTTGGAAGAAAGTATTGGGTTGGCAACTAAGTGATTGCGGATTTCGACATTACCACCTAATATTAAAATTATAATTAATTAATTATTATTATTGTCTATCGATATTATTATATCATTATATTATATTATATTATTATTAATGTCTATGTTAAAAGATTGATAAATTGTTAAAATTATAATTAATTAATTATTATTATTGTCTGTCGATATTATTATATTATATTATATTTTTATATTATATTTATTCATACTTTATTTATTTATATTTTTATATTATATTTTATATTACATTTATTTTATATTATATATTTCTATATAATATTATTAAAATATATTTATATTATATTTTATTTTATATTATTATATTTTTTCATTAGGTGGCAATGACAAAACCCGCAATAACTTTGTTGCCAACCCAATATACTGTTTCTACATCCTAACAACCATAATTGAAAAATAACTTGGGATTTGTAATATAATAATATAGACAGACAGTAGGTGTCGTATAATTTTGAGATCAAAGTAAAATCTGTTTTATGACGAGCATACTGATGCCAATACTACGTGAGCTGTAAAATTCTACTAATATTAGTTTTATGTAATTAATACTAATCTTGTGTGATTCTATCAATCGAAATAAAATCCAGAAAATTCCACTTATCATTACTACCACACTAATGACAAAACCCGCAAGTCGTTGAAAACGATCAACACACAGGGTCCTTTTTTCCTATATCAATATATCGACAATTTTATTAAAAAATACACCTTGAGATGTGTAATCCTTATACCATTACACGAGATTATTTTATTTTCTTCTCTTTTTTTTTTTTTTTACTAAGATTAAACCTACCACAGGCTTCTTTATGAGATTGAGGATTTATCAGAAATAGCGTGTACCTTGGCACACAATACACGAGGAGATTATTCTTTTCTTTATCGAAATTAAATTCATCGTGGGTCTTTTTATTGAATTAAAAATTTATCAGAAACAACGTGTGTACACCTTAACGCATTTCGCGGTAGAAATACTTCGCAGATTATCAGTTAATCGTTGGTCACGTAATACATAGTGTGTCCCCTTTTATGCTCTTATTAATGTCGCTGGAGTATTATCAAGAATTATTATGCATTCAGAATTATTATAATGCAGCATACTATGCGGCCTGTAAGAATTTTTTCAGCCTCCAGTTCAATAGGGCAATGTGAATACCAAACATAATTACTGTTTACTATTTTCTCGATCATTCTTATTTTTCTAAGGTGCAATTTTTAACGAAATATAGTACGAATAAATCGTTACAAAAATAAGGAAAAATTTCAGAAATTAATTTTTCACAAAGTATCAAGTATCAGCCATAAATAGTAGAATCTAATAATTAGCAGTCTCATTGTGTATTTAATTAATCAATAGACTTCACTAGGAATAGACTAGAAGATGTTCGAATTTTAGGTTGAAACAAATATTTGTTCCACTCGTCGAATCTTCTTAAATTCGCATATTTACGATCAGACTTTGGATGTTTACGCGTGTGTATAAAATTGAAACACGAAGTAATATGCAGAAAATATCGAAAGGAAAGTGGTCGTTACGGTATTTAGAGAGTAAACCAATTTCTTAAACAAATTCAGACTCTGCAATTTCTCGTAATTAGAATGCGGATGTTTACGCGTTTGTGAAGAAAAATTGTAACGTGCAAAAATGTATAAAAATACGTACAGGAATACATGAAATATCAAAAGTAATTCTTTATTATTGTAGTATCGAGGATAATTTAGGTTCATACAATTTTACTGATACTATTTATAATTAATAATTTATTTACAATAAATAAACTAAACAGACATTAATTGGACAGAAAACGATGGTTGTTTAACTTGAACCAGATGTAACAATTCTTACTTCACTCCAACCGCTCTCACAACTCAACAACGCTACAACTCAATCTCTCAGCTGCGCTAGCAACTCGCGCAACTCCACAACGCTAACAACTCTCGCAACTCTACAACTCCAGCAACTCTACTACTCGGCTTCTCCACTCGCTCTGACCTCTCGATCAACGTTCTCACTTCTCGATCAACGTTCAACGCTTTTCGATCAACACTCTTTGAATTCAAATCGTCCCCTTCGATCAACGTTATTTTTTCCTTCCCTTAATCTGATCCTGTTAACGATCCGCAAGAACTAGGTAACTTTAGTCACATAGGCTTTCTCCTATGTAAACTAACAGCTGAAGGACAGACAACACTGTTTTGATCCATCTCTAATCAGAGTTTTTCTTACGATACTACATTACACTATTTCTTTAACGTTAACCGGTTTTTAAATTTTATTTAAAATTAACATTTCTCACGTTCGTCTAACTTTCTGTAAATTCTCGTATTAACAAAAATCGAGAAATTAGATGATATAAGAATTTACATGAAAAAATAACGATGAACGTGCAATCTTAAATAAAATTTCGTACACAAAATTTACATAAGAATTTCAATTCGCATAAACGTCCACCGTCTGTTCCTAAATTCACCAAAGATACGAATTTACATAAGCAGCTGCGGCTTAATCGCCACTTGAAAAAAGACATCGGTCAATTTAATTCACGCTCGGGAGTTGCTTAAAAAAAAAAAAAAGAAAAGGAAGACACGCGTTTTTCCTGCACCGTGAAAAAGCCTGGAGGAATGCCGGATCACGTTCCGACAAATTTAAAAGGTCGTGAGCGAAATTTCATGTTTCTCCGCGGACAGCCAACGTCCGGGATTTACTTTAATTGCGATTTACTATGCGAAGTAAAACTCCGTGGCTCAGCGTGCACTTACGCTCGTGCTAATGCTGTCAGACGCTATCAAATCGACGTGGTCCACTTTGTCGCTCGTTTGTTTTTATCTCCGAAAAAAGGCTGACCGGCACACGGCTATGAATTCAGCCCGGCGAACCCTCTCACATTATAATATATTTGAATAAATCTCCGGTTTTTACACTCTGCGGCGTATTTTTATCGTAATCCAAATTTTGCGAACGATTCTGAAAATTAGGAACCCGGTTTGTTTCACCACAGGACCATAGGCACCTTATTTTAATGCGACCAAACAGTCTTTGCAACTGACGTTTCTCTCAACTATTGCGTTGGCAACTAAGTGATTGCGGGTTTTGTCATTAGGTTGTAGTGAAATCAGCAAAAATTAACTTCGTTGATAAAAATAATTATTCATGAGATAAGTAGAATTTTACAAAGCACAGCTCACGTAGCATTGACATCAGTATGCTCGTAATAAAACAGATTTTACTTTGATCTCAAAATTATACGAGTGAAATTTATTATAATATACCACCTACTGTCTGTCGATATTATTATATTGTAATATTATATTATAGTATTATTAATGTCTATGTTATAATATTAATAAATTGTTGAAATTATAATTAATTATTATTATTATTATTGTCTGTCGATATTATTATATTATTATATTATATTATAGTATTATTAATGTCTATGTTATAATATTAATAAATTGTTAAAATTATAATTAATTATTATTATTATTGTCTGTCGATATTATTATATTATATTATATTATTATTAATGTTTGTGTTATAATATTAATAAATTGTTAAAATTATAATTAATTAAATATTATTATTGTCTGTCGATATTATTATGTTATATTATATTTTTATATTATATTTATATTATATTATATTTATTTATATTTTTATATTATATTTTATATTATATTTATTTTATATTATATATTGCTATATTATATTATTAAAATATATGTATATTATATTTTATTTTATATTATTATATTTTGTCATTAGGTGGCAATGACAAAGCCCGCAATCACTTTGTTGCCAACCCAATACACTGTTTCTACACCCTAACGACCATCATTAAAAAATAACTTGCCATTTGTACAATAATTTATTGATTAATAATATCGACAGACAGTAGATGGTATATTACAATAAATTTCACCATTATAATTTTGAGATCAAAGTAAAATCTGTTTTATCACGAGCATACTGATGCCAATACTACGTGAGCTGTGCTTTGTAAAATTCTACTAATATTAGTTTTATGTAATTAACACTAGTCTTGTGTGATTCTATCAATTGAAATAAAACGTAGAAAATTCTACTTATCTCATAAATAATTATAGTTATCAACGAAGATAATTTTTACTGGTTCGTTCATGGGTCAACATGGTCCCATGACTCATCCCTCTAGCGTTAAAGAGCAAGACTCGCTGTGATAATTCCTATCACAGTAGAATTCCATTTACACATTTTACTTGAAATTTTAATTGGTTCTTTTTTCTCCAATTATATAATATTAAGTTGTCTGGAAAATTTCTTTCGTTTTAGAAGGAAACAATAGATGGGAAATATTTTATTACACGTATTAATATATTGCACGTAATGCAAAATGGATCATACGATGCAAATTGTAGGATAAAAAATGTAATGCATCAAAGGAATATAAGTAATGCATCAAAGGAATATAAAACAAAACATATTGTTCGTCTATCGTCTCCTTTTAAAACGAAAGAAACATTCCGGACAACCTAATACTCGGCCACGCGAAAGTCTCAGATATCCGACAAAGTTTGCACATTCGTCGCGCGATATAAATCGTTTCATAGTGCGACAGGCCGATGAATTGTCATCGAATCGAATGAACATTTCTTCGTTTCGCCTGTATCGTCCTATTTTGTACGATTTTCTTGCAAACTGCAACGTACATTTAACTGGTTCGTAATAGAGAAATTTCAAGTGGAATAAAAGCCAGAAAAATGAGACGCTGAAAGTTCTATCAATTTGGCTGGATCTCTGTTTCCTCTGGTTAGGCGGATCATTGTTTTAACGATGCTAAGATCGAGACTTCAGCAGATTTTAAGCAGCTAATAGGCTGTTTGTGGCGAACAAAGTGGAGAGATTAAAAGTTGGAAAGCACGCTGTGATAACAAGCGAATATACGGGAAAAGCGTAATAAAGCTTTCGTGATTTGAACAAGCGATACGAAACAGCTGATCGAGACTCGCGATTTAATAGCGGCAAATTAACTTTCTCACAATTAACTCCACCTTCACCTTACGACATTTGCCCTTTGCTGTCGCACACTCCAATTTTCGCTCGTTTTTTCGAGTAGAATCGTTCAGAGTACAACGATATATCCAGTGTGTTTATTCGTTTTCGCATGATCTTTTTTAGTTTTTAATTTACCAGCTAAGCGGATGGCATATTTTAATTTTAATTAATTTTAACGTAAATTACGACAGCTTGATCAACTTTCGATGTGAGAAATTTTCTAAAGAAATACACGTCTCTCAATTGTCAGTCCTGCGAGTAAAACTTATTTATTTCCGAGAATAAAATCCCACCCTTGATACAGGGGTTAAATGTCATACGATCGTATCGTGGAAGAAAATTTCATCCCTCGAGTATTCCGTGTCGTAGCTTTTGACCTTCTTCGCGGTTAATCGTCCGTTCTTCTTCCATTATCTTGAAACATTGTAATTGTTAAACAATCGTACGTTCGTTTGAAAGTTTCGGATCGCGTGTATTTCGACCGTTTCACCAATGCAAAAACCTTGTTCCGAAGCTGGTTGCAAAGCTCATGCATTTAAACGCGCCCTTAACTCGCTACCTGCGAGCGAGTTTTCTTTCAACTTACGACAGCGCTTTTTCAAAAGAGCGCTTAATTTAAACAATTGTCAAGTCGCAGGAAACGTATTGCCTCATTGATATTGAAAGTCGCGTTCCACTCGGCTGACAACCGACAAACTTTCCACAGTTTTAGTAAAATATCGCGCGGGATCTTTGGTGTTATGAGACGCTGGAAAGAGAAGAAGCAAGAAGATGGTGAAGAATTTCTTCCTCCCAAAGCGGAAAATATTTCACCGAAATAAAACACTCAAAGACGTATCTTCCAACGATTGCTCCATTCTTTGCGGAAAGGTGGAAAACGGAATGGAGAAATGTAATAAAATAAAATAGGATAGAACTCTACGCTGAGCTCTTTGTATCATCGGAATCAAAGTACTCGGCCAGGTGTTTGGAAAAGGAAGATAGGACGTTAGAGAGGATAGAGAGAAGAGATTCGAGGAAATGTTCTTTCTAAGCAACATTGCCAGCCAGAAAGACAATTTTTAACTTTCAAGTCCTTCCATCTATCGATATTTCGAATCACACAATTGCAATTACTGTAAATTCGAAATTGTTCAAAGAAGGAGAGAAAAAGTTAGATATAAGGAAAAATATATGAGATAAATAAATAATAAATAAAAATACTAAGAAATATGTCAGAGAAACATAGACGCGTAAGAGAAGCAAAGAAATGTTGCCAATACAAAACCAATACAAAGGAATTAAGAAGACACGTTGCACTTTGTGCAAAAGACCACAGAAATAGCACACTTGATGCTAATCGAAGCATAGTAAAAATTGGACAACTTTAAACTTTAAATTTTAGTCCGCTATTTTATATAATAAATAGCAACAATATTTTTCGCGATAGGCCGTGAAATACGAATAAACATTCTGTTCTATTGGCAACTAAGTGACTGCGGATTTGTCAATACCACCTAATAGCAAAATCCGCAATCACTTAGTTGCCAAGCCAATATTCTAGGTACTTGATATACTCTTGCGAATTGCGTACAATTATCTGGGAAATCGTAGTGCAAGCGATCAGCTGTTGATTCTACGTGCAAAGATAGGTCGAAGAGGAAGAACGACGTTTTTTCGTTCGAGGCTTCGTTTCCGAGAAGAACGAGCTTGAAGATCCGTCAGGTGCTCGTATGCTAATTGCAAGTTTCCAGCTGCCCGGCTGCGTTTTCTCCTCGTGTTCGTATTTCTGAACATGGACAATATCACAATTTGCTTCCTATCGTTGCTGTTATCTTGTTTCCTTATGCTCTCTTATTGGCAACTAAGTGATTGCGGGGTTTGTCATTAGGTGGTATTGACAGATCCGCAATCACTTAGTTGCCAGCCCAATACAAAGGAAGAAGACATGTTGCACTTTGTGCAGAAGACCACAGAAATAGCAAACTTGATGCTAACTGAAGCATAGTAAAAATCAGACAACTTTGAACTTTAAACTTCTGTCCGCTACTTTGTGTAACAGATAGCAACAATATCTGTTTCTATCAACAAATTCTGTTCTATGGAATGGCAACTAAGTGACTGCGGATTTGTCAATAGCACCTAACGACAAAATCCGCAACCACTTATTTGCCAAGGCAAAGAATCATTTGGCAGCATCGTTTGGCACGAAGCTTGTTAGCGAACGAAGCAACAAGCGATAAATCTTTTTTGCGACATTTCATTCGGACGCGGTCGTTCAGGAAAATTCGCCTGCGCATTCGCAAGCTGGCGATTTTTACGAGCAACTGCCGCCTCTGATTGGAACAACCGTCGCGTCTCTTATATTCGTTGCTCCTTTTATCGTTGCCTTCGCTTCCTTATTATTCACGGCCGTATCAATGCTTTAAATTAATGCCATCTTCGCGCGGCGCTCATTGTTGCATAAAATACGCGGCCGCTCGTGCCGTGAATTTATAGCGCGATTACCGGCGACCTAATGCACGCTCGCCTTGTAAATCTTTCTTGATTCACGTTGGCCGCGATACAGTGTCTGACAGTGTAGCCGGTTGTAATGAAATTACATCGCCATGCAAAGTATCGATGCAATGGAACGACAAGCTTACGCCGGCGTGCAAAAGTGTTCGGTCAAATGGAACTGTTATTTTTACTTTCTCCTTCCAGCTAACAGCAAAAGCCAAGCGAGTTTTGGCTGGCAACAAAACGAGATAACACAAGTAAATGGGAATAAAATCAGCACGAAAATGGGTGTATTCGCGTTGTTTAAAACGTACGATCGTTGGATGTTTCTTAGTTTCATTTTAGGAAAAAAAGACACACGATAAGACGATTCGTGTTATCGCAATCGCGACCAGGTGTTTCACTGAAATCTTCAGGTTGTCCGGAAAGTTTCTTTCGTTTTATAAGGAAATAATAGACGCACAATGATTTTTGGTTTATGTTAGTTTATTGAATCAATAGAAATAGAACGAAATTGGTGATATCTAATTCAATAAAATAATATGAAAAAGAAATTGTTGTTCATCTATTATCACCTTATGGAACGAAAGAAACTTTCCGGACAACCGCGAGTTTCCAGAATCAAAGCCAGGACTCAGAATGGTGTAGACTTCTATGTGCAGACACGAGCAAACTTCCTTAATGTGACGCGAGTAACGTGATTGCTAATGATCCAAATGAATCGATGCGACCTAAATAAATAAATAAATAAATAAAAAGGAGAAACATGTATTAAATTTCTAAACAATTCTAAAATTTCGCTGCATGGAAAAGGCACCTGTCTTAAAGAAGATTATCTTGCAAACTCATTTTCTATATTTGCATAGCTTTTTAATAACAAAAACCCTGTTTACACTAAACAATACAATTGAAATTGGAAAAATTATCAGCCTGAAATTCCACTGTATATTATTTTCCCCCATCGAATCATCCAATTTCTGTAACTGGAATTTCCCACTGTCCTGTTAGCCGTAGCTAACGCAGTTGCCTAGTATTTTCTATATTTGCATATTTTTTAAATAACAAAAATCCTGTCTACAGCAAACAATACAATTAAAATTGCAAAACTTATCAGCCTGCAATTCCACTGTATATTATTTTCCCCCATCGAATCATTCAATTTCTGTAACTGGACTTTCCCACTGTCCTGTTAGCCATAGCTAACGCAGTTGCCTAGTAGAGTCACGCTGTGGCCATTGCACGGATCGGCACAAAAGCTTCGCTCGGCGAAGATGAAGATCGAAAGCCGACAAACGCGGTGGACAGAGCTGCGACCTGTCCGATCGTTTCCGCAAACAAGAGACTGTACACGCGGCAACAACAACGGTCGTAAACAACGAAGCTTCCGGATGTAAAACAACCTACCTTTCTCACAATAGGCGCCCTCATAATCGCCGGACCGGCACTCGCAGAAGGGTCCACTGTCGGTGGAAATGCAGATTCCGCCGTGTTGGCAGGGATCACGCGTTTCACAGGCATCCGTCGTATTGGCTGTCATCATGTTGCGTAAACTCTGCAACAGACAATGGAAAGAAACGTTAACGTACCGGCGGATATCAAAGCGGGTTTGGACATCGCGCGACCGGAAGCCCACGACAAATCGATATCGAGGGTCTCTTTACACGAAAAGAACGCTGAAAATATGCGGTGAAAAAGCAGAATCCAGTTTTTCCTCCAAAAGAAAAAAAATTTCCTTTGAGGGACTGTAATTGTTTTTTATTTTTTATTTTTGACTTTTTCCTTGCAAACGTACCTTTGCTGATTAGGATTGGAACTGGTGTGTTTGTGTGTTTTGTTAATTATCGACATTTTGCAATTTGTCGGTTGAGAGTTTCAAGGATTTGTTGAATTTCTTTTTCGTCCCAGTTTGGTCCTTCCCTTTAAACGCTAGAATTTCATGAAGCTCGCAGAAATTCCAATACTTACGCCACTGTCGTATATTCTCTTCTCTTTCAGACAAATAGCATTTGCGTTTTTGATCTGTGTGGTGAAATTTTATGCAGTGTTTGTTACTCTATTGCATCTTTTGCACCCTAACTAAGCAATTTTATATACAGGGTGGTAGGTAACTGGTGGTACAAGCGGAAAGGGGGTGATTCTGGGCGAAAAAAGAAGTCGAAAATATAGAATAAAAATTTTTCGTTTGAGGCTTTGTTTTCGAGAAAATCGACTTTGAATTTTCGCTCGGTACGCCTGCACTTTATCACGTCTCGTTATAATAATAAACTTTATGATTACTTCATATTATTTCATTATGTATTCCTAATTTTCCGTTGCGGCAAAAACAAACTTAAACTGCGATAATATCCATCGAGACAACGATCTACAGTGAGATCCGTTATAACGAGACGCGATAAAGTGCACGCGTACCGAGCGAAAATTCAAAGTCGATTTTCTCGAAAACAAAGCCTCAAACGAAAAATTTTTATTCTATATTTTCGACTTCTTTTTTCGCCTAGAATCACCCCCTTTCCGCTTGTACCACCAGTTACCAACCACCCTGTATAATGAATTTTATTTTGTTTTTCATGTACTCAAACTGAAAATAATTTTGTATCAGGCTACTTATACCAATAGCAGTGAAAATGACTGGTACTTGTCAAAGTGTACAGGAGTCCTGCAATTTGTTCATCGAACCCCAATTAACCAGTTTCCTCGTTTTCTACAACTTGCCGCACGTTTTTCAAATTTTTACCGCGTATCATTCGATATGACGATATCAGTTATCAGGAAAATTCCTAGATGCTGAGGCTAGAAATACCACAGCAGTCAAAACGACTGGTTCTACAATTTTATAAATGTGCCAACCCTCGTTTAGGGATCATAGTCCCAGATGGATTAATAATAGCAAAAATGTACTATGTAACATGGAATTGCTTCTGTAAGGAAGTAATAAATCAATAAATATACAAATATTCTATTATTAGGTATTTTTTAAAGACCAGTGAATTTCACTGACTTTGGTAGAAATAGCTTCGTGTTGACTATCGATAGTTCTAGTGTTAAGTAGCTTGTAAGCATTATTTCACTGCTTGATAATCAATGGGTTGATGAGGAAGTTGAAATGGCAAACGACGTGTGAGAAATGAAGATTTCTGTCAATTTCTGTCAACCATTCATCGCTTCGATACTGCACAATTTCTGCGTTTACAAGGTTTAGAAGCTTAAAAGGGGAATAAATGGTAAAAGCATAGTCTAGTTGGCGCTTACGATCGCAGCTTTATCGTGATAGCCCTAAAAGCTAAAATAAATTATTCTACGATTTATGACTTCTTTTTCGCTGTTTTCTTAATGCAGTTTACGTGGTTGCCCGCTAAAGGAAAAAGTCGTATCTTTATTTTCTAGCGATATTATTAGCTCACTCTTTAAATTAGCTTCTTCCTTTCTATCATTTACGATTTTAACTGCTCAATTAGAAAAGTGTAAAATTATTCTCGATGTATTAAAATTAAATCAAACTTCGACGTTGGCTCGTAGGTTTCAGTGAAAATTCAATTCGATCGTTTAATTCTAATTTCAGAATCATTCGATCACCGAATTTCATATTATTATCGAGCAAAGCGTAGAATAGGAATAAAAATGAAATATATTAAAAGATTAAACAAATTATCCTGAATTATTGGACTGTAATTTAGGACTCAGTCCTAGAAATGTAACGTAGATTTCATTGTATTTGATTATTATTTTCCAATGTTTTTTTTTTTTACAAATTTTTGTTTGGCACGTCAAACAATTTTTGATTCCAAAGATTTATGACGCGTTGGATTGAACGTAGAGTTCAATGTTACCAATATTCGCCCGTACAAATGCCAGAAAATAAATTGATGCTTTTGCGATATTAACGCGTATTCCATAACTGTCAAAATTTTGCGCACTTCTGTTTAATCGCCAATCATTTAATCCATCCCAATTAACATGCTGTGTTCCAACAAGTTATAAAATGATAATTCCATGTGTGATACGAATAATTCATTATGTTGGAAAAATGTAGCAACAACCGATATCAAAATCGTATTGACAAATGCTTCAAATGAAACTGATAAATTTGATAAAATGAAATAAAATTCAAAGAAGCAGTTGGCAGAAACAAGCTTCGTACAGTTGTTTGCATATAACATACATATAATGAATGTAATTAATAGTATCATGAAAATGTTTAATTCTACTTTTGTATTTTTATAACACAGAATTTAAAAATACATTTCCTGCGCCAGGAAACGCTATAAATATCGAATGGTTGTCACATTTTTATTTCCAGGAACAATTACAAAATAAATTAGTTGGATTTGGTGCACGGACTTGCCCTACTTTCGCTTCCGCTCACGGGTCTCATAACATTTTTAACAAAACTCTGTTATTCGTGGTAGATCGTATTTCGTTGTATTTAAAATTGCACAATATATTAAACAATTGACTTGAATAAAATTACTCTTTCCCTTGCGTCTTTTTTGTCGAGTGCTCTGTGATATCTTTATCATCCAGTGAATTCTTTTCAATTTAAAAATTGACACGCCATCCATCCTCAAACTCTCGAACGCTGCGACGATTAGAAGATCTTGCGAAATTGAAATTCATCTCGGAGACAAAATGTAGCGACACTTAATCTTCGTTGGATTAGAAAAAGCTTCAGCCAGCGAATGATCTGGTCTCAGCACGAAATCCATCAGCTCTGGGACGCTGCGAGCTACCGTGTTTCGAATCGTTGCGATGCCACGTCCGAGAGAGCAGCGTTTGCTTTCTGTCCAAGGCTCTTCCATCTCGATTCTTCGTCATCGTCGAAATGGCCATGGGCCAACAACCAGACGACCCACGTAATGGACGATTTCGACGTAGCGTGATGGACCAGACCAACGTGGTTGACCCGATGACCTGATACGTGCGGTCGCGAAAGCTCGCTTTCTGGTCTTTGGGAAGCTCTCCGGGAGCAAGTTGTGAATATGTAGGCCGTGTTGCATCGTGGGAAGCCAGTTTGTCTGAAAGATGATCCCCTGGTGCTAGCGTTGGCGAAGACAAAGAGAGAAAACAGAAGAAGGCGCAAGCGAAAATGGGAAAAAGAGGACGAGGACGAAGAGAAGCGTCGGCGGCTGTGAACAGCGTAACGCTGGCTGTGTCTGCGTCAGGACTAATTAAAGCTCGTTTCGACTAATTAAAGCTGGTTTACGCATACTGCAAGGTGGCAGTCTCCGCGCCACTTCCACGGTCCGCGTTTTACCCTAGAAATTCTAGGAGCGCGGCAACCACGCGTTTCACCAGCTGAACACGCGCGCCGGAATCGTTGGTCAGGGCAGTTCGCGCTTCAGGACACTCGTGAAAAGCGGTCAGAGGGATGCGTTTGTTGGCCAATGCTTCTGCTGTACGATCTTCTCTTGGCGGCTGTCTGCATTTTTCCTGTATCCTTTCTTTCTTTTTTCTTTGAAATTTTTCGAAGGATGAGGACCTGGGGGTGTCGGGCGAGTTATAAACAAGCGGAACATGTGCGTGGTGGGGCTAAGACAAAGGACGTGGGGTTGCTAAGGGACGAAAACGAATTAACAGTCAGTGTGAGTTGTATGTTAGCAACGAAACAATACATCGTTGACTGCCACGACACCCGTATTTGGGTGTCAGCGAAGTTTCTGGTCAGGCCAAGTAACCCATATTCGGAAGGGTTACTGAAGGATCGTCGTAGGTATTTGAAAAGATATTGCATAATAATGAAACTGTTGAATTGTTATAAAAGTAATAGGAAAATGGTTTATTAAAAAATTATTTAGAATGTAAAACTTTAAAGCATTCTATACATAACTGAGGTTGGTCGGGACAATTTGGACAATGTTATGTTTGTACAAATATTACATTTGTTTATTTTTATTAGTTTCATTGTTATGTTTTATAGTTATTATTATACCGCGAATGTTTATGAATTTTGGGGAATTTAAAATCTGACAAATTTGCAAGGCGCATAGAATATGCAAAAATGTACGAAAGCTGTGTACCTGAGACGTGGGTGAAGAAGTAAGCGATGACGAGTATACTCGTCAGACACAGAGTCCGCGTGTTATAATATAAAATTAAATTGCAACGAAATGAATTTTATTCTGTTAATTGTATCACTCAGAGGCTCGTGGTAACGCGAAAAATTGCCATTTCTTTGCGACGAGTGTACTCGCGAAGAACAGCTAACTGCGCAGCGCTACGATATTTCGACGAAATAAATTTTTATTGAAATTCCCTCCCTTCAATTATGTTCGTAAGAATATAAATTCGAGCAAACGAAATGGCGATGTATCTTGCCACCCTGTAGATATTAAAACAAACTAACAATTCCCTCTGTTCGAACGATAGAAATTTAATATCAACGAAGCTTCTGTCGACAGCGCTTTTGTCCGAAAGTTCCATCTGCGTTACGAGACTCGTCACGAGCCAAGCAAACCGCTAAAACAATCGACGAGATACGAAGCATAAATATTTCGCGAAATTATAAAAAGCAACAGAGACGACGACACTTGGCCACAAATAAGACAATTGAATTTTATCGCGTAACAGAGGAAATCGTAAGTTTCCAGCAACGAGCAACCGTATCAAAGCTCAGATAGGATATTTTATTCTTTCGGGGTCTGCTGCAACGGTCGTAGTTCCGGTTGTTCCGGGCTAAATAAGTTCGCCGCCAGATTTCGTGCTGGTTTATTAATTCAATTATACTTTTGCCAGGCCACTCTGTTAGCGGATCACGTAGGGCCACTTGTATCAGCTGACGGTGTAACTGTGTTTCAAGACTATTGCGAATTCAGGACGCGGGCCAGAGTCGTGCGGCGAGAAACGATACACGGCCACAAAATCAAATTTCAGTTTCCGGTTTGTAATAGCCGTTGCAGCGCTCGCATCAACTGTAATCGTCTCCACTTGCAATTGACTTTCCCCCAGTGGTTTCCAGCGTATGGTATTATTCTTCTTTAATGGGACAAATTTTCTTCAATATGACAAGCAATTCTCTTTTACTATCGCCATGTGTTTGTATCGTACCTTTCGCGTATCTTCCATTCTTTTACGTTCCACTGTCAACAGACAAATTTTATACACTTTGCATTTTACGATTCTATAGAATTCTATATTTATATCTTCAATATTAACGATTTTTATTTAGCTTGCTGTCTGCCGACCTACTTTCTGGCCTACTATTGGGTTGGCAACTAAGTAATTGCCATAGGAAGCTGATGTTTTGAACGCGTTAATTCCAAGAAATTGAAATTGAAATTCGAGATTCGAATTAAGAATTAAATTGGAGAAAATCTCAACAGAGCAAATTTTATTCTGCATTTTACGATTCCATAGCATTCTACAGGGTGGTTGGTAACTGGTGATACAAGCGGAAAGGGGGTGATTCTAGGCGAAAAAAGAAGTCGAAAATATAGAGTAAAAATTTTTCGTTTGAGGCTTTGTTTTCGAGAAAATCGACTTTGAATTGTAGCTCGGTACGCGCGCACTTTATCGCGTCTCGTTATAACGGATCTCACTGTAGATCGTTGTCTCGATGGATATTATCGCAGTTTAAGTTTGTTTTTGCTGCAAAGGAAAATTAGGAATACATAATGAAATAATATGAAGTAATCATAAAGTTTATTATTATAACGAGACGTGATAAAGTGCACGCGTACCGAGCTACAATACAAAGTCGATTTTCTCGAAAACAAAGCCTCAAACGAAAAATTTTTATTCTATATTTTCGACTTCTTTTTTCGCCTAGAATCACCCCCTTTCCGCTTGTACTACCAGTTACCAACCACCCTGTATATTAATGGTTTTTATTTAGCTTTCTGTCTGCTGACCTACTTTCTGACCAACTATTGGGCTGGCAACTAAATGATTGCTGATTCTGTCATCAGGTGATCTTCGAGTTTGACTATTTTGTTTCTTTTCTGAGGTCAGTGAGTTGTTTTCTTTTTAGTCTTCTCTCTATGAGAGTTTTGCTCGCTTCAGCAGCCGTTTGAATGTGCTGCCGTTGTTTTGAAAAGTGTGTAGCTAAAATGTGCGGCAAAAGGTAAGCGATGACGAGTATGCTCGTCGGAAACAGCTAACTGGCCAATATTTTGATAAAATGTGCAATGTAGAAAAATGATGTAAATACACTTGGACGTGCACGACATAATCTGTTTCATTGATAAACGAAATCATCATGGCGCGTTTGAACGAAGAAAGCAACCGAGTGTTTCATGTCGCCTAGTTTGATTTTGAAACTCTTCTCGACAATTGTACTTTCGACACGGTCTACAATAACGCGTGGCGTTACCAATTTTATTCGCTGGTGTAGCAAATACTTTGATACGTTGGAGCTTCCAGATAGATACGCTGGATGCAGCGACTAGCATACTTATATAACTATGCGGCGCATACTTTGCGAAAGCTGCACTTTCCGCCCTGCTGGAATATCTTGATGTGTAATCGAGTAACCATAATTCTCCGCATAACTTGCACGCGCTCGTTAATAATCGCATTCTCGCGTCTAAAATTTCAATCTTTTCTCAAGTACACGATGATTTCAGCCTTTACGCAAATAAACAAGTAACGAAGAAACAGCCGAGTCATTTGGAAATGACGCAGCCACAAAGGAACGAGCTTTCCAGTCTCCAGCAATGTCTTATCTTCGTCGATCCGACCAATTCGCTCTACCACGGCCAGGAAATGTGGGAAAATTGGAGAAAACCGTAACAAGAATGTTCAAGAGCGAGCAATAACATTCCACACGTTTCTTAGTCGAGCAGATGTGGTGTATCGAAATGTTTATTGAATTTTTATTTCCTCCTTTGTTGATCCTCGTTAATCAATGGAAAATTCTATACAAGTGGAAACTTTTGCACCGAGCTTTACAGATAGAAAGTCGATGACGTTTCTTTACAGCTAACATAAACAACGTTAATGTGCAATACTCTCTGCTAATTATCGATTGTTCGTTTCAATAATTGTTTCAATATTTGCACGTGATGATATTTCCCTCTGTTACGGGGAAACAGTAAATGTATATTTGCTGGCTGTTGCCACCTGACCACCATTTTTCCATCGACTTTTCTTTTCACGAAACGCGGCCTTATTTCTCCAACTTTATTTATTTCTATTTATATATTTATTTCTCGAACTAATTTAACTATCCCATGTTATACGTGCGATTATCACGTACGTGATAGCACTATCACTGGAAAATGTGTTGTTCATCGATAGGTGAAATGAAAATTCGACTGACTATAGGACGTTTGGAAGGAACTGCGTCGGAAATTTGATTTGAGAAAACAGAGCGCGTCCCGTGTAGACCGACGCGGCGCGATATTTCTCTGTACACGGTTTTCAATTTAAAAAGCAAGTATCCTCGGGCGAATTGCAGAAAGCACACAGCACGATTTGTCGGGACGTAAAACATGGTTTGGTGAATTTTCATCGCGGTCCCCAGCGCGGCATCGCGAATAAACAGGAAACGCGCCTTCGTCCACGTTATTTGTATCTGTCACGACTAGCAATTGCAGGAGGAGCAGGAGGAGACGATTGTACGGAGGAGGACGCAACACGCGTTAGAACGCTTCTCTGGTTGCACGCGAATATACATTACCATGGAACAGTCGCTATTGATTATCCTGACGTGAGTAGAATCCGGGCATCCGCATACGGGGCATCTGCCACCCCTTTGCCTCGCCCCTCTTTTCTTACATCGCATACTACTGTCTCGCCCCGTGTCCCGAATACGAAAACCCGGAAGCCGATACTGCGCCAATGGCTAATGTTTGCCCGCGGATCGCTGAGCAAATAACTGTGAAATAAAGCTACGTACGCAGCGGCTATCGAACGTCGAAGTGAATACAGATATCGCGAGCTTCTCAAGTTGAAATTGAATTATACCTGTGGTCTTGCTTTATTTTTCTTGAGAATTTTGCATGTTAACCCGTTGGCCTAGAACCACGGCTCGTGGTAAGGCATTTGTGCCATAAATGGGACCCACGAGTCTGACTCGTGGTAAAGAATTTGTGCCATAAACGTCTTACAAACGATCATAAAACCAATCTGGACGTACGGAATACCACTATGGGGACAGCAGCAATGAGCCATATGAACAAAATAGAGACAATGCGAGCTAAAATTCTTAGAACGATAGTGAACGCCCCATGGTACGTTAGAGGACATACGCAGGGACCTGGGAATACCAACGGTCAAGGAAGAAATTAACAAATATGCAGAAAAATACAAAGGAAAAATAGCAACACAGCCAAACCGGCTGGCTGAGGAAACGATCAACACCTCAAACATGGGAAGAAGACTGAGAAGGAAACACCCAGCAGACCTCACAAAGGATATAACCTAGCAAACGCGAGGATGGTACCCCGCTGGGGATAGTCACCCACATGATAATCAAACAGTTGAAAAATTCTTCCAAATGTCCAAATTGGACAAATTGAGAATGTAAAGAATTAAATAAAAAAAAAGGAACCTAGTCTAGCACATAAAATTATACACATCTCAATAATGTTATTCTCTTCTGTCTTGTTTTTTATTTCTTTTCGTTTTTTGTCGAATTGAAATTTCCGTGAAGAAATAATTTGTCGATTATGTGTTTGACTGTTTGATAGTTTGTACGTGTACGTGTGGAAGTAAGGAAGGTATAGTGTACGTAAACGCTAACGACCAGAGCTTTGAAATTTTAACGGCTGTCAATTATCACTGAAACGTTGATACGATTTTAAACGCGTTTGTTATGCACGTTATTACGTGGTTTATTATGCATAGACGCGTTAATATTTTCTGTCATCATAATACCATGACGATATTAAAAATGACAGGAAGAATGGAATATTATTTCAGTTATCGCGAACATTGAATCATTCAAGATATTCGTCTGGTATGTTCGAATCTTGTTGTGTCTTAAAATAACTAATCAATAGACAATGTTTCTTTTATCAAAATAAAGTAACATCACCGCAGAAATTTATGCGATGTGTAAATTTAAAAAATGTTAAATATGGTTTTTATTTAAAAATGTACTAAAAAGAGGGGAATGATTCCTTCAGTCAGTAGTCATTCACATATCATTTGGCAATTAAGTTAGAAAAATTTACCAGATGTCCAGTTGGACAAATTGTAAAGTACAAATTAAATAAAAAAAAGAAAAAAACAGTTTTCAAAGTTCTCGACGAGGTCGCAACAGCTGACTGGCTAAAGCTTAAATTCTGAATTTTTAATTCTTTGTCCAAAGATTTAATCTATGTAAAAACAGTAGAAAGAATACGACTTTATTATTTTAAAAAATTATACTAAAACAATGTGTACTGTGCAATTAGTATAATACAATTAACCGCTTGCTATAATGCACATGTATATGTCAATAGTAATTCTCAAAATCGGAGACTCTTTTTTAGAAAATATACAATACATCATTATCTAATGATTCTTTTTCATATCCCTTGAATTTCTACATTTCGCAAGTTTCCCTGAAATTTTTTTTCACGTGTGCTGCCAGTGAAATACTAATACGCTAATGCTATCGTGGGTGGAGCTTTTGAAGCATTTTCTCGTATTTCAGCAATGCGTAAAATCGAAGGAACGCGATTTTTATTACCAGCGCATTCGAAATTGAACGAAAAGCAATGACACCATGGTTCGCAACGACTATAAAGTTGACCGCGCAGTTTTATGCATTTAGGGGAAATATGAAGATGCAAAAATATTTCGTAAATGTCCAAAGTGGTCGCACGGTGCTCTGTAAACCAAACGATTGGTACGTCGATCCTCCATGCAGATTCCAACGTTTTAACTTTATTCGCGGAAATATAAATTCGTAGAAATACGTCAATTTTTATTTGATATTAAAAGCTAAGGAACGAAATGATCAAAAGCGTTAATTGAAGATTAAAAATACTGGATTTGAAGATTAATACTAGAATTGATACTATTATTTACTTTTTTTATATAGAATTAGATACTTCGATACTAGATTGATACTACAATCGGATACTAGATAATAGAATCAGATACAATTAGATACTAGATACTAGAATCAGATACAATTAGATACTATATACTAGAATCAGATACAATTATATACTATATACTAGAATCAGATACAATTAGATACTATATACTAGAATCAGATACAATTATATACTATATACTAGAATAGATACAATTAGATATTATATACTAGAATCGGATACAATTAGATACTACATACTATAATCAGATACAATTATATACTAGATACTAGAATCAGATACAATTAGATACTACATACTAAAATCAGATACAATTAGATACTAGATACTAGAATCAGATACAATTAGATACTAGATATTAGGACCAGGTACAATTAGATACTAGAATTGAAGATTAAAAATTAAAAATACTAGAAGAAAAATGTTAGGGAAATTCGAAGAATAGCCCAGTGTTTCGCTAAAATGTATTCTTGACCTGAAGAAACAACGTGTACTGTGTACCGAGGAGCGTGGAAAGTAGCGATAACTGGAAGGAATTTGTGTAAATTAAGGACGCGTGGACGCGTTAAAAGCGGTGACAACGCGTTTGCATAACGTGAATTGCAGCGTAACGTGAATTAACTACATGTAATGAGAATCTCAGCGTAATGAGACAGGGATTCATTAAGATGGCAACTCGCGTGGATGTCGGCAATTGAACCTAAATTCTCAATGTAGAATGTAGCAATTACACTCGAGCGATAGATATCTTGTTTGTATCATCGATGTTGTTCTAATCATTGATATTCAATAACGTGAAATGTGTCTGATAACACGTACAAATGCGCGTACAATGTTTATTAAATAAATGTTTTTTTACGTGTTAGAACTTCCACCCTAAAAGTACCAAACTTTAAAAAATGGTCGAAATTAAAATATATTTATTTTGTAGGTACAGATCTGGTCGTAATCTTATTTCTTCTTCACTCTTCTGGAAAATCTTGCGTTTCCAGTAATTGCAAAAATAGTAAATATGCAACTGGTGTAGTTAAATCCGGACATTTTTAAAGCACCGTTTTCGCTTCTTCTTTACTCAAATGGTTGGACGAAACAGCAAGTTGTTGCTTGAAGTTTATGAACTTGGATCTCGAGATAAGAAAGGAAAGGTACAACATGTGTTTATTAGCCGAAAGGATTGCAAAAAGAATCATTTGAGATTGCTGGTTTAACAGGATTTTTTATCCAACAGGACACGCGACATTAAACAGTCGGATTAGACGAACTTTTCTGGAAATTCCTTACGCTGAAACGAGCAAGCTCGACGCTATCGCTTAAAATTCTTGTAAAGCACTTGGTACACAGAAAACGTGGAATATTAAAAATTGAATTACGATGCAGGCGAATTTGCATAATCGCCAGAGCCGCTAAAATCCATAATCTGCGTCTCAATTAACTTCGCAAACATTTTTCAAGCGGGTGAATAATTCGCAAATAAACATTCGGAAAATTGATCGCCAGGAGTTCGCAAAAATATCCGATATTTATCACAACCGCGATACAATTTCATCCGCGTGCTGAACAAACGATATCTGTTTAAAACCGCGCGAGAGATCGGATTTAACGCGCGAATTTGCCACTCTGCTCCACCAACATCGCACAATGCGAATTCCGCGATATTTGTTCGTCGATTTCTTCGCGGCACGCCGCCAACCTTCCAATTATTGCGTTGGAAACTAAATGATTGCGGATTTTTCAATACCATCTAATGACAAAATCCGCAACCATTTAGTTGCCAAGCCAATACAAAGGAAGAAGACACGTTGCACTTTGCACAGAAGACCACAGAAATAGCAAACTTGATACTAATCGAAGCATAGTAAAAATTAGACAAATTTAAACTTTAAATTTTTGTCCGATATTTTATATAATAAATAGCAACAATATTTTTCACTATAGGCTGTGAAATACGAATAAACATTCTGTTCTATTGGCAACTAAGTGATTGCGGATTTGTCAATATCACCTAATGGCAAAATCCGCAATCACTTAGTTGCCAAGCCAATATTCTAGGTACTTGATATACTCTAGCGAATTGCGTACAATTATCTGGGAAATCGTGGTGCAAGCGATCGACTGTCGATTCTACGTGCAAAGATAAGTCGAAGAGGAAGAACGACGTTTTTTCGTTCGAGGCTTCGTTTTCGAGAAGAACGAGCTTGAAGATCCGTCAGGTGCTCGTATGCTAATTGCAAGTTTCCAGCTGCCCGGCTGCGTTTTCTCCTCGTGTTCGTATTTCTGAACATGGACAATATCACGATTTGCTTCCTATCGTTGCTGTTATCTTGTTTCCTTATGTCCTCTTATTGGCAACTAAGTGATTGCGGGGTTTGTCATTAGGTGGTATTGACAGATCCGCAATCACTTAGTTGCCAGCCCAATACAAAGGAAGAAGACACGTTGCGCTTTGTGCAGAAGACCACAGAAATAGCAAACTTGATGCTAATCGAAGCATAGTAAAAATCAGACAACTTTGAACTTTAAACTTCTGTCCGCTACTTTATATAACAGATAGCAACAATATCTGTTTCCATCAACAAATTCTGTTCTATGGGTTGGCAACTAAGTGACTGCGGATTTGTCAATACCACCTAACGACAAAAACCGCAACCACTTAGTTGCCAAGCCAATACAAAGGAAGAAGACACGTTGCGCTTTGTGCAGAAGGCCACAGAAATAGCAAACTTGATGCTAACTGAAGCATAGTAAAAATTAGACACCTTTGAACTTTAAACTTGCATCAACAAATTCTGTTCTATGGGTTGGCAACTAAGTGACTGCGGATTTGTCAATACCACCTAACGACAAAATCCGCAACCACTTAGTTGCCAAGTCAGTACAACAGGGGACAGTGTTATCGTTGACTGACGGTACCCGCGGGATAATTTCAGTAATCGCGGTACTCGATTTCATCGCGAGAGTACGAGCTTGCTGGATCGTGACTGTCAGCGGAATTTTGTTACGGCGAAGGAGAATGGCGTCGACGGTGGCCCGTTAGAAACGACCTGCCACTGGTACACTGAAATTGGATGGAAACTCGGCGAACAGGCGAGAATATATATTGTAAACTCCGTGACAAGTCCCGAAATCGGTTCGCAGTCTACAAACTTTCGTCATATCCCGTATGCGAGCGGCCATCGTGTGTTGGGCTTGCAGATGGGTAGAGGGGGCGGTAGCGAGAATTTACGGGTACCTCGTTTCTGCTACGTGACGATAAGTGTGCCTAACATTAAGCCCATAAATTCTCCATAGCTATCTCGGTGCACGGGACAAAGCTGCAAGTCGCGGCATTTTCCTACCTCGATTCGTTGATCGATGGAAATTCTTCGTGTACCTCGTTTGTCAACGCGCTCCAATCTGCCCAGCTATCGCATTTTTCTCTCCTCTCGCAACGGTAATCGAAGCTGCTGAAATACGACAGCCACACGCCGGCATCTTCCCCCTTTTCTTTTTAATTTCTAGTGGCAGCGCTTTCACTCTTCCGCGGTTCCACAATTCCAGCTTGCAGCATTGCGAATTAGCTCACTTTGGGTCGAACCATCCATTGAACATGGAACATGGTCGCGTCTTGCTGTTGCAATTTAGTCGGATGCATTGGGAATGAGGCTTCTTATGGAACGTAGGCAGCTTCATTTTGGTTGCTACGTTGGATAATCCGATCAGTGGCCTTTGCTGTGTTTTAATTTACAGGAGGACTGTGTTTTTAATTCTGCCAATTGTACCTGTGAAAGATTGGTCATCTTCGCAGATGAAAAAGCGGCGGAATATTTTAAATTCATCTTGGAACTTGCTATTATTTAGATTCGCCTGTTGTGATAGAAGAACTCGAGGGAATAAGTAATTAATTGTAACATTAATTGCGTATTTACGTGAAAGCGAAGTTGACCGATTGAGGAAACGTTCGTGGAGGGTCCAAAGATTTGAGACATTCGAGGTAAGTAAAATTGAAAACGTGGAGAGTATGGTTACTGATTTATGGCACGGTAGCGTATCCTCTGGCTGTATTCAAGTTGGAAAACCGGCACGAGGATAAACTAAGAAGACGTTCTTCGTGTACGTGTGCAACTTAACAGTTTCGCGAGACGTCATCCGCTAAACACCAAACTTTCGTCATATCCATCGTGCAAAGGATCGTGGCCAAGGATTTGACGTATGTACTTTACGTGACGACGTGTCTGATAACACACTTTGAATAAAGTTACGGCCGACAAGCTGCGAAATGAACTACTCGCGTAAATATAATCGCGTTTCGGTATGTCATCGCAGCCAACGTTACACGCTGAACGACAATATTTCTTGCAGGTTAGAAGCTACAACGGACCGTGTGATTAGCGACAGCATAATTTAATATGCACAGCTAGAGTTCCAGCTTCCTAGCTATCTAATTTAGAAACGTGCCAGTCTATCATCACATCGACGAAAACGCTTGTTTCCAACTTCAGCCACACGCTCCTGCTCTACGACGCTCGTACAATTTTCCGGATTTTCGTTTCTTCATATGGGCCTTTGTAAAACTCTTATCGAGATTCCAACGATTTATTAAAGGCGATTTTTGGTACACGCGTGCGAGTAAGCACCGAAGATGGTACCCCGGTGGGGGTAGCCATCCACACGTTATTTTGCAATTAAGTCTGAAAAATTTACCAAATTTCCAGCTGGACAAATTGTAAAGTACAAATTAAATAATAATAATAATAAAAATAAAACTTTGACTGCTTAAAATAGACAAACTGGAAGATGGTATCCCGGTGGGTGTAGCCACCCACACGTTATTTTACAATTAAGTTAGAAAAATTTACCAAATTTCCAGCTGGACAAATTGTAAAATACAAATTAAATAATAAAAGAAAGAAACGCGCGTGTAAAGAAATCGCTTCTCAGTCGAAGAAAAAGCAGTGAAAGGATATTTGAAAAATATTCTCCACGTTACAACAAAAATAAATGGCCACAGTAATGAATTTCTGTTAATTATGAATCCGGTACTTTGGGCGTAGCTGAAGAGACAAGAGCTGAAGAACTATCGTAGAATAAATAATTAATATTAAAATATAACGCAGTTATTTTACATATTTTTCTTTCACTCTCTTCCTCGTTTACTAAAACGTCTTCATATTCAGTACAATTATTATCCTTATTTATTTCTGGTAAAAAGTTAAAATGATAGTCTTGTTCTATGAGAATTACGTGAAGATGAAATTTAAGGTAAACAGTAATTTAGCATAATTACATAGAAACTGGCTTTTAAACTGATAAAGTACTATTTCTAACAAACTTCCTCGAACCTGTGATGTGTTTCCAGGTTCAAAACCTACCGCCCTTAATTACTCAACACAGAGTCAGTTAGTTAAGGTAAAAGGTTAACAGCAAGTAGAGCTTCTCAGTGTCAAAGGTCTCAAAGTATACGCCCTTGGAAAAATCCATATTCGCTTTTCCTTCAAATTCATTGATGATAAAAGATCTCTGTTTTCACTTGCATTGGAATTAATTAAAAATGTATTATTATCATACCAATTTCGTTTAGAAATCTCCTTGTCAATCGACCACATCTCTCGCCAAGTAGCTTCGCACCTGTCCAACGTAATCGCAAAATGTTTCACGAATTTCGATATCATTGGCAAAGTAGCGTGTAGTAAATCGCTAAAATCGCTGTTGTTAGTGAACTACTATAGTAACTATCGCGATGGATGCGTCACACGAAATCGATATTTCGTACAGTCGTTTCAGACAATTTACGATTTAATGTTAGAGTCGCCAAAGGCTGGTTAAAACGACGACGAATTTATCGTTTCAATAGAAATTTCAACACCTGCCACGAATTATTTTACGAGACACTTCCTGACGTACTTTTCATTCTGATTTCTTTGCTGCAAGCTTTATACGTCGATTGATAGTCGGTGGATTGGATACTTTTATACGTCTACTTGTTCGATACCGAATGAATTTTGAACGCACAATCTTTTACGGGGAGAAACGTTGGCGGTTTTAAAGGTCCTAAAGGTCAGAAGTAAAGATGACGGTGTATTTGGCGGAAATAGATAGTTTGGCGGAGGACACGTATGTCAGAATGACGTCGGGCTCATGGAATATGGATGACGGTTACTGTGGAGCGAGTGATTCCGTGTTTTACGACATGGCAAACGAAAATATATAGAGAATATTGTCATTTAAAGATTAAACACAAGATTCATGAAATATGGATAAGTGTGGTCACGGACCAGGTGACTCGATGCTTTACGGTGTGTGTTTGCTGTCGATATAATAAATATATACTAAATTACGCGACAGTACACTGCCAATAGCAAGCATTAAATTTATTACTGCACCGAGTGCACCGTCTCAACCAATCGGTTGAATCTTCAACTTTTTCCATCAGCTGATCGCACAGTTATTTTCGCGTAGGGTAATCGATATCCTAATCTTACGTGCCTTTTAACTATTTTTTGTTATAACGTTTTAACAAAGTATCAACACACCCATCTTTGCTTGGTATTTTTTTAAACGTTGCAATTCTTCAGATTCCCCTACGTTATGAGTCTCTTCATAGCTAAGTCTCAAATTGATCTCCCTATAGCCTTTGCATGAAGAATCACTCTGAAACGTGTAATGTGACATTCCCAGAATTGAGAATAAGCTATCAACCCATCCATCTTTGCTTAGTATTTTTTCAAACGTTGCAATTCTTCAGATTCCTCTACGTTGTGAGTCAGTCTCCTCATAGCTAAGTTTCAAGATGCCTTTGGATGAAGAATTGCTCTGAAACGTGTAATGTGTCATTCCCAGAATTGAGAGTAAGCTATCAACCCACCCATTTCTGCTTAGTATTTTTCTAAACGTTGCAATTCTTCAGATTCCTCTACGTTATGAGCTAGTCTCTTCATAGCTAAGTCTCAAGTTGATCTCCCTATAGCCTTTGCATGAAGAATCACTCTGAAGCGTGCAATGTGTCATTCCCAGAATTGAAGATGAGCTATCAATCCACCCATTTCTGCTTAGTATTTTTTTAAACGTTGCAATTCTTCAGATTCCCTTACGCTGTGAGTCAGTCTCTTCATAGCTAAGTCTCAAGTTAATCTCCCTATAGCCTTTGCATGAAGAATCACTCTGAAACGTATAATGTGACATTCCCAGAATTGAGAATAAGCTATCAACCCATCCATCTTTGCTTAGTATTTTTTTAAACGTTGCAATTCTTCAGATTCCTCTACGCTGTAAGCCAGTCTCTTCATAGCTAAGTCTCAAGTTGATCTCCTTATAGTCTCCGCATGATGAACACACATGTAACTGCATAGGGTACGCATGCACCCTGATACACGTAACATCTTATCCCTAGAATTGTACTTTCTAAAGCTTTCAGCTGACAACTATAGCAAAACGGGGGTGCGAAACTCTTTGAGCGAGTTGCCAAAAGCGTCGACTCTGAGAAACTGAGAATTTCGAAATCACGCCAACTGTCGTACGTCGTTGTACGATAAAATCGATAGCAATCGAACAATTGACGATATACCAAAGGTCGCGAAGATCGCTTTGCGGACACATCCGATTTCTTTCTACCACAAATCACCACGAGCCTGCTAATTCCATCAATCTCCACTTGCGACCCTTTCATAATCTCTCGAATGACATGGACAACCGTGGGGACTCACGATGGCTATGTAACAAAAGAGGCAAAAGGAAAACGTAGCCGAGGCGGAAGAATAGAGAGATTACACGACCGATATCAGTGTTTGCAGAGCTGTCAGGCGTGTTCGTTCAGTTCCTGAAACTTTCACAATTTACAAACTCTCGTCAAACATTTATCAAAGGTTCCGTCGTCTCGTTTAGCTTCCATTTTCCTGTGCGCGACAACGAGGGCGGTAGCCGGGTTAGCGGCGAATTCGCAATTCTCTTTCGAATCTGCGGATCGTCTTGAAACAGAGCAAAAGACCGAGTTAGCGTGCAACGAGGATGAGATTATTCGCGATTGCACGAGGCGAGCTCGGCCTGTTTAACTCTCGCCGCTCCGTTTCGCCCCTTTTCACTCGCCGGCTCGACGAGAGACCGAGAGCCTCCGTGAACCGCTAAAACCGGTGGCGTACTCGAAATAACTGCGTCGAGATTTTCAAGCTGAAGAGCCGCACGCTTAATGGGTGCCGCCTTTTCACCGGGAGAACCATCTTCGTGTCACGTTTCCTCGTCTTCGTTTATTTTTCCTACGTCGTTCAAACTCGAGCACCGCTGCTAGCCGGGTTGCTGATACTTTTCGGCCCAACGTACGATGTATAACGCGCGTTGCTCCGTTTCTTTCGCATTTTTCTTTCTTCTTCTTCCTTTTTGTTTTCTGTAGGTTATGCGTTTTCAACGCTTGTTGAGGCAGATCTCAATGGCAAATAGAGTCGGATAAATTTCATTTCGAATAACGAAGACGAAACTTGTTGGTGAATATTTATACGGCGAATGACGATTCCATTCGGCGATAAAATTGTTTGTCAGCGACAAATGTATGGCGATGTTGGTTAGTCGGAATAATTTTGGCTATTGGTAATTTACATCTAAGGGTGGAAATTTATAGGTTGCGAAACAGAGGGCAGCTTGTCGAATTATTATTATTATTATTATTATTATTAATTCAGTATAAAGACGTGAGTCCCTTCTAAAGACCTTAAACAGAAGGTTATATTGACACTTTGATTGCCACGTTGGTCACGGTGGGACACTGATGACCGGAGCGCTTCAATTTCTTACAATAGTAAAAATTGTATGAAAATTGACAGTTAGGGCATTTTGAATATAACCGATAAATAGAAGATACTTTGAAATAAAAAGTGCCCCATTGAACAATTAAACATTTTTATTAGAACAACAATAAAGAAAAATGAGAAAAAATGTTGCATCTAACGGTGCACTGTGTTAAAACACTTTAAACATAAATGTGGCTCGTCAGTACAAACTGGACAATAGATGGCCACATTTTTGGTCCGATTCTTAGCAATTTTTGATCCTAACTGTTTAACATTTTTTTTATAACACTCTCTGCAAAATTTTCGCGCCAGGTACGCTTCCCCTTCTTTCTTCTGTATTTCGTGTGGCAATCTTTATCGAATAAGTATATTTGACGGTTCTGGTGAATGGCACTGTGCAAGGTGCATTGCGAGTGCCATTCTAAAATCTGGTACTTTGATTTTTGTTTTTGTTGCTTGTTTATGGAGTATCATCGCGTTTTAAATTGATGTATTTAACGATAACTCTAAAGCTAATTTTGTATACCACTTGAGGGTTCTTCTATGTAATGTGGAATATGCTATCGTTTGATCTGATAAATCTACAGCACATTTTCCTCTGTTGTAATCTACCACTACCATTGGTTTATCGCAAACATAATTTTTTTCCGGACCTCTGCCACTTTAGCCGAATGTTTCGACGGAATCATAAAAATAATCCTAATACTGTTTACTAGTATCTTCCACACGTTTCAACAATATATTCTGCACATTTTGCTTACGACGAAATGACGAATGCGAATGTTTTGTTGAAATAAACGAAGCCTTGTTACAATATGTCGCTATCAACTGTTACCAAGACGCCACGGTGGCCACCCGTGACCACCAACAAGACAAACGGTCCATTGGGGAAGAATATTGTCTTACATCATCGATTTATTATTATTTTACCATTATATGCTTTGAACAATACAAATACTGCCGTGGTGTCCTGAGCAAAACACGTGATTTCTGCGTGCCAGTCAAAGTGTTAATACGTGTGGTAAGTAAATTGTGATGTTAGTTTCCAATTTTTAAGCAAAAGATATCCAACGATTGTGGAATTACAGATTAAGTTCCAATAAATGTTAAAAACATATGTTTCAACTTTTGTAAATTATTTAAAATAAATATTAAAACATATTTATTACAATATTACTACTTTCATATGAATATTTTCTGCAACAAATGGTCCATTGGGGAAGAATGCTGTTTTACATCATCAATTTATTGTTATTTTACCATTATACTTTTTTAATAATAAAAATACTCCCGTGGCGTCCTGAGCGAAACAGCGTGGCAGTCAAAGTGTTAAAATAATCAGGTTGCACTTGCATCTTTTATCGAAGAAAATTCTAGCTGATTGATAGTCATCAAGGAAAGATCTTATTTTGCCTTCTCGTTCTTTCAATCTGCCTTCTTCTTTCTTAGTTTGTCGTAATGGTAGATATAGTGAGTGGATTTATTTTTACCAATAGCTTCCTTTCTTTTCTCGAGATTTCACAAGCTTCGTTCAAAAACCATTTGTTACTTTTACCATTTGTTTGCTAACACAACAACAGCAGTTTATCCTTCGTTAACGATAATCGTTCGTTCCAAAACTGCAATCGCCGATCGACATGTTCATAATCCGCAGGAGTTGCGCACCGATGAAACGTGAAACAAAGAAAATTTGTCAACGTAGCGTATCGATTTTCCTCGTGCAAGGAAAATCGCGTATACTCTGCGTAACGCACAGTACGTAGACGCTGATCGATATCTAATTAAACAAAACTACGATAATCGACAGGCAAACGAAAAGCGAAGAATCTTTTTCGATCGCTTTGTTCGGCAACGGCAAACCGAAAGGAGGAAACTCTGCCAACGAATCGCTTTAACAAGTTCTCGTCATTTTGCAAGTACTCGGAAGCACTTGAGTGCTGGACGACGTACAATTGAAGTGGGCGAAAAGTTAAATACGTCTGACACAGTTTATCGCCAACAGCACCGCGAATCGTGAAACTTTCTCGTGCAACTGTGCGTCGAGAATCCGCCATTCGTTTGTTCCTCGGCTGCTCTCGAAAAACCTCGAGCGACGAACGATTCGCGCCGATCGAATCAGCGCGCCGCTTTGCCAAAAATTCGCAACTTTCGCCCGATAATTTCAGGACTCGTGGACGTCTCTGTCGATGGATATCGGCGATTTTTGAAAAAATCAGACACGCTCGATGGACGAATGGACGATGATGAAATATGCAGTTTAGCGAGCCTGTAAAATTTCGGAGCGGCCATATCCCGCGCCCAGTTTTGCCATTTCACTGCTGAAATATAAATGCGCCAGCTAAGAAGCACCGCGGAATGGCCGTGTTTCAGTCACCGCACGTGCACACGTCAAAACTCTGATAATCAATTTTTCGCAAGTCGTTCGTTAAGCCTTCCAATTTCTATCTTAAATATTGAACAAACCGATTCCGGCTCGTGGCCATTTAACGGCCAGGATACTCTTCGCGAGTGCGCGCCATCTGCAAATAAATGAAACATCGGATCGCTTGAAAACATCTCTTTCGATTTTTCATTATCGGTTTAGCCGCAAACTCTGCACGCAGGCACATAACACAGACGATTGTTCGTCTTTCATCAAAGATGAAGAGCGAGGTAAAAAATTCTAATCGGCTGTATCCTTCTGCGTTAAGTAAAGGAAATATTGCTGATAAAAGCTGAGGGATGATGGGGTTGAAAATAATTTACGTGGTGATGAAATTTTCTGCCAGGGCCCCCCGACCATACTTTACAAGTTTACAAGGACGGGATTAAAATTGACTACGTTTGCTTGTCAACACGCGATCGTACAGTTTTATCGCGCCGATGCTTTACGACTGCGTTCTCACGTACAGAACGTATCGACGTTTTTACGGTAAGTCAGTGAAAATCTGAGAAAAAATGTATTTGGGTTCTAGCGAGCGTGAAAATATTTCCAGTCATATCACTCCGGGTGTATTAACATTTGTAAAAACGCCACTTCTGTAGGAAATGTTAGATTCTTTGTATTAAATTGAAAGTCACAGAGCGACTACTATCGACAGAATTTTCATCGAACCGATGTCCGAAAGAAATTCTTCCTCGCGTGTGTAATTTGCTACAAATTGTATAGTGCAAGTATCGATGATGTATAAATATTGGGATACGTGTAATTTTCTGTGCTACGCTAAATTAACCGCGTAGTAGTAATACACGTATATGAGTATGAGTATGTGCGTGCACAGCATAATGTAATACACTACACATGTACTCCAGTTTCATCAACTGTTTACTCGATTGAAAGTTTGATTAACTGTCTTAATAAATAATATCTGACTCCTTACATTTCCTTTAGGACAAATTTTTGAAAAAAAGATGCTGTTATCGTAAAGCTTGAAGCACCTCGGATAATACGAAGCTTCGGTTAAACTGTCGTCTCGGATAAGCAAGACGACAGTGTACCTGATATTGCGAGAAGGAGAATTTCGTATGACTTTTTTCCTGATACTAAATATTGGCAACTAAGTGATTGCGGATTTTGTCATTAGGTCGTATTGACAAAATCCGCATTCACTTAGTTGCCAAATCAATAAGAATGAGTTTCGAGTGACAGAGATGCGTGAAACAACTGCGATAGAAAGTACGACTGATCGTGTTTTCTGCCTCTAGTCTTCGTACATTATCTGTACATAATAATTTACGAAAGAATTCGAGCAGTTATGGCCTTTATTATTACATACTGTTGAGATATTTGTAAATTTGTGTGCTACACTAGATTAGCCGCGTAGTAGTGACACACGTATATGAGTACGAGTGTGTTGGAGTATGCGTGTGAACAGCGTCTCGTAAAACAGAAGAATGCAACTGTTCCGTCGATAAGGAAGATGGCGAGACAAAGAGGGTGCTGAGACGCGTGCAAATGTGTATCGACGAATATCTTGTACATCACAAATTAAATAAATCTGAAACTATTTTGATATCAATTCTAAGTGTAATCTAAATGTTCCTATACATTTATTTCGATGATTAAGATGCACAATTCTCAGCAATAAATAAATTGGAAAGACACGTAATGAAGCAAATGGGAGCAGAAAATTACTTTGAAAAGTCGTCATGAATTTCGTTCTATATTTTCTGCATCTTTTGATGTTTCGTTCGATTTTTTCAAACATACGTTTTACCAAAATTCCAATGCTACGGAGTAGGTTTTAAACCGTGTTGGCTTCCGATACACGGTGCATGGATTGCTATTGATTTTAGAAATATCTAAAAAATTTGCCTTGCAATTGCATGTGCCCGACGATTGTACATGTTCGGTGCTTCAATATTTGCCATGTTGAAACCAAACTAAACCTTTCCATTTCCCTGTGTTCGCAGCTTAACCTCACTCGCAAGTGCACCGTGCGTTCACGCCACGAGAAGCTACGACAGCGATATCGTCGTCGAGAGACTTCATTGTACGCGTCTGGGTCATACAGAGGTAGAAAATGATGAAGAATACAAAAAAATAAAACGTTAAACGTAATCCTCGTGCGAGTAGAATGTGGTTATCATAGTGTCGCGAAGATCGATGACCCAGAACAGTCGTGCCATCCTATGAGCGTTTCGAAAATTACGGCCATTGCACGCGGATGGAATATTCTATGAAAATTACTATCTTTGCATTATTATTATTATTATTAGCCTGCAAATCGGCGGCAAAACATAAAATGGGTGAAACATGGGTTAGGTTGGCAACTAAGTAATTGCGGCTTTTGTCATTAGGCGGTAATGACAAAGTCCGCAATCACTTAGTTGCCAACCCAATACAAATCGCTGCTATTACGCGACGAGCTTCCAAGGGAATTTTGTATTTAGTTTAGAAAATGTGGAAGATGAATGGACCACAAGGAACAATTTTCTAAAAACCGTGGATACAGAAAAGTTGTCTGAAAACGATGACAATGGGATGACGAGACGAGCAATACGATGGTAATACGTCTTTTGTGGCGAATTTTACTTTTACTTGAAATTGAATGGCACTATCCAATAGATGGACCCAATAGTTTTATTCTTCTTTTATAGATTTTCCATTCTTCGTAATAATCGCGTTCGCCTCGGTTCTATTAATTTTACATCCATTCAAAAATATAATAGAATCTACCAGGAAGAAAGACGCTACATAAAATGGTACCTATCATAGGCTGTACTACGAATACTATTATTTTTCAAGTATTGTGCTCCATGTCGAATAGCAATTTCGAAATGCTTGTATTTATTTGATAAATTATTGAATAGATTACGCGCTTGCGATTATATTTATCTACAGTGTGTAAAGATGCAGGCGATAAAATAGGATTACAATCAGTGAACGTAATAACAGTATTTCCTACTTCGTTCGCCAGCTCGATCGTACACCTTATGGACATGGAAGATGTTAATTTTTAAACGAAATTTCTCTGAACCATATTTTATGGATAGCTCGTTGCAGTTCTCGTTTGTCACTGAGTTATTATTCATGTTTCCATAGCGCTAAATAACTAAAGAATGATACGATATATTCAACAATAAAATATGCAACGTATTTAACACTAAAACTATCAATCTACACCGCATATCTAAATATAACAATTAGAATTAACGAAGCGTGTAATAAGGATCAATTATGTATCGTATACAGTGTTGAAGAGATTATTGTTGTAAATGTTTGTTCATAATAATGTTATTCAACTAATTGTCTTTTATATATCATCTTTGTATATCCCTTGCTTACTGTAATCGAGAGAAACAAGAATTTATTACAATGGCTGTAGTGATATATTCAGTAACAATTAATTAATAACACTATTATAAACAAATATATAACAGTTACCTATATACATGTAATTATTACTAATTTTCTGAAGTTCTACCTGGACAAAAATCAATTAATTTGTTCAATGTCCAAATTCCTATTCCAAAGACAAAACACCTGTACAATGTGGTTCCTACAGATTTGGTGATTTCAGTGTTACCACTCGAGTCACGCGATAAACGTTCCCAGCAGTGTAATCAGTAAATCGCACTTTTCCAAGATTCCTTTCAACCATCGCCGGAAAAAGAAGGGAACACGCCTATTTTCTTTCCTCCGGGACGCATTGTTTTCAACTATCCGCAGCAGCTGAATACGGCATCAGCCTCGCCAACTGTGAAAATCCCTAGAGGCGACAGTCGTTGCGCGGAGAAATTGCCAAGTGATCGGGTGGCAAAGGTCGAAGGCGACCGAGTTCCGCCGCAAGTAGATTCCTAGCGTCAAGCTATTCCACTGCACGTAACTAACAGTTCCTCGTTGCTTTATTTTCTTTTTATGAGCTTCCATCGTCAAAATTATTTATAATACAGTGTGTGCAGAATAACTAGCGCCACGTTTAAGCGGTTTATGAAACATCGTTATTAACCTAATGGTTGTGTAAGCGAATACTTGCGGACTATACAGAGAATGAATTGTTTTAAAAAAATTAAACAAGCAGCTGCAGAGATTTTTGAATTGCAGCTTCTTATTTCTTACTGCGGCAATACGATCGAATAAATAAAAATAACCACAGCAACAGCCTAACGTGAGCAGGTTAAGCGAGTAGCTGAAGACTGTTTTGTAGGAGACACTGCAAGTGGTAAAATTGAAGAATTTTGCTTTTCCATTGGGAAATGTTCTACGTAGCAATGAGAACACTGCAGCGTAGAATTTAAATGCAATTTCTTTTTGCAAATAATTATTAACAATGCTGGAACATGGTGTCATAATGTCGCCTCTGTGGAGGAAATTTAGTTAATTAAAATTAGTTAATTGTTTCTTAAATCGATGCAATTCTTTTCTTCTTCTTTTTCACGAATTTTAATTACGTTAATGTATACGTTTTTCTCTTTCCTTTTGAAAAACTTGTTTCTTCGCATTCGCGTTTTCTACAATTTTATTCCTCGGTTTTGGATTTCTTTGCAAGGGACACAGGCAAAAGAAGTGGATGACCAGACTGAAAAATATCCACTGACTAGTCCTGTATACTTCTTTTTTGAAATGGTTTGACCAAATTACCTGGAGGACAGTCTACAAGATGCTGTAATTTATTTGACAATATACAAATAAAAAATAACTATGTCTAAGCAATTTGTCCTATTGCATTTTTATATATAATTACTATACAAGAAGATGTAATTTATCTGACAATATACAAATACCAGTGGCAATTAAAAAATAACTATGTTTAAGCAATTAGTCTTATTGCATTTTTATATATAATTACTATACAAGAAGATGTAATTTATCTGACAATATGCAAATACCAGTGGCAATTAAAAAATAACTATGTCTAAGCAACTTGTCTATAATAATACAATTCTCTATACCATTTGTTATATTATATTTATATAATTGTATATTCGTATATTGCAATTGTATATATAATTGTTATATAATCAACAATTATGTGTTATAATTGCATATTGCATTTGTATTATCATACACAATAATACTCGTGTTTTCTGCAATTTTTTCTTGATTTTTTTCCAAGGGATCCAGGCAAAAGAAGTGGATAACCAGACTGTAAAATATCCACTGACTAGTCCTGTATACTTCTTTTTTGAAATGGTTTGACCAAATTACCTGGAGGACAGTCTACAAGATGCTGTAATTTATATGACAATATACAAATAAAAGTGGCAATTAAAAAATAACTATGTCTAAGCAATTTGTCCTATTGCATTTTTATATATAATTAAGATACAAGAAGATGTAATTTATATGACAATATACAAATAAAAGTGGCAATTAAAAAATAACTATGTTTAAGCAATTAGTCTTATCGCATTTTTATATATAATTACTATACAAGAAGATGTAATTTATCTGACAAAATGCAAATACCAGTGGCAATTAAAAAATAACTGTCTAAGCAATTTATCTATAACAATACTCTATAGCATTCTCTCTATAGCATTTGTGCACTATAGCAAACTCTACAGCATTTGTTATATTATATTTATATAATTGTATAATGTATATATAATTACTATATAATCAACAATTATGTGTTATAATTGCATATTGCATTTGTACTATCATACACAATAATACAAATACACTTCCCTCGAAACGCGTTATCTAGCACAGCGAATGTCATAAAATGTACAAGACATCGTGGCTCCTTTAATTCGCAGTTATTTCACTGACGCAACCGCGGTCCTCCGCCACCGAATTCAACCCCCTTTTATGTCCTCGCCATCCAGTTCGTAAAATTAGTCGTAATCTCATTGGGCTTCCTCGATGAGATCGCTGGTATAAAAGCGTGCACGAAGATTATCGAACCTCGATACCGAGCTAATTGCGGATCCGGGCTTTTATTTCGATTGTTCGGCACATGGAATTTTTGCCTGGCCGACAAATCGGTGAATTTTACACGGCAGCATTCTTTGGCGTACGAGGTAATTTATTAACCGATAACGTTAATAAACTGACGAGTTACGAGTTGTAAGTTATAGGTCTGCCTTTATGATTTTTCAGTTGATGATAAAATAATCGAAAGTCGGGAATTTGTACAATTTAATTACGAAATTTTTATTCTTTTCAATAAAAATAATTTGTCGTGTCATGACAGTGAATATTTCTATGCTATGTACAGTATTACGTTACTATTATTTTCTATTGTATTGTCACAGATACTATGCTATATTATTGGTATTGGTAGCTTGAAACTTATGGCTTGTGAATCACTGAGCATTGTTGGGAATTGGAAATCTGTACGTAAATATTTAATGACACAATATTGAAAATATCAAGGAAAATGTACATTCTCTGAGCGATTTAGTTTGTAGTTCGTTCAATTTGCAACATAGTACGCCTTTCGTAACGTCCACTACTGGACAATAAGTTGCAGAACGTTTAGAAGATTCAGGATATGTGTAAATGTTACTATTGGGTTGGCAACTAAGTGACTGCGGGTTTTGCCATTAGGTGGCAGTGATAAAACCCGCAATCACTTAGTTGCCAACGCAATAGTTGAGAGAAACGTCAGTTGCAAAGACTGTTTGGTCGCATTAAAATAAAGTGCTATGGTCCTGTGGTGAAACAAACCAGGTTCCTAATTTCCAAAATACGATAAAAATACTCCAAATTAATACTAAAAATAATAAAAACGAATAATAAAAATCTCAAAATTATACGAGTGAGATTTATTATAATATACCACCTGCTGTCTGTCGATATTATTAATCAATAAATTATTCTACAAATTCCAAGTTATTCTTCAATAATGGTCGTTAGGGTGTAGAAACAGTGTATTGGGTTGGCACGCATTACACGCGTTTTGAAGATTTTATCACAGACCAGTTTGATCAAAGCTGGCGTTTAAAATGATCAAATGTTAAAATATGATAAAATAAAAATAAAAGAAAATAAAATAAAATACCAAATAGACGAGGGTACAATCCCTGACTCCGGAAAGGTAAGCGAGGCCAGGTGATAAATTTGAATATAGACGCGAGTATCTGAATTCAAATTTTTAAAACCGTGTCAAGGGAAAGTAGCAAGTTACGTTGTGAACTAAATCTGAAATTCTAAATCTGTTATTATAGTTTCCTTTCCAATTTCAATCACGATCAATTTATTACGTATAGCAATTCATAAATTGTGCGATTGAATAATTATGATTTGGTGTCTATAACGTGAATGTTGTATCAGACTGTGATATGTTTTGGTGCAATTGTGGAATTTTCACTATGTTTCGACGAAACGTCCGATTTGATCAACCGGATTCCTGTTATGTAACGAAATCCCTGTTGTTGCTGTACATGTACAGACGTAACATGAAATTTAACAGCGATAAAATCCATTCTGATTGGAAATATAAATTGAAATAATGGGCGCATCTGAGGGGAGATAATTCTTTTTAGGAAATTTCATACTCTCGTTTACTAAATACCATTTATCGAGGACGATGTATAAACTGAGAAAATATCGTGGGAAGGTAAATTAGAAGTTTGAATATTTAATGATATCGTGATCGATGAGATATTTCTTTCGGGCGTACATTATTAATTTAGTGTTTTCAGTAACCCAGTTTAACGTGTGTTCATCCGCCATTTAATTTCGAACAATGAGTTCCAGAGTATGAATTATTAAACACAATGAGAATTATATTTTCCGTGGCAAAGGAAAATTAGATTGTCAAAAAATATTTTTAAATGACAGCCACACGTTCATTTAATTAGTTGGCACTTTGGTGTTTCAACTTGAGGCTAATAGTTAGTTACACTGTTTTTAATAGAAATGTCATCCAACAATCAAGTGCTTCAAAACTATTTCATTCATTTATCAACGGCGTCCATAATGGCATGGCGAATGTAGTTCGCTATAATTGCTTCTTCAGGTCCAACTAATTAAGTGCAGCCTCATTACAGTTCTCGATCGAATCGTTGGTACAACTGCACGAACGAACGTAATCGAAACGAACAGAATCCATCGAACGACTTGGCTCCATTTTTTCCCTCTTGGGCTTGTCGAAATCACATTTCATTTCACGTTACTACCGCGGATTTATTAACTTATTACTCCATTTTACGTGATACGTAATTACAACTTTTGATAATTAACATTCCAATCAAGTAGAATCAAAAAATTCATTTCACCAGTTCCCAACTCAATTGCAGGTTCTAGTTTCCAACTCACATTTCAATATGTCGCTAGTATTAGTGTACTTACTATCTGGATGATAGCGTTGTGACGTCATATATTTACGAATTATAAAAATTTGATGCGAGAAGAAACGTTGACCATATTTGAAAAAAAAAATACAAGGAAAGAACGGCAGCACATGCAAACATGGCTGCTGAAGCGAGCAAAACTCTCATAGAAAGAGGACTAAAAAGAGAACACTCCACTGACCTCAGTGAAGAAATAAAATAATCAAACTCGAAGATGGTATCTTGCTGGGAGTAGCCATCCATGTGTTATTCAGCAATAAAGCTAGAAAAATCTACTGAATATCCAACTAGACAAATTGTAAAGTACAAATTAAATAAAAAAAAACTAATTGTTTAAAATAGTCAAACTCGAAGATGGTATCTTGCTGGGAGTAGCCATCCACATGTTATTCAGCAATTAAGTTAGAAAAATTTACCAAATGACCAGCTGGAAAAATTGTAAAGTAAATTAAATTATAATAAAAAAAAGAAAAAACTTTGACTGCTTAAAATAGTCAAACTCGAAGATGGTATCTTGCTGGGAGTAGCCATCCACATGTTATTCAGCAACTAAGTCCGAAAAATTTACCAAATGTCCAGCTGGAAAAATTGTAAAGTAAATTAAATTATAATAAAAAAAAGAAAAAACTTTGACTGCTTAAAATAGTCAAACTCAAAGATGGTATCTTGCTGGGAGTAGCCATCCACATGTTATTCAGCAATTAAGTTAGAAAAATTTACCAAATTTCCAGCTGGACAAATTGTAAAGTACAAATTAAATAATAAAAAGGTAAATATTTAACAAATTTCCCTCTTCGTGCCTTTTGCACAGTGTGCGAAAAACTTAGCCAGGTTCGTCCGCCACCCAACGACAACTCCATTTCCAACTGAAAGAAACGAGAGGCATATAGCATTTCCAAAATTACCAACTGCCCAACTTCACCATCATTCGCTGCACTACATTTCCATCTTATTATACAACCAGATAACGTCTAATCGTAAGCCTAACGTTCAGCAAGCACAGCTTCGAATTAACATTTCAATTAGTTGGCGCTGTACAGGTTCGTCCCCTTTCGCGAGAAGGAAATCCATCGTCCGGTTGAATCTTCCTCCTCCCTCTCTCCTCTCTCTCTCTCTCTTTCACAGTTAAATTTCTAATTATACACGCTTTTTCCGGAAATCGTCGCATCGTTATTCAACGACTCGGTGCCGGGGTCGGCTCGTTCAACTTCGGCCTACACGCGACTAACGCGACCGTATTACGAGCGTGATTACGAAAGTTGTCAAGTTGATTAAACGTTGTGCCTGGACGCAAGTTGCCTCAAAGGGGTAATCGCGCGAGGTGTCCGCCCGGGGGCATGGCCGAAACTTTCTTAAACTGGCGAGATTGCAAGAGTGATTTTCACAAAGAGGCGCAGGAAAGCCGGGGTGAAACGGAATCCGACGACGTTGTTTCGTTGACGACAGACGCGATATTGCCGCGGCAACGTACGACTATGATCATCAGGCAGAGACAGTAAGTTCACCAACGTGTGTTCCTATTTTTCTCTGGCCCCAAGTATGTTGGCCTGTGACAGCCGTGGAAAGTTTGCCTCCTTTCGCATTGGCGAGTCGAGTTCAGCTATGACGTTTACCTTGCGCCTTACGTGCTCTGCCGAGGAGAAAGTTTGCAGAGATAAGAACGAGGAGGATTTGTTACGATCGGTGTTGGAAAAGATGAACAGCGGTTGGCTCGACGAAGTTGAGAATATGAATGATCTTCAAGCGAAATATTTCTTTTCTTACGATATCGGCTTACGATGTTGGATTATGTTTTTGAACGTTAGAAAAAGAAATTGCGTTTGCAATGAAAGTAGTTATCGCGATTTTATAGTTAGACTTCCACGAGCGAGTGTGTTTTAAGATTGTCGATTAACTGTTCTTTAACGAGTTAGTTGCTATTGACGAGTATACTCGTCGCGAAGGAATGGCGATATTTTGTGATACGACTAGCTCTGTCGGTAATAAAATTAGGAAATAACACGTTCGTTTCGTTACAACTTCATTCTATATTACAATTCCGCCATTCTATGTCTGACGAGTATACTCGTCGCGAAGGAATGGCAATATTTTGTGATACGACCAGCTCTGTTGGTAATAAAATTAGAAAATAGAACGCCCGTTTCGTTACAACTTCATTCTATATTACAATTCCGTCATTCTATGTCTGACGAGTATACTCGTCGCGAAGGAATGGCAATATTGTGTGATACAACCAGCTCTGACCATAATAAAATTAGGAAATAACACACTCGTTTCGTTACAACTTCATTCTATATTACAATTCCACCATTCTATGTCTGACGAGTATACTCGACGCGAAGGAATGCCAATATTTTGTGATATGATCAGCTCTGTTGGTAATAAAATTAGAAAATAGAACACTCGTTTCGTTCCAACTTCATTCTATATTACAATTCCGCCATTCTATGCCTGACGAGTATACTCGTCATCGCTTACATTTTAGGTACACACTTTTCAAAGGCCGCAACAGCTAACTGGTAACAAAAGAATCGTAGGATTGCAAGTCAACGTTATCTGAAAGCACTGTGCACGAAACAATTAAGAAAAATAAACGACAGGCAGAATTTCACTATGAAAATCAGTATTTATTTTTATTGCAACGTTTATTCGCTTTCGTTCCGTTCAATTGTGCGTTTATTGACGAAAAGCTATTTCACATACGAAACTGTTTAAACCAATACGTTGCTTCCTAACACGTAAAATAATCTGACAACAGTTTTGACAATAATCCATCGTATTTAGACCGTGTTCTTACCGATAAATCTGCACAGTGTTTCGCTAAAGAATAATATTCATTATAATAATAATTTAAGAATAATAATCATTTTCTCCTCTTCCTATAAAGTATACTCAACGCGTGAGAAATTGATAAACGAAAGATGAATTTCACGAAGACAAATATATATTTATTAACAAACTGTTGAAGTATCGATCGCAAGAGGATTAAAGAAGCGACATAAAATAATCTGCTCGAAGCAAAATACCAAACTAACTCTCTAATTACTCCCAGTACGCATTGTTGGTGGATTAAGAGAGACACGTGCTCCACCATCTCTTCTAATTCGAAACTGATCGAACCTCCGCATTCCGCCATGATTTACCGATCGGAAACAAAAAAAAAAAAGAAGAAAAAAGAGAGAGAAAAGGAAAAGAGAAGGAAAAACACGGAAAGGAAGGGAGAAAAACGAAGGGAAACAAAAGAAAGACGGTGGAAACGATGAGAGAGGCACGGAAGCATGTAGCGGGGCGTGTTCGCGTGCCGCGCGGCACTAAACCATCGATCGGCGTAAGAAAGGAACGGGAAATGGACGGGAACACCGTGGACGCATCTGCAGTCGGAGAATTAAAGCTCGGCTCAAGGTATTCACGGAATTCGCACGTTCGCGCGTAAATACCTGTCGGCGGCGCGTGTAAACGTTTACGCTGCTGGAAATTGACTAAGTTTCGCGGATGGAGGGGCGCGGCGATAGCTGGCGGAGCGAATTGCTCGGCAATTTATAGCCACGCTATTTAATAAGCAGCCTCGACGCCGACGTTCACGTCGCCTGAACCGAGTCCAGGCTCGTTTTCCGATTTCATTTCCGCCCTTGTGAACCCCAAGCGCTACTTACAATCCAGTTCCTGCAAATTTACACCGACGTATCCTCTGGGCTTGAAAACTTCCCTCGCCATCGAAATCCTAAGCTTTTTATCCAAATTCTCTGACGATCAGGGGAAGACAAACGAGCGTACCAAGCAACATAATCAATTAATAATAAGAATAATAGAGATCTTCGCCATAGGACAATGGCGGAATCGCGATGCAAGGAAGAAGTTGGTCGGACTTGTCGAAAGAAGAGAACGACTCTGCCTGCAAAAGCGTAAGCCTCGGTTTGTCTTTTTCGAGACAATTTTCCACTCGATTGCGCGAGCTCGTTATCGTCGCGATCGTCAGAACCAATTAAAACCTTATCAGTGGAACTTTCTAAAGGCTGTAAATCTGAATTTAGAGGAATGGAAATAATGCAAAGTCGGCGGATAACTGTCGCATAGTTTGAACCAGTCTGCCAGGACACTCGTAAGAGTTAAATGAAAACTGGACGAGGAGCTTTAACCATCGTTGACCGGCCATTGCTTTCCAATTTAAACGTACGTAGCGGAAAGGACAGGTCAATTTGTGCCGAATTAACGAAAGCGGCGTGTCACGCAACCCGAAGCGTGCAATCTGCTCACTGTAAAAATGTTTTGAAGCTGGCCAGGCGGTCAAAAAGTTGGCATTTCCACGTCACACGCGGAAGCAGCGACAACAATGTCTAATTACCACAATGTCTGGTTGTAATTAGAGCGATTATTGTTAGCTGCATTGTTTGCATTGTTGCACAAGAGAAAATGAAATAAAATATATTTACAATACTATGGAAACAATTTTACGTATGAAACTTTTGCAGGATATGGTGCTTGTTATGTAAAATCTTCTGAAATTTCATTAACTGAATGCAGCTAGTCTCTTTTAGTCTTTCTCTACTTTTGACTAATAACACGAAGCAGAAGTATTTATTTAAGACTTTCTGTGTATCATTTTAATTATTTATACGAATCATTGTAATTGCGTACAGTTAGATTTGATTAATTTCCACTGCAGAGATAACTGTTCTTCGTAATTGCCTGGCTTTCGCGATTTCATTGTATCGTCTTTTCCGTTTCTGTAATTTGCAAAAGTAGAAAGTACAAGTCTGGTAATTTCGTGATTAATAACCAAACACTTGTTGCTCGTTAGAGGATAATATTTAGTATACGCCGTTAAGAAAAGTCCATTAACAGTTAATCGTAACGAAGTCAGCTTGTCTCGAAGCTAAAGTTGCTGGCTCTGAAGTCAACAAGTGTATAATGTCGTTTCGGTAAACACATTAACTCCGCGAGTTACGAAAATACGCGCTTTTTCCTCCTTTTTCCTACAAAGTTGCCGCCGATAAAACTTATCTACAAAACACGAACAATATACGTTTCAAGAATCAAAATTGTGGGCAATCATTTTCTCCGATAATTAGGAAATTTTAACACACTCGTCTTGCACGTTTTTTTCACATTTGATAAATTGAAGAAAGAAAGTTTATCGACCGCGCGAATTATACAAAACGAGCAGAGCAATAGTCTCAGCACAAAAAGTTGGAATTATAAAATTCGTAATATTCAAATGAAACAACTACAGTGCTGAGAATGTGATGCACTTTTCAATTTTCTGTTGAAAACTATTCAAAATACTTGGGCCGGAAAACGACTATATTAAAAGACACTTGAGCTTCGATGATGTGAAACTTATCGTACGAAAGACGAAGAAGGATGACGTGGTCTTCTTTTTTGTTTTTACCTTTCCCTTTCCCTGGTCTTTCGTACGACAAGTTTTACAAGTCAAAAACATCTTTTAATCTAATTTCACATTTGTCGACTCAAATATCTTAACAGGGACATAACATATTAACATAGCTCTTGCAGGGACTTGAAAAATGCACCGAGCGGAGTATAAGAAGATGTTTTTCGAAAACACTCGATCGAAAGTTGATAAACTTCTGTTCGAAGCGTTTCTTCGTCCAACTATAGGAATTGTTTGAAAAATCATGGGGATTGGTTTTTAACCCACCCTGTATATAACGTGTGCTTTTGCAGCAGGAAAATTGCCAGGTAATTTTTTCATTGCAAGTTCGTTAAAAATAATCCTATCCATTGACTTCATCGTTAAATTCATCGTTTCTAATATGCAAATATTCGCAGCATCTTGAAATTTACGAATATATTTTACCTCTCGCTAAAATTCCAATTTAAACTGCAAGTTGTAACCAATTTTTACGCACGACGACTATACTCGTCTAAAACATTCTGCATATTTTTCCATGTTACACGTATTCCGTAGATTCTTGGAATATTAAATTTCCCAAAAGTGTCATTTCGACTGACGAACACCTGAATCTCGTCGACACGTTCGAAATTCATTGAAACTAAAATACATATGTAGTTTAATAATACACGTATGTATGGTCGATAATGTATTTGTAGAATACGTGAGAATCTACTATCTTGGCAATAAAATTGTTGAGAATTTTGGATCTTAATGGCCGAAATAATGGTATAGGGACGCCAAATTTACACTTAGAATTTATATTACAATAGTTATATATTTATTTGCTAAACGATTGCAAAGATATTCATCGATACGCACTTGCACGCGTCTCCGCACTTTCTTCCATACCAGCTGTTAGCTGAACAGTTTACATTCCTTTGTTTTCGAGACGCCGCGCACACATACTTCCACACACTGATTTTCACATATATGTATCACTACTCGCAGCTAATCTAGCCTGGCGCATAAAATTATACATATGTGGTGGCACTCGACCACGCAACTTTCCAACGGCTTCGCGGCACAAAGCGCTATACCTTCAAAGCCGAAATGCCTAATGTACCATCGATATCCCTATGGTTCTTTCGCCGAATATTCGGAAGAATGCAGACACGGGTCTTTTTAGTTTTCTCAAGCACTGAAGCCATCGACAGCGTATAGACAAAAGACTGGGACGAAGGCAGACCATGGACAGTAGACAGGCGACGATGGTGTCACGTGAACTTGAGTGTTGGATGATAAAATAAAATAGCTGAGTCGTAACACAACTATCAATTGTGCTTTTATTAAACTTTATTATGAATTCGGCAATCACAATGGAACGTACATTGAATTAACACACATAAATCACAATTCACTGCAACAACTTTGTGTAAAACCTAGTGACACTGATACGCCAAGTACGCGACTGGTCTAAGGGTGGAAACCGGTAAAGATATGTTGACTATTCTAAGGATACAGAATAAGTGAAGTTTCACTGACGATACTGTGTCTGAGGAAAGCTAGGGCTGGGTGTGTCTAAGGACACGGGACCATCGGATTTGTTGATGACAATTTTGGTTAGGAAAGTGAGGGCAGTGGACACCGCTTCCGATTGGATAATAAGAAGGTTGCTGGACCAGGAAGGGTTTCAGCCGCCCTCGAGAGAAAGTTGCTAACGGAAGATACCAAACGTGAGGAAAACTAACTTTCCCGTGTCAACCCGTGGCAAACAATAAATGTAAAGGAAACCTAAAACAAAAGATACTTGTTTGGTCTGAAGGACCTTAACTATGAAAATGCCAAGACCCATGATGGGTCCTTAAGACTATTGAGGACACACGCCAAGGATGTGCAGACATCTGGCTGCCATGTTGCCCGTGGTGTGTGGCCTGGTCTCTGATGTGGATGTGGCGTAGTGGGGTCTCGAAGGGCAACAAAGAAAAGAATCCATTTGGTTTCGAACCAAAGATTCATTCTGCCCAGTTCATTCTGCCTCAATTAGAGATACGTGACTATTGACTCTTGATCGTTAATCGTTAATTGCTGACCGTAAATTGTTGACTGTTGATTGTTAATAGTTTAACAAACTTTTCTGTCGATCATCAAGAGTATTTTTTGTGGGCACCTTCACCAACATACCACCTCACGCATCTCAATAAAAATAAGCTTCATCGCAATGACCCGACAGATTAGCGGGTAGCCGTATCTGTGTAGCGAAGTAGCGGCGCGTGATAAAAGCGAAACTTGAGGTATAACTTAGATGAAGGCTAAGGGACAGTTGGCCAGACTGTCCTTCGCCTCACACGCCAGTTTCCATCGTGTTTGTCTCACCATCTTCCTGGCTATATCGTCAGCCGGCACGGATTACCACAACGGAAACTCGTCGGTAGATTTCGCAATCCCCGGAGTTACACCTAACCGGGAAACCCTTGAGGAAATTATTACACGCCAGAGTAACGCTTTCAGGATCGTGGTCTAGTTTCACACCAGCAGCTTTGCATATCGTTATCGTTGTTGTCAGTGCGGTTTGCTTCCGCCACGTGTTCCGCGATTTTAAAAGCTTCGCGACACTTGCCACCAAACTTGGTTAGTTAAAGGCGCCTCGGATTAGTTGTTTAAGAGTTGGTTTCTTTTATTTATCGTCGCAACAGCGCACGTCGCTAGAGTTTCCGGTCTTAGGAGTAAGAAGCGAGGCCTGAGAAATTGTTTTGAGCTGAGAATCTGAGAGCAACTTGACTGTTGTTCATCTTAATTCGTATATTATATCGTAAATTGTATTGATAGGTTTGATTTTGCTCCCAAAATGATCTTCGATTAATTCGGAAAGTGTAAAATTTGTTATTATACAGCATATAGCACGTTAACATTAATTCCATGACTACTCTTCATTTTATTGTAGCGAGCGATATAACAAGAGTTGCGTCGTTCGAACATAAACCACGTGAAACATAGACTACGCTACAGGCAAACTTCTTACTCTTCAAATACGAATAATGCACTTTACGGATTTCGCAATGATCGTCAGATCGAAGAAATATCGTTTCGAGTCACCATGATTTCTACGATACCTTCGCCGGACTCGGTGAACAGCTTTGCCGCGTTTGCACAGCCCTGAAGATTGGAAACTATAAAATGAAGAGCCGAAGAAGATGTGCCCATTTCCCAGCCTCGATCGTCGCACACTCGCACACCGAGAATTTACGCTTCCATTTACACGATCTGGAATCTAGTAAAGCAGATTTCAAACAGTTGTCACTTCGCAATCGTAAAACGCTCGAATCCTTGCTATGCGGATTTCCAGTCTTTCTCGGTTGTTTCTTCAACGTTTACCGCGCGAGAATTTTCTCTCTACGAACGCACCTTTCGTTCGTTCCAATCATCGCGTTAACTCGTCGTTAACACTAGAATCACCGATAGTTAACACGATGCTATTTCTACCAAAATTAGTCAAAATGGCTGGTCTTTAAAAAATACGTGATAATAGAACATTTGTATATTTATTGATTTATTACTTTCTTACGGAAGCAATTCCATGTTATGTAGTACATTTTTGCTAATATTAATCCAGCTGGGACTATGATCCCTAAACGAGGGTTGGCACATTTATAAAATTGTGGGACCGGTCGTTTTGACTGCTGTGGTATTTCTAGCGTCAGCATCTAGGAATTTTCCTGATAACTGATATCGTCATATCGAATGATACGCGGTAAAAATTTAAAAAACGTGCGGCATGTTGTAGAAAACGAGGAAACCGGTTAATTGGGGTTCGATGAACAGATTACAGGACTCCTGTACACTTTGACAAGTGCCAGGCATTTTCACTGCTATTGGCATAAGTAGCCTTGATACAAAATTATTTTCAGTTTGAATACATAAAAAACAAAATAAAATTCATTATATTATTCTTCTGTATAAAATATAACACGAAGTAGAAATTTGAAAATAAAATTTGACGGTCTGCGCAATGGTTCGATGTAAATGTATGCATGACATGTATTTCTAATTAGCTTTAATTGCTTTTAATTCTAATTAATTTTAATTGCTTTTAATTTTCATTATTTTATTATTGCTCTTAACTTATATATACATACTTTCAGTTTTAATTGTTTGAAATTGCTTTTAATAAACATTGATAAAACAAGCAAGATGGAGTAACATGAAATATTGAAACACATCGTGGTAAAATGTAGAAAAAAAATATTGCATAAAAAATAATGAAATAACGATACTGTGTAAAAGATATTAAAACAAATCGTAGTTAGATTATTTACTTTTCAATTACTTTCCAATATTCTTGTGACACAGAATGCATGTTTCCAAATTGCAAACTCCAAAGTATTTTGTTATAATTCGAAAAATCATACATTTCAGAATGACGCAGTCCGTTTAAAGCAGCGTCGTAATTGAGCTTCCTTTTAATTTATTCAATCTATTGATTATCCCCCCGAATATGTTTATTTAATCCTAAATATTTTCTTTCCACGTAAAATTAATTACAAAAAATACTGCGTTCGAAATATTGCGTTGGCAACTAAGTGATTGCGGCTTTTATCATCGGATGGTATTGACAAAGTCCGCAATCACTTAGTTGCCAACCAAATATAATTTCCACGTTAACAAAACAATTCCAAGTTCCGATTTATCGTTGAGAATTCAAAACGCCGAGTAATGCTGCATCGACTGCTTCATTTCTATTTAAAATACATACTGTATCTTCTATTTCTACGTATCTACGACAACCTGTATATGTACTAACAGCAAGTACATAAATAAAACTGCCAGAACATGCGAAACGTCCATCCACACGCGCACTCGATCCATTTTATACGATTTGCTACAACTTCGTAGCATGTTGAAAAAACACTCGGAAACCGGATCAACCTCAACAAAAAAAAAAGACGAGCAAATCGCGAAACAAGGGAAACCGAGTGGCAACCAGAACGATCATTACGAAAGTTTCAATCGCAACAGGTGTGTAGCCAATCTTCGTAGATAACAGGTAAACCGAATACAGGACGCGGATGAAGGATAAAGTCGGCATCTGCTTTTAAAATACACCGTGGTCCGAAATCAGGCGAATTCTATGGGTGGAAGTGAAACGAAAGCAACGAGCAACAAAATTCCGCTGCGATCTTCACCAGCGAGAGGATCGAGTTCGAAGACTCGTCGAGTACGATACATGTGTTTGCCTCGTGCAATTCCAACTGGAGGCAAATGGATAAAGAAAGTCCTACGTGCTGAGAAAATATGTCAAAATTGTAGAACAAAATTTTCTCGTTTTTCCTTTCAAAAACAATAGAAATTGAACGTTTTACCGAGGAATTAGCCTGCTGCGTTGGTCGGCCAATTGAACAAACTTGCAGACTCGATCTTCGCAAAAATCAGACTCTCCACACGAGAAGGTTGTTTTCTTCCGCGTTTGCCATTTATTTTCACGCGTAAAATAACCTACTGTTGGTTGCCTGTTCTTCGTCAACTGGGAATTAATCAAATGCACGTACAGGCTGTTGCAAATTAGGCGACCAAACTGCCAGGGCTTAACACTACAGGCGAGAAGACGAGAAAGATGTGTAAAGTTTATGAATGAACATTATGGCGCAGAATTATGAAGAAACCCGTCGTTATCTGTTTTATGCATTTTTATATAACAACAGTTTATATAATATTTGTTTATAACTCTATAATAAAAGCTTCCTCTTTAACTGGCAAACTCTGTACAACGTTTTTACCTTCTTTCCATTTGTGGTTTAAACCCTGGCAGTTTGGCATTTAGGTTTGTCACACCCCGTACACTGGGTAATTTTTCCTGGGAAACGAGGCAATTCCAACGAAACTTTGTTATTCCCGATTTTCGCCTAATTTCTTTCGGACTTGGCTCGGACCGCCAATTAAAAGTGCGCGTTGTACATTTTTTAATCGGCTGGAATTTATAACACTATGGTGGAGTAGGTCGTGATAGTGCTGCTGCTGGTGTGTATATTTTCTTTTGGATTTTCTTCCAACCATCCGGACTGCTCCCTTTTCCTCTTCTAGGAATCGTGAAAAACAGATTTTTCTCTTCTAGGAATCGTGAAAAACAGAACTGTGAGTGCCGGGATTCGAACCTGGGTCTTCAACGTTCGTAACCAACTACGCTAACCACTGCGCTACTGTGACATCGATCGCATCTTAGTCTACACCAGAGATAAGACATCGACCCCCGATCTTCGGACTCTTTTGCACACGTCACCACCTTATCATCATAACCTACACCAAGCCCCTGAACATCCCCAAACCAAAACGCATCTAAGCCGAGACTTCAGCAAGCTCGGGCAATTCTTGTTCAGCCTTTCATTGATTCAGTATATTATTCTACCTCTGTAAAACCATTGTATTTCTAATAAAGTTTGATAAAAGGACGTTAAGAGTTGGGTTACGGCTCAACCTTCTTCTTTTTATAATCTAAGTCTCAAGTTTACGTGACACTGCTGTCGTCCGGTTGAGTATAGGGTGTTTATGTAGCCAGTCACTGGACAGAACCCGTTGGAAAGTTTGCTGTCAAGTGCCGCTACAATACGGTCGATGGAATCGCTTAAACGTCTACGGGGAATGTAGGTCGGGGCATGGTGGTCAGATTAAACATCGTTACGTTGGTAAAGATGGCGTACTCGCATATTTCATTTGTTATCGGGCCACGGATACCTGATAAATCGAATGGCTGGGTCCGTGCAACCGCATAATACGGCCACGATGCATCGAAAGCACCGAGTGGCCCTGGCAAAAATTTAAGCGAATGGTTTTCGACTGCTCGTGAGCGGGCCGCGATAACGCCTCCAATTGAATACACGAACGAACGAGCTTGGCCGACTAATATCGCGGCCGTTTGTTCGTCCATGCAGCCGCTCTTCCCTCCGATGTTTGCTCCAACAGAATTTAAAACGCTGCATTCGCTGTATGAATACTATCAACTCCGGTCCGCGGTTTCGTTTCTTTCGAATTGGCTGTCGCTGTATAAATTCCCAGCGACGAATTCGAATTTTTGCAGCTGCGTGGATTGAAAACGCGCGCAGCTACGTTCTTCGTTGGCATTTAGAAATTTGAACCAGTTTTTGATGCTTCTAATAGATTTGAGCAGAAATTATTTTACATTTGGACAATAATTAATAGTTAAACTATTAGTTGTTTTCGACGAGTATACTCGTGATGCTTTGGCGATGTTTCCTGTTACGACGAGTATACTCGTGATGCTTCGGCGATGTTTTCTGTTACGACGAGTATACTCGTGATGCTTTGGCAATGTTTTCTGTTAGGACGAGTATACTCGTGATGCTTCGACAATGTTTTCTGTTACGACGAGTATACTCGTGATGTTTCGACAATGTTTTCTGTTACGACGAGTATACTCGTGATGTTTCGACAATGTTTTCTGTTACGACGAGTATACTCGTGATGCTTTGGCAATGTTTTCTGTTAGGACGAGTATACTCGTGATGTTTCAACAATGTTTTCTGTTAGGACGAGTATATACGTGATGCTTTGGCGATGTTTTCTGTTAGGACGAGTATACTCGTCGTGCGTAAAATGTAGCTGCGATCTGCTGTTTAAATTGCGGTAAATTGCAGCAATAAAATTAAAAAAATAGTACAGTCGTTTCGCTACAATTTAATTCTATGTTATATACCCTGTGTTTCGAGAGTATACTACTCGTCATCGTTTACTCATCGCGACACATTTTAGCTACACACTTTTCAAAAACAGTGGCAACAGCTAACTGGTTAATAAATAGAAAGTTTATGTAATGGTACGAGTTCCTGCACTGAATATATTTGGTTAATATCCAGTTTGATCTTTTTTTTTTTTTTTATTGGAATTTTGACATGGCAAATTTCTTCCAGCAGAGTTAACAGATCCTTTTTCTCTTTTTAACAATTATAGATTTATCTATTAGCCTACTTTTTATGTACGAGATTTTAAATTGTATCTCTTGAACAGTATACCGAAGAAGTTGAAAAATTTCAAAGCCTTTTCAGAGTCCTCTTTCTGTTACTTCGTACAATTTTATTAATTTTCATCGAAGAGACGATACATTATGATACATGTTGAATAAATGATTGTCGTATACGAAGATCTTTGTTGGTTGCAACATCGATACGTGGAAGTTGCTACGTTCTACGTAAACAATGTTTCCTTCGTTCAACTTCTTCGTTTCCATTTCCATGCTGCATGCTGCGAGCGATACAATTTCCCTCGGCGTGATTTTTCCTTAGAGAAAGATTTTTCATGCCGACCCCGCAGTTCGTTTCATAACAAACAATCGTGTGTTTTATTTCCTTCCTCGTTACCTCCATCGTTTTATTATTTCCCTTATATAACAACCACGTGTACCGATATTCTTGTTAGCAGTGTAGCGTATAGACGAGTTTCATCAACTTTCTGTTGTCTATTGTTTAACAAACGTAGTATCATGTCAAAAGATGCTAATTATTGTTTTGTTATTTCCATGTGTATTGTATTCCTTTGTATTATATCATTTTATGACATATTATTTCTTCAATATTACATTATATTTATTCTAATGTGATTTGAACTTACGTTTTACCAATTTTTTATTGCCAGACATTTTTTTCATATATTTCACGTTGATTAAATTAAAAATTAAATTAAAATCTTTTCCTCGGAGAGAAAAGCAGGAATAACGAAATGAATTATCTTCAGATAATATGAATTATCGCGACTTCTTCTTGAAACAGCTAGCTATTCAACTTCAATTTTTATATCGCTGTTTATTCTCCGTACAAACACGTTTAATGCGAAGGAGTGTGATTTTTACGTGGGAAAATTCACGTGTGCGATAAATCAGGTCATCTTAATACTATCCAAGCGCTATATCTCAATCGGCTGCTCGTTCAATGTCGACGTCCACGTTTCTTGTTAAACTTGATGCCTTAAATCATTAAACACGGCCGTAAGTATCTGTACAAAAAGCCTTTTATTATTTTCGTTAACACAGCTGGACAGCCATCGATCATTCGAACTTCCAACAATTTTATCGTATCGGAGTAAATTGCTAGAGGAATTGAAATTTCCCCTAAGTTCAACGTAGATCGTAAATACACAGATAATGTTAATAATTAAGAGACTGCAATGACCAACGATAAGAATGTAAATACGAGATGAAATAAAAAGAAAGAACAGTCCATCTAACGATCGTTAATAATCGCTGGTGAATGATTTACGTGATAATAAATTTAGGAAGGCAAGATGGATTATTAGGTTGTCCGAAAAGTTTCTTTCGTTTCATAAGGAAATAACAAACGCACAATGTTTTCAGTTTTATATTAGTTTATTGAATTTTTATTGTATTTCAGATTACCTGATTGAAATTTGATCGCCACAGGAAAATGATGAATGTGATAATGTAAATGAGAACAGAGGTTAATGAAATCAACCAGAACATAACATTTTTACATGTTATATGTCATATAACTAACATGTATCTACATTTATATAACTAACATGTATCTACATTTATATAACATAACATGTATCTACATTTTTATTATAATTTTATTATGTACGTATGTATGTGTATATTGTTATGTATTATATCTGTCATTGTATACATCTATATATATCAATATTGTTTTGTATATATGTGTAATATGTTTTTGTATTATCATGTTTACGTGTGTTATGTTGCATTATGCTCTACGTCATTTAGTTTTGTAATTTGTTTTCTGCTTGATCTTTACAACACCAAGCCCTTTATAGCACAAGTTGTTTTTATCCATTAAAATGGATCATACCTAATTCGATAAAATAATATAAAAGAGAAATTGTTGTTCATCAATTATCACCTTATGAAACGAAAGAAACTTTTCGGACAACCTAATACCATCGTCTCTCCATCGTTTTCAGCAAGTCATCGATCGGTTATGAACGTTTATTGGATGTGTTGAGAATTGCGGATCTTGATCACCGAAATAAAAGTAAAGGAACACTAAGGTTACATTTAGAATTCATGTTAAAATAGTTTTACATTTATTTAATAAACGATTCCCAGGATCTTCGTCGATACACATTTGCACGCGTCTCAGCACTCTCTTTGTCTCAGCACCTTCCTTATCGACGGAACAGTTGCATTCTTCTGTTTTTCGAGACACATACTTTCCTATACTCATATTCACATACGTGTGTCACTACTACGCGGCTAATCTAGTCTAACACACAAAATTATACATATCTGATTCTACATCTTTATTTATGTATATCCGTGACCTTGAGACTGCTATTACATAGAAAATAGAATTTAGTGAAAGAAAAATATTCTAAATAACGAGAGGTCCATGTTATTGTGCCCTTGAATATAAATTATGTTTTGGGTTGCAAGGTCTAGGAACAAAGAACCTAATAAACAGATTTCTATTTATGTTCCTTGTAGCTTCAGAGCTATAAGTTTAACTTTTTTGGTAATGTCCTTTTGTTATAAATATATAAACGTGCTGCCTGTTTTTCTATTGTATTGTAACAGCTGAATCAGCATAAACCTATACTTATACCTTTAATTATTTCAATATACTTTTCTATTACAAATTCATCCACTCGTTCTTCAATCAGTCAACCTCAACCTCGACATTTTCCATTCCATTCACATCAATAATATTAAAAATTGAATTATGTATAGGCGATATAGTGAGTAAAGTATGGTCCAAAATTTGAAAGAAATTTTAAGAAAGTTAATCTATGCTACAAATACCTGAAGGAAAGATTCTGTATCTTCATTCTCTTTTCTTTTTTAATTCTTACTCTATTCTATCTTCTGGCTCATTTTTCCACTGGCCTCCTTTCTTTCTCCTACCCTTTTCTTCTTGATGAATATTTTCTGTTGAAGTAACTACTTCAAGAAAATCTCTACATCTTTATTTATGTATATCTGTGACCTAGAGACTGCTATTATGCAGAAATATTCTAAATAAGCAGAGGTGCATATTATTGTGCCCTTGAATATAAATTATGTTTTGGGTTGCAAGGTCTAGGAACAAAGAACCTAATAAATAGATTTCTATTTATGTTCCTTGTAGCCTTGGAGCTATAAGGTTAATTTTTTGCCAATGTCCTTTTGTTATAAATATATAAACGTGCTGCCTATTTTTCTATTGTATTGTAACACTATGAGAGTGAGGATCTGGATCAGAAATTGTTGTTCATCTATTATGAAACGAAAGAAACATTCCGGACAATCTAATAAATAAATAAATTAGAAATATAAAGGATAAAGATGACTTGAGAAATAAAAGGAAATAATAAGAAAGAAAATAAGTGTAGCCTTGTTTCAGCAATTTTCTCTCTTCTTCTCACGCTTTCACAAAAGATTAACATCCACTTTTTCCCCTCCTAACGCTACTCCGTGTGTACACGGTGAACAATGACACGCACGATCTCGAGATTGACACGCAGAGAGCGTTTCAGTTTGTACTAGAGTTCTGTGTGGTAGTAGGATCGCTGGTGATTACAGTGCGAACGATAAAAGCAACGCTGTTCGACTGAAAGCATTTATTTGCCTCGAGTCAGAACAGCACACTATGTATGTGCATATTATGTATATGGAAAGCGTGGCGCGAGATACGAGTCGTGTAGGTGGCTGGATGTATTGTTTCTCGCGTGGCCCTTTCAGCTTTTCTTCATCCCTCGTGCGCGTTTCTCGCATCGGAGAGATCAAGCAGATTCCCCGTAGGATTTACAACAACTTGGCGAATGCTGATTCGCCTGATCTCTGGCGAAAAGCGCAGTCAAGTCGAGAGAACGAGCCAACGTTTATTCAGCTGCACGAGCATCAGACAGGCTATCTTATTATTCTGATTACGCGAGTACCGACGTATAGTGTTCCGCGTAATTTTACCCTGGCGTCCTGTTTCCACACAGCAAATAGAAATTCACCAACGAGCAGACGTACGAACGATGGATTCTTGAGAGAAACGTAACTTTAATCCCTAAACAGTTATCCGTTTTCGACGAGTATACTCGCCATGAAGAAATGGCGATACTTTGTGTTACATCAGCCGTCTGGCTAGTAAAATTGAAAAATAAAACAGTCGTTTTACAGCTTAATTCTACAGCCATAGATACTCGACGAGTATACTCGTCATGAAGAAATGGCGACACTTTGTGTTGCGACCAGCCTTCACACTAGTAAAATTGAAAAATGAAACAGTCGTTTTACAGCTTAATTCTACAGCCACAGATACTCGACGAGTATACTCGTCATCAAGAAATAGCAACACTTTGTGTTGCGACCAGCCTTCACGCTAGTAAAATTGAAAAATAAAACAGTCGTTTTACAGTTTAATTCTACAGCCACAGATACTCGACGAGTATACTCGTCATGAAGAAATGGCGACACTTTGTGTTACGACCAGCCTTCATACTAGTAAAATTGAAAATTAAAACAGTCGTTTTACAGCTGAATTCTACAGCCACAGATTCTCGACGAGTATACTCGTCATGAAGAAATGGCGACACTTTGTGTTACGACCAGCCTGCACATTAGTAAAATTGAAAAATAAAACAGTCGTTTTACAGCTGAATTCTACAGCCACAGATACTCGACGAGTATACTCGTCATCGCTTGCTTCTTGCCACACGTTTTAGGTACGCGCTTTCCAAGCAAATTGCAACAGCTAACTGGCTAATTGTTATTAGCATATTGCTAACACTTATTGTTTATGTTACTGTTTGTTACGTTCATTGTTTATTTATATCGTACAAACGCGGAGTGAAATTCAATTTCCATCGTGTTGGCTGACCTTTCCCACTCGGTGCAAACCTGACTGAACAATAGCAAAAGCATGGGAAACCTTGCTTTTTATAATTAATTGCCATCACAATCATATTTTATATTATTTTATCAAATCATGTTTGTTCCATTAAAGACCACAACATCTGACAGATTTGGTCTCATGTTTGCACAAGGATGCGTTGTTATACCAGACACGTTTGTAAAAGAAAGACAACCCAATAGTCGAGAGTTACATCAGTTGAGAAGTAAAAGCCATTGAAATCCTCAGTATTTATGAGCCGTCACGTTGGAAGAGGAGAAAACGGAAGAAACTGAAGGATACAAACATTTCAATTAACAATCTCTCAGTCTCCCTCTCCCTTTTCTCTTTGCTCTTCTCTCATGCACTTCATCAGCTCGTAGAAAATTTTATCGATCCAATTATCCCGCTGATCCGTGTTTTTATGGGTTAAATGGACAAGCTCTCCGACGAGTAGCCTCTTTCGTTAACGATTCTGTTTACCACGATAAGATAAGACCAAGTTAACAACCCTCGAAACAGTATTTCGGCTTGGCGCTCGCTACACATTTTCATGCCCCGCGCGTATACGACTTTCCATTTGGAATTCAATGAACTCGCTCGACCGATCCAAAGCCAACCGGCTCGTTCTCTCGGCGACTTTATTACCCACCGCTTTTCAGCCAATTCAGCCTCCAAGCGGACGAATAAATTGCAAGAAATTTGTTGCGTCGTGGGCGGAGGACGATGAGTGCAACAAGAGAGAGACGAGCTTCACGAGCTCCAGCGAGAGAACGTATATGAGCGGAAAGGTGAATTTTAAAGAAACGCGTCGGATCGTTTCGCAGGTTAACGTGGCTGACACGCGGCTGCAAACGAATTATTCCGACATTTCTAGAAATACACGTTGATGCGTCGTTTGCGATTACGTTATTTGTATGTGGGAAAAGATTTGAAACTTCGTCGTAGGAAATTGTATCGTGAAACGTTGAAGCAAACGCGCCGGTGTTTAAACGAGCGAAATATCGCAAATAAAATGTTTCATGTATTTACGAGAATTTACAGAATATACGTAGACATGTATCAGATGCAGGAATTAAAGCACACGTTGCGATGTTTAATGGGCGAGGGAAATTTTTGTTCGGGTTTCATTTTCCGAATCAACTTGGATTTTCACGAACGTCCGTACAACAGTCACGAACAATGCTACACTGTGGATATTTTCTGCACGTGTTGCGTGCGTCGTGTGCAGTTTTGAATCCTTAAATTTTCCATAAATGCAAACATTCGTGGTCCGCTAACGACGCTACTTGAGAAATAACGTAACGTAACGAATCGTCGGATAAAAGCGTTTAAAAACTTGATAGAGGATTTATTTTCGTTGCAGCGGGTAGTTTATCCTACGGATATTGAATTGTGAAGTATATTTTCGAAAACTACTCTGCGATACTCTGGCGTTTTTAGCGAACGTTTTAAAACAATTCGTGTTTCCGATTGAGTGTTGCTTTCGATATTATCCGCATTCTTTGTCTTCTTTCTTTTTCCCTTTTAATAATAGAAAATTGATATGTTTGTCGAGCGACATAGATCGCATTTCCACGGGAACGTTTTAACGTCAAAGCATAAAATTTCATTAGACGATCGTTAGAGGCAATAGACTTCTTTTGAATAATAAAAGTGCCGATATAAAGGTTCTTTGTGCGTATTTATCGACGCAATTATCGTGAAAAATATAATAATGCCCGCACAAATAAATAAATAGATGATTGACGTGAGGGCAATAAATGCCCATACCTGACCATTTCACGTTCGATAAAGCCATATTTAATTAATTTCGAAACTTCTGCATCGCTGTTTCTATGATCCTGCGATATTAATATTAATGAACCGGGTATAAAGTTGAAAATTCATAACTGCACTAAATCGCTCTTTGTCAGGTGCGCGTTTGAAAATCTGTGTTTATGAGATGCAAATTAGCGGTCCCCCGATGGGGGCACCGAGCCTGACCTGAAAACGTAACGAGTGGTAGTAAGCCAGCTTTAAAAGTGCAGTCATCTTTCTTCAGAGACTGGAAAATTACGAAAACTCCTACTGTTGCTGGTTACGGAAGAAACGTTATTTTCCTGTAGAATCTTTTACAAAAGAATTTACCGAGGTTCCTTCTTTAGAATTTAACTTCTCTAACGACTTCGTAAAAAACGATGTGTGTATATATGTGTGTGTGTGTGTATGTGTGTGTGTATCGTATGAAATATCGTCGTAACTCTGTTAGTAATTCCGAGGCAAAAACGTGAAATGTGATACTCCAAGTCCTATCGTCGTTTGTTTCGCTGTGTTCGAACGAGAGCGAGAAGCATAAAGTGTGCGTGAAATAGAGACGCGTGTTGAATGTGTCCAATAATGTAATAAATAATAGGTAGAAAATGGTTCCATGGGAAAAATATTGTACAATTCGATGATGAAATCTTCACGAATTTCTTATCCTATGGCAAAATTTCAGCTTTCGTACTATCGATTCGTGACTCAAAACAAAAATCAGGCCATTGCACTCTGATGAATCACCTACGACAACCCACATACCCATAGATATATATTTAACAGTATTATAGTCAACGTTACATGCCACAATCATTATCTTTTAGGTATTTTATCTTCGTCATGATTAAAAACTGTCCATCACAAAATACTTTATCTGTAGAACATCAGCCCACTTTTGAGACAAACCAACATAGTTATACATGTATAGGTACATGTTTAACGATATTAGCAGCCGATGTGACACATTATTGTCATCATCTTCTAGATATTGTGCCATTTTACCTTCAGCTTAATCGAATACTATTCGTCATAGAAATTCTGTCTGTCGAACATCAGCCCACTTTTGAAACAAACTCACATAAACGTTTTGTGTATAGATATGTCTTGAACAATATAATTATCTATGTTACAAATAGCTGTCGTCATCTTCTAAATATTACCACATTTTCCTTTCGTCATAGTTAAGTACTGTTCATCAGAAAAATTCTGTCTGTCGAACATCAGCCCACTTTTGTGACAAAGCCCATACATATATAGACCTTCAACAATATTATTATCGATGTTACAAAAAACTATCGTCATCTTCTAAATATTACCACATTTTCCTTTCGTCATAGTTAAGTACTGTCCATCAGAAAAGCTCTGTGTGTCGAACATCAGTCCACTTTTGTGACAAATTCACATACCTATTTTGTGTATAGATACGTCTTCAACAATGTAACTATCAATGTTACAAATAACTATCGTCATCTTCTAAATATTACCACATTTTCCTTTCGTCATAATTAAATATTCTCCAGAAAAACTTTGTATGTCGAACATTAGTCCACTTTTGTGACAAAGCCCATACATACATAGATCTTCAACAATATAACTACCGATGTTACAAGTAACTATCGTCATCTTCTAAATATTACCACATTTTCCTTTCGTCATAATTAAATATTCTCCAGAAAAACTTTGTATGTCGAACATTAGTCCACTTTTGTGACAAAGCCCATACATATATAGACCTTCAACAATATTATTATCGATGTTACAAAAAACTATCGTCATCTTCTAAATATTACCACATTTTCCTTTCGTCATAGTTAAGTACTGTTCATCAGAAAAACTCTGTATGTCGAACATTAGTCCACTTTTGTGACAAAGCCCATACATACATAGATCTTCAACAATATAACTACCGATGTTACAAGTAACTATCGTCATCTTCTAAATATTACCACATTTTCCTTTCGTCATAATTAAATATTCTCCAGAAAAACTTTGTATGTCGAACATTAGTCCACCTTTGTGACAAAGCCCATACATACATAGATCTTCAACAATATAACTACCGATGTTACAAAAAACTATCGTCATCTTCTAAATATTGCCACATTTCCCTTTCGTCATAGTTAAGTACTGTCCATCAGAAAAACGTTGTCTGTCAAACATCAGCCCACTTTTGTGATAAATTCACATACCCATTTTGTGTACAGATACGTCTTCAACAATATAATTACCGATATTACAAATAACTATCGTCATCTTCTAAATATTACCACATTTCCCTTTCGTCATAGTTAAGTACTGTTCATCAGAAAAGCTCTGTGTGTCGAACATCAGCCCACTTTTGTGACAAACTCACATACCCATACATATATAGGTATATATTTAACGATGTCAATAACCTATGTTACGAGCCACTATCGATTATCTTCTAGATAGTATGCCATTTTGCCTTCGTCATAAGATGTTCTGCCTATCAGACGTCCGTCAACTCTTCGTCCCCGTAGCAAGATCGAAGAAACCGAACGACAGAATAAATTATTTACAATTGAGCCAAGTATATCCAGCAAAGATAACGTCGCAACGGGGGATGATTAGCGAACGGTGGATATTCTTTTCAACTATGCGACGAGTACTTTACATGGCGTACTCCCGAAATAGAGTGCTTTCACGAGGCGTTCTCGTGGCCATGCACGAAACTCGGTCGCCCCGGCGTTACAGCGTGTTACGTAACAAATCCGTGTAACCCAGATTACCTTTCTTGCCATTCGGCCTGGGGTGGTTTCTACGAGAGGGCGGCTCTTACTTTCAGCGACGCCGGGGCCCTCGTGGCTGTGTGCCTCGTTTCAAAGACGAGAAAAACACACGGATGGGGAAAAGAAAAGAGAGAGGGAGAGAGATACTCTCGCGGATCGTTTCTCGTCTAGCGATTACCGCGCGATGCACCGAGCTAATGCGAGAACTCGCAGCGTTCTCTCGCGAGGATAACGATGGAAACACGCCCGGATTACCGAGCCCCCTCGTTACCTTTTATTTCGTTGTTCCCCTTTCCTTCTTTTCCCTCCCACCGCCGCTTTTCTCTCCGTTTCTCTTTTCTTCTCGTTCACGCGTTTGGCGTCAGCAAACACGTGGCAACCCGCTGAAAAAAGTCTCCGGTTAGGAAGAACGATAGAAATTTCGCGTTGGTTCGTTGATGCATCCCGAATCAAAGGACGCTTTTCAGCTTTCTCTCTTTCTTTTTTACCTTATTCCTCTCTATTTTTCTCCTATCGTTCTGTTTTTTTTTTTTACTTTCTTCTTCTTTTTTCTTCCCCCACCTTCGTTTTTTGTTTGGGTAAACACAGGGATGCCGCAACGGGGATTCCCAAACGACCTGAAAAATATAGTCTTGGCGCTGTACAAGGTGATTCGATTGATGTTACGAAACCGCCGACCATCCGTTGATTTTTCCATGGAAATCCTGTTGCACCGAACGACGGGGGAAAATCGCGCGGGTTTTGTAACGAACGAAGTATCACGAGGTACGTACAGCGACACGAAGAGACACCAAGTGCATTGTTCGAGAGAAAATTGTGAACCGAAGAAGCAAAAATGAGGGGAAATGTTCCACATACACATCTGTGTGTAGGTGTACGGTGTTTCCGCTATTTCGCAGTTGTGCTGGTGCAAATTGATATTATCTATGAGTCAGAATATAAATTTACAATTTATTTATTTATTTATATTTTTATATATTTACTTACTACAGCATTACAAATTCTGGTTATATTTTGTGGATACTGACGAGTCTCTACTTGATCAAATTTGTAATATCGTTTTTATTAGGTTGTCTTTCTTTTACAGACACGCCTTTTACAACGATGCATTTTTATACAAACGTGAAACCTAATCTGTCGAACGTCGTGATCTTTATCTTGATAAAAGAAAATGGATCATACTAATTCGATAAAATAATATCAAATGGAAAATCTGCATCCATTGTTTCCTCATAAAACGAAAGAAACTTCTCGGACGACCTAATACTTCACCTTCAACAAAACTCTGCTAGATGTTTCATGTAGGTTGTGACTTTCAAATAGCACGTGTATTTTAATAAAATTGCTAATGCTTCGCTACAATTATTCTCTCAGCACTTGATTCGCGTCTCTGATAAAATACTCGACTCTATTTATTTTTCAAGCGACTGCAGTAATTCTGTCACCGAGGATGATCATGTACTTTAGAAGAAAGCTGCCACTTAGAAGCTGCTGCAGCAATGAGACCGTAGAGAAGTGAAATAATAGCAAAAATGAATAGTCAAAGCTAACTGGTACTCGCGTCTAGCTTAGTATTAGCTGAATATTATAAAATAGAATACAAAACGCTCGCCTCATGGAGAAGGGTTTTTTGTTCTTGTTATGCCCCCAGGCTTACTATAGGCGATGTTCCTAACCGTCTCTCTTGGTACTATAGTATCGCAGACAGATCATATTACATGACCAGCGAGATATACACAAAGTAGCGATAAGCGCATAGTTGTGGTCAGGCAGCGAGTTCTAAAAAACATCGGTTCGCCATCGGTCTGTTATTTTACCTACACAAAAAAGGTGGCAACGTGACCATAGGCGCGAACGGTTGCGAGACCCGAGCTTGGTGGGGGTCGTCTCCAAGAGAAGACAAAGGAAAAAAGCGAACGGCAGTCAGTATCATATGAGGATTCAAACTGAATGTATCGTGAAGTTCAGAGAAATAAAATCAAGATCGCTTAGTGAAACGAATACGTCGAGAAATATTATAAAGTCGAGTCGAATTATAATAACAAACTGGTCGTATCATCGTTAAATCATTTGTAACGTGTTAATTATAATTTTAAATATTGTTAAAAATAGAAGCTCATATTAATCCTGTTAATTCAGTTTACAATCATTTCAACTACCTCTGTTATCCTAATCTAAAGAGGGGAACGACTGGTTCGCGGTGTCGACTATCAGAATCGTAGCGAGAATTTACGCCTCTCGCTGACGCGTTTCCTCGCGAACGGTCGGAACAGTTCTGATAAAATATCTGACGTTCAGTGCATGAAGAAACACCAATGGAACTAAAAAGCAGGCAATCGATCGACCTTCCTCTACAAATTATTTACAATTCTCAATTTCTCAATCTTTTATCGTTGGTAAACGACGCTCGATTATGTGACGAGTGGCACGGTGCTGCGCGATGTTACAAGTTGAACCACTGAATAAACTTGTTACGTGATATCGAAACGAAAAGGAAGAAAGCGCGTTCGATTCTGGTCTCTCGGAAATTAGAAAGCAAGTCGGGCAAATACGTGGCACAGCTGGTTATTTTGAAGGATAACTGTAATTCTACGTTTTCCCGCAAGCTCGTGCAATGAGAAAGAAAAACCGAGGTAAAAGACGAGACGAGTAGTAGGTCTGTTATTGGCGATATCAGTAGGTAGCACGAGGGACACGCGACTTCCAAGCTCGATAGCTGCAAGCAGCTGTTTCATTTCGAACAGTTGGACGCTTTTCTCAGCGTTCTTACAAACCAACGTATTTTATATTTAATCTTCCGCAGGCAGCACCAGGTCCACGCGAATTTTTCGTCATTTAATTTCGTCGATACGAACATGTCAGGCTCCGTAGTTCCTGCACATAAAACAACCTACACGTACGATGATCTGACCATCGAAATGCTGTTTGTTGCTGTTTGTTTCGGTTGCGAATACCACGAGGACTAAAACCAACACTTTGTGCCTAAGTTTCTTTTCTTTTTTTTTATTTTCGCTGATTTAATTGTAACTATTGCATGTAATATTCATAAATAGTTTTATATTAAATAAGTAACATCTGGCTAAGCAGCCATTCACCGGAATTGAATGCCACAGGTGCAAATTGCTTTTACTATGCAACTTTTGCTAATTATGTGAATTTTTTTATTTGCATAATTTTGTTCCTTTTGGTACATGTACCGATCTTTTGATCGTCTAAGTGTCTCCTATGGCTTCTATGCCTCTCACGCGTTAGTAAGTACGAGATACAAAGCTATTTTGCAATAATAAACGATTCACTCAGACATTCCGGAAATTTAGGTGTCAGAATAATTATGGCTGGAAAATTTCTTCGTATTTCCTCGGAATATCACAGCCTTATGAGCGGAAACCTACAATATTTAAAAAATTTTTAAATATTTGTTTAATGTTCTGTTGAATTTTTATTTTCCTTGCGAAAAGGTTCAAACGTTCAAAGTATGGTTACATAGTAAATTAGCGATTATAGTAAGTAGCTGAGAATCTTTCCAGACATTTCTAAAGGCCAAAACGATAAGAAACCAGCTGAGGAACTAGAAAACCCATGATGCTGACCGCGTTAATGAAACACCATATAGCTGGGATTAATGATAAATCATATTTTTCATATATTTTTCAAATATATGGCCATGTGGAATTTCTATTGTCGTAAAATAAGTTTCTAATTGAATACTTTTTATAATAACCTCCTTTTTTTAACACCAGTCAGCCAGATTTGCAAAGTAGCGGTTCATCGATCTCAGCGATGGCTGAACATTAAAACTGAAGATTGAAACAACAACTGAATGATTAAGAGAAAAAATCGTGCTTAATGTTTCTAATATTTCCAACGAACACGATCTATATTGGCCGATAAATCCTCGTACGGCCCACTCCGCGCGATTAAATCGTACAACTCTCTTAAACGCTGCAATGATAGGGACAAACGAGCGAGCGAAATGCTTTCGCGCCGCCACAGCTCGTTAAGAGCGGAGAACATTGTTTTTACGTTACGACCAGGCGAACAACGCTTTTAAATATTTGATTAAGCCGATAAAGATCGAGCGTGCTCGTCCAACAGCGGCAAAATATAAATTTGTCTGCCAAGAGAAATGAACGGAATCGCGCACCTAAATTTCCTTTCGTTTTTTACCTATCCTTCTCTTGCTTTTTTACTTTCTCCTCGCTCTTTTTCGTTCGTCGACAAATGGACGAGTTCGAGCCACTGATAACAATCACAGGAAACAGCGACGAGGGAAAATATGAGAACAGGCCGCTGTATCCATCTGGCCGGCATTATTTTAATCGTAAATCTTTACGATCCACTGAAAAACAAATTGACGTTCGCGTATCTGCTCCATCTGTCTGCATAAGTCTCTTACGTTTATGCATACTGCGTGGGCCAAGGGTTGTGTCGTAACCTTGCGTCGTAAACGGCCGTGTAATATCTTCGAGAACACCGCCGTGATTCTACTGTTACGTCCTCTCGATGTTTATTTATGGCAAACGAGACGAGGGCATCTGGTTTGCACGGTGTTTCCATCAAAGTGACTAAAATGTGGAATAATTTAACAAATTCGCAAATAATTCATAGAACTACAGGTTACTTTCATTTGATTAGTTTTTCTTTCTATTTTTATTTCTTTTTTAAATTTACTCCTTATCGTTGCATCCCCTTTTGTGTGACTATCAGTGACTATCAGTGACTATCAGTGACTACAATGACTATAAGTGACTACAATGACTATAAGTGACTACAATAACTATCAGTGACTACAATGACTATAAGTGACTACAATGACTATCAGTGACTACAATGACTATCAGTGACTACAATGACTATCAGCGACTACAATGACTATCAGTGACTACAGTGACTACAGTGACTACAGTTACGCGGATTCCGTCAATGTGTAAATGTTAAATTGTATTTGCACGGTTAGTTGGTACAGTCGTCTCGGCTATTTAGTCAGCTGCTATTTGGCAAATAATTAGTCGGCTATTAGTTGGCGGGCTAATTTGCCACGTGCTTTGTATACTTCTGCAAATGGTGCAAAATGTCTGTGTTAGCAAGCTTAGATTCTGTATTGTTGGGTATCTTTTGTTGTTTATCTTGAGTTGCATCTTTAGTCTTGGAATTTGTTACAATAGCAAAGTGGACGTTCGACGTTGTTGGTGTTGCAGTATCCACAAGGAACCACGGTTGCCCTTGTCGACAGGCAAGCACAGTACATTGCGAATGCTGCAACACGCTAAAACTAGTGATGTTGGGGTGGCCTATCGTGCGCCTGGTTGTTTCAATCAACTTCCTTCTCGCGAAGATCGTAACTGGGTTTATTTATTTCTCACACTGCGTTTATGTAGAAAGTTGTCGTAGTTCTGCCACCGGTTGTTCCTGTCTTTACGATGTGTTCGTTTTTTCAGTCTTTGTTGTTAATTAAAAGTTGTCGGGGCGTGGCGTCGCTTTCATTTGTGTTTCAACTTTCGCGTGAAATGGCTTCAAGCGATCCTACGTCGAATGATTTGACCAATTAGAGGAAGAACGACAGCTCGAAAGGATGTCGTGTGAGTAATCACGAGTTTCGAACGAATGAGCATAGTGATAAATGAAAAGAAAAGACTATGAAATTTTGTCAAAAAGCATAACGGCCTCCTAGAAGTTGGCATTAAACGATTAATAAAATCTTGGCAATTAATAAACGCTATCGTGTTTAATATGCTAATGCGTTGGTAGCGGCAGGATATTATAAAATAAAGTGATAACGTAGCAAGAGGAGCGACGTTTGTGAAAAGAATGATCCTCGGTGCATATAATTTTGAGAAAGTAAATTTTACCAATGCTTCACGTATCTCACTCGTAAATACCGAATTTGCATAATTCCCGTGCGAAAGTGAATTCCATGCATGCGACAATTACGATCGCGATTGTACGCCGCGCTTTACACCGACCGTACTACTTGAAAATAATTTAATCGCCACAATTTTCCTGCGCCGTTAATTACGAAACTCTATAGCAGGCAGCCGAGCCTCGTTAATGCGATTCCAATTATCTCAACGAGTCGCATAACTAAACACAATGAAAGCAATCCACAACGACCACGTGATAGTGGCGCTAAAATCCCCTTTTCCTAAACTCTCGTCGGATAATCGTCTGACAAAAAATCGTTTCCGTGTCCGGTCAAATTAGACATGAAAATAGTGATCAAATAACAAAAACTCCGGCAGAGCTAAATTTTGGTAGAGACCTTGGGTACACCGGTAGAAATAAAGTGCCAAAAGTGCCCATTGATGCCATTGGTGCTAAAGAAGTTATTCAAGGTCAAAGTGAGAATTTTCCGATTTTTTGAACTTTTCTTGAAAACGCTAAGTTTTATCGAAAATATAGCCCAGACAAAAATTCTAGATCATAAAATTATCTACAAAAATGTCCCTCATATATTTTTTCCTAGGAATCACCATTCCTGAGATATCGCCATTCTAAAGTTGAAGGAGTTACGTTCTACATGATATGCACACATTTCCACACCACCTATGAGGTAGTGTACTTGGCGCTTCTTTTTAACGCGGTTTCCCCAGTTTCTGAATGAAGAAAATATACAGAGAATCACTCGATTTTCATTTACGCCACTGATCGTTACGCAGCTATCGAGTAGAATATTTTTTCTCATTCGATCGAGTAGAAAAATCGAAGTAAACCGAGCCCTTTGTTCGTCCAATATTAACTTCGACGAACCGCGTAAGAAACATTGTTCTTTGTTGTCGAGTAACAAGAAGTGGAAAAACCGGAGGTCCAGCGATACCAGCTGATATCAATTCACTTCGCAATATTAAAAGCTTTAATATCGAGTGAACACCGGCGGTGGAAACGTATATCTGATCGAATCTCCTCTGTCTTGGTACACTTGTATATATATATGTGTGTTCCTTGACCACGTGGATGTGTAAGTAGACGCGGAGGGACGCGTACAAACGGTGGATAAAAGTGGGTATATCCGTGGTTGTTGGACGAGTAAACGCGATCCATTGTGGGCTTCCGGACATGTCGGTGTGTACACACCGACACATACGCGCCGCTGTATACGGTCAGCCGTCTGTGCGTGTGTTGGTAAATACATTCGATTTATTGGAGAACGCAATAGGGCAGCTGGAAAGAGCCATACGTTCCGTGCTCTGATACCTAAAGCCTCTTTTTCCGAGGACCTCGTTCGCGTTTTGTTGTTGTGCTTTTCGTTATCCACCGTTTCTCCCATCTCTTCTCTTCCTTTTTTCCCTTTCTATATCAAAGACATGTCGCAGAAGCAAGGAGGCTCGGACCTCCGAAAATATTTCCAGGCTTCTCCATATTAAGCGTATTTAAAATCATCGTGCTGTTGGTCCATCTTCCAACAATTCAATCCCATCGTGTATTTCAGTATTCAGCTAGAAACATAGCTAACTTAGCATCGTCACAAGTGCGATACTGTTTTGCAAATAATATCAAGATAATATCAAAACCGGCTTTGTAGACAAATTTCAATTATATCTATATCGAACTATGATGATTGTACTGGTAAAATTTGAAACCGATCTGAAAATGATACGTATGCGTGTCTATAATTAAACAAGTTTAATGTTCAATCTGCCATTTCTTTTGTAAAAACGTCTCTGAATATTATGGTCTTGTACAGGTAGGCTGGCGTCCATGTGTCGTTCGGTTTGAGGATCACTGTGCGCCCCGCAGCTTACGCTAACCTCCTTTCGCTCGTGTAAGGAGGTTTGCCCGCGTGCAGGCGTATCTTTAATCGTCGGTAACTAAAAAACAAAGCCGAAAACGCAATTTTTGTATTCTTGATTTTCGTCTTATTTTGGCTTCAAGAATCACCCCTTCAATTTTCTGACATCTCTAGCTGAACACACGCGTCTAGTAAAAACTTACAAGTATTAGAAACATATATTGTAATAAATATGAAAATCAGTGCCACTGGACATCGAGGCTTTTAATGAACAACGGAACTGAGTGCTTTGATATTTTTCTAATCTCTGCAAAATGTACGTTCACGAGTACGTTCTAGTCTCCTGCGTATTTTATCTATTTTGCTTTCGTTCCGAGCTTTACCAATATAATCACGTTCACCTCGGCGCTAACGAAATTTCCAAATGTTTCATGCAGCACACGAAACGTATTCACAAAGCACATCCACGAGCGTGCGAATACTTTCGTGCGAGCAACTACGTGTCTCAGCTGCTTCTGTTTCGATAACGTCACAAATTCCCGACAAACGAGTTCAGGTGTTGTTTCCTGCGACACACGCCGCGTATACACCCCGGTCGAAAAAAACAAGCAAATTGCAACGTATTACGTTCTGTTGCCACTAAGTTTGCCGCTTGAAAAGTTTCTCGGATCGGAAGCTGAAAGGCTCGCCTCGTTCTCGTATTGTAAATTGAACGTTACTACGCCGGTGCAACTTCATCCGCAGCCAAGTTGCCGCGTTGTTCTCAACTTTGACAAGCGTGAGCATATTCGCAGCGTTGTTTTTGCGGCAGCGCGCGCTCCAACGAGCATTTTTCTGCCGCGGACTCGTCGCCCTTTCCGCCGTCTCCTTGAGCTTCCGCCTGCACTTGCCTTTTATTGTCCTGCGGTCCTTTCGTATCTGCCGCCATTCGCAAGATTTGCACTTCCGCCTCGTTTCTCCTCGTGTCCCTTTGAGCGGGCCGGGGCCCTTTGAAAACCGCGTCGATGATTTCTCACTGGCGGACAGTGTTCTCGTTGCAGCGAGCGAAATGATAACGCGGAGAAGCAGAGCCGCGTTCGTAGAATCGCACGGCAGAATTTTCTTATTCCTGCTGAGTTTCGATTTCCTGGGGATAAGTCCAATTGTTTCTCAGCTCACCTGGTATGTTTTATCTTTTGCCCGACCTGTCCTTCTAAATGCAAACCTAAACGTATTTCGCTGTACCAGTTTGTAACTCGGTAAATAAAATTTTATCAACACAAACGGAATTAAATAATAATTTGATAGCACAGAGAATTGAAATGGTAACGTGCAAATTTATGTGGTGTTCAAGGACTGAAGGGCGACACAGAAGGATCAAGTTATGAGGAATAACATGCATTGAAGTGATCATAACGTTAAAAATAAAATCACCAGTTTTATGTCTTTTTTATTATTAGCTTCCCAACGTATCTGCTTGTGCTCGTACGCGATTCGAAAAGACCGATTAGCCTGTCGATTAGTTCGCGTAAAATCTGGTCAGAAGACACATGATTTTTTATTAAATAATTGTCCTACCCTCGACAGAAACAATTTAAAACGTCTGTTATCAGAAAAGGAGATAACAAACCGATACTTTGCAAGATGTTTATTTAACGAATGTAGTTGAAAAATATGTAAAAGATAAGTAGAACTGGACGAATTGGCAACTGGCAAATTCACTCGACTGCAAAGTGGTAAATACATGAAAAGGGAACAAAAGAAGCTGTCGTTGTTTTCTCGTTGTTTCTCTCGATAGAAGGGCAAAGAGTCGAGTAACAACGTGTTGGCGGACGTAAATGCGTGTATTTATTAAAAATGACTGTTAGTCGTGAAAACGTGGGCAAAAATAATCTCCGCTTCTCAAGGTTCGATACACAAATTTCAATGCACTGTGCAAATGTTTTCACCTGGATTTTTCTCCTCTCTTTTCGTATGACCTGCTTCGCCGTGGTGTTTAACATCGGCCCAACGAGTACACGACCTACATTAATTCAAGGCAATTAACATTTCACCCATTTAAGCTGAAAACACTTCGCTCCTCTCGTCTTGTTACTTTATTTTGTTATTGTTTTGTCATTAGTTCGTTACAGTGACCGTGCTTCCACTAGTCAAAAATTTCAATTGATCTTTGGCTCTGCAAAATGGGTTCATTTTACCGTAAATTGTAGCCGTGACGAATATTCGGCGAGATTATTAAACTGACAAACAGCATTGTTTTTTTTTTAAACAATGATTTAAATTTTCTAATAGAATTTTTACATTGTAATTAAAAAAGAAAAAAATTGTGAGATATTCGAAAGTTAGGAATTCGAGTGGAAATTCCAAATTTTTCCATAGTATTTTCCATAGCTCGCACTATTCTCAAATTTCGTTGAATTTTGCATGCAAATCCTGAACCACGAGATTAAACAGATGCCTGTCCATCTGAAAGGATCATCGTTAAATCCGTTTTATTGTCAGCCTACCGTCATGTTTTCTGTGAATCGTCGCCAATTAACGTTGATAAACTAATATAAAAAAATAATTCAATGACTTATTCGCATTTTTATGTCACTTGGACAGAGATGCTTCAACGTTTTCTGATTTTCTCCGTATCCTTGCGACATCGTCTGTCTACCCGAGTAGAATTTTCGTGAATTAAAAATCCCATTTAGAAAATTATGTTACTAGGGAAACAGTGACTGAAATATTTTCCTAAAAAACAGATTATTTAGTTTAAATAAATATTCCTCGTGCTCCCTTTCGCATTATCTGACATTCTTACAAAACGTTAAATCGATCAAGGATAAGTTCGGTACATTCGTAATATAGTATTCGGTATATTCGTAAATAGTTTCGTAATATTTCGAAGCGCGAAGTATCATCAACAATTTCCCGGGAAAAAAGCAGTATAATTAAATCGTTGAAAAATGAAAGCCGTGATGGAGGCAAGGTAGAGTCGCAGAAACCACAAAACTGAAAACCAGTTACGTTTAGTATTGGAGGGGGAAAGGGGATGGCGTTCCCTTTTGAGAACATGAAATTGTCAGAAAGTCGTAACGTAAATGGAATTGGAACTCGATTAAATTGAACCGTGCTGTATTCTTCAAAGGCTGAAGACGTATGACACAGACTATATCTTGTGCAAACCGAAATCATTTTGTCTATAAGCTCGAAAGCAGTGAATTTTTTTTCACCCCTAAACTACAAATAATCCCATCATACGATCAAGTTCAAAGAGGTAAAACTAGGAGCAATTATTCAATTTCCTTTTCACGGCAATTCGTACCAACGACGAGATAAATAGCCCTACTGGTACGAAATTTTCCGACAGGCTACTGAAAATATCAAAAAACGACTATTTCCAAAATTAGTTGAATAGTTAAATGGATAGCTCAACGTATTTCTTTTAATCGATATACCGATAGTATCGAGAATTTCGTTGAATTTAAACGGTGCGACAGTAATTAATTTTAGAATAAACAACGTAACAGTAGGATAAAATAAATAGAGCAATGTGGGAATGATATATAGCGTGGAAAGTAAATACAACAATGCGATGCATGCTGGGAATTACATTACGCGTAATTATAGAATGCAGTATGTGTACTGTCGTTACATCAAAGACTAAGCTTTCCAGCCGAATGCTCTTCATGTACATTAACCAAATACTAACAGCTTATTATTTAAACTGAAATATCGACTGCCTTTAACATTTCAAAGTCACGATATGCTCACTATACCGCCAACACCGCGTACAAATAATTTCATATTCAACGAATCTCCTTTGTTGCGCGTTAAAACACAACGAGAAGAATAAAAAATCAGCCACCACATTGCCAAAATTGAGACTCGCTGTAATTTTGCATTGCATTGAAAATTATCGAATTTTAATAAAGAGAAAGGCAACAATTTTCTGTCCATTTAACGTAGACTTTCCTATTGCGAATAGAAAAATTGTATATTTGTGAGCGAAACGAGCAGCGACACATCAGACGCACTTTGTTACGACGTAATTGTCGTTGCTCATTCCGCCGACAACTCGCTAAATAGTCGGAAACACCAGGCCAAGCCGTTGTTGGGTCGATCGAATCGGCTGACGCGTGACAATGACAAAAACAATCTGACGAACGATGTCGGCGCCCCTGTGACTACTACGAGCAACGGGCGACAAGAACAGCAAAAACATCGATAATATGTCTTTCTCTATTTCCCCTGTTAAGAAGAACCAAGTCAGTCTGCTGTGTAGTAGATTGGAAACGACAGAGTCAGGTCGTAAAATTAAAGCTTACACGGTTCAAGACCATAACGTGTAACTTGAGACGTTTTGGGGGAGATAAGCAGCTCGAGCCTCGTGCAGAGGCCTGCGATGTCAACCCGGAACTATTTCTTTCTTTCGAGTAGGTAGGTTGGCGGTAAAAAATTGCCTGGCAACTATGGTCACTGGGTTCCTACGACCCTCGATACGGCTAGATCAATCAATATCATCGTTCAACGTATTAGTTTACGACCACACTGTATCGCTTTCAACTGCCATACTTTGTACTAGACTGTCTCAGAACAGTTTTTTCCTCGTCTCTCGCTACTTGCAATATGTTTTTTTTTATTATTTAATTTGTACTTTACAATTTGTCCAGCTGGACATTTGGTAAATTTTCTAACATGCGGATGGCTACCCCCAGGGGGATACCATCTTCGAGTTTGTCTATTTTAAGCAGTCAGTTTTTTATTATTATTTAATTTGTACTTTACAATATGTCCAGCTGGAGATTTGATAAATTTTTCTAACTTAATTGCTAAGTAACATACGGATGGCTACCCCCAGGGGGATCCATCTTCGAGTTTGACTGTGACTCGCTACATAATGCAAAGTGCGAAAGGAATTCTTATTTTCCAGTGTGGTGAACTTGCGGAACCGGTTTGAACCGTGAAGATTTCCATGGTTTTCCTACATACTGTGAAGCTCAACATTCCAAACAACGTTGATAAACAATGAAATCTAAGAACAACCGTGTGTAATCGCTGCGATTAATTTGAAACGGTTGTGCAATATTGTGCATGGAGGGTGACAGGGTCGGTTTCCTACGACAACCAGTAGTTCCGGTTGTCTGGCTCCCCAGCATGTAACCAGCTGGTGGCAATCGCGGCCACAGAAGAAGTTAATTGAAAATAAGATAACGCCGGTATCGAGCATTGCAGGTTGCCAGGCGGACCCGCTCGAGCTGAGAAACTGGACGAGCAGGCTTGAAGAACAGCAGGACTAGATAGGATGAAATATAATCCCTTAATTAAGTCTCGCTGCTGAAGCTGCACCGTGGAAAACACAGACGGAATTATTGTCCCACAGATGAGAATGTCAAGGGAATGGACGTCTACGAAAGTAATTGCGCTCTGGTTTTCAGAATTGTATGAATTTTGGATGTATAAATTCTACTGGGACCTTCTCATACAGTATCAAACAAATAATTTTGAAATCCACGTCCACGTTTACTTTACGTGCTGCGATTTTCAAGTGAATGGATAGTAACGAGGAATGCACCTTCCCCCTTTCCTGAGAAATAGGGAAACAACTTAGGGTCGATACAAACTTCTACAATGTTGATAATTTCTGTACCTTAAATATTATATAATACATAAAATCGAGAAAGTTTGAGGACGACAACGATTTTGAAAATTAACTTCCCATCGTCTGACTCGTTTTAATTTTATGCAACAAACACCTATGTGCCTATACAACACACACGCACTCAACGATGTATGTGTATTACAATGCGTGGCAAAAATTACTGAACAACTAAATCGTTGAATAAAATCTTCAAATATTACTATGCATATCTTGCAATATAAATAATTCCTGTCTTTTTTCCTGCATACGTTACACATTGTACAGGACAAATTTATGTTACGACCCAACATAATCTCTTCAGAAATGCATGATAATTGTCTCCAATTTTTCGAGTCACATTTGACCAACGATGAATCTAACAATCCAACTGATGCTATTTCTTCTGGTATTATCGTCTTTTTTAACAGGTCACTGGCAAAGATCAGACGTCTCGCTCGTGCCTTAGTGGAAACGCTTACAGGTACATGGATTGCCGAATACCTGGCACGGCAAACAGACATCAGACGTTAGAATGGAATTAAAGATTCACTGGTCAGACGTGCATGTGTCGGTTCTTACACACACCATTATACACATCGTATAGTAAAGTTCAACTGCCACTACCAACGAGGGGAACAAAGTACATAACTAGGGAACTTGACGTACCGATATAACACCGGTCGATTGAAATATTCACGAGGCCATGTGTTATCGATCCACCACGCAGCGTGTACAGGCGAGCGATTCGAAACATACGTAGGATGCTGATATCAATAAAATATCAGTCGAACAATGTATATACTTGCGTCTCCTTTCGATCAACTATGACTGGCACGGGCGTTTATCTTTGCATCGACGGTGCGTTTTCAGCCTTGTCCGCTTGCTTTTCACAGCGTCTGCGTTGTATCATTCTACATCGTCTAACAAGAAGAAGAGATTTCCGCGCTTTTGCTATCGAGACGTGCAAGCGCTCAATTGTTCAATGTATAACGCGAAAGTACATACAGCCAACTGGCGACATTGTGTGCACAATTGTATGAACTGTCCGAACATTATTGTAGAATATTCCTTGGGACTCTATCGCCTGATGAATTTCATCAACTTCCTGAGTTCTTTGCGATGTAAACAGTTTGTGGTTGGTGAATAATCTTTTATCAATTATTTACTCATTGTTATAATAAGAAAGTAATATGTGTGTACATATATTGCATGACAATTATTCCTTTGTTTTGTAACATTTTGTATTTTTATAGCTACAGTGAAGCAAGTCAGTGATAAATACTGACAAGTACTTAAGTATTGAGTTGCCAACTTAATATTTCCAACAAGTCTTCCTTGGAGCTCTGATAAATTTCATCAACTTCGTGAGTTCTTTGCAATGTAAAAAGTTTGTGATTGGTGAATAATCTTTCATCAATTATTTACTCATTGTTATAATAAGAAAATAATTAATATGTGTGTACATATATTGCATGACAATTATTCTTTCGTTATGTAACATTTTGTATTCTTATAACTACAGTGAAGCAAGTCAGTGATAAATACTGACAAGTACTTAAGTATTGAGTTGGCAACCCAATATTTCCAACAAGTCTTCCTTGGAGCTCTGATAAATTTCATCAACTTCGTGAGTTCTTTGTGATGTAAACAGTTTGTGGTTGATGAATAATCTTTCATCAATTATTTACTCATTGTTATAATAAGAAAGTAATATGTGTGTACATATATTGCATGACAATTATTCCTTTGTTATGTAACATTTTGTATTTTTATAGCTACAGTGAAGCAAGTCAGTGATAAATACTGACAAGTACTTAAGTATTGAGTTGGCAACCCAATATTTCCAACAAGTCTTCCTTGGAGCTCTGATAAATTTCATCAACTTCGTGAGTTCTTTGCAATGTAAACAGTTTGTGATTGGTGAATAATCTTTTATCAATTATTTACTCATTGTTATAATAAGAAGGTAATATGTGTGTACACATATTGTATGACAATTATTCTTTCGTTATGTAACATTTTGTATTCTTATAGCTACAGTGAAACGAGTCAGTGATAAATACTGACAAGTAGTTAAGCAGTTAATTAGACCAGTAAGACGAGTAGTTAATATTCCCATAAAATACTTGTAGATAAGTATCAATGTAATGGTATACGTTTAGAATGATTTATAGTTTGAAATTACATTTTCATTAAATAAAATAAACAAGCAGTATATAAAAATATGCCTATTGGATAAATTTCGTGAGTTTAACATTAAATAAATGATCCTGTAATTTCTTCTTTCATAATGTATCATAATATCGTCGATGTTAATGTTAGAGTAGTTATAATTTGAAATTAATATTCTGTTCATTGTAAAAACGTAATCTTAACTACGAAATAATTAACTACCACAGTATGGAAAAATATTTATTGAAATTTGAATATTCTGTAGCATCGTTAATCCAAATATCTAAATATCCAGATATGTAGATCAATTTGAATATTTAATGTCCACTAGTGTTTCTTTTTTTTTCTACAGTTTGGACGAGCTAATACGACTAAACGTACCTGATTAAACTCTAAATTTACTAAAAATTAAGTAAATCAAAAAATATCATATAAACACGTTTCATATGTTGCAATGTCCGAGAAAGTTTCAGAGGTCTGACAATTTCTGTCACAGCGTACGATAGCTCAGATTAGCTGGAATCAGCTGGCAGGAACGTGGCCAGAAGGCGCATAAATTATTCTCGTTTGTCGCTTCGCGAACAACACACAAAGTCCATTTAAGCAACATTTACATGGCGTGGCTTCCATGGAAATACAACAAGATTTCGAGAGCACGGCACCATGACTCTCCGCGAGGAAACGTAATCAGCTCTAATTATCTTAAACTTCAAATCCGATAACCATCGGTTACAAAGCCGATAAACAGGGTTACTTTGGGCCAAACCGCATGGCGCAAAATTAATTCTCCAGTGCAGCACGCTGACTTATAGTTGTTACAAAATCATTTCAGTATATCCAAGTCGATTTAACAGTGTCACGTAAGTAAACGTGACTTGAATTCCACTATTATTTACATCGACTGTAGATCGTCGCTCTTTTCATCGTATTATCCGAGTTTTTGTTAAACGAACAGGCAACGTAGATAAATCAATTTGTTATGATAAAACGTGTATAGCCAAAACTTTGTTTCTGGACCAAAAGTTTTATTTTTCCCCAATTTTATCAATCTATATTTTTCTTCCTGAAAATAAACTGCGGTAAAATTGTTACTTCCGCGTTGACATCCATATAAAATTACAAAAGACAAGAAAGAATGAAATATTTAATTAAGCAATAAAAACATTTAATGATTAATTAATTAGTAATTAAATAATACAAATAATTAAAAACAAGATAATTAAATATCTCGAAAAATAAAAACCTAAGCAGTCGGAAAGCTTCTGTTTTCGGCGAGAAAGTTGAACTGTCCTACTGACATAAAAATGGAAAAAATAGAAAAAAGGGAAGTTTAATTAAAAAATAAATTTTTCCCGATACTCTACATCGTTTTTGTTCCTTGAAACAGCTATATTTTACTTCTAAATATTAGACATTTCTATGATAAATAGTAGCTTATTATAAATGTTGGCAAACACTTTGTAAACAGCGAACACAGAATGATTATAGTCCACGCAAATCTCGATACTACTACAGATGACGTTATTAATTTTCTCTGAGTACTCTCAGCACGTTCTAATAATTCTTCCTGACGATTCACAGGTCTTTGTGAAAGTTTCCTCTGCTTTCCTCCTTTCGTTCTCCTCCATTTTAACGCCCCATGCATTGCCCATAGTCTTCCCTTAGAATTACAACTGTTTTGCATAAACGTCGTGTCACAAATATGAAGTTTCAACTGAACAAGAAAAAGAAAATATCGTTCGTAGCAATTTCTGCGAAAATCTTGCGACGCCTATGCCAGTGTACTTCAACTTTTCAAGTAATTTTATAACTATAATTTTATAACAAATTTTGCAGCTTATTACTGTTTGAAACAAGAACATGTTTGTAGATTACAAAACGCTGCTGATTTTCAACGAGCAGTTGCAAAGACAATTAAAATCATTTTGGAGAACGATGAAATCACTTTAACTGCAACACACTGCAAACACTGAGAAAGGAAGTACGAAATATCGTCAGTGTCGATCAAAGGAAGTACGAAATATCGTCAGTGTCGATCAAATTAACTAAACGCCACGTAGGAAAGACGCGAAATGTTGGAAGGAGGCTGAAACGGCTGCAACGTTTATTCCCTTCATCTTTCACAGACACGATCGAAGAAACATACATTCAGCAGGTGCTTTCACGAGACATTAATCGCAAGGTCATTAAGCTTTCAGCTGAAAGAGAGAAGCAAACGAGTGTTCCTTCTTTTAAAAGCAGCGGCGATCAGTACGGCAGGTACATTCAGTCGGTCGAAAGTAGCAGGACTTAACAGAGGGGCGATTCGTTTTGCTATTTCATCCCCTGTTCGTTCATGGCTTCCTCGAACGCGTTAGGAGCACAGTTGCCGGCCGAGAGACATTGGAAAAAGGGGAATAAAAAGCGGAAACGAGGACGAAGATTAAGAGAAAGAGGGGAAGACGAGCGGGGTGGAAGAAAAAAGGGGTGGAAAGTGGAGAGACGCCTTGATAGATGATCTTGGTAATTATTTGCGGGCATTTCCTTCGTTTCTGTTTTTTATCCTTTCCGTTCTTTCGCCTCCGCGTATCGCCCTATTGCCCGAAACGAGACATCGTCTTTCTTCCAGCACGTCTTTCCTCTGGCCTTCCTGCCAGCCTCGTTGTTCCGCTTCGTTCGCGTTTCTTTCGCGGCCTGTGTTCGCCTGTTCTACCACCTCCGTGCACCAGCCACGCTTTTTCCTCTCATTTTCTTTTATCACATCCCACCTGGCTGCGTCACTTCTGCTGACAGTATTTTCCCCGCGCTGGTCACGATGGATGAGCAGCCACGTCCACTCGCCGTAGCCATCGGCCCGTGCACTCTGATAAAGAACAATAGACGACTGCTGTTCCTCATTGTCAGCGCGCTGGCACCGTACGATCGGCTGTATTATTTCTGTCGAATCGATGGCATCATCGGCACTGGCTTATTTCGACGTTCCACGGACAGATTACCGGGAGAAAATGTGACCTCTCTATGTGTCGCAGTGCTTCATACGATATCGCAAGAGCACACGCCAACATAGGTTAGTTGCACTGATTACGCTTGACAGACTGGCATTTTACATAAACGTCGCGCTAATATGGCTGAGTATCTCGTTGCAGCGGTTGCACAAAATAATGGAAACGTCTCTTGTATGTCGCGTATCTGTTATACGTCTACGATCGGACCTCTACGACTGGGGAAGCTGTAGAACACTTGGGTCTTGTTCGTTTCCTGTGAACCTCTAAAAGTCGAGATAAAACTCCGTAACTCGAACTACAGCTCAACTTGATTGAGGCATTCTATTCGCTATGGGCATTCAGATGCGTTGTTTTACTTATTTTAATAGCCAGGCCTCTACGAGTAGAGCTTCTATGGTCGCTGGCTCTGTAACTCGAAATGCACCTGCAGCTACGCTGTGCTGTCCAAATTGTAAAGTACAAATTAAATAAGAGAAAAAGAACTTTGACTGCTTAAAATAGACAAACTTGAAGATGGTACCCACTGGGAGTAGCCATCCACGTGTTATTCAGCAATAAAGCTAGAAAAATTTACTGAATATCCAGCTGGACAAATTGTAAAGTAGAAATTAAATAAAAAGAGGAAACTGGGCTGTGTGTCACAAGATGTGAGCTATCGATCGTTTGGCATTGTCTACTGTCTTCCAAATATTTAGATAGTTTCGAATAACGTGGGACGACACAGTCTCTGCTTCTTCGTCCACGCGCATATCCAACGAAGCTAATCGTTTTCCGTCAATCGAATTGCCGTCATCTGTCGCATTAATCAACGTTGAATAACTGAACTGTAGGAGGAAGATCGAGATACCAACACTTCCTGAAAATCGCGTCTTCGTACGAAGCTCCTGCACGCCCAATTTTCGTTCGTTAAATCTCTTTCACTGGAAAATTTCGATAAGCGGAATTTCCTGTGTAACTGCAGGATTTTAGCTGCTCCCTTGAAGCTTCAGTTACCGAGATTCGACTTAGGACATACAACAGGTGTTCCCATTATTTTATTCAATGCCAGTGTGTATCCAAATTCCTATTTGTATGCAACTAATTAACAGAGCAGGCCTTGGTCTGTCAAGTGCAACAACGACTATCCTATTCTTCAGAAATGCATCCTCGGTGTATGGGGTTGACGACTAAGTGATTGCTGGTTTTGTCAAGGCTACCTAATGACAAAATCCGCAATCACATAGTTGTCAAGCCAATAGTAACAGGTTAACACATGATCACAATTTAAAGTGAAACATCGATCGTCGAGATGGCAGGGCTGAATGAACACCTGTCTTTCACGAAGATGTTTTTCCCAATTAATTTCTACCAGTGCAATACCTGCGATTCCTACGACTGCTTCAAGTATTCGAATCTATTCTGTGATATTGCTGCACGCTCTTGGCTATCTGTCTGTCATAGACCACATTCATCCCGTGGCCAGTCAGTGGTCAGTAGTGGGTTACTTACCGCAAAGCTGACTATCTGATGCGACAATACGACTATCTGTCTATTATAAACGCGTGAGAGGGGTTCCTTTACAGCTGCAACTAAATATATATAGCTGTTCCCATGGATAGCGTCCATGACGAAGCAGCGCAGTGATGAGAAGTAACCTAGTTCTCGGTGACCTATTTGCAACGTTACTCTTCCCTCCAAGCTTTTCCTTTTCTACTCTGCAATTTTCTCATCTCCCCTGTCCATTCTTCTTTGCTTCCCTTCACTTCTCTTTCGATTTCTCTCCATTTCTGTAATTCCTTTCGTTTCTTTCACACATTACATCATTTCTGCTTCTCCTTATTCCACTGTCTTATCTTCTTTTTCCTTCCATTTTTCTCTTGTACCGTTCTTCCCATGTTTTCATCTCTCTTTCTCTTCTTCTTTTGCCTTCTTTCCCATTTCTTCCCCTCTTTTCTCGAACAATGAACACACCAAGATTTACTATATGTTTGAACAGTGGAACATTTCAAGAGGAATTGAAATGATGACAAAAATGTTTCTATAGCTGTCCAGGACACTATGCGATGTAAATGGATTTCTCACGAGTGGAAAATTCTTCAAATTGCACTGTGATAGCTTTCATCGTGTATACAGTGGCTACAAAAAGTATTCGCGCACCATTGCATCTTTACCAAATATCCAGCTGGACAAATTGTAAAATACAAATTAAATAATAAAAAAAACCATTGCATTTATCCTGGCGTTAAATAATTAATTAGGTTTATTAACTTTCGTGTTATTTGGTAATACTTTCATATGACTACAAGGGTTTGCTGCTATGAAAACTATGAGAATTTGACGAAGAAACGCTTCGTTGTGTAACAAAAGTGTCAATACGTTTCGTAAGTAGAAAGTTTATTTCTTGTCGACTTTATAACGCGGTTGTTTAAATAATATTTCTAACTATTTGTCGCGTGGCTATCCGCCGGATTAACAGCGGCCTCCGTTGATTTAAAATGCTAATTATCAGCTAGAAATAGCCAGGAAAATAATAATTTTCGCTGCATCGATTTCCGGGCGACTCGAAAACGCCGATACCTTGTTTTCGAATATTTCAGAGCGCGAAATCTGAGTCGATTTCAATATGCACTCTGCGCCTGCTTTTAATATTTTCATGATTGGAATAAACAAGGAAGCTCAAAGGGAATTGGTAAAATTCTTTTACAGAAAATCCAATGCAATTTTCAATAGAGGGAAACGAACGCTGATGTTTCATTCGATAAAGTCAAATAAACTCTCGATTCCCGGCCAATTTCAATTTACAAGGAGTCGGGCAAATGTGCTCCACTTAACCGTATAGACTACGCGTTTCGTGCATCGAGCGTTGTTCGTCAAAGAAATACAACATGATTCAATAATTCATAAAGCAATCGTCGATGGGATGATTTTCTGATTCTCGAATGAAACGTTGCAGTGGAATAAATTCCCCCTTTTCCCCCTTTCCGTAAGAAGCTTCGTTTATGCGAAACTCTCTGATTTAATGACCGTGAAATTATAAATATTAATTCTACATGTATATCTGCCAGGATAATTATTCCACCGTTTCAAAATCTCCATACAATTGTTACTTAAAATTATTAACGCGAAATAAACTTCCAACGCTAACTTACGGTCGACTGCATTTAGCCAAGTTGAAATACTAATAACAAGTTGTTAGTATTTGCTAGATAATATAACAATGCGATCTATTAATGAGAAATTCTCGTGTAACAACAATAGAAAAAACTGATTTTTATGAATTCCTTTTAGATTAATTGCTGGTTCTATGACACTACACCTTTTCAGGATGCAACAAATAGTTTCTGTATATAGAACACATTTCTACTCCAAATTTGCCAAATATACAGCTGGACAAATTGTAAAGTACAAATTAAATAATAAAAAGAAAAAAAGTTCCTACTCCAAAACTATATTTACATCCCAGAAAGGTCTACTCCCATAGTAGCCATAGTATAGTTATATAGTAGTTCCCATAGCTAGCAATTAGACTGCAAAGAATTCGTAGAAACTAATCGCCCTTACTGTTGCTGTTACTCGAGGATCGACTCGAGTTTCTTTTTTCAACTGTTCGGTATCGATGTCACTGCGTGTGCACGCGGCTTATCTGTGCGAAATACGATACGCGACGGTTGCTGAAAAAAAGTCGGGGCAAATGTGGCGGATAATCGCAACTCAAGATGTGTTTAGATATTTAGATGACAAAAAAGTATGGTCGCGTGCGCGTGACTAAATAAGATAATAATAAGCTGGTCAATAGATTCACCGTTGCTGTTACTCGAGGATCGACTCGAGTTTCTTTTTTCAACTGTTCGGTATCGATGTCACTGCATGTGCACGTGGCTGTGGTTTCCTTATCTGTGTGAAATACGATACGCGACGGTTGCTGAAAAAAAGTCGGGGCAAATGTGGCGGATAATCGCAACTCAAGATGTGTTTAGATGTTTAGATGGCAAAAAAGTATGGTCGCGTGCGCGTGACTAAATAAGACAATAACAGGCTGGTCAGTAGATTCACTGTTGCGTTCACAAAACCGATACTATTTTCTCAGCAAAAGATACTATTTACAAAAAGAAGCGAGTGTTTCATTACAAAGATTGATCTTCAGTGTTATTTTTTAACGAGCAACTGGCTTCGTTTGGACTATAAATCACTGACACAGCCAGACAATTCGCAAGAGTGTCTTGAAAAAAAAAAAAAGAAATAGAAGAAGGGAACGTTTCGGTGAACAGCGTGAAGCGTTATTAAAATAAACACGTCTGTAGCATAAAGCAACGATGCGAACAGCGGTGGAATATTCATTCGCAGTTTTTCCGGCGCTGATATCAAAATGGAAGTGCGCCGCAGCGCGAACCGGGAAATAAGCGATAGGGAACGGTTGCCTCTTTTCTTGTTTTTCCTTTTTCTTTCTTCTTCTTTTTTTTTTTTTTTTTTTGAACGCCGCTCTTTCCAATGGCTCACCGGGGAAATCTACGAAGTGGTTATTAAAATTCCATCCGGATCGTGATAGCGCAACAAGGAAAATAATCTCGGAGAGACAGATTTCCTTGGAATTTTTCTCGCCTCTCGCGGCGTCCCCGCGAATTAGGATTTCGTGTCGCGAGAAACCAGGATTACGGCTTGCCGTTTGATCAAACATGCACCTTTGAGTATTCGCTGAAACGTCTGAATGGTTGTATCGCGGTTCCATCAACGATGATTATCGTTATCGCGTGAACTGTCATTAACAGGGATTATATAATTGAATATTAAGCCGTGTTTTCAATTTTAATACCCCTTTTTACAGATTACTTGCGTGCCATAGCTGATCGAAAATTTCATTGCCAGCAATTATTAAGATAATATCATTCCATACGACAAGCTTCCGCGTATTTATGTTATTTAGTTATGAAGTTACGTCGGCAAGCATATATTTGTTTAAGTTAATAAATAATTTATCTAACTATCTGATAAATGGATATGTGTACGTATAACGTGTGTGCAAATAGTTGTACATTATATTATCTTCATTAATACAGATATGTTAGTATTTCTTGGAAATTTTTATAATCTATCGTGGTATATGTTGTAGTATATTGTATAGTATATCTGATAAATGGATATGTGTACGTATAACGTGTGTGCAAATAGTTGTACATTATATTATCTTCATTAATACAGATATGTTAGTATTTCTTGGGCATTTGTATAATCTATCGTGGTATATGTTGCAGTATATTGTATAGTATATCTGATAAATGGATATGTGTACGTATAACGTGTGTGCAAATAGTTGTACATTATATTATCCTCATTAATACAGATATGTTAGTATTTCTTGGGAATTTGTGTAATCTATCGTGGTATGTGTTGTAGTATATTGTACAGTGTTATTTTTATGCAATGCTAACGGTACTTTTTTTAATACAACTGCCAGCAGGTGACGTTATGGTATTTTTGATTATAGCATATTCCGGTTAATTCGATGCAATTCTAATTACGTTAAGCTTTCTACTGGCAGAAAGAATTTTAGTTTTCATTTTAATTAAACACACAAATTTGCAACTTTGTGGTATTGCAAATATTAGCAATTTCATTATATTGTGCAATATACCATAACTCTGTTTTCTTAATATATGGACCTCGAGTTTCTTACGTTTTCTACAGCCTTCGTTGGGAATATTCTAAAATTCGACAATTAACAATTTAGATGTGTCACCGCGAAAAGTCATCCGTTCGCGGATAAAACAAGTAACATTTTGTTCGTATAATACAGAAATATGTAAAAGCGGAACGTCAGCTAATGGTCAGACGAAAAAAAAGACTTTTATTTATCGTTGCCAGGAAACACAGGTACGAAATTTCGAAATTCGCAACGTTATAAAAAAAAAAAAAAAAGAGAGAAGATCTCGTCGTTGCTACAAGAAACAAAAAGAGACGAACGAAGAACCTTCCACTGGAAATTTTCTATTACAAAGCGGTTTCCCAAAAAGCGTACTTTCCTCTGTTGCGTCGTTCTTCTACCTAAACGACGGTATATTTTTCGAAATCGTACACTCACAGCCGCAATGCGATATTTACAGAGATACGTTTGTTGCATCGCCTTTCTACCTAAACGACAGTATATTTTTCGAAATCGTACGCTCACAGCCGCGATATATTTTATACAGATGCAAAACGATATTTACAGACACGACAAATTTTTATAGATACGACACAGCTAAAATAAGTTAATAAGTTAATAAGTTTATAAATAATTAAATAATTAAGTTTATAAACTAAATATTTAGTTATATAGTTAAGTGAGTAATATTATAGTTTAGTATATAGTTAAATAAGTAATATTTACTTATTTATAATATTATTATTTATAAATTATACTTTATAAGTTTATAAACTTAATTATTTAATTATTTATAAACGTATTAACTTATTGTAAATAATTAGCCATGTCACTGCGCCACGCCAGAGAAACTTACTCAAAATTCTCAATACGAGAATTGATTGTAAAGTACTTGTAAATAAATAAAAAAAAAAAAAATAAAAAAAGGTTGACCGGTGATCTGTCAATTTCGTGATTTCTTGTGTCCCCTGCGTGACACTATCGTCGCCATAGCTAGACGATACACAGAGCCGTATGATAATTCCGCGTGGTGTAGAGGAATTAGTAACAGTGAACGACGACCATATGAATTTCCGCGGTGGCGATGTCTAAACGTGACCCACTTTCGTCGTTCCGCCCTTTCTCTTCCTGGCCGATACGCGCAACATTAATGAGCCCGGCAACTCGTGGCTGGAGATCGTCGCTGCGTATCAGCGAGGAAGAACCGACTGCGGATCCTTTAATTATCCTAATACACTGATTATCGGTGGGAAAATCGGAAAATCGGACGAGACGTAATATCCGCACGAGCGTTTCCACTCGCGCGTTTCGTCGTTTCCGAGAGCACAAGAAGCTAAAAAAGAAGAAACTAAAATTAGAAATTAAATTAATTAATCGCGGAATTGGGAGATCGAGAAGTATATTTAGTCCGACAAGGTAGGGAAGCTTCTCGGGGATTTTCGCGAAACCTGAGCAACTATAATTAAATTGAATGATACGTTGCATATTTATATTACACACTATACATTAATTGTAATTATTTATTAATCAGAGTGGGTATATTTGAGAAAAGCGAGAATAATAAATGCGAAAAAACATGGTGCGTAATTGTTATTTAATCGTCGACTCGCGATACAATCGCCCTGAACTCAGAATGATTCTAACTATCCTAACTGAAATAACTGCGCTTTGACCTCGTTAACGGGGACCAACAGTCGGAATAATCACAGGTTATCGATCGAGCACGTGGAGTTACGTTACAATACCGACATTGTAACATTGAGCTTCATTTCGTTGATTAATATTACGTCTACGTAATATTCTACTTTAACAGGTCATCGTCCAATTAAACAGCACGTATACGTTTCTTAAATAAAGTTGCTCTTCAATTTTTGGTCTGGTTGATCTTTGCAAAAATATAATAATAATCATGTTGCTGTTATTAATAGTTGACTGGAGAGAAAATGGTCAACTGTATAAATTTTTAGTTCTGAATTGACAATTACAATACAGTGGCTCTCAAACAATCTTGTTCTTTCTACATTAACGAGATAAGTAAGGATTTCATAATAATTTAAGTGTTTAGTTAAAAAATATATAAGTTAGACTTTCTCCAAAAATCTTAGTCGATAGAGAAATTCCATGTCAAAAGCTGTGGAATAAGATGTCTGAGGAACAGAAAAATTAGCTACGACAACAAGAAATGGCCAAAATTCCTGCAAAGAAGCGGAAGAATTCGAATTTTTCAGAGACACATAGCAATCTGTCGCACTCGCAGCTACAAAATTGCAGGCCCGCCGCGTGTCGCGAACAGTTGCGCGAAACGAACGCCGCCGGACTAAGCTGACTGAAACTAACGCGCGATACGACCACTTTCGTCGACTTGATCTTCATCGGTCGATCGATTTCTTTACGAACGCTGTTTCCATCGAGAAGATTATTCGCGTTTCTCAAAATTAAATGAAATTCCCTGTAAATATTAGATGCACGAGCATGCGTGTAAAGTTGATAATTACAAGCTGCATAACGAAGCTAATAAATATTAATTGGACGCGGCTTCTAACGAACTGTCGTCCTGACGAACGAGATACCCAAAGATTCACGTAGCTACGGTAGAACCTCGATTATCCGCTCTGACCTGCACCAGGTCTGCTATCGGATAATCGGAAACTCGAATAATACGAACAAGTTTATTACTATTTATAAATCGTATAATATCAAATCGTAATAAGAATCGTGTATTTAGATTTAATGAATTATTTGTAAGCTTCGTTAATTGCTTTCACGATGCTGACAGTACAAGGAAAGAAGGACAACACATGCAAACCAGCTGGCTGCCAAAGCGAGCAGAACTCATAGAAAGAGGACTAAAAAGAAAACACTTCACTGACCTCAGTAAAGAAATAAAATAGTCAAACTCGAAGATGGTATCCCTGTAGGGTTAGCCATCCACATGTTATTTAGCAATTAAGTTAGAAAAGTTACCAAATGTCCAGCTGGACAAATTGTAAAATACAAATTAAATAATAATAATAAAAAAAATAAAACTTTGACTGCTTAAAATAGACAAACTCGAAGATGGATCCCCCTGGGGTTAGTCATCCACATGTTATTTAGCAATTAAGTTAGAAAAATTTACCAAATGTCCAGCTGGGCAAATTGTAAACTGCAAATTAAATAATAAAAAAGAGAATGCCTGACTTATCTACGTCTTCGTCTTCCTCGTGTCGAAGCACCTAGGAGACTTCATTGTACAGTCACAAGAATCTCTGTGTACGTGCTAATCCTCCAGAAGACGCAGTCACTGTCGTTGAGAGCATAATCTTACGCGAATGCGACACTCGTTTAGGCAAAAGATCGTTTTGACGTATATTATTCCTGTTCAATGTATCTTCGTGCAAGCATTTCACACTTGTACACACTGTGCACGATATGATTGATAGCGTCCAGGAGCACGTGTCTTATGGGAAATCTCATTCTAACACGGTTCAATTTTCTGCCAAATGCTATGCAGATTTTCTTCTAAGTTTCATCGCTTGTCACGATCCATCTTGAACGAAGTATCGTTAGAACAACAAAAGAACATTTTCTTCTTCGAGCTGTCCTTATTCCCTCAATCGGAATTTAGTTTTTTAGTCATTTTCAGCAAACGTTCAGGGAGATCAACAGAGCAACGAGGGACGCTGATCTTAATGGAAAATGGAATTTTCCTTTAACAAAGTAAGAATATCTTTTCTATGTGTACCAACGTGTAGTACAGCCGTTTAAATTGTTTGGTATAAATGTTGTTAATAATATGCAGATGGATCAAGTAAAATACAACAGGCAGGAAAGAAAACAAATGAAAGATGAATTTGAATCAGCTTTACAACATAGTTCACGCACTGTCGCAGGTAAACTCGCACGCAATTTTACATTTTTCGTTTGCAACAAAACGTTAAACACTCGTTGGTGCAAATCTGTCTTTTCTCGTTCCTATGGAATCGTCGTATTTCGATCTTATTTTAATCTCAGTGCATAAAATTCATGTACAATTGTTCTTTAAAAAACAATTATGGATTCTTCTAATTATTTTTTTTTTTTTTTTGTACGAGAAATATATATTTTTCCTTTCAGTTGACAATGAAGCTAGATCTGACGTAGGGTTTCCAGTGTTCGCACGTTCGCGGGGAGACGCGATCTCGAAAGAAGAGCGTCAACGGGAGTCGTAAATTCCCGTTACGATTAATTAATCGACACCACGAATCGTACGATCCCTTATTTCTTTTGGGATAATAAGGGTGGTTAAAACGATATAACACTGTAATTGACAGGTTATTATATATTTCAACGACTAACAACTTCTGTGTATACAAATGAATGTATGATTATTTTGACTACGAATGAGTATGACTTGAGACTCTATTCGTGTTCTCGCGTATAAAAATATAGTTTGTCGACTGACTGTGTTCGACTAAACTCGATATGATAGAATTCCGGGTGGCTCGATAAAGACTCGGTGATTCTATATGATTCGATACAGGTGAATATAGGCGAATCCAGGTGAATACAGGCGATGAATCGAATACTAGCATACAAGGCTTCAGTCGCTTCCTTATTCGCTGTATTTATATACGTTGGAGTTGACAAGAGGGGTCGGGGTCTTTCTTTCGACGGTGTGCTCGAAAGATCCCGACGGTCGCTGAACTCTCGACCTTGTTTACTGTTTTGATTTTACCTGTAATTGGAGCGATGACATATGATCACGACAAACAACGGATTAATTGTCTAATAATAACCGCCCAAGGTTGTCGGATCTGTGTTAATCCTATCTACAGGTAAACAAGGTTTTTTACTGTAGCGGGTCAAGGAACGGAAACCCTTGTAAAAAGTAAAGTCAAGTGCCGCTACAGTTTGGTTGAACGACCCGACCAGCGAAACGATTAGTAAACATAACAACAAAAAGAGGAAGTGAATGTCATGAGTTCATGATACGAATACCGTAGGTGGGTCGCCGGCCGCCCGGCACTGAAAGATGGCGCTCAAATGTCCCACGCGACGCAACATCCTCCCCCCGTTGAGAGGGCACCGATCAATTCCATGTGTGGGTTAGATGGGTGTGTGATCCACCTCCTGACTGATTGTTGTTGCCGTGAACTGTGGTCGTCCAGATGATGACGTGGTCGCCAGGACGAATTTAATGGTGCGGTCAAAGGGCCGATGCGTGGAGGATACATTGTCTGGCTTGTAGTCTGAATCGTCGTTGCGTAGAGGGGCCGCTGAAATTCACGATCTAGGAAGTGTCGTGAAATAGCTTTTCCCATGAAGTTTCGTGGAACACCTCGGCCCACGAGGTGTCCTTGAATGTTTCGCTCCAGGAGGTGTCGAACGTAACTCCGATGATGCTTGGTACAAATTCTTCAAACACGTCGCGGAGTTTTGTTTTTGATTGGGAGACTGAGCTCCCCTCGATGAATTGCCCGAATTGAGTTCGCTTGTTGCTTTGACCTCCTTGTTCTCGTTTCGGCTGTGGAAGCTTGAAGGAGATCATGGTGTACTGCGGGGCAAGACTCCCCCCGCTGACCCACCCGTATTGCGCCTTCTCGATGATGGTGGACTGCGGGGCAAGACTGAGCTCCCCCCGATGATGTGCCTGAAAACTAGTGACAATTTATTGATTATTGTTCTGGACGGGATTCAGTTCCTTCCGGTCCAGCAGATCTTGAGCGCTTGGCTGATTTAAGACGTTTTGTGTCGTTAAATCAGATGGTTGCGATGCTGACGATGTGAACTTGGTCGTCGTCAGATCGCGTGTGGGTGACACATGGTGAGTGTCACGCGATGAACTCCGCGTGGAATGCTACGGGATCGGCATTTGAGTTGATGCGAGTCATTTCATCGCTAATGCCTTGGATGATCCGAGCGACGGGAGCCGGTCGTTGAATGAGAGAGCGACGATGTATCGTCCTTCGCTGGTGCGTCGGATGTGACTTCTGAAACGTTCTTCGCATCGTCGCTCTGCTTTTGATATGTTGTGAGTGTCACTGCTTGTGCGCTTGTGTTCGTCTCGGACTGTCGGGTGGCCTAGGGGGCGAGTTCGTCCGTGGTGTCCCCGACCTGTGCTTCCTCGAGGTTTTCCGCTTACCTGTGGACGACGGCGGTGAAGCTGTTCTCCTGCTTGACGAGGAGGAACTTCGGCTCGAGGTGGAGGAGTTCGACCTCGACGGCTGTCTTTCCTGATGGACCAGTGTGTGGTGTCGTCCGTTTGATGATCGGTGGCTTGATGACCGACTGCTCGATGAATGACTGCTCGAAGATCGACTGTCTGATGACCGACCGCTTGAAGACCGACCGCTTGATGACCGACCGCTTGATGACCGACCGCTTGAAGTTCGCGTTTTGACAGGATCGTGTTTTTTATGCAAATACGTATTATGTCGTTGTCCGCATATACGACATGCACTGGCGGTACACTGAGCGACAGAGTGACCTTTTCTTAAGCAGTTGGTACAGAGCGAAGACCTTTTTGCGATTTCACGGCGTTTACTTACCGCCTTCGTTTTAAATGCCTCGCATCGCCAGATGGGGTGTCGACCTTGGCAGGCTGGGCAGGTTGATTGAACCTGGGATGTGGTGAATGCGTGTCCTCGCGGTGAAGATTGTTGGTGACGAGGCTGTTTATGTGATGGCTTTTTGTTTCCTTTGGTTCATGTACGATGTCGTGGCCGTTAGTCCTTTTTTTGAAGGAATTCCATCAAATGCGTGTAAGAGGGCATTCTTTTGTCCGGCAATGTGTGCAGCCACTTGCGCATGGTGGACGAAGGTAACTTCCATGAGAAGAGTTCGATTATCATAGCGTTGGAGGTGAGGGGCTCGCCAAGTTTTTCTAGTGCTGTGAGATTCGCCTTTATTGTTTCGAGGAGATCCTCTACGGCTTCTGGGGTTTCTTTCTTGATTTTAGGATATTGAAGCATTAATTGTAAATGTCGCATGCAGAGTCGACGGTGGCAATCGAATTTCTCTTTCAGTATGTCGAGAGCGATTGAGTAATTGTCTTCGGTGATTTCTAAAGACTGAATGCTTCGCGCGGCTCTTCCAGTTACTGATGCTCGAAGGTAATGGAATTTTTGAACCGCTGTTAATTTTTCATTACGGTCAATGGTAGAGGAAAATGTATTGTAAAAATATTCCCATGCTTCAATTGTGCCGTCAAACCTGGGTAGATGAATCTCTGGTAATTTCAGCTGCGTCGATTCGGTATTAGCGTGTGATTCACTAGTTGTCGGTTTCGGTGACGGTTCTGGGCGCGCGTTATTTTGTATGCGTTTGATCCGCGCGCCTATATCGATATAGTGGTCCCTGATTTCGAAACCGCGTGTTTGTTCCTCCGGGTTTAATAATTCGATCTCGAGTTGGATGGCTTCGAATTGCTGCTTCACCTCGGCTAGTTGCTGCTCGAACTCGGATATTTGATCGATGTCGTGACTATCGGATCGTTCGTAATCATCCAACTTCTTGGCGAGATACGTGAATCGACCGCTACAATAGCCTCGTTTCCGGCGCAAGAGGCTGATTTCGTCTCCGCTTGTCATTTTTATAACGGAGCGTGGTTTGTATGTGTGAGGAACGAGCTTACCTTGTAATGAAGTGGACTTTGGTCCCGATATCGGTTGCTGCTCGTTTTGTGGTGTGCTTGAAGTCGTTGGATTCACGTGACACTGTGTAGTCACTCGTGCGTACCTTCTTCACTGGCACGTTATCCGGCTCGAAGGACCAAATATGTTCGCACGTTCGCGGGGAGACGCGATCTCGAAAGAAGAGCGTCAACGGGAGTCGTAAATTCCCGTTACGATTAATTAATCGACACCACGAATCGTACGATCCCTTATTTCTTTTGGGATAATAAGGGTGGTTAAAACGATATAACACTGTAATTGACAGGTTATTATATATTTCAACGACTAACAACTTCTGTGTATACAAATGAATGTATGATTATTTTGACTACGAATGAGTATGACTTGAGACTCTATTCGTGTTCTCGCGTATAAAAATATAGTTTGTCGACTGACTGTGTTCGACTAAACTCGATATGATAGAATTCCGGGTGGCTCGATAAAGACTCGGTGATTCTATATGATTCGATACAGGTGAATATAGGCGAATCCAGGTGAATACAGGCGATGAATCGAATACTAGCATACAAGGCTTCAGTCGCTTCCTTATTCGCTGTATTTATATACGTTGGAGTTGACAAGAGGGGTCGGGGTCTTTCTTTCGACGGTGTGCTCGAAAGATCCCGACGGTCGCTGAACTCTCGACCTTGTTTACTGTTTTGATTTTACCTGTAATTGGAGCGATGACATATGATCACGACAAACAACGGATTAATTGTCTAATAATAACCGCCCAAGGTTGTCGGATCTGTGTTAATCCTATCTACAGGTAAACAAGGTTTTTTACTGTAGCGGGTCAAGGAACGGAAACCCTTGTAAAAAGTAAAGTCAAGTGCCGCTACAGTTTGGTTGAACGACCCGACCAGCGAAACGATTAGTAAACATAACAACAAAAAGAGGAAGTGAATGTCATGAGTTCATGATACGAATACCGTAGGTGGGTCGCCGGCCGCCCGGCACTGAAAGATGGCGCTCAAATGTCCCACGCGACGCAACACCAGTGTCGAGTTAATTCCTGAATAACATTCTGCAACCATATCCTCCTTCGAATTAAAGTATCCGAGAGCAATGTTTAAAACAATGTTTCAGAAATTTGTATGGAAATTTAATTATGGCATACACAGTGAAATTTTGAAATTTTCCATGTTATATCGGTCAATTGTAATTGGTATGGGAGTAAGTGGAGAAAGAATATTGTTAGCAAATATTGTTAGCATAGGTAAGTTATAGCATCTCAATGTTGACTAGAGTTTTAATTGGGAATTTTCCGCAAATACTGGAACACGATCCGATTAATTGGCTCGCGAAAGCACTTGGTAAAAACGTACAACGTGCAGCTTATTTCGTAGTTTATGTTTCATAAATAACGTGATTTCCTATAAACAGAAACTACATGAGGTAAAAATCCCAGGAATTTTAGAATTTTAATTGAACCCGGCAAGTTAGTTTCATTTCGATGTTAAACATCGCCTTGTTCCTATCGCGTAAATTCTACAAACATGCAGTTTCCTAATGTAATTACGAAATAATTTCATTCCGCTGTAATTTCTCCATTAATAATCGACCTTAGATTACACGTGTACAGTGCGCGTTTCACGGCGTTAACATTGAAACTATCACACGCGACCAAGAATACGTCGATACGTAACGCAAAAGTTACGAAAAATACATAAACAGTGGAGACAGACACATTCCAGTGATTGGAGAATTTTGGATGCGACGTGTATAGTTGATGATTGTAATTCTTTTAATTTTTGTAATTTAATATTTACTTTATTTCGTAATATTGGCTTGGCAACTAAGTGATTGCGGATTTTGTCATTAGGTAGCCTTGACAAAATCCGCAATCACTTAGTTGCCAAGCCAATAGTAACAGGTTAACACATGATCATAATTTAAAGTGAAACATCGATCGTCGAAATTCGTGTCTTACACGAAGAAGTTTTTCCCAATTAATTTCTACCAGTCGAACACCTGCGATTCCTACGACTGCTTCAGGTATTCGATTTTATTCAATGCCAGTGTCTATGCGATAATATGCAAGTTAACTCATTTGCACATTTATGCAAATTCCTATTTTTATGCAACTAATTAACAGAGCAGATCTTGGTTTGTCAAGTGCAACAACGACTATCCTGTTCTTCGTCTTTCATCTTTAAATGTTGCATAAATGCATCCTCGGTATATGGGGTTGGCAACTAAGTAATTGCTGGTTTTGTCAAGGCTACCTAATGACAGAATCCGCAATCACTTAGTTACCAAGCCAATATTTATTTCGTTCTATCAACGTTCATTTTTTAATTATTTAATTTACTTTACAATTTATCCAGCTGGACATTTGGTAAATTTTTCTAGCTTTATTGCTGAATAACACATGGATGGCTACTCCCAGCAAGATACCATCTTCGAATTTGACTATTTTAAACAATCAGTTTTTTTTTTATTTAATTTGTACTTTACAATTTGTCCAGCTGGACATTTGGTAAATTTGTCTAGCTTTATTGCTGAATAACACGTGGATGGCTACTCCCAGCAAGATACCATCTTCGAGTTTGACTATTTTAAACAATCAGTTTTTTTTAATTTAAGTTGTACTTTACAATTTGTCCAGCTGGATGTTCAGTAGATTTTTCTAGCTTTATTGCTGAATAACACGTGGATGGCTACTCCCAGCAAGATACCATTTTCGAGTTTGGCTATTTTAAGCAGTCAAAGTTTTTTCTTTTTTATTATTATTATTTAATTTACTTTACAATCTGTCCAGCTGGAAATTTGGTAAATTTGTCTAGCTTTATTGCTGAACAACACATGGGTGGCTTCTCCCAGCAAGATACCATCTTCGAGTTTGACTATTTTAAACATCAGTTTTTTTTTATTTAATGTGTACTTTACAATTTGTCCAGCTGGACATTTGGTAAATTTTTCTAGCTTTATTGCTGAATAACACGTGGATGACTACTCCCAGCAAGATACCATCTTCGAGTTTGACTATTTTACTTCTTTACCGAGGTCAGTCGAGTGTTTTCTTTTTAGTCTTCATTCTATGAGACTATTCGATCAACGTGTACGTGGAAACAGCGAATAACCGACCCTGGCACGTTCCTAATCAAATTTTCCTCGATGGTACACACGTTTAACGTAATTGCACTTCTCAGACACCAAATTGATAATCTTCAGCATACTTTGTCAATTTCTCCACCTCATCGCCTCTACACGCGATTATCGTGCGATTTCTCAAGATGCTTTACGACTGTCGTAAAACAGTTACTCATAAACGTGGTTGCGATACTATCGACAAAAATGTTGAAAAACACGTCGTCCAACAGCCTCATATTCTTTGCCTATTGGTTGGGAAAAACGATGTTCGAAAATGATGATCAAATAATAATGTTCCGTGCATCGGAACGATAGGAATTTTTGCAACAGATTCTGCTCACGTCCATCGAGTCAAGCGTCCTTTGAAAAGAAAACCGTTTAATATCCGCGAAGTTTCCAAATATTTCTGAAAATTGCTTTGAACCTGGTGCACGTCGGCGCGGACAAAATAACTTGCAGAATCGCAGTAACAGACAGACGAGCACATTAATTTGACAGCGGCCAAGAGCATCCCCTTGCGGCTCTTTACATGGCGGTCAGAAGACGTTGCTGTCTCTCTATTTCCTCTGTTTTCTCGTCTCTTCCTCTACCATTTCCTCTTACCGCATCGCTAGACCTTTTGCCCAGAAACACCGTGTAATCGACTTAGCGTCGATTAAATCGCCGTTTAATTGGCTCAATCTGTGCAGGACCTTGGTGCGTCATTTTACGTTAACCAGCAGGTGCTTGCCACTGAGCAAGTGGAACACGTGCGTGATCGACGTTCGTCTTTCCTTCTTCACAGTTGGATTACGACTCTTAGTCGTACCTGCGAGTCACCGCCAGGTCTTCCGGAAAACGCTTGGTAGATTTGAAACGAGCGAACATGCATTTTCACGTTGGCGGATTTGAAATAAGAGACGTGGCAAGACTTACGGGTGACTGTAATTTTATACTGAACATTCTATCGATAGAAATTGCAATTAAGCTGAAATCCTAAATGAAGAAGAATATCGGATCTACAAGGGGTAGATTTATTAGCAGAGCTGAAAAGGATATGGAATCTATTAGACGGATATCAGGTCTCGGATATTACATCTACCGAATAAGTGGAATTTCATTTATAACTGGTGTTACATAAGAAGATTGAATAATTCTTGGAAATAGGTCGAATGCTTCGTTTCCGCTTTTCTAATCACCTTGATATATTTAAAAACACCTCAGTAAAGAAATAAAATAGTGAAACTCGAAGATGTATCCCGGTGGGGGTGGCCATCCACGTGTTATTTAACAATTAAGTTAGAAAAATTTACTGAATGTCCAGCTGGACAAATTGTAAGGTACAAATTAAATAATAAAAAACCTTGATCTGTTAAATAATTGTTTATAATAAAAAACGACGATGTCTCTGACTGCAGGGAAACTTTGCAAGTACATCTTTGTTGATTCTCTGATTTGTTGGCTAGATGTAATTGTTCTAATTAGCTGTATTTTAACACTATCGACACTTTGTAGTATCATAACTTTGTGATAACGCAACAAACATGAGTATGACAGACTTATTGACATTATTGACATATTGAAACCTGAAATTACATCCCTGTAATAAATAGAATGTGACTTGTGGTCGCTTATTTTCCTGTAATCCTGTGATTATTAATTCTACATAAAAATAAGCTCAGGTAATTAACGAAGTTAACGAGATTATCTAATGAAACTGAACTTGATGCTAAAGATATCTCGTTTAAGGTAGCTCGATTACAGAAAATAATAAAATAACGTACAATTCTTCTCGCACAGCTGTAAAACAACGTCCGAGACGTGTGCGTGAGTTAAGAGCTTGAAAGTAAAATCATAAAGGTGCTTAAAAGTAGAAAAAGGAAATGTTTTTTGTTTTATGCAGGAACATAAGTGGATCACACCTAATTCAATAAAATAATATAAAACACAAATTGTTCATCTATTATATCACCTTATGAAACGAAAGAAACTTTCCGGACGACCTAATATTATACGACTGTACTGTTGGCAACTAAGTGATTACGGATTTTGTCATTACAATCTAATGACAAAACACTATAACTATACTATAACTATACAAAATATATAACTTAATACTATACAATAATATAATATACAATATTATTAATATTAGTATTATTAATATTGTTAATATTATATATATATTAGTGTCATGAATATTATTAATACTGTACAATAATATAATATACAATATTATTAATATTGTTAATATTATATATATTAGTATTATTAATATTATTAATAATATATATATATTATACTTATATTATTAGTAATATACTTAATATTATTAATACTGTAGAATAATATAATATACAATATACATTATAATATTATAGTATACAATATTATTAATATTAGTATTATTAATATTGTTAATATTATATATATTAGTATTATTAATATTATTAATAATATATATATTATACTTATATTATTAGTAATATACTTAATATTATTAATACTGTAGAATAATATAATATACAATATACATTATAATATTATAGTATACAATATTATTAATATTAGTATTATTAATATTGTTAATATGATATATATTAGTATCATTAATATTATTAATAATATATATATTATACTTATATTATTAGTAATATACTTAATATTATTAATACTGTACAATAATATAACATACAATATACATTATAATAATATAGTATACAATATTATTAATATTAATATTAGAATTATTAATATTGTTAAGATGATATATATTAGTATCATTAATATTATTAATAATATACTTATATTATACTTATATTATTAGTAATATATAATATTATTAATATTATTAATATTACAATCTAATGACAAAATCCGCAATCAATTAGTTGCCAACCCAATAAAACCACGAAGATCAAAGTTGTCGACAGACAACGATATTTTATCTTCCGATACTCGGAATTCCTTGTTAATTGTTAAAAATACTATTTAAATTAAAATTATTATTACTACTATTACAATTCTCCTGCAGCGGTGCGATCTTGTGATGTATGTTCACTAAAATTAAGCTTAACGCTAAAATCAAGTATCTTTGATTCCCTTTGAAGTTGCAGATACAATTAATCTCCGTATCGAGGGTAACGTTAAAATTCAACGAAACTCTGCTTATCGTCCTTTCAGTTTGCCCATAAAATGAGAAAGAAGGACACGTCCATCGAAATGTTCGCCACCACTTACAAAATAATCGCGCGAAAGAACGGCGGCCATTAACGATGGGAAATTAGCCCGAGGGAGAAAATAGCCGATGAAGAGAAAGAGAGAGACAGAGACGGAGAAAGTTTCAAGCCTTGCGAAACGATGCACGTGGCCTATATTATCAGAGAATTAAATTTTTCCGAGTAATTTAGCCCAGTTTTCCGAGTGGTTCCAGCTACTTTCTTAATTACTTACTTGGCGCGTTTTTCCCAACAGGTCGCGAATAATCCGACGAAAATTTTTAGCCAATCGAAGAAACTTGCCAGCGGCTACTATTCTTCATCGATGAGACGAACGCGGTCGAATGATCAATTAAGCACGGACCATTTAATTGCTTCGCGCCCTTTAAAAAATCTTGACCCGATATTCCTGCTGGAAATTGCCGATTACTTCTAAAAAAAAAAACCAATTCCATCGGCGGACGATTCGCGAAATTCGTCAGGACACGGTTTTCTCGGTAAGCAGCTGGCTATTTGGCTGTACATGTTACTCGGATGAAATGGTTCGAGTCGAAAAGAGAAGCAGACGAGACGAAGTTCGAATACAAGTCACGGGCTTCTGCATCTTCTGACGACGGTCAATTCCTTGAAATTGAAAACTGGTTCTGAGTGAATGCTGACTTGTAAAAAGATACTTGGCGTTTATACTTTTAAAGCTACGTTCACAATGGCTGCGAATAGTATTGGTAGTATGAAGCTATCTGGTAATTTCAACATTTTCTATTGGGTGTCTTTCTATTACAGACACGTCTTTTACAACGATGCATCTTTATACAAACGTGAAACCTAATCTGTCGAACGTTGTGATCTTTAGTTTGAATAGAAGACAATGGACTATACGTAATTCGATAAAATAATATAAAAGGGAAAATGTAGTGCATTCGTTATTTCCTTATAAAAGGAAAGAAACTTTTCGGACGACCTAATATTTACATCTGGTACATTTCATTGTGGTGAAATTCTAATTGTAATAATAAAAAATTCGCAATGCTAGGATTGTTAGACTTTTTATTTAAAAAAAAGGAAAAAAAGGAAAGTACTTCGTAAGCATATAAATTGTACTCGGCGTTGAAATCCAAATTTTGTAGAATTATAATTTAATGAAATATAGAAAAAGAGGAGACTTGAACGTTGATTCCGCTGATTTTTGGATATTTTGGTTGTTGAATACGACGGCTGGAATACGCGATCGTGATTCAAAAATTATGACAAATAGACGCTTGTACTTTTTACGTTGTATCGAGTCGAATGCAAGTGTTTATAAATGAATAATTATTATTGTATGTTATATTATTATATATATTATTATTAATGATATTATATATATTATTAATAATATCTTTTTGCACAAGAATAATATGAAAGTCTGTGACGAGAACTATACAATAATATAATATATAATATTATTAATATTATTAATATTAGTATTATCAATACTGTTAATATTATATATATTAGTATCATTAATATTATTAATACTGTACAATAATATAATATACAATATTATTAATATTATTAATATTATATATATTAGTATTACTAATATTATTAATAATATAAATATATTATACTTATATTATATTAAACTTATATTATTAGTAATATACTTAATATTATTAATACTATACAATAATATAATATACAATATACAATATTATTAATATTATATATATTAGTATTACTAATATTATTAATAATATATATATTATACTTATATTATATTATACTCATGTTATTAGTAATATACTTAATATTATTAATACTATACAATAATATAATATACAATATACAATATTATTAATATTATTAATATTATATATATTAGTATCATTAATATTATCAATACTGTACAATAATATAATATACAATATTATTAATATTATTAATATTATTATATATATTAATATTATTATTAACACCATTAATAATATTAATAATATTGTATATTATATTATCGTATAGTTCTCGTCACAGAATTTCATATTATTCTTGTGCAAAGTGGTGAAATTACTGGCATCACGCTCAAATTTTCACCTTTCTTCGTTAATGAACCTATCGCATATTAAAAATGGATTAGGCTAGGCAATTGTACACGATTTCAACACCGAGTACAATTTATATGGTCACAAAGTACTTTCTTTCTTTTTTTTTATTATTAAAAAGTCTAATAATCCTAGCATTGGGAATTTTTCTACACATTTTGGGAAATTTGAAAGTGTAAAATTGCGTACAATACATGCAATATGAAAAGGTACATGAAATATCCAATGTTTCCTGTAATACTTGGCAGGTAAAACAATTTTTTACCGAGGCTCTTGTTTAATTACACTCTCAGAAGAACGAATTTGCAGAAAAATCTAATATAAGCTAATAATTGAGAAAAATACGTACAATTGCGTTGCGCTCGGAGCTCGTACAATCGCACGACAGTTCGCACGTAGTACGTGTCAGATCGAACGACCGTATCACACTAAACGTATACGACACCAAACGCGACGTACGAAGGATTGGAATCGAGAAATATAAACATTGAATTACTTTTAGAAAAAGGCGAATGTCGTATAAGAAACAATCTAAATTACATGTGATGTAATATATTTAATTTATTTTCTCTCACAACTTCTGGACCGTGATAAATAAATAATATGAAATTTTATATATGTGTAGTATCGGGAAAAGGGAAAGTGTGCATCCTGTTACTGTATTTTAAGAGTTTTAGTATGTGTCGTATTTATGGCTTTCGCTCGCTGTCCTACGAGGTCTGTTTAGTATTAAGAAAATGCACGTGGTCATAGGCGCGAGCGGTGACGCGACCCGAGCATATCGGGGGGGGTCGTCTCTCAGAGAGGACCGAGAAACGACCTAAGGTCAAAAAAGACAGTCCTTTACGAAGTTTCGAACAGCACACGTCGAGAGGCCGAGTGCTTGAAGCCGCTAAGCCGAGCGAGCACGTGGCCATTGTTCATCACCGGATATTCCGTCGCGCTTTGTTGTAACATTGATTATTGTTAAATATATTAACTCTATCACCCTGTTTAACAAGCAAAGCAACCTTTTCACCTGTCCTTCCTCTAAAAAACCCAACCAGTTTAAGTTTCTACATATGTATATATATGTGTATAATATACATGTAAGAAAATAGTATGCGTGCAAGAAATTTAATATATGCAATGTATGTAATTTAATATATAAACATTAATGTACCTCCAGTGCTAATTAATTAATATATGTATTTCTTACATTTTATTATATATTAATATACACATTTATTAATATATTATATACATGTATAAAATACATGTAAGAAATTTCTGTTCTAATTAATTAATATATGTACATTAATGTACCTCCAGTGCTAATTAATTAATATATGTATTTCTTACATTTTATTATATATTAATATACACATTTATTAATATATTTTATATATACATGTATAATATACATGTAAGAAAATAGTATGTGTGCAAAAAATTTAATATATGCAATGTATACAATGTAATATATAAACATTAATGTACCTTCAGTTGTAATTATTTAATATATGTACATTAATGTATCTTCAGTCCTAATTAATTAATTAATATATATATCTTACATTTTATTATATATTAATATACACATTTATTAATATATCATATAAATGTATAATATTTATGTAAAAAAATATTATGTATGCAAGAAATGCATTATACGCAATGTATGTAATTTAATATATAAACATTAATGTATCTCCAGTGCTAATTAATTAATATATGTACATTAATGTATATTCAGTCCTAATTAATTAATATATATATATATATCTTACATTTTATTATGTATTAATATACACATTTATTAATATATCATATAAATGTATAATATTCATGTAAAAAAATATTATGTATGCAAGAAATGCATTATACGCAACGTATGTAATTTAATATATAAACACTAATATATCCTCAGCCCTGATTAATTAATACGTAAACGCTGTAGCAAATACAATGGTAGGCAAATACCTTGCATAGTCGCGGTACTCGTTAAACATACAATGAGACGAGTAGTTAATCAATGAGAGTAATTTAATCACGCTGTCTACAATGACGAGTCGATTTGTATGAGATTCATTTCCGGAATCCGTTGAACGTTCGAACTTGCAAGGAGCGTAACTATTTGTACAGCTGCGAGTATTTCAAGAGCTGTTTGTATGCGTTTATTTGACACCCAGTAAAGCATGCACGACGCGAGCTGTGCAGTTGCACGCACTGCGCGCAGAAACGAATCTAGGGATTTCAAGTTTTGCTCGCGTATTCAATATTCCGATTTGCAGACAGCTTTATTTCGCGAGCAACGATAAGACCGTGGAATAATTGCGCTTGGAAGCAACGACGACCATTGAACAACGACGAAAATTGTCAGCAAGACAATGAACAATTAAGTGATAGTCTTTCTTTTTAAAGAATTTTCATCTTTCACAATTATTACCGAAAATTGCACCATTGCGATGATAATTTCTAGGGATATTTTTAATTGAATAATTTAGGTTAAATTATACAATTTATGCGGTAAGTTAAATGACGTGCTCGTTTAATTTTCAGAAAATTATTTATTCCAGCTACGCGAATTGTTGTGTTTCCAGTTGCACCACGCGAAAAAAAATAAAATTAAATAAAACCTAAAAAACGATTTAAACTATGTTTGTGCGTGGAACGAGAAGTTTCCATTTATCGCATTAACTTAATGAATTCTATAATTTCTATTATGTGTGATGCCAACGAACAATAAAAGTATTGAATTAAATATCGTAAAAATATTAATTAGATTATTTAGATTTATATTGTATTTAGATTATTTGTTTAGATTTATTTAGAAAAATATTATTTGGATTATTTAGATTTATATTACATTTGGATTATTTATTTAGATTTATTTAGGAACATATTATTTAGATTTATTTAGAAACATATTATTTAGATTATTTAGAAACATATTATTTAGATTATTTAGATTTGTATTATATTTAAATTATTTATTTAGATTTATTTAGAAAGATATTATTTAGATTATTTAGATTTGTATTATATTTAAATTATTTGTTTAGATTTATTTAGAAAGATATTATTTAGATTTATATTACATTTAGATTATTTATTTAGATTTATTAAGAAACATATTATTTAGATTATTTAGATTTATATTACATTTTGATTATTTATTTAGATTTATTTAGAAAAATATTATTTAGATTGATTAGATTTGTATTACATTTAGATTATTTATTTAGATTTATATTACATTTGGATTATTTCTTTAGATTTATTAAGAAACATATTATTTAGATTATTTAGATTTGTATTACATTTAGATTATTTATTTAGATTTATTTAGAAACATATTATTTAGATTAATTAAATTTGTATTACATTTAGATTATTTATTTAGATTTATTAAGAAACATATTATTTAGATTAATTAGATTTGTATTACATTTAGATTATTTATTTAGATTTATTAAGAAACATATTATTTAGATTATTTAGATTTGTATTATATTTAAATTATTTATTTAGATTTATTTAGAATCTCAAACAGTTCCATTTTTAAAGGACGTTAACTCCGGAAACTATACGCAGACAACTCTTCGATCCACCTATTCGGCTATAGCAAATTTTCAAACGAATGCGATACGAGCGTACAACAAACTTGTATAAACAAATTCGTACAAACAAGGAGACGGACTCACAGTTGCCAACAAATACGAGAAAGGACTCGTCGGATGAAATTTCATCTTCAGTTTCCAGATATCCTGCACGTACAGTGAGTCACAAAAGTATTCGTACGCCGTGAACTGTAGCCTTTAAACGATTAATATTTATCTACGATACAAGTCTCAAAAAATTCCTACCAACAGAAACCTACGTTAGAATTACGAAGCTTCCAAACTGACGATAAACTTTATTGCAAAATAACGCGTCGATATAACAAAAATGAAATTTTGCAAATTCTATTAAAAATACAATTGACGTATTAACAAATAACAGTCGATTGAGCCTCCTCTGCATTTTATAATACTTTTCACACGATCATGTTTACGACTATGACATGAAATGTACAGGTAGATGACTGCCATTAAGTTGTCCGGAAAGTTTCTTTCGTTTTGCAAGGACAAATGCTTTTTGTTTTATGCGCATAATAATAGCAATACAACGAAGTGGATCATAATTCAATAAAATAATACAAAACAGAAATTATTAGAAAGCTTAAGAAACGAAAGAAACTTTTCCGACGACCTAATATTATATGCTGGCAACTAAGTGATTGCGGCTTTTGCCATTAGGTGGTAATGACAAAATCCGCAATCACTTAGTTGCCAACCCGATAAAACCTCGAAGATCAAAGTTCTCGAAGGACAACGATATTTCATCTTCCGATACTCGGAATTTCTTGTTAATTGTTAAGAGTATTGCTTGCGTCTAAAAGTCGACATTACAACATCAACGTGCTATTGCGATTCTGTTGCAGCGGTGCGATCTTGTGATGTGTTTTACGCGGCGTATCAAAGGAAGGCGAAGTCCAGGGTGAAAGCTTTATTCTGTCGACAGAAAGACGTTGCAAATGCGACGAGCAAATCGAACACGTTATTTGTCGCAAAAGAAACGTGTACACGGTGTATCGTATCGAGGTGAAAGGAAAGCTTCATAGAAAGCAGCATCATTGAAGTAGTATTTTTAGCTTCTACGAGGCTACATTGTGTCGGGGTAAACACGACGAAGATATCACGCAACTGCGATTCCCAGTGATTATAAAACCCGCGTTTCTCAATAAATTTTACCAGCTGTTTCCTTTGAATTTCTTACGTCGTCGGTTACACAGCAGCGATAGGTTGAAGTATAGTTTTTGTTTTTATTTGGAAGTATTTTACAAACAATTCCAATTGAGAATTATAAATAAATCAGAAATAAATATATAGTACGTTTGATTCTAGCTGGATCTACGATTTAGCAAGAAATTGATTGATATCCGCACATCCTTACTGCGTACTCTCAATAGTCCTAAGGACCCATCATAAATCTCAGGAATTTTCTAGCTGAGGTCCAAACTGTGCTGTTGTACGAAACTTGTATTGTTCCGAGTCGAAAATGTTTGTGAGATGTCAACAAAGACTTTTGGCATCAATGACACAGTTTAGTGATAACTACATTATTAGCTAGGGCCATCTATAGGCAAATTCCGGTTTCATATTTACAGACCTGATATACATACGCGTCAGTGTAATTATCTTCTTTACAAAATTGTTGGAATAAACATTAATTTATACCTGTTAATTCAGTGTAAGCTCAATTGGACCAGCCCTATTATCGTAACAGAAATCAGCTTCCTCGCGATCGCGTCTCTCCGCGAATGGTCGAATAAACACTGATGAAAATTCAGAAGAAACAAAAAGTGCGGAAATCGTTTGAAAATTAAAATATCCCAATAAATAAATTGTTCGTAACGCAAGGGAAAAGAGCGATGGAATATTTATCCGGCCCTTGGTTTCACGCCGGCTCGTTTATTCTACGCCATTAAACGTGAAACGAAAACGAAACGTGTCATTGATAAAATCGCGAACGAGGGAAATCATTGAAAATTGAACGTCCTCGATTCCCTATTAACCCGTTAAGGTAGAAAATAGCGGTCCGCCTTTCCCCATCTCTCGATCTGTCCTATTTCCCTGGCAAAATGTAAAACGAGCACCGTAATGTAGAGTAGATCATCTCGTATATCGAGAAAAAGGAACGTTCTGTGTAGCCCGTCGAGCTATAAGCTTCGGCGTTATCGATCGCTCGTAAAGCTTTGCAGCGCGTGCAAGCATAGATTTCAGGAAACGGGAAAATACGCCAACAATTGCGAATATTGCGACACTCGTCGCACCACTAACTGCATCAGCCTTGTCCCTGCAAAGCCTCTTACGTATCGCGTTGATTAGTCTCGAATCTGCTTATACTGTCTCCTACATACACGGTGGCCCGATAGTTAGGTATAGATGGCTGGGTCGCTTTTCAGATTCGATTAATTAAAGAAGCATTATCGAGTGTTTTACCAGTTTTACCAAACCGAAGACGCGGTTCGTTAAAATGTGTTTTTTAACACGTTGGTCGCCCAGCGTGATTCGCCTAAGTTTGCTGCGGGGCCCAAATCCGACCACCGGTACGTAGAACGTGAATAGAGCGACAAGCGGGAGTTCATTGTTTATTGGCTTCGGTTTATCGTAAAGAAAAGATTATTTAGTTCTGAAATGGAGAAAGCGACAAGCTTTCCAGTTAGAGTATTCCGAGGGATCTCGTGGCAGATATCTGGGATCTTTCATTTAGTCGAGAAGCATATTTGTGAGACGTACGTCAGTGACTTTTTCATCGTCAAAATGTTGAGTAAACAGCGTGAAAATATATTTGAAAGTGAGGGGAGTAGTGATGACGAAGTCTACAACTGTTGTTCCAAGTGGCCAAAATCAGCCCAAATGCGTTTGGAATGTTTTAACAAATACCGTGCGATATAGCATAATGTAATATTTTATCCAGAATATAAATTAATAAAAAGTATGGTATAATGTGTTTTTAATATTTCTATATTCTATATCCTATATTTAATTAACTGGAAGAAGAAGAGCGTCACCCATATTTGGGTGACGGGGTGCTCACGGAAGTATACCCGTCACATAGATATGGGTGACGTGGCGACCAACGTGTTCTAATTGCATGGGTCAACGTTGAAACGTGTGTTAGGTCACTTCGACCGGGCGAGAAAGAACAGATAAATTGTATTTATTTATTTACTTTTTGAGAAATTGGAAATTTCCATTTGCAGATTGCGGGGGAAAAATATGACGAAACTTTGTCGATGAGAAAATTTCTTTTCTCGTCTTCGTGTTATCCGTTGGATGAAAAATGTACTTCGATATAACGTAGTTACAGCTTACAGATCAATCTTTGCTTATTTCTATTTACGATCGTAGTACGAATTTTATATTCCATAAAAATAGAAAATTCTTGGGAATATTTCTTAGAAAATGTGGTTTGTGCGAGGAGAGCACTCGATATTCACTGTGCTTCTGTTACTGAAACTGAAAAACTGAAATTAAAGAAAAGCAAATTTCGACGAGATTTTATGAAAACAAAATTTTCTATACATTCAGTCATAAGTTAACTATTATCTAAGTTAAATCATCAAAATTATTATTTCTTTAATCACCGGTCATTGTGACCGCACACGCTAGGGAAAGGTATACACGAAGTGTCGATAGGTTTAGTGTTAACACTAGAACCGCCGATAGTTAACACGAGGCTATTTCTACCAAAACCAGTGAAAATCACTGGTCGTTAAAAAATACCTAATAATAGAATATTTTTATATTTATTGATTTATTACTTTCTTACAGAAGCAATTCCATGTTACGTAGTACACTTTTGCTACTATTAATCCATCTGGGACCATGATCCCTAAACGAGGGTTGGCACATTTATAAAATTGTGGAACCAGTCGTTTTGACTGCTGTGGTATTTCTAGCGTCAGCATCTAGGAATTTTCCTGATAACTGATATCGTCATATCGAATGATACGCGGGAAAAAGTTGAAGAACGTGTGGCAAGTTGTAGAAAACGAGGAAACTGGTTAATTGGGGTTCGATGAACAGATTGCAGGACTCCTGTACACTTTGACAAGTACCAGTCATTTTCACTGCTATTGGTATAAGTAGCCTGATACAAAATTATTTTCAGTTTGAGTACATAAAAAACAAAATAAAATTCATTATACTATTCTTTTAATTATCGCTGAAAAATTCATTAGATGATTGTGGGAAAAAATATAACACGAAGTAGGAATTTTAAAACAAAATTGTAAAACCAGTCGATTTGACTGGTGTGATAGTTTTAGTGTTAAATGTATTACGTAAAATATTATCGCCTCGTTTTGCCATTTAACTATAAATTATCTCCGAGGAATTCTAAATAAAAGTAGAGAAATTAAAGGCGTGAAGGTACACGCGTAACGTTTATTATTATTTCTGTATAACAAGTCGTCGTCATTTTTTAGGAAAAGCTGACGATGCAGGAATACCTGAAAGGCAGGAGGATCGCGATTATTCTTCGTCTACGGATAAAAATCTCGTTATCGATCGCGGTGTAAAGTACTTTCGCTTAATCGAAACACCGATAGTTCGTAAATTCGTAAACTCCTTTAACGTTTGTCTGGCCGCTCGGCGTGAAAGTAAAACACGCGATTTATAACAACTGTCAGCAACACGTACGATTGTCGTACGTGCTTATTACCGTGAAATATAATTTTCACTGGGTGTCCGCCGCACGACGTTATTAATGTTGCATTAAATCGATGAAACACGCGTGCGAACGCCTTTCAGAACAAAGCAGCCTCGCAAGCTCGAGACTAAGTCGTCGAGCCACGATATTTCCTGGAAGATACGACGATATCCCCGAGGGAAAACGAACGAAACTATCGCGCCAGGTACGCGTGTCCTGGATCGATGTATCGATTCCTTTGAAATTATGTACAGCCCTTTGCTGAAAACACGTAGACGCGCTGGGCTGTACACATCACGGGACGACCAAGTACGGCGGCTATTCGCAGCGACACGATGTTTCAAAAGCGGACCGTGCACGTGTAACACTTGCTCGGTTCGTGCTACGCCACGGTGTCAACGAATAAAGGAAAGTCGACGTATGACTGTAGGGCGAACGAAAATCGTGAAGCCAGCGGGCCTGTTTCGCAAATCGAATCCTCCTTCTTTCGGATATTTCGCGAAGGAAATGTTGCGCGGAGAAGGAAGGAGATGTAACGTCGCTACGACTGCGTTACGAAGAGAACTCGGTTTTGTTCGTCGATGTGATAATATTGGCTTGGCAACTAAGTGGTTGCGGATTTTGTCATTGGATGGTATGGACAAAATCCGCAATCACTTAGTTGCCAACCCAATACACAGGTCCAACATGTACAAATTAAAAAAAAATGGTACAAAAATGATAAAGAATACTGAAATGTCAGTTTTCTAAAAGTATTGGCTTGGCAACTAAGTGGTTGCGGATTTTGTCATTGGATGGTATGGACAAAATCCGCAATCACTTAGTTGCCAACCCAGTAAATAGTCGAGCACGAAGCAAGAACGAACTTTAATCAGTTGGCTGTTTTTCACGAGTACACTGGAAACAATGCGAAAATATACACACACAAACCTGACATATGTGTTAACTGGCTTCAGCGAGGAGGATGGCTATGTAGTCGAAAGAATAATAATACCAGTGATTGGAATAGTGTAAGAAGTTTCAAGTATGTTTGCTGGTGTTTCAGACAATGGTATCGTATGGGCCAATACGTGGTGCAGCTTTAAAATATACAGTGAATGAAATTGCTATCGATTCGTTCGTTGTATTTGTAGGTTGCATCGGATTTTCATTTTTCAATTTCAAGAACATCCACTGTATGTATATTTTAAGGACGCACCACACACCATTTTAGCACGAATATATGTATATAATGTCCCATTGTAACAACCTCAATCTGTATCAGATTGTATTAGAGTGCTGCTTTTGCATTGAAGTAGAACAAACGCGTATCTCAACAACGTATCTCGTAACATTAGTTGCGGAAAATTGCTTTGCTACAAATGTTCTCGCTTCTCTCTCTCTCTCTCTCTCTCTCTCTCTCTCTCTCTCTTTTGGTGGATCTATGGTTTTAGGTGGGTTTTCCGTATCATAACCGTGCTGAGACAAGCACGATAGAAACTAGAATAAATCGAACGTTGCCAACTAAAATATCGAACCATCTGGCAACTATTTGGATTCGAACCGAGAACCTCTGGATTATGAGGCCGAGCCCCAGCCGACGAGCCAACGCGGCTTTCAGTGCCATGAATTATTCTTGTCATACACTTTAAAGGACTGAGTTTAGAGATAGTTGAATAAAAGTGTTGGAAAATTGCGAAGGAAAATTTTGTTGATTAGCAACATTTTGCAGAATGTAACATTCCAACAATGGGTTGGATAATAAAATTAACTTTACGTGGGAGGCAACTAATTTTATTAAAAGATATTATTGGGTTGGCAAGTAAGTAATTGCAGATTTTGTCAATACCACCTAATGACAAAATTGACAAAAAACCAACCCAATAATATCTTTTAATAAAATTGCCTTTACGTGGGAGAGATTAATATGTTTGGAAGAATTTTTTATTTTCTATTTTTCTGTATATATATGCTTGTACATATTGTGTATTTATATACACTACACGTATACACTTTGTGTATTTGTATGAAACTTGAAAGTAAAATTGGAATAAACGGATGCAAATTAGAGTGTAGGATCAAGTTTGATTAATTAATTAGAATATGTACAATTAAAATTATGTGATGAAAATAAGATAGACAGATGTACAGGTGCGTATAATCATATTTCGATTGCGGTGAAAGTTAACATTAATTTAGTGTACATTGTACATTACGTACAATTCTATATGAACAATTGTAAAGTACATTATAGGTGTCCTTGGCTCCAAGAAATAGCCAATTGTTCAATTCGTTTAAGTGCTGGCTCTTCGATATGCCATAGAAATTTAATACAGCGAATTGGAAACGAAATTTTTACACGCGTCAAAGTGAAAGAAAAATTGACTTCTCTTAACTTCAAAGAATTGCAATTTCCTGATTAATATAAATAACAAATCGATACAAAGATTTTTGAAGAATTTACGTAACAGCTGATAATGCAAGAAAGAAAAGAAGCGCACGCTGTTCCATTTTTCCGCGTTAGTATCTAAGAGATACTTCCTGGCGATTAATTTCTAAAATCCAGAGCCTTTTAGAACAGGCAATGTGAAATTTGTCGCCAGTTAAATCGTGTTCAACATGTAACAATAGAAAAATCCATTGTCCCGCCGTTTCAAAGAGGATATAAGCTAGTGGGCGATAAATTTCCCCTCCGGTTCTCCTCTTTTAATCTTCTTTCTCAAGTGCTATTAATATCCCGCAAGAACGTCCAGTAAAAAATCGCTGGTTGTTTATCAATCCGCGAAATAGAGCTCCGCCCCCTTTTCCTGTCGAGGAATATTCACCAAGGTGGAGTAAATAAAGCAGCATATTTGTCTTAATAGGAATCAGCCAAGCAGAAGGAACAATCGAGGGCTAAGTTCCCATTGGATGTGGGGGGAGAGGAGAGCAGCGAAACAGGAGAGAAAAAGAAGGAAATAATAAAAAGGCAGAGATAATACCTCGTTTTCGTAGAACGCGAACAAGCCGGCTGTGCTCGGAAATGGAACAACGTAATCCCATTTCGGCTTTCTTCCCTTCAGTTCCAACGCCAGCAAAGAGTTACTAATGAGCAGAATGGGAAAACCGCGACGAGAGAATATGCAATTCCCTCCGTCATTGCCCCTTAATTGCAACGGTAGAACGAGGGGCAGCAGTGTCTTGAATTTTTACCACGTGGCAACGCGCCGCTATCATCCAGAGTCGCTGCAGTCTCAACGCGATGTCGACTGAACGCGAGACAAAAAAGGAATGTTGAGAATTGTGGACCTTAATCGCCGAAATATATGTATAGGAACATTTACATTACACTTAGAATTGATATAAAAATACTTTCAGATTTGTTTAATTTGTGATGTACAAGATATTCGTCGATACACATTCGCACGCGTCTCAGTACTCTTTGTCTCGCCATCTTCCATATCACATTGCCAACGGATCAGTTACATTCGTCTGTTATTCGAGACGCACTCATATTCACATACTTGTGTCACTACTACGCGGCCAATCTAGTGTAACACACAAAACTATACATATCTCAATAAAGAAGAAGAAAAAAATTCCAGTCGCGACGTTTACCACGCTGCGATGAAGTTGTCACAACCGGCACACTTCAAATCCGATGGACTGACGATGGAGATAAAGATGTGGCGGCACTCGGCGACAATATATATCGCCGAAGTGCCTAATGAGCCATCGATATCCCAACGGTCCCTTCGTCGAATGTTCTCGAAGAAGGCGTGCGTGACAAAGAAAAAAGAAACAGATCCGATCGAAAGTCAAATTGTAAGAGCTTCAGTCTTGGAAAGTCACGGCTGGAGTTCAGAACCAAATCCTAATTAGTGTAAACCAAGTGTTCAAAAATAAATTCTCTTTTTATTTTTTTATATTTTATTTTTCTTTTCATCTGAGATTTCCTTTTTTTATTTTACGTGATAAAGTCATCGTTGAAGACGGTTTCGTAGATTTCTAGGGACGAGAGCTTCGAAACGAATGATAAACCGCGGACAGGCCGCGAGACGAAAGGAATCGTTAACTCGGTGAAAGCGTGAAGCTTGTCGGAATTGCGATCGTGAAACAGAAACGACGGGAAAGCAGATCGTAAAACGCGAGCTTATCGAAACGTAGAGTAGAGAGACGAGGCTTCCAGTCGATTGTGAAAAATACGCCAACGAATTGGCTATTCATTACGGCTGGTTCCGCGGTTGAATACCGAAACGGGGCGAAAGGGCAATTCCCTTTTTGTCAGCCAGACATCGAAAGGTGCCGGGCCGTCAATTTATCGCCATGCACGACCACACGTACACAACTTACAGCCATGCATAATGTATCCTGGGACGAGTCTTAGAGAGAAGACGCGTAAAGGCAGCCAATTTGCCCGGTGAAATATTGGGTTTTGTCATTAGGTGATAATGACAAAGTCTGCAATCACCTAGTTGCCAATCCAATATTAACTTTTAAAGTTATTACGGATAACTTCGAGCCGAGCTATCTTTACCACGTGCCAACTCGCAACAGGCTAAATATGTAGGTACAATAGGACTGTGCATAAAGTGTGTCCGCGATGTTAGGAACGCGCGTTGTTATCCTTTGTGCGACGTCGACCTTCGTTTCCACCGCAATCCTCTGTCAAGAAATCACGACGACCGCGTACCATGAACCTACCTCTCATTTAACAAGACACTCCACATGCTTTACATTCCTCTTTCTTTCTTTTATTCTTCGTTCGTGTGGTCATTATGTATCGTAGATATTTCTTCAAAAATGTATCAACATGTTGTGTAATTTCCACTATACTTCAAATTGTAGTAGTAGTTTCAAATATTCTCTCGTATTCGATAAGTAGTTTTCCAGTTAATTCTTAGCAAGTACACGCATGTTATATTATCCGAACAGTTCGATTTGCCGAACCATCTCAGTCGTATTGGTTCGGATAATCGACGCTCCACCCTAATTTCTTCTGGTGACGTACATATGTGAATTTGATAATTTTTCACTTGTATACACAGAGGATAGTCAGTGTAAAAATGGTAGGATGATGCATGTGGCTTTAATACGAGCAGTATCCATATATTGGGTTAATTAACTTAATTGCTTAACTTGGTTGCTAACTTAGTTGCCAACCCAATATGAAAATCTTTTTCACATTGCGTGAAGGAATCCTAATAACTTGCACGCTATTTCTTTGTAGCTACGCATCTCTTCTTCTACCCAGATGCTGTAACGTTATGAAATTTGGAGAAATTTGCAATACTAAACTTCTTTTCGAATTAATGGAATTTTTACTCGCTCCTCTTCGCTTCACTTCACTTCGCTTTAATTTTCTTCGTTGTTATTTCAACAGTTTATCGCAGATAAAAGAAACAGTTATATTGCATTCACAATACGAGGAATAAAGTGGACCTGGAGAGAATGCAGGAGTTTCGTTTATCATGTTACAACGTGATCATTTAGCGAGCAGGATATGAAAAATTCAGCGTACGAAAAAGGAAGGGGAAGCATTCGGTTTAAAGCAGTTCGTCGATGTCTCTTGACGCAAGTCATCGATAGACGGTCATTATCATATATCATAATAATTGTCCTTGCCATGTTATTGTATTATAATGTAACCTAATTCCATAAGTTTCACTCTGCTTATTCTAATTCAAAATGAACTCTCACAGTTAATAAGCCACGTAGAATAATTTAATTGCATCCTATTGTGATCAATTTTATGGAGACAAACTTGATCGAATTAATACGACCTAGAATTTGTCATTCTCTCTTTCTCTCTCTACCTTTCAACTTTCCATTCTTCTCGAGATACAAACTTTTACATGTACGTGTTACGTATGTACGATACACATATGCGATATACACGTATCCACGTGTATGTGTATTAGTGGAAAAACCGGACGAGATGAAATTTTAATTAAAATTAAATACGAGCGATTGCGCTAATATCTTCGACTTGGAAAGGCACAGTGACAAATGGTACTTTTTACATTTTTGAAAAATCTACATAGAAAACGTTTCTCGATATTTCGACTTGCCTGCTGCTTGCACCAAAATGCTGGAATTTCTTCGCGTCTTTATTTTTCCTTCGTGCTACATAGACAGTTTCCCGGATAAACCGCTGACGACCGACTGGTCGTCTCTTGTTGCCGCGTGTTTACTTCCCAATGGCTGATGCTATTCTTCCTCGTGTGGAAACATCTTCAATCGAACTTGTTAAGGTATAGAGAGGATTTGGAAATACAAATAGTTTACTTTATTCACACACAACAGCTATGCATATACAGGGTGGTTGGTAACTGGTGGTACAAGCGGAAAGGGGACGATTCTACGCGAAAAAAGAAGCCGAAAATATAGAATAAAAATTTTTCGTTTGAGGCTTTGTTTTCGAGAAAATCGACTTTGAATTGTAGCTCGGTACGCGTGCACTTTATCACGTCTCATTATAATAATAAACTTTATGATTACTTCATATTATTTCATTATGTATTCCTAATTTTCCGTTACGGCAAAAACAAACAAACTGCGATAATATCCATCCAGACAACGATCTACAGTGAGATCCGTTATAACGAGACGTGATAAAGTGCACGCGTACCGACCGACAATTCAAAGTCGATTTTCTCGAAAACAAAGCCTCAAACGAAAAATTTTTATCCTATATTTTCGACTTCTTTTTTCGCCTAGAATCACTCCCTTTCCGCTTGTACCACCAGTTACCAACCACCCTGTATATTACACTCTGAAGACCTCGATAACCTTCTTGCACGCACGATTGTTGTCAACCGACTCCACCAGATTCTTCTAACGACTTCCAACCGTCTTTTGTCTCAATTCTGCGCCCTCTGACGCTTACGCACACATTCGCATGTACAGTGTAAATGTATCATCTACCCAACAGAACTGATATTGTGAAGTTTGGCAATGTCCTGGACGTAGCCGATCGCAAAGATCGCATCAGCCAAATGTCTGACTTGTTTGATCCTCGCACCACTCGATCGGCAATGTATAAAAATATGTATAAAGCTTTAACAAATAGAATTTTTATGAAACGTGCACCTGCTCGACTTTGCACCAAAGTGTTCAACTACTCCAAACATGTTGCTTGAGGCGTTTAGTTTGACGATGTATTTAAAACACGTACGCGCATAAATCTCGCAATCTTCTAACAGCTGTGGCTCGTTCAATTCGGATTATAATATTAGCATCGTTGAAGAATAAGCGGAAGGATAAGACAGGCGAAAGAAGAGGCGATCATAGTGACCGTGCAGATGATCCACGACGTAATGCAAACAAGATTGCGCAACAACGCGTGCGTAATTCTGGCTGAGACATTCGGACAATTCGAGGCTGTGGTTTGTGGACGGCAGAGCATGCTCGTGACGCTAATTACAACGAATGCCTTCGAGTGGATCACGTTTACAGCGGAACTGATATCGCCATGCAAAACGTATATGCGTATAGTGTTACTAAACATTGTTTAGAGACAGCAGCAGAACGTACATTTTCATGGTGCAGTGTATAATGTTAACTGTCGATGAAGCAACGATGATTTAATTGAACTACGCGTAGCTCAGACTCGTCTAATTTTCATTGGCTGTCCTTGTGTGACTTTCGAGTACAGAAATCTGGTTTTTTCGGTTCACTTTGCGGGAAAAACATTTCTCCAGCTGCAGAGCAAACGGCATTAAAAAGCATTGAAAACCTGTTCGGCTTTCGAAGTACCATGACTCACAAAAACTTTTTTCCGAAATGAAACTAACGACTAACAACTGTTTGCTATATTTATCCGGAGTACTCTGCTATATTTGTCTTACAATTTGACTAACGTATCGCTGAAACGATTGCTCGATGCATGCAAGTAAATTACTTTCCATTCTAATTATTAAACTCTTTGTTGCTATCATCAATCGCCTGACTCAATTCTAACCATAAACGAGACCATGTGAGTCAGACTGTACCGAAATGTCCCACAATTTGTCTGTATTTATTGGGTTGGCAACTAAGTGACTGCGGATTTTGTTATTACCACCTAATGACAAAATTCGCAGTCACTTAGTTGCCAACCCAATATTAACACTTTACCGACCGCTAGCGGTTCAACAGCATACGCACGTCCGACCGGTAGCTCAGGCGCAGATTCTCCCTGGCGCCGACTCTGTTTCGATTTAGATTCTCCAATACCATTCTTTTCGTTCACTGCGAACAGTGAGTTTTTCAAACTGGTATAAACCTGTGGGAGCTTGCAAAGCAACGCAACGGACGCAACTGAGCAAGGTACCTCAGTACTAAATAACAAATTACTGCTCAAATAATGAGAAAGATTGTCGGTGACAAAAATCCGATTAATCGGTTATCTGTCGGTAAGTGTCGACGACAAAAATCCGATTAATCGGCTATCAGTCGGTAAAGTGTTAAGGCGACCGAGTGTATCGTCAGAGTCGATCGAGAAACGTAAGAGGAAACGATGTCTGAACAAGCCTGTAGGCCTGAAGATAACGGATCAGGAGATCGATAATTTATGGTGGCAAACAGGCTGTGAGCCGACGACGCATCGCATTCATACCGGCGACGATACTCAGCGATGCAAATGGGTTGCTGCACACCATCGATGCGGCTGGATGGCGCAGTCAAACACCAGCAATACCTGAACTTGACAGCCGGAAATGCGTAGGCTGGCATCGCGATGTGTCGTGGTTGTTTCGTCGTTTGACAGATGTGTTTCTGTTGGCCAAGAGTGGATTAGACGAAACTAACATCGGTGTCCTTGAATGCCGATATCGATATCCGAGAATCCTGAAGGCGCGGTCGTGTGGCGCAACCAACGATTCGGTTTATCGTGTCTCCTCGATGCGTATCGCCATCCTGGCCAACGACAGCTGACTATATTTATGCTCGTCGATGTCCATTCACGCGAATTCCTATTTGCCACGATCCTCCATTATCGATCCTTTCGGCGATTAAAATTAGGGAAACTTTCGCCATGCTTTCAAGCATTTGTTTTACGATGCAGCTGTTTGAAGAAAGAAAAAAATCACCGTAATGACACAAACACAGGCGGTTAGTTGTTTCGTTGTTTCTGGAACGACGAAGTGCGATGGGAATAAAATTGCAAACTCGACCACATTCTAACAAACTGCGACAAATAATTCTGAGAATTATCTGAGTGAGAAGTCTGAGTGAATATTCTCAGTGCGGTCGCTAGTCGCTGTAAGCTGCATGTAATGTTTAAATAAATAAATAAATAGTATCTTAACACATTGCGTAGGGCGCTGTGCGCGCTTAGCACGCTCCTAGAACCTGCACATTTTTCAACGCCCTGGGAACATACTTGGCAAGCAATAGGACGCATATATGCAGATCTTTAATTTGCATTTGGTATTATATTTTTTATTCAGTCTTCTTCTATGTCTAATTGCATCACTTAATTCAAGAACGTTGCTGGATTCATTTTAGTCGCAAGTGTTGTTTGGTGCGTCAGATGAATCATCAAACAACAATTCACTTTGACTTTCATTTTCTTTACACTCATGTGTCATTTTGCTACTTTTATAGAATTACGGCCTATTCTGTAAAATAATTTTTGTTATAAATTATCAGTAACAGATTGAAAAAGCTATTTCCTTACAAATTAAAACACGAACTTTGAAATAACAAAATGTACAACAATAAAACACTTTGTAAAGTACGGTAGACGATCGGCACAGATCTACCGATGTATTAACTATACTGACTGATTGTTTTTACATGCTTGGAATGTCAACATTCAGTTGTTTTGCTACTCATTTGTCACAAGAATGCGCAAGGTTTCATTACCCTGGTAACATAACAAAAACATTTGTCTCTGGTTGCTTAAGTCATCGACTCAGTCGAAAAAACATGGAAACTTGATACCTCGTGACTCGGCCACAACGTTCGGCTTGCAAAAAACGAGACATCTCGTGACCCGCACGCAAGGTGTTAACAACAAGCAAATAATATACAACCGTATTATTAGCCAGAAACTTCCATAGTCAGGAAATTAATTGTTCATCGTTGAGCAATCGATCGTTGTCAGCTCTTGAACATTGATACAACCGAAACAGCACGTAAACAACCAGAAAATTGCTAAATAAAGAAATTCAAATTATCGTTGCGCAAGATTGTTGTGCAAGAAATTAACAATTCAAGTGATCGCTAGACTGTCTCTTGCGCTGCATATTTATGCATTTTTTCAACAATTTCACATTCGCAAAATCTACACATCGCATTACGAATCTGCATACAATATGCAAAAATATGTACATCCTAACTTCTCATTAATCTAATCCTTGCAGTCCTTCGAGCTTCTCGAAAAAGCTCCAGTCGTTTGGTCCAATTTTCAAACGTTGTTCCGCTGTAACGGGTGTACGGATACTTCTGTACATTACACACGGAACATGTATACGAATGGTAAGACGAGAATCTTCCAAGATTGCTCGACGTATCTTGCTACGTTCACTCGAACAACGTGCACGTGACTCAAGGATTATCCGTGTCCTTGGCTTCACAATGGTTAGATTACAGGTGCGATAACAGGATTTCAATTACCCGAAATTCATCGGGATAATATGCAAATGAAATTTCGGATCAAATCGGAGTCGACGTCTACCAATGGCCAGCTTCTAATTCGCGTGACTAATACATCTACACACAGCGTTTAAGTGGTGCGGCAAGGAAAAGCTTGGCGTAGGTTAAGGAGTTGGAACGAACAGGCGAATGAATTGATTCGGCACGACCTTGCTATCCGAATCATCGTATTGTACTGGAAACACACAGAGTGATAAAAAAAAGTAACGAGTTCGCGAAATAGTCGGCGTTGTATTTTAACTGCGCCGGCCTTCACCTGTTTTGCAATCGATAGCCGACTGAAACACGTTCTAGTTGCGTCTTTGTTGCACCGAGTTGTTGCACGCTACCTTGTGCCATATTCAACCACTTTGTTTCAATGTTAGCATTTGTACAAAGGAAACGGAGACACGTTATATGCCCGATAGACTTGTCCCAATATCAAGAAATTCGAATGACAGTGATAACGCGAAAGGAAAACACGCTTCTTCCGTGTGATGTTACTTGATCATTTTCTTTTTCTTTTTCCAACTTTTTCGAAACCTCTTTTTACCAATTTTCTTCAACTTCGCGCAAGACTAATCTTCCAAAGTACGAGGCATACTTCGTTACTGTTGAGGTTGAGGTTGAGACTGATTGAAGAACTAGTGGATGAATTTGTAATAGAGAAGTATATTGAAATAATTAAAGGTATAATTATGAGGTGAGTAGGTCAGTGCTAGTGCTACTGCTGGTGTATTAGATTTTTGTCCTCATCCGGGTTGCCTTCTTCTCATTTAAAAATGACTACGAGTCATGACTACGATGAAGAAAAGGACTACGTGTGTCGGGATTCGAACCTGGGTCTTGCGCGTTTGTAACCGATCACGCTAACCACTGCGCTACTATCGTCCAGCAGAGGATAGGGTCTTTGTGTAGCAAGCTACGGAACAGGAGCCGTTGGAAAGTTGCTGTCGAGTGATGCTATAAGTATAACGTATAAGTATAGGTTTATGCTGATGCAGATCCTCACTCTCATAATGTTACAATAAAATAGAAAAATAGGGAGTACTTTATATATTTATAGCAAAAAGACATTACCAAAAAGGTTAACCTTACAGCTTCGGTTAGAGGCTACAGGGAACATAAATAGAAATCTGTTTATTAGTTTCTTTGTCCCTAGACCTTGCAACCCAAAACATAATGTATATTCAAGGGCACAATAATATGCACCTCTGCTTATTTAGAATATTTCTGCATAACAGCAGTCTCCAGGTCACAGATATACATAAATAAAGATGTAGAGTTTTTCTTGAAGTAGTTACTTCAACAGAAAATATTCATCAAGAAGAAAAGGGTAGGAGAAGGAAAGGAGGCCAGTGGAAAAATGAGCCAGAAGATAGAATAGAGTAAGAATTAAAAGAGAAAAGAGAAGGAAGATACAGAATCTTTCCTTCAGGTATTTGTAGCATAGATTGACTTTCTTAAAATTTCTTTCAAATTTTGGACCATACTTTACTCACTATATCGCCTATACATAATTCAATTTTTAATATTATTGATGTGAATGGAATGGAAAATGTTGAGGTTGAGGTTGACTGATTGAAGAACGAGTGGATGAATTTGTAATAGAAAAGTATATTGAAATAAGTAAAGGTATAATTATGAGGTGAGTAGGTCAGTGCTAGTGCAACTGCTGGTGTATTAGATTTTTGTCCTCATCCGGGTTGCCTTCTTCTCATTTAAAAATGACTACGAGTCATGACTACGATGAAGAAAAGGACTACGTGTGTTGGGATTCGAACCTGGGTCTTGCGCGTTCGTAACCGATCACGCTAACCACTGCGCTACTATAGTCCAGCAAATGATAGGGTCTTTGTGTAGCAAGCTACGGAACAGGAGCCGTTGGAAAGTTGCTGTCGAGTGATGCTATAAGTATAACGTATAAGTATAGGTTTATGCTGATGCAGATCCTCACTCTCATAATGTTACAATAAAATAGAAAAATAGGGAGCACTTTATATATTTATAGCAAAAGGACATTACCAAAAAGGTTAACCTTACAGCTTCGGTTAGAGGCTACAGGGAACATAAATAGAAATCTGTTTATTAGTTTCTTTGTCCCTAGACCTTGCAACCCAAAACATAATGTATATTCAAGGGCACAATAATATGCACCTCTGCTTATTTAGAATATTTCTGCATAATAGCAGTCTCCAGGTCACAGATATACATAAATAAAGATGTAGAGTTTTTCTTGAAGTAGTTACTTCAACAGAAAATATTCATCAAGAAGAAAAGGGTAGGAGAAAGAAAGGAGGCCAGTGGAAAAATGAGCCAGAAGATAGAATAGAGTAAGAATTAAAAAAGAAAAGAGAAGGAAGATACAGAATCTTTCTTTCAGGTATTTGTAGCATAGATTGACTTTCTTACAATTTCTTTCAAATTTTGGACCATACTTTACTCACTATATCGCCTATACATAATTCAATTTTTAATATTATTGATGTGAATGGAATGGAAAATGTTGAGGTTGAGGTTGACTGATTGAAGAACGAGTGGATGAATTTGTAATAGAAAAGTATATTGAAATAATTAAAGGTATAAGTATAATGTACAAGTATAGGTTTATGCTGACCCAGATCCTCACTCTCATAGTGTTACAATAAAATAGAAAAATAGGGAGCACTTTATATATTTATAGCAAAAGGACATTACCAAAAAGGTTAACCTTACAGCTTCGGTTAGAAGCTACAGGGAACATAAATAGAAATCTGTTTATTAGTTTCTTTGTCCCTAGACCTTGCAACCCAAAACATAATGTATATTCAAGGGCACAATAATATGCACCTCTGCCTATTTAGAATATTTCTGCGTAACAGATATAAATAAATAAAAATGTAGAGTTTTCCTGCAAGTAATTACTTCAACAGTTACCAATCCAAGTAGTCGATTTACCGGTAGAAATGTCAGGCGGTGGGAAAAGTTTCTTCCTTTTTATAAGGAAACAATCAACCTTTCTTGTTTTACATTATTTTATCGAGTTACGTATGATCCATTTTGCTGCAATGGAACTGAGCTAGAAAGAAGCTTGCACGACGATCTGATACCCAAATAATCCAATAAGATAAACCGAGTTCTAGTTTTCTAAAAATTCAGCTTCTAATTAACTCGGTTTCGAAGCATCGCTTGAAACAAACGGCCCGGAAACTGTTCCGCGTTTATAGCTGTTCGAAGTGCAACAAACGTACTTTTAAATCCTGCGAAAGGAAGAGGAAGAAGAAGAAGAAAAAAGAAGAAAAATAAGTGGTAGAAAAGTAGAGCATAGGAGAAGAGATAGAAATAAAAATCTCCCGATAACAGGCAAGTTGCGCGAAAAAGGAAGCAACGAGAAGATATCAATGAGACCTTTTTTCCTCGACATTAGTTATCCGTTTGAAAAAGCTCGCTGTTCATCCTTCGTTTAATAGAAATCCGATGCGGCTGCGATTGCATTCTTACGGCACAAACACGTTCAGAGGGGCGGATTTAGATGCAAACTACTTTTTGAAGTACTAACTCTTCTGCGACTCTCTTGAAAGCACGTGCGATAAGCCTTCGATCTGTTTAATCCCCGAGGCCGTGTTTCAGTTCTCCCTTTAGCCAACCTTCTGCACGATCCATCTTTGTTCCTAGCGTAGAACACGTTCCCTTCGTCTTAATGAAATCGCCTGAACGCGCGCGTAAATCGCGCCAGCCCAACTTCCCGCTTCCTACGATCGATCGCGATACTTTAATTCGTCTTTTAACGCGCTGCGTTTCTTCCAGCACAACAATCCGCCACTCTCACGGCGAAACGAGACGCGTCAACCGGATCCAACGCAATCTATCGGCTTGGCAACTAAGTGACTGCGGACTTCGTGGTTAGACGTTATTGACAAATCCGCAATCACTTAGTTGCCAGCGCAATAGTCCAACGAAAGCAAGAAATCTGCGGGTTAAAAGATTTTATAACTCGGCAATAGACACGGGCCAATCCTGTTTCTGGGCTCAAGGCGGAGCAACACGCGAGCGGACTTAAACTTTTCGTATTCTGTAAATCCGTCTACCGAAGTGGATGTTCTTCTGGTGGTCGTATCAAACGCTCGACCCGATAAGTTGTCCCTTTTCTTCCTTCCACCGTCATATTTTTCTTCCTTGCTCGCTCACATTCTCTTTCTTTTTTACATTCGCTGGTCTATTCGGGTATCCTCGTCGCCGGAGAGCCCATCTTCATCATTCCGGCGTTATCCTCTTTCCTGGCGCGCGTTGTCGCGCCAGAAACTTAGAACCATCCCTCTGATTATGTTTTTACCGTCAAGTCGGCTTCTTTCAGCCCGGAAATTACTTCCATCCCGCCGTCTCTCTGTCCCTGCGCCAACCGCGCAGCCAGCCGGTCTCACCTCTCCTCTCCCTTTCTGCTCTACGTTTTCCTCGCTCCGTCGCAGATTTTCCGCAAAGTAATACCGTTTTATGCCCCCTAAAGATCCTCCTGCAGCGACTATCTAAGCGACGGATAATCGAGTTCGTTCAACGCCAGGCAAATAACTCGTTGGAAAGGGAAACGGTGCCGGTTCCACCGTTTTTCTTCCGTTTCTCCGAGTGTCGTTGCTCGTCGACGCGAGTGTGTTGACCTTGGACACGCGCGTTCCACCTGCTACGAGACGATATCCAAAGACGAAGAGAATTGGTAGGAATTTGTCGAGGTTGAAAAAGTGGCCAATGTTGGCGGATTTTAACGATTGGAAGGTGCGCGGCATTTCTGTTTTACCTGCGATTTAATTAAGTTTACACAGAGATGGCGGAAGTAGTTTATGGTTTGCGTAGGTCCGGCTACTTTCATATGAAATAGTCCCCCGGGCGAAATTAAAATTCCCATGAAATTTATGGCTTCGTTTAAAGCTGTCGTGTCGTAGCTGCAAACGGGAACGTAATCTACGTTTTCCGATCCATTTCATAGTATTTCGCATTATGCTCGCGTAGTCTTTGCTGATATTAGGTTGTCCGAAAAGTTTCTTTCGTTTCGTAAGGTGATAATAGATGAACAATAATCTCTGTTTTATATTATTTTATTGAATTAGGTATGATCCATTTCGTTATATTTCTATTATTACGTTTTTGTATAATTCAATAAACTAGTATAAAACACAAAACATTGTGCGTCTATTGTTTCCTTATAAAACGAAAGAGACTTTTCGGACAACCTAATAGCTACTAGCTACGACACTACTAATATGATATTGATATGTAGGGAATTGTGCATTCTGATCGCCGAAATATATGTACAGGAACCTTTACATTTCACTTAGAATTGATATAAAAATAGTTCCAGATTTGTTTAATTTGTGATGTACAAGATATTCGTCGATGCATATTTGCACGCGTCTCGGCACTCTATTTGTCTCGCCATCTTCCTTACCAACGGAACAGTTGCATTTTTCTGTTTTACGAGACGCTGTGCACGCACATACTGCACCACACTCATGGTCATATACGTGTGTCACTACCACGCGGCTAATCTAGTGTAGCGCACAAAATTACACATATCTCAATACGATATTTACCGAATAATTTGCAACTGTAAAATACAAAATCTGCAGAGCTTAAAACAGTCGGTAAACACGAGCTTGCGATGGAATATCCTCTGCATCGTATAATTCGTAATCTCTCTGAATTCTGTATTCTTCGCCAAATATAAACACATTTTTCATAAACCGCCAGTTTCCACGTCGGTTATCTCTCTTCTGCGATTACCTGTCTTTGTTAATCTCTATGGAAAACATCCAATTAAGGGAAGAAATCCAAGCGTTTGATAAAAGACATTGTCATCGAAAATTCCCACATGATGTTTCCCTCCTTCATAACGAAGCCTGCGCTCTTTTCTGCCACAGTCTTTCTTCGTATTTTCGCCAGCCCCCCCGTCCTGCTAATTGTTATTGCACTCAAATTGATATGACTCGAAAGAAAACTCTCCAATACTCAATTGGTGTAAAACTGTGGCAGCTTACAAAGCAACGCAACTGAGCAAGGTACCTTAGTACCAAATAACAAATTATTGCCCAAATAATGAGAAAGATTGTCGGTAACAAGAAGCCGATTAATAAGCTATCGGTCGGTAAAGTGTAAAATAAACGACACAGAAACGACAAAGATAGAAAATAAACGACACACCTTGTAGGCAGATCGTACTGTCGGCAGACGGTGTGCATACTTGTTGGCACAATTTAAAGGAAGAATCGTAAGCGTCCAAACAGACGCTTCGCGCGTTACGATCCAATAAAATCGAACATGTCCGTGTGAAAATGGCGATGTGACTCTCTCGGCGAAAATAATTTGCTGGAAGAACCCGCACGTTTCCCTTGCCGCTAGAATCCCTCTTTGCCCGGTAAATCAAACGCCGGTTCCTCTCAGCCGTAATGAACACGAAGGAAAGAAACACAGCGGGAAATGGCGATAAAAATTGTCAGAATTTGGTCGATTGATAGGAGCAATTTCGAGGGTCGTTAAGTACGTCACGTGAGCAAATTGGCCGAGATTTTTCCGCGATAACCGAAGCAGCCACGATAGAAACGTCGCGTTAGGTTGCAGCGACTGTTTCGAAGAATCGTTGGTCTGTTGAAAAATACAAGAGCTTGCGGAAAACCCTGCGAGATCGTGGACGATTCTAGCGCGAGATAACGTCGCTCGTTTGTCCTCGGCAAGCTTCTGGGTAGCGTGCGGAAACGCTTTCGCGGCAGCGTCTTTCACCGTCGACGACGACGACGACACAATCCAACGCGAACGTCCACGGACCTACGTTGCCGTGTCATTGTCTCTTGAAAGCCGACAAAGCGCGTCCGATTATTTTCGCGTTCTGTCGAGACAGCCCGACCCCTTTGTTCATTTTCAATGCCTTGCCTCAGCTCGATTCATCCTTTCCTGCCCCGATGTCCTTGCTCGCAAAACCCAGCCAAGAAATATCACGGGTCGTGTACCACCCATGGCTCATAATAAATGAAGAGTCGAATATCGGATGGAGGCGGCCGCTTTTGTTCCACTTATCGGCCAGCTGTTGTCATCTGCCAGATCAGTCGACCAGGTGGCACATTTATCTTGGCGCAAATAGACAATGCGTTGAAATTAATATCTTGAGAACTCAGAGAAGACAGGAGTCACACGATCGCGCTGCTTCAAAGTCTGCGGCAAGGTCTCCCTTTTTAACTATTCGCGTTTGTTAGCCAAACGATCGCTCGATCCAACCATCGATCTGCCTCGCTTCTAGGGACCTCGCCGCTACGACCGAAGTTGCGCACAGCAGCTTCGTACAACGTGGCAGCAATGCTTTGGGCCTTGTGTTTGGTCGTCCAAGTATCTTGTTTTCAATGTGCTGCTGACCTTCATCGTTTTCGCGATTGCAATAATATTTTTGCAGCTAAACGATGCGAAAGAGTTGGCGGAAGCTTCAATCTGGTGTTACAGTAGTCCTGTAGTTAATCACGGGAATGACTAAATCCGTGAGAGATAACTCGCTTGGGAAATAACGATGCTATGTGCTCTTGAAATTTTCCAGGGAATATCACGCAGCAGCTGCATTTTTGAAAGACCAACTTGAAATATTTGTAGAGCACTTTAATACCTTCGTTAATATCTTTATGCGAAGAATACAGTGAACGATTGGACGATGGCAATCTTCTTTCAGACTGATGCGTCTTTGTGCATAAAACTGCTGAAGAGGATCGAAGGCAAACGGTGACCGTTAGAAGATATCGTTTCGAAAGAGGAAAATATGAGATATGGTGAGAGGGCCACTTTCCAAATCGATGGAAGCATCGACTCTTGATCAAAGAGCAGCAGGCTTTCATGACTGAAAGGATTCGTTGGGAGGTCCGAAACGCTGTCATTTCCCAGCGGAAGTGGGATCCTGCGTGAAGAATGTCAAAGCTAACTGGAGAGAAAAGACGAAGAAAGGCGAGCAGACGAGAGAAAGATTGAAAGTCTCGGTGAAAGCGGAAGATTCTGCCCATAGGATTCTTCACGCATATTTCATTCCAAACGTGTCTCTCTTTTATCTTCTCTTTCATTCGACGTATACATATTATACACGTTACACGTATTATATATCGCAGGATTTTACTCTTTATCGAACCGTTTAAATATACACGGTGTCCAAAAAACAAAGATGAAATACGGTCCATGGTGATTAGAGTGCAGATACTTATGCAAATTGACATTCTGCGATTTTATACCGTCGACTGAAGTGAAATTTAAATAACGAATTTATACACGCAATTTGTTAAATTTTATTAACTTTACTGTATGTAATAAAACTTGATATGTACGGTACATCGTTATGCAATTAATTATGATTGATAAATGTCTCTATGACAGATTAAAACCGTATTATAATTATCCATGTCCAAGTATACTAGGATTTCATATAGACATTGGATTTTACTGAACGAACATCGATTATTATTAAACAAGATCGTCAAACGTATGAGAATATTTTGAAGCCAGCAATTCGATACAGTAGCACGTTGCGTGAGTGTGTTGCCAGTATCAGCACGGTTATGCAGAAGAAATGTTAGAGAAAAAGAATTTCCTGGAAACGTGGGAAATGTAATATTGGATTTTGTCATTTGATGGTATTGGCAACATCAGCAATCACTTAGTTGCCAACCCAATACAAAGCAGAAATAGGAAACTCGATGCTAATTGAAGCATAGTAAAAATTAGACAACTTTAAACTTTAAATTTTTGTCCGCTATTTAATATAATAAATAGCAACAATATTTTTCGCGATAGGCTGTGAAATACGAATAAACGTTCTGTTTTATTGGCAACTAAGTGACTGCAGATTTGTCAATACCACCTAATGGCAAAATCCGCAATCACTTAGTTGCCAAGCCAATGTTCTAGGTACTTGATATACTCTTGCGAATTGCGTACAATTATCTGGGAAATCGTGGTGCAAGCGATCGGCTGTTGATTCTACGTGCAAAGATAGGTCGAAGAGGAAGAACGACGTTTTTTCGTTCGAGGCTTCGTTTTCGAGAAGAACGAGCTTGAAGATCCGTCAGGTGCTCGTATGCTAATTGCAAGTTTCCAGCTGCCCGACTGCGTTTTCTCCTCGTGTTCGTATTTCTGAACATGGACAATATCACAATTTGCTTCCTATCGTTGCTGTTATCTTGTTTCCTTATGTCCTCTTATTGGCAACTAAGTGATTGCGGGGTTTGTCATTAGGTAGTATTGACAGATCCGCAATCACTTAGTTGCCAGCCCAATGCAAAAGAAGAAGACACGTTGCGCTTTGTGCAGAAGACCACAGAAATAGCAAACTTGATGCTAATCGAAGCATAGTAAAAATTAGACAACTTTGAACTTGAAACTTCTGTCCGCTACTTTATGTAACAGATAGCAACAATATCTGTTTCCATCAACAAATTCTGTTCTATGGGTTGGAAACTAAGTGACTGCGGATTTGTCAATACCACCTAACGACAAAATCCGCAACCACTTAGTTGCCAAGCCAATACAAAGGAAGAAGACACGTTGCGCTTTGTGCAGAAGACCACAGAAACAGCAAACTTGATGCTAACTGAAGCATAGTAAAAATTAGACACCTTTGAACTTTAAACTTCCATCAACAAATTCTGTTCTATGGGTTGGCAACTAAGTGACTGCGGATTTTGTCATTAGGTGATAATGACAAAACCCGCAATCACTTAGTTGCCAACCCAATATCCTGCATTGTTTTTTATCAGGAACGTTCGATGTTATTTTTCAATTTGTAAAAATCGCTTTGTAAAAGTGGCGCGCGGAATAAAATGAAAGATGCGCGCCACAGTCACACAACTGTCCGCTCAAACACGATAGATAGCGGGTGTGCTAAGATCAAAGATACTGCGGGAGAAATAGCCCGCTCGACGAAGAGAAAAGGATTTGATACATTTGCCGGCCGGGATTTTCGAGAAGAAAGTTCTTCGAGTACGACTCATCCTTTCTTCCTCTTCGTTTCCTCCTGCTATTTTTCATCGAAATCTAGATCCTCGTGTCAGCGGAGGAAAGTCGAACACCGAGTTTCTTCCTCTCTTTACTTCATATTCCCTTTGTCAACGAAATGAACGGTTCCTTCTCGTAATTCTGCGTATTCTCGTTGCCAAACTTCGTAAAGCGTGTCCTTGAGAATGAGAGCTGTGCGCTTCAGCGCAAAAACTACCACAATGGAATTAACGTAATTAATTGTTATATCGAGTTGGCAACTAAGTAATTGCGGATTTTCTCATTTGGTGGTATTGACAAAGTCCGCAATCACTTAGTTGCCAAGCCAACACATCGATGTTGCGTTTCCATCGACGACGGCCGCTAGAAATGTCAAAGATCCCGAGGAAATTTTGGGAAAAATGTCGCAGACATCTACCGGGTGAACGAATCGGAAATGCAGCGACGCTGAGAAACTGAACACTCGCTGCTGTTGTAACGTTAATTGCAATGCAAATTAAAACAACGGCGAGTGATTCTTTGGGAAACAGTTAAATCTGCGGCACGCTTTTTATATTAAGCTCACGATGCTGTAGTTATATTAGCAAACGTGTATTATCGATCCGTCGTTTATTTTCCTCGGCAACTGAAATTGAGGCGCAGCGCTTCGGTGAATCGCATTATTGGCAGATGCATAATGGAGCTGCTCGATAAATAAACAACATCGGATTCACCACGTCACTGCTGCGTTCTAGCCTTAGATAAACCGGCTCAATTTTCAATCTTAACGTTCAATCACTGACAAAACTCGATGATTCCGTCATTCTCTTTCATTACGCGATATATTCCGCTTGAGTATCAACACGTAACGTCTTAGGAAAGGCTGTGCGCGAGAAACGAAAGTGAAATTTTAAAGTAGGCAATTTTATTTAAACGCTGTACCCGCCAGCATTTTCACTTTATCCGTTTTCTTCTTGGAGTAACGTTAACACAAAGTGTAACGACTTGTTCGTTGAATAATTGTGCAGGAATTTTGATAAAAATTTGTATAAAGACGAGATGAAATTTGTATAAATATCGATGAAATTTTTATGAATATTTGACAAATATTTTCACGCGAGAGAAATTGAAACAGGATTCGCGTGATGGAATTTTTAGTAGTGCGTTATAAGTTATTGTAATAAATTATGAAATATTTATCACAACGTTATAAATCCGATGCATTGAGATTAAATACGTGTCGGTGAACATTTGATAAAGCGTGGGCATAAATTTACATGCAAAAGTGAAAAACGATTCGCGCAAGATGCTCCAATTGTCCATATATTGTCACAGAAATTATCGGCAATTTTTTTCGCCGAGCGTAACCGCTTTTAAATAAAAAAATAAAAAAAAAACGGGAGAAAAATGAAATATCATTTTTACACATTAAACGTTGAAGGGACGTGAAAAATGATATTAAAAATATTTCAAATTCTCTAGAAAAAATATGGCAAAGTATTAATTATCGGTTTGTTTCAAAAACGCATCTTCTTCTACAAATATTAAATTTACCTTCGCAGCTACAGCCATAATTAGACCGTGAAATTTTATGCAAATTCACATTTTTCACGATATAATTAAAAACTGTTTTGCCTATCGAATATTACAGAAAGCTGAACCTTCGATATTTCATATGCTTCTTCGTATCATCTGCATTCCGTGAAATTTTCCACTTTCCCATTTCCCGTTTCCCATTAAACCTACAAAAATCCACGGTCTAGTCGTAATTAAAAAATCATCCATCCACAAGGCGAGCAAATTCATCGAACCGATATCAGAAGACAATCCAAATCCGAAGAACACGTTGCGTAAACGCGCGTTACTCTGGCGACGCTTACGACGACGTACGCTCAACGTCCGTAGCAATTTGATAATTTCGTGCGTTGGGACGTTCCTTTGGATCGCCACGATCCGTCGTACGATAACGCGGCGCCGCTTCGACGAACACGAAGGCTCGTCGCGACGCGTACGAGCGAACGAAAGAGGAAGAATCTCGCCAACGTCGATAGCGCACGATCGTCCGAATTTCGCGTGTCGAAATGGCTGTCGTGCTCGAGGCCGAGGCGAGCGAAGAGCGGGATATTCACGGTCGATCGAGCGAATGTAAACTCGAGGAGCCACGGATATCGTATTTCTTTCCGGGAATGGGAGGAATGAGAAACCCGAGAAAAAACGCGGACGAGAGAAGAAAGGAGCGAACGACCAGCGACGAGACGAAGAAAGCAGAGGAGGATCGGCGTTTCGAGTCGTAAGGAGACGAGGTCGAACAAAGTGGGTAAAGTGGATAGAACGAGATCATTTGATAAAACGAGCGAGAGGAGCGCTGTTATTCGCTAAAAATCCTTGCGTGGTGCTAAAAACCGTGAAATAATCGCCGATACCAAAACTTGGTTCTTCCTCGCGCGGTTGACGCACAGGGTGCGTCGAAAATTATATGGCTACTTGTGGCAGATACTGTGCCACTTTTATCGCCAGATCTGGCAGCAGACGCGGAAAGAAATAATTCTTTCTCTGTGCTGGAAAGCCGCCGTGCAGACTTTCGAAGTGGATTTTATGAGAAGGAAGAAGAAGCGGAAAGACTACGTATTCTCGCGGCGGAAGAGATAGAAGGTGGAAGCTGTAGCGGTAGGTAGAACGCAAAGTTCAAGTTGTATACTTGAAGACATTTGCGTTGTTACGAAGCAGAAGCTCGAACTTGAAGTTCATTTCTTCGCTTCACTTTGGAATACTTCTAACTTTCGTCGGACGAATTAAACATCTCTCTCTCTCTTTCTGTATGTTGTTCAATTTGTAAAAACAGTAGAATATTTGTTGGCTTTTATAGGTCTGTTTTTTTAACGATATGTTTAACCCAATGTCGTGCGTGACTCGGCATCAGTTTTTATCTCAGGAGCTCATTCGTCGAAGCCCCGTTTTTTTGTGCAACGTGCATCCTGGAGATTGTTTCATGATATATGATACACTTAAAAATTAGAAAATACAATAGTGTGAATAAAAGTGGTATTTAAGTGAATTTCTTTCTTCCTTTATTTATTTCAATCGTCTTATCTTTTAGTTAAAGTAAATTTCAAATAAAACACTTATAAGCGTTGGCAATTTCTGGTAACGAAATTGAAATAAAATTCCCAGTGCAAAGGGTTAAAGTTTGCATATGTGTGTGTTATATATGCGTAGACAGAAAACTTAACAATCTCCAACGAATTGGCAATTAGAATAAAGTCGCGATTGAAGCGTTCCAGTGTTAAGATACCGTTTTACGCGTATTTTGTGCGAAGCATGAAGATATTCCAGATAATTACATTAAACGGCTGAGAAAACTATGTACACGGCGATGCAGTTGTCTCATTAAGAAATGTACCGTTCTGATTAGCCAGAGTGGCAGAGATGAGAGCGACGCAAAGCAGGATTTGTAGCCGAGACGATTTCCCATTGTTTGGTTGAGTGTACCAGTGGCGCAGCTGCACTCCAACCATATACGTACGATGCATTTCACCACCTAAGCAATAACTCGTTTAATATTCATGCGAATGTATCGGCAACTAACAAAACCATTATGCTTGCCGGATGGTCCAATTAAAGCGATATGGATCATCAACAAAATACTGCTGTTTCATTGAATGTCATAACAAAATTGTTGTTATTTCTGTATTTAGAGGTGGCATCACGATATTCAAATTATTTTATTCTTTGGATAAATCTGTCACACGGTTCTCAGCCGAAAAACCTTTATCGCACTTTCCTGCATGGACTAGGGATAAATACAAAAGAATATCCTAAACCTATCGATAATATCTAGAACTATTTTCTAGTTACTTTTTATTGTAACTAGCGTATCTGCATATGGTTGACGTGCGCGAACTCACGTTGCCATTTTCAACAAGAATAAAATAGACTATAGGAATTATTTAAATATATCCCTAATACTACGATTAATTATGTGAAAAAATTATGTGAAATTTTTATCAAAAATATTATTTATTTAATTTATGTCAAAAATTGTACGAATTATCGTTATAAGAAAAAGGGAGTTTAATTAGCCAAGATACTCTAAACAAAATAACAAACTGTGGAATAAAATTCCTTCGTTTAAGGCTATCGATCGTTTACTCATATACAGTGGGTGATTAGCCAGGTTCAAGTATACTCGATAAATTTTCAAACTCGATTTTCTCGAAGACTAAACCTTCGGTGAAAAATCTCTATTGCACATTTTATTCTTATTTCTTCGTAAGCAATCGGCTCGTGTCTGTCTCTACGTGTTATTCGACCGCACCCTATATATATACGATATATTACAACGTATTCGAAATTTCATCCAATTAGCGAATACGCGATAAATCGAAATTCCTGCAATTCCGTGGCACGGGATTCCGTATCTCCGCGTGCGATCTTTAATCAAGCAGAAACCACGGCCGCATTTTCTCTTCCTCATTTCAATCGCGGAGCGCGAACAACCGCAAAACAAGCCAGCTAATTCGATCAATTTTCTGCCGGCGAGTAAACACGTGCTCGCTACGTTCGCGAAAAATCGAACAAGGCGGTGGACGTGGGAGGCTGTGGGAGGCGATCGAAAACCGCGTCGGGGCATGCAGTTACGTGGCAAGATATTCGGCGTAACGCGTGATCGTCGATTCTCGGCCACGAGGAGGCGATCGTCTACGAGCCGCTTTTTCTTCGCAGGGGTGGAAAAAGCTCAAGGTCACGGAGGCGAGACAGAATCGCAATGTACAAAGCGTAGCAGTGCCCCCCTCCCTCTCACCATCGGCCATCCCTCCAGTGAAACTACCCTTCGCGTACCCTTCGTGTGCCTCTGCCACACCCTCCCCTGCCGCCATATTGATCGGTCTGCCCCTACCAACCGAGCCACCCCCTACCAACGGCCCGCGATGCCAGCGTCGCTGTGCACCCGGCACAGCGACGTTGCCGCGTCTTTTCGCGGTTCCTTTTGCCTCGACGCCTTTCACGGGCCAACATTTCTTTTTCACCCTCTGGTCACCTGAATCCAATGGAGAAATCGCCACGCGATTACTTTCAAATTTGTCGCGTTTCTCTTCAGCTTCGCCGTTTTGTAGGCTTCGCGTGGACGTTGCGCGCTTCCTCTTTGAAAAAGCTGGCGAACGTCAGTTTCTTCGTGTTGATCGAAGATCGTTTGAAATTGTACATTTCGATCTGGAATTTGAATTTCCTTGAATTTCCCAGTAATCTTGTTGATTTTAGAAGCCCAGAAGAGAAATAACCACCTTTCAGCAACGAATAAGAAATTGACCGAGCTCTGCGAAGAAACTAACACCGTAGATAACATTCCAGGTTTTTATTCGCGCAACTGAGCCTAAAATAACACGCGAAGATTTATTCCAACCACTAAATGTTGAAATATTTTGTTTGAATTTTTATCAATGCGGAGAATTCCACAATTGTCGATGAAACTTAACGAAATGAAACGAGATGACAAGATATTGCTCCTAAACACTAGAACCACCGATAGTTAACACGAAGCTATTTCTACCAAAACCAGTGAAAATGACTGGTCTTTAAAAAATCCATAATAATAGAATATTTTTATATTTATTGATTTATTACTTTCTTACAGATGCAGTTCCATGTTACGTAGTACACTTTTGCTATTATTAATCCATCTGGGACCATGATACCTGAACGAGGGTTGGCACACTTATAAAATTGTGGAACCAGTCGTTTTGACTGCTGTGGTATTTCTAGCGTCAGCATCTAGGAATTTTCCTGATAACTGATATCGTCATATGAATGATACGCGGTAAAAAGTTGAAAAACGTGTGGCAAGTTGTAGAAAACGAGGAAACTGGTTAATTGGGCTTCGATGAACAGATTACAGGACTCCTGTACTCTTTGACAAGTACCAGTCATTTTCACTGCTATTGGTATAAGTAGCCTTGGTACAAAATTATTTTCAGTTTGAATACATAAAAAACAAAATAAAATTCATTGTATCATTCTTTTAGTTATCGTTGTGAAAGTTATTACATCATTGCGGGAAAAAATATGACACGAAGTAGGAATTTTAGAATAAAATTGTAAAACCAGTCTATTTGACTGGTGTGGTAGTTCTAGTGTTAATCCACACCGACATATTGTACACTGAAAACTACCATAATCCAAGTTTGCAAGAATAAAAAACTTGGCGTTTTACAACGTTGCATAACATGCGTTAAAGTTGGCCTGCTGTTAAAATAATCACTGCTCTTCCTTTTTAACCTCGCTGTTAGGTGCCTGTATTCTTTGAATATTTCTGCCGAGCTTCTTTGTATTTATTTACTTTTTATATTAAAGATAAAATGCCTGCTGAATTTTCCAAGTTTCATAATCTGCTTACAACACTTCCCTTTCTTCTCCGTTTTCCTCCGCCGATTACTTCAAAACATAATTAACATGGAACATTTTCCTTACTGAAAAATACGAATTAATCTGCAAGTAGCGCTCTTTCGTTTTATAATACGATAACATCGGTGCGGCGAGCGAAGTAAATAGGAAAGCACGTTTTTTTCAAATTCTGCTGTAACAAACAATGGTTTGGGGCTGGCGTTGGCTTCACTCCAAGTATTTTAACCGCACCCGCTTTCTCCTATAATTACGTAACTAATTAGCAGGATCATTATCTCTGCGCTAAGTTCGTTTCACTCGTTTATCGCTTAAATAACGCGTTAGAGTGCGATACGAGGTGGCTCTGTTTCTTCAGCCCCTGACGCGCAATTTGTTCATTTATTAATTACGAACAACAAACCCGCGGGAAATAATTTTCTAAAGCCACAAAAATTCTGACGATTTAGTAACTTCATGCTACGAGTTGGCAAATTTTATTTCCAATTCGCCGTATTAAATTTCTATGGCATATCGAAGAGCCAGCACTTAAACGAATTGAGCAATTGGCTATTTCTTAAAGCCAAGAACACGTACAATGTACGTTACAATTGTTCATATATGTTAACATATATGTAACAATGTTAACTTTCACCGCAATCGAAATATGATTATACGCACCTGTACATCTGTCTATCTCATTTCGTTACATAATTTTAATTGTACATATTCTAACTAATTAATCAAACTTGATCCTACACTCTAAATTGCATCCGCTTATTCCAATTTTACTTCCAAGTTTCATATAAATACACAAAGTGTGTACGTGTAGTGTACATAAATATGTACGCACATATGCAGGGTGGTTGGTAACTGGTGGTACAAGCGGAAAGGGGGTGATTCTACGCGAAAAAAGAAGTAAAAAATATAGAATAAAAATTTTTCGCTTGAGGCTTTGTTTTCGAGAAAATCGACTTTGAATTTTCACTCGGTACGCGTGCATTTTATCACGTCTTGTTATAATAATAAACTTTATGATTACTTCATATTATTTCATTATGTATTCCTAATTTTCCGTTACGGCAAAAACAAACTTAAACTGCGATAATATCCATCGAGACAACGATCTACAGTGACATCCGTTATAACGAGACGTGATAAAGTGCACGCGTACCGAGCGAAAATTCAAAGTCGATTTTCTCGAAAACAAAGCCTCAAACGAAAAATTTTTATTCTATATTTTCGACTTCTTTTTTCGCGTAGAATCATCCCCTTTCCGCTTGTACCACCAGTTACCAACCACTCTGTATATACAATACATATACACACAATATGTACAAACATATATATACAGAAAATAGGTAAAAAATTCTTCCAAAAATATTAATTGCTCCCATGTAAAAGTAATTTTAATCAAAAGATATATTGGATTGGCAACTAAGTGATTGCGGCTTTTGTCATTACATTGTATTGACAAAATCCACAATCACTTAGTTGCCAAGCCAATAGAAACAATTCGAGCACCATCGCTGTAAAGTTAGACAAATTTGTCGATAATCCTTTGGAAAATAAAGCCCTCGTTCCACTGAAACTTCGATTAAGGTCGTCAAAAATAATTACTCGTGACTGTCAGAAAAATTCTGTCGATTTAGTGCTTCGAGGAGGAATGTTAATCCACGGTTTCTGTAAAATCAAACAAATTTCGTCGATAATTGAAAACCAAGGATCAGCCTTGGTTTCATTAAAACTTTGATCAAAGTGTCCAAAAATAATGATTTGAAATTGTCAGAAAAATTCTGTCGATTTATTGGTCGAATGTTGAAACACTGTTTCTGTAGAATTGGGAAAATTCTGTCGATAATCCAGTGGAAAATAATGTCTTCGATTTACGTTCTCAAAAATAATTACTTGGAATTGTGAGAAAAATCCTGTCGATTTAGTGCTTCGAGGAGGAATGTTAAACCACGGTTTCTGTAGAATCAGGCAAATTTCGTCGATAATTCATTGAAAACGAAGGACCAGCCTTCGTTTCATTAAAACTTTGATCAAAGTGTCCAAAAATAATGATTTGAGGTTGTCAGAAAAATTCTGTCGATTTATTGGTCGAATGTTGAAACACTGTTTCCGTGGAATTAGACAAATTTTGTCGATAGTTGTCTGGCAAACTGAAAATCACCCTTCGTTTCCACTGACCGCCACTTAAGCTGAAAGCTTAGTCTGTTTTCTATCTGCCGATACGTTATCAGATACCATTAGCTACAGAATATAGAAAGATGAGAATTGAATATAGAAGATGAAAATTCAATTCTCTTATCAATTACCTTTAGAAGCTAACGAGAGACTACCGTGCGAGTGGTACGAAGAGAAGAGTTTCAAGTTCACGAAGTTCACGATGCTGGATGGTACACAATTCGATAAAATAATACGAAAGGAAAATATTCTGCGTCTATCGTTCCCTTCTAAAACGAAGGACAAGCTTTTCAAATTTTCGAAAATAAAACAAATTCAAACTTCGAATTTCAAATTTCGAATTCAAAATTCGAACTTCGGAAAATAAAAGGACCAGGGGAGAAGAATTATTTGCGACGTTAAATGAAACTTAGATTATAAATGAGTCTCAGGTTGTGAAACACCGAGAAATAGCTGCAACAGATTGGGCTCGGATCTGTCTGGCGCTGGTGTTTGATTGGTCGCGTGCTCGCGCGGTTTGCCGCAATTTTTCAAACCGGTGCAGACGAGCGGTTTGCATTAATTTGTCGCCGCGTTTTGCCTTCCCGTGTAAACTGCTTCATGTAAATCTACGCTATGTTAAAACGCAGCGGGAAATTGGTGCGGCGGTGACGCTGCCGCAAACCGCTCCACTGTACCACGCCTTTAAACTACGTATGGCAGAATAAAATTTCGTTGAAAATCACTCGTGACTTTGTTTCGACCGTTTGAAATATGAAAGCATATCTGACGAATAATACATCTTTATCTCACAAATAATCGCTAGGGATCCGTTTGGTGTAATATGAACCTACTGAAATTCGATCTTTAAACTGAGTTCGTAGAATGAGCTTTGCACGTGACACGAACCGATTGCTCACGTGTCATGTAAACCTGACTGCAATTATGATCAATTAAAAACTCAAGACTAAGCACGTAATCTTACGTAATGCAAACGTAAGGCGTTCGATAGTTTTTGAAAAATAAAAATACCAAAAATAAAATACCGAAGTTTATAACAAAATATTAGAATTTTTCCAATTTATGTTATTCTTGAAAAAAATGGATCACGCGTGGTTCAATAAAATAATATGAAACTGAAAATGTTGTGCATCTACCATTTCCTCGTGAAACTAAACAAACATTCGGAACAACCTAATGTTATAATAATATATATAACAATTTCATTGTTTTAGTACAGTAAATAGTATTATACTAATTGAGAGATTGATAAATAACGATAACGATTGATTACCAATATTTGGACAATAAAAATGATCTTTTGCCTTTGAAAAGTGATTATTCAGGGAGCTTAACCCTTCGCACTTCAATGTCGAGTGTGACATCAGTTTTTATCTCAGGAGCTGTTTTGTCGAGTCCCACTCGACATTCTTTCAGTCCCTTTTTTATGAAAGAAAAGCAGGATTGCATCCTGGAAATTGTTTCAATATATATGATACACTTAAAAATTACAAAATACAACAATAGTGTGAACAAAACTGGTATTTAAGTGAATTTCCTTCTTCCTTTATTTATTTAAATTGTGTTATTTTCTAGTTAAAGTAAATTTCAAATAAAACACTTAAAATCGTTGGCAGCTGCTGGCAACGAAATTGAAATAAAATTCCCAGTGCAAAGGGTTAAACCTTCGCGAATACGAGTGCAAGAGGATCGTATTGTTGGCTGAACAGTTTCAAAGACGTCGGTGAATGTCAGCAGTCGGAACGCATTAAAATTGAACAAAATCAAGAACGCGACAGGCTGTGCTGGAAATCGTCATTTAATTCGGTTGTGTCGTACGTAATACGGTTGAAGGAGTACGATTGCGCGTAAATACACATTGCGCTGGTATAGAATCCTGTACTTGGTACGCAAAATGTTCTGTTCCATGGTTTGTCTGTAATTTCCCAGGGAAGTTTAGTTTCAATTCAAACCACCGTTACATCGAATCGATAACGTTGCATATTATGCAAATACGCAAATGCTACGAGGAATCAGATGAGCTTCAAACCGTAAGACACGGAAAAGCATTAAACGTCACGACTATTTTATAGTCGATTTATAAATTAATAGCTAACTAATGCTAAAAAGCACTTATTAATCAACAATAAGAAAAAAATATATATATACATAGCATATGAAATATAAATTTCGAATTGAAAATCTCACGAACGATACACGGAAATTAAATGGGCGATTTGTGGAAGTGCGAACCGATTTAAAATATTGCCACTAGAATTAATCAGAACAGCGAATTATTAAAATGTACATATGGCCACGTAACGTATTAGCAATTAATAAGCTTAACTGGCACGTGTAAAGTTCCCACGTGCTTTCCCATTTTAATAAGAAACTGAAAATTGTTGGCAATTTCGAATAATTGTAATTCGATCAGTCAGACACACAGGAATCGTTTCTGTTGAGAATTTTGCATCTTAATGGCCGAAATAATGGTATAGCAACACTAAATTTACTCTTAGAATTTATATTAGAATAGTTATATATTTATTTGATAAACGATTGCAAAGATATTCATCGATACGCACTTGCACGCGTCTCAGCACTTTCTTCCATACCAGCTGTTAGCTGAACAGTTTACATTCCTTTGTTGTCGAGACGCCGCGCACACACATGCTTCCACACACTGATATTCACGTACAAGTATCACTACTACGCAGCTAACCTAGTCTAGCACATAAAATTATACATATCTTAATAATTTCATCGCGTCAGACTGAGCGAATTATGCGCTGTTCTCTTCACTGGCGAGTACGGTAGCAGTAGATTTTGCACAGTTAGATGATAAATCAGTGCATTAAGCGATCAGACGTGCTCGCACGCTAACTTTTTAAATATCTTAGACTACATCAACCGCCTGCATTCGATCCCGTCCCATCTAACGCGTTGTCACCGAGTTTTTCACTTCAAACTTCCCCGCCTCTTCCTCCCACTGACCTTAAATACTTTCAAAGTCAACTTTATATCTGTAGCCATGGCTTTTTTCATCATATCCACGCTCTACCTAATTCACATGGCATTTTCATCAACCTTCTATCATTTTTTTTTCACCTGTCTTTTTTACCCGCACACGCTCTACATGGAAAGCTATCAGGACGTCTTTTCCTCGACATATAAAATGTCTTTTTATAGCTGCGCCCTTTATTCCTTCCTATCAATCTTTTTTTACCAATCCGCAACATTTCCTACTTTACGATACTTCACGGCGGACGATACAGGAGCTCCCTTCTCTTTTTAAATCTTCTCGCGTGTCTCCGATCATCTGCGAAAATTCAACCACTGCCATCGCGCAAACTCTCCTGTCTCAGTCGTCTGTTCTTTGTCGTGCGCGCACACCCTTCCGCATGTTTCCTTCTCAAGTGGTTTATTATACGCGCTAATTTATTAAAGAAACGAGTGATAAAATTGTAATAGTCAGTGTATATTAAAATCACTTTAAACACAAGTACAGAGTCGTTAGTGTCGTTATCGCCCTACGCTCGCTATTCGACTGTATGGGTCGCTATAAACATCGTCCTAGAGAGCACGTTCGTTTATTTTTATCGACCGATGGTATAGTAAAAAACGTTCGAATGTAACTCCCGTTGACGGTTACAAAAAACGGCGATAATATTTCGTCCGCAGTTTGTTTACCTTTGAGCCTACCAAACCAAAACAACGTTGACGCTCCAAGGCGCAAAAAAGTATGAGTCTCTCACGATTCGAATCTTCGTTGACTCACGTGCAGCTATACTTCGTTTTCGACAGTCCATAAGTGCAGAATACTTGTCGTACGAAAGACAAGGAAAACGTAAAAACAAGAAAGAAGACCACGCTATCCTTCGTCTTTCGTACGATGTGTTTCACGATATGTGTCTTTTAATATAGTCATTTTCCGACCCAAGTACTCTAATATTTTTCTATTGAAAAAAGATTGAGAAATGCATCACGTTCTCAACACTGTAACTTGCAGTCGATTGGAAGTTTATTTAATTAACTTTTGGCCAAAACTCTCGTTGTCCGATTATCCGAAGTATCTGAAAAATCGTGGCCACTGATTTCTAAACCACCCCGTGTATTAGTTCGTCTCGCGCAGGTATTGCAATCTATTGGGTTGGCAACTAAGTGACTGCGGATTTCGCCATTAGGTGGTAATGGCAAAATCCGCAATTACTTAGTTGCCAACCCAATATATCGTCGTATCTTCGAAATTATTCGCGATCGCAATGCAGCGAAACGCTTTCTTCGAGACATTCGCGTGTTCCGTAGTAAAATTGCCGCGAAATTTCTTGAAAAATATTGAAACCATCGGGAACGTTGATCGAAGCTAACAAGAACATTAAACTCGAGAGTATCGAAACCGTCTTAAGCTGTTCGCAGTCGTAAATTTCATACAATTTCCATTACTTTCAATTTTCCAAATTTATCGATGAAATTCTCTCTAACTTGAGAAATCCAGCCTGGTCATCTTTCAGACTCCAAATCGAAAATTCGCAATCGTGTAACGCGCGGATGAAGAACAGGAAAGAGGATTAAAATCCCTTGTCAGGGTCGCGTTATGAGGTTGTTTCTCATTCTGGTCCCACTTTATTAGATCGATGCGATCCATTCTACTTTGATTCCTGCCGGATGGAACGGTCCGATGCATCTTATGCTTGCGTGATCTCTGTGCACGACCGTGCATATTAATATGCACGAGGAAGAAGGTGCGCAGGGACATATCGATACGCTCCACCTGTGACATCGATTAATCGATGCGGCTGATGGATCGAGGATGGTACGCTATGAAAATATAAAAGCAACGGGGAGACGCAAAAGGTTACCAACTGTTTTATAAGAAGAAACGCTGAGATAAAGCGACAGAATGTGTAAAAATAGGCAAATATAGCGACCATTCGCATAAATATCTTCCAAGACGTTAAAAATATTTCATTCCACTTTCTAACAGATTTTTTTTTTATTATTCAACAATCAAGAGATTTTAATAAGATGCCTGGCGACGCACAATCAGAAAATCTAACAGCGTTCAAAGTTCCAATTGACTGGAAGGCTTGGCAACTATCTTTATGAAAATTTCACTCTGAATTTTATTCATAGAATTTTATCTTCCGTGTGTTCAGGAATTCTCATTCAGCGCGTGCTGTATTTTTAACATTTCTGTAAAAATTTCATCTCCAACTGCATTTCGACATCCTTTTCGACCATTTCGCTTAAACGTGAAAAACGACACGTATTTTTAAAAAAAAATAGATACCGTGGCTTATCAAATGGCTTACGAAAATCATTCACATCGTTTTTAATTGATCTTCGTAATAATGAACAAAGTTCGCAGCGCGATAGCGCGTGGCCGTATAAAAATTCGTCGATTCCAGCGAGCAGATAGAAAGAAATAAACACTTATTAAGTGGCGTGCGAGGGTAATTGAGACACAGGAGAAATTCTAAACTGTGTTGGCGTGTTGTGCCGAAAAATTTCCACAGGGCAGCATGAGCCTTAATTAAACACGAAAGCGTAATGCTTCAAAATAAATGGCTAATGATGTGACCCGCGTAAAGTGGGTCACTGGTAAATGAAGATATAAATCACGCGGCGCGTTCAGATTAAACAGAAACACAGTCGGAAAAATGTAGCCGGAAAGTTTAGGCCGCGCGCGATTAATCACATGCGCACGACAACGAACTCGCGTCATGTCGCAGAAGAAGCTGCACTTTACATTGAAAGTGACGCGTGTTAGATTTATAGTCTTTAACGTGAAATTAAAAGTATCAATTTATCCCATTCGCAGATACGACGCGTTTCTAATTAACGCGTTGACTGTCGCGCGTGTTTTCAACGAAATCTCCTTCAGCACAGTACGAAAACTCGTCTTAAACGTACACCTAGTTGATGTAAAGTAAAGATAATTCGAAAATGAAGCTTATCGATGTACCAGGAATTTTTATGCAAATTTTTATCGCAATAAAAAAGTTAACAATTGTTGCAGCGTTAACCCCTTAACCTACGATTTACGTTCGAGGATTTCCGTTTGGTCCGATCATCTACTACGGGCTATGCCCGTATGAAATGTTTCCATAAATATTCAGGCAGTTCGTTCATCAGCGTGCAATGTTCCACCGCAGAAAATCAGCAAAAGAGAAGATAAGAATCGGGCTGTACGAAAAGCAATTCAATAGCAGACTTTCCTATTGTTTCAGATATCCGATCGCTCCTCTGTCTAGACCGTTTTAATTCCGCGTATCAAATAATTTAACGTGTCCAGGTTCTGAGAAAGAGGAGAAGAAAAGCACCGAGTAACTGAAATTATTCGCTGACCCCAAAAGCGGCGAGAGGAAAAGGCAGCGTTTCTTTTACCGTGCGATTTCCAGCGTCCACGTTACTTCGTCTTACTAAAATTTCCGGGCCACGAAGCTTTTTATACGAAACCCGGGGCGACCTTTTGAACGGCGGCGGTCACGCGACGCACAGACACAGCCGAATGGCTACGAGGAAGCAGCGGATGTGTCCTTTGAAAAATCGTTCGTTCCACAGTAATTTCTCTGACCAAAGTACTACAGCGTCTGCACGAATGGTCATCTGAAAGACACCGCGAGTCCAGTTACGCGTACATCCATCCAACGATCGAACCATTCGTTCGTTTTACGTCGTCATTTTCAATCACGTTCTGTTGTTTTCTCCCGAATTTATAGCCATAGCGATATTCTATTTTGTGATTGTTCAAGAAAAACTGCACACCTTTTCTAAAGTTCAATTTTCTTAGAATATTGTTATATTAGAGCATTGTTAATGTGAAAGGCCTGTTAGCCTCATAGTTTTCTAGCAACATGTTGCACAGATGATGCAACATCAGTACAGACAGGCCAGTTTTTTCGTAATTGTATAAAATAAGAAATAAATTGTAAAAATAAATAAATAATAAAAAGTAACACTGCCAACGTGCGGATCTGGATTAACATTATATTTGAACTTAAACTTGCTTAAATATATTTTTCTATTATACATTCATCCACGCATTTCCTCTCTTTCTATAACGAGATAAAACGTTAACAGTAATAAACTAGCTTTCCTTATCTGGCTAACACGTGGCAATTTTCTGTATCGCTAAATTTTCCTTTTATTTATTTAATTTGTACTTTACAATTTGTCCAGCTGGACATTCCACTAGATGGCTACCCCCACCGGATACCATCTTCAAGTTCGTCTATTTTAAACAGTCAAAGCTTTTTCTTTTTTTGAATTATTATTTAATTTGTATTTTACAATTAGTCCAGCTAGACATTTGGTAAATTTTGTAACTTAATTGCTGAATAACACGTGGATGGCTACTCCCAGCAAGATACCATCTTCGAGTTTGACTATTTTAAACAATCAGTTTTTTTTTTATTTAATTTGTACTTTACAATTAGTCCAGCTGGACATTTGGTAAATTTTTCAAACTTGATTGCTGAATAACACATGGGTAGAGTATATCACTGAATTGAAAGTGTAGCGAGTATAGTGTTCAAATAACGTGCATGACGTTAGATGTACACCGAGTTGGCAGTCGAATCATTGTTTTCCATCATTTTCCATTGCGTTTTCATTTCTCTCAAATTTATTTCTACAGCAATGGTATTTTCCAAAAAACTAATTTCCCTCGTTAGCATGACACGAGTTAAGATATCAGTCTCAGTGAATCGAGTTTGACGTTGAAATAAAATTGATCAAACTGATAGAAAGTTTCCGATACGACTGAAGAGGAAAAACAAAGGCGCAAACATGTGCAAAATAATCCGCAAGGAAATAAAAGCTATTCGAGCTTCTCACAATATTTCTTTCCGTGTCCGCAATTACACGAACAAAACTATGAAATTGTATAAAAATTCCCATGTAACGATCGTATTTGTGTGTGGATGAAAATCGACATCGATATTACCAAACACAGGGTCGCGTGTTTTTCACAATTACCACAACCAATAATTCGATAGCGGCTGCTAGTTATCTCGACTATATCGCTAGCTCTCTCGTTCATAACCGTTATTATTGTTACAATTGCTATTTCTATTGTTAAGTGGAGGATCGCGCGGCGTTGTTCACTAGGCTGGCGTAAAACTGTGTCAAAGTAAAATCGTTACGAAACGCTTTCGCCCGGCCAATTCCAGTCACGGAGCGAACAAATTCAATGACACAATGCTAGCCGGAGGAAGCGAAATTCGATGTCTCATGAAGAATTCGCGCGTCGCGCGCGCTATGGCAACGCCGCCCCAGAAGGAAACGGCAACGTCGTCGCAGAAGGAAACGGCAACGTTCGCGATCGCGTCGCTGCGACGGACATATTCTGGCGCGTCAAAGGTTCCGGTCGTCGTTTCCCTTCCATTCTGCAGCGTGTCGCGCGGTTTTCCAGTCACGAACATCGGCCGGGAAAAAAACCATTAAAACGTAGGAGAGAAAGCAGAGAATATTTCGTTCCTTTTCTCGTTCGATCGGGAAAAATCGTGAACGATAGACGAAGATAGGTGGCCGGCTCGTTCTCCCTCAGCTCTAAGCGAAGTGGAAAGCGGAGATCGTCTGATTAAATTGTTCGATTCCTTTCTTAGCTACTGGAAAAAGGGGTTCCTTTGTTTCCTACCCTATAGCGCCCTATCGACTTAACTCTTTCTCTCGTTCCTTTTTATCTTGCCACCTCGTCTCCCCGTTGCTCGCCCCCTCTTCCTGCGGTCTTCTCCATCCGACTCGCTCATAGTTATTCTCCTGCTCGACTTTACAGCCGCGGAACGTGTTTCAGGTTTTCAACTTGAGGCGGCATCGTTTGTTTCACGCTCGAAGAAACCGTACGACGTTGAATGCCACTTTTTCACCGCGACCAGTTCCTTGGCCCGAGTTCTGGCCCGGTTATTTATTCCAGCGGGATTAAAAGTTTCGTGCTGGATACCGGCGAACAAAGAGAGTCGGCCATCTCTCGCGACCCTTCACCCACTTTCCATCATTTGTCGTCATAATTTACGAGATAACTTTAATCTCGGTAATTGAATTTCCATCGCGCCGTAATTTATCATTCTAAAGTTCGGCTCTGAATAAATGCAATCCGGCTTCTTTTCTTTCTTCTTTCTTTTTTCATTTCAAGAAAGTGATTTCTCGCTTCCACCACGAGCATCTCGTCGACGAAAGACGGCCGACCGACGGGGGAAACATTTCTCTGTTGTTGCTCTTACTTTCTATCAAAAATTCACGAAAAGGACCATTGCAGGGAATTTTATTATCGATATATTCTCGCTCGTTATCTATAGCTCTCGCCAATGGTCAAAGTAACCTGACGAAATTCCTACGAAGCCTATCGACGCGCAAATGCTTCCGAGTTATCATACGAGTTATTAACGGAGTGTACTAGTTATCGAGTTATCGTCACATCGAGAATACATTGAACGAGCGTCTTTTGGCACTATTTATACTTATATTTATTTAATTTATTTCAAACATATTTGTCGAGTTGCAACAGCAATCTCTCGCACTTATTATCCTATATTATTGATCCTCATCGAATCCACCACAAATTGGTAACACCCGACGGAAGTTGAACACGACTAAACAACTTGCACTTTCCCTTTGATTAAGAAAATCGAATAATTTCCATACTTGGTTGACAATTGTTGAGGTTGACTGATTGAAGAACAAGTGGTACAAGAATTTGTAATAGAAAAATATATTGAAATAAACCAAGGTACAAGTATAATGTATAAGTTTATGCTGATCCAAATCCTCACTCTCATAGTGTTACAACACAACAGAAAAATAGGCAGCAGGTTCATGTATTACAGCAAAAGGACATTACCAAAAAGGTTCACCTTATAGCTCCAGCTAAAAGCTACAAGGAATATAAAAAGAAATCTATTTACTAGTTCCTTTGTTCCTAGTCCTTGAACTGAAAACATAATTTATATTCAAGGTCACAATAATATAGACCTACCCTTACTTAGAATATTTCTTCACCAAATTTTATTCCCTACATAATAGCAGTCTCAAGGTCACAGATATATACAAATAAAGATATGGAGTTTTTCTTGAAGTAATCGCCTCAATAAAAATCACACGCACAGGCACGCGTGGGTGTATAAATGTGGACGTATTTACACAAATGATATTCGCTGGAATGGCCTTCATGGAAAATACATTGTCGGTTAAAGGAGGCGATGAATTTCATGGGAGAGTTGAATTTAATCAGTAAACTTTGGTGATTGTATCGTTGGATTTGCAGCCTGACGCCAGAGTGTTAATTTACAATTTGTATTCAACATAATAGCTACATTGCTCGGTAAGTTATAGCTTGCGGATGAAAATGCCACGAGGTGAGCAGAAGCACAAGTCCCTCAATGTAACCTTAGCTTTACCGATGACCTTTACGTACCTGAAACATTCGCCACATCGATCCAGGTGTATCCTTCGACCATGCGAATAAAACGAGTTTGTTCTACCACGATAATAATCAACTATGTCAAAGAGCAGCGTGTCCGTTCGTCGAAACAATTACTCTCACGTAAACGATTCCCAGTAAACAACTAACCGCGCTGTTTGTACGCCGGCTCACTTTATGGCTTTTTGAAACAGCATTATTGCGTTAGTATAACGCTCGCTGCTCGTTCTAACTATTATTTGCCACGCTTCCAACGTACACCTAATCAGAGGCCGCTATCACCGCTACAGACTTTAGCATTTTCCTTCGTAAATGAACGTTGGCGAAGATAAAATTGAAGATCTTCGTGGGTGAGATGGGCGATAAAATGAAACGACGAATCAGGTAAATCGTGTTGGAAATTTTGCTTCTAAGTCAATTTTGCGATGTTACCTTTAACCCTCCTATGTCGAGTGTGACATTACTTTTTATCTCAGTCTCAGTCCCACTCAACATTGTTTCACTGTCAGATTGTTTTGTGAAACCTGTGGAAGAAAAGCAGGATTGCATCCTGGAAATTGTTTCAACATATATGATACATTTATAAATTAGAAAATACAACAATAGTGGGGATAAAACTGGTATTTAAGCGAATTTCTTTTTTCCTTTGTTTATTTCAATTGTCTTATATTTTAGTTAAAGTAAATTTCAAATAAAACACTCAAAAGCGTTGGCAGCTGCTGGTACTGAGATTAAAGGGGTTAATATCAATTTCTTAAAAATTATAGCGTATAATAAATTAATTTTCTCATATTATTCCTTTATTTCTCTCATTGCTTCTCTTTCATAAGCCAGATTAGTATCTTTTTTGAAACGTACGTTAAAGAAGCTATTCTTCCCTTAGGGTACCTTAAACACATCGCTTCAAGTTTTCATTAGGAAACGTCGAAATGTGAGAAAGCTTTGTTCCAAGCTTGCAGCTATTCCTTTTGAAAACGGTGTCACTTGGTTCGTTAAGCTTCTTCTTATCGCAACATGTTCAACCGTGTGCGAACCACGTTCTCAAGTTTCATCGATTCATGTTCGATTTTTCTCGAGCTTCTCGAGTTCGGAGATCAAACAGGATGACCGAGATTCGTGAAACGAGATTCCACGGCTAACCAACTTTGCCTCGCACGTTCGTAAAAAAAATAAAAATCCCATGATAACCGAACTATTCGACGAGAATTTATCACAGGCCTGTAGATCCTCTTCTCAGAGAACTCGTCGATTACGTGTTTCGACCTTAACAGAACTGTAGCCCGAAGTGGAAGGAAAATGATGAGGAGAAAATGAGGAGAATATAATTACGCCACCGCTAAATGTGTAAATAAATCTTCAGTTTCGAAAGATCTACTAATTGCTGCTATTATAAAAGGATAGACTGTTTGATTTATGTACGGTTCTTCTGGCCCCGATAGGCAAAGGATAGCACTGGGTGGAAGCAAAGGGAAATAGCGACTCGATACTCGCAATGCAAATGAATTGCGGATCGAAAGAAATTTCTCCTACGAAACATTCAATCAACATTACCAGATAACAATTTCTTTTTTCCCTGCGATATGAATAGATAATCGAGTGCACTTGCAGGCAGGTCGTCTGATCGATAACGTAGCTTTCTACTGGGAAATCTGATTCACCATACAAACCTGGTTTTCTGGAAATGTTGACGCGCTATATAAGAAATCTACGTTTGACAAATCGTACGTAGGTTCAGATATCGTTGTTGACGTTATAATTATCCGATTGCAATCAGCGGAGGTGGTATTTCTCGAGAGGCAAAGACATTTCCCCGAAGCAATCTCTAAAATGTAACGATCGATGATAAAAACAATTTCCTCTGCCCAAACTGTTGGCGGCTTCAAAACTGTCCCCAGCTATTCCTACGAAGAAAGCTAAAAAGGAAGAAAAAAAAGGAAAAAAGAGAAAAGAAGAGGAGAGAAAATAGATAGAGGAACGTGGAAACAATTCCATTCCCTGGCGACCGTGAATAGTGCAAGGGCCACGAATCAAGAACCGCGTTTCTCCTTAACAACGTTTCTTCCTTATCTCGGTTTCCCGCGGAAATGGCATTACTGGGCAAAACATTTTCTATGGAAGACATTCAATTTTTTGGTGTCCTTTACTATACCGGCTGTCCTCCTATTGTTCCCCGCCGTTACGTTTATTCACATTCTTGCAATTTATCGCAGCTAACCCGGCAATTCTTAACTTGCATCTTTGTCTACGCTCTGCGAAAAAACCTAAGAATTTAACAGGTTCAACAGATTGCAGGATTAAGAATTTAGTTTTCAATATCGCGATTATGATGGGCTTGGGCATTTATCGTTAGACTTTCTTCTTGTCTTATCTTAATTACTACACTGACGCGTATGAATATTATCAGATACATTTTATCGTATTGTTAATTGCATCAACAATTGAATTGGATTTATTTAATATTGGAGAATATTAATTATATTCTATTATTGATATTGAAGAAGAACTTCCCTGTAAATAACGTAGACCGAGTGTTCTGAAGATTTGTGATAAAATTGACCGCTGTGAATGTTTTCTGTTTCTATGAATTTACAGTTGGAAGAGATGCCATAAAAGTTGCTTTTCAACCTACGAATTATTTCAAAACGAGCTGCGACAAGATCTAACTACTAAGACTAAGTACTAACTACTAAGACTAACTACTAACGACTAAGAATTTGTTTAACCTGCAACTGACGAATTTCGTCGGTCGAAGATAATTGAACTAGTTGGTCGTTGGATTAACGTATTAAAAACGCAGAAATTACGCGGATGAAATAGGGGATATTTTAAAGGAACAACAGGCAGATTAAATAAGAAAGGTTTCACGTGCATCGATCTAATATTTAACTTTATCGCGAAAGAACGCATTACACGTGGATCGAAGCTTTAAAAATTGCCGATACTTCAGGATGAGAGCAAGTGAATTACAGTGAAGTTCTGACGCGTATAAATGGAATGACAAAGGATAAAGGAATTCATAGATAGGAACATTAACGATATTTCAATGTCAGCTGCTCCTTTTTCAGGCAAACACTATATTTCTTCGTCGTGCGCCAGAATAACACAATGAACGAGCGATGCATAGCGAGAATACCAGTGTAAGTTAGAGGAATAAATCGAAAAGTATATTGTCATTCAAAGCAACATTTAAATCCGCCGTACTTTTGTAAAACGCTTGCCACGAGTATACAATAACGTTCACGTCTCGTACATTTCGAGTAGACACAGGCTGGCCGACAAGACGTCGCGAAACATAGATTCGTCTATTCTTCCCCATTTCTCTCATATTTTGTCGCACACCTACGTATTAAGGGGGTGTCTTGAATTAGAATGTTCTAAAACAGCGTCTTTTTGTGATTCTTTTTAGAGGGGAATGAAAGAAATAAAATTATTGAATTTTGAGGTATGGTTTTATATACAGGGTGGTTGGCAACTGGTGGTACAAGCGGAAAGGGGGTGATTCTACGCGAAAAAAGAAGTCGAAAATGTAGAATAAAAATTTTTCGTTTGAAGCTTTGTTTTCGAGAAAATCGACTTTGAATTTTCGCTCGGTACGCCTGCACTTTATCACGTCTCCTTATAACGGATCTCACAGCGAAAATTCAAAGTCGATTTTCTCGAAAACAAAGCCTCAAACGAGAAATTTTTCGACTTCTTTTTTCGCGTAGGATCACCCCCTTTCCGCTTGTACCACCAGTTACCAACCACCCTGTATATTTAACGAATACAAAAAATTTTTTTTACAGTAAAAAAAGAATTTGTAACAGATTTGTAAGTCTATTTCATGGGATGCAGTTTTCAATCGGCGGGAAAGATCCACCTCGTAATTCTTGACCGAAACAAAAAACCAAAAAAAGGATTAAATTATTATATATTTTTCTTTTCGATGAACTAAAAAAAAGGCAGAAAATAGTGTGAAGTTAAAAATTTTGGCGGGTTTAAAGAAAAAATGTGTTTTATAAAAAGAAAAAACAAATTTTAAGGTGCTACAACAATTATTTAAATAAACTTTTTGACGAACTTTTATAGTTCATCGATGAACTAAAAAAAAGGGCAGAAAATAGTGTGAAGTTAAAAATTTTGGCGGGTTTAAAGAAAAAATGTGTTTTACAAAAAGAAAAAACAAATTTTAATCTTTCGCGCCGATTGAAAACTGCAGCCCATGAAATAGGCTTAGAAATCTGTTACAATTTCTTTTTTATCTTAAAAAAAATTTTTTTGTATTCGTTAAATATATATAAAACCATACCTCAAAATTCAATAACTTCATTACTTTCTTTCCCTTCTAAAAAAAATCACAAAAAGACGCCGTTTTAAAACACTCTAATTCAGGACACCCCCTGAATATCACTTTGGCGCTGCATTCGAGGCGTTAATTTTCAGATTGAAGCGAGCCATCCCGCGAGAAGTCAAAGAGAACCGTCGCGGAACAGCTCCGTCTGCTTCAAACTTAACCAAAAAAAAAACCCAAACAAAAACCGAAGAAAACAAAAACTAAAAGAAAAAAAGGAACGCGATCCTCGAGAGACGCGGACGTGTAACAATGCGTCTGGTTGTACACACAGAGCAATCAGCGTCAGCGATAAGCGACGTCGTTTACAGGTTGGAAATAAGAAGCGCTGCCAGAGCGGTTGAACAACGATGGTTCGAAAAGGGGTGAACACGGAGCGCGGAAGGGAAACAAGGGAAAGAGAGAATGGAGCCGATGAAAGTGCTTGCACGTGTAAAAGCAGTCGATAGCGCTTTTCGTTCGCATGACCTTTACCTTTGCCGCATATCCATTATACCAACGAAAAGCCGCTACTTCCCTCACGTTCCTGCACTAGCGTCTCCGTCTCTGTCTCGAGGGATCGCCAGGGTTCGCTCGTTCGTTTGTGCCACGCGAATGTAGGTTAGAACCGTAAAATCGACCCATATTCCGCGGCGGCCTTCCAAGCGCACTGCTCTTCTCCTTTGTACGTGAAAACCGAGCGGAGAAACGGCGAGCTAGCGCTGAATATACGGGCGGGAGGAAGGACACACGAGGGCAGAGAAAGGAGGAAGGCGGAGGGCAGTTACAGAAATTCAAGCACCGATGTTCGGCGCTGTTCTATCGTTTTTCTGCGCGAACGCGTCCACACTGTGCAGGCCCACGATACACAAAATGCTGGATGCCTCACGCGATATGCCGGACCGACCGGGGCTGATTAAAGCGGACCAACACGCCCGGCGATGTATCACTTTGTAGCTTCCGCACACCAACGCGAGACTCGTGTAACCTGAACTTTTTTCGTCTCTTTTTTCCTCGCTTTCTATGTTTTAATTTTTTTTCCTTCTTTCAACTGGAACGCGGCCTCGATGCACTGCCTGCAAGTCCGCTGGCATTTAAACGTCGACGAGAACGACGACGGTCAATCGGGTGCGTAAAAAAATGGAAGGCCCGGCGAGCCTAGCTGGCTAATGCGGCTATAACAAAATCACGACACGCGAGGTTAATAGGCGGAAGAAAAAAATTGCTGCGACCGAGAATCTCGTTACAGGGAGATTTAATGCGTCGGCTGCAGGTCAGGCGCGGGGGTCAGGTGCAGCGAGAAACGCAACGGCTTGCAATTTAACGCTGGATAAATTCCATCGAACGTCGCCACGCTGAAGAACGCGAATTTTTATATTAAAATACAAAGGCCAGGCTATTGTAGTATATAAATAGAAAAATGGAATTTAAATTAGAATTTTCTTCCGCTTGTCATTACGACTTGCTCGGCTTTCAATGTTTTTGATATTTTTACTTGTAACTAAGGAACGAAGAATGCGGGAAGGGAACATGATGCGCAATATTTAAATTGCATATCGTTGTTGAACATTCCAAAAATGATCGTTTGTTAAGATATCAGCATAAGCGAATGTGTATTGTTTATCTAATTATCTCATTGTCATTGTTACCTCTCCTGTCGTTGTTGTCTCTTCTGAATTTGGGTTTATCACTGTGTTATAAAATCAATAATAAATTCAATAATAAAAATCAATAACAAAGCAAGTACATAATCCTATGTCCTTAATATTCTACGCACATTGTAAGCTGTTTTGCTAAACAGAAAAATACGGAAATTAAAAAACGAAATGGTTCCGTAACACGTCGCTCCAAAATTGGACTAATTCTCTCGTAGAATTCTCACGAAGCTGAGCGATCTAATAATAAGTAGACAAAGGACCACGCGTTTCCCAATTTCGAGCGAGTATCGCGTTACAAACGTTCGACTGCTCGTTCCGTATCGAGTTACTTCAAGAGATATCGATGATCGTTCGACGAAACTGCGGTTCGAACGAATGTCTCCAGCTCAGGACGACGCTGATCTTAATCGCCCGTGTAGTGGACAGTTGGGCGCGGATTGTTGACAAAATAAAACGAGTCGAGCGCTAGGCAAAAAAACGAACACGATAAAAACTCCTTGCGAAACTATTTCCCACGGTTGCATAGAGGAACAGGCCTTTTCGAATTTAGCGAAACTGACGAGGCATTATTCGCGGTGACGTGTCGAGACAAGGATCGCTGATCGAGTTCATTCTCGACGCGAGACGCACGCGGCATATGAAAAAAATCCTGATTCGTTCTAGGAAGTGGAATTTGGATCGTGACGAGAAGGAAAAAGCGATAACGCTGCTCGATTTACGTACAATGGCGCATCAACGAATCTGCCACAAAATAATACCTCTCTTCAGGATAGAGTGTAAGCCTGATTGCACTCGACGCGGCCAGAGAATTGAACGAGTCGATGCACGAAATTTTTCAATAGCATCGTGGATATCGTTGCTAAAATACTTTTCAATGGCTCGTCATACGGTCTGAATAATCTACAACGGCCTGTTCGTTGGCAGAGAAAACAAATGGACAAGTTCGATCGGGCTTTCAGGCCCCGTAAACCGTAAGCGATCGTTTTAAACGGAGAACTGCGATTTCCAGCACCGAGTGTATCAGCTTTTATGTTTTCGCTTGAACCGCCGGCTGTAAATCAAACTGCTAAGTAATACAGGACATTAAACCGTGGAAACGTTCTAGAGATGACATCGGCGGGGGGCAGAGAAGGATCGTTAGTCGTAACCGCAGCAGCGCCAGGGACAACCGATCCTGTAGGATTCCCAGGATAACCGCCGGCTTTCCAACTATGCCGATTAGTTTCTCGTGGACACAGTTTGGGGTATCGATCGTTGAGCCGTGATGACCATTCGTGGCTACAGTTTCTTACTCCATTGGCTAACTGACTAAATAGAATATTTTGAATCACGGCCTTGGTCCATCTTCGTCGGTTTCGCTATAGCGAAATATACTGTACGTTGAAATATTCAGCGGTACAAAGGCAAACCTTGGACATTGTACGTGAGCGGAATAATATATTAACACTACATTGCCTATATGCAGTGGGAGACAAAAATAGGTGGACAGGTAGAGGCCATAGATATCAATGAAGTTTCGTTGAATAGGACTTGTTTACAGAGAGATATTAATTTCTATTATTTATTAAATAATCTACGCACGGTGAAGCTTGGCTCGGCTAACGGAGAACACGGCTAAATCCGGACTGGACAGGAATAAATAATCGACAGGATGCTGTTCCACGTGTGAAAATAAATCAAGATTGTAGAGTAAAATTTCCCCGCAAGACGGTTTGTTCTGGAGAAAAATAAATTTAAAAATTTCTACCAGCCCAATCGTTCACTGAAAATGTTCAGGCTGTATTTTTTCAAAAATTATTAAATTACTTCTTGCCAAGTTTTTAATAATAACAATATATTTTACAACGATGAATCGTTAATTTCTTATCGAATAAAAATGTAATTCTTCCGCGTTTTGCTTCGCTTTTTTCACGAGCATTTGGTTCGACGTATATACTCGTCGTTGCTTCATTTTAACTACGCACCCTGTAAAGCACTTTTGAAGCTAAACTCACCAGTTTAACAGGTTAGTTCCTTCTCAAATTTCTCTTACACGCTGAACTTAGTCAGTTAAAAGTAGAAATGGGTTGTATCTAATCTGACTCGTTCGGTGATACGGTTCGATCTATTTTATTGCTCCTAAGTTTCTCACGTGAAAAAGTTAGGAATTTTTGTATTAGTTGGTCGGAGGTGGAAGCTGTAAGAGTTGCTGGAAATGAACAGTGTGGAAATGAACAAGTTCAAGTTTTAACTTGAAACTTAAGTTTGGAATTTTGGGTCATCCCAGGTCTGGCGCACGTCTAAGTTTTAGAAATTATAGATTAGAGTGGATGAGTGTTTTGACTCTCGATTTCTACCATAATTTACACTTGCATGGGATATCTATGGTGGCTAATCTTGTTTTAATGATCAAATTTTCATCGAATTGATATTAGTTATAGATCCTTAGATATTTTTACGATGAATATTCTATCAACTATAGTGCATATCTATATCATTGAATTAAATGGCAAACAGTGTGCTGTGATTTTCAATTCCCAATAAAAAATTTTATGAAAACATTTTCCAATAATAAGTATAACAATTGCAGTAGTGCCTTTCTAATTGCTCGTCTTTTTGTTCCTCGTAATTAGGCAATCGACATCCTCGCTACTGCGACAATTTGCCTCAAGGGGTGCCAGTGTTCCCTTTGACACGCCGCAAACTTGGTCGGCTAAATAGATTAACCAGATCCGAATTCAATTGTTCATGAATATTAATTATCTACAGGACGATAATGAAACTTTCTTATTTCTAGTTCTTCAAAAATTAAACTCTCGCTGATGTATTCATGAGATTTGGACTTTTATGAGATTACAGTGAAACGCGATAAATTTTCGATTACAACAGACGAAAGGAAACGAGTCAACGTCGCTAAACCGTCACGGGATGGATGTTTTTACCTAACAGAGGTATTGAATAGTTGTATAGCTCTCCTCAAAAATATAGTTGACCCGAGGAGTACAGAGAGGTACAGAGAAAATTACATGAGCAGTTCCACTTGGACTGAGGGCAGTAAGTTGAGTTCTACTTGGACTGTGGACCAGTAAGTTCAGTTCCACTTGGACTGTGGACAAGTAAGTTCAGTTCCACTTGGACTGTGGACAAGTAAGTTCAGTTCCACTTGGATTCTGGACAAGTAAGTTGAGTTCTACTTGGACTGTGGACCAGTAAGTTCAGTTCCACTTGGACTGTGGAAAAGTAAGTTCAGTTCCACTTGGACTGTAGACAAGCAAGTTCAGTTCCACTTGAATTCTGGACAAGCAAGTTCAGTTTCACTCAGACTGTGGACAAGTAAGTTCAATTCCATTTGGACTGTGGAAAAGTAAGTTCAGTTCCACTTGGACTGTAGACAAGCAAGTTCAGTTCCACTTGAATTCTGGACAAGCAAGTTCAGTTTCACTCAGACTGTGGACAAGTAAGTTCAATTTCATTTGGACTGTGGAAAAGTGAGTTCAGTTCGACTTAGACTTTGATAGAAAGCGCATTTGCTATCCCGTTGACCGTGGATTCGTTATTGAACCTAAGATCATTGTCATTAGCATTTCGAGTATCTAATCACCACGGTCACTTGTCCAATTCTGTAATAATCATATTTGCACCAGTAAATATCATCTATATTGTATAACAACAATGGCTGATCCAAATGAAGATTCATTACACGCCCCTAACGCCAACGAGAACTCGACAGATACACGCAACGAGCGTAACCATATTGTTTACAATTGTTGTTGGAATAAGAAGTACATTAAAACCTGCTACCTCAGCGTTATAATTAATTCAATCACCTCTATTATCCTAAACGAAATAGGGGATGGATCAGTTTCCTGGCGTGGATTGTATATCGTAGCGGGGAAACGCGTCTCTCCTCGAATGGTCGACGAAACACCAGGAATATTTTGAAGAAAGTTAGCTGTAAGATAGTGTGAAAGAAAGTTGAAAGAACTGCGGGGCGACGTGAAACGTGAAAGCTGTCTGGTGCGGAACAGACGTTCGCAGTTTGCGGAAAGAAATAATTTATACAGACAGGGAAAGACATTCACGGTAAGAGCACGATACACGCTGGAGAATATCAATTCGTAACGTGAACGCGTTCGTCAAAATGCCTAAACATGGCCGGCCACGTAATCCTATCCATCAGCTTATAATTCCATGTCGTCGGTGATGCAACTACCTGATGTTGCTTTCAGCGTAGCTATCCTTTAATGACACCCTCCCTGGCTTTTCCAGATCACCCTCCGTGCATGGATAGTTTCAAAGCGAGCCACGTCCCTTCGCACTGTGACGCAACCAGCCGGCTTTGATACCCGGCGAGTATGAACGCGGCGATTAACCCCGCATCACCCTCTTATCAAGCGAACCCGTATCCATGCTTCTTCCACCTCGACTCGTTCACCGGCAACCCCATTTGGTAACCTATTGTTCCTGCTTCTCTCTTTACCTGTCCGCTTCTCTTCCTTCTCTTTTATCAATTCTTTTTTTCTTCTTCTTTATCGATACACAAAGCAACGTTTATCGTACGGACTGTACAAATAGTAGAACGCATTTCGAATAGAAAATATCGTAGGGGCTGTAGTAGCGTCTAGGGAAACATTCTAGGTGGATGGAACAACGCGCTTGGTTTTTGGGGGCTGTTCGAGGGTTCGTGACTGACGTCCGCCCTTCTGTTTCCATAATTCACACACGCGAATCCGACGATATTGGAAAAGATTTGCTTGGTTTATGTTTGAAGAATGTAAGAGCTTCCGTGTTGTCTGTCGTTTGTCACACGGATGCCCTTTTGAATCCGAGATGTCCGCGCCATTGAACAGGTTTGTTTCCTTCAGTTTTATACAATTGCCCGCAAATTCTACCATCTCCAGGTGGTCTAGTTTTGCACCAAGGTCTTCGATTTAATTATCCACTTGTTTATTTAATTCTAATTCATTTTCTTTTGCCTTTGAATTATTCTTTGGCGCATTGATGTCTATTTAAAAATTCAATTACTAAGGTAACAGGCAAAGAGCAGGTGCGTCAGCTAGTTTCACACGATACGAATCTACGAGCTGCAGTTGTTCTCCGTCGTTTTGTCGTCGCTTGTTAGAGAATGCTCGATTTGGCTGCAGACACATTCACGTTTGGTATTAATGACCGGAGGATTGTTTTTGCCTGCAGCTGCAATATCGAAGATCGAAGGGCGTCGCGGCGGTCGGAAAGGCAACAATTTCTTGGCATAGCCAGCGTCTAGCCGTGTAATCATTTTTGGCAGTGGGGAGCATTGAACGTAAAAAGCAGCTGGAATGCCGCCAGTTGCACAGCCAACTGCACTGCCTCACCTGTTACTGGCTTTGTGTACGATATACAGCCAGAAGAAAAGACATGGTGTTCATCTCGCTTTTGTTAAGCAAAAATGAGCACGGCATATTGTTCGTAACTACGGGGGAATATGAACTAGCGTGCACATACAACGCGAGCAAAACGCGTGTGTACTCTCTGGAAAATTTGATTAAAGTAAAAGATATTGGCTATGTGAGAAAATAGACGAAAAGGAATTATAATGAAAATTTTTCATCTAACAGAAAGAAGATTTCCTGCAAAATTTACGATCAATTCTTCAGCAAACTAGCGACACATGAAAATATAGGCACACGAATAATTGTGCAGGAACGTGCTAGTTGAAAAGGAAACTGTGGACAAATAACGTTAAACCTGTAATCTCTGATGATTTTACGATCCTATCTTAGCGAAAGGTAAAAGCGTGAACGAAGAAGAACGTTGCAGAGAAGAGATTCGCAAGGAAGCTTTCGTACACAGTTGGCGGCCTGTTAACAAGTTTTAAGAAAAATACGTTTCCTTCGCGCAACCTTAACAGCGAATAGCACCTTGCCACTGGGATTTCGCGCTTCAAGTAAACGTACGAGTTCCTATTTAACTCGTCTGGATATTAAAACACGCTAATTCATCAACTGTGTACTCCTACTTCGCGTCAATTATCTCACCATAGGAATTTTTCTTCAGTTAATGGCGAAGCTTCTTTTTCCGTGAATTACTAACAGCCATATTTTTACAAACAAGTTTCCTTCTACCGAAAATACACTTCGTCGCTTGCTCGATAACATGTCAACACTAGGATATTGCGTACACGTGTACGACACGAAGCATGAACAGACTAATTTCCTGAGGTGGATAGGTCGTGATAGTGTACTGTTGCTGGTGTATAAGATTTTTATCTTCATTCGGGTTTGGGTTTTCTTCCAACCAGCCGGATTGCTCTTCTTTTCATTCAGAAATCGTGGAGAAAAAACCGGACTGTGAGTGCCGGGATTCGAACCCGGGTCTTGAACGTTTGTAACCCATTACGCTAACCACTGCGCTAACCACAGCTCTGCAGTCGTTTGGGATAGAAAGCGTTGAAAAGCGTGCTGTCGAGTGGCGCTACATTCCTCAACGCTTTCGCTGTCTTGTTTAAAACGAAAGAAGGTCTAATTAAAAAGTGTAATTTTCGACACATCCTCGTAGCAACGAATCTGTTAACAGTCACGTGACATTTCTGACATAATTCAAGTACGACTACGAGTATAAGCGATCGCGTATTCGAGAGCTGAAAGTTTGTCCTTATTACGTGCTTGTAAGAACTGTCCTCAAGCTGTTTGCAGTTGAGAGAAAAAGAAGACGAAGGAATGGCCGTTGAAGAGGGAAATGTTCGACAAGATTTCTTACTTGGCCAGCAACCTCTTACTCTGATCTAAGAACTACTAAAGTGACCTCAAAGCTACGCGTCTATGTGTGTTTTCGCGTGTGTGGTGGTAGTTCTTTCAGGTAGCGGGCATACTTGAAATGTTTGTGCTACCTGTTAAGAAACGGTTGGGAACCTTCCTCCATGGAATCGTAGCACTACACGTAACGAGGACAGAGGCCGCTCAAGCATCCCCTTTCCTACTTTCCTCTCGCGCCCTTGTACAATCTAGGCAGCAGCTCTGCTCCTACATTTCGAGCCACTCTCCGCCAATCCTGGCTGTCTGTGTCAAGCACTCGACACTTTCGTTTCGTGCATTCTAAATAACTGTGGCCGAGATACACCGCATTCGCCGTGCTACTCTTCCGCGCAAATAATAAATTCTCCATCAAACAGCAGCTCGCTACAGAGAAACTTTTAAACGCGTTCCAAGCGATGGATGCAACGAGCCAATGCTTCGCATCGGGTTTCTTTTCACAGACATTCGCCACTGCTGGTTAGTCATAAGTTTGGCTTCATCAGCGAAACAACTGACTAACTTAACTGAGATGCTCAAGAATTTTTCTCTCATTTGATCTTTGTATTATCAGTTATCCTTCGAGAAGGGTGATAGGTTCATAGATATGTGTAAGGACTTAATTAATGGGATTGTCGTGCAAGATTTTTGACATTTAATTATTTTTTTAATAAATCTGCAATATAAAATATTTCCCGATTTTAGAGTCAACGACAGTATCGTTCAACTCTTGTGACATTTTATGCAATGGCAATTGGTTTGATTATTATTGAATTAAGCACTGCAATTGGATGTCCTGAGATGCTAAATGAAGACTGAAATTATGTTTATTATTACGCATCGTTAATTACAAACTAAATTCCGAATGTACCATAAAGCTACAGCGTTGCTAATAATTATACACTGAAATTTCTCGATATTTCCAGGAAACAAGGATATCAGGAAACGTTACACGGCGAGTTATCGCTTTTCGCAACTGCGACGAAAGACAAAGCAGAGGGGAATTTTTGAGCAAAACGATGCTGCTATTTGTACAGGCGCCACTACAAGAAAGTGGTTTCAAGATTTCGAAATAGAATTATTGCCGTGGCCAGCATCGAATTCTGATCTGAACGCCATCGAGAACCTGTGGGAAATTCTAGAGAAAGTTTACGACCGGGAAAAGCCATCTATAGATAACGTCGTTGAACCTGGGCAAAGAATAAAATCCGCGTGGGCGAATATTCAAAACGAAACTTTAAATAAGTTAGTTGATAGTGTATCTAACAGATTGATAGAAGTGATATAAAAATAAAGAAAGATTCGTCGAATATTAAAGAAAAACGCAACGAAACTAACGTTAGGTTCATATATTTTCACAGCCAAAAATACAATTTCGAGAGGAAATTTAATCTTTTCCCAACTTCCAAAGAAGAGAATTGCTGCTCGTTGTGTCTTTCGTTTTGTTCGCTGTTATAATACGGAATTATGTAAACGACTTTGCCAATTTTTCTCTTAACATCGCGAGAGATTAAAAAAACGGGGTTATAATTGTCCAGCGCGCTGTGTATTCCTCAGACGCGCATCGCACGTCCGAATACATCAAAACTTTTCCGTAAAATGTCACGTTATTTTCCGCAAACTTGTCACGGTGAACTTGCTGAAAAATTAAAACGAGAACAAACCGCGCTGCGTTCTCTTTTTTTCTTCTTTTCGCTTTTTTTCTCATAATTGTCATGCCTGTTAACGAACAGTTTCGCGTTCACGGGAGAAATAAATAAACGCCGCGAAGTACAGATTTTTCGTCGCTTTCAACAGCACTCCAATGCGAATACATATAATGTAGTATACGGTTGGCCGGCCGTTATTCGCCGTCGAGGTTGTCGACAGTTAGGGCAACACGTAGCTGCATAATCGTATGCAGATGCACGACTGGCCGTACACTCATCCACCAAACTCCATTCCTACTCCACATGCAAATCGTCCACTTGCAACGAACCCGCCAGCAGTAGTTGGTACTGTATGATCGGGCGGCTGGCCTGTTTCTCTATTGGTACATCGGTTATGTCTCTTATATTTACGTTGCTCAAATTCAGAACCGTGAGATTTCTTTGTTAAAGGAACCGGGGAATTATAGAGAAGCGACCAACAATGAGATCTGATGGATATTCTTAATTAGTTAGGTGTTGCCACCTCTTTGAAAACATTGGAAAGCGTGTGGCAAGAATGTGAGGGAAACAGTAAGCGATGACGAGTATACTCGTCAAACATTGGGTAAGTGTGGCTGCTATAATATGGAATTTATGAAGAATGTGACCAAACGACTGTTTTATCTTGGAATTTTGTTAGTGACAGGACTCGTCGTTTATTCGTGACGAGTATACTCGTCAAACACAGAGTAAGTGTGGCTGCTATAATATAGAATTTATGAAGTATGTGACCAAACGACTGCTTTATCTTGGAATTTTATTACTGACAGGACTCGTCGTTTATTCGTGACGAGTATACTCGTCAAACATTGGGTAAGTGTGGCTGCTATAATATGGAATATAGGAAGAATTTGACCAAACGACTGTTTTATCTTGGAATTTTGTTAGTGACAGGACTCGGTGTTTCTCGCTGACGAGTATACTCGTCGAAAGAGCTAAGATTCATTGGCTTTTCAATTTCAATTATTCAGTGGAACTGTAGGATAAGATCATTCGTCTTGGAAAGTAAATTAATTATGCTTTTTATAAGTTTCTCAATTTCGTAGGGAAAAGTAAGCGATGACGAGTATACTCGTCAAACATTGGGTAAGTATGGCTGCTATAATATGGAATTTATGAAGTATGTGACCAAACGACTGTTTTATCTTTGAATTTTATTAGTGACAGGACTCGTTATTTCTTGGTGACGAGTATACTCGTCGAAAGAGCTAACTGGTTAAGGTCCATTGGCTTCTCAATTTCAATTATTCAGTGGAACTGCAGGATAAGATCATTCGTCGACCAAACTTCTCGGGAGGTAGATTAATTACGCTTTTTGTAAATTTCTCAATTTCATTAGGATTTGCAGTAATTTACGTACGTCCATGACTCCGGATTTGTGAATTTGAGAATTGAGATTCTCGGGAAAGTAAAATATAACGCGTTTCCGCGAATACAGTTGCGAGCGTATAAATAGACAAGTGGTTGCACGTAAATCCAACTAATTGTATCTGTGTCATAAAAGCTTTAATTTATGTTTTTCTCGTCCTGTGATACACGATCTAGAAATATATTGCTCGCGCTTTCAAGCGCTATGAATATAGAACAGCGTGCAAATTTTTATTTCCAGTAATAATCACAAACTGATTGCCAGTTAAAATTGATACAGACAAACATCTCAATTATTTATCACAATAGGATAAGTATAAATAACCGTAAATTTCCAAGTTAACTAAGAAAAATAACGTTCGCGATATCGGCGCAAATCTCTGTTTACCAATTTAATAATAAGCCGATCGCTTATATTGTAAATCGTCGGAAGTGAAAATGTGCTGCAAACAATTGTACATCTCGATCCAGTTTCTATAGTCACGTGAATTTTATCAAGCGCATGACTACATCAAATTATTAAGTAAAGTGTCGCACAGATCAAAATTTACTGTCCACTTTGTACTAATTACGCACGCCACTTACCGAGGGCTCATTTGTGCGTGTTTCACAGCGAAAGGATCACAACGTTCCGTCAGCGTTCATAATAGCCTTGTCAGTAATTTAAAATAAAATAACAGAATGTAGTTCGTGGTTTAATTAAAATTATTCAACTCGGACAACTTGCAATAGTCTTATCGTTAGAAGCGTATAAACAGAAAATTAGACGAATCAATTTACGTGTACGATGGAAATTAAATTTCACTGTTGCGTGGATAAACGCATAAATTATTTTCATATGCATAATCCTATCAATGATTATGTTACATCAACTGTACATTTCAAACGTTATAGAAATTGATGAAAACTTATCTGTGTAAAATGAAAAAGATTTTTTGAAAAGCAAAACGGTGTCTGTTTTATCAAATGAAAAACTTTTTTAAATAGCCAAAAATAACATTTGTGAATTTTATATGTTGCTCGATTTTACCAACATCTACAAATTCGTTTGTTCCTCCCATTAATGACACTTTACTCGATCATCTTTATTATGCGCGTAGATCTAATCTGCTGACCGCCAATATCACTTTGCAAAGTACATTAACAGCTAATGGCGTATAGGTATGGTACACTTAGTGTTACGTCGAATAATATGGTGGAATTAAATGAAACGGAAATTGCAAGCACAGAGTTGTTTAAGCGAAAGGAGACGAGAATTGTCATTATAAGAACTGAAAGCAAAGATATAAAATGTAATTTATCCCTGCCACTATTCTTTGTATGTTGCATATTTTATATACTACTTATAAGAGAATTCAAAATTTCAAATTCGAGATTCTATAATTTATTTATTTTCAAAAAGGACTGTACCATCCTACCAGCTTGCAGTATAGTAAATTTAACAAGACTGTGTGAATCAGTTTGCAACAATGAATTGATAGCGATAATGCCATTTACTGGAAGCAAATTTTCTCACGCGATGATAACACGTACCGTAACAAAGCCAATAAAATCTACGTGCAGAAGAATAACAGAGTCCCGATAACATCGAATCGTAATAATGAAAACCGTCAGATTGTTTGTATTCGTAACAATATAATGTACGACATTGCTGGAAAACAAGCGTCCGTGGAGAGTACAAACGCGTGTAGTTCGACAAGTGCATTCAATTTTAATAAGCAACACAACAGCGAAAACCATTTTACTCTGAAAATGTTTGCATTTATCTCAATAAGCACGAAAATCGTATCGCCAACGAGCTCTTACGCCTTTGTTAGGATTTTTTCTTTATTCGTTCTACGCCTGTGTATTGCATGTATTTCGACGCATCGACCAAAAGGCGGCTTAGGCAGTTGGCTCAATTCTGTCACGTATGAATAAGCGCGTATCACTTTACCGACCGCTAGCGGTTCAACAGCATATGCACGTCCGACTGGCATCTCAGGCGCAGATTCTCCCTAGCGCTGGCTCTGTTTCGGTTTAGGCTCTCCAATACCATTCTTTTCATTCATCGCGAACGGTAAGTTTTTCAAATTGGTATAAACCTGTGGGAGCTTACAAAGCAACGCAACTGACGCAACTGAGCAAGGTACCTTAGTACTAAATAACAAATTACTGCTCAAATAATGAGAAAGATTGTTGGTGACAAAAAGTCGATTAATAGGCTATCAGTCGGTAAGCGTCAGCGACAAAAACCGATTAATCGGCTATCAGTCGGTAAGCGTCAGCGACAAAAACCGATTAATCGGCAATCGGTCGGTAAAGTGGTATTAGTCGCACGATAAATTCGTTCGATGCGTTCACGTTCTTCGCAACGTGTTTTATTTACACGGAATGGTAAATAGTCAAGATAACCAATCGCGTAAGATGAAATTGAAGCTGAAAAGACACTACTCTCTGCTAATGGCAATCATTTTCATTCTCACATATCAAATAATTACAAGAAATATGTGAACCCATTTTCTACGTGCCGCAGTGAATAAATTTACCAACGATCGTTAAAAACGAGTTTTATCGTTGCACGAAATGATTCGAAAGTAATAGTTCGAAGTAGACGAGGATAAAATTCGTGTTTTGTTAAACGAAACAGGATATTTATTGGTACGAGAAGTATGTGAAATGTCGAATATTCCAAAATCCTAATCAAATCACGTGTGCATTTATCACCCACCACTATCCCATTGCAATTCAACATATCATATTAAATAAATTGGTAGAATAAAGAGAACGTGAAATACGCAACGAGAAACAAAAGAAAGAAACACGAAACGCCATAGGAATGAATAAATTTACCCATCAAACTTTCCTCTCTCAGTTTTACCAAAAAGAGATGCAAGATTGTAAGTTTGGAATGGGCACAGCGCGATGAAAATATTACCTTGGCAACTAAATGATTGTCATTAGGTGGTAATGACAAAATCCGCAATCACTTAGTTGCCAACCCAGTAATTATGAATATTAAATATACAAAGTAATTATGAAATATTATACGGACGCCGTGGAGAAGGCTAGGTCGTGAAGACGAAATAAATTATTCGCTCGGATGGTACAATCAATTATAGGGTTTCATGTTTCATGGATGGGAAAAATGGCCACTCGGCAGCATTAACCGCGAATATCCCATTGTGATACGTAGCTATATTACGCACTGCTTATGCGTTCCGCACTACACAATGTAAATATGAATGAGCACGAGAGTCGGTCGTTGTGGACGGTTCTTCGCTCTTTATGCAGATGCACGTTATGAAGTTTTAATTAAAGGAATTTATGGGCGGCGGCGCGACGTTTAACGGTATCACGGAAGTTCCCTCTCGTTTGCTTTACGTGCTTTCTTCTTCCTCTTCACTCTCGCTGCTTTCTTTCACTTTTAGTCTACGCTACGAGGCCAAATACGCGTTGAAAAGTGCATGCGATCCTAAAGAGGTCAGCCACTCTTTTCCTACGGGACAATTTGATCGTCAATCGAGCTTCCTCGCTGCACAACGTCATCTTAGCTTCGGTGCTTTCCATTCTTTCGGTTTGCCCCACATCACGAGGAGAAATGACACTTCTTTCTCCTTTTTTTTGTTGCAATTTTTGAGGTATGTTTAATTAAAGTTTCTGTGTATATTTACTGAAATATTCCCTCCTTCGTCCTTTTTTTCTTCGTTTCCTGTTACTTGAAACAGCTCATAGCGAAAATTGCTGAAGCAGCGTACACACCGAGGAAACGCGACATAGTTGAAAACAGTTTTCCGTAACTTAAACAGACGAAATCTGAAAAGCCACTTCGCTATTTGTGCACCCTGAGACCTTTGATGAAGTTGGTTACAGCGGCGACATAATAAGAAAACTTTTTCAAGAGACGAGAATTACCCACGAATTTCTGCCTCTGGTTTAATTTACTAAATGTTAAACGTGTGCATGATATTTGTTCGAAATGTAACGAATTATTTTTTTCATTTGCCGAATTCTTTCTTTAAAAGAACGTTCGCAGTCGTTGCACAATTTTATGTAAAACACGTTTAATCAACGTCCTACGTAGAGTACTTTAAATTGTTTAACAATTACTTGTAAAAAAAGGTTCTTCAGATATCGAAATAACTAACATATTGCAACATTAATAATAAATGTCCCAATGATCTCAAATGGATATCAATATTTCTGTACTGTCGCAAAAACATGTGCCTGTCTATAGCAACAAACAATTATTTTGCTGAACGCTTACGTTATCCATCGCGATTCACATAAGCGACGTGTTGGTAATATTCCTCAAAATGTGTGTAAGATCGAAGGACAAACGAACGTTTCGCGCGAGCTAACAGAATCGGAGACGTGAAAAAAAAAAGCTGAAATCGCTTGGAGAACTCAACTCAAATTTCATCGCAGGCGTTGTCCTCGAAATAGTAAACAATTGCATACCACAAAGTCCCACGAAAGTGTTGGTACATATGCACGACTTACAGTGCTTCTTTTTTGCCGGTTTCTCCGTCTCTTTCACACTTTTTTTCCCATCGCGTGGCCACAGAGAGAGGTAGCGATTATTCACGCTCCATCAACCTCAACCACAAAATCCTTCCTTTCTACATCAAAGTCTGTTTCACGGCCGGTTTCCTTCGCGTTTGCATCTGTTCCCCTTGCTTGTTGCGGCTCACAGACGACCGTACACCACCGCAAAATACCATGTAGACGCGTGTTTCATTTACAAGGGGTCGAAGATGCCGAAATAAATTCGATTTATCGGATATCGCGACGAGCCGGTTGGACGGTTTCAACGAACGTCAAAATAACGTAACCTCGTCTCGAGTACTTCAAAGAATTTGCTACTTGCGCTTGAAATAAGCCAGACAAATTGACAACTGTCGAGACTCAACATGAAACAGACGCGTGAAAAATCTGTTGTATTGTTGGAATCTAAGAAGTAGCTCCGCTTGCGAAAATACTTACGGGAGAGAAATTTAATTCTGAATGAAAAAAGGAATATGTGGACAAGCAATGGAAATCTTCTAAATGAACTACTTTACGATATAAATAGGTTCGTACTTTTTCGTGGAGAATATCGAGACGGATCAATCACTGTATTTTAAACTGCATTTAAAAATACGTGTGTCATCTTAGTTAGTGTCATATCTGGCAGATTATGTCCGCTTGATCTTTTTGTATTTTCGATACTTGTAGCAATCATCGCGCGCATACGCTTCAAACGAACACACTGTACAGTAACGCGATAAAATCAAATATCATTACAATTCCTAATTATTTTTAATCTCCTGATTATCGAATGTTTCTTCGGTGCATTTAGTCGAATAATTATCGTCGACGTTTAAATACCAACGAAAGCCTAATTATCAATGCTCCACACTATTTATTAACATCCAAACATTATGATCGAATTATTTTTTAACAATTTATATATATAATACAAATTATTTTTTTAACACATAAATTAATTAATTTAACAAAGACGACAACTACAAATTCGCGAGTAATTTCATAAATGTGGACGAGAAGATGACAGAAAGAAAGGTTCCTTCAGTTCGCAGTTCATCTGAGGTCCGACATTCGGCAACAGCTACGCGGTGACACACAATTACGTGTGCCAAACCAATGTTACGAAGGAGCGCACCCACGTCGTTGTCCGACAATTTTCATGGCTGTCCAATAAAAAAGCAACGAAAAGCAACGTCGAGGTGCAGACAAAAATTTATCATCCGATGAGGGAAAAAGGAACGTCAGGAAATTTCAAGCATCGTGTTCCAACTGACATAGTACAAGCAGTAAAGTTGAGATGAAGAGAAAATAAGCCCGGAAATATCCACTATTATGCTATTCAAATTATGTAAGACGCTCAAGCGTTTACAAAGAGCGGAGAAATCAGATCGTCGGCGACGAGAGGATGTTTTATAACATTTCGAAATAACGATGTGGATAATTGATCGCATCTAGGCCAATAAAAATAGCAGGATCTTGTTTAAGCTGAAGATGGAGAAGGGATTTTTCTATTTTACGAGTCTCGTAATATGCGGAAATTGCAACACTGTTCAAACGAAATGAATTATCATCGTCAAGATTTTAAACAAAATTCGAAAAGAATTTTGAGAACTTGACTAGTTAGCTGTTGAGACCTCTGTGAAAAACGTGTACCTAGGATGTGTGGCAAAAAGTAAACGACGAGTATACTCGTCGTAAGGCAACATACTGCCATTTCTTCGTGACGAATATACTCGTCGTAAGGCAACATGCTGCCATTCCTTCGTGACAAGTATACTCGTCGTAAGGCAACATGCTGTCATTCCTTCGTGACGAGTATACTCGTCGTAAGGCAACATGCTGTCATTTCTTCGTGACGAGTATACTCGTCGTAAGGCAACATGCTGCTATTTCTTCGTGACGAGTATACTCGTCGTAAGGGAACGTACTGCCATTTCTTCGTGACGAGTATACTCGTCGTAAGGCAACATGCTGTCATTCCTTCGTGACGAGTATACTCCTCGTAAGGCAACATGCTGTCATTTCTTCGTGACGAGTATACTCGTCGAAACAACTAACTGTTCAATACATTAACCCTTTGCATTCCTATGTCGAATGTGACTCAGGAGCTCCTTTTTCGAGTCTCATTCGACATTCTTTCAATGCCACCTTTCTTTGTCAGACGTGCGAAAAAAAGCAGGATTACATCCTGGAAATTGTTTCAAAATATATCATACACTTAAAAATGACAAAATACAACAATAGTGTATAAAACTGGTATTTAAGAGAATTTCTTTCTTCCTTTATTTATTTAAATCGTCTTATTTTTTAGTTAAAGTAAATTTCAAATAAAACATTTAAAAGCGCCGGGAGCTGCTGGCAACGAAATTGAAATAAAATTCGCAGCGCAAAGGGTTAACGTAGTTGGTACGTGATGAACCTTGAAGTATTCTCAGCAGATATGAAGACTTAGAGAAAAGCTTCGGGAGTATCGATACAAGTAAGGAAAGCTGTTTGCCTGAGAAAGTAACATTTGCAAGCAGCCGGCGGACAAAGAAATTTACCAGAGAATGTTCCATCCTCGATAAATCAACGTTGTACAAAATTCTCAAAGTCGCTAGACAGGGCAGGTCCTTTCTGTGTTCGCGAAACTTTCGATTCTTCTTCTTCTCCTTTCGAGAGTTTCTTTATGAAAAAAAAAAGTAGAAAAAGAGGAGATTACGAGAGCAATCTAAGTTTGCTGGCTTTCAAATTTAGTCTGGATTAGTATTGAGAATGAGCGAGTATTCATAAAGAGGAAGCTGGATCGAGAGGAAGGACAGAGAGGCGCGCGAGATAGGGCAGCGAGTACAAAAGGACACGGGGAAGGTTGAGCACGAGTACCGACCAACTTTCATGATTCCTGCGCGAAACTTATTCCATAAAGATTCTTGTCAAAACTTTCTTATTGCCGAATAAAAAGTCAAAACTGCATAGAGAGCTAGAGCAGAAGAAGAATATAGCGCAGGATACGCGACGGCTAATATAAGCGGAACAGCTTTGATTCCACGGATACCAATATCCCTGCTGGTCTATAGCTGTCCGACAGTATCGATATTACATTCTGTCGACGATATATTTCAGCCATGAACGGATAATCCGTATGCCCCTTGCTCGCTAACTATAGGCCATCGAAAATGTATTAACGTTATTAAGTTACGTCGACTTCCATTACAACCGTGGCAGCTTAATGCTCGAAATGTATCACGAGTTAAGAATATTTCACATTTTATTGATAGCTTATTACGAATTATCCGAGTATTCGTTATTGAAAATTTATCTATTCCTGGCTTGGCAATTCGACGATATAACGTAGCTATTAATTTTTCTTTCTTTTTTTTTTTAATCTTTACAGTTTGTCCAGATGTGCACGTTCGATGAATCGATTTAACGATGTTGCGACTGTAGCGCGTGCACGTTTATCTCACTGGAGAAATAAATTGATCGAGAAGAAACGTAATAATCGCATAAATGCGATCGCGAGGAATGGAAGATCAGTCGAGCGTTTTCTTCGTAGTCTTTTAGGTTGATCAACCGAGTAAAGTTCCTTGGTTGTAGCATTGCGATGATGGTCTAATTTCTTGTAATATTTTCTTCCACATTCCGATAGGATAATGTGTTGATTATCCTAGTTTCCTTTATGTTATCAAACAACAATTGTACGACAAGATTGCATTGCAAGGTCAACACGCAAATTGATGATAAACTATCTTCAATCACCGCCCATTTTGAAATTCGGATTTCCATACTTCTCAAAATATTCAAAAAATTATTCGAATGGGCAACATTGACGACTAATGATACTTGGTCCCCAACCTGCCCAAAGATTCAAACTTGCTTACTCATTACACATGCAGGTGCAAAATCAAAATCAAATTCAAGTGTTCTTTGTATATCAACAAGGAAGAGATCCAAGCAGCAAATATATCCAAAAATTGTTGTCCTTTCATAATCATTCCTATATCGCCATGTCACAAAGCAATGAAAATAAAAAAAGAAAAAGGAAGGGAATAATTTTTACGTGCAAATCAAATATAATTGTCAAGAAAGAAACTCGTATCTTGCTAACTGAAAGGAACAGGAAGTGCATATTCGCCCCTAACTCAACACTACGCGCATAATGTGACATTTTCAAGTTCAGCACCCCATTGTCCAGGCAAATCCACTTGCATCCTTATCGCCAGCCATCCTATACGTCGATCATTATCAATATAAGCCGTGAATATAGGTAGTTGAATTAAACTGCCTGGTCCAATAACGCCATTGGTCACAGCAGTTCCGCAACTCGCACCACCACCTCCGGATTAAATCATCCTATTATTCAAGCATCGTCGTTCGAATCTTCCACTGGCATCGTTACATTGTATACAGAATCATAGCTGGGAATTTCCATTCGCCCCATCTGTCACAAAACCTGTCCGTGGACAGCTCAAGAATATCGATGTTATGTCGCTGCAATGCTTTAAGATTGCACACAAACTCATTTCAGCTTTTTTATTCAACAGCAAGAAACGTCCAACGTTTTACTATCTTATCGTGAAATTTATATTTGACGGTACAGTCGGACCTCGTCGGGTAACTCGATACCCAAAGCAAGAGCCGAGATCTTCGAGTTACAGAGCTTTGCACAGTGAAGCAGATTTGACGAACGAAAGCTTCGTGCGAGGGAAAGAGCGTTGGTATCTCGAGCTTCCTTCTGCAACTCGTTTCATTCGACGTAGATTAACGCGAAAGTTACAGACGCGACGGACGATGGCAATTAGAACGATTGGCTTGCACTGATATGCGCGTGGTGAAAAAGTAGATACAGCTTGCGTCGTTGTACGTTATTTCCCATGACGAGAGGTCTGGGCTATTCTAAAATCGAGCCACACGTGGGGAATAATTCGAGTTGAAGAAAATTTTATTTTTACTCGTAGAGAGAATGAAGAAAATCGCATTGTTGTGGAGGTTGTCGAGTCGTCCGACACTGTGCTTCTATTTGGAATTCTTCTAGCATCATCTGCAACTTAGTTCCGATTATAGTTTCCTATTTAGTATATCGGGTAATTCGCGAGTGTAACCAATTCGATCGACAATGCGTTTCCGAGCTACAAAGCATTTCCGCCTTCCATTTCAATTTCCTTTCTCCGGTTATGGATAAACGAAACTTCAAGATCGGCTATTTTACGGCAGCTTCATTCAAGTTGAAGTCGATCAGCATACATTTTGGAAATTTCAATTTCCTCCGCGGCGAATAACTTTCCCATGGAACATGAAGATGGAGCGACGGTTATTCGTTTCGAACGGTCATCGACCTTCTTTGTTAATTCGCATCGAGCACGAAAGGCGTTTTTTCCTGTCCAACGCGGAGAAACAATTCGTACGACGAGAAAGTCAGCTACATTTTCTGTTGAATTTCAATTATTCGCTTTACGCTAATTTCTAACTCAATCATTTTCCTTTATCCGCGAATTACTTGGGAATTCCGATGATCTTAAAAATGACAATTTCAATTTCCAATGTCCTGTCAGACGATTCACGAACAAGACCGCTAAGCGAGAACGCTTTTTATCGCGTCTGGCCGTCCGACTGGCGCGAAAGTCGAGCTCCGATCTGCTCGTCGTTTGCCCGACACTTTGGCCGCGAAAGTCCGCAAAAGGATTTGCAACTTTAAAGTGGCGAACCCGATGGCCAGGCACAGTCCAGATTGCTCGTGCGTTGCAGCAATTGCAATTTCGTTTTCTGACATCGCTGGCAGACAAACAGCAATTCCGCGTGTCTGCTTTTACGTGTTGCCGACGTATGTGTGTAGCAAATTGAGTGCGATTTCTTATTTTATTATTTGCCAACTGGTGGAAATGTAAAATAAGTTTTTCACGCAATAGTTCTTTCTCCGTTTATAGCAAATATGTCCGAGAAGTCCATCGCATTAGACGTGGCGGATTTAGTGTGATTTTTCATTTTGTTATTTAACAAGGGGGACGAGTGGGTGGAATATAAAGTAATTCTGTGATACAAGAAATTTGTTGTGTTTTTATCCACAAGAAATATATCGCAGAAAGAGAGATCTACGTCGACGTGTTTTTCGAACCTACGCGTGCGTGGCAAATAAAGTATCACATTTCGCTTTGTTATTCAACGAACGTAGAAATACGAAATAAAGCTTTCATACAAAAAAAGAAGTGCTTTTTTCTTTGCCAGGAATGCAACGTAAAAACAGTGAGGATTTTTATACGTTTCAAGATCAAAGTGTATAGAAAATGGTCCCATAATTGTTTCCAACAATGCGATTAACTGATCTCTGGGAAAAAACTGGCAACTCACAAAAACATAATCGATTCTCGTCAAAATAAATCGGTGGTGTCTCTCTAAATGCTCGCCTTTTTGTTCCCCTTGTTTAGTTGCCTTTTGTAATTGATCGCTCGTCATTCTCACTATTGGCCCTCGAGTTGCTTTTGACACACCGCAAAGGGTGTAACCTGATCCGAATCCGATTGTCCACGAGGCAATGACGAAACTCGTTCGTTTCTAGCTTCTTAAAAAACAGACTTTCGCTACGTATTCGTGAGATTTTTCTGGTTAAAACGGGACGAAACGCGATACAGTTTGAATCGCATTTACGCGCCTGGTTAAACAGACGAAAAGAAAAAAGTCAACGTGGCTAAATAAGCAGATGTGCGTCAACTTGTACCGTGTTTGGTCTCGTTTCAATCGTAGAAACCTTACAATTACATTGGTGCAGGTTTCACTCGACAAAGACTGGAAATAAAAAAAAACTTCCACGCTCGCCCTGTCTTTCTCTGAATTCGGCAAAATGGCAAATCGTATCTGTTACATACGACCGAGCACACGATAGTCGATCGCCGAGGAGTCTGGATTTTCGACCAATTACAGGCACGACGCTATATCTCTGATTTGGAAGAAAAGGAAGCCCGAAGAAAAGAGTACGACGTGTAAACGGGACAAGCGATAGATTTAGGTGAAATGGTGTAACTGCATATACCAGCCACCTGGCAGAAGCCGGAAAGCAATTATTTTCGTGCTCCAAATCCTATTCCCAATTACCGGCGACCCGTACACCGAGTCTCATATTGGCGATTCGCCGACGTTCGCTAAAAACTTTCAGGTCGCCCGGATGCCGGGCCGAGTGGCCAATAAATAAACAAGTTTTCAATTAATTTCATCGACACCGGACCACGGTTCGCACAGTTATACGATCGTAGGCTCTATTCGTCCACGTCAAAGTTTCTCTCGCGTAAATTAATACGATCAGCTGTTCGTTTGTCCCTCTCGTAGCGACCGAGTCACAGTCTGGCAGCGCCTGCTGCTCCCCCTCTGCTTTGCAAAATCTCATCCGTCGTTTTTCTGTCAGACGTAACCCAATTTCGCGGCTATCAAACATTGCCAAGGAACGTAATTATTCATCGATTAGAAGCGCAAGTACGGCGCGAAAATTCGTATAATTTCCCTGCCGCTAAGATCTTGATAGATCAGGTCGAAGAGAGCGGCGAAATTGGCTAAGTTAATTAAAATGGTAGATTGGCGACCGCTGAAATCGACTGGCCACGTTTCGAGTAGAACGATTCGATTAACCCTTTGCTGATAAAACGAACAATTTTATAGACAATAAAACGAGGAGAAATTTGATTTCCAAGTAAATTTCCAGTATTATGCCTGGACATTTTGCCTGGGATTTTCTCGCGCTGCGCTGATTTCTTACCTTTTCTCGCGCGGGGGGATTACATCGATCGTCCTCGTGCGAAAGGATTATTAATTTCGTATTTAACGTGTTTCAAAACTGGCGGACGTGAAACGGACGGACCACGCAGAGCAGAGAGTAAAACGAAAGAATAAAACGCGTAGGAAACGGTAGAATGAAAAGTATAAAATCAAAATGTGGGTCACGCCTCGACAAAATTTTGCTCGCGTTTTAGCCAACGATTTATCATTGCAATGCAAACAACGGGAACAATCGAAGGGAATGAAACTTTTTCGAAACGAAATCAAACGAACTCGAACCATGCTTCGAATTAAATTCAAATAAATCGTGCCTCCAACTTCTACTGTATAACGAGCAAATTGAATTTCCTTTCCCATTGAAAACTAACAAAATATTGATCATACGCGTCTAAGCTATTCGTCGTTATACACAGTGACCAGGAGGAATTTTCGCAAAACCGTGCATCACGCTCATCTGCAGAACAAACTTAGAAAATCGCCTACCATTTCACCACATTGTACAGTATCGCCCACCCCACTGTCATATTTCAATCTCTGAATGCTATTTCAATTATTTCGTCTTCTTCAGGATGATTTGACAAGTATCATTGTGCTCGTAGAAAACACTGCGAGTGTCAAGAAACATGTCTTTCTTGTATTAGTTCGAATTCATGAAAAGGGAAAATGTATGTGTGGAGAAACTGATGTTCGATTCGACTGACTGACAAAAGACAGGAAACGATTAACTAACGTTCATTGGAACTTGTATTCTTCTCTATTTTTCTTGTATTATTCGTAACTATTCAGAAGAGAAATTTCGCTTAAATTGGCACGTGGAACATCTCGCAATAGAAAATGAAAATTCTCCAGTCTTGCCACCTACGGTGTTTCCTACACGCAGCGTTTCACAATTATTGGGTTGGCAACTAAGTGATTGAGAATTTTGTAATCACCGCCTAATGACAAAATCTGCAATCACTTAGTTGCTATTATATATCTGTATATTATTATTGTTATATTGTTACATGATATACTTTCTTTTTGTCTTTCTTTTACAAACATGATTTTACAACAATTCATCTTTATATTTACAAACGTGAAGGCTAATCTGTCAAATGTTGTGGTCTTTATCTTAATAGATCAACGTAACTCGATAAAATAACATAAAAGAAAAAACGTTGTGCATTTATTATTTCCTTGTAAAACTTCCAAAGAAACTTTCGGGACGACCTAATAATATTAACGTGTATATATATATGTCGGAGATGAAAGAACATGGGGGCCTTCCCTTTGGAATTTTTGGGAAAATACCCAATACTTTAGTCTAGACGTTTTATTATAGCTGTAACTCAATAATAAAACTTAGAAGTAGTCGTTTATGACTTAATCCGATTATGTTCGCCCGAGATTTGTGACAGTAGGCTTGGCCTCGAAGTGACACATCTGGTCGCTAAACGTAGCCACGGTCACGGGATGGATGTTTTTACCTAACAGAGGTATGGAATAGTTGTATAGGTCTCCTAAAAAACATAGTTGACCCGAGAGGTACAGAGAGGTACAGAGAAAAGTATATGAGCAGTTTCACTTGGACTGAGGGCAGTAAGTTCAGTTCCACTTGGACTGTGGACAAGTAAGTTCAGTTCCACTTAGACTGTGGACCAGTAAGTTCAGTTCCACTTGGACTGAACAAGTAAGTTCAGTTCCACTTGGACTGTGGACATGTAAGTTCAGTTACACTTGGACTGAATAAGTAAGTTCAGTTCCACTTGGACTGTGGACAAGTAAGTTCAGTTCTACTTGGACTGTGGACAAGTAAGTTCAGTTCCACTTGGACTGAACAAGTAAGTTCAGTTCCACTTGGACTGTGGACATGTAAGTTCAGTTCCACTTGGACTGTGGACAAGTAAGTTCAGCTTCACTTGGACTGTGGACAAGTAAGTTCAGCTCCACTTGGGCTTTGGAGAAGTAAGGGCAGTTCCACTTGGACTGAACAAGTAAGTTCAGTTACACTTGGACTGAATAAATAAGTTCAGTTCCACTTGGACTGTGGATAAGTAAGTTCAGTTCGACTTAGACTTTGGAAGAAAGCGCATTTGCTATCCCGTTGACCGTGGATTCGTTATTGAACCTAAGATCATTGTATTTAGTATCTTAAGTATCTAATCATCTAATCTAATTAAGTATCTAATATTTGCACCAGTAAATATGATCTATATTGTATAACAACAATTTCTAATCCAAATGAAGATTCCTTAAACGCCCCTAACTTCAATGATAACTCGACATATATTAGACAGCACATTATATTACATACATTAGACAGCATAAAATTTGCATAAGTTTATTGAAGAACTAGAAGGCTAAGAACTTGAAGAACAAGAATGTACAGCTTCTCAACTCCAACAGGAGATATATGAAGGGGAGAAGACTTTGTCATTAGGCGGTAATTACAAAATCCGCAATCACTTAGTTGCCAAGTCATATATTAGTTTCATAAAGTGAGAGGTACCCGATACGGATATCGTAACTTAGGTACGCAAACGGTGTTACACGGTTTTCCCATGATTCAAACATTCTATTATGGAAATATCCAAGAGATTTAAGCAGAAAGCGAACAGCCTCGAAACACAACCCCATTACCAGTAATCAGATGGACTTGATCCCCTGGGAATAGGAGCTTAGAAGGTTCAATTCTAGGCAGAAAGGTATTGGTATATACCGACACGCTACGTGAGTGTAATTGAAAGTTTCCTGCTGGGGGGAGGAGCATAAATGGCGTATACGCGCTGGCGTCGCGTTCTTCACTCGCAGTTTCGCTTCTTCGGCGAACTTGGCGAAACACACGGCAAAAGGGAAGACGAGAGCAGAGTAACTGGCTGAATGAAGCTTACCATACCGTGTTAAGTGTAAAAGTAGTGGATATTCTCTTAGTTGAACGAGCAAAACCGGGCTTTTTTATGGTTGGAATAAGTACACCGGTCTCTTTAGAAAGTACGAAAAACACCCAACACGAGCTGGAGAAAACTCGCTGGAAAATTCCTTTCGTGATCGGAACCACTGCTTCCCTCCTGTCCCGTTTTTTTTAACAAATGCCTTTGAAACGTATCTAACAGACATCTCACGGTGGATATTCGTTTCGCTAATGCATTTGCAACGCGTTGTTTGCTGGGTCATCCTGTTCTCCAAGCTTGTGATTCCGATGGAGATGAATGGACGTAACGTTAATGTCGTTGATTAGAGCGACAGCAGAGTGTATCCCTGTTTAATTACGAATTTCAATGGCCGAATTTTTATCCGAGCAATTTGAGGAATATGTTTAGGCACATACATTTACACGAGTTTTTAATATTTTATTATTATTTATAATAATTCAGGTAGTAAAATAATAACGAGAAGACTGAATATATTTATACAAGCTGGTATTTTGACGAACACGTAGAAGTAAAACGTAAACGTGAAAGTAGCACTTAGACAGAGATTCGTTTTACCTGCTAAATATCGTAATTGTACTAACATTGAATATTTTATGTTTGTGTATTAATACGTGCATCCTATGCAACTTTCGAGTCTTCGGAATTCCCATCAATTCATAAAAATGAATTTATTTAATTCTATTAATGAGCGTAGTAATTGAAGAAACTTTTGCAAATTGGAACACGGGAATATCGTAAAATAGAACTAAGATACGAGGGAATGTCAAATGATCTTTTCGTTTTTACACCACTACGTCCAATATTTTCACCTGAGTTTCGCGTTTAAAAGCGAATTTAACGATTGTTGGAATCGCAACTGCTTGAAAGACGATGTCAATGGTAGCGAGACCAATCATCCTGATTAAGCGTTCACAGTATCGAAACGGTGATATATCAAACGTACAACGACACATCAATGCAATTCAACGTTGTGGTTATCAACGGGAGACAATGTACCACATCAAAGAAAAGATTTTAACGAGGTATAATTAAAAATGTCTTTGTGTTGGGATACTGAAAAAAACAGCTGGTTTGGGTTATCGATTTCATAATGCAAGCAAAAACTGGTAGATCATAGAGTAGATAAATGAAACGTATTGGAAATTAGTCAGATTATACCACTAGAAAACGAAACGTTATTTTCAGTACAATGTATACATTAAGCGATATTAATGTAATATTTTGTTGCATATTCTCATTTTCTCATTGTCAGAAAAATTCCTAAAGTTTACATTGTATTTATTTTTTGTGTTATGCATTTTATAAGAAAGTTTATATAAAAGATACTTATGTAATTATGTAATTTAAGATATTCTTCAAATTTCACGAAACTATGTCCCAATGTTTGGAGAAAAATTAGATTGTTCATCGGGTTGGCAACTAAGTGATTGTGGATTTTGTCATTAGGTGATAATATTACCATATATAAAATAAAATATTAATAAATCTATAGCTATAAAATTTAATAATATTAAAAATATTAATACTAAATTTAAAATTAAACAACTCTTCTTATATTCCTTTAAATTTAAAGAAATTAAACCAAATACCCAAAATATTACTAAAACTAAATAATTTGAATAATAATTATTTCCTAAGCTCCCAACGATATTAATTCACTTAATTTATATTTGCTAAAAAATAAAATCTTATTAAAAATGTTAGATTTCTTAAAATAAAAAAATTAATATATTTTATTATAAATATACGTAAATTCACATACAGAATAAATTAAATAAATTAAATAAAGTCATCCATTATAATTAATCAATATTAAATAAAATAAAATTATTGCAATTAAATGTTCTATTCCAATTAAAAAATTTTTTAAATAAATATTATGATTTAATAAAATAATTAACATTATTAATACCAGATCTAAACTTAAATAATCTGTAATAAATTTAATATTATAAAACCCTTAAAAACACTAATTCACAAATTAAAATTTTTAAGATTAAAATATAATATTAAATTTCAAAAAAAGTTTTTATAAAATATCAATAATTCCCAAAATTATTATTTTAATTTAAACTACTCATTAGGTGGTAATGACAAAATCCGCAATCAATTAGTTGCCAACCGAATAGAATTTTCCCGAAATGGGAAATGCCACTTTACGATAAATAGAAGTACGTTTGCAAATTATGTTCAACTTATTTCCAAATTTCTGTGAATTATAATAATAATATCGTATTATTGTATTATCGCCAAATTGTTGCCACTGCCAAGAGAAAAATCCATTTTAAAAGGGTCCAAATACTCTCCTTAAATAATATTCCAAATATTCCAAGAATTGAAACTAATTAATGAAAAACATTATCTCGATAAAATAATTCTGAACGATTTATACGATGCAATCGGTAAGAAATGTTTGTAAAGGAAACAAGTTCACTTTTGCTTCTTCAATCTCTCGTTCTTACAATCTGTACGAAGCTGCATCCACGTCCGGATGAGAGGTTGCAGGAGGAAAATTCTCAGATAAAAGTGCAGCTTCCGGAAGGAACGTATACACGTGTATTCCTGACGGAAGAGGTGGATTTTCTTGTTTCTTCGAAGTTTCCGTGGTATATACGGCAAGAAAGTTTCAACTGAGGATCGAAGCTTTCTCGGGTGTAACAGTACAGAGGCAAGATCTTGCCGTTAAGATTCTTGAAAATTATCGAAGTGTCGAAACCGCCATTTCGTGGCGACACACGTTCTCCGTGCAGCCAGCTGCCAAAACGAGCACGAACAGGCGAGAGACTTGCGAGGATCCTTCCGAAGAACCGGGCGTGTGTAATAAACGCGAATCTTGACCCGAAACAGGTGTAAATGAGAATAGATGGAAGAAGGGAAGTGGGAAGGGCGGTAATAAAGGAAATGATGTTAACGGTAAATACGAAGAAGTATTGAATTGATAAAGGAAATTTCATAAATAACGAAAGTTAATGCGATGGCTGAAGATCGTGTTACGTGAAAAATAAACAAGAACATGCTAGCGAGTGGCTGAAACAGTTCCCACGAGTATCGTCTTACGTACGAAGAGAAATAGAAATATACCGTCTAAGTAATTAAGCCAAAAGAATTGCAAAAAAGATTCTCATATTTCTTAGATAGCAAAGAATGCGTGAGAACGTTTTTACGCGACCAATATGCGATATCGATAACGGTGTTCTAACTGCGAGATAGAAATCTGAAAACATCACGGCCTGGCCGAAAAGTAGCGACGATCGAGAAGGTGAAAGCGACGTGTGTTTCTCGTAGAGTCACTGGAACACAGCCTCGTCGACGGTGAAACGAGAGAAACACGAGAATAAGTAACCATGAGAATACAACAGCCGTGCGCGAAGTAGCTTAAAAGGTAACCCGACGAGGGGAGAAAAGAGCGGATAGAAAATTGACGAAAGAAAAAGTGGAAGGGGAAGAAAGGTGGAAAGGAAAAAGGACGGAGGGCGTATCGAGAGAACGAATCTTCTCGGCTGGCATGGTTTGCTTTATACCATCTAACTCGTCTTCTGTTTCCACCAGGCTCGCTTCGCTATTGCTCGCACCATTGTCTTCAGGTTGGCTGCAGAGTGCGCCGCAAAAGGGTTTCCAAACACGCTCCGCCCCATGCAGTCACCATCTTTCCACGGCCTCGTTCGCTTCCTCTTACCCGGCTCCACTCGCCGGAACAGATCCAAGATGAAAATAGGTTGAGCCTCGAGTGGACCAGGTAGCGCGGAACGGGCTTAAGGAGGTCGTAGGTCGCGAAGGGGCAATGAACACGAATGTAGGCGGCAGTGACGGTCTTGGCGATACTTCATTATCGGATGGATCGAATGGAGAAAAAGTGTAGCAGGCTGGTTGTGTCTCGGTTGAAACGAGAACCGTCCGTCTATCTGGCGTCGTCGAAGGATATGAGTTACTGACCCGTGTATAAATGAACGTTATGAATTCACCGGCAGAGGGCATATTCATCCGTAAGTCTAGCCGTGGGCTCTTTCCTCTTTCGGGATCGAAGCATCGGCCGTACTGGCATACAGAGGAAATCGAGGATGAGTCTAAAGGCAGAGGGCAAAATAGAAGAAGTAAAGTGGAAACGACGGCGGTGCCCTGAAACGTTTGCCATCGCTCGAGAAAGAGGGAGACGCGGCGTTTCTATCTTGCCGTGAGATCGAGAGGAAATCTTCAGATCGTCGAAGACGAGGAAGATTGCCACCGTCCCGACAGGAAAGGATGACGACGAGGCCACGAGGGCGACGGAGTTGGAAAAGGAGTCACCCAACCCCCAGCCGCAATTCTACATCGCCGATGAAACTGGCGCGATTTACTTCGCCGCTACCGTTGCCACGTATCTGTGAAATAATGGATAACGCTTCGAATCCTTTTCATATTCCTGCCGCCTCCTCTCTTCTTCCGTTCGGCTGAATCCATGATTTCGCGAATAATGGAAGGTACTCGCTGTGTAGAGATTTCGATTATGATACCTCTGATAGACTGCAAGTTTGCTTCTTAGACATTAAAATGCTCCGGTGACCCGTGCTACGAGTTGCGCATCCAACCACCAAATTCAGTTTCGCGTAATTCTATACCGAATCTTGTTTCAGTGGATTATTTGCAGTTATAACTATAGCGTAAAGATTTTAGAGAAGAACTCTGATAAAACAGAATCATTCGTCCTTTTAACTTTCCTAATACCTGCTATGTTGTAATGCTATGGAAACATTGTAATATGATAATTGTTGCTGCTTAGAGACGCTTATATTATTCTTTCTCAAAAGAAAAACCTGTATTTCTTTTCGGCTGTCCTACATGTTGCGGCATATGTAACATTTCAGTTGATTCTCTGACGATTTCACGTAGATCCGTCAAGCAGATCTGAAGGATTTCAAGTGCAAACGAAAAATATCAGCCCCTACCTCATCCTTGCGGCCGTTACAACCATTTTCGCATCAATCCTCCAATCAGTGTCGTCCAGATCGGATTCTACTTTCAAGCATCTGACGAGGAGTCTGCAAGTATAATCTAACGCGATGAGTTTCCGTGCAATCTGAAAGCGAACGCTCCCTTAACGGAAGCTAGAAGGATTCTCCAAAAGTACAGAATTACAAGGAGGAGACAAGAGGAGAGGGACGAGAGGAGAGACAAGTCGAGTGGCCATTCCACTCGGTAGGTTAAGGACACTGAAACGAAGATCTAAGGCAGCAGACCCGCGACAATAGAACCGTCAACCAATTGTTCAACTATCCGGGCCTCTCGCGATAGTTGGACAAGATCGATAGATGGCGCGTTCGTTGAAAGGAAATTTCATTCGAAAAACATTGCTCGTTTAAATAACGCCACTTCAATGTATCGGGATATCGACGATGGTAACAGCTTTCTGCGATGAAATTAATTCGTCGGCGAGATATACGGCGACCCTTGAAAACAAATTTAAATGTTACTAACGTACAGATCTCAAAAAGCTTTAAGTATTTTCATGGATAAGTCTTCTGTACAGAATAAAAAAAGAAAAAAAAATAATAGAGACCTCGCAAAAGTGAATTACAGTTTCTAGTGGTTTGAAATTGAAACGAGCCAAGGTTTCAATTAGGTAATTATAACTGTCGCTGTAAAAGACCTGCGAACACTGCTTGTGGCTTATGAAACCTAATTTCACTCGAAATACGTAGGAATTTAAGACAGCGTTTGCATCAGAATTTACTCTATAGAGCGGTTTCAATATCGTTACGTGTATTTTAAAGTGAAAGAGACGAAGCTATAGAAAGTTTGCAAAGTATCTTGTAACTGTTGTATTCGCAGACATCCAGGGCTAATAAATTTAGTATTTCGAAACGCGATCCTGGACTTTGTTTTAGAACTCTCTTACTTATACGGACGAAGAGATAAGATCAAACGCCTAACACCTAAACGGTGACTCATACATACGTAGCTCGCGGTTACACTCAAACTTATCGCGCGTATTAGCGCGTTAACGTCTTCGCCAATATCGTGCGACCGTTTAGTTCATTGTGTTGCGGTCGTTCGAAACCGGATAGCCATGTACGTGTCAATCAATTCCCGGCGAAGTTAAATTGCGTAGCACACAATCGACGAGCAATCAGACGTCCCCAAAGAAGAATACTTTCCACGTTCCGTCATATCTTATAGCAAACGTTCCTATAAGACTGCATTATACCTCGAAATTATGCATTCGCCTCGATAAGATCCATCGCGTGAAATTTCAGCGATTGTGGAACCGAGTGTCTTCCTTTCTCTTCGATCCTCTAAAGTCCTGTCTCTCTGTTCCACCCACCCTTTTTCCCATCCCCCAGTCTATCTACCAGTCTCCTCTTTCCTCCATTCATCCTATAATCAGCCAACTGTCTCTCTATCTCTCTTTCCAGCGAATCAACAGCATGAACCACGCTTTATGCAAATTACCAAATCTCCGCATAATGTGCCTCGTAAGCCTGTCTACGGTTGTCTTAGCTCTTATGGCAAAATGGCGGCCAGACGTTTTACCTAACATGCCCTGTATAATTTAAACATTTCTTACGCTTCTGATACTTCATACTCTTCAAACGTACACGCTTATACAACCAGGTATCTTTGTTTCGCACGGTAAATTCGCGAATGTATTTGTTCGCGCGTAAATGTTTCATCGTGTTAACGCGAACGAGAGATGACTGTGTCTGGGAATGTCAGTAGTAAACACTCGAACGACGCAACGTTGGTATATTAGAGAAATTTCAATTGAATAGTTGGAAGATTTTATCTTCTTTTATTGCTATGGCGAGATAGGAGATGCCAAAAATAAGAGAATCTTATTAATCGTACTGATTTATTATAGATCGGATTAATAATCTTTAGTGAAGTATTTCGTAGTAGATGTTTCCTAAATATCTATTTAAACTTGCTCACACACGTAACTCCTTTAGTGTTATTCCATTATCAATATCATGAAATTGTAGAAATCATTTTCTAATTTTGCAGGTATATTTTGTTATGTTGCTGATATAAAGAAGCTACACATACAACATAATATGTAAATATGCGGATGTAACAATACTACATGAATGTTAATAAAACGTATAAATTAATGAGAACCTGATAGTAAAACTAACGGATTCAACAAATAATACAAATTTTAATTGCTTTGTCTTAAAAGTGACACAGGGTATATTAAAATTTAACGTACGATTCATTCGATGTATCTATCGATTTTCATTAAAATTTTACTGCTAATTAAACGTTAGTGCTTGAATTAATAACGACGTATTTTTGTAAGTATAGAAGAATCTTCTCTATGTAATTTGTCTACAGAGTCAGAAGCAAGAAAACATTATTTCAGAACGCTTTATAATAAATTTGGTAAAAATCACGTCATAACAATAAGATAATAATACAGATTATAATCATTATGTATCAACACATACTTACAATTAAATTATATCTACCATTAACAGTAAATCAAAAATAATGTTGCCTTGTTTATTACAGTAAGTAATCCAAGCATTTAATTGTAAGATATTCGGAAAGTTCATGTAACAAGCATACAATATGGCGCCCGAAAAGCGCCATTTACGTTCCTCTATGAAATTATTGCAAGTGATTTAAGGCTCCTATACAATTAACACGTTATGGAACGCTTTTGTAGTATATGTTAATCTCTACAAATGATTTTTCGCGGTGAATTTATACACTAAACAGAGTTAGAAAATACACAAGAACGATATTTTCTCTAAATATACGGAATTAAAACGATATTGGACGCAAATTAATTGGTTGGAAAGAGGCGCCTTGAAATGTATTAAAAATGGTGACTTACCCCGTTGAGACACCATGGAACGAAGCCGTGATGGACAACGGGCGTTCTGCTACAGCGTAGGATTCCTTTTGCTTCCGTATTTTCTTCTTCTGTTTTTCTTGGTTTTGTAGTTACACTCGCGACACTTTCATGCAGACGAACACAACGCATAAACGCAGAAAAACGTTGAAAGTTATGTTGTGACCCGCGAATCGGTGGCGCTATACGACGGAAACAGGAACGGAAATAGCGCGGGTGCGACCGGTGCCCCGTGAAATACGAACTACGCACAATAACACACTAAAGTATTTCAATTATCAATGATCTTTTACTTCATCGTAATATTTTTTACTACAAAATTAATATCAATTCTTTAAATAATAATAATTGAATTTTACAGAGTTGTATACTGAATTTGAACATACATACATATGTATGGAATATGGTACGAAAAGAAACAAGTGCTAATAATGACAAAATAAGTGCTTGATGCAATACGAGTTTCAAAAATGTCTGCCTCTCGATTAATAATTCCAATTAAAAGAGAAACATTTTCAATTGCGTCATTTCGAATGTATACGTGAGGTGATTTACTTTATATAAGAAGAATTCTGCTTGTTAATTTGATATCGAGAGTTAATAACGTTGATACACAGATAATGATAACCGGAGAATCTGAATATTCACAACTTCTGACGATATGCGTTAAATAAAATTATGGAACGAAATTTCTCGAAGTACGTGTTCCCGCGTCTCTCACAGAACTAAATATGGCTGTAGGAAATCGGCCAATTACAGAGCCGGAAAGACGGACGAATCCGGAAGGAGATTACGACCTCTAGTTTGTAGTGGATCATTTCCAATCGTCATTTCGCGAAACGGTGTTGCTTATACGAAGTAAATAGTAAAATTCGTATTTCAGAGACGCATAAGTAATCGATATCGAGATATTTTCCGCGAGAAATTAATATTTCGTCGCGACATAAACCGTACATAAACCAATATGTATTTTCGTCAAGAAACGATTTCGAGATACGCGTATTTGTGAAAAGTTCGAGAACAAATCGTTACTTCGCCATTATACGCTTTGTACGCTGATTGTAATAGACTGGTATTTACGATTTATGGTGACTCGGTGCTTCAAACAATGGTCATCGTTGGAAAGAAGTCGCAATCATTGGATTTATGTGAGTTATAACAATGATTTTATCTTTTTAATTCATAATTGATAGGATGAGGTTACTTTGAGATCGATGAAACCGTAGATTGTAAGCTAATGGAATCGTATACCAGGCCATCTTACATTAGTGAAATTTTGCAAGTCACCAAAGTTTTCAGTATTAATATATTCTCTGTTATACAAGTTCGATGATAAAACAAATGATATTTTATTAATTGCAAGTTATTTGGTTATTCTTATTATTATTATTATTTGACTTGATTATTATTATTTGATGAAAAATTATTAAATCATAAAAGGTAAATTATTGCGTAAGGAGTCCTATATGTAACACTCGTACGCCATTTTGAAAAATATTTAATTATAATCGTAAGAGATGATATTGAAATATTGAATTTTTATTGTTCTTTGTTATTATTATTGTTCTTTGCAACTTAAATTTTGTGTACCATATTTAAAATGTATATAAAATTTAAGGTATATTAACAAGTAACAACTATAAAATTGCTTCAAATCAGGATAATCATTTTAATCTCAACTTATCAATTGTGATTTAATACACAATAATTCAAAATTTGGTTAAATTGTATTGTATATAGAACTGTTTCTTTTTGATAACATTTAAATATATATTAATATTGTGTCTCGAATAACGTTAATAATATGACCTTCCATATTACATATATTTGTTAATATCTTCATTCCTTTCATTTCATGGACATATTTTCCGCTATTCAGTTCAACTAATGTTAAATTCGTTAGAATTGACGATACACAGACAAGATAGTGTACGCAAAAAGTATGTATCTGAAAAATATCAAACAGACTGCAATTCGCCCAATACTTTCACAAAATTTCCGAACTGTTAAACACGAAGTGCCAAAAAATTCGTTTGTACAACGTACAAGCATGGCTTAGCGGATTTCCATTGGATTAAAATAGATTTTTAATTTTATTTGTAATTTAACATAGGCGTATCATTGGCGACGTTATATTTTTACAGCGTTAGTTTCATAAACACGCGTGTATAGAGGACAGTGTTGTCAATATAAACACAGAGAAAAAGTTTCCATGATGGCTACAAAAACGTTTGACCGAATGTTGTCGTTTAGGAAATCGAATTAAAACGTATGCGTATAAATATGGATCCGGTATCAATATGAGTTTGATGCTCTGTGTGCGCATTTTTAACGCTTTTAATGGATATTTCTCGATATAGATGCAAGAGATTCCGATATTTGCAAATTTCACATGTTAACTTCATCGATGGCAGCTTCTAACGACAATAACAACTCGGTTTTTATTAATCTCGCTTTTTCTAATATTTATCTTATATCGTACATTATGCGAGAATCCTTTTTATAAATTATCTTTTTAACCTGATATTTAGCATCCTTCGATTGCGATGTTTATCGACCTTGTTCGACAATTATACCACAACATTTCTAAAGGCTGTTCAAGCTCTTTGTTGAATGTTATGCCCTTTGAGAAAAAATAATCGCAGAAGTGGAGATGGAATTATTTCTTTGTTATTTTTAAATTTTTAACTGGGTAGTGCGACAGTCGTTTCGCTGACTGTTCCACGGTCTATTTATAGTTCATATTTTTATGTTATTGATTACGTAGAGATAAGCTGGTTGCTAGCGTAGAGAAAATTCTAAGCGTCGGGCGTGGCGTTTATCGCGTCGGTTGCATTCTCAATGCAACTTGTTTGGAGATAAATGTGCAGATACATCGCGATTTATCTCATGCCATAATTTCAATTGGCTCTCATTTCTCGGGATCGTTAATATCTCGTCGATGTAAAAGCGACCGTGCGCTCGACGACAATAAAGATGTTCGACAGCCGTGAAATACCAAAGGTAGTCACGGGAATCTTCATCCACTTTGTAGAAAACGACCGATATTACGCGATAGGTCGATGGATTTTAATCCACTCCTGAAAATGCTGTGTACCGTTAATCGATCCAACGGAAATTACGTGTCCACTTTGGTACGCGGTACAACTTAAAAACTCGTGCGATTCCAGTCTGCAAATTGAATTCCAAAGTCGTCCTGCTCTATTGGTTAACTAACAGTGTCGATACTTGCGACAGGCAATACTGCAGCGACTGTTACGTAGTAACAGAAATGGAACATGTTTGGAGGGAAAAACATTTGAAGCGAGCAGACGCCGATTCTCCATTCCAGCTTGTAATTTCTCTATGGAGGAAATTGGATTCATATAGGATTGTTGGTTTTAATTATTGTTGTAATAGGAACATTTGCAAGTTTATCGTTTCACGTGTACTCAAGTGTCTCTCGAGTTTCGTATCGTGCAGAATATTTCTAAAAGAATGAAACTTCTTCGACTTGGTAAGCTTGTGGTGTTTCATGATAATGAATCATTAGTGTACGAAATGAAAATTAGAACAATTGGCTAGGTAATAAAGACGAAGAGAGTGTTTATTAAAAATTAAACTACATTTTCCTCCTTACGTTTTCCTTCATTATACTAAAGGGGTACTCACGGGTTTTGTAAAGTTTAATGTTGTTAATTGAAAGTAAGACGTATTGCTTTAGAATTTAGAAGGCTGAGACCTTGTTTACCAATGTGATTGCTGCTGTGGCTAATTGCAACTCTTACATCATGTTTTAAGGCGATTACGTACGTGCATAACTATCAGAGGACCTTAATCCAACTCTGGCCTGTATTCCTCCGAATTGGGATGAAATAATATTCGATTCTTGCATGTTATAAATTATGTATTTATATCGACATTCACATCGATACTCCAGTCGCATCAATCATTCCTTTTATTACTAATGGAGTTAGGTAATCCTTTAGAAATGAGAACTAGGAAGTAATAAAAGTATAGATATGCTTTTAGGAATAGGATTTTTTTCTAAATTAGATAGTAAATTACATGTGAAATTGACAAAAAGAAGATGTCTTTAAAAGTTACATAAATGCAACATTATTGGGGAATGTAAGTATCTGTTGTTTCATGAAGGAAAGGGAAAATAAAATTTGTATATTTAGGAAAATAATATTTTAGTATGGTATAAATTCCCTGATTTCTTCAAACTTCATAAAATTGTAAGATCTAGGTAAAAGAAGAGATAGTAATAGGAAATGTGTTCAATTTTTGAAATCTCCTTTTACAATCACAATGTTAAAAAAAGAGAATTCGATACTGTAAATTAACTGAAAAAATTGCAAATGAAATGTATTGATGCAACGTTGGTTTAATAAAACAAAAGGTTGTGCATTAAATAAATACGAAACAGTGTTTCCAGCTGTGACCAAAGAGAAGATAAAATAGGATTTAGCTTTCTTCGAAATGTCACAGAGTTTCCAACAATATTTTTCTACAGTTCAGAATTTTAAGCTGTGTATTTCTCGAAAATCGTACTCTTTCACAACAGTCGTTTCTTTCTCAAGTAGATCAACGTAATCGCAGATTTTTTTAAAGTAAATAGAACGAGAAAGGGTCCGACGAACGCTTGTTCCGTTTTTTTGCTGTGAAACAAGATCCCCGATACGCGTATCGAAGTCCTCTTGAAATTCTACGGCACGAGTTGAAGAAGCCTCGAATCGTCAAGATTCTTTTTCCAGTTTCGCTAAATGTTCTCGATATCGTCGAGGAGATTATGTCGTCGAGTACGATAAAGCAGTATCGAGTGACTCAGCCTGTACAGTTAACTGACTCCAGATGAGATTGCGTAGCATTACAGAACTATTTTTGTTAATCGATTTGCCAAAGTGAACGATCTAAATTCCGATCTAGTTCGGCACGTGCTAACTTCTCAATTTACCATTCAACTCTCCCCGATTTTGTTCAAGCTCTCGCGAGAATTCGATACCTTTTCGAGGAAATTCACTTTCGGAGATGCTTTAGCTGTACATTTAACTGTATTCCAATATTTACAAAAGGAAAATTAAAAGATGAGATTAGCTTCGCACTAAAAATTATCTACACATGTTCAATGTACTAGAAGAGTAATAAAGATAAACTAAACTAAGAAAGATAAGTTTTTCAGAAAGCCACTCTTGAATTAGGAGATTAGAAGTAAAAAACTATTGATTATATAGTGAAGTATTTAGCAATGAGCAAAATTTTATTTTTTAAAATTTAGCTGATAATCTTTGGTTTTTAAGTTTCTAGTAAAATATTGTCTATGTGTATTAGTTGTTACTAAAGAAGGCATTGAAACAACAATATTCTAAATGGTGACAGTGTGATTCTAATTTGCATAGATTAGATGACAGACACTCCCTAGCAAATGTTAGTAGAAAATATTCCGCATACTAATGAAAATACCGCAGACTAGAATTGAAGTGCAATCTTCCTTTCTAAATAATTATTAACAATACTCGAAGCCAATAAATGCCACTGAACATTAATTAATTGTTTCTTGGCCTTTGTCTATGCCATCCAACAAGCGAAACTGAGTTTTCTTTGCAACGTTAATGCATAAGCTTCTCTTTTGCCCCAAGAAACTTCTTTCTCAGCGCTCACGGTGTTTCCTTAAAGCACTCTTCGCATATTTGTATTTCCATAAGAAGTTGGTATCTCAAACAACACTTTCTCCTAGCCACCTCCTGCAGCTTCTATGGCAACTAAGTGATTGCGGATCTTGCCAATACCAACTAACGACAAAATGCGCAATCACTTAGTTGCCAACCCAATATTACTCGATTCGACGCAAACTAATTAACGCGCAAAGACCACGGCGTTCTCTTGCAAAGAATTGACTGGCAGAATATTTCGAAGGGAGGGGAAATTGCGTGGCGGAATAAAACGTGCGAATAATTTGACGAGACGCGAGGTTCTACACGTGGAAACCGTAAAATGGTATTCAATGGAGCGGCGGGGAGTGGTGGCCGCGATATGGCGAGTGCATACGGCGCTGGGAAAATACGAAATCTTGGCAGTGAAAGGGTTAAAAGCGTACTTAACCCGGGGGACATAAAGTTGTAAACGACGTTGGCGTATGAAGCTGTAACCCGATTCGCGTGGAAGATATCGCCAGATATCGCTGCGACATGCAAACCCTAAACGTGTTTACAATGCATCAGTTTTATGATCGGAGTTACATTACCAGGCCACCGACCATTTCCTTTAATGAACGTTGCGCGCTTTTATCATACGTCATTTGTCAAATCACACTTTTGCCGGGCGGCTTCGCCTCTCGGAAGCCGCCTACCCAGGCAATTTGTTTTCATTTCTGCTAACGATTCTAGCCGCCTCCATTCTCGCGGCCCACTTTCCATGTAGCCCAACGTGCGAATCCTTCGAAAGAGTGCAATCCTTTCTCGGCGATCGATATTTTGCCCGCCGCTCGCTTCTTCCTTCGCGACTTGTTCGCCAGCAGCAACGTCCCGCCATGAATTTATGATACACATCGGTGTAAATTTCGGTTAACTCGCGATGGATGAAGATAGATAATGCTCCGGCTGTAATATTGTCAATTATCGAGGAGAAGGTAGCGTAGATAAAATATGGACGAAATAATTGATGTTGCAACCTCGTCACTGCAACCGATGGTCCGTCCAAATGTTGGCATTTACAGGGAAATATAAATATCGTGGGCAAGTTCGTGCATAGACGCCAAGGTAATGTAATTAACTTAGCAATTTTTATTCTCATTGCTAGTTTGCAAAATACTTGCCTTGAAACGTCGGACAGTTAGCAAACGTGTGACTCAACGATTAGCAAGTATTAGATCGTCCGGAAAGTTTCTTTCGTTTCGATAGTATTTTTGGTTTATTTTATTATTACAATTTTTTATTTTATATTATTTTATGGATTAGTAACAAAATAAAATGGAACAAACATAATTCAATAAAATAATATAAATAATATAAGAAAAAATGTTGTGCATCTACTACTTCCTTATAAAACAGAACTTTTCGGACAACCTAATATTCGAACGCTTTTAGGGATCTTTTTATTTTGAAATTTCGCTACCACCGCAATGAATTCGAATGAATAATTACGTCGATAAAGTCTGAAAGCTAGGAATGATGGAAGTTGAAAGATATCACGGATTATACGATGGTTAGAAATAAAAATTCCACGATCAGACCAGCTCGACCGATGAAAACAAAGTTGCAAAGTTGCACAGCTCTTGGAATTGGAATTCGTAAATATTTTTCAGTTCCATGTCGTTATCCGGAAAGTATCTTAGTTTGTAACTTTCAGATGTAGGTTACGGTGGTCCAGAACGGTATTCAATCAATTTGCTGCTGTACCAATTACGTAGCACTATTGAGAGTTTCATGACGCACCGATAGTGTACAGTTCTATTCAGTGTATCATCGATACATCATTACATTCCTGTTAAAACTAGCTGCAGTAGTCTCGAGACGTCAGAACACGACGTCCATACGTTCAGGATATTACAAATCGCAAGTTCTCTCTACAAAGTAGAGATCTTTCTTGACCAAACTACAATTAACGCAACTTTCTCACAACTATGGTTGGACGAATTTTTAAACGGAGACCACGTAGCAAATATACGATAGGTTCATTTAGGTTCATTTCCTGACGTTTACCTAACTCGCTGATTGAAAAGCAGAATTTTAATAGGAAATATTTGAAAAACGGAACGAGTTAGATTTGAAGGTACAAGTCTCTTGAAAATAAGTGCTAAATCCACTGTGTTTGTTAAGAAGAAAGAATATTAATTTTAACTTAATTCAGATCAATCTTAGCGAGTATAATTAACATTGTCAGTATCTTTTAACTGTTCTGAAGGATAACAGAAACACATATTTAGTCGCGTAAAAATCAAATGGAAAGTTAATTGTTGAAAACTATGGAGTTAGGCCAATATACTTGATTTTAACTCTTCTAGAAAAATCGCGTCGCCTGACTTATTCTCTTTTTATTTGCTGCCTTTAACACTTTGACTGTCACGTTGGTGGCATGGTTTCTCCTGTGACGCCACGGGGTCATTGGTGACCTGAGAGCTTGAACTTCTTACAACTGTAAAAATTGAATGAAAATTGACAGTTAGGGCATTTTGAATATAACCGATAAATAGAAGATACTTTGAAACAAAAAGTGCCCCATTGAACAATCAAACATTTTTATTAGAACATCAATAAAAAGAAGGAGAACAAATGTTACATCTAACTGTGTCAAAGTGTTAAATTGTGTCAAGCAAAATGGCAATTGGCGAGTACGAATAGGGTGGAATTAGAGATGAGAACAATTGGTGCTTTGACAATTCGTCAAACAGATAGAAATAACACGGATCGCACTAGAGAAACGTAGAAAGCTCGTCTGGTACATGGAGGATTCAATTTTCTCAGCGATCCCGAAATTTAGATAGAAGGAAGGAGTACTTGGAATAATTCCACGCAGCAAGTGGCAGCAGTTTGGTGTCAGCTAGAAAATAGACGAGAGGACGTGTAATATTATTGTTCCGAGGCAAGTCACAACGGCGTGGTAGGCGACGAAGCGACGTATCGTTATTCCGGACTAGCGTACGATGCATCTGACGCAATGCAGTTGTACCTATGCACTGTATGCACATACGTAGGTAGGTGGGGCGCATTGTTTTCAGATTTTCCCTTGCCACGCCATTTTCGACTTTACTTCGTCTTATACATTGCTGCCTGTACTTCACTACACGATTTTCCTCTCTGCTCCCGATATTTCTACCATTTCGCTCTGTAACATACTTTTTACAGCTGCCTAGTTATACATCGATTTCCTGTATTTTTCTATTTTACCAACGAATTTGTTTCGCGCTCGCTTCAGTACCTTTTGGAATAAGCGAAAGTCACTGGTCTCATTGTCTGGTTTCGTTCATGGTATCTTATCAGAAAGGAAAGTCAATTATGTGAACGACATGGGTATCGCAGATACCTTTGATTTAACACAATTAGGGTTAACACTTTGACTGACACGTTGGTCATATGTGACCCGGCCACGGTTTCTCCTGTGACGCTGTGTGTAAAAATTGAATGAAAACTGACAGTTAGGGCAATTTGAATATAACCGATATATAGAAGGTACTTTGAAATAAAAAGTGCCCCATTGAGCAATTAAACATTTTTATTAGAACAACAATGAAAAAAGAATGAGAACAAATGTTGCATCTAACGGTGCACTGTGTTAAGACACTCTAAACATAAATGTGGCTCATCGATACAATCTGGACAATAGGTGGCCACATTTTTGGTCCGATTCATAGCAATTTTTGATCCTAACTGTTTAACATTTTTTTATAACACTCTCTGCAAAATTTTCGTGCCAGATACGCTTGCCCTTCTTTCTTCTGTATTTCGTGTGGCAATCTTTATCGAATAAGTATATTTGACGGTCCTGGTGAATGGTACCGTGTAAGGTGCATTGCGAGTGCCATTCTAAAATCTGGTACCTTGATTTTTGTTTTTGTTGCTTGTTTATGGAGTATCATCGCGTTTGAAATTGATGTATTTAACAATAACTCTACAGCTAATTTTGTATACCACTTGAGGGTTCTTCTATGTGGTGTAGAATATGTTATCACTTGATCTGATAAATCTACAGCACATTTTCCTCTGTTGTAATCTACCACTATCATTGGTTTATCGCAAACATAATTTTTTCCGGACCTCTGCCACTTCAGCCGAATGTTTCGTCGAAATCGTAAAAATAATCCTAATACTGTTTACTAATATCTTCTACACGTTTCATCAATATATTCTGCACGCTTTGCTTACGACGAAATGACGAATGCGAATGGTTTCTTGAAATAAACGAAGCCGTTTTACAATATGTCGCCATCAACTGTTACCAAGGCGCCACGGTGGTCACCCGTGACCACCAATAAGATAAACGGTCCATTGGGGAAGAATATTGTCTTACACCATCAATTTGTTATTATTTTGCCATTATTTGCTTAGATTAATAAAAATACTCCCGTGGCGTCCTGAGTGAAACATGTGATTTCCGCATGGCAGTCAGTGTTAATTTGGTTAATTATTTTTGTCCAGCAAATCTGTAAGCTGCTTCATTTCAGAGAACATGTTACCAGAACATGATAGAATTGAAATTGTAGTTTAATATCTAGTGGCATTGTTTCCGGTATTAATTATCCTCTATGAAGCAAATTTTCTGTGCATTTAATTACCATGTATCGTTACCCATTAACTAATTCCATTCTATTCACTATTTGTGTCACTATGATCATTTCTAACCGAACCATTCCAGTGCTGCTATTCGTATCATTAGGGAAATGTTCTCTCTCGTTGAACCAGAATTTACCAGTAATTTCGTTAATGAATTAACGAAGGGAGCTGCTAACGTTACATCGATTGACTAACATTGTCGTTACATCGTTAAAAAAGAGACTCTAATATCGTTAGATCTCTTCTCGTTTAATTAAAATCATTAGTAACAGATAAAGTTAGAAATATCAAACTCTAAATGTAATAGGAAACGACAAGCGACGTTAACCGTAATCAGACCAGAACACAGCAAACTATCACGTTCACATCTTCTCCTAAACAATAACCTACCCCATGTAATATACCAATAACTATCAATGAAACGACGCTGGAATGTAAGAAGTATAACGAAGCAAGAAGAAGAAGAAACAACTACAACCTGGACGCCATAGCAAGGTATTAGGTTGTCGGAAAAGTTTCTTTCGTTTCATAAGCTGATAATAGATGAACAACAATTTCTGTTGTATATTATTTTATTAACTTAAATATGATCCATTTCGTTCCATTTCTATTATTACGTCCCTGCATAATTCAATAAACTAATATAAAACAAAAAACATTGTGCGTGTATTGTTTCCTTATAAAACGAAAGAAACTTTCCGGACAACCTAATACGTTAGTAGCTTGCTGCAATATTATTGGAATTCTTGATGATTTATGACCCAACCGAATCACCCCTTCTGGTCCTAGCGATCGTAAACACTTACCTACAACGTTTAGTTAATTCGGCCAATAGTCGCTGATAACACGATAATAAGTCAATATTGTTTTGACTGTAAACCGATAAATAAGGAAAAACCAAAAAGCAAAGTAGCGATCGCACGTTCCACTTAATCAGAGAATTATCAGAGATTAAGATTTCCATCAGACTAATGATAATATCACGTAAGATGGCGCATGATATTTCGCGTAACGCTGCGACGTCCAATTGCCGTGTAACATAGGCGTAGGGTAATTTGCATGCTGTATAACACGTTGCAGCGTCACGGGTAAGCTATCATTTGCCGGTGTTCCGCAAATCTTGCTCATTTTCGGCCGCATAATCACTCATTGAACAATCCTATGGGCAAGCCGGGCCAAGTTCAGTAATAGGCCCGTAAGACGAACACAGGACGATACTGTTCGCATTGGCCACGTTGTGTGCGCCCCATGTTACATTCAATCCCGTACGCTCGGAATTGCTATTCGCAAACAACGCGTGGTTTCTGCATACATGCATCGAATGTGCGGTTAATTACGATCGCGTGGCCCTGTGTGCCCGTGCATCTACGTGTTCGTTTATGTTGGTTTACGTATGTACGTGTGTCCGTGCCGGCGAACGAACTCACTCGAGTCTGTCTGAGCTTCGTGCACGTCGCCGCGTTATCGACACTATTAATTGGATTCCAGTAATTTGATTACATAAGAAAGACGTCTGAATACCCACAAATTCATGTTGCGAAGCTTCTTTCTTCGGCCTGGCGCGAATCGCGAGGCAAACGGAACCTATCGCGCTCGTTCGTCTACGTACGACCTTTGAAATCTGATCCCCACACGAACTTCCACGTACACACGCGACCGTATTCGACTTGTTTATTTTCGGTCGGCAACTAAGTGGTTGCGGATCTTGTCGTTGGGTGGTATTGACAAAACCCGCAATCACTTAATTGCCAAGCAAATATATTACGAACGACGTGAAATAAGACGGCAGATCGCGTTCTGCGTTTCAGAAGGCTCGTCGTTACACTTACCCTTGGCGATTTGCGCTTGATATTCTCGACGCAGGGAAATCCACCACACTGAAACACCAAAGACAGACGTACGTTAATACCTGAAGATCAATCGAAAATAGGTTCTTTTTATCGAACCTTAGAGTTTGTTTGTTAAATATGTTGGGCTGATACAACTGTTTTTAGAGAAGTGTGCAAAGAATTAAGGAATTCTCGATACTCTCAGCAATTTTTTGGAAAATATACGAGAAAATTGTGACTAAGGAAACCGCGTTCGTCCGTTAGTTCGTAATTTGAAGAATTTTGCGAGAGATATACGTCTCATTATCAGCTTCGTTATCCTGATTACTCGGCATTAATTAAGAAGAGAATTCTGCACGTATTATACGTGTATATTACTATTTTCATAGTATTAAAAAATACAATTACGATATAATATAGAGAAATACAAAAATATATAAATGCAGAAGCATTGTTTAAAAAATTGTAGAGACAAGAAAAACATTGTTCCCTTAGGTTTGCTCTTCGACTATATATCTGATATTCTTTGTATTTTCACATAAGTATTCTTGGACTCGGGTATTTTCCACAAACTAAAAACAATAGCATGAAACATAGATATAATGTTCTTACATTCACCAAAGAATGGAATATAATTCTATGAACATTTTATCTTTAATGCACGTTATATAAAACCTTGTTATAACAACACGTTTCCTATCTGTTTGCGTCGGCCTAACGAGCTGACGATCTAAAGATCTGCATAGAATCACACAGACGAAATATTCCAAGCATGGCAACCTTCCTTGCAATAGAATTCTAAGATGGATTTCCTTGCGCGAGTCCACGGAATTTCTCGTGTCAATGCCACCGCCGTATTTTGTATCACGCTATAGCTGTTACCCTACAAAGATATACGATCTCATGAAAAAAGATTATCCCACGATCTTCCACGCTTCGCATCTTGAGTTAGAAAGAGGGATATCTTCAAAGAGCTTACAATGCGATTTTGCCGAATCCTTTTTCACCCCCAACAGTTTTCGTTCCTTCGTCTTATCGTCCTATAGCTGTCTGATATGTCGCGCCTAGTGCGCGCGATAAGATAAGCCGCGCAGTTCCAAGCAGAATTGTTTGATCGGCGAAATAAACTGTTACGAGACCCTAACTTGTTTCGCTATTTCGCTAATTAATCGTTCGTTTCTTTCCTTAAGGTTTAAAATTCTTTTCTTGCGACACGTTATCGCTTTGATCTTTGATAATCCTGTTAATGATACCTGTTGTTAGCTTTGCATCATTTCTGCTATTACAGAGACACGTCGGTTATTAATTTTCCAATCTATGGACAGGATTATGGGCAGGATTAATAGATTCTCATGAGTTTGTCAGAAAGATCGTCGATTTTCAGCTAAGTAATCGCTGTAGCGAGTAGGCAGATCTTCAAACACGCACAAACTCTCACCAACTAGGCACAAACTCCCCGGAAGCAGGATCCGCAGATGGCAATCGACAGCACGTAAACGGCAGTCGCGCAATCCGCCAGAATTTTCGATTATGCCACTTCTGAATTTCTAGGGAGAGGCTTGATGGTTTCAGAAAAAGCCAGTCACGCTCGTTCATTTACTTAGCCATTTAACGCTACAGCTAAGACGAAGTTGACAAAATGACTGGTTTCTAAAAAATACGCAATAATAAAATATTTGTATAATCATTGATTTATTATTTTCTAACGAAAGCAATTACACGTTATGTAGTACATTTTTGCTATTGTTAATGATCCTTCAACGATTGGCAGATTTATAAAATTGTAAGACCAGTCATTTGGACTGGTGTGCTAGGTCGACAGAAGTCTCGGATTTGGACCTTTTGACATTTGCCCGGCGACTGACTGAAACCGATCATCAACGGTTCCGTGTCGGCGAATGTTTAAATTATCGGTGCTGGGGCCGCCACGAACCCTGACACAGGTGCTCGAGAGAGGCTTCCACGTTTTATCGCCTACACCTTGGACGATCGACTCCTGAGCGCTCGTATAATCGGAAGATTCTTTTTATAACGCGGCCATTACAAAAGTATCTGGCTTATACATATAATACCGCAAGCTATGGTACAGAGATCGAAGTACGCCACAAAGACGAAGGCTACAATAGCTGGCTATAAAGCAGGCCAAGTGTTAAGCTTATCAAAAATTGTATACACCGTATCCTTTTACGGTGTACGTATACGATCGCATTCGCTTTTTCAAAAGCAGATTCAAAGCTCGGCTAGCGGAGCGTTACATCGATGATGTAACGGTGAAAGGACCAAGGTAACAGGCTTCTGAGGATGTAATCCGCGCACAGCCAATTTCATGGTTGCCGTGAAAGGATTATTTAAAATAACAGCGTCCTACCGCGCAGCTTATCAGAAACTTTCATCCTCGTACGACCGATTTCATTCCGTCGTAAAAAATGTCCAATTCCAATTTTCCCCCTTTGAGCGGACGGATTTCGGCCAATCCGCTTACAACATCCGCCAGCCCTTTTTGTTTTCGAAATTCAACGGTCGCGGCAATCGCGAAACCCCCGTAGACGAAGGATGTGCTTGGACGAATTCCATCGCCGAGTCAAACGCCGGATTAAGGCCAACCGGATAAATAGTCTGCGTAGAAATTTAGGGGAATCGATATGAACCGGGCCGTGTTCATCAACGCTATGTCTCGTCTTCTGAGCGATGTTAATCGCATCTCAACTTTTCCAATTTCATCCTGGCCAAATATCGCCGCGTATGTAAGCATTGTCCCAAGTTCCACGTTACACACGTAGGTACGTTGAATTGCTGCTCGTCCGAGACAATTTTATCCGGATGATTATCGCACGCGGCAATGGCTGTTCTTGTTCACTTCGTTTTTCCTTGATGGGCTCCCCTTTCGATGAAATAGCCGCCATTTGTTTGCCAATTTGTAACGTTGTTCTTGTTACTGGGTTACTGTTACTAGCTTGTTTCCAAAAGTGTTTTTCGCCATCTGCACGCAGCTGCTTTATCCAATGCAATGTTTAAACGAGCGTGAAACCTAATCTGTCAAACGTTGCGGTCTTTGTCATCAGTCATTGTCTATTATTTCCTTATGAAGCGAAAGAAATTTTTGGGATTTTCTGATACATATTTGTGGACCATTCGTGCTGAACGATAGATGGCTGAAATTTTCAGATGAATCGTCGTCTAATTTATAAATAGCTACGTGGATTTCTTAAAACAGCGGAAGGGATATCTCACGAGTCTCAAGTTACATCGCGCGCGAGTTTGGATACAAATCGGTTCGCGAGACGAACAAAAAACGCTGGTAGATATGTTTTAGATGCTTGTCGACATGTTTTATTTTCATTCTGCACGAAACAAGGTTTATTTAGAAATGCAGAAAAACTAAGAAAGAGTCAAGGACGATAATATTCTTAGTTGGTCGAATTCTGATAATATTAATGGTACATTTAAAAGGCGAGATTTTTACCATAAAGCTGAATGTATGAAACGTTTTATTTTCGTTCTGCACGAAACAGGGTTTACTTAGAAATGTAGAAATACTGAGAAAGAGTCAAGGACGATAATATTCTTACTCGGTCGAATTCTGGGAATATTAATGGTACATTTAAAAGACGAGACTTTTACCATAAAGCTGAATGTATAAATCCTTTGTTTTGGTCTTGAGATCTGATAATCTTTATCCATCATCGCGTAAGTTTCAAAGTGGGTAATAATTGAAGGCAAAAGTTTTAACAAGTTGCTAGCAATTTCTGGGGTTAATCTCGTTTTTCGTAAGGAGTACACCGAACGCAGTAGTGGAAAATCCTTTGATTAACAATTTTCTTTATGCAAATACTCTTTGTGGGACGATTTTAACAGATTGCCTGATATTAGATTTCGAACAATTAAATTCGATATTTAACAAGCGACACGTAGGTCTCAGTTAGGAAGGTTCAACAATACATTTAGTAACCTGGACCAATCACTTTTCCATTTTATTTTCTTCCTTTTCTCTCGTCCCTTCCCTTTTCTTTTTCGTTTCCGTGTCTTTCTCATTTCTGCTTCCTCTCCGTCTTTCCTTCCACCGTTTTATTTCCCCACGTTTCTTCTTTTATCCCTCTCTGTCATTTCTCTTTTTCCGTCTCGTTCTGTCTTCCCCTTTGTCTCTATTCCTCCCTCTCATTACAAATTCATCTCTTCCTTTGAGACACTTTAACTTTCCTGCGTTTAAAAAGTTTCGCAATTTTGAGAAGGAAAACGAACCACTGTAAAATCGAAACGGGAAAGTTTCCACGTTAACAGCAACTTCTTTATATTTATCTGAATAATAGAAAATTAAAGAAGAAAATGGGACACGTTCAAGTGGTAACAGCACCGCTATTCAACCCAATGAAAATATTATTTTATTCCACTTTCTCGCAGTTTCCCCGTGTAAAACAAGAACAGCACGCATTTTTTAATTATCTGAAATACATGTAGCATCGTTTGTTTCGTATCCAAATTCGTGTACAATGTAACTTCTTGCATTAGGTTATCCGGAAAGTCTTTTTCGTTTCATAATAAATAGACAAACAACAATTTCTATTTTATATTACTTTATTAAATTAGATATGATCCTTTTCGTTCTATTTCTATTATTACGTCCCTGAATAATTCAACAAATTGATATAAAATAAAAAACATTCTGTGTCTACCGTTTCCTTATAAAACGAAAGAAACTTTTCGGACAACCCCTTGTGTCATCGTATCGTACCCACCGTCGTTGAGAAAATTACACAGCCGAATTATAAATTAAAGATCTATCGTTCAGCGCGGATGATTTATGAATACGCGACACAATATGCTGGTTTTAAGCGAAGCGTAGCTCCTGAGAAGAATCGACGAAGTAAAAGAGGATTCCAGGACGAACGTGGTAATCCGACCACACGCAATTCGATATTTACGACTGATCTTTATTATCCTGAAAAAGAGAACGTGCCATGTGCTTTCTAAAAGGACATATCATCGAGCGATTCGACAACTGTGCCAAATTCTAGCTACTCGTGGAGAGATGATCGACTGTTTCTAGTAATCTTAATTCGTAAAATTTTATTTGCTTTGGGCACAGGTCTAGTGTCTAGCAGGACGATAAAACGTGTAATGCTAATAGCAATATCGTCCAACTTAGCTGCATTACGACGCTATGTAAAGCACAGGAATTTATTAGCAGTCGTTATTACCAGCATCGTTAGCAGGAAACAGAAAATTTAGTGGAACTCAATTGACCTGCGATTAAAACTTTGGCCGATAAATTTAGCGCGGTTCTGGCTTTTCCAATTTCACCAATGTTTCTATTTTCCGGCTCTCGGAAGCTAAAGTTATTCGAGCAGCCGTAAAAAGTAAAATTGTAATGATCGCTTCAGATTGAAACTTTAATTCCACGGTACATTAAAAACACTAAACAATAAAGTCGCATGAAGATATCAGCATTTTCACCTTAATCGACTCGATTGCGCGAGTAATTCATTTTATTCGCTACTCGTCCGTAGGAAAGTTAGCATAACCGAACAGGTATTCAACGTAGAAAACACGTGTTTTAATGGGACGGCCAGTTGATTCAGCAGATGAAGAGAGACAGACGTTCTGTTCTCGTATTAAAGCCGCCGAGAAACGCGTTCAATTAAATAACAGATGACGGATCTTGTCGCCTGGTCGCTGCATTTACAAGCAATTTAGAACCGTTGTCTCGAGTATAACTTGACTGATACGGAAACGCTTGAACGTTGTTGACTTGAAATGTGGAGGATTTGCGAAACGTGACCCGTAGTTCGATGAGAAGATCACCGACCCTAGTCACTGGAAGCTAGAAACAGCGCAACTAAATTTTAATTAAGATCAAGCCCCGTTTGTAGGCTTCTTAATACCAAAGCTTCTAATTGTTCCAACCTTTCTGTTCCAACGAACAAAACTTACTTTGCAAAGTCGCCATCCTCGTCTTCCAGCTCACGCCACGTACCAGCATGTCGTAGCTATTTGTTGTTTGGCAACTAAGTGACTGCGGATTTTGTCATTAGCTGGTATTGACAAAATCCGCAGTCACTTAGTTGCCAACGAAGTTGGTCCACGTTGATCGCTTTCCGCAACGGCTTTCCTCAGCGGATGTTGGAAAGACGTTGCATTCCAGGTTGCAACGAGTCCAGTACTTATAAATCGGCGCGTATACGTGTTTAAGTGCTTTGCATCGCACGAGAAGGTGGAGATGCACGCCACTTGCAGCGAACGGCGTATTTCGAATGACAGGAAATTCGTGGCTCACGAACAGGCTTTGATACTTGTGGTTCATGGGCCGGTGGACGTCGAAGCTGGAAATTGCGACGTTTCGAAAGGTCCCGCAGTCCTCCGCATTTCGATTATTAAGTTTACGTTTCGACAGACTGGCGAACGTGCAATTTTGCGCCGCCGCAGCTTCCTCAGCAACAGTCTTCGCAAACATCTCCGCAGCAAAATAGGATCAAAAATAGCCTACAGATTTTTAACGGATTACACTGGCTCGCGAAAGTATCCGAACGCTCATCGTGGGATATCTGTGGTGGACGGTGAGACATGTTGTTGGTTAAATTAATAACCAGACCAGTTGATTTCGTTAACTATATTTACAGATGTTTTAAAATGTAGAATACAAAGTCAATTGCTCGACTGATCATCTCCACTGACTGACTATGTCTAGAGAACATGGTCATCTATTTATTGAACTTGTTTGATCCTGTCGCCAGTTGTCGTTGCTTTGTCCAGAGTTTGTTTATTACATTTTGTGCGTCGTACAGTGTTAATTCTCTGTGGCAAAACAACTACGTGAGGCATGCTCGAATCGAAACGTCCTAAGACGCATATTCCGCTAAATATCTTTATGCAAGTACAGGTATCTTGGTTATTCGTATTACTGACACGGTCTTTGAGAATGCAGAACATGGACAAGTGGAAGAAATGCGTAGAGAAAGGAACGTAAGGAAGATTTAGTCTGACTTTCTCGTTCGTTTATGTTGGAATACAACAGTATTACACTCATAGACACAAATAATCTTATACAGACACATATACAGCCATTTGAACAGGACACTTACACAGGGCATGCTTACTACTGTATAGAGAGTGGGGTTCAAAATCTTTACAGTAATTACCTACAGTCATTTGGTATAACATTTTTTGTTCATAATATTAATATATAATTTTGAACATAATTTGTTCATTTCGTATAACACAATTTTGTGTGTTTGCGTGGTGTGTCTTATTCAAAACATTAAAAAATTCTGTTACGATCACTTGATCAACTTTGAAGTAAATCTACACCCTGTGCGATAAGTGTGAAATACGATCCCACTGAATATCGAGAATAAAGTAAACAACTTTAGTCAGCTTGACGAAATGTATATTTGTATCAAATATCTCGCAACTCTTCTAATGGATTCTCTTTAGGATTCGCTCGAAACTTTGCGATAACCGAAGGTTTTTGCAAGTGTTCGGTTACCCACGCGAGCCATTGTGCATGAGTCATTCTCTGATTTACGATTACGCTGCAGTTTATGGAACGTGGTTGTATTAGAAAAAAGCGCAGGAAATGAGCAACGAGGGTTTGTAAAACCCTGGGAGAGTGAGCTGTTTCCCAAGGATGCACATATTATTCTGGAAACATGAATATCTTGAAGCTTGCGCGCTATTCGAGAAAATTTATGGTTCACGTGGCCGCTTAATATTTATGATTTGTTGTCGACGATGAGGTAGTCGGTGGTGGAGAAAATTGTTTCGATTGAGAAGCACACGTACCGTGAAAATCTAGAAAATATCTCCTTTGGTAATCGTATCTTGGCGCAGAAATTAATTTCCTGTCTAACTACCAAACATATTCCATAAGAATAACGATGAATATGTAAATATATTAACATAAATTATAAATACAGTGACAGCTGCATGTACTCGATGGAAAAAATTCCTAAAATTCTGCGATTTATTTCCTATGAAACCTACAAGTCATTCTCGAAAAATCATCATAATTATTATTTAATTCTGAGCTCGCCTGGACTTTCTTTGAACAACGTGGATTTGCATCCCACTTTTATGATTTATTTTAGAAACATTAAATTATCGCGTTCACTGTCCAGATATTTTGGATTTAGTTCAATTAAACGGTCAGGAACCTCAAGTGTCATTTGTTATTTTATATATCTGCTTGCCAAACCAATGTTATCGCCAACAATTGGATTAAAAGTATTTGTAGCCAGGCCAAACCCATCAACCTCATTTTTAAACCGTACGATATTTTCGTTGCGTGATCTTCCTTAACCCTTTGTTGGCCTCCTGTGTGTATTATATTCACTCGTTTCTTATCGCGTTAATCTTCTCGAAGAGTTGCTTGTTAATTAGTTAAATAAATAATTTCCTACGAGCAAACATACATGTAACTTGTATGTAAATTAATGTAGAATTCAGTAGCGTGCGAATGTTATCTTATCTCTTCGTTTATTTTGTTAATTGCTGTAAAATATCTTCGCGGCAATACTCGAAATATTTCCCAGTTCTCAGCATCCTAAGTTTCTTAAAATCCTGCTCGTTGAGCCTAAAGCACACGAGATCCTCTCGCTTCTACGTTATCACGTTACAGGCTAATGGTGTCTCGTGACACTGTTGGTTCCGTGGAAAATTGCCGATTGAATTTTAAGATGTGCAAGCTTAGGCGATCCGGCTAACCCTTGCCATACTGCCTGACGAAGACCAATGTTACTGGTGGAAATTCAGGGACCCTTGCGCAAGCATCAGGTGCGAAGCTTTGTCGTAAAAGGCGAGCTTGCAAGCGAGACGGGCCAAGCTCGAAGGAAAATACATTTTCTCGCGACTTGGTTCGGATTATCCGATTGGCAGGATCGGTCGTAACCGGTGAACAAACAAGAGATCGGCAGACAGGTAGGAGGTGACTCGATAAAAGGAATCGCGCGGAAAACGTATAAAGGACAAGGGTGGAAGAAAGAAATAGCATCTCGACTGCTCCAAGTGGCGAGAGTAGACGAAGACGTATCGATTATCTCGCTCGACTTTGCGCAAACGAGACCGCAGCGGCGCGAAAGTACGATCGAAGATAAAGCCACGTTCCACCCTCTGGCTAAGGTTGCCGGAGAAGGAAAAGGACGAAGATAGGGGATGGCTCGAGTCTCCCTGGCGGACCTCCTACCCTTCTGAGGATAAAACTCAAGGGACGACTTAATCATCGATGGGCAAGGCCTTTCTCCTCGATCCAACAAAAGCGAGTAAGGAACTTGTCTAACGATCGCGAATCCTCCGAGAGAAGAAGAAAAGAAGAAGAGCAGCGGATAACCGGTTGTTCGTTAGCCGAAAAATTTCCTGCACGCTGATTTCCAGTTAATCCGTGGCTCGAGTATCCAACAAACGTCCATTCTCTGCATCTATTTGTTTATTTACAGGATAAAACTTTTCATGTAACGCATGAGGTCAACGTGTAGGGGGCGAAGACACGCCAAACGACACGTAAAAGCGGGATTCTTCTGAAAAAATGAGAACAAAATGTGGCATGAAATTTGTTCACTTGTCAGAATTCGTTAGGATCGATCATCGTCTCGTCTGCGATTTCTGATCGCGCGATAGCTGCTGTGGGAAGCTTTCACACCCATAAGGCGCGCGTATTATACGAAACATTTTGGAATTTCATTAGGGACGTGTCACGAACCTTCCACTTCTCATATGCTTTTCAATTTTCAGTGAGATGAGGCGGTATCGATCGTAGCGTTAAAAGATCGAAGATGCCGACCGCGTTCGTTGTACGTTTTCACGGCTGAATCACGAAGACAACGCAACAAGTTAATCAAACGTCAGGAAATAATTCACCGTGTCCGCCAACTATCTATCATTTGCGGGCGAATGAAACGGATGACGTGTAACTGCCTGGCTGCTCAGCCAACGCGCAAGTTGTAAGTTACGCCAGTCTGACCAGATTCGTAACAAAGTAGCAAGAAATGTTAGACGCGCGTGCTGCATCCCACGTCTGCGAAATGAAAGCTGTAAAATTTAAAATTGTAGATAGCATCGATACCGAGACACCCTGTACATACACGCGACTATAAGCTAGCGAGTGGATATTTCGGAATTTACAGCTGTGATAGCTGGCGGACGGCCGGTTTTGCACACATCTTCGTAGCGAGCGATGTCGATATCAGCATCGCTCCTCATTTTTCCCCCGTCGCCTTTCTCACGTCGAATTACGCGATCGAGCAGCGAGAGAGAGCTCCGGGCACCGAATTTATCGAATTTCTCCAGGGACCTCAGCCACCAGAGGAGCTGCTTTAACGTTCCAGATTCTCCACGGCTGCTGGCTACACGACGTCGCAGCACGCCGTCATCCTCGTCGCCTAACGATACCAAGAACAAGAAGAGAAAGAGCAGGCTGAACCAGCCGGGACAAGTTGAGCATATAAGTGAAACACATAAAAGTGCAACAAGCCAGGTATGTCAGGTCCAGAAGATGGCTAGGTGGGGTGCGCGCGTTATATCGGACAGCGAGAGAAATCAATGGTTTATAAATAATCGCAGCGTAGCTGGTGTCGGGATCTCTCACTCTCTCTCTTTCTCTCGCCTTCCGTTTTATTCCCGAAGCTACGGTATTAAATTCCTATTATGTCGGTGCTGAGTGGAAGCCAGCTTGCCAGAGGCAAGAAGGTGGATAGAGACTCGAGTTAAGGGTGTAAGAAACGAAAGGCCCCGAGCCGAGTATAAGGTATCGTTTGAAAGGAGACTCGATGGCAGTCGAGGCCAGACTTCCACTTGCAGACATTTTCTTCCACCCCCTTCATATATCCCGCCGCTTCGTAGTTCAGCTTCCGCCTTCTCATCCCCAATAGAAAAGAACGCGGACTGGGGTCTTGGATGACCCGTTCTCCGCTCGCCACCATCCAAACGTCATCTTGATATCTGACCAGACACCGTGTGCAGTTCTCGCGCCTTCCGTACGATTCTCCTTCTTCTTGTTCTTCTTATCGTTCGCCCGAGAGGGAAACAGCTGGAGGAAAAACACACGGTGATTTATTCAACGTATTCCCTGCTTTTGTCTTGCACCGCAGCCGAATGAAAGGAAGACGAGAGGATACTCGCGGAAAGTCGATTGCTTCTAGGATGCTCAGGTGAAATTGTCGATTTATTTCATCATCGGATACCCGATGAAATATTTATATTGGTCGCGATACTTTCTTATTGGTGGCGCGCACTTTAACCAAGTCGTAGCTACGGATTGAAAAGAACAAGGAATGACGGAAGCCGAAGAAGGCAGGGCTTATTAAAGAAAATTGCGAGCTATCGTCCAAGGATAACAGTAGCTGGATTTCCGCAAGCCGAGGCAGAAGTTGACTCTGGCAAACTTCTCCAAGTTGAAGCGAAGATCCTGGAAAATCTCGTTCCCTCTTTGCAGGTTGTGAAGTCTCGGCGATAACAACGATAACAACGATAACGCACGACTGACGACGCTTCGAGAGGCATTCTCGTTCGATGAGAGGAGATGAAAAAAAAAAGAAAAAAGAGAAAGAAGACTCCGCGGACTCGAAGTAGTTTGATAGTCATAAATATTCTAATACCGGCTCGAACTAGCACGTGAACTTATTCCGGCGTCGGTTCTTTGCGTTTTTCAAGCTTTTCGTCCCTCGGTTCACACTTTGCACTCGCTGCTTGCAACCTGGTGAGACAGCCTTAACGCTTCTTAAACTTCAACGTGAACTTCGGCCAGAGTAAATAGTTCCGCTCTGTAAACAACGTTGAATTATTCATCGATTCGGTAGAGATAATTCATAAAAGAACACACGCCATGCTGTCAACCTTTATTCTCTTGATATTGTACGACCATAGGAGCGAGTAGTTGAACAAAAGAAGTATGCAATCGTTTTCAAGAGAAATTTTTAGGGAAACGTGATACCGTCGCGGATCTGAAACTTCTTGGGCAACGTATAATTTCTTTTTCAAATTTTCTGCTTCTCCTTTGAACATTCTGAGAATGTCTCTCCCGTGAAATAGGTGTAGCTTCGTGACAGTTGGCGGATTAGCACGTGTTTTCTTTACGTGAAGTTGATACATTTTATAGGACACGACATACACGTATGTAGATAATGTAAATTACGAATCGTCTGGTTATTTTATTTGCAATAGGAAATTGTAAAATTACCGAATAGGAATCCATAATTTGTCAATTCGCTAATACTGCTAATTGGTTATTAAATTATCGTCCCAGCATCCTGATCGGATTAATTAAACAAACTACGTCAGTTTGGGGCGCTAATATAAGTTCAAAGTGATCGGTGAACGTGTACCACTTCTACGCTCAAGACGTGCATTTGCCACGATTAGGCACAAAATTTCAGATGTCTGGCTGAATCGTCGTAAAAGTTTCGCGAACATGATCGCCATTAGTCGAAATTCCCTTTAGTTTCTTTACCCTATCTTTACATATTCGCTCTTTTCCCTTCTTTCTCTGGCTGCCCTTCTTATGTGTTGCTGTACCTCCCTTTCTTTTCTTGTCAGATCATCGTCTATGTATATCCCCTTTTCCAATTTGCTTGAAATTCTCTTTAGTTTGGTTGTTATAATTTAGAATTAAATTGTAACGAAAGGACCATTCTACTCCTTAATTTTTTTTACCGTCAGGGCTCGTCGTAACGCAAAATATTGCCACTTCTTTGTGACGAGTATACTCGTGAGAAACAGCTAACCGGTCAAGAGATGGAAGACACAGATAAGCGAAAGCGTGGCTGGCGGAGCCGAGAAAAAAAGCGTCTCTAGTTTCTGCTGTTCAACAATCTCGAGTGAGAGAATCGATATCGAAAGCGCATCTGCAATCGCACTCGTAAGGTTTCTACGTGTGTTACAACGCAAACATTTGCCATGTGTTTTGACGATGAGAAAGTATTTCTCCCCCGTGTTACGGTCGTATTTCGCTCATAAAATTGCTATCCCAAGCAGGAGACGAGAGTGTCGTAAAAAACATTTCAGTTTCGCGTTCAAAACACCGATTGCTTGTCTTTACCAGAACTTCTCCACGGGACAATCTTCTCCCTTTTTCCCCCCTCAGACCATCTTTACGATCGCGACACGTATTCTTGCGAGCCTTTGTTATTCACGCGCGACTCGTTCCGCGAATATTTTGTCGTAGTTTTCCTGCAGCTGTCCGTTAGGTCCTTGAAATTTCGTAATTAATTTGCCAGAGTTTGCAGGAGTCGTGGAGGAAACGTAAAATAGCCACTTGTGCTGATTTACTTTGTTTGTTCGGTGGACGAAACGAGAGTCAGGAGCTGCGTTTCCGATATCCGGTCCTCTCGTAAAGGATGATCGATGCTTCGATATTCTCACGACCATCTCTACAAGTGACTTGTAACCGTTTACTTTAATAAGTTTCAGGGAATTATTGATTTTAACGTTGATCGAGGTATCTTTAAATTAAAAGCGTGAAGGGTTGAAAATGTTAATGCGTTCTTGTAAATTTATCAAAAAGTCTAAGTGTTTCACGTTAACACTAAAATCACTGGTCTTTAAGAATATTTCTTAAGAATATTTCTATGTTTATTCTTTTATTCCTTTTTTACTAAAAGCAATCCCATGTTATGCAGTATATTTTTTGTATTATTAATTCCTCCGGAACCATAATCCCTAAATGAGGGTTGGCGCATTTATAAAATTGTAAAACCACTTATTTTGATTGGTGTGATGGTTCCATCGTATCGAATGGTACGTGGTAAAAATTCTAAAAACGTGGGAGTAGTTGTACAAAAAGAGGAAACTGGTTAGTTCAGGCTCGGTAGACAAATCGTAGGATGCTTTTACACTTTGACAAGTAACAGTCGTGTTCACTGGTATTGATATAAGTAGCCACGATGCAAAATTATTTTGATTTTGAATAAATAAAAGAAAAATAAAATTCATTATAATAATCTTTTAGTTATCGCTGCAAAAGTCATTACATCATTGCAAAAACCTACCAAAATTGCAAAAACCAGTCATTTTGACTACTGTGGTAGTTCTATCATAATTTTATCTTCGTGGAAACGACTACCACTGGCTGCACATTCCCTAACAATTACGAGAACTTTCGAGTATCTAACAGATATCGAAAACTGTGTCAGCTTTGACGCGTTTCGTTCTAGCAAGCGCCTTTACAAAGGCGCCGGCGTTACAATTAATTAAAATTTGTCTAGATGTTACAAGCCCCGCACTTAATTGCTCGGCAAAGTGGCTAAAGCTTAAGTGCCGTAGAAGCTGGGTGAATTGACTGGAGAATATTCAAAGCCTGATTGCTTCTAAGACTGACTTTCGAAGTCTAATGATTCTGTCTCACGATTGACTGCTAATTGCCTGGATAATTGCTCATTGACCACTAACGTCAGAACGTGCCAACACTTGTATTCCACTTTGCTTCTATTTAGAGAAACCTGCCTTGCCATGATCCAAGAGATTGCAAAGAATTGGGAAAAATGATTTTCCCTCTGATTTTTTAATTATTACAAATACACGAATATTCTGTCTATCGTACGACTAAATATTTAGCATCAGATAAATTAGATAGATAGATAGATCACGTGTCGTCTAAATGTAAGAAACCTCCCTGTCAACCAGTTGGCTATTTTTTACGAGTATAGTCGCCCTGAAGAAGATTTCTCATTTTACCCAGAACACTACACGCGAAGATAAATGAACCATCTACGAAATTAGAATCTTTGTCTGAAACATTTATCCATAAACGTATCCGTCTGCGTATATTCGCGAGATCTAACCACAGTTCTGACTATTCGTTTCCTGTGACGATATTCGTGCGACGATGTGTAGCGAATAGGAGACTCGGAGTTTATGAGCTACAGCGTGGGAAATACCAGGATTCTACGTTGCTATTTTATCGAGATCACGTAATACGTGTGACACAAAGGGCGGCGGATCAGTCATCGTAGAATGGCCGAGTTTGGATGATTCCTCGAAGGGAGCAAGAAGGGAGGAGACGGTGGTGAATTACACAGATCCGGAAGCACTGTGCTCTGGGAATATGGCGGGAATTTCGCCGGAAGCGGAAAGCATTCCCACTCTTCCGCGTCGCAACCGCGGCCTGGCCTGTTCGGGCAACCGCCGACAAAACCGAGCACCGTTTCTCCAATGCTCGTAATTCGTCGGCCTACGAACCTCTGTCTGTGTGTGCGCCGCACATCTCTTCCAAATTCCCGCTTCTTTTTTTACTCAATGCCAACACGCAATGGAGGATTGACGATCATTTAAAAAATTGTTTTATTTACGGTGGTAGAAAACTCATTGGGAAAACTCAGTGGGAACGTTCTTATACTCGTCGGTGCTTGGTGGCAAATAATTGTAGCGTGTTAGCTTTATTCTTGATATTGTACTGTATCGTTTAGATTGCTCCTCGAGAATTCCCGCAATCTTTTCGAATCTTTTTGGTTTCTTCTTTTTGACAATGCGAGTGTCGATTTTGTAAAACGTACACAAGGAGATCAACGCGTACGATTGCTTCGTGTTTGTCTTGTAACTGATACTTGCCTCGTTATCTCGCGAAATCGTTGCTTCTTTGGGGATTTAAATCAGTCGTCACATTTCATATAGCACGCGTCACAAGATGAAAATTTCAGGTGGTTAGAGAGGTTGTTTCTCTTGACACAGTTTAAAAATATTGTGTCGCCACTTTCATCACATCGTCGTGTTTTAAGCACCAACGGTTTAGCTGTGATGATTTCCTATGCATTATATACATAATGCAGCTTAATAAAAATTTTTACATTGCGTGTTTTCATCTTTTTATCTTAACACGTTTTTATTTCTTTACTTATCAAAGACTTGGTAAATCTTAAAACAACCTGGTTCAGCACCAAGCGGCGTCACTTTTTTTTTATAAGTGCGGCTCGAACGTCCATTGGTGCTGTCAATGGTGAGAGGCTCAAGTATTTCATCCGAAATCTTATTCTTAACCTTTTTCTAACGCTTATGCCCAATCACAGGCTGGGGGAGGAGTCCCCTTACGTTGGAAAATTGATATTTTTCTATTTTCTTAAATTTTCTCCCATTATCCACGGATTTTTGAATTGTCCTCCGTTCTTTTCCCTATTTCTGACACACGTCCATCGTTCTCTTTCAACATTTTTCAACCATTTCGGAGTTTCCTTTATAGAGCAACCCCATATTCAGTCTCAGGAAGAAAATTGAGAAAATAACGCGTGAAAAATTGTCAACCCTTCCCCTCTGGTATTCGAACCCACGTCCTTCGCGGTGGCAGCCAAGTACACAGTCACCTCCTCCATTAAGATTTTTTTCTTTAAATGTGTTTATTTATTTACCAGACTTGCTTTAAACAAATTTTGTTGGTTCGCAATAAACAGAGAACTTCGGTTGTGGGTTGTTTAGGCAAAGGTACCGATACGTGACGGCACGACATAGCCATACAATATTTCATTCTATCCTATTTTATACATTTTGTACTACGATTTATACTATGGATTTTAAGCCGCTGAAAAGCGGTGCTTACATACTGTATTGTTGTTTATTCTTATTTCTGTCGCAAAACAGGACAGTTTGTTAGCTTGTTTGGTTTGGGGGCGGACGTGGTATTTGGGGGGGGAGGGGTGTGTGTTTATTTACATATTTACATTATTTACAGAAGTTATTTACATGTTATGTATTTACCTATTAAGGTAGTTCCTCCATTAAGATCTTCACTGCGTACAAATTATGTTCCTTGTATTACTAGAAATCTTGTCGGCGATATTATGTGTCTCTGTCGTTTGAACGTCGAAAATTTATCTCTACACGCTGCGTTCCACGTGTATACTCGTCGTTGTTCCGTTGTATTTACCCGTAAGGGTTTTCTAAAACTAAATTCCGCAGTTATCCGATTACAGAAATTTGATCGTTGTCCGCTTCCGAGAAAGACACGTTGTTCTTTAGAAAATTACACGTTCGTATCGTGCGAGACTTTGAAGCGACGACTATCACGTCGAGGACGAGAAACCAGATTATTCCGACGAGTAATCCTTCAATTATCGCGACCTAATGGATGTGAATGTTCTCGTGCTACCAAACAGCCACTAACGAATCGCTAATTATATGCTGCGTAATTGTAAATTGAACAAAACCTTCGCCCCTGTTGCACCACCGTTGCACTGTACGTAGAAGCAGAGAGCGACACAGGGTTGACGTGCCATCTATTAAGAAGCGCATTGGTATTCCATGATTCTGCTTGTCCTGAATCGCCACTCAGACAAGCCAATGGAAATCGAGGACGTTCCGCAGCCAAGCCGATGCACGCATTAAAACGCAAATACATGGGCTCCGCGAGCGGAGCAGCACGATGCCCCGCTTGTAATTGCATTGGCATGAAATTGCTTCTCATAATGACAAACCGTTGCAACCTCGTCGCCGTGGCGAAACTTTCGCGGCAGCTCGCCAAAGTATTTGACTCGCAGGGAGCACTTTCATCCGCCGCCACACATTTCTTCCCACTGATGAATTTAATTAGTCTTTCGCGATAGAATTGCCTTTCAGACTATCAAAGGGTGTTTCTCTTGATCTTCTTCCTGTAATTAGGATAAATCGTCGACATGTTACACGATTATCGCATCAGTTCTGGCAGAATCGAACTCCTTAAGTTCAAATTCCTTCTTACTTTTGTTTATTTATTTATCTTATCTTTAGCGCAACGACTTAAACTTTTACGCGACAAAGTAGGAATTGCGGAAGGAATATTTTTCTAAGTTCAAGTTCGTTCCGATTTTTAAGGGACTTGGTCGACATGAAAAATCATATTAAAAAGTGTTTGGCCGAAGAACTTGCAGATAGCGAATTGTTGTGGAACAACTCGGCGTATACTTAGAGTCATTTAATTCAACTGTTTCTATAGTATCAATTTTCGTCCACTTTGGATATTGCTCTTCTATTTATACCAAGTGATATTAACTGTTATTTTCGTTGATAGTCGCTGGAGATAAAATCAGAGGCCAGAATTAGTTTTACAAATCTCATTTACAGCGTATTTTACATACTCGCGAAAATTTAGAAGCGTCCAAATTCCTATGGATGGTACTTTGTATGTACGTCGTGAAATTCCGAATAAACTGTAAAAAATAAGCACTTTTGTGGCGCGTGAACTCCGTACATAGAATCGTTGATATTCAACATGGTGGTGTAAGTTCTTACGCGCCTAGTATATGGGTTAGACAACGTCATACCCTGTGATCCGAAAAAAATTGACGTCACAGCACTCTGTCATGAACATCTTCCATCCACTACTGCGGACGTTGAGAAAAAAATATTCGCTACGAGGCTTTAGTCACTCGGCAACGTATTCCTATTTCAACTTTGAAAAGTCATCACGCGAATTTTTTATTCATATTGACAGCCGTAATAATAATACGATATATCGTTGCGTGTGCGACGTCGCTCCACTATTCGCATCGCGAGCGAGCTTTATCTGAAAATAAATTTATGAAACAATTGGTTGTAAATGATCGAATCTCGCTGCAGAAGTCCTGTGTGAAATGTTCCACAAATTGAAAAAAATTGTTCATGAGCTCAACTTCTTTTTATAGCTGTCCAGTGCCATAAGATGAAATTCGACACCGGAGATTTGCTCGAGTCCGTAGTCACAGGTCCTAGATAACACTGTTCAGATCAGAATATCTTCTTACGTTTCACAAAATAATATTGCGTGATCAGGGCGAGAGGGAAACTTTTTGTGGGCCTGTGCGAAGATTACGCGGAATTTGTAATCCGAGCAATAAACAGCTACACGCTGTATGCATTAGCAACCATCAGCGCCGAGTAAATTATTTGTGTGAATAATAATAATAATATTAGGATGTTATTTCAGTGATGTTGTACCAGCTACACGAATCACTTGCTTTGTAGCAGGTAATTCTGACAAATAACTGAACACGCAGTGTTCTTGCTTTATACTAGGTGTTCTACGTCAAACTATGATTCTCCCTATTTGCAAACACTGTTTATAAAAGAACACTGATTCTTCCATCTTTCCTAATGATTTTGAATATTATTAGTACGATATTGCAACAAATATTGAAATACAATTGGCATTATTCCATAATGCGTTCTTCTCTGAATTTTCTAACCATCGTTCTTACTTTTTCTTTCTGAATTTTCCTCAAACCTGAACAAACCACACGAAATTCTGTATTATTCGCTTAGCTACGATTCTTTCGCTCGACGCTAAAGTCTTCAATTTTTAAAATAGAAAAAAGTAAAGAAACGTTTTATAGCTGTTAAACGTTAATCATTTCCCAGTGCTAGCAGGATATACAGAGATTATCCGATCGGTAAACGTTAATTAACGCCTCCTATTCCATCATCAATTTTATTAAGAGAGGAGTGAAGGCAGAAAGACCGTAATTAATTGTTCTATATGCAATTGCACGGTGAATGAAAAGTCGTTGGATGGTACTCGTTGTATTACGACAAATCGATCATCCTGCCTTTCGATAATGCCGCATTGAAGCGTGCTTCGGGAAATAGGAATCTCGAGCAGACACGCGAAAATACCAAACGGGTCAAGCCGCTGCAGTTCATCGTTGGGAAGCGGTAACAATAACGCGAGCATTAATCATACTGGTTCATTATACATGCTTGCTTTTTGACAAACGATGAATACTCGAAGCTATAAAGTTATAAAGGCTTTGCGAAACAACCGTGCCATTATCTCGTTGCGAACAATAGGAACGCACGTAAAATATGCACCGATGGCGTAATAGCCGCATTTCCAGGAAAGTATCACGAGGGGAGAGATAGATTTTATCGGAAAGCTACGCGCAACGACGGACCTGAGGGACGTGGAAATATTGAAGTGGCTCAAAGGACTATACTTTGGCTGCAGTTTCGCCGCGAAATTGTGGCTTCAAATTTTCATCTCGAACGCTCTTTAACCACGTGGATTACCCTCCGACGATATTGACGAGCCGATATTATTCGGCCAGTTTAAATGCCAGTTTATTCTGATTGCCATTTTCATTTCCACATAATTTCATGGCAAACGAAACTCTGTGCTATGATAGTCGCTAATAACTCTTGCAGATCAATGCGATTATCAACGAGTGGGATGAAATAAATAAAGCGACGAAAGAAATTTCAAATCTGGATTTATCGTCGATGAGAAGTGTCAGAATGCTTGCAGAGGCGAACAGTCACAGGATTTGCAAGCGTTGTGTTCTTCAGCATCGTTATGGCTCTCTGTATAATGTAATATCAGGATACGACGAGATTGGTTTTTGCAAATTCATTCGCAATCGCAAAATTAGCGATTGGAAGAGCTTTCTGGCACAAGGACTCGTGAAACAATGTGGTAAATTGTTATCGTTGGTTGGTAGTTTTGCAATATTATCCACGTTTCAATTAGTAATTACAACGACCATTAAAGAGCCTCGTTTTCAATATATAACAATTCCACTATTTGTCCAGAAAGTACACTCCACATTTATATATATTTATCGTAGACCTATAATTCTGTCCTCAGCAAGCTTCTCGTTTATTAGTCCCCGCGAAATTGTTTTATCATTTGAAACAATAAATCTCTTTATTCTGAGAATGCTTAATTCCTAAACTACGAGAGGAACGAAAAAATATTGTACGAACCAGATTAATTCAAGCAGCGATATCTAAATCCAATAGACACATACGTACATACACATATCGATGTTTAATATAGCTAATTACAATATGCATGTGTACAGCATGTATCATATGCGAGATAAGCTTATCTTGTCAGCCCTTTAATATCATTGCTTTTTTGTTGATACAAAATATTTGCGTTCTAAATCTGTGCGCCAATTGATCAATATGCATATGTACATAGCAGAGTTGAACAATTTGAAATTAAAATAAGATACACTGAATGGAAACAACAATTGTAGGCGTTTACATTAATAACATATCCATTAAAAACTGAATATGGATCTCGTTGAAGTAATTCCAACTTCATTCGACAAATCGTTACGCCTGCGCGATAACCAAAATGTTCGTTCTGCTGTTAATTACATTTCTCGTTACTTTATCGTTTCGAATAAACGAAAACATTCTACTTGTTCTCGCACGAGGTCGTAGAAAAATATAACATACGCAGCAACTCTTATTAATAGCAGTCTGTCATCACACAGTGTTCATGAAATTATTGTTACACGTATTTTTTTTTGGTAATATATAATTACTAACATGCAATATTAAATGGTGTTACTGAATTGATAGGTTTTTTTACGTATCCAAATATTTACTGTAGCTAATGAAAACATGAATTTTATCTACTTAATACTAAATAGATAAACTAAATACTATGCGTATTTTATATAAAATATACATACATATATATATTATATAAATGTTCAATTATATAAAATATATATAAAATATATTATATAATTATATATATAATAATATATATGTAAATATTCAATTATTGTACTATATTTTTGAGGGGGTTATCTTTTGAGGGGGAGAAAATTGATATAAAGTTAACCCTTTGGATTCCTATGTCGACTCCTACTCGAAATCAGTTTTTATCTCAGGAGCTCCTTTGTCGAGTCCCACTCGACATTCTTTCAGTGCCACCTTTTTTTGTGCAACGTGTGAAAGAAAAGCAGGATTGCATCCTGAAAATTGTTTCAAGATATATGATACATTTAAAAATTAGAAGATACAATAATAGTGTGAACAAAACTGGTATTTAAGTGAATTTCCTTCTTCCTGTATTTATTTAAATTGTGTTATTTTCTAGTTAAAGTAAATTTCAGATAAAACACTTAAAAACGTTTGGGAGCCGCTGGTAACGAAATTGAAATAAAATTCGCAGTGCAAAGGGTTAACGTAACTCGCTCATTGTTCAAATATCTGGCAGTGTTAAATTCCGCTGCTGTTCAATTCTATTTATTAAATAACATCATAAACGAGCGTGGAAGTCGTAAATACGGCGCAGCGTGATGAAGCGAAATAAAGTTGAACTTATCGTGCAATTTCACGCATGAGTGAAGCACGCAGTGCGTGTGTCGCGCACCTTCCAGCACTCAGCTATGTCGATGCTTCCTTAATGTACATGGTATTTTCGTCGACTCGAGCGAAAGCGTCCGAAGGTGGTTGAAAAAAAGGGCGATTAACGTCAGAGAAACCTATTATTCCCTTTCTCTCTCTCTTTCTCTCTTCAAGTAATCGATACTCGTAACGTTCCACGTACCTCGGAATGCTGGAAATATATAAGTTCATTGGATTTGCCGAAGCTGGTGAAAAATTATTACGCTCCTCCTTAAATCTCTCGACTACTTTTAAAATAATGTCGACCTTCGAAGAGATTCTCTGTGTTCGATTATTAGTAGACTCCTCGTTAAAAATTCAACGAATGGGAAATATTCATAATCCGCCCACGTCGTGCAAAGGGCACTCGAGAAGCTAGCACATCTTAACAGCAACAAGGATCCAGGAGAAACGAGTATTAACGAATACCCGACACCCACGCTCCTCTGTGCACTTGTCAATACAAAAATCACACACACACACACACACATCTGTTCGAATCGCAAACGCAACATTCGTGCGAAGCGTAGTCACTTGCTTTAATTCTGTGCGAACTCGTCTCAGTGTGCTTGATACTAACATTTCCTGCTATCGAAATATCGTTTAAACGTATTCTCTTCAACGTTTTAAAGAAATTTCCGCGCCATCGATTTATGTAAATATCGTGCGTAATATATTTGGGAAGGATTTTTAAGCGTCAGATACGAGAACGATACAACGACGAGAATGTCACGTAAAATAAAAAAAGGGTAGCTTAGACAAGAACAAAATAAAATATAAGGAAAAAAAAAAAAGAGGATTTATTTCTTGAACTTTGATTTACACTGACTGCGATTTAGTTTTTTACAGCGTCTAATTTCTTGGAGTTTGGCCTAACTCCTTCGGCTGAAACTACATGGACTAAATATTCTAATTCCGGTTTTACGAATTCACACTTATCCGGTTGCAATTTAAGTCCTAATTCCCTGAGTCTCTGAAATACTATCGCGAGGTTTTCGTTATGTTCTTGAATCGTTTTTCCGAATATCACTATGTCGTCTAAATAAACAAGGCAATATTTTCCTACAAGTCCAGTTAAGGCTCTGTCCATTAATCTTTGAAAAGTAGCGGGTGCGTTTTTAAGACCGAATGGCATTCTATTGAATTGAAAGTGCCCTTACGGTGTCGAGAAAGCGGTATATTTTTTGGATTTCTCGTTCATTGGAATTTGATGGAACCCTGAGGATAAATCAAGTGCCGAAAAGAATTTCGCGCTTCCCAATTGTGTCAAAATGTCGTCTATGTCAGGTAAAGGGTAAGCGTCTTGTTCCGTGAGTTCATTTAGTTTCCTAAAATCAATAACTATCCTCCATTTCTGTTTTCCCGAGGCGTCTAATTTTTTCGGAACTACCCATACCGGAGAGTTATAAGGGGATTCGGATTCTTCTATAATATTTTTCTTTTGATCATCAATTCATCCTCTAAGAGTATCAGTAAATTCGGATCTACGCTATCGTTTTGTGATGTATTTGTTGGCGTTGACGCATTAGGCGCGGAATCGTTCGCACTCATAACCGGTGGATGATGGAACCAAAATCATCGGTCTCAAGGGATCCGAACCCAGTCCGTAGCTCTGCGACGGTTCTCCCAAGACTTTCGAATTCTGCTACCCAGTACCGGTTTGTTTCGTCACTTCGCATAGACAAACGTAACACATCCTCTTGCAAACGGGCAATACTTTCCTGCTGCTTTTGAATGCTGTCCAATATCGTTCGCAACGTTGGATCCGTTGAGGTAGAGGTTTGGGGTTCGTTTGTCTTAGACATTATCAAGCTGTTCTTGCTGCTTTCGGACGAAGACGAGTCTTGGCTACTGAAGCTAGATTTTCTTTCACGGTAACGTACGGCGATATACTTTGTCGCCAAGGCCGCCGAATCTTTATCTCCATCATCGGTCCATCGGATTTTGAAGAGTGCCGATCGTGACAAGAACTCGGACAGATTAGAAGGGAATTTATCGTGCATCTGGAAAAGTATGGATTTATTTCCGTGACTAGTGTTTTTGTTACGGTCAATTTTTGTTACGACCGTTCGCGAAGCGACGCGATCGCGAGGAAACGCGTCTGTGAGAGGCGTAAATTCTCGCTACGATTCTGATAGTCGACGCCGCGAACTAGTCGTTCCCCTGTTTCGATTAGGATAACAGAGGTAGCTCAAATGATTGTAACACTGAATTAACAGGACTAATATGAGCTTCTATTTTTAACAATATTTAAAATTATAATTAATGCGCTACAAATGATTTAACGATGATACAACCAGTTTATTATTATAATTCGTCTCGACTTTATAATATTTCTCGACGTATTCGTTTGACTAAGCGACCTCGATTTTATTTCTCCGAACCTCTCGATGCATTCGGTTCGAATCCTCGTATGATACTGACTGCCCTTCGCTTTTTCCCTGCTTCTCTTGCAGACGAGCCCCACTCGGCTCTCGCAACCGTTCGCGCCTATGCTCACGTTGCCACCTTTTTTGTGTAGGTAAAATAACGGACCGAAGGCGATTCGATGTTTTTTATAACTCGCTGCTTGACCACAACTGTGTGCTTATCGCTACTTAGTGTATATCTCGCCGGTCATGTAAGACGATCTGTCTTCGACACTGTAGTGCCAAGGGAGATGGTTAGGAACACGGCCTATAAGTAAGCCTCGGGGTGTAAGAATTTTAATGCGCGAATAATAAACGAATATTCACTTTCTTCTTGTTTTACAATGTTCGAATAAGAATCCGTGTAGATAAGAAGTAGCGACGTATTTGTAAAGTTGAGGTATTAGCGCGTAGAGACGCATTAAGAAGTTGCTGTTCAAATGATTTCTCACCCAACTTTTTTTCTTTCTATCTTCTCTGAAAACAGGGAATCAAAGCTTATGCCACTTGGGTGTTTTACGTTCACTTTGCTACCTTTTGCTGAAAGTTTACATTACGAAAAATGTTCACATTGCCGTGAACAAACATCATCATAAATGTTCCTAGATGGAATTAGAAATTGTCGGTTTTTATATAGAACACACAGTTGCTTAGAAACTCGACACCGGGTTTAGTTCGTTTTTGCAGAAGTATGAGATTCTTGCACCGAGCTATAGAACGCACACTACGATATCCTTTGTTCGTGAACTTAGTTTCTCGTTGTTGAATCGACAAAAAATGCTGCAATGTTTACTAGCTTCGAAGAATCTTCGCCAAACCCCATTCTTTACAATTATTATGTTTTTTTGCGTCTCTTGTCCTATCCTGTTGCATACTATGGTGCATGTAACGCGGTTCTAATTGCAACGTCGTCACTGTCCAATCCGTAAGACCATCTGCGTGAAATGTCAAGGTGAAAGGGACTATAAATCGTGGAGCCTAAGAATGACGGACACGTGAGACTCTTAACAGAGATGCCATCGATATTATGATCCTCGATACGTTTCAATTACTGGCTCGTATGGGTGGAACATAGTATAACACAAATTAACAGCTCGCGTCCTACATAGCTGTGGCAAATGCGTGTAAGAAATTCAAACACATTTATCAATCGCTTCACTGGTAAATTTCGCGCATCTCACGATACGTGAGCCCGCATGGCCGCTATTGATCGACACATAATCTACAAATCCATCCATCATAGTCCACTCGTTGATAGATCATGGACGCGTTATCATCCGCTACAGTGACAGTGATAGTACAGGCCTACTACACCAGCCACTTTTAATGTAGATATTTTCATTAACCGAGCAACATTATTTTCCGTGACAATCTTTTTCTCCCTGTTACCCTTTTGTGTGTGTGTTCTCTTTTTTTTTGTTTTGCTTTTTAAGAGTCATAAGTTGAACGAATGGGCGAACAGGCGTAAAGCTTATCTCTCCACTGATAACGCTTGTTAATGTAATTATGGAAGGTTGCACGAGCGGCGTGTTACGAGTTAATTAAGTTCACTCTGACGAAGCGGCCACTCTACGATAATTCTGCTATCTTGTTTTACTTTCAATCGAAGGGCCCGTAACAAAATACCCGTCGTCCGCGTTCCCCCTTTTCAGGCAATCGAATCGACGCTTCGGTGTCTCCAATTTTCCATACGTTCCCAACAAAATATATTTATCAAATTACGCAGTATTATCACACAAGGAGACCAAAGAACAAAGTTGCAACAGCTCTAGCCACCAGTGATGAAGTAGCAGTTTATAGTGGTAGTTATAAGAAAAAAGAAGAAATATGTAAACTAGAACTTCGATGTAAAGCTGGAAGTTCGGTCCAAAGCTGAAAGGCACGGACTAGAAAAACAAATAAAAATATATATCGTATTATACGATCGCGGAACAACGTCTAATTAAATTTGGAAACGGCGACAAAGGTGGTTGCCGTGGAGGCGGCTAATGCTGGCGGTAAATCAGGATACGAATTATTTTTCGCAATATCGATGTTAAATTGAAACATCGGACTTGTTGCTCGATAGTAATTGGCCGTGATTGATTATAACGTGTTCCTTGGGATCGTCGAATGCCAATAACGCGGCGGAGGAAGCGCGCTCGTAACGTAGCGCTAATTGCATCATATCAGATTAAGGAAATTAATGAAAGCTCGCGTGTAAGACCGGCTGAATAATTACATCGCATACCGCTAATTGCTACATCGAAAAATGAAATAAGTTTCGCGGGTATTAGTGGCGATTAATCCACGGCGATCAGTCAACGTCGAAGCGAAAAGACGCCGGAGGCAAACTTATCTTTCCAGCAACCATATCCTTTCGCCGTCTATTAATCACGTTTATCGTCTTTTTCGTTGCTTTCGATTCCGTGGCTCCGCGGACGCGTATGAAACACCGGCCGTTCAATAACACCGGATTCAAACTCTCGGAAAAAACACCGTTGAAACGCGCATAATTGATAGCCTGTCGCACGTGCCGCTTTGCATACATTAACTTATCTGGCTCGCGGCTTATCGCGTCGCATTACGCCACGTAATAAACGATTAGCGTGCGTAATAAGCGCGTGTGTGCAATGTGCAAGAACCACTGAGCGAAGGCTAATTGTTATTTAAAGGAGTATGCTAACTGGCAACATTAGAAAATTCTTTGTCTCTGAATTTTCCTAAGCGTTTTCGCTTCTCTGGAAGAACAGATTGTCGGAACTGTATTTGCAGCGGCACTTTCTCGCATTCGCACGATTAACGAAGGTGTAGAGATTTGGAGGAAACGATACGCATGGAAGGCGCAACACGCGAGCTTTGAGCACAGTTTCAGTGGAAACTGGATTTTCTAAAATAGCCGCACGCCGTGTCTTAGAATTGTCGAGAAATTATTCTTTTTTTCCTGTGTTCTTTAGGCTTGCGTTGCTGACCTTGAAAAGGTTGAAAATATTAGACACTGGAAGGTGGAGAAGCTGTCGTTTAAAAAGTCGTGAAATTATCGATATTTTCCCTCGTAGTTTTCACTAACGTTATAACCACAATTATGTTAATTAATACTTTGTCTGCCACGTTGGTCATATGTGACCCGGCCACGGTTTCTCCTGTGACGCTGTGTGTAAAAATTGAATGAAAACTGACAATTAGGGCAATTTGAATATAACCGATATATAGAAGGTACTTTGAAATAGAAAGTGCCCCATTTAGCAATTAAACATTTTTATTAGAACAACAATGAAAAAAGAATGAGAACAAATGTTGCATCTAACGGTGCACTGTGTTAAGACACTCTAAACATAAATGTGGCTCATCGATACAATCTGGACAATAGGTGGCCACATTTTTGGTCCGATTTTTAGCAATTTTTGATCCTAACTGTTTAACATTTTTTTATAACACTCTCTGCAAAATTTTCGTGCCAGATACGCTTGCCCTTCTTTCTTCTGTATTTCGTGTGGCAATCTTTATCGAATAAGTATATTTGACGGTTCTGGTGAATGGTACCGTGTAAGGTGCATTTGGAGTGCCATTCAAAAATCTGGTACCTTGATTTTTGTTTTTGTTGCTTGTTTATGGAGTATCATCGCGTTTGAAATTGATGTATTTAACAATAACTCTACAGCTAATTTTGTATACCACTTGAGGGTTCTTTTGTGTGGTGTAGAATATGCTATCACTTGATCTGATAAATCTACAGCACATTTTCCTCTGTTGTAATCCACCACTACCATTGGTTTATCGCAAACATAATTTTTTTCCGGACCTCTGCCACTTTAGCCGAATGTTTCGTCGGAATCATAAAAATAATCCTAATACTGTTTACTAGTATCTTCTACACGTTTCAACAATATATTCTGCACGCTTTGCTTACGACGAAATGACGAATGCGAATGGTTTCTTGAAATAAACGAAGCCGTTTTACAATATGTCGCCATCAACTGTTACCAAGGCGCCACGGTGGTCACCCGTGACCACCAACAAGATAAACGGTCCATGGGGAAAGAATATTGTCTTACATCATCGATTTGTTATTATTTTGCCATTATTTGCTTAGATTAATAAAAATACTCCCGTGGTGTCCAAAGCGAAACGTGTGATTCCGGCGTGGCAGCCAACGTGTTAAGAATAGTTTTGCTTCTCGATTCGAGTAAGTGGAACGACCATGATCGTGTCAGCCAGTAAGACGCGTTTGCTCCGAGCCCAATGTATAACTCGGTTAATCTCACTTTCATTTCTACCTTTATCTCGCGAATACTCTTAAAACACAGACAAATAGATAAAAATCAATTTTATAGAAAAACGTCTCACTGTTGTTTTCGAAAGAAATATAAAAATTGTAAAGAGCGATGCTGTCGAGTAGAACTATGAAGCACTCGATTAAGAACTTAGGATTCTCTGGTAGAAACATGGCGAGAAGAACGAGTTAATCTTGCTTTTCCTTCCAGCCGTAAAGTATGAATATTTGTGGAGGATATTAAATATTCCGATGGAAGATCGAACACGGTCAACTTTCAGAATCAACCTACTGCTATTAGGGTATTGTAAAAGCCGGATATTAAGGCGGATAAGCGATAGCTGAAGATTGTAAAAACCAGCTGCCGCGATTTATTACTTGGGAAAAGCCAGTAAAATCTGTGTATTAGAGGGTTACATACTGTAGCCTTGTATTATGCTCTCTTATTGCCTATGCTACTTATCTCCTTTATAATTCTACGTTTGTTAGAGAAATTTATTCGCGACGTGGATATATGCACGTTGCTTCTAAACCGAAACTGATTGCACGTACACAAATGGTTACGCGACATGTTACCATAATAAATCATGGTCTCGGTTAACGAGTCACTTATTGCAGATTTATTCGAACTTTGCTTTTCAAATTATATTCCGCGTATGCGTGTTCACAGATGAAAGCTACGGTATTTTCTCTGTAATTGATCGTCGCTATATTCCTCGTAATTGATCGGTCGCCGGTTCCACTGTTGGTTAACGAAGAGATCAGCCAGAGAGTTGCTTTTGACGTACCGCAGGCAGTGTAACCTGACGCCAGTTCCATCCATTTGCATGAAAAATACTAATTACCCGTTAGACAACGACGAAACTTTTTTACCCCTCGTCTTGCCAAAAGTAAACTTTCACTAGCCTATTTGTGGAATTTTTCTGATTAAAACGAGACCAAACGCGACATAATTCGAACCATATTTGCTTGTATACGTAGCGGACCAAAGCGTTTGATCTCGTTTTAATGAGAAAAACCACGTCGATCAATAACCTGTTATAGGTGTTTAGATATTTTTACAACGCATATTCCATGGAATTAACCTGTTTCGTGGAATTAAATGGCAAACAGCGTGCTGCAGAAATTCCCAATTACAAACCAATAAATACACCAGTGTCTTTCTAATCGCTCGTCTTTCTGTTCCCCGTAATTAGCCAGTCGTCGTTCACGCTGCTGGTGAAATTTCCCTCGAGCGGTGCCTGTGTTCCCTTTCACACGTCGCGAAGTTCGATAGCTGAATAGCGTAACCAGATCCGAATTCAATTACTCATGGGACAATGACGAAAATCTTCTTAATTCTGGCTGCTTAAAGACTGAATTATCGCTAACGTGTTTATGAAAGTTTTCTGATTGAAACGAGACCAAATGTAGTTTGAATCACATTCAGGTATATTGGGCTGGCAACTAAGTGATTGCGGATTTTGTCATTACCACCTAATGACAAAATCCGCATTCACTTAGTTGCCAAAGGGTCCTCCAAGAGGATCAACCGTTTAGCTGCACTGTTAGGACTTTGCAGCTTACGAATTGCCAAACACTCGACGTACACGCGCACTTGCAATTCTCTGGCATCCTCAACGACTGTACTGTGTGTCTTATGCACTTACAGCACACTCAGGAGCGTAGGAATTGCGCAAAATGTACACACGTGCGCACATATGTACATAGTCGCGGTTATATTTTTCCGATGCACGTGTATAGTTTGTACCGTTCAAAATTTACACCCGTTATATTCTTCTGTCTTTGCGAAATCATCGCCGTACATCGTATCGAGGAGCAGCATGGAATTCAAAGAGTTGGCAAACCGCTCGAAGAAGGAGAAGACGAGAGTTCATTTATTTGTACGCGTAGAAACAGTGAAAGCGCAGCTACGTGGCTGGCAGAGACACACCGGCCGTTTCATCTTCTTCTCAAGCTTCGTGCCGGTTCTTTGTGCGTTCGAATTTCCAGCTACCCTTTCTTAGATGCAATTTGCCAGCAGTTACGTAATTCACACGAGCGAACTCGCGTTCCTTTTTCTTCGCCTCTCTGATTCATAAGAAGATCGCCAAGACACGTTAAATAAATCGATTCGAAATAAACGTAAGAGCACGAAACTTGCCAAAAAAGTCGCAGAGAGAAAGCACAGTACTTGTTGGATGTAACACAATGGACGATAAACGTGGGAACAACAAATGCTGCGAGCGGACAAGCTGCGTTTTTTGCTGTAATCTGATCCGAGTCTCGTCGGTGGGAAAAAGCGCGGGAACTGGCGCATCGCGAACGACGATTAGTTGCTATTGACGAAATCCGCATTTCCTTAGTTGCCAATCGAAAAAATTCGTATTTCCATGAACTTTACCAAATGGATGATAAATTGCTTCCTAAACAAATGTTCTTCTCGTCTAGTAAATACTCGGCGACTATACTCGACGTATTACGAATCTTTACATATCTTCGTTCGTCTTTATGCATTTTATATACATTTTATTGGTTTGGCAACTAAGGAACGCGGATTCCATGCGGAAAAAGCTCTTCTACGTTATACAAGTGTCTTCATTTTTAATGGTCAAACGTTATACGTAAACATAGGTCTACAAACGCTTTGTAAAAATAATTATGACAAAAATATACCTACAGACGAACGTTATCGTGGCAGATGTATCGATACGTAAAATTCTCAAGTATCATTCAAGTAATTCATAGAAATTCATCTACGTTGTCTCAATTTTAAACGATCGAACTTTATTCCATGAAGTTTATTCTACGAAAAGAAATTTTCAAAAAACGTTACACGCAAACGCCGGTTTATAAAAATGCAAACGCTTTATAAAAAAGTTGGAAGAAAAATATACGTACAGACGAACGTCATGGAAGATGTATCGATATCGCCGACACATTGTTTGACCCGCAAGATCGCCGCGTCGTACACTTTCGTCCGCGTGGAACGATAAACGCGATAGCGCGTCGCACGAACGAGAAATTCGAGACAAGAACCGGCACGAAAGATTCACGTTGCGTTCGATGATTTTGCGAGGGAAACGAGCACGAAATTCGGAGAAACTCGATCTTTCAACCATACGTTCGAAAGCAGGAGACATATCAAGATATAAAACATAGAGTCTCAGCTCGAACCCACCAGTTTTTATGCTTCTCGCCTAACTTCTATACAAAGCGTTCGCACAACCTACGTTCATTTCTTTCCTCCTTTCACATTCTTCTTAACATTTTTTCTAACGTTTTTTTCCTCTCATTTCCGGTGAAGTCTCGTCGTTCGAAACTGAGACATTCAACAGTTACGTACATCGCTTAGGTACATCGATTATTACGTATATTGTTAGAAACTTATAGGAAATATATCCTGCATCACTATCGTTGCATAGGAAACATCAAATAGTCTTAACTAGACCGTGAATCGGTCGTACAAACTTTACAAATGCTTGCTTGTCGAAGAAACAAGACAATGTGTGGCAGCAAGTTTATCGTACCGTGCGGAAAGTATCCAGAAAAAGGAGTTTGGCGGAAGGAGACGACGGGGCATTGTTCCTGCCAGCGCCGGTTCATATTTCTGCAGGTGGCCGGCTGCCAAGAATGCATCCGCGCTTTGCCTGTTATTACGCTCAACTATTCGAATTTTAACGACGGTGCTCGTTTGCCAGCGGCCAAGCATAACGGACGTATCTGCGAACGATTAGATAAGGAGACAAATCGAGAATATCCGTGAGAGGAGGGGGGCCGGGGACGTTGCTTGGTCAACGTAACTCGCACGCCATAGTATAATTCGGCCGACGTTATCGTCCTTGCAACATCAGAACGCGCTCAATGCAACAAACGTTGCCTACAATGCACGTGGCCGACTTGGATTTATCGACGTGCCAGAAATTGTGTTTCTCTCGGTTTCGTCCTTTGGATACCTTCGCGGCCACGCCCCTGCCAACGTCCGAGATTACATTCATCCTTCGTGTTTCATTCGTACACGGACGAGCAGTTTGTGGCTCGATGGAACTCGCCACGAATTCCCTCCAACGAGACGAACACTGCCACGCTAAATTGATATTGTCGTAAGGAATATGAAGTAAGGTGGAAGCGCCAGGCAGCGAGATTTTCATCAACAACAATGACTCCTATTAACCCTCGACCGTCAACAGCTTGTTTTCTAATGCTCTTAACACGACTGAATACTGGCTCAACTGTGGCTATGATACTGACCTACAGTCGGCCACAGAACGTTTCCAACACTGTACACTTTTAGCAATTCTTAGCTTCAGATTTTCCAATTTCATTTGAAACGTACCAGGACAACAGTGTGTTACATCGTGTCACATTGTGCTGTGTAGATAACTGTGTAGATAAATGGAGGGAAAATTATTATTTATATTTATATTGTTATCGGTATTATATAGTGTTATTTATTGCAAATGTACAGGGGCAGAGGTGTATCAGGTTATGTAACGCTATTATGCAGATAAGCTTTTCGATTATTTATCTAAGTCTGAAAGAGAACACTGCAAAAGAGAGAATTCTTATGTCGTAAACGTTTCAGACTCTAATTATATGATACTAATTATGGACATGAAATTAGGCAACAATTAAATTGTGCACATAAAGCTGAAACTAATAATGATGATTCATAGTTTAATGTCTAATATTTAGTTGGGTTTCCCATATGTTCAACGACATGATACAAACGTTTTGAGGAAATAATTTTTTTTAAATAAACCACTGATTCATTTCCATTCTTCTACCAAACGTTCCTCATCATTTCTCACAAGCTGACTCTTTCTTCTCCTAGTGAAATATTATTAATTATTTGTATTTCAAAATTTGTGTATCGATTTTGTCCGCTCATTATGAGCCCATTGGTAACGCAATTAATGCGCACTTGTGATTCAACGTGCGTACAAACATGTACAAACATCGAGAATATTTAATGGAAAGATTGAACTAAGAAATTGCTGAATGTGTATCTTGTGTTCCTTTTAATATTTAGACAACGATAAATAACAATTCAAAATATTTTTTCTACCATCACTTAGATACTGCGGCGCATCACGATGTAATAGATTTTTGTTGATTCTTGTACATTTGTCGAGATTATAAAGCTTGAGAATTGAAATTGTACAGCGTGTTTCGTGACCGACTGTAGGTATTGGCAACTAAGTGATTGCGGCTTTTGCCATTGGGTGGTATTGGCAAAATCCGCAATCACTTAGTTGCCAACCCAATATTTATATACTGTGTTCGCGTTTCGAAAGCTTCCATAAATAAGAATAGTATTACATTTTAAGAATCGTATTAATAAAATGATTTTGAACACCTGTACGTTAATAAAATAAGATGTGTTCAGAGCGAAAACTACTCTTTTCGACTATGCAGCATGTTTCTACCAATAAAGCACCATGCAAAAGATTTATTATAGAAACTTAAGATCAATGTTCAATCAGGTAAATTTCCAGCCAAGTGTTAGCGAACGTATGTTCGTTTGAAAGCCATGAATCATCGCGTAACGATGTGATTCTCAAAATGTTACGAGTCTCGCAGCATCGCGTGTTTAATCCGCCGCGCAACCAGCAACGGGATATTTTGTAATTGATATCTTGTCGGCTATGAACAAGAAGGTTTCGCTTTAATTGTTATCCAATTTTCGAACAGAACGGAATTATTCACGGAGAAATTTCAAGCCGCGAACGCCATCGTTTAAAATACCGAACGTTTTAAAATCCGAATAAATCCTTCGAAATATACGGCGTTCTCTCACGGACGCGTCTAAGTAGTTGCAGCATGTGCGGTTTCAGACAGGCGCGCCCGTAAAATCCAGCTAAACGTTAAATTACTTTTAGCAGTTTATCGTCGATTTACGCGGCCGGTTTCGTCCGAAACAGTTGCAAGAAAAATAAGTGTCGTCTTTTTGATTAACGTAACAACCACAGAGCCTAACAGGTAGTTCTCCGCGTCGCTTTCCTCTCTGTTATTAAATAAGAGTCCATTTCAGAAAACGAAGAAGGGCGGAAAGGAATTTTTAGCTGTAGCAGTGTGCAAAGAACAAGAAAAAATACCATTTCATTTTTTCGTCTTCTTTTCTCCTTTCCCTATTCTTTTTCCTTTTTTTTTTTTTTTTTTTTTTTAACGAGCCTGGCGTCACGAGGCACCGAAACGGTGTCAGCAGAGTGCGTAACAATACGTCTATGCGATGGCTGGCCCAGATTAACGTGGACGTAGCCAATTCTTGATATCTTGGAGATAAAGGTTATGGCGATTACACGAGACCGATGGATTTATCTTTAGTACGTATTGGGTTGGCAACTAAGTGATTGCGGATTCTGTCATTAGTTTCTATTGACAAACCCCGCAGTCACTTAGTTACCAGTCGACTGTAGACACGAAAACCATGAAAACGGTTGCTGCGAAGAGGCAACCTTTCAGACTTCTTTCGCAAGTCGCGAATTTTTCTAGTTGAAACATTTTATTTTACACTGGAAATATCTATCGGGTAGGCAACTAAGTGATTGTGCACACGAAAACCATGAAAACGGTTGCTGCGAAAAGGCAACCTTTCAGACTTCTTTCCCGAGTCGTGAATTTTTCTAATTATAAACATTCTATTTTACACTGGAAATATCTATTGGGTGGGCAATTAAGTGATTATAGACACGAACATCATGAAAACGGTTGCTGCGAAGAGGCAACCTTTCAGACTTTCTTCGCAAGTCGCGAATTTTTCTAGTTGAAACATTTTATTTTACACTGAAAATATCTACTGGGTTGGCAACTAAGTAACTTAGTTTCTATTGACAAAATCACTTAGTTTCCAATACTTCCATACAGAGCGCCACGGCGTGCAGTTAGGATTTAATTTAAGACGATATAGATGGGATAAATCGCGGAGATTCTTATGTTAAATAGCGCTTAAACGATGCCACGAGTATTCCGAATATCAAAGTAAAATGCTGCTGTTATATCCGGACGCAATGTGGTTAACGTGTTCCACAGTGACAGATACATAAAGAAAGAGAATGTTGGTGTATGGAGGTTGGTAAATCGTGGCACAACTGACTGGCGGATGATTGCATGGAAAAGAAATCGGTAAAATATAATATACAGAGTAGTCTAGGGACAAAGAAAACACGCAAATTGCTCACTAAAAAGCTATTCACTGTATGAGAAAGCGGTTCGCATAAGAACCGAATGCTTTCAAAGGGGACATAGTCTGACCTAGTTTATTTTTTTGTAGATCACCAGGTATAGATCATAGGAAGGCGACATACGTTTCTTTGTACAAATATATCATCGTCGACGTACATCTTGAACAAATATATTTTTTGCTTTTCGTACAAGTTATCTTGGGAATAGTAGCTTTCTCTACAACTGACACGTGACACGTACAAATACGATCATTTTTCCCATGAATTTCCACCACGTTGGCGCAACAATGGAAAACTCTGCGATGCATTTGGACTATCGTGCACTTAAGATCTTCTAATAATCAGATTAAATTCTGAAAATAATTTCAAATCAGATCAGTTGTTTCCCGCTCGTACAGAATTTGATGCTCGGTCCCTTGCAGTGTTGTCTATGAGAAGCCTTCGTTTGTGTGAAAAAGCTGTTGGTTTAGCGGATGTTTCAACTCTAATTTGACACATTCCATGTGTGAGTATTGAGATATGTATCATTTTTTGTGCAGGACTAGATTGGCCGCGTAGTAGCGATACATGTATGTGAATATGAATGTATCGAAGTATGTGTGTGCACAGCGTCTCGAAAAACAGCCGAATGTAACTGATCCGTTGGCTGTGCGATATGGAAGATGGCGAGACAAAGAGAGCGCTGAGACGCGTGCAAATGCATCGACGAACATCCTGGAAATCGTCTATTATATAGATCTAAAACTATTATAATATGAATTCTAAGTGCAACCTTAGTGTTTCTTTACTTTTATTTTGGCGATTAAGATCCACAATTCTCAACAGTGAGAGACAGGAAAGACGCGATATTCTCAGGTTTACATCGTCTTTGTCTCTCGTATATTAAATTTAACTAGTCAAAGTTGTGATATCTGCTAAACTAATACATTTTCCACATAAATAGCTTAATATCTTTTTCCAGAGGTCGATTGTTGCATTTAACACGTTGACTGCCACTATACCCGTATTCGGCTGTCAGCAAAGTTTCTGGTCGGGCCACGTAACCCATATTCGGGTGTCGTTTATTTGACTACTTGCGAAGGATCGTCGTAGGTATATGAAAAGATGTTCCATAATAATGAAACTGTTGAATTGTTATAAAAGTAATAGGAAAATGGTTTATTAAAAAATTATTTAGAATGTAAGACTTTAAAGCATTCTATACATAACTGAGGTTGGTGGGGACAATTTGGGCAATGAGTTGTTTTCTTCAAATTCTTTCGTGCCTTTGTTCGCTCCATTCGACGTCTTTTATTTGCATAACATAGTTCGCATGCGCGTCTAATGCTTCTTCCGGAATCATTTTTCCGAACGGCGATATTATGCTGACTCCGTGGAAGACAAGGATTTTTGTATTTTCAGACAAGCCTAATAATTTTGCAACTAACAATTGTCTAAATATTCTAATATTTATATTCTTCCCTGTTGCAATTTTGTAAACCGTCGAAGCGTTTACAACAGAAATTCCCAGAAGTAGTTGAACGCCAAGTTTTCTGTACCATTTGATTGCTTTTCTAATTGTGGTGGCGTAAGAAACCATTTGGTCGGAATAATCTACACCACACTTTCCTTCGTTATATTCAACAACAGCCAGTGGTTTTAATGTTGCGAACAAACGAAACGAAAGATCATTCTTGAGACCACCGCATGAGCGACTCGCATTACTAAAATATCGGTGGAAGAACCTAGCAGAGAACGCTTGGTACTGCTGCACGCGTGGCCTGACGGAGATTTTTTTGAAAACACGCGTGCCAGTCAACGTGTTAAAGCTATACTATTCACATGACCTCTACCTAACCACCTACAATAAAAAAAAGAGACTAATTACGCCAGATTAGCGTAGCCCCTACGAAACCACTTTTTCATACACTAGATAGTTTCCCAGTAATTTGCATATTTTGTTTATAACCGGACGCTCTGTACATAGCATAAAAATTTGTTTGTTACTGACCTACTTTCCGAGAGAAATCATTTTAAATGTCATGAACATGTTTGCCATGCGACTATCACATACAGGTTTGAAAAATCAGCTTAGACATTCGTGTTACAAAATCACAGTAATATATCGCTGGTTTCTCTTCCCTAAGAAAATCATAGAATTGGACAAATTATTTACGTGTTACTGTGTTAACTATGTATGTACGCACGTAAATATTTTACAAACTACGTCGTCGCACGGTTAAGCTACCGGGAAATACCGAGAAAAACGAGGAACTCGGCTATCGTCGATTGTCTCGAACGACGATAACGTTCGTGTAAACGTAATCTCGAAGCTTCTCGAGTTGCACACGCTGCGAACGAAGCACGTGCACGCGCACAATTTTGAAATTTTTCACTCGTCATATTTTTTTTCATTTCTTAGTGTTTCTTGTAAAATCTACTGGGTTGGCAACTAAGTGATCACTTAGTTGCCAAGAAGAACGCCATAAAAGACGCACTTTAAATCGTAGGATACTTTTTATCGTAGAATGTAAAATACGCTGCACTATAATGACAAAATATAGCACTGTGTGCGTGTGTGTGTGTGAAAGAGAGGAGGGCGAGAATCTTAGATTATCCGTGTAGTTATTGTAAATTTGTAGTTGCCAGGTAAATATATTCTCAAGAATATATTTCAGCTTGTGCATGCTGCTATCTGGAAATCGAGCTTTGAACATCTTGTTCGTTCCGCTGCTCGTTTATCGATGTATTAATCTTTTGCTGGGCAGAACATTTTTGAAAATACTGAAGCAAGTAAATTGAGCTATAATTTACATATTGTGGGATAAGATTTCCGAGAAAGCAGAAATCAGAAACTAATATGTGGTTTTTAAGTAAACCGAGAACAAAGTAGCGAAAAAGGTGAAATGAGTTTATTATTTAACGAGTAAAATTGCTCCCTTGTAGATAAGCTGATTAACATCATATAACATACGTAACAATTATTAGTTTTCAGATGAAGTTCTAAGACAGTAGTAGCAGTATTAAAAAAACATAAAATAGCAACTATCGTCGTATTCATTTTGCCAAATGTTTTAACAACTTTGTTGGTTGAATTGGTAATTTGTACATTCGCGAAAAATGTTAGCCGAATTTACAGACGAGATGTCTCCTAACAGATAACGGTAAATAGAACCTGTTTCTTCACACAAGCTAAATATTTCGCTTTAGCCAAGTCAGGATAATCCACTCCGGACATTTTTCTGGATCGAGGACCTCGAAACGAAAACTTTTCCCTAACAGGAATCACAAATACTCGGAGAAGTCTAAAAATAAACTGGCCATTAGAGCAGTCACTGCATCGTTTTATCCTCCCTGCCTATTGATCGGCCGTTTCCTACTATTTTTGACGTAATATTTGAGGGATGGGTCCGTCGAGCCATTGCCCAGCAAAACACGACCTGCTATTTCCATTATTACACGCGTGGTATAAAATTTGTCGTCGAAATTGGAAGATTTTACTGATCGAAAGGTGGAATGTTTCTTAGCGATCACGATATTTCTTAAATCAGATGCTACTCGCCTAGTGTCATTGGTAAAATTGTAAATTTCACTTTTTTAGTCTCACCACACCTAACGAAATTATTAATATTCACTTTGCACAACAATCTTTTAGATTCGATACCAGAGATCTCGACAATAAGTTATTTCCCAAATCGTCAAAATCGTTGCCAAAAGGTGGACCGTGAGAATCTGCCACGGCAACTAAGCGATTGCGGATTTTGCCATTGTCACCTAATGACAAAATCCGCAATCACTTAGTTGCCAACCCGATGTATTAAAAGTCTGTATCTGCTTATCTTAGCTATTGATGATGTTACACGATGCAAGTAACTATACAAGAAGCGGTATAAAGAGAGCTGGAGTAGCAGGTAAAATGGTGGATAAAATAGAAGAACACTGTGGATTTTTTATAACGCCACGTTACCTTAGCTCGTTACGTAACGAATATTTATACATCGATGGTAGTTGAACGTTGGATATTGCGTGGTGCAACGATCACCCTTTGTGAATCTCACTGCTCGTTCTATTTCTACGCTACGAGAGTCGCAACTCATTCATCCCTATCGAGTCTTTCACATATCCCACGCACAAGTAAATATACGATGCGCGCTCTATTCATCGCGAACAATCGCCAAGTTCATTGTTACCTGACCTGAGAGGAAGAAAGATTTATTTACCTTAGCGTCCCGGCTCTTCATCTCCTGCCTCCTGGGCACCATGTTCTCCCCGTCGGCGTACACGAGATTCCTGATGAATCCGTTGAACCTTGGCTCGAAAATCACACTGGGCAGCGCCAGCAACGTCAGTTTGCTGTTGTACCAGCTGGGCATGCCGCCCACGTAAACGTCAGAATTGCCAGCCAGTTTGCCGAACTCGAACTCCTTGCCGCGGGACGTGGAGACCGCGCTAACTCCGTCCACGGTCAACGTGGTGTTTTCGTTGCACCTGGTGATCTGCACCTTGTGCCAGTGACCGTCGCCCAGGTCGTGGCCGACGGTGACGATCTGTGCACCGCCTCCGAGATTGTATCTCAGCCTGAGCGCGCTCTCCACAAGCTTCACCTCGAAGAAGTCGTAAGTGCCGCCGTCATCGGTGTACAGCAACAGACCGTTGCCTTGCTCGGTCTTGAACTCGAACTCTAGCGTGCCGTTCAGACCGGCGTTCCATTTTCTGAACTGAGCGTAACTGGTGGCCGAGCCCTCCAGCACGAAGGACGTGGCTACCTGGCCGAGCAACACCACCAGGAGCGGCATCAGCGCGCCTGTGTTGCTGGTCACGAGCGAGGAATGCATAGTTGCAGGTCGTAGCTGTGGCGGATCGCACTGCTAAATCCTGTTCATCAGATTGTTCAACAGCGCGTGTTGTTTCACTGGTACGTCAAGGACACTTGGCTGGAACTCTGACAGTCGATTAGTCTGCTCTTCTTCCCTTCGTCACATTACACCGGATAAATGCCCGCAGAGGATGATCAACAGCGGCGGCTTGACACTCGGCTACGAGCTGATCCAGCGAGCCTGATAGCTTGGATCGGTGGACGTGCAGCGTTTGATCAGCGTAGCTACTTTGTGTACTCGTTCGCTGGCCACGTTGTACCGGCTGCAGTCGCACGTGAGCACGCACGCGCGGACGGCCTCGGCTGCGTGCGTGGGTGGCGGATATGGAAAGAGAGAGTGACTGTGCACACGTCCGTGCGGAATCGCTTGGCGAGTCTTTCTCCTAGACGCTCGTTTGTTTCGCACCCTTCGCTAGGACGTGTCCCTGCGTCCGCTTTGTCCGTGTTTTATGGGATCGCGCGGCCGACGACGAGCGATTATCGACGAGCCGGAACAAACAGCAGAGATGGCGAAAGGAAATTGCCGATCAAACGAAAATCCTACGTTCCTACCAGTTCGTGAGAGAACAAGTGGAACTCTTTGAAAATTGTCGCGGTAGTTGGCCAGGCGAGTTGCTAGAGAAACGAAATGCAGCACGTTCGATTCGCTGTGCTTGGCAAACGGCAGTGCAACTGGATATGTATTCGACGTTAACGGTCTTTTACCTTGCCGATCGCAGAGTGAAATCGGACGAATGGAGAGTAGCCGACCACACGAAACACGCCTCGAACACGCTTACCACCCGATTCTTCTCTTAACGCGCGTACACACGTTCGAGCTACACTTGGATCCTGCTTTATGAGAGTATCACTTCACAATCACGTTATGCACAATTTGATTCTGACGAATCTTCTGCGGCCTCTCGTACGTGTGCAAATCGACACTAGATTGCGCTTAATGAATTCACTTTCCAGTAATCAGATGAGCGAAAGCTCGTTAGCGAGATTTTCATCTAGCGAATCGATGTGCAGTCGGTATTTTCTCACCGAGATCATGTTCACGCTGGATACACAACTCCGCGAGTTATTGCCAGCTTGGACGATTTATTTTTTTGAGATCCTTCGTTGTGTCCGCTAATTATCTCGAAGGAAACGCGATAACGTCAAGGCTAAACGGTTGTTACACCAGTTGGACGATTCTTTTCTAATTCGATACTTCTCCGAGAGCTGCTCGAATCCGATGAGAAGCTTTAATTATTTCCGTCATCGTGTCAACGTTCCCTTCTTTCTGTTTGCCTCGTCTAGTAGCGTTTCAGCCCGCGGAAAGAATTTTAATTCCAAGATAATTAACGCGACATTTGCTCGCGGGTTTGTTATTCTATCGTCGCCTCGCATCAAGGGACTCTAGCAGCGACCTAACCTAAGGCACCTCGAGGCGCCTCGTACCACGTCGCTGACACACTTTCTCCGTCTGTGCTCTCGACAGAGTCTCTTCAAGTAGCCCTCAACCTGCACTTGGTCGATTGCTGGTGTCGCCTCTCTTTCTTCTGCCACGATCGTCCTGCTATGGCGATGTCGAGTGAGTCGCAGCAATTAGTCGAGTTTGCTCAGGGTCACGAGAGATCGCACGATCGAAAGGGAATCATTCGACCTCGAAGCAACGACACCCGAGATTCCTCGAAATACCGTGCTACTTGGATACGTGGCACGACCTCGACCTCCTAACACACGTTAACACGACCACTTTCACCACGCACCCTACGCAGCATCAACAGCCAACATGTCACGACCATTGGAAAACCTCGCACACGCTGCGATTACGCGCACAACTCTCTGTGCCGCTCACTCGTCACGCAGCTTGCATCGCTCGTACAACCGTGTGCTGTTTAACGTTGTCTGTCCTCCGCGCGAAGAAAACACACGGACTCGGAAAGACTCTCGCAGCGATGTAACGAGCACCGCCACGATCCACCGCACTATGGCGCGAGTACTTTCGCCAAACCTCGCGTAGCCTCGTACGTTGCCTGCTGTTTCCACTCTGCAGACAGGTTACTCCACGTCGTCGTCCATCCAGCGTACGTTTATTTCGCGATCGATCCGGCTCTCGTGGCTCGGCGTACGCCCCATTTTTCTCATCCAACCCTGTCGAGTTCTACCGCCAGCCACACACACTGCACCTGAACGAGAGCGGCAGCTCTCTGTACAACCGCGCGCACGACTACTATCGTTGGCCTAGCGTTGGTCGAGCGTGGGCCTGATGATACGTTTGGTCAGATATGTACGTGGTAAGAGCGTGAGCGCCGATTGCGGAGGTGGATCAACCCTCTCGACGGCTCCCGGCTTGATACTGGCCTAGCGAGAGGAGAACGCTCGGTCGAGACGGTCGGTCGGTTGGCCGACGACGTTGGTGCGACGCCCCCGGCACGACGCCGACGCCTCGCGCCGTTTCCACGCGCAAGCGCCCGCTTAGACGCGCAACGAACAAACGCAGCGCCGAGGACGGCGAGCATCGTGAAAGCTGTAAGGCTTCAGGTTGGAAAAGGACGCCACTACGTTTTCGAAGATGCGGTGGAGAGGATTCGCCGTCGTGTAGTCTCTCTCTTCAGGCTGATACGCCAAGTAGATGGTTCATCCGTGTGGTGGTGGTGTATAGCAGCGAGATTGCTCACGGCTGCCTTGGAACGCCGCGGAAAAACGCTGGCGACGAGATGCTCCCGTTGAAAAATTGCTGGGTGCAAGCAATTGTTGATCGGCAAGCGTTTGTTGCTTTGCGGATCCACTCAGCCGCTTTTCTACGTTACGACGGGTCAATGATCGCTTCCTCCCCTGTATAGCACACTACTTTTGTTTGCCATAGCATTCGTGCGATTAATTTATTTATTGATTTAGCATCGGCAGTTTGTATATTCGAAATATTTGATGAACGTTTGTAACGTTGACAATGGGATTTCAGTTGTGTCTGTTGTAATAACATTTCCAAATGCTTGAAACGTATTTTATCATCATTTTATTCGGATAATCAGGCTTCTGAAATTATGATAAAATACGTTTTAAGGGTCCAGCGGTGTTCATGAATCAAAACAAAATCGCAGGATACGTTTTGATAACGCGATTCCGTACGTGCATTCAGGTTTAATTAATTAGTTTATCGATTGAAAGTTTAATTAAATTTCACGATATCCGGGGATTTACACCCTCGTAGTGTTCGTGTTAACATTTCGAAAACGGATGAATTTATGGTCAAGTTCGAAGGATAATACGAGACTTGGGTCAAACGGGAGCCGGATGATCGAAACTCCGCTGCAATTGGGAATCTCGGATTAGGAGAAAAGCTGTTTGATAGTGGAAAATAGGATAACGTGAAATTATAAGAATTTATTTACCTAAGTACCTAGGAGGGAGGACGAAGTGGCAAGACAGAAGAATATTGGCAGGATTCAGATGTGGAACCGAGACCAAAGCGAGGGAATACTGGAAGGAAGAGGGAGAAAAAAGGTGCAGACTGTGCGAAAGGAATGAGGAAGGATACACAGCAGGGAGAGTAAAGCCCAAAATTGCAATAATTTTAGTCATTAGCAATTAACGTGTAGTTCCTAGTTATAGCTTTTATAAAATAGAATAACTAACACAACGTGTAATACGTACAATAATTGGCAGTGGCGGCCATGACCGAAATCGAATCGTCCTTGAAGCGAGAAATAGTTGAATAGTTATGGCCTCATAGAACCATTGGAGATCGGCTGAAAGAAATGGCGGATATTAAATTTTACGATGAACTGTTCCAATAGAGAAGATTTGTTGGTAAAATGGTGTGAGAGAAAAACAATGTCGTGTAACTACGATGAATCATTGAACGCAATCGAACGAGCTTGCATTAGCGTGACATAAGCCCCATACTCAAATTTTAAAACGCGTAATGACTATTTGAAACACTCGAAACTGGGTTAAAAGCACCTTTTTAACGTGCATAACATTTTTAAAGTGAAAATGGGATGTGTAAAAAATGATGACCGTAAATAATAACAGTTACATAGGAGTTTCGCTGTTATTCAATTCACGTCTTTCCATTTCCACGTATATTTACGTAAATAAAATAGAACGAGCCATAAAACAGAACGGGGAATTTGAAAATGTCACCTAAGTCCTTTCAACTACATTTCAATTACATTTGCCAATCTCTTTGATTAATTACGATCGGGCGATTAGGACGTGGAAAATTTGCTACAGGAAATGTAATTGTAAAATATATAAAAATGATTATTATTTGCTGCGATAATCGTAACGAGTAAATAATTGGAAAAAAGAAATACGCCTCTTGGTAGAAGGTAGACAAAATATTTGCAAGCTCTGAGCTTTCCCGGAATAATAAAAATACTGGATTATTGGGCGAACCATGTCAGAATAAGTTTACGTAAGTCGTGAACAATACGTATAGAGAATTCCAAATTTCTGAGCGCGTCTCCGGTGAACCTTAAAACCTGCTCTCGTTTTATTGCTGTGTGTTCTAAACATCTCGTGTATTGATATCGAGTGTGTCTCGAATTCTAGCGTTTGCTACAAAAAAACCTTGCAACGCGAACATAAAACTGGAATAGAAGAGAACAAGTGGTTCGTAAATGCGTGATCGACGATCCAACCATTCCAAGGACATCCAAAGTTATGTAGATGCCCGTCCTTTTGGAACAGTATCACAGAAACAATTAAAACAATTGCTTCCTTGAAATTCCACTATTCCATCGCTGTATAAAACAGTCGGATTTGTTATTCGACAAAATGGAATATATTCTACCACTTCCGGTCAAATTAGAAATTTACAGGGCCCTAACATTCACGTTTAACACAAACGCTTACAGGGCTTTCGCTTCAAACACGAGATCAAACGAAACGTATTGGCAACTAAGTGATTGCAGATTTTGTGAGTACCAGCTAATGGAAAAATCCGCAATCTCTTAGTTGCCAACCCGATAGACCCCTCGAAGCAACGATCGGCAAATAAACATTTTCTCCTTAATAAATGCGGGACAGGAAATATTTAATCGACCTGTCGGCCATCCCCGTTCATAAATCAGCCTATTACGAGCCACGAATCGGGGAGACCGATAAACCGGTAGCAAGGGTTCCGTAGCGCGATCGATTCATCGGACAAATGCGCGAATTCAATTAATTGCCGCGAGGCAAGCAGCGAGATAAGCGACGACGAATCCGCGTAGAGAGGCGCCGGTGAAAACCGCCGAGCCACAATGCGCTGAAACGAAGTGGAAAAGCGCGGCGGGGGTTGCAGCGTGAGGCGCGAGAAGACGCCACGATGGAAGAGGGCGAGAGGATAAGAACGAGCAACGTGGACCAAGTGTCCGAATAAGAGTGGCTAGACAGAGGGGAAAAGGCGTACAAAGGCGGTTGCAGGCGAATAGAAGGATGGTGGGTGTCTGGCAAAAGGTGGAAACACCGACGGGCCAACCAGCAGCACAGCAACACAGCTACGAGGCAATGCTGAGAAAGCATGGCACAAGCCCGTGAAAGGCAGCGATCCGCGAGAACGATACAACACGAACATCCAAGATGGCTAACGTCTTTCTTCTTCTTCGTCTTCCCCTGCGCTTCGTCTTCCCTCGCCCCTTTCCCTCTTCGGTCTTTTATGGCCGAGGGAGGAGCGGATCGACGCTGAAGAGAGGATTGAGTGTCGAGCGGAGTGTATTTGCCGAGATATCGTTGACGCTGGTCGTCGAGGATCAAGTGTCAATTAGAGGACTTTCACGTTAATTAGGGGAGGCGTCGCGTCGCGGCATCGTTTGACAGGTCTGCTGGTTTTTCGCGCAACAAAGGACTTTTTCATCGACATCCTGGTAAGGTGAGATTTGTGAGATGATTGTGAAAGATCAGGGCTGTTTGGAAACGGTGGTTTGTGTGCTGGTGTCGTACGAAATATCATGGGAATAGCAATAATCATTTGCAGCATGTTACTTGAGATTATGCGCCTGATACGAGACAAATTCCCGTACAACATGATTGCCCATAACGCGAATTCATATAGCGTGTAACGTATTAAGCCGCGTTACACGGCAGTCTGCTGTGAACTATCGAAGCTTAACGTTCTATCGAATTAAGCGTGAAACGTAACGGCATAGTTGCTCCTCTACTTTTCACCTGCGTCTATGCGAAACGTTTTTCTTTTATTTTACGACACGTTTACTCGCCAACGGTATTAAACGGTTCTCTAAAACGTGCTACAAATTATTAATAATTCCGCGCGAACTCTAAAGGCTGCTCCGTAAACAGCTGTCTCTCGATTCTCCGTGCAGTTTCAGCCGAGCTTCTCCCAATAGACTAACCAGCATCAACTATCTTCAGCGGCTTTCAACTATCTTCAACGGACTATCGCCGACTTTAACAGGCTTTAACAAACTCTAACCGAGTTTCATCGACTAACTTCCTCTTCAGCGCGCGTTGCACTTTTGATCCATTACGCGCGCATCCTGCAGCCCTATCGTCTACCTTTCAACTAAAAATCTACTCCACGCTGGCAGAATTCATTAACCTATGCCGTGTCACCGGGACAATTATGAATTTTTCGCGAAACTTTAAAAGCTAAGCGGCAAAGTTACCGCCGAGTATTTAATTAAAAAAAGAAAGCTATAATTGCTGGGATTGCGTTGAATTCTTGCCACTTTGACCTGCTTTTACACCTGGTTTAGTCGAACCAAAGAAAGTTTCACCTCCACTAATTATATACACGTGTATATGTACGTATATATCGTGTATGTATAGCGTGGGCCATCAATGAGCCACGCGATACTCTCACTTATTTCGTTCTTTTCTAAACAGTCATAGTTAGGGCTGGAACTTCCAAGAACTTTCCTCTTTCTCGCGGTAAAGTTTCTTCGTTCAGCAGGAGTATGGGTTATACGCGTCGCTGTTCGCTTATTCACGCATAATTACGTCGCTGCTTTCCACCAGAGACCGCGGCGGATCGTTTCGAACGCGTTCGAATATTTATACCGTCAGCGCTGAACCAGGTTATCGGGGACTAAAAGTTTCCCAAATAAAAATCTATGGGCGAAAGTTTGACCTGGTTTCTGTTTCTTTTTGCACGCCAGCGTAAAAACGATTTACACTTCGCTTAAATTTCAATACAGGAAACTTGAAAAGCTTGTGCGCGACGTGCAGTGGCTCGTCAAAGTGTCGGTACAATTATCATGGAATAGCTATTACGTATACAGTCGGTGGAAAACGTATGCGTTCGAGTACCTAGTTTTAACAAAATTAAATTGCGAAATTTCATTCAGTAAGAGAATTTTAACAAACTAGAAATATATACGTATTCTTATGAACGTACGGAATAATTTTTCAAGAATTGATCTGATTTCAACGATTAATTTTACTTTTAAGAAAAGAATGCGATGCCTGCTTCTCTTTTGAAGATATTAACCAGTTGGCTGTTTTTGACGACACTCGTCACGAAGAAATGGCAATATCTTGTGTTACGACGAGTATACTCGTCGTGCGCAGAAAATAGTTACAATTTGCTGTTCTAATTGCAATTTAGTAATTGTAATAAATTGCGGTGATAAAACAAAAGAATAAGACATTCATTTAATTAAAACTTAATTCTATATTATAACAGTCACACATATTTTCTGTCTGACGAGTATACTCGTCATGCGTAAAAAGTATTTACACTTTGCTGTTTCAATTACAATTTAGTAATTGTAATAAATTGCAGTGATAAAACAAAAGAATAAGACATTCATTTAATTAAAACTTAATTCTATATTATAACATCCACACATACTTTCCGTCCGACGAGTATACTCGTCATGCATAGAAAGTACTTACAATTTTCTGTTCTAATTACAATTCAGTAATTGTAGTAAATTTCAATGATGAAGCTAAAAAATGAGACAATTCATTTAATTAAAACTTAATTGTGTATTATAACATCCACACGTACTTTTCGTCCGACGAGTATACTCGTCATCGCTCACGTTTTGCAACACGTTTTAGCTACACACTTCTCAAAGAGGTCGCAACAGCCAATTGGTAAATAGACGTCTATCAAATGATAAAAATCTATGTGTACCAAGTATTGCTTTATAGAATAAGATCTGTACATACATCGTACGTGGTATCTTGAAACGTCATTAATGCTGCGATGAGCCAGCAACGTCATGATTGTATTCGAAATCAGATTTGTATATAGTACTGTAGCACGGATACTGTAGTACAGCACCGCAGTACTATCTGGCATAGACCGATAGACACATCGGCACTGTAATCTGACACGGTCGTCATGATGGAATTTGAAACCAATGCGAAAACGTATCCAGAAGTTACAAGATATTTGCTTATGTTTCATACGATATAAGCAACTATAGTAAACGTCAGAACTGATCCTACAGAACGTTGATGCTCATCGATGCAACGAACAGTCGACTATTTAAACACTTGAACAATCTCTGCAAAACACGTACTCGTTGTGTTCCAATATTTTGTAGATTTCACGTGCAACGTGGATTTTCAGATTTCTGTCAAACTTTTGGCGATTTAATCGAACCCCGTTACAGAGTCAATGAAATTTCACAATATTTCATGCTCTTGATATATCCATAAAAGGTTCGTATAAATGTTTGTACACGGCTCGCACGAGGATCAAACTTAAGGAAACTTCGTTGTCTTTCGATATGGTAAAGAAACTTCTGTGTAACAGCAGGATTGTTTGCGGTCCGTACAGCCAATTCACGCGAACTTTCCACCCCAGGACCGAATTTCGTTATCTAAATGGCTTGCGGCAACTTGTACGTCGCCTGCAAATTAAGGTATCGCATATTTGTTACGTTTAACTATTAATTGCGGGATTAATTGGGTCAGATTATATTGTTTTCCTAGAGGACATGTTTAACGTGTGACTGGTCCATGTGACACAGATACGCATATAGCTTCTCAAGTGTTATGGTAAATATAGTGATTGATAAACATAAGAATATTAAATGTTATATTATTATATTGCGTTGGCAACTAAGTGATTGCGGATTTTATCATTGCCACCTAATGACAAAAGCCGCAATCACTTAGTTGCCAGGCCAATATATCTTTATGCGGATATTATATATCATTTTTTTTTTTTTTTCAAACGAAGAAATTCAATGCAGCAATGTACATTTTATGATCGCTGGATACTGATCTTTCAGTGATTTATGCATCGAATTACATGCACATACAGAAATTATGCCAGTTATATCTTCCAATTTATCTGCGTACGTCGCGATATTGTAACACGGTTGTCTCGTTGCAAAGAAATATTCCACATTTATTATTAGTTAAATCGAGCGTTATTTGTTTATGAAAGTTACTTGTATATAGAAAGTTATGCATAAAAGTTTGTACTTTAGCTTAATATTGCTTTATGCGGGTGTCCTGGATTAGAATGTTCTAAAACAGCGTTTTTTGTGATTTTTTTTAGAAGGCAAAGAAAGAACATACATGGTTTTATGTATATTTAACGAATACAAAAATATTTTCTTTAAAGCAAAAAAGAAAATTTTAACAGATTTCTAAACCTAATTCATGGGCGTCTTGTCGGGAAGGACCCACCTCGTAATTCTTGACTGAAACAAAAAACCCAAAAAGGATTAAATTGTTACACATTTTTCCTCTGGGTGAACTAAACAAAAAGCAGAAAAAAATGTGAAATTAAAAATTTTGGAATTTAAAAAAAGAAAAAATAAACTTCAAGGTATTATAACTATTATTTAAATAAACTTTTTTCTGCCTCTGTTTAGTTCACTAAGAATAAAAACATATAATAATTTAATCTTTTTTTGGTTTTTTTCTTTAGTCAAGAATTACAAGATGAATCTTTCCCCTTCAATTGAAGACTGCAGCGACAAGACGCCCATGAAATAGGCTTACAAATCTGTTACAATTTTCTTTTTTACTTAAAAAAAAATATTTTTGTATTCGTTGAATATGTATAAAACCATACCTCAAAATTCAATAACTTCATTTCTTTCTTTTCTTTTCTTAAAAAAAAAAAAAAAATCACAAAAGGACACTGTTCTAAAACATTCTAATTCAGGACACTTTCTTAAATTACTTAAAATTTTTTCACGTCTCATCGTAGTTGTGTATGTAATATACATATACGGTGGAACGTGGGTAATTCGAAAACCTCTATGAGACTAGAATTTCGTTCATTCGGTTGCGCTTCGCTGTGGAAACCGCTGTAAGCCGAGATATAAGCTTCCCCTGACTCGAATTATTTTCTCCGCCTTTTCATCCGTTATTTTACCTCTGTAACTCGAATCGAGGCAAGTCCAAGTTCACATCTACACGGTGCTCTAAAAATCAGTCGTTTCCAAGCATTCGCGATAGCTCTTTTCGGAGAGAAATATGTTTGCATGAAAAGTCTGCCAGTTTTCATATATACACGAAGAAAACTACGTATATGTACATGCTGTCCTTTGTCCTTGTTTCTCTATCATGCGAACTGATTGCTTTTGGTCAGTGAAGCCACGCTACGCGTGTACGTAGAATTTCCATCTTTACGTCTTGGAATATCTGGCTTGGCAACTAAGTGATTGCGGCTTTTGTCGTTAGATGGTAATGATAAAATTCGCAATCACTTAGTTGCCAAGCCAATAGAAACCGAAAAACCTAACCGGCCTGTAAAACCTCTGCAAGTCGAATTTCCGCTGTTTCATCGAAGCTCTGTTATTTGAAAACCTGAAGCTGCGTAACTCGAAGACTGAAACTCTTCCCTGAAGATTGCAGATGTACAGAAGAACCTAACGCTTAACAGTTGTTGGAAGCTGGAAAACCGCTATACTTCGCTATACATCGCAGGAAGAGAAGGTTGGCGAACGAAGCGCTGAGAGATAAAAATCGTGGAAATAAAATGGAAATCATCTCGATAAGGATGGAACAGCTTCTCTTATTTTCATTCTCTTCGCAATCTCTGTCTTCTTTATTATTTGCTCCCATACATTTGTATCCGGCGTAGACAAACCTTCTCTTATTTCTGTAATGCGAAAGTCGCATTTTAATAAGTCGTTGGCAAGTTTAATTAACTCGAACAAGAAGGGTGTCACCCATATTTGGCCCCCATGAAGCATACCCGTCACATAGATATGGGTGAAGTGGCGACCAATGTTATAATTAACTCGAACAAGAAGAGTGTCACCCATATTTGGCCCCCATGGAAACATACCCGTCACATAAATATGGGAGACGTGGTGACCAATGTTATAATTAACTCGAACAAGAAGGGCGTCACCCATATTTGGGTTGCGGGGCCCCACGAAGCATATCCGTCACATAGATATGGGTGACGCGGCGACCAACTTAAAGTGTTAAAGACGCGATGAATCGCGAGTAGCAGATTACCTCGTAAAATCAGGCAGCATCTGTTTTACCTAAAACGTGGCCGAGGAAACGCTAAGCCCTGCGAACGAAGAAAATAAGGTTGTGCTGTATCAAAGGGCAGATGTAATAGGGAAAAAGTAATCCCTTAGGGTTGGAAGTTGACAAAAGAGGGCGTAAAGAGAATAGACGGACGCGACCAAAGACGAAAGGGGAAGAAAGTGACAGAGCAAAACGACGAGTATCATTCAATCTTGCCGAATGAATCCACTTTGCACGCGCGCGTCCCATTTACATTTGAATGATGGAGAATGCTGGGAAATAAGGAAACCGGGTTCTCCGCTGCAGCTGAAACGCTTACATTTACTTGCTTCGACCGGTTGATCCTCTGGAATTTTACATTCCCCCTGTAACGAAGATTCCAAAGGAGAAACAATCGCAGCAATCGAACTTGCGTTTAAATCAAGATCGACCGCCGAGGCAATTTTCTTCGAACGCGATTGCTTCAAGTTGAAAGTATCTCGAATTTCTAAATTGCTTGGAGCAGGCAAAAGGCGAGTCAGAGGCAAGTAGCCAACAACATTTCCCTCTCCGAATTTCCTTTCTGAAGAATCCATTGCAAACATTTCAATTAAATTGCAATCTTAGCGAAGACTGAAACACCTTGGTAAGTTTGACGATGCTTGCAACAGTTGCAGGCTAAGACGAGATAAATCGGACAAACAAACAGATATAAATAATTATTAGGAAAAAGCTGTACACAAGCAATGGCCAACCGGATAAAACGTTTCCTATATCCGTCGAACAATCTAAAGTTTGGATCGCGATCGAAGTAATAACCGATTAACCGATTGGTCTGGATTTCTGGAACATCGGATAGCGTTGGTGGAGCGCGTTTACGAGGCAAGTGGCGAAGATGTTGAAAAGAGCGGAAGAAAAGCGGCGTGTTCGCCGGCAGTTAAGTTCGCGAAAGTTCAATCCATGGATGATGCACGATGAACTCGTCGAGTTGACCTCGTATCGGCAAAAGACCAGTTCTGAATTTCCAACTTGGCTCTCTTAAACGTTGTTGCCGTGTATTCGTGCGACCCGAGTTCCTATCTCGAATAGAGTCGGGCTACTCGAGCGTTTTGACCCATAAAGCGGTGGATCGAATTAAATAAAAACAAGCAGAATATCCGCATTCAAGTGGTGAATGCATGGCGATATATTTACACGAATTTCTTAATAACATTTGGCGCGTTTGTTTTACAAATGACGCGAGTCGAATTTTTGTGAAAAAATTCTGAAGACGAGAAGTTTCCATTTACTTTGCCGCTAGCTTTTTATTTATCAGCCAGCTGCTGATAATATGCAAATATATGATATATAATGACATAGTAACAATAAGATAGTCAGCTAGCAATTTTGCAAAATCTACAGCTTTTTATTTGGGTCTATGTATGTGTTTCTATGGGAAGGAAGAGCATCGGTAGAATATTTGATAATTTTGAAGAGATCGTTTCATGGACGTGGGTCAAGATGAAAATTAATTAACCGAAACGAGGAAATGGCAGCATCGATGCTGTTGGCTTCTACTTGGTCACGGACACTGTCGCCTGTAGTAATTATAATTATAAAGTCCACCGTGGGCCGTGTTGGCGTGTAATTAACCTACAACAGACGACGCCATTTACTTGAAATGGAAGAAATTTAAATACCAATAACCGAGCCAAGAGGAGGAGGGTGTCTTAGGAAGCGAGCAGAGTGGCGGCAACCACTTGAGAATCCTCAAGCAATATAGCGAGAGAACCAGATGCTACGGAAAGCTTTATCAAGCCCAACTTGCGAATATCATGTTTGAGACTAGACACTTTATTTTCATTATACATATATATATATATTTTTTATTCCTCATTTTTTATAACTCTTTGCAAGCATACATACATTTTATAATCTAAATGAAATTGATGGATTAATTTCTTGTATATAAGAAAATAATTATGTGTAAGATATGTATAGTTATTATATGTAATAATTTTCTTATATGTATATATAATAATTTTTGTATGTATAATAAAAAAAAAGAAAACAAAATAATATACATAAGGCGTTTAAGAAAAGAATCTATCAGTTTCATTTGGAGTTTACAATGAAGCTGAAATACTTGCCAGCAGAGATAGAAAATGTTTAACCAATAGAGGTTTGTTGTATCTTTTGCATTCTGTAATTTCCTCGTTTACAATTAATATGCTTGTGAATATCATGTTTGAAATTAGACACTTTATTTTCATTATACATATATATATATATATATTTGTATTCCTCAATTTTTATAACTCCTTGCAAGCATACATTTTGTAATCTAAATGAAATTGATGGATTATTTTCTTGTATATAAGAAAACAATTATGTGTAAGATATCTATAATTATTATATGTAAGAAAAATAAGAAAAACTAATGTTATATATGCACACACATGTTTGTATTCTTTCCTCTAAATTCTTTTTTTAAAAGCCTTATAGCTATCTACCTATATATATATAATAATTATATATAATAATTTTCTTATATGTAAGAGAAATAAGAAAAACTTATGTTATATATATGCACACACATTTGTTTTCTTTTTTCTAAATTCTTTTTCTAGAAGCCTTATGTATAATAAAAATAAAAAAGCAAAATAATATACATAAGGAGTTTAAGAAAAAAATTTATCAATTTCAGTTAGAGTTACACATACTTGTGTTATTATATTTATTATGTATATATATTATGTGTATATATTATAGGTATACATATATAATGTATAAGACGTTTAAGGAAAGAATCTATCAGTTTCATTTAGAGTTTACAATGACGCTGAAATACTTGCCAGTAGAGATAGAAAATGTTTAACCAATAGAGGTTTGTTATATATTTTGCATTTTGTAATTTCCTCGTTTATAATTAATATGCTTGGGAATAACATGTTTGAAATTAGACACTTTATTTTCATTATACATATATATTTTTTTATTCCTCAATTTTTATAACTCTTCGAAAGCATCCATTTTATAATTTATAATTTAAATGAAATTGATGGATTATTTTTTTGTATATAAGAAAACAATTATGTGTAAGATATCTATAATTATTATATGTAAGAAAAATAAGAAAAACTAATGTTATATATGCACACACATGTTTGTATTCTTTCCTGTAAATTCTTTTTTTAAAAGCCTTATAGCTATTTATCTATATATAATAATTTTCATATGTATAATAAAAATAAGAAAAAGCAAAATAATATACATGAGGCGTTTAAGAAAAGAATCTATCAGTTTCATTTAGAGTTTACAATGAGGCTAAAATACTTGCCAGATGAAATAGAAAATATTTAACAAACAGAGGTTCGTTGTATCTTTTGCATTTTGTAATTTCCTCGTTTATAATTAATATACTGCGAGCGTTTGTGTATTTGTGGGAAATTCGAAAATGCAAAAGGAAAAAAGAAAACGAACATAATACGGAGATATCCAAACAATGGGGGACGCTATGTTTGTTATTGTATATTTAACATTTGACTGATACGACGACAAATCGAATGTTCAGTTACATCCGCGACGCTTGGAACGTAAAACACCGGGTCTGTGAGCCTGTCAATCTCTCCCTTTGACATTTTGAAATGAGCAGAGACGACAATCGGGCGAAACAGAGGTACGCAGCTGTAAAAGGAGGAAAAAATAAGGTGGAGATGAGGTGGACGATAAAACTGATACGGCTGTGTCTGCAAAATCGGACATGTACGATATATTTAATATAAATTGTACGTTAAATTGCACGGAAATTATGTGCTGCAGGGGAAATTGTTCGGGTTAAAAAGGAATCAGCAAATGAAGCGGTTGTTTTCAACGATGTTGCATTATGGTTTAAAACAAATTTAGTATATGTAACAATTATTAAAAATACCAGTCTTTCATACGGAACATTTAACGCTGTGCGCATAGGTTGCCGTAATCTATGGAATTGTACGGGGATCGCGATACGAAGATTTATTATACGTAGAATTATAAATAATGTAGCGAGTTCAGAGCCAATATTTCGCGTTTCATTATGCGCAGCGTACGGTACTTGGATCATTTTATTATGTGCGTTGCACGAAACATTTTAAAATTTCATCGCCACTGCAATGAAACGCGACTATCGGGATTACATTGATAATTGAAACGAGTCTGCAAATTTATGCGGAAGCCGTGATATTGAAATAACGATACAATGAAGTTTTCTTATTTTAACGTCGCTTTGTGTCTCTAAAAAAAAAAAAAAAAAAAAAAAAAAGAGAAAGATAATTTTTAAACAAAACAGCCAAAACTAGGAAACTGGTAAAGGTCTGATCCAAAAACGTAATTGAAGAGTGCTTGAAGAGAAAACTGTAAGCTTTTCCAGAGGAAAAGGAACCTTATGCATCAGTGTAATCTAAATTCGTGAAAAAGAAAAACCTGTCTGTATATGGCATTCCTCGGTTGTAAAGAAAACTCAATGTTCCATTCGTTTAGACAGATGGCAAGGACAAGAGCAAAAAACGCTTAACTAATCTTTCTTGGTATTTATTTTTTTCTCCTATAGAAACGACGTTGCGAGACCATTTTTCAATTATTATCAACAACACTTTCTTGATTGCACCTTTACTCAAATTTTCAATTCTGGCGCCTGTGGTGTTTCCTGCAATTTAATTCCGTACATATTTGCATAATTATCAAAACATTTTGAAACTTACATGGAACATCGAACAGAAGAAGAATTTTCAACGATTAATGTACAACGTGCAATTTACAGCGAATGTTAAAACTGCTTCTGTGTAAAAATGGAAAACCTAACTTATCCTTGCCTTCCGCTGTGCTCGTGCAATTCAGCCAATACCGCGATAAATGTAGCTTTCAAAGGCGGAACACTTATATCGCGGCTGACCTATAAGCCACTCGTACTACTGATAACCGACACAAAAGAAGATCGTTGAACGCCAAAAGCGTTATTACAGCTACGATCTATATATATATGTGTCGAGTTATCATTGGGGTTAGGGGCGTTTAACGAATCTTCATTTGGATTAGCCATTGTTGTTGTACAATATAGATGATAGTTAACACTAGAACTACCCACACTTAACACGAAGCTATTTCTACCAAACCTAGTGAAAATCACTGGTTTTTAAAAAATACCTAATAATAGAACATTTTTATATTTATTGATTTATTACATTCTTATAGAAGCAATTCCATGTTATGTAATACATTTCTGATATTATTAATTCAGCTGGGACCATCATTCCTAAACGAGGGTTGGCACATTTATAAAATTGTGGGACCGGTCATTTTGACTGCTGTGGTATTTCTAGCGTTAGCATCTAGGAATTTTCCTGATAACTGATATCGTCATATCGAATGATACGGTAAAAATTTGAAAAATGTGTGGCAAGTTGTAGAAAACGGGGAAACTGGTTAATTGGGGCTCGATGAACAGATTACAGGACTCCTGTACACTTTGACAAGTACCAGTCATTTTGACTGGTGTTGGTATGAGTAGCCTTGATACAAAATTATTTTCAGTTTGAATACATAGAAAATTCATTATATTATTCCTTCAATTATCGTTGTGAAAGTCATTACATCATTGTGGAAGAAAGTATAACACGAAGTAGGAATTTTAAAATAAAATTGTAAAACCAGTCAGTTTGACTGCTGTGGTAGTTCTAGTGTTAATTGTACAAATGTGTTTATTACAGAATTTGACAAGTAACCGTGGCTAATGACAATAATCTTAGGTTCAATAACAAATACGGCCAAAAAGTGCACTTTCTTCCAAAGTCTAAGTCAAACTCAACTTACTTGTCCACAGTCCAAGTGGAACTCCTCATGTACTTTTCTCTGTTCCCCTCGGGACAGCTATATTTTGAAGCAGAGTTATACAACTACTCCATAGCTCTGTTAGGTAAAAACGTCCATCCCGTGACCGTGGCTACGTTTAGCGACCAGATGTCACTTGGAGCCCAAGCCCACTGTCGTAAATCTCGGGCAAACGTACTCGGATTAAATCATAAACAACTACATGTTTGTTGAGAATTTTGGACCTTAATAGCCGAAATAATGGTATAGGGACACTAAATTTACACTTAGAATTTATATTAGAACAATTATATATTTATTCAATAAGGGATTGCAAAGATATTCATCGATACACACTTGCGCGCGTCTCAGCACATTCTTCCATACCCGACTGTTGACCGACTGAACGGTTTACATTCATTTGTTTTCGAGACGCGCACACATACTTCCACACGCTGATATTCACATGCAAGTATTACTACTATGCATCTAACCTGGTCTAACATATAAAATTATACCTATCTCAATAATTATTGAAGTACAGTTGTAATAAAAAGTCTAGACCAAAGTATTTGGGATCTTCGCAAAAATTTCAAAGGAAAGTCCCGATGTTCTTTCATCTCCCACATACATATACACACACGTACACATCATGAACCAGATCTTCAGAAAAGAGGATGAACCAACGAGAAGGAAACGAACAAATTTCCCATTAAATGCAATTACCATCGTCATGGAAGGTCGACTTGTTTGATGGAGGTGAGCGCGAACGCGTGCCACATCCTTCTTTCTTAATTTTCTGAAAATCCGCTGTGATTTTGCCCGACCGCTGGCCCCAACCACTGTCGTTCAGCTCTTAACCTGGTCTGATATAACCGAGAAATAAATGGAAGCAGAGCGGCGCGATTATCAAGCCGCGATGCAGATGAGGTGGGACGCGAATGGCTGCGAAACGCCGGCCCGGAAAAAGCGGAAAATAGTTGCTGTCGAAGCCACGTGGCAGCAGGGCATATCATTGACTGGTCCTTTCGATTTCTCATTTCCTGCGGGTCGTCAGACCGATCGATGACTGCGAGCAACGTCGCTGCTGTGTATCGCGCACGCGAGATGCGTTGCGAAGATGTTGTCTTTTCCTTATTTTTTAATTTGGTCGATTTTTTTACAATCGATTCTCGTTGAGAATTATAAGTAAATCATTTTGGCGTGGTGCTGTAACATTGCGAGGATGTTGCAAGAGTTTGTGAGGATATAACGCGGCGATACCGCGCGTACACAGTGGAAATGACGCGCGTTATGTTTAACGTTACAATGCCGAGAATTTGAACGTTCACGCGTGTGTACGAAACAGCGGAGAATTTTATGTTTCGTGGACGATGATCGATCGAACGTGACATGAGCTTCACCGGCAGATCGGCTAAACCTGTGCGAGTGATACGCATTGCATGATTCGGCTTGGCTCGTGATAGATCGCGTTCAAACAGCGTACGATCTTCTTGTGTAGACTTTAGACAGTTTTCCTCTTTCGTTTTATGTTACGACGACCAGGTTTTCTTTAAAGAAGTCGATAGAATCAGAATAGGAAATGGTATTAGGTTGTCCGAAAAGTTCCTTCCTTTTCATAAGGTGATAATAGATGAACGAGAATTTCTGTTTTATATTATTTTATTGAACTAGGCATGATGCATTTCGTTCTATTTCTATTATGTTTGTGCATAATTCAATAAACTAATATAAAGCAAAAAATATTTCCTTATAAAACGAAAGAAACTTTTCGGGCAACCTAATAGGATTACTGGAGAAATTTACTGGAATCTAACAGAGACCTGACTATAGGACCTTCAAAATTTTCCAATCTGATCTGTTGCAGATTAGTTTCACGCGTACAAGTGTTTGGAAAGATAGTAAGTTACAAAGACAGATTTGATATTGGGATGAGAATTGAAGCAGAAAATACAATACGACAATAATAAACGTGTTCTTTACTTGTATCGTATTGAAGTGGTCACCACTTCTACGAAAACTCTACATCTGATCTTTTTAGTTTTCTTAAGCACTGAAGCCATCGACAGCGTATAGACAAAAGACTGGGACAAGGACCCACCATAAACATAAACTTTTGGTTTATTGGCCTTGTAAATGTTATTGGTTTATGGATGGTCCTTGGAACAATCCTTAAGACTATTAAGGGTACGCAGTAAGGATGCGTAGACATCTGGATGCAATCTTGCCCTCGGTGCATGACCTGGTCTCTGTGACATTGGCTTCGGGGTGTTCAGTTATAGGGTAACACTGCTAGCGTGCGGATCTGGACCAACTATATTCATACTTGTCACTTCTCTATTAAATACGTATATTTTCTACCTTATACTTTATCCACGCGTTTTTCTCTTTATACATCGAATAACCTCAACATTTCGATTTAACAATCTTATTATTACATTTACAATTAAATATTTATTGAACTATATTTTTTATTAATAGTATAGAGTATTATTGTATATTTATTTATTTAATTACATTTAATATTTTTAGTATATTCAATAAGTTGAATAAATTTTGTTAATAATTAAGTATTTATTGAACTATATTTTTTATTAATAGTATAGAGTATTATTGTATATTTATTTATTGAATTACATTTAATATTTTTAGTATATTCAATAAGTTGAATAAATCTTGTTGAAGTGTACAATTATTTTATTACATTTTTAGAGGTTAGGTTACAGTATTTAAATTAGGTTAGGTTCAAGTATGTAATTTTTCTAACATTTCAATTACAATTTAGATTATGATCTGTTTCTATTTGTTGGCTTGGCAACTAAATGATTGCGGATTTTGTCATTACTTGCTTACTGTCACTGAAAATGTTTGGCTGCAGGCTTTTGCCTGATTAATTACGGAGCAGCTGTTGAAATTCATAAGGACAGCAACGACTGAAATATTGTATGATTTATCTGGAAGATTGCCCATCGTTACTTTCGTATAAATGGTCCGCGAGTTTGATTTAATTAATAACGATGACGCGGTATGTAATATCCATCGCGGTTGCGAGGTGTGTTGTGGCTATCCCATCGATTCAAATTAATTCTGTTAATGGCTGTTCGTAGAGTTAGCGATCCTTCGCTATTGATTTTCACCGAACCCGCAAACAACTTCTTCTCCAACAGTTCTACTTGCAATTCTTATTTGATATCATATAAATAAAGCGATTCTTTCATTGGTTATTCCTCAACATTTTTCATTTTCTTTTCTAATTCGTTTTTTTTCTTTATTATAATGCTATATTATAATTAAGTAAATTAAGTGATTGCGGATTTGGAATTACACGGGAGCTTATAACTAGCGTAAGCACGTCGTCTTATAGAATAAAGCGAAATTAATAACAGTCCTATTCTGTTTGTTACAGCATTTGCATACTATTAGTTAATTAATAGAAAATACATCAAATGTCGTATTGTCAAGTACCCGGTGATTTTACATGACTAAAGACGCTCGATACTGTGACAATTAAATACAGAATCGGATAAACAAGCGTCATATAATTTTTATCGACGAACAAGTAATACGTAGAGAACACGTATATAGAAAGAAAGAAAAGTTGTTGTTTCAAAGAAGTAGGTTATCACTTTACCGACCGATAGCCGATTAATCGGCTTTCTGTTTCCGACTCTTACCGACCGATAGCCTATTAACAGGTTTTTTGTCGCCGACGTTTACCAACCGATAGCCTATTAATCAGCTTTTTGTCGCCAACAATCTTTCTTATTATATGAGCAGTAATTTGTTATTTAGTACTAAGGTACCCTGCTCAGTTGCGTCAGTTGCGTTGCTTTGTAAGCTGCGACAGTTTTATACCAATTTGAAAAACTTACTGTTCACGATGAACGAAAAGAATGGTATTGGAGAGCCTAGGGAGCCTACTGGAGAGAGTGTTAAAATATCTCGTCAATTTAAAACGATATCTTGTACAATTTCTATTAAACAAAAACGTACTATACATACATAGAAGTGCTATTGGTTGGCAACTAAGTGATTGCGGATTTTGTCGTTGCCACCTAATGATAAAATCCGCAATCACTTAGTTGCCAACCGAATATTTATCACGAACTAACAGACGAGGAAATATCCTGGAAAAATAAGAAAGAGAAGAGTTTCGCGAACGAGGAGGTCGTTCGACCATCGTTCGAAATTCAATAATTACGGCCGGATAGCCAGGAGAATTCGTAGAAATTGGTGGAAGCGAAGATACGTAGCAGTGGACGCGATCGATCGCCACTTTATTAGTTTTCAATGGCGCGACGAGCAGCAAAGAAAGGGCGAAAGAGAAACGAACAGGTCCATAATAATATCGCGCTCGGTCGTGCAACCTAAAAATGCAGCCTAAGGAATTGCGCGGTCTGTCGAACTGCGAAATGAACCGAGACACTTCATTCCCCTTTCTACCGTATCGTCGTTCGAGAAGGAAAAACTTAAGGAGCCAATACGGTTCGTGGCTGGGCCGGTTTTATCAATAAAAATATTCGCATTTCTCTTTGCCCGCGAAATTGATACTGCACGCCGCTTCGCTCTATTTCTTCGCGATATTCCTTTTTTCCCTTCGACTCGCTCCGTTCTGATCGGCTTTCCGTTATTTCCTCGTTCGAAGTCTTCCTTGTGCTAGAAACCTATACGACGCGAGTTTTATCTTTCGATTTGCAAGTCGTCCGATTGATTATGAAACGTAGAATTTCCAGATTTGGTAGAAATTGCTCAAGTCGCGTGTACCTTTTGCTATATTCTTTTTATGCTAGAACGTTTTGCAACAGCAGCACATTTTGTCCATTTATCCATGAAAATTGTTTAAAAGTAACACGGAACGTGAGCAGAAGTCGGGGTAATCTCTGTCGTTTTTCAGAATTTCGTCCAGCGTTCGATGTATCTTATTGTTAAACTGTTCGCATAACGAGGATCACGGTGATATGCAGGTTCTCCGGAAATTAATTGTTCGTTACATTGTGACGTGCCATTTCGAAGCGTACATGTGACTGTTTGTTATTTGTTAGCCAGGCTTTTGTTCTCGTCGTTCGTTTCCTCATTTCCTATCAGAATTATGTCGTAATTAAATGAATGTCTTATTTTTTAATTTTATTTTTGCAATTTATACTACAATTACCAAATTGCAATTTAAACAGCAAATTGTAACCACTGTTTACTCATGACGAATATACTCGTCAGGCACTCGTCAAATTAAATGACTGTCTTATTTTTTAATTTTATTCTTGCAATGTATACTGCAATTACCAAGTTGCAATTTAAACAACAAATTGTAACCACTGTTTACTCATGACGAGTATACTCGTCAAACACTCGTCAAATTAAACGACTGTCTTATTTTTTTAATTTTATTCATGCAATTTATACTGCAATTACCAAGTTACAATTTAAGCAACAAATTATAACCATTTTTTACTCATGACGAATATACTCGTCAAGCACTCGTCAAACACTCGTCAAATTAAATAACTGTCTTATTTTTTAATGTTATCCATGCAATTTATACTACAGTTACCAAGTTGCAATTTAGACAGCAAATTGTAACCACTTTTTACTCATGACGAGTATACTCGTCGAAAACAGCTAACTTTTTAAAACAGCGTTCCTTTTGCAACTCGGAGACTCAGCTCGCTCGTTCAGTTTCTAATTCAACCTCGCCTTTAATCAATCTTAATTCTATCACGGTCGAATGGAATCCGAAGGCGATAGAACACGTTCGACAGAAGTCGGTGAGAAAATTTCCTTCGTGCGTCTTTTTCCTCCAACGCATTCTTATTCCGCGGGGTGCGCGCGATAACGAGTCCGTGGCCACGAGGCCGCGACTTTTCTCCTCGAATCTCGACCCAGTTTCCCATTTACAAAGCACCGTCACGGAATATATCCTCGTTTAATTCCAGCGCGCGACGCGGCACGTCCGCGTGTGCCGCGTACGACCTGCACCGGCTATCCAGCAACCAGCAGCATCGAATCGATGAAAGTTTATAGAGACTGGCTGTATAAACGACCAGCAGGCAACCGATACAGCACTCGCAGTCCCACGAACATCCCTCGAGCGTCGTTGCGTCGATCTCCTCGTTCATAGTTGAGGACGCGCAACGTTTTACGTCGCCGCTTCGTTTCCTCCAGCGACGACAGTCTTCCTCGATGAGCGCGTGATTCGCTTAAAATTCTGATATGGTAAACACGGAGAAAGTAAACGAAAATAGCGTGCGGGTGTTAAAATTGAAGAATTTTGATTTTCCATTGGAAACAGATAGAAGCTTGGAAATTGCAAGCTATTAATTGTATAGTTTGTTTAAAATGCGTCAAATGCACTTTTGAATTATTGTCTGTCGTTAAGTAACTTTCTCAAGTGACACTATTTTGGAAATTGCACGCTTCTCTCTTAAACTTGTGATTTGTGGCAGAGCCACGTGTGGTTGTAATATTGTAAAATTCCATTTGTATTTTTCTTTGTATCTCCTGTGTAACTTGCAATTTATCAACGTTATCGCTGATGGTTTAGAGCAACCATACTTGTAAATATCGTGTGGTATTTAATTTGTTGGGCACAGCAGAATTGCTTTCCTCGTCCGTCGATTAGAAATTGTTGGAAATCGTAAAAGTAGATGGTATCGTCGTTACAGTCTGAACACGATAGCCCCTGTGGTGGGAAGGCAGCAATTTAAAATTCACCAGTTTGGATAATGCATGCATGTGCTGGAGCAAAGTGATATTTTCAAACGAAGAGAATTTTACTGGAGAGACCGCGACCCAATTGCAGCGTGAGTGAGACGAGGCAATTTCGCGTCATCTGTTAACGAAAGCTCGTCTGATATCGACATGTTTCGCCTTGTTTAAAGGGGACAATTTCCTTCAAGGTCGAATATGTGTCCGACGCAAGACTTTCCATGTACAACATACTTATGACCGTATAAATGTCGCTGTCGCGGAGAACACGAAAATAAATGGTATTTATCAGGCAACGTAGTTTTCAATTTATATCTGATGCTTTAACAGCGCAGAGATTTCATAGCAGGCGATGTAATAGATCGGATACATTGGGAACAAACTGTTTCTCTTGAATTATTACTTCGTCAAATCCAGATGTAAATGATTTTCAGGAATTTTTCAAACGCGTCTGCGAATTAAAACACGGACCATCCATCACAACTGCGAGTTAAATCAACCCGTTTAATATTTATGTTTCCTGGCATCCGGAAGTCACGTTGATCAACTGTGTAAATCGAAGGGTAGCGCAATGTGACAACGTTACGAACGTTGTCTCATAGATCTGCCTTAGAAAGTAAATGGTCCATTTAAATGGTAAATTAGAATTTGACTGTGCTTATGGTTAAATCCTTCGTTGAATTTCAACACAATATTAACCAGTTGGCTGTTTCTCACGAGTATACTCGTCACGAAGGAATGGCAATATTTCACGTTACGACGAGCATACTCGTCACGAAGGAATGGCAATATTTCCCGTTACGACGAGCATACTCGTCACGAAGGAATGGCAATATTTCCCGTTGCGACGAGTATACTCGTCACGAAGGAATGGCAATATCTTGAGTTACGACGAGTATACTCGTCACGAAGGAATGGCAATATCTTGCGTTGCGACGAGTATACTCGTCACAAAGGAATGGCAATATCTTGCGTTGCGACGAGTATACTCGTCACGAAGGAATGGCAATATCTTGCGTTGCGACGAGTATACTCGTCACGAAGGAATGGTAATATTTTTCGTTGCGACGAATATACTCGTCATGAAGGAATGGCAATATTTCCCGTTGCGACGAATATACTCGTCGTGAAGGATTGGCAATATTTTGCGTTACGACGAATATACTCGTCATGAAGGAATAGCAATATTTTCCGTTACTAGTATACTCGACTTTCTTAGAACACGAAGAAAAGGCATGCAGATAAGCGAAACACGTGTGTAGCGAAAGTAATAGACTATTCGAAGTAATTACAATTACAATAATTAGAAATAATAGTAATAAACGCTACCGCGAGAAGCGGAATAAACAAGAAAAACGGAGAAAGTATGGCATTTCGTTATTCGTGAGTATACACGATATTCTATGTAAATCTACATGATAGATATGTATATATTATAGCTGAAGGTTACAGATCAATATTAATTATTATTATTTGCTATTATTTGTATCATCTACCCGTTTGATAGATCAGTCTACAGAAGTGAGTTATTTAGAAGCGAGCCACCTCTGACGCCCCTAGTAATTCAGCATCATTCACTGATCTACCTCTTTGATGATTAATTCGTCGCTTATTCATCAGCAACCTGACCCACAGCTCGCCACATTCCGAATTAATTTCCATTTGCAAACGAAAGATTCTATGCACTCCGGAACACGGGCATGGATATTGGATAAACAAAAACAGAGAAAAAAGGAACAAAAAATGGGAGAAAAAGGCGGCAGGAGGGAGAAAAATGACACGTGTCCGCATCTAACCGCGGAGAAATGGTAGAAACGTGCTCGAAACGTAGAAACGCAGAGGGATGATCGTCAACGATGGGGCCGACGCAGAAGGCAATTCCACACATTCGCGGCTAGATCTATCGCTAGTTAAGTGTCGCAACATCGGTATCGGGGAATACGTTGTTAAGCCTGTGCCACACTCGGCCATACGTTCAATCCCCACGTGAAACTTTTCGCCGTAGCGGCCATGCGACCCGATACTCGATACTGCGTAATTCAATTGAAACTGTGGCTCGATCGAACGACCGGAGTTGCCTGGTTGTCGATTAAAAAAGGAAAAGAAAGAAAAAAAAGGGCAGTCGTTGGAAGGAAAAAAATGGGCGCAGGCGAACTAACCGGCGCGACGCAGCTATCTCGATGCAAGCTACTGGGATCGTATTGTATTTGTATCGTAGACGCGCCTAATGATCGACTGGTTCTACGCGCCCTCCTTTTTTGACAGTGTGTTGCTTTCGCAGAATCGTAGAATTTCACTGTGCTTATGGTTAAATCCTTCGTTGAATTTGAACAAAATGTTAACCAGTTGGCTGACTGCTTCCGGTTTGGACGGAGAGCTCTAGAAGAAGTGCGAAGTGTGAAGGAGAAAGGAGAAGGAAACGAAAACTGACACGAAGAAGGAAAAATAAAGGGTGTGCATACGAGAGGAAAGTGAAAGAAAGGCGAAAAGAAACCAGGAACGAGAGGAAAAACAAATCAGAGAAGCCAGAGGAGAAGAGGTTAGGAAACAAGACGCGCGGCAAACAAAGGAATACAGAGAAACATAGATGGCAGCAAGCAGAGGAAGAACAAGGAATGTGGGCAAATCGGAGGATAGAGCCCAAGAATGCGCTGGATAAATACAGTTGGTCAGAAAAGGGGACTCCAACCAGGGAAAGAGGAATGGAAATAATGAGGGAAAAAGTGGAGGAAATGGAAAGAGGGTTCGAGGCAATGATAGCGGAAATAAAAGGGATATTCGTTAACCAGTTGGCTGTTTTTCAAGAGCATACTCGTCACGAAGGAATGGCAGTATTTTGCGTTACGACGAGTATACTCGTCGTGCGTAAAAAGTAGTTAGAATTTGCTGTTTTAATTTATAATTGTAGTAAATTGCAATGATAAAATTCTAATTCTATATTGTAACAGCCACGAGTACTTTTCGTCTGACGAATATACTCGTCATGCGTAAAAAGCACTTACACTCTGCTATTCTAATTGCAATTTAATAATTGTAGTAAATTGCAATGATAAAATTCTAATTCTACATTGTGACAGCCACGAGTACTTTTCGTCTGACGAATATACTCGTCATGCGTAAAAAGCACTTACACTCTGCTATTCTAATTGCAATTTAGTAATTGTAGTAAATTGCAATGATAAAATTCTAATTCTATATTGTAACAGCCACGAGTACTTTTCGTCTGACGAATATACTCGTCATGCGTAAAAAGCACTTACACTCTGCTATCCTAATTGCAATTTAGTAATTGTGGTAAATTGCAATGATAAAACTAAAAAATAAGAAATTCATTTAATTAAAACTTAATTCCATATTATAACAGCCACACATATTTTCTGTCCGACGAATATACTCGTCGTCGCTTACTTTTTTCGGCACACTCTACGTACACAGTTTTCAAAGAATCGCAACAGCTAACTGGTTAATTGATTACATGATAAACGTATTTGTTTCCACGAACAATAATTGGCGAAACGAATTGCGCATTATTTAAGCTTCCAGAAAATTCCATAATTTTATGAAATAATTAATGACAGCAAATTAGTAGAATTCCACTTATCTGAACTCATCTTCGAACAAATAGTTGACATAACTCAAGTTTGTTGATTCCGCTTATTACTACGATTTTCCCCTCAAATGGCAGGAATTTGCCATTAAATAAATAGATTCGATCGACAGCAGCCCATTTAACCGGACGTTAATTGGAATTTCGTTTTCGTAAATAAACTTCTACCATAATACGTTAACTATTCGAGTTAATCAAGAGCAGATTCTCTTGGATCATGCAACTTCGTATTGAAATTTACGACCAGATGGCAAGAACTGCGATATCTCGAATCAGTCAGCTGTACGTACATTCGTTGCTTTGGTTCGATGGTAAAACAGCCTCAAAAGGATTTCAGTGCATGGCCCTTTGCTCTCGAGAAATTAATCGAGAAACGGTGTTCTTGGTGCAGCAATTTCTTACGTTTCACACCTTTCTCTTACAATTTCTATCCGGAAAATTGTAAAAACACGCAGCAGCGTTACAATAAATAAAATTGATCAAAAATTTACCATAGTAAATTGTGAGAATTTGATATCACGAAGCAACATAATATTAACGTTAAAGGAATTTATAAAGCAGGATAGAAAAAGAAATTAATTCCCCCAAGACAAACGACCACTCGCACTCAAATCCTTTCCTCACTGTTTTACCATCAACCTGGACCATCGAATACACATACGGTCAACTCGTTGCAGATTTCCCGATTCTTGCCATCAATCTGCCAGTACAACGAGCCTCCACCGTTTCACTTTGCCCCAGGTCACTTCGAGTTAGACAGTGTGCCAAAGTTTTAAGATTATACGCACAGTTTTTCCTCGAAATAAGCGACCCACCCGGTAGGTTGCTTATTACGACTCAGCTATGCTATTCGGCTGGACTCAGTTCTCGAACAGGACAAGAAACAATACATCAGAGTCGCTAGTATCGCAATGGGAAAGCTCTTACAGATATTCTATTCGTCTTCTACCAAACGACGTGGCCATGTTCATTCGACCATACAAATTTACGATTTCTCGTTTCCTTTTCAGACGAAAGAAAAGGAACATGACGAGAGTAGCCATGTTATGTAGCAATTAAGTTAGACAAATTTGCCAAATGTGGTAGTGCACCGAATTCGAGAAGCTTGGAAATTATACTTACGCGAACGTTGTTGTTATTTGAGACTCGCGCAGCTGGAGGCGATGTAGCGAGGTCGTAAAATCGGTCAGGCGTTGAAGTAAAAACATGGTTGAAGAGCGAAACACGTAAGTTGAGACATTTTAGGGGAGATAAGCGGCTCGAGTCTTGTTCAGGGCCGACCATGTCAACTCGCAACTAGTTCTTTCTTGCGAGTAGGTAGGTCGACGGTAAAGAATTCTCTGGCAACCCTGGCCACGGCATGCAAACGACCCTGAGTGCGGTTAGATCAATCGGTGTCACCGTTTAACATTTTCATTTACGACCTCGTTGTGTATATCGCTGCCAGCTATGCGAGACTCACGCTGGTAGTTTCTGAGACACGTACAGACAGTGTCACGTATATTCCAACTGTACGAATTTTTTACCTACGCTTAACATTTTCCACAGTCAGAACGTTTTAGAGATGAAACGAATTTACATACACCTCGTGGCCAATTTTCTATTTAAAAAAGGAAAGAGGAATCTGAAGGGGAAAATGGTACAGTAATATTTGCTTTAAGCTTTTTGTTTATATCTTGGGACAGTGTGGGTACAAATCGGAAATTAAAAATTGAGTTGGTAGTACAAATGCAACTTGATAAAAGTAGAATTATTTTTGTGAAATTGAACGATCAGAATCGACGACTTGCAGCAGAAAAGATGGAATTTGAGGTAAAGGAAAAATTGTCCATCCAGAAATTGGCTATTGTTTAATTATTTAATTAATAGATTTTGCCATCTAAATGGCTAATAATGTTTAAACAAATTTTTTTCAAGCGAGCAAAATTAATATTTTCTCGGTTCGAACATTAGACGCGTGCTCAACCTTCACATTCGTCGCTCTTGGAACATCGGAAGCCTCAGCGGTCTGTCTCCGGGACATTTTATTTTCGAGCAGTAGCTTCACAGGCGCATTCGAGTTCTCCTCTGTCCATTTTGCTTTCTTATACTTTGAAATTTCAGAAATTTCTTCGTGGGAGAAGCTAGAAAAAAAATTAAACGAACGTCTTCTAATTTGATTGCGGTTGCCAGTAGATTGAACTTGCAAATTAAAAAATTTGATCTGTGTCGATCGACAGCCGATTGATCGGTACTGGTTGAAACGTGGTTTTTAGATCGTAATGTACGTAAAATACGACGAAAATTGGGAAACTGCGACTGGTAATTACAGCTCCAGATATTATGTAGGTTGTATTATATTAGCCATAGATTAAGTTTATATGTTATTATATGTTTATATGTTATATTACACCGCGAATAAAGTGAAAAAGATAACAACATATTGTGATTGTTGTAAGGGCCAGCCGGCCCTCTGTCTAACATTTTTTAAAAAGTGGCATAAAAAAGGAAATAATTATATTCAGTTTACAATATTCTCATCTCTAAAAAATAACTATTTAATAAAAACATTAGTAAAAATAATTATTTATGGTCGCCACTGTATGTACAGCAATGGATGCTGCACAACACTCCCATAAACGAATTTCTTCATTTAAATTTCGGGCCGGACTCGTGTGAGCCACCGGTGGTACACGCCGCCTCAGGGGACAGACACGTGTCACTCATCGATGATGCACGCCGGCGTCAACATGTTAATAAACTAGATGTAGTATACGTAATAAAACAAAATCATTTGCCTCTCTGAGTAACGAAATATCAGCTGTAAAAATTACTTGAAACGTTCGACATACAACGTACACGTTTAACGTGTAAGAACAACGAAAACAATGGAAATAACAATATGCTTGCAAAGTATGTCATACACAATTCTTACAGTTATTTTTATTTCCATTCGAACAGAAGTGCAGATGTCTAAAAAATAACTATTTATTAAAAACATTATTATAAATAATTATTTGTGGTCGCCACTGTATGTACAGCAATGGATGCTGCACAACACTCCCATAAACGAATTTCTTCATTTAAATTTCGGGCCAGACTCATGTGAGCCACCGGTGGTACACGCCGCCTCAGGGGACAGACACGTGTCACTCATCGATGATGCACGCCGGCGTCAACATGTTAATAAACTGGATGTAGTATACGTAATAGAACAAAATCATTTGCCTCTCTGAGTAACGAAATATCAGCTGTGAAAAATGACTTGGAACCCATAGATATTTTTCTTCATTTAAATTTCGGGCCACTGCTGGCCCACGAGGATATACAATGTTCTACAAAGAAAGAGAAGATTGAAAAGGAAACACGAAAGACAATGAGAAGCAATATATTGCAATATATTTTAACAAATACAATCACGTGGTATAAAAATGTGTTATTGTTCTTGGCAAGGAGAATTGAACAGACGCAAGTAAAGAAGTTTATCCCTGGCCAATCTCACTGTCAGATTTATTATTCGAGGATGCTTATCAAATTCAAATACGCATCCATCTCTGACAAATCCCCTTCAAGATGTCTCGTACGTAATACCTTGTCGCAACTTATTGTTAGCTATCGCCTTTTTCGCATTGAAACTGCCGTTGAAGCTGACCTGGATCGCTGGAGATCGATTGGATCCGATCATGGAGATTTTCGGGGCAAGCACGAAAGAACACAGCGACTGCGTATTATCTGCGTTTCGAATATTTCAAGCGCAGCTCCTGCTCATATCGTGTCGTACGCTGGAAACTTGGCGTAACTCGGTTGAAACGATAGGCGGATCAGACGATTGGAATGGTCGCGTGGTCCTCGATCGCTGGGTAAACAGCAGGAGAAAGAAACGGAAGAGAGAAGCTGAAACTTGAGAATGTAAAATTTGACAGAAGGTTGGGCGGAGTATTGAAATATCTGATCCATTTAAGTTTCTGAAAACGATGGTGGAAACTGGGTGACGCGAAATTCCCAGCCGCCATCTATCGCAACGATTGCTGGCGTGTCAGCCGACTTTTGAATCGCACGGAATACTCGAATCAATCACGTCGATTACGTCGCGAAACGTCAGCCGGCCGACGAGACGCGCGTCACAAGTTGGTAGTCGAGTCTTATTAAAATTTGTTTCTTATCTGCATCTGCTTCCAGAGTGCTCCTCACGTGTTCTTTAATGCTTGTGGCTCTTGTCCTTTGAAATAACGTCCGCGTTATTTCGGTTTCACGCCATCGACGATAGTTTCACGCTTCGAGACAGCCGACGTTTCATCGTGCAAGCATCAAAAGTCATCGATGATACACGCAGGTCCTATAATGAGCTCTGTATGGTGTCCAGCTTGCAAAATTAACATGGAGTCTGTACAGAGTTTGAAAAATTAACATGGAGCCTGTATACAGTTTCCAAAATTAACATGGAGCCTGTACGAAGTTTCCAAAATTAACATGGAGCCTGTACAATGTTTCCAAAATTAACATGGAACCTGTGCAGAGTTTGAAAAATTAACATGGAGCCTGTACAAAGTTTGGAAAATTAACATGGAGCCTGTACAAAGTTTCCAAAATTAACATGAAGCCTGTACAAAGTTTCCAAAATTAACATGAAGCTTGTACAAAGTTTCCAAAATTAACATGAAGCCTGAATAAAGTTTCCAAAATTAACATGGAGCCTGTACAAAGTTTCCAAAATTAACATGGGGCCTGTACAGAGTTTGAAAAATTAACATGGAGCCTGTACAAAGTTTTCAAAATTAACATGGAGCCTGTACAAAGTATGAAAAATTAACATGGAGCCTGTATACAGTTTCCATAATTAACATGGAGCCTGTACAAAGTTTGCAGAATTAACATGGAGCCTGTACAAAGTTTCCAAAAATAACATGGGGCCTGTACAGAGTTTGAAAAATTAACATGGAGCCCGTACAAAGTTTCCAAAATTAATTTTCACAAGAAAGGAAGTCAACTCGGGTTGATATCAAATAGAAGCAGATACGAAAGAGTCTCAAGGATACATGAAGACCTTGCGAAAGGTAACCTTACTGCGTAAAGAACACAGCCCAGAAATGCTGCTTAGCCCTAGCCTCTGGCTAAAGCAACCTAATGTTAGGTTGTCCGAAAAGTTTCTTTCGTTTTATAAGGAAATAGACGCACAGTGTTTTTTGTTTTACATTAGTTTATTAAATTATGAAATGGACCATACCTAACTCAATAAAATAATATAAACTAGAAATTGTTGTTCACCTACTATCATCTTATGACACGAAAGAAACTTTTTGGACGACCTAATAGAAACCATAGTCAGAGTTAAGGACAGCAAGAAATCAGGCAAATGGAAACATGGATTGCCTTGACAAATTAGAATAATAAAAACTGACTAGTCAGAACTACAGATTATGTCAGCAAACGTTGCTAGTGTTTGAAGACTGACCACCTGAAACTACTGTTAATATTAATCAGCCAATAGGACAAATGGCATGACACGTGAAGATTAATGTTACAGAATAAGATTGCAATGGAAGAAAGAAATGGCGAAGAAATCGTAGAATCGACGTATCGAAATATAAACAGAAAATGGAACACGTGTCAGAAGAATCTAATCGTAAGCAGAATTTTCTTCGATTGTGACACCTTTTCTGTTAAAAATCCACAACACTTGGGAGCATACAATGGGAATTAAAAATTGTAGCAAACCAACAAAGCGTAGTATTGGAAACTACAATGGAAGATTAGGCTACAAGCGGGAACTTCTGTATATACAAACTTGGGATAGTTATTAATTACTATATGCAGTTACGTATATTTGTGTATTTGTTATAAAAGTGAAGATTTTTATAGATTTGTCGAATAAATCTATCGTAATCGGTAATACAGGCTGCTTAAGAAATGGACACGTATTTCATGGCACAGTGAAAATTTAGCGCTCTCCTTTCTAGGATTTATTTTTGAGAATTTTGTTGCTCGCACACGTTCACGCTTTTTATCTCTTGCGTAGATTTCTCCTATTTTTATATCACATTCATTATTACGCAGTGGAGAAAACATTGGAGAAATATACAGTGACGTACAAAAATACTTGAACGCTCAGGTTGTCTGAAATCGAGCTTGTCACCTGCGCTGAACGTCTCAGTAGAAGAATCGCGAGTAGTCGCAGATTACTCAATTGCGTGGAAAGTAGGGAGCAGCAGGAAAAAAAATTGCAACAAGCCACATCTGATATGTTCGGATATTTGACTGACTTGAAACTTTAATATAAGGTATAAAAAATCTGGAAATTAACACACGTTAATCTCAATAATATTAATAAAGTTTCAATAATTTACCCAATCGTCGTCAGTTTCTCAATTTTCTCGTCTAAGGTTCTTAGTATAAAAACGTACAACGTCTCGAGCGATTTCAATTTCGTGTCTCGTGTTACACGTTGTATACATTGAAAAATAGACCACAAGCTGTAATACACTGGCGTATCGTATTACACTCTGTCGGTCTCATATTTCACGTACGTTATCGACTGCGATCTGCAGATCTTAGCGACGTTTTTACCGATCAGACAAAAATAGCTCGTGAAACGAAAGTAACGCGCGAGTAAGAGAAGATACGAAATAATTCTGATGCGGTTCGAATTGGCTTCGCTGCCCTCCGCAACAACGAGGCTGTTCCCTGTTATATCGAAACTTCGATTTGTACGTGGCTGGGCGCCATTGAAGAAGCGATTCACCAGCTTACGATGGTATCCTCCGTTAATAGAGGCTGGCCACGGTGAACTTTTGATGTATGTAAATGGATGAATAATGGCCAGGTGAATATGTAGATTGCAGGATGACAGATCGAGAACTTGCTTGCATCCACTTTAATGATTTATGGCCGGCTATTATCCCGAGACTTTGTCTTGCTTCATTTCTTCGCCGACGCTAACCACGAGATCTTGTGCAAGTTTTTCGTCGCCGCTGACAATCAATTCCAATTAACTTTGGGCAGAAGAGGGGTGCGTGGAAAATTCTACGCTGAAAAATGTAGCACGATCTGGATTATTCATGTTTAACGAAATTTCAATGCGATAGCAGAAATATTTTTGGCATTGAAGAAAAATCATTGGCAGGTAAACAAATGCAAATGCTTGTATATATATATATTATATTGCATTTTAAACGTAGGTATTGTCACCTTTTCGAAGATCTATTTTGACATATAATTTCTATGTACAAATATATCAATTTTGAAATGCAATATACATGTTTAATGATGTTGTTTAGTAATCAGGCGTGTAATGTTAATCGTTGTTGTATATTCGTGTAAAGTATAAAAAGATAGAAATTGTTTGGTATTAGGTTGCCCGGAAAGTTTCTTTCGTTTTTATGAGGAAATAATAGACGCACAGTGTTTTTTTGTTTTGTATTATTTTCTCGAATTACGTACGATCCGTTTCCTTCTGTTCAGATAAACACATTTCACAGACTTGGTTTCACGTTTGTATGGAGGTGTAAAAAACAAGTTTGAAAGACATTTTGCGGACAACCTAATACTTTGTAACGTATCAAGTTTGTAGAAATGCGACGAAAGTTACTTCTCATATTTCGGCGCATTTTGAAATCGATATTTTGGGGAGAGGGGGGCAGGGAATTTTTATTAAACTTTACAATCTTCAAATTCGCAAATATCCAGGTTTCCAAATTTGTTGATATTTAAATTTTCAAATTCTCTAATCTCCGGGTTTATTAATTTTCAATTTCTCAAATCTTTGAATTGTTGATGTTGTCAAGTTTTTAACCAGGTCACTCGTTATCTTGAAACTTGTACATGTAATCACGAAATTAATAAATAACGAAGGAGTAGACGCTTTTAGTCTTTGCAAACTATAAAATGAACGTACGACGTTAGTTATTTTGATAAAACCGGAGCGTGGAATTAATAAATAAAGGATTAATAATAATTTAATGTACTTTTCTTTCGTTGCCAAATTAGATTAGCCAGACTAATGTTGGACATTTCTACTTAAAGCTTACACAGAATATTAAAATAACATTCTCATTATATTAGACAAGATAATCCATTATAATTTATTTATGCAATAAAAATGTTAAATTGTGACATTTAATACATTTTGCATAAACACAGTTACGATCAAATACAGTTCAATTCGATATTCAACGAATTCAATGTATCTAATTTATTATTAGTTCAAGAAAAGATTCTGACGTCAACGTTAATAATTGAGGAATTTTTCTGAAACAGGTATCTGCATTATTATTCTAATCAATTTATTGTAAATATATAAACAAGTATATTTTCTTAGTTGGCTTATCATGAAATTTTTATTTATTTCCTAAATGTGAAAGAACAAAGCTCTTTTAATATTAAAAGACTGAAATTAGAGATTCCACTTTTTTCCCAGAAATCTGAATTATCCTGACGATATTATTGTAATAAATCATTGCAATAAATTTAATAAATTATTATTGTAATAAATCATTATAATAAATTTAATAAATTATTATTGTAATAAATCTATTGTAAATATATAAACAAGTATATTCTCTTAGTTGGCTTATCATGAAATTTTTATTTATTTCCTAAATGTGAAAGAACAAAGCTCTTTTAATATTAAAAGACTGAAATTAGAAATTCCACTTTTTTCCCAGAAATCTGAATTTTCCTGACGATGTCACCATAACTGTAATTTCACTGTTATCTCTAACTAATTAACATTGATTCAATTGAAAAATTGTAAGTTACGAGTAATTGATTGAATTTAATTACCGTTCATTGCCACTTACTCAACGTGCAACGCAAGAAATACTGAAATGTCAGTTTTCTAAAAGTATTGGCTTGGCAACTAAGTGCTTGCGGATCTTGCCAATACCACCTAATGACAACATCCGCAATCACTTAGTTGCCAATACACAGCTCGAACATGTACAAATCCAAACAGGTATAATTACATATATAATAATTTATAATTTCGTAATTTATATAATAAATTGTATAATATCGTAAATATAACGAAAGAGAGTCCTTTTCAATATCAAAATACTAAAATTCTGCGGCGGCACTCGACAAGTCAAATACCGCCACTCGACTCTATCTAAGCAACGGACACGGTGGCGCAGTTGTTAGCGTCTGCAGTTGACCGTGAACACCCGAGCAGGACGGACCTCGCAGACCAGAAGGGATTCCAGGTATAGGTTCTAGCAGTGAGCGTGTCATTCATACAGCATTCGAGTGCAGAAGGAAAAAAAAAAAAAAAAACAGTGAAAACAGTGTTGACCAGTGATCGTGCTACCCGCATAGAATTTAAAAAAAAAAAAAAAAAAAAATTGAAGGCCAAGAGAATGAAATCAAAAGTAAGGAGACTGAACCCTCCATAATCCCATTAAAACTGGGAACAAAAAGAAAAAATAGCCCACAAGGCACAGACAGCAACAGCAACTTAAGGCTCTCCGCACAAAAAACGCGGAAACTCAACCCTCCACCAAACCTGATAAGCAGGAGCAAAAGAACCCCGGAAAACACAGACCAAGAAAACCTCGGCACGCGGAAAGCGTCCGACGAAAAAACCAAACAATGAAGAAATCAAGAAGCCCCCCCACCAACAACACTCACAACAAAAATAGATTTGAAGTGTTACAAACACTAGAAAACAACCCTCCCGACCAAAATACACCCCCAAAAAACATTCTTGGAAGTCCTAAAGAAAAAAATGATGAACGACGAAACATTCAGATAAACACCCCATCCGATACACCGAGAAAAGCAACAGCATCACAAGTAAAACCTATGCATGCGGACAAACCTAAAAATCTAGCATCAGCGACAACGCAGCCAAAGAGACAGTCACCAAATGGCCCACCCACCAGCCCCCCCACAGAAGCTCACGTAGACGCCGCCGTAGCCGCAAAAGAGAGCAGGCCCCCCCCCAATCAACATAACCCAACAAGACCCAAAAGATACGATCACACTATTAAAAGAACTAACGGAAATAAAAAAATTTCCATATAAGAAGAATACACCCAGATAAACACGCGCTGTACCTGGTAAATATAAAAAGATTACAACCAAGCAAAGGAAGCTTTAACCGCAGCCAATACAGCCTACTATACATATACCCCGAAACAATTAAAATGCCACACCTACCTTCTAAAAGGGCTTGGCAACAGCTTCACAGAAGCAGAAATCCTGGAGGAACTACTAGCCCTCCAAATAGACGACATAAAATTCATAAAAGTTTCAAGATTCTCTACAAGGAGATCAAGGGAGAACAACATACTGCTCCCAATATATATAGTGCAACTATCCCCCGATAGCAACATTGGAAAACTGCTACAGATAAACAGACTCAACTACCTAAAAATAGCTTGGGAAAAAATAAAAAAAAAAGACATCACTCAATGCCACAAATGCCAACGCTTAGGCCACACAGCACAAAACTGCAACCTAAACTACCGCTGCGTGAAATGCACTGAACCCCACGGACCAGGCGAATGCAGAATAAAAAGAGAAGATGCAATAGAAAAAGAAAAAATCTACTGCGTAAATTGCAAAAATTTCGGTCACCCCGCATCATACAAGGGATGCCCCAGACTAGTAGAAATACGCAAAAAAATCAACGAGAGACTCGCCAATTTGAGGAAACCAAAAACAGAGCGGATCGCGCAAATAAGCCGCAGATGCATCCCCGAAATAAAATACGCAGATGTAGTTAAACAAGGCTGGGTCCTAAACCAGGCCACCGAAAACCCCCCCCAAATAATAAGTACAGCACCGCGTGCAAATCAAATCCCCAACCCATCTGCATATACACCCCAAATAAACTTCACAAACGTCCTCGAAGATTTCAAACAAAGCATACTAAAGGCACTAGAAGAACATCAAATTCAATTGTTCGAAATAAAAAAAACACTACAAAAGCACGAAGAAAGAATCAACACCATTTACAACGCTCTCAATATCAGTCCAAACGAATAAGCAAAACACTCTGAACCACCAAATACAGCAAAAAACAAATCAGGTAAAAGTAAAACATTTAAAAATAATCTCGATAAATGCCAACTCGATAATATCAAACCAAAAAAGATACAGTATGCTAACCCTAATAAATAAAGAAAACCCCGATATCGTTCTCATATCTGAAACAAAATTGAACAAAAGACACAAAGTTCACTTCAAAAACTACACCTTGATAAGACACGACAGACCAAACGCTACCCAAGGAGGAGGAACGGCAATCCTCATAAAACCCAATAAAGTTCAAAACAATTCAAAACGACAAAATAACGAGCTTCAAAACCCTAGAAACAACGATCATAAAAATAAAAATTAACAATAACGAAAATCTATTTATCGGTGCAGCCTACGCAGCCCACGGAAACCAGAAAGAATTTAACAACGAATTCAACAATCTTTTGAATTACTACAGCTCGACAAACAGGAAAACTTCTATATAATCGCGGGCGACCTTAATGCCAAACACACAAGTTGGAAAAATGAACTAAACAACACAAGAGGAAACTTTATTAGGAGCTGGCTAGACAATAAAAGTATGCACTATAAAACAATCCTCTATGGCCCCGAGTTACCCTCCTACCCAAATGGACGCTCCTACCTGGACATATGCTTAGCAGATGCGCGACTAAAATTTCAAAATTTACGACCAAATAGTACCCTCAGAACCCTAGACTACGACAGCGACCATAACGCCATAGCATTTAAAATAAACAAGAACACTTCTGACTTCCTATCCCTCGAAACACAGACCGAAACACCCAGGTACAATTACAATAAGGCAGACTGGAAAAAATTCCAAAAACTACTCGAACAGAACTGCAATCTAAAGATTTACAGCAACGCCAACCTAACAAACAGACAAATCGACTCATTCATAGACGAAATAGAAAAACATATACAAACCGCCCTGCAAGAATCCGTACCGAAAATCAAAGAAAAAAATTCTTGCGAGTCCTATGTAAACTATAAAATAAAAAGACTGCAACGAGACAAAAGCTACATACTATCCCAATTAAACAAGCTAAAATACAACTATTCTTATGACAAAAGAGAAGACATAGAATTCCTAAAATATCTACTATTTAAAATAAAATCACAACTGAAACAAGAATTCGCAAACTCCATAAACCAACATTGGACAAATAAAATAAAAAACATCTCCAAAAACGACACTGCAAACATGTTCCCACAGATAAATCAAATATTCAGACCAAAAGAACAAAACTCCATCCCGCCCCTCAAACTGCCCCCAGAAAAAGCCTCCCTCATCCAAGAAGCAGGTATAGAAATACAAAACACTAACAAGGACACCGAGGGCAACTTCATAATATCCAAAACAACGGAAAAACTAGACATTATCGGCACACACTTTTCCAAAACACACACACAAAACGACCACATGGGACGAGAACAATTGAACAGAATTATCATTGCCGAAACAAACAAACTCAAAAAAAAATAGAACAAGACACAGAGCTAAATAAAACAGTCTGCACATTCTCGGACGAAAACACATCGGACAACCCCAAACAACCCGATCCAGAAATAAACTACTTCACAAACTACAACCAGCTAAACACAATATTCTCCAAACTAAACAACAAAAAATCCTCAGGCTTCGATGGCATCCCAAACATCCTGCTCAAACGCCTACCAAATAAAATAAAATGGTACTACACAGTACTCTTCAACAATGCACTAAACAACACGTATTTTCCCATTAAGTGGAAAAAAGCAAAACTAATTGCAATCACAAAAAAGAACAAAGACGGATCATCGCCGACAAACCTAAGACCCATAAGCCTTCTCCCCAACATAAGTAAAATATTCGAAATAACCATAAACAACCCACTAGCTTCGTTCTGCGCAAAAAACAACATAATTCCAGAAAATCAATTCGGTTTCCGGCACAAGCACTCTACAATACACGCTATAAACAAACTTACGTCCGACATCTGCTGGGCGCTAAACGCAAAGCAACGAGTAGCCGCCTGCTTGATAGACCTTGAAAAAGCATTCGATACAGTTTGGATCCCGGGGCTCATCTTCAAAATGTGCAAGAAAAACTTCCCAGAATACCTAATCAAAATAGTCTGGGACATGATAACAAACAAATCATTTGTAATGTCTGACGGACCACATACTTCAAACAAAGAGTTCACCATAGAAAACGGCCTGCAACAAGGAACGGTAAACTCACCGCTACTCTTCAACATTTACAATAGCGACTTGCTAAACCTCTTCAACCTCAACACATCTACCCACAAACGCTCCATAGCCTTCGCAGATGACCTAATTATCTACGTAACAGGCCGCAAAACAAAAACAATAAGGACAGAACTCGAAGAACTTTATAACAAAATTAGCGACTACTACCACACGTGGAAACTAAAAATTAACACAAGCAAATGCGAAACAATACTATTCAAACCCAAGACAAGCAAAATCGGCCCAATAGAAAGAGAACACTGTAAAAAGTTCCAAATAAAAGAAAAAAACAAACAAAGGGGAAACCATACCACACAAAAAACTGCGTAAAATATCTAGGAGTCAACATAGATGACAAACTAACCTATAAACAACACATCGAAATCCAGCTATCCAAAGCCAACAAAGCATTCTGGAGCACAAAAAGACTATTTTACTCCAGACATCTGAACAGCAAAGTAAAAATACTGTGCTACCAAGCACTAATCAGACCCATTATAACCTACGGCTGCCCAATCTGGTACAACATACCAGCCTCACTAATGGAAAAAAATCCGCATATTCGAAAGAAAATGCATTAGAGCATGCCTAAGCGCATACAGATCAAAAACATAGCGAATACAGAAAATACATAAAAAACAAAAAAAATATACGATCTAGCCAACATACACCGCATAGACTGCCATATATTAAAAATAACAAGAAACCACTTCGCACAAGCAGCAATGATAAAAGAAAACAGCCTAATCTTCGGTTGCCTATTCCCAAATGATACTTACCACAAAAACACACTATCAACAGGATACATCCCCCCCGAAGCGTTTCTTTACCTAGACGAAAGAAACTACCTACAAGATGCAAACAACATACCGATAATATACCACATAAAAAGAAATACAAGAACAAATGCAATTCTCTACGAGGAAAACTTAGATGGAAAGACAGCAGACTCCAGGTGGAGATTCAGCATGGCCCTCCCACAGAAAGACGTAGAAGACAAACACAGAAAAAAACTCAAAAAAAATATTGGTGGATACCGAAACCAAAATAAAAATATCGAGATAAAGATCCACAAAACAAAATACCAAAATAAATTTACCCTAACGGGTAAATTCACAACTTGTAAATAAGCCTTGTAAATAATGTAAATTGTAAATATGTAAATAAACACACCCTCCCCCACTCACCCAGCCCACCCTCCCTCCCCCTTCCCAAACTCCCGCGTCCCCCCCAAACCAAACAAGCTAACAAACTGTCCTGTTTTGCGACCAGGTTTTTCAGGACAGAAATAAGAATAAACAACAATACAGTATGTAAGCACCGCTTTTGCAGCGGCTTAAAATCCATAGTATAAATAGTAGTATGAAATGTATAAAATAGTATAAAAGGAAATATTGTATGGCTACGCCGTGCCGTCACGTATCGGTACTTTTGCCTAAACAACCCACAACCGAAGTTCTCTGTTTATTGTGAACCAACAAAAATTGTATAAAGCAATGTCTGGTAAATAAAAAAAAAAAAAAAAAAAGCAGTTGTTAGCGTCTTAGATTTCGAACGTTTGGACCCGGGTTCGATTCCCGGCGCCCGTATTTCGATTTTATTTCCACGCACAAAAATTAGAAGAAAAATCAGCAGTGATATCTACAGCCCCTGGCGACAAAATCACACCCGGACAAGGCCCAGCCGGCAACTACAACTATCACGGACACACATATATATAAGCACCTCAATTCCAAGTCCCACGTTGTCGCAGACATGTCGATCTTCGTAACGAAATTACAACAAGTGTAATTTCAATGGTGACGTATTTACGTTCCTTGCCAATTACATAATCTTACGCGATATCGTTTCACAGAGAAAGACAAGTATTCTACAAAGTAGTGAAATATCAGTTTCCTAGAAGTACGCAGCTGAAACAAATTCAAATGTGTATAATTAAATCGCGTCTCGGGTTTCGTTGAATTCAGTTGCAACTCTTGCAGCCACTGGAAACGCGAAGAAAAGGGAGGAAGAGGACATCGAAAGGGAGCTTTCCGGCTCAAATTTCGAAAAGCAACATAATATTGCGGCCACGGATACGTACGCGTATTTCCTTATACGTGTGCATGTTAATACACAAACGTACACACACAGACGATAGATAACGATATGAGTGTGTAGGAATATGCGGGCGGCCAGTGTGCTACTTTTAAAGCGAACAGACACGATGAGTATTACGCCAGCTTCTATATAATCCGCAATATTCACCGTGTACGACTACTCTATAGCCGAAACACTGACCATTCACTTGCACCCACGCAGACTTTTCCCACTGTGTAGATTGTTAATATTTAATACGTCTGCTACATAATACCAAACGCGTATTTACCTCTGAAAAGCTTTCAGGGTGGCTTTAAATACCCCGGCCAGATTTACGACGCTCTATAAGCAAATGTTTCGTCGCGAAAATTTCAATACGTCATTAATACGTGTGCGCTAACGTTTCTGCAGATTGCGAGTTTTTCAAAAATCCTAAATATCGTGCACGTACGACCAGGTCCACGTACATGTTCCACCGATTATGCGTTAGTAGAGTTTCTGTCGCAAGCTCTGGTTTTTGTACTTACAGGGGAATTTTCCGGTGACTGAGACACGCGGATTTTCATGAAACTTTGCAGAATTATCGGTAAAATCTAGTTAAAAATTTCACCATAATTTGTTTTCTGCTTTAAGGAAAAATTTTATCTCTTTTATCTCTTCCGATGTACATGATAAGAGATACCAAAAAGTGGTTGAGATCAAAGTTTGAGCGTGTTCAATTCTTAGAGACGAGCAAAATGTAATTCTATCGAGTTACATAGTTAAGTTTGATAGTTGCGAGTTGTATGAATAAAATGATTTATGTTTTGAATTGCTTTTTTACATTTGCGTTCTCAGTCGACGACGAAATCTGTACGACAAAATGATGCAGCTGGATCGTAAGAGTTAGATACAAAGATTTGTCTCGCTTAGCAAACATGTACAAATAACTGCTATACATATTGCAGGTATTTTGTATAGCGTATTGCGAACAGATCGCGAGATTTATATTGGGCTGGCAACTAAGTGATTGCGGGGTTTGTCAATACTACCTAATGACAAAATCCGCAATCACTTAGTTGCCAGTCGATTTTAGACACGAAAACCATGAAACCGGTTGCTGCGAAAAGGCAACCTTTCAGACTTCTTTCCTGAGTCGTGCATTTTTCTAGTTAAAACATTCTATTTTACACTGGAAATATCTATTGGGTTGGCAACTAAGTGGTTGCGGATTTTGACATTAGTTTCTATTGACAAACCCCGCAATCACTTAGTTGCCAGTCGATCTTAGACACGAAAACCATGGAAACGGTTGCTGCGAAAAGGCAACCTCTCAGACTTTTTTCCTGAATCGTGAATTTTTCTAGTTGAAACATTCTATTTTACATTGGAAATATCTATTGGGTTGGCAACTAAATGATTGTAGACACGAAGACCATGAAACCGGTTGCTGCGAAAAGGCAACCTTTCAGACTTCTTTCCCAAGTCGTGAATTTTTCTAGTTGAAACATTCTATTTTACACTGGAAATATCTATTGGGTTGGCAACTAAATGATTGTAGACATGAAGACCACGAAACCGGTTGCTGCGAAAAGGCAACCTTTCAGACTTCTTTCCCAAGTCGTGAATTTTTCTAGTTGAAACATTCTATTTTACACTGGAAATATCTAAAGGGCTGGTAACTAAGTGATTGCGGATTTTGACATTAGTTTCTATTGACAAACCCCGCAATCACTTAGTTGCCAGTCGATTTCAGACACGAAAACCATGGAAACGGTTGCTGCGAAAAGGCAACCTTTCAGACTTTTTTCCCAAGTCGTGAATTTTTCTAATTATAAACATTCTATTTTACACTGGAAATATCTATTGGGTTGGCAACTAAGAGATTGTAGACACGAAAATCATGAAAACGGTTGCTGCGAAAAGGCAACCTTTCAGACTTCTTTCCCGAGTCGTGAATTTTTCTAATTAAAACATTTTATGTTACACTGGAAATTTCTATTTGGTTGGCAGACCAGTCTGCGAGGCAACCTGTAAACTTTTCGTAAAATTTCCTCCGTAAGACGTTGCGATTATCCGCGCGGAGGAATTTCCCTGTGCCTCCCTGCTCGTCCTTGGTTCAACTGGATTGCGGAAATTGGATTAACGAAGCGGCTAGCCGCACACCGGCATCGTCTGATTATTTCCAATGACAAATGAGCCGCAGAGGCCTGCCGTTGTGGAAATTCAGGTGGATACACTTTACCGCTGATAGTGTAACCGCGACACCATTGCTGGATGCTCAGGCGTTCAGCTGCGAATAAAGACGATGCCACATCTCGTGCCCACATATATTTCGTTTTAGAACCGCAACCATGGAAAGGTATTACGGACGTGATGCATTATGAGCGCGGAACAGTCCGAAACTAGAACAATATTTCCTGGATAAATTTTGCCTGGAATACGAGGTCACGAAGCAGCGAAAGAAGATGCTAGTTGAAACTGTTGGAACTTGCTACTCGCTGCCACGGTCCACACGAATAACACTACGAGGTTGATTTAGTGTATTTATACTATCGGCCGAAAGTATGAAACGCGACCATCCACTTGGTTAATTTAATTCATTAGAAAATTAAAGTGGAAAGAACGTATGACGGTTTTATTTTACGTTGTGCTATTTTTGCCGCTAGATTTTATTTTAGCGATTCGACCTTCGTACAATTGACTTTTCCAACTGGAATTCGAAAATACACGTACTCGATCGCTTGGAATTGGATTTTTGCATAAGCAACTCTGTCATGAGATATTCAAATCGTCGTCGAGATGATCATTCGTTCATGATCCTTAAAAACATGTTGAGTAATTTAACAAAAATTAGATATTTCGACAATTTGCTGCATGGGCGAGGAAAAGTTTGTAATAAAAATAAAATAAAAAATGAAGTTAATAAATTAATCTGTCTGATATGAAGAAATGAAGTATTAAATATGTGAGCATCGTTCAATTTTCAATTTAATTTTCTCGACAGTTGTAGGTGAAAATGAAGTCCTTGCGTAGAAAAATATTTCCAGCAATTTATTTCTGATTTGCAATTCGATTTACATTGGAATCCTCTTGTAAACTTCGATATTAATTAACGAGTTTAAATGTTGCAAACCGTTTAAAAAGCGTGTACCTACAATATGTCGCGTTGTTCACATTGTACACATTTTTTTCATAACAATTATTTATATTTTTTCATTTGCTCGTTTTATTCCGATTTGGCCAGCACATGTTGAAAACATCTTCAAATTTACGAATATATTTTAACTTTCGCTAAAATTGCAATTTAAACAGCAAATCGTAGCTACTTTTTACGCGTGACGAGTATACTCGTCGTAACAAAAAATGTTGATATTTCATCGTGACGAGTATACTCGTCGTAACAAAAAATATTGCCATTTCACCGTAACGAGTATACTCGTCGTAACAAAAAATATTGCCATTTCACCGTGACGAGTATATTCGTCAAGAACAGCTCACCGGATAAAAACGAATAATATCGTTAAGGAAAATTGGATGTACGCAGATCGGTAGACCGTGTGACTACCGTGCAACATAAATCGCAGGAGATTTAGCGCTGCTTGGTCAGACGTCCCATCGCATTACACGGAGCCTTGCGAAGGCTACGAGTCTGTGACTGAAAAATACCTTTGTATCCGCAAATGTGAAAGGAAAGTAGGGGAATAATTTCAAAGATAATTATTTAATAAAATTTCATTGTCACTTTAGCGAAGATGTTCTGTACAAATTCAACGTTAGCTAGAAGTTGTTACATTGGTCTAATCAAATTGTTACACTTACAAGTTGCTAATGAAAATATTACCAGAGTACATTTTCAAACGTATTTAACGCAATTATACATTCAGTGGAAAATTATTCGAAAGTATAGAAACATAGTCTAAACACATTGTTGCAAACAACTTGCAACAACTTGAAGTAACTTCGTTGTTATTGCTCGACGACTATTTCTTACGAACGAATAACCGGATTAACCATAAAAATGTGAAAGTGTAAATCGTAGCAACAATATCGAAAATAGAAGAGATAGAAAAAGACTAATGTGTCTTCTGTAGAGGCTCATGGCCATTGAGAAAGTTCCAGGTTTGAAGTGCACGTGTTAACCACGTGGTCTGCGAAACGACGTCAGAGGACAGGACGTCGTAGAAGACCAAATCCTGGAATTTACTAAAAAATCCATAGGACTTCGAAGAGAAAATTTATTGTTCTATCAAGGGAAACGAGGAGAAGCTCATAGTGCAACATAGTTGTTACGCAGTCGTACAGAGTTTGTATCGATTCAATATCAACTTTGTATCACTTCTGCGTCATCAGCGCTTGAGTTCGACCCGTATCACGTTACAATCTAAAACAACACACGTTCGGCATCGAAATAAATGTTGTTCAAGTTAAATACCGGAGATAACATCGAACACGTGCTTACCACGTCGCTTCTAATCTCGTGCCACATAAATAAGCTGATTTCAGTTTTATAAAAGGAAGTTTCAGTTTGATTAAAGAGAAAGCAAAGTAACTTGCCATGATACTATCACAATTTTCGAATATTTTTCATTTCAACTTGTCTCCGGTACTCGCCGTTTTAATATTCTCCCTTCAAAATTATACGAACTCCCTGTGTTGACGAACATATATGTACATAAAATTATACTAAAATATAGTATACTATACAACCCCTCAAAAATACAGTACAATAAATATAGTATATATTTCAATTAAGTTGAATTCAATTTTTATATTTTTTATATACATTTAATTTTTATATTTTATATATACAGAGGGTGGAAAGAGTATATATTTAGTAGTAATAGTATATATCATTTAGTAGTAGTATATATTACTATATATTTTATAGTAGTAGTAGTATATATTTCAATTTACCTACATTTAATTTTTATATTTTATATATACAGGGGGTGGGAAGAGTATATATTTAGTAGTAGTAGTAGTATGTATTATTTAGTAGTAGTATATATTATTATATATTTAGTAGTAGTAGTATGTATTATTTAGTAGTAGTATATATTATTGTATATTTAATAATAGTAGTAGTATATATTTCAATTAACCTAAATTTAATTCTTATATTTTTTATATACATTTATTTTTATATTTTATATATACAGAGGGTGGGAAGAGAATATATATTAATAGTAATAGTATATATTATTTAGTAGTAGTATATATTATTATATATTTTATAGTTGTAGTAGTATATATTTCAATTAACCTAAATTTAATTTTTATACTTTTTATATACATTTAATTTTTATATTTTATATATACAGAGAGTGGGAAGAGTATATATTTAGTAGTAGTAGCATTATATATTATTATATATTTAGTAGTAGTAGTAATAGTATATATCTCAATTAACCTAAATTTAATTTTTATATTGTATATATACAGAGGGTGGGAGGAGTCACAATGAACATGGCTTTCGAACTAATAAGTTTCAGAGTTAAGTAAGTGGCGTTTAGTCCATAAAAGTATCTCTCTTCCCAGTCTACAAATTTCGCTACAGTGGTGATGATCTTTCTAGCTACACAACTACACGCATAACGATAATCCTTGTCATGTGTAGAGAATATTATTCGCCGTATTAGTCGTCTCTATCCGCTCCTCTATTTCATCTACTTTAAGCAGAATATTATAGAGCAGTAGCCTCTGTGCTACCTGAAACTTGCAGCGGTCTATTTAACGAAGCAGCCTTCAGTGTACGGAACTTGCGGCTATTCGGAGGTGCATGGACAGTTAACGAGGCAAGACGCTCACACGCTTGTGGTAGAATTATTATAAGTAAAATACACGAGATATTTTTATATATTTCATAAATATAATGGGAATTTTGCACCCACGTCTATTAACCAGTTAGCTGTTTCTGACGAGTATACTCGTCACGAAGACGTGGCAGTAGTGGTTTGTATTACGACGAACCCTGTCAGTAATAAAATTAAAAAATAAAGAGTTCGCTTCATTACGACTTAATTCTATATTATAAGAGCCACACTTTTCAAAATTTTCAAAAAGATCGCAAAAGCTTTAAGGAAACAAGTTTAAGGATCTTCTGCCTGTTTGCATATTCGCTAGCAAAATTTGTCCTCGGCCTTTTCTTACACCCTGCACAGTAAAAATACAAGCAATAAAATTTCCTCGCGTATTTATCAGTTTCCTCTGCACTTACCTTTTATCGAGAAAATTAAAACGCGTGAAATACTACGCGCCACGAGTGCCAGCGATTCGTCATGGCCGGCCAATGAAGGAAAGAAAATCGTTTGAATAAATAGCGCGCCAGTGGAGAGATACTGGAACGAAAGGAAACATGGCGGATATTTCTTCGTCGATGTTTACCCGGCCCGCGAATACATCGTCGATGAACGAGAATTTATCTAGCGGAATAATGCGGGTCGTTGGGCGAACGGCTCAAGTGTCGACAGTTGCCTATCGTTTTATCGGCTTGGCAACTAAGTGATTGCGGATTTTGCCATTAGGTGGTACTGACAAACCCCGCAATCACTTAGTTGCCAACCCAATAGTTGTCAGCTTGGCGACACTTTTGTAGTTCGCCGAAGGAATCGGCTATGTCGTTGCCTCGTGGAAAAGTTGCATTTCTTCGCGCGCACCTGCACGAATCGTTCGGCGAAGTAATTTTCATTTTGCCAAACAGTTCTCTCCGTGGCCGACGCGTTGCCTTCACCACGTGTCGTATCCTGTCTACGTTCCTCGTACCCCGTGACACACTTTGTCCTTGGTTGTTAAATATCGAGGGCGTTTTTACGACCCAGGTAATGGCCAATGTTTGGTCGATTACGCGATTGCTTAGTGGAAAAGTTTCGGTACTCACGTTTCCACGGATATGTGACATTTATGAGCAGCCTGGCCATCGGCTCGAGTACATTAGAGAATAGCTTTACAAATATAAATGTGTACATAGGAAGAAACTATGCTATATATACATAGGCTGAGTCTCCTGACATGGAGAGTTTACAATTTACCGACCGATAGCCGATTAATCAGGTTTTTGTCGCCGATGCTTACCGACCGATAGCCTATTAATCGCTTTTCTGTTGCCAACGCTTACCGACCGACAGCCTATTAATCGGCTTTCTGTCGCCGACACTTACCGACCGATAACCTGTCAATCGGCTTTTTATCGCCGGCAATCTTTCTCATTAATTGAGCAGTAATTTGTAATTTAGTACTAAGGTACCTTGCTCGGTTGCGTCTGTTGCGTTGCTTTGTAAGCTGCCACAGTTTTATACCAATTTGAATAACTTGCCTTGTTTGCAATGAACGAAAAGAATGGTGTTGGAGAGTCTAAGCCAAAACAGAGCCGGCGCCACGGAGAATTTGCGCCTGAGCTGCCGGTCGGACGTGCGTATGCTGTTGAACCGCTAGCGGTCGGTAATGTGTTAGAACAACTCGTAAGTTATTGGTTATAGGGGAAATTGTTTTCTTTCAGAAGGGAATTCTTATCGCGATGTTTTTCACTGAAGGGATAGTACATTCGGGACAGAATATATGAATATACAGGATCTAATTATTCAAAAATACATACACAATTCTCTTGTGTGTTATGATATCCCTGTGTATAGAGGGAAGATCTGCGGTAACTAAGTGATTGCGAATTTTGCCAGTAGGTTGTGTCGACGAAATCTGCAATCACTTAGTTACCAACCCAATAGATATTAGGTTGTCCAGAAAGTTCTTTTCGTTTCATAAGGTGATAATAGACGAACTACAATTTCTGTTTTATACTATTTTATTGAATTAGGTATGATCCATTAATTCTATTTCTATTATTATAATAATTCAACAAACTAATATTAAACAAAACACATAATGCCTCTATTATTTCCTTATGAGACGAAAGAAACTTTTCGGACAAGCTAATACATTTCAAAAATTTGTTAGGTAATTTCATGATTTTCAAGCCGGATATACTCAATGCAGGTGGAAAGCATCGAAACGATCGCAGCGTTCGGACACAAAGCGATATTTGCTACAAGTTAAACGGTTCTCGCTGCTTTTATCATAAACGTATGGCGACGCGAAATACCAAATGGAATAAAGTTGGAGATTTCCGATAAAGCAGTAACGACTAGCTATCCAAATAATCGCCGACAGTGGCATTTATTACGACAGCGAAAATAAATATATTTTATGTAATTGCGTGAAATTAATCGAGCCAAGTTCGTAAGTGAATCGTTTCCCAGAGGATGCAGCGTCACGATAGCATCGAATCCAAAAAAAAAAAAAGTCAGCCGCGTATGGTTCAGCAGTTGGCTGGCAATCATCGAGCAGGACCACATTTACAAACCTGCGAACGTACAGCCGTATAAATAACCGGGACACGTCAGTGTTTTCTGTTTCGAAAAGCGAAAACCGACAAAATATAAGCGTCGCTCGCTATTTCCACGTATATGAATTCCCTACGTTCCGCAATTTCTTTCCACGGGGATAAAATCGACGATATGATTGCCGGTTCGTTCATTTTACGCCGAATGTCCCATACGCTGTTTATGTGAATGATTGGAGACAGCAGACTAATCGCAAGTAACGAACGTTAGCGCGAAAAAACACGTCGTATAAATTCTCGTAGTTTATATTTTCTAGTTTATAGGTGGATTTTCCGCTGTGACGAAGCGGCATAAAAATCTACACGATCCCATTGACAACAGAACTTATTTCGGCCTGGCAACTAAGTGATTGCGGGGTTTGCCAGTACCATCCAATGGCAAAATCCGCAATCACTTAGTTGCCAAGCCAATTGGCGACACTTTTGTAATTCGTCGAAAAATTTCGTTTCTTCGCGCGTACCCCCTCAAATCGCAGTTTCTGCTTTATTTTTCTCGTTAACGTCGAAGTGGCCAACTTTGTGGAAAAGATAATCCAAACGTTCGCATAATCGCGCGATAAAACACGACGCTTTTTTGAGGACCTTTGAAAGCTCCACTCGCCATAGTTTTATTCGTTGGATTCTTCGACTATGCGTATGCTTGGAATTGGCGAAACCGATGATCATAATGGGAAAAACTGGAATGCACGGCGTTGAGTATAAATCGTGGACACTTGGTACGAGATGGGAATGAGGAGTGGTGTTTCAAGTTCGATGAGAGATTTCGTGAAACAGGTAATTGTTTGGAAGGTAACCGAGTTTGAAAAAATAAATATTGTGCCAAACCGGGCAATGGATAAAACAATAATGGAAGACGAATTTAATGGAAAATTCGGGTTGGCGAGTTTGCCGGTTCGTATGTTGCAGGAGTTCGGTAAAACACGGTGAGCGTAGGCGAATAATAACTGGAATTTCTCGAATAATAAGCAGAATTCGTAGACTTGTGCGGATTCAACGACACAACAAACCGGCACCACGCAATTATTCCACGTGCGAGCAGCCTCATCGATCTTCGTCGCGAACAACAATAGCGCAGAAACCGGCAAATAGGTGCAAACAAATGCATCAAGCTAAGCATGCAGCACAGATCCGGAATATCCTGTTGGACGTATAAATAATATCCCCATGTTGTGCGTTCGTAACTTGTTTTTAAAACAGGCATTCTGTTGGCTGTGTTTCGGAAATATAGAAATTTTCAATCGAAAACAACAGCTATAAATAAGGAGAAACATAGATAGATAGATAGATAGAGATAGAGAAATAAGTGAATAGAAATGAAATACATACAATTCTAGATAGGAATTATAAATAACATAAAAATAGATAGATAGATAGAGATAGGAAAGTAAGTAAACAAAAAACAAATACAGAATTCATTGATAATTTCAATTCTTATTTGGAATACAAAAATTCATTGATGATTTCAATTCTAAATAGGAATTATAAGTAACATAAATATAAATAGATAGATAGAGATAGAAAAATATGAGAATAAGAAAGGATACAAAAAATTCATAGGTAATTTCAATTCTAAATGGGGATTATAAATAACATAAAAATGGATAGATAGATAGAGATAGGAAAATAAGCAAACGAAAAAGAAATACAGAATATTCATTGATAATTTCAATTCTAAATGGAAATTATAAAACATAAACATAGATAGATAGATAGAAATAGAGAAATAAATAAATAAGAAAGAAATACAAAAAATTCATTGATAATTTCAATTCTAAATGCGAATTATAAATAACATAAACATAGATAAATATGTAAAGATAGGAAAGTAAGTAAACAAAAAAGAAATAAAGAATATTCATTGATAATTTCAATTCTTATTTAGAATACAAAAAATTCATTGATAATTTCAATTCTAAATGGGAATTATAAATAACATAAACATAGATAGACAGATAGAGAAACACAAATATGTAAATAAGAAAGAAATACAGAATATTCATTGATAATTTCAATTCTTATTTAGAATAGAAAAAATTTATTGATAATTTTCAATTCTAAATGAGAATTTTAAACAACATAAAAATAGATAGATAGATAGAGGTAGGAAAATAAGTAAACAAAAAAGAAATACAGAGTGTAGCGGCTATTCATTAATAATTTCAATTCTTATTTAGAATACAAAAAATTCATTGATAATTTCAATTCTAAATGGGAATTATAAATAACATAAACATAGATAAATAGGTAAAGATAGGAAAGTAAGTAAACAAAAAAGAAATAAAGAATATTCATTGATAATTTCAATTCTTATTTAGAATACAAAAAATTCATTGATAATTTCAATTCTAAATAGGAATTATAAATAACATAAACATAGATAGACAGATAGAGAAACACAAATATGTAAATAAGAAAGAAATACAGAATATTCAGATAATTTCAATTCTTATTTAGAATAGAAAAAATTTATTGATAATTTTCAATTCTAAATGAGAATTTTAAACAACATAAAAATAGATAGATAGATAGAGAAAGACAAATATGTAAATAAGAAAGGATACAAAAAATTCATTGAAAATTTCAATTCTAAATGAGAATTATAAATAACCTAAACATAGATAGATAGATAGATAGATAGAGAAAGACAAATATGTAAAGTAGAAAAAATACAAACAATTCATTGATATCTTCAGTTTTAAATAATAAATGAGAAGAAAGATGGGTGGATAGACAGAAAATTAAAAATAAATAAATAAAGGGGAAGTACAGAAAATTCACTGATGTCATTAATTTTTATTTAGAATACAAAAGATTCACTGCTAGTTTCAATACCAAATATAGCAGCGTTAATTAAGCTGTGCTTCGTGCAGGCAATTAAAAATGGACGAGGACTGATTAATAATATCTGATTCGATTGAACGGATCTGATCGATTCTATAATAAGGACAGATCAATTTTAATTATCTTACGTTGGGCAAATGTAAAATTAATGTAGTTTATTTTCAGTAGATCTTTAAAAAGGAAAATCACGAAGAGATTGGTAATTTGAACGAGATGATTCCTTTTCTTCATGAAACAACAGAGATAAATGTGTAATCGCCCACATTAATTATTATTTTTTTCCGTTGTTGGAATCCAAAGTGAAAGGGACGTTTTATATAAATTTATTTATCGATAAAATGCACGACTGTTCTTGACAAAATTTTGATTCCCGTTAATGTTCAATTTTATCGTTCTATTTATTTAATCGACGAAAACTCACAAAAGTTACTTCGTCAAAATTCTTCAACTTCCCTGTTGAAACAAAAGAAGATGGTATATGAGTCATAAAAAATATCTAACAATTTTCAACATACTCGACGTTCTACAACAAATTGAATTATCTAAATCGACGTGGTCTGGCGAATGAAAGAGTTGAGCTTAATGCAACTTTATTATTACATACCTACTTTAGTTTCAATTTAAATGCAAATTTTTCATTTTTACAAATCCAGCAATTTAAATTAAAACATTCATACTGAACGTATTATAAATATATATATATAGTTGTTAAAAATAAATAACTTGTGAAACACGGCAGCATTTGAGGGATGTGTAATCGGTTTCAAGTAGAAATTTCGTGACGAAAAACGTACGACGAATTTGATAACCGCGCACGTTTGCCTTTTATCATGTACAAGGATGAACGAAATTGAACAAAGTTGTTGCACGAGACAACTGTCAGTGGCCGTTGCTCGGCGACTAATTAAAAATGTTTGTTCGATATACTGGCACTGAAACGTGTTATTGGCGAATCTGTCATCGGTGCAAGCAACCACCGACGAAGAAAAACACGAAAGGAGAGAGGATAAAAAAGAAGGAAAAATAATTGGAACGTAGTCGCGTGTAAAAATGACACGCGCATCGAGCGAAATTCGTTGCGTTCAACTTTCCGGTTTTAATGAACGAAAGTAATGGGAAAATGTTTAATTGGAACGAGGAAAATTAAAAATCCCCGATAGCCATCCAAGTGCCAGATACAACAATTCCTCGATATCATATGACGTTTGTTAATGCTACGAGCATTTTCAAAATATCTTTAATGAAAACCACTTTTATTACCTTGTTAATGAAATTATTTCTCCTTGTTTATCTTCTTATCTATGGATTTTCTAACTTTTCATCCTCTGCTTTACCAAACGTAACTGCAGGTGTCCCATGGTCGTCAGAGTGAAGATCATCTAACCTCATTTACCTCGTACGACGAAGAAAATATAAAACGATAGTTTGGAATACATGGCAAGAAAATTCTACAACGTCGACGATTTTCCAACAGAAAAAATGCAACTTACAATCGACTGCATCGAATACGGAGAATTTATTAGAAATAAAACGCGTCTTTTCAGAGAATTTCGTCGTCAAACCTAACTAAAGACAGAGGAATAACATTGATGTTACGTGCCGAGGCTGCTATAGGCCGTCTCCCTTGGTATTACAGTGTCGCAGACAGATCGTATTACATGACCAGCGAGATATACACAAAGGAGCGATAAGCGCATAGTTGTCGTCAAGCAGCGAATTCTAGAAAACATCGAATCGCCTTCGGTCCGTTATTTTAGCTACACAAAAAACGTGGCAACGTGATCATAAGCGCGAACGGTTGCGAGACCCGAGCGTGGTGGGGATCGTCTCCAAGAGAAGACAAAGGACGAAATCGAAGGGCAGTCAGTATCATTTTAGGATTCAAGCCGAATGCATCGAGAGGTTCGGTGAAATAAAATCGTAACAACTGGGATTCCCAATTTCGACTACAATTAAATAGTCAAAAGAATACAAGTGAATTACAAGATAAGAACCCGAAGAAAACGACTTTCAGATAAAAAAGCAAACTTCTCCTTCTTACACCTCGAATACCAGCTGGCTGCGTCAGAAGAGGAAAAAAAATTCAATAACGTGGGAATAAAACGGTCGCGGGGGACTTGCAGAAAATATCGCGTTCCGAAAGAAAAGAGCGGACAGAAAAGTGGAAGAAGCAAGTGGCGAAAGGGACGAGTTTTCGATAGAAAATCGCTATCATCGTCTTTTACCGGCACTTCATCAGAGTCGGATGATCGGCCTGACGCTTGGAACCGCGTTGGAAACGCGAGATGCGAAATCGCGATATGCATGTGGAAGTAAGGAACGCCGAGTCTGGCCTCGAAACGACGCTGGATAATTAGAAAGTTTATCTGAGGAGAGATCTCGTCTCGTAATCTTATTCGCATTAATTATTTTCCCAGCGCGCTTCGGATCTGATTAAGACGGGTCCGCCCCTCGTCCCTCGGCGCCTCCTCGTCGAAAAATGTCGAGGAAAAGAGGAGAATCCTGGACCGGGGCGCTCGTCGACGACAAGAATAAAAAGTCAGACGGAAGGAGGGAAAAAAGGAGGGCGAAGGTTGGAAGGAGTTCAAGGGGCGAGAAGATAAAATGTGCGGAGGAAGAAGCGCACGAAGTAAAGAAGGAGGAGAAAGGAAGAGAAAAAGAGAGGGAAAAAAGGAGGATTGAAATAAAAGGATGACGGGGAGGAAAGTTTCGTGGAAAAAGCCTGCACGGAAGTTATCCGCTGTCGCGGAGAGTGGGAAGAAAATGCTGAAGGAGAAAGAGCGAAGCAAGGACAAGGTCGATGAGAAATTTACGAGATGCACTAGTGGAAAACGAATTTTTAACGGTCGCCTCTAACAATGGAAATTTCGCCTACGGTCACGTGAGTATTTCGCTTCTCTGTGCCTTGTAGTCGATTTTTACAATTTCACGAATCGTTAGAAAGAGAAATTTCCTTCATTTTCTTCCAATTTTTTTTTTTTTTTTTTTTTTTTTTTTTTTTGAAATGTCGCTTCATACGGTAACACTTTTTTGAACGCGGTATATAATGAACGTTACGAAGGCAACAGCTTGGAGAATTTTCGAAGGTTATATTCGCTTGGCAACTAAGTGATTGCGGGTTTTGTCATTAGGTGGCATTGACAAAATCCGCAGTCACTTAGTTGCCAGCCAGTTAAACGTCGTGTGCCTGTTGTTAGCGAATTTGTTATACGATTATTATACCATACGTCGAAATATTGTAGAACAGTGATTGTTCTACTTGTCTTTGATTGCGAACAGAGTTAATTTAAGTTACTAGTATTTCGTGGTTTGATTAGAACGTAGGTTTTTGGCTTACAATGACATGTTTCCGGTTCTTAGTGAACCTAGGGACATTGGGTTTTCACTGAAACTCGGTTTTCTGCGTTTGAACTTCGAGTTTATGCTGGTTGCTAGTAGATTACATGAATTGATTATTTGCAACGTGTTTTGCAACGTGCATAATACGCGAGTCTCGAATACGTCAAGAACTATGATATTTGGCAGTAGCTTTGGATTTGTTTTGTATTATAATTTTTATAATTATATAAGCTTTGTTTTAACGCGACGAAAAGCCAGAAAACAACGTTGAGTTTTTAATTATTCACGGCACTGTGTAATACCATTCGACAATTCTTAACACTGTGAGCAAGCGTAACAATTGTTTAACCGTTGACGAATTCGCGTCTTACGTACACGATGCGGCATCCTATGAAAATATTAAATCGAACTGTTAAATAAAATAGTGAAGAAAGCAACGAACGCTACAAACAAGATGTTATGAGCATGTTTTTAGGCTACGTGCGTGAACAATACGAAACCGTTGTTAGTATATTAAATATAATTATCCATGCTCGGAAAGTTCGTTCCGATTTTTAAACATTTTATTAATTTGAGAAGTTTTCCTTGGTACCTGCCCATCGGGAAAATTCATCGGGAAAAATCACGCTAGGAAACTGCTAGAAGTATCTTTAAATACAATTTCTAATCTAAATAAATAATTTATGATACAATTATGCATATGTTAAATGCTGCTCGGAGATTTCGTTCCGATTTTTAACCATTTTATTAAATTGAGTAATTTTTCTTAGTACCTGCCCATCGAGAAAATTGTTCTCACGCTAGAAAACTGCTAGTAGTGTCTTTAAATAAAATTTCTAGTCTAAATAAATAATTTATGATACGATATTACACATGTTAAATGCTGCTCGGAAGGTTCGTTCTGATTTTTAAACAATTTAATAAATTGAGGAGTTTTTCTTAGTACCTGCCCATTGAGAAAATTGTTCTCACGCTAAGAAACTAGAAGTATCTTTAAATACAATTTCTAATCTAAATAAATAATCTATGATACGATATTACACATGTTAAATGCTGCTCGGAAAGTTCGTTCTGATTTTTAAACAATTTATTAAATTGAGGAGTTTTTCTTGGTACCTGCCCATCGGGAAAATTGTTCTCACGCTAAAAAACTACTAGAAGTATCTTTAAATACAATTTCTAGTCTAAATAAATAATCTATGATACGATATTACACATGTTAAATGCTGTTCAGAAAGTTCGTTCTGATTTTTAAACATTTTATTAATTTGAGAAGTTTTTCTTGATACCTGCCCATCGGGAAAATTGTTCTCACGCTAAGAAACTATAAGTATCTTTAAATACAATTTCTAATCTAAAGAAATAACTTCTGATACGATATTACACATGTTAAATGCTGCTCGGAAAGTTCGTTCCGATTTTTAACAATTTAATGAATTGAGGAGTTTTTCTTAGTACCTGCCCATCGGAAAAATTGTTCTCACGCTAAGAAACTACAAGTATCTTTAAATACAATTTCTAGTCCAAATAAATAGTTTATGATACAATTTTACACATGTTAAATGCTGCTCGAAAAGTTCGTTCCCATTTTTGAGGAACTTGGCGGACCTAAAAAATTCCATTGAAACGTTTTTCGTCGAAAAACCCGGGGGGTTCTGGGGGGAAGGGGTGGAATATTCGAGTCGCGTGAAAGGCGAAGAAAGGTTATGGAAGAAAATGGCAACTATAGAATTCGACAAACGTATATGGAATCGCAATGTAAGTTGGAGGAACGAACTTTGGAATCTTCGATCTTTCGATCATTCGAAAAATACGCGGCAATTGAAGCTGTACGCTGGTCAGTTCGTATCGTCCTCAAAGTGTTAAGAGTCCGCGTTACTTTAATCTGGAAACAAGTCAATTTCGACGAGCCGTCAGAGTTTGCCAATTGAGTGTCGAAGAACAGAACGAGAGGATTTCTGTAATCGAAGAAAATCGAAGAAATAAGATTGACAAAACGAAATTGCGAAGAAGTTGTGGGAGGAGGGGGCGGTTTTCGCGGAAGAATAGCGCGACACGACGGAGCAAATTGATAAAAGCGGGCGGACTAACAATGAAAAAAACGGAATTGGCGAGGAGACGGAGAGGAGAAAAGAAAGAGAGGAGGGAAAGAGGAAAAGGAAACTTGTTCCTCAACTTTTCACTTTCAGCTCTCTGCTCGCCGACAGCAACTGACGTCGTTTCGTTTATTAATCGCCTCGATTCTGCAACAGCCGAACGTAAAACTTGCAGCTACGCAATTTGTCACGAGGACGGAGCTTCCATTAAAATTGACGAGGCGATGACTGACTCTGCAAAGAGCTAACTTCTCAATTAAATCGCGGCGAATCCAGAAGTTGGCAAATGACCCAACGAACGCTATAGCACCGCCGTTCATGCGGCTATGTTTTGTCAATGAAGTAACGAAAGTGTAATTAACGTGAAATATTACGTCGCCTTATGAGCCCTGTCACATTTTTTCGCCGAGAATTTCACGCCGCGAAATTGGAGAACGCTGCGACTGGCAAAATCGAAGAATTTTGACTTTTTGTTGTAGAATGTTCTATGTTGTATCGATGAGAATACTGTTGCAAAGAATTGAACTGGAATTTCATGCTCGTAGATTGTTATTGATAACGCTAGAAGATGGTGTCACAACGTTGCCTCTGTAGAAAGAAATATTAGTGTTAATGGACGATTAGTTAATTGTTTCTTGGCTTCTGTCTCTATGACGTCTGCCTAAGTCTAAATGAATGGAACATGGGACGAATTGGTCCACTTAACAGCTAAATACTCCTTTGCGATTCTTCTTTTTCTTTGCAAATAGCGAGTGTCACACATAGGCTTTTTCATCGCTATATTTTTCTTTTTCATCAACTTGGACGAGATTAACGCACAAGCTTCTTTTGCTGCCCCTGAAAAACTTGTTTTTTTTTGGTACATATAACATTTTCTACAAAACAAAAAATTAACACGCAACCACGTGGTGGTTGGGCTATTAGAGATAACAAAGACACCTAAGCATACTGTTCCATCATAAATGAGAGAAATAGGTTTAGTAAAACAATCGATAATTAATCTAAAGCTTACTGCATGGTGCTACTATTTATGTTAGTTGTACAGAAAGAGCCATCGATCTCTTTTATCAGAAAAGCTTGCAGTTGCTAATTGCGGGAAAATTCTGCGGAAAAAATGGATTAAAAATTCCAATATTAAAAAATCCAGTAAATCCGAGACGGTCAGGCTTGCTCGACTGAAGAAATCAGACAAAATTTCCATTATTTTTCCTTCTTCTGTACGTATTTGTCCAAATTCTTCAATTCTTAAACCGCGGCGGGGGATATTTGTATTTATTTTCAATGGTTAAATAAAAATTAAAAATATTGTACGTGGAAGCATTCAGAGAGGAAGTTCTTTCTTGATCTGGCAATTTCTTTTGAAACGATAGCGCTTCTGTTCCCTTGACAGGGATAATTCATCGACCTAGCATTTTCTATTATTTACAATCGATATCTCCGATCACCCCTTTCGAGATAGCAGTAAAATTTCATTTTTCTGTGCGTTTTTCTGTGCTGGCCTCGAAACGTTAACACGACTCTGAGACACGTCTATCGAGAAGAATGATCGATTGCCCTACCAACGCGATTTCCCGAAATAACTTTCACGATTTAATATCTTACAATCAATCAAGATTATCTTTACATTTTCATGCTACATCAATATGTACACTTTATCAAATTTTTCTAAAAACGATTACGCATCGAAATTTTATAAAAGTATTCTACTAAGCAATCAATCAATCATTATTATCATCATCATTATCATCATTATTGTTGTTATTATTATTGTTATTGTCATTGCCATTGTCATTATCACTATCATATTGTCATTGTCATTGTCATTGTCATTGTGATGTTGTTATTGTCACTGTCATCGTGTTATTGTTATTGTTATTGTTATTGTTATTGTTATTGTTATTGTTATTGTTATTGTTATTGTTATTGTTATTGTTATTGTTATTGTTATTGTTATTGTTATTGTTATTGTTATTGTTATTGTTATTGTTATTGTTATTGTTATTGTTATTGTTATTGTTATTGTTATTGTTATTGTTATTGTTATTGTTATTGTTATTGTTATTGTTATTGTTATTGTTATTGTTATTGTTATTGTTATTGTTATTGTTATTGTTATTGTTATTGTTATTGTTATTGTTATTGTTATTGTTATTGTTATTGTTATTGTTATTGTTATTGTTATTGTTATTGTTATTGTTATTGTTATTGTTATTGTTATTGTTATTGTCACTGTCATCGTGTTATTGTTATTGTGATATTGTCATTGTCACTGTCATCGTGTTATTGTTATTGTCACTGTCATCGTGTTATTGTTGTCACTATCATCGTGTTATTGTTGTTGTTGTTGTTATTGTTATTGTCATTGTCATTGTCATCGTGTTATTGTTATTGTTATTGTGATATTGTCATTGTCACTGTCATCGTGTTATTGTTATTGTCACTGTCATTGTCATCGTGTTATTGTTATTGTCACTGTCATCGTGTTATTGTTATTGTTATTGTCACTGTCATCGTGTTATTGTTATTGTTATTGTTATTGTTATACATTCTGTTTGTAATAGCTTTGAAGAACTAAAAATCATTCAAGTCCTTCGCTCGTATTTCGTATTGCGAAATCAGAAGAAAAATTAATCAAGCGTTGCGAATAAATGATTCATGTTACGTCATAATCTTGCAGATAAATTCAAATTGTACTTTTAAGGCGCTTTTTCAAAAGTTACAGGTGACAATGCTGTATTACGTTTGAAATTACATATCGCTTAAAGACACAGAACGGCAAAGTTCAAGTTTCGTATCCAGTGCTACAAGAATTTGAGAAATTACAAGTTTCATGTTCTACGTACGCTGACAACGTTGAAACTGCGTTTCGTTGATTTCAGCAGCTTTAACCCATTACCGCGTGAAATTTCGAAAACAATCCAGAAACTATAACATAATCGTAGTACCACGAGTATACATTATCATTTATTGTTTCTACATATTTGTCATTTTCATAATTCTCGAAACTCGCGAATCCCCGAACAAGTTCCAATTTCGTTCGAAAATTTCGGGAAAATACCGACGGCAGCCACGAAGCTGCCGCGCCAAGTAGAAAAGTACGGAAAAAGCGAAACTTTCCACGCATTTTGCTCGACTGCTTCCTTCGTCTAACAATTAGATTCGTTTAACCTCGAGCAACCATAAAATTCATTTCAGGCGATGTCGTAAACCACAAAACGTATCCCCAAACGCAGTCACTTTGTCGAGGTACGCGTTCAATGTAGAAAAAGCCGAACGAGGAAACTGAGAGGAGTACGCGGCCAAATGATAGCATCATAACTTAGGAGCTCTCGTTGTCTTACGCATCGGACGAGGAATTCGCGACGAAAGCTGAGGAGGAGGATGGAATTCATGGAATTCCGTTGGGGAAGTGCAAAGCTACAAAAAGCTTGTCCTTGGTCGTGCGGCTGTATGCCTCCCCCCCCTCTCTCTCTCTCTCTGAAGCCTTGAAACGGGAAACAGCGGCGTTCCAGCTCGCGTGAGAACCAACCTTAAAGCTGCGAGCTTAAGTGCACCGGATTTCGAGTCGCGTCTCGTTCGCGAAACAGTCGATGCTTTGAGGCAACGTACAGAGGACAGCGGATGCTGTAAAAATACGAACGCGTGACGCAACGCCACCCCGTGTCCTTGGAACCATCCTCTTCGTATCTGGTCCTCTTTGTTCTAGTACATCGTCCTCTCTCTTTCTCTCTCTTTTTCTATTTTCCTGTTCCGCCGGTCTTATCTTTCACGTTCGCGGCAACGTGAATTATACCGACCGAAAGCGTTCATTCGTCCGCATCGAGGATCGAAAGTCGGACGAGCTCGTACCCTCGATTTTAATTATCGCGTCCGGCGAGGATCTTATCGCCGCTCGGGAACGGGAGTAGCCGGGCTCGCGTGGAAACGGACGGAGGTTCGCCCGTGTTATTTATTTCGCGCGTATTTCACTGCTCGCGCGCTCCTTTTCTCTAAAGGCGCGCGTTTCTCTGTTTGACGCGACGGTGCATTCGAACGTTCATGCAAGCGCCGGAACCGGTTGCTTTACGTCTCAGCCCCAACGACTTCGCGATGGCGCGTCGAACCGTTTAATGGAAATTCTAATACCCGATCCGCTCGAATCATCAGGCGTGCCGCGTGTCGTGCTGGAGCAGAACGCACGTAGAAATCGTTCGTTACAGTGATCGCCTTCTAATTTCCAACCGGTTCTTCCCGCCTCGTGTTATGCTTCTCGCTGGCGACTTATTTCACGCTCGCGTACCGAGGGACACGAAGTCGGTGGACGCGAGAAATAAAGCGGCCCGGTAAACGAATCAATGAATCTCGTCTTTGTTTGTCCCTTGTGGCTGCAGTTCTGCGATTTTAACTTCTTAACTGGTATCGTTGAGTCGCCGGGGATCATGAAAATCTGGCGTCGAATTGCTCGATTTTGGAATTTTGAACTCGATTTAAATCCAGTGCTATGCTACAGTACTGTGATAAAGATTCATTTGGAAATAGCGAAAAAGGGGAAATATACAAATGCAAGGAAGTATAGACGAGTATACTCGACACAGGACGAAGTATTCCTATTTCTTCATGACGAGTATATTCGTCACAGCGCGAAGTATTGTTATTTCTTCATGACGAATATACTCGTCGCAACGCCAAATATCGCCATTTATTCATGACGAGTATACTCGTCACAGCATGAAGTATTGTCATTTCTTCATGACGAGTATACTCGTCGCAGCGCCAAATATCGCCATTTATTCATGACGAGTATACTCGTCACAGCGCGAAGTATTGTTATTTCTTCATGACGAATATACTCGTCGCAACGCCAAATATCGCCATTTATTCATGACGAGTATACTCGTCACAGCATGAAGTATTGTCATTTCTTCATGACGAATATACTCGTCACAACGTCAAATATCGTCATTTCGTCATGACGAGTATACTCGTCACAGCACGAAGTATTACCATTTCTTCGTGACGAATATTCTCGTCACAACGCCAAATATTGCCATTTCTTCGTGACGGGTATACTCGCCAAAACAAAAATTTGCCACATCTTCCTTCCATTTGTATTACGGTGCACGTATAAAGAAATTGATTTTCAACATGTTGAATAATTTTTGCTGTCACAGACTACACACACGCACTCATTTCTCATAATATTAATTAAAACAATAAAAACCTTCCTAGTGATTATCGCTAATATTATCGAAATCCCCATGCTATAGTAATAAACAAATGACACAAAGGTGTAAATATACATAGAAACAAGTAGGAACATTGAAGAAAGAAAGTTAAAAAAAAGGAAAAAAGAATTTCTCATAATGGTCCAATGTTTTCGGTCTGAAAATGTTACCAGAACATGATTTTTCGTAATTTTTGTTAGGAAGCCGTATTACACTCACTTTTGTACAAATTCCAACAATGATTATTTTTACCTGATCGGATATGGAAATGAAATATTTTAGATTTATTTTCATAAAACAAGACAACTTCAATTAAACCGCTCCTCTTTTACTCTCACTGTCATCGCGGACAACCTGGTTATTTTTCCAACACCTTCAAATTATTAATTGAATTTTAAGGAAAAAACATAAAATTAGGAAAAGGCTATATTACCGCCCTTTCCTCTAATATCTTTCCAGTGCGTAACCAAAAACAAGTAACCTGTGGTTCGATTAATTAATCGCGCAGTCACTGTAAGTTGAAGAATATGAAGAATATGAAGTTGAAGATATCCACGTTGGTCCATCCTTAAACAGTTTGAACTGTTCGAAGAGTTGCTATTTCACGTTTATACAGTTTACGAGCTCGATATCCCGCGCTATGTCTACAAATGATTTTCCAATATCGCGCGCGATTCCACGGCCAAGTGCATACTTGCACAGTCGATCAGAAAAATATTATAGGGAAAGAACGACTTTTAAGTGATAAACGGCATGGGCGAGCGCATAATCAGACCGAAGTAGAACGAGAACGATTTTGGTCGGACATCATCGCGTACCGCCATCTGAAGCATGATCGAAGAACTATAAAGACCGCTTGTCGGAGCGGGAGTTTTTCTTTTTCTGTTCTATCGATTTTCTACGATAAAACGTTGCAACTTTTCCGCCTGTACTTGATTTTCACGGTACAGTAAACTCTACAAAATACGATGTATAGGAAAAATAAACAAATCGTTATACGTTATCTTTGCTCGCAAGGAATCTGCGCGGCAGATAATATTATTGTACGAAGCTCTGCGTTTTCGTTTCGTAACTCTTTTTTATCGTAGAATTGCTATCACGTTGCGGGACACGTTTCATTTCTCAGTTTATTGCAAGATGTTTGCGTGATCGTTAGCGTTTACAAAGCAAATATCGATGATTTCATCTGGAGTTTTGCGTGGGCCGTTGTTTAGCACCGCTGCTTCCGCTTATTTCAATAATTTCTTAGTTACGGAACATCAATACCTTGCTGACGTCTGCAAGAAAAAAAAGTGTATTCAGTCGTAAGAAATATCGATTCAAGTAGAAACTATACTACAGATTACGCGATAAAACACAAGGCAGAATAATGTTGGAATGCTAAACATCGCTGGTAAGCGTTGGTACGTAATTTGATGGATTTCACGGAATAGAACAGTGACGATAACTGTTCCATTATAACTTTACTGATTACATCATTAACAACACATGGTTAGAGCTGGCACAGTAATTCAAACATTCCCATCTTTGGTACAGTGGCTATGAAAAATATTTCCATACTGCATTTATTATCCTACCTGTTTGCGTTTATTGTATTTGTATTATCTGTACTATATTTACAATATCTTATTAGATGCAATTATACAGAATGCAGCTGAATTACGCGTAAAAGCGACCACGGCGTGATTCCTTGTAGAAAAACAAGAAAAATATATAGCATAAACTTGTTTCATTGTTGGCTAAGATTTCGAGAAAATCGAGTTTGAAGCCTCTTTGTAGCCAAAGAGCAGTCCAATTGATGAAACGCGCGATCTATTCCTACGTAATATACTAATAATAATTATAATAATAATACTAATATTGTAATACTAACTAATACATACTACTATCTAGTGGGTTGGCAACTATGTGATTTTGTCAATACCATCTAATGACTGTGTACTGTACAAGTGAACATTGTATTTTTTTTTTAAGGACATTTACCTATAGTTTGACACATATGTATAGAATAATATTGTATAATACACAATAAATTTTATAACATGTATTGTACAGTACAATGTACTTGCACAATGTATATTATACAAAGTACATATTATACAAATAACAAAGTAAAATAACTAGAAACAAACTGTTCAGCATTATACAATAATTAGCAATTTACAATAAATTGTACAACATGTATTGTACAGTACAATGTACTTGCACAATATATATTATACAAAGTGATGTATATAATACATATTATGTTATATATTATTACTTTCTATAGTATATATTATACAAGTAACAAAGTACAATAATTAAGAACAAAATGTTTGGCATTACACAATAATTAGCAATTTACAATAAATTGTATGACATGTATTGTACAGTACAATGTACTTGTACAATGTGTATTATACAAAGTGATATATATAATACATATTATGTTATACATTATTACTTTGTATAGTATATATTATACAAGTAACAAAGTACAATAACTAGGAACAAAATGTTTAACATTATATTATAATTAGCAATTTACAATAAATTGTATGACATGTATTGTACAGTACAATGTACTTGTACAATGTATATTATACAAAGTGATGTATATAATACATATTATGTTATATATTATTACTTTCTATAGTATATATTATACAAGTAACAAAGTAAAATAACTAGGAACAAATTGTTCAGCATTATACAATATTTAGCAATTTACAATAAATTGTATGACATGTATTGTACAGTACAATGTACTTGCACAATGTATATTATACAAAGTGATGTTGGCAACTAAGTGATTGCGGATTTTGTCAATGTCACCTAATGACAAAATCCGCAATTATTTAGTTGCCAACCCAATACAAACTTAATAATAATAATATAATAATAAATGCAATAACTCGTACATAATGAATTTCGTTCTCCGCTTGACCGGTCGTGGCACGACTTTTTGGCACGTCCTGTATACGTGCAACATCCTTTGCGCTTGTGCCGTGAATTGAAAAATCTCACAATCGTCGATCTTCCTCTATGGGAAATTTCACTTTGCAAAGGCGATCGAACTGAAAAGCCTCTTTATCAGAAGCTATCGAGTCGTATCGTATCGCGGCAGCTTCTCCGAGCGTAACGTTATCGCGTGCGCTGCGCGATGCCGTGCAACGGCCAAGTAAGTCGAAATTTCGGAACAATGTATCGCTGGGATTCACGGCAGAGATCAGAGATGGCCCGGTTCTCGCGATTTCGATCCTCGGATCGTCTCAAACAGAAGAATAGAGAAAGAGAGAGAGAGGGAGAGAAGAGAGAGAGCCAAATACGGGCGCGACACGGTCCGCTCCACAAAGGCGGCGCATTTCGTGCCTCGACTTCGTTTTTCCCCGGTGCAGGGCAGATCGAATAACGCGAGACGTGACTCCGAAGATTGCATTTCCGCGAGATGAAAACTGCAGAAATAGGGATAAGCGGGCGTCGCTCGTGCGAATAAACCGTCGGGGCGTGCGTGAATTCAAATAAACCTCGCCGAGAAAGCGATATGACGTGCTCGAACGGAGTGCCGATGATATTACCGTAGCCTTCCTTCGCTTCGGCAACGATTGGAAATAAAGTCGGCCTCTGGCAATGGCAAGGGACTCGCCTCCGGATTATATCGTAGGAGCCGCGACTCCAGAGACGCTGAATTAAGAGCCTCACGATATTTGAAAACGCCGGAATACGGTGAATTAAGGCAGCCGATATTCGAATCGTGGAAGATGAGAGACGCCGTGAAAGTGTTCCCTTTGGCTGACGTACAGTGGCAGGAAAAAGCATCGTCGCGAATATTTTTATATCTTTTCTTTTTTCTCAAATTTTTGCAGACACTCGACAGTGCGTACCGCTGAATGTAAAAGTGTCTTTGAGTATTCGATCTTTTGGAACGCGTCAACTCTGAAAATTCTTTACAGCGCTGCGGCTGTGGCGCGCCTGGAACGCTGCTCTCCCATCCGCGGTGCTTGCCAGGTAACGCGTGTCGTCTGCATTGAGTGGATTTAACGTAGTTTTCTACGCGCCCTTTGCCGCAAAACTGCATAGCTCGTTCCCATCTCTTGCCACGTAATTGCGACACGTTGCTAACATGCCAAGGATTATTCACCTTGGGCCAACGTTGATTCGTAGCTGGTGCCACATTAGCGTACAAAATTGCAAACCATTGCCATTGACCGGCCAGAGGTTCTTCAGCTTGTTAAGCTTACTGCTTGCATTTGGGGCTTTTGGGAGTTTCCCAATTTTCCACGCATCCTTACACGCAACCAATTACGCTTCCAGTGGTTGCATTAATCGCGTTTGCACACACGCTAGTATTTATTATCATTTATGGTATTTGAGAAAAATGCTAGAAACGCAGTGCACGTGATCTGCTGATACCTCCGCAATATTTGTCACGTGTTATTCTTGCCTATTGCAATTGTTTCTTCATTTATGTTACTATAAATTGTTTTCTTCTTTTCAAATAAATAATAATAGTGATAATAAATGGTATGAAATTTAACATAACTGGGAGCCAATTAATTGTTGCTGTAATGAAGATGCTCGATGTTCCGAATAAAACACAGTGGACTCTCGATTATCCGTGCATTAAAATTGTAAGAAACGTTTTGCTAATGTAATACACTACACATGTATTCCAGTTTCATTAACTGTCTAATCGATTGAAAGTTTGATTAACTGTCTTAATAAATAATATCTGACTTCTTACATTCTCTTTAGGATAAATTTTTGAAAAAAAGATGCTGTTATGGAAAAGCTTAAAGTACCTCGGATAATACGAAGCTTCGGTTAAACTGGTCTCGGATAAGCAAGACGACAGGGGACCTCATATTGCGAGAAGGAGAATTTCCTATGACTTTTTTATTGATACTAAATATTGGCAACTAAGTGATTGCGGATTTTGTCATTAGGTCGTATTGACAAAATCCGCAATCACTTAGTTGCTAAGCCAATAAGAATGAGTTTCCAGTGACAGAGATGCGTGAAACGACTGCGATAGAAAGTACGACTGATCGTGTTTTCTGCCTCTAGTCCTCGTACATTATCTGTACATAATGATTTACGAAAGAATTCGAACAGTTATGGCCTTTATTATTACATACTATCGAGATATGTGTAATTTTGTGCGCTACACTACATTAGCCGCGTAGTAGTGACACACATATATGAGTATAAGTGTGTCGGAGTATGTGCGTGCGCAGCGTCTCGTAAGACAGAAGAATGCAGCTGTTCCGTTGGTAAGGAAGATGCTGAGACAAAGAGAGTGCTGAGACGCGTGCAAATGAGTATCGACGAATATCTTGTACATCACAAATTAAACAAATCTGAAACTATTTTTATATCAATTCTAAGTGTAATCTAAATGTTCCTATACATTTATTTCGGCGATTAAGATGCACAATTCTCAACACATACATTATGATTATATTGATTTTATTGATAAAGTTAGAAACCAATCTGAGCATGTAATACATGGAGATTGTAAGATATTTGGTACAAGTATATATTTTGCAGACAAATTTCATTTATTATAATGTTACTTATAATGATATTTCTAATAATATATTTATTCATATTTCAACTATATATATATTTATATACACTCATTGTATTTATACATTGTGTAATACATTACTATGTATAATACTAATTTCTCACAGGAATAACAAAAACCACAATATTTGAGCAGTCGATTGTCTATAATTTATTGTACGAATAAACCTGGATATTTTCAATGGAACTTTCGTACGTTTTGCAACAAATGTCTTATAACCTCCATGTACATTTTCAGGCTGGTTGAAAATTTTACCGATCACGACAGTCGTGTCTCGATGTAACGTCAATGAAATCTCGAGATTCAGGTATCGATATGAAAATCTTGTACGATAAGTGTTTCGTGTAATCGAATTGTCTAATCTATGAGAAACAGATCGGCGAGTTGGAAAATGCGATAACTGCATCGGCAACCGGTTGCAAGCTGATAAAAAGGCAATTCTATTCTCGTATAAAGTCAAATCAGCTACGTTGTGCAGTGAATTTGAACAGATATGCAAATGCAACGCGTTAATTGCACTTCTTTCGCCACTATTTTACGCTGGTAGAGTCGTCAGGCTGCTCTGTTTGTATTTCATCCGGTGATTAGCTACAAATTGACCGTTAAAGAGTTAGCCTGCGTGGCGAGATACGCAGCCACGAATTATTCACAGTGTTTTACTTTCGAAACTTCGCGACACTTAAGCTGCTTGGATGAAATGAAGTTGCGTCGCGTGTAACCGCGAATCGTTGACAGGCTGCAATTAACTTTTCTAGAACGCGATATCCTTAGGACAAAGTTTCAGGCGAATACATTGGACACATTTCAGGCTATTAAACCCTTTGCGCTGGAAGTTTTGTTTGATTACGAGGAAAGAAATTCCAATGAGTTACAGTTTCTTATTATAATACAAAAGTCGAAGGCTGATAAGTATAGTTGCTATGGGTAGGCTGTTATTTTATACTGTTATCCTATTGTATATTATTGTTATTATTATATTACTATTTATTTATTTTACTTATTCTATCATTATATATCATAATGTTATAAATGAATGAAGCAAAGATAGAAAAATACTTGTACAGGTTTATATATAATTTCCAAATTATTTTAATTAATTGTAGTTTCCTCCTATGACATAAAAGTTGGCTAAATAGACTATTCTAAATTGTATATTAAACAAGTAGACTATTTGGTAACAGCGATGAATAAGTAAAATACAGATAAAGAAATACTTGTATTTGTTTATATATAATTTCCAAATTATTCTAATTAATTGTAGTTTCTTCCTATGACATAAAAGTTGGCTAAGTAGACTATTCCAAATTGTATATTAAGCAAGTAGACTATTTGGTAACAGTGATGAATAAGTAAAATACAGATAAAGAAATACTTTTATTTGTTTATATATAATTTCCAAATTATTTTAATTAATTGTAGTTTCCTGCTATGACATAAAAGTTGGCTAAGTAGACTATTCTAAATTGTATATTAAACAAATAAACTATTTGGTAACAGTGATGAATAAATAAAATACAGATAAAGAAATACTTGTATTTGTTTATATATAATTTCCAAATTATTTCAATTAATTGTAGTTTCCTGCTATGACATAAAAGTTGAATACTATTAATTGTCTAAGTAGACTATGTTAAATTGTATATTAAACAAGTAGACTATTTGGTAACAGCGATGAATAAATAAAATATAGATAAACAAATACTCGTACGCGTTTATGTATAATTTGTAAGTTACATATTATTTACTTTTATTAATTTGTCAAGAATTGATAAAAGGATATTGAGGCTGATTTAATGCTGCCATTGTTTCTCGCGAAACATTAAATTCGATAATCAATTAAGAGACGTTCTCGTCCCATCTCAATAGCAACAGTTCTTTTTATAAAACAACCGTTGTATAATTTTTCACGCGCTTAGTTTCATCATAATTTCCAAAGTTCTACTATTTTCTGTTCAGGTTCCCACAAAATCTCCAAACTGTTCCCTTTCCCCTCCTGACTTATTTCAAATAATCCTATGCATATCTTTTGTAACGCCTAAAAAAAAAAAAAAAAAAAAAAAAGAAAAGGAAAAATATGTGTTGTATCTATGTACAGCAGAACAATCCATAAATAAGAAACGTCCTCTAAAGTACATAAAATAAAATAATAGTAAAAAATATAATAAATGTAAATGATTTTATTCACGGTGTATAACAGCTCGGTGTATAGACATACGCAACCAATTCCCAATATAGTTTTCCTCGAATAATAATTGTCGGATGAAAAAATCGTACACCAGACTTTTGATTTATTTTTGCATGAGGAATCGCCTGCCGCTTGTTTGCACGATACATTTGACCGCGCCTTATATAAATCGATAACAATTACATAAGACGTCAAAACCAAACAGGTGAGTCACTTGACGCGTTTCCTGCCACCCACGTTTGTCGTAAATTATAACTTTATGACGTACCCATTGAATGGCGAGAGATCGCCAATGATGACAATTTCATTAAAACGAGCCTTGCTACAGACACTTGCTAAAAAGTAAAACAAACTAAAAACCTTCTCTAAAAGTGTTTTAAGAGGCCCAAAAAAACGATTGTTCCTTCCCCCCTCTTTTTTTTGTAAATGTTAAACGATTCAGTGTTGCAGATTACAACAGATTAGAAGTAAAACAAACTAAAAACCTTCTCTAAAAGTGCTTTAAGAGGACCAAAAAAACGATTGTTCCTTTCCCCCCCCTTTTTTTTTGTAAATGTTAAACGATTCAATGTTGCAGATTACAACAGATTAGAAATAAAACAAACTAAAAACCTTCTCTAAAAGTGCTTTAAGAGGCCCAAAAAAACGATTGTTCCTCCCCCCTTTTTTTTTGTAAATGTTAAACGATTCAGTGTTGCAGATTACAACAGATTAGAAATAAAACAAACTAAAAACCTTCTCTAAAAGTGTTTTAGGAGGCCCAAAAAAACGATCGTTCCTTTTTATTTTTTTATAAACGTTAAACGATTGGATGTTTGCAAATAACAACAGATTAGAAGTAAAACAAACTAAAAACGTCTAAAAGTGCTTTCAGAGGCCCAAAAAAACGATTGTTCCTTCCCCCCTCCTTTTTTTTTTTGTAAACGTTAAACGATTCAATGTTTCAGATGACAAAAGATTAGAAATAAAACAAACTAAAAACCTTCTCTAAAAGTGTTTTAAGAGGCTCGAAAAAACCATTGTTCCTTTTCCTTTTTTATTTTTATATTTTTTTATAAACGTTAAACGATTCAATGTTGCAGATTACAACAGATTAGAAATAAAACAGACTAAAAACCTTCTCTAAAAGTGCTTTAAGAAACCCAAAAAAACGATTGTTCCTTTTTCTTATTCCTCTTCTTTTCTTTTTTTTTTTTTTTTTTGCAAACGTTAAACGATTCGATGTTTGCAGATCACGAGCGACTGTTCAGGAGTTGTTTACGAGCGCTAGGCGTGCGTAGACGAATAAGGAAAGCTGAATCTGACGGTGTTTTATCATCGAAATTCTTGGAAATAAATATGCGCATAGTGGTACGTGTATGAACGATGTCATCGAATGGAAAACTGTGTATTAGGAAGAGTTGGTCTGCTTTTCAGCATTCAGAAAATAACGAGGGAAATTTCAGTCCCGTAGAATCTATTCCCCGGAATGTTATTCCTTCCTATTCCTGTGAAGTGGAGGAATGATCAATTCATAACTCTTTATAGGAATTTAGATTATCCGCAGATTTTCAACGGTGCATTTGTAGGGATTTAAATAGATTTACAATGCATTTTCCAGAATTTGAATAGTTTATGGCCTGGTGTGTGGATAAAGACTCCTTTTATCCTATCACGTGCTTCTTCCTATATCTCTCGTTTCCATTGCCTCCCACTCGCTGGTAATTCCACAATGAAAAAGAAAGAAATGAACTGATAGAAGTTCTCTTGTTCGATAGTAACGTCCACTCGTTTCTTTTATATTGTTTATTCTTTAACCGATAGATACAACAAGTTCTCAGAGATATAGATACTTTAGTTGCTATTATCGTTTCGTGCGACCCAGTTTCTCGAATTAGAAACTCGCAACAGTCGCAAATTGATTGTTCTCTGTCAAAGATCAATATTCAATGCAGGTATTTCTGCCTTTTTTTCCTCGGGGTTTTTCTTTTTTTTTTTTTCAATAAACAACTTCTCGAATCGGAGGAATTCAGAAGAGAACCAACGAACCAGCATTCGTAGCTTTCAAAAAAAAAAAAGGAGGAATGTTGTAATTTCGAATTTTCTCTTGTTTCCTGCTCAAGTTGATTCGGATCTTCGGCTTAAAAAACCGAAGAAGAGGATACCCCGAGGCTCTTAAATCGACACGTGTCTTAGCAAGTTTTATTTCTTTGTACGCGTAATAAATAGGCTTGATAATAATTTCCCATTAAAAATAATTCGTTTATGAATATTTACTATAGTCGACTGATCAATTTAGAATTTCTCGATAATAATTTTCATAATTTGTAAATTCTATCGACCAGTTTATCATCTCTGTTTCTTTTATCTTCTTCATCGTTTCTGCTTAGATCAGTTGTTCTAATCGAGTAGGTAACAGGTTGTTCATTGCCGTTTACAAAAATTCATAAAATCCGTGTTGACCCTTTGCACTGGGAATTTTATTTCAATTTCGTTACCAGCAGCTGCCAACGTTTTTAAGTGTCTTATTTGAAATTTACTTTAACTAAAAACTGAGACAATTGAAATAAATAAAGGAAGAAAGAAATTCACTTAAATATCAGTTTTATTGTTGTATTTTCTAATTTTTAAGCGCATGATATATCCTGAAACAATTTCCAGGATGCAATCCTGCTTTTCTAGGGCATCTATTGATCTTCACATGAAGGAATGTCGAGTGGGACTCGACAAAGGAGCTGCTGAGATAAAAACTGATGTCACACTTGACATAGGAGTGCAAAGGGTTAATTTACGACAGTTTATTAACGCGGAAAATTTTCATTTGGATATAAACAAAACAAATGAACTATGTAATATAATTATTTATATCTTACACACATGTAAAAGGTGACTGATTTGTTCATCAACGAGCAGCCTAAACCGCTGCGTCTAGAGACATTAAATTTGGAAAATATATCTGTTTTTTGATATCGGATAAGAAAGGATTTTTAGGAATGCGGATTCTAAAGCGATGAAAACAAGGTAAAATTTTCTATTTACCTGATAATCGTATTTCTATGTTCGCTAAAGTTAGAGACCTGAAATTCAGCGTGTGATCTTCTCATGAAAAATAAACAAACACGTGTTCCAAGGTTTTTCGAAGTCGAACGCTTACGGGGGTGAAAAAGGGGCAAATCTTCTCAAACGGCAACTGAACTTAAAAACCTGAAACTTGGCAATACGATCGTCTCACTGAAAATAAACGAACACGTGTTTGAGCGTTTTCCGAAATCCAAAGCTTACGAGGGTGGAAAAATGCGAGAAGAACAAAGTTGCATGCTCGAAATTTGGCGCATCGACTTCCCATTAAAAGTACACGCGTTTTTCGAGATTCGACCCTTCCAGAGGTAAAACGTGTAGTGTGTTTTGTCCCGAAGGAATAAGCTTGTCCCTGTGTCCATGAAACCCGGAGATTTGGCATCAGGCGAACGAACTGTTCCTTAAAAAATCCTACGTTTCAACGTTTTTCGAAATTCGACATCCAAAGGAAGTTGAAACAGACGCTAAAAGATATAAATTGGAACATTGCGCGTATATTTAAAACACATCTTCGACTGTTGTTGCTCCGTAAAATAACGATATTTGCATATTGGCTTGGCAACTAAGTGATTGCGGATTTTGTCAACAGCACCTAATGACAAAATGCGCAATCAGTTAGTTGCCAAGCCAATAGAACGCAGGACAACGAATCGCTTCATATTCTCCCACGTTCTCCATCTTCTGTCTTTTCGATGCACGCTAAACGCTAAATCCTCCCTTACGCGACACCGCTAAGCGTGACTCTTACAAAGATCGTAATTTCAGCGACAAAATTGCGAACGAAGGGTAGCGTGCCAACGCCTGTGCCACGTTCCACTGCACGTAAGGAGCAACCGCGAATGCAGCGCAGCTGCAGTATCTCGATTTCCCTTAAATAGAGTGTCGCAGCGCCGTAAGCTCTTACCACGAAAGCATTAATTCGATCCCCTTTAACACTGGAACTACCGATAGTTAACACGAAGTTATTTCTACCAAAACCAGTGAAAATCACTGGTCTTTAAAAAATACCTAATAATAGAACATTTTTATATTTATTGATTTATCACTTTCTTACAGAAGCAATTCCATGTTACGTAGTACATTTTTGATATTATTAATCCAGCTGGGACCATGATCCCTAAACGTTCATAAGTAATGTTGACAATAACGATTAAATAATTACTCGATTTTTGTATTTTCCTTTTGGTCTATTCACATTATTTTCTGTCGAATTCCCATTACACAAAGAAATTCCAAAAGCTTGTTTAACGTTATTTTTCTTACTCTTTCTACCTCCCTCTACAGGCTACAATTTTATGAAACTTCAAGAAATCAAAGCGTAACATTCCAAGAGCTTGTTTAACATTATTTTTCTTACTCTTTCTTCCCCCCTCTACAGGTTACAATTTTATGAAACTTGAGGAAATCGAAGTGTAATTAAACGCCACGAATACTCTTTTCCACGGACTAACTGACAATCTACTGTACTTACTAACATTTTTTTTCCAATCGTAGAACCTCTTTCTCACTTTGAACACGCTTCCTGTATCGTCTCTGTTATTCTAACACGTGTCTTCTACCTTTGCCAGTCGATAACCTACACATAATTAACACTAGAACTACCGATAGTTAGCACGAAGCTATTTCTACCAAAACCAGTGAAAATCACTGGTCTTTAAAAAATACCTAATAATAGAACATTTTTATATTTATTGATTTATCACTTTCTTACAGAAGCAATTCCATGTTACGTAGTACATTTTTGATATTATTAATCCAGCTGGGACCATGATCCCTAAACGAGGGTTGGCACATTTATAAAATTGTAGGACCAGTCGTTTTGACTGCTGTGGTATTTCTAGTGTCAGCATCTAGGAATTTTCCTCATAACTGATATCGTCATATCGAATGATACGGTAAAAATTTGAGAAACGTGTGACAAGTTGTAGAAAACGAGGAAACTGGTTAATTGGGGCTCGATGAACAGATTACAGGACTCCTGTACACTTTGACAAGTACCAGTCATTTGCACAGCTATTGGTATAAGTAGCCTTGATACGAAGTTATTTTCAGTTTGAATACATAAGAAACAAAATAAAATTCATTATATTATTCTTTCAGTTATCGTTGCGAAAGTCATTACATCATTGTGGGAAAAAATATAACACGAAGTAGGAATTCTAAAATAAAATTGTAACACCAGTCGATATGACTGGTGTGGTAATTTTAGTGTTAATTAAGGGCTCGCTTACCTTCTACCGTCTTTCCATCCTGAAACACTATATCAAATGTCCTTTTATCCTGCTTTATTTTCCTCTAAAGCAGAGACGAGAGAAGATGATCGGCCGGACCAAGCGAAAATTCTAATTCGAACGCAGCGATGTATTGATCATGCATCCGCTTGATGGATCCTGTGTCAATGGATCCAGATTATCGATAGTCTCGGTTGGATTAAGAACGTTGCACGGCGCATTCTTTGGATAATTAGGGGCTCGTTGTTAAGAGAGATGCAGGTAGGAAAAATGCAGTTGGAAAAAGAAGTTTCCCTGGGAGACGTTTGTTGCAGAGAAGTTAGCAATTTAGGTTGAAGTTTCCGAGGTATTTGGTTGCATAGATTTTGCTGGAAATTTAGTTGAGAACTCGAGGCAGAAAAAGGCGAGCCACGGTTTTCTCGATTTTTGTAAGAAACAGCTTACTTTAAGATTCGGTTCTTTGATAATAGCGGTGTGTTTCATTAAAAGTGCCTAATTTAAAGTGCTAATTTAAATTAATTTAACCGGTTTAATTATAAGCAAAACACTGGATCTTCTATGGGATTACGAGTCTTCCTGTTTCGCTGATTATTATCTAGCTATAGTGTATAATACATCATTTATGCTAATTTATCGCTACCTTGTTTCATTGTATTCTAATTTACAGCTAACTTACGTCTACGTTATTTTCCAAACATATACATAATTCCATAATTTACAATATTAAACAGTACACAATTTTGCTGTTTCTTACATGTGTACTTTCTTTAATATTCGTGTATTGTGATAGAAAAATTATTGCAAATAATCTATAATATTTGATGTTAAAAACAGAAACTGATTCTGCTTCATCGCCAATTAAATCAGACGATTATTAAAAATTTATTTGCAAATAAAAATATATATTTGTCCTACCCTTCTGAATAATTGAGAAATGTTAATTGTCAGAAAAATTATTGCAAATAATCTTCTGTAATATTTGATGTTAAAAACAGAAACTGATTCTGCTTCATCGCCAATTAAATCAGACGATTATTAAAAATTTATTTGCAAATAAAAATATATATTTGTCCTACTCTTCTGAATAATTGAGAAATGTTAATTGTCAGAAAAATTATTGCAAATAATCTGCTATAATATTCGATGTTAAAAACAGAAACTAATTCTGCTTCATCGCCAATTAAATCAGACGATTATTAAAAATTTACTTGCAATTAAAAATATATATTTGTCCTACTCTTCTGAATAATTGAGAAATGTTAATTGTCAGAAAAATTATTGCAAATAATCTTCTGTAATATTTGATGTTAAAAACAGAAACTAATTCTGCTTCATCGCCAATTAAATCAGACGATTATTAAAAATTTATTTGCAATTAAAAATATATATTTGTCCTACCCTTTTGGATAATTGGGAAATGTTAATTGTCAGAAAATTTACTGTTAGTATTTGAACAAATTTCCTAAATTCGCATAGCATTTATTCCCATTTCAATTTCATACTAAATTGGTTCCTTTCAACCATAAATTAGACATTCAAGAAAAATGAGCCTATTTTGTCGTGTGTAATCAAATTAATCGTTCACCTGTGGCTTTGCCCGTTTCAATATTTGTTTTATAACAATTTATGTCTATTATTCTGTGTTTGAACGGCCTTCAGGAGTTGCATTGAAACAAAAACTCTGAAATGCGTGTTTATTTATTTTTAACGAAGTGTTTGTTTGCCTGATCCGATATCTTCAGTTTTAGCGGATATAATGACACGCTTGTCCTTTGAGAAAAAAACACCCTCCTAAGGGTTGAATTTCAAAAAACCCTGGAACACGTGTTTTCCTATTTTTAATGAGCAGTTCATACGCCAAATTTCAAGCCTCTAACTTTAGTCGATGTACAGATAAGCTTACCCTTTGAGAAAAAGGCTTGGCTATTTTTCACCCCCGTAAGGGTTGAATTTCAGAAAAACCTTGGAACACGTGTTTGTTTATTTTTTATAAGAATTTCATACGCCAAATTTCAAGCCTCTAACTTTAGTCGATGTACAGATAAGCTTACCCTTTGAGAAAAAGGCTTGGCTATTTTTCACCCACGTAAGGGTTGAATTTCAGAAAAACCTTGGAACACGCGTTTCTTTATTTTTTATAAGAAGTTCATACGCCAAATTTCAAGCCTCTAACTTTAGTCGATGTACAGATAAGCTTACCCTTGGAGAAAAAAGATTGGCTACTTTTCACCCCCGTAAGGGTTGAATTTCAGAAAAACGTTGGAACACGTGTTTCTTTATTTTTTATAAGAAGTTCATACGCCAAATTTCAAGCCTCTAACTTCTGTGGACACAGAGATACGATTATCAGGTAGACATAAAATTTCACCCTGTTTTTACCCCTTTGGAGTTCGCATTTCTAAAAATTCTTCTTTATCCGATATCTACGTCATGAAATAGCTATGCTGTCCAAATTTCACGTTTCTAGGTGCAACGGTTTGGTCTGGGCGTTGAATGAATCAGACACTTTTGCATTTTATATACCGGGTGAGCGAATAAGAAGTGTCATCTGAAATAACTCCTTAGCTATTTTTTTTGTCGAAGAACGCAGTTTTATTTTCGAATCTCTTGTATTATTAATCGAAATATCGAGGTAACCTCGAGTATTCCAAGAGCTACTGTATATTTCTTACGACGTTGATCGATCCGATTGAGCACTTTTTATAAAAAAAAAAGTATTAAGTTATAATGAGAAATGTGTAGAAATGGAGTTGAAATCCACTTTGGCGGATATTTCAACTCGAAAAACTGGGAGCGACGCGAGTCGCTATTTTTGCGTTTACGTTGTCCTTGTCTTTTATACGTCAAATTTGAGAAATTCAAGTTAAAATATTTGCCACGCGGTAGATATTTCTTGGATATAAATACCTATTAATTGGATATTAATAGCTTTTTGCATGGAATGTTCAATTTTGACAAGTAATGATGTCATGAATGATATATGATGTCACCTAGAAAAATTGAGGTTATCTTGACATGTCGGAAAATGTGAAATGTGAAAAGATAAAATTGTATACTTCCGACGTGTTGCTTGAAATATAATTCGTAATTCGTTTAAAATATTTTTCGATAAAACCAGTACGTCCATTATTTTTCATAGTATTATTTTGATATCAGTTACGTAAATATCAGATATTGATACTTCTAGATAGATGTATTTATTGACTCACCCCCTATATAGATAAGCACATTCTTTTTAGAATTTTATTGAATAGGAAAGTCTATTTTTGAGTGTCTTTTTATACCGATACGTATTTCGCTCTCGTCTCTTTTCAACACGATTGTACATATTCGCTGATAACCGAGTGAAATTTTTCAACAGTTTTTCTTTGTCGAACATTTCCGCGCGGCTAATATTTGCTGACATTGTCAGCGCCTTACGAAATTATCGGACGACAGCGACAGACACTTGCGGTAGGTCAAAATAAAAAAATAATGAAGTTAATATTAATTTATGACAACTTACTAATATGGAAAATTTTCATTCTGATATAAATAAAAAAATGTACGTAATCGTGTATCAATTGTACCATCTTGTTTATAATTGTTTATATCTTATATATATGTAATATGTATATACATATATGTTGATAATAACTTTCCATTAAAAATAATTTGTTTATGTATATTTACCATAGTCAATTGATCAATTTATAATTTCTCGATAACAATTTTTATAATTTATTAATTCTATCGACTAGTTCATCATCTCTGTATCTTTTATCTCTTTCACAATTTCTGCTTAGATCAGTTGTTCTAATCGCGTAGGTAACAGGTTGTTCATTGCCATTTACAAAAATTCATAAAATCGGTGTTAATTTATGACAGTTTACTGACGTGGGGAATTTTCATTTGCATATAAATAAAAAAGTGTACGTAATAATTATTTATATCTTACATACATGTGTATATGTATATACACATAGTGCAAAGGTGACTGATCTAGTCATCAACGTCCTGTCCAAACCGCTGTATCTACACACGTGAAATTAGGAAAGTATATCTATTTTTTGACGCAGATGTCGGGTGAGGAAGGATTTTTAGAAATGCGGACTCTAAAGGGGTAAAAAGAGGGGTAAAAATTGTATGTTTACCTGATAATTATACTTCTATGTACACTAAAGTTAGAGACTTGAAATTCAGCATGTGAACTCCTCATTAAAAATAAACATACACGTGTTTGAGCGTTTTTCCAAATGCAACCCTTATGAGAAAGGGGTGAGAAAGGTGCAAGTTACTTTCTTAAAACACGACCGTATGTCTACATCCACGAAAGTTAAAAACGTGAAATTCTACATATAAACTCTTCATTGAAAATAAGCAAACACGTGTGTGAGCATTTTTCCAAATGCAACCCTTGTGAGAAAGGGGTGAACAGGAGACAAGTTACTTTCTCAAAGGACCCTATCTCTACATCCACCAAAGTTAGAAACGTGAAATTCTACATATGAATTCCTCATTAAAAATAAACAAACATATGTTTCGGTGGTTTTCCAAATTCAACCCTTGTGAGAAAGGGGTGAGAAAGGTGCAAGTTACTTTCTTAAAACACGACCGTATGTCTACATCCACGAAAGTTAAAAACGTGAAATTCTACATATAAACTCTTCATTGAAAATAAGCAAACACGTGTGTGAGCATTTTTCCAAATGCAACCCTTGTGAGAAAGGGGTGAACAGGAGACAAGTTACTTTCTCAAAGGACCCTATCTCTACATCCACCAAAGTTAGAAACGTGAAATTCTACATATGAATTCCTCATTAAAAATAAACAAACATATGTTTCGGTGGTTTTCCAAATTCAACCCTTGTGAGAAAGGGGTGAACAGGAGACAAGCTACTTTCTCAAAGGACCCTATCTCTTCATCCACCAAAGTTAGAAACGTGAAATTCAACTTATAAACTCCTCATTAAAAATAAACATACACGTGTTTGAGCGTTTTTCCAAATGCAACCCTTATCAGAAAGGGATGAGAAAAGTGTAAGTTAATTTCTTAACACACGACCGTATGTCTACATCCACGAAAGTTAAAAACGTGAAATTCTACATATGAATTCCTCATTAAAAATAAGCAAACGCGTGTCTGATCGTTTTTCGAAATCCAAGCCGAAGCTGACGAATTTCCCGTCGTCGCCAACGCCTCACGAAATTATCGGGCGACAGTAACAGATACCTCGGGTGGATTAAAATAAGCGTAATCCATCGAGAGGCGAGTGGGTGGACAGGCGCAAGGAAAGTGGCTTATTTCACCGAACGCGGAGAAGATTATCTCGAGCTCGTCCGAAGCAGAAACCTCCGGTTTCCTGATTCATAGGCTGCCTCGTGTTACAAGCTCCTGCTGTCTTCACCGGCAGCTCAACGAGCATCTTACACCGTGCACGCTAATTAAAATTACGCCCGGCTGAGCTCGGCTCGCACGCCTATGGCTATCGCGCGTACTATAGGAAATCGTAATTGGTACTCGTTAACCGCCACCGTAAACGTATCACTATGCTTCGTATCCGTGGCCTGTTTACGCCACAGAGAAAGTATCCTGCCGGATTCCTCAATAACCGTATTCTTCGCTCTTGATAACTCTCTGTTGAATCTCTCGCGTTTTCAGGAAATCGTCCGCAGGCGTGTGTTACCGTTCGATATTTCCCGTGAAAATTTGGCTGTTGAGGGAAAATTAGCGAAGCAATGCGTGAGTGTTGCATTGTTACAAAGTAACGTTATTTAAAAATAAATAACTAGGACTACCACACCAGTCAAATCTACTGGTGTTACAATTTTATTTTCAAATTCCTACTTCGTGCTATATTTTTCCACAATGATGTAATGACTTTCGCAACGATGACTAAAGGAATAACATAATGAATTTTATTTTGTTTTCTATGTATTCAAACTGGAAATAATTTTGTATCAGGCTACTTATACCAATAGCAGTGAACATGACTGGTACTTGTCAAAGTGTACAGGAGTCCTGTAATCTGTTCGTCGAGCCCCAATTAACCAGTTTCCTCGTTTTCTACAACTTGTCACACGTTTCTCAAATTTTTACCGTATCATTCGATATGACGATATCAGTTATCAGGAAAATTCCTAGATGCTGACACTAGAAATACCACAGCAGTCAAAACGACTGGTTCCACAATTTTATAAGTGTGCCAACCCTCGTTTAGGGATCATGGTCCCAGCTGAATTAATAATAGCAAAATGTACTACGTAACATGGAATTGCTTCTGTAAGAAAGTAATAAATCAATAAATATAAAAATGTTCTATTATTAGGTATTTTTTAAAGACCAGTGATTTTCACTGGTTTTGGTAGAAATAGCTTCGTGCTAACTATCGGTAGTTCTAGTGTTAATTATGTGTAGGTTATCGACTGGCAAAGGTAGAAGAAACGCGTTAGAATAACAGAGACGATACAGGAAACGTGTTCAAAGTGAGAAAGAGGTTCTATGATTGGAAAAAGAATGTTAGTAAGAACAGTAGATTGTCAGTTAGTCCGTGGACAAGAGTATTCGTGGCGTTTAATTACACTTCGATTTCCTCAAGTTTCATAAAATTGTAGCTTGTAGAGGGAGAAAGAAAGAGTAGGAAAAATAATGTTAAACAAGCTCTTGGAATGTTACGCTTTGATTTCTTGAAGTTTCATAAAATTGTAGCCTGTAGAGGGAGGTAGAAAGAGTAAGAAAAATAACGTTAAACAAGCTTTTGGAATTTCTTTGTGTAATGGGAATTCGACAGAAAATAATGTGAATAGACCAAAAGGAAAATACAAAAATCGAGTAATTATTTAATCGTTATTGTCAATATTACTTATGAACGTAATTAAATAAATAGAACCTAAATAGAAATTTGTTTCCTCTAGCAAAGTATCATAGTGAATGCTGTACTTCAATTACCGCGCATATCTTTGCATATTGCGCGTACTATGCAGGTTTTTGGAGTTTGAAATTTTCGAAAAACGCGTAAACATCCGCAGTCTAGGTTCACGTTTTTTGAAATATGTAGACCGCAGCTTTTTTAACGCGAATTTACACTTTTCTATACATCGTTAAAGAAGTGGGATCTAAATAAACGTCCTTTTCAGCCTCTAATTACTATAAATATTTTCTCAGGATATTTCGTATGTCCTTCATGCGCTTTATACGCATTCCATTCATTTCTGCACATTCCATAATCAACATTTTTCCAAAATTCCAAATTCCAAAATTCTGGTACAATCAGTCGGTTGATGATTCTACAAAAAAATGCAAAAATAAGCCACAGAGGAAAAGTAAGATTTTTTCGTTGAAAGCTTCGTTTTCGAGAAGAACTAGGTCATTCACCACAAAATAATTTGGGTCAACGAGCAGACCTGTGGACAATATTTCCAACACTTGTTACATTAACAAAACGATTCTCAAAAAGCACTAAACCACACATTTGATGATACAGACAGAAGTTTCAGCTACGGTGACCTTTTTTTATTTTTTTAAATTCATTTTTCTCCAAAAAACGAAGCCTCAAACGAAAAAATCCTATTCTTCGTTTTCCACCTATTTTTCCACACAGAATTACCATTCGATCGCTTGTAGAAGAATCATTTTTATTTCCTCTTACGTGTATTTCGTTACAAACAACCACAGGAGACATATAAATATTGAAAATTTGATCAAAAATCTCCGATTTCCAGTCTAGAATTTTATAAAAATTTGGAAGAACTCTGAGATAGATGTCAACAGGAATATTTCATTGTAACATTCGTTTAATGCTTTCTTGCAAATTAAAACTTAAATAAATAATGTGATAAAAGCTTAATTAGAAATAAATTTACTTAGAACCCTTTTGGTTTGTATTTTAGATACAGCATCGAATCGTCAATAATGTTTTATTACATTATATTATTATATTATACGTTTTATTGGAGTTTAGATTGTCAATCTAACAATCTATGACAAATATTCATAGGAAGCCCGTCTTAATGCTCAAAAATGGGCATATTACGTAACTTTAATGCAAACCGAGAAGCAATTTCATATGAAGAAGGCGTCACGAGTTTCTTACATCAGCGTGTGTTATTTGCGATGGAAGATAATGCGTATGTTCGGCATTGATTCTGAAACCGGCTGAAAGGTTGTGGGTGTACGTAGAGCGAATTAGAATTGGAAGCTACTCGATGACTCGCACGCTTAGTCACCTGATGAATATTATGGCTGAATGTTCAGGTGACAGCGACACAAGAAACGACCGGCAGGTTGTCATAGGCCTTTTCCTCCTTCCGTCAAACTTCTCTCTTCTCTATTGCCATTCTATATCCACTTGCAAATTAGCGATAGCTGTATAATGACAGTATCATTTACTCGTCATTACACACGCATATTGCAGGTACAGTCAGTTACAAAGGTATTCGCACACCTTTTTGACCAGTGTTAGCTGTTTGCGACCTTTTTGGGAACTTTGGAAAGTGTGGGAAAAAGAAAGCGATGACGAGTATACTCGTCGAGCACTGAGTATGTGTGACTGTTATAGTGTAGAATTTAGGTTTGATGAAACGACTGTTTTATTTTTTTATTTTATTACTGCAATTGTTAAACTGCAATTTAAGCAGCAAATAACAACCATTTTTTAAGGTGACGAGTATACTCGTCGAGAGTATGTGTGACTGTTGTAATGTAGAATTTAGGTTTGATGAAACGACTGTGTTATTTTTCATTTTATTACTGCAATTTACTGCAATTGTTGCAATGCAATTTAAACAGCAAATAATAACTATTTTTTAAGCGTGACGAGTATACTCGTCGAGCACAGAGGATGTGTGACTGTTATAATGTAGAATTTAGTTTTAATGAAACGTTTTATTTTTCATTTTATTAGTGCAATTTACTGCAATTGTTAAACTGCAATTTAAACAGCAAATAACAACCATTTTTTAAGCGTGACGAGTATACTCGTCGAGCACAGAGTATGTGTGACTGTTGTAATATGGAATTAAGTTTTAATGAAACGACTGTTTTATTTCTTCTTTTCTACGTATGACTCGTATAACAGAGAATATTGCAATTTCTTCATGACGAGTATACTCGTCAGAAACAGCTGACTCGTTACAATAGAACAACTTGTCTAAAGTGGGCCAAACGACTGGAGCTTTTTTGAGAAGTTAGAAGCATTAGAAAATTGAATTAGAATTTTGAGAAAATTGAAATTAGACATAATTAGATAGAAAGTGGTAAAAATCGCGGTTTTTTGCGACTTCACGTAACCGTAATAAATTTAAAGGTCCCCTTTTAGAGATCTTTCACAAGATTTCGAAGAAATTTTCGTCGTGTACCCAACCTACACAAATCTACGAAACGTGTTTTCGAAATTTTCGCTACAAACTCTTATAAAAAAGTTATACTTGGTGACTTTTACTACTTTTATGTACCACTTGTACCAATTTCAATTTCCTCAAAATTTCTCCCGCGCGTCATCCAAATGATCTAACGTTAGCTCCGCGAGAAGGCTCGAGTCGTTTGGTCCACTTTTAAAAATCTTATTCCGTTATAAAGGGTGTACGAATACTTTAGCGACTGACTGTATATTATTAACTTTGCTGTGTAACAAAATATACTTCTGGCCGATACGTATTATAATTTTTAGTTAGAATATTGTTACAGCAAAGTTTTCAAGCACAAATAGAAGAATTTAACGATTTGATAAAATTCATTAACCGCTGATTGTAACTTTGCTCGTATCGTAATACAAAATCTCTTTATCGTAATACAGTGCAGCTACATTACGACGTTTGATTAATTAATTAAAGATTAAATTCTGAATATATCAGCACTTCAACGAGCAATTAACATGCTTTCTGGAATTTCGCATAACAATTAACATGCAACAATATTATTCAATGGCAGTGCAGTTATTTAAACGTAACGATTAATGATAATAATATACAAGGAATGTTAAACAATTAAATGCGTGGATCGGTATTCGGTAACCAAGTTCAAAAACCACATTTCCTTCCTTGCGCTCTCGCCACTGCGGGTCTCTTTCTACCTCTTAACCAGCTAAGTGCGTTTGACGAGTATATACGTCGAAGAGAAACTTTGTTTAGGGCTGTATATATCATACAAGTAACAAAGTACAATAACTAAGAACAAAATGTTTAACATTATACTATAATTAGCAATTTACAATAAATTGTATAACATGTATTGTACAGTACAATGTACTTGCACAATATATATTATACAAAGCGATATATATAATACATATTATATTATATATTGTTACTTTGTATAGTATATATTATACAAGTAACAAAGTACAATAAATAAGAACAAAATGTTTAGCATTATACTGTAATTAGCAATTTACAATAAATTGTATAACATGTTGTACAGTACAATGTACTTGTACAATGTATATTATACAAAGTGATATATATAATACAATATGTATAATATACATTGTGTATCACTTTCACATCGCAATCACTTAGTTGTCAACATCACTTTGTATAATATACATTGTGCAAGTAATATATAGTACATATTGTATTATATATTACTATTTTGTATAGTATACATTATACAAGTAACAAAGTACAATAACTAAGAACAAAATGTTTAGCATTATACTATAATTAGCAATTTACAATAAATTGTATATCATGTATTGTACAGTACAATGTACTTGTACAATGTATATTATACAAAGTGGTGTATATAATAAATATTATATTATATATTATTACTTTTATAGTATATATTATACAAGTAACAAAGTAAAATAACTAGGAACAAACTGTTCAGTATTATACAATATTTAGCAATTTATAATAAATTGTATAACATGTATTGCACAGTACAATGTACTTGTACAATGTATATTATACAAAGTGGTGTATATAATAAATATTATATTATATATTATTACTTTTATAGTATATATTATACAAGTAACAAAGTAAAATAACTAGGAACAAACTGTTCAGTATTATACAATATTTAGCAATTTATAATAAATTGTATAACATGTATTGTACAGTACAATGTACTTGTACAATGTATATTATACAAAGTGGTGTATATAATAAATATTATATTATATATTATTGCTTTGTATAGTATATATTATACAAGTAACAAAGTAAAATAACTAGGAACAAACTGTTCAGTATTATACAATATTTAGCAATTTATAATAAATTGTATAACATGTATTGTATAGTACAATGTACTTGTACAATGTATATTATACAAAGTGATGTATATAATAAATATTATATTATATATTATTACTTTGTATAGTATATATTATACAAATAACAAAGTACAATGTACTTGTACAATGTGTATAATACAAAGTGGTGTTGGCAACTAAGTGAAAATTAACACAATGTTTAGCAGTATACTATAATTAGCAATTTACAATAAATTGTACAACATGTATTGTACAGTACAATGTACTTGCAGAATATGTATTATACAAATGTTGGCAACTAAGTGACTGCGGATTTTGTCAATACCACCTAATGACAAAATCCGCAATCACTTAGTTGCCAAGCCATCGTAGAAACACAATTTCCATAGAAAAAGCAACAAAGGAGGCACGGCTGTCCATTTAGAAGATTTGAAATGCAGCTCTCGTTGCATAATTAAGAAAGACTGGGCGAAGCTTTGAATCATTAATGCCTGTAACTGCTTCAACACCGAACAATGCGTACACGAATTAAAGCGGAATCGCCTACCGGTTCTAAACGGACGTGTGCCTTTCTAACTGTTGGCGGCGCACAATGGGCCGAGGGGAGGACCAAGCGAATAAAAATCTGCGCCATGAATCACAGCTCACAATAACAGAAAATTTTGACTGGTCCTAATTTAGTCGCCAGATAGCCTGCTGCTGTAGCTTTAAATCTTCCGCCACTCACACAATAAATGATCTCCGTTTTCAAATTAACTATTGTCCGGCGTTAGGTAAGAGGGTCAACTAGTCTCTGAGCTTTGCTTTATTTTCACAACGAGTATCGTTCTCGCTTGCTGTTAACGATACAATGAGGTAGCAGTGGTGGAAAAATAACTCGACCTAAGGCAACAGCCAAGCACTCCACCTTCATGAGGTTACGATAAGATTTAGGTGCATAGCTCGTGGCAACTAAGTGATTGCTGATTTTGTCATTAGATAGTACTGACAAAATCCGCAATCACTTAGTTGCCAACCCAATAGAATGCGCTTTATCTGGCGAGAACGACGTTCGATATCATTCGTGTGAAAGCCGATGATGAAGATTGCTATGTATACGTTCTTTGCCATTCTTCGTGTATCGTTAATTTGCATGTGGCTGGAATTATCGTTCGTTGACAGATTGTCTGTGTTTCGAAGAATGTCAGTTCGTAATATGCACGCGCTACTGTTTATCGATATTGTGAGATACATTGTGCGAGTATTATTGAGAAGTATATTAAGTATATTAAGTTAACGTGACTGTGGCGCGACAAATTGACGCGATGCCGCGACGTCGATGAGATGAAAAGCTGAATAATTCATTTCGCTGTTGTTTGTCGCTCGCGTGCATTCGCGCTAATTCTGTCTCGCGGCTGTCGCGCTCCACTCGCAGTGCTTCGGTCTCATTGTTTTCAGTTTCCTTCAGTTTCTCGTGACGGAAAAACGACCCAACGGAAGATATAATTTTGACATTGGAAACTGTAGGAAGATCAAAGAATCTTTGCCATACCTTGAACTATGATCGGTAAAAATGAAAACTTGCCAGGCCAATATTTCATCGTTCACTCACTTACTTGCGCATCTTTTCTCATTGTATTGTTAATGAATTTTTTTACAAACGTAGCAACAGACAAATAAACATTTTGGACAGCCTATTTTCCTATAAATATAACGAGCATTCGAGACAAAGAGCAACGTAACGAGCATTTTTCCTGAAACTCGATATCAGAGGATCGGACGCGCGCAAAAGTCTGTTTATCACATGCTTGTTAGTATTTTTCCTCAGTGAAAATATCTGGAATATCTATTTCTTTGTCTGACCACACACGGCGACGCTTAAGTAGCGCCGATGCCGAGAATAATCTTCCCATCTGTTGGTGAATGCTACGTAAAAATCATTTATCCTGCCTCTCGTTCCGACAGATATTAATGTTGACATTGAATAAAAGAACAGTGTTTTGTTGTAAGTTAACAAACTCTCGTGGAACAAACGTGCAAAGCGTCGACTACGAGTGGATTTCGTCAGAAGAACGAACAACACCCTGTGTAGTAGTAGTTTGTAGCAGAAGTACATTAAACAACAACCTAATGCAATATGTTTTTGATATGGAACAATTAAAATTACGGAATGATCTGAATCGCCTTTTTTGTAAATTGCTCTTTGGAGAAAGGAACGAACTTCTGAATTGGAGATTTTAATTCTACGTATTTTTGTTCAACATTTCTGTATTTGTATTCACCTAAACGTCCCTTGTTTAACTTCACTAGCAATTTAAGTCGGAAAATCTATTAATTAATTAATTAATTTAACTAACTTAAGTAATAATTATTGGGTTGACAATTAAGTGATTGCGGGTTTTGTCATTGCCACCTAATGACAAGATATGATAATATAGAATAAAATGTAATATAATTATATTTTAATAATATAATATAGAAATATATAATATAAAATATAATATAAAAATATAAATAAAGTATAAATAAATATAATATAATATAAAATAAATATGATATAAAAATATAATATAATATAATAATATAATAATATTGACAGACAATAATAATAATATAATATAATATAATAATACCGACAGACAATAATAATAATAATTAATTATAATTTTAACAATTTATTAATATTATAACACAAACATTAATAATAATATAATAATATAATAATATCGTCAGACAATAATAATAATAATTAATTATAATTTTAACAATTTATTAATATTATAACACAGACATTAATAATAATATAATATAATAATATCGACAGACAGTAGGTGGTATATTATAATAAGTTTCTGTGCTTTGTAAAATTCTACTAATATTAGTTTTATGTAATTAATACTAGTCTTGTGTGATTCTATCAATTGGAATAAAATCCAGAAAATTCTACTTATGTCATAAATAATTATTTCTATTAACGAAGATAATTTTTGCTGATTTCATTACAACCTAATGACAAAACCCGCAATCACTTAGTTGCCAACCCAATAGTTGAGAGAAACGTCAGTTGCAAAGACTGTTTGGTCGCATTAAAATAAAGTCCTATGGTCCTGTGGTGAAATAAACCAGGTTCCTAATTTCCAGAATCAATTGCAAAATTTGGAATACGATAAAAATACTCAAAATTAATACCAAAAATAAAAATAATATTAATAATAAAAATCTCTAAATTATACCAGTGAAATTTATTTATAAATTGATATACCACCTACTGTCTGTTGATATTATTAATCAATAAATTATTGTACAAATGCCAAGTTATTTTTCAATAATGCTCGTTAGAGTGTAGAAACGTTGTATTGGGTTGTACTACTTCAAAATCGCCAAAATCAGAGAAGAGGCAGCTCCTGTATTGCTTTATTGCTTGCTGTGCGACGTTGCTGGTTAAAAAACCCGTCTTCGATCCAACGTTTCCACAAAATGGCACTTGTTCCATGCTAATAATAAAGAGAATTCTAAGTGCAAAATAATAAAGACAATTGCTGTGAACGTTTCACGGTAAATGTCATAATCAGCGCGCATCCTCTCGACGAGGATGACTCAATAACTGGAAGCAAGGTCGTGTTACTTTCCTCGGCTCGAAACGGATCGAAGTTTCAGCATACTTAGACGAGTAATCGGTTTACAGTTACTTGGAGCGAGTAAAACGACTACGTCGACCGATGCTGTCTATAAATCACTTCGTTCGTACAACGTTTCCGTTTCTCCAATGATCATGAACGATCAGAATAACGTCTCTAACGTGTTCGTTTATCGATGGCACTTGGCGATACGCGTTTCGCACGTTCCTTTTCGCCTCTTTAGCCGGATGCGACTTAAAGAAGTGCTCGTGGCCATTTATAGATTTCGAAGGAGGCGCCGTCGTCTTGTGTACGCTCGTTACGCGCACGATCCATCGCGGATTCGCAATCGATCATTTCGATGTTCAACCTGCCCGTCTCTTCCACTCGAGTTCCTAGACGAAGCCTTATAGGGATGCAAGTGGCAGGCTGTGTCTGTTGGCAGTCGCTGTGGGACCTAAAGTCGCTCTAGAGACTGCAATTTCGATCGTGTCCTACTCGCCATAAATTACCTTCGCGCCGCGATTATTAATTTAAAAGGGTAGCTTCCTAGTTGCTCGTCGAAATGGACATCTTGCTATCCGTTTCCACGCCTACGTTTATAATTAATGGACCGCTCGTTGCACCTATTATACAGCGCCGTGTTACACGTCCGCTTAGACGTTTTTGGATTAACTATTATTAGACTATGGATCTTTGCACAGACTTAATATTCTTAAGAGGAGATATCTCGTTTCGTTTGTTGAAACGTTACGTTGCATAATAATACACAGGGTGACTGTACTTTTTCCTGTGAATCTACGCCAGCGTATGCTACGAGTCGAGATGAGAGAAAAATGTCGTGTGAGTGAAGGTTTCGTTGAAACGGTGTATTAGGTTACCTGTTTCTGACGAGTATACTCGTCACGAAGAAATGGCAATATTTTGCGTTACGATCTACCAATAATCAAATTTCACAATAAAATAGTCTTCTCGTCACAACTTAATTTTATATCAAAACTCTGTGTTTGACGAGTATACTCGTCACGAAGAAATGGCAATATTTTGCGTTACGATCTAGCAATAATCAAATTTCACAATAAAATAGTCCTCTCGTCACAACTTAATTTTATATCAAAACTCTGTGTTTGACGAATATACTCGTCACGAAGGAATGGCAATATTTTGCGTTACGATGAGACCTGACAGTAATTAAATTTCACAATAAAATAGTTCTTTTGTCACAACTTAATTTTATATCAAAACTCTGTGTTTGACGAGTATACTCGTCACGAAGAAATGGCAATATTTTGCGTCACGATGAGATCTGCCAGCAATCAAATTTCACAATAAAACGGTCCTTTCGACACAACTTAATTTTATATCAAAACTCTGTGTTTGACGAGTATACTCGTCACGAAAAAATGGCAATATTTTGCGTTAAGACGAGACCTGACAGTAATTAAATTTCACAATAAAATAGTTCTTTTGTCACAACTTAATTTTATATCAAAACTCTGTGTTTGACGAGTATACTCGTCACGAAGGTATGACAATATTTTGCGTTACGATGAGACCTTACAGTAAACAAATTTCACAATAAAACAGTCCTTTCATCACAACTTAATTTTATTCATAATAGCTACACATACTTTGTGTTTGACGAGTATACTCGTCATCGCTTGCTTTTTGGTACACGTTTTAGATACAAGCTTTTCAAGGAGGCCGCAACTGGTTAAAAGATAACAGAAATACGAAATAACAGCAATGGTTTCTACTCGATTCTCGAAGCTTGTCGAAATTTTTCATTTAATCTAATCTGATATCTACGTTTACTTTCATCTTCGTTCAGATCGAAGTGTGAAAGAAACAGAAAAATTGAAGCAAAAGGAAGAAAACAGCTTCAAAAACTGAACATGATCGCTAGATTGCGCGTCGCAAAACATAATCGAAGTATGCATATTTAAATTTGCTCTTCTACTACTGGACTACTCTTCTGATCCTTCTTTGGATCTATTTATCCTGCAGAATCTTCGAAATTTTCAATATCGTATCGTAACCGAGAATTTTCCTCCTAAAAGTACTAAATCTTTCCCCTGTTTGTTCATCGCGTCACATAAATCGGCATACAATTAATTTTTATTTGATTCTGTCTGTTGTGTACGTCCCTTAAAGGTATTACAAATTCATATCGTCCCGAACGACTGTGTTTCATGTAAACCGAGATGGACTGATCGTACGACAGTTAACGTGCGAAAGTATCGTGAATCATAATCGAAGAATATTTATAGAAGACACTTCAAACGCGAAGAGACGATTTTCTCAGGAAGAAAAGAAAAACTATGCATTAAAGTGAGCCAAATTCATGAAAAAGAAAAGCCTCCTATTATACGCACCACCTCTTACGATTAATCGCAAAGGAAGCTCAATGTTTCCTTCGCTTAGATTAAACAAAATGACATGGACAAAAGCGAAGAAACCAATGTAGAGGCGAGTTACATCATTTCCTATCATTGTCAATGACAATTAGTCTTTAGTCCAAAAGTTTCTTTCATTTTATGGCGAAATAATAGATAAACATTTATTGCGCAGAAATAAAACAAATATAATTCAATAAATAAATATCGTGCATCCATTATTTCCTTATAAACCGAAAGAAACCTTTCGGACCGTGCAATATCCGACAGCAGAAAATTCCACCTAAACTTTACGCTACAGTGTTTTCATCAGTGATAATTCAATAAAAAAGATCAAAATTTTCAATTTCGCCGCTTACAGCGTCTTCCAGGAACACTGTTCGATATTGCGGATCGCTGCGAATAGAAGAGCCGAGGCAGAAAAGAACGCGTAGCGTGTCCATCTACGCCTGGTTCGTACGAAGTATGCGAAAGATAGGCGCGAAGATCCGCCAGCTTAGACTGGCAATTGGACTATCAGTGGGAAAGTTTTTGCCGGCGCGGCCGCCTGCATAGGAAAATTTTCACCCGCGACGCCTAAGTGTAAGGAGCCGTGACTTTCTGTTTTGATCCGCTTGAACTGGTCGCGGCCACTAGTTCTGTCCTCGTCTCGGTATATTTGAGACACGGCTGGTGGGAGAAGGACGGAGAGGGAGTCGTAGGGCCAAGCAGAGTGGGATTTCGCGCGAGCGAGGAGAGAGGGATGGCGGAACTGTCAGTGCTACATCGGTTCTCTTCACGTAAGGACGAGCCACAGGGATCACCTGCGAATCACCTCTCGTCGGGACACCACTTCTCAGCCAGGTGAGCCTCTGCTCTTTTTCTTTTTCTCTCTCTCTCTCTCTTTCCCTTTTTTCCACGTTCGTCGCAAGATTAATCGTCGCGGATTCGCTTGCCCGCGAGTTGGATAATTTATGGCGTCTCTGGTGGATCGGTCGCTTTGTAAACACGAGTAGGTATTTTGTCCGGCTCGGGAGATTAATCGTTGGACCGGCAGCGAGCTGAGTTTTGTGAGGCGAGGGGAAGGTTTTAAGGGCCCGGACATTTTCCCCAGGTTATGATTACATCGGAAATTTAGTCCGAGGTCTGCGGAATTTCGGAATTTGTCATCTCCGCGTCGCTTGATAGATCGTAGCTTGGCCATTGAATGTGCAGATACACTGGCTGCCGTGACTGCACTGGCTCGCCAAAGCCGTAGAAAGCTTCTACGCCTGCCACTCTACGTGCGAGAGGTTTTCGCGTTTCATTAGGCTACGTAGGCAAAGTTTGAAATAAATCCGAGAACGAACGTAGAAATTGCAGGATATTTATTGCTGCAAACCGTATTTCGTATGGCAATTAGTATACAGCATGAATAACCGGCTGAAGCGTGTAAGTGTTAGACATCGTAAGCGATCGCGTCGAATACCGAGGTTTGTTAATACAACGTGCAGTTCATTGTTTAAACGCTCCTGTGATCTCGACGATCGTACTAAATGTTTATTAAACGAGTGTGATTAATATAGACGTCTATACATATATATTTCCACATTTGTGTGAAACGTCATGAATTGAAATGAAAAAAAAAAAAATAATAATCATGAAAGTCGTGATTTTCCTAAAAATTCCAAAAGAAAATTCCAAAACGTCTGATGTAACAGCTACATTACAAAATACGGACCTAATATGAAAAGTATAAGTATGGTATAGTATTGGAAGGAACTTATTTAATGTTCGCGAGTATGCGTGTTGATATAATACCTCAACCGGTTTCAAGATACGATTATATCGTGCTTAACTGCACATTTCGGTTCCACTGACACTCTTACGGCGGCAATCGTGCATTTTAAATCGACTCTAGACTTTATTGCGCTAATATTATGTCATATTACGTTAGAAGATATTCGTACAATATTTCTGGTTAAACAAAGAAACTAAGAAAACGAATGACACAAACGAGATATTTGAACAATAGCAGGGGTATTCATCTGAGAACTGCAGAGAAGGTTTGCACGTCTTTGTGGAGTGTCTGTCTTTATCGAATACTATAGTGGGCTATTTATTATAGTGGAGTGTATTTCTTTTTTTCTTTTTTTGCAAATGTTCACTATACGGAACGATGAGAATACAGCTCTGTAAATGGCTGTGCAATGCGCTGATCGTGTCGTTCCTGCACTCCAATTCACTCGAACGATCTTCATGAACGCACATTGTAAATGCACTTACGTTGTTCTCAGAGACGAGTCCGGCTTTAGTTGCTCGCAAATTACGACATGTACTATATTCTACCTATAATCATTGATTTTAACGGCACATTTGATGCGGATAAAAATCTCTGTGAACGAGACGTGTGTCGTGCAATTATATTCAAATACACATTTGCAGAGAAGTTGAAAAATTATTGAAACTTGAAACTTCTGCTTTGAAAGAAATTTCGGACAAAGGTTCACACATTTATAATTAATATATACAGTATATGTTTTTATGGTTGATTATTATATTGTGTATATCAACTGATTAATTAATACACAATATCAACCTATAAGGTTGATTGTTGTATACAATGTATACAGTATCAACTGATTAATTAATATACACAATATCGACCTTTAAGGTTGATTGCTATATACAATGTATACAGTATCAACTTTTATGTTTGATTATTGTGTTATATGTATATTAATTATACAACAAGATCAATTAACGTGTACAATATCAACCTGTGAGGTTGATTATTGTATACAATGTATACAGTATCAACTTTTATGTTATAGTATCAACTGATTAATTAATACACACAATATCAACCTGTTATAGACAATGTATACAGTATCAACTGATTAATTAATGCACACAATATCAACCTTTAGGGTTGATTGTTGTATACAATGTATACAGTATCAACTTTTATGTTTGATTATTGTATAATACGTATATTAATTATACAACAAGATTAATTCACGTGTACAATATCAAACTTTAAGATTGATTGTTATATACAATGTATACAGTATCAACTTTTATGTTTGATTATTGTATTATACGTATATTAATTATACAACAAGATTAATTAACGTGTACAATATCAATCTGTAAGGTTGATTATTGTATACAATGTATACAGTATCAACTGATTAATTAATACACAATATCAACCTTTAAGATTGATTGTTACATACAATGTATACAGTATCAACTTTCATGTTTGATTATTGTATTATATAAATATTAATTAACGTATACAATAGCAGTCTTTCAGGTTGATTATTACATTGCAAATATTAATTACGTGATATATGGAACATCAACCTTTGATATTTACATTCGATAATTATATTGTATATAATATAGATATAATGCAATACAAATAAATAAATAAATAAATACAGTAGAATACAGTACGGTATAATAATCAAACTTAAATGTTGATTATAAATGAACATTGAAAACTTCATTTCGCTATTGATGAATTAATATTAACAATACGCTTTCTTTATTACTCGTGAATATTTCAAAGTGACAAATGTGGAAAGTGTTGTGCGATATTTTATGCAAGGAAAGAAATACTTCCTGCCACTGTAAGAAATATCTGATTACATTTCGTATGCATCCTAATAATATCTTTATTACCTGAAATTCCAAGATAACGGCCGGTCTAATTTATTTACTAAGAGAATGAAACTTTCTACTAAAAACGCCGTTCCATTTGCATAAAATGTATATAGAACACACCATGTTTCGTGTACACTTATTATACGCGAACGAATCTACGAGCTATCGGTGCGCTCCAATTCCCTTGAACAATTCTCTCAGACTGTGTATCGTTTTTTCTTTTTCTTTTCAATGACAGTTATGGCTTTAATAATCCCTTGTTAATCAGCGTCGAGATTGTTACTAACCACGTTTCTATGAAACCAGCTAGAAAATTAATTTTCAATTATGCGAACGAATATTTCCAGTAACTTATTGGGCTGGCAACTAAATGATTGCGGATTTTGTCATTAGGTGGTATTGACAAAATCCGCAATCACTTAGTTGCCAACCCAATGGAATTGAACTAGTGAAACTTACCATTCACGCTCAATCTTCGTCGTGTGAGATTTTATTTTCAAAATTGTTTATCGCGTATCACAATGAAACACTTGCCTGAAATCGGTTTTTAAATCATCTACGACTCAATGATTGACATCATGGCAGCTGATGGTGAAAACTTATTTTAAGATATAGAGAAATTTCAATGGAGAATCTTGACGATAGTACACAGAACACGGAGATTACGGTCAGTTGATAATTAGCATACCGTACATTTGCATATTATGTACATGCTTCCTAATGTTGTTATTATTAGACTTTTATGCAAATTCCTGTGTTCGTGAATTGAATTAAAGAAGCGAAATCTAAGCAGAAACATGAACAGATATGCGCAAACATTATTATGCATATCGTGTGTATACACTCTGTGCATTGTTGTTGTTCCTTTAAATTTCCCATAAATGCATAAACCGCTGTTTTCACTCTAATCGTTACATTCCTCTGATCCTTTCAAACAGATTTGTAAAAACTCCATGTGTAACTCAAAGCGCTAAGCTCTTTATCAATTCTTCGCATTACGATCTTTTCAATGGCTGCGCACGTTAGCATCAGCTGACTTGCTGATTTTACACGGTGTCAAGTGCAAAACGTTGAAATATCGCGTACGGCTGATAACAATCTATCTGAGAGAATTGAAATCACTGGGAAAAATAGACAAGGTCAATGATAAGCTTAGATAGCAGTAAAGTAGAAACACGGTAGATTAGATTAACCCCTTAACCTACGATTTACGTTCGAGAATTTTAGGCCGCAAACGTAAACAAGCTCGCGCAGCCTTCGAGCCATTCGCACGACTTGTGTAGTACGTACTACGGGCTATGCCCGTAATATTTACGTTTGGGCCGATCATCTACTGCGGGCTATGTCCGTAATACTTGCGTTTGGTCCGCTAATCTGCTACGGGCTATGCCCGTAGTTGTAGGTTAAGGGGTTAAATAAACGTACAATTGGTTAACTAAGGATCGATGGTAAGTCAGGTATAATAAATATATAGAAAGATAAATAAAATAAATAATATAACGAATAAATGAAGAATAATAATGGAAAGTACAGCTAAATTGAAAGTTTGTTTTATTACAAAAATATTTTCTTTTATTCAGCCTTTAATTAATTTTTCGTAATTTAGTCTTTTATCAAGTGGAAATATAAATATATATTGCTATTATATTATTATATATAAATTGCTGCTACGAATTAAGGAAATTTGGAATTTAAGGAATATTGGAAATATATATTGCTATTATATTATTATATATAAATCGCTGCTACGAATTAAGAATTTCTATTTAAATGCTGAAAATCATAGTTATGATACTAGTTGTAAACGTCTAATTTATTATTGGGATTCGATAGTGGAACAGCCTTTAGGGCTGAATCCGTGTTTCACCTAAATTACCTGTGTTTCATGTTCCTACCTGATCATAATTCTCTTCGTACGCCATAAAATCAAATTTATTATCACATCGTATTATATGATACAATGAATTTTGTATTCAAAACCAGGTTCCTCGAATCGAATTAACACGTTGAAGCTATCGAAAGTGTACAAATTCGAGCAATTTTTATATGTTCGATCAAATATCCGGCAATACACAATGCAGCTAATTTCGCAACCAAGAGAAACAGGGCGGACATAACGAACATTTTGCTACAATTTTCTACAATTTCACAAATTTCACAGCTACGGCCTATTAAAAAAAAATCGCTGAAATGTCATTGTCAAAATGACCTACAACATTTGTGAGCGTAAAATTGACAGAGAATAGACAAGTGACGTTAGTCTACAAACAAAGAGACAAGTACATACACATACAGTGATCCACGAAAATTCGAACATTAAGAAAATTCTTTCTACGAATTTATTACGCGTGTTGTCGAAAACATTGTCAAATTTCACTCACACGTATATTCTAATAAAGCACGATGATCGTATTGGTAAATTAAAAAAAAGGATCCTAAAATGTGCGCTACATCCGTTTGAAATGTATACGCGTGGTTATTTCTGTAGGCATCTGAAATGGGGAAAAAAGTTTCGTCTGAAAGTTGCTTGACTTCATAAGAGAAACTTAATAAGATACTTCAATTTTCTTTTTTTTTTTTTTTTAATTCTTGTTTAAGGAGATTTCAATGGGAACGTAACTTCTTTTAGTGGAAACATATTTTTTTTCTTTTTAAACGCCATTTCTATTCTCTAGAGGAAGATGTTAAGGTACTTGATGTTAAGGTCGAAGAGTGGCTAGTTTAAATGATATTTTAACTTCAAAATATAATTTAAAATAGAACTTTAAAATATAGACAAAACACCATTTCTATTCTCTAGAGGATTTTTTAATTTTAGGATCTATTTCAACTTTAAAATATAATTTAAAATAGAACTTTAAAATATAGACAAAACATCATTTCTATTCTCTAGAGGAAGATGTTAAGGTACTTGATGTTAGGGTCGAAGAGTGGCTAGTTTAAATGATATTTTAACTTTAAAATATATGTTTAAAATAGAACTAAAATATAGACAAAACATCATTTCTATTCTCTAGAGGATTTTTTAATTTTAGGATCTATTTCAACTTTAAAATATAATTTAAAATAGAACTTTAAAATATAGACAAAACACCATTTCTACTCTCTGGAGGAAGATGTTAAGGTACTTGATGTTAGGGTCGAAGAGTGGCTAGTTTAAATGATATTTTAACTTTAAAATATATGTTTAAAATAGAACTAAAATATAGACAAAACATCATTTCTATTCTCTAGAGGATTTTTTAATTTTAGGATCTATTTCAACTTTAAAATATAATTTAAAATAGAACTTTAAAATATAGACAAAACACCATTTCTATTCTCTGGAGGAAGATGTTAAGGTACTTGATGTTAGGGTCGAAGAATGGCTAGTTTAAATGATATTTTAACTTTAAAATATATGTTTAAAATAGAACTTTAAAATATAGACAAAACACCATTTCTATTCTCTAGAGGAAGATGTTAAGGTACTTGATGTTAAAGTCGAAGAGTGGCTAGTTTAAATGATATTTTAACTTTAAAATACAAAGTACCGCGTTGTATTTCCTCGGCTAAATGTTTTAAACTGATCATTGTTCGACCTTCGTACCTTTTTCCAAGTGTCTTAATACTCTTTTTCTAGAGAATTGTAAAGTGTAACAAATGATACACGAAAAAAACGTATAGTTCCATTTAAGAAAGTTACGTTGGTATTGAAATCTCTTTATGTTAAGAATATTTTGAATTGAGTTTGCTCCTTGATGAAGTGAAATATCGTTCGTCTGAAACATTCCTTCGTGTTTCTGATACTTCGAGAAATGGTCACGTGTATGCACTTAAAATGGACATACTGTATGCTGAATTTACGATATATTTATTACGAATAATAAGTACATGGATTAATGAGCGAGATAATATTTAGATCTAGTTAGTAATTACACGGTTAAAATGATTATTCATGTCGTAGGAAATGATTTGATGATCTATGGAAAATGCGTGTTCGCGGTAAATATCAAATTTGCTCAAAACTCTAGCCACGCAACTATAATAATCGTATTCCGCTAAAATGTTAATGAAGTTGCAAAAAGTTTTTCCATATATCCATAAAAGTTTGCTTCATGATATGTGTTGAAATACTTTAATAAAACAGCGTATGGTTGCAAGCCAATATAAACTTCATGAACGAATATAATTACACGTTGTAATTAAAACGTAGTTTTTTTCTGCTACGATAACGGATTAAAACATGAAACGTCGACAGTTTGTCGATAAAAGCATTTTATCGGATTTCTTGTTGTTTTTCCCCTTTACGGTTCAATCGATTTCTTTCCTTTTAAGGAAGAAAAACAAGGAACTGTTGGAGACTAGCCTGATACAACAAATCATAGTATAGCCAGACAAACGATAAACAGAGTACGCGCCATCCTTCGCCACCCTTGTACAGAAACGTCTGTACGAAAGAAGCCAAATGACTCACGCTCGTTTCAACGATCCTCTCGAGCGGATTCGCGCGATTAACATTCGTGAGCACGTGAACTCCGACAGAGTTCAAGAATATTCAGTGTCTACAAAAAGCAAGTGTCTAAATTTTGGTATCATTTAGTGGTAGTTTCATATGACTACAAAAGGTATTGACAGGCTATTTTGTATGTTTGTTACCTTATTGTTTTACTAATTAATTAGATCCAATTTTTGTAATAGTTTCGTATGACTATGAGGAGTATTGGCACGTTATTTTGTATATTTGTGAAATTTGTTAATTTCATATAATTTAGTAGTAGTTTCACGTGACTACAAAATGTATTGACAGGCTATTTTGTATATTTATTCATTTATTGTTCTACTAATTAATTAGATGCAATTTTCAAATCAGTTTCATATGACTAGAAAAGGTATTGACAGGGTATTTTGTATATTTGTTACCTTATTATTCTACTAATTAATTAGATCCAATTTTGAAATTTCGTGTCATTCAGTAGCAGTTTCATATGACTACAAAAATTTGACACTATGAGAATGCAATGCAAATCCTGTTTATATTAGTAGAATTCGATCAAGTCATTGATATTCTTGTTATATTTTCCAAATTTCAACTGAAGAACAATTTTTCACTCTTCATTCTTTATACCTACATTATAATTTATTTGTAATTTCATCTATCTGTTACGAATGACAGGCATTTAAAAAATCTATACAGATTTTTAAAATGTGATAAAAAAAACATACATTCGAACATGCCAACATTGAACAGAAAATACACAACAATGAAGGTGGTTTCCATTGTATTAACCCTCAATCGTCACACTTGTTTTATGAATCTCGGTTGTCACACTGCATCACCCGAGACCTGTTCGATTTTCGAATAGCTGTCGTTCAAAAAATATCACTGATATCGAATCGAAAAAATTCGCAAATGTAGTTTGGACGTCGAATATGTTTTGCTAAAACAGGGTTAACAAACAAAGTGACATCACTTTCAAAAAAAAAAAAAAAATCATTCCCACTGTATGTTTCGAGAAAAAACATTTTTACGAAAACAAGCTATAACTTCTTTATATTTTAACATTTCTCGCCAAGAGATTTGAGACGATGCTTTCGAGTCGTATTACTCCGAGGAAGTACATAGTTTGCCAGTGCACGTTGCAGAAAAGATATCTACTTCGATTGTTCATCAAGAAGGGCAGCTTCTAAATAAGGAAAATGATGCAATTATACGAGGAAATCAATTTATTCGTAGACTCAGGTAGAACAATCTTTCATTTTTTTTTTTCTGTCTATATGTCGATTTACATGTGAAAAAATATGATCATGATTTCAATCAGTTCCTCCATAGTAAATGCACGTAAATCCATGTAAAATTTGCGCGCAAATAAAATACGTCATTGCATCAAGAAGTACGTCTTTGTCGCACTTGGCTCAACACGGCGCATTACTATAACTTTAGAGAGTTGTCAGGCGCAAACTGACGGGATTCTTAGCAGCGTAATCATCAGACATTGTAAAAAAGACACTTGGAATGAATGGTAAATTGCACACGTAGATTCCATTATAAACGACGTCTCGAAGACGTGTCTCTGCAAAGTAAGACTGTGGGTCATTTAAGACCCGTAATCACATCCGTCGGTTAAGAGAAACTTTTTACCTCAGTTTGAACCTTCTGCGTTGCGAATTCCATACAGCAAGCGATTCCTATAACGTGGAACGCATCTGCCGCGTTGAATCGGGTCCCATCGTGTTTGCGTTAATTTGCGATAACTCGAAAGCGTCGAAAATACATCGGCACGTCCCACAAGTAACGCGGTCGTTGGTCTACGCTACGTTAATTTGATGGAAACTAATCGATTACTTTTATTCTTGTTTATTTTATTTTTATTTTATTACCAATTGTAATTATCACTGTGATGAATCTTGTTGTATTTTTTATAAGTCGCCATCCTTTCTATTAACTTTGCACTCAATGCCGAATGTGACTCGACATCAGTTTCCATCTGAGCAGCTCCTTTGTCGAGTTCTACTCGACATTCTTTCGTGTGCAAATCAATACATGTCCCAGAAAAGCAGGATTGCATCCTGGAAATTGTTTCAAGATATATCGTACGTTTAAAAATTAGAAAATACAACAATAGTGTGAATAAAACTGGTATTTAAGTGAATTTCTTTCCTCCTTTATCTATTTAAATTGTCTCATTTTTTAGTTAAAGTAAATTTCAAATAGAACACTTAAAAGCGTTGGCAGCTGCTGGTAACGAAATTGAAATAAAATTCCCAGTGCAAAGGTTTAATATTTTTTTATTATTATTATTTAATTTGTACTTTACAATTTGTCCAGCTGGACATTTGGTAAATTTTTCTAATTTAAAACCGAACTTGTGGACCGAAGCATCTGTCGTTCCCGGAAAAGCGCGTTACTCGTGGCATGAGTCGATACTTGCGGACGACAGTGCACCTGCGATATAGTCGCGCGGTATATCACGAGCGCGTCCGCGCACGCGTTTAATCGCCGAAGTGGACAAAGCGAGCCGCCTAAGTATCGCATCGCATGGCGGTTAATTAAAGACGATGCTACGAGCACGAGGGGAACGGGAGGGGGGCGCGGCTGAAAAGAACCGGAGAACTACGTCCGGCGCGCGCCACCGAAGAGAATCGCGTCTGCCACACGTCTGCTTTGTGCTCGAGCCATGATGAAAGATAGGAAGGCTGGCTGCCTCGAATGACCAAGCCATCTCGGGACGCGGCTACCTAAGTAATTGCACGCGTTACGTGTCGAACGACCAACCGTTAAATCATCATCGTCGCGCCTTTCGTACAAACTTTCCACGAATTTTTCTTTGTTCACTGGCCTGTTCAATCGCAGTTGCGTGTACACTTCTTCGGTCGTCGAATTCCAACCACTGGAAACTTTCGGTGTTTTTTTACTCCGCTGGTCAAACTAGCTAGTTTAATACTTTACCGACTGATAGCTTATTAATCGACTTTTGTCGCTGACGCTTACCGATCGATAGCCTATTAATCGGCTTCTTGTCCCCGACGCTTACCGATCGATAGCCTATTAATCGGCTTTTCGTTGCCGACAATCTTTCTCATTATTTGAGCAGTAATTTGTTATTTTGTACTAAGGTGCCTTGCTCGGTTGCGTCAGTTGCGTTGCTTTGTAAGCTCCCGCAGTTTTATACCAATTTGAAAAACGTACCGTTGGCGATGAACGAAAAGAATGGTATTGGAGAGTCTAAACCGAAACAGAGCCGGCGCCAGGGAGAATCTGCGCCTGAGATGCCGGTCGGACGTGTGTATGCTGTTGAATCGCTAGCGGTCGGTAAAGTGTTAGTGCGTTTGACGAGTATACGCGTTGCAGAGAAACTTTGTTTCGACGCGTCTCACGTGTACACTGGTCGTGTGAAATAAAAAGATTGCTTACTATAAAACATTTACTGTAAAAACTCCAGATTTTAGTAAGAAGAGATAAAAGTTTGTTATTCAGTGGTGTGTTTACTTTATATTGCCACGTTAAAAGTGTTGTGCATTTTTAAGCAGAAAAATTGGATTATTTAGTACATTGGTTATCTTCTGTGTAACGTATTTCTTTTTACAAACTCGGCTGATTATTTTCACCGTTATTTTTATTTTATCAATATTTATATCGCAATTAATTAAGTCGTAAGAAAAAGTTATTTTTTATTTTGTTCGCTATGCACGCGTTTATTACATTCTTCGAAACTCGTGTTAATGACTGTTATATGTTGCTTCCATTATAGTTCTATTACATTATAGTAGGTTGTCCGGAAAGTTTCTTTCGTTTCACAAGGAAATAACATTTTCAATGCGAAGGAACGTATGCCACGACGGCTATAGGACGACTGAACATAAAAAGACCGTAGCATTTGACAAATTAGCTTCCATGTTTGTACCAACATCGCCAAATAAAGCGACCTAGTACCATGTTTGTTAATTTTAATTATTAGGCAATAATTTTAAAAAAGCAGTAATTCTTGTTGCTACAATAATTATTCAATTTTAACTAATTCTTATCTCATCAAGACGCGTCTATTATTCGCATTGAACTGCTAAAAGCTGACCGTTACCGACCAAACGAAAGAGAAGAATATCGTTCGTTCATCGAACAAAAACATGCTCGTTCTTTCATGTATTACCCACACACGCTCATTTCTCATATCAGTCCATCGTACGTTTTGACGCAGTCATCGTGTTACACTCGGCCTTCTCATTTGTCCTGCTCGTAAAACGCGTTCGGTTACAAGCGTTCGAATATTCGAAAACTCGCTCACTCTTGCACGCACGCGTAACGGAAATCTTCTTCGCCGGTTAATTAGAATACCTTTGGTGGTTAGATCGGACAAATTTCCATAGCAATGGTCGGAGTAAGCGAACTGGATTAGCAATCGATTAGGGTACCGTATCAATTAGCGGCGGGAAAATAGGATTAACGCTGGTGTGCAGGGGGCAACAGTGTTTTCTGGACGCTTCAAGCAAACACGTGCGTGCCATGTGCGAATGCGTGGCTGATTGTACATGCGGAGCACGGCTGCTGCGTTTACGTTCTACGTGCTTTCGCTAGTCGAACACTGTAAATCATGGTTTTTAGTCGCCGCTGTCTCGAAATCTCGTCCGGTTAACGTCAATCGTCGTTCCTAGTACAATGCACACTACGTTAGGCGACAATGTGTTCTGCGAAAAATAACCTACGGTCGATAAGTGGTCGATATTATTTGGCAACTAAGTGACTGCGGATTTTGTCAATACCATCTAATGGCAAGATCCGCAATCACTTAGTTGCCAAGCCAATAAGTTTCTGCTGATTTTACGCGAACAGGATAATCGGTAAAGTTTGAACGCACGACTGAATCTGAATACAATTTTATGCCAAGTTCGATATTCGGTTACTTGTCAAATCGATTAAATCACCGAAAATATTCATTTTTACATCTGGTTTCAATCTGTGTGTGTTAGAATTCTGTTATGGTTTGATTTCAATTTAGACATTCACTTGTTTCACGGATTATTTCGAGCGGACGGAGGTGGACAAATCGAATAGGAAGAGTTCGATGATAAATGTAGATTTCAAGTCGCGTCTTCGTGAAAATTCCAAGGAACCTACGGAACTGTGTAATTATACAATTTGATGAATTCGATAGGAAAAATTCATGACAAGGTAGGTTTCCGCGTCGGGTCATTTCTTCATCGAACATTTCAACGAAGATACATAGCACACTGTTGCAGTCTTATTATATTCATATTATTGGCAACTAAGTGATTGCGGATTTTGCCATTAGGCGGCGTTGACAAAACCCGCAATCATTTAGTTGCCAGCCTAATAGAATGTACTATACGTGGCATAAAAATCAACGAACTGGAGTCGGTCGATTCCACTCGTTGGATTTTTGTCGCGCGATCCTCGAACGTGTCTCGTACGAAAGTACTGGCACGCCGCGGTCATCTTTAGAATCGACGGGTTAAAATCGACCACGACGAATTAGAAACGAGCTACCACGTGTCCGGTGTATTCCGAATGATCATTTTGCACTGACGCGTTAATATCTCGAGCACACCTGAGAATTGGACTGTAAGCGGCCTGGTCGAATTCCATCGCAAGTGGCCTCGCGTTCACGCACGTTTAATTATAGAAATGAAGTCGTGTACCTGGCCTGACCATACTCATGGGAGTAGCGTATGGTAATCCTAGCGAAGTAAGTTTTAGTAAAACTATAAATAATCCCGGCAATAAGACGAATGGAACATGGTGGAATACCTGGGTCAGCAGACGTTCTGGTTTAGACGGTTAGATTTAAAGGCTGCGGTGTTCTCATCTTCGCCTTCGAATTTCCTCCCACGATGCGCAGAAAAAATCTGTAAACCTACGCTCGTTATACGCCGACGTTGCCCAAATTTCCAACCTACTCGTTCGACCTGAAATCGCCTCGGAATCTGTGAATTTAAATTTAGTCTTGGCTCTTGCGACAATATGCAAATCATCGGTCTTTACCTGTTGTGGTAGATACGAAATGATCAAAATTTAAGACAGTATCGTATTTAGAATCGTTGCGCGAGTTCCTACGTCTATTTTTCTCAGTGAGTCAAGTTTGAAGTTTCGAAGGAATTGGTCGGCTCGGTGCGAATGTTGTCACGTGTTTTTTTTATTTAATTTGTACTTTACAATTTGTCCAGCTGGACATTCGGTAAATTTCTAGCACTGTGACGTGTGCTGATACTGTGATGTGCTTCCATAACCAGTTGGCTGTTGCGATTTCTTTAAAAATTTTGGAAAGGGTGTACCTAATATATGTGGCAGAAAGTAAGCGACGACGAGTATACTCGTCAAGCACCACAATGTGTGGCAGAAAGTAAGCGATGACGAGTATACTCGTCAAGCACCACAATGTGTGGCAGAAAGTAGGCGATGACGAGTATACTCGTCAAGCACCACAATGTGTGGCAAAAGTAAGCGATGACGAGTATATTCGTCAAGCACTATGTGTGTGGGCAAAGATAAGCGACGACGAGTATACTCGTCATAGCACGAAATATTGTCATTTCTTCTTGACGAGTATATTCGTCGAAAATAACTAACTGGTTAAGGAACTGTGGCAAAAGTAAGCGATGACGAGTATATTCGTCAAGCACCATGTGTGGCAAGAAGTAAGCGATGACGAGTATACTCGTCAAGCACCACAGTGTGTGGCAAAAGATAAGCGACGACGAGTATACTCGTCATAGCACGAAATATTGCCATTTCTTCTTGACGAGTATACTCGTCGAAAACAACTAACTGGTTAAGGATTGAACGATAGAATTCGATTATTTTAAATGTCGATAAGCGAAGAAGAGTAGAGAATCTTCGCTTAACTCGCTTAATAGGGAAAATAAGGTGAAAGAAGCGTAGATCGAACGATTAGTATTCTGAAAATTCGTATTAATTACAACTTATGGTCGTTTCTTCCGACTACTCTACACTTTTTATCCGAAATTTGACTTCATCCACTGCTGTAGAATTTTTCCTATTTGTTTTTAAAATATCCTTGCAACGCATCCTGTGCTTCATCCTCGGTATTGAGTTTTTCTGTTCGCAAAGGAAAAATGAATTTTCTATCTCTCCAAACGAAATACCAATCAATCTGGAAAAAATCCAGAAAGCTGCCTCTGTTGCAGTCTATTCGATATTCGTGCAAAATCCAATCCCTAAAATGCGCGTTGTCACAGAGAATGTAGTTGTGTGACGTTTGCTAACCGGACTCTCAATAAGAACTAATTTTTCTAGCGATGTTACGCAACTTTGAAGCAACTGTACGACCTCCGACTTTTAATCGAATTAATTAAAAAGAATTCATACCATCGCAAACGCTATTTTTCTGCTTTCTATTGGAATATCTAAAAGGTGTACAGGGTGGTGACGATGAAAAATGTTTCAGATCTCCGAGGATAGATAGCGCGTTAAAACCACTGTATAGTTGAACGTATCGTACCAACTTCTGTAAGCGATAGTTCCATTTTCTAAGTAGATGATATTCGAAACAACAGAAATATCTGAAATGGACAGAATTTCTGCGACGAACTGTACACATCATTATAATTAACACGTACAAAAATAGACTTAAATTTCCTGAAAAACACGTGCGTGTTCCCAAAGAAACCAGTCATACGTTCTAACAATCTAGCGCAATTCCATTAATTTTATTAATGGGATTTTTCAAGTCAGACTTGTAGAGTTATTAATATCAAAAAATTGTACAATCAAATTTTACAAATTACAAGTCGCTGTCCTATTCGACATACAATGGTAAAATTGCAAAAATCGTCAAATGGAAGTCTGTAAGCTGCAATTCGCAATTTGTCAACTCGCTAATATCGCTCGTTAGTTGCTCATTGCGCGAGAAAGCTCTTACGGCGTTAAAGTTTCTTCCTGCTTTATCTATTTCTTAGCTTTTAGTCTTTGAATCGCAAACGCTTGGCAACTAAGTGATTGCGGATTTTGTCGATACCAGCTAATGACAAAATCCGCAATCACTTAGTTGCCAAAGCAATAAATGTCTCAGCAGAACTTTGCTGCTTTCGTCAACCTAATGACACGGTTCGACGTAGACCTTCGACGATGATAACGAGCGGAGATCGGGGAATGAAACGTGCGTGTATATGGTGGTCGATCGACGAGATGCACTCGCCGCTGCTTTCTCCCTAAACGAGCTAAGGAGGCTTCTAATTGCAGCCAGCGATGACACGAACGAGTTTCCATCGTTCAACGAATATATCGAAAACGAACGACGATGATGTCGGTGTCGCTCGATTCTTAACCATAAAAGACCATCCGCATTACGTCATGATACGTGACTCACGATAGCTACTGGCCTAAAAACACTATTGCGACGACAAACCACATCGCGTCGATATAATTTCCTGCAGAGAGCATCGTCAAGGCTGCGCACGTTAATTCGAATTTAAAGGCGCCGATTTGCCCTCCTCCGCCGATCCGAGCGAATACATCGCGCGGTGTCCACCGATCGATCGATCGATTGATCTGCTTTCGTGTTGAATTAGAAATGGCCATTGGTGATAAACTCCTCGATCGCCTTTTTTGGTACGAAGCTTTTTCTAGTTGACTGTTGCAACCTGTTTTTCAAAAGTGTGCTGCTAAAATGTGTGGCAGAAATTAAGCGACGACGAGTATACTCGTCAAACACACAGAGCGCGTGTGGCTGTGATAAGGTAGAATTAATTTGTAACGAAACGACTGTTTTATTGTGAAATTTGATTATTGACAGGTCTCGTCGTAAGGTAAAATATTGCCATTTCTTCGTGACGAGTATACTCGTCAAACACAGAGTTTTGATATAAAATTAAGTTGTGACGAAAGGACTACTTTATTGTGAAATTTGATTATTGCCAGGTCTCGTTGTAACGCGAAATATTGCCATTTCTTCGTGACGAGTATACTCGTCAAACACAGAGTTTTGATATAAAATTGAGTTGTGACGAGAGGACTATTTTATTGTGAAATTTGATTATTGGTAGGTCGTAACGCGAAATATTGCCATTTCTTCGTGACGAGTATACTCGTCAGAAGCAGCTAACTGGTTAAGTAGGTTTCACTGATGATTTCCGTTTAAATCGACGGTATGTATTTTCAGTTGAATTCAACTTAGTTGTTGCTAAGAATATAATTGAAATTCCATTGGTTTTTTTAAAGTAACAGTGTTTATCTCGTTTTAACTCTGTTTTCATAGCTGCGCGCTACAAATAGCGACGAAATTTCAAAAGCTCCACGCCATATTTCACGTATGTAGTACAGCAGGAACTAGCCTGTCAAAAATGTTGAAATCAGATAGGATATTCGTGATATTCCGCTTACTTGGACCGGATTTCAAGTAACCTGCGACGTAAAACGAATTCAGTTAATATCGCCAGGCAAGGAACGAGTAAGAAGGATCTTTTGGGACGAATTCTATTTCAAGAGAGGTGGATTTAACGCTTGAAAGCGGCACAAAGTATTCACACAGAATATACAGCCCGCATGGCCTTGTTTTCACATCATGCGTTAAAAATGGCTGTCTTTCATCTCGGTGTAAGTGTGCGAGCGTCTGATCATTAACCTTTGATTGGAAACCTTGAGTTATCGTCGATATTAGAAGCTTCATATGCTTTTTCATCGAACGATTTAATTTTAACTAAATCGATAAATTTATATTTTATGTTCTATAGGAAGTATACTGCGAAAGCATACAAATATAAACGTCTTGGATTCTTTTTCGAACGTCAAATAGCTTTATCAAAGAATTCTATATATATATATCTGCTGTAACATCGAAATTGATTATCGAACATGTTGCATACAATTTTCGAAAAATTCATTGATAATTTTAACTTGCTTAGAATTGTGCAAGAAACGCGCCAAAATCTTTCTAAAGGCGCAAGAAACGTAGAAATGCTTCGAGCTGATTCGATGATGATAGATTGAAATATTGGCTTGGCAACTAAGTGATTGCGGGTTTTGTCATTGGGTGGCATCGACAAAATCCGCAATCACTTAGTTGCCAAGCCAATACATATGTAGGTACATATACGTATAAATAAATCAGTTAAATATGTATAAATTGAAATAAATTAAGGAAAAAGCTGCAGACAATAAACAAAGCAGATCTTGTCACTGTTGCAATGCAATTACGATATTTTATGTCATAATTATGAAGTCTATAGTGACAGACAAAAGACAGTTTACGGATTGGCACACTATGAGTGATAGTAATTTTTATGAAATATTTTTTATACAGAAAAGAACTGTTTACATTGCTACTTTATAAAAGCGAAACATTTCAGAAACGTGCGAACAATTTCGTATCATCTTGATAACAATCGCGTGATTTGCAATATATTGGGTTGGCAACTAAGTGGTTGCGGATCTTGTCATTACCACCCAATGAAAAATCCCCAATCACTTAGTTGCCAACCGAATATTAAAAAACCTAACCTAACCTATTAAATAACCTAACCTCAATCACTTAGTTGCCAATCGAATATTATATTATATTTATTAATTGTATCGTTTGAACGTCAAGTATAATTTGATTTTGTAAAATTATGATCTTCTCTTGCACTTTTTAACCATCAAACTTTATTCTGTCCGCCATTGTGTAATAATCATGAAACTCTTAAAACTTGTAATTTGTCAAGCATAACCTAACCTAGCCTATTAAATAACCTAACCTCAATCACTTAGTTGCCAATCGAATATTATATTATATTTATTAATTGCATCGTTTGAACGTCGAATATAATTTGATTTTGTAAAATTATGATCTTCTCTTGCACTTTTTAACCGTCAAAACCTTAACCTTTCTTCTGTCCGCCATTGTGTAATAATCATGAAACTCTTAAAACTTGTAATTTGTCAAGCAGGTACAGAAACAACGTTCTAGTAGAAATAGAAACATAATGTTCCTGTCGCGATCTGACTTTCGTCGAAATTCGTTTGCAATTACGTCATCATTTCGAAATATATCACAATTACGAAATTGTGATTTTATGGTGGTGAAACGTGGCACACGTATTAACGTAAGTACAGTAACCACAGTTGTTGGCACTGTTATACGTTGTTACGCAATTAATAATTGATTTATTTGCGTATTTGATTATCGATTATCAAAAGTAATTATATTTGATTCCCGTGACTGTGATGATCGAGCAATTTCCGCGTTCATTCGATTACGCTGATACAACGATTGAAAAGCATGGTGGGAATGATAAGAGCATACGAAGAGTAAATGTAATTGGGTTCTAATTTGTAACAATGTTTCATTCTAACATTACGTTCCCTTCCCCTTGCAAATATTTCTGTAACAATGAATTGTAAAGTTAGACGTTAATGTACAATGCAATATACGATAATATAATGGGTTACACGATGCTATGTTAAAATACAAAGAATAGAGGAGAAATCATAGATATAAAACAAATTTAATATAATAAAATAATATAGTGTCTTGCTTCTCTTGGAAATATTTCTGCAGTAGTAAGATATAATATTAGACACTTTAGTAGTCACAAGTTTAATATAATAGAATAATATAGTATCTTCTTCTCTTGAAGATATCTCCGCAGTAGTAAGATATAACATTAGACACATTGGCTTTCTTAAATTATATTTTGGTAATAGGCAGCTAATTCATTAGGAAGCAAACAATGGAAAATAAACTGAGGTAAAATAATTTACATCTTACTGTATCAAAGTACAAGCAATATAGCATGAATCATAGATGTAAAACAAATTTGTCATACAATATCTGTTAAAAAAATAATTTGGAGATACTTGAGTGTCTTCGAATTTGGTAGAATTGTAGAATAAAAGTGGAAGAAACAATACCAAGAAACGAGCTAATGTCTCAAATGTTATCTAATTTATATTATATTATATATTACATAAACAAATATAGAGTAGAAGTTAGGATTAATGTGTAAAACTTGCCCAAAAGAGATGAAAGCTAAAGGCACGTGGAAAAATATACAATGAAGGAAGAAAAATAAGTTTTTACATATAAAACACGTTTTGCGAGAGAAATCATTGGAGCGTTGAAAAATCTACTATTCTACGCAAATGTATATAAAATTTCCCCCCAAAATAACGAAAATTGCTCATTTTCAACGTTTCTATAATTCTAACATTCACCAGATTCCTCGACATTAAAATAGATAATTATCCAGTAGCGTTAAATTAACTGGAAAAAAGAGCAAAAGTACAAAACTGTTTGTTTCCGGTATACAACATAATCTGCAAATAAATTAACGATTAATTATAATAATATAGATGCTGAGCGTCGAATTAATTAATTTCATGAAATTAATGATAAATTTAGATCTTGCCCTGGCTAGTCCTCTAGGCGATCGCCTAGTTTACCGAAATCAAGAATCAGTCTCGAAGCTATGTATTAAACATCTGAGTAACCAGAAACTCGTCGAACCGAGTGATCCTCCATTTGCTCGCGAAGAACGCGTGTCCATTACCAAATGTAATTCGCAAAAGTTCTATACTCGAAAGAAGAGGAACGTGAGTTGAAGGTGGATCGCCAGTATCGAAGTGAACCTTCTCTCTCTCACTCTCTCTCTCTCTCTCTCTTTCTCTAATCCGAATGAAGATCGAAAGATCTGTTCAGTGGTGGGTGGGACGAGTGGGCGCATACAGCTTCGCCGCAATTACGTTTCCTCGTGCGATCGTTTTCGTGCTTCCTTCGTCCACGGTCATTCGAGTACTTGACCCCGGAACTGGCACGGAATATCTGTTAAATACTGCAGCCACGACTGCTTAGGATCGATATGTTCGAGTAGCTAGATTAAAATACACGTAAGTTGGTGTTATCGGACAGCAAATATTTACCGAGACTTGTATTTCTCTGAATATAATCGAATCAATGGAGTCCACATATCGACTTCTTCGTCAGATGTATTGGGTTGCCAACTAAATGATTTTGCCAATACCATCTAATGACTGTGTACTGTACAAGTGAACATTGTGTATATATGTAAAAGGACATTTATCTATAGTTTGACACATATATAGAGTAATATTGTATAATACACAATAAATTTTATAACGTGTACTGTACAGTAAATTGTACTTGCACAATGTATATTATACAAAGTGATATATATAATACATATTATATTATATATTATTACTTTGTATAGTGTATATCATACAAGTAACAAAGTAAAATAACTAGGAACAAACTGTTCAGCATTATACAATATTTAGCAATTTACAATAAATTGTATAACATATATTGTACAGTACAATGTACTTGCACAATGTATATTATGCAAAGTGATATATATAATACGTATTATATTATATATTGTTACTTTGTATGGTGTATATTATACAAGTAACAAAGTAAAATAACTGGGAACAAAATGTTTAGCATTATACAATATTTAGCAATTTATAATAAATTGTATAGCATGTATTGTACAGTACAATGTACTTGCACAATGTATATTATACAAAGTGATGTATATAATAAATATTATATTATATATTATTACTTTGTATAGTATATATTATACAAGTAACAAAGTACAATAACTAAGAACAACATGTTTAGCATTATACTGTAATTAACAATTTACAATAAATTGTATAACATATATTGTACAGTACAATGTACTTGCACAATGTATATTATACAAAGTGATGTATATAATAAATATTATATTATATATTATTACTTTGTATAGTATATATTATACAAGTAACAAAGTACAATAACTAAGAACAACATGTTTAGCATTATACAATATTTAGCAATTTACAATAAATTGTATAACGTGTACTGTACAGTACAATGTACTTTTACAATATATATTATACAAAGTGATATATATAATACATATTATATTATATATTGTTACTTTGTATGGTGTATATTCTACAAGTAACAAAGTAAAATAACTGGGAACAAAATGTTTAGCATTATACAATATTTAGCAATTTACAATAAATTGTATGGCATGTATTGTACAGTACAATGTACTTGCACAATATGTATTATACAAAGTGATATTGGCAACTAAATGATTGCGGATTTTGTCATTAGGTGGCATTGACAAAATCCGCAATCACTTAGTTGCCAGCCCAATATACACTGTGTTCGCGTTTCGAAAAGTTCCATAAATATAGAGAAGAGTATTACATTTTAAGAATCACGTTAATAAAGTGATTTTGAACACGTGTTACGTTAATAAAATAACACGTGTTCAGAGCGTCGATCGTGTCGAAAGAGTAGTCGGTGCCTCGAAAGATACTTGGAAAATCGTTCGCTTTCAAGCAAAGTGTTCGTGATTCTGCCTGTAATATCTGTTTCCGTTTTACTGCCTTGTAACAAATGTCTGTCGTGTAATTTTTATTCATGGGAGGTTTGAGTTAGGAGTAGGAGCATTGTTATTTGCCATGGGAAGATACCTACTGTTACAACAAGTATAATAACACGGCGGGGAATAAATCGCATATATTACACAAAAAAAAAACCGTGAAATATGCCCTGTTACGTAGAAACCAAACAATTTATAAACTTGAATCTGTAAAATTGCATCACGAAAAATGTAGGCGAGAGAATCGTTGCAAACTTTCCTGCTGCTTATCTCAATTATTAAAACCTTCCAATATTAAAGCTATCGCAATTATTAAAAATTGTGAACGAAAAGGAAATATTTAACTCAGCAACAACTCATTAGAAAATAAATACCAGGTGTTTATTAAATACTAAACATACTTATTCCTTAATAATAAGAAAATAAAATTGACAAATTCACTGGCAAAATTGAATTGTAAGTAAGCGAAGAGTTCACTTTTCTGTTACTTTTAAACGACAAATATCGCGTTCACTTTTCCCATTTCGTTTTTACTTTGCATTTGCACATGAAACACGCTGCAACCGAGACACAACAGTAAATTTAAACAAAAGAGGCGTCCGATCGCGTGAGTCTGCTGCGCCCGGATTTGCGTGCACCCGGATGCAACGAACTGTATCCGAACTAATAATTATAATGAACGTTCAGGTACCGGTATTTTTAAAAGGTAAAACGGAGTCCGCTGATAATTTTGCGTTTTTCCATTGCTTTCGAAAAATGCCACCGCGCTTTCCTTTTTCCAAGCATACGTTGCTCGATTAGGACGTTTTCAATTCACTGAAGATTTTATTCACGAAATTTTCACGCTACGTGGCTTGTTCACAAATGCAACGCGAAGGTCACTCGTCGTTGTGGCATTTCTTTTCGTACGTTACGAGCACAAGATAGAACGAACTGTCGTGGACATAGTACGAAATAATACGTCGCATCGTATTTTGTCTGAATTATTTTCTGCAAAATAATGTGTCATAAAATTGCACAAAATATAGTACGCTTAATTATGTTTAATTAATTGCTCTTTAACCTAAAGTGTTCTGTCTATTCTTTGTGACACAGGAATGTTATATTAAATAATTTTCTGAGATCAACATAGTCGGTAAAAGAATTACTTGAAAATGTAGTCAATTTGCTAGCAGATGGACACAATGACTAAAAAATGTAAATTGGAAAACCGATCGAAATTTCAAATAGGAAATTTAAAGTGGGTTATTAATTAATTCGAGAACTGTATCGTTAGAAATCCTCTTTATCTCTTACAATTTTTTGATAATAATCTTTAGGTTTGAGAGATAATAGAAAGAATAAAAAAAGTTTCCAAATAAAATAAAAGATGTTGCTTATTACCAAAAACAATCTTTGTACTGTGAAATTCTTCCTATTAAATAGCGTAGGTTTAGTTTAAACAGAAAATAGTTTTCACTATTTCAGTTAATTTGTTCATTATCTCAAAATTAATACAAAATAAATATATGTTTTAATGTCTATTTCATTTCAAAATACAATTATTTTATTATTATTAATAAATACTATTATTTGCATCTTGCAATGCATCTTGCTGGCCGAAAATCCAACAAATATTTACGTAATTGGAATGCTATCTAAAAGACAATAAGATAATTAACACTTTACCGACCGCTAGCGGTTCAACAGCATACGCACGTCCGACCGGCAACTCAGGCGCAGATTCCCCCTGGCGCCGGCTCTGTTTCGGTTTAGACTCTCCAATACCATTCTTTTCGTTCATCGCGAACAGTAAGTTTTTCAAATTGGTATAAAACTGTGGGAGTTTACAAAGCAACGCAACTGACGCAACCGAGCAAGGTACCTTAGTACTAAATAACAAATTACTGCTCAAATAATGAGAAAGATTGTCGGCGACGAAAAACCGATTAATAGGCTATCGATCGGTAAGCGTCGGGGACAAGAAGCCGATTAATAGGCTATCGATCGGTAAGCGTGAGCGACAAAAGTCGATTAATAGGCTATCGGTCGGTAAAGTGTTAATCTTTGGTTGAGCGAAACACGGCTTATCTAAGTTTCGTGCCTGGTTCAGAAATTTTATTATTAAACGTGACTCATGTTTAGCCATATTTTGCCATGTTATACATCATATATTTTCGATTGGTTTCAGAAAAAAAAAAAAAACGGATCACCCGTCGAGTGGTCGCAGAACGATCGTCGTTTAAGCTACGATGGCAGCACCGCAGGCCTCCTCCCGTTTGGAATTGTTGCAGGTAGGAATATTTCCTCTTCTCGCGAACTATTTCTTCAGTAAACTCGGTTATATGTATCAAAACCAGCATAAAAATCTCGTATGAAATTGTAATCAATAGCTTCTGCATCTTTGCTGATCTCTTCGCCTTTCACAAATGACTGTACTGCTATTAGGTTGGCAACTAAGTGATTGCGGAGTTTGTCATTAGGTGGTAACGACAAAATCCGCAATCACTTAGTTGCCAATATCTAAACGATTCTACGAACATTCAAAGAGGAATCTTGAAACGATATCGATGACATATTAGTAAGGTCGATTAGACACAAGTTCCTATTTTTCGAATATTTATTATATTGTCCAGTCAGTTATACATACACATACATAGGAGATTTGAACATGCACGCTGGGAAAGCTATAAACACGTCGTTGAAATAATCGTTGTGGACAAGCCTTAAAATCTAAAACATCTTCGTTCTTCGTCTGTATCAAAATAAACCGTAACATCCATTAAACAAAGAACGAACTTAATGTGCGTTTCGGAACGCATTGAAGCGCGCAATGTGTGCACGAGATTGTCGTTGGCATTGTTGTCGATTCACGTACGTGTATTCACGTCACATTTCTCTAACGTTCAATCGTAATTTCGTACAACGTTCGAATTACACGTGGGAAATATTTTCCAAACGTCCGCTTTACGATATCGTAAGGAATACGAAAGTTAAACAGGAGGAAAATCCACGTTCTACTCGCAGCCCTTACATCTACAGCTCGTGACCAGCTCGTAAATTAATTTAAACAAAATAAATTTAACTTAATTTCAATTAAAGCATCGAAATTAAAATACGACTAGGAGCTTCCAGGCTTTCGGTATTATCGTTAACGCAAAAAAAAAAAAAAGAAACTACACTTGGCAAAATTCATAATACATAATCTTCTGTTTCTTTCGACATTGCGCTGGCCAAGAGTGTCTGGTCGTCTCGTAGAATGAAAATCTGAGATTCCATGGAACTGGTGTTCGAGGCCAGGTTGCCAACGATAATGGTAAAATCCGTGTAGTTGCGTAGAACCCAGGCAGGAGTATTCGTTTCGATTACCTAACCGTGTCCACGATCGCAAGAGTCCTTGCCAGTCCTGTAATCTTGAAATGCTCGAGCTGGTTAAGGCGGTGCGCGTTGTATCGCCTTCTCCTTTGGCCCACGTAGCGCATATATGGCATCTTGTTCTGGGCTCGTATACACACAGTTGCACGACTAACGACTAATACGTACAGATGTAGCCGAAATCAACGAGCACCGACCATGTGTTAGCAAGTGGCGACGCTTGTCTCCGACCTCTCCCAAGCCGGTGATTTGTCAACAGTGGAGTTTCGGGAGATGGCCACGGTTCGACGAGACATTCAATAGTCGCTAAACTGAACGATCATGTTTCAGTTGTCGCAACATTCACGTTCGATTACGTATTATGTATCATGTACTTTTTATTATTATTATCATATTATGACTATCAGTGAGCCTTTTTTTACTTGAATCGATGATACATGCGCCTTATATATACAGGGTGACTCCTAACGTTTCTACTTTTTCTATTTAATTTGTACTTTAGAATTTGTCCAGGACATTTGGTAAATTTGTCTAACTTAATTGCAAAATAACATGTGGACGACTCTAAACAGCTGAGTTATTCGTTGTTTGAAAACGTGTTTCGAAGAAAAATTGCATGGCATCTAGGCAGACGTACGATTAGTGCTCTAATTTGTTTTTTATTATCTTAGCTTTTTAGCGAGATATTAGGATCAGTATGAATTTTTTTAATCGGAACGTTTAATATTTGTTTCTCAAAGCAGGATTAATTACACAAAATTTGATGATTTACCCTAGATACTGTGCAACTTTTGTTTCCAACGCTTTTTCGTACAACCAATAACTTGCGAGTTATTTTAAGTCACGTCAAGGGCCTCACCCTGTATATTACTAGAAAACACGTACAGGGGAGAGTCGTGCAGTAGCGAGCGTTTTAAGTATCTTCCCCATAAGCTTGACCAGAGTGGAGGAAAGTCAAAATTTAAAAAATGGCACTTGGTAAAAATAGGGAAATCAGTTGATAATGAAATTCAGTGATAAGAATGAAAATAAGTTTGAAGAGGAGAAGTGTTGTGATTTGTACGATACGTACGACATATTTTCAATGAGATTCTTCTTCCTTTCAATTATCATATTTCTGCCAGTGCACTAACGTGTACGTGTAAATAATTCAATGAAGATCAAGAATTATGATCAGGTGAATTATGGCGGTGAATGAAGTTTGCAATTTTGCGTGCCATCTCTATTGGATGATACGTACATGCATCGATCATCGGCAATCTGGATCATCTCGCTGGGAAGTTCTTAAGTGCTGAGCTTGTTGACTTATTGCCAGTCGTGTTGCCAGAGCCAGAGGGTTCATCAGCCTGGCCACATCCTGCTACAGTCTAAAGTCTAGGCAGAACTCTTATCGCTTTTCACGTGCCACGCCACGGGTCACCGTGACCCCGTGTCCCCGAGTCATCGCCCCGTGCACGCGATCCTCGCATGCGGACAGCAGAGAGCGCCAGGCCTTTTGTCGTCAGCCAGAAACTATAACATCCGCGACTGCATCCGCGACTTTTGAAACCACGCTAACTTCTTAAAAGTACTCTGCCACTCACAGTTGCTGTGCAGCTTAACACTCTGGAGATTGGAAGCGTCAATTCGTGTCTTTCATACTTGATGCGGTGTCCTATAAAAAATTTAACTTTTGTTAAAGAAAAGAACAAAAAAAGAAAAATAAAAATGTTGGACACTTTGGACGAAATGTTACGCAAGTGTCTTTACATTATATGTTTCGATAACACGGAACCATTAATTTCAGTATATTAGATGTAATATTGGTCGCTTTGGATGTTTTTCAATCGCTGTGAAACAGCCAGGAAGTGAGGCTACGTGGTTGCCAGAACAGCGGGTCCCCAGAGTGTTAAAACCTGACGACACATTTACGCTTCCGGCTATCGACGATTTACTTTTGGAAACAGATCGACGCCGCGCCGTGCGTCGACCCTCCACACGTGCACCACCTCTACACGTGGTGTCTCTGTAATTGTGGTATAATCGGCGACGCGGTGATTCTACGTGAAAAAGTACGTCGAAAGTGTGGAATAAAATTTATTCATTCGAGGCTTTGTTTTCGAGAAAATCGAGCCTGTAAATTGGGCGGGTGTAGCCAAATCTGGTTAATTCTGGACTGCACGGAATTAACCAATGATCGACAGTAAGTTGTTCTTCGTGAAAAAATAAGTGGATAGTGTAGAATAAAATTTATTCATTGGACGCTTGGTTTTTGGGAAAACCGAGCTTCAAAAGTTGTCGAGTATACCCGAACTTAGCTAATTCGGGGCAAGACAGGACCGAATGATTGACGGGAAGTTTTCTATATGTGAAAATGGGTCGAAACTTTCATTCGTCACTAGCAAATAAATATCCAATCGGACAAGTATCGTTTTGAAATAGAATATTATTTTTGTAAGAATTTATCTGAAGAAAAATTTAATGGAATAACTTAATTGGATAGAAATACATATTGTATATAAATATTTACGTGTTGCATCGTGGATAGACGTGATACTAAACGTGATTTCCAATTTATTTACAAGCTTCGTTCTGCAGTTGTAATATTTATTGGCTTTGTTAATTGCCAGGTTAGAAAGTTTATCGTCACGTGATAAATTAAGTTGTACCGGTATCTGTATATGCTTGTACAAAATTAGATGGAAACGGATAATTAATCAGTTAGCTGTTGCAACCTGTTTGAAAACTGTGTAGCTAAAAATGCGTCTCAGAAAGCAAGGGATGACGAGTATACTCGTCAAACACAGAGTATATATGGCTGTCATAATATAGAATTAAGTTGTACGAAACCACTGTCTTATTTGTTAATTTTATTGCTGCAATTTACTGCAATTCTAAACTGCAATTTAATAAGCAAATAATGACTATCTTTTACGCGTGACGAGTATACTCGTCAAACACAGAGTATATATGGCTGTCATAATATAGAATTAAGTTGCAACGAAACGACTGTCTTACTTTTTAATTATATAGCAGTAATTTACCGCAATTCCTAAACTGTAATTTACTGCAATTCCTAAACTACAACGTAAACAGCAAATGGTAACTACTTTTTACACGTGACGAGTATAGTCGTCGTAGCACGAAATGTCGCCATTCCTTCGTGACGAGTATAGTCGTCGTAGCACGAAATGTCGCCATTCCTTCGTGACGAGTATATACGTCGTAGCACGAAATGTCGCCATTCCTTCGTGACGAGTATATACGTCGTAGCACGAAATGTCGCCATTCCTTCGTGACGAGTATACTCGTCGAAAACAGTTAACTGGACAATCGTATTATCGCTCGAATAATTCTGCAATCGTTATTCCAATGAACCTAGAAAACAATTTCTCCCCCATAACAAACAATTATTCCACGTATAAAATACTCGACTGATACGAATCTGCTGCCATAATTATTTATCCGAAGTAAATATTTTTATTCGAAATAATTCGAATAATATCCAAGTCCGAGAAGAACCGCAGACCAGACGACCAACGTGCCGTGTTTTTCGAGCGGAACCAAAGTCACAAGGGCGATCTCTCGAATAACAGAAGCTATGGAACAAAGGGCTGGCTCTTGGTGAAGGGAAGAAAGAAGCGGACATGGCGGTAAGGCGGGTAAAGAATATCAAAGAGATCGAAAAGAGCACGGTGGACGCTTGGCTTGTCAACCGCGACTGGTTACCAAGAGCCGTAACTATAATAATGTGACGTCACTTCCTTCGTCTTCGGTCCGTCATTCGATGGCCCCTGCGCTTTCTACTTCGAGTAGATAGCGATCTTCTGAATTGTTCTTGACCTCTCGCAAGAGGCGCGTGCATTTCAATGCGACTGTGAATCGGAAATGGTCCGCGCAAGCGTAATTTCTCCACGAGCAGTGATAGTCATTAATAGTCTTCACTACTACGACTTTTCCAGCTAAATTTCTCACTTAACTGGTTCGGTCGAAACATGAAGATGTAACCAGCACGCGTACATGTCGCAGCGCGTAGAAAACTTATTTATATCGGCGACTTATTAGAAGAACCATACGATTAGGGAAATTAAAGTTTCTCAGGAAGGAAATTAGCTTCAAGTAAAAAGTCTACACTGAGAAGTTACCAACAACTGGACAGTCTGACGCGAGGAGAAGATCCTTTCAGCTTTCGTAATTTAACCAACGATCTCGCAGTTTAACGAAAGCTGAAATCTGCCAGTTGCAGAGGTTTCCACTTGTGGAAATTTCCGAGGAATAGAAAAACGACGAACGAAAATCCGACGCACATTTTCAGCTTCCCCTTGCACCTCGTTTCATTCGACCTACGTTAACGAGATAGTCGAAGAGGTAGCAGACGATGAGAATTCTAAGCGACGAGACACGATCAGCTTGCGCGTGGTCGAAGGGCGAACGAGCATATGCGACTTGCCTTGTCTTTTCTTGACAGAATCGAACGACCGATTTCTCACATCTTGCGACACACGGCACAGTTGTAGGTTCGCTGCGAGTTCTGCTCGTGGACGTCCGACTATTCGAAACTCCAGCCACGCAGGTAAAATGACGCACCTGGACACGTGGCGAGTAATTCGAATTGAATCCAATTCTATCTCGCAGAAATGTTCATGGAAAAGCCATACAGCTTCCACTGTATGAACCGGTTAACCTGTTAACTTTGCGTTTGACGAGTATACTCGTCGTCGCTTGTAGTTATTTGCGCACTCCACGTGGCCTAAACCTGTGAGTATTTTCTGAAGCTAAATGCCGCGGTTAACCGGTTGAAAAATAAGCGCGCGTGTTGCTTGTTGCTGCCACATGATGTGCATCGCCATACGCAGAAACCAGGTTTCGCTTAGAATTTGATAGACGCGCGAAGTGGGGCGGATTGATTTTTCGTGGGTGGACGAGGAGGAGAGGATTTTCTATGCGCTTTCGATACATAAATAAGGCAGAAAATGTGCGCATATCAATAACAGAGCTGGCGTAGGTCGATTCTTACGGTTCTTCAGCTACCCACGTTGGCCTAAATCCCGTGACACGTTCTTTTTATCCTTCAAAATGCTTGTCGTCGACCTCTTGCTGAGATTTTCCGACACGAAATCGTCGCCGGTTGACGTCACCTTGTAAAAATAGTCGCCCGTTAACCTGGCCAGTGTACAATAGTTATGAACGCTGCGCATAATTGCACGCTTCGATCGCATAAACGTCGCAGGGATATCATTTTTAAGGCGATAACTGAAATAAATGTAACGTTGATAACGCGAGTATATTATTCATTCGGTTGTCATCGTGTAGCTTATTAGAACGAAATGGGATAGTAGCGGTGGCATTGCGACGTATAATGATCTTGTTAGTATACAAATTTAATTGATTCGATGTAAATTAGCGAACACGATGTGCGAGTAATGTGGACGAGTTTAAAATATGGTGCTGGTGCGAATACGTAGCGGCGTTAGAATTGAAACAGCGAGATTATGTACGTACGTAACAGTATATTTATTAATTATTTTAAAACACGATAAGATGGTATATACGCGATATATACATCGTTAACTTAGACGTTCAATTTATGCCAGGCGTAATTAATGACGTGAGTGTTGTACGTGTACGTTAAGGTTTGATAACGTGATAGTAATTTATCATTCATCTACGTTTGTCTACCATCGTGGAATACCCTGAAAGAGGTTAAAGTTCGTTCGCTCTCGTCAGAGAAAATACTTGCGCTTGTGGAAAATAGAATTCACGAAGTGAAACTACTCTATTACGTGATAATACGTGAAACGTTGGATTCCTTGGTTGAATTTTCTTTCGCTTGGCACTCGAATAAATTTACTTATTCTTTCTCGTATAATACGATCTTTTTAACGAAACCATTTCCCTAAGATGTCGTCGAGTTTTACGAAGTTGGTCGCTATCTTCGTTTACGAAAAACAAAGTTGCTATCACTTTGAAAGGCAACGTGCTGGGAAATTATATGTAACTATTTGGTTGGCAACTAAGTTGGGGATTTTGTCAATAGGTCATTCAATGATATTTAGAATTGCGTTTGTTCCAGGAAATATTCATATGAAAGTAGTAATATTCTAATAAATATGTTTTAATATTTATAAAAGGTGGAACGATGTAGGTTTTTAACATTTGCTGCAACTTAATCTGTAATTACACAATCGTTGGATATCTTTTGCTTAAAAGATTGAAAACTAATATCACAATTTACTTACCACACGTATTAACACTTTGACTGCCACGCAGAAATCACACGTTTCGCTCAGGACGCCACGGGAGTATTTTTATTATTCGAAGCATATAATGGCAAAATAATAATAAATTGATGGTGTAAGACAACATTCTTCCCAATGGACCGTTTATCTTATTGTTGGTCACTGGTGACCACCGTGGCGTCTTGGTAACAGTTGATAGCGACACATTGTAACAAGGCTTCGTTTATTTCAACAAACCATTCGCATTCGTCATTTCGTCGTAAGCAAAACGTGCAGAATATATTGTTGAAACGTGTAGAAGATATTAGTAAACAGTATTAGGATTATTTTTATGATTTCGACGAAACATTCGGCTGAAATGGTAGAGGTCCGGAAAAAATTATGTTTATGATAAACCAATGGTAGTGGTAGATTACAACAGAGGAAAAAGTGCTGTAGATTTATCAGATCAAGTGATAGCATATTCTACACCACACAGAAAAACCCTCAAGTGGTATACAAAATTAGCTTTAGAGTTATTGTTAAATACATCAATTTCAAACGCAATTATGATACTCCATAAACAAGCAACAAAAACAAAAATCAAGGTACCAGATTTTAGAATGGCACTCGCAATGCACCTTACACGGTGCCATTCACCAGAACCGTCAAATATACTTATTCGATAAAGATTGCCACACGAAATGCAGAAGAAAGAAGGGCAAGCGTAGCTGGCACGAAAATTTTGCAGAGAGTGTTATAAAAAAAATGTTAAACAGTTAGGATCAAAAATTGCTAAGAATCGGACCAAGAAGGTGACCACCTATTGTCCAGATTGTATTGATGAGCCACATTTATGTTTAAAGTGTTTTAACAGTGCATCGTTAGATGCAACATTTGTTCTCGTTGTTTTTTATTGATGTTCTAATAAAGATGTTTAATTGTTCATTGGGGCACTTTTTATTTCAAAGTATCTTCTATTTATCGGTTATATTCAAAATGCCTTAACTGTCAATTTTCATACAATTTTTACAATTGTAAGATGAGAAGATACAAATATAATATAAATCTATTAATATGGAAAATTCAATGTTAGTTTAAAAGAATTTCTTAAACCAACTTATAATTCAGAAATTAGAAATATACAACAAATAAATAATTATATAAATTCTTATAAATACTTCAAAATATTTTTACTACACAGTAAATAACTTCTTTATACAGAGAAGATACAAATATAATATAAATCTATTAATATGGAAAATTCAATGTTAGTTTAAAAGAATTCCTTAAACCAACTTATAATTCCGAAATTAGAAATATACAGGGTGGTTGGTAACTGGTGGTACAAGCGGAAAGGGGGTGATTCTACGCGAAAAAAGAAGTCGAAAATATAGAATAAAAATTTTTCGTTTGAGGCTTTGTTTTCGAGAAAATCGACTTTGAATTGTAGCTCGGTACGCCTGCACTTTATCACGTCTCGTTATAACGGATTGTCTATTCTGAAGAAATCGCAAGTTGCGAGCAATTGAAAGAAAAGATTATTGTAGCCTTTCATACTTTAAAACAATCGAATACGTTAGAAATTGTTCATAGAAATTTAATTAGAAGAGCAGAAGTATGTGTTCGGCAGAATGGGCAACATTGGGTGATAAAGTGCAGGCGTACCGAGCGAAAATTCAAAGTCGATTTTCTCGAAAACAAAGCCTCAAACGAAAAATTTTTATTCTATATTTTCGACTTCTTTTTTCGCGTAGAATCACCCCCTTTCCGCTTGTACCACCAGTTACCAACCACCCTGTATAACAAATAAATAATTATATAAATTCTTATAAATACTTCAAAATATTTTTACTACACAGTAAATAATTTCTTTATACAGAGAAGATACAAATATACATTCAATATTTCATTCAATTCATCAATAGTATTGACAAAATCCGCAATCACTTAGTTGCCAACGCAATGCATGTAACATGATTTTTCTGCAAAATTTACTGAATCAAAGTGACGAGAGAAAATAACACTGAACTTGATGCGAGCTTATCGTAGCACTGCGAAAGTAAAGTGTCAAAGAGCTGGTGACACTCCGGAGCCAGGGATGCGCGAAACATGGAAACCACGAAATGACATTTGATTTCACGTAAATCATCGCGTAGACAAATGATACGCTGCTTGATTGACAATCCAATAAATCTGAGACGTTGAAATTGGACTGAAGTAGCGACCTAAGCAAGTTACGTAGCCGTAATACGATCGGACAAAGTATCCTCGCTAATACGTGGCTGGGAAGAAATGATAAAACTGGCGATTCATCGTAATAAAACATCGTGTGGTTGTCGGAGCGACGAAGCTGCGGCGAACGTAATTTTCCCGGGGTGGACAGGTGCGATGAATCGTTGTGTCTCCTGTCTCTGATTCGATGCCACCGCGTTCCCTCCGTAAAAAGAGAATTCCATCTGCAAAGATAGACAGCTTCGCGTCCCCGTAAGTCGCTTGAGCGACGAGCTGCCAACGATAACGAGTCCGCTCGGTAATTACGTTGCTTAACTGGCCAAGTATCCCGCGGAATTACAATTACAAATCGCCGCGAGGCTTCTCATCAATTATTTATACGAGATCACCGTTACGAACGCTGTGGAACACATACACACACAGGGCGTGCTCGTTGCAAACCTACATTTTGGATTTATCCGTGTTTCAGCGCGGATAACACACTTCCAGTCGCGTTATCGCCTTCTCTCCTTCTTTTCCTTTTTTTTCACTTTTTTTCCTTTCTTTCTCTTTTTTTTTAAACTTCGCATTGTGTCACGCATGGGGAACTGTGAAATTCGTGTAAACCACGGCAGATGAGTAGAGAGAAGTAACAGCAAGAATTGTATTTTTGTAAGGACTGTGGATCGCACGTTCAGTGGTGTGAAAATGGGTCGAACATCTGGGTCGATTCGTAATAACTGTATTTGTAGGAATTGATGATGAATTCACGATTGGAAACGGCAGTGTATTTTAGCTTCTTATGGAATTAGCGAATGATGGATTTCAATTACGCATTAAAATGGTGTAATGTGTTTCAGTATTTATAACGTACAGTACCGTTTTCACGTCATTGCTTCTATTAATTTGGGACACTTAATTTTAGTTTGAAAGAATTTTTTTAATGCAATTTATAATTTGGAAATTAGACAGTGTGAAGATCAAGAGGTTGCAGAATAGCAAATAGTAGTTTTACAGGCACATTGTAGTGATCCAATAATAAACATTTATTATCTGTCAATCAAAAACACATATTAAAGACATAGCAGTAATATATTCCATTATTTTCTACATATAATACTTTGTGTATTTGTTATGTAAATATCAGTATTTTTATTAATGTGGAACATTTAATATTAGTTTAAAAGAATCTTTTAAACCATCTTACAATTTGGAAATTAGACAGTGTGAAGATCAAGAGGTTGTAGAATAGCAAATAGTAGTTTTACAGGCAGATTGTAGTGATCCAATAATAAACATTTATCATCTATCAAACAAAAACACATATTAAAAGACATAGCAGTAGTATGTTCCACTATTTTCTACATATAATACTTTGTGTATTTGTTATGTAAATATCAGTATTTTTATTAATGTGGAACATTTAATTTTAGTTTGAAAGAATTTTTTTAATGCAATTTATAATTTGGAAGTTAGAAAGTATGAAGATCAAAAGGTTGTAGAATAGCAAATAGTAGTTTTACAGGAAAATTGTAGTGATCCAATAATAAACATTTATTATCTATCAAACAAAAATACATATTAAAAGACATAGCAGTAATATGTTCCACTATTTTCTACATATAATACTTTGTGTACTTGCTATTTAAATATCACTGCTTCTATTAATATGGAAAATTTAATATTAGTTTGAAAGAATTTTTTTAATGCAATTTATAATTTGGAAGTTAGAAAGTGTGAAGATCAAGAGGTTGTAGAATAGCAAATAGTAGTTTTACAGGCACATTGTAGTGATGCAATAATAAACATTTATCATACATCAATAAAAAGTACATATTAAAAGATATAGCAGTAGTATGTTTTACTGTTTTCTACATATATTTATATGTAATTGTATTTATATATTTGTTATGAAAATATCACTGCTTCTATTAATGTGAAACATTTAATATTAGTTTAAAAGAACTTTTTTAAACCAACTTATAGTTTGAAAATTAGAAAGTGTGAAGATCAAGAGCTTCTCGTATAACAAATAGTAATTTTACAAACATTTATCATCTATCAACCAAAAACATATATGAACAGGTGTAGCAGTAATATGTTTTACTATCTACAACGTGTACTATTTCATATAATCGTTATATAAATATCACTGCTTTTATTAACGTGAACAATTTCTATCACCTCAGAGGAATTGTTTTAATACAATACAACTTGCAACTTAGAAATTAAAAAGTGTGAAGATTAAGAGATTATGGAATAGCAAAGTAGTTCTACAAGTAGAACTACATCTATCAAAGAAAAGTACATATTAAAAGCTTTTAATTTACACGCTAGCCTTTGTTATTTCCACTAACGATAAAGCCCTTGTTAAACGTATGCACGATGTGAAACAATCGTTATACGTGTGCACACAGTTACTGCTTTCTGACTTTTAATATGAAAATAAAAAACCGCTCGCGACACGAGTCGTAATTTTTCTCCCCTCTAGCAAACAACCACAGATTACAAAGAGTAGAAAGCAAAATCTCGACGATCTCTAAAATCTCTAAAATAAATTATTATTATTAATTTATTTAATTTAGAGATTTTAGAGATTGTTGAAATTATAAATTATTAGAAATTACAAATTATGTTTCTTTTTTATTAAATATAAATTTAAGTTAGTGTGGCTTATTTATTAGCAAAATCTCAACAGTCTCTAAAATCTCTAAAATAAATTATTGTTATTAATTTATTTAATTTAGAGATTTTAGAGATTGTTGAGATTATAGATTATTAGAAATTACAAATTATGTTTCTTTTTTATTAAATATAAATTTAAGAGTGTTAGTGTGGCTTATTTATTAGCAAAATCTCAACAATCTCTAAAATTTCTAAATTAAATAAATTAATAATAATAATTATAATTTAGAGAAAATTAATAATTTAATTTAGAGAATAATTTATAATTTATTATTATTAATTTATTTAATTTAAAGATTTTAGAGATTGCTGAGATTATAAATTATTTGAAATTATAAATTATGGTTCTTTTTTATTAAATACATATTTAAGAGTGTTAGTGCTACTTATTTATCAGCAAAATCTCAACAATCTCCAAAATCTCTAAATTAAATAAATTAATAACAATAATTTATTTTAGAGATTTGAGAGACTCTTAAGATTTTGCTAGTATATAAGTAACACTAATACTCTCAGATTTATATTTAATAAAAAAGAAACATAATTTATAATCTTACCAGTTAAAATTTCAATAAAGCCTTTATCAAAATAAATTTCATAATAAATAAATAAATCGAACCCGTTCCTCCAACAAATTAAATCACCTCGATTTACGCTAACTACATTACGCTTTCTAAATCTGACGTTTAATGTTGGTAATATTAGTAAGTTGCAAACCAGTTGAACGCTTTGAACACGAGGATACTTTTTTATTCAAGAGACTCGCAACTCGTTACATCGAATTTATTGAGTGTTTCTGATTTTCTACTCAAAGTAGAATTTTGCATATATATTTTTACAACATTCGAATGATTAAACGTAATGTAAAATTCTAAACTAACAGCGAAACTGGAACACGAAAATAGAGCATTAACGTAGCTTTCGTTAAATCAATAAAAATTCTACTATCGAACATATTAACTATACTTATTAACACACGTTTAAGCTATGCTTAATTATTCGAACTATTTCAAGCGAGATTTTTATTGTTCACTGTATTCCTTTGATACGCAATTCCACTTAAAATTTCAGCAAAGTAACAGCAGTCCAATTTATCACTTCGGTGTACCATGTCAACTTCGAAACTTTCGTCCTCGCGAACGAGACAGAAATTTAGACAAATACAGGGTGGTTGGTAACTGGTGGTACAAGCGGAAAGGGGGTGATTCTACGCGAAAAAAGAAGTCGAAAATATAGAATAAAAATTTTTCGTTTGAGGCTTTGTTTTCGAGAAAATCGACTTTGAATTTTCGCTCGGTACGCCTGCACTTTATCACGTCATATTAAATCAATTGTCTATTCTTATTATTATTCATATTATTTCATTATGTATTCCTAATTTTCCGTTACAGCAAAAACAAACTTAAACTGCGATAATATCCATCGAGACAACGATCTACAGTGAGATCCGTTATAACGAGACGTGATAAAGTGCAGGCGTGCCGAGCTACAATTCAAAGTCGATTTTCTCGAAAACAAAGCCTCAAACTAAAAATTTTTATTCTATATTTTCGACTTCCTTTTTGGCTTAGAATCACCCCCTTTCCGCTTGTACCACCAGTTACCAACCACCCTGTATAACTCGACCGTATCATACCTCGTCAAACCGGCAGGATGAAATTGAATTTAAACTGTAGCTCTAATCGACGCTTCCACGAACGAGGAGGAATTAAACGAGAAAAGAACCATAAACGATATTAAAAAAATGGTAAAAATTCGGTGGATAAAGCAACGGTTAATCGTCGGTTCGGTACGCGTTAGCTGCTAACGATCCGAGGGAAGCAACGATTCTTACGTCTTTTTTACGTTGCGCAAAATGAGGGAAAAGCGAACATGTTTTCCTACAACGATGTTCCCTCGCGTTTTCTCCGCGCGTTGACCTTTTTCTATGGGGACTGGTCTCACTTCGAAGTTGCTGTTCGCAGTTGCAGCTCTCGTTCTATACTTTAAATGCTTGGAACCGTAAGAAGAAAACGGCGGATCGCAACCGACAATTAAGTTCTTCCGCGTTATCCGATAGCGTGCGTCCGTTTTACGCCGATTTTACAGCCTTCAGATAACATGTTTCAGGGTTAGATTATACGTTGAGATTTTACTGTTTGTGTGTTAAGAAAACATTATACCGTGAACACGTTGCCCCTTTAAACCATAAGATTGATAAATGGAACGATCGTTTAAATAAATTCTTACCGGTAATTGAGCGAATGCATTGCGCTTGACTGTCAGCGAGTGTTTCGTGATGCTCTTAAACGTCAGATTTAGAAAGCGTCAGACGAATAGTTAGCGTAAATCGAGGTGATTAATTTGTTGAAGGAAGGGGATAGATTTATTTATTATGAAATTTATTTTGTTAAAGGATGTATCGAGATTTTAATTGGTAAAATTATAAATTATGTTTCTTTTTTATTAAATATAAATTTAAGAGTGTTGGGGTTAGTTATTTATTAACAAAATCTCAGCAATCTTTAAAATCTCTAAAATAAATAGTTATTATTAATTTATTTAATTTAGAGATTTTAATTAATAATACATTATTATTATTAATTTATTTAATTTAAAGATTTTAGAGATTGTTGAGATTTTGCTGATAAATAAGTAACACTAACACTCTTAAATTTGTATTTAATAAAAAAGAAACATAATTTATAATTTCTAATAATTTATAATCTCAAAAATCTCTAAATTAAATAAGTTAATAATAATAGTTTATAAATTATTCTCTAAATTAAATTATTAATTTTCTCTAAATTATAATAATTATTATTAATTTATTTAATTTAGAGATTTTAGAGATTGTTGAGATTTTACTAATAAATAAGTAGCACTAACACTTTTAAATTTGTATTTAATAAAAAAGAAACATAATTTGTAATTTCTAATAATTTATAATTTCAACAATCTCTAAAATCTCTAAATTAAATAAATTAATAATAATAACTTATTTTAGAGATTTTGAAGACAATAATCTCTGAAATCTCTAAATTAAATAAATTAATAACAATAATTTATAAATTATTCTCTAAATTAAATTATTAAATTTCTCTAAATTATAATTATTATTATTAATTTATTTAATTTAGAGATTTTAGAGATTGTTGAGATTTTGCTGATAAATAAGCCACACTAACACTCTTAAATTTATATTTAATAAAAAAGAAACATAATTTATAATTTCAAATAATTTATAATCTCAACAATCTCTAAAATCTCTAAATTAAATAAATTAATAATAATAATTTATAAATTATTTTCTAAATTATAATTATTATTTTTAATTTATTTAATTTAGAAATTTTAGAGACTCTTGAGATTTTGCTAGTAAATGAGTAACACTAGCACTCTTAAATTTATATTTAATAAAAAAGAAACATAATTTATAATCTCAACAATCTCTAAGAAATATTTGCCTTGGAGGGAAGGTGTGCAATTTAAACGACACGTCGGTTGCCATTGCAGAATAAGCAATTAATCAGCAGTAGGCTATAAAATCACGAAAAACCATGGAGCTAGGCAATTACAACGAAATCGACGATATTTCACATCGGCCCGTTGATAACCGAGGGAATTAGATCGTCGACGTTACGCGTATTACGTCGGTGCATAATTGCTGGTATCCTCGGTGCTCTATAATCACGTAACGAGCTCCGTAAGCGGATTTTTTCCTCGTTCGCGCCTTCCAACTTGGGAAGGTTAAGCGTGGGCATCGCCACGTAAACGTATCGTACTTATGGTGAGGTCATTTTGCGCATTTACGTCGTCGTTCTGTGCGAGAATGCGTCTGTTTCACTTCCTAGAATCGGATCACCTACTCGCGTTAAATCTCGATCAGATTAGTCAAGTTACTGGAATTCGAGTCGTATAAGTCGGAGTAACCTGATTTCAAGTGGATGTTTAATGGGAAATGATATCACGGTAAGAGAAAGACAATTTGGTTGAAGGTTGAAAATAACATTACACGCGACTACCTTTCATCGCGATACAACTGTTACGACATTGCAACTGTTGTTTCTCTCGAGTCAAGGAACAGATCGATACGTCTCAAGTTGAATTTTGTGGAAATATGGAAATATGGTTCTAATTAATCTTCTTGAAGTAGCAACTGACCTGAAAGATGCAGGTAAAATGTAATTCTAAATATTTGTAGGTTCGTGATTGCACATTATTTATATTTAAATTAGTAATGATTAATGTTGGTAATGTTAGTAATTGCGTGTAGTTTATTTGATATTAATTTTAGTACAATCGAAGACTTTTCTTATATTTATACAGTAAAAACTACAATAATTGTATATATACAGTTTCCGTAAAAATAAACACTGCGACGTAGATTTTACGTTGCTGTATCTCTCGGATACACCGCAATCTCCGAAGGAATTTTTACGACCACAGCCTTCGCAGAGTTAAAGTAAAATATAAAAAATTCACATTAAAGTAAAGTGGCACTCCAAGTCTAATGACTTGGTTAATATAAATGAAAAGAGAAATTTGAGAAGATATTTCGAACGACTACTTCATGCTGATAAAGAGGTTTCGAGTTACTTGAATTTAAATTGCTTCAATTCTGGTAACTTGACTAATCCAAGCGAGACTTCGTGTTTGTTCGAATTCAAGTTGCTTCGGTTCATCTATACGAGTACAAAGTTCACATGCAAGTTAATTGAACAAAAGAACTTGGAAGACTTGACTTCAAGTAGCAACATACAGAAATATCAGCGATAATACTTGAAGCACATATTGCTTCACACTTTTTATGTTTATGTATATAAATTGTATCATAAAGAAAGTAAAAATTAAAAGAAATTGTAAGAATCTGAACTTCATTTAAAACTGGAAAGATATTTCAAGTCAAATACAATAACACACCAAAAGGGTTTCAAGTTACCAGGATCTAAATTGCTTCAATTCAGATAAAGGACTCATTCAAAGAAGACTTGAAGCTTGTTCGAATTCAAGTTCATCTGTACGAGTACAAAGTTTGCATGCAATTTAAGCAACTCGTATCCAAATTGCTTTAATTGAACAAAAGAACTTGGAAGACTTGACTTCAAGTAGCAACATACTGAAATATCAGCGATAATACTTGAAGCACATATCGCTTCACACTTTTTACGTTTATGTATACAAATTATACCTTTGAGAAAGTAAAAATTTGAAGAAATTGTAAGAATCTGAACTTCATTTAAAACTGGAAAGATATTTCAAATGAAATAGAATAAAAACAAGGCAAAAAGGTTTCGCGTTGCTGAATTCCAGTCGCTTTTCAATTCAAGAAATTTGACCAATGTAAACAAAATACGATCATTCTGATGCGGTTTACGCGCTCGCGTAATCAGTTAGGTTGCTGGTAAAACGAAGAATAACGATTTCGGTTTAATAGCAACGTAAAAGTTATACCTACGCTTCTATTGCTAGCGGCTAAAAGTTTGAAGCTTCTTATGAAACTCGTAAAAGCCGACGTTTCGTGATGTTTTGCTGTTTTATGACAGGTTATCCAGTACCTAAGTGCACGGTATAAGTGTAATGGAAACTTAACTTCTCCTCTCCAGTGATTTGATTTATCGCTTTCTTAACTTTATGGGGCGAGGCGTCGAGAATTATGGTGATAAGAGTGTTTAGTAATTTAATAACTCTTTCTTGTAATTGCAGTGTTCGGCATTATGGTAATTATGATAACGAGTAGTTTGTAACAAGGCAAAGGATATCGAAGGTTAATCTTGAACTATCTGTTCGCCCATTAAACAGCTATTTCTTTAATCATTGCTTTATTCAATTTATTCAATTAAATATTAAATATTCAATCCACTTATATCGTTGCACTTTTTATTCAATTCGTGTTACTCCATTTTCCTTGCAATTGAATGAAATTTCCTGTAATTTTCCCTTAAATTAAATTAAATTAAATTGCCCTCGTGGCACACTTTTCATAAGAAAAGCAACGAAACTTAGCAAACTACTCAATGCTGCTCAGATACTGCAACGTACTACATTATTTTATGAAATACTTCTATATTATTATACAGGGTGGTTGGTAACTGGTGGTACAAGCGGAAAGGGGGTGATTCTACGCGAAAAAAGAAGTCGAAAATATAGAATAAAAATTTTTCGTTTGAGGCTTTGTTTTCGAGAAAATCGACTTTGAATTGTAGCTCGGTACGCCTGCACTTTATCACGTCTCGTTATAACGGATTGTCTATTCTGAAGAAATCGCAAGTTGCGAGCAATTGAAAGAAAAGATTATTGTAGCCTTTCAAACTTTAAAACAATCGAATACGTTAGAAAGTGTTCATAGAAATTTAATTAGAAGAGCAGAAGTATGTGTTCGGCAGAATGGGCAACATTGGGTGATAAAGTGCAGGCGTACCGAGCGAAAATTCAAAGTCGATTTTCTCGAAAACGAGGCCTCAAACGAAAAATTTTTATTCTATATTTTCGACTTCTTTTTTCGCGTAGAATCACCCCCTTTCCGCTTGTACCACCAGTTACCAACCACCCTGTGTATGCATATTATAGTTATTATTAATAGTTATATTTACCATTATAGTTATAATTATTATCTATTAGTTTATAAATATTTCAAATTTTGTTCAATAAAAATTATTCAGAAGATAACAATGAGATACAAAACAACGTCAGTCGGTTCAAACGTACTGGGACTGTTCCACACAAAATCTGAAGAGCGCGATCGCGCTGCTTGGTCTCAAACGATTAAAATATATCGCCTATGGTAAAAAAGAAAGAATTTTCTACGTGTCCAGGTACTTTCAGCATCCCAGTGCGTTTGCATTTAAAATATAGAAAATTATATCCGGAAGAAACGAAGTCTTACGTTGACCATTGGACGGTTCGTTAACCCCTGCACGTGCAAATGAAATGGGGCTCGATGCGAGCTAAAAACACCATTTAATTTAGCTGCACATGAAATTATGTAGAATTGTTGGCGTCTGGCGGACGTCAACGTGCGAAGTGACATACTCAGGGAAGGACGTCTGTCAGATGTGTTTGTGTGCCAAGGGGTTAACTGCACCGTATCGTTGCAACGATGACACGGGTCAACTTTATCGATTGTCTTCATCGCGCACGCTAGTCGAGGCTAACGTGTTTACGAAGCAAAGTGAAGGCTCGCGTACGAAAGAAGGACAACGTAAAATGTAATCTCGTTGCACGTTACCGAGCAAAGGAGGATCCGCAGTCGAAGGAACGAGCTTCGTGCTGCTGCCACGCGAGACTTAGCTCGTGCTGCAGCTGCGTAAGGGTGGGATTTTATCGAACGCGATTATCGGACGCGATCGAGCTAAGTGGCTCGTTTATGCAGACTTTTGTCATTCGAAGTAGGCGATCAGTCTCGAGTGAAGGTTGCATAGAAAATGGCATTTTTCAATTTTATTGCTGCAATTACCAGATTGCAATCTAAACAGCAAGTTGTAACTACTTGCAAGTGGTTTTTACGCATGACGAGTATACTCGTCAAAAACAGCTGACTGGTTGATCGTGTTATTCTTTGAATAATTCTGTAAACGATATTTGCAAAAGAAAAGAAAAATGCAATTGTGCAGATAATAGAATAATTTAATAGTAATAATAGAATTGTATGAAACAATTGAATTTTGTATAAAAGACAAGAAATTCTATGTAGAAACGACTATAATGGCATTCGTATGTGTAACAATTTTTCGACAAATAAGCTTTCTGCGAGATAACGAAAGATCTGCCTTCCTGCGTCAGAGAAGAAATTCGAAACAGCAGAAATTTGTATGTCAGAAATTATTTGATCGTGAATTTTGTAATACTTAAGTAGCAATATCTCAACTTTATAAACATTGACATTGACTACTTCTTTCACCAAGCCATAGAAATATAACGAAATTAGCTGTTTCTAGCCTCTGGGCAATAATTATTGGGTTGGCAACTAAGTGATTGCGGATTTTGTCAATACCATCTAATGACAAAATCCGCAATTACCTAGTTGCCAACCCAATATCACCGGTCGTAATTATAACTACAAAATACAATTTAATCGTAATTAAAATTACAATAACGACGACATTTAATAATTTTAATAATTTTAATTTAATAATTTTATTTATTAACAATAACGATTACAATAACGAGCTGAGCCTGTGAAGCGTAAATGACGACTTCCATCATTAAAAATCACCAGATCCGGTCAAATGACCAGTTCCAAAATTTAATTTAAAATTAAATTAAAACGGTAAAACTGTAATTAAAAATAGTACTTTTTTGGTTCGTCTAACTTTACGTAAATTCCTCTATTATCTGATCAATGATTTAATAATCCGATTAATAATTTTGTCACGTAACTTTTTACAATTGTAAAAATTGAATGAAAATTGACAGGGTATTTTCAATATAATCGATAAATAGAAGATACTTTGAAATAAAAAGTGCCCCATTGAGCAATTAAACATTTTTATTAGAACATCAATTAAAAGAAAAAGAAAAAATGAGAACAAATGTTGCGTCCAACTGTGCACTGTGTTAAAACACTGTGGCGTCCTAGGCGAAACATGTGATTTCGGCGTAGCAGTCAAAGTGTTTCAATTTCTCGATGTTTCTTAATATAAAAATTTACGTAAAGTTAAACGAACGAAAGAGATAAAAATGAGCGTAGAATCTTAAATTAAATTTTGAAACCGGTCATTTCACCGAGCCCTGTAAGCTTAGTGTTAACACTAGAACCACCACAGCAGTCAAATTAACTGGTTTTACAATTTTATTTTCAAATTCCTACTTCGTGTTATATTTTTTCCGCAATGATGTAATGACTTTCGCAACGATAACTAAAATAATAATATAATGAATTTTATTTTGTTTCTTATGTATTCAAACTGAAAATAATTTTGTACCAAGGCTACTTATACCAATAGCAGTGAAAATGACTGGTACTTGTCAAAGTGTACAGGAGTCCTGCAATCTGTTCATCGAACCCCAATTAACCAGTTTCCTCGTTTTCTACAACTTGCCACACGTTTCTCAAATTTTTACCGCGTATCATTCGATATGACGATATCAGTTATCAGGAAAATTCCTAGATGCTGACGCTAGAAATACCACAGCAGTCAAAACGACTGGCTCTACAATTTTATAAATGTGTCAACCCTCGTTTAGGGATCATGGTCCCAGCTGGATTAATAACAGCAAAAATGTACTACGTAACATGGAATTGCTTCTGTAAGAAAGTAATAAATTAATAAATATAAAATTATTCTATTATTAGGTATTTTTTAAAGCCCAGTGATTTTCACTGGTTTTGGTAGAAATAGCTTCGTGTTAACTATCGGTAGTTCTAGTGTTAATAAATTTTTTTCCTGGAAGCGGGCCGGTCGCGTGTCACTGAAACGTTTCACAGCGGCAGAAAGTGCATGACTCGCCGCGTCGTTGGCAACGTAATTAAACAATGTCATAAAGGAAACAATTTGTCGTAGCGACGGCGTGTTCATGTAACATCGTTCGGACACGTCGGTGTAATAATTTCTGGCCAATTAATCATCCTTGATTTTATTTACTAACAATAAGCGCGGCTGAAAAATCCCACACAATTTTATTCGATTCTTTGTTCGGCCAACGTTAAAATAGAGTTTCCTTTTTGCAGTTTATCTTCTCTTGCATAATAATTTCTCTACTTGCTCTGCTTTAAACCACTTCGTTTTTTCCTTTTTTAATAATTTTTCGTTCTTCCCATTACACCGCTTTCGACTTTTTAATTTACAATTGGAGTAAGAGTAGAATTAATGTAAAAATATGGTTGTTGCGTAACGAATTGTTGTTGCATATTTAACTAGAAATTTTACATATGGACAAAGTTTCCAATGGAAATCCGTTTTCCACCGCCGATCATAATTGATGGATCGCGCACGGATTGGGACGAGCGTGCCACGTCCGACAAAGTAAATTATTTTCAGCGAGATGCTGCGCTCACCGTTTCCAGATGATCACATCTCGTTAATGATCGCACATCTGTTCACGCAGAAGATTCGATTATCGACGTTAGCTGCGGAATTGGATAAAAAGGAAAATCACGAGCGAGTTAGAGGCGTATTAGTCGCGGTCTATTTATATGGCAGCAGTTTGCAGGTTAAACTGCAGTTATCTTTCATCTTAATCGATCCGCGCGTCAATTCATTAACACGTACACACACGCATACGCGTGAACAAATGTACAGGGTATCCTGAAATTTTCTATTTGAATGTCTTTCACATTGTAACAATTGTCGTATAAGAAAAGCAGAAGCTCGAGACTTTTGTTACGAAATTGTGGCACAAGTGGAAAGCGATAATATTGGCTTGGCAATTTATACTCGACGTTCAAAAGATACAATTAATAAATATAACATAATATTCGATTGGCAACTAAGTGATTGGGGTTAGGTTATTTAATAGGTTAGGTTAGGTTATTTAATAGGTTAGGTTAGGTTATTTAATAGGTGAGGTTAGGTTATATAATGTTGGGTTGGCAACTAAGTGATTGCAGATTTTTCATTAGGTAGCAATGACAAGATCCGCAACCACTTAGTTGCCAAGCCAATATATTGCAAATCACGCGATTGTTATCAAAATTATACGAAATTGTTCGCACGTTTCTGAAATGCTTCGCTTTTATAAAGTAGCGATATAAACAGTTCTTTTCTGTATAAAAAATATTTCATAAAAATTACTACCACTCATAGTGTGCCAATCCGTAAACTGTCTTTTGTCTGTCACCATAGACTTCATAATTGTGACATAAAATTTACTATCGTAATTGCATTGTAACAGTGACAAGATCTGCTTTGTTTATTGTCTGCAGCTTTTTCCTTAATTTATTTCAATTTACACATATTTAACTGATTTATTTATACATATATGTACCTACATATGTATTGGGTTGGCAACTAAGTGATTGCGGATTTTGTCGATGCCACCCAATGACAAAACCCGCAGTCACTTAGTTGCCAAGCCAATATTTCAATCTATCGAATCAGCTGGAAGCATTTCTACGTTTCTCGTTTAGAAAGATTTTGGCGCGTTTCTGATGACGATTGATTTGATGGCAATCACTTAGTTGCCAAGCCAATAATTTCGAGTAGACGAAACGATCGTTTCAACTTCTTACGTGCGGTGCTTTGAGGAGAGTGGCGCGTGCGATCGGTGCCGATGTTAACGAGCAGATTAATTAACTTTGATTGCGAAGTATTCGATCTGCTGAGACGAGACGGATACCGCGAATCCATTGCGTGCGTTAAGCGGTTGAAAGAGCCGACGAGAAGCTGGAATTAGTTCTGTGCTATGAACTTGGCGAAAGTGGGCTTTAATTGAAACAATGTGTCGGATCAGACGCGATACGCACCGAAACGTTGCTGTTCTTTTATTTGAACGGTCAAAGTGACAAGGTTTAAATTGGTGGAAAATTACTTTGACACTGAAGCTGAAGGGAACATTCGATAGTCGTCGTGTAAAAACATAGAACAATTTCTCTTCGCTGATAAGAATCCACTCGTTTGATTGATAAAAATGTTTCGTTCGTTCTATTATGAAATTTATTAATTAAATTTAATAATTAAATTTATTAATTAAATTCTCTATAATAATTCTCTGGCTAATACTAATAATGTAAATAATAATGTAATTAATAAATAATAATATTAATATTTGTGATTTGTGAGAGATGACTACACCAACTATTTAGAGAAATTATGGCTCCAGACAAATCAATTGTATAAACTGATTGTTTTCGAGATAAATTTAATGATACGCGATATATAAAACGTTTTAGAATATCATGCACCGGAAAAGATATTTACAGATGATTTTTCCATATCTTTGCTTATGTCAATTTTCACTTCACTCGGATATCAACTTCAACTTTATACGGATATCTCACAAGTCAAGCTGATCGATCTGGCTTTCTGTCCATTTCTCACTGTCATTGCATAAGCACGCAATCAACGTTCAATGCTTGAAAAACGAATTACTTCAATGAACGCGTTTATTGTGGTTTATTGAGTTGGCAACTAAGTGACTGCGGGTTTTGTCATTGCTACCTAGTGGCAAAACCCGCAGTCACTTAGTTGCCAACCCAATACACTGTTTCTACACCCTAACGACCATCATTGAAAAATAACTTGGGTTTGTACAATAATTTATTGATTAATAATATCAACAGACAGTAGGTGGTATATTAATTTATAAATAAATTTCACTGGTATAATTTAGAGATTTTTATTATTAATTTTGATTATTAATATTATTTTTATTTTTGGTATTAATTTTGAGTATTTTTATCGCATTCCAAATATTGCGATTGATTCTGGAAATTAGGAACCTGCTTTATTTCATCACAGGACCATAACAGTCTCTGGAACTGATATTTCTCTAAACTATTGGGTTGGCAACTAAGTGACTGCGGATTTTGCCATTGCCACCTAATGGCAAAACCCGCAATCACTTAGTTGCCAACCCAATATTACATAACCTAACCTAACCTATTAAATAACTTAACCTAACCTATTAAATACCCTAATCCCAATCACTCAGTTGCCAACCCAATGCACTGTTTCTACACCCTAACGACCATCATTGAAAAATAACTTGGGATCTATACAATACTTTATTGATTAATAATATCGACAGACAGTGTGTGGTATATTATAATAAATTTCACTTGTATAATCTTGAGATCAAAGTAAAATCTGTTTTATTACGAGCATACTGATGCCAATACTACGTGAGTTGTGCTTTGTAGAATTCTACTAATATTAGTTTTATGTCATTAATACTAGTCTTGTGTGATTCTATCAATTGAAATAAAACGTAGAAAATTCTACTTACCTCATAAATAATTCTATTTATTAACGAAGATAATTTTTGCTGATTCGTTCATGGGTCAACATGGTCCGATGACTCATCTCTCTAGCGTTTAAAGAGCGGGACTCGCTGTGATCATTTTTATCACAGTAGAATTCCATTTATGTATTTTACTTGAAATTGTAATTAGTTTCTTTTTTTCTAATTATTAGGTTGTCTGGAAAGTTTCTTTCGTTTTAGAAGGAAGCAACATTCCTATATTATATTGCATATTGCAATTATATTATGACTTATGCGAAAGTGACGCAATCACTTAGTTGCCAATCCAATACATATGCAGATACGTCTTTATTTTGTTAATTGCAACGCTAATGAAATTTCAGGATATTTTACGTAACGCATGGACGTAAAATTATTCACCAGCATATCTGTGTGTGTGTATATATGTATACACATTTATGACTGGGTGAAAGAAGTAGCGAATGTCAATGTTTGTAAAGTTGAGATATTGCTGCTTAAACAAATATTACAAAATTCACGATCAAATAATTTCTCACATAGAAGTTTCTACTGTTTCGAATTTCTTCTCTGACGCAGAAAGGCAGAATCGAAACTCCTGCTATTTGCCTTGCTCGCGTTTCGTATCCTCCGCAGAAAGCTTACTTCTTTGAAAAATCTTCACATTTGCATTATAGTCATTTCTACGTAGAATTTAGGATCGTTGTTTTTCTACTCAAAATTCAATTATTCAGTTGTATCGTTGTCACTACATTATTGTATCGTTTGTACGATCGTCTCTAAACTCGATACAACCGGGTTTGACTAATTTTCTCGCAAAAATCTGACTCTCAGCGCCTGTTTAAGGTATCTACGTATGAACTGTCCAGCTGGACAAATTGTAAAGTACAAATTAAATAATAAAAAAAAAAATATATAAACGACAAAATCTATCACATAGATAGAGAAAGGATGGGGGTATTTTCTGCAGGACCAAACGAGCTATTTAGCAGACAAATTACAAGAGCCTCGTGGCGTTTCTAAATTTTCCATCGCTTCGAGTCGTTTGCGGCGCAGCCGCGGCGATTCCTACAAGCAATTCGGGTAGTCGCTGGTCGAATCGATCATTCGGTAGGTCGTTTGAGGAAAAATTGGGAAAGTAACTTTCCTGTATAGTTGGAGGTTTGCGTATGTAGGAAATGCAGAAATTCATGTGCAGAGAGACGCAGAGATCCGCGAGAAGGCGAGGCTCTACGGAATCGTTAGGACGGTCGACAGAGCGAAAACCAATCATCTCGCACGAGCGACGATGCTCTCGAGGAACCTTGAACTCTGCACTCGACCAAGTTGGAATTTGTACGCGCCAGGGATCGGGGGATACCACGGATTCCCTGTTCATTCGCAAACTGCATATCGCTGGGAATAAAAGCGTGGTCCGTGGAAATTGAGCCGGACTGGGTCACGGAAGTATTCCACTACTCGCAAATCGAAAGCTTTAATGAACAAGATACACTGGCGATCGATGTAATGTGCACGCGGTGCCAGAGCCTCGATGCCAACGTGCTTTTGTTAGAGAAGAATAGAATTTTGGTTTCGCGAGAGTAAGCATCTCCTTACGGGTTTCTTTCAGTTGAAATATTGAATTGCAAATGAATAAGAATGTGTTGTGAATAAGAAATGAACAAGTATAGGTAAGTGTATAAGTGAATGAATAAGTATGTAAGTATAAAAGTAAATGAATAACAATATAAGTATATAGGTAAATGAATAAGTATGCAAGTATATAAGTAAATGAATAAGTATGTAAGTATATAAGTAAATGAATGAGTATTAAGTATACAAGTAAATGAATAACAATATAAGTATGTAGGTAAATGAATAAGTATGTAAGTATAAAAGTAAATGAATAAGTATGGAAGTATATATGTAAATGAATGAGTATTAAGTATACAAGTAATTGAATAACAATATAAGTATGTAGGTAAATGAATAAGTGTGTAAGTATACAAGTAAATGAATAACAATATAAGTATGTAGGTAAATGAATAAGTATGTAAGTATATAAGTAAATGAATAACAATATAAATATATAGGTAAATGAATAAGTATGGAAGTATATAAGTAAATGAAAGAGTATTAAGTATACAAGTAAATGAATAACAATATAAGTATGTAGGTAAATGAATAAGTATGTAAGTATAAAGGTAAATGAATAACAATATAAATATATAGGTAAATGAATAAGTATGGAAGTATATAAGTAAATGAATAACAATATAAGTATGTAAGTATAAAAGTAAATGAATAACAATATAAGTTTGTAGGTAAATGAATAAGTATGTAAGTATATAAGTAAATGAATGAGTATTAAGTATACAAGTAAATGAATAACAATATAAGTATGTAAGTATAAAAGTAATTGAATAACAATATAAGTATGTAAGTATAAAAGTAAATGAATAACAATATAAGTATGTAGGTAAATGAATAAGTATGAAAGTATATAAGTAAATGAATAACAATATAAGTATATAAGTAAATGAATAAGTGTGCCAGTATGTAAGTGGATGAATAAGTATGTAAGCATATGATTAAATGAATAAGCATGAAAGTATATATGTAAATGAACAAATATTCCAAAAATCTGTAATTGCAATGCAGTCGAACCTCTCTGAGTCGAAAACCTTTATAAGATTGCAAATTCATTCCCTTCATTTGATTATACCGATCTTTTAATTATTACATCTTATTGCTACTATTATTGATAGTACTGCTATTGCTGCTATATCGTTAGTACTGTTAGTATTATTTGCCTATTATGCCCTAGTTCTTTCTTAGTTAATATGCATTTTATGCATGATAATAATTGTTTAATAATTATTGTTTAATAACTCCGGAAGTTTTCTCGATCTTCACGCTAATCCACATTTTTATAAACACAATATTTAGCAAATCGTAGATTTATTATATCTTTTAAATATTATATGGAAGTCTATATCGAGCCTACTTTGGATATTTTGTGTATCTTTGCATCCTGCACGTATTCTTTGCATTTTTCCACCTTCAAATTGAAATGTTCGAATATTGTCATTTAAATCCGGAGATAAATATGATATTTCTTGTCGTCATCAACGTAATTCTCTCCTGTTCTGTGGACGAAAAATGTCTGAAATTTCAACAACAAATGAGCGTAGATCGGACACTTTCTGTTCGGAAATACTCATTACTTTTAACCTAATGACGCTATATATCTTAAGACTTATAAAGTCTCGCAATGTACTGGCAATTCTGATCAAGTTTGGCTGTTTGAATTTACAAGACAAATGATGATAATATGAGGGAAGCTTCGCTTTAGAGAGACCGTTATTTGTTACAGTCGAAAACAGTATTTGTCGAAAGAAAAGCTTTTCCCTACATTTATGACTCTCATAATCCATACAAATGTTCTTTTCCAATCGAGATATATATTTGTCAATTACTATACACTTTCCCTTCAGTTTTGCATCATAATAACGCTCAACCATAATTTTGATAGAACTTTAATAATTGTGTAAATGTAACTAAAATGTTAAGTATCGGAAAAAGTAAGCGATGACGAGTATACTCGTCAAACACAGAGTATATGTGGCTATTACAACATAGAATTAAATTGTAATAAAACGAGTGTTTTATTTTTCTACGCATGGCGAGTATACTCGTCAGAACACAGAATATTGCCATTTCTTCATGACGAGTATACTCGTCAAATACAGAGTATATGTGGCTGTTACAACATAGAATTAAATTGTAATAAAACGGGTGTTTTATTTTGTCTACGCATGGCGAGTATACTCGTCAGAACACAAAATATTGCCATTTCTTCATGACGAGTATACTCGTCAAATACAGAGTATATGTGGCTATTACAACATAGAATTAAATTGTAATAAAACGAGTGTTTTAGTTTTTCTACGCATGGCGAGTATACTCGTCAGAACACAGAATGTTGCCATTTCTTCATGACGAGTATACTCGTCAGAAACAGCTAATTGGTTAAAATAATCCAAGCATTTACTATGACGTATTAACAAACATTAGATGGCAACCGACGCGAGCAACTGCTTGTATTATATGTATGAAATATGAAAACAAATGACGAATAAATAATGATATTCAAATCAGTATGCACATCTAAGCGCAATAAATCATTAAAATGATACGCCACGATAATTAAACGTACCGTATTTTACTTCTGCATAAATTTTGCTCCCACATAAATTTTGCTGCTGGTGTTTGGAAAACTTATGGCACTAGGTCGTTTTCACGGAAATTTACATTTTTCCGTGACCCCATAGAAATTCCATACAAGGATTAAAGGATGTGAAAAACTTTTGTCGAATATTAATACAGAAGGAAGATGGAATTTTAACGTGGCCAAATAAATCTCGCAGATCTTCGTAAGACCGTGAAACACTCTTTTATCCTTCGAATTTTCCACTTATTGAAAATATTTCCCATAACGTCGAATAATAAAACGAAGATAAATATGGTGAAAGATAAAATGTTTTACGTAACGTTATGCCGTGCAACGTTCTTCGCGCTTTTAACTTCACGAATAGTCATTTTATTTCTTTATAATTTTAATAATAGTAATCTTCTCGTATAAAATATCTCGTCACGCCAGATGGAATTACAGGAAATTTTATTCGAACGAAGGTGTTTAGAAATGAAATTTAAACATGGAATTCGCAGGATTTTCAAGGAGCATGTGTTACCTGCGCGCGGCATCGTGTAAATCCATCTGTTCAGCGACCTTGAACTTTGAATTTCAACGTAGCTGCAGCTGAAGTTTTAAATAATCCGGTTAACAAGCGACGAAACACGCGACTCCGGCGGATTTCTCGAACGTGTTTCCCCGCGAACGAAAATTCGACATTTGCTCGAGAGGCAATTTTATTCGCTTTGATCGGACGCATATACAGGGTGAGTTGTGTAAAACAAAACAGCTGAATATCTCTGTTAGTGTCGAAGATAGTGAAGAGTGTCGGACAGGAAAGTTATAGTTATTCGAGGAGACAAATACGATGGTACTAAAAAATTGATCGACGCTTTTTTCAAAATCTTTGGCAAGATCATCGGAAATTTCCAAAAGACCTTGAAAAAAGCGTCAATCAACAGACATAACGTTTCAGTATCGTCATATGCGTCTCCTTCAACGATATAACTTTCCTCTCTGACACTTTTTCCTATCTTCGATATTAACAAAGATATCTTTACGTTCTGTTTTACATGACTCACCCTGTATATCGAATTTTTACATTCGATGCAGACGCGAAGAAAGCGGTGCATAAAAATTATAATAAAAAGTTATAGTAGTCCTGTGTCATTTCCATTTAACGATTGGTACCTTGGCAAATACATTTCGTGGTAAAATGACCTTGAACTTTACTGTCTGGAATTGTTTCACAGAAAATGGAATATCAAGCGTGCTTAACAATACGAAGAACAATCCGGGAAATTTCTTCGCGAATGTTACGCTTGAGCGCATAATTTTCAGGATAGAAATCTGAACTTCCACGAAAAAATTAGTAATTCTTCCATGTATAGTCTTGATAACCATAGTACAATCGACAAGGGAGTGATTCTACGTGAAAAAATAAATCGAAAATGTAGAATAGAATTTTTTCATACGGCGCTTCGTTTCCGATAGAATCGAATCTAAAAATTTGTTCGGCGCGCCTGAGCTTTAATTACCCACCGGCTAGATACGAAAAAATAATTAGCAGAATATTACACTACGTACGAAAACAAGTGAAAAATGTGGAATAAAATTTTCTCCTATATAGCTTCGTTCACAAGAAAATAGAGTTTGAACGTGTTCGATTAAGAACTGGCCTGATGCGCGCGTACCCCATCAATTTTGAGATTTCATTTTCTCGGAAACGAAGCTTCCTAGGGGAAAATTTTATTCTACATTTTTTACTTATTTTTATACGTAGAATAACTTCCTGTCGATCATTCGGCCCTGTCTAGCCAGGATTAGTCAGGCTGAAGTATAGTCGACAAATTTAGAAGCTCGGTTTTCCCAAAAAACGAAGCGTCCAATGAATAAACTTTATTCTACATCTTCCGCTTGTTTTTTCACGTAGAATAACTTCCTGTCAACCATATTCGGCCCTGTCTAGCTCGGGATTATCCAGATTTACGTAAACTCGACAAATTTACAAGCTCGGTTTTCCCGGAAACGAAGCGTCGAATAAATAAATTTTGTTGCACACTTTTCGCTCACAATCGCTCCCTTGTCGATTGTACGGTGATTGTGCTGGGACACCCCGTATAATGCAATCTGAAAAATAGAAAAAACAAGCGGTATCAATTATATTCCTATTTTCTGCAAGCAGCCGGCTGGAAATCTATAAAACTCCAAAAATACCGAAGGTATTCCTGGAAAAATATTCTCTTTCTGAAACGTTGATTAGATGATTGACGTCACGATCGATTATCGGCGTTTCAGTAATTTATGTACTTCGTTTTGCCTGTTTACAGTGCTGAACGATCGAGCAGGCGAGACGAACAAAATCAAACAGCTGAAAGAGTGGTAAATTCCTAAACTCGTTTCTCCCGTTATTTTCTCATCTCGTAATAACCTACCTTGCAATAGCAACGCCGATGATAGCGAATTACGTAGCGATAATCTGGCGATTCACGATGACCACGCTGTCATCAACAATCGAAGGGTAGGAAAGTTGCACATGCGCGCCGATGGAGCGTAAGCAAACCGAGCTTGGTAACAACGCAGTTGTGATGGTAACCCTCGTAGTGTCAGCTCTATCACCAGGTTATAATTCATCGTCGATTGCTGCTCGATGGCTGCAGTTTGGCAAGAAATCGTGGCTGAAGGCAGAAACGCAGGAAAATCGCAGATAAGTCACAGCGAAGGTTTGGACGTTGCGCTGGACGATGTCTGCGCGATAAATTGCCGAAAATTCAACAACTGACAATTGGCAAATTCTCTGTCGAACGTTGGAACCGGACAGACCCAGGAAGATGGAAACTTCGAACTGAGAAAATTGTACTTGAAATAAGAAAATACAGTAATTAACGCTCTTTTTATCGGAAGCCTGATATTGGAATTAGGAAATTAGCATAGTCAATAAACGCAAGAAGACGAAGAGTAGGCGCGTCTGTCTCTTTTCTCGATCGATGCTCCGCTTGAGATTTCACAGTATTTTATTTGAATAAACACAGAGAAAGGTTCTGAATATCCGCAAGTTTGACAGTAGCTGTGGCTATTGACAGTGTCTCGGAGGACACTGGAAGAAAGATGACAAGCAACGTAATAAAGGCTTTCTGTACGTACAACGAGCAGTTTAAAAGGTGTTAACGAAGTTTCTTCGACAAACTGTTCGCCCGAAATTTCTTTATTATGTCCGCAGGCTTAGGTTGAAAATTAGAACGCGTTTCGACGCTGTCTCGATAAACACGTAGAAGCAGAAAGCTGACAAGAACGTATTACTAAATATTTAACATGACGTTATGGCGCCGTGATTTCTGCTCTACATTCCGCAACTAGGCCAAAATACAAGAGCCACGAATTCTGCGCGACTATGAACGTCCGATCTAACGATCAATAACGAACGACAGCCATAATCCACGATGATGATAATCGTAACGATTACACCAAATGAATGAAATGCCTTGCAGCGATTGGGACTGAAATACAACGTAAAAATATGGAAAAAGGTGGGAGGATTGTTGAACGAAAAAATATAGCTGCAACGTGTAGAAGCTTCCGAAGAAAATACACTTTCGCCAACTTGTATAAAAATAAACCTTCACAAGCTTGAACGAGGTTTAAACTGTTAGAAACTTGCTGCATAACGAGACACCCGTTACATCGTTCGTTTAACGTAGAAACAAGAGGGTGGCGCGTATCGATGACCAGGTAATAAACGGCTAATCAAATACGGAAATCGTAGCCGAGGGTTCTGAAGTTTCGTCGCCAGAGCTATGAACTTGACATCCATAAGAGCGACCTTCCAGCCAGCCACGTAACGCCGTATCGATTGCTCGTCAGCAGAACGCTGACGTAAACTCCTAACTGCAATAGTTTAATTGAATCTGGAAGCTTGAAGCATCGATGACGAGCTATCAAATGGCTAATTAAACAGCGAACTCGCGGCTACTCCATCGAATCTGCGGCTTGCGAGTTTCGCTTCGCGGATCCTGTGAACTTGAGGATCGCAAGGTCGGCCCTGAAGCCACAGCCACGCGATATCGTATCGGATTGACGCAAGCCTGTAATTTCAAGTTGAATCGCTTCTCGCGTCGGAGGGGTGCGAACAATGGGCCGTAAAATAGAAAGCTGGCACTTTGAATATAACTTCTCGAAGGCGAATGATAAATGGGAGGCGCGTAAGGTGAGGACCATGTAAGGTGTAAATATCGTGTGTATCTGTGGCGAAGAGCACGTGACAAAGACGCGAAGAAGAAGGTTAATGTTTGCTCGTGCAAGCGATGAGGAATAGCCAGGAAAGATGAAGCGTAAGGAAAGGAGGAAGCAAAGCAGAAATACGTCAATTCGATCGAAACAACTGCAACCACCCGGAGTCTCCATGGACATGGAATCGTCCTGGGCAGCTCCAGAGATCAAGTCCACTCTGAATAACATGGTACTGTCTCTGGCGATATTGTTCTACAAACGTTGCTCTTTTATTATGATGCTTCTTTTCTTCCTGACAATGCCCAATGATATGGTACATATACCTGGTGGGGAAATTATTTTCTAGCATCGTTTATTTCAATCAATATATATTTTCAATGAAAAATTTCAAATACAGAGCGGGGCACGTAAATGTAATAAATTTGTGTGTTGTTAACAGTAGAAATACCGATAGTTAAGACGAAGCTATTTTTATACCACAACCAGTGAAAATGACTGGACTTTAAAAAATACCTAATAATAGAATATTTTTATATTTATTGGTTTATTACTTTCTTATACAAGCAATTCCACGTTACATAGTACATTTTTGCTGTTATTAATCCAGCTGGGACCGTGATCCCTAAACGAGAGTTGACACATTTATAAAATTGTAGAGCCAATCGTTTTGACTGCTGTGGTATTTCTAGCGTTAGCATCTAGGAATTTTCCTGATAACTGATATCGTCATATCGAATGATACGCGGTAAAAATTTGAGAAACGTGTGGCAAGTTGTAGAAAACGAGGAAACTGGTTAATTGGGGTTCGATGAACTGATTGCAGGACTCCTGTACACTTTGACAAGTACCAGTCATTTTCACTGCTATTGGTATAAGTAGCCTTGATACAAAATTATTTTCAGTTTGAATACATAAAAAGCAAAATAAAATTCATTATATTATTCTTTTAGTTATCGTTGCGAAAGTCATTACATCATTGCGGAAAAAATATAACACGAAGTAGGAATTTTAAAATAAAATTGTAAAACCAGTTAATTTGACTGCTGTGGTAGTTCTAGTGTTAATGGTCCTATGAAAAAGCTTGACAGGATAAAGTTGTGCTGGAGGGTCACGTGCTACGATGGACGAAATTTTCTCTAAAAGTCACTTTTTTTCAATGAGGTTTCAAGGTTGTCGTTAAAAAAATATCTCGATAGAAAATTCATTTTTCCATAGGTTGGCTGTAAAAAAGTACTGATTCATTTATGTCGAGAAACTATTAATTCAGCAAATATTTCAACTCTAATTTAACATGTGCGAGACGCAAAGTATTCTTGGGTTTATTCATTGTTTTTTGTAATTGTAGTTAAATCAGGTTGTTGCAGATTCGTTAAGTCACACTGTCGTTTCTTTAACGAGGCTTTTGATCGCACGTAGCTTCTTCTTCAACTAAATGATTGGGGTTAGGTTATTTAATAGGTTAGGTTAGGTTATTTAATAGGTTAGGTTAGGTTATTTAATAGGTGAGGTTAGGTTATATAATGTTGGGTTGGCAACTAAGTGATTGCGGATTTTTCATTAGGTAGCAATGACAAGACCCGCAACCACTTAGTTGCCAAGCCAATATATTGCAAATCACGCGATTGTTATCAAAATGATACGAAATTGTTCGCACGTTTCTGAAATGCTTCGCTTTTATAAAGTAGCGATATAAACAGTTCTTTTCTGTATAAAAAATATTTCATAAAAATTACTACCACTCATAGTGTGCCAATCCGTAAACTGTCTTTTGTCTGTCACCGTAGACTTCATAATTATGACATAAAATTTACTATCGTAATTGCATTGAAACAGTGACAAGATCTGCTTTGTTTATTGTCTCCAGCTTTTTCCTTAATTTATTTCAATTTACACATATTTAACTGATTTATTTATACGTATATGTACCTACATATGTATTGGGTTGGCAACTAAGTGATTGCGGATTTTGTCGATACCACCCAATGACAGAACCCGCAGTCACTTAGTTGCCAAGCCAATATTTCAGTCTGTTCGTTTAACACACGACTTATCGAATCAGCTCTAAGTATTTCTACGTTTCTTACACGTTTAGAAAGATTTTGGCGCGTTTCTGATGATGATTGATTTGCTGGCAATCACTTAGTTGCCAAGCCAATAGAAAGGAAGGGGAAGAAACAGGGGAAACACGACGACCGTTCCTCTCGCTCTTCGTATTTCTCCTCGTTTTCGCGTATGAAATAATCTCGTGAAATTGCTACGAAAGAACGCGTTGGAATCGTAAACAGATCTGATTTTTATCCACTGGCTTGGCAACTAAGTAATTGCGGCTTTTGTCATTGCCACCTAACGACACAATCACTTAGTTGCCAAGCCAATATGTTCAAAACGACATTTTCAACAGCTCATTGGTTTCACTATCTGTAAGCATAGTCAGTCGTGAAATTCAGAAATCCTTGCGACACATTTATGGCAGTTTCGCTTGCAGTAATTTGCTTAAGAAAAGTAACCGTCCAAATGAGCCAAAGCATACGAGTTTCGTTTCTTCTTTCATCACCTCGAAGCTACCTAAACCTGTGTAGAAAGTCTCACTCGAATATTCCCATCGTTCGTGATTACTCGTAACAGCGTGATCACACAATGGCATAAGATAGCATACAATGGCTATGATACGATCACAAGATAAAACCATATCACGCGATGTAATAACAAAATCAGGTTAAAATGAATTTTCCAAGCGGAGGAAAAAGGAAGATAATTGTTCTAAGCTTCAAAGGGAAGACAATTGTCCTAAGCTTCAAAGGAAAGATAATTATTCTAAGCTTCAAAGGGTAGATCCATATAGGTGTGGACAGACTGGGATGTGAAAGGAATCATCGGATCAGTTGGATCATTCACACTTGAACCAGGCGTGCAAGATCGCAGTATCGCGCCTCTGACACACATGACCATTTATAGAGGAGAAGGCACGCGTTCTCTGGCGTTCCTTTTGCTCGCCAGGACGTCGCGTTGCAGTGTCGTTGGTGTGTTATTGATGCGACGACGTAGCCAGTTTCTCCATTTCCATCGCCTGATATTCTCTGCACATGCTCGTTGCTGGTCGATGTTTTCGAAACAACGAGACACGATTGCCCATTTGCCTTTTTCGTTGCGCTCGCTGGAAAAAACGCAAAGGCCGGGGCTCGACTATCCGCTGTCTTGTTGCTGATTTACGAATTCGCCGTGGAACGTTCGCTGGCAATTTCCAATCTTTTCGTTCGATCGTTCTTCTTGGCGGAATAGTAACAAGTTAATGGGAAGGTGATTATTTTTACGGCATGTGCAATGAGAGGATTTCCAGCAACATCGAATGCGATTATTGATGATTAGTATTATCAGGCAAGCTCGATCGCTAGTTTTATAGCGTAGTGGTTAATCTAATTTTCTCAGATTGCATGGACAAGTTAAGTAAGCCTGGCTATTAAACGTGATGCACGGTGTGAAACTTCTCTTGCGCGGTGTAATATCTTGAAAGCTCGAGAAAGTTTACGTTTGCGTGTCTATGAGGAAAATTGCTGAGAAAATAATTGCATCGACGAATTGAAGGATTTTTCTACTTTCTGATACGTACAACATCTCGTTTAATCGAAACTGATGTAAACTGTTACTGTAACAGCAAAGAGTGAACTTTCTTTTTCCTATCTTTGCATCGGCGATCAGAATCAAAGAGAAGATTCTTTAGGCTGATTCGGTGCCTCAGGTTCCCTATACAGGGTGAACCAGGAGTCGTGATCAGTAGAGAAAAGAAATTTACCGAATGTCCAGCTGGACAAATTGTAAAGTACAAATTAAATAATAAAAAAGAAATAGAGAAAATTCGCCTTGGAATTAAAAAATTATTGGTTTATTCGCAAAAAATTCAAGGTGATGTCGAAAAATCATGAGGAGAAGAGAGTTGACAACAAATTTGCTGTAATCACGTTGAAACTCTCTTGAAACCACGCTGTACCTGATAAAACGATTTTCGATCGAACTATCAAAAACACAGTAATTGTTTATATTGGTTCACCCTGTATGTCGTAACGTCGACTCATTTGACGTCACTCTGGCCACTGACGTCATTTTGGCCACTGTCTTCTTAGTCTTCTAGGGCCCTGTTTCTTCAGAACCGGTAGAACCGAGAAGATTGCTGCGAAGATCCAGTTTGATGTAGTGGCTGTTGCTTCTTTCTCCTATTGTCCGTCTGATGAATTGCGTGTCAGAGTCATCGTGCAGCGTTTTGTTTGATACATAGCGCGGTGCATCCGTCATCCTGCGGAGTATTTTGGCTTGAGATGTTCGTACGATGACAGTATTGGATTTACAGACACGACCCTGTAGCTCGATGCCATAAATCCATATCGGCCTTGTTATCGTTTCTATAAATAAGTGTCTTATTCCGCGCTGATAATCCTCGCTTTCTGACAAGTTGTCGGTACATATTTTCGCAACTTCCATCTATTTTCTCTCTTTTTACCATTAATTGTTCCTTTCAATTGACTTTATTGCGCGCAACATATTGGGAAGATCTATTGGGTTGGCAACTGAATGATTGCGGATTTTGTCATTAGATGGTATTGGTAGTTGCCAATCCATAAATGACAGCTCCGGTATTTTTATGCGGTTTTTACGCGTTTCATAAAGTTTGGGATGGCATTGCTCTTTCCTGAAAAAGAAACTTATACAGGTTGACTTAATCTTGTTGATTTTAGCTTTCCATTTGAGAAGCTACTTTTGGAGCAAATTCAGGTGATCTTGGAGGTAGGAGAATGCAATTTTAGGATCTTGTGGCTTGCAAATATCGCTGCACCACTCGCGAACCTTCCTATTTTGGTGTTCGCTGTGGTTGCTTAGTCGAATATATATAGCGAACGTAGAACTGGAAAGAAATATACTATAATACACATAGGAACAAATTTATACAGTGTATATTTTGTGCGCAGAATCAGCCTTTAAATCGATTAATAAATTGTTGGCCAATGTCCATATTGTCCATCAAAATTCAATCATGGCCATCCATTATCCGTCACGAACAATCACTTGGGCGGTCGTAGACGAGCAGACGAGAATGAGATATGTAAATTAACCCGTTAGCCGGTTTTGACGAGTATACTCGTCACGAAGAACTGGCAATATTTTGTGTTCTGACGAGTATACTCGTCGCGAAGGACTGGCAATATTTCGTATTCTGACGAGTATACTCGTCACGTAGAACTGGCAGTATTTTGTGTTCTGACGAGTATACTCGTCACGAAGAACTGGCAATATTTCGTATTCTGACGAGTATACTCGTCACGAAGAACTGGCAATATTTTGTGTTCTGACGAGTATACTCGTCACGAAGAACTGGCAATATTTTGTGTTCTGACGAGTATACTCGTCACGAAGAACTGGCAATGCTTTGTGTTCTGACGAGTATACTCGTCACACGTAAAATGTGGTTACAATTTGCTGTTTTAATTGCAATTTAGCAGTTGGAGTAAACTGCAGTAATAAAATTGAAAAATAAAACAGTCGAATCAAAAATTTATTCTGTATTATAGCAGCCACACATACTCTGTGTTTGACGAGTATACTCGTCATCGGTTATTTTTTGCGACACAATTTAGGAACACGCTATTCAAAGAGGTCGCAACAGTTAACTGGTTGATAAAATTAAAGAACATGGTTTTTACTTCAAAATGTACCAGAAAGAAGAAAATAATTTTCTCAGTCTGGTACCATCCAATAATCGATGGAAAATAAAACATTAAAATTAAAAACCTTGCGACGCAACCTCCATTCGACCAACGCGTCTTCTGCTTTCTTCGATGAACGTTTTGGATGAAGAAATTTCCAACGAAGACAAGCAAGGCAATGTTTTAACGATTTCCACGTACAAATGCAACAATATTTGACTCGAATCGTAAATCCAAGGTTTATCCAATCGGACAGAGAGTCCTCGAAAGCGTTACAATTCTGAAAACTTTCCAACTAATGTAATGCGAGCTCGCCAGGTTTTTTTTTTTAATAATACGAGTTTAACAATTGAGTAATACCCTATAATAACAATAATAATAATAATAATAGTAATAACGCGCTGTTATACAATACCGCGATTATACGATTATTACGTATTCAACATGTACAGGTTTCCCTGTATATGACGTTCAAATACTTCACGGTAGCTGATTTTAACAAACTTATTTTCTTCTTCTTAGTACTCGTTTTTAAATAAAACCATGTTTTTCAACTTTTCCAATTTACACACCTCATTGTTTATTTTCCCCCTGCAAGTTGTCATCCGACAACGTACATTGAGCCCCACCGTGCGATAAGAAGATATCTCGAGACTTCACCTGGCCCAACCAGACAATTATCCGCAAGGAGGAATCGATTTCTTGAAATTACACGGTGTTATCGTGGTGGAACGAGCGTGTTTTCCAACTTTCAGCTCTCTAGTTGTCCTGCGCAAGTAGTTGAATCTTCGTTTCAGAAAAAAATTCCACCCGGACAGACAGGCAAAAAAGTAAGGTGAATGAAAATCGTTGGAAAGAAATTTCCTTATAATATACAGCACGTTACAGTCTTATCTAGCTTTTCTACATTTACTTTCTTTACATTTGCCTCACTGATTCAGCCACGATACGATTGCGCGGTTCCTCGCCAGCCATTCCACGCTGACCTCCTTTCCTCCGCTGCTACTTGTTTCTTTAATGTGCCTGCGATCCTTCCCCTTGGCCCACCTGTCCCTTTCCTCCTTTCTTTTCCTCTTTTTATTCCCTCTCTTTCTCTCTCTTCCTCTCCGTCTCGAGCGTTTCGATGGACCGGTACACGGCAATCCAGAGTCTTATTTAAGGGCAAGGTGAACGTACCGCTGTTGCGAGGTCAGGTTTTCAGTGCCACCTACGCAGAAGCCGTTGCATCGAGTTGTTATTTTGGAAAATAAAAGCTGCCTCACGCTCCTTTCCATTTTCGTCCGTTTTGTTTTGCGTTTGGTAAAAGGTGTTTTTGCTTCGAATACACCGCAGGTGGCAAAGTCAGGAATAGAACGTGCCACCGACAGACTGACTGAGAAAGTTGAAATATTTTTAGAAGTAATCGATTAATTGCTGCTGTTTCAAAGGCATTTCACACTGCAACACTTTGCAGGAAACGTTTAAGAGCGATCTGAGGAAACGTTTGTTTGAACAGTTTACGACGTATCTCGTAGCGATGAAATTATTTTACAGTTATTGTTGAACGTTATTTATACATTTTCTTTGTTCGAAAATTTCCTTTGTATCTCGAAAGGATCGCAAGTTGGTCTGGTAAACATACTTTTGTTAGAGATACCAACTGTAGTTAACACTTTACCGATCGATAGCCGATTAATCGGTTTTGTCGCCAACGCTTACCGACTGATAGCCTATTAATCGGCTTTTGTCGTTAACGTTTACCGACCGATAGCCTATTAATCGGCTTTTTGTTACCGATAATCTTTCTCATTATTCGAGCAGTAATCTGTTATTTAATACTAAAGTACCTTGCTCAGTTGCGTCAGTTGCGTTGCTTTGTAAGCTCCTACAGTTTTATACCAATTTGAAAAACTTACTAGCGAAAAGAATGGTATTAGAGAGTCTAAACCGAAACAAAGGCGGCGCCAGGGAGAATCTGCGCCTGAGTTGCCGGTCGGGCGTGCGTATGCTGTTGAACCGCTAGGGGTCAGTAAAGTGTCAAAAAATACTTGACACAGTCTGGATCATTTGTTTTGACAGTTTTCAGCTTTCTTTATCGTTGTTTCTCTCTTATTGTACGTGTACTTGGTGAGTGGCTGTCATAGTGATATTTATAGCGTTATTAAACGTTCTTTATACTCGTTTTGTAAAACGTAGCTTACTCTCCGGAGAAGTTTGAGTTTTAATTTGAACTTTCAATTAACCCGAAAATATACTTCCGTGAAATACGTGAATCGCGTGAAACGTACTTGACACACTTTGGCCTTCGTCGTTCTTCCCTTGCTATTGTACGCGTACTTCGTAAATCGCTGTGAAAATTCTCTTTCACGAATAGGCGGCTGGATATTCGCGTGCTCGCTACTCCAATCGATTGGTTAACATTACGTGGCTACACTGTTAACGACTTGTAAATGGTTGGTAATTATAGCGTGAGACACAGCAACCTAGAAAGGAAGTGACATGTGAAGAATGCGCAATTAAGAAAACACATCAATTCTACGTATTAATCGCGATATAAAAACGAATAATCTTCCTGGAACCTCTGACAATCTAAACGCCTAACGAAACCACGTATTCGTATTAATTTCGAAGAATCAAATAACGCAGCTCAATCTAAATGCTCGTTGAGGTTAGCAACTAAGTGATTGCGGATTTTGTCGTTAGGTGGTATTACAAAATCCGCAATCACTTAGTTGCCAAGCTAATGCGATCTCTTTTTCTGCTTATCGTTCGTTTGCGAACAGCAAGTGCAACCTTAACATCGTCGCGATTACAATAATCGATTTAAGCGGAAAGCAAGCAAGCGCGGAAGCTGTTTTTTCATCGTCGTTCGATCACGTTGGTGGAAAAATCACGTCTAATCGACGAAACGCCAGCAACGATTTGACACGGTTGCGTAAAAAAGAGAAAAATATTTCAGGCAACCGATCGAAGCATCGACGCTAATCGACGTCCAATCAACGTCTCGTTATCATTACGAATTACGCGTTTACGGGTGGCCGGGCCAGGAATTTGCAGGTGTACAAAGCGAGAGACGATGGACGCGGCGCGGCCGACCAGGCTCATTAGGAATAAATCAATTAGCAGGCCGCCTGATTGCCGGCTCAACGATTCGACGGCTATCCAATTAACAGTTTCCTCTTGATTATCAAACAATACTCGATCTTTCGACGAAGACGAATCCCTGGCCGGTTGATTCGCACAAGCGACAGGCGCCAACATCAGCTGAACGTTCGCGAATACGATTATTCACCACGACTTTAATTAAGTGGCTGGTGGGAGTTGCGTCGACAGGTCTTTCACCTTTGCAAAACGTACGGCGTAAGATGGGGAAATTTCAAGCTGCGGAAGCATTTTCGTTCGAAACTAAATCGATTTTTTTAACCTAACAAAATTTGTTTAATTATATTTGGTAAAAAGTTTCTTTCGTTTCGTAAGGAAATAATAGACATTTTTTGTTTTATGCGTTGTTTTGTTACTACAAATCTGTTACTACAAATAAAATAATACAAAAGAAGAAATGTTGTGCATTCATCGTTTGTTTATATTGGGTTGGCAACTAAGTGATTGTGGAGTTTGTCAATGCCACCTAATGGCAAAACCCGCAATCACTTAATGCCAACCCAATAAAATGAAAGACACTTTTGGGGCGATGTAAAATATTTGAAAACCTGGTAACTGAAGATTTGTGACCAACGTTCTGTAAAAGTTCGTGCAATCGCGGTAGAAAATATGTGTAATTGTTGAGAAGAAGTGTTCCTCGTTTCGTTGGCTTAGCTTTAGCGAGAGAATGTTTACGGTGTTGGTATTTTACGTGCTTGAAATATCTTTTATTACAAAAGTACATACGTAGAGCAAATGATGAAGCTGTATAGGAAGAATCATATACGAATTTTCTGATTCGTCATGTGCACGTGCACTGCTCGTAATACCATCTGACGCACGCGGTGCGTCTACCCGCGTTTCTGTCCTCGCGCCGTTCGAAAATTGATTGTAATACATCGACTGACGATTGATTGTATGTAAAACGAGCCACGCATTGATCTTCTTCGTTTTTACTCGATCACTTTGTTTCGAATTTCTTTCTGAATGACGCGTTTCTAATATAATTGCCAGATGTGATCGATAAGCGATAGAACGAAATGGCCACTTTGGAATATAAAAATAGAAGCGGTATACTACACGTGGGCGAAAACAAAGGCTACAATTACGTACTTTCGATGTGGAAAAACGATTTCGATTATAAACGCAGTTTCTTAAGCACTAAGCTACCGCGATCTCTTTGAAAATTTTGAAAAGCGTATACCTAGGATGTGCGGCAAAAAGTAAGCGATGACGAGTATACTCGTCAAGCACAGAATATGTGTGGCAGTTATGATATAGAATGAAGTTGTCATGATATGTTTTATTTTTTAATTTCATTACTGCAATTTACTGCAATTACTAAACTGCAATCTAAACAGCGAATTGCAACGACCTTTTACGCGTGACGAGTATACTCGTCAAGCACCACAGTATATGGCAAAAAGTAAGTGATAACGAGTATACTCGTCAAGCAGCACAGTTTGTGACAAAAAGTAAGCGCTGACGAGTATACTCGTCAAGCAGCACAATATGTGGCACGAAGTAGGCGATGACGAGTGTACTCGTCAAGCACCACAGTGTGTGTGGCAGAAAGTAAGCGATGACGAGTATACTCGTTAAGTACCACAGTGTGTGTGGCAAAAAGTAAGCGATGACGAGTATACTCGTCAAGCAGCACAATATGTGGCACGAAGTAGGCGATGACGAGTATACTCGTCAAGCACCACAGTGTGTGTGGCAGAAAGTAAGCGATGACGAGTATACTCGTCAAGCACCACAGTGTGTGTGGCAGAAAGTAAGCGATGACGAGTATACTCGTCAAGCACCACAGTATGTGTGGCTGTTGTAATATAGAGTTAAATTGTACTGAAACGACTGTTTTATTTTCTTCATCATTTTTCTCGTCATAACACAGAATATTCTACTTGTTCGTGACGAGTATACTCGTCAAAACTAGCTAACTACTTAATCTCAAGTCCATTAGTCGATCGCTCGAGTAATAATGAATCGTCTAACGCTTAGTGCCTGGTCTTTAGGAGAATTAAGGGAAGAATTCCGTCGGCTTCAGCGAGGTAACGAGTTTACTAACCCCTTGGCATGTAGGTTAAAAGGAATCGATGAGATTGCACGGCGTGCGAGCGCCGCGTATGCTCCGCTCGCACTGTAGCCTGTGCAGCTATCGTTGTAGGAGCCGCGGTTAACCAGAAGTCGCGAGCCGGCCGGCGTTAACTTCGCTCGCGAATCACAGCTTCGGCTTAATTGTTTCCACGAGGGAGATCAGCTACGAAACGATCGCGGATCGATCGAGCCAGTGGAAGCCAGTCCCGTTGATCGCTTCGTTGCTTCGTCGATTGCGCGATTTTAGGAAATCGCGCGACATAAAAAAGGAATTTTGAAGGGAAAAGATTGCCGTGCGTTTAAGAATCTCTTTCGGGTTAAAGACGCGATAAAGTTACGAGGTGGAATCGAGGCTATTGCAGGAGAAGTTGAATTGGAAGAAATTCAAGTGCAAACAAGATTTTGAACGAACGTTTCGCTCGATTACGCGATCATTGACAAAGTGACAATTGTCGATCACTGCAGCTTGTTCACTGCGCGGGAAACTTGCGACGTTTGAAGAGTTGTTGCCGTGGAAGGTTGATTCGTCGACAATATTTCAGATTGTGCTTCCTTGCTGGGCTATCCCGTGTTGGCTGGCCATTTTATCGTTGAAAGAGGACACGTCTGAGTAATTTGTTTCGTTAAAGTGTTCGTGTAGATTCTGAAAAACAAATGTAATCGTTGGTTCGCTACAGGATCCATTCACAAAATTCGACTTAAAGATCATAGCGTTAAAAAAGTATTTAAAAAGTACAAGAAATACCCAGACTCATAGCAAAGGCTTCAAGCCTATTATCAATTTCAACAGGTTAAAAATTACAAACTTCAAATGTTCCTTGAGTCTCTTGTACTCGACCACATACCTAACCTAACCTAACCTAACCTAACCTAACCTAACCTAAACCTAACCTAAACGATCTTACACATAAGTCCAATACCTGTGCTCTGTAACAACTAAGAAAATTAAAGAAAAGCAAGGAGCAACAATTTCTGCCTCAGAAATCCCTTCAAACGACAAATTTAAAAGAATTTGTCACGCTCGTGCACACGTTCACGTAACGAGATTGAAATCTATGAACAAACCTAAGTTTATAAGACCAGCAAATTTGTCATCGATTGACTTTTAAAGCTAAAGACGAGGCTAAAAATCGTAGAAGTCTGTCACCATCGAGAAACATTGCCCCGCGAGATATGATAAAGCTAAGAGAAAATTACGTGCGGTTGTCGCAGGCTCGCTTTCAGCAGAAGCAACTGCAGGAGAAGGAGCAGAAGCTGCTGCAGCTTTACGACCAACAACAGCAACGAGCTTATCAAGTGGTGCAACGAGGCAGCGCCGGCTCCAACAGCTCGAATCATGCTACCTCCATCAGCCAGCACACAGTCACAAAGACCTCGAGCAGCAGCCATACAACCTCGACCTCGCAAGGTGGAAAGGTGAGCGAATCCTCGCGTGGAAACGCGCCGCGCGTTGTCGTAACGCGGTTTCACGCTACGCTTTCTTGAATGGGCTAATGGCCGCTGTTTCGTGGCTGGGAATCACGACGAATCGTCTTTCAGCCTTTCGTTCCGTTCCTTCCCTTTTCTTTTTTCTTTTTCTTCTCCCACGAAACACGCCTTCGTTCGTTAACCTGTTAACTGCGGAGTTTAGTTTCCAAAATCCCGCGCGTGGTGAAAATCAGGCGACGACGAGTATATACGTCGAACGCAGGGCAGATGCTCCCATTGTAAATTTTATGAGAAAAGTAAAGGAAAACGAGGAAGGAGTAGATTTTTATTCGATAGAAAATTGACGATTGGTCGTTGAGAAAGGTGTTGTTATTAAAAAATTAAAAATCGCTAAAAATAATAAACTGAAGTGGGAAAATGGCGGATATACGCAGCAAAGTACACAAATGGGGGTGCATTGGGGAAAATAATCGACACGATTTATAAAAAGCAATACATTATACGAAGCATGAGTTACATTTTGCTGAAATCTTGTGCTTTTATGGCGAACGGTAGTTTTTTATTTCACGCGACGAGTATATGCGTCAACCGCGCCGAAATGAAGTTTCTTAGAAACGTGTCGAATACAATTATTTTATTATTAGCTGGTTAACAGCGAAACTACTCGCGCTTAAAATAGAATAGAAAGGATGAAGTGATCGAACGAAGGATATACGAACAAATGGGTCATCTCATATCGCGGTAGAATCTGAAAGAACGTGGTTCTTACTGCAAAAAAAAATTTTTTTTTATTATTTAATTTGTACTTTACAATTTGTTCAGCTGGACATTCGGTAAATCTTCGTGTAAAAATACGCGGAAAGTGTAGAACTTTTGTGTAGAGGAAAATATTTCTACGTACATACAGGGTGTCCCCGAAATCGTGGTACGAGCTATCGGACGGTGATTGTATTGATGGAGAAATAAGTGGAAAAAAGGAGAGCGATATTTTTTCGTTCGAGGCTTCGTTTTATAGAAAAAGTGAGTTTGCAAACTCGTGAGCTATCGTCGTATCAAGTTTCGAATTATGAAACACGATACGCTTCCTGTTATGGTCGTTGCCTTATCTCCGCGATATCGATTATTACTTTCCCTCGTTCTGTATTTAATTTGAACGTTGTTTCATGAACAAGGACGAGATTAGTATTTTTTTAGGAATCACTTCTTTAATCAGAAGACAAATCGTCACGTTGTTCGTGTTTCAATGGTACAGACACGAGCAGCAACACAAGTTTCGTAATTGGAAACTCGCAGTTAACGCACCTGGGGATCCGATGGCTTTTCAAACTCATTTTTTCTCCAAAACGAAGCCTTCAGTGGCAAAATGTTATTCTTTCCTCTTTTACTTATTTTTGTCTGTAAATATGGGTGTCCCGAATTTAAATGTGAAAACTTCGAACGCGTATAGGGGGCCGATATATTAAGAAAGAAAAGTCTGAAGGACCAGTTGGAGAATTCATTTAAAACTGTACACTCATCGTTGTTTCTTTGGTTCATCTAACTTTACGCAAATTTTTATATTATCTGATCAATCAATTTTTCCATTTTTGTTGATATCAGAATTTGCATAAAGTTAGATGAACAAAAGAAATAACAATTTCAAATTTAACTTTCAAACTGGACATTTCACAAGGCCTGAGATTAAAATTAGTGCTAAGCACGTCGTTATCATATATTATCATCATACTGATACAATAATTGGACAGTGAGTTTTCATCTCGTAGCGGATTACAGATCCCTTCGTGATCTTCCCTCAACTTTCGCCTCCGCAGTTTATCCGCATTTTCCAGGCCCGTACACACTTGCCATTTTTGGACAAATTGCAAAGTACGAATTAAATAATAAAAAATAAAAAACTTGCCATTTCATCCAATTGACTGGCTCTCATGCTGGCTCGGCCAGTCAGTTCTTTCCTATTACTATTACCCAATAATTAGTTATCGGTTATTGGCGCTTGTTCGAGATCGGAGAGCGACTTAGCAGGGCAATTTGTTTACGCACATTTGGTAAGTCAGAAAAATTGACCGAATGTCCAGCTGGATAAGTTGTAAAGTACAAATTAACGCTTTACCGACCGATAACCGATTAATCGGTTTTTTGTTACCGACGCTTACCGATCGAGAGCCTGTTAATCGTCTTTTTATCGTCAACAATCTTTCTTATTATATGAGCAGTAATTTGCTATTTAGTACTAAGGTACCTTGCTCAGTTGCGTCCGTTGCGTTACTTTGAAAGCTTCCACAGTTTATCACCAATTTGAAAAACTTATCGTTCGCGATGAACGAAAAGAATGGTATTGGAGAGTCTAAACCGAAACAGAGCCGGCGCCAGGGAGGATCTGCGCCTGAACTGCCGATCGCTAGCGGTCGGTAAAGTGTTAAATAATAAACAAAGAAACTTGTGCGTATCCTTGGCCGCCAGAGGTCCTTCACAGATTTCCTCGTTCTCGTTGCATTTCGGAGAAAGTCGCGACGAAAGAAACGAAAACGTTTTCATTTTTTCATTTGTTTATTTGCGTTATGGCACGTTTCTGCATCAAATATCAGCGGAACAATGTTCGGCTGCAATTAGAGCGGTCGTTGTTAAGTGCAATGCTCGCATCGCTGCGTGAGGCCAGTGTTTTGAACAGTATCTTCATTAAATAGACGATAACGCGAATAAACAAGCGTAGAAACGAGAACTGTTTTGCTCCTCTCACCGCGATTTTCTCCAAGAGAAAATCCCTACGGGACTTTTCCTCCTAACCAGTTAACATCGTTCGACGTGTATACTCGTCGTGTAAAATAAAATAGTAGCATTTGCTATAAGAATTGAAGACTTTGGTAAAAAGTAATACAAATGACATTCAATGAGTTAGTATGTTTCCTTTATATTTCCAATAAATCTATTATGTATTTTATAAAAGAAGTTTGATTATTTGATTAATCTCTTTGATGTATCGATTATGTATTGCTTTTTACAAATTAAGTTGTTCATTATTTTCCAATTGTTCGTATGCTTCAACTTATCACTTTTTGCCAATTTGTAAGTTTTTAATAACAATACCTTTCTCAACGATGAATCGTTCATTTTTCGTCGAATAAAAATGTAAAATTTATTGCAGAAGCACCCGCTCTGCGTTCGACGTATATACTCGTCGTTGCTTAACTTTAATTACGCGCCCCGTCAGCGACTTTTGAAACTAAATTCCGCAGTTCACTGCTTAATTTATCCATCCCCTACGCCCTCGCGAAGCTTTGACATTGAAATTAAGCACACCCTGTATGTAACACTGATATTCGCATATAACATACGGTGCGTTGCATAAAATATTTGTGAAGAATTCGAAGCAAGGTGGATGGTTGCGTTTGTTATTGAAGAAAGGTAAGAAGATTAAGGGTTTGGCGAGCCTTGACCGCAATCTTGAGAATTCGTAAGTGAGCGTTGTCGAGCGTGGAACCAGTTTGTCGGGAAGTGAAATTATGTCAACAAGTAAAGGTAAACCTTCGAGTAACATTGAACGAACTTGTTCTGAAAATTTGTTACAATTGCGAGGATCAAAAAATAGGAGAAACGATCTCTCCTCGTGATTCTTTTCCTTTTCTTTTTTTTTTAATTTATTGTTCGTCGTCACATCTCCTAGAAAGCCGTTGCTGACTACGATTACGTGTATTCTATAAACATACTATTACAATACTTTTATACTATTTAAATTATACTATTTGCATGCTACATTTGATACAGTTACCTTGGTTAGTGCTGTTAATTAGCAATTAGTTAGTTGGCAAATTAGTACAGTTCGTACACTTCTAGAAATAAACAATTATTCAAACTTATCCATCTTCTATCTTCCATCTTTTTATCTTATCCATCGTTGGCCGTTTTTCGCGAGTATACTCGTCATGAAGAAACATTTCGTGTTACCACGAGCCTGTCACTAATCAAATTCAAAAATAAAACAACCGTTTCGTTGCAGCTTAATTGCATATTATAACACACACTCTGTGCTTGACGAGTATACTCGTCACCGCTTACTTTTTGCATTTTATTCTGTTACTTCAAAATAATTGCATATTTCTGACATATACAAATACTTACAACGCTATCTTATCCATCGTTGCTTTCAACCAGTTAGCCGTTCTTCGCGAGTATACTCGTCATGAAGAAACATTTCGTGTTACCACGAGCCTGTCACTAATCAAATTCAAAAATAAAACAACCGTTTCGTTGCAGCTTAATTGCATATTATAACACACACTCTGTGCTTGACGAGTATACTCGTCACCGCTTACTTTTTGCATTTTATTCTGTTACTTCAAAATAATTGCATATTTCTGACATATACAAATACTTACAACGCTATCTTATCCATCGTTGCTTTCAACCAGTTAGCCGTTCTTCGCGAGTATACTCGTCATGAAGAAACATTCAGTGTTACCACGAGCCTGTCGCTAATCAAATTCAAAAATAAAACGACCGTTTCGTTGCAGCTTAATTCCATATTATAACACACACTCTGTGCCTGACGAGTATACTCGTCACCGCTTACTTCTTGCCACGCGGTTCAGGCACATTGCTTCGCAAAGTTACCAAAGTGGTCGCAGCAGCTAACTGATTAACAAACAGCGACGAGATTAATCGTAAAAATAACATCTGTTCGCGAAGGTGAGGCAGATGTTCGACGAAAGACGGCAAACGACGGTGAAGGGCATCGACAGAAGCTACCCACTGGAGCCGCTGGAGAACAAATCGCGGAAACAGACGAACGGAAACGGCGTGCAGAAGAACGGAAATCTGACGGTGAACCGACAGTCGGTAACCGTGAAACGAGTAGCCAGGGCTGACGTGAACAGCAATTTGAACGCTGGCAAACCGATCGTCTCGTATCACGAGGAAATCAGTCGAGAATCGTTCGGTCCGTGCGCGCGCCAGCACCAAGAGGATGACGAGTTTGGAAACGAGAACCACGTCGCGCAATATGCGAATGGAAACCATCGAGACGAGGTAACGTGGCAAATTTCCCTATTGAAATAGCATTTCTTAACATATTTGCTTCGTATGTGTACACACACACACACACGTGATACATACGGTACGCGTTGGATTCGAATTGTCACGTATTTTTACCATACGCGAAGCAGCAAGTATCGACTTACCTCGTGCAAACGGTGGAAAATCTCGGACACGAGGTGCAAGTTAAGGGATGAAATTTGGAAAAATACTTTCATAGTAATTCGTGGAATTTTCCTTGGCTTCTTGCAATAAACAGTAAACGCAAAGACGTAATTCAAAAGTTTATAGGACGAGCGTTTAAAGACGTTGCATTCCTAAAACATAAAGCACAAGGATAAGTACAATTTGTTTAGCTTAGGATCAGATCTGTTAATTGTAATGTGTAATTGAGATAAAATATTCCAGAGCTACGCTATCATTTCCACTCGACGTATTTGAATACACGTTCTTTTGCTATTTGGCAATTTTAGTTGTGTACATAGCGCAGGGAAATATTCCCTTGGACAATTTTTACCTCGATATTTCAATTGCATTGGAGCAGACACGTATGGAGGAAGCTTTGGACGAGGATATGATAGGAAGGAATCGTATGATGGCGAAACTTCATCTGATGGAGTACGACGAGACGTTGAAGCATCGTGTTAAAAACGACCTCGAGAGCGAGGAATTCCCCGAGGACTTTATGGTCGATGTTCCTGACAAGCTTCCAAAACAAAGTGTTACCAGAAAGTTATCTCAAGCGGAGGTCAGGTTGGAACGCTTTAAAAACGCGAACGCGAGGCGTGGTAACAACGTTACGAAGAACCCAGCCATTGCCCCGAAGAAACGATCTGACCCAATATTTCCAGCAAAATCCACTTGCAGGTACGTATAGAAATAAAGCGAGAAACAGGAAGTAGAAAATTCCAAGTTGTGAAAATAATACGTAGATGGAACCGAAACGAGAACGACGTTATTTTTATATTAAAATGGTGAAAAAATAACTCGTATCGTATTTGCCGCCAGTGAAATCCATTTGCCCGCGAGCCTTCCATATTGATAAATCAATATTTACGAACACGTATCCGTAAATATTTATGAAATCCTTAATTTCATCTGGGCTTGCACACACACAAATGCACACAGGAGAAACAACGTGCCGCCGGTTGACAATATTTTTATGATTCTACGAAATGTTCTGTTTATCTGAGAGTAACATTTTTATTCGCCTGTTTATCTAGCCAAACCTCGCCGAGGGCATTAAAAGCGCAATTCTATTTTATACCAGGCGGTAAAAGTAGATTGAAATTTAAGAGTGTTTCTTAAGGAAGGTCGTGCAGTGCTGAACTGCCAGGTAACTATCGTTAACTGGATAATTGGCTGTTGCGAGTTTTAACGCGCATTCGGCATTGACAATTAAGATACGCCGTTCTCGTTGTCGATTTCCAATTTCCAGCAGAGATCATCGCCGAAACCATCAAACTGCTGGGAACAAAATCCGCTGCATTTCTAACGATACTACAGTTGCACCGCGGACGTTTACGCGCATTTAATTAAGACGAAATGTACACGTGCACGCGCATAATACACGAAGGTATATAAAATATCCATAGCATGGTTGCTGTAAAAAGAACAAAGAAATGTTTGCTTACGTTTCTTCGATCTTATTCACAGAACTATAATTCCGCATAAACATCCGCGGTCTAGTTACGACAAATTTCAACTAACGATAATTCGAACAAAGGACGATATTTCATGTAATCTTTGTTGGCACTTTACCGACCGCTAGCGATTTAACAGCACACGCACGTCCGACCGGCGTCTCAGATTCTCCCTGGCGCCGGCTCTGTTTCGGTTTAGACTTCCAATACCATTCTTTTTGTTCATCACGAACGGTACGTTTTTAATAGGCTATCGGCCGGTAAGTGTCGGTAACAAGAAGCCGATTAACAGGCTATCGGCCGGTAAGTGTCGGTAACAAAAAGTCGATTAATATTCTATCGGCCGGTAAGTGTCGGTAACAAAAAGCCGATTAATAGGTTATCGATCGATAAGTGTCGGTAACAAAAAAACTGATTAATAGGCTATCGATCGGTAAGTGTCGGTAACAAAAAACCGATTAATCGGTCGGTAAAGTGTTAATAATTAAATGGCTAAAGATATCGTCGACTGGCTGGATATCAACAATTGCTGTTGCTCAATGTACAATCGAGAAGCTTAGCAAGTTTTCTGTTGTTTCGCGTAAAACAACACCACACGCTGTATGGTTACCATAGACGGCTAAATCGTATGGTCAAACACGTAAACTCGTGCGACACGAGCAAAGATATCTTCGGCCAATCTAAAGTATCTTGAAGGCATTGTTTCTAGCGTTTTCTGCGACAGTGTCAGGTCGTAACTTGTCTTTACACTTTTGTACCGTGTCATTGCTTCTTACAATTCTCATTCTGTCTGTCTATTCGCATCCTTCTCCTCTTCTTTCGTACATACGCCGGGCATCTTCTGCTATTTTCCACTTCTCCTCTTTATCTTGTCTTTTTTGTTCCTCCGTCCCGTGCGTTAATCCGCTACAACGAAGAGTTTATCGAACAAGTAGATAAATCAAATAAATATTTCACGTTGCAAATGAGTGAAATATTTCTGCTATTTCAAAAAGAAAAAAAGATACATACGAGGGAAGAAAAAAGAACGTAGAGAATAGAAAGCATCTTAACGCGCAAGTAGCTCGCGCCTTTCGACCATCGAATCGAACGTTGACAAATGCGAGTTCTCCGGCCGCTAATTGGCAATCAGCGCTAACAATCCGTCGCTGCTTTCGCCCCGCCAAACCCCTCTACGCCGCCGATTAATTTCTCGTTGCATAATTGCGATCGCTGACTAGGCTCGACTCGTTTAAACCCACGCAACCGTAGTAGCCTAACAATACGTGCTCCCTGGAAGTGATCATCCTTGAAAGAACAACTAAATGGCGCGTTTCCGGCAAAGTTAAAGGCGCAGCGTCTCCGGTTTGTCACAAGAAGGAGGATACACCCGCTCTAATTTATATGTCCGCCTAACATTAAAGCTATCGGAGAAAGGATAAATCGGCCGAAGGACATTAAACGCTGCATCATCAACCATAACAGCCTACTCGCCAAGCATGAAGCCGTCGCAGTATCGGAGACAACGTGGACGAAAAAAAAAATGAAAGAAATAAGAGAACAAACGTCTCGTGAAACAATTAATCGCACCAATAGCAATATCGTCGACGACGATTACCAAATTTCTATATTTCCCGTTGGATTTGCCTTAGTTGCTTCCTAGTTGAACAACGAATAATAAAAAAAAAAAAATGTATCGTGTTAGATGTTAAATTAACGAAATGATTCTGCTAAGTTTAACTTTCACGGCGGTTGACCGACGCACTTTCTTTTCCTCGGTGACCGAACCGTGTTTTCCGGATCCTAACGATGGACCGTACTTGAACTCTCACCATGTATATTGTTGCAACATTTTCTGTATCGAAGTTTTACACTGCGAACGGAGGGAAACATGGGCGACGTTCGAAGCTGCACGTGGCTTTCCTCGCGGCTTTACCGCGTAACCAACATCTTTTTAACAAAATAAAACCGATCAGTCGAGACGAATAGCCGAAGATCGAAGCCAGCTGCCCTAGCTTTGTTTTGTCGCGAAGGAGAATCCTAGAAAATATCGTGTCCGCCTGACTCATTTTCCTCTGCTATATTCTTCATGTCGGCTAACCACAACCGCAAAGCAGGATTAACACAAAGCAGCATTGTAGAGCGAGAAGATAGAGTTAGCAAGGCTAAGCGCTGCCAAATGAGGATTTCTGAGGCTTGTAAGTTGTAAGCAGAGTGGAATATTGTTATACTGATTGTGATTTCATAGCGGCAGCCGAATGACCAAGACAGCTTCGGACAGAGGATCGAACGACGGGAAAAATCCTGCACGTAGCAAATCCAGAGGGAAGACACTGGTCTCTGGAAATGTGAGGGAGACGGTATCGTTGGATTCCGGGAGAAATGTGGGACGAAGAGACGAAAATCCACGGTTCTTCTGCGGAGAGTCAGAGAAGTCTGCCACTGCGCACGTCGTTGGTTCGAAAACCGCGAGGAAATTATCGCCTGATTTGTCTGAAGATAGAATACGAAGAAGCGAAAGGTCTGCGATATTTAATAAAGAGAAATCTGCTATTAAATACCCGATAGACTCGAAAGTTGCAAGAACATCGACATCCGAGTCGCTTAAAGATAAGACAGGAAAAAGGGAAAGTCGCGAATTATCCTCTAAAGATGCTGGAAAATCAGCCGTAACTTCTGCGACTGGCGCAGCAACTGCTAGGAAATTGTCTTCTGAAGCTTTAAGAGGTGTCAAGGATCAAGGCGATTATGGTAAATTTATCGGCGAAGAGTCTGAAAGATCAGCAACGACTTACGCGATTCGTCCAAAGTCTGCAGAGAGACCGATTCGTGAAGTTTCCGAAGCTACGAAGGACGTTAAGCGACGGAGTGAAAGTCCGAAATTCTTCTGCAAAGAGTCTGAAAAATCAGCAACGACTTACGCGATCGACTCAAAGACTGCAGAAAAGTATACTCGCGAAGCTATGGAAGATACGAGGGACTTGAAACGACGAAGTGAAAGTCCGAAATTCCTCTCTAAAGAGTCTGAAAAACCAGCAACAACTTACGCGATTCGTCCAAAGTCTGCAGAGAGACCGATTCGTGAAGTTTCCGAAGATACAAAGGACGTTAAGCGACGGAGTGAAAGTCCGAAATTCCTCTCTAAAGAATCTGAAAAACCAGCAACAACTTACGCGATTTGTCCAAAGTCTGCAGGGAGATCGATTCGTGAAGTTTCCGCAGCTACAAAGGACGTTAAGCGACGGAGTGAAAGTCCGAAATTCTTCTGCAAAGAGTCTGAAAGATCAGCAACGACTTACGCGATCGACTCAAAGACTGCAGAAAAGTATACTCGCGAAGCTATGGAAGATACGAGGGACTTGAAACGACGAAGTGAAAGTCCGAAATTCCTCTCTAAAGAGTCTGAAAAACCAGCAACAACTTACGCGATTTGTCCAAAGTCTGCAGGGAGACCGATCCGTGAAGTTTCCGAAGCTACAAAGGACATAAAGCGACGAAGTGAAAGTCCGAAATTCCTCTCTAAAGAATCTGAAAAACCAGCAACAACTTACGCGATTTGTCCAAAGTCTGCGGGGAGATCAATTCGTGAAGTTTCCGAAGATACGAAGGACGTTAAGCGACGGAGTGAAAGTCCGAAATTCTTCTGCAAAGAGTCTGAAAGATCAGCAACGACTTACGCGATCGACTCAAAGACTGCAGAAAAGTATACTCGCGAAGCTATGGAAGATACGAGGGACTTGAAACGACAAAGTGAAAGTCCGAAATTCTTCTGCAAAGTGTCTGAAAGATCAGCAACGACTTACGCGATTGACGGAGAAACAAGTAAAAAATTCTCTCTCGAAGGATTAAAAAGCGTCAAGAAACGAAGCGACAGTCCAAAACCCACAACTTACGCGATTGAGCCAAAGTCTGCGGAAAGATTAATTCGTGAAGTTTCCGAAGATATGAAGGACGTTAAACGCCGAAGTGAAAGTCCGGAATTTTTCTGCAAAGAGTCTGAAAGGTCAGGTACCACTTACGCGACTGATTCAAAGCTCGCAGGAAAATTAGCCCGTGTTTCTTTGAAAGATATAAAAGACGTTAAACGACGAAGTGAAAGCCCAAGGTTCTTCTGCAAAGAGTCTGAAAGATCAGCTACCACTTACGCGATTGACGCAAAAACAAATAAAAGATTCTCTTTCGAAGATTTAAAAGACGTGAAGCAACGAAGCGATAGTCCAAAATCCACAACTTACGCGATTGACTCAAAACGTGTGGAAAGATCGATTCGTGAACCTTCAGAAGACATAAAAGACGTTAAACGGCGAAGTGAGAGTCCAAGATTCTCCTGCAAAGAGTCTGAAAGATCACCCAAAACTTACGCAACTGATCGAAAGACTGCTAATTCCTCGAAGACCAGAACACCACGTAGCGATAGTCCGAAATTCTTCTGCAAAGAATCGGAGAAATCAGCCACCACTTATGCGATAGACTCGACAATTCTTCCAACGTCCCCTAATTATATGAAAGACAGTAAGAGCTCCGTATTAAAAATCAAATCAAAGAACAAAAAGGATATGACTAATAACACGATAAGAGAATCCACGAACGACGCCATGAAGAGACACGCTACATATCCCAAACGCGATACAATCAGCAAATCTCCTTCTCCGGAAGGCCCAAAATATGAGGTGATATCTTACGCGAAACCCGAGTACCAAACTCTACGTAAATCTGCCGAAACTAAGTTACCCGACGTTTTCGAGCGTCTAACAAGAGAACGTAGCTCGAGTCCTCGGTCTTTCTGTCGCGAAGGCAGAAGATCAGCCACGACGATGAGCATCCGCAACAGGGACACCGAGTCCACCTCTGTATCCGCAAACGTGGTCAGGGAAATGAGAAAGAAAGGCAGCGAGAGTGGAAGAGTCGGTTCTGGAAAGCGCAATGCTTCGATAATTCGTGCTGACGAATCGAAATCACCAGACTTCGCGAAAGCATCGTCCAGAAGCTGCAGCGTAAGTCCGCAGTACTTCGGCTTGGATTCTGACAGATCCGCCAGCATCCTGATGGTCACGCCGGAGACCATAGTAAAAGCGAAAACAGATCTAGCGTGCTGCAAGAAAAGAGAACAAAGTCCTACGTCGTACGTTGCCAAAGGCGAGAAGCTCGTCACGAACGTACCGAGAGAAGCGACAAGAGGATCGTCGACAGAAAGCTACGACGACACGGCGAAACGCTTCATCAGAAGCTCGGTATCGCGATTTTTCTCGGAGCAGTGTGAAGGAGCAGCGAGAAACGTGGAGCCGAGGAAGCTTCAGCTGACAGACGCCAGAACACCGAGTCAGACGAAGTCGCATGACGAGTTCGATGATGGACGAGCTGAGAAGGACGAGGAAACGAGTTTCCTCGCAGACGGGAGTCGTGACTCGTCGCCCAGGTCTCGAGAAATCGTGGAAAGTAGAGAAGAAACACCAGAATTCTTGCGTTACGAGACAGAAGAGTCCGTCATCGCTACGAGCCTTCAGCCTAAGATTTGCACAGACGTTGAGCAACCGCCCAAAGGTGCGCACTCGCTTAAACAAACAGTTACGCGTGAGATGACGGCAAGGCCAAGGAATCTATCGAGCAACGTCAAGGACAGATCCTCGAAGAGTCCTTTAAGCGTCAAGGACGACAACTTGACAGCCGAAAACGCGAATGCACTTAGCCGTAGAGGGTCCGCCGGTGTTCTACGTTCGACGAAACTGATTCGCGACGTGCTGCAGCGTCAGAGTGGCCAAGATCAGGTGGATTATGCTTCGTCTGCAATATCGAGCGAATGGCAAGAGCTACCGAGGGCCGACAGGATGCAGGCAGAGACCAGGGTGGACAGGAAAGTTGAGGAAAGAGCTGGGACGCCGGCTGGTCGCCAACTTGCGGGATCGGAAAGTTGCAGGTCCGCGGAAGTGGACACGCAGATCGGAGAAGTCAGGACTCCTGAACGATACGTAAAACAGGAGCAACTTCGAGGCACTTACTCGAGATCGAGCAAGGGAACAGCCTGCGAGAAGTCGAGCGTTGGAAAGTTGCTGACGTATTCCGTGCGCAAGCCAGTGAAACAGAGAGGATCGTTGCTGGAGTCGAACATTTTCCAGCAATCGCTGAGAGATCGAGATTCGGCGGACGAGAGGCCCGTTAGCTCGAAACGTACAACGCGAATTGCGTCTCTGAAGAAGGAGCCTGCAGCTTGTGCTCGTAGCTTGCAGAGTCGAACGAAGGGAAACGCGGCGAATGGAAAGAACAAGAACGACATTTTGAAGACTCGCGGCCGAACAGTGAGTCCGACCTCAGCAAGCAGCGGAAAGACGAGCTCAGGGACGGTTGCTGATAAGAGGGACGTGGACAGATACGATGCTTCGAAGCGTATAACGCGAACGTCCAACGAATGCATCGCTCGTGGCTCGAAAGGAGCAACTGATGTGGCAGATGGAAGCGGCGAAACCAAAATCCCAAGAGCTGGAGCACGAACTGCCAGGAAGCAGAGTATCACGGATGAGAGGAAGAAAGGCAAGACGTCTAAACAGGCTGAAATTTTGAAGTCCACGCAGCTCGTTCGCAGTGCTACGAGAGGATCAGACTTTGCGCAGGAATCGCGAAAAATGGTTGGCGAATCAGTCGACGACGAACAGACTGAACTGAGGAAAAGTTGCTGTCCCTCGACGATCGATATTAAAAGGTCGGAGGCCGGCTTAGCTTCTATAAAGGAACTTTCCAAGAGTTACGAGAGAACAGACTCGGTGGAGTCAGCTCTCAGACGTTTCGATTCGATCGGAACTGAGGCTGAATCGATCCGAGGCACCTTGGAACGAAGCGTGGAATCGATACCGAAGGAAATACGAAGGAAATCTGGCGGAAGCATTGGCCGCAAGGCTGGCTCCAAGACGATTTCGACGAAAGCACTTGATCCACCGAATGTAAATCTTTCCGCTAAGAGAACGTGCGCCAGCAAAGCTACGACCGTATCCAGGAGCGCAATGTCCGCCGCTAAAGGAAGACAGGCTGAAACGCAAGAAACGCGGAGGCAGAAAAAATTGGAGAAAGCCAGAGACTCGATAGAGATCAGCCGAATTGCCATAAGATCGAGATCGCTGTCGTGCAAGCGGAAGCTTTTCCAGCACACTGATTCCAGCGAGACTGGAAGCGTTGCATCGAGGTGCAGCATCGATTCCTTGAGGACCGTGGAACGTCTCTCGACGACATCCAATAAGAAGAAAACGTGCGACTCGGTGAATACCGCGTCGAAACGCTTCGAATTCTCTGGCAGTGACGAGACGTCGACGCAGACGATAGACAAAGCAGAAACGGATAGAACGTCAACAGGTGTGGGTCGTTGCTCATCGACGAAGCAACTGAGATCGATCGAGGATATTCGTAGGTCGATCGAGGACGAAAGTTGGGATCGCGAAAGGGGGCAACCGTCGACGATGTCGGCGATCGTAGGCAGCGCGGCGAAAGCAGCGGGTCGATCGGAACCTCGTCGAATAAATGTCAATGATCGCGCTGGAAATAGAAAAGAGATATGTTCGCCGGGGCGGTCGGTGAACGTTACCGCGAGCAACGACGCTTTAGGGGATACGGAGCGTTCGTCTGTAAAGTGTACGATGCGTTTCTCCAGGGTCGCGAAAAGTCCGAGCCCGGAGACGACCAAGGAAACGAGCATCCGTGCGAGAAGAAACGTCCCAGCGTCGCCGTCCAAAAGTCCGGACACGGTCGCTAGGGTAAGCAAGAATTGCATAAGAGGTTTTCCTCTTTCTCCAAAGATTTTGACGTTTCGATGGAAGCACACGATTATGGTAACGTGTTTCTGCTTGCAAATTGTTAGGGCAAATGGTAAACTGATTTTTAGCATGTCATTAACCAGTTAGCTGTTGCCACCTGTTTGAGAACTTTAAAAAGCGTATACCTGAAACGCGTGGCGGAAAGTAAGTAAATGACGAGTATACTCGTCAAGGACAGAGTGCGTGTTATAATTTGGAATCAAATTGTAACGAAAGGACCGTCTTATTTTTTAATTTCATTACTTACAGGACTGGTCGTAACGCAAGATACTGGCGTTTCTTCGTGACGAGTATACTCGTCAAGCACAGAGTGCGTGTTATAAAATGGAATCAAATTGTAACGAAAGGACCGTCTTATTTTTTAATTTTATTACTCACAGGACTCGTCGTAACGCAAAGTACTGGCATTTCTTCGTGACGAGTATACTCGTCAAGCACAAAGTGTGTGTTATAAAATGGAATTAAGTCGTAACGAAAGGACCGTCTTATTTTTGAATTTTATTACTCACAGAACTCGTCGTAACGCAAAGTACTGGCATTTCTCCGTGACGAGTGTACTCGTCAAGCACAGAGTGTGTGTTATAAAACGGAATTAAATTATAACGAAAGGATCATCTTATTTTTTAATTTCATTACTTACAGGACTGGTCGTAACGCAAGATACTGGCGTTTCTTCGTGACGAGTATACTCGTCAAGCACAGAGTGTGTGTTATAAAATGGAATCAAATTGTAACGAAAGGACCGTCTTATTTTTTAATTTTATTACTCACAGGACGCGTTTCTTCGTGACGAGTATACTCGTCAGAGACAGCTGACTGGTTAAAATGGTATTAATCGCTTTTGTCAAAACATGGCTTTCGTTAAAAGATAATAAGAAACACATCGATTATTTGGCGCGACAGCTTCAAACGAACGCGTATCTGTTACAGCGTGCGTCGAGCGAGTTGAAAGCTCAAGACACAAGATCGACGAAACGGCCAACGACTATGAAAGGCACAGAGCCAATTGGAAACAGGAAGGCGTTGACGGCGACGAGCACAACTACGAAAAAATCAGCGGACGTGGTCGATAGCGCTATTCTCGAGAATGGTCTGCATTTACAAGACCAAACTGCCGAAACGAAATACGATAACGACTCGCCCACGAAGAAAAGCGACGCTCTGGTCGTCGACTTGGACGAGCAACCGCCGAAGGAAAACGACGCGCCACTTCCGCGGAAGCCGCTCTTACGAAAACAGTCCACCGAGGTGAGCACATACCTGTTAATCGATTATGTTAAATAAAAATAACGCAGATTCCATACAGAAGGTTCAGTTGATAATTTTGTAGTGAAACGAGGGTTTTGATGTAACAATGTAGCAATTGAAGCAAGTTGTTCTAGTTAGTTGTAGTGGCACAAGTTTCGAATTTTAAAGCTGCTGTTCTCCTCGCTCCTTTTTCACGTTCATGTTCCTTGGGATACTGTGCTGCGAGTAATCATAGACTCGAGCAGCTTTCTTTCTTCGATACTTTCAAGAAACCTCAGCTCCTGCCTGGATATGATAAGTGAAGATGTTTTTGTAAAAAATACATTGAACGCTATTCTTACGTAATTGAAAGAGGAGACGAAAAGACAATTTTTCAGCGAGACAGTGCTCCTATTCGTACAGCCGCCGGTACAGAAAAATGATCTCAAGATTTCGAAATGGAATTATTACCATGGCCAGCATCAAGTCCTCGACCGAAATCCCAATCGGCATCCTATGGGGAATTCCAGCGAGGAAAGTTTATGACCGGGAGGAGCCACCTGTAGAAAATATCGTTGAATTTAAAAAAGAAGAATAAGATTTGCTTTGAATAAGTTGGTAGACAGTGTAGAGTAACAGGTTAATAGAAGTAATCAAAGATAAAGAAACATCTGTTAAAAATATTGAATGAAAATGTAACAAAATTAACTGGGTTAATTACGCTGAGTTTATATTTTTTCACAATGGAAAATACAAGTTTAATTAGAGGAAGATTTTGTTTCCCTCCAGATTTTGAAAGAGACAAATTTTTGCTTGTTTAATCTTCAGCTTTGTTTAACGTTATATTAAAGGATTTTGTCAATTTTGCTTCAAATATTATGAAATATTCTAAAAATAAAATGCACTTCATAATTATTCATGGCACTGTATTTTCTTCCCAAATTTTGCAATACTTTGTTCATTGAAGGTGCAAAATACACAAAGGTAGCAAAATTTGGATACGTTAAATGTTAAAACCAAATATTTCATAACTGTGTATCTTTTCTTTGTTTGTTTTTTTGTAATATCTATATTAATATTTATTTTCTATAAAAATGTGAATTTCTGACGTGCCAGGAATGTAAGAAATCTCAAGGACAAAGAAGTAATTATACTTGCATTGATAGTTTCACTATAGGAAAAAATGATGTTCTCATCTTTGTTACTAAAAAGCAGACAAAATTTATATTATAAAAGCCTATGATAAAATGCAGCAGTTTAGATAAAATGTAATCAAATTGTTGAGAGAGTACATACTTTTTATATCTGATGTGCCAGGAATGTAAGAAATCTCAAGGACAAAGAAGTAATTACACTTGCATTGATAGTTTCACTATAGAAAAAAATGTTCTCATCTTCGTTACTAAATGCAGACAAAATTTATATTATAAAAGCATATGATAAAATGCAGCAGTTTAGATAAAATGTAATCGAATTTAATAAAAGTATCCTAATTGTAATAGACATATAATACAAGAAAGGAACTTTACACATTTATTCTATTAATTTACAAACATAGTTCGTCCGAGAATGATGTGCTCTTTGTTGCAAAGATAATTTCAATCGAATATCGTATGCAATTTTTCTGCCACAGCTTGAAGTTTGGTATGTGAGAATTAAGTAGAAAGCTTTAGAGAGTAAAATGTCTGGTGCTCTTTGACGTTATTTAACCCGGGAAATCCAGCGATTTCGCTGCACATGGATTCCTCTTCCTCCAATTTCTAATTAATCGAAATATTCGCAACAGCGAAATTTCCTAGTCGCCTTGCTAAATTTTAACAACAAAATTAAACAGTAGTATCAACAGGTATTTCGTACATTTCGTATCATTGAACAATTTTCTTAATATTAGGAATCGAATAGTTACCGAATTGCATTTACTTTCTCCTCTGTTATTCTCATTTTATCCTCTCTCATATCGTTCGTTTGCTAGAAGTGTGACACATATGAAAAATCACCAGTTTACCAGCTATTTATTAAGGCAAAAGTATCATAAACAGCTAATAAAAATAAACTATTTTGCAAGAGCAGTGTCCTCATGTGATGTAAGAAATTGTTAATCCATCATTTAACAATAAGCAACATATATGAACAATACTTTATTACAGTCTCTGTAAAGCAAAAAACCAAATTGTAAATGAAAAAGATTGTTCTATTTATAAATAGTTTATAATTAACAATTCTAATATTAATAATAGAGTTTTAATACCTGTAATATTTTAATATACATTAATAATTCTCTGGCTGAAACTTTCTGTTGAAAGATTGGCCTTCTTCTATTGCAACATTTTTTTGCAATATTCCATTGAAAATATTCTATTGAAGTAAAAATAATTATCGTTTAACGTTTCTATTAATTAGAAACAGATTACTTCCATGCAATCAACACGGCCACCATCTGTTTCGTCCACATCTGGTGGTAGCCCCATGCAAGGTCAGACTTCCGGTTCTAGAAGCAAAATGGCCTCGAGAGCAAAGACGCCAATTTCCGGTTCAACAGGATACAAAGGATCAGCTTCCAGCAGAACCGGAGGAGCCGCGGCAGCGACGTAAGAATTTTTAGAGTAATTGGTTTTCCTGTTACGAGATTAAGCAACTTGTAATATCTCAGACAAATATTTCAGGGAAATATTTTATCATCAAACTCGTAGCACCTAAAATTATCCTTATTTTAAAATGTTTAATATCCTAGGGCTGATATTATTACTTTGCTCGATAAATTTATACACTGTGAGTAGAAAGAATGCAGCTAAAAGAAGTTGCTAAAATGTGGCGTCTGTAACGATGAAAATAATTCTGAAAAAAGTAATATTTTTACTATGAACAAATTACAAATAATTTCTAAATAAACCAACGAAACATCAACAGGTATCAGAGAAAAAGGAAATATTTCGTTATCCTGCTATCTTGTGTCGAACATAATCTTGGGAGTTGAAGGAACTTTTTGATCAATTTTCTTTACGGGAAAAGATATCAACGTTTTTTTTCCAAATCTCATGAAATTCTTTTCTAAAGATGTTACAGTGACGCTCTGGTTCCTTGCAAAATGTGTGGCCGTCGTTTCGCTCAAGATCGAGTAACCCTTCACGAGCAAATTTGCGCGAAAACGACCCAAAAAAAGAGGAAACAATTCGATACGATGATGTATCGCGTAAAAGGCACCGATCTCGAACCGTTCGTGAAAAAAGGACTTGTGAAAAAACAGGTGGAGGTCAGTACTTCTTGTCCCGAATCTCTCGTCCTCTTCCGATCCTACAAAATTCCCATCTCAGTTCATTCTAACTGTGCGAAGCTTTAAACAAAGTAAATTTTAAATCCATGTTTGCAGAGGTAAAAATTAATTCGACTCGTTATAAAAAAATATAACGCGAAGGACAAGACTAACGTAAGAGTAAGAATTGTATGCAGTGTATTTGGATAAAACGTTAAGTATCGAGTAAATAAGATTTTGTGATTTAATACTGAAACTACGAAATCAGTGAAAATGACTGGTAATTGCTAGTCAATTAGTTATTGGTCGATTAATTTTGAAAAAATGATATCAACCATCCACGATGTGTAATTATCTCAATTTCCTCAGTAATTCTCAAATAATATTAATCACAATTCAACGTGCGATATAATGACAATGACGATGCTAGAATATATTAGGTTGGCAACTATGTGATTGCGGATTTTATCGTTACCACCTAATGACAAAATCCGCAATCACTTAGTTGCTAACCTAAAATCTTTTCTATGATGGAAGAATACCACTATCTTATATATATTTTAATAGATAGAAATCTTTTTTAATGGCACGGCTGGTTCGTATCACGAAGAGAAATCTATTATCGATAAGAGATCTATTTATACCGCGAAAGAATCAATCGTTTTATTTTTTTTTTCTCTTCTCTTTTTGAGAGAAGGACGAGAGATATCGATCTGAAGGAATGAGACGGATTGTCGTTTTGCATGTTTCAGAAATCGAAGAAGCCGGAGATAAAGTCGAACTGGCGGCGCAAACACGAGGATTTCATTAACGCCATACGCTCGGCCAAGCAAGTACAAGCACACCTGGCCGCAGGAGGCAAGCTCAGCGATTTGCCACCGCCGCCGGTTAGCGATAACTACGATTACATTCAGTGTCCCCACTGCGGAAGAAAATTCAATAAGGCCGCCGCCGAGCGTCACATTCCCAAATGCGAACACATGTTGCACAATAAGCCGATACACTCGCGAGCGCCGAAACCAAGGCGTTAATTCTGCCGGAGTCATTTCTGCTAAACGATCTTTCTATATACGAACATCGAGCAGGAACAAGATGGATAAAAGTGTCGTTATTTTGAGAAAAATCAACTTGAAATAAAATTTGAAAAGAAGAAAAGGAAACCAGAACGAAAGATTAAATTAAATCGTAGCTTGAAGTGTGATGTTATATTTATAGTAAAGTGTGAAAAAGTATAGACACAATAATTGCGATATTTTTAATAAAACGCAGCTTTCATGAAGCACCTTGTCTCTATCTTGTTCGTGCGATCGATGCAGTTTTATACACGCGTCGCGTTGATTATGAAATACTTAAAAAATGTTGTATGAGATCTTACATAAATGGAAAAAATATCTCGCAGAAGACCGTCATCTATCGGACATGTGCACGAGACGAATGTAAAAGCGATTTGTATCTACAGCTTGAAATCTATAGGTTTCCTCCGTGTATTTGGGACAAATGTATTTTCCAATTATACTAAAATAAAGTACGAATTTTCTCTACACACTGTATATACATCTGTACGTAGCGAAACGAACGAATATGTTTGATCGTTATTTTTTCAAAAAATATGCAGACAAAAGATATGCAGAAATGATAATATATACATATATCTCCTCTGTTTATTTTGTGAATTAAAAGATCATGAACTAACAACTATCTGTTTAAGAGAAATTAAAATTTACGGCATCCCGTTGTGAAAATTTATAACATATATTTTGGAACGCTTACTTTATACGTATTTGTATCTTTTTATACAATAATAGTAGCGAAATATTGTATGGCTATTTGTCGCCTTGTAATCGATCCTCCCAAAACGAAGAACGTATTGTGTCCTCATATAATAACCGTATGTAATTAGTGAACGTCGTTTAGAATTGATGAATTCATTATTAGCAAAAGCCGTTTTGATTAATATTAAAAATATTGTGATTTATTTTGTAAGTTTTCATTGAAATAGATTGCCACACCGAACGAGGAAACATTTTTATAGCGCTTAATCTTCTTAATAAACGAAAATATTGTAACATTATTGTTATAATGAATTACTGGGAGCTAATAAACTAACTTTTTAATAAAAGAATAACAATGACGCAACATATCTACCTTTTCAATTATGTTAAATATTATATCGTATTTAAAGTACTACGAGACTTGTTGGATTTTCTTATCTGGAAAATGTTGAAAAACTGTTGGATTTGACGAGAAAAAATTATAGTGAATTAACACGAAATTCTAGGAAATTTAAGGAAATATTAAACCTGGAATGTTGGCAATGAAAGTACATACGTAATTTGGACGGAGTCCATGAGAGCAGACGACGTGGTATTCCCGGTTGATACAAGAAATATGTATTTAAAAAGTTGCCTGTGTTCGTCAGATTGTCATGATTAAAACGCGAAGTCTTATAATATTTTTGAACCCGTTCCACGTATAGAATAAAATAATGGATCATTTAATTATCTTGGTGGCTTTAGTACATTTATTGTACTGTCCATTTACAAAAGTGGAAGAAAGTTTCAATCTACAGGCTATGCACGACATTTTATACCATGGTTTTAACCTGTCGGAGGTAATTATTATAGTATTTATTGGAACTATATGATATTAGTAGACAAGTGTTTAAGAATTAAATAAGTAGTAATAAGAGAGAGAATATTTGTCTTTCTGCCTTGACAGGTTGCTGACATACAATCAAAGAGATATTACGCAAAAACTTAGACATTATATTTAGAAGCAGATGCATGTATTTATAAACTTACGATCAGCTGATATAGTTTCTGCACGCTTGAAGAGTTCGCTAATATATTAATTTCTGCTTTCATTAAAGTGAAAGTATATTAACAAAATTTTCGAAATTATATATGTACATTAATAACATACTATGATAATTTGTAGCCAAAAACATAGCCAAAAAGATAGCCAAAAAGAAAATCAAATAGTTTAGAGCATTTGTATAAAAACATATTCATACATTCATTAAAAAAGAGAATAAAGACAAATAACTAATCGTTTGTAACATATTCTTGTTCTATGATAGTATGATCATCATGAATTTCCTGGAGTTGTGCCACGATCGTTCATGGGACCAATTATAATATCAGGCTTGGCATCGCCATTAATAGCAATCATTAATTATTTGCAACTTAATAAATTTTTTGCTCAATACATTGGTAAGTTGATTAATATCATTCATTAACATTATTAACAGCTTTTGTCTTATTATTGATATTAAATCTTTAATTTATAAAACATATCACATTAAAAAGAGGTAATTAGTATCATGTTTTTCCAGTAAGAGCAACGTTGGGCTTGTTAGTAATAGGCACATTGAAGCTATATAAAGATGCTTTACAAAGCATATTTGGTTTGCAATTTACAAAATGGCTTGTTGCAATTACTGTGACACAATATCACTTTATGTACTATCTAAGTCGTCCATTGCCAAATATAATGGCTATGCCACTAGGTAATTTAAATTCAATATTATTTGTATTTTACTTAGTGGTTTACATGATAATTAATACTTGTACATTATATGTATATTGTAGTACTACTAGCTTTGTATGGATGGTTGAAACAAAATCACATGATATTTATTTGGTCATCTGCAGCAGCAATAATAATATTCAGAGCAGAACTTGCCATGCTACTGGGATTATTCCTTTTGTACGATATAGCCAACAAGAAACTAACCATACTAAGGTATTTACATATTATATTGTGGACCATTGATTCCTAGTATGGCTGTAACATTGCATACAGAAGTGATTAGAATCATCAAGGAACCTTCTGCAAAACTGCACTGATTTGTAAGCTTTGTTTGCTTATAAAACTTATTAACATAACAAAACCCTTCTGTCAAAAATAACTAAATTAAACATAAATTTGATAAACTGCAATAAGACTTATGCTATTGTTAAAAGTAGGAAAGAAAAGTAATTAAAAATAATTTCATAACATAGAAAACATTCATCTATTAAAGCTATATAAATCATTAGAACAAAAGCTTCATAAAATTAATAATTTTTTAGACTGTTTAAAATTGCGATTCCGGCCGGTATATTTTTTCTAACGCTAACGATCACAGTAGACTCTATATTTTGGAGACGATTATTATGGCCTGAAGGAGAAGTATTTTACTTTAACACTATCCTTAATAAAAGCAGCGAATGGGGTGTATCCTTTATCAGAGTCAGTATTTTTAAATGCATTTATTCAAAATGATAATTTTAAAGTATATATATATTACTTAACATAAAAACAGACATCGCCATTCTTGTGGTATTTTTACTCAGCTCTGCCTCGTGGGTTAGGTTTATCTTACTTTTTAATACCCTTGGGTATGTTATGGGATGCACGAGTTCGAGCGTTAACAGTTCCTGGTATAGCATTTGTTACATTATTCTCATTTTTACCACATAAAGAATTGAGGTTTATCATATATGTCTTTCCACTGCTAAATGTTAGTGCTGCAGCCGTTTGTCATAGAATGTAAGTAACTTACGTTTAATTTTGCTTTTTGAACTACTTTTAATTTTTAAATGTCTGAAATTGTAATTATACAGTTCTTTATTTTCTTAAATTAGATGGGAAAACAGAGGGAAAAGTCCATGGAATGGAATTTTAGCACTAATCATTTTAGGCCATCTAGTTTTAAATGCTCTATTTTCTATGTTTCTTTTATGTGTTGCTGGTTCTAACTATCCTGGTGGTTTAGCTATTGCTAAATTACATAGACTCGAAAAAGATTCTATCAACCCAGTGCATATACACATTGATGTTCTAACTGCACAAACAGGAGTTTCAAGATTTACTCAAACAAATAGTTCTTGGATGTAAGTTTTATAAATGACTATTTGAAGTAGTCATAAAATGACCAATCTCTCTAAAATGATAATATGCTAAAGGTAAATTTCTTTAGACCCAAATAATAGTATAATCTAATTTATGATTAATTAACTTCCAGTTATTCAAAACAAGAAAATTTGACTATTGACAGTCCTGAAATGCTTCAATTTACACATCTTTTAATGGAAGCCAAAAGTAAATACTCACCCAATATAAAACCATATCTTAAAACACACGATATCTTAGATTCTGTAGATGGTTTTTCTCATATAGCATTAAATTATAATATGCTACCACCAATAAGGATAAAAACTAGACCAATTATATTTATCATGAAAAGGAAGCCTAATATACGATATGATCCCAAGAAAGCATCACTGCAGACAGTTTTGAAACAGTCAAAGGAAAATGCTACAAAGAAAAGTATAGGCAGCAAGGATGTCATAAATGACACTGTACAAGATATGGAACCAATATTGGATGAAATAATGGAGTCGTTAGAGCAATTTGAAAAACCATTAAATATTAATGATGTAAATATATTAGATGTAGAAGTACCAGAAAATGAATTAAATAACGAAACAAACGAACCTACCGAAATCATTGAATCATTAAGTACAGAAAAGTTACCTAATAACATATCTGAGAATAACTTATCACAGTTAAACACATCAATCAACGAAGAGAACCTACAGACCATACCAAAGCTACAAAATGATATCATGACTGAAAGCAATACTGAATTGCAATCTGATGTTGAGAATAATTCTAATATTAGTGAACAAAAATTGGATATAAAGGAAGAAGAAAATAAAAAGATAGAAGTAGCTAAAGAAAGATTAAAACTTGATAATGTTCAACAAGATAATAGCATTTTAAAGGAAGTTGTTAAAAAACTTATTCAAGAAAAACTGGAGGCAGTTAAATTAAGAAAAGATGCAATAGATGAGAAAGTATTACCAGACACTCCACAGAAAATTAATGCTAAAATGAAAAGAATAATTCCAATAAAAATAGAGTCATCACAAAAAATAAAAATTATAACGAAACAAGACTTAAAAGAAAAATATTCGGTGATTCAAGAATTAAAAGAAAAACCTGCAATAGCTCAAGAGATAAAAGAAAAACCTGTAATAATTAGAGAAATAAAAGAAAGACCTACGATAATTCAAGAGAACAAAGAAAAACCTATGATAAAGCAAGAACTAAAAGAAAAGTCTGCAGTAATCCAAGAAACAACAGATCAACACAAACCACCTAATATAAAAGAAAGCATCAGAAATATAATCAATCAATTTAAAGAATTCGAAAAAGATTTTGTACATGAAGATTCAGAAATAGATAAAAAAGAATTAGGTGTTAAATATAATGAGCAATCTACAGAAACAAGTACAAAAAAAGCAGAAGATTTACTAAGAATAGATATTATGACAGAAAGTAGAGGTGTAAAAACAATCAAAGATGCCAAAGAAAGTCTACGGGACATAATAAATCAGTTTAAACAAATAAAAAGCGAATTAACTTCAGAAGAAGACGATCTATTTGAAAAGATTGAAGCTACATATATGGAACGACCAATTGCAGAAACGTTAATGCAGTTTAGTGAAGCTTTAAAAAATTTAGTACAACGAAGGAAAAAAAGTAAGACATTTACTATAAACACTTTTGAAAATAAAGATGATAAACCTAAACCACAAATTTTACCAAAACTGGCAGTAGGGGCTTATCAGTTTCCAACAGAATCTCCAAAAAATTCAAAAATGCAGAATTATAATAATGAAGGAAAGATATATAATACAGAAAAAGCAGAAAAGATCATTCGAAATATTAATGGAAATGATGGCTCAAGCCAAGGTACAAATAAAGTTTTACAAGAAAGGTATTTTATCACGTATGCCAATAACAAAAACGTCCCCATAAATGCTCAAAAATCTAGTAATAGTGTTTCAAACACTGTAGTAAATGACTATGCTTCCAACGAAAAAGATGAAATGATGCAAAAAAAAATGAGAAATAGCTCAAATTGAATGTTGAAATAACTCATTATTTTGTGCTTTTTAATAGTACAGTTATATAATTATAGTAAACTGTAAATACGTTGTTCTGTGATAACAAAAATGTATATCTTAATTAATGCTCATGCATTACCAACACGGAAAAGGACGAAATTTATTTTTCCTGTGTTATTGCCTAAAATATCAAAAAACACTGAAAAATGATAAAGCATTTGTTTAATATGTAGTATCACAAAGATGCGACAACTGTTATTTTGTATGTATACTTGTTAAAAACAAAGATTCAAATTAGAAATTTAGATATTTAACAGTAGAAGTTTACATATTTAATATTAACATGTATGTATATAGTTATTGTTTTGTGTATTGTAAAAATATCTTATTAATTTTTTATATGTTTAGATGTTGACATATTTATCTATATATTATATTATTTGATATAAAACTAATATTTACCAATGCATGTTTGAAAAAAAGGGCATAATTCTATTATTCACCCTTGACTGTTTACAATTTTGCTAAGCTGCCTTATGAGAATGGTCTCATTATTTTCTCTTTTCTACCCTAGCATTTAAATTTTGCTTTCTCATATCCTATGCTTTTCCTGTTGTAGCTAAAACATTACCATATCTTATGTTACTTAAGTTTATTTCTTTAATCATATTCTCATCAGATAGAGCTGATCACAAAAAGAAATTACATTCATTTCCATATTGGTATTTGCAGAGCATTCAAGTGCCTTAAAATTTCTTCCAAATTCTATATGTTGTAAAATATTAAAAAGTTATATGTATACATGTGTAACATACTATGTATTAATATTTTGCAATAAGTAAAAGTGATTTAATATCAAAACTGTAAATTAATACCTAATATTATTATTTCAATCATTGATAATCAAATACGGCCAAATTGCAATCAAAGATTTTATTAAAGAAAATTATACAATTAATCAATGTTAAATTTTTTTTATTGCAATAAGTTTCTTATAATTCTATGAATATTTCTCGAGTAATATCTTCATTCCTTTAAATGATTGTATTGTGCAATACATAGTAAATGCTACAATGATCCAATATACCACTTTATCTCGTGTACCACACTTCAAATACACAGGAAGATTATCTTCACACTGTTTAAATAAATGGAAAATAATTATATATAAACTACACGGAGTTCATTTAATTATCATACATCACGTCATTTTATATTTATATCAAAATCAGTTAGACCTGCATTCTTGCTTGCTTTAATTTCAGTTTCTGTAAATCTTTATCAGAAATTAATCGTGGACGCCCCATGCAAATTGATCGATGTGATAAGATAATGTTCTTACGAAAAGCTTTTAACTGAACAATCTACGAATGTAATTTTACATGTTTCAAATTATTTGATAACATTCAAGGAGCATATTACATAAATATTTTCATTATGATAAATTTATAATGTAATGTTTATGTAATATACAATACAAAAAGAAGTTGATATGTTGTCGGAAAAGTAGTAAAAAATGTTTTCAAAAATATTTACTTACAGCCGACATTTTATCGTATTTACGGGGTTGTATTAATCCGTTGTTCTATTCGATATATATTTTATATGTTCACGCACGATGTCCGACTTTATATAAATGAAAAAAATTGAGAAATGCTAAAACAGTGTTGCTTTATTTGAATGCGCGCGGATAAATTATATTTGGGTTGCGGAAGAGGGCAATTTTCTTATTACACAGTTGGCGAAACTGAAACGTAGTTTACCTAGGTGGTAAGAGAAGGAACGCATGCGTACTCGCTTCGCGACGCAACAGTCGTAAACAACATTTTTTCCATTCAGATTTCTAACGAGTTTACGCTTTCACGATAATTAGAGCGTCCAGGCGGGCGCACCAGGATTTTTCCGCGTTTTCGTACGATTTCGCGGAAAAAATGGGGTCAAGCTTGCACGTTCAGTGTACGTGATACGTAAACTTATTGCTTTTTGGCATGCGGTGACGTCATCCGGATCGTTCTGGAAGAACCCTGCAGGACAATAATGGCGGGTATGTATTTACGTCGATGGACGAAATATTGATTGGCACCCGAACGAATTGTCATTGGCGATCTAATGTATTACGATTGTTCGGTTTCAGATTTGTATGCTAAATACAACTGCACCTATTGTCAAGAGGATATCTCGGGCCTACGTGTCAGATGTGTAGAATGCCCAGATTTCGACCTCTGTTTGCAGGTGAGCGAGTGAACGCTTGTTTCTCGATCACGTGTTCACGTCTCCTTTCTTCCCCGCCCCTTCCCCTCCCTTCCCCCCGCCCTGTTCTCTCTGTTACATCTTCGTCTATCCTTCTGGCTTTACTGGATTTTGCGTGTTGAGATTCCTTTTTTTAGTCCCCACCCTTTTTTTGTGGAACAAGTTATACTGTAACTACCTTTCTACTTTGCGAATTGAATGAAACCGGTGATCACGTGGAGGCACGTACATGCGTATATACTATATATGTCAGTTCCGTTAACGCGATACGAAAACATCAACATTCCACAACAAACTTCAGAATTGTTCGAAGGAAAATAATATGTTTAAATTCTACAGTGTTTTTCCGCTGGAGCTGAAATTGGCCCACATAAAAATGATCACTCTTATCAGTTTATGGTAAATACTAATCATTTTTAAGCGTGAAATATAATTTCTTCGTATAATAACATTTAAAAAATTAATAATTTTTTATCACTATAGGATTCTGGCACCATTAGTATATTCAATGGTAGAGGAAATTGGACTGCTAGGGAACAACTTAGACTTTTGGATGCCATTGAGCAATTTGGTTTTGGAAATTGGGAAGACATTAGCAAACATATTGAAACACGTTCACCAGAAGGTAAAGTGATTTTATATTGAAATTTCTTATATTCTATTATATGGTAATTTTATGACAATTAAAAAAAAAGAGGTGTGCTTGTATTTTAAGCTAATTAATAAATTAATTAAATACCAATCTTTTACTGGTAATATCAGTACTTAATTTATTTTTGCCTTACAGAAGCAAAAGAAGAATATATTGCTAGATACCTTGATGGCAATATTGGAAAACATACATGGCCTCCTACAGAAAGCTATAAACCAAATCTTACAGATCAAACTAAGTCAGATCATGGACCTCTATCGCCTGATCTCACATCTCGGTTACCACCTTTGGATATCACTCCAGAAGAAGCTGCACAACTGGGATATATGCCACAACGAGATGATTTTGAAAGGGTATGTTTTAAATTATACGACACACCTTTGTATTACCTTTCGTATTACATTATACCTGTATTAAAATATTAAAATTTCCTTTACAGGACTACAACCATGAAGCAGAGTCACTTGTTTCTTCATTATTCTTGAACCCTGCAGAAGATGATGATTTGGACATAGCACTTAAACTTGCACAAGTTGATATGTATACCAATAATTTAAGAGAGAGAGCGCGACGAAAAAGAGTCGTACGGGATTATCAGCTTGTTTCTGCGTTTTTTGCTTCGTCTAGGAAAGATAAGACAGTGAAGAGAAAACAATCGAAGGAGGAAAAGTATGTTTAATCATTATAACAACAGTAACGTTTTATTTTGCGCGATACTTTAATGGAAAATTTGTAATTTACAGAGAGTTTAGGGATAGGATGCGAGTATTTGCACAGTTTTACACAGCACAGGAATACGAACAGTTTCTAACAAATCTTGAAAGAGAAAGAGAACTACGATTACGTCTTTCAGAATTGTATCGTTACCGAGAGCATGGTATTACAAGACACGAAGAATGTGCTCATTTTGAACAAGTGATTGCACAAACTCAGGGACAAAATGATACAGTGGATCACTGGCATGAAAAGAAATCTGTAAGTATGTGTATCCACATATCTATTAACTTTTTCCACATTGCAATGGTGATTGAAATTTTTTTCGGATGGTATACCTTTTGTTTTATACTCTATTGTGTAATATTAGGTATATCTACTCGAATCTCACAGTACATTTTATAAATATACACTCGTAAAAGCTAGTAGAATTCTTAAATTATTAAAAACATGTTTTCATTATTTATATGTATGCTTCTAATACGTTTTAAACATAGTTTATAAAAATAAACATTGACGATCATTATTTCAATATTAAAGGATTCTTAGGTTTCTTCTCTATGTTTCTCCATGTTTTGTTGTTTAATATGTATATTGTTCATTCTATGATTACGTCAAATATATATTGTGAAAAAATTCACACGCGCTTAACACAAATGTATCGATCGAATATTACAACAGATACGAGAATATATTACTAATTATAAAAAGTTTCAATAAAAGTATGTGTGTGAATACGAAATGCAGAGTTTTAATTATACCGTATACACTAGCTTTTGCTTCTTCTTTCACTAATTCCATTGTTTGTGGTGCGTGTTGCCAGGCATTTGTGAACAGATTGTATCAGTTTGCATTTCACTTAGGGCAGCAGTGGGCCGTCCACACCAATACACCGCCACACCTCAAAAAAAAGGTACAGGACTATTTTAAAACAGATTATTTCAACAACCTTAATTCATGAAGATGACAACACTACAATAACGATTAAATTCACTAAAACAGGTGATTTTAATCAAAGGTAAATTTGTCCCCTATTATACCTTGCAGAGAAGAAGAAAAAAATTACTCTTCCACCGACCGAAAGTACATTGCAAAAGACTTACCCAGCAGCAGCTTCTCAATCAATCAAACCAATCCCAATCGGATGACGACTCCAGCCAATCAGTGGGTGGAGCCGGATAACAATCCAAATTGTTCCAGCCAGCATTCTACCAGCTCCAGTTCTGCCACAGAAAAGAATTATACTGCGGCTACTTCCGGAAAATCTTGTGCGACAACAGGAGACTCAGAGGAACGGGATATAGAAATGGAAGCAGCGGCTCATTTATTAACAAAACAAGAAAAGTCTCTGTGTCTTCAACTTGATTTGAAGCCAACGCAGTATATAACACAAAAGACGTTGTTGTTGCAAGTAAGTTTTTAGGTAGATAAATTATTTTTTATCAAAAATTAAACTCGTTGTAAAATAAGGCATATCGTGCTACTTAATTTATCATAGTGTTTTTATAGAAAACTGATACATTTATTCAGACATGATTGATATAATAAAATAATTTAGTTACTTTTCATTCTACTATTCATACTATTCATACATTTCATACTATCTTTTCATTCACATATTTGACCATTACCTCATAACTTTTGTTTTTAAAAGCTTTCTTTAGTAATAACACAATTTCGTTTGATATCAGAGATATTGTCGTAGTTGTAGATAGATCTTAGGCAAAAGTACTTTTCATTAACTCTTCAAATATACACGTTATTTATACGCATAAATTATATGATTGCAGGAATATCTAAATGGTAATAGAAGATCAGGCGTTGTACCTCAATCGGAACCAGAGAGTAAGATATTACATTATCTGGTAGCAAATGGCTGGATCGCGGCCAATTGATTAAATATGTAAAAAATTAACGACCATTTCAATTCTAAGTCACCGTTTATTTTGCAAACTAAGTCCTAGGTATAATTGAAATTTGAGTCTGATTTAATTAACATATATAGGACAGGTAGAGAGAGAATGTGTGTGTACATAATTTAATACGTAAAGGTATTCTTTACTCTTGTTCAAATGGTGAACGTTTAGAGAAATGTATTGGCGGATGAATTGTTAGGAACGATAGAAAACAAGATTAATTAACTTGTCTTATTCGTTAGCGAGACATTAATTTAGACTGTCTTTAAAATAACTCCATTAAAAAGTATAAAATTCTTTTATTAAGAGTTTTATAGTTTTTGTTACATTAACAGTTATCGTATATAACGATTTAACTGTCAATTTTATTGTTGATATTCTTGATGGTTTTTTAAAGACTCAAATATTAAATTATCAACGCCGTTCCGCATGGTATACTTCCGCTAACATGTGTACTTTATTCTAATGAACATTGTTACCTTAGATTGTCGTTTACCTTTTAACATTACATTATGGATTATTTAACACTTTTTGTCTAGAAAATCTCTTACACTGCCTTTATAGAGCCATGAACATATTGCTCAATTAATTCTTCCACTGTCATGTTTTCTTGTACAGACTATTAATTGCACATGCTCCTTTCTATCTGTTTTAAATGTGATTTGTTACCATACTTGACAATAAGGAAATGTAAGGAAGAAGTCACGTCGTAGTTGAGATTTCTAGATCGTTGTTTAATACAACACTTGGATGATTGGAACATATCCATCCGGGAATTTATCATCGGTCGATACTTTATGTATAAGTATTTAAAAGTTGTCGGCTGGATATGTATTAAAATATTTAAATAAAAAGCACTTTAAAATATTTATATAGCTGAGATTCATGAAAGTATTGAATATTATTAGCTTAATAATAAGTGTAATGTCCTTGACAAATTATACACACATAGATATACATACACATACAGATATTTCTTCATATTCTTACAAATTTGTTCATTAAAAAAAGTACTCTAATCGTCTTTCGCATGCATGATTCAAGCGCAAACTAATGCATTTTACTCCATAGATTCTTGAAACGATTCAAAGGATATTCCTTATTGATAAAGGATGGTACAAAGAGCAGGTTATAAGAGGATATTTGTTATTACAATGAAGATACTATGGTATTAGGTAATTTATCTGTTGCCTGTGTAATATTTGTATATATGAACGAAAAATAGTACCTTCTTAGTGATACTACTTTTAAAGCACAAAACGTAATAGCGGTATAAACTAACGAAGAGTTAAGCGCATAGTGTGATAATGATGGTGTTCGGAGCCAAACCCGTATTACAAAAAAAGACACTTTAACGTATAAAAAAAAAAGCTAATCATTTTCCATTGCTTCTAATAGTAGCTATTTATAATTTTAAATTATTAAATGAAGAAAGGAGGAGTAAGATATTAAATTTGTGAATGAGGAGAAGATATACCCAGGATGGACGATATACCGTGTTAACAACAGCTTTTAACTTAAACGTACAAGGTGGAAGCATCGAGGAACCACACTATTTACTCGATGGCAAAGTTCATACCATTTGTATTCTTGTATGCTTAGGGAACTCGAAAAAATCTTTAAAAAGATTAGTCGTTTGCTTTAACGTAATTCAGTACTTCCAAGAATATCTTCGTTTACCTAAGTCTCTAACGGCTTAAATTCGAGAGAAAGATTAAAATGAGAAAAGTTTATCTTGTATTATTATATATATGCAAATGTAAAAAAATATGTGAAAAAGATATATATATATATACATATGTACATATACGAAAAAGAAAATTGCTTACGATCGTAAGTAATTATTAAAAAAAAGTCATATATTTGAAGAGAAAAAAGAAATCTAAAAAAATATCCTTCGTTTCGAAATAATACTTATTGTGGCATATTGCTTAAGTACTAAATAGCTAGATAACAAAGTAGGGAAATAGCTGCTCATATTTTTTACGGAGAGTAGAAGACTATTATCCCTTTTATTCGATGTAACTGTATTTTTCGCCCAAGCTTCCGCAAATGGGCGCGATAATTTTTTTACGCTCGCCCTTATGACGTTTATTTTTTTTTTTTTTTTTTTTTATTGCTTATTTCGGACCTGCACGGAAGTCGATGCATGTGCGAGTTCCGTTTATTAACACGTAATTTTTACGATAGCGCTAGATCCATTCTTGTTTTTCTTTTTTATTTTGCTTAACATTGTTTCTACGTTCGTAGGAGATTTTATTTTTATTTATTGCTTCGCAGAACTCTCACATTCTTTTAAGACGCTTTTGATGCACTTTTTTGTAAATCAAATATTTTGAAAGCTTTATACTTTTACTTTTCTGTTTTTATTATTTTTTTTCCTCGGTTTACCTTAGATTTTCTTCATTGTTTTCTAATTGTTGATGGTAACTTGCACGGATCGACATGTCCGTCGTTTCACTGTAATATTTCTATGAGAAATGGTCCACTGTAAAAATAGAGACTGTTCAAACGAATGAACATAAAGTTATCTCGAAGAGACCGCTACGCCTTCCTGTAGTTACTTAAAACATATAGTAATTTACGAAGTTGAAAAGAATAATCCGATAACGTGAAAACGTCGCGGCGATCTTTGTAACAAATACACAAACGCACTGCGTCGTTCTAACTTTTATAAAATTTAGGCAACGAATTGTATACATATTTTTTTTGTTTTGTTTTGTATCGAAAGACGATAAGATATAGTAATTTGTTTTGTTCGAAGAGATGAGAATGATCATCTACCGAAGAGTGAATGTATTGTTGTTGGATTGGAAGTGTTTCAAAATTGAATACCAGTTTTATTCTCATAAGTATTTGTATAACGAACAATGAGTTTCTTGCTCCTCATTGTTCTAGAAATAATGGAAGAATTAATATTTCAAAGCGAGAACAAGCTTTCATTCTTGTACTTGAATCAAACGAGTCGTTGAATGTATAAAATAAACTGTACAATAGGTATTTTCCCTTAAACTTATGTTTCTATTTACTATACCATTCCCCTATTGTTCCTTGAATTAACTTCCTATTTTTTCACTTCGTGTATCACAATCATTAAAGCAGACTTTTACGCCTCTAATAAACAACGCTATTCGTCTTCTTAATCTTCAGCTGCATTGAAGTTTATTTTACTAATTTAAGTAGCATATATATATATATATATATATATATATATATATATATATATATATATATTTATATATTTAGAATTACATATATATATTTAGATATATATATATATGTAATTCTAAATATATGTATATATCTAAATATCTATATATATATATATATATATATATATATATATTTAGAATTACATTTGACTTTTTTAAATTATCAGATTCTTATCTAGATTCGTTCATGAAAAACGTAATTCATCATGTGAAAGCAGCAAATTTTCTTGTTTTTGAAATATTTTAATTTCCTTTCTACAACACATTTTCCCACAAGGTAATCGTGCTCTTTTGATTTTTGCTAAATATTGCGAGAAACACGTTTTTAATAAGCTTTTAGTAAGCAAAAAAACATTTCTTTCTTCGTTGAGATAAATATTTGCTCGGCGAATTAATTCTCGCATGTGTTTTCAATCTTAATATAACTTCTTACGTCCTTCTACTCTTCTAAACAGCAGGTTTATTTCGCATGTTTCAAAATTCGTCTTCTGCAACCGAAAGATATTTAATATTTTAAGACTTTTCCTCCAGTACGCCTATCAAACGATATCGTATTACCAGTCATTGAAATCACCGATTGAATTTACTGACTTTCCTCGTTAGTAGATAAATTACGAACTTTAGTACATCTGTGAAAAATCTTAAACCATATAAATTAGTAGAATGCGCATGATATGAAAAGATTTATAAAGTATCCGAGGTAAGGCGCTCGTTTCACTTAACTTGTTACCTTTGGTTTCAAATTTCCTGGAATTTAGTTTAAAAAATCCCTTACAATAAAATCAAGCCAAATGAGGAAGTATTACATCCTTGTTCGCTAAGAAATCAACGATTCATCGTTGAAAAACGGTACTGTTATTAAAAGCTTAAAAATTGTCAAAAAATAATAAAGTACGTAAAACAACTAGGATATATGCAGTAAAGTACACAAATGGGGTGCACTGGGGAGAATAATCGACTCGATTTATAAAAAGCAATATATTATACGGAGCGTGACTTACATTTTGCTAAAGTTTCGAGCTTTTATAGCAAACGGTAATTTTTTGTTTCACACGACGAGTATACGCGTCAACCGCACCAAAATAAAGTTCTGGATTGACGCGTGTACACGTCGAACGCAGTTAACTGGTTAAGTGACAGATCAAACAAACTTTGATGTAAACACAACTGTACATAAATATCGGTTACTTTAGCAGGCATCTATTACCACAGATTACTATTTAATTTTTTTATATTATGTAATATATTGTATTTATATAAATAGTATTATTATGCTGTAACTTATTCCTACCTTGATCCTTGCAATCATTAAATTATAATAATGTGATGCAATACGAGTATTAATCTTGTTAATTTGTAAAATCTTCACCGACTTTAAAAACTTTCCCAGACCTTGAGAACCAGATGTAGCTTCATTTATAGATTCATTTATTAATTACCGTACTTTGATAGAACAACTATATCGTGCAACTTCATTGAGTTTAAGCTGAGACCCTCGACACGTTATACGCGACGCTTTTGTCGCATTTAGAATAATCGACGATTATGATTGTCCCTGAAACGTATGTGCCTAGAATAAAGAATCGCTAATAATGCGTCACGTTAGAGAAGTCTACGACATTTCTTACATCGAGAGGCTCTGACGTCTTGGTCATTTCTTTTTTCTTATCTCTGCACGTCGTTCGCCGCCTGCTCTAATATCGTGTAGTTTACCGATTATGGTTTTTACAGTCTCCTTATTGGCGTTACTGTTCCATAAACACAAACGCTACGATTATATTACTCTCTTTGTTCGGACAATTCTATGGTACTTCTTTTTCAACGGCGTTTAAGGATATTCGCGGATTTTGTGTAACAGGATCTGTTCATCTTCGACGAATAATTCTCGAACGGTTCTGCGTGCTGTTATTACGTGTAAAATCAGACAGATGTTTTTCAGGAAGAAGGTGGTGCAATTGATAATCGCGGAAAATATTTTGGAAGAAAAGAATGCGTTCACGCGGAGAAAACAGAAGGTCGTTCGAATTACGTAAGATCAATAGGAAATTTAATTGTTCCGCATACGTGATTTAAACCAGTTGTTGGTACAAAAATGTGATGTTAAAGGACGTAGACACGTATATAAATCTTCGCTTGACTCTCGAATTTTTACGTCTCGTCTTGTCTCCGTCTCGAAGAGCAAGAAGGTTTTTAACGTACGTATGGGAACGTTTAACGCGACATTAAAAGCAGAGATGATACGTGTCGATAACCTCTCTCTCGTCTTACTCTGAAATTTAAGAAATCTCGTGGCGATAAAAGAATTTTGCGAACGTATTCTTCCTCGTCCTGAATTCTTTATAAATTTAACGCAAGTATACGCTTCGTTCGTATTTGTTCATTCCGGAATTTTTCCCCGTGTGTTCTTCCACGATTTTGTCATTCTCGTCTAATAACACGTGATTTGCAATTGAGTAAAATATCGAAGAAATCATTCGTTTCCTCGTTCGAATTTTTAATATAAAACGATATTCTGTTATTATCGGTTTCGACATCTCCTTTCTGAAACTATCTGCCTAAACGATCATGGTATTCGCGTAACTCATCAAGCACCAATCGTTAATGTTTCATCCATTAATTATAATATATATATATATATATGTAATATTATTTATAATATGCAATATAATATTATATATAATATTTATAATATGCAAAAGCATGTGTGTATTTATATATTTATTATATTTATCAATTTTTATAATTTCACGTGTCATACTTTATACGTTACAAATATCAATTTCGTTGTATTTAATAAAATCGTAAAGCTATACATGGCATAGAAAAGTAAAGTCTAGATGGAAGAAACAAGGTGAATAAGATGTCGAAAGAATCTTTGGCATTCTCTTTCGTAGCCATGTTGTTCGAAAATACAATTCGATAACACAAGTTGATTGTGTTGAATGTTCCACTGACTTAGACGCATAAATAACACTTGAATGCGATTCAGACAGGATAACACGTGATAAAATCGTCGAATCGGAACAGACAAGATCACTAGGATTGTTTCTGCAACGGCCTTTTTGTTCGGAAACGGGTGATAAAGAAAAAAAGAGCGATGTAGGAATAAAAAGTGAATTGTTTACACGGTTTAATAATCTCTCTTTTTCTGTAATGAAACCTGCTTTTTCTACTGCGTCGTGTAATTCATATAGGTTAAACATAATTTATGGCAACATTGTTCCTTCTTTCCCCGAAGATATAGATGTTCGATCGTCTTTCGTTTCTCAATTGTAAAGTTCCATTGCCGATAGTATCGTTATGCGGTTCTTGCTTTCACAACATCGTCGGAAAAATGTTTGCGTCGTCGTAGAAAAGCGGAGAGATACGACACACGGTTCCGTACGAACGCGTGCGATAAAAATAAAATAAAAAATAAACCTGGTAAATTTCCAAAAATCCGATTACAGAATATCTTCTGTTCCTCGCGTCGTTTCTTGTGTCAAGTACACGTCCTTATGGATATTGTAAAACAGCGGCGATTGGATAAAATTTTTCGTGCATACGTGAAATTTGAATTTAATGCGTTGATAAAATCAGATTTAAATTGTAGTACAATTTACGTTAAAGACTATTGCAACCGAGTTACACAGTCTGAAAGCAAACTTTCGTTTCTTATATCGAACATTTAATCGAACGTTAAATCGAACATTTAATCGAACGTTTAATCGAACGTTTAATCGAACGTTAAATCGAAACGTTTTTGTTAAAAAAATTATGAATTAATTTTATGAATTTTAGAATAACAAGCATAAAGAAAAGATTTATCTAGTGAGCTACTCATTTATTAATAATTTAAAATGTTGTTCAACCGTCGAAATATCCTCTTCGATTTCAAGCATACGATATTTCATGTGTCAAAGGAGGAAGAGAACATTCAATGAAAATAATATCATAAACTGCTGTTTCTTTCCTGAACGTTTATATTTTCCATTTCGTATTATATAAACTCGTTTCGCGAACAACATTGAATTAGGTAGCAATGAGACTAACGGTTCTCTTTGGAATATACTTTGCTCGCCATCTGCCAAGAAGGCAAGAAATCAATCTGGCGATCTTGCAATATATAACTATATTTTTCATATGATTTTCTGACGCTTTTATCATTCCTATGAACTTGTTATTTACTATTCGCAACTCAGTTGTACAGTTAATCATAAAATTATTTTTTAGAAAGGTCTTAACGTAAATATTCGAGAATATTGATTTTCTCCTCTTTTTCTTTTCTTTACAGTTATGATGATTTAATTGATTGATAATTCAGTTCAACGTATTCCAACGACTCCAAATACGATGTGAAAGACAGAAAGGTTAAGGGGCAACATATTTATTGTGCATTTAATTAGGTACGTGAAACAGCGATTCGAAAGATATCTTTCTATCGTGAAATGCAATCTAATGAATAACACATAATTTAAGAAGAAGTTCTTTGTATATATTTTATGCGCTAACTCTTGGCTTGTTATAGGTTGCTGCTCCAAGCGGAGAATGAATAAAATTACTGATCAGGTTAAAACACATTCGTTTAGTATATCTAATTAAGCGCGGCTGGACCATCGACCTTCCTGTAACAGATGACGATAATACATCACCGTTTGCTAATGCGATAATATTGTAATACAGTCAGAGGGAAACAGTGTATAATATTGTCTTCTCGTTTTAACTACGAGGCGAAAGTCTTAAGAAACAAGTATGCGAAACGAGTTATTGATATCGTAGAAAAATAGTTCTTCAATTATATCGCACATTTCATGCTCTTTTGATCTGTTATAGAATTCAAATAAAAATGCAAGGAAATGAGATACATTATGAAACTGTATACGTGCTATAAGATTCCTTTATAATGACTATCATCGTGTTTCAATAACAGGGTAAGAAAACACAGGAGGAAACTGTTTCTACATTTTGTCCATCTTCCTATCTTCACGAATAATGTACATTTAACGTTCAAAAGAACAAGAGGAGCACTCGAGTTAAAATTATTTCAAACAACTTCTTTAAAAACGGTACAAAATAAAACAACAGGATCTTATCTCCGCTCATATTTATTTTGGACAAACGACAAGCAAAGTCCTGGCAGAGGATGCAAGATGAAAGGACAAACGATTCGATTTAACGTAAATATTATTCTCCACGCTTTGTCTTTTTTTATACATTTGCATACATTTTATGTAATTAAACAGTAAAGCTACGGATGAAATTTGTTGTGTGTTTTATTGATACAGGCGGGCGTTCATCAGTCAAGCGCTAGAAATAAGAAATCATACTTCATTAAAACGCCTGTCATCGTCAATAAGCGAGACAAACATTTTACTGAAAGTTGGAATAACACGAAGGCAAAAGTATAGCGTGGGTTTTCAAGTGGCGATCCGCTTGTGTGAGTCGCCGTTCTTCCCACCTTCGACCACCTTCAACCTCCACGATTAATCCTACCACCAGAGACTGGATCATATATAAGCATCATGAGCAAGAGGATTTCTAGAATCGTAGTTTAATCGTGGCTCGCACGCTCAGGTGAATATCTGGCGTGTTTACAGTGTCTGCTGTTCCGTGAGTTGCTGAGTATCCTCGAGTAGAGATAAACATAAGTAAATATAAAACGTGAACATTCATCGTTTTATAATGAAAGGTTAGTGGTCAGCTACGGTTTACATTGGCTGTAACTTTCCGATTTTCAAATTTCCGAAAACGTCCAAGTACGACATTTTCTCATTACTTGAGAAGCTCGATCCAAGTTCATCGTCGTTGTAAAGGAAGCAAAGTACGATCGATATGGTTGTTGATATAAAGGTTTCTGCTTCGTAAAGTCTTTTTGAAAACGCGTTTATAAGATTTTGTTGACAATTGCGATAATTGCAAGACAATGAAGGCTAATCGGTAAAATCAAGCATTCAATTCTTAGACAGAATTTTGGGAAGCTTGTTGTTTCATGAGGTTTTACATTCAATACACAAATGTGGTTCTACTGTATCCGATTCTTCTATAAGTAGATATCAGTCAATGAAATATCGATCGACATTAAACCTTCAAAGAGAGCTTCAGAGAGGTTTCCACTTTGCAAAATTTGTCGAAAGGCCGTCAAATTTACATCGTGTGTTCTAATTATAATTTTCAATTTCTCTTCCGTAGCTATGCATCAAATACTGATCTGCCTGTTCGTTGTGATGGCAATCGTCTACTCGCTTGCCCGACCCGACGACTCGGCCTCCAACATATTTTCCAAAAGTCTTACCTCTGGAGAGAAATACCCAGCCAAATTTGACAGGGTCAATGTAGATGATATTCTGAAAAGTGATCGCTTGTTGACTAATTATTTCAACTGCTTGATGGGTGAAGCAAGATGCACTGCTGATGGAAAGGAATTCAAAAGTAAGTGATAATACACTATATGATTCGTCTTATTGTGGAAAATATCGGAACGTATTCGCTGTTAATCGTATAAATGATATTTTTTAAAAATGTTAATTAATTATCCTATTTAACATTTTACGACCTGAGATTTTTCCTTGCTTGTGAAGGAATAATTGTAATTTGATTAGTTTTAATTTATATACGTTTTTTATGCTATTATATATACTATATATAGTAATCTTTCTATATATATAAATACTATATATATTAATCTTTATATATGTTATAAACAGAGCATCACGACGTAGTAATAAATGATACAATACAATGGTAAATAAATAAAATAAAATTTGAAACAGGAACATATGTATTTTACACTATTAACTTCTAGCTCATATAATGTTATAAGAAATAAATCTTTGATACACACATATTCTACACAAAAGGATTAATATAATTAATAATAATTGTGTACTCTATTAGTAGAATATCTACTTTGATTCTGCTTTGATTATGTGACATTGTACGATTCTCAAATAATTTCTTATTGTTATTGCAATTTCTCATAAGAATCACATTGTCATTAGTTTTATTTTTACTCTCAATACCTTCATATTATCAGCTTAATTGTATTAACGTGTTAATTCAATCATTTCCATATAATATATATCTACTATCATAAATGAAACGTGAAGCAAATAGTTGCACTTACACATCAACTGTCCATTTCTTTCTCCAAATTTCTGATCTATCGTTTAAGGACAAGATCAGTTTGATATATCTTTTCAAGCACGGTGCAATACTCTTTGACATTTTATATTATTTCTCTTTCGTTAACAGAGATATATATGTATACCATTGATCAGTAAGCAAACCATCGCCGAAATGTTATCCATTATTCTGCAATACCTTTAGTTGCCATGTTTCTCTGAAGCATGGCAACTGAAACATGTTTTGGAATTTAGTCAATTAATGTTTCTGTTTTCACCTTTCAGTCATCGTACCCGAAGCTCTGGCCACTGATTGCCAGAAATGTACTGAAAAGCAAGCAGAAAATATCAACAAGTTGGTCTTCTTCTTGATCACGAAGAGGCCAGATATGTGGGAGCGACTGACGAACAAATACGACCCTGAAAAGAAATACAAATATAAATACGAGGAGCAAGTGAAGAAGCTGACTGCAGCAGCTAATTAAACACAATTATTCGAACATAGGAGATTCGATCTTATAATTGTTTAGCAACAAATGCAATTGCCCATTCTAGAAATTATTCGCGCCCCTAATAAAACACATAAACGACGTAACAATCGAATGACAATAGACAAGCGGGCGCAGTATTTATTTGTATATGCAAAGCAAGCGAAAACGAAAAAAAAAAAAAAAAAAAGAAAGCAATCTCGAGACGGCGAACGTGTAATTTTACAATGCGAGAGAAATAAAAATTGATTTGGACAAACGAGTGTGTATTTATTTTCAGAAAATAAACATTCCCAGGAAAAATTGGTCGCGTTAGCCGGCATTCGTCGTTCGTACCTTGCTGTTTTCGATTTCGCGCACGAAAACAACTTGGTTTCGAGTGATTTCGTACTCATCGAGCGACTTTTACTCGGGTCGTTGTATCATTTTCAACTTTCAGCCGCTTTGGAACATCAAGCGACTTCGAAACAGCCCATTACATAATTACGAAAGTGATCTTGATAATTTTAATAAACAGCACGTCGATATTACGCTGTAATTTTTATTACATTATTATAATTATTAACGATTAATTAGTATAATTATTAACGGAACCACGTCATCGTTATGTGTGTTCCAACTGAAGTGTACTTAAATTCATGAATGAGTTAAATGAGAGAATATTTTTTATCGAAATATCCTTCATAGTTTCTAGATCCTCGTAGTACCAGCTTATGGACGTAATTGACTTTCAGTGTAGAATTTTTTCTTTCTTATTTGTTAGACATTTACAATCAATTCTCGTTGAGAATTTTCAGTAACTTCATTTGGCGTGGTACAATGACGTGGTTTATAATAAATTATATTGTTGAGTCTAATGCTTCAATCTAAAGGGTATTTTCTTTTTGGTCTGTGGATCTGGTCCGTCGTGTCAAATAGTTGGATGTCAGAAACGAGGACATACGAAAAGACCTGGGAATACCAACGGTCAAGGACGAGATTAAAAGGCTCGCAGGCAGGTGCAGAGCAAGAATAGCAACGCACCCGAATCAGCTGGCAGCGGAAACAAACAACACAGAAAACACCTTAAGGAGACTAAAAAGGAAACATCCAATAGATCTCATAAAAGATATAAATTAAATATAACTAACACGAAGATGGCACCCCACTGGGGGTAACCATCCACATGCTATATTTTATTACTAAGATATAAGATTTTACCAAATGTCCTACTGGACAAATTGTAAAATTTAAACAAAATAAAATATAAAAAAAAAAAGAAAAATAGTTGGATGACTAAAGGGTTGTGGTGGTTGTTGACTCTTGTGTTACATCTGCCTCTGAACTTGTATATTTCTTCTTTGACTGTGGGTATCTTGAGGTCACGGTGGATTGTTTCGTTGCTAACATACCAGGGTGTATTTATTAGGGTGTATCTTAGCGTTTTCCATTGGAAGCGTTGGAGTAATTCAATGTTGGAGTTACTTGCTGTTCCCCATAGTTGGATTCCGTAGGTCCAGGCAGGTTTTATTACCGTCTTATAGAGCGTAATTTTGTTCTGTGTGCTTAGGTTGGATCGACGGCAGTGAGCCAATACAATTTTTTAAGTTTTTGTCTGTGATGTGTTGTTTCCACGTTAACCTCCTGTCCAGAGTCATTCCCAGGTATCTGACTGTGTCCTTCGGGATTGTTATCTTGTTAATGGTGACCTGAGGGCAGGTTTGTTTCCGCAGCATGTGTGGATCAGTGTAGAATTAAAAGAGATATATTTTATATTAACAAAATTAATCGTACAGTAATGCATTATGTTCGCAAGTTCCTAGAAACCCGTATTCTCCTCGAATTTTACCGCAGAATGTAACAGAGAATCTTGCCCTCGTATGTGCTTTGTTTCATGTATACATTCTTGAGACCTTGCGGAACGGACACCTAATTGTATCTAATTATGTGGCTAGTTACCTTCTTGTAAAAGAATATTTTTCCGCTACTCTTAGTTTGCTGCTAATTAAAAATCATAATCACTTCCTTCATCATTTCAACGGTTATAATTAAGTAAGTATGGAATAAATAGAGTTTAATTAAGAGTAAGTTTAATCCTTTGCAGACGAGTGACTGCGAATAGCTACTCGAGTCTTCTTATCGTTGCGGATGCGTGTCTGCATATAGCCGCCCGAATTTGTTCACTGTTCCGGACAGTTATTTTGAAGTAGCTGGCGTACGTCTATTTTTCTAAATGATAATCTTATGTGTATGTACGCATGGGTGTAGTCGCAATCCACAACAGAGACCAGGCCACACACCGAGGGCAAGATGGCATGCAGACGTCTAGGCATCCTTATACCCTCAATAGTCTTAAGGACCCGCCAATAGATCTTGGCACTTTTATAGTTAAGGTCCTTCAGACCAAAACAAGCATCTTCTATTTCCAGTGTTCTTTACACTGTTGTTTACTACGAGGAGATACAGGAAAGTTAGTTTTCTCACGTTCGGTATTATCCTTATTGGGTACCCTCAATAGTCTTAAGGACCCACCAATAGATCTTGGCATTTTTATAGTTAAGGTCCTTCAGACCAAAAACAAGCATCTTCTATTTCCAGTGTTCTTTACATTGTTGTTTACTACGAGAAGATACGGGAAAGTTAGTTTTCTCATGTTCAATATTTTGCGTTAGCAACTTTCTCTCAAGGGCGGTCAAGACCCTTCCTGGTCCATCAGGGTTCCTGTGCTCCAATCAAAAGCAACGTCTGTCGCCCTCGCTTTCCTAAACAAAATTGTCCTTAACGAACCAGCTCATCTCGTGGCCTCAGACACACCCACGCCTAGCTTTCCTCCGCCACAACATCGTCACTAAACTACTCAGTCTCTATCTTTGGAGTAGTCAACGCCTTTTACCGAGGTTCTACCCCTAGACCGGTCGCGTACTTAGCGTGTATTTAGGTTTTACATAAAGTTGTTGCAATGAGTTGTGATTTATGTGTGTTAATTCAGTGTGTACTCCATTGTGATTGGTGAATTGATAATAAAGTTTAATAAAAGCAAAATTGATAGTTGTGTTACGACCCAGCTATTTTATTTGATCATTCAACCCTCAACTTTACGTGACACTGGCTCGTCGAGAGGCCCTGTCCGCATATACGTTATTTCCTAGAAATAAGCTACTCGTCATCCTCTTTTCTTTATTTCCACTCGCCGACAAAGTGGGAGATCCTAGAACAAGAGATTGGTGTTAACGACCCTGACGTGTTATATGCTGTTGGGTCAATCACTTGTTCATTTACCGCTATCTCGATCCTCTCACTCGTTCTCCGTGTTCTTTCTTGTCCTGTTCCTCATTATGTAATTTATACAAATTTATGAAATCTATGTAAATCTACCTCATTTTGTAGCCGGCAGGCAAAAAGAAGATTTAGATAGATATATATTTTTTTTCCCTTTTTTTTTTTATTTATTCATAGTCCGTGCCTTTCGGCTTTGCACGAACTTCCGGTTACATTCATTACCACTTAATGACAAAATCTGCAATCACTTAGTTGCCAACGCAATAGTAACATACGACGAGATAATAGAAATAAAAGAAAAAGCACTAAAGAGAGCAGCAAGATATGAAGAGAAAGCCCTAGAATCAAAGAAGGAATTAGTAAAGGAATGTATAAAGGAAAGAGAGAGAGAGAGAAACTGGGGAAATGGCCAGGAAGGAAAAAGAGCAAGAGAGAGAAGGAAGGGACTAGAAGAGGTGAGAAAGGGAGGGACGCAGATAACAAGATTTTCTTTGTTTTATATTTATTTCTTTGTATCCACAATTTGTCCAACTTGGACATTTGGTGGAATTTTTTAGCGTTTGTATTATCACGTTGGTGGCTACCCCCAGCGGGGTACCACTATCCTCACGTTTTTAGCTAGGTTATATCCTTTTGTGATGTACGTAATGTACGTAATATGGCAACACCACACGGAGCGGTCACGCAGATAACAAGAGAAGGACAAGAAAGGATGACAGCAGACCAGATCATAGAGGAAAGAAGAAAGAGGGAAGCAGAAGAGAGGGGGGAAAGGATAAGAGAATCCAAATATAATACACACTACGGAAATATAGCCAAAGAAAAATTACCAAAGTACCTAGAAGGGAGGATGAAGTGGAAAGACAGAAGAATATTGGCAAGATTCAGATGTGGAAACGAGACCAAAGCAAGGGAATACTGGAAGGAAGAGGGAGAAAAAAGATGCAGACTATGCAAAAGGAATGAGGAAGACCCGAAGCACGTAATAGAAGAACGCGAAATAACGGGAGGACCAAAAAACATAGGAAAAGTACTAAATGAGATGGGAGAAGGCTTAGCAGAACTGGAAGCAGTAATAGAGAAGAGAAAAGTAAACGACAGGAAGGATACACAGCAAGGAGACTAAAGCCCAAAGTTGCAATAATTTTTAGTCATTAGCGGTTAATTTGTAGTTCCTAGTTGTAGCTTTTAGAGAATAGAATAATTAAGGTAGTGCAATAGAATAGAGTGGAAAGAGGGGAGGAAAATATGTAAAAGAAGAATTAGAAATAAGTGATGTAAAGCTGAAAGTTCGTCCAAAGCCGAAAGGCACGGACTATGAAAATAATAAATAAAATAATAACATTTTTTGTTTCGTTTGTACAGAGCTTCAAAATCCGCCCGAAATTCATGCCTCTGCACTAGAATACCCCCTTAATTCTTTCACTAATATCCATACTTTTTAATTTGTAATAATTAATAATTTGTAATAGTTAATTTGTAATAGTTTACTATTTGTAATAGTTAACTATTACAAATTATTATATATATATTATATATATTATTAATTATTATTATTAATTATTATATATATATTATATTATTGTAATAGTTAACTATTTGTAATAGTTAATTTTTAATACTGTTAATCGCCAAATTGTTAGTACACTAACTAATTTATTCTTTCTTAATTTTCTTTAAACTTTCTTCTATTACCAAAACAAATTATAACATTTCTCTATTCACTGACAGATTTACTGTTCTCAATATTATTCCAATATTATATTCAAATATTGTATCATACAATGACAGACAAAGTACAGAGTGGATATTACATGTAATGATCTTTTGTGTTCCACATTTTGGTGATCATGTGATGACCTTACCATTTTTGTGCCATAAATGATGGTATTGATTTAATGTAGTAGTTATGTGAATTGTAACTAAAGTCTTCTATGAAGTTATAAATAAAATATTGAATAGATTTTATACTTACAAATATTTCCACCTGAGAAAATTGCAACATAGTTTATAGATAACTTCAACACAGCTGTAAAGAGACCAAAATCGCAACAAAATGAGCAAGAAAAGTAGCAAAAAAGAAACAAAAGGACCAATGAAAAGATCAAAAAGATTCACAAAAATTTGCTTCAAAGAAATATGTCAACATTTAGAAATCTTGTATGACGCCTTTTGTTTTGTCTTGGGTGATGTATGATGTTCTGCAATATCTTGAAATATTCCACAATGTTTTATGATGAAAGGAAAGAGAATTTTGTAAAGATATTTATATATAATTTATATATTACATATTATATTGCATATATATAGTAATATATAGTAGTATATAGCAGTAGTATATATAGTAGTATATAGTAATATAGCAATAGGTTATAAATTTCAGGTTGCATAGTTTTTAGTTTACTATCATTTTTCAAATAGTAGTATTGAAAAATATTAATACTTGTATCGTTTTAGTCAGTAATCTCATAAGTCAATTATGTCATAAATTAATATTATTTATCGATAAGATATCTACATTACAAATACAAAGTCTTATATGTCTTATTATAATACGGTACATAATCTGTATTACATAAAAAGAATAGAATAACTTACGTAAGAAATTCATTTGTTTCATGAATTATAGAATTTTGTATGAAAATAAATATCGAGAAAACACAGTACCATGGTACTAATAGAACAGAATACCATTAACACACAATAACATAATAAATACATGCCGAACGCATCTGCGCCCTGGTGACAAAACTAGAAATTAAAATTTGAAATTACCCCATTCGCGGGGAGTAGTATTAAAAAGTGGAAGCAACTCTAAACAATTCGTTACCATAAATGTGAAGAATTTAATACACATCGACATTTCATCACTTTAAAATGGTGAGAATGTTAACTTGAATTGTTCTGTACTCAGGGTTATTGACATATTGCAGATAGATCATGGCCATTAGTATTCTCTTGCTTATTCTAATGCTTCAGGTTGATCACGAAAATTCTCGTATGTTCGTCATTGTCATTTAGAGAGAAACAATCTAACTATGTCCTATGATGTAGGTAATAATAGGTATATAATAATAAAGTGAGTACTCCGCAATATATTAACAAAATTTATAGTGATTTATCGTATTTCTATGTAAATAGACGGATATGGAAATAAATTTAACGAAAACCCGGATGGTGGCCGGGCACTGATAGAAGATGACACGTTCCTGAACATATCTGCTGGTAAATCTTGAATTAAATATTTGATGCTGTGTCACATTGGAAAGAGGAAGCAACTGACGAGAGCTTGTCGTAAATGTGAAAGATTTAATATACAACACGCTGGGGTGGCTTCAAAATAGTAAGAATTTTAATTTGATTCATTCATAATCTAGAATAATTTATAGTGATTTTTCGTTTTTCGATGTAAATGAATGCTTATTAGTTTTCAGTGAAGGTCACGTACATCGAGAAACACAAATCACGTATTATTGGAATGAAATTCTTTTCCTTTTCACTCCCCTTGACTTTTTTTCTTGATAAAATATTTTCGTATCTTTTTTTCGCTTTTTTTCTCTTTTCTTTCTTTCCTTACCTTTTCTTTCATACATCGAACTACGCTCGTTAATGAAATATAGTTCGATAATCGTTCGATTTTATCAAATAATAATTTTAAGATATTTTATTTTTCATTTTATTCTTCTAAACTATATTAGCTTACTCGTGTTTACTTTCTACGCGTCTCCCCGAGTTTAAGTCTAACGTGTTATTACTTTTTTTACTTCGAATTTAATATCGAATTGTTGAAAATATATCCCTTCGTGCACGTTTGACTTTCCGGCGACCTTCCCCACTCCCTGCCAACCGAACTTCGATATGTAAATCGCGTTAAGGAGGTCATTCTACCGACCGAAAATCTAAGCGATTAGACGTATGTGTCAGGGTGATGGGTATCCCTTTTTCTATTTTATGCAATCTATTTTATGCATTTTTCTGTCGCCCAAACTCATTCTACTATTAACTTCATTTAATTAACTAATGTTTTTATCCATTAATTTATTATAATATAGTATTAGGTTATCTTTTTTCCTTCGATTATCTTTTTGGTTATCCCATTTGTCGATAGTTCGTACAATGAGTTTTCAGAAACAACTTAACCTCGATCACTGCTTCACTTTATATAATTTGTTGCTGTTTGTTTATGTACTTTGTTCTTTTTATACATTTATTTTAATGTTTTGGTCTTCTTCTGTTCTCAGATTACATGGAGGCGTTAGAGAGATGCCAGAAAATTCGTAAGGACGTCATGATGGTGCTTAATGATCAATCTGACAGATTCTTATGCAAGTATGGTAACATTTAATTTATTCTAATGAAAGTAGACGTATTCATACATTTTCATAACGTTCCCTTTTTAGTGGATAGTTAATAATACTTATTTATATAATATAATATAATATAATATAATATAATATAATATAATATAATATAATATGTATAATATAATATAATATATATTTAATAGATATACGTTCTTACAAATAATTCGTAATATCAACGCCATTAGTACGTGATGTAACAGAATTGTAAATAATTTTATGATCCATTAAGAGTACAAAGATAAAGATAGACGAGACTAATCACTTTGTTTATTTCGAACATATTAAGTAAGTCTTGTATTTCAAATAAGTTAAATGAATTGCTTTATTGCTTGACATTAACATTAAATTCTTTGAAGTTCTATTTAAGCGAGGAATTAAAATAACTTTTACATTTTACTGCATTTTCGCGAATTGTCCATGATAATAGTGTCATTTCGATCTTTTTCAATTTGTGCTATTTCTGAAACGAATACGTTCTACGCCTCGCGTTTTCTGCCAGATGCACAGGTATCTCGAACTAACAACAAATGCACCGCATATTTGATTAATACGAAATACATTTGAAACTGTAATAACGGACATTCAGAGTTACAATTTTTACAAACTGGGTGCATTGCAAAATACTCATAGACATTTAGTACGTATTAAAAAATAGTTTATAATGTATAACTATATTATATACTATATTGACTATGTTATATAATATAACGGCATATTTTATATTCTTAATAATATGATATTTTGTTGTGTGTGCTAAATGAATATTAGTTCATAGTTTTGAAAAAGCAGTATTTTCATAAATAAACACTCGATAGGGAGAAGAAAACTGATGATGCAAAAAATGGTACAGAATGTTTTACTTCTATCCCTTTCCCCATTCCCTCTCATAAAGCTTTTTTTACAGAGAATTTTTGTGATCGCGCGCAATGCGATTGGTAGACTCAGTGTTTGCTCGTTATATTATTTTTAATATTCTTTAGAGCATCACAGCTCTCGTTAAATTTAATTATAATGATCACTCGGGAAATTAGAGTCAGTGTTTTCGCCGATTATTACTTGAGCGGACGCGTTACTGGTCTTTTATTTTTCTTTTTTTTTTTATATATCTTTTTTATTAAATATCCGCTTTCGGTAGTAGAGTCGCAGGTCTTGCAAGAGGATAAAGCCTCTCTTGAACCTCAAGAATGTAAGTATTTTTGTATATTGCACTGTAATTTATTTTATTGCTCATATTTAACTCGAACTATTATTAATTTCTATTGAGATAAAAGTTTAAAATTTCAGTATTGAAATATACATTAAAAATATTTAACTTTTGTAGTAATTAAATTTTATAAGAATTTCAATTCTTTTTTATATAAAAATTTCAAGTTTGCATGGAATTTGAATTTAGAAAACATTTGGATTTAAGTTCTTTAACAATCAGAAGTATGTTTTTAAGAACAAATTATAATATTCCATGTTTTGTTACAGTTTTCTTCCACTCTTTACTTCTTCTATGGAATTGCATGGCTCCTCCTTGACAACGGCCTTCACGATGACTATCCTACCAAAGCATCGATGATCCTGTTCCTCGCATCTAATGGTGAGTCGCATGCATTTTTGTTCCTCTGGTCACTCAATCATGTCGTAGGATGACTGGTCCGAATCGACACGGGTGACTGGTTGTATTACGTGGAACTTTTGGCGAGCATAATGACCGCGGGTATAATACTCGTGAGTAGTAACATTCTTTGACTGTGTTTTATGTATTAGCTCAGGATAGGTTTTCTTGCATGTCGCGGTTTTAAATATTGAAAATAATGCATTAATATATAAGGAATTTGTACAAAGAACATAATGTTGATACATATTCGTTATGATTATTTATATAATTATATTCAAATAAATAACGAAATGATTTTGTTTAACTACTTTATAGCGGAGAAGTCTGATTCCCTCAGATTTCGTTTCAATTATTATCAACATTATTTTAAGGCTTATGATGATTAGATTTAATCTTTGTCTTCTATTTCACGATAGCATAGAACAAATGCATTATTTGTGTTTTATATTCAGTATTATTTCCGTTATATGTGAAATATGAAATATGAATGTACGAGTAAGGTTTAGTTTTATCTTTCCGTTAAAGCGTATCAAATTTCGTATGCAAGAAGACACTTCGCGAGAGGTAGATTTCAGAATCAAAACAAGTTTTGAATGTTTCTTTATATTTCCAATGTATGTTTTGATAAAGGAATCGCCTCAGGATATTTCTATTTAATATTCACTTAATATATCAATAATCATCAAATCAAAGATCAAATCTGACCATTATCCGCTTAGATACAAAATATAACTATTAATCATACCTTTAGCATAGGATTTTTAGATTTAAGCCTTTCCATGTTCATTGCCAGGACCCCATTTACGTGCCCAGCTGCTACTTGAATGAGAGAAAGGCAATGAGCATGATGACTAGTTAATAATGTTGCGGTGCCTGGCAAACTCTGGTGCCGGTGGCGTCCCGAGACGTCTCTCTAGTAGTAGATTTAAGTTCCAGAGGGCATTGCGCCCGAAGAAAGAAGAGGCCACGTGCCGAAGAGGCCCGACAAATTGTCATGGAAGAGGGCAACTACTAATGTATTATAATTATATATAATGTAATGTTTCTTGTTACTACTATGTCACTATGCTCGCTGTTAGTATTTTTTTTTGTCTTGTCCGATCTATATGTCGATCCTCTACCACATTGGGCAAATCGCGGATTTTTTATTAGTATTGCGAAAAATTACTGATTACGATTTGAATTTACGTTGCGACAGAAAGATATTCGAGTTTATTTTAGTGTTGTGAATTATGATATCGCGATTGCCTGTAGCAATTTTTATTATAAATTGTCAGAATGTTTTAGTACGTTAATACATATTAGAGTTTTTCTTGTATGCTTTAAAGCTTTTTCCTCCGTTTAATGTTAGATTTACAAGTGTTAACGTTTTATTAATTTTATAGTGTTGCAGTTTGTTTTAGTACGATATTTGAAATAGGTTTTCTTCCTATATGAATATTAATTTTATTTTTGTTTTAAGAATTAGTGTTTCGGTATTTTATCGTGATTATTTTTATAAGCTTTCTAGTTAGAGTTGCGTTGATGAATTCATGACCGTGTTTTTGAAAGTAGTGTTGCGACTATATCATGCCCAATCTTCTTCCACTGGATTGTGGAACCACGTTCCTGCTTCTGAATCAACAGATGCAGATTCATCAGTAGCCTACCACTATATGGCTACACTGGACTCGTTATTAGTGTTGCGGATATGCAAATTTGAGTGCATAAAGTAATAATTGTTAGTGTTGCGTAAATAATTCACACGGGAATTTTCTGTTTCTTTTTGTCAATAGTAAATTAATTAACGTTGCAAAAATAACAAAGCACTGGTCGCGATTTGCATTGAGAAATTTCTGTTTTTTAGCTACGTATAATAAATTAGAGTTGCGAAATAAAATGAATATTCCACTTGTTTATGGTTAATGGCTCTTCTGGCTTGTAGAGTCATTTCTTTTTCTGTCTATGATTGAAAATACTGCTAAGATATGTTGTTTGTTAAATAATGAATATTTTTGGGTGGGATGGAGTTTCATTAAATAATTTCATATTGCATTTAAGGAAAAGTAAAAAAATGTAGTCAAAAAGAAAAAAAAAAGATATTTTCATCACACTATTAATTTATTTGAAAAATACATAAGTAAGAATGGTCAGTATATCTTTTTAGAATTAATAACCTGAATATTCGTTATTATAATATTTATCTTAAATAACAAATATGAATTGATTATGAATCAGTTTGGTAAATGAAGTTGTTACAAGCTCGTTGTCAAATTAAGCGTCATTGGATCGTTAAGAAATAAACCAGGTGATTTTTATCTGTTCTTTCTTCATCTTAGAACTTCACTTGAATTTAAAACCCAAGTTAAATTTAGATCCAAATTTGTCAATTCAAATCCTTAGATTGAAACTCGTGTCTTGATAGTTTGATATTTTCCTGTGTCTAATATGTCTTCCTTCCAGGTGCTTTTTTTAATATACTAAATGAGTATGTTCCAGATTGATTAACTTGTAGGAAGTATAAATTATGCATATGGAATTTTAACGACCTCTCAAATACCTATGAACAAACGACTAGGAAGTGGAATAGTATGGATTTAAAAAAAATGATTTAAGGAGAAGAAACATGTATGAAGAAGTCATATTTGAGTCCCTTCTATTGGTATCTAACTATATATATTTATAGAATTGTACTAATTTTTGTATAGTTTAAATTTGTTTCAGGATATTGTGAAATCGACGGAAGGACACTCACGTCCCACGCGTGCCCTATACAATGCCCTATACAATGGAAAATACAATTTCCCATTCCATCCTTTTATGATATTTAGATCTTCATATAAATAGATCTTTTTTATATCAGACCCCCATAGATAGATCTTTAAAATTTTCTGGTCAGGACTTATAAAAGAACCTTCAGAATCCTGACCGATAGGGTTAATAGAGAAACCTTCAAATTTCTCACAAGTAGGATTTAAAAAGGTATCAAGACTAGTGATAGTTAGGATCTATAAAGATCCCGTTTACGTCTCTGATAGATAGAATCTATAAAAGAATGTTTTATTTCGTTTAAACTAATTTAAATTCAAGTTTGTTTCAGAGATTTCTACAAGACTACTAGGAAGATACAAAGTATTTATAAATACATATAAAGAAGAATTTCACGGTGCACAACACTGAAGATATCATTTTATAATGTTCATAAAAATAAATTCTCTCTGTCCCTTTATTATGTTTAAATATATGGTAGCTAGAACTCATGAGAGCTCTGTATTAGGTAGAACATAGGGGGGGTTTTGAAATTCGTAGGTAAAACTATTTTAAGCTGTTTTAAGATGCTTCCAATGCTTTCAATGGTTCCAATGCTTTCAATGCTTTCAATGCTTGCAGTTAGATTTGTATTAAGTGCATGCGTAATTATGGGTGGTATGTGAATGATGAAGAAAATTAGTATATTTCTTCATGATGCGCATTTTCCATTTTTTAAAACACTTTTAAGCGTCAAATATTCTTCATTTCTTTGACAGCAAAGATGTAAAAAGAATATACTGTCTCTTAAAGAAATATAATTTAGTTTAAGATTTAATTTGTCTTTTATTTTTAGCTGTCGAAATCGGTTTAGTTTCTCGCGTCGGTTCTCTTAAAGTTCCTTTTGGTTTGTCGATTTGCGCAACGACCGAAAGATCGAACGTTTCGCAAACGCACACTAAAAGTAAAATTTGCTGTAATTTTTTCTACGCAGAAGTAGTAAATTTTTGTGTAAAAGGAGGGTGGATGGGATCGTGGATAGGGTGGGTCTCCACTCGCAGCAACCTCCACGTGGTGAGACCTGGACACTTAGTATTATTTCATATACAATTGCTAACTGTATCATTATATATGATAGAATTATGAATTGTATTATAAATAATATTATGAGCTGATTGGCTGTGATCGCGATTGTATCATGTATAGTTGGAGCACTTGTTAGATAGCTTCATCGATTTCTGCATAATCATGGATTTCTACCTCGTAGTTGTTTTACGCTTATGTTAAAGTATCATACTGAAACATTTCGAAAGTTAATAATATCATGTCTCCAAGTTTATTCTGCGATATATTAAATTCTACATTTAATTCTGTGTTAGAATGAGCAACTTTTGCACAGGTATTCGCATTGTAGTTGTGTTGTTCACAATCTCTTAATAATCTACACAATAAAGTCTTAATTTCAAACATAATCAACGTTGTAACTTTCTTTTGTGAATCATTCAACAATTAATTAGATCGTCTGCGTTTATGCGTGTAACGAACGAAGATCTTCTCATGGCTACTGGCTTTTATCGTTTTCGATTCGGTTGGGATTAAATCGAGGTTGAAAACTGACATGACATGTAGATAATTCCTATGTTCCCCTTAGCAAATCGCAGATGGCGTAAGAAACAAGTCCGGTCTTTTTCGTAGTCGGTATTTCAGAACCCGTGAAACGTAAATTCTCATTTCGTCGCGTATATTCTTTGTGTCGATGATACGATCCACTAATTTGCCGATCTACTGTTAAAAATTGTTAGAATGTTGGTAAAATGTAGGAAATAAATACGAGTCATGAAGAAGTAAAGGTCGCTAGTATTGATTCGTTTGTTAGTTAGAAAGCGGTAGCTTGAGGGGCATCGAGTTATCGCATCGCCAAACAGAAATTCTCTTACATAACGACTGTTGCAATACATAAATTTTCGATATCTGTCAAGGCGCTCCTTGACTAAAATCCCTATGACTTCACGATTGACAGATCTAACTAATACAATTACGAGGTGCTTTCAAGAAGGAGATTCTAATATAAGGATTCAGAAATACGTGTCAAGGATTTCTTCTTTAACCAACGAAACGACGATACTTTGACTCGAACGAGTTGCATAAATTGATTACACGCAATTACCAGATAAACTCTCGCATACAAGATACTAGAAATGCCTGGAATGGAGAATGTGACCAATCTCGGTCTTCGAGTGGAGAAATTCAAGAAAGATTTCCTCAAGCATTACCAGGCCAAGTTTCCAATCTTGTTCCGTATTTGTTTTGATCCGATAGGCACTCATAAGAAGTCGCGTGCCTTTATCGGTTTCTTGCTCGGATTTTTTATGGCTGTTATTCTATACGAATGCATTATCGTCGATCTGCAGTTCGACCCGTATACCAGCGTGTGCCTTGGTGGTATTTTGATTACAATGCTGTCAATTGGATGTGCCTTGTCGATTCAGGTGATAACCAACTATTCCGGAATATTTTATCTCTAAAAACAATTTTCCTACCGATTATTCGTAGTAGAAACACACCCACCACCTTTGTTGATACTTTCGTAAAGCAAGTGTAACGCAAGTAAAATTTAAGTGCAGTTCCACCGAAAATAAACACATGATTTATCGTTTAATTAATGACTTTCCACACTACAATTTCCCGTGTACTCGAGACTAGAAAAGAAAAATTAACAGTCACTGTGATATATTTCATAATACGTCTCTCGAAGATTACTTCGTAACTAGTTTTTCTCGGCACGTGCCGAAGCTCGTTTAGTCATCGGAAACTTCATTAGCAACGTAATGCTATTTGTCAAGTAATTGCGATTATATCTGCTGCGTGTAACTGCAATTGATCACAATCCGTAAACTGATTACAACTGTTGTAATTAAGTCTAATTCGCATGAACGAACAGCTCGTCATGATATAACGCTGAAATCATTCTTTAACGTATTTAATGGATTCCACATTTGTTTCTTTGTCACATTCTTCGTATACATAAATATTTTTCGCACCGTACGTTTTAAATTTTAAATCAAGCAGTTCATTATTTATAATTCCACACACATTTTTCGTGATTTGTTTACAATTCTTCCATCTGCTTCGGATCAGATGTTATTATTAGCCCTTAATGGTCCAAGCGTGCTTCTCAAGCACCACCGATGTGTGGCGCTCTACTCTTTAAAATCTGACACTTAAAAACTTGTAAGCCGAAGTATGATGATAATAAGTTGAAGTTGCCGGTCGATATTTACAATTAAAAGTCAGTGCGTTAAGAGTTAGATCACCTGCATAAGATCTCGCATACCTATTATTCTGAATATTTATAACATTTACAATAATAAGTGACCAATATTTAAGAACGTAACATATTCGATATTTACCATTGTTAACACATCGCAGGCGAGATGCTTCGCGAATAACGAAGTGGTGTTACTATGTTTTGTCAGTAGCGGGAATTGCTGTTGTTTTTCTTCAAATTTTTAAATATGAAATATTGAAATATGAAATTGGATATATATATAAGAACTTATTTATTATTCATTTAATATTTGTTACTTATTTCTAACAAAATAGGTGAGGTGTATTTCCATCTTGACGATACCAGCGTTTTTTTGGCCGAGCAGGTCGAAGTATGTTGAGAGCACTGATTTTTGGATACATCATTGCCGGACCATTGTTTAATTTAGTGTATAACGCTAAGGAGGTGGTAAGAACATTCGGCTGCACTACACAGTTGACGTACAACCTTACCAAGACAAGATTTGATTTAATGTTCAAACCGTTTCAACAGGTATATCTACTATTCTGTCAACAACGAGTAAATAAGTGTAAATTAATTCTTACAATGTCTACGTATCAACTAAATAGAATAAAATATGCAACTTCATGATTCCTGTGTTTTCTGCAAATTAGGAAGCCCAAATAACACTGCTCGTTATATTTTAATTAAAATTCATATTTTGAGCGACTTCATACTAAAGTCGAAGTAATTTCGATGCTTGTTAGGTTAAGCAATTTGGAGTAAAATTTTCCGAAAGCACAGGAAGATCCAATATAGAGATACGTATGTCTGCGTGATTTTGTTGCTACATCGGCGCCAGTTACGAAAATTCCTCTTATTTTTAATCGTTATATTTATTAAAAGGCGATCCTTGCTATGAAGGCGGATGCAAATGAGATAAAAGACACGCTTTCTTCGGTGAGGGACTTAATGAGCCCGATTGTCGAGGAAGTGGAGGGAGAGGAGGAAATGTTGCGATTAAAGGAGGAAAACGATTATTTGGACGAGTTGCAAGGTGACACAAAAAGAAGCAAGGAAATCGAAGAGAAGCACGAGAAAAAAATTGAAGAAGCCAAATCAGATGCAGAAATATTTGAAGCTAAATATAAGAAAAAAATCGAAGCTCGATGCGAAGAGCAACTTAGTCGAGGTGCAGGAAGATGTAGGTATGTTTGAAAAACCTGTTACATATCTTGCAATTTATAATACCTTTTAATTTTAATATTGCCCGAGTATTCCAATCAAAATATTTGGCAACTATCGCTAATTATAAAATTGACCAAATATTTATTTTATTTCTATCATTTATTATTTATACCATCAAATTATGTCCTCTCTACCTTTCCCTCGTTTTATTTAAAGTAACGCTTTTCAATTATTCAATGGAAATTACAATATATTTTTTTTTATAGGTTTCTCGTCAGTTAGAAATTTAAATTAATATTGTCAAATATGTAAAAATAATATTAAAGGGACATGTTCGGTAATGCTTACGACAAGTGTTACGAAGCAGTGAGCGTATTTGCTGCTTGGCTGTTGTGTTGGCCGATGAAACTGACGTTCGTCTGTAATCTGGTTCAAGCACTGGGTGGTTCTAGTATCTGTGATCCTGAAGGAAAGGTTGATAGTGGCATCGGCGAAGGATACATCGCTCTGAAAGGTATTATTATAAAATTATTGATTCTTCCAGAAAATTCAATGAAAAACAACGAAAGATAATTCTTTGCCAATTTTCTTATTATTAAATATTGAACGGAAGTTCAATATTATTTTAAAATAATCATTTTACAAATATATTAACCGGTTAACGTGTTCAAGCCTGGTGCGATCTATTTCGTTAGAAAAGATTCGTCTTTTTCTCTTATAAGTCACGCGCGAGCCACTTGGAAGACGTAGAACTTGATCCATGTCTTTTAAAATTACCTTAAAATTTATTATTATTTGTGTCATCTTCTCGCGACGAATGAACTCATAAATGTAAATCATTTGCTTCCCGAGAAGTGAATATTAATAAATGTTAATTTATGTAATTAAAATAGTCAATTAACCAAAAGTGAAGCTGACCAGTTTGGCTTCTGAGAGGCTCGCACATCAGGCACCGTTTGTGAATCGCGATTTCCTGTGTTAAAGTTCACCCAGACGATTTTTCTTCGAAGGTGCTCGGGACGAATTCAGCCGAAGCTTAAAGGACGCGAAGCTGCAATACAAAGTGAGGAAGCCGCCAGTGATTTTGGATCTTCAAGATTCGGCGTATGCTGCCAGAGCGGTAATACACGAATTCACAGTGCGAAGAAGATTGTTCCAGTCCGTGATGACCATCGTAAAAAGATGCTTGTCCTTCGTGTTCCTAAAAATCATTTTCGACGCTCAGAGATACCACGACAAATATTTGACTGACATTGAGTTCGACAATATATATGTGTCGCCCTATTTTCGCAAGATAGACGCAAGAAGAAGAGCACGCGGTAGTATGACTCTGTTGCCGTTCAAGAAAATCGAGAGGAGAAAGTTTGTTGATCCTTACAGTGTGAAACCGAGCAAAACCGAAAGGTCTCATTTGACTGGACAGACAGTTAAATTGCTTCTTGAGCTCATCACGGCCAGTGTCTTCGTTATTTTGGATTGGTTATTTTATGAAGTGTTGGATTTAATCAGGAGGCACGCTTATATGGAGTACGCTCAGGTAGAATTCATTTGTATAAGTAGGATATAAATAGGGTAGATCATTTTAAGTATCAGTGGTTCACGATTAAGGAGTTGAAATGACAGATGATACATGCGCCACTCGAAAGTCTTAACACGTTGCTTATCAGCAGCCTATTAATAGGCTTCATAGCATCAGCGTTTATGGACTGGTTGCCTATAAATCGGCGTTTTGTTACTTCGGTTATCAACCGGCAGACCACCGATCGGTTTTTCCCAAATCTACTAGAAGCGGTAGAAGCGGTTTAAGTCGTCATGTTAGGAGACTCACCCTGTATATATGATTATAATATATGATAATGATAATATAATAATAGTATATAATAATGTAATGATACATATATACTTTGCAAAAGAATCCACAGTTCGCATCGTTCTAAAATAATGTGTTTTTTCAGGCAGGTCACCATGACCTAAGTTTGGAAATTCGCGGAACGGGGGTGATCGCATCATTGATCAGAAACGCGATTCGCGGTTTCAACGTGAAGAAACGAATCAAAACCGTGGTTTCGAACAGCGCGTGCCTTCCTCGACCCACGAAACTACCCGCTTACGTAATCGTCAGGATCTACGGTACCTTCATCGCAGTTTTCCTCCTGATCTTCGCGTCCATCTACACTGAGAGATTACGTCGTGGCATTTGCTCGTTCTTTTATCGAAGAAGAGAAAAGAGACGAGTATTGTACCTCTATAACGAGAGTTTACGGCGCAGGCTCTCGTACACCAAGTTCATGAAGGCTAAGGTGAAGAATATGGTGAGAACGCGTCATTTGGAGAACGAGGTGAATTTCTGGTTGGCCGTGAGACTTAAATGGCCGGATCGTTTTGGATGGCTCAAGTACTTCGCCTGTGCCAGGGAAAGATGTTTAATCTGCGGCGATCCGGAGCCTAGAAAAGTGCCAAAATACCGAGCATGCACCACTCCAGGCTGCCCCTTCTTGCATTGCGCTGAATGCTGGAGAGACGTAGGAAAGATTTGCTATGCTTGCACTGAATTTTCCGATACTGAAACGGAAGAGTACGACACCCAACGCAGTGACTTTTAGTTCAGTTAACACGCTGTCGACCAAGCAATGGAATAATTCGTACAAGTTGCCTAAACGTAACATTATTGATAAACACAGTAACTCGCTCGACATGTTTGAAAAAATCCTTGAGATTCGTTTTTATAATCACAATGTTGAAATACAATGATCTAAGCTAGGCAACAAAAATTGCAAATGAAATGCTGAGTTAATGCAACGTTGATCTTTAAAGAATTAAACACTTGTTGAAGATTTATAACTGAAGACATTAATTAATAAGTTTAATTATTGTATTATATTATATGGATGGTGGTACTGTAATTATAACCATTCTTTATTTGTGCACTAGGATACTAATTATTGAATATGAATACATTAATCGCTGATTTATGTCTTTTGGTAGCCACTTAAATGAGCATCAGCTGTTACAACTTGTATTTGTGATTTGAGATACCAGTAGAATTTAAAACAAGGAAACTTAAATTTATGTCAAATCGATTGATTTTATTTCAATGTTTAACATACGATTAGAGATTACGTATTCTTTTGAAGAAAATACATATGATAGGATCAATATTACGCCTCGAGGTACCAATGATACTATTCAAGATTGTAGGTAGTGGTGGCTAGAAACATTTTTCGGGAAACTATGATATCATCAGAGATGGTAAGGCCATCTCTACGTATAAATCTCACGTACCAAACTCGACAAGAAGTCTCAGATTTCATGAGGAAGAAACGAGAACTTAAAACGTGCATTTACTATGTTGGATTTATGAGGATTGTGATGCTCGAACGGAATACAAAACATTCAAGAGCACAAAGTAGGATCATTCCTAGTTTTATAATACAATGGTATTATCCGAGGAATCTCGCATCTCCATTAAATTTCCACGAAGCCAACGATGTATCAAGGTAACGTTAACATAAGTATAATGAGTTGCAGACGCGGAGCGATTTACGTCTGTTTCACATAATTCAAGGAAAGATTGCGATTGTGCGACGAATCTACTTGAATACGACATGAGGTCTCGCAAATTGGTTAAATTCCGTTCACATACACTAAGAGGCAAGATTCCATACGTTGTTATAAAGAGAATTTAACGATGATTGCTATAATTATTAGTACTGTACAAAAAACAAAGTACATAATACGTATACTGTTCTTATTAGTTAAAATTCTTCTTTGTAGCATTTTAACTTATGTAAGAAGGATAATTTTATTATTTCGCCGTTTTACTGTTTTACTGCTTCATCAGTTTGTTATTTCATTACTCTGCCATTTTATTACTTTATCATTTCTCAAGAGCACTCGAGGGGAACGCGACAAACCAGGGTTAAGGTTCCTGGAAAAGGAATAGCTTGTTAGATTTGGAAATATAAGTTTCCTGAGTGCAGATAACAGACCTACAAAATTTTATGAATAATTTTCTAATGTTCAATAGGGTGTAAAAATACGTATTTAATTTTGCAAGCAAATAAGAGGGCAATTTTAATAACATGGAATTGATTATGGAATTTTACAATTGTTCGTCATGTTTCCTGCCTATGGTCTTTGCTTTATAATTTTCCTATTTTACTATCTTCTTATCTTATAACTCTACTGTTTTATAATTTTATTGTTTCTCTATGTTACTACCCTATGATTCTACTATTCTGCCACTTCTTCGTTTTACTTACTATTTTTAAAATTTGTAGGGAACTCTGGTATTTCAACATTTTCATATGGACGCCGCACAAGAGGAACAATAGAGGTACCGGTCACCTGTTGCAAGCTAAAATCGAATTTCATCCACGTTAACAAGAATTGCTCGGTTCGTCGAACATCGCGGCGCGCAAGAAAATGATCCTTCCGTGCGCATTTTTCCTAAGGAATTACTCGGTAGGTACAATTTCCTTTAGGTATGATAAGTAATTGGCCGCGATTTCGTGCTACTAACGAGCCATGCACGAGACATATAAGATCTCCACGCTAACGAGCTGGACGTTCAGTAATCGAAAAAGCCAGCAACGGTGAATCTCCGCTCAACGAAGATGAAGACTGTCCTGATTGCTGTCGTGGCTGCTATCTGCTTCCTGCTCGGTGAAGTACATTCCGAAGACAAATATACGACGAAGTACGACGACATCGACATCAACCTCGTACTGAACAATGAGAGACTTCTGAAAGGATACGTGAACTGTTTACTCGATCGTAGTACTTGCACCCCGGACGCGGCTGAACTTAAAAGTGAGATTTTTCCTATGTAAAATTTTTTTTCTATATATATATAGAGATTGATTGTCGTTTTGCGTGATAAGTCGATTATAGTGTGTTGTTCTAGTTAGATAATTTATTATTTATATATATATAGAGGTGGTTCGTATTTATTTAAAAACTGAAATACATTTTATTGTATTATTTTTATTTTATGTTATACTACATTCTATTAGTGGCACTTTGATGTTATAAAACTGTTGAATAATGAAAAATTATAAATAAAATGTGTAGTGAGCGTAAAAGTTTTGGAGTAAAAACAGGGAATGGCTGATCTTCTTCATGGAATAGAACAAGAAATGTCTTGCTATTTTCACCGCTTGTAAACATTAATATAATAATGTAAGAATATTTTATTTAGTCAGACTGTACGTCTATCACAAGGAGGTTCTTTGGCTTAGTGTAGTGATTTACTTGTTACATGTACATGCTTCCTAATCCTAGGAATAGTTATTCTATCTTTACAACCCATTATTATTAGATGTACATGCAGTTTAATTCTTTTATTTTAGTTTTGATATAATTTATATGTGCATGATTTAACTATGGTACCAATATGCTACAGTACAATGTATTTTCCTATTTACTATTTAACTGCATTTGTGTTATTGCTCGATGCTTCTTTCTTAACGTCGCTGTAATGTAGTCTTTAGAGTTTAACTTATCTTCCTTTTCATAGCTTTCTGGTTGTACTATGTAAATTTTCAACTTTTTCATTCAACTTTCCAAATCGCCAAATTTTCATTTAGCTTTCTTCTTGGTGTATGTCTGTGCTGATTACGCTTAGCTTCATGGCTACTTGAACGTTTTTCTAGATACTGATAAGATGATTGGATATTATTTATTTCAATAACAATACAAGCAGACACTATGTATTTCATTCCAGTATTAATATTCAATTTGGAGGAAGAAATTAGGACAATATAAAACAATCACATCTTTCTCTAATAATAATCTTTTTTCTCATCCCAATTAGAGTTTCAGTGCCACAGAATGTGCTATTAATTCACCATCACTTTAAATTATAAGAAAAAATACACATCAAATGAAAGGAATAATTTTTGCTAATTCAGTAATGGATCAAAATGATCTGACTGACCTTCCCATGTAATGTTAGAGTCCATGCTATGAACAATACAGTTAAACTCAATGGACCTTGGTCCCTCAGTAGTGCACTAACATATTAAAACGCGATTATCTAAATATAATAAAGTCGTTACTTAGTGGCATTCCATGTTTCTAGCCCCTTACCCTCCACATGTTTAACACAATCATCCAATGACTCCAATTAAAGACTACTTATCATGTGTCATAGCCTGGCGTAACCACCGAACATCCAACGAGTCAAAACAAAGAAACACAAACAACGCGAACAAGAGGTTACGGTTGAGCGCCAGGAGGAAGGAGAAAAACTATGGCAGTGTCGTTTAGAGCATCATCGCAAGGCTCGTTACAAGGCACCTTCGCTCAGAGAAATGTCGGACGAGTCAATTACGATATGTCCATGCGCTCGTATGCATATTCTAGTGATGTTCAGAACGTTGTCGTTTCACGGTCGACCGCAATTTTATGAGCGTCGTTACTATTCCTGGGGTACAAGGCCGCGCATTAAATCTGTTACGCGTCCTTTGCCATCTAAGAAAAAGGATCCACGCGTGTTACAATTACTCGTGTATAGAATTTATTTCTGCTCGCATCATTGCAGCTGAGATTCTTGATTGCAAGGAAGTTTGTTATCTCTACTTTTTGTCTTCTTTTTAGCAAGCTGTGTGTCAGCCTTTTGTGCCAGGAACACTTTTACGACGTTAGAGTGAATTTTGTTGAAATCAGGATTTTCGTTTGGAAAAGAAAGAAATTGCAAGTATTTCTAAACTCAAAATTCATTCACGCGGTGGCCTTCTGCCTTTTGTCATCTTTCTATTGGCAAGAACAATACCAGAGGAATAATCTTTCATATTACTATGAAATTTTGTCATCGTAACTGAAATACGTTCAAGGTACACCATGTCTAACCCATTAGAAGATAATTTTAATGATGTAACGAATAACTAGAGAGCAACTCATTGATTATATAAGCATCGTCCAATCAAGTATGTGTTAGTTATATAATATTAACGATGAAGTCCATAATGAAAGTATATCCAATAATTTGAGATTTGAATATTCAATCACACTATCTCGCTCTAATTTGTATTATATGTAGAGGTGATGTTATGTTGTCCGTGATAGTTGTAGTTGCCGGCTGTAGAGATGTTCGCTGCTGGGGTACTGCTAATTATTCCTTTTATTTTGATGCGAGGACGAAAAATAGGATTCACGGGCGCCGGGAATCGAACCCGGGTCCGAACGTTCAAAACCTAGAGCGCTAACCTGCGTCGCTACCGTGTCCGTTACGTAATTAGTGTTGAGTGGCGGTATTTGTTGTCGAGTGCCGCCACATATATTTTGTATACTTATATTCTGTACTGTACTATTGTATACATACTCATCAGACACAGAGTATGTGTGGCTGTTACAATGTAGAGTTAAGCTATGACTGTTTTATCTCGTTTTACGCATGACGAGTATACTCCTCATAACAAAAAATATTGCCATTTTCATATCTTCATGGCGAGTATACTTGTGAAAAACAGCTAACTGGTTAAACACTTATACTCGACTCGATGCAGTGTAAGAAGTACAAGTTTCTTTTTGTCATAACTTTCGAACCTCTTTCGAGCTCTTCTGTTTTAAAACACGTCCAAAAAGATCAGCTGAATCGCTGTATTAAAGCTCCTTTTCTATGGTTTTTACCGAAATCGCGAATGAAATATCACGTTAACGTAACGTTGGCCCTTAAATTAGCGTTGAGTTAAATTAGCGTGTAAAAATAAATTCAACGATTTATAATTAAAATTACAGAAAACTTGCCCGATGCATTGGCCCACGGATGCTCAGCGTGCAGCGAAAAGCAGAAAGAAATAGCGGACAAGCTTTCGCAATATCTGATCGACAATAGAGAGGAAGAATGGAGTCTTCTGGAGGCTAAGTACGACCCGTCAGGAGCTTACAGACAACGTTACCTTCAGAACCAATTCAGAGAAAAAGCTGTGGACTAAATTAGCCTCGTAATTCAACGGCATCGATTATCTTCGCTTCATTCTTGTTCATATTAAATCTACTTGGTATACACGTAATGATGCACTGCAATGATATGCTATAAATGCTCCACTGATCAGTGTGAATTATATAACAAAAACATTTTAAAACAATGAATTACGTATTTTACAAATCTGCACATTCCTTCGAAGAGAAATCATCAAGGGCCTTTCTATAATTGTAATTACAACCAATTAAAGTTATCTGAAGAATACATCAAAGTGTTGATTTTCTAGTCTAATAGAAAGACGTATACGAAACTTGAGAATTATTTAAAAAATATCTTAACGTCTAAATTGTTTATCACAGGCTCCGTTTAAAACTTGAAAATATTTCAGTTCCAATTTTTCAATAAAAAAATACCTTCGTTTAGATTTACTAGAGAGAACTACATATTTAAAGTTTGAAAATGATTCATCTCAGTTTGAAAAATACTTTTTAAAGTATAAGATTAATACTTGAAAATTGTCCACCTTAAATGTTTCAACTGAGAAAATAGTTTCAGAACCTGTAAAAAAGACTGCTTCAGATCTTGAAACATATTCGACTGAAATTTGTTGATTACAAGAAAATTAAGATACCTGTCGTTTTAAATGTTTCATTTCCAGAACAGAAGATTATTCGACTGAAATTCCTTAAGTATCAAAAAAGCAAGAAATTAAATTCTCTGTCACAGAAACTGTATTACAAGCAATTTCAACCACAGAATTACCGAAAAACTATTTGTGCACGAGCCAACATTTAATATTCATCTAATTTGCATGCTATTAGCGAAAATGATCTGTTGCGTCTCGCTCGAACACGATAATTAATTCGAGACTAATTAAACGATGATTAATGAGCCTGCGACTAATCTATCAACTTCGAATAGAGACAGGCCTGAATTCGCGTTCAGCTAAAAGTGGAATCAGATCTAATAACTGGAGCGCCGAGGGAAACGCGAGTGCCGGACGAATCCTCGATTATCCTTCGAAGTCGATTACTCATCGTGATCCTTGACACGGAACGTCCTTTTGCACGAAACAATCGACTACTAAAACTCAGTCGCGACCTATGACAGTTAAACGTCATGCGAGAAATTGCAGTTGCGTTACATCGTTCGACGAATTATTTGCTGCGATATAGACGTTAGTTTGCGCGACATTTAAGCTGTCGATTATAATCAGATAGAAACGACGTGACCGAACTACAATTTGCGACCAATTGCACGCCTGTCATGATAACAGAAACAGTTAATTGAATTGCATCTCTCGTGTCTCTTGTATCGTGGCTTTATCAGCCATTGCAACACGAATGCAGGAATATTATTTTCTTGGTGAAGGTATCGCTTTAAGAATCGTGTAATTTCTCTGGAAAAATTTATTTCTAAGTCTTTAGAAGCTTAATTGTTATACAAGGATTTTTATTTGAAGAAAGATTGTGAAAAATGTATTACGGATTGCAAATTTTTCGAGCTTGCTTTCGTCCTTCATCCTCGGATTCTGTTCGATTTTCTGTGCAACAGGAAAATGTTAACACGTTCGTATTTTATATCGAAGAAATTCCTTTACTGTGTAATTTTGCACACTTCTCTTCTAATTCTGTATACTTATCTGTATTTCACATAATTCAAAATAATATTCATAGGTTATGGGGAAAATAATGATCTCCTCTCCTCGTTACATATTTACGTATTTGTATATTCTACATAGGCCAACACAATATTCCTAAATTATTAAAAGAACGATCTCTATATTCTCCATTACACGTTTACACATTTCTGTACTTCTTACGACACTCATAAATTATACAAAAAAGTCCCTATTTTCCCCACTACACATTTACGTACTTCTATAATTCAAATAAAGATTATTTTACTTATTTTTATTTTAAAATTAATATACAATCCAAAGCAACATGCGCAAATTACAAACAAAATTATCTTATCCAAAACGTTCTTTCCTCCGTAGATCTCCAATATCAAGATACGTAAGTCGAAGCAACTTCCTTGCGCTACTGTTTACCCTGTGTCTTTCTCTCTCTCTCTGCCGCAAGTGAGAGAGACGGGAAAATGAGAACGCTGCATAATCTTGTGCTACATTTTGTGGTTTAAAGTTACCAAAAATATCCCGTATCCGGACACTCCAGCAGGCTGTAAAGTGTAAAGCCCCGTCTCCACGTGGGTGGTCGGATCTCCCTAGGACTCACAATCCTTTGCTGCTTTCCTAGAAATTCGAGATTTCCAAAGGGAGCAAAGAAAAAAGAAAAAGTTGTGAAGCTGAAGGGAAGAGGAAAAAAAATTAGTTGAGCGGGATGGGCGGGAGGAGGGGGGAAAGGACAAAAGGGAACGAGTGTATAACAGGCGCGTGACTAGAAACAAAGAACTTAAAGAGAAAAAGGAAAGAAGATGAAGAAGTAGAAGAGAAGAAGAAGAAGAAAAAGGGTGTCGTGTACACACTGGAAATTGCGTTCACGACACAGTCAATGGTGGATCGCGTGTAGGTTAAAGTTAATGGCCCCGCGGTGGCTGTCGAATGGACAGGAGAACGCGTTTTCAGTGAAAGCGCCGACTTTTATGAACTCTTCGGGACACTTTATTGCCGGCTTTGGCTTTTTTAGATGCACGATACCTGAATTCCACATAGATAGACCCGTCACCGTGAAACGTCTTTGAGGTAATAAAAAGGATTATGGGCTGGCCGAATGCCGGGAACCGCCGTGAAACTATTAAGCCGGCATAAATCATGTTTCGTGAACGCGTCTAATCCATAAGCCTAAAAAGATAAAGTCTGGTCGAGCAACTGCCCCGAAGAAGATACGTCGATTCCGTTAGCGATCGAACCCCATGATGAATCAAACGTTTTGCTCGTAGCTTTTTAAAGGATGAGAGTGGCGTTGTGTGAGATAAAGATCGATAGGTTAGGATACGAGAACTAACCTTAAAAGACCCGGTCAAACATTGCACGTAAAAATGTACATTCGTCGTTATTTCTTTCGTTCATCTAACTTTATGTAGACTCCTGCATTAACAGAAATTGATTAATCAGATTAATGTAAGAATTTACATGAAGTTAGATGAACGAAAGAAATAACGATGAACGTGGAATTTTTCATTAAATTTTCAAACGAAAAATATTTTTGGCCTGGCGGATGACTTGACTTGCGTAATTTCACCTATACGAATTAAGCATTCCTTGTAGTAAAATAATCGTGGAATTGGTATTAAAATTTCACTGTCGTGTAACGAATATTAATAGGATAAAATTTAATTTTCGTAAGGAGGAGAGTCGAAAAACAAGTTGTACGAGAAGACCGCGCTGGTCATTAATAGAACCTAGCTGGTTGAAAAGAGGAGTCTGAAAAAGGACAAACAGTTTCGGTCTGAAAGGTCGCAAAAAAGTTTTTCACGCTAGAATTCTGAGAAAACGGTCATAAATCAAAGGTGGAACTAAAACAATAATTATGTTCCCGCTGTAATATTTTAACAAAAATTTGAAACAGAGTAGAATCTAGGCGAACGTTTCATCGATACGTTTCGAGGAAATAATAATTCTCAATGATGGAAGAGTAAATCTTTGATTCTTTATTACCTGACCATTTCTTACACCGCTATGGTTCACCGCTATGTTACCAACTTATTGCTCATCTCGTTTTGCGTCGGCATGTTCCATATTTCCAATTCCATTTTACGATATTAAAGAGCACCGAACGGCGGCCATGCGTTCCGATGTAAATCGTACTCGACGCTGTCACCGCATTCGATAGGTAGAAGACCGACGAACAAGCATCGTTACTCCGTTAAAGTAGCTTCTGGCTATCATTATCTCTTCTCGAAAGTCAATCTGACGCAGCATTATAGGAAGCTGGCCTTTGAGAAAGCGCACACGTGTTGGGTTGAAGACAGGTAGTCAACTTCGAATGTTCCCACATGTGGTTTTAGTCACGTCCATAATTAATGCGTGACACGATACAACTGAATACACAAAATCGTTCGTTTTATCTGAAGAACCGAGGAATCGTAAAGTACGTTTCTTCGACAGCCATTTATGTCCCCTTGTGCCTGTGTAGTCTGTGTAGCTGTGTCGCGTAACAGCTTCACTCTGTTAATTTAACCGTAGAGCGATATGGATTTTCTAACGTTTCCATCGAACAGATACGAGTTTATTCGACGTTGCTTATCGGACAAGATAGAAGAGTGGAATTTTCAAACGGCACGCTTATCCCAATTTATCAGCAAGGCAGTCGTTCTTGATTTAATTCGTAGTAGCATTCGGCGGTTGTATCAAGAAGCTGATTTCCTCGAATAGGTTCAAAATCTACGTAGGATATCTAAATTTTGTAAATATATTTTACAGGTATAGAACAATTCAATCTACTGCACTTGATTACCTCTGGCAAAAAAAAAAAAAAAAAAAAGATGAAAACGTGACTTATCATATTATTACAGACACCAATAGATTTTGCATAAAAGTTAACTTTACTTGTAAACAATTAGAAGAAGAGGTTGGCTATTGTGGACCAACGATCAACAAAAATCTTTCTTCCTTTCTTCTCCACTGTCTACGAAGACATTTGGCACATTATTATTCTGGGGATTTGTGAATAATCATCTCCATTCAGATGCCATTGCGGACTGACAATGCGCATATATATATTCGTACACATTTGTAGTGACAATCAAGTGTTTCTTTATGCCACACTGCTGGAATTTTGCCGAATGTCCAGCTGAACAAATTGTAAAGTACAAATTAAATAATTAAAAAAAAAAAACTGCTGGAACTTTAGTGTCGAATTTCCGTTTAATTTCGAATTTCTTCGTTCCTAATACACTATGAAGCGTTCTAAGCTTGCAGTTATTCCATCTTCCATATGTAGCTTTCTACTGCTGTTGGCCAGAGTGCTGCACTTTATATCCACACAGGTTTTATTATTCTTTTATATATTTTTAATTTATTGTCCATACAAGAGGAAAGTTAAATGCTTCCTTTTTTTTTAATTTTAATTTCTGCTTTACAGTTTGTCCAGCAGGACATTTGGTAAATTTATCTAACTAGGTTATATGCGTGGCTGATTAGCCAATACATTTTAATTATTAGATGTTCCATCAGAATAAGAACAAAATGTACCTTTTATATTTCTCTGCTGCGATTTCTTCGTGTCTTCAAATTTATAAGAAGAATATAATTATTGTAACAGCATCTTAAATCTTATTGGTGATTTCCAGTGTAACTGGCAACAACTTGTTTAAACGTTTCAGCGTATTTAACGAGAGTTGTTTATTATTGAAACGAAGGTACTCGCGATTATGCGAATTCAAAGGTATCGAATAAACCTCGCCACGGGTCGTTCGTATATTATCCATTATGTACGTATCCCAACAACGATCAGCAACGTGACAAACGTCGTGGAAGCAGGCGAAGCGAGGAAATCCGACGAGAACCGGTGGAATTCAACAAAACGGGTCGGTATCACGCGAACCTCATAAAGCAGTATGAGGCGTGACTTTACGACCCTTGCAATCTCACTTTCTTTCCCTGTTTCGCGCGTGAACATCGGCAACGAGCGACACCGCGATCGAAATTATTAGGTTAGAAACTAAGTGGTGCCAACCCAATAAGCAAATCGAGCTCGATGCGACACCGGTGCAATTCGTCAGCTTTGTACGAAGTGTTATAGGGAATTAGTGTTACAGATTTTGCCAATTTGTATTTTCAGTAATAAAACTACACGCAGAGATACACTTTCAAAGAAACAAACTGCTCGCCACACAAACCTTCGTCCATTTAACTGTCTTAAAAAAGAAAAGAAAAGACATTGTTACAAAGTGGAATTTTGTAGATAAGATTTCAGTCTTCTCTCGATCGACTCTTCGCTCGAAAAAAAACTGACTTGAGATCATTAGACTGCACAGTGTACGCTGCACGAGGGCATAATTTACGCGTTCTCGTTCACCAAACGATCCCTTCTCCAGGTAATTGTTATCGTTGTTCCATTAAATTACGATAATTGGCGTAGATACGGTGATCCTGGCGAGGGTTCGCGCGCGTTACGCCTTCACTTTCGCGGACTGTCACGCGGCTAAGCTATATATGCGTTTCTCGCGCTGCAACCGGCCGGCTATCGTGGTTATTAAGGAAACAGACGAAGGAACGAAACGAAGGAAGAGGCGCGTTGGGTGGTCCCGCCCCGCTGTTTATGGGGCACTGCATCTGCTGGCCCCGTATAACCCTCTACCGTCGACCTGTGTGGTCCCACCTTACGTCCGACTTTACATTCGATTCACTACTTGCTAATGGTAGTTGCATTAGCATTAGGTGACCGGCTGCGTCTTGGTATTATAACCGGCACCGCGTTCACCGGCCTCGGTTCTTGCGTGATTTTTCAACCGCGATATTGGCCCTCGTTCCTTTTCACTATGAATCTGTTCGTTAACCAGTTGGCTGCTTTTTCGACGAGTATACTCGTCACGAAAAAACGCCAGTACTTGTACTCGTCATGTTACAGTTTGCTATTTAAATAGCAATTTCAGCGAAAAGTAAAATACATTCGTAAGGTTTAAGACGTCAGGAATATTTGAAGGCCAAGACGAAATGAAAGGAACAAATAAGATAAATTGTACGTAACGTGAACAATGTGATACATTTTAGGTACACGCTTTTCAAACAGGTTTTTTTTTATTTTTTATTTGTACTTTACAATTTGTCCAGCTGAACATTTGGTACATTTTTCTAACTTAATTGATAAATAACATGTGCATGGTTACTCTCAGCGGGATACCATCTTCAAGTTTGAGTATTTTATTTCTTTAGTGAGGTTAGTGGGGTATTTTTTCAAAAAGACAGCAACAGTTGGTTAACCTTTCGATTCTTGCAGATTTTCCACTGTTTCTACAGGCTGCTCACAGGATACAAGAAAATGTTTGGAAGAAAAGTTAAATGGTTTGGAATATGCAAATGTATGTTGCTTTCATCAAAAAGGGAAAAGTTTAAGAGAGCTTGTTCATTGATGTTTCTACCTTCACATTTAACGACGTTAAATGATAAATCCATCCAACAACGATCAGGTAAAAAATTAATGATAATTTAATTATAGTGTATCATGTAGATAACGCTGTGTCACCAAAAACGTCAGATTTTTAAGTAGATTTTCGAAATTTTATTTATTGATGCGTCAGAAAATGTTCTACTTTTTGCATTGATATGTTGCAATTATGAAGAAACAAAAAGTTGAAAATACAGAAAACCGAATGTGCCATTGATTCTAATTTGCAACACTGCAAGCACCAATTCTGTTTATCTGCACGCAACATGTACAAAAACAAAAGATACACTTTTTTCGATATCTTCTTTTTATCTTTATTATAAAAATATAGTTTACAATGTGGCGAGTAAGAATTGTTACAAAATTGGTGATATTCAGCGTGCGTGTGTTGCAACATGTGCATCGCATATGGCACTTGCATTCTGTTACATTTACCAAATGTCCAGCTGGACAAATTGTAAAGTACGAATTAAATAATAATAAAGAAAAAAAACATTCTGTTATACAGTAAACGCTATTAGTAATTATTTACAAATGCAACATTTCTCTGAAATTCTGTACCACGGTGTGTCCCTATAAAAAAATTAAAATTTTTAAATTTTCCCACTTACAGTGTCGGTTACAAGGAATCTTCAGTTTGGTATTTTGGTAGGTATTTTGTCAATACCATTCAATGACAAAATCCGCAATCACATAGTTGCTAACCCAATACGTGCTTCTTTGCAGATAACACGATGGCACATAATTTCCAACGGTACCGAGAAACCTGGTCGTGCAGCAACGACCTTAGTTTCACTTTTACCGCACCATTACGTAGCTTAAACGATGTGCAGCCTACACGGTGCACAGTCATTCGAAATTCTTGCGAGCAAAAAATCGAATGAACAAAAAGTAAGAGAAAAAAGGTATTTTTCCAGCAGACCAATTCCAATATCGCGTACGATATGGTTTGTCGAGACTGAACGATGCACGTGGTCGTTCGTGGTCGTCGCCGCCTGCAGGGTGAAAAATATTTGTGCGGCCGAGCGTGCCACGTAAGTAAGTACTCGATCGGTCTGGGCCGAGAAGGCATCGATCTCGCCATTGATCGATCGATCCGGAGGTCTCGGATAAGATGCTGTCGTCGTCCTGGTCTCGACCTGCTCGTCGTCCAACACAGGGTGGACCACACGCGTTGTGTCGCCTCTCTGACCTTCTCTCCGTCTCTCCTTCGCTGCCTGTGCTCTTGGCTCGCTCCATTCTCTTCTTTCTCTCCTTTCTCTAGCTCTCCTTTCTCTAGCTCTCCTCTGATTCACCGCTCCACTCTCACTTCGATTCTCCTCTCTCCTATCGTTGCTCTCTTTCCTGCCTTTCGCACGCTACCATCATCCATCGTGAGTCCTTTTTCTTCTGGTTCAACGATCGTGCACGCGCGCGTCTTGCTCAGAAGGTGGAAGGTGAAAAAAGCGCAGGGTGAAATAGAGGAAGGACGAATAAGACGCTGCATATTGTGTGCAAGCGACCTGAATTTACAAAATCTTTTTTTCTTTGCAGTTTCGTTAGAGGCTCGGCTAGAAGAGTTGCGAGGAGCGACCTCTGTTACTTTATTCGCACTCCGATTACGATCGGTTGCGATTTTTTCCGAATTTCGTTTACACGTCGTCTGGTAAAGTAGCGCTTAGAAGTTGTAAGAGGAATCGAGTCGTTTGATCGAATTTTCGTACGGTTATTCTATTTCAAAGGGCGCTGAAACACTTTGGTGAGTCGCTGTAGGGTAACCTAACCTAACATGGAACAGCTGATCTGAGAAACGTCGTAAATAGAGCAACATGCTTTCCTTGCGGCGAAAATAACGCGACGTTAACACGCGACAAAATTGATAGACGTTCGTTAATAAGACGTTGAAGGGTCTTAGAGTGGCAGAAAATGTGAAATGCTGCGAGTTTAAGAAACGTTACACTTAGGTTATGTAACACCTGCTATGCAACACCTAGGAAATTTGTAAACAAATCTCAGGTAACTTTGTTTCTTCTGTGAAAAATGGATATTTATATAAATAAAGAAGGAACAGATATGTTGCAATTTTCAACTTATATTGTATTACATTCATTTTCTTTGTTTCGTACAGGTTGAACAACGAACCTGCAGCACATTCTTCGTGATCCCAACGAAAACAACGAATATTCCTATTCCAATCAGGGTGATTGGTAATTGATGGTACAAGCGGAAAGGGGGTGATTCCAGGCGAAAAAAGAAGTCGAAAATATAGAATAAAAATTTTTCGTTTGAGGCTTTGTTTTCGAGAAAATCGACTTTGAATTTTCGCTCGGTACGCCTGCACTTTATCATGTCTCGTTATAACGGATCTCACTGTAGATCGTCGTCTCGATTCGCAGGAAGAATTCGAAGAAATCGCAAGTTGCGAGCAATTGAAAGAAAAGATTATTGTAGCCTTTCATACTTTAAAACAATCGAATACGTTAGAAAGTGTTCATAGAAATTTAATTAGAAGAGCAGAAGTATGTGTTCGGCAGAATGGGCAACATTTTCAGCAATTTTTATAATAATAAGCCTTATGATTACTTCATATTATTTCATTATGTATTCCTAATTTTCCGTTACGGCAAAAACAAACTTAAACTGTGATAATATCCATCGAGACAACGATCTACAGTGAGATCCGTTATAACGAGACGTGATAAAGTGCAGGCGTACCGAGCTAAAATTCAAAGTCGATTTTCTCGAAAACAAAGCCTCAAACGAAAAATTTTTATTCTATATTTTCGACTTCTTTTTTCGCGTAGAATCACCCCCTTTCCGCTTGTACCACCAGTTACCAACCACCCTGTATATATACAATATAACATATAACAAATGATACTGAAATTAAAGAGAAAAGAGAGGGAAAAATCTATGCAACCGAAAACTTTTGCACGCCACTGTATACTCGTTTCGACTTAGCTCGCCTACTCTTCCGTTTTGTTTCACCTTCTTTTCTTTTCCTTTGCTTCTTGGCAGAACCGCGCGTAAAAACGCGCTCGCTCGCGTCGTTCTTGCGCGCGCCGGACGTTATTTATACTGTACGATTGGCCAACTTTTTCTGCCTGTTCTTTCCGTCTGTCTTCTTCTCCGGCGGAATTCTCATTCTTAGCTGTGCAACGTTACGCCGCGAGTTGCACACGTTCGACATTCCTCCGCGTGCCGCTCGCCGAGGGTGCTAATTGATTACGCAAGCCATTCGCTCGAGAAGTTGGAGACCCTTTCGCTCCGGATCTTAGCGCACGTTCGATAAAATAGATAAATAGGTGTTATTTTCAAGGTACGTGGGGAATTTCGTTTTAAGAATTCCCTAGGGAGCGCGTAGTTCAAATCAAGCGACGACGAGTATATACGTCGAGGGGAGGGCAGACTCTCCTGTTATGAATTTTACGAAAAAGGTAAAGCAATACGAGGAAGAATGACATTTCTGTTGGATAAAAAATTAACAATTTGTCGGTGGAAAAGGTATTGTTATTAAAAACTGAACATTAACCTTACCAGGTTTCAAAATTCAATTTCAAATTGTGCATTCGTCGTTGTTTCTTTTGCTCATCTGACTTTAGGTAAATTGTTATATTAACAATTAACAAGACAGTAATGAATTTACAGAAAGTTAGATGAACGTGGAATTTTAAATTAAATTTCGAAACCCGTCGTTTGACCGAGTCTGTTGAGGTTAGTTTTTCAGCAGATCTTTTAGGGTCATCTTTTTTTGAAAGGGAGGAGGTTGTTTCTTAGAACGACAAGTGATACATATTTATGAAAAAATTGTACTTATTAAGAAATTAGAGTCGATTACAATTCTATTAGCACGCAGTTATTTCCTATTAGAAATTAATTACACTTTCACGATAATTCAATTAATAGGAAAGTCTATGTTCTAAAACCTAGATTATCCTCAAGCTAATTAACGAGCGCAAATTCTACGATACAATATGGCAAGTAAGTTGCTTCTACAGTGGACGAGATTGTTGCTACTTGTTCTAACAACGATCTTATTATCTCATTTATTTCGTTAATCTCATAATTATTAATCATTTATTGTTTCCATATAATTACACGTAGGACCATCGGCGAGTCATCAAGAAATTATTCCGGAGAACGCAACAATTAACGTTAATCACCGCTTAAATGGGTAAAAAGAAGTGGCAACAATGGCAATGGACAATTAGCCTGTGCGTCTCGCCCCTGGCGTATGATCACCGTGCAAACGCTAAGAGCAGCTCTCGCCACTCCTCATTCGCCGGGTTCTAATCGACCTTAATTTCCCCGTGAAACACTAAATCTACCCTCAAACGGGTTGCCTGGCTAGCCTCAATAAACCAAGAAGGGAAACGGCTTCGAACACCGATCATTACCGTCTCAGTTCAGCTTGCACCGATCTCAGCTCACCATGGGCTCGCCTTCGGATTCCGCATACTATTTATTACAGCGTAACAATATCTTTCATTACCTTTACCTATAATAACACCTATTCATCTTTGAGAGCCGCTCTCCTTTCCCTGGAACCGTTTCTTTCCAGAGGAATCCTCGTCGCGATCCTCCAATATCACGCATACATAGAGAAATGGTAGACAGAGTGAAGGAGAAGAGGAAGAGAAAGAGGAGGAGAAGGAAGAAGAAGACGAAGGAAGAGAAGATAGAGGAGGAGGAGGAGGAGGAGGAGGAGGAGGAGGAGGAGGAGGAGGACAGGAGACAACAACGGTTGCTCCTGGACGGAGGACGAAGGAGGGCAAAAGCAGCCACGCCACGGAGGATGAGGATTCCCCTCGGCCAGCGAGCAGCGAGAGAAAGAGAGAGGGCCACCCACGTCGAGGGCGCAAAGGCGATATTTAGCGGAAGGCAAATCTCTCTGGGGCCACCCACGTCGGCTCCTTGGTTCGTCGTCGGGGCTACCTTATTTCAGGGTGCAACCAAGACGGCTGTGTTGCCTCTCTGTGCTACGGTGCGTGAGCCACTAGCACGGTAGACGCGATACTCCAGGGACGACCGATCCAGTCACAGTGCCCTGATTCCTTTCGATGTTATCCCGAATGACAGCCACGAAATTTGTCGGGTATTGTTGGACAAGATAGTAGACCTGAAAAACAGGATCTTTGCTTGGCCAAACGATGCCTTTGCAAGATACAGGTTTCTACTTACACTATCGTGCGTTGGTGTTTGCACGTTTCCGAATTGTATGAAATTGTTGCAAGTATGTAAAATGTGTTGGGTTGTCCGAAAAGTTTCTTTTCTTATATAAGGAAATAACAGACGCACGACATTTCTGTTTTGTATTATTCTGTTGAATTACGTATGGTACATTTTCTTCTATTAAAATATTTAAAGACCACAACATTTGGCAGATTAGCTTTCGTGTTTGTGTAAAGATGCGTTGTTGTGAAGCACATGTTTGTAAGAGGAAGACACTTTTTGGACAAGCTAATGCTTCGAATAAAACTCTTGAACTTAAACGCGGTGCCAATTTCGCTGCGATTCCCAGAGGAACAATGTCAGTTACGACACACTGCGAAGAATTGGCGGCTGCGCTTACGCAGCATTTTGTACACCTGTATATATTTTGTATAGACCAGTGTATATATACAGTAGGCTAGAAGTTTTGAAAGCAACAAGTGTGTACAGTAATTTGCTCGGCGATGTTCAAACGCGTCAGTGTTGTACATGATGAGGATAAAGGTTCATCACGTTGTGCTGGTCATCCTATGTGTACATATTTTTTCTTTTGCACTAACAGGCTTTATTTACGCGATTTTCATTGGCGTAAAACGCATCCAGTGTACAATGTTAGTTAACAAGTGTAACTGAGTAACAGAGCGTACAGTGCATAGCCCACCGATTTACTTGCCAACGCACAGTCCAAACCGCTGTACCTAGAAACGTGAAATTTGGACAGTATACATGTTTTATGACATAGACCTGGGGTAACATAAAATTTTTGCAAATACGAACCCTGGGAGGGATAAAAAAGGGGTAACATTTTTTTTAAAGGACATACATATCTCACGAGTTGCTGGGATTAATCACGTGAAATTCGACACGAGGACTACTCATTCAAGGTAAACAAACACGTGTTCGAGCGTTTTTGGAAATTCAATTCCTAACGGGTGTTCCAACAGAGGGTAACACAGAAATTCGAGTATCATGTAGTTAGTATGTTATAGTATATGACAGCTAGTTGGAACAAATAAAAAAGCGACGATTGAAGGAGAAAATGAATGAAAATTTCTAAGTTAAACTAGTTTGAGTTTTGATTTAACAGAAAATTTGACCCCAGCTATGGCAAGAAGCAGACATTGAACACTAGAGAAACATTCTTCTATCGTGGTGTTGAAAATGTGTTAAAAATATCAGTGTTTCGTTTGGATTGCACGAGTATCGAAATGCTTGTGCAGAGTAGTGGACATAAATCTTCACTCACGCAATTAGTATGGCGCTTAATTGGCAATTAGTACAGCAACGTGAATACGAACGAGGTATATAGAGAATTGTATACGGGGAGAAAAATAAATCAACAGATAGTGTGGAAATATGACGTGGAGATATCAATGAAGTTTCGTGGTTCCTTTGTTTGTGACAGCATCAGCACAGTAGGGTTTTTGTTAATTAATCCAAACGTATTGGCGATTTTAACGCCGTAAGGGCAGTCACGACAATATAAACTCTGATTATATACTTGCACATTGAAATTTTAATGCACGAGTTGCCAGTACGTTATATGTAATTTGATAATAAGGCGATTAGCAGAAAATTGCAGTGCGGCTGGTTGAAAATGACCTGTTTATAAGAGCATTTTTATGGCCACCGCGTATAGTAGATTCCGTATAATAATTTGCAAATTACTCGTAATGCGACGTACGATGACATAAGAAACGATAATATCGTTAGTTACTAAATAAACTATCAACATTTCACGCCCCATTACAAAGATAACAATCGTTTACGATCATGTTGACTACTACTATGATGATTTAAATTTCCTCCTTCAAATTTTCCTCGTTCTTCGGTGTTCGCGAAATTATGCTGTTAGGAAAATTAGATTCGCGTAGACTAATCATTTCAATTCTTATTTCAATATACAGAATTCGACACGTTTCTTTAATAACTTCATAGTAACTATTGGCAACTAAGTGATTGCGGATTTTGTCATTAGGTAGTATTGACAAAATCCGCAATCACTTAGTTGCCAACCTAATAAACTGATATGCAAATTTATGCAAACTCATATTTTCATGAACGCGGTTTTAAGTAAATGGAATGTAAGCAGAACATTTGTACACTTATCGTTAGTAAATATCGTAATTTATTATTTTCATTTTACTTGGAAGTATTAACACTTGAAAACACGTGCAACATGTTTTCTAAGCTTTCGGAACGTCGATGTTGAATCTCAATATTTTAAACGTTGTATACAAAGTACAAGAATATTAAACGTCGTGAAATTAAGTAACTCGGTTTAAATTGAGTGTTGATAATCTGTGAATAAATGAACGATTGTCTACGTTGTATATATATATATATATATTCTATATCAACGTAGTGAAACAACTCACACGTTGTTGTTTCTATTGTTATTACTGTTGTTCATTAGCAGTTACAGGTGCATCGTTGTACTTGCAAAAATAATTCTTATAGCAACGTAGTGAAACAACTAACATGTTGTTGTTTCTATTGTTATTACTGTTGTTCATTAGCAGCTGCAGGTGCATCGTTGTACTTGCAAAAATAATTCTCATACCAACGTAATGAAACAACTAACATGTTGTTGTTTTTATTGTTGTTATTGTTGTTCATTAGCAGCTGCAGGTGCATCGTTGTACTTGCAAAAATAATTCTTATACTAAAGTAATGAAACAACTAACATGTTGTTGTTTTTATTGTTGTTATTGTTGTGCATTAGCAGTTGCAGGTGCATCGTTGTATTTGCAAAAATAATTCTTATACCAACGTAATGAAACAACTAACATGTTGTTGTTTTTATTGTTGTTACTGTTGTTCATTAGCAGTTGCAGGTGCATCGTTGTATTTACAAAAATAATTCTTATAGCAACGTAGTGAAACAACTAACATGTTGTTGCTTTTATTGTTGTTATTGTTGTTCATTAGCAGCTGCAGGTGCATCGTTGTATTTGCAAAAATAATTCTCATATCAACGTAATGAAACAACTAACATGTTGTTGTTTCTATTGTTATTACTGTTGTGCATTAGCAGTTGCAGGTGCATCGTTATACTTGCAAAAGGGAAGTGTCGTCAGAGGAAGATAAATCCTGTTATACCATTTATCTCTTTCCTCGGCCAGTGTTTTTTATCCGCGCGAAGCAGGAGACAGGACTCGTCCTAATTGCTAATTGCGTGACTCCCTCCATCCATCCAGCTCGTAACCGTGAATCATCAGCAACAAAATGTCAAATAAAATCAGTGTAGCAGAGCCACGTTATCCTATCACAAGCTTCGCTCGGAATAATCGCAACAAAATGAAATTAAAATTTTCCCAAAAATTGCACAAGCAAATGGTAACTCGCGACTGTTTATAAAAATCCATATTTTTACGAACGTAATTAGAAAAATAAAAATAAACAGAAATATGTAAAATAGACACATAGAAATATAAAATTTCCATACAAATTTTAATACAAAAATAAAAAACATGTAAAATTTTCGCGAGAAAACAAGATGTTACAGAATATTCTGGAAACGAGCAATTCCTTTGCCTTTGCTGTCGTCCAACTAGCGGCGTTTCTAGTTCCACATGCGCCATTGCATTTCTAAAAAAGACACAATCGTACGGATGTAGCGCTCTTCCGATCGTTCATCATTTTTCTGTAGCTATACGAAGTTATAACACGAAACAGTTGCATGGACCACCCTGTATACGTATTGTATCATAAGCATCTTTAAATGTCACATAAACGCACAAACATCCGCAGTCTAACGACAGAAGCAAACAGACGAGAAAGAACGAGTGGTCGCGACAGGAAGTCCGATAGGATTTGAATGACAGTGATCGGTGGTGTTTTGTAAACGCGTCAGGAACGCAGCCACAATCTAACGAGAACGTTTCCATGAAATTCCCCGGGGATTTTATTTTATTTACCGATCGATCCCACGAGGCGGTTCAGGGATGTCTACGTCCCACAAAAAAGATCTTACGACTACATAAAAGAGAGAGGGAGGAGGAAAGAGATACAGCAAGAAATGTTTCTGTTGCTCTGCCTCATTCCTCATGAAATTCTTTTTATTATTTAATTTCTACTTTACAACTTGTCCAGCTGGTCAGTTGGTAAATTTTTCTAACTTGATTGCTAAATAACATGTGGATGGCTACCCCCACCGGGATACCACCTCTGACTTTGTCTATTTTAAGCAGTGAAAGTTTCTTCTTTTTTTTTATTATTATTTAATTTGTACTTTACAATTTGTCCAGCTGGACAATTGGTAAATTTTTCTAACTTTATTGCTGAATAACATGTGGATGGCTACCCCCACCAGGGTACCACCTTTGAGTTTGTCTATTTTAAGCAGTCAAAGTTTCTTCTTTTTTTTTATTATTTAATTTGTACTTTACAATTTGTCCAGCTGGTCAGTTGGTAAATTTTTCTAACTTTATTGCTGAATGGCATGTGGATGGCTACCCCCACCGGGATACCATCTTTGAGTTTGTCTATTTTAAGTAAAGTTTTTTCTTTCTTTTTTATTATTTAATTTGTACTTTATAATTTGTCCAGCTGGACAATTGGTAAATTTTTCTAACTTTATTGCTAAATAACATGTGGATGGCTACCCCCACCATCGTCAAGTCTCATGAAATGACTGTGTGCGTTTTCGAGTTGGAGAAGAGGATGGAAAGGAAGTCCGTGATTTACGACAATTTGCGAAAAGTCGAGATACACAGCTTCTAAAAATCGGATAAGTTAATTACCGTGCCGTACACGGCGATGTAATTGAATGAAATTGGCCCGGAAAATCATTTAATAAGCTTTAATGAGGCTCCGCAGGCTGGGAGGGCCAGCGTACCGCTCAACACGGAACGAGAATCATTCGGGTCGCAATAAATTCTCTGTTCGTTTGGTCTCGCGTGTAAGTGCATTTTAAATGATGGAAAGTAAAGCATGATCGGTAGACGAGGAAGGACGTGCGTTTGATTATAAGGTTGACGATCGGGTCGGAGAGGAACGTACGTGTCCGTGAAACCACGTGTCTCTGATAATTCGAAGGGAAAGAGAAACATAATGAAACGTTGGTATATGGCAGAGCAGATCTATAATTAGTTGGAAACATAAATTATAGGTTATTATCGATGTAATTGTTGAAAAAGGGATATTTTGCAATCTTTGTTGAATAAAATAATACAGGCAAAATGGGTTGCCTGTGGACAAAGAGAAACTTTGTACTTGCATGCTATTCGCGCAAATTAAACCATCCAAGTTTCAATTTCGCTAATTTCAGCCAATTTATTATTCGATGCAGGATACTTTCGAACGTTTAATTCTGCTTTTATTTGCAACTGCAAAACGTTACCGGGAATCTCACGTCTTACCTTGTCTCTCCTTGAAGGTAATGTTTCTTTTTATTATTTAATTTGTACTTTACAATTTGTCCAGCTGGATATTTGGTAAATTTTTCTAACCTAATTGCTAAATAACATGTGAATGGATATCCCTAGCAGGATACCATCTTCGAGTTTGACTATTTTATTTCTTTAGTGAGGTTAGTGGCGTGTTTTCTTTTTAGTCTTCTTTCTATGAGAGTACAGTAATGTAAATAGCAAAAACTAATTTCCGCTTACTCTGCTTTTATTCCCACAGGGAACGTTATGGGTAACGTAACTTTCTTCTTGTTTCGCATTGATGATATTATAAACAGTAAAAATACCAAACGATATCAAATAATATTTGTGCTGCCATTTACCGAATGTCCAGCTGGACAAATTGTAAGGCACAAATTAAATAATGAAACCTGCTGTGTGATATTCAATATTGAAGTTGTTGCGAGAAATACCAAACACTAGAAGCTGTTTATTACTATTTATTATTATCGTCGAAACGAGGTTCGGTTTCTTAGGTCGTCAAGATACAAACTTAAGCTAGAAAAATTTACCAAATGTCCAACTATACAAATTGTAAGGTACAAATTAAATAATGAAACCTGCTGTTTGATATTTAATATTGAAATTGTAGCGAGAAATACCAAATACTAAAAGCTTTTTTATTATTATTTATTATTTTCATCGAAACGAGATTCAATTTCTTAGGTCGTCAAGATACAAACTTAAGCTAGAAAAATTTACCAAATGTCCAGCTGGACAAATTGTAAGGTACAAATTAAATAATGAAACCTGCTGTTTGATATTTAATATTGAAATTGTTGCGAGAAATACCAAATACTAAAAGCTTTTTTTATTATTATTTATTATTTTCGTCGAAACGAGATTCAATTTCTTAGGTCGTCAAGATACAAACTTAAGCTAGGAAAATTTACCAAATGTTTAGCTGGGCAAATTGCAAAGTGCAAATTAAATAATAAAAAAGAAAAAAAATACGAAATCGTTTACTGTCTGGCGACGATATCTGTCGAACGAAAGCGTCCTTGAAGCTGGCGCAGATTTTCCGTGCGACGCGACGTTTGACAACCGGTGTTTAGGGCGAAAAAACGTGGTCCTGTTGTGGCGTAGCCGAGGGCAACCACGTGGTCTCGGTTAATACCGTCGAAAACGCGAAGATGGCAGCCAGAGACAAGCAACAAGTGGAAGAGAAAGATGAGCGCGGGTTCTGCCGGCCGGAGAACGTCATTACGTGCACTGCACGGAATAACACGTTGCATTCGTCTTTGCGTACACGCCGGACATTGTGAGCGAGGTAAATTAATAATTGGAGCATTTAACGCAGACGGACTGGTCGCCGTGGCACGCCTCGACCCTCCTGCAAACGTGTATTTGCAACGTGCATACGTCTCGCAGTGTGATGTACATTTGAAATTATAATGCTGAAGCGGATCGCGCAGCGATGAGATGCGATCGGGAACGGGAAAGAAGAGGAAAAGAAAAAAGAATCAGCAGGTACAGAGAGAAAAAGAGAGAGAGAGAAAGAAATTGATATAGGAAGGAACGCTTATGGCGGATCTTATTTCTTTCGGTTTACGACATGGTATGCAAGGGGCGCTGTTAGTCTGTGATTGAAATTAATTCGTACTTTCTAGTGACAGATTTTTATCTACGATAATGGCATTGTGACGTTAACGAGGTTGCAAGATACCAGCAGAACTCGTTTCTTTCCATGTAGTTTCTATGCATTAAGATTCATGCAACAGCGTATCACAAGTCTATCAATCCATCACTTTTTTTCTCTCGTTATCTCATAGATTGCCTGCAATCTGTTCTGTCGGACATCGAACAGCTTGTTATATCGGTTCAGGTTAGCGTGTCGATGCTACTCCGATCGATCTATCGCTAGTCTATCACGGAAATTAATTTCTACTTGCTAACTTGTATCCGCGATAATATTAGTATTGTAACGTCAATGGGGATGCAGCATACGAAGCTGAGTTACGTGTTCTTTCCTTAATTCGTGTTATGCAGATTTTTCTACTGCATAGTCTGTTGCGCGTACTCTTCATCGTAAATATGGACTTACGTATCCGCTATCCATAGTCCGCTCACGGCTATCGTTTACGTTCCTCATTTTTACTCGATGGAAAATGCACTTAAGTAGTTACATGCGTATATACGTAAGTTGATTCAACCAGCAATAACGTCTCGTGTCAAGCTGTAAGATATTGGTTCAACATTGTCTCGCTCGTGCATGTAACGATTGCGTGATGCTCGATAGTGTCACGAGACCGTGACGAGACTATCGTTTACATCGCTTCAGTTTTACTCGGAAGAGAAGGTGACTGTGTATGTACAAGCACTTATATAGGTTGGTTCGAACGACAGTAACGTTTTGCGTCAAGCTGCAAAAGATATTGGTGCAACATTGTTTCATCGGTGCGTGTAACGATCGCTCGAGACTCGACAGTGACACGGGATGCTGATAAGAATCGGTGAAATGGGTAGTGACGGGTTGGACGGAATGAACAATCTGTCGTGAGATGAGGCTTGGGAAATATTCGGTACATTTTTCTAGCTGTTTCCCATTTGCGACTAGTTGGGCGGGAATTGCCAAGTAACGTGACTCGGTGCCTTTTAAGGGAACTATACATCTTTTGAAAGGAAGCAATTTTCAATTAAATTTGATATTAAATTTAAGTTCAATTAAATTTTCAAACCGGTCACTTGACTAGGCTTGGCTTTAGTTAATTAAAGTTAACTTTATATTAACACGCTAATGAATCCGTCGTGGCATTTCTTATAAAAAGTTACTGACCTATTTATTCCAAAAAGCTGTTAGTATCGAAGAAAAAAATATTGCAGAAGCCAAGGAACATAAATAAAACACTGAAATTTTGGGTATCTGTGAAATATTCAGCTCTTTATAATATTAATTATTTGTAGTAAGAATGTATTATAAATTATAACATTATATAGTAGTTTAGTATCATAAGTTAATAGCATTATATATTAAAACGTCCTTCGTCGAGAGTCCTGACACTTTTAGCAACAAAATGACGTCCAGTCTCGCGCGATTGTTATGGGTGTGGAAATGGCACGTGTATGTGTCGTACATTTACTTTGCAGTCGCACGCGCCTCTTCTGTCGCGATGAGTCGCGGCAGCAGGAATGGAAATTGTGCCATATACGACGATGGGTTTTGTAGTAGCTCGCGACTAGTCGGAAATATAAAAAGCGCCACACGTGCTATACCCACGTGCAGAACAATCGCGTACCATCGAAAGTCATATTCTGCTGTTGGAACGTGTGATGAGCGTACTAAGCACGTTCAATATATAATACTATATGTCGATAATATATAACAATAGTACTATAATGATATGCTATATTGTAGTATAAAATACCGTTAATATAAATAATTAATATTATACCTATGAGAAATTTTCTCACCAAACATATGTTTAGTTGTGTTTATTCGACCGAAAATTTAATGACTTTATTTACGTTCTTCGGCTTTTCAAAAAATTTTGCTCTTCAGTGGTAACAGTGTTTAGACATAAATAAGAAATGGTTCAAAAAATCCACTAAGAAATATAAGATGCATCATGAAAGAATAAAATCGACGTTTGTCCGGTTCCCGAACGATTCTCACAACACGTTCACGAAGATCGGAAGTGACATGAGATTTACGACACGGTCAGATGCGACTGGCTATTATTTTTTATTATTTAATTTGCATATTTTATTTATTAATTTCTATAAATAATAAAAAAAGAAAAAATTTTGACTGCTTAAAATAAACAAATAGGACAAATTGTAAAGTACAAATTAAATAACAAAAAGAAAACTTTGTTACAGTAGCTGTAGCGTTAGTTAAATCATGTACAATTTTCAAACTCGATTTTCCCCAAGAACGACGAAAACTTATTCCCAATCTTCGAATCATTTTTTCACGCAGAATCACCTCCTGTCCGGTTCCACTACGATTACTATACCTGCCTAACCCTACCCGTACGTAATAACGTACATAATAACCAAGCAAGGGACATACGTGTCGCATTAGCATAGCAAGAAAAAGGAAACAACCGGACAACGAAACGGAAAGAAAGCTAACGTGCTTTTATCTGCCCAACGCGATACGAGTCACGCGGATCGACAAGATTAATTGCATCCGCGAAAAGAATGTTTTGTAGGAGGCCGTTGTCGGTCGGACGCATTTGCCTAATTCGATCGTTTCTACGCGGGTAGGATATTCCCTTGTTGAGTGAAGCAAAGGTAGATAAATAAAAATGAGAATCGGCCGGTTTCCACTTACGCAACGGGCCCGGGCTGTCCCATTGGCGATTCGGCCCGTGTCCGCTCTCTGTTATCAAGGGTCTGGTGACGGCCAGGCTACGTTTCCTGCGACTTGTAACGCGTTTCGAAAATTTGCGAGAAGAAGGAGGCGCGGAACGTGTCGGCCGCGTTAAGCGCCGACCACCCGGCCGCGCCACGACGGAAGTGGTATCGTGCTCGGCGCTGACCGAGCGATATTTGCAGTCGGCGAGCGTGCTCGCCACAAAATTTGCCTAATAGGCTCGTATCTAAGCGAAGCATGCGCAGATGTCGCGCGTCGCGTTAACTTGCCGCGCGATGAAATTGATTTACGAGGTGAGCGCCACGTGTTGGCTGAAAATGTATGAGCGGCGGTAGATACCTGCTCATTTGCGGCGACATAATTGCAACGTCGTACGCATAGGTGCGCTGCAGGGTTAAATAGCGGTAGAATTACGAGTTTGTTATTTACCTTGTTGTACAGAGCGTTCCACGAAATTGGGTCAGGTTAGCTGCTTGAAAGGGACAGCAGAGAGAGAAAGGGAATTTTATTAGTGAAAATTAGATGGTTTACGGTGCTGTTTCGCGTAATACGTATGTTTGACGTGGAAGTGGTGGTGTTTTGTAGCTGCCAGGCGCGTCTCTCGTTTTCTTCACAGAAATTACGTATTCTTTTTACACTAAACCATGGGTTTTTGTAATCCTTCGCGAAACAGCGTGTTAAAATATTTGGGGGGAAACATTTCGAAACTGCTATTTAAAGTACTAGTTTCTTCTGTCGTTACAAACTTAAACTTCTTCATTTCTTCGCATTTCCGGTGTATGATGATGGTAGGTGCTATGTTAGCTGTGTTACGATGGACTGTGCTACACGATATACCGTAAGAGTACTGAGAGAAACATGTAAACCAGAAGTCAGTTCAAACCGCAACACAGAGATTAAGTTTCATGAATAAAATAATTAAATAAATAGTAAATGCCATATCTGGTATCTTTGGACAAAGAAAGATGATTTTTAGCATGAGAGAGTGAAACAATAAAACTACACCAGTATATTTAATACAAATCCGAAGACTTCTTGTAGAAAACACTGTTTTTTTTTTTTATTTAATTTGTACTTTACAATTTGTCCAGCTGGACATTTGATAAATTTTTCTAACTTAATTGCTAAATAACATGTGGTTCTTGAATTCTGTACTACAGCATTTCCATTGCCGTGTACAATAGGACGATAAAAAAGAAAACATTTTCTAATTTTCACACTTACTTTACGTTTTCTATAAGAAATCTTCATATCGGTGTACATTAATTTACACTACAAAAAGGGTTGGTAACTAAGTGGTTGCGGATTTTGTCAATACAACCTAATGACAAAATCCGCAATCACTTAATTGCCAAGCCAATAGTTAGCTGTTGCGACCTCTTTGAAAAATGTGTACGTAAAATGTGTGAGAAAAAGTAGATAACGACGAGTATACTCGTCAAACACAGAGTACGTGTTATAATATAGAATCAAGTTACAAAGAAATGACTCTCCTGCTTTCTCGTGTTAACGGGGAATACTACCATTTCTTCGCGACGAGTATACTCGTCAAACACAGAGTACATGTTATAATATAGAATCAAGTTACAACGAAATGACTGTTTTACTTCTTCATGGTAACGCGGAATATTGCCATTTCTTCGTGACGAGTATACTCGTCAAACACAGAGTACACGTTATAATATAAAATCAAATTACAACGAAATGACTGTTTTACTTCTTCATGGTAACGCGGAATACTGCCATTTCTTCGCGACGAGTATACTCGTCAAACACAGAGTACATGTTATAATACAGAATCAAGTTACAACGAAATAACTGTTTTGCTTTTTCATGGTAACGCGGAATATTGCCATTTCTTCGTGACGAGTATACTCGTCAAACACAGAGTACATGTTATAACATAGAATCAAGTTACAACAAAATGACTCTCCTGCTTTCTCGTGGTAACGGGGAATATTGCCATTTCTTCGTGACGAGTATACTCGTCAAACACAGAGTACATGTTATAATACAGAATCAAGTTACAACGAAATAACTGTTTTGCTTTTTCATGGTAACGCGGAATATTGCCATTTCTTCGTGACGAGTATACTCGTCAAACACAGAGTACATGTTATAACATAGAATCAAGTTACAACAAAATGACTGTCCTGCTTTTTCGTGTTAACGGGGAATATTGCCATTTCTTCGTGACGAGTATATTCGTCGAAAGCAGCCAACCACTGGAAACCTGTCAACGTTTCCTCCGTCCACTAAACCGTCGTGATCACGTCGTGTAACTAGCGATCGAGGTTTGGGAATAATAAAAATGAAGCGAATCGCAGCGACGCGCCGTCGTCTTAATTTAAATCTCAAGCGCGCCAGTCGACGTGTCTCCTCTCGGCCGAAAATACTCGCTATAAAATTTCCAGAATGATTAATCGCGCGCTCGAAGGAATTACGCCACGAAGAAATACGACAGAAGCGTCGCGGCGTTTACACAGCGTTTCGAACGCTCGGATCCGGCTGCGAGATAAAATTTCAATTATATAATTTCTGGCTGTGGTCTTCGGGGCCGCTGCCCCCGCGCCGTACGGCTCACAATTCATCGTTAGTACTGTATTTCCATCGGCTGGCAGCTAACGATTTCAAGCGGATACGTCGCCGAGCTACGTAACAGCGACGGGGTGTGCGTACAAATGCGTGTACGTCTTATCGAGCTATCTAATCCTCGTATTCCTCGATCGTGGACCACCCAGGTGGTACACCGCGGAAGTTGGCACGCACGATTTGCACACGCACACGTAGCCGCGGAACGCGCTAGCCTGTCGCCGTTCATATACACGGTGTACTCTTATATAAATCGGCGCTGTTTCTTGCGAGAAGCGGATGCTAACTTTGGCGGAGTTGAAAATAGTCTGCAAAGGTGGGAGATTTGAGAATTATCAATAGCCGGTAGACAGTGGCTTTTAAGTTACAGTTAGCTGTTGCGATCACGTTTAGAGTAAATGGATAGGCTGAGTTTTTTTTTTATTTAATTTGTACTTTACAATTTGTCCAGCTGGACATTCGGTGAATTCTGAATTGATTTTTATATTGTTTCCATTATTTGGTAGACTTATATGAACGTAAAGCTCAATGTAACATGGAAACAAGGCTGGATACGTTCATGTGAACTGTTTTTGTTGTTTTCATGTACAGAATCTTTGCCAGTAGGTGCTCGTTAAGGGACATTTTGTATTACCGCAAAATTATATGTTTTATAAAGTCAGAATTGTTGTATCATGTGTATATACCGGGTGCGGTTGAATAACACGTACAAGCGGCCACGAGGTCAGTTGCTTTAGAAAAACTAAGAAAAAAATATATTTACATAGGTAAATATTAACTTGTATTATAAGGACAGATGAAGGTAGTTGTATGTGTATGTAACAGAGTTTGAGCTAATTTGTGATCATTGCCATGATTTATTTATTGTGTTTTTGTTTATGAGTAAGTTTACATCTATTGTTCTCTGGTTCAGTTTTAGTTGTATGTTTATGTTACAGAGTTTGAGCTAATTTGTGATCATTGTTATGATTTACTTATTGTGTTTTTGTTTATGAGTAAGTTTACATCTATTGTTCTCTGTTTCAGTTTTAGTTGTATGTTTATGTAACAGAGTTTGAGCTAGTTTGTGATCATTGTTATGATTTATATATTGTGTATGTGTTCCTGTTTATGAGTAAGTTTATGTCCATTGTTCTCTGGTTCACTTTTAGTTGTAGGTAGTTGTATGTTTATGTAACAGAGTTTGACCTAATTTGTGGTCATTGCTATGATTTATTTATTGTGTTTTTGTTTATGAGTAAGTTTACATCTATTGTTCTCTGGTTCAGTTTTAGTTGTATGTTTATGTAACAGAGTTTGAGCTAGTTTGTGATCATTGCCATGATTTATTTATTGTGTTTTTGTTTATGAGTAAGTTTACATCTATTGTTCCCTGGTTCAGTTTTCTTCTCTTTTTATTTTTCTTTCTGTCTAAGTTTTCTATTGGGTTGGCAACTAAGTGATTGCGGATTTTATCAATACCACCTAATGACAAAATCCGCAATCACTTAGTTGCCAACTCAATATTTCTGTTTATCCGTAAGTTTTACGGTTATTGTCCTATATTGTAACGTAAATGGAAGTTTCTTCTTTTCATTTTTAATTTCTGCTTTACAATTTGTCCAGCTGGGCATTTGGTAAATTTCTCTAACTTTAATAGATGGAAGTGATCGCAAAGGCGGAAGATAAACGGAAATAAAAAATTTTACTTGGATATATCCATTCCCCTACTAGTGTACTCTTTTATTTCTTCACTTTCATACTAACATACAACCATAATGAAAAATTCACGTGCACGGTTTGCTCTTAAGACTCAACAGCATTTCTCCTACGAACTGAATGTCAACTTGGCATCTTTGACGTATACAAAAATTGTAGACTCGACATAAAGTTCGCTTTGTCTCGCAAATTACCAGCCCGCGGATGTTCTTCGTATAATACGAAAACCGCGTAACGTCGACTGTAAGAAAAAGAGAAAAGAACGAAAGATAACTCAGGCTGTCGTATTCCATCAGCAAACAATTTTCCATTTACCAAAGTACCCCCCCCCCTTCTCACTTTCTCCAAACTCTGTAAATTGAATCTTTCGAACACCCCGTATAGACATGGAGCCGCCAAGGCCGTGTGTTGCACGTGCCAGCGTGGAACGAAAGAAAGTGTGGATGGTCGTAGCGAATAAGCGATAGTAACGCAACGTTTATTAATCACCGTCGGATAATTACGTCGGTGTAGCCGATCGATCGTCAACGTTTCTCACACCTGCCTATCGTTTCTCTCCTCGTCCGACGAAACGTCAGCTAAGATCGTGTTACATTGGTTCGTCTACGAGATCGTACGCTATTCAGCGCGTCGTAGCCCGCTGAAGGACTCGAACAGAGTGAACAAGCGATACAACGTATCCCCCTAATCTCACGAAAGAACCGGCTGATTAATGGATAACAAGCGGCACCGTGGAAAAAACGAAGAAGACGATAGAGAAAAAAGAGGAAGAGAGGGAAAAAGAAATCGTTGTCCCGGTTCGATTCGCCCGGCTCTCGAGTAATGTGTCAGAGCCGTTGAAGGGGTTAAAGGGGAGCAACGAAGTATCGGATCGAGGTAAAGTGCGAAGTAGAGACGGCCCCTTATAATAGCGCGGCTCGTTGGGTGGTCCAGCAAGGCCACCGTGGGTGGCCCACTCACCAACACCGTTTCGATATTAAACACGGCCACGTGTAACGTGTGTATGTATATATGGCCGGTGATACAGGCACGCACACGAATCCGCGGGGCCGCGTTTAACCGCAATATATCATTTTACTTAGCACCGAAGCGGTGAGACTGCAGCCGGTGGCCCGCGGACCAGCAACGTAACAAGTATGTTCCGTGTCCACTTTACAACGACAATGTTGCTGTATTTATGCACGAGACAGATAAGATGCTTTCTCCTCGGTCATTTTCATCTTCTCCTGCTGTATAACACGTACACCACCCGCAAAGTAGAAATTTCGCGCCGTGATTCTTCTCTTTCCTCACTTTTCCTGTCTCTTTTTCTTGTGGCGTATTAGCTCTCTTTCCTTAGGGTTCTGCTTTCTTTCTTTTTCACTGCCTTTCGATCTTTGTGTTCGACTCGTGCCTCGTCCAACAGCCTCACGACGATGTAAGCGTTTTTTAACGACCATGTAAATCGCTGCAACACAGACCACATTGAATACGTGTAAATATAAATGGAAAAAGGAGAAACTTGACTCGGCAGCGATAAAGCCAAGGGTGGTTGGTTGGCTTTCGTCTGGGCAGAAGGGTTTCGTGGTTCGAGTACGTTTTCGCTTGGAAAATGGCGGCTTCGATTACGATCAGCTGATTGGGTTGGCAACTAAGTGATTGCGGATTTTGCCAATACCACCTAATGCCAAAATCCGCAATAACTTAGTTGCCAACCCAATAATTAAAAATAAGTAAACTGAAATTTATGAGATGGATGAAAATATATGCAGGATGTAAGGTGATGTGTAAAAATATTATACGAAATTGTTATTATATTGAAAAAAAAGAAGACAAGTGTGAGAAGTTGAGGATACTGAAGCTTAACGAGCAGGAATCGTGAGCCCGAGCAATGTTTTAATGTATGAGAAGGAAAAAACATTTTGGTTTGTTAAATTCTTTATTGCAGTTAGGAAGACAGAAGGAAAGAATATTCGAGTTGATAGTTGAACGTATGATGACGCACCATGATAATTAAAAAATATATTCTAATTACTAAAACTATATTTTAATCCATAGGAAATGTTGAAGTAATTACTTCAAGAATAACTTTTGTATATCCGTGACCTGGAGACCGCTGTTACGATGAGAATAGAATTTAGTGATGAAAATTCAAAATAACGAGAGGTCCATATTATTGTGCCCTTGAATATAAATTTTGTTTTTGGGTTACAAGCTCTAGGAACAAATAGATATAAGTAGATTTCTATTGCTGTTTCTTGTAGCCTTCAACTAGAGCTACACACCAAGGTTAGCTTTTTGATAATCTCCTTTGCTATAAATACTTGAACATGCTCCCTATCAACTTCCTATTGTACTGTAACAGTATAAGAGTGAGGATTTGGATCAGTATACACTATACCTATTCTTATACTTATACTTATTTAAACATATTTTTCTCTTACAAATTCATCCACCTGTTGCTCTATCAGTTAACCTCAACAGGAAAGTCCTTTGCTATAAATATATGACCTATTACCTTCCATTGTGCTGTAACATTGCAAGAATGAGGATCTGGATCAGCATACACTATACCTGTACTTATACCTATACTTATTTCAATGTATTTTTCTATTACAAATTTATCCACTTGTTGCTCTATCAACACACTATGTCAAACGTTAAATTTTGTGCGATGGAGAAGAACCTTCTCTGGTTTGAAATCATTTTGGAAATTTAATTTGTTTCCATTATAGTAAGATCTTGCGTGTATGAGAAAATTGTATATTTTTTCCCCTAGTATAGTCGAAATTCATCGGAGAAAGAGTTGCATTTGCAGAATGTGGAATTTGTAGAATTGTGTGTGCCACCTGTTAGTCGTAAGGAAAGCTGATTAAATTTGCAAACACTTTAAGTAAATATCTGTATAAAAAAAAAATATATTCGTTGAAAATGTTCTGTTTACTTTTGTTACAGAAGCATATTTTCTCATGTCGTCAGTAACAGTTGTTATGAAATTGCTGATATTTAGTGTGCGTGTGCTGAAGCACATATGCCGTGTAAACCTGTCTGAAAAACAAGAAATATGTTTGTTTAAAGTGTTCTTTTTACTTTTGTTACGAAAGTATACTTTCTCATGTTGCGAGTAAGAGTTGCTATGAAATTGACGATGTTTAATGTCCATGTGTTGCAACATGTGCAACGCTTAATGCCACTTACATTGTTTTACCCGGTAAACACTATTTGCACAATTTAACGCTATTAGCAGTTATTTACAAGTGGAAATTGCTCTGAATCTTTAATTTTTCCACCTACGGATCTTGTTCTTCAGGAGGAACCTCAAACTCAAAACGCAGGAATTTTCATTATTTTAAATTACCGTGTCGCGTATCGTAAACCCCGTCAAATTCTCGCGACTAGAACTGCCATTTAAAATATCCAACTAAAATCATAACAAAATTCTAAAACCCAGAACATCTCAACATTGTTAACAACCGTCGAACTAACCTACCAGATCAAGTAGCAAGCAAATGACCAGTTAGCAAATTTCACTTAAAATTGCACACTCATCGTCGCTTCTTTCCTTCTAAAATCTAACATTATACAAATTCCTATACGAACAAAAATCGACAAATCGATCAATCGGATAATATTAGCAAGGTTAGGGTTAACCTGTTGCAACGTACACTGGTCGCTTCTCGAGTTCTCAAAACTAAGACATCGAGTCTCGTGCTCGTCCCCTGCTTATCTCTCACTCGAATTCCTCTATTCCCATGGACCATGCTGATTATCATCCGACAGTAAATAGATGCCGAGGTAGTTTTTCAAGAAGCCAGCAAAACGTAGCGAATGGCAAAGCGAGCAGGCGCCCCACATTCGCTTTGCAATGGCCAACGTGGGGAGTCGTGATCCTGTCGACGGACAATGAGATGAAAAATAAAGTGCTGGACCAGGTCGGGTTAAAGGCTTCGTTGCTTACATACGAGCCGGCCCTCTCTCTTTCCTATCCCTCTCCTTCTCCTCTCTCTCTTTTCCGTTTTCGTTGTCCCCTGTCCTTACGTCCCTCGCCCCGGATTCCGCTAAGTCAATTCCGTCGAGGATACGGCAGAGGCGTCAGACGACCTGGGTGGTCTGCATCCTACGCAAACAGAGTATACAAGCGGATACACGCTGGTTGAACAGGTAGTGCTCACGAAAATTTACTGACTTTGCGGATTTCGTGCATGCTGCACGCGGCGAGGCTAACTTTTGGAACAATGCCTGTCCCCTCCCCCTGCTCGTCGTATTTTTACGCGTTCCACCCCTACGCAGATCTGTCGACAAAAGCCGTGCGTGGACGATGGAAAACGGCCGGAACGAGAGCACCGAGACAATGCGAGTCTGCCTTCTTTTGCGGCGATATACTTGGGTTAAACTGGTTGTTCGGTTAGAGCTGCCACGAGGTTTGGTCGTACGGAGCCGCGATCCTGCAGCTTATTTTATGGGGGCCGCTGGTAATGGCGCTTCTGCTTGAGAAATTCGACGCGGCTGAAACCGCGAATCCCCGCGCTATGTTATTTTTATGCCACTTGGTGCTGCGCTTTATGGATGTATCGCGTGTCTGTTGCAACATCTGTTGACTAGCTACAATGGAAGAAGATGTTGGATGATAAAAATCATCTACATTTTGATAAATATGATTTTTCCAACTTGTACGTATTCTTTGTATTTTTGCGTCTTTAAATTGAAATGTTGGAATATTTCTATTTCAGTTCGGAGAATTGCTGCTACTTCGTCCTTCGACCACCTGCATATCCGTGCGAGCTAATCGTTTTTCGTCGAACGCATAATTGCCATGGTCCTCTTTAACTTTGGTGTTTACGTACGTTGAGCAAAACGAGCTGCAGGAAGAAGCTTAAGAAGCTATCTGCCTGAAAAGCTGAACGTCCTTGTACGAAGCTTCTGCACGTGGAATTTTCCTCTGTCGACCCTCTTTTACTCGGAAATCTCCACAAGTCGAAAGATTTTGCCTCTTCAAAAACCCTGAAGAACCCAATACTCGTCGCAGTGTGAAGTAATTACTCGAAGAAAAACTCTAAACTTTTCGTTCGTATATCCGTAACCTGGTAGAAAGAAATAAAATGAGAAAGAAAAATTTCGAAATAAGCAGAGGTGCATATTATTGTGTCCTTGAATATAAATTTTGTTTTCAGTTACAAGGTTTAGAAACAAAGGAGCTATAAATAGATTTCTACTGCTGTTTCTTGCAGCCTTCAGCCAGAGCTGCAAGGTTAACTTTTTGCTAATGTCCTTTGCTACAAATATATGAACACGCTCCCTATCAACTTCCTATTATACTGTAACACTGTAAGAATGAGGATCTGGGTCAGCATACACTATACCTGTACTTATACCTATACTTATTTCAATGTATTTTTCTATTACAAATTCGTCCACTCGTTGCTCTATCAGTTAACCTCAACAGGAAAGTCCTTTGCTATAAATGTATGACTTATTACCTTCTATTGTATTGTAACACTGTAAGAATGAGAGTCAGGGCCAGCATACACTATACCTATATTTATTTCAATATATTTTTCTATTACAAATTCATCCACCTGTTGCTCTATCAGTTAACCTCAACAGGAAAGTTCTTTGCTATAAATATATGACCTATTACCTTCCATTGTGCTGTAACATTGTAAGAATGAGGATCTGGATCAGCATACACTATACCTGTACTTATACCTATACTTATTTCAATGTATTTTTCTATTACAAATTCATCCACCTGTTGCTCTATCAGTTAACCTCAACAGGAAAGTTCTTTGCTATAAATATATGACCTATTACCTTCCATTGTGCTGTAACATTGTAAGAATGAGAGTCAGGGCCAGCATACACTATACCTATATTTATTTCAATATATTTTTCTATTACAAATTCATCCACCTGTTGCTCTATCAGTTAACCTCAACAGGAAAGTTCTTTGCTATAAATATATGACCTATTACCTTCCATTGTGCTGTAACATTGTAAGAATGAGGATCTGGATCAGCATACACTATACCTGTACTTATACCTATACTTATTTCAATGTATTTTTCTATTACAAATTCATCCACTCGTTGCTCTATCAGTTAACCTCAACAGGAAAGTTCTTTGCTATAAATATATGACCTATTACCTTCCATTGTACTGTAACACTGTCAGAATGAGAGTCAGGGCCAGCATACACTATACCTATATTTATTTCAATATATTTTTCTCTTACAAATTCGTCCACTTGTTGCTTTATCAGTTAACCTCAACACTAGCAGCTGTTCGTCATTTTTCAGTTGATTCGTCACTGCCGTCCCAAAATTCTGCATCGAATCAGTGTGCAGCCACGCACCTAACGTTACGCACGTTCTATCGTTGTTAGAAAATAACTGGCAGGAGAAAAATATCGTGGAATGGAACGAGAAGGACGAAGAAACGATTGGCAAAACTTCTCGCGGGTATCGCGTGTCGAGACCACCGTCAAACTCACCCGCAACGAGCATGCGAACCCATATACATACTTGTGCAGCTGCTGGCGTATCTTGGATGCGGCGCGACACTTATAGAGGCAAGCAATGCTAATTCAAACAAAGTTATCGTTCGGTAGATATATATTTAATTCTTTTCTCATTTACATACGAGTACGGTGGCGGCTCGCCAGCCTCACAATGTGCCATTGTCGAGGACCTCTGCTTGAATGGGCAAGGGCCATCGAGACCGCGTTTCCAGTTGGCGATAATTCTCCTAGATGAAATTAAGCACAGCCTGCGCGCCACACGAACGCAACCAGATTTATCTGGATTCATCTCAGGCGAAATCAAAACCAACTGGTTATCGCGATACCTGCTCGTAATTAACTTCTTGGAAGCAACGTGAAGAAGAGTATTAGGTCGTCCGAAAAGTTCCTTTCGTTCTACAAGGAAATTGCGTGTGATGCATTTTCTTATATTAATAGCATAAACGTTTGGCAGATTAGGTTTCACGTTTCTACAAAGGTGTTGCAAAAGACATATTTGTGGGAGAAAGACACCTTTGCAAACGAATAAAGAAACACTTGTACGCGTTTACATATAATTTCCAAGTTATTCCAATTGGTTATATTATAGTTTTTTGTTATGACGTAAAAGTCCAATACTATTAGGTTGTCCGGAAAGTTTCTTTCGTTCTACAATATGAGAAGATAATAGTTGCACGTTTTTGTTCTGTATTATTTTATCGAGTCATGTACGATATATTTTGTTCTATTGCTACAATACGTTGTACATCTACTGTTTCCTTATGAAACGAAAGACACTCTTGGAACAACCTAATAATTTCCAATATCCAATTTTCAATATAACCTCGTTGTGTACAGGACGTTTCATTTAATATTTCGCTTACTCTCGGCGAGTGAAAATTCTCTTTGAGGTACCTTTTCAGCCATTTTTCAAGACCATTAACATTTGTTAAGTGCAATCACCTACGTATTTTAATTATTTTTTTTTTTTTTTTTTAGGAATTCACAAATCGCAACGTGTTTTGTCGTACTCTCAGCCAAGGTATCTTATTCTGATGATCGGTTTTCATCACTAACCTAACAATGGACAAAAATGAGCTGAGAATTTTGTACGTAACTGTGTACTTGTGTTCCTAACGTACCATTCGAACAGCGACAGTTGGATTTTGATACAATGCCAGGAGAAGGTAAACAAGCATACTCGTAGAAATTTGCTGGATATTTTTGCTAAGGCAAACGCAACTCTGAAGTAAGGACAAAAATGACCCGAAATCCGCACTGCGTATGAATTTTAACTGGAACATGGTACATCTGTAATTGTGAGAAAATGGGTTGCCATGATATATTAGCTGCGGAACGTCTTCTTTCCGGACATTTTGGAAATCGTCGAAGAACAGTCGTCCCGCTGCGCTCAAGTTTACCTTTTTTCACGGCAGACGTGAGGTCTCTTTTGTCGGTGAATTGCACTTTGCTTTTTCGTTGGCACGAGCTGTTAAATGGTTCCGGATATCTTCGGAGAAAGCTACTGAATTTGCGTCGGGTCTTGTTATACCCGACAATGGCTGCAATCATCGTGTCTGTGACGCGGATTGTGAGCATAAAGTGGGTTCAGAAAGGGAGAGTGCCATTTTGTAGCTGAGAACGAGGAATTTGGGAAGAATAAGGATACAGCGTTTATATTCTTCTTCTTCTTAAATCCTCTCTCAGGACCTCACTCGAAGATATTTTCAAATTAGAATTGAACAATTTTTAACATATATTTAATATGCAAAATATAAAAAATAGTATGAAAGTAGAGTATCTGAATATTTAGAAGATGAGACAAATCTTTGTGTATAAAGGTGCCATTTTTTAGTTCACAAAAATATGAATTTAATGTTTATGCAAATTCATATTTTTACAAACTAAAAAAAAGGTATCTCTACGTAGACATTTCTTTGTACATATTTGTTCTATATATAATATATATATATTTTTTGAAAATTACAAATTACAAATTTCAAATTGTAAATTATTATCTATTTCAATATTTTATTTATTACGAATGATCAATTTGCAAGCTTCTAACATTCAGGTAAATAATTTTATTCCATCTCTCTGTTAACTGAAAATTATTTATCAGAAAGCCCCTAACCAAATAAGATTTCCCAAAAAGCAGACGAATGAGACAAAAATTAGTGGATCGGGTCACCAAGCTGTGCACGGTTCGTTCATCTTCCAAATTGCTCCCGTTCGTTCTTCTATTTCCCATTTATCAATCTCTACGAGCACCTTGTACGATAGAAGCTTCATCGGGTGTGCGAAAAGGAAAATTGAACGTGGAAAGATGGTGCGTACACGGTGGAACGAAATAGCGTGAAGCCCGGATTATCTGCTACACCCTCGTTGGAGTGCCTCGTGTAGACTTGGAGATTCATCCTGATAAGAATTTCCATGCTGCGGCAAGTATCTCGTTAAAATACAAGCTTTACACCTGTACAGCAGCAGTGGACTACACTACAGTGAACTACTACATCTCACTGAGGCGAGGAAAGTCCTGAAACCTCTAATGGAACTACTTGAACGTAAATCTACAAGCTAGAAAGTTGGTAGATATAGGAACAAATATGAATAAAAATAGATAAATACGTTGGATATTATTATTATACGTTATAAGTAACTATAAATGTAATTAATTATTATTCCAAGTATGAACTATTTATTTGTTTGTGTTTTAAAAAATCGCAATTCGACGATACATTGTTAGAAAATGCGATAAATATGTTTGTATTCTGTGAATTTTAACCGATTCTCCAATGCTTCCACTTTATTTCTCATTTTACACTGATCCTTTGCAACAGCTGACGCCATTTTCTTAACCTAACTGCAACCTTGTAGATGTTCAGAATTCTGATAGAACTCAGAATTACTAATGTTGAAGTGATTACTTCAAGAAAAACTCTACATCTTTATTTATGTATATCCGTGACCTTGAGACTGCTATCTAGAGAAACAAAAATATTCTAAATAAGGAGAGGTGCATATTATTGTGCCCTTGAATATAAATTATGTTTTGGGTTACAAGGATTAGGAACAAAGGAACTAATAAGTAGATTTCTATCTATGTTCCTTGTAGCCTTTAGTTAGAGCTACAAGGTTAACTTCTTTGATAATGTTCTTTTACTATAAATATATGAACGTGCTCCCTATTTTTCTATTGTGTTGTAACACTAAGAGAGTGAGGATTTGCATCAGCGTAAATTTATACAGTCTACTTATACTTATATCTTTATTTATTTCAATATATTTTTCTATTGCAAATTCATCCACTCGTTCTTCTATCAGTCAACCTCAACAACTAATAACTGAATTAACCACCTAATTTTCTTCTTTCTTTTTCTATATCTATTAGGTTGGCAACCTAATACATTACATTTACAGCTGGGTCTGTTGAACCAGCAAATTCAATATGATTGTGCGATATTGCTTCCTCTGCGATTAACAATCTGTTTGTTAAAGGGACCTTTTAATAGATTCCAAGATACTCAAGTAGAGCGAGAGATACGTTGTAACGCAATGGAAATAAACTCGCGCGAGAAAGCAACGAGCCTGATAAGTAACACGATAAACAATAACACGTTATAGGATACACACAAGTGATAAGAACGGCAACTAATATCAGGTGATCACCTATTGTCCAAATTGTATCGATGAGCCACATTTGTTTAAAGTGTTTTAACACAGTGCACCGTTAGATGCAAGATCTGTTCTCATTTTTCTTTATTGATGTTCTAGTAAAAATGTTTAATTGTTCTATTAGTATCTTCTATTTATCGGTTATATTCAAAGTGCCCTAACTGTCAATTTTCATACAATTTTTACAATTGTAAATTCAAGCGCTCCGGTCACCAATGACCCACCGTGGCGTCATAGGAGAAACCGTGGCGGGTCATATATGTCCAACGTGGCAGTTAAAGTGTTAACTTGGGCCACGGCAAACAAGCGCGACTTAGTACGCAGACTACCTTGAGGGAAACGCTGCGAATCGTCCGGTCCTGGCTGGATTTATGATTTCGATTCGGGTTAACCACGGAGATGTATCACGGCGTGGCCTTGGTCGGTCTCTGCTCTGGCCATATCGCTTTTCGTCATGGCCCGCGGTGCGTCTACGGACCACCGACGTCGTCGCAATTAGTAAGTCGGATATCCTTCCCCCTTGTTCTCTCGCTCCTATTCACCTTAACATTGTGCCCTTCTCTCAGTCGTGTTCTAGTTGTCCACGTCCTCTTTTTCTACCTGTGCCTCTTTCTTTCTCCTTATTCGTGGCATCGGTTGCTCGCTTCAGTCCCGTACGCCGTATCTGTTTGTCGAGTAATTTGCCGATGAAGTCGCAGAATAAATACCTTCGATTGTAGAAAAACTTAATCAATTCGTCAGCCATCCGTTTCAGTCTCGTATACCGTACACGTTTGCCGAGAGTAATTTGCCGATGAAGCTGCAGGCTCAACACGTTGTTCCCGTTTGTCGAGTAACTCTCTGACCAAGTTCAAGCGTGCACTTTGACTACTCGAAGATGGTATCCCGCTGGAAGTAGCCATCCACATGTTATTTAGCAATTAGGTTAGAAAAATTTACCAAATGTCCAGCTGGACAAATTGTAAAGTACAAATTAAATAACAAAAAAAAAGAAAAAATATATAATATACAATATCATTATTTAATTTGTACTTTACAATTTGTCCAGCTGGACATTCAGTGAATTTTTCTAGCTGTATATCGTCTATGGCTGTCACTATGCAAGTTCAGGGTTAATGTCAGTAGCCTTTAACTCTTTGTATTCAACAGTGGCAGTGCCTAGACAATGTGCAAATTATTGTTCGATTTCGTTCACTTCTTAGAAATTTACATCTTCCTCGAATATAAATACTTTCCATTTGAAAAATAAATAATTTCAATTAGAAAAAAAAATAACAGTCAATTCATCAGTTTCAGTTCTCAACAATGTGTGCAGAATAATCTGCTGACGAAGTCGCAAAATAAATACTTTCGACTTTAGAAAGCTGGGCCGAGTCATCAGTTTCAGTCCACCACTCTGTTTGCAGAATAATTTGCTGCTGAAGTCCCGAAATAAATACCTTTGATTTTAAAAAACTGAATCAATTCATCAATCTGCCGTTTCAGTCTCCACTACGCCGTACCTGTTTGACCACTCATTTTCTCACGAAGTTCAAGGTTCAGTATGCCATGCGTGTTTATAAAGCAATTTGCCGCTGAAGTTCAAGGTTAATATCCGTAGTGTTCATCCTTTACGCTCCACACAATCACTGTCTCAGCGACATTGATAGTGTGCAAATTATTGTTCAATTTTCTTCCAATTTATAAACCTAAATATATTTTTCGAACATAATAATTTCTGTTTAAAAAATAAATAACTTGGGGTGAAAAAATCTCGATCAATTCATCAATCCGCCATTTTAGCCACCAGCACGCCGTATCTGTTTGCTGAGTATTCCGCTGATGAAGTTCAAGGTTCAGTATGCCGTGTTCCTCCGTTGAGTAATTTGCTGACGAAGTTCAAGGTTCCATATGCCGTATCTGTTCGTCGAGCAATTTACCGATGAAGTTCGAGGTCCAATGTGCCGTATACGTTTGGTGAAGTTGAAGGTTAATATCCGCAGTGTAAACCTTTAAGCTCCGCTATAGCAGCGCCATGGCGATATTGATAACCTGCAAACTGGTTTCAATTCGTAGACGTTCACGTAAAATAAGTACTGTCATTAAAAAAGAAGAAAAAAAAACTCAATCGATTGATCGGCGTTTCGATTCGATCTCGTATACCATACAGTGTCTGATAATTTGCTGACGAAGTGCAAGGTTAATATCCGCAGCGTTTAGACCTCCACTGCAGACAGCGTCTCAGCGATATTGATAACGTTCAAATTGGTTTCAATTCATAGACATTCACACGAAGCAAATACTTCTGCTTTTTAAAAACTCGATCAATTCATCAATCCCGCAGTTCAGTCCGCAGTACGCCGTGTCTGCTCGACGAGTAATACGCTGATAAAGTTCAAGGTTAATATCCGCAACGTTTAACCCGTTGTACTCGACTAGAGCAACGTCTTGGCGAGATTAATAGCGTGCAAATTGCTTTTCTTTCGATTCGTAGACATTTCTATTAAATAAGTACTGGCGATTTCAAAAATATCGATCAATTCGTTGATGTCGATTACGCGTCTGTCGAATAACCGGCTGACGAAGTGCAAGGTTAATATCCGCAGCGTTTAACCCTTTGCACTCCGTTACAGCGGTGTCTAGGCGATGCTAATAGCACGCAAATCGGTTCGCACATTGGTTTTCTCTCGCTTCATACTGTAGCTTCTTTACTACAATTAGTTTATTTACAATAAATGGATTAAACAGATGTTGAGGTTAGGTTAACGATGGTTGTTTAATGTGAACTAATCACAATGACGTATTATAATTAAGACAACTAGATAGTTAATTTGCAACTCTCGTCACCACGGATCCGACGTTCTCTCTCATGCGGACCACACACTCTCGACAACGCAATTCGCACTCCCTGACTTCTCGATTTACACTCTCTGACTTCTCAACTAACACTCTCTGACTTCTCAACTAACACTGGCTGTTAATTTGTCTTTGTCCCTTAGCATCTCTTTGTCTTTTGTCTTAGCCCCACCACGCACGTGTTCCGCAAATGCTCGTGGCTAGGGTCACGCAGGCCTTTTCCATGAAACTGTTGGATTGAAGAACCGACGATACATTGTTGGGCCTGTCGGCACTTCGGCTTTCTCGCGACATTGTTTATAGTTCGCCCAATATCTCTTAGGCCTTTCGTCCACGATACTACAATACTAATTTACCTGAAATATGTATCTTTGATTTGGAAAATCTGAATCAGTTCATCGGTGTTTTTGTTTCAGTTTTGTATGTTGTACACGCTTTGTAAATAATTTGCTGAACATGTTTAAGGTTAATACGCGCAGCGTTTCATCCTTTGTATTTCAGTATAGTAGTGTGTGGACGATAATGTGCAAATTATTATTTGCTTCATTTTCGATTCATAGTTATTTATGCCTTTTTCCAAAATAAATATGATACTTTCGGTTTCGAAAAAGTTGCGACGTTTCGTTTTGAAATTACTGTACATGGTATAAGATTATGTTTGTTTGCACGGGGGCAGTGAAATTAGTGCAGTGGCGCATTAAGGAAGTAAATGTTATATCGTGTGCGTAAAACCGCGGTGTAATAGCGATTGCGGAAGCGGAAATTGTGTATAGTAATAATGTCCAATTTTCATAGAATAATTTTCAGTGGTAAAAAGAAACAAAGAACACGCTACATCACTTCGTTTTATATTCTGCGTGTCATCGTCATTACGGAACTATCTAACTTTTTTTTTTGTAAATAATTCTTCCGTAAAAGCCTTTCACGACGCGGAAGATAATTAAATACCTCGTTTTTCTGGTACAACGTACGTATTATATATAGAAACATAAATTGCTATTGCTATTTATTACTTTCTCTTACATTTTAATTATTTCAAAGTGGTTAAATATATATTGCGAAAGCGCAGGATGTTTAATCTTACAATATACTTGTAAAATGATTTACCACTGACACTGTATACGCTATAAAGACGTAAAAAGGTACACTAATTACTATACTGTCTTATCTTGTTTAATTTATATAATACACAATAATAATATACCATGGAGGAAAGTTACTCAACCATTAAATTAGTTTTCAAAATGTAACGGATGAAGGTTATAGAACTAAACCTGCTAACATCTCTTCAGTTGTTAATGTGACCATTATATTAACATTACGGAAAATTAATAAATGTTTCGACCGAAGATAAGATAAGATTGCGGAACACACAATCACTTAGTTACCATGTAACATTGAAAAACTTGTAGAAACTTTTCATGACTGTGTCATGTGTGTTATACAAAAAATTTACAAAATCCCATTAGCTAATTTTATCGCTATAATGCTGATAGATTATATAACAATAAAATATTAATATTAATAAAATTACCAACGAAGTTTCAGCGAGTTCCGTATAGCATTGCATACGTATGCGTTACAAATTTTACAGAATAATCGTTCAAATACTTTCCGTGTAAATTAGCTGACGCACCTCTGTCGATAAAATTCGACATCGGAAGCCACCGAGAAGCTCGCACGAACAAGGCCGTAGAGAAAAAACACGCCGGTTAACTACCGCATGAACCTGTGAGATACGTTCAGCTCCAATTCTCACCGCCAGCGTAACCATTTAATTAACGCGTGACTCTGGCTCCGTGTAATCAGCCGATAATTACCAATCGTTGACCGATCACGGTACCGACCGAACCCGCCACGTCGATCGTATCTCTGACACAGGCGCGTATCGAGAGGGGAAACGAGGAAGAGGCAGGAAGAATCCGCCGAGTCAACCAAGATAATGACAATTGCTCGTCCGGAACGGAATTTGTAGAAGAATTGTCGGCTGGCCAACACCGGAAGTCCACGTCCCCATGGCGTTTCGGCGCCACACGGCCAGACAACAACGGCGGGCGTATCGTCGTAGATAATCCATCGACGAGAAGCACCGGTAGCTGTTCGTAGATGCAGATAGCCACAGGTTACGATCTTGTTCGTCCGTCTCTCTTGCTCTCGGCCAGCTGGTCTACACCCGTGATGAAGAGTAACGATTCGCCTCGTTACAATGGTAAAGGACGATCCTCTGTTGGAAGAGCCGCGCCTCTGATCCTTGGCATTAGTCATCTCTGCATTCGTCTTAACGATGATGTTGGACAATACCGGCAGACGGAAAACCAAAGGCCGGTAAAACGAGGAAGAAGATTATTGTAATTGAAGTTTATGGCAATTGTAGATTCCCAATGTGTTGTTTTATCTATGTAATACGTAATTCTACAATGTTCCGTTGAGGAGTAGAGGAGATTGTAGGAATTGAAATAAGTTAGAATAATAATAATAATAATTAGTTAGAAGGTTTTTGTGATGGTTGTTCGAATGTGTTGCTTTGTGCATGGCACGTAGTTTTACGATGTTTCGTCGGAGGAAATTTGTTAAAGATATTCTAGAAATTCATATGTGCTAGCCTATATAGTTATGATATTTGAAGTGTATTTTTTAAATTGTATTTCTGTACCTATAGTATGTTTTATGATAGTATTAGTACGTATGTATTCGCAGTTTTATAGTATGTTTATTGTTTTACAATGTTTCATTGGACAAACACCTTTATATGTAAAAGATATTCTAGCAATTGAAATATGGCTAGTTATAATGTTTATTTAATCGTTCTTTGAATTATTGAAGTGTTCCTTTGTGTACAGCATGTAGTTTTACAATATTTCGTTGGACAAATGCTATGGAAGATACTGCAGAAATTGATATACCACGTACATCTAGTTATTCTCTTTGAATTATTCTTGAATAATTATAATTCGGTAAGTGATTGTTTGAGACGGAAATTCATTAATAGTATTCATTAATCGCATAAAAAAGATTCAGAGATGCCTTCGTTCAACAAGAAATGAACGTATATTTCTGCTTTCCTCCTCGTACACGTTTTAGTAACAGAGAAAGTGAAATTGACGATACAGCGTAACATATCATTTTGATTATCTAACTTCGAAACAGTTATCTGACGATGATATAGAAAATTCAGTCGATAAGTAGTTGGAAATTTGTACGTAGACTCGACAAACGATCGAAATCAACAAAATTATTTTCAATCCTACTAAATTTAATTCGTCCAGTTACATTAACTATATGTATCTATCTTGTTTCTTTCTATGGATAATTTGCAACCTGTAGAGCGTTGGTGTGTGTACAACTTTAATCGTTCGCATTTGTGTAGAAACGGCCGTAATAAAGAGTTGAAAAGGCGAGAAGGAGAAGAGAATGTGCAATTCGATTACACGAAAACTGGTGATACTAATGATATGAGTTACTTTTACGCTCCCATAAAGTCCTGGACAATTTTATTCCAGACAGTTATCGATACTTTCCCAAGACGATGTACCGTTACGAATTATATTCCCTATTCGCGATATAAATATATATATATCTACACGAATTACGTGGCAAGTAAGCTACCAGCGGTAAATAAATATCTTAATGCGATAACTGCAAATTGGCGGCGGTAAAAAAGAGGAGATTAAAGCCTCGTTTGGCCGGTAGAAGAGAAGAAAATGAATATATATTTGAAATGTAAGAATACTTCAGCTACGTTCGTCAATTATTGGTTGATTCGATTAACATGCATACCGCGTATTTTATGCAAACGCGCTAAAAGCGAATGAAATGATATTCATGTTAACGTATGATATATTAAATGATCGTATATTCTGTTTCCGTTTGATAGGTTGACGTACTTAAAATGGCAGAGAAAAATACCCATTATATAGGGTGTCTGCAGAATCATGATACAAGCGGTTGGTTTTCCGACAAAAATTAATCGAAGAAAAAGAATAAGATTTTTTCGTTTAGGACTCCGTTTCTGAGAGAACTGAGTTTGAAAATCCATCAAGATCTCGTGTATTAACTATTAACTTTCTTAACCACTTCTTCCTGTTTTGTTTCTGTTCGTGTCTGTATTATTAAATATGAACAGTATCGTGATTTGCTATACCTCCTGCACGATATTGATTATTACTTTACTTTATTCTCTGTTTAATTTGAATGGTTTCATAAATAAGGTAAATAATAAGGCCAGTACCTTTCTTAAGAATCGCTTCATTAACCAAGAAGCAAATTGTCCATGTTTAATAACGTTTAATAATGTCTTGTTTAAGACACGAGCAGAAACACAAGTTCATAATTGGAAACGTGCAGTTAATGCACAGGTTAAAACGAAGCCTCAAACGAAAACACGTTATTCTTTCTTTCTCCACTTATCCTTTCATTTACATTCACCAGCCGACCGCTCGTACTATGATTTCCGATTTCCTCTTTATCAAAAGTATATTAGTTACAACAAAGACGTTAATAACGTAAACACAGTCGAACGTGCTGCCCGTGTCTCGATAACTTTCTAACTTCTTCTTGAAAACTCTACAGAATCCCCAAAGCTGCGATCAGCACCCAAGCTAACTAACCACAATGTCTATCTCACAGTCATCGATCACGTCGGATTAAGATGTTGCACGGTCGCGTCTGCATTTTCCGGCGAATAATATTCGTCGCTCGTTACTGCTTTACTCATTACCGGTAAAGAGATCACGCGTCGAGCGATCTCCTGTCGCGAGCACGGTAGTAGTCGAGCTCAAATTCAGCAAGTTATTGCAACCCGACAGCAACACGGCAGAAGGCGCATAGTATCGGCGATAGCCAGCTGCGGTATCGACGGGAGACCTTATTTTCGATGGTATCTGCGAAATAGAAACAAACGAATGGACGGACGGATGGACGGACGTGTATGCCGCATTCCGTGTTTATTATTTTGCCGGTGGGTGGTCTGGAGAAGTCGAGAGCCGTCTTGGTGGCCGATAGCATCTCTCGTGTCTCTCATGTGCACGCACCGTTGAGCGCGGCCAACGCAGTGAACGAACGTGGCGCACCGAGTCGTCTTGCGTAAGGGAAGTAGTCGACTTCTCTTCTTCCCCCACGCCCATTCTCCATTCTCTCATCCCGAGAGTTTCTCCTTCTTCCATGTTTCGCCGGCTGGTTCGGCCTTCTCTTCTCTCTTTTTCCGTCTGGTTACGTCGCTCCTTACTTCATCGGGATCTATCCTTCTCCATGTTACTCTTCGTTCATTTCTTTTCCTTTTTCCTCGTCGTGCGTCGTTGGCGTACGTATTTTTTCGTCTTATTGTCGCTTATTGTTGCCCGATGTGTCCCCCTTCTTTATTTCCCTCGTGTATGACATCGGCGCCTCCTTTTGTCCTTGTCGACGTTTCGACGTTTTCTGCTTTTAAATCGATGGGTTTTTAGTGGCGTTCTTCATGTTAGGAGGCACAGGCGAAAGACCGGATCGTGCGTCGTTTTGCCGGCTTTCTTCTTGCCTACGTTGGTCTTGGTCTTTTTCTTAATTAAATATGTGCGTGCGTGCTTGGTTTTTACGTTGTCGCGATTTTTAAGCTCGCTAATGAAGAGCACGTAAGATAGATAAGAGGTGAGGAGAAAATAAAGTGGCGAAGGAAGGATTCTTTTAATGGAGAAATATCCGGAATATCCGTGGAATCATGAAACGAGTATTTCAGTCATGAAGATAATCCGCATGGCGATTATACGCTACTCTGCTAATTAGTTGTTATGGCGTCAATCTTCAACATGTTTTAATAGATACTTATGAACCGAGAAACGATGATTGTTCGTGTAAAAACTGGACGAACGATCGTGGAATATCAATATTCGACGTATGTAAACGCGAAACGAAAAATCTATCTGCACAGAGATTTTTTTAGGCCACTGCATATTTAAAAGACAGACAAGAATAGTAAAAGTCCTTTAAAAGAATTAACGATGATATTAAACAGCAAGAGAAAAATATTATACTTGTCATTATTACAGTAAAGAGCCATAAGAACAGCTATAAAGTACAGTCTTCTGGCATTCATAAAATTCCATCATGGCAATTCAACACATCTAATTAAAGTCAATTTCGACCGAGAAAAATTCTTACTTTTTACGCTACTGTTCCAGAACAGTAACGTTTCATCGTAGATGAAAGCACACAGTAGGAAGCCTGTAGAGATGCAACCCGAACTGCAGCGGTGCACATTGCGGAAAATAGATCTACAGGGGACTGCGGTGCGCCAGTCGTGCGCTCTGTTTCATCCTGGTTGCGCGACTATCTCGCTCTCGCACTCATTAAGTCGATGCAGCGTCGGCAAAGATCAAAGCTCGTCTTCTACGGAGGACCGCTTAATACTGGGTGGCGAGTTAAGAGTGTCGTAAAAATTATTAACGGTCCCTCCGCACGCTGTGCCTTATCGCCAGATCGGCAACTGCAGTAGGATGTATGTATTCGTCGAAACCGCCACCATAATATGCAATGACATTTCCACTCCTTTTTCGTTCTGCTTCGTGCCCTTAATTCGTATCCGAGACTTCGTACTCGCGAAATTTATTCCCTCGTCGATCAACTAATTTCTCTTTCATTGAAGATTTATGAATGTATCGGAGGTTCGTCGTGTGGAACTTTCGAAACAGCGAGAAACAACCAAGCAATAACCGATCTTTGGTTAAACGTCTATAAATTAAAACGAAAGAAAAGCAACTAGAGGTAGGATTTAATTAATGTCCTACGATATATTAATTTACGATTATCGATGCTCGGAAAGAAGTTAATGGTGGATCGTTTAAAAGCTTGTGAAGGTTTCCGTACAAAAGCCTGATAAACACAGCGGTAATTTCGCAACGCGAGAAGAACAGGTCGACCACCCGTTTTATTTCTACGTGGCGTCGCGTCGCTTGTATCACGCTCGGATATTATGTTACTGTTACGCAAACAACGAACGTCGGTGCTCCTTTGCACCGCTTTCTGGCTAACACGAACCGATACTTGCCATTTGATTTTTCATTTCAATATCATCCGAAACTAATATTTCCTAATCGATAAGCGTCAACTCTCTCGCCGTTGACATTAATGTGAAGTCTTTATAGCGTTGTTGTATCAATCTCCTGTTGGTAGGTTCGAGACAGTCAACGAAAACTGCCACAAGGTCCCTGGAATCGGAGAGGAAAATAAAAAAGCAACGACCGTCCGTATCAGAATCGAAAATTGTCTCGTATTTGGTGGAACAGGGTGTCGGGCTCGGCATCGCGGTGGGTGGTCTCGTATTTATACATTACCTTTTTCGATCTGCCAGTTTGTTTCGCTCTCTCCTTCTCCCTCTTATTTAATTTTCTCCGTCTGCTGCCTCTCTTTCGCTCTCGCTGCTCTCCTTTTCTGTCCTTCTTTTCACACTGGCTCCTCACTACACACGAGCCCCGTACACGTGTGTAGGCATGTCGAGCGCGTGTGAGACTGTCCAATGAACGTTGAGGCGTGCAACACGCGCGTGCAAGCAACAGGCGTGCACGCACACATGCAAAGCCAGGCACGGGAGTGGTGTACGACGCCTAATGAAGTCGCATCGTTATGCAGATATTATGAAGACAGGTTAATAAGTTAATCGTCCGGTGTAACGTTCTTCCCCGTGGCTTAATGAACGCATTCAAAACAGTTGCCCTCTTCTCTTCTCTACCTGGCATATTCGCCTTATTGTTAGTTTTCTGCGTGACTTATCGTCCTTGAAAATGTATCGGAGAATTTGGCACACAAGCGTTTGGTTATAGTACATAGATAGTATACATATACACAAGTACATAAGTATTGAAGATATAATAAAAGTTTGAAGAAGTTGGTCATAATTTATAAATCAATACGCGACAAAATGTAATGGACGAAATTATTAAAATCGTACGTATCGTTCACAAAAAACGTTTGATTCGATTACACGTGCAGCAGATAACAATAATAATAAGGGAGGACGCAGTCGAACCCTATAGTTGCGGCCGCCAATCAAATCATAACCAGTGGCAGGGGAGACGCGTATAATCAATTATGCAGATTCGCTTCAGTGGCGGTGGTGAAGAGACGGTGGCCGGTGAAGCAGTAAACTGCTGTATTTCCGGTCCCGATTAATATTGCCGAGAGCAGCAACGATTCCGATCTCCAGAGGCCCGTAAGGGAGTCGTGTTTACGTTCGAGTACATCGGTGGCCCTCTTCCGCTCGTCTTCAACTCTCCACCGCACGTCGGCCGCGTTCACTGCGCTTCATGAATCGCTCGGGCCTTCTCTACTAACACAGAATGCGACAAGCGTATACAAAAGTCCTCAAGACCGTGTGGAAGCAATGACAAGGAAAGAGTAATCGAGAGAGGAGTCGGAGAAGAAAGAAGGAGATGCTGCGGCGATCTGTAAGCGGCGTTGTGTGTCTCGTGCGTGTCACGTAGTCACTGCCATGTGTGGGTAATGTTTTTGCTCGAGGGGAAATGGTACCGCGTGTGTGGTCCTGCGTCGAGCCCCCTGCACCCCTTCTGATGGCACATCGCCGTATCCTAGCAACGTAGAACGCCACGCCGGTTCAACCAATAGCGAACGAGTTCCGATCACTTCGGCCAAACTCGGCTTATTTCGGCTCCGACGTCATCGGTACCTGCAGTGACGTATCGCTCTGCCGCGAAAATTGGGATATACGATAAGTCTCTAACGATGAATCGTAATTTGTTTAAAGTTTTTCGCCTTATTCATTCATGATAGTATAAATGAACCGTACATGATGTAAAAGGTATTGATACGTGCTTTGATTAGAAAACAAAATTGGTATAGGATTTTGTGTCAGGATATACGGTGAGGAGATAATTTTCAAATGTTATACTTAACAGAAATACGAACAACTTGTGTGATTACGTAGAGGTATTAAATATAGAATTGTTAAAGTTGTTTCAAGGTTTATAAATAATGATATAAGTAAGCGTGTATATAAAACGTTATATCGCTATTGTCACGTCGATTAGGGATGGAAATTGTCTTCGTAATATGTATTATCCGGCACTGTACCTTTTGAAATCGTTATTACAAAAAAATGCAGAATCATAAATTTGGTCGACGAGACCCAAAATTCATTGAAGCGTGCGCGTCGAATTACGGTCCTGAATGTTTGTGCAGCTCCGATCTCGGCGAGTGGCGCTGTTGGAGGGGGGCCGTCAACTATGGCCGGCGCTGAAGGCAGGCCAGGAAAGAAATGTGGCACCGCATTTCGCTTAGTACGGACTTAGACTGCTCTAAGTGGCGGTCGTGTACGCCGGTGTCCGACCACGACGACGTCGACGTCGTCGTTTTAGAACGCGTGACAGAGAGATAGCTAGACTTTAACGAGAGTTTCCAGCTGCCGTTGCTGAACTGTGGAACACTCTCGTACTCTCACGTCGCCTACGCCTCCTTGCGTAAACCGGATGCTCGTCACTGCCGCGTTTATACGAATTCGGTAGCCGTGGCGAATTTCCTCGAGCGTAGTGTGCATATTCGAACGAGATCTAACTGTGTCAAGTGACAACGATTGTGACAGTGACACCGAAGTGCGCGTGACTGCATGCCATGCCAGTATTGTGCCGATAGAAAAGACACGGTGAATCGAATTGATCGTTAAACGTCGAGGCGTACGCGTTTATTTTGCTTCTATGACACAGTAAGAGGCACGTGTGGTGCTGGAGCGTGACTGTTTCCCGCGAAAACGTGTAGTACGATCGGGCAACACTCTTGCCCCGGTTGTCGCGTGATATTTCAAAACAAGCAAACTCGCGTGTGCGCCCTCGTGCTTGTCGGCGGTACTGTGAATCCCGCGAGAGGGAGATACAGAAGAGAGAGGGAGTACGAGGATCCCGCATGCAAGTAGAAAAAGTGAAACACGGGGATAGAGAAAGAGACAGAACGACGAGACGAATTGGTGAAGAGAGAGCAGTCACGTATTTACTCTTCTACGGTGGTACGAAGCTAACCTAAAAACCGATACTCGGTCCGTTTTGTGCGTATACCATCGATGGGCATGATACATCTGCGCATGCGCAGGAGAAATTGTGTGTACCTCGTGCGCGAATTTCGATTATCGTGCCCGTCGCATGTGTACGGTGTCGACGAATTGCGCGGTAAACAAGAAACACCGACTGAACGTGTGTTGTGACAAGTGTTTCTGGAAAGGTTCGTGCGAGAATTACGTGCAACCGCGGTTTCTAACGAGTGTGCAGAGTGGAATCGTTCCCTTTTCTTCCTTTCTCCATTTCTCTTTCGTGTTCGTGCCTTGTTCGTGTTTCATAAAACGTCCCGTGTCGCGTTCGGTAACGTTACAATATACGTGTAAGTCGAGAGAGGAGGAGAACCGACGAAAAATCTGCCGGAAAGAAAAACGTCACATTGGAGGGGATTAAGATTAAAAATAATCATACTGTGGATTGTGCCGGGGCGAATGTATGACGGATCATGGTTTCTGCGTCCGGCCCTACAGGGATCCTAGCGGGACGCCCTTCTGGTTCTCAGTGCCTTCAAGGTTCGCAATCGTCGCAGAATGGATGTGCTACGAAAAATCACAGCGAGAAGAATGCCAAGACCGTGGAGAACGCGAAACTACGACACGAGTCGGATCTTTATATCAGGCCAAGCTGGACCGACGCGGCGATAGCGTTAGATCAGCTCGAGAAGGTAAGTTATCTTTTTGCCAACAACTTTTCTCTAGTTACTATTGCGTGAGAATAATTTTCATATTCAAGGCGATATCGCGAGATAAAAGCAACTGTCACGCATAATAAAAATTAGAAGAAAAATACAGTAACGTTGTAGGACATTATTAGCGATTGGAAAAACGAGATATTTCTCTACTCGAGGTAGTTGTCTGCTCAAAGTAATATTCGTCCGTTCCACCTACGTTTTTTTCGTTTGTTTTCTTACTCCCTGAAATGCTTTTCAAGCGCTCTATTATGTATTCCCTCCCTATAACCTCCACGTCGTTAAAATAGAAACGTAAAATCTCGCTGGCTACAGCGACCTTTCATTGTTTTTGTAGTGGAAAACTGTTTCTTATAGCCGACAACACGCTATGAAAAGAAATTCTTGCGTTTCAGAGTAAACCATGTACCGCAGAGAATCCATACTGTGTTATACTACGTACCGTGTTATTAATCAAATACTAATCATTATCAGGATATCTCACATTGCCAATGATATAACGATATTATCAGTAATCATTGCCAGTAACCTCGAGAGAAACGATAGATTTCTCTTTAGAGAAAAGATAGATGCGTGTAGGTTATCGTATAATCTGCGGACCGGCGTAAAAAGAAGAGAATAAGCGGAGAGAGTAGTAAGTCTCGCGCACAGGCCCGACGGTTCTTAGGTCGACGTTCGAGTAGCGAGTGCTTTTCCTATCGTGAGCCATCTGATCGATGAGATACACGTTCTCTGCGGGTTATGCGGGCATCGGTGTCTCCGCGGAGGCTGCTTACGCTAACTAGACACAGATAATACGCCACTCGTTTCGACCACCTCTAAGACGCGATAACAGCGAGATTTCTATCGGCTATTCCGCGTTACCTGTGATTAACGATACGCAGCTCGCGTGTTCTATACATCGAAAATTCCCCTCGGATTATATCGCTAATCGATTCTTCGTGTTCTACTCTAATGACGATCTTTAATTCAAGAATGAAAAGAAGCGTAATCGCGTTAAGAGTAATTGGACAAACAAATAAAAGAATATTTTCGATTTTACTTTTGCAAACATGCGAAGGAATTTGGGGAATTTAAATAGGACAATCCTATGGTATCGTTTGTCGTTTCCTAATCTTTGAGTATAAAGTGCAATATTTGTCGTTATTTATCTGCATTAACGTAAAGATACTCCGACTTATAGATAGAGAAGAAAAGATTGCTTTATAGTTTATTGCCTTTACATTTATACAATTATACTTTAGCATTTATACAAATTTACGAACTCTCGTTAAGCGTTTCGCACGTAAATCGACCAGATCGCCTGGGAACCGTATTAAGATTGTTGCCAACATAGAAAGTTACTAAAGTAGGGCAATGTCACTAGAACGTATATTATCGCGAGTTGTCGCGTCTATCGTCTCGATTCGCTTCTCTAGGGCTACTTGGCCGTCTGCTTATCTGAAGAGTAGCCAGTGCGAACGCGTTGTTCGTTTCCGCATAAAGATATGAGACGCGTGGAGGGGAGCGGAGCGATGTAGCGACCGATGTTATCGTCCGAGCAAAGAGTTTATTTTATCCGGAAGAGTTTATCTAGAACAATGGTCCGTGGCCACACGATGTTTCGTTGCACGTACCATAGGAGCCTACCCTTTCCACGAACGGCTGCTCTCTAAATTCTCCGCCAGCTAGCTGTAAACTTTCACACACGCGGGTGGTCTGCAGACGTGTTTTCCAAGGTGAGACCTTAGCGGCGGATGACGAAAGAAAGACATAAGAAAGGTTGTGAAGTGTAGATCGACGAAGGATCGACTTCCTGTCGAAAGAATACGCATCCCCCTTGTTTTCCAACGACACGAACCTCTGGGTTCCCTTAAAGAGGGAAAGAAAAAAAAAAAAAAAAAAAAAATCCCTCCTCAGACGATCTCCAGAGTGGTCTTGCGACACCGAGATCGCTCCTCGAGATCTTTCCGTCTCGAACGTTAGACAGAATGTGCGCGGCACGTGAACCAGGCCCTATCACCTTTCGAAACACAGAACTCTAGAGCGGCCTTTCGACGATAGGCCCTTCCTTCGGCTTTTCTAAGAAGCCTAAAACACACCCCCTGGTAGTAGCTGGTCGAACTTCGAACACCTTCTGTCACTCGTTCCACGTTTCAGCTCGCTGTCTCCTTGTCTAACCTTCTCATAATCTCCGCTTTCATCTGACACTCTGATGGACCGAATGCAACGACTGAGAAATACCGTTGGGACGCTACTGGTAAATATATTAACGAAGGTAGCTGCTTGGACAGAGTAATTCATTTAGATGAGGAAGATAGCGTATGTCAGAGGGGAACGACACAGATTCGTGTACAAGGTAGTCACGTTAAGGGAATAATTTGAATCAAAGTCATTTTACCGCGGAACAGGTGTGGAAGGTTCTTTAAACGAGTTTCTTTCTCGATAGCACAACGATTAGACTAATTTTAATGAAACATCGAAGGGGGCCATTTCTTTCGAGGAATTATAAGATTCCATTTATGATAAAGGAAAATTAATCGGATAACTGTTAACGAGATTAAAAGCGAGTTTATTCTCGTCGTTTCTCTAACGAATATATTGGCTTGGCAACTAAGTGATTGCGGCTTTCGTCATTACCAGCTAATGACGAAAGCCGCAATCACTTAGTTGCCAAGCCAATATATATTGCTTTTTCTCTTCGCTCTTGGTATATTGATTTTCCGCTTTTGTTTCATGAAGCTTAGACAAAGTATTTGTGTTGGAATTCTAGGAAGAACGCATAGAATTACAAATGCACGTGATAAAGGTAACGTTTACGTATTTGGCAATTCGTTCGAGGAATATTCCAGTTGTATTTACGTAAGCGTATTTATTCCGCGTAGTGTGGCGTGCAATAACGAAAACTGAACTTTGCAAATGAAACACAGTGTCGTTGTAATCTGAAGCGAAATAAGCATTTGGAAGATAAGATTATCGTTGCCTATATCAAACGCCTATACAAATACATTTAATACTGTAACACTGTCTGCTTTGTAAACTGTCTTCTTTTGTTACGGTTTTATTCTCGTATCACTGTTGCACTATTTTTTTTTTTTTTTTTTAACTAAGAAATCTTTTTATATTTAAGCGCAAGTACAATTGAAATTTTCATTTAGCCCGATAGTTTGTTACTGAGAAGCAGCAGCTTTTCATTAAAAATTAAAAATCAAAATTTAGTTTACCCTTGTGAATAGATAAATACAATTGCGATAGTTGATAGACCAAAATAACATTTCTTGATAATCTCATTTTCTAATAATTATCAAAATTATTATCTATCCAAGGATAATGCTGAGACGTTGTTTGTCGAAAGATTTTCTTACTTTCTCGAAGTATGTATAATCAAGTATTATCATTCGCGATAATAATTTTTGATACAACGTAATCTGGAAACAAATTATGTATCTCTGAACAACTCGTTTCTTTATGTAAATGCAGAGGAACGAAGAACGTACATGAATCGCTGGCACTCATTTCATTGAAGAAACGAGTTCTATCGAATCGCCATATAGACGGTGAGATTATCTGGAACTATCGTAAAGTAAGAAACACCTCTTCTATTTTCACGTTTCTTCCGAGGATTCCAATTAACAATTTCTTCTGCTATCCGTTGGGAACTAGTTTCTTCAACAGCTCCCACATATTCACGATAACTTAATGAACATAAAAAGAAAAGAAAAAAAGACCTATTTCACCATGGTGTTTTTCTCTATCGTTCGTTATTTCTCTCTTATACTTCTCTTTTTCGATGGATCTATCAAAAGCTGCTATTCTCTTCTATTTTAATATCCCATTGGTGGAATAAAATTAAGGAAACGACGTATGTTGTTTCGTCAAAGAAATTTGGCTTCAAAGATTTTATATATGTGTAGTATCGTGGACGAGGGGCCTGGAGGGTGTCGGGCGAATTGTAAACATAAAGACAAACAGACATAAACATAAACACAAACATAGATACAAATATAAACATAGACACAAACCTAAACATAGACAGAAAAAATTGATATAAACATAAACATAGACAGAAACATTGATATAAACATAGATATAAACATAAACATAGACATAGACATAAACATAAACATAGGCAGAAACATTGATATAAACATAAACATAGATATAAACATAGAGATAAACATAAACAGAGGCAGAAACATTGATATAAACATAGATATAAACATAACCATAGATATAAACATAGACATAAACATAAACATAGGCAGAAACATTGATATAAACATAGATATAAACATTGATATAAACATAAACATAGATATAAACATAGACATAAACATAAACATAGGCAGAAACATTGATATAAACATAAACATAGATATAAACATAGACATAAACATAGGCAGAAACATTGATATAAAAATAAACATAGATATAAACATAGACATAAACATAAACATAGGTAGAAACATTGATATAAACATAGATATAAACATAAACATAGACATAGACATAAACATAAACATAGGCAGAAACATTGATATAAACATAAACATAGATATAAACATAGAGATAAACATAAACATAGGCAGAAACATTGATATAAACATTGATATAAACATAAACATAGATATAAACATAGACATAAACATAAACATAGGCAGAAACATTGATATAAACATAGATATAAACATAAACATAGACATAGACATAAACATAAACATAGGCAGAAACATTGATATAAACATAAACATAGATATAAACATAGAGATAAACATAAACATAGGCAGAAACATTGATATAAACATTGATATAAACATAAACATAGATATAAACATAGACATAAACATAAACATAGGCAGAAACATTGATATAAACATTGATATAAACATAAACATAGATATAAACATAGACATAAACATAAACATAGGCAGAAACATTGATATAAACATAAACATAGATATAAACATAGACATAAACATAAACATAGGCAGAAACATTGATATAAACATAAACATAGATATAAACATAGACATAAACATAGGCAGAAACATTGATATAAAAATAAACATAGATATAAACATAGACATAAACATAAACATAGGTAGAAACATTGATATAAACATAGATATAAACATAAACATAGACATAGACATAAACATAAACATAGGCAGAAACATTGATATAAACATAAACATAGATATAAACATAGACATAAACATAGACAGAAACATAGATATAAATATAAACATAGACACAAACATAAACGTAGGCAGAAACATTGATATAAACATAAACATAGACATATACATACATAAATATACATTCGTTGGTTGGGTACGAAAGCGGTTACAGCAACAAAGGGATTGCTGACTATCTAGAAGAGTATTGTAATTTATTCATATATTGCCCCTTTTGTATTCATTTATTCCGTGTAACGCCGCGCATGGGTACGTAATTACGTTACAGTGTGAAGGATTCCACGTGAATTTTCACGTATCCGCGTTAATCTACCGTGAAAATTAATGTTCGTAAATTTTCTTAAGTGCTTATGAGATATCGCAATTTAACTTCGTGTTTTCCCTTCTTCATTAATTTCCCTTGTACGATGCCACGTATAAATATACGCCTGCAGCAATGGAATGCAAAATTGCATCGGAATTACCATTTATTCACGTTAATTTGCCGCGCCGGTAATATGTTAATAACACTCTTGAAGATTGTCGCAAATCACTCGTCTTATTTCAAAATTTCATTCATCGTTCACGTTTCCTATACTCTGTACATAATACACGTTCGCTATCATAGTAATTGTATTCTTACGCCATCTACTCGTCCATTAATATTGACATAACATTCACATGGTACTTTCACGGTTGCCATATAACGTTTGCATAATATCTGCAATCGGTACTCGTTCATTGCCACTTCGCTGCACTTACATCGTACTCATATGGTGGTAATTAAGTAAGTTCAATATTTATTAAATATCATACGATGCATCGTATTTCCACATTATTCGTTGAAGACTATTAATACTCGTATTATACTTGGAAAGTGTATCGTAGATTTTATATAATATACATATTTAATAGTATTCGTATCAATTAGAAAATAAATGAGAAACACGTATATCCAATTTTTCATGGACAATAAATTTGAATAATTGCTTTACATATTTTACATAACACAGCACTCGGTGTTATAATATCTGGTGTTTTGTTCCATTCTATTTTGTTCTCTACTGAGCCATCGCAATCGGTACTCGTTCATTGGTACTTCGCTGCACTTATATCGTATTCACGTGGTAATTAACTAAGTACAATATTCATTAAATATCATAAGATGCTTCGTATTTCCACAATACTCGCTGAAGACTATTAATAAGAGTATGACGTACATATATTGGGTTGGAAACTAAGTGATTGCGGATATTATCATTACCACTTAATGACAAAATCCGCAATCACTTAGTTGCCAACCCAATAATACTCGTATTATACGTGCATAGTGCATCGTAATATACGTGCAAAGTATTTCGTAGAGTTTATATGGTATACACGTTTAATAGTATTCGTATGAATTAAAAAATAAACGAGAAACACGTATTTCCAATTTTTCATGGACAATAAATTCGAATAATTGCTTTACACATTTTGCATAATACGGCACTCGGTGTTATAATATCTGGTGCTTTGTTCCATTCTATTTTTAATTAAAAAAAAAAAAGAAACGACGTGTCAGTGTAATAAATCGGAACAAAAACTGCGTGGATGATGCTTCTCCGAATGTTGACGATCGTTTGAGAGCTACGTTCACTCAACCATCAACTCTACTTCGTTCAGATAAGCCGGTACGTCCATGACGTGGAAACTGCTCGTGTGTGACCACCCAGAGAGAGAGAGAGAGAGAGAGAGAGAGAGAGACTAGCTCGAGCAAAACGTTCTCGAGAACTGACACTCGGTTCGCCTGTTATTATAGATATACCTACATATTAGGTATCTTCAGTGAGCCAAGAGCAATTGAAAGTAATGCACGTGTTTTATTATAATCGCGGTCAGTTTTTCTCTACGATCATGCTACCAACATTGACCGATATACACCAAGCAAGCAGATTGGTGGAATTCTTTGGAAAGAAGCCTCGATATCACTTGAAGGGGAAATATATAATCGAGAAATGTATCGAAACGATGGTTTCGTGGCAAGTTAGAGAAACTTGGTTAGTTAGCGGTTAATTGCCATTAAAAACGAAGAAATGAAGCATAATTGCTGGCACGTGAAATAAAATTCTCAAAACTCTGAAACGAGCCTTGCGAAAGAGGAGACACGCTGTTGGTCGAAATTATTTTTTATTTATTTAATTGTTGCCTCTCGGCTCTGAACTGCTTCCATCTAACAGCCCCATTAACGATGTCTACTCGGTAGAGAACGTATTTGTCTGTTTTCAAAATTAATCCTGCAAATATCAATCGTTAGAAAGTTGAGCATAGAAATAAAACACTGGCGAAAGATCTGTCCGCGAGATATCGAAATATTTCCGGTTGTCGTTCTCCTTCAAACTGTATCGGATTGTACATAGGCAAAGTGGACACGACGATTTGACGATCGTAGTTGGTTCATGCGAAAGATGTACGCAGCAGCTGGAAACTTTCGACCGGTAGTGTACCTCCGCGAGAGACAAACTTGCCGGTCGCCACCCAAGGCGATCGCGGCGCGATTAAAGCGGAGCCGATCGCGCCGCTGTTTTATCGTTTACGCGGTTGCAGAATGGGCGGCGGTGCGAGGGACGGTATCGGTGAGAAGTGGCGAGAGTAGCGGCCGGGCGTTATCGAGACAAGAGGGAGAAAAAAGAGGCGCGTTGTTCGGGGTCGACGCTCCACTTTTCTCGTCGCGTCGCGTCGCGTCGGCCTGAAAAGGGAGAGCCGCTCGCCGTGCAGTGCGCCCCGCGTTCATGACGGATGAGTCAGTCAGTCACGGCCACTGCCCTTACGATTCCTCTGCCTGCATACTCGCACGCATATACTCGTTCCGCGAGCCAAACCACGGGACACCCTTGGGTCATGTAATAATTAACTATTTCGCATAATTTTTCCTCTTTGTGATCGTTTTTCTTTTATCGAATCCAAATGAATCGCCTGCCGCGAGCATCTTGTAGAACGGTGTGTTCGTATTTAGTTGCGAACGACCAGCTTTTTGTTTGATTAAGTCGTCGATAGTGTAACGACATTACGCAAAAATTGGAACAAACAATTATGCACAATTAATTATACATTGGTATACATTAATATACACATTACACACATATATATTTGATGTGCATTACGTACAGTAATTATATCCAAAATTATGTATACGATAATTATTGTGTACATTGGTATACATTAATATACATTATATATACACATTATATACATATATATCATATACGGTATATATTTGATGTACATTACGTTCAACAATTATATGCAACATTATGTGTACGATAATTATTGTGTACATTTGTATACATTAATATATATTATATATACACTTTACACACATATATACTATATACAATATATATTTGATGTACATTACGTACAGTAATTATATGCAATATTATGTATATGATAATTATTGTGTACATTGGTATACAGTATATATACATTATATGTGTACATGTTATATTATGTTATATATATACACATCATATGCAACATACATTTAATATAAATTATATGTACAATAATTGTTATGTATACTAATATACATTACATATACATTGTATGCGTACATTTTATACTATGTTTATATATATTCATCATATACAATATATATTTGATATAAATTATATATATACAATAATTATTATGCACGTTAGTATACATTACATATGCATTGTATGTGTACATGTTATATTATATATATACATCATATGCAACATGTATTTAATATAAATTATGTACACAATAATTAGCATACATTATATGTGCATTATATACAGTATACATTTAATGTACACTTTAATGTACAATAATAGAAAACACAATATATACAATAATTATATACAACAAGCAGAAGCCAATCACAAGTTTCCACCGCATAACACGGAATTCTTATGACATTATTCTTCGTTCTAACGCGGCTGGAGAATTGGGGAAATTGAAAAAATAATGAGAATCTTTAAATCCAATCACCGTCATTCGGTGTTCCTATTTAACCTGAAGCCTGAAGCGAACAAATTTTATTCTACGTTTCTGACTTACTTTCGCATCTAGTATATCACCCTATCAATGGTTTACTCATACTCAGTCGGTAATTAGGCAAATGCAAATATCTCGGATCGCCCGGAAACTTCGTTCCGATTTTTAAGGAATTAAGGTCAATGTAAAAAATCATATGGAGAAGCTTCTCGCTGAAAAACCTGACAGGTTCTGGAAGAATGAAATATTCGAATTGCGTGAAAAACGGAGAAACGCTGTGAAACGAAAGGACACCTATATACATCGATAAACGTATATCGAGTGGAAATATAAATCGGAACGAACTTTTCGTGCGACCCGATGCTGAACAAATTTGTGAACTTGAATTTCTCGGAAAGTAAGCTCCGCAGGAGAAATTTTCATCCCAAATTTTGTTCTCATTTTTCCACAAGGAATCACCTCGTGCCTTTCAACCGCGCCCTATACATGTCACACGTTACGCGTTCGCGAGAATAATAACGAATTTGCATACAAAATGCGCGACCTTGATCCTGCTTGGCGGTAGCGGTGGACAACCGCGAACCGGAAATACGCAAAGGCGGCGTTTACGCTGCGCTCGAACACGCATCGATCGACTGTACGACGCGATCGCAGCGTACGTGTACCTGTATGGTGCGCGCGCACGTGCGCATGCATCATCGCGACGAGACTCCACTTACTCCAATTTGTTTACCGTCCTCGAGGATGATTCAGTTACAGGCAACGACCTCGACCTCCTGCACCACCTCCTCCTATACACAATCGTTCGCTTATGCACAACCACGCGATCATATTTCCGCATAAGCAGCGGTCGACTGACGTTTCTGCGTGCCTGTTGGCTCCTTATAAAATACTTTTTTCGCCTCTTGGTTGGCAAGCACGAGAAGACATTCGTTACGCAATTCGTGCTGGTAATTTCAGGCTGTTTGAAGTTTAAAGGGGAACAGGTAGAATGCGCTCGTGAACAGCACTTCGATCGGGACTTTAGATTCCGTTTGGTGCGACACTGTCAACCGACGATTCTCACGCTACAACGGTAAGAGCCAAGCGAGTTTTACGAATGTTTTTCACTTCGTAATTCCTTTCAGAAATCGCTTACTATTGGCATGTTCTTGTTGTTCGTGTTGTTTATTGTACATTATGCGAGCCTTGTGGTCGTCTTTGACAGTGTCAAGCATCGTTGACGAGTGGTATAAGAAAGGTCGAGGAATGTTAGATTTTTTAGGTTAGGATTGAACTTATTTTGGAAAGGGAAACACGAAAGATTGGAAGGTTGTAGAAAAATGTTTCGGAGAAAAAAACCAATTATATATTGATTTGACAACTAAGTGATTGCGGGTTTTATCATTAGGCGGTAATGACAAAATCCGCAATCACTTAGTTGCCAGCCCAATAGTACGAGATTAAAAATTAGACGCAGCCATGTCGGATTAGTCACAGCTGTAAACTTACAACCCTTGACTCACGATGTGAAATTCACGCGGAGTAAGAAGCGAAGCTCGACAAAGTTCGTTATTTCGCTCGAACACAAAGTGCCATTTATCTCGAGCCAATTTTCTTCGTTTTGAAGTTGCCCAAGCTGTAGCGAAAAGGTCGGGAAACTAACCGAGATGAAAGATAGAAGCGAGAAGCCAGGAAGAGCAAAAGGTGGAAGAAGTGGCAGCATCGTACTATTTTATAATCGCGTCTTAATTTGTGGCAGCTGAAAGCTGAAATCCCCCTATCCGAGGCAGCGAGACCACAATGCTGTACATTCACGCACGTTGCGTCGGCTCCGTTCGTCCGAGTGAGATTAAAGGGCGCCGACACTACGTGTGAGGCTTTTACACTAATAATACCTACGAAAGAGGCCCTCGTAACCGTGCAGAGGGCGAAGCAGAGCACGCTGGCCGAAAGAGCGCCGCCTCTTCACGACGACGATGACGACAATGACGAAGACGAAGAAAAAGCAGCGACACTCAGCTTAGAAACTCGTCGCGAGCGTGTTAATTACGCGCTCGGATTTCCAACTTTGCTTCAGTTTCATATTTCCATGGAAACTAAGTGACTACTTATTAGGCAATCACTTATTGCCAACCTAACCTTTTTTTCCTAACTGATTAATTTGGCGCTAGAGGAGGCCATTGCCCCTAGCGCCACCCTTCCTGCTAGTGGGGGCCCTGGGCCACCTGACCGCCATCATTGTCAACCTAACCTAACCCCAATAGTAGAAGAGATATATTTACATATAACGTATAACATTTTTTCATATATGTATTATATAACATTTAAACATGTGCAGTGTAAACATCGTCACGTAGACTTCGAGATGTTTCATCTTATCTCATCAATATCTCAGTCCAATCGTTAGACCGCGGATTTCTGTACAAACTCACTTGTCCATGGATATAACAGAACATACGAAAACTGGTATAGAAAATTCGTCTACGAATGAAATATGAGAAAAACCATTATACTCTGGATATTTGATACATTATTATACATATTTATATATTATATCTTTTCTATAAATTGTTCGTACTCTACGTAAAAATATTGGCTTGGCATTTTGTCATTACCACCTAATGACAAAATCCGCAATCACTTAGTTGCCAACCCAATATACGAAGCCGAGAAAAATAGATACGATGCAATTATTATTATTATTATTAGAAGTTCGTACGTAAAAGGATGCGATTGATCCGGTCGTGGAAGCGCGATATTTCAAGTGAGAAAGTTGGCGTCACGTCGCGTTAATTTCGCAAGAAACGCGCTGAAAGCGCAACCTACTGTTCCAGCTCGGACAAACGCTGCTCTGTCGGTTGCCGAAAGTTCGCAGACAGACGTTCGTTGTATCGCTTTCGATACGCCACGCTCTTCCTTTTCACGCGGCTTTTCATCTGCCCGACCTGAAAGCTGTGACCGCGTGAAATAAATGTAAAAGAGAGAGAATATTTTCGCGCGAAAAATCTGAAAGAAATCGTTGGTGTAAACGAGAGTGTCTGTCTCTGGACCGTTTCTAATGGCGCAAATTCCCCGGCAAGCGTGGACGAAATAAGTCAGAGCGAAATGGATGGGATTAGGGGACGCCGGGTCGGCCCAGACCCTTTCATCCTCGCTGAAGGATACACGCCCCTTGCTTGCTACAAACCACTCGAGCCCGCTGGCTCCTTTGCGTAGGGTCAGTACCTGATTGATGCAGTTTACCTATCGTTTGAACGTTGCAATGCTGCACATGTAGACTTTGTTAGTGCGGGAGCTAACCGATTATGAAATTAGCAGAGAGGCCAGCTGTTTTCTCCTTTTCTTTTTTCCTCTGCCACATTGTCTTGCAGGTTATGTAGGTTTTGCTGTTTTAATTTTAGAAGTAGAATGTAGGAAGAGGCTGAAAGTGACGTAGTAAGTGGCAGGCGTGGTGGTAGTAGTTGCGTGATGGTAGTTAAGCCACGCTAATTGCTAGCTTCGAAATAATTACAAAACGTATTTCGTTAAATATCCGTAAGGCTGCAATGAGAAGACGAAGTGGCGTCGACTCTTAGAATAACCCGACTAGATACGAGGTCAATGCGAGATAGAAGGTGGAGGAAGCTCGTTTACCCGTGGCTTTTCCTTTCCAATAGATACTCGCCGCTGTTGGAATTCTTCGGCCGATTAGAGCGCCAGTCGGATCGAGTTTCTTGCGGACACTTTGCAGCCGGTACCTACCGCAACAACCTATTCGTTTATCTGGCGAGTCGCATGTCGTAGCCGCGAGCGCACACGCGTGTAACCTGTAGAAAACGAGACCCGGCGTACGTGTGGCGCGAACTTTTTCCCGCCACTTTTACCTACGTAAGGAAATAATTCTGTACAGTCCAGGGCCGTTTCTGACGCGCGCAACATCCACACGCAACACGCCACAGACACGCATCTCGCTTCGTCCGCCCACGCTCCGCCAATCTCTTGTCAAATGGAGCGTGTGCGTCTGTTCGTTTTCACTGGCGACGCGACAGATCTGTTCGCATTATAATGCTAATGACAAACGATTCTGAGTTCTACTAATGACGCACGCGCCACGCCAACGTGGTGGGCACTCTGAGACGTTGTTGGGTTGAATGATTTTCTTGCAATTTTTTCAATTTGGTTTTACAATTTTATTTTAAAATTCCTACTTCGTGTTATTTCTTTTCCGCAATGATGTAATGACTTTCGCAACGATAACTAAAGGAATAATATAATGAATTTTATTTTGTTTTTTATGTATTCAAACTGAAAATAATTTTGTATCAAGGCTACTTATACCGATAGCAGTGAAAATGACTGGTACTTGTCAAAGTGTACAGGAGTCCTGCAATCTGTTTATCGAACCCCAATTAACCAGTTTCCTCGTTTTCTACAACTTGCTACACGTTTTTCAAATTTTTACCGCGTATCATTCAATATGGTGATATCAGTTATCAGGAAAATTCCGGATTGATCGCTAGATATATCGTGTACTCTGTGTTTGACGAATATACTCGTCATCGCGTACGTTGCAAGCAGGTGGCGAGTCAGTTAGCTGGTGAAACGTAGAATATCAAAGTGGTTTGATAATACTTTTACATTTCATATACACAGTATAATATGATATATAATATCTTTTTATTTCGTGTGTACATTATATTACCACGTAAAATATTTTTCATTTCGTATATACGATATACTATCAGATATAATACTTTTGCATTTCATATACACAATATAATATAATATATAGTATACAATCTCACTAAACGTCTGAACATCCATAAATTCTATTGGGTTGGCAACTATGTAGTTGCGAATTTTGTCATTAGGTGGCAACCATTTAGTTACCAACCCAATAGCTTCGATCTCTTCCGAATCTTATTTCTTGTTTCGCGAATAGTCGCAGGTAATTTAATATTCGCATTGTGAAACCGTCGGATGTACGCGTTTCCCTTATCGAGCATTGACAACAAACAAGTCTGCTCGCCCAGCGAAAAAGTTGCGCGCCGAAAGGGTCGAGTTTTGTTGGGAAATAATTTAATCTCGGGAGCGCAAGCGCACACAGCGCGCTGTCAAAAACGTCTTCGAAGCGTGCTCGAATTTCCGCCAACGGTGCACGACGAAAGAAGAGACATGGAAAAGGAAGAGACGTAGAAAGAGAGAAACAAAGGAGAAAAAGAAAGCGCTGACGCCACGAGCCCACGACTCACGAGTCGCTCTCGAGATGTCTCTGTGTATATGTGTATACGTATGTGCGTATGTGTATAGGCTCGTATAACAGCGAGAGGGAAGGAGAGCAAAGCGGCGGAATTCTGCCTTTTTCCCGTAAGTGGTCCCCGCGGGTCTTATGGGGTTTCTCGTGGTGGGCAATATCTACATATTACAAGCTCGTGGCGCGGGGACCACCGTCGTTGACATAAGATCCTGTTATGCTGTCTGCTATCTGCTGGCGAACCTCGTGTCGCGCTGCAAGAAAAACATTAAAAGTAGGAGTAACATAAATTCGTTAAACGTTGTCCCCTTCACCCCATTACGCGTTGCCTCGTCGAATTTCCTTCTCTCGGCTTCTTTCTTCTCTTTCGTATTACTCGCCACTATAAAGACGCTGTCAGGCGGCGCTGTCGCTTCTCGATGCCGACGACAGTGATGCGAGTGTTCTTGTTGCTTGTAGTCGATCGTAATCGTTGTTTAATTCTTCGACGAGGATGCAATCGTGAAATAAGAATCGGATTGTGAAAGGACGATGGATTTTTAGCTTTCTACGTTCGAGAAGATCGGTCGAGCGATCAAACGAGTAAAAATTGTACTACATTTGATGGTTCACTAAGAAATTATTAGACCGTGGATCTTCGTGGGAATTTACGATTAAACGTGAAAGGAAATTTGACAAGGACTCGCTTCGTTCGCTGAACCTTTGCAGTGTGGCTCGGTGATATTATTTAAACGTGGAATAACAGACAGAGACAGAGTGGTTTGAATAATTTAACTAACGAAGCAGCTCTGTTCGATAATATTTCAGACGCAAGTGTAAATTTCAAGAAGGGACGTTTGTAAATTTGAAATTCAATCTCTTTCGCATTGTTTCTTGCTGTTGCAAATAGAGGCAGGCAATTTTATTTTCTTGGACTCGTCGTTTTGCAGAAGACAAGCAACGAAACGATAAAGAGTGTTTTACATTACGCGTGGAATTGTGCTTTGTATGCAAATAAAGCTTCCAAAAAGCGGATATTGCGCTAAACAGATAGCTACCAGGAATGGCTTCTTCAACAAAGCCATAGAAATATTCTACAAACGTAGAGAGAAAGTCAAGGGAATAATATGAATTGACGTCATTGGTGAAGAATTAATCGCGTTTAGGAAATAATGAAATTGAGAATTATGTCATGATTTTCTCCAAGTTGATTGAGTCGTCCTAACGAAGGTGCCTCCCGATTTTCCTAATAAGGAAACTACATACGGCAGGAGAAAGGCAATTTCCTAACATTATTCGCCTTCATCTTTTCTGTAATAGCCGACATGTTTGTCATTTCATATATACGATATATCACCATGTGTAATATTTATTCATTTTGTATGTGCGATATATTGCCATGTATAATATTTTTGCATAATATATATATAGTATTTTCTCATTTCATATATACAATATACCATCACATATAATATTCTTACATTTCATATACACAATATATAACATATAATATTTTTTATTTCATATACACAATATAATATAATATATAGTATTTTTTCATTTCATATATATAATATATAACATATAATATTTTTTTATTTCATATACACAATATAATATAATATATATTTTTGCATTTCATATACACAATATACTATAATATATATTTTTGCATTTCATATACATAATATAATATAATATATAGTATTTTTTCATTTCATATATACAATATACCATCACATATAATATTCTTACATTTTATATGTACAATATATAACATATAATATTTTTTTATTTCATATACACAATATAATATAATATATAGTATTTTTTCAATTCATGTATACGATATATTATCATATGTAATGTTTTTTCATTTCATGAATACGATACATTATCATGTATAATATTTTTTCATTTCATATACACAATATATAACATATAATATTTTTTTATTTCATATACATAATATAATATAATATATAGTATTTTTTCAATTCACGTATACAATATATTAGTATGCATAATATTTTTCCATTTCATGTATACGTTATATTACCATGTATAATATTTTTGCATAATATATATATAGTATTTTCTCATTTCATATATACAATATACCATCACATATAATATTCTTACATTTTATATATACAATATATAACATAATATTTTTTCATTTCATATATACGATATATTACCACGTACGATACTTTGTCATCTCATATATATACCGTGCAAACTTGAAAGAGCCTTATTAGTATCGACCATGTTTATAAATTCCTATCTTACAAATTACTCCAGTCGCTTCAATTTAGAACACGATACCGAATCGTTATTTCCGTACTATAATCAATTGCAATTCAGTTAGCTGCTCAAAAAAAAAAAAAAAAAAAAAAGAAAAGAAAAGAAAGGATGAACACACGGAGACGAGGAAGAAAGTCGAATTTCACCGCGAACGTATCAACCGGTCGATCGATGACGATGGCTCTTGAATGGCGGAGAAAAAAAATGATTGATTGCGAGAGCCTCGAGTCTCGAAAGAGGGAACAGCTTCCTCCCGAGAGAGAAACGTAAACACGCGGTCATCAGTCGGCGAATGTTCGACGGAGGTCTGCGTGGCCGTGGTTCCCCGGGGACCATGTGGCCGACGAGGATTGTCCGCACGTCTAGAGTTACCCGAGTCTGGCGGACCGCGAGGCCGCGGCACCGGGGTTAATTGGCTGGAAAACCTTGCTATCCGATACTCGACGCCCGGCTACTGCCCCGAGATACGTAAGCGTGTGTAATCTGTATTTTCATCTGCACGTCTATCGTGCCGCGTGTTTCCACGCTGCTGCCTCCTTTCTTCCCTCTCCTTTATCTATCTTTCTCTCTACACTTCTTGCTACCTTCCGTTGCTCTGTAACTGTAAATACCCGAACGCGAGTCTATAGAAAAGAAAAGGAAGCGAACACATAGAAAGAGCGAGCGAGAGAGAGACAGAGAGAGAGAGAGAAAGAGAAAGGTTGTAAAGAGAAGAGAAAAGCGTTCGTTCCTTTTCTCCTGCAAGGCTCGATTCCCTTCTGATCTGTGCCTCTTCTCCTGGCCTTCCTTCTCCGTCTTTCTTTCCCTGTCGGCCAGGAAAGATAGGTATTGTTGCGGGTGGTCCCTGGTGCACATTGTCAGACCGGCCACCAGGTAGTGTGCAACGTTGCCGTTCGCAATGTTGCGAGCGTTCCTATCCCTTCCATTCTACCCTCTTTCTTTCTTTCCTTCTTTCTTTTTGTTTCACTTTAGTTTGGCTTATCCTTTTTGCTCCGCTTTTCTTCTGTCTTTCTTTAGCGTTCTTCTTCCGATTCGCTCTCTTGGTGGGGGTGTCCCGCTCCTGGGTATCTGTGTATATGGCAAAGGGGTGGGTGTTTCACAGTTCCACTGTGTAGATCCGAGTAGCGATCTGTGTCATATATATATACTTCACCTTATTATTTTCTTGCCAATTTTTAAGATTTTAACAATAACACCTTTTTCAATGATTCGTTAATTTTTTATCGGATAAAAATGTAATATTTCCTCTGTTGCTGTACCTCTTTCGTCAAATTTATAACAGAAGCATTTGTCCTGCGTTGGACGTGTATACTCGTCGTTGCTTGATTTCAATTACGCAAATTAGCGATTTTTCAGACTAAATTGCCCAGTCTACTGGTTAATACAGTTCACGTGGTTAATACAGTTAATTAGAAGCTTAAGCTTAACTAGAAAAAATAGTACAACTTGCGTTCAATGAACAGCTACACTTGCAACATACTGTACTGTACTGTGACAAGGCAGAGAATTATTTTCCTTCGACCAAGCCATCCTTTCGTCGTAAACCTCTCATTGTCCTCCTAGTCACGGAGAATACTTTAAAGATGCTTCTTTCCACGTCTTCAGCTTCCTGATGCTGCTCGATCAACGTTTCTCGTTTCTGTCAAATTTCATCCCGCTTCATTCATTGCCAGGTTCGCGCAACCTCGTCTACGCTCTTCTGCTCCTACCTTCCGCGTCTCCTTCTGGCACGTTTCGTGGAAGAGAGGTGGAGCGCGCACGTTCGTACGAGTACAAGCCGCAGCCAGCTACTTATCATCGTCAAAGCCCACGCGGCCAATTTAAAGCGCTTCGGCTGCCGTTCCGGCCTCTGCCGCCCTTTAACCGCTGGAATCTGTTCTTTCTCTTGAAAATCGTAGGCGGCGCTGTCCGTGGCCGATCGTAAAGCTGCCCCAATGAATTGGCAAGTGGCACATAGAGTGCAGCAGAAGCTGTACCGTTTTATCGGGTGCGCGACGCGAACGCCAAAAGCATCCTACAACCGCTTCAATTTAGATGCTAATGCGTACGACATTTTAATTATTATTCATAGTTTGCATGCGAGCCGAGTCGAAGGGGTGTCACGTTGAACCGAGGAATAAGACGTCCGAGGATAGTTTGCTTGGCCTTTGAAATTGAAAGTTATAAATTACCGGTTACGACGATAGTCGATAGCAGCCGGCTGTTTCCTCGTTTACTTGTTGATTAATTTCTGTTAATTAACGACACAGTTCCTGCACCTTCGTTTACTTTGCTTCCTTCGTATGAAACGCCCAATAGTTTGAGAAGATTCTAGCGAAATGTAAAGTAAAGGGGCGCGAAGTTGAAATTTAATAATTATTTTCCTGCAATTAGCATTTTATGGTACTACGTGCACCGATTTTCTTTTCTTCTTGCAACCTTCTTCAACATTGTTGTGATTCTTCTTGCAACTTGTTCGAACAATTACTCGCTTTATTTTTATTGTAATATTTCCAGCAACGTTTACAGACCTCTACGATATTTCTTTTCGTCGCCATCAAACACAGTTTATAAAAGGATAAAGGAACAACATGTAGATACATAAATTTGCAATTTGTAAATTTGTAAATTAGAGTACAATTTACGCGGTAGTTTTCATGCGCGATGTTGATCTACGTGGCCAGAAAATATATCTAACAGCATAACACAGTGTAATACAGCAACGATTAACGTTAACAATGAAAATGATCAACTTCCAAACATTTCAAGCGATGCAGATGCTGGGGGAAATTGTTTCCAAGCGCATCACGCTAAAATCATCGCTACAAGTATTTTTAAATATGCTCGCTAATTTTTAACGAAATATTACGCTTGTTAAATGTTGCTCGGAAAGTTCCTTCCAATTTTTATTTTCAAGCAATTTAATAAAATAAGAAATTTTCTTTAGTATCTCTCCATTGGGGAAATCGTCTCCTATCGCTAACTCACTACAAGTATTTTTAAATATGCTCGCTAATTTTTAACGAAATATTACGCTTGTTAAATGTTGCTTGAAAGTTCGTTCCGATTTTTATTTTCAAGCAATTTAATAAAATAAGAAATTTTCTTTAGTATCTCTCCATTGGGGAAATCGTCTCCTATCGCTAAGTCACTACAAGTATTTTTAAATATGCTCGCTAATTTTTAACGAAATATTACGCTCGTTAAATGTTGCTCGGAAAGTTCGTTCCGATTTTTGAGCAATTTTATTTACATAGAAAGTTGTGGAAGGGTGAAATACCCAAAATAATACGAAGAAATGTTGTGGAAGAAAATGACACTTACACGATTCGATGAACGTACATGGGATGGGAACGAACTTTCCGAGCGACCTTTCGAATCTTTTCAACCGCTGCAAAAATACGCGCCAATACAGGCTATCCGCTTGTCCTCAAACTGTTAATAGCGTGACACGTGCGTAAAAACGTACAATATCAACGTTTAACCTTCAACGATAGGTTAGAACCAATCAACCGAGATGTAAATATAGAAATTGAATTCTCAGCTATACTTCGCTTCACAACGAGAAGAGAAACACAATTTCCGAAAATACAATTTCCTTGATAAATCCTAGAAACAATTATTCGTTTAACATATTGATTATATATTAGTGTTGGTCGCGATAGTCTAAAGTTTCAGATGCCTTATTTTTCAGGGCAAAGCGGAAGGTCAGAGATCTGCGGTTTGGATCAGGGCAAGGCTGCAGGATCAGCTGAGTCAGCTGGGCTACTTCCTGCAGAGGCGCGCAGGCAAGGTCCTCTTTCTCGCGATCATCGCTTTGGCTATGTTCTGTGTCGCTCTCAAGACCGCTCAAGTTCACAGCAAGGTCGAACAGCTCTGGGTTCAAGGTGAATACGCTTTTTAAAATATTGCAAAACATCTCTGTCTAACGAATCGAAATATCTTACGATCTTCTTTTTATTTAACAAGGCAAGCTTGGATAGAATGAAAGAATATCTAGTGCTTTTTATTTTTTGACAATTTTCGCGCTGATACTTCATGTTCATGTGGTCCGCGAGATTATCAAAAACGCAGTAGTTCCGTTGTTAAATTTCGTACGCAGTTGTCCTTGCTTTTTTTCAGCTTCCTTCCTCGGTAGAATAGAGAAATTTCTCTTAACTCGATTTTTCTTTGCGATTTCGTTCTTGCTATTTTCTATTCGATGCACTGCAATGTACTATTACGTATACTTGCTGTGGTAAAACAGCGTACGTGTACGTAGTTATCCTCTAATATTTCTTACAATTTTACCATTAGTATCTTTATTAATATCGCTATTAATATCTCATAAAAATTGTCCACGTAAAATGGAATAATTTATTTACTGGTAATTATGGAAATATTTCCTCTCGTTATTTAATTAACCATAATATTTCTGTTCGTATTTTAAAACATAGACGTTTCTTATGGAACGAGCCGATAATTTTTTAGAAAGTTTCTACATATTCAGCTCAATGTATCGTGACGTACGCTGTGTCATTATCGGCCCTAGATAATCTACGATGACTCCGGAGATAAACGTAGAGCGTTCGTTTAGGCGAGCGAAGATATCCTTTGTCCCATTTTTTAACTGAAATGAACGTGAAACAACTAATTAAATGTGGCTAATTATATATTCCAATACGATTCTTTCATTCTAAGATTACTTAAGATTCAACGAAGATTCACATTTTTTTCTGCACACAGTACACACAGTGTTTAGCTATCTGCGTTAATTTACAAATTTTGGAAGGTTAAAATAATTTAATTGATCGACTAGAAACTACTTTAAATTATGAAACGCTCCGACAATTTTTGTTAAATTGCTACATATTACAAGTTTCTTGCTAAACGTGTGTTAGGTATTGCTTGGTTATCTTCTTCCCGCGTCACGTTCCTTATCCGTGTCTCGTATTTCAAACGTATCTTCACAACGTCCCAGCGTAAATCATCTAATTTTACGAAAATTTGTCAACCTTTTCGTTTTGACGGCCGCGACGGATGCGCGTCAACGATAATTCTCGTCAAGACTCGTGTGACGTACGACGAACAATAAGAAGAACCGAAATACAAAAATTACATCTGTATCTTGCAGAATATCGTCGATGTGCGTGGCAAAAATGGTCTAGTCGGTGAGAAGCGACAGTCGGTCAAAAAGAAATTGGCAAAAATCCGTCGCTTTTGTGGTTACTGGCCGAGAATCTCGCCTTGACAAGCCTCAGCAAGAATTAAGAGATTCGACGAATGACTAAGAGGTTTTATAATACCACGATGTTCTGCGCGTAATACCAACGCGCATCTGGCACGTCGCAGCGGCGAAATTTCCTGCAAATCGCGCCAGTGTACGCTAATAAAGCGTACAACACGGCTTGTACGTTTGCCGTGACAAGGACATTACTCTCGCACTCTCTGCATTTTCTCGCTTCCTGCGAACGCACGGAAAATTGGATTTCTCAGGCGATATGGTCGCCGTGTCACATGGCAAACGTTAGGTAGCAAGTGACACCGGGTTGCATTCGTATAGGCGAAAACACGTACGATTCGACCGGCTGGTCCTAATGGCTTATCACTCGTCGGAGAGCAGAAAGGGACTGCGAGGTTGGCGTATAGTTCGCACAGAGGACGACGGTTTTGCGTGAAAATATATGCAAAGGGTGAGACGCGGACGAAGAGAAAGGGCGGTGGAGAGTGAGAATGGTGTGACAAAAGGAGAATAGAGAAAGAGAGAGAGAGAGAGAGAGAGAGAGCGAAACTACGCTTTACCATCACGCTCATCGCACACGGTACATTAGTTTGCTCTCGCTGGGTGGCCCTCTATATTTATCCGTAGTCAGAAACGCTAATTCGAACACCCCGTTGCTAACTTCGACTGGAAACGTTGCTCGTTGGCCGAACGAAAAGATTTCGAACGACTTTCGAATGGAAAGTGAGCTACGCTACGGGTTGAGAAAGAAGCTGTTGGTAAATGGAATTTCGTTGGACTGTAAAATTTCTTGAGAATCGAATGTTCTTGACAGAGGTACAGGCTGCTGTATCGATATTGATGTATATGAGAGATGGGCATTTTTGGGATTTTCGTTTCTTGCCTGTGAAACGAATGCTTCAGTTACTCGCAAATTTTTATCTGTTATTTTATCCTGAGGTCGTTTAGTGACACAATGAAAGTAATAGATAGACGAGATAAGTATTCTGTGGTATTTCATAGACCCTCGAGGACATATAGTATTATGGCAATCAACGTTTTGAAATGTTCAGTTGGCTGCGCAACATATACAAATTCCATTATCAAGTAAAATATCAACATTAGTTTCTCATATTTCAAGATATGTTGAAATGTCTATTTGAGGTCCCTCTTATCTCCTACCTTTGACAGAAATTCAGAAACATATACAAGTTCTATTATCAAATTAAATGTATTTAATATTTTTTTCTTATTTATTAAGATATTTTAAAATGTCTATTTGTGGTTCCTCTTGTCTCTCACATTGAAGAGAAGTTGGAAAAATATACAAGTTCCATTATCAAATACAGTATCTATTTAGCATTTTCTTATTTTTCAAGAAACTTTGGAATGTCTATTTGCATTTCTTCTTGTTGCTTATATTAAAAGAGAAGTTGCAAGACACGTACAAATTCCATTATCAAATAAAATATCACATTTAACATTTTCTTATTTTTCAATAAACCTTCAGATGTCTATTTAGAGTTCCTCTTGTCTCTTACATTAAAAGAGAAGTTGCGAGACGCATACAAATTTCATTATCAAATAAAATATCATATTTAGCATTTTGTCATTTGTGAATATACATATACATCTTTTTTTCATTTAAATATATATATATAATATAAATATATACACACACATTATGATTATATATTAAATAACATATTTGAAGTTCCTCTTGTTTCATAACTTTTCCACAAAGTGAAGTTACACCATATGGATAGACTATTACAAAACAGTCATTAAGTATTCGAAGAAGGAAAATAAAGAGAACAATAACAAAGAAAAGAAAAAGAAAGAAATATGAAACTCCAGCTGCCTTCGGTTTCAAAACGAGAAATAGGACATTTTAACCAAGAAACACGCTATATACCACGTACAATACTGATGCCACTGTGCCCAGCGATTCGATCCATTACCTAAACAGTTCGGTTCAACGACCACGACCGAACAGTGTTTCGTGACGAGAGCAGCGGAACAATGAAAAGTGCTGTTCTAGTATCGAGGACAAATATTACTTTCCAAGAGGAGAGTCGAAGCACGACGAGCGTCGAGGATCCACGGTTTGTCCTGTGTAACTGTTCCAAAGATTCTTTCGTCGCGGTCCGCTTGGCACGAGGAGTCGGCCGTGATCGTTGCCCGTCTAGGATCAAAGTTAAGGCCACGCTGCGGGATTTCCTCGAGCGCGGGAAACACGCTCGCGGACGGCAGATTAAAGACGTATCAGCGTTTTATGAGATTTTAATGAGCAAACGAGTTTGCTGAGCGAGCCGTGGCTCTTGTTCTGCAACGGCGGCGGCCCCCGGATCAGCGAAGCGTGATCCGGCGCGTTGGCCGCCGTTTTATAAAACGCGGTGTGCTGTTGGCAAAGTTGGCAAAAATTTGCATCCGCGCGATAGTCACGCGGGAAAATCATTAAAAAGTCATCCATCTCGAACAGAAGTTTCAGGGACCTCAAAAGCCCAAATGGCAGCAGAAATTTTGAACCTGCGCTTTTACCAACATTTTGACAAAATGATTTACCTGGCCGCTTATTGTGCTCAAACGTTCTGTTGATTCTGTTGGTGAAAAGTTCTCCTTTATCTCGTTGGACATTTTCGGCTATTTGTCAGACTGCGATACTTGTCAGTTTTTGAAAAAGGTACTTTAGAAAATATTTTAATATTTTATCGCTCTTACTGTATCGCAAACATTTGTGAGAATAACATTCTTTGAACTCTTCGAACATTGTACAGATTACATTGCCATATAACACACGATTAAGAGTTTCATTTTCAAGATTACATCTGCGTTTAGGCTTGTTAACACATTGCGTAAGGCTCCCAGGGCCTGCACATTTTTGAACGCTCCAGTAGCATGCTTGGCAAGCAATAGGATGCATATATGCAGATTTTTAATTTGTATTTGGTATATTTTTTATTCAGTCTTTTTCTATATCTAATCGCATCATTTAATTCAAGAATGTTGCTGCTATCACTGAATTCATGTTCGTCGCAAGTGTTGTTTGGTGCATCAGATGAATCATTAAACAAGAATTCACTTTGACTTTCATTTCCTCTCCTTTATATCTATGTGTCATTTTCCTACTTTTATAGAATTAGGGCCTATTTCATAAAATAATTTTTCTTATAAATTATCAGTAACGGATTGAAAATTTAAATGATTTTTAAAAAGCTGTTTCCTTACAAATTAAAACACGAACTTTGAAATAACAAAATGTACAAAAGTAAAACACTTTATAAAGTACGGTAGACGGTCGGCGCAGATTTACCAATGTACTGGCTATAGTAACTGATTGTTTTTATTTGGAATGTCAACACTCAGTTGTTTTGCTAATCATTTGCCACAAGAATGCGCGAGGCTTTATTACCCTGGTAACGTAACAAAAACATTCGTCTCTGGTTGCTTAAGCCATCGATTCAGTCGAAAAAACATGGAAACTAGATATCTCGTGACTCAGCCACAACGTTCGGCTTGCTAAAAACGAGATAGCTCGTGGCCCGTACACAATGTGTTAATAACATCGATACGAGCGAGAGAAGCGACTGCATGGTATTAGTATACGTGTCCTATACACATTTATTTTTTTCTTAGAATACCATCATATGTACTCTAAAAATTCCTCGTTATTTTTACTTTTAAAGAAAATCCCAAAGAAATTTGTCTTTTCGTCAAATATACTTCACGAAAATTAACATTGCGTTCAACGAGGCAAAATTGATTCGCACACTTTCTCTGTGCTCGCTCGCAAAGAAGCTGTCTTCTACTACGCGTATCGGATTATCCAATGGAATTGCACACCGGTACAACCCTTATTTTCTGCAAAGGTGCGCGCGGAACCCTTCATTCCTCTATCTCGGCTAATTTAATAGCGTATCGGGAAGGAGTAACGACTGGCGGAAAAAGCGTGCAGCTATTTGCACGCCGGTGTCGCGGCTTTTTACCGCGTCGAGTGGTACGCGAGGGTTGCGCGACCGTGCGAGAAGCGGCGCGATAGCTCGCACACAGGGCCACAGTTTATATGGGCTTTTCGAGATGGTGATCCGAGATGTGCGGCGTGCGTGCGTCATGCGGATCAGTACCGGATATCCGTGAGGCGACTGCAGCCGAGGCGGGATATGCGGGCGCAGTTGTACCGAACCGAGCGGAGAAGAGCATACAGGGACTTGAAAAACGGTTGCAACATCATTCGAAACTTTCGACTAATTTTTTTAACACATCGAGGATGAATTCGTGTCTTACAAAATATAAACAACCACTTTATTAATTTTTAGACTTCTTTGTCTTTTTAAGTAAATGAATATTACTCCTCGATACTTGGAAAAATGCGCGTTAGACAGCGTGTAGGTTGGCATGTCGTAGGTTGGAAACGTATGGTTCGCTGTGGCGCGCGCCGTTGGCTGTATTAACCCTTTACACTCGGAATTTTATTTCAATTTCATTACCAGTAGCTCCCAACGCGCTTTTAAGTGTTTTATTGAAATATTTACGAAATTTACTTTAACTAAAAAATAAGACAATCTAAATTTAATGAAGGAAGAAACAAATTCACTTAAATACCAGTTTTATTCACACTATTGTATTTTCTAATTTTTAAGTGTCTCTTGTATATATCTTGAAACAATTTCCAGGATGTAATCCTGGTTTTCTTTCGCAAGTTTCACAAAAAGCATGAAAGAATGTCGAGTGGGACTCGACAAAGGAGCTCCTGAGATAAAAACTGATGTCGAGTCACACTCGACATAGAAGTGCAAAAGGTTAAAAGAGAAAGAGGCAGGAAGAACAAGAAGGAAAGTAGGAGAAAATGGAAATTAAAGGAGCGAAGATTAACGCGCGTGACGTGCGGTAGAGATTAAGGCGGAGGTCACAGCGGAGGTGAGGAGGTTAAGGGCGTCGCGAGAGAACAGATACACGCGGAATTCAGGAGCAGTTCAGGTTATATTGCCCTGTTTCGCCACCTATCCGCGGATTTTAGTTTCAGAAATCTGTCACGTGGTTCAGTGATGGAGTGCGTAGCTAACTACAAGCGACGACGAGTATATCCGTGAAACGCATTCAACGCGTTCAGTTCAAATTTATTTCGAATCCAGTTCGAAATATCGGCAACAGGAAAACTAGTTCTCTGTTCGTAGCTTCGATAATGCAACAAAAGTGTCAACGTTTGGACCGCCATTTTGCCAACCTAATACTTATTGAAATACTTGCGGACGATGGTGTATGTTGGATCGTTTGAAAAGACGCAACGACGACATTCCACGGATGGAAAAGAAGGAGAGTTTACGACTCGGTCGTGCGATTTGACGATATTCCGAGAGAAGTGTGTGACGGACATAAATTTCGTCGGCGAGAGATCGATAAACGTTGCTTTATGGTTTCCTTGATTTCGCTCGTTTACTCTGTGCTCATGGTGGAACACGAGGAAAGTAATCGAGAAGGTTTTATCGTCGACACGGAGGGGTTCCCTTCGTTTCAACGTTCATTGTTTAATTGTTCGCGTTTTATTCGCAGAGATTCGTAAGATGGAGATCCTCCGGCTGCTTTAAATCAATATACACCGGTGCGTACAGACAAACGAGGAAAGTGTTCGTACCAGAGAAGCGAATTGTTCGACCACCTGCCGCTTTGCTGTTCCAATGTTTGAACATTTTACTATTACAGTCGAATCTGCTGTAACTCGAGACTCAAGGGAAGACCTGCAATCTTCGAGTTACAGAGGTTTCGGCTTATCGAAATTTCACGGTAGAAGAGACTCGACGTACGAAAGCTTCGTACGAATACCAATATGATCGCATTTGTGTATGATCAGATTGTGTTTGTATTTTCAGCTTCCTCTTGCAGCTCGTTTTATTCGACCCACGTAAATACGAAAGTTGTAGACGTGGCAGATGATAGGAACTTCCACTGAAGGTTCTAATTATAGTGCATATGATTTTCTTTGTTTCGTATAATTTCAGTGGCAATACTGATAGGATGAATACAATTCATGTACAGTCGAACCTCAAGAACTAAAATCTTCGAATTACAGAGGTTTCGACTTATCAAAATTTCCAGTAAAAGAGGGATAGCAAAGGAAAATTCGACATACAGAAGTTTGGGAAAATTCAGGAGTGTTTGTAGAAAACACTGTAAGTGGCAAGCTTGACAAATTTTGATTTTTCAATGGGAAATGTTTTATATACCAGTGAGGATACTGTAACATAGAACTTGGGTGCAATTTCCCTTTCTAAATGATTATTAATAATGCCAGATGATGGTGTTACAGTATTGTCTTTGTAGAAAAATATATGAACAAATAAACATTAGTTAATTGTTTCTACATTTTTGTCTATGCTATAAATTTAAATGAATGGACCTCACAACTATGAGGTGGCATGACAGGTTCTTCTATAAATACACTTTTCTCTTCCATGAATTTGGACTAGATTAATGCATAGGTTTTTTAAAACCTTATTACAACGTCGTCTTTGTGGAAAAAATATATGGACAAATAAACATTAATTAATTAGTTTATTGGTAATAAAAAAGAGACTGTCTATGTTCCTTGTGTAAAAAACGCGAAATTACTCTCGGAACGATCGAATGGTAGAACCTTCGAGATATGAGCTATCCGTCGGCACGAAACGAACGCGAAACGAACATGAAACACGTGACAAACCAGATCACAAGCAACATTTCCTGCGTAATTGATATTTCCGTTAATCCTGCCAATTAACTAGGCTAACTGAAAGTCGGGAAAGCAACGAAACGTGTACGGGTGTAAGCGGATTGGTTTTCATAACGCGCAACTTCTCATTAGAATACGTCATTGACGTATAAACGGGTGAACGTTATCAGCGATCGAGCGGATGCGCGTAATGTTAGCCTCAATTTTGCACGATTATTTTCTATTTGCACGCTGCTCGACACCGTACACCGACCGTGAAGAAACAAGCACTGCCAAGGGGATGTTGTTTTTCAATCACCTGCGCGCCTGCGCCCGTGTACCTGTTACGCGTTTCCTGTTCGGTTTATTTTACGAGGCTGAATCTCTGCCCCTCCACGTATTAGTTTCTTCTTGACGTTTCTTTTATTTCACGGACAGCGTGAAAAATAGAGAGAAGGTTAAAAGGAACGAGAGAGATTAAGATCGTGATGCAATTTTCGGCGTGTCAGAGTGAGGCAATGATTCACGTTTCACCTTGTTTCCTGCAGCTGCGATTCGAATGCGAATACGAGTACGAGATCGGCGGCCGATCAGGGCGCAATTAAAAATCGACCTCGGGGCGGCAGATAAGATCGAAACGAACGAAACACACCGCGTTACGGCCAATGTATGTACCAAACACTTCGGTACATTTCTGACGATGGTGTGTGAATTCCACCGAAATGGCAAGCTGATCGCCAAATGTGCTGATAAAAAGTTAATAAAACAATGCGTTCTTTGGTGTGTGAATTCCACCGAAATGGCAAACTGATCGCCAAATGAGCTAACAAAGAGGTTAATAAAATATTACGTACTTACAAAATCGACAAATTAGAAGTTCAAATTCTATTCTACGTTATAACACGTACATATAAACACATATGTATATTACATTATCTATTACTATTTTATTCCTTTTATTACATTACATTATATCATCATAAATTTGCTATTTCATACACGTCAGACGTGTCTTCCAACACAAAATATTAAACCGCGTAAAATTTCGTTGAATTTTCCGGTAGACTTAACAAGCATCCAATACTACGTTTATCGCTTCTGATTAGCTCAGTGTGGTTAAGTCAGGCAAACTGAGTTGTGGTATGGTCGTAATTATTCGAGATTACGCTTCGGATCGCGGGAATATTCTATCGAATGGGGCGCAGGTGGCGCAGTCTCGCTTTTGTGAATCGAACATCGAGAGCGTCCACTTAATTCAAGCTGTTTTGCCTTTATTTTCGTGTACACACCGCAGCGGCGCGCGCGGTAGGTTCGCTAAACAGAGAAGCCTTGGCACACGCGCCGATATCTCTCCGTCTCGTTCGCTCCGGCTCCTTTCTCTTTCCCTTTCCCTTCATCCGAACATCCCTGTACGGAGCAAGCGGATTCGTTTCGAATCTAGAGAGGAAAAGACGGCGCCTCGATCGCGGGAAGATCGGAAGAGCGGTTCCTTTTGCCCTCTTTGGTCGATAATACGCTCGTATGGCGGTATAGGTCATTCCAAGAAACGAGTGACAAGCTCCTTTCGTATATTTTCGAAAAATACAACTTGTTCTTGTTTCGTTCGTTTATTTCCTTCTGTTAGCAGTATTCGAAATTTACTTTGCGTTGTGACTGATTTTCTGATTCAATTTGTAATTGTCTTTGGCTTCAAAATGTAATTTATGCTCGTAGTCCTTAGTCGGACTTATAATTGTGTAATTGTTTGAAATTGTTTAAAATTAAGATTCTGTCTTTGTTGCATCGTTTCAGTACAATACAATTACGTGCGTCTTATGAATATACAAATATAAAATAATATTTACATGATCGTTTTATTGTAGTACAGTTGTCTCAGCGCTGTTAATCAGTAGATAATTAGTTAGTTGTTAGTTAGCAAGCAAGTTGCCACGGTTTGCATACTTCTATAGGAAGGAAGTTTAGGTTATGTGTTGTACTTTCAAATTTGCTAGCAAAGTCGATGTTCGACGCTGTTGCCAGTGTCGCAATATTCATAGGGAATAAGATTCTGTCACTTTAAATTGCTATAGGGAATTTCTAAAATTTTTTGAAAAACTGAACTGTGCTAGTAGTGAGCAATATGCGCATTAGAAATATATTGAAGCAAATGTGTTTAATATAACACAGAGTAGTATAGCTTACCTTAGCAAACTCTCCGGTGGATCCGCGGCTTTACTTTAAGCGAAATATTCACGTTCACTAATTCTACAATTAACCGTCTGTTAAAATCTGTTTAAATACTTTCGTGACTTCCGCAAAATTTATACTTGCACCAAATATCCTTTAATTTCTACCGATAAATCCACCAAATTCTAAATTCCATATATCGTATTTTCTGCGTTTTCAAAAGCCAAAACTAGGCACAGATTTGAAAGAGACGATGTCGCATATACGTCTGACAACAAGTGTTTATAAATTGACCATAGCGCGGGATGCACCTTAGGTTCCCGCCAAGTGGATCCGCGGCTTAAGCCGGTATCGGCCTCTAGAACTCGGAAGTGTCTAGGCAGCGTCTTCCTGGAACGACCTGTACCGAGGGCCAAGCGGCGCAAGCAGGCCGCGGCGTTAGGGCGACAAAGACATACAGAGGACGAAGGCACGACCGTGCACGAGGGTCGGCCGACTGCTTACATCTTCATTAGGCCCCCATGTCTCCGAGTGCGACAAAGAGGGTGTACAGTCGGCGGTTAGACGGAGACCAGCGCGCGGTGAAGAAGAAAACGATGATGAAGAGCGAGAGGAAGACGAAGAAGGGGCGAAGCATCGGGTCCATTGGCGAGAACGAAACGGAGAGAATCCGTAAGGCCGCAACGGGGATAAGAAAGTCAGAAGACCGTCGTCCAAAGACCCACCGGGAATCTGTTGTTGTTGCACCGACGGACGGACGGACGGACGAGAACGGCCGCGTAAACAGAGGATCTCATCTTCTATTTACTACGCGCGACTCCTCCAAGCTGCCTCCTTGCGCCAGCAGCTGCTGGATCGCGAGCATCCACTTCTCGCTGGAACTTGCGCTTAATGCCAACCTTAGCAGGTCATACGACAGGTTTCAAATTTTTTGAATTGTAATTTTGTTCATTGTTGTCTCTTTCGTTCACCTAAGTTGATGTAAATTCTTGTATGAAGAAAAATTGAGAAATTGATTAGTCGGACGATATACGAACTTGCACGAAGTTAGACGAAGTAAGGAAGCGACAGTGAACGTACAATTTGAAATGAAATTCCGAAATACCTGACCAGGCATGGTAAGCTTATTATTAGTGTTGAGAATTGCTTCGATGGAGCAATCTCGTGAGAGGAAATAATAGTTGAAATTTCCCTGTACGTCGTCAAGCGAGTGGAATTTAAACGAACCTTATGTGTCATCCTCCGGCTGTTACAAATAGTACGTTGCTTTTGGGTATCTCGTGAACGCCTGCACCGACGCGTTCTCTACGTTTCCGCGCGTTTCAACTTCTCCCGAGCGCGTAAACATCCGCAGCACACGAGGCCTACGAATCTCGCTTCTCAACTGCAACCTACTCGCAGCGCTTCCTCTTTGATGCTCGCACGCGGTGGCAAATCCGCGTCAGTGAATTTACCTTGTCCAAATAAAATTCACTCGCTCGAAGTAGAAAGCAATCGCAACGCGTCAGATTTCCAACACCAAAAAGGGTTCGTGGGTAACGAGGACGCTTGGCTCGGAACGAGGTTTGCGCAAGTAGAAGAGACGCGGGTTTATCGATGAAAAATCGCGCGATACAGGCGATAAGGTAATTCGGCGTGGTAAAAAGCGTGGTGGCAAGGGGAAATGAGAACCGCTGGGATTGGATGGGGCTCGGTTCCGGTGAATGGTCGCGGTGGGTGGCCCGGTGGGCTCTGTGTGTGCGCCAAGCCAACCCAGCCAGCCAACCAGCGGTGGGCCTGCGTGCCTGAGCGATTGAGCCAAGTCTCAGCTCCTCCGTGAGCCTCAGAGAGCTAAGCCTGCTTCGAAGGGCCCCGTTCGTTTTCTTCTCTCGTCTTCCTCCTTCTCTGTACCGGCGCGACCCCTCGAAACTCCGTGAAGGAACCCAGAGAGAAAGAGAGAAAGGGCGAGAAGAGAGGAAGAGAGTAAGGAAAGGGGCCACGAGGGTTTCTACTACGCCAAGTAGCCTTAGCCCGGCTTCATCTGAGCCCTTGGCACCGCGCGGCCCGTCCTTTTTCCATCTTCGCGCCATGCCGCGTCTCTCTGTACTATCCATTCGGTGAACATCAACCCCGAAATTTTATCTGTACGACCTAGGATAATGAAGCCACCGTAGGATATGGTTTGGGGGCAGCGTTCGCGAGCAGTAGGTAATTAGGCGTATCGGCGGGACCTTTATCCCTCGACCGGACCCACGGCCAGGTTTATCTCGGTCGTCGGCTTGCCATATAAATCAACTTTTATTGACTCCGGCTAAAACAGTGTTCTCGTGCACTTGCAGCTTTATTGACTCGATGCTCGGCTATTGTTACCTGCTGGCGATCACGCCGCATTTATTGGGTTGGCAACTAAGTGATTGCGGATTCTGTCATTAGGTGGTATTGACAAATCCAATAGTTAACACTTTACTGACCGCTAGCGGTTCAACAGCATACGCACGTCCAACCGGCAGCTGCTGAGGCGCAGATTCTCCCTGGCGCCGACTCTGTTTGGTATCATTCTTTTCGTTCATCGCGAACGGTAAGTTTTTCAAATTGGTCTAAAACTGTGGGAGCTTACAAAGCAACGCAATTGAGCAAGATACTAAATAACAAATTACTGCACAAATAATGAGAAAGATTGTTGGCGACAAAAAGCCGATTAATAGGCTATCGTTCGATAAGCGTTGGCGACAAAAACCTGATTAATCGGCTATCGGTCGGTAAGCGTCGACGACAAGAAACAAATTAATCGGCTAACGGTCGGTAAAGTGTTAACGCGTATTGATGGGCCAGCGAGTTCGGGTAATCGTTCAAATTTAGGTGGATCGCCTCGGCTCGCAGAAATTTCTGTCCATTCGTTTTATGGTTCCGATCCCGGCTACGCTGTTCCACCTATTTTTCTCATTCTCCAATTCGTGCTGTTTCTGTCATCGAACAGTAGTTTCTTCGATTTGCATCGCACGAGAGAATCGTCATCGACAGATCCATTTGATCTTATGGTAACCATTTCTGTTGAATGGTAGGGGCAAGACCGAGAGGCGAAGTTTCGACGTGTGCGACGGTGTGATGCCATCGAAACGATCGAAAATTTCACCATCGATTCGCATGGTTAGGTCAGAGAAATGCGATTATCTCGTGAAATTTAGCTTCCAGTCTTTTCAAGCTATTAATACGCAAAAGCTGAATCGAGCTAAAACCAGCATCCAGCAAGCACGAGATATATATGTACGTGTGTGTGTGTGTGTGTGTGTGTGTGTGTGTGTGTGTGTGTGTACGGTCGCTAAATAAATCGTTCAAGGAAATGTCACCGAGCTTCTGGCTGGTTTCATCGCTGCTTCAGAGGGGAAAACCCGACACACCCTTGGCAAAGGGAAGCACGTGATTTTTGTATTTTCACACGCCATAAAGCTGTCCACACGTGCGTTTTCACGACGTTGACATACGTTCGATCTTGTTAACACTAGGAATGGCATCAGCTTCCAGGACGGAAGAATCCACTTTCCGGAACTTATCCGTAAAGTGTCAAGGGACAGCGTTTCGTGGAACGTTGATCCAGCGACAGATGTTGGCCCATAGGCGGTGCATTGTTCGATTCCACAAAGAGGAAATGGAATGCGTTCGGTCCTCCACGACTTTCACCTACTTTATCGTAGAGTGGATCATAGGTGGACCAAGCACATTTACAGAAACTTCAAAGGGTGTGGGAAGTCAGCTGTTTAGAGATACGACTAGCGACATCTCAATGAAAGAAACAAAATTACTTCCCGAAAAAATCGGGGAAATTTTTAATCGATCGTTCAATAATCGTCGTAATTTACGAATGTCCAGCTGGACAAATTGTAAAGTACAAATTAAATAATAAAAAGAAAAATAATCGTCGATTACTTCGCACATTTCGAAACGAAGTATCGTACACTATAGGTTTGTGTGACAGAAAAGAAATGCTTCAAAATTTAACGAAGCTTATCCGACTGTAAATTCGCGTCTTACATACAATCGTATCTCGATAATTTTGCCAATACACCATCTATTGACAAAATCCGCAATCACTTAGTTGTCAACCAAAATAATACTAGAATTTTCGTACGAAGCTTCCGTACGTCGAATTTCGTTTGTGGAATCTCCTTTGCTCGGAAATTTCGATACGTCGGAACCTCCGTAGGTCGAAGGACGTTGGCTCTTGCTTTACGCTTCGAGTTACGGTAGGTTTGACTATAGTTGTAACGTTTAATGGTCGAAGTAAATCTGTACGCAGGCTCCACTTCTCTGGTTACGTCAATAGAAACGTAGAATTGCATAAAAGTGCTCAGTGTAATTGTACGATCGCGATAAATGTCGTCATGATAATTTGTGCATTTTGAGCTTCAGTTTCGTACGAATTCGCAGACGCATTCGTATGGTTTCCTGTTATACGATGCAGCTGAGTCTGCAAGAATTGCTTCACATCGTAAATTCGTTTGATGAAACGTATTACACGGCTGCAACGAATATGATAATTGACAGTAACAGATTTTAGGATGCGTGATTGGTTCGCGTGACTTTTACCTACACGTTGTATCGCCAGGTTTTCAAAAGTTTGCTCTTAGCTGTTTATAATACGCGTGCCTGTACTATGTAATTACAACAAATACGATAATCGAACGCAGCCAATTTCGCAACGCGTGAATGGTTCGCGTGATTTTTATGCAACGCCTGGTGCCAACCATACGACGATGGCGTGCGAAATATATAACAAGAGCTGCCACGCGAATACTACACGCCGCTGCACACGAAGGTACTCGGCTACTCGTACGAGTCTTCCGTGAAGATATGGGTCGCTCGGGAAGTTTCCGGAAACCATTGCAGTTTTTAAAGAATTTGGTCGACGCCGAAAATCGTATTAGAAAGCTTCTCACCCACGTGACTCGGTAAATGTACGTCGAATGGAAACGTATTGGCTTGGCAACTAAGTGATTGCGGCTTTTGTCATTAGGTGGAAATGACAAAAGCCGTAATAGCTTAGTTGCCAAGCCAATAAATCGCAATATTACGCGTGCTATGCGAAATGTTTGGAAATAGCATTCGGTCTGTACGATCGACGAGGATGGACGACGCGCGCGGATAATGGCCACGGACGCTCGATTAGTTGAACGTACGGTGAAAGACGATCTGTTTTGCTCTGTGTGTGTTATCTGCGCAGTTTCTCTGCCACTCGTGTTACACGACTCGTGGCATTTTTACGAACGCCGGCGAAATGTAGAAACCACAAACGCCACAAACGAGTCAGGTAGTTTCTAAGAATTGACGGAAGGCAATGGTTACAAAAGAAGGGAGGAAAAATGCTGACCAAAAGGTGAATCCCATTCGGTTTATCCACACAAAGAGACCAATGGACGGCAGCATTTTCGACTAAGCGTTTCGCGGTTAGCGAAGAGAACTGTGGTAGGCTTTTGGCTAGCAATATCGCGAAATTAACGTATAACCGGTAATTGGACGGAATATCCCTTTAACGATTTCACGATCGCGTCCTACCTTGTCCGGCTGTTAAGCCTCCTCGTTTGAAATTTAAGGAGGAGAAGTTAAGGAGGGCTGCCACCGTGGTTGCTTGTGCCGCTGCCGAGGCATTTAAGGACGAAGCACGAGAACCACGAAAAAGGGGGTGGGAGTGATCCGTCTGTTTCTCTCTTTGTCTCTCTCGCCCACTTTCTCGCTCTTGCTCGCTCTCGGTCGTTTCTGTTCGTTGCACGGAATCAAAGGGCCGCTCGTTGCACCTGTTCTCTCCCTCGTAGTTGTACGAGCCACGTTGCTTGGTGTTGCGAGAGAAACGGAACGAGCTGTCCGTGTTGTGCGTCGTTTCTTCTTTCTTTTCTGCGTCTCCCTTTCCACTCTTTTCCCCTTTTTCTCCGGACCTTGGCCATACTGTTGATTCAAGGCTCTGTCGGTCGTGTCGGTCCGGTGGCCGCACTCTCCATTCCTGCTATTGGGGCGAGCATCGAATTATCGTTAAACGTCGCTTCTTCCTTCTCGCCGACAGCAGATGAGACAAGAGGAGGACCGCTGCGTGCTGGTTTTGTCGCATGTGGCAGAAGCAGCCCGTTTTATTCTCCGGGGAACCGTCGCCTAATTATTTTCCGGTACGTGCAATTTCCAAGGCGCTCGTTAAATCGAGCTACAGCTACGGGCGGATCGTCCGTTTCCCGAGATTCCCGCGAACGCAATCGTCACGCTGATATACACCGCTCGTCCGCGCTCGGACCGCGCGGCTACGGAACCTGAATACGCGATGCTAACCGCAAGCAAGTACTGTTACTTCTAACCGAGCTCGGTGGCAACGATTAGACCGAAGATTGTATCCGCTTACGGGCGAATTGAAAATTACGGAATTACGAAGTCGCAAAATCTACACAGTTCATACAGCGCGGGAAAATATGTGAAGCATGCGAAGCACATATTGGGTTGGCAACTAAGTGATTGCGGATCTTGTCATTAGGTGGCAATGAGAAGATCCGCAATTACTTAGTTGCCAACCCAATACGATGGTAGTTGGAATATCTTGTAATTGAACGGACCTCTGCTCGCAAATCTTCTTTTATAAAAGCAACGATGGTCCAGTAGAAGAATAAATAAAATAAATAAATAATACATATTTCAATTGCAATAGAAGAAGAGCGAAATTGTATGGAGACTCTTTGTGTGTCAGTGTGGAAATTTGAGATTGCACACAGTTACGTCTACATTTAAATCGTGTCTCCTGTTAACTTTGCTATTATCTACTGTGTTATATATTATATAATATACTACATATAACGTATTACAATTGCTCTTATGAAAGCACCAATAACGTGTGAAAATATCAAAAGCCTAGCAACGATGGTCCAGTAGAAGAAGAAATAAAATAAATGAATAATGCATATCTCAATTGTAATAGAAGAAGATGTGAAAGTTTGAAATTGTTCCAATTGTGTCTCCTGTTAGCTTTGGTATTATATTGTGTTGGCAGCTAAGTGACTGCGGATTTTGCCATTAGGTGGTATTGACAAAATCCGCAATCACTTAGTTGCCAACCCAATATGACACAAAATTAAGGCCACGGACATAAACATTTCTATTTTTTTTCTATTTAATTAAAAAGTTTTCTAAGAGGGAAGGAAAAGTCATGTGCTTGGATGTTGTGAAAGACGATGATTTCGAACTTTTGCTTGGCAATGTACGTACAATCGTAGGTTGTCAGTGTCCACGTGTGATCACAGGCACCTGGACGATCGAGCAATTGGTTTACTCGTTTGCGGTTTGGTATTACGAATTGCTGGTTTACAAACCTGACATTCGCTCTCTCGTTTGAGACACGCTGACGTTGAACGAATAGCGGTACGTACGAGAGGTAAAAAATACGCCAAATGTAGAAATACGAAGCGTATTTCCGCAGCTCTCTGCCTCCCATCTTTGCCTATCTGTGGCAATAATTAACGTGATTGCCGAGACTTTAAAAATCGGGAAATTACTAAAATTTCATGAATAATTACTAAGATATTTTCAAATGAATAATCTTGTATTAGAAAATACGCTCAGTCAACGTGATTCTTAACACGACTTTGTTCACAATTACGCAGGTGCATTGACTGTGATAGACAGACAGCATTTCGAAAACCAGTCGAAATCGAGCTTGTTTAAAAAATATCTCAGAAATTATTCCTTTTGAATCCCATCTTTTTACGCAAAATTTGACGATTTATCCGAATTGGAGAAAAAATATTTAGACATTCCATGAGGACCGGAGGATTCCATGAGGATCCACGAGACGTTCGAAAACTGAAGGCGACTGTAATATCTCGCTACAAAACTAAGGTAACAGAAAACGAACTAGAGCGCCGTACGCTGTCCTGGATACCGTGCAACCTTTATTTAAAACATTTTCTCATACAACTGACGACTAACTTACGAGCTATTTTAAATGGTCGCGTTAGAAGACTCAAGCTGAACAAACAGAAAATTTGGTAGACTTACGTCGTCTTGATATACGAACGAAGCTAAGGCAGTTTTCTATAATACCTTCAACGGTATTCTGTAAACAGATAGTACTTTCTCGGTTCCCGTAAAAATACGCCAATGAGAAGCAATGGGCGCAGATCGAAGACGAGTCGATGGCGCGGTCGAACGGCTGACGATTCGTGGCACCGTCTGCGCTGCGCTGTGATCGCAATCAGCGCAACGCGACGATCTGTCGATGGGGCGCGCCACGTGGTCGATCTGCGATCGGCAAACAAACGGACAGAGCGTGCGTGGTTGTGTCGGTGGCGGCGACCCGACGCGTCGGCTGAATGAGACGGGGTGGACAAAGGCGAAACACGCGGCCATTCAAAGGTGCCCCGGAGGGACAGAGAGCAAAGTAGATTCTTACACGGTACGATCACGGTAGCCGGAAGGGCGCGGATAGACCGGGAACGCGATCTTGCCCCCGTGTGGCAGACAGGGACGGAGAAATAATTATAGAGACGCCCCGCCGATAAATCAAGATGCGCGTTTCCTCTCCCCTTCCTTCCTCTTCTTCCTTCTCTACCCTCAGCTGAATCACAGGCGCTCAGTATATTCTCCTCGCCTCTTTTCCCTCCCAAGCTTCTTCTCTCTTTCTCCTCCGCCTCTCAGCCTCCGTCTCCGTCCTTCTGCCCGCTTGCCTCCGTTAAGACGCATGTTTCGTGCTACGCAGAGCGTACAGAGAGAAAAAGAGAGAGAGAGAGAGAATAGTGTCTTTATTACGCTCCGCGCTGCATTCTACAGGCTGATTCATCTTGCTCGCGGAGCGCGTGCGCGCTGAGGCTGCGCGCTCGTTCACGTGGGCGGCACCAGGCACGGAGAGGGGAGGTCGAGAAACTCGTTGTAAGTGATTCCGTTCGTAAGGAAACGTTCGGCTATGAAACTCGCGCGCCTATGTCTGTAAGATGGAGACCGCGGCGTGAGTACAGGCTGCCTCAGATCTACGGGTCCTTCGCCTCTCGCAGCGCGCGTTTTCCGGCGTTTCGATCGCCGCACCGGTAAATGTTTGTCGTTTTGGTCGCGTCTCTCTTATGGCGCTCAGCGCGATGCGGTAGCTTGCAGATAATTACGGATACCTACTTTTCCTCTTGTCGATTCGATTCCGAGAAGATTCGCGGATATTCCGCCATCGCTTCTTTCTTATCTTCTTTTCTGCGCGGCTCTCCACGGACAAATAAACGTGTACTCGGAAACAGCTCGCTGGAATCGCTGTCGCCTCGTCATGAGGTGAATTCCGCGAGACGGTTTTAACCAGTTGACCGGGGAATTTAGTTTGAGAAAGCTGCGGACGGGTGCGTAAATGAAAACAAGCGACGACGAGTGTACGCGTGGGAAATGCGCAGGGAGAATGCTCGTGTTGTGAATTTTACGACGAAATTAAAGCGAAATGACGGTGGCTTACAGTTCTATTCGAAGAAATGAACAGTTGATCGTTGGAAAAGTTGGCGTTATAGGAAATCTGAAAGTTGCAACGAAATAATCAAATTCGTAAGGAAGAAGAAGTAAAAGAAGATGGAAGAGATTTAGTTGGTGTTTTCAAATGTTTTCTAACTTTCCAACTTTCAAAGTTTGCGTTTGTGGAATTGCACATTTCTCAATAATTTGTTCGACACACTCGACTAAAGAATTTAATCATATTATATTTATTATACTATATTTTCATTAAAATAATGTAATGTAAAATATCCACCCAATTTGTAAGGCGACAAGATTACACAGACAATTCGGGCATATCCAATATAACGGGGAAAATAGTAAACTTAGTTTGTAAAAAAGAACACATTATTATATCAAAGAAAATAATCAAATTTTTCTTCATAAAATATATAGCAGTTTTGCTGACGGTATAAAGTAAAAACATACCACTAAATAACATTCTTATTACTTCTTACTAAAATTTGGATTTTTTATAGTAAATGGTAATTTGTTTATTTTATACAACGATTATACGCGTCAATCGCAGTGAAATAAAGTTTTGGGTCGACGTATATACGCGTCGAATACAGTTAACTGGTTAAATATGCAACGATTCTTCGCGCTCCTAATTCTTCTTTAATATTCTCTTCAATAACTCCCTACTATTTTGCGTGTTCTACTTAAAACGTATTCCAAAGACAGCAAGTTGATGGGAAGCAATTTAAACAATTTTTTTATCAATTACTGTTCAATATTGTTATTAACATCATTATTGTTGAATACGTTATTATTATCATTGGTCATCTAAGTAAAACAAATATCGCGCAATATAATTCACATTGAAACCGACAGCTTAAAGATGTCTAGCGAATGAAATCAATGTGGAGTGGTTGGACAAAGAAGTTGGAACAGTTGACACCAATTTCTAATTATTACTTACTTATTAATTATATTACTTCATTATTTACGAACGTAAATTCCTCTTAAATTCTGTACTTCCAACGTTCCCATCGTCACGTAGGACGTTATACGCTAGTCAACAACGCTGTGTACTTTTTACGCTCACAGCTAAAAGAAGAGGTTACTTAGATGAAACGTTCGATTACCATAGCGCGTATCAAATATCACTTCGTGCTCGCAATAATCGTACAGATCGACCGTGTGCACAGAAACAACCTGTAGCGCGTGTCGAAGCCTTCAAAGTACTCGATACCCCGTCGATAAAGTGATTTGAGTAAATGATCCCCTGTGTACGTCGTCCGGTATCAATAACCGCTACAACACGGTTTGTTACGACCGTACGCGTGCCACAGTGCAACAATAAAAATGATCTGTACTACGTTTCCTCGAGTGCTGTCATTGTAAGTTGAAACTGGCCGATAGCTCGCTCGGTAAGAAGGTCGCTGCTATTGTTGTCCGTGAACAAATACGTAGCGGTTTTCGACATTCCACGCTGTTCGTAGCGCACCGGTAGGAAAGAAAAGAGAAAGAGGCAGGAGGAAAAGGTCGAACGTGCGCAATCAGGTTCCCTTCTTCTTCGCGCTACCTTCATTACCGTGTTGGTCTGCCCAGAGTTTTACGCTCAGGGAGTATCTGTCCCTCTTACCCAGGTCGGTAACGATGACCCTTTATTCCACCAAAGCTAAATCGACTGCTTTCCTCGACCGTCTACGATCGTGTCCCTTCCCCCTGTCCCCCCTAGAACGGTATTACATAACGTCTCGTAACGACTTTCATTAACTCGCGTCACGATACGCGTGTATTATACAAACAGTCTATAGATTGGAGGGTAGATAAATACGGGCAATTATTTCTGATTAATTATACGGCGTTCGTTAGCCGGCGATAATTCAAACGACCGCACACGCCCGGAAACACATTTTTTGATGGAGATTTTATTACGGGTGAAAAAGAATTCCTTGTTGAGTGGAGTATACAGTGGAGGACAGAAGTTTCAGGCGATTCTATCTTTCTGATATAAACATTTTTGCAATTTGCAATTGCATACATTCTGCACTTAGCCTAACAAAACACTCAATCACGTGAATACCAAGGATGCATAGAATCAGAATAGAGGTGGACAGTAATTGATTATTTTTTAATCGATTTCTGTAATCGATTATTTAATATAGTCGTAATAGTAATCGTCAATCAATCTATACGATCGTTAATAAATAAATCATAGTCACGAATAACTTGTGTAACGGAGGATCATTAATCAGTAATTTTTAAATCACTCAGCGATTCATTTATATTTTATTAGCACCTGTAACGTGTATTTGTACATTTTGAAAATTGTACAATACGGCTGACCGCGCATGTTTATAAAGCTTTTTACATAATTCTGATTGACTAGTACTGTACGATTCGGTGGAACTGAAATATTCATGGTGTTGCTACTACGGGAAACCTACGGAGTAAATAGTAATCAAAAACGTGATGATTAATGGGATGATTGTTGATTAGTAAATTAGTCATGACCGTTGATTGCAACAACTTTTGATTCCGTCTTTGCTCATTAATCATTATTAAATAATCAGCAATCTAATCAGCAATAATTAGTAGATAAATTTTCATTCTCATTATAATTATATATAATAATATTTGTCAAATATATTTATATTAATTAATTTCCCAATTTTTGTTAATATATTATATAATTAATATAATATAAATTAATTTCATCAATTAATCATTCATTAATATAATATCAATCAATTTTTATAAATAATATAATATTAATCAATTTCTCAATTTTCGTTAATATATTATATAATATATTAAACAAAATTGAGAAATTGATTAATATGTATTATATATTATTAGAAATTATATACTAGAAATTGATTGAATTAATATAATTAGAAATACATTAATTACATAATATATTAACAATAATTGGGAAATTGATTAATATATATTATATATTAGAAATTGATTGAATTAATATATTAGTATCTTACAATTTTCTTTAATATATTAATTATATAAGATATTAGCAAAAATTGAGAAATTGATTAATCAAATAAAATAGAAATTTACATAATGTCACATGTACAAGAGGAATGTACAATTTGAAATTAAATTCTGGCACCGCTCATTTGCCTTAACATCAGTTAATCGAATTACGTTCCGCCCGACTCTGGTTACCAGAGTGTGGGAGAGAAAAAAGATCTAACAGATTCCAATCCAAGCTGTAAATTCGAGACGTTCGAAATTCCATAGGAATAGGAAGGGAAGCCACGCGGTCGCGCGTCGTTTCTTCACGCCGCCCTCATTATTGCTCGTCCTTCGAGCTTTACGATCGCGGGATATTCGTCCTTGTCCCTCAGATTGGTCACGATGAGGCCTCTGCTATCCTTGTTCGTCTCCGCTTCGTACACCCCTGAATATCGACTCGAAAGACCGCCCGTCGTCTCCTCAGTCACAGCTGGCTTCTCGTTCACTCGCATTTCGTACGTGATGATGTAATCTGGAACACATCGAATCGTCTCAAAGCAGGTTGTTAAAAAATGGCCATTTTTGGACCTTCTTGCGAAGGAAGAATTTTTGCAGCGCGTTTCTCTCACAGGAGAACAAACATGACTAACATTTATTCGACGTGCGACGATTAAGTCGTAGAAAAATTAGAAATTGCGAGGATGAAAAAATGGCAACAGTGGAGGCGAATGTTGCTCGTGCGTTACACACGTAATCTTCGTGTTCTTCGGATACTGTTTTTTCTGATCCTATCGATATTTATAAACGCGAACAGTGTCGCCGTTTGCTTCTTGTCATCAGTTTTATCTTATTTCCACGGTGTCGGCATTTCCAATGGTTTCATAAATAAGGATAAGACTATCGCTTTTTAAGAATCGTTTTATCAGCGTAACACGTGTTGAAAATGTTGATCGCGTTGCCGCGTATACGTAGCTATACTCGTCCGATTGAATTATTAGCAACACGAGTAGAAAGAGAAGTCGGATACCTCGGAATTTATAATTAGCATACGGGCACCTGATGGATTTTCAAATTTATTTCTCTCGGAAACGAAGCCTCGAACGAAAAAATGTTATTTTTCTTTTTCCACTTGTTTCTTCATTTAGAATCACCACCCAAACGCTTGTACCATGCTTTCGGAGATATTTTGTATATGAACACTAATAAAATCAAAATGTGTTACTGGGGAATATTACGTCCGGATGGTACAGCATCGGATATTTACATGTTACACTATTTTATTATTTCCTGATATTATTAATATATTTAATGATATGATAATTATATGAATGGATTAGGTTACAGTACTAATATTATAAAATATGTACGTATTTGAAACAGAAAAAATTCATTGCTGGGATATATTACGTTCGAATGGTATTCAACATTCTGATATTTACATATTATATTATTTTATTATTTTCTGATGTTACTGATATATTTAATGATGTATTATATGAATGGACTTCGTTACAGTACTAATATTATAATATATTTACTTTATAATATTACATTATTATTTCATTATTATAATTAATATTATGTTATTGAATGTATATTATATTTTTTATAAATATTTGAAACAGAAAAAATTCATTATTGGGAAATATTACGTTCGAATGGTATTCAACATTCTGATATTTACATATTACACTATTTTATTATTTCTTCATATTACTAATATATAATATACATTACTATATATAATATAATACTCATTTACTGTTCTATTAAATAAATTGACTATATTATACATATACTAATGTTACATTATATTACTATTATAAACGTACCATAGACTGGTACGTTTACTGGTATTATATGGACAATATTTACCGATGTTTACTGTATCTAAAATAGCATTCGATTAGAGGGCAGGGGGCTATTGTTTTACTATATCGAATTAATACTTCAAATTTCCGTAACTTTAAAATAGTTCGAGTAACTTTTCTCCGAGCTGCGGTTTCAAACATCCAACGTGTTAGTTTCGTCTCGTGTGGACGATCCTGTAACGGCGTTGCATGATCGTGGATGGTTGAGAACCGTCTTGATAGCGGGCAACACGGGTGGTCTCCGGAGGCCGCGCCGTGGCGGAACGAGCAAATACGCCGTCGGCATTTTTGACGGTGAAATCCGACTAGGTGGGGTCCCGACGTACCCCGTGTCAGACGTCATTCTCGTGCCCTTCCCGCGTTGCTTTCCGATGAATACGCGTATCCTTGGTTCGCGCGAGACACGGAACCCGGGACACCCACCTCTTAGTCCGGTCTTCTGAATGGTTTTGTGGCTCCGCCTGTCAGTTTCGAGTCTTGAGTCATCCGGTATATTAGGAGCCTTGGAATGTATGGATTTGACGGTCTTTTTTTTTTTTATTTTGGAAAACGTTCATTGATAGCTTAAAGGAATGTAGAATTTTCTATGCTCGATGTTGCGTTCGCTGTTGGAATTGTTTGGAACGAAATATCCGATGCGGGTCGTATTTCGTTTCTGGTAATTTTGTACGGCGTGTTTAGTAATATAATATGGAATGATACGATAATGCTTTCGTTGCGAACAATATTATCTTTGAGATTTGTTCTTTTTAACCACTTATATGTAGTTGTATTATTCGTTACGTTTTATGCAAATAAATGAATACATATTATTTTAAATATAAATATAAAAAATAAATATAAACGTAAATAACATGTAAAATGAATACATGTTTATATTATCTATACATTTATGTATATTATCATATTTACATATATTCATATGTATTCATATCAAAATATAAATATGTATTTATCATAAAATGAATACATAATAATATGTAAAATGAATACATGTTATTATATATTATTATTTATGCATTTATACATATATTCATATAAAACTATAAATATGTAATCATCATTAAATGAATACATAATAACATGTAAAATAAATACACAATAATATGTTAAATAAATACATATTATTATATTTGTGTATTTATATATATTATCATTTTTACATGCATTCATATGTATTCATTTTACATATACTGATTTGTATACATTATTATTTTTCATCATTTATTGTCATTCACATATACCATCATTTTTCCATATATTCATATGTATTCACTTTACATACATATTATTATATATTTATTTATTTCTCAGTTAAAAATTTTTGCACATTATATTATAAAAGAAGCGAAGATGGAAATAAAATCTTTCATGGTATAATCAATTGAATTTACAGATAAGCGCTTCCTTATTTGTTTGACTTTTCTCAATCTTCAATGTCGAAATAATGGCTTCTTTGGAAGGAGAGAAAATATGTTTCTATTAGCAGTAATTATCGATATGAAAATCTTTGCTCATTCGAAGGAAACATAACACGAACATAACAGGGTTGAGGAAACTGATTTCGTAATGGATTTAGAGGGGGGCGTGTTTTGTTTTATGGAACCGGTTTTAATGAAACCGATTTGCTTTTCGTTAATGAGCAATTTGTTCGCCTCTGCTGGAGAAATCAACTAAAATGATTGTATAAGAAACATGAGACTCAGCAGGTGGATAGTAAATAACCATACAGTGTCGTTTCGTTTAATGAATCTTATAGTTTATTTATTTGTTATTTTAGGAACTTATTAAAAATCTAATGTATATATTATAGCCTTGTCAGTGTAACACATGTATAACATGATGCTATTGGATTTAATTAACGTTGCAATTAATCTATATACATGTCCAACATACAGGAAAGTTAGAGAAGAAAAATTTATAAATCTCAAAGCAGTAACGCCATTTAATATAACGTCAATAGTAAGATTTTATTTGAAACATTTCATTTTGAATTGCAGCTTTTGTTTCAATCTTTTCTCCAATTTGAAGCCGAAGTATTAATTCATTTCTTGAAAGAAAGTTTCATTATTGACATTTGTAATTAATAATACACAATTAATAATAATATAATAATTAATAACATTATGTATAATTAGGAATATACATATAAAATTTAACGCAAATGTTACAAATGAAGTTTGTTAGATTTAGTTGTATTTGCTTTATATATATAATTTTATTATATTAACTGGAGCTATTGCTTTCAGATTTATAAAATCGTTTTTCCTGATATTTCTGTATGCTATATATATAATAAAACTATATATATGTATATATATAGTTTATATATTTTTATATTTTTATATATAGTTTACTATTGTTATTTATATATATATATATATAGTTTTGTGTGTATATATATATACAAAACTGATATAACTAAACCTAACAAACCTAACCTAACCTAACAAACTTCGTTTATGATATTTGCGTTGAATTTTACACGTATCTTATACAGCTGCATTCTATTTTTATAACATAGAAAATACAATTAACAATTTTAAATGGATAAACGAAGCGATATAATTCCAAAGCAGTTTCTACACCTTGACCAGTGAGAAGTTACAAATATCTATAAATATCGTTTAATAGTAAAATAGTATAAATTACGTTTTAAATATGTGCAATTTACAAGCAAACAATCTGTCCAATTGCAAACCACAGAATAATTAGCATGGAACGTTCCGTGTTACGATTAATACGTTTAAACGATACGGACGGTGAACGTGTAATGACTCGTTCCGACAAGATCGATGGGGTTGTCGTGTACGTGACAGCGAGGGCGACGGTTGCGACCCATAACAGAGCTATTTCCATGTCTTCTTCGGCGAACGCTTTCATTGGTATCCTGCCAGAAATTTTTCCCGGTAGGTATATATCCGTAAAGCTATAGAAACGTGTGTTACGACACCGGGCCAGCTCTCGATGTTTCTCTTCGAGGAATCGTCCCGAGCATAAACATTACCAGGCCGTCGAAAGCTTAAAGTGGCACGAGTCGCGAATAAAGCAACCGGCCAATCCCCCTGATGGTCTGACTCGTGACTCTGGCCAGCCGCGGTTCCAGCCAACTGAAAAGGGTCCAGGTAGTGAGTTCGCCCTTTGAAGAAAGACAACTGCGTTCCAAACCTGTATTTTAGACGCGGCGTTCTTTGACGAATTACCAGAAATTACCAGAAACTATCGTACCAACTAAATACACCCGAGGAAACGCCGGAATAGGCTGTATATTTTCTTTTCTTTTCTCTTCCTTTGGTCTTCATTTTTTCTCTCCTTTTTTTGGAGTATGTAGAATAACGTAGAAATGCGTTGGTAAGAATAAGAATTTTTTAAACGTACGATACTTGGCTGTTTAGTCTGGGACACTTAACTCCTTGTTCTTTTTTACCCTTGGATGGTCAAACAGAAATATTGGGTTGACAACTAAGTGATTGCGGATCTTGTCATTAGGTGGTATTGGCAAAATCCGCAATCACTTAGTTGTCAACCCAATAACAATGGATGGCATAATGACGAAAGAGAAGCAAACAGAGATTCGTTTCATCTATTAAGCAGTAGCTACGTACCTGAACATTATTTTGTATATTTTATGCGCGTTTTTATATTACGTGCATTCTGTACATGTTTCGGTAGCTTTCGATATACGTATATGTATATATATGTGTTATATATTAGTCACTGTGTTTTATGAAAAACCTTAGCATACATTTAAAATGAAAAATAACATAAGAATATACAGATGGTATAATGTAAGAAATAAACATGGGTATAATAATAATACAAATATAAATGAATAATAAATATAAGATACGTAAAGACATAAAAATAAAATATCTACCTAAGTGGTAAATAAATCGTTAAATCCTTGCATTTGTTAACGATTCGATAAATAAAATTTTATCAATTAAACATGTATCTCGTTAGACAATTTTCTCTGATTGAGATTCACGTGACGTGTATGGTATTTTTTGATGGTAGAAGGCGGAAGGTTGCAAAAAGAGTTGACCTACACCTCGGAAGCACTGGGCGAAGCAGCCGCCTCGACGCATCAGCTGGTGATTCAAACACCGAGGCATCCCGGGGCGAATATCTTGCACCCTGCCGCACTCAAGGAACACTTAGAAATCCTGAAGGCGGCCACGCAGGTCACCGTACACCTGTTCGACACGTAAGTTCATTTTTTATTTTATTCTCTTTTTCTTTCTCTTACTCTTTTCTCTTGCTCGCTCCACCGTTTCGCCAGACACGTGGAAATGTATACGAAGTTGGCGGAGAAGGATCACGAATTTTCATTTGAATCTGCATAGGACGAACTGTTAAATTCGTATATCGAATGAAATGTTCCCATAATATGTAAGGCGAGTGATCTCGAATTTTACTGAATTATAAGGTACGATTCAATGACATACTCTTAAAGATAGGAATTTTTCGTATATATATGTGATATACTATATATAATACTAATAATAAATACCATAATATTATAGTAATATTGTAAAATGTATATTTATATAGTATATTTTACAATATCGTAAATATTGTATTGTAATATTGTAAAATATAAATGTATACATATATATATGTTACTTACAATTAGCATTTTTCTTGAAATAGAGGAATCTTCTTAGTCTCTTTATTAATATAAAAGAATCTTATTTATATATATATAAATATATTATATATAGTACATTTTACAATATTACTTACAATTAGCTTTTTCTTTTTCTTTTTTTTACCACATTGGAAGAATCTTCTTATTCTTTCTACTAATCTGTCAGAATCTGTTTCCAGTCTTTCTTATCGACTTGAAAGAAAGTTTCTCATCCCTGAGACTCATATGCCCTGAATTTTCTATTATTTCATATCAGCTGTTAAAGATCAATTTTATATCGTCGCACGATAATCTGCGATATTATCGTCGATCCTTTTATTCGTAACTTCACTTGTCCCAAATTTCATTTGTTTCCATCTCCAGAATTTCTTCCCATTCCAAACTATCCTGCAGGGAACAAGCAGAAGTTAACTTTCCATCAATTTATTAACAGTTTACCGACCGCTCTGTTTCGGTTTAGACTCTCTAATACCATTCTTTTCGTTCATCGCGAACGGTAAGTTTTTCAAATTGGTATAAAACTGTGGCAGCTTATAAAGCAACGCAACTGAGCAAGATACCTTAGTACTAAATAACAAATTACTGCCCAAATAATGAGGAAGATTGTCGGCGACTGAAAGCCGATTAATAGACTATTGGTCGGTAAGCTTCGGCGACAAAAATCGATTAATATGCTATCGGTCGGTAAAGTGTTAAAACTCGTAGTAGAATTTCATGGTAATAGAACGAGTTTCTGGTTAAGAGTGCAGCACGGTTGTAACACGTTGATCGTATAATTAATAATATACCATGCGTAACGATGGTTTACATTATCCTCTGAGAAAAAAGAAAAGAAAAGAAAACGAATGAATATATAAAAATTGAAATCGATTTGCTTGGAAATAAAACGTGAATATGTAAATACCGCACGATTTGCCTATTTTCCAAAAACTTCGTAAACACCCTGTGAGTGGCGAGGAGACGGCGAAGAACAACGATTGCCATCGTTTCGATGTTGTTCGCAAGAGTCGATTCCTTGCCGCTGTTATCGGCGAGACGGTGGTTAAAGGGATGCAAAACTTGTTGTATTCATGAATGCATGCTTTCTGTGTCGTTTGCAGCGAGTGGAGGCTGAAAGACATGTGTTACGCGCTCAACATACCCAACTTCGACATGCACTACATCGACCAGGTAATTTAGAGCTACCACTTTATCTAGATATAAGTAGATACGCGATGTCACGTTCGTGTTCGTTGGCTGTTCAACTGTTCAGGTATTCGACGCGTAAACCACTCTATCGCGTTATCGTGCGTGCACTGTGACTCTTTCGATTTCTCATTAGGAAATTCTGAAACTAGCGATGGCTACGATAGCTACGAGACGAAGAGTAAGCTCGAGGAGCAGGCATTGCTTTTTATTTATTTATTCATTTAGACCTTCTCTTTGTACTAGATGCAAGGAAACGTTGTTTAAAATATTACAAATGTTACGGTATAATAATACAATGTTATATATTACAATATAATAATATTGCAATATTATGACGATATTATATTATTACACATTACAATGTTATGACAAAATTTGGTGACAATTATATGATTTCGATCCGTTATACAATCACTTGCTGTTTTCTGGATTTTTTCTTTGCATTAGATGCATGGAAATTTTGTTTAAAATATTACAAATTTTATGGTATAATAATATAATATATGTTACAATATAATTAATATTACAATATTATGAAACTTATGAATATTATATTATTACACATTACAGTATTATGGAACTTATGAATATTATATTATTACACATTACAATATTATGACAAACGCAGTAGTACAATCATGTTCAATAATTAACTGAATCATTTGGGGCCAATTATATCTTCGGTCCATTATAAAATCACTTGCTGCTTTATAGACCTTTTCTTTGTACTAAATGCAAGGAAACGTTGTTTAAAATATTACAAATGTTACAAATATTACAAATATGTATTATTGCAATATTATGACGATATTATATTATTACACATTGCAATACTATGACAGACACAGTAGTACAATCATGTTTAATAATTAACTGAATCATTTGGTGTCAATTATATGACTTCGACCCATCGTAAAATCACTTGCTGTTTTATGTGATTCCTTACAATGAATTTACGACTTCAAGTGGGCTACTTATTGCCAGGCAAACTAAAATATCCACGATTTTATATTATGAAGTAAAGTTACCATTTATGTCGAATATCGAAATGGTACTCGCGCGAAAAAAGACAGTCTCAACTGCAATTTTATTGAATTTCGGGTTGTGCGTTGTAGGAAGGCGGGGAGACGACCAAATGTTTTGACATTTACTACAATTTAAGAGCTTGAATTGATTAAAAATGTGTTTGACGAAAAGAAAATACCACTTGTTACATTACATTTACTTCGATACAAAGTATTAAAAATGACATTGTATATGCATTTGCACAGAATTGCCATCCTAATAGCGGTAAGGCATATTAGGTTAGATTAGGTATGGTTAGGTTAGGTTAAGTTATATGAGATTAGCTTAGGTTAGATTAGGTTAGATTCAATGGGTGGCTCAAAAGATCTAACCTAACTTAACTTTTGACCTGCGATCGTCCCACGACTCGGACAAAGTGTATGTTACTCAAGACCCTCTGCAATATATCTCAAGGTCAAAATCATTAGAGTCAAGGCTGTTGTAATTACGTAATGTCGAAAGTACATCATAATAACTATACTGCGTACTTTTATGCATTTTTGCGAAATTTAAAGATACAAAAGTGTACACAATATATATGCGGCTTAGAAAAATACGCAAAATATTCGAAGTATAGTATCTGTTATGATATTTAACCTCAATTTTGCAATTGAACGTGTCCTTCGTGCGTCAGATTCACACAATGGCGAAACATCGATGAAATGAAAGGATAAATAATTCATGTTGCTGTTCATGTCGTTCGCATATACTTCATCGCGCGTCAAAATCAACAAGTTTCAGGAAAATTGTTCGCTAAGTGGTCAAACGATACAATCTTTTACCAGAAAAATGTGCAAAATTGACACGAGGGACCGGCGAGAGTCAGACGATGAAACAAATCTGCGTTTAAGCTTCGTTTCCTTAATTGTGTTCATAAGAACCTGAATTTGCATAAATATCCGCAGTCTAATCGCAACGATCATTTTTGCCTGAGTAAGCAAGCGTACAGTTGCTTATGGACTATGGACAAAATTAATAATATTTAGAATCTGTGTAAAATCATGGTAAAACAAATTCTCATGGTAATCTGTGTAAATTTATGGTAAAATCCTACTGATGATTCTCGTAGTCATCATCGCTTGTGAGCTTAAACACACAACAAAAAAAGGAGAACAAAATTCTCGTAGATTCCATTTCTAAAAATATGAAATATTTGAATAGTTCAATATATTATATATTGTATTTTATATCTATTATATATTATTATATGTTATATTATATAGATATATAAATAATAAATATATTTAAATATAATTTAAATATAAATATATAGTATAATATAATTGAATGTATAATATATAATATAATATTTAATTTAATATAATATAATATATAATAGAATAGAATACACAATTTAATATGTTATAATATTTGATATATATAATTTAATATAATAGAATAGAATAGAATATATAAATTAATATATTATAATATTTAATATAATATATAATTTAATATAATTTAATATAATAGAATAGAATAGAATATATCATTTAATATATTATAATATTTAATATAATATATAATTTAATAGAATAGAATAGAATAGAATATATCATTTAATATATTATAATATTTAATATAATATATAATTTAATATAATTTAATATAATTTAATATAATAGAATAGAATAGAATAGAATATATAATATAATATATTATAATATTTAATATAATATATAACTTTAAATATAATAATTTATATTATATCTATAATTCTACATATATATAGAACATATATATGTGTTCATAGGTGTTCATGAAAATACGTTTTCCTTGTAATCTAGCAAGAACACGAACGGAGGCGACGCGTAACGTTAAACGAATCGAAAGATTCTCACAGTTTAGTTTAATAGGAAAAGCTTAAGGGAAAATCGTGGCCATCGCTAGGCGTAGCACGTATCCGCGGCGGATCTGTTCGTTTGTGTCCTGGAGTCCAGTCACCGTGTCGCAGCGTCGTTCCCGAACGACTCACGTACAGTCGTAAACGTCGAAAATTGAATACGACGCTTGAAAAGCCGAACAAACGCCGCGCCGGTTTGCACGTACAAAGTCGCACGCTCGTTTCCGCGCGCTCACGCGTGCTACATCGTTTCTTGCGCGCCGCTAACGAGCGGACGCGTTAGACGCGTTTCCAGCGGCTGGGAAAAGGGAAAAGCACGAAATTACCTCAGCGTGAGAGACGCCGCGACGTCGAACGCGCCGCTTCCGCGATGTTACCAGCGCGAGTTTCACCGCACCGCACTCTGCGCTCCGTTTAATGCTCTGATTTTCTTTTTTTCCATCGTCAGTCGAAGAACGACCGATTTTCATTCCGGCTTCGTTCCTCTCGACTCGGCGAGTTCGTTCGCGAGAAAATTGAGGACAAGTTTTGTTAACAAGTATTTTGTTGGCTTCTTCTTCTTTTTTTTTTAGGATTAACTATGCCGTGTTGCCTTGATCCTTTCAAGTCCAATGTCATTTTTAACGCGTTTCTGAAATTCGAGAAAGGTACGAAAGAATGTTGGTCGATACGCGTAATTCTCTTCTCTTCTCTTCTATGTGTGTTGAAGTATTTCTTCGCATCAGCGTTACAGATATTTTTACAGTGCAGTCTCCCTCATCCAAAGTAGCAGTTAAGAGGGAGACAAAATTGTTCGGATAATGGAATTTTCAGATAATGGACAATAGAAAGATAACGGAACAATAGAAATACAGATTAAGATTGATCGGTAGTTTCTTTATATATTTATGGATGCCATATATTTGTGGCTGCCAAGTCAGATAATTCTTTCAACACAAGTAACCACACAGGGTGTGGTTATTCTTCTTGCACTTCCAAAAATTAAATTTTTTGAGTGTCACGAATGCCTCGATATGAGGAGGCACCTCTTCTTTTACCATTTTCGTTTGCTCTTTTCATATGGATAAAATCGTCGTTATTAGACTGCAGATTTTCATGCAGTTAAACTGTGTCCAAATATGCAACTTATAGGAATTGCAAGAAATACGTGGTATGATATACGTACAGAAAAATTTCAATGAAAAAGAAAGAAAGAAATTGGAGGATCGAATATGAGAATTCTGGGAATTGCGGATTTTTATGCAATTAAATCGTGTCCAAATATTTAAGAAAATTCGCTAGGTGTATGTAGACTTTTGTAACCGACTGTAGTCGAAAGAAACTCCGAGGATCGACAACATCCGCGCGATTCATTATGTTTCAATCTCGAAGTTTCTGTTGAATGATAGATGTTCCGGTATGCAGAAATTGCCTGAAGTAACAACCGACTAAATCACACGGCGGTCTCCTGTATCTCAGACAAACAGGAATATTATTATCCCAGCGCTTATGTACAGGATGTTTCACTTTTAACGCGACCGCATCCTCTTATCCCTGTTCATTGGATCTCATCGATTTACAATCGCAGACAAGATTGCTGTTTGCACGAATAACCTAATTGAAACATATATATATGTCAGTTGTGTATAAAATATATTTATAGAGCTATGCATTCGTGTAATTCGTGAAGTTCTAGGAGATTTAACTGTGCGAAGTTTCTATTTTATTGTTTGAATTAATCGAGGTTTGTACCCTGTACGTATGCAACCGAGACGAATACCTTTGTTTGCCTGGTTGCCGTGTCGCAGGTACTTTTCTTCGCCAAAATTGCTTTCCTGATTTTAGGTACAGATTTCGGATTTAAAGAGTAGAGTTTTGGTAATATTTGAATGACGAATTATTTGGACTACTGGTACTTTTATATTTGACATAAAAATGTTCGATACTGGAATTTTAGACCAGAACAGAAGTTGACGCATAAACCGAGATTTTGTAGATCTTGGGACGTGATTTCGAATTGTCTTTGTTCTGTCACTTTATAAGTCAATTACAATGGTTTGAAAAGATGGTTGGATAGAGATAAAAAAACGCGAAAGTGCATGACGTAAACGAGTCATTATCAAGGACACGGACATATACAGTTACGCACAGTGTCCGCTGCAATTAACACGAAAGACTGGTGATAAGTAGACAGCGGATTTTTCGGAAATTTAAGATTCCAAGAATCTACAGAGTACGTGTAACATGCAAAAGTATATACAATATCTAATATACAGCACTTATTATGATGTTCGATAGATGAGACAAATTTCTATTTAGATAACGTTTCTTTAATTGTGTTCACAAAACTATAGAACTGTGTTTAAATTGATCATACGCGTGTAAGCGCTAGATCGATTCTTAATTAAACACGTTCGAACTCTGTTTTCTTGAAAATGAAGCTTTAAACGGAAAAATGTTATTTTACATCTTTTACTTACTTTTGCTTCTACGATAACATCTTATCGATCGTTTATTCGCATCAGTCGGTAATTAACCATGCGGTAGTTAGTATACTTGATAAACGTTCAAATTCGATTTTCTCGAAAACTAAACCTTAAATGACATTTTATTGCACATTTTGTTCTCATTTTTTCCGAAGGAATCACCTCGTGCTCGCTTGTACATGTTATTTGGTCGCACCCTGTATATGTATGTATAGAAATATATCGAATATATGTTTGCAACGAGTATGTTGTGACTTCTATATAGATTTTCAAATTGGTTTCAAATTTCACCGTGTCACGTTACAGCGTCAATATACCGCGAAACGTTTTACACAGTACGTGCTCGTACGTATACGAGTGAAGAGCTGCCACGAATTCAACGTAGATCTTTCGTAGCAAAATCTCACCTTATTTCATTTTCGTTCAAACTAAAAATTTCTTCTCTCACACAAAGTACCTTCGATCACGCAGCAAACGTCTGTTAAATCGCCGCTGTAACCTACGATTCGTCGTCTGAACGTGCAGTTGAAGTGAAAGCCTGTGTAATCGCGTTAGTTGGAAAAATGAAGCAGTCGATGGACAAAAAACGAGCTTAACGCGTTCTCGATTAAATTCGTGGTCGCGTTACTCGACCAGACCACCGCGACGACGGTGTAACAAATGTCCGCTAGGTTCCTCGAATCCTATCCAAATTCATATTATTCGTAAATCAAGGGGGCCGAAAAAACGAAACGCTTGGCTGGAGAGACCGCCCTATTCGAGTTTCCGAGAACACACAGGTGGCCTCCCATAATGCCTTCCTACCAAGAAAAACCTTATGGCGATCGTTAGTGTCCACTATCGAAGAAAAGGAGAAATAATCGTAAATCGGTGCCGAGAACGTAGCATTCGTCATCCAATAATCCATTAAATACATCAGAGCATGACAATTTCTTTCGTCTAACGCTGCTAGGGAAAATTCTTCCGCGCTGATGGCTGATCGTTAAACCGCCGATCTTTTTCCCTTCCTCGGACATTCCATGGGTTCGAAAGTGCGCGTGATATGCAAAAGTATGCGAGATATTGGAAGCGTCGTACTTCTTACGATATTTCCTAGGGAGAAACAAATTTCTCTATGGATTTCAGTTTTTTAATTATATTCTATAATATAATTATATACAATTTAATTATATTAAATTATATTTTAAGACATGAATTTACATAAATATCTGCCATGATTACTATGTAGCTACGACGTTGAACTACCATCACTCCGATGATGTGATCGATTACTCGAACTCGCCGAATCGATAATTTCCGCGATACATCGCTCAGTCCTCGCTTTGTCTTCTCTTAGTCTTCCAATTTCTCTCGTATCTGTCATTGATCTGTTCGACGAATGATTCGAATTCCTGAACAAGCATCGGTATACGCGATTGTATGTAAAGAAATTGAAAAGATGTCACGTGATTTGTTTATAGTTCGATATAAATAGATTTCACGCGAACTTTTCTCGTTAGATAGAAATACCGTGGACCAGTTTCTAACGAATTTTTAATTGCAGATCTTCGATAGAATTATACCATGCGCCATCATTACGCCTCTCGACTGTTTCTGGGAAGGTAGCAAGCTCTTAGGACCAGACTCTCCTGTGTATATACCGTAAGTATCATACATATAATGTGTGTATAAATATATAAGTATATAAATAAGTAAAATTGAATGAATAAAGCAAACAAAATATAATTAAATTAAACGAATGAGAAATAAGACAAATGTATATAAATGAATAGGAAACAATAAACGAAACAAAATATTGAGATTGTGACTAAGTGACTGCGGATTTTGTTATTACCACCTAATGACAAACTCCGCAACCACTTAGTTGCCAACCTAACCTAACCTCAATAGTAGAAGAGATATATGCATATATTTACATATAACGTATAACATTTTTTCATATATATGTATTATATAAAATTTATACATGTGCAGTGTCAATATCGTCACGTAGACTTCGAAATGTTTTATCTCATCTCATCAATATCTCAGTCTAATCGTTAGACCGCGGATTTCTATGCAAACTCACTTGTGTCATGGATATAACAGAAAATACCAAAGCTGGTATTGAAAGTTCGTCTACCTATGAAATATCAGATAAGCCAATATACTCTTGATATTTGGTACATTATTATACATATTTATATATTATACATTTTCTATAAATTGTTCGCACTCTATGTAATAATATTGGATTGGCAACTAAGTGACTGCGGATTTTGTCATTACCACCTAATGGTAATATATATAATAATGTAGAATGATATATATAATATAACAATATAAATGTTTCTCATAAATGCATGGAATTCCGTAGTCTATTAATCGTTATCGGTATATCGTTCTACAAAGAGAGATAAATAGATAAATATATATATATAGAGGAAGAGAGAGAGAGAGTAAAGTGGTTCATTTGGCCTTTGAATTATTTTTTCCACGGTAGCGGCACGCAGATGCACAAGCCAGTGCACTGGACGAATCTCAATCCATTGTGGATGCTGGACGAGATGAAGAAACTGCAGTTCATGTTTCCCTTCAAAACTCTGGAGGACTACATGAAGAGGGCCGGGATAACGAACGGCTACCAAAGCAAGCCCTGCCTCGACCCAGCGGACCCTGAGTGTCCGGAAACCGCGCCCAACAAAAAATCCCAGCAGGTAAGCAAGCAAGCAAGCAACCAGGCAACCAAGCAAGCAACCCAACAAACGCACCTTGTCTCCGAGATTGTAGTACCAGCGGAGCCGTGTGTCGACCGATTAAGGTGAAAGTCTTGGCGTGTAATTGTTGATACACGGGTAGTCCCGGCGCGTTTCGTGGCGTCGCCTTTTGATACCGACAAATTCGGATTAAATTGCGCAAAAAGGATGCTCGTAACAGTCGCTGTAAATTAGCTTGGTAAAGAGAAAAAAAGAAAAGAAAAAGGAAAAAAAGAAGGAGGGTACCTTGGAACGTACGAGTTTTCTTGCGTTCTTTCCTCCTTTTTATTTTTCTATCTCTCTTTCTTTTCTCTTTTTTTTTTGTTTTGTTTATTTCGTTTACTCGCACCGCGTTGTATTTCTGTCCTTGTACTTCCTTTTTCCTTTCGCTTTTCTTTTTCTGTTTCTTTCTTTTTTCTTGCGTACGATTATCACGTTCTTCTCGCGTAGGTCAGCCGTAAACTGCGATGATTAGCAGAAGTAAAATCACTGGCAACAGTAGCAGAATGGTTTTTGATGACTCTGATGAGGCGAAATAGGGGTGAAAACATGGCTTGGCGAGATAGGCTGCTTTTTCTTCGATTAGATGCTCGTCTCAGGAACAGACTCTTTTTAACTTGATTTTAGAGAGAATTTTTATTATCTTTGATACACTTGTGACATGATAACATCTTATATATTAGATGTTTTTCTTGGTATATGAACAGAGTATCGGGTTAAATGGTATTTCTGCGCATCGTTTAAATGTAATTACTTGTCTTTTCCCAGTTTTAACATTAACATTACCAAATGGCCGGTTTCAATGTTTAATGTAAAATTGTACATTTACTATTATTTCTTTTATTTATTTAATTTTATGTAAGTTCTTATGTTATCCGATTAATCAATTTCTCAACGTTTATTAATATGTGATATTATTGTTTATCGCGTATTGATAAAGCAAAGCTGTATTTTATTCACAAAAACGCACGGTTCTTTGAATCTAATTCTTCTGAACTTTTATTACAATGGTGCAACACACTGTCAACAATAATTTTATTGGGAAAGTACAGCTACGTTTTAGTTTTCAATTTTACTATTTTATACATTTTTATTAGAATCTTCAGATTCGTAGATCAGTCTCAACTGTAGTTTTATTAGAAAATTCGAAAGTTTCATTAGGTTTTATTCATGAAAACGTACAGTTTCTGTCTGAAGCTAATTTTCTACATTTTTATTATAATCTCCGCTTTTTCTTACAAATTCGAAAACTTCCGAGGAGATTGCACCGTACGTGGAATTATAATTAAAAAATTAAAACTAAATTTCATCCATAAAAATACACAATTCCTGCCTCTGTCTAATTAAACAATTTTTTAAATTGTTAATATTTTTACCACCATCTCTGCTCTTTCTTGCACATTGATATGGAAAACTAGCAGGAAAATTAAAACTAAATTTCATCCATAAAAATACACAATTCCTGCCTCTGTCTAATTAAACAATTTTTTAAAATTGTTAATATTTTTACCACAATCTCAGCTCTTTCTTGCACATTGATATGGAAAACTATCAAGAACATTGCACCACATGTGGAATTATAATTAGAAAATTAAAACTAAATTTCATCCATAAAAATACACAATTCCTGCCTCTGTCTAATTAAACAATATTTTAAATTGTTAATATTTTTACCACAATCTCTACTTTTTCTTGCACATTGATATGGAAAACTAGCAGGAAAATTAAAACTAGATTTCATCCACGGAAGCACACAATATTTGCCTGTATCTAATTAAAAAAAGGATCTCTCAAATTATTACAATTTTCATTGTAATCTCCGCTTCTACTTGCAAATTCGCGCCGATGTGGAGAACTTTCCTCGACCATGTAATTTAACTGAAACATGAAAACTATGTTTCATTCACAGGAGCACGCAAGCCTCGTCTAAACGTAATTTCCTTTTAATCAACGGAAGGTCCGAAAACTGCAGCGCACACGTGCACATACACCGTGTTTTCTCGATTGACCAGCGGTGTATCCCAAGTGGGCAAGTTCGTGACACGCTTGTTACGTCAGACACGGCGCGCCGAGACCATTGGCAAACGTTTGCGCGCAGCGTGCAGGCAAAAAGCTCGCCAACCGCTTATTAACACGCTTGTTCGTGCGTCAGACGGATCGATGTTATAATTCATAGGGCTACGTGCAATTATGCCGGGTCCGTTTATTAGCCTTAATTCCGTCTTGGCCTCGTTAATGGTGGGATTTATGGCTGCGATCGATCTGTCGTGGGAGGCCAACGCGGTTCAAACTGATGCACGTAAATAATCGTCTATTGCTATTACGAAAGGCTATTGGGAAACGTTCAATTAGAAAGCGATCGACAAGTTGGTAGAGAAGTTGGATGCAGGGTAGTCGACAGTATCAGGCCAGTTGCTGAGCAAAATTTCCTGAAATATTCGTCTTTATGCGAGTCAGGCTAATGCTCTGTGTAACGTGGACTTGGCTTAGTGTTGGCCAGGTTACGTGGAATACTTTCTTTTATTTAATTTCTACTCTACAATTTGTCCAGCTGGACATTTGGTAAATTTGTCTAGCTGCGTGGAATAACAACTAAGTGATTGCGGATTTTGTCACTAGATGGTATTGACAAAATCTGCAGAAGGGTTTCGTGGTTCGAGTACGTTTTCGCTTGGAAAATGGCGGCTTCGATTAAGATCAGCTGATTGGGTTGGCAACTAAGTTATTGCGGATTTTGGCATTAGGTGGTATTGGCAAAATCCGCAATCACTTAGTTGCCAACCTAATAATTAAAAATAGATAAATTGAAATTTATGGAATGGATGAAAATATATGCACAATGTAATAAGGTGATGTGTAAAAATATTATACGAAACTGTTATTATATTGAAGAAGAAGAAGACAAGTGTGAGAAGTTGAGGATGCTGAAGCTTAACGAGCACGAATCATGAGCCAGAGCAACGTTTTGATGTATGAGAAGGAAAAAACAGTTTGGTTTGTTAAAATCTTTATTGGACTTAGGAAGACAGAAGGAAAGAATATTCGAGTTGATAGTTGAACGTATGAAGACGCACCATGATTACTAAAAAATATATTCTAATTACTAAAACTATATTCTAATCCATAGGAAATGTTGAAGTAATTACTTCAAGAATAACTTTTGTATATCCGTGACCTGGAGGCCGCTGTTACGAAGAGAATAGAATTTAGTGAAGAAAATTCAAAATAACGAGAGGTCCATATTATTGTGCCCTTGAATATAAATTTTGTTTTTGGGTTACAAGCTCTAGGAACAAAAGAGATATAAGTAGATTTCTATTGCTGTTTCTTGTAGCCTTCAGCTAGAGCTACACACCAAGGTTAGCTGTTTAGTAATGTCCTTTGCTATAAATATATGAACGTGCCTCCTATCAGCTTCCTGTTGTACTGTAACACTGTAAGATTGAAGATCTGGATCATCATACCTGTACATATACCTATACTTATTTCAATGTATTTTTCTATTACAAATTCATGCACTCGTTGCTCTATCAGTCAAGCTCAACAGGAAGGTCCTTTGGTATAAATATATGACCTATTACCTTCTATTGTATTGTAACACTAAAAGAGTGAGGATCTGGACCAGCATACACTATACCTGTACTCATACTTATACTTATTTCAATGTATTTTTCTATTACAAATTCATGCACTCGTTGCTCTATCAGTCAACCTCAACAGAAGATGATGGAGTTCTTCAAAGAGCAGTGGCGACATGGAGCGATTAAAGTATTAGCACTAATCTTACCAGGTCCAGTCGAATGGCAGGTTTGAAAATTTAATTTGAAGTTATAGATTGGTCGTTGCTTCTTTTCTTCATCTACTCTATGTAAATTCTCATATGCAAAGATTGGGAAAGTGATTAACCAGATAATAGAAGAATTTACATAAAGTTAGACGAGCAAAAGAATGCACAATTCCAAATGAATTTTGAAACCGGTCATTTGAAGGTCCTGTAAGGTTGGCGTTAAGGAATGTACACTTCCTCTGAGGAAGACGTAAAAGATATAAAAATACGAAGAATACAACGGCCCTGGGAAGATATAATTTGCGCCGTACGATGTCTCCCTTGGAACCAAACACTCGTTCGTCCGAACCTTCTTCAAGCAGACTGCAACCCCAGAAATAAATTCCATTGCTCTCGCTTAAATGTAACACTCCGCCATCCACGAAACTGCATCAGAGAGCTGCGTATAAAACGAGGAAGACAATTGTGGCAGAAGAGAAAATGAAGGAAGAAAAGGAAGAGAAAAATGAGCCGACGATTCGTCTTCAGCTCGTAATTCCCTGAAAGTAGAGGAAAAGGAAGACACAAGACAGCGCGCTCCGAAATCAAACGGAAATCGCTCGATATCAGTGGCTGCTGTAAATTCGCCAGAAGATTGCAAAGCGAACGACGTCTGGCGCGTGTCTGAGAAAATGCCGAAGCAAAGGACCCATCGTATCGCAGCGACTCGGTCATCGCCGAAGAAAAGCGTCGATGGCCCAGTGGTAGGGGAAGGAGGTCAACTAAAAATTCCACGCGCCTGTCTATCGGCTGGCAGCGCGAGACGTCGCCGGGTCGACGAAATTGCTATCAAAATACCATCTCGTAGCGACGGAATTACCGAGGCCGCGGCGGCTACGATGTAGGGGAAGGCTGCGGATGCCTAAGATTCGTTTCATAGGATCGATGTCCGGAATAACAAGTGGTCACTTGGAATTCCGCGGCCGATGACGACCGGTTGCGCGCACGTAGCGAGTCCGGTAGGTCCTGGACAGCCGCACTCGTCCATTCCGCTTTGATGTCCGCGGCGCGGAGCAGATATTCCGCTGGCCGGAGCCGGCGACCTAGCCGCGGTAATGAATATTTAATTGGCCGTGCTTTGCTTCTTTGTTGCGCCTGTCTCTGTGTGCAGATACACGGCGCGGGCGCGTGCGTGCGTGCTGCATCGTCGCGATCAAAATGGAGAATTTTTTCAACGTGTGAAAAGTCGATGGAGAATGCTGATTTCCAAACGGTGGGTTCACCAACGACGACTTCCTGGGGGGGCCGATGGAAGCGCGAGTGGAGGGTAGGAGGAAATACGTGCGGTATCTGCGCCAGGATCTGTAGAACCGGAAGTGCGAGGCAAGCGGCCGTGGAGCGTATTCGTGAAGCACTTGGGGCTTCAGCCACGTCTTTTTATCGATGGATTGAGTTAGGGGTGGAAGCAATGGTCGGAGTTAGGTTTTGGGTTGGGGTAAGTTTGATGATATGGAAGTTGAGCAGTGTTGGTAGACGTTGATCTTTGAAGAGCGATTTTATGGAATTGTTATTGATATCGGTGTTTGTAACATGATAATGAATCGTCAGAAGGTTTGGTTAAATACTGGTGATAATTAATTAAGTGCAAACGTATTGCCCATGATATAGTTTTGAACTTGATTTTTATGAAATTGAAGAATATAGAATATGAGAGTAGTATAAAATACATTGTAGAAATTGAAATATCTTGTTTACAATGTATTAATGAATTTCAAGCAGGTTTGTTTAATTACTGATAATTGATATTTGATTAAGTGCAAACGTATTGCCTATGATATAGTTTTAAACTTGATTTTTATGAAACTGAAGTATACAAGAATTAGTCGTAGTATAAAATATATTGTAGAAATTGAAATATCTTGTTTATAACATAATAATGAATCGTAAAAGGCTTTGGTAGTTGACCAATAATTGGTGATAATTGATTAAGTGCAAACGTGTTTCCCATGATACAGTTATCAGCTCATTTTTTATGAAATTGAAGAATATAGAAATTAAGTGTGGTATAAAATACATTGTAGTAGTTGAAATAGATTGAAATAGTATACAAAGACAATGTTATTTCCATTACTATATATCCTCAAGTCTTTAAACATTAATGTTTTCAACATGCACCAAAAAGACTTAATTTATTAATGAATATCTATCAATGTTCATAGATATGAAAGATTGATATAATATACTTGTACAGTTTAGATGACTCATATTAACAGCAACTTCATTATTGAATTCACTCGCGCTCATAATCAATAGGATTTAAGTATTTCCATTTTTACTAAAATATACTGTACAAATGAGTTCACTCAGTGACATTCGCACTCAACTATATTCATTGTTTCCACTCAATCTTACCAATTCTTTCGTCAGTGTATTGCCTCACTTATACTCAAACTCAGTTACACTCAAGTATTTCTACTTTTAGTACCAATTCTTTCGCCAATGTATTGCCTCACTTATACTCACACTCAGTTACACTTAAGTATTTCCATTTTCACTAAAACATACCATATTGTCTAATACATTGTCTCGCTCACACTCACGATCAGTTACACCTAAGTATTGCTACTTTTATTAATCCATAAGGTACCAATGAATTCATTCATCGTCAAATAACTCAACTATTTCCTCTCTTATCAGTCGATCCTAACTTCTGCCAATACATTTTCGCTCACGATCCTCACTCATACTCACGCTCAGTTACACTTAAGTATTTCTACTTTTGCTAAAATATACCGTACGAATGAGCTTACTCATTGACATTCACACTCAACTATATTTATTTACTGTTGATCGACCATGTGATCTTACCAATTCTTTCGCCAGTGTATTGGCTCACTCATACTTACAATCAGTTACACTTAAGTATTTCTACTTTTATTAATCCATAACGTACCAATGAATTCATTCATCGTCAAATAACTCAACTATTTCCTCTCTTATCAGTCGATCCTAACTTCTCCCAATACATTTTCGCTCACGATCCTCACTCATACTCACGCTCAGTTACACTTAAGTATTTCTACTTTTGCTAAAATATACCGTACGAATGAGTTCATCCATTGACATTCACACTCAACTATATTTATTTATCGTTGATCGACCACTCGATTTTACCAATTCTTTCGCCAGTGTATTGGCTCACTTATACTCACACTCAGTTACACTTAAGTATTTCCACTTTTGCTAAAATATACCGTACGAATGAGCTTACTCATTGACATTCACACTCAACTATATTTATTTTTTAAGTATATTTATTTACTGTTGATCAACCATGTGATCTTACCAATTCTTTTGCCAGTGTATTGGCTCACTTATACTCACACTCAGTTACACTTAAGTATTTCTATTTTTATTAATCCATACCGTACCAATGAATTCATCCATCGTCAAATGACTCAAATACTTTCTCTGTTACCAATGGATCCTAACTTCCCAATACATTCTCATTCACGATCCTCACTCACACTCACGCTCAGTTACACTTAAGTATTTCCACTTTTGCTAAAATATAGCGTACGAATGAGCTCACTCTTTGTCAACTACACTCTGATATTTCCACTCTTATCAATCGATCCTATCGGTGCTATTCTTTCGCCAATATATTGCCTGACACTCGCTCGCATTTCAAACTTCCTCCGCACCGGCACGTTTGCGAAACCAGTCATCGAATATCTTCGGAAATCGCACTTGTACAAAGTTGCAGCCATCGAATGTCCGGCGATTCGCAGGCGAAATTTCAGATGGCCCGATAAGGTACCCTCGGAACGATCAATTTTGGGTCGTAAAACCGTGGACGTAGCAAAGGCGGGAAAGAAAACGGGACAAGCGAACTGAGTTGAATGAAACGATTCCCATGCGAGGATCGGCGAATGCGTATGCGAGTCGCGTGGGCCGCGGCGCTCGGGACCGACATTAAAATAATAAAATCGAGAGATGCGCGTCATTATTGCGCCACGTCGGTGGTCGCCGCTGCTACACACCGGCATTACGTACGCTTTTTCGCCGCCGACACATTACGCGGTCGTCGTTTCGCCCTCATTAACATACGATCTGAATTCCGCGCCTGTCGCGCCTGCACGGATCACGTTCGCGCGTAAAAGCTCGTCCAGGCTGACGGACAATTTACAGGTTTACAGGCAAAGCGGTACAGCTAACGAATAAACAGCTTAGGCTTTCTACGTATTCGGTATCTGTCGTGTATTTGAAATTTGAAGCTACAAAGATGCATAGAACGTACACGATACGTGGAAAATTATATAAATTTGTTTTAGTAATATCTAATGAATGAAATAGGTCGTTATCTACATAGAATTTTGTATAGTTGAAGAACCGCCGTGCAGTATAATAAATTTCACTTATTTTAATTAATTAATTTTATTTATTAAATTTGGGATAAAGTGATCTAACGATGAATATGTAAAAGTAATAAAAATAACTATAATAATTAATATATGGTAAATTAATTCTACAAATTATTTATTATTTATTTAAAGTTAAAGCTTGATCTAACGATGAATATGTAAAAGTAATGAAAATAACCATAATAATTAATATATGGTAAATTAATTCTACAAATTATTTATTATTTATTTAAAGTTAAAGCTTGATCTAACGATGAATATGTAAAAGTAATGAAAATAACCATAATGATTAATATATGGTAAATTAATTATACAAATTATTTATTATTTATTTAAAGTTAAAGCTTGATCTAACGATGAATATGTAAAAGTAATGAAAATAACCATAATAATTAATATATGGTAAATTAATTCTACAAATTATTTATTATTTATTTAAAGTTAAAGCTTGATCTAACGATGAATATGTAAAAGTAATGAAAATAACCATAATGATTAATATATGGTAAATTAATTATACAAATTATTTATTATTTATTTAAAGTTAAAGCTTGATCTAACGATGAATATGTAAAAGTAATGAAAATAACCATAATAATTAATATATGGTAAATTAATTCTACAAATTATTTATTATTTATTTAAAGTTAAAGCTTGATCTAACGATGAATATGTAAAAGTAATGAAAATAACCATAATGATTAATATATGGTAAATTAATTATACAAATTATTTATTATTTATTTAAAGTTAAAGCTTGATCTAACGATGAATATGTAAAAGTAATGAAAATAACCATAATAATTAATATATGGTAAATTAATTATACAAATTATTTATTTCATTTCATTGGTTGTATAGCAAACTCGAATGAACTAGTATAGTTTTATACTACACAGAGACAGAGTACTATGCGTAATTATGTTTTGAAATAGCAATTTTGCTACTGACAAATATAATCTCGTTTTCGTATTTATGAAGACACTTGTGCTCTTTCAATTCCCACCTTTTGTTTCTTATTGTATGTAAAGGTTTGGTTAATTACTGGTGGCAATTAAATTAGATGTTAATTAATTAAAAATTGAATTAAATGCAAACGTATCTCCCGCGATACGGTTTAGAGATTATTTGTCAAGAAACTCAAATGTACAGGAATTAATCTATAAAATATTGCGGAGATTGAAATATTGAAATATTTGTATAAATAATTGAAATATATTTTGATAATTAATGCGAGCGTGTTTCCTATAATGCAGTTTTCAAAAAGGCAAAATGCAACATTAATATTAAAAAAAAAAAAGAAAACATTATTTTATAGCCAAGAAACGATTTCACTGCGAACAAAATTGCACATTATTCGCTGGTTAGAAGAAATTTAAATTAAAGAGAAACTCTTTACTCATTGTCGATGATACGTACATGTGGAATATTCTTATTTTCATTTTTCCCTTAAGCAGGAATATTTGCCCGTATTATTGCAAATTATTTAAAACAAGTTCAGAGTGCTGGTTGTTATCGTAAAAATCCAATTAATAAGAAATTATACGTTTTTCGCTTTCCAATCATTAATTTAACATTTTATGTGCCGTTGCGTGGAAATGATTTAAACGCGATATGCGCGGGTTATCTGCTGACAATTGCCCATAAATCTGGAAGAATCTTAACGACGAGTCGCGATCGCTTCTCGGAATATTTTGGATAGGAAGTAGACCCTGTTCGTACGCGGAAACCGCAAAATGACAGGCTTGTCCGTTGAAATTCTAGCGTAATGACGGGTGGAGACGGCGCGGAATGATCTTTGCGAGGAACGTGTAATTAGGGAGAAATTTGGGTTTGATTGATTGCAATTGGTGCTTGGGTGGTTGGTGAACGTGGCCGAGTAGCACGAAATTTCGAGTTGTTCTTTTTTTTTTCTTTTTCTTTTTTTTTCACGTGGATGGGTTAATTAGGGTAATACGAAGTATTAACGAATTCGCAGCCGATGCTGTAAAATTGCGTTTGTTCTTTTTTTTTCGCAAACTGCAGCTGATTGCCACAGTTCAGGTAGAATTATGCTACCGACGCGACGAGAAGCTTGAAAGCAACGGTGGCTTTTTAATAACACGATTTATGTTTCTTTATTGCAATACAAATTACACAGCGATAAAGAACCAAATATTATATAATACAGATTTCAGTTTTACAAATTAACAAACCGTTCGATCATCTTGAAATGAAAATTATATTTTTTAGATTTTTGTTCCACCTCGATTTTTCTTTAATTCAGTAATTCAAAATTTCTTCGACTATTTTCGATAATATTGTATTGACGATATATGTTGACAATATATATATTGAAAATAAATGTTGACAGTTCTGTATTGACAATATGTGTTGACAATATATGTTGATAATATGTGTAGATAGTAAATGTTAACATTGTTTTATTGACATTAAATGTTGACAATATGTATTGACAATACATGTTGACAATGTTGTATTGGCAATACATGTTGATAATATTGTGTCGACAATATATGTTGACAATGTGTATTGACAATATGTGTTGACAATATATGTTGACATTGTTCTATTGACAATATATGTTCACAATATGTATTAACAATACATGTTGACAATGTTGTATTGGCAGTACATGCTGACAATATTGTGTCGACAATATATGTTGACAATGTGTATTGACAATATATGTTGACAATGTATATTGACAATACATGTTGACAATGTTGCATTGACTGCACATGTTGACAATAAATTTTGACAATATGTATTGCCAATACATGTTGACATTGTTCTATTGACAATACATGTTGACAATGTTGTATATTGATAGTACATATTGACAATATTGTGTCGACAATATATGTTGACAATGTGTATTGGCAATATGTGTTGACAACATGTGTTGACAATATGTATTGACAATACATGTTGACAATGTTGTATTGGCAATACATGTTGATAATATTGTGTCGACAATATATGTTGACAATGTGTATTGACAATATGTGTTGACAATATATGTTGACATTATTCTATTGACAATATATGTTCACAATATGTATTAACAATACATGTTGACAATGTTGTATTGGCAGTACATGCTGACAATATTGTGTCGACAATATATGTTGACAATGTGTATTGACAATATATGTTGACAATGTATATTGACAATACATGTTGACAATGTTGCATTGACTGCACATGTTGACAATAAATTTTGACAATATGTATTGCCAATACATGTTGACATTGTTCTATTGACAATACATGTTGACAATGTTGTATATTGATAGTACATATTGACAATATTGTGTCGACAATATATGTTGACAATGTGTATTGGCAATATGTGTTGACAACATGTGTTGACAATATGTATTGACAATACATGTTGACATTGTTCTATTGACAATATATGTTCACAATATGTATTAACAATACATGTTGACAATGTGTATTGACAATATGTGTTGACAATATATGTTGATAATATGTGTTGACAATATATGTTGGCATTGTTCTATTGACAATAAATGTTGACAATATGTATTGACAATACATGTTGACAATGTTGTATTGGCAGTACATGTTGATAATATTGTGTCGACAATATATGTTGACAATGTGTATTGACAATATGTGTTGACAATATATGTTGACATTGTTCTATTGACAATATATGTTCACAATATGTATTAACAATACATGTTGACAATGTTGTATTGGCAGTACATGCTGACAATATTGTGTCGACAATATATGTTGACAATGTGTATTGGCAATATGTGTTGACAACATGTGTTGACAATGTGTATTGACAATATATGTTGACAATAAATGTTGACAATATATGTTGACAATATATGCTGGCAATGTGTATTGACAATATATGTTGACAATGTATATTGACATTACATGTTGACAATGTTGCATTGACTGTACATGTTGACAATAAATGTTGACAATATGTATTGCCAATACATGTTGACATTGTTCTATTGACAACATATGTTGACAATATGAATTGAGAATAAATGTTGACAATGTTGTATTGAGAATAAATGTTGACAGTATGTATTGACAATATGTTTTGACAATGCAACTATTACCAAGGAGAAATTGTTCCCAGTACCTTCGTATGTACATCCACAGGGAAACTTTTCACATTAAAACAAACAAAAATGAATATTAATTCATGCTAATGATACCCATTAGAGATGAACAATATCGAAGAATTAATCTCTCAATATCAAGATTAACAGCGTGAATACTATGAAAGCACGTAATTCCACGTACCTCCCCTTATGAAAAGGTACAGCTCCATCAAATTACCTTTCCTTTTCTTCCTTTCTCCTACCTCATCCACTACATCACAAACATATTACCTGTTCACGCGGTCCATAAAGTACAAGGCGACGTAACAAAGTCCGAGACAAAGGTACAATGAAATTTATACACAAAGTTCACGTAGGTCCGTGTGCACGATACCGAGAGGTTCACGCTGCAGTAAGTACATACTTACACGCAAGCTGGACGTGCGAGAAAGAGGGAAGCGAGACTCGGAGAAAGAGGGAAAAAGCAAGGGAAGGGAGAGATTGCAGGGAGAAGATACAAGGCGCGGTCAATTAATTTCGCATAATTGAAAGCATGGATTTATGTCATCCGATCTGGAAAGGGAGAAGAGGCGTCTCTCTTCTTCTCTTCTTCTCTTTTTCCTTTCTCTTCTCCCTCCACCCCTCTCCTTCACATTTCTTCTCCGTTCGTTTCTGCACCACGTTCGCCTTTCGCCACGCTCCTCTCGTGTGTCTCCTCTTTCTTCAAGCGTGGCCCCTCATTTCTACTTCTATTTCCATACAGCGTACGCGCGCCCGTACTTAACGTAATTACACTTAATGGCCACGTGGTGCAGTCAGCCCTCCCCTCGGGCAATCGGCGCGTAGCTGCAGGCACGGAACGTCCCCTCGAAGCTTACGCGGAAAGGGGAGAAAATCGATCTGCTGTATATACCCCGTGTACTTGCTATTTTCACTTCGCTGCGTGTTGGAGCGCGAAATATTACGATACCGACGATTTCGAATTTGTTCGAACCGATGGAAGGCCCGAGTATTCGAGTTCGTTCTATGAGCGCGAAAATCAAAAATTCTTTGGGGGTAAAATACGTAGCTGGGAATTAGAAGGAAGCATTGAAATTTGATTTTACAGTAATTGATCTTTTTCTATCGCAACAAGCAATCGTCTTTGAAATTCACGTCACCGCGTTGGGTGTTTGTTGAATCGCGCGCTTATTCGTTGCAGGCGAATATGATCTCATTGCTGATAAATTCGGATAAGATGAACTGACGAAAAATATCTTCAGATCAAATTTCGCCCGGAAAATGTTCTCCAGCGATGGAAAGTCCCACGCAAACCGCTTACAAATTCCGAGAGCCTCGCGTCGTTCAAGGGTTTACCGTACTCGAGCAGCACTCGTGGCACTCATCACCTTCGCGTCGAGCCTCTCGACCGCTCAAAGTAAACGGATACGCGTGGCCCGTTATGCGAAGGATCCGCGGCCGATTAAGCTCTTAACTGTGAAGTTTCAGTCGGCCGGCTTAATTGTCCTACGGATTAATTAAAATCTAGTTGGCCGGTGGCTGGTGTGACGCGGTAAACCGCCACGATCTTCTCTCCACGTGCGCGCGTGTGCGCGTCGTCCGCTTCGCTGGCTCGTTAAGTTCTGCAGATCCGAGAACGGTGCTGCTTTCTAGGGAACACGACGATAACGATGGCCACCTCTAGCCTGCGGTCTTTTAAAGATTCCTGCTTTTCATGACTGTTTAATGCAATTATTATCCGATCCATGCCGATCGCATAATTAACGAACACCGGCCGTCTGGGAGCCTGGCGATCGATAAAATCGTCGATCCGGCGCAGATACGCGATCGTGCAATGGGATGGCAACTGCTTCCTGGGAAAATCGTTAATGCGCTCAACAGCTGCTCCGTTCGGCGATCCGAGCGGACGCGGTTAATTAAAAAGAAAGTGTATTCTTATGTATCGACTGAAAAAGAAGCGTTTTATTCTTCCGTTTCTCTAACATTTGTTTATTTAGTTCCATTGACGAATCGACGAAGGCCGTACGAGCTTGCACAGACTCGTAACGTAATTTCAGACTAATAGTTCTTTCATAGGGTTTCGGAGATTTCAAGGTCAGCTGGCGTCTTCATTCCCCATAGACGATGTCTAGACGCGCTCAACGATCCTTAATACGAGGTTACCCGATCTATAGTTACCCCATGTTACACACTTTGCCCGATACAACCTGTTGCGAACTGGTAATTTTAACACTTTACCGACCGATAGCCGATTAATCGGTTTTCTGTCGTCGACGCTTATCGATCGATAGCCTATTAATCGGCTCTTTGTCGCCGACAATGTTTCTCATTATTTGAGCAGTAATTTGTTATTTAGTACTAAGGTGTCTTGCTCGGTTGCGTCAGTTGCGTTGCTTTGTAAGCTGCCACAGTTTTATACCAATTTGAAAAACTTTTCGTTCGCGGTGAACGAAAAGAATGGTATTGGAGAGTCTAAACCGAAACAGAGCCAGCGCCAGGGAGAATCTGCGCCTGATCTGTCGTACGTGCATATGCTGTTGAACCGCTAGCGGTCGGTAAAGTATTAAATCGAAATTAGTTCGTCGCCGAGACTGTCAATTTCTCGAAAGTAATATCGGCTTGATATTGACAAAATCCGCGATCACTTAGTTGCCAGGCCAATAGTATCTTCGTTTAGACACTCGTCGTTCTGTCACCTATTTCTTCTCTTTTTTAATTTCTTCTTATTAACCTTCCCATTCTGTTTGTTTATCCCTGTCGCGTGTGGGTCGCGTTTTACCTCTACCGATAATTGCATTGTAACTTGTAACTGCTGCATTGGACGAGTGGTGCATGGCATTCGCTGCATCGAATTAAACGTGAAATCTGTCGAATGACAGAGAAAGACGCGGTGCATCTGATATAACGGAAACAAATGCTGGACGTGGGGAAAAATGGCGAAAGGATGGAAGAAGGAGGAAGAAAGAGGAAGAGAAGAAGAGCGACCAGGTGGTGTGCGATTCAAGTGGAATATAAGAAGCAGCTACTAGTCGGACACGCGGAGAAAAAGAAGAAAAGCGTGCCAGTAGTACGTTGACGTTTTGTCACACGCGTAGCGCGGCCGTTCGTGGAATTACATAACGCGACGTCCGCCGTCCACGTGCAACGCGTCTGCCGACACCGAATCACAGGTAGAATCACGTTCGCCGGGCTTTATTTGGTATGCCAGCCTGACATCCGGTAGCGCATCCATCGGCCAGCCCTCTATATTTTATACTCAACGTGAAACGAGGGCCGACGATTTACGCAGGTGATCGCCAGATATAAAAAGAGCAAGCGGATGAGAAAAAGTTGCGCTAGTGTGCTTAAAAAAAGAAAGAAAAGGGTGGGGGGGAAAGAAAAGAAAAGAGTGAAACGAAATAGGTGTGTTGGAGAAATGGAAGAATGAAAAAGGCTGTTTGATGACCTACGAATGTTTAGGAAGGAAATTTTTCGAATATTCCACGCACAAGATTTGCATTCGTGTTGCTCAAAGAGAAAAGAAATGGAACAATAAAACGCTTTTCGGTGGCCTACGAATATTTAAGGCGGGAATTTGTCAAATATTCAAAATAGAAACTTTAAATTGTCTAAAAGAATTTTAAAATCTCCTGGCTTATGTTATTTTATACCGTCGTTTTACTACTTCCTCTCGTTCCGCCTCGATGGCAGAGAAGATAGAAGTATTTGACTGGTTTAAGATTAAGCGAACAAAAGTGTTCTTTGACGTGAACTACGATAGAACTGCGTTTATAGCTTACATGAACTTGTTGGTAGATAAATGAAGTCCATACAAGATATTTCGTCCATCACTATATATTTTATGAGAATACGAAAACATTTAAACAATCAGTGAATTATCCATTACATTAATAAACTTCAATATCCAATATCTTTATCATAACGTACCATTTTCAACGTGTTCAAAATAGCTCTTCGTTCGGTGTATTAATTTTCTAAACATTTTCAAATCGTTTTCAAATTTGATCATATACCGGGTGTGGCCGAATAACACGCACAAACGGGCACGAGGCGATTCCTTAAGAAAAAATAAGAACCAAATATGGAATAAAGTTTTTTCATCGAAGGTTTAGTTTTGAAGAAAATCGAGTTTGAAAAATTATCAAGTACTAATTACCATATGGCTAATTACCGACTGGATATAAGCAAACGATCGATAAAATGTTATCCTAGAAGCGAAAGTAAGTAAAAAATATAAAATAAAATTCTCCCATCTAAGAAAATAGAGCGATAAATTTTCAAATTTATTTTTTTCGCAAACAAAGCACCTTGAGAAGAAATTTAATTCCGCATTTTCGACTTATTTTCACGCTTACAATCACCTCCTTCCGATTATTTAATACTGTCAAGTCCCAAATTAGCTATGTTCAAGTATACGGTAAATTGGTAAATTTTCCAGCTCGATTTTCTCCTACACTAAGCTTTAAATGAGCGAATTTAACTCCGCATTTTGTTCGTAATTTTTCACAAGAAATCACCTCGTACTCGCTTCTACGTGTCATTCAGCCGCACCCTGTGTGAATCAGGAATTTTGTATGCGGCAGTCAGTGCTCATTATCAGTGCTAACGAAATGTCGAAATATTTTATACGACGCACGCAACATACACGTACGAAGTCTTCCACGCTAACTCGCGATTGCATACGCTGGCTTACGCAGCATCAAAAACATTTTCGACAAGACAATACGTTTGCGATCGCTATCGTACTGTCCATACTATCCATCCCACGTTATACCTTGCCGAGCTTAAATCCACGGTGAAACCAAATCCATTTGAACATTCGCAAGAAACCTGCAACCGATAAATTAGATTTCGCGCGTGCAACTCGATCAGAATCGCCCATACGATCGCAGTCTCTTGGTGGCACGCGCTTGCGCCGGATAAATTGTTTGGGGATCGATGTTCACGGGATGATTTTCAAAAATCAGCCAACAAGATATCGTGACGGATCACGTAAGGTTGTGGACTGATACTCGAGACACGCGATAATCACCGTGGATCAGCTCTAATGTTACGTGTGTTTATGGTACGCGAGCGTCGCGAGGTACACGACATCGTCTCGCGTTTCGCCAGCTATCAGAAGACAACTTTTTTTTCGTCAACGTCGGATCGAAGAGCGTTTCGTAGCAGAATTGGGCATCATATGACAAATATGTTTTTATATGTCATTGTCGGATAACGAATCGTTTGGAATAAACATTTGTCTGTGATAATTATTAAATATTATTATGTATAGTGTATATATTTATTGTATAATATTTTTTTATATTAATTGGTAAATTAACAGTGGAACCAGCGATAGTTAAGGCGAAGCTATTGCCACCTAATGACAAAATCCGCAATCACTTAGTTGCCAACCCAATATTTCTACCAGAACCAGTGGAAATGACTGGTGTAATATTTATGACTATTGTTAAATAATGTGTAAATATAAAATTAAAATATTACATAATAATGTATTATATAACTATATAGAAATGTAAGACACTGCAACCTTTAATTTAACTTTCTTCTTCTATCGTTTCTCGGCTGGGAAAAAATTATTTCGTTGTTAGCACGAGCTACATTTGTGCAAAGTTTCAAATTTTCCAGCTGACGTGCTTCCCTTTCGTATGTTGTATTCCATGATAGCAAACGCGTTAATGAATATCGTAAACAAACGAATCGTTTGTTAGTTTTAATTACCAGTATAGTTAATTATAGCGTTGACAAATTATAATTCTCATCGATAGAAGATTTTGTTACTATTATACGATCGTAATCGTAATTTACGAGTAGAAGAAAAGGTAAGGCGCGAAGGCCAATTTCTGCGCGATTCGCTCGTTTGCTTGCTGTGCGATAATCGACGAATTAATTACTGGTAATTAGCGCTGGCTCGTTAGTATGCGATTAACGTGCTCGGTATCTCGCGTTTTTGCGCCTTCGTTTTTCGTCGTTACACTCTCCCTGCCGCTGATTTTCTCCAACTCCAAGTTTCTTACCTCTGAGCTACTTAATTAATCATTATCGATGCTTATACACGTGATCATCGCAGAGTAATTCAGCCAAACGTTTTGTACGATATGCGATTTGTCCGAGGGGGAAGATCAAATTGATCGACTGCCGAGGGAAAATCTGCGAGAAATTGTCGACACGATAAGATTTGACGTGTGAATATCTCCAAAGACGATCTATCTTTGATATATGATTTTTATATTCGTTTTGTATTTATCGTAACACGAGCAGAAAGAGAAGTCGGGCACATCGAGACTCGCAATTAGCATACGAGCACCAACGGATATTCAAATTCGTTTTTCTCGAAAACGGGCCCTCGAACGAAAAAATGTTATTCCTCTTTTTCCATTTATTTTTGCATGCAGAATCACCACTCGACCGCTTGTACCGTGATTTCGGAGACAGCCTGTATACACATACGTATGTCTATATATATATTCGCTCCTCGTTTCGATTACAACTCTTCGTGCCGGAGAATAATTAAGAATAACACGAACAATGGCAGCAGAAATCATGAAAGAAACTTATTCGACAATCAATCGTTCAGAGGAAAACTATTAAGTTAGGTTAGGTCAATACCAACTAATGACAAAATGCGCAATCACTTAGTTGCCAACCTAATAGAAGCCTTAGGAAATCACGTTAGGAATTTCTTTGCCTGTTGAAAGAATGATTCCGATTTAAAGGAAGGTTTCGGAATGGATGGTTGGTTTGGTGGGCCAGGAAATGATAAAAACGCGATCGTAAGTGGAACGATGGCATAGGGTACTGCAGACCTCACACCGTGATTTTATGGGCACCTATAAAAGGGGCATACCAGTGAGCACTTTAAACGATCGTCGTTTAGTTGGTTGGACGTTGTCCAATGGTTCGCTATATCATGCCAAGATAAATAACGTGAACAGGATGAACCGTGTGGAGTGTGCAGGGGCCTAGCCTCTGTAACGAATGCATTGTGATAGTCTGACGATTCATTAGTGTCCGTTTAATGAGATTCGATAAAGAGAATAATGTCGCAGGTGGCATTCCGGCTGAAATATTTCCTTTGCTGAATGACGTGCTCGAAATACCCGTACAATCAATTGGTACGTTCGTTTCCTATAGATGCAAACATAAAGTCAAATATACTATTGAGATATGCGTAATTTTGTGTGCTACACTGAACTAACCGCGTAGTTGTGGCACACATATATGAGTATGAGCGTGTGTGGGAGTATGTGCGTGCGCAGCGTCTGAAGAAACGGAAGAATGCAACTGTTCCGTACGCATGGTGGGAAAGAAGATGGCGAGACAAAAAGATTGCTATGGGTATCTACAAATATCTTGTAAATCACATATTAAATAAATATGAAACTATTTTAATATCATTTCTACGTGTACTGTAAGTGTTCCTATACATTTATTTCGGCGACTAAGATCCACAATTCTCAACATATACATAAACTTTTGTTCCGAGTACTTCTAAGGTTGTAAGTACGTGTTCCAAAAGAAGATCCTTCATACCGTGTATTAATACTGTGAAAATAAAGAGAGATGTCCATTGTCTTATGGCTATACAGCTTTCTCAAATTATTCCCTAAACTAAACACGATATTGAAAGGATACTTTGGAGCGATGTTTGGGACAACCGTAACTGTCCAGAACAATTTTAACGCGTTCGGTTTCAAGAAAATGTAGGCTGGACAAAGATTCACCCGCTTGGTATTGTTTCTCTGAACCCTCTCAAACAGTTCATTATTCCTTTGCACCAACGTAGAACAAACGTAGAACAATTCTGAACGAAGACAAAAAATACGAGATTAAAAGAGTAGGAGGAAGGGAGGGGGACTATCTTCATACAGACACCGAAGATGCTCATGAAGCTGCACGATTTGTTTCACCAGGTACCAGACATAGGAGCGGAATTAACGGGAGGCTGTTACGGTTTCGCGGCCAAATTTATGCACTGGCCCGAGGAATTACTCGTCGGTGGTGCTAAGCACAATAAGACTGGTCACTTGACCCGTGCAGCTGCGCTTCAGACCGTTGTGCAGCTGATGGGAGAACGGGAGCTTTACGATTTCTTCGACAACACCTACAAGGTACATAATATCGACTGGTCCCAGGAGAAGGCATCGCAAGTACTTAAAACCTGGCAACGAGCGTTCAGCAATCAAGTGAAGAAGCACCTGGACGCGAATGGCTCAGCGCCGTACAATTTGTACGCGTTTAGCACAACCACCATGAACGACATACTTGGGAAGTACAGCGAGGTGTCCGTTATGAAAATCGCCATAGGCTGCGCACTAATGGTCAGTATAAATATTATTACGGTTTCTAACGCTTTCCTGAATACTGCAAGTAAGGGATACGTTACGTTGATCTGGTACATTGATCCTGTACAGTTTCAATTATACAGGGTGCCCTCTAAGTGGTGGTGTAAACGGGTAAGGAGCGATTCTACGTGAAAAAATAAGTCGGAAATGTGGAGCAACGTTTTTTCATATAACGCTTCGTTTGCAAGAAAATCAAGTTTGAAAATTTGTCGAGTATACTTGAACTTGGCTAAGTACGGACTAAGTATCAATAAATTAAGGAAAAGTATAGAATCATCAGGAGGTTATTCTACACGCGGAAATAAGTAAAAAATGTGAAATAAAGTTTTCCCATTTTCCGCCTCGTTTTCAAGAAACCTCCTGTCATTTATATGCTCCTGTTCAGTCCGGGATTAGCCACGTCGAGGTATACCTACCGAATTTTCAAACTCAATTTCCTCGGAAAGGAAACGTCATATGAAAAAAATGTATTCCATATTTTCGACTTGTTTTTTCACGTACAATCACCTTCCACCAAATTGTATCATCTGTATTTGACATTCTTATTTCGCCTGATTAGAAACTTGCTAAAATTTGGCTGTATATGATTAAAATTGTATAACTGGCTATACTCGTATGTATAAATGGTACAATTGGTTATTTGTAATAAGTAATCCACCTCAATATAATTATATTAAACTAAATTATAATTCTCTGATGTCAAACATCTAAGAGAACTGTACAAGGAATACACATAACATGCATGACTATAGAAACTTATTTAAAGAAAGATATAAAAAAACGTAATGTCAAAACTGTATGACACAGGTCTAACTTATTCATTTACTTATTATCCACCTCCTCGTTATAGAAATATAATCTTCTTTCAGGTACTGTACGCGGGTATAGTCCTTCTTCGATGGAAGGATCCAGTGCGTTCGCAAGCTGGCGTGGGCATAGCCGGTGTAATGCTCATCTGTGCAACTGTGGCCGCTGGTTTGGGGTTCTGCGCCCTCCTGGGAATCCCCTTCAACGCAGCGACCACTCAGATCGTCCCTTTCTTAGCTCTAGGACTCGGTGTTCACGATATGTTCCTATTAACTCATACTTACGCTGAGCTTTCGGTGAACGAAGTGCCCAGTGGAGAACAGACAGGAGTGGTCTTAAAAAGGACCGGCTTATCTGTCCTTCTAGCAGGAATCAGCAACGTGTCAGCGTTCTTCGCTGCAGCGATAATCCCAATTCCTGCACTCCGTGTGTTCTGCTTTCAAGCTGGTATCTTGTTGCTTTTCAATCTGGCCGCTATGCTGCTTGTTTTCCCAGCTATGGTGAGTTTGGACCTGAGAAGACGACGTTCAGGTCGTTCAGATATACTCTGTTGTTGCCTACCATCGAACGCTGGCAGAAATAAGTACGCCAATAGAATGAGCAATGGTACCGCGAAGCAAACTGTAACGAGGGCGATACCACCAGAACGTCGTGAAACCTGCACTCAAATCCTGACATCGCAAAACGTGCAGAATGAATCCTGGGTCGGTGGAAATATCGAAGTGGACTCGGATAAGCAGTGTAGCGAAGAAGACACCCTAACAGGATGCAGCCAAGACGACTGTCTCACTTTCTCCTTGACCCAGTTAGCTGCGAAGCATTATGCTCCCTTCGTCACCAGACCAGCGACTAAGGTCTTTGGCATGATGATTTTAATCGCAGTTCTTGTTGGCTGTGTTTGGCAAGCTGTAAGGGTGAACGATGGTCTAGAGCTGACCGATCTGGTCCCACAGAATTCCAATGAACATGCTTTCTTAGCTGCCCAGGCAAAGCACTTTGGATTCTACAATATGTATGCTGTTACCCAGAGGGAATTCGAATACCCTAACAATCAAAGATTGTTGTATGAGTATCATGATGCCTTCATGAGGATAAAGAATGTGATCAAGAACGATAACGGAGGATTGCCTGAGTTTTGGTTAAGTTTGTTCAGGGACTGGTTGAAAGGATTGCAAAACGCGTTTGATAGGGATTATAGCAATGGATGTATTACACAGGAAAGGTGGTACAAGAATGCTAGTGACGAGGCAATTCTCGCTTACAAATTGTTGGTACAAACTGGTCACGTAGACAATCCTATTGACAAATCGTTAGTCACTCAAGTCAGGCTAATCGATTCTGAAGGGATCATCAATCCAAGAGCGTTTTATAATTATTTGAGTGCATGGGTGTCAAACGATGTTTTGGCTTATGGTGCTTCTCAGGCCAATTTAAGGCCAGAACCAAGGCAATGGATTTATACTAATGATCATGAATTAAAGATTCCAAAGAGCATGCCTCTGACGTACGCTCAGATGCCATTTTATCTGCATAAACTTACTGACACGCAAGAAATTACAGAATTAATTGGCAATGTTAGAAAACTGTGCAAAAAATTTGAGGAACGAGGATTGCCAAATTTCCCTTCTGGTATACCATTCCTCTTTTGGGAACAGTATATGGATTTAAGAAATTGTTTGGGTATTGCTCTGTTAGCTGCTTTAACAGCCAGTGTTGCTGTCGTTGGAATATTATTGTTGAATTTCTGGGCAGCTTTGTTAGTCGGCACTTCTCTTGCTGCTGTGGTACTACAACTCTTTGGAATCATGGGCCTCTGCAATATAAAACTGAGCGCTGTTCCTGCTGTTCTGTTGGTCGTCAGCATTGGAATTGCTGTGCACTTTACAGTGCATATTTGTTTGGTTAGTATAAATACAAGTAGAGGATAAGTTGAGACATTGAGAACAAAAGCAAACTACTCCCAATACCCAAGTAACTAAACGATTCTCTCTCTAAAATAAAATCAAACACAAGATATTCAATGTAACAGAAAGTAACAGTGTACTGAAAGAACATTGCTTATTCCACTTTGGTGCTCAATGTCTCAATTGTAAAACTCGTTATTTCGTTCATATTATATTATATTCTTACAATATATTGTTCTAATATATTCTAATATAATTTGTTTCTTGTTTTTATTCTTGCAGAGTTTTGTTACGAGCATTGGAAGCAGGGATCGAAGGATTCGGTTAGCTCTGGAACACATGTGCGCACCTGTAATTCACGGAGCAATAACAACTTTATTAGCAGTCGTGATGTTGGCCTTCTCCGAGTTCGACTTCATCGTTCGATATTTCTTCTTGGTGTTGCTGTGTCTTATTGGGATCGGTTTGGTGAATGGATTATTCTTTTTCCCCATCCTGTTGTCTTTGATCGGCCCATCTCCAGAAGTAATACCCAATGACCATCCGGATCGTATTTCTACGCCAACTCCACCTGCCTCGCCAATCGTCAGAAGATCGAAACCTCCTGCACCCCCCAGGAGATCGTACAAAATTGATAACGCCAGGTTACACGCTGAACCATCTCTCACAACCATCACAGAGGAACCCAATTCGTGGCACAGTACACAGGAGTCTTGTATTATTGTTCAACCAGAGTTGAAGGTTGAAACGACATCAACTTGTGGCAACCAGGTACGTTATATAACATGAATATTAACTGTTTTGAAATATTTCCTGTCTCACTTGGCATTTTTTTCCAAATGTACTTGACTTGAGAGTGCTTTTGATAATATCCACCATTTGGCTTTCTATCTCTGTAACTGCTTACACATTACTCAAAATTCTTCTTATTACCTTAAATACTATCTCGCGTGAATGATGCCGATACTCCAAATCCACGAAGCATGATTAACGTGTGTGCTTTTGTTTTTAACTAACAGAACTGTAGCGGATCAGATACAAGTGGGTCTAGTCGAATGTCACCAGTGACATCTACGTCTCATATCACAACCAAGGTCACTGCGACGGCTAATATAAAAGTTGAAGTTCATACACCGTTAACTAGTGAGTATCTATTGTAACGTTTGACTAAAAAAGTTTCTTGTCATGATTACATTACATACTTATCATAAAATTCATCAACTTTCAATGTAACTTATTCAAGTAACTTAAACAAACAATATACGTACAAGCAATATGATGGAATTATTTCTTGCAATACTCTACGTGGATATTGATTTCTGTGTAAAATTATTGTAGGTACAGTGGATCGTAGCGAAAAATGCAGACACACGACTTCCAGTAGCCGAAGGAGCTCGCGCTGCAGTGCGAACGTTAATGCTGGGGAGTCTTCCGGTTCCGGTTCTGAACCGGATTCAGACTCTAACCCAAATAAACACTAATAATAAGTACCGGGAAGACCGGCAGCTACTGCTCAAATACCATGCAAAGCGGGAACATACAGAAGGCTGACTAGGATAGATTTATAGTTTCTTTTCTTCTTTCTTTTCTTTATACATCGTATAGCGATGTGCGGGTACCCAAAGTTTAAATAGCAATGGCTTTATTCGAGATAAGTTCGCGTAATGTTCTCACATGACACGTTTCACCTCTCTCTTAATCTTTTGTAAACTAGATATACGAACTAATCTATTCACTGCCCTTATTTTATATGAAACACCGCGGACGAACAACGTGGAAAGCCAATGATCAGAGTTTACCAGGTACTCTCACATCGTTAATAACGCAACGTGCTTGTCCTCTTTGAATTAAAGAACAAAAGTATTATGACTCAGAAATACTGAATCGATACACGCAGTGATACATTGTATATAAATGTTCGCAAAGATGCATTTATATTTGTATCGTACGTCCAATGCGGGCCATACGTACGGACAGAATGTTCGTAATTCACTTTCAACGCATTGAACGTGTGATAAATTATTGGGACGTGCGTGCGTGCGAGCGTGCGTGTGCATGTGTGTGTGTGTGTGTAAAATGATATTTTTAACGAATCTACTTAGGAGCATGTCAAAGAAAATGCTTTACTACACGCTCTGTGGTATACGACAGTTTCCATGAAACTATAAGGATATTATTTTATGAACTAGAAAAATTTCAACGTCTGTTCTATAATTGTTAATAATACGACGAAGATTGAAGAATTGGAAATGCTTCAGGTGTTTATAGAACTTTCCCTAACAACTTATTGTAAAGTCCGTTATACAAAACAAACCTATTATATAGTAACATATTTTTGGAAACGTTTATCTGTCAGAAATATATATGTATATATATATTCAGACGTTTTCCTTTCTAGAGGATACTAATAGTATTATGCGCATAATATGTAGTTTGAGATTTTCGCGGACAATACATGACTTTCTTTTTGGGACTAATAACGTACAGGTTTATTGAATCGTTGGTACCCTTTTGGGTAAATAGGTGACCGAAGGTTTACAGATTACATTTACGTAATACTGTTTAGGGAGAACTTCTAATTTAGAAGTAATTACGACGATGTAGCTCTCTTGCGCCGTTTTTTTGCAACGACTACAATGTGGTGCCTTGAAAATGATAATAAAATTTCGAGTAACTATTTATTTTATACACTAACAGTTATAGTGCAGTGTGTATATGACTTCGAGCGATATTAAATTTAAAATCTATTTATTATTTATTTCTACGTGTCTACTTTGATATCACGATTATTTAAAGCGTTCGTTTTGTACAATGCCTATTTCGTATGATAATTTGTAAAAATACTTCATTATTTATGTCACCCTATATATTTTTATATAAAATCGTTACTTAATTTAATAAAATAAGTCGATCTATCCGATTCGTACCTCTTATGTAAAAAGGTGTAATATATTATTCCACAGCCAATATGTATGTATGTTTATGTTTTTTGTTAGGTATGAAACAGAATTATGTACAATAAGAGAAGTATTTTTATGTGAAGTCAATCTTGTAAACATACAGAATGCAGATAAGGTATTTAATGAAAGAAGATGTTCTATTAGAGATGTAGAATCTTTATTGTGCATAAAAACACTTTCATAAGAAAAAACATAGTCAGTGTGTACCTCCATCGTACTTCCTAAATTATACCACAAATTCCTATTCAAATACAGTTAAGGTAAAAAGTTTATGCTTTCAATCGTGTTTCAAAATATAGAGCCAGTACTTCTTTTGATTTTACAATTAAACTGGAGGTGCAACAATTAAATTACTACTGCTATTAGTATTATAGAAGCTAATAATTTTTATAGATTGAATATAGAAATGATTAATTGTATGATGTATAATCTTCATTTGTATATAAATACAACGATACTATTATAATAATTTTGGAAATACAGACAATTACTGTTCTTAGGTCTTTATGAATATTTGCATATCTCACATACTTTGCTTATCTAAAACTTTCTTTTAACTTACATATTAATTCCATTTGTCAGTTTTACTATTGTCATCTGTGTCTTCTAATTTCTACTAGTTGAAATCTTTTGCTGCTGCATTATGATTCTATAATGTTATAGTATTTATTAATAAATATATATATAAAATTATCAATACACATATACATATATAAATGAAGAATATTACCTCTAGTAAACTTTTCATTTTCTTTCTGCCAGTTTTTTTCAAGTACTGAGACAGCCTATAAATTCAATTATGGTAATATTTATTAGATATTTATGTATTATGTACATAATTAAGCTTATAAGAAATACTAACTCTACTAAATGGCCTTTCCAAAGGAGGTTTTTCTTTTATTGAATTTGAGGAATAACTAATCCCTTCCAACCGAGATCTTTCTGTCTCTAGTGAAGGAATGGATTCAAACACTTGACTACATTGTGTTTCTGATGGTTTAGAAGTTGTGTTCATAGGTAAGTTGAATTCATTATTCAGCACGTTATCGAAAGTATTTTTTTGAATCTATAATATATTTTTTAGTAATAGATCATAAATTAATAATAAAGGAAATGTGTAAAAAAATACATACTTGTAAATTTGTAAAATATTCTTCTGAAACAATAACGTTGTAGGTTCTTGAACTAGTAGCTACTGGTTCAGTAGAAAAAACTACTTGATTTGTGTTAGTTGGAAATATACTTGTTTCAAACATTGGTCTTTCTGGGCCTTTAGATAGGACTAATATTATACAAATTCTTGTATGTACATATATAATATGAATTTATTAAGTACTTGTATACCTAAACTTTTTACAAGAAATGGCGTTTCGTCAACCCATGTTGATTGAGCCGCACAGGCTTTTAACCATTCTGCGGTAACAACTGGTATTTGCCACCTTACTGCAATTTCATACTTCTTCCCTTCCGGTATTGGGCAAATTAAATGTGTGTTTCTATACATATCTTTTTCAATAACCGTTTCACAAAGGAAAACATCTTGGTTTCTGAAATTAAACAATGCTTTAATACTTGATTCACTCTAGTTATCTTTAAGGTATATGATAAGAATAATACGTTGCACCCAATTCCATAGCTAATGTTACAAGATACGATCGTTCAACTCCTACATATGTGCTGAATGTAAGAACACAACCTACTAATACAATCTTTGTTACAGATATAGGTCTATGATAATACATAATTTCAACTATTCGATCCTGATTTACACAATCTTCCTATAAAAAAAATGCTAATACTAAAGAATATATCAAAATATGAAAATCGAAATAAAAAGCTGAAACTTACAATAAACAACTCGGTAACAATTTCTTTCACTGTACAATTTAAAGTTATACCAAATTTTGGCACAACACCATAGTCTGCAATATCAACGAACGTAACTGGAACTACTCTTCCATTCATTGCTATTATATTTTCAACCAGATCATTATACATTTCACAGAAGCCAGATACGGCAAATGTCAGACCTATATGTATATTTTACCATTATTTTAGTTCATTGTTGTACATATTCTACCACAGCATTACCTTCAAATAGTGTATCATTAGTATCAATATTATATGAGTCAGGTTCTGTTAAATATTCTTCAAGACTTTCTGGTATTTGAGTCGAAACATCATCATCATCAGTTGTTGAAACTAGCAATAAGTAAGATGTACATTCAATTTCTTTCATAAAAAGTGTAAGCAATTATTTACAGACACTACCAATTGCATTATGTAGCTCCTGTTGACCGAGATTAGATGGTTCTTCCCCTTTTTTTGACATCCTTCCTTGCAGCAATTGTAAATTCTGAAAAAATATATGAACATGATAAATACCTATATTACGTACTATATTTTATGTATATATCATAATTAATGAAGATGATGGTTCTGTAACCTTTTTAAGTGTACTACTTTCTGGTTCGTATAAGAAATCTTTTACTGGCGCGGGCCGTTTTAATCTGATACTCTCTTCCAACCACTCCAGTTTCAATATATATGGACTACATCATATATCCATTAAATTACAGAATTTTAAATAGATATTAATTTAGACATTAATGTAACATTATACCATAATGGTCCTGGTTTCAATAATTTTAGTTCACTAGCTGCACTAACTTCGTCCCCGACAATAATGTGTGTTACAAGGTCACATACATAATCAAATGGCATTGCACTACCTACACTCAATATTCTGTTAAGTTTATCCTTTTGATCAGAAGTGAATCCAGTTAGGTAAATCTGAAGAGAAGAAAAGAATTAATTAGAGAAATATCATCGGAGAGTATTATAGAATATGAAAAATGTAAATACAATTTACGCACAACGCAACCATATAAAAATGGACCAGCCGCTTCTGCTTCATTAAACATAGGTCTATCCAAAACTGTAGTAACTATAGAAACAGAAAAGTTGGAATGAATTTAAAATAAAATTTATCTTTGCTGTAAGTTACTTTCATGTATTTTGTAATACTAACCAGTAGAAATATTGCTCATTGTTGAGGTATTAAATGCGGTTTCATCTGTATAATTGCCTTGCTGTTTGTCATGTGTTATGAAACTTGTTGTAGAACAACTACGAGTTTCATGTACTGAACATTAAAAAATTTATATTAGCCACCAATTTATAGATCTATAACACTAAAGAGATATTTTTTACCATTTGATCTTCTTGAAGAACAACGTTCTTTTACTGTTTGAAATATATAGTACCTAGAAGGCAAAGCATAGCCGGCTTTTACACTTTCATATAGCCAATTTAGTGTTAAACAAATAATATTTGCTTCTCTTGCATATCTGAGCTTCTGACTTACTGGACTATTTTCTGGTACAAGTACTATATTAACTTTTTCTAAATCCAAACCACTCACATACACCTAAAAGGAGAATAATAATATAAGGGAATAGTTAGCTAAAATATAAAAGAAAAATTTTAAACAATATGTATTTTACTCCTCCATTATCTTTAATTAAAAGTGCAATTTCTTCCTTTTCACATCTCTTAATATTTGTTGCTGTTACAAATAAATTATAGAACATAGGAACTTTATATTTATCAAACCTCTTGTCATCTGGCTCAACATAATCTCCCTTATTCGCTTCCCATATTGCTTTAACCCATTCTTTTGTAACTATTTGTATTTTCATATGTATTGCCTTCTATTAGAAAGAATTAAATGTTATAATAAAACTATATAATAAATATAATTTTATCGATATAAATTTACTTACCTCGTATTCAGCAGACAAAACAGATAATGTTACAAGATGTGTTACTTTATCATCTAAATCTGTTGTAAACTTTCCACTCATCTGTGTCACTAATACTTGTATGTATCTCTATAATAATAAGATTTTTAAATATTTCCTCTTTTATTGTGTGCAGAAACAATCATTAGTGAATATACCTTATCTTTTAAACATGAACGAGAAATACATATACAAAGATTTTGCATGACACTTGAATGCATTGGACTTATTCTACCTGGAGTTACATTAGAAATAAATGGAAAATGTTTTGGATCAATTACGCTGTAACAGTAAAATAATATTGATTAATATCATGTGATCTATCAAATCACAGATCATGTGATCTTTGCAAAGTTGATGTAGCAGTATATTACATCAATATCAAGCTTCTACTTACCAACATTCAGCTGTTTTTAATGTATTTGAAACTTCTTCACATTTTTCTACCACAAGGATATCAGATTTCGTAAATTCCATTTCATTAGAATCTTTGTTACTGATCCATAATGGTTCCATACCAAGTGCAAGGCATTTCTGAAAGATCAATTCATTACATCGTTTTTATTGTTGCTTAAAATATATTGTTTATGTAAAAATAAACTTACTAACATTGTACGTAAGCTGCATATCTTCACTACTATCGTGTTTAAACTTTTTCTTCTTTGGTCTAACAAAATAAATGTTGGACTTTTTTGTAGATTTACTCTGTTGGCTCATTTTGTAAATACTGTCAAACTGGTTATTTATATATGATATGATTTTTATTTGACAAATAAATATTCAATGAAAAATAAAATCTTTATGTGTCACACAATTATACGTCAAAAACTATACCGAACACTAAATTTCGCTAAATATTAAGTATTGCCAGGGACGAAATTTGTTTTTAATCGCTTGATACGATGAAATGACTTTATATCTGTCAAAATGACATTCACTTGACTGATATAAGGATAATGTAACGTTTCCACTCCCGGACCATCGAAATAGATATTTTGTCTTATTTTCATTTTTATTTATAAAGAATTGTAAATTTTATGTTATAATAGGTTAGATTTTCTTGACAAAGGTGTAGTTAATTAAAAAGATCATTAATTTTGAAAAGATATTATTTTATAACTAATACAATAATATTTAAAACGTTTAATTTAAATTTCTATTTAAATTTTTTGTTTAATTTTTTAAATGGTAGAATAACAGCAAAACTGGGTAAAACCACCGAAGGGATATAGAGGAGAAAAGTAGACATGACCCTCCATGACCCCCACATCGTGTTCGCGTCGCATGCGACGTTATCGATTCAGTTTAGTACTGTTTTGAATTAACACTAAAACCACTGTCGCAGAAAATAACCTTCGCATGTGCTACAAAATAAAAATTTTATAATTCATATATCAATTAATAACAGTGATAATTATTTTAATTTAAAGAAATGTCTTCTTTTATTTTGCAAGATAGTTTTGCTATCAATTCTCAAGGACTATAAATTGCAAATTGTCTATAATATTGCAATTTTCCAAATTGCTAATTATTAGTCATTTTGAAGAATGATAATTGTTTTTAATAAATGCATTCATAAAACAGCGTAGGACAATTATTTCATTTTTTTCTATTTATTAAGATATTATATGTAGAGTGATATGTAGAGATGAAGAAATTATATGTAAGAGTACTACAATCATTTTTTAATAATATTAATTAAAAATAATCTTATTTGACATTATAGAAATTGCTGAAATTATTTAACAAGTATGACCTATATCGATTAATCAAAATACGCCTCGATCACTGGCAATTCAATAAAGAATGAAGAATATCGGCTGGCACCGATAGACAAACTTGGTTTAAACGTCTCGTACCTCAGTTGACCTAAAATATCAAGGATCGCAGTTGACGAAAAGATTCGAATGAAATCTCGTTTCAAAATATCCAACCGATGAGCAGTTTGGATTAATTTGCCGCATCGTTTGGCATTTCCGTCATAAACTGTTTGATATAAATCTACGCTATTCTAAAACGTAATGGCAAATTGCTGCTTACAAATTGGGCCTGAAAATATGTAGTGCAGATAGAACCGGTAGTCCCAAAAAAATGACTCCTGATATGGCGTTGTTCGTTTTAAATGTGTAAAGGAACTGTCTGTGATGTGATGAATAATATGTTTCTATCCTACACCTCTTTGACTACACATATCACAACATTACATACTCAAAAATTTGAAAGAATATTATTTTTCCTGAAGTTACAGTTGCAAGAAATTGAATGTCATATCTATTCTGTTTTTCGTCGATACGCATACGTTGTCACGGATGCACAAATAGGCAGAAATGTACTATAATAGTAGCGATAGTTTCTTGCGAAAAATTTCAGAAAACAAAACCGATCGCCAGTTATATACATAAGAAAAGATTGTACAAAATATTAGTTTATATGATATATTTCAAAATCATCAAAGTCGGAGAGGGAGTAGATTTTCTACAAGTTCACTAAAATGCGTGTGTACATACGTCACATGGCACATACCATATCTATATACACACATGCTCATGAACTGACATGCACGTATACGCACACGTGTATGTTACACTACAGTAAATAGCATTTTATATAAATTATAATAGTCGCCTTAGTAAATCGTAGAGGGCGTAAGAGACATTCTGATCTTTTTCTCGGTCGGTATTTCAAAACGTCATGTCTATCCTATCTTTAAACAATGATAAAACTTTGTATAATCGTTAAAAAGTCAGATCAATTAGATCTATTTTTGCTCGTCACAAAATTCAAGCAAACAATATATTATTACGAACGTTACTATTTAAACTATTAGAACTATGAAAATGTATAATCATATATAAATCCATAAAAAAGTTTAAATGTCAATCGTAGATCGCAGACATTTGCAGAATTTAGCTCTATTTTCGATCCTTTTGCGTGATATATTTTATATGCAGCATTTCGATGCGTCGAATTATGTCCAGCAATGGGCAACGATTGGCGTATTCGAGACATTTCAGCCAATCAGCTTTCATAGTACTATTAGAACTGCGTTAAACCTATTATCTATGACAATAGTATAGGAATACGGTCTCATGCGATACGTATCGAAATCCCCGCACCTGTTTCAATTCGAGTTCGAGTCGGAGTGAAAAGAGATAAACAATATATTTCCCGAGGCTAGGGTTCTTGCAAACAATGCACTTGCCTAAACTGGTGAATCATCTTCGGAACTGCAGCATCTACGAGAAATTTCTTATCAGACTGTATATCGTGACAGACGCTTGCGAATAAGACATAGTGCGCTATGCCAGCCTGAGAGAGCTCTCTCAGAGAGGATTCAAATTTCAGTCGTATCGGGGCAGTAATCGTAGTTCGTTGGAGAATTGTCGTGCATCCGAACGTACTCTTAATACCGTCACGTCAATGCACTCGAGTGTTAATTCTAATTTCTATCGAAGAATTACATAATGTATGTGCATGAGTCACAGGGTGAATAGGGGGGACGTGCAAACGTCAAAATCGTGCTGCACCGATTTTGTTGCATTTTAGGTACGGTAAACAAATACTGATCACCCGATTGATTGCCCGATCTAAATTTGATCTTCCGTGTACAACAATCGTATAATATTGGATCGATAATCATCACTTGATATGTATATTGTATATTATCGTCAACTGCTATTCCGTCCAATGTCGATCGTGCGATGTGCTGCCATTAGAACTTTTGCAACGAGTTCATCCTTATATTAGAGCCCGTAAGAAGTATTAAATATATCTCGAAACTCGGGTAAAAACATCACTGCCAGTTGTCGCGCGACCTGATTGATTTTGTCAAAAACGGTTACTGTCGATGATATTGTTTAAAATTTTTTTGCAATTCACGTTCATCGAGCTATGACAGATACCGTATAAAAACATATTCCTCAAGGTTAAATGAGTAACGGATAAAAGTAATTGCTATAATCCAGTGACTGCGTAGTTTCGTTTCCTTTTTCTATCGTGTTGAAATCTTTTCGTAATGAAGTAATGGCACAGAAAGTGTTTTGTTAGAGCAAAATCGATATTAATATCGATATGTTACTTTATTTACTATTTTTAAGTACCACATGTAAATTGTCTTAATTTTTTTTGCTAATTAATTATTATTTATGGTTTTGATTGTACGTTGCAAGTCGCATGCTGTTTTTCCACTGATATTTCAGCTTGGATCTCTGCAAGAACGTTCAATAGGATTGCATTTACGATGAACTGGAAACATTATGCGACTTACCAGTGAACAGGAAGACTACCACTAAGAAATGGCAATTTTCAAATTGAAAATACTAAAGCGTAGGTGCATGATTTCATAGCTGTGGAAACTACCATCATTTTATTGTAACGTGTGGCCAGGTATTTGTTAATTGAACAAAGTAACTGTTCGTATCGTACTTATTATTGAAAAATGCCAGCACCACCTCCACCTCTCTCAAGTTTGCCAGAGGCACCTATGTGTGAAAAAACTGAAGTCAGCGATGCAGACTCCCTGCCTCCTTGGGCCAAGATTACCCTTACATCTGCTGAGGCAGAAATTGAAAAGCTGATATCCCGAAATGAACTGAAAGATGCAGAAGTCACATATTTTTGTCAAGTTGAACCAATTTTGCAAGACGGACCACAGTGAGTTTCATCTGTAATTTATTATTTATAGATGAAACACATAAATCTAAATAATAACAATAATTACGTTACTATTTAATAGATGTGGTTTAGTAGCACTTGCTATGGCATCGCAAGAATACACAAAACCAGTTTCTGTGAGTCAACTCTTAGCTGAAGCTCGTGTAAGAGGTTTTACACAACATGGAGAAGTGTATAGTGTTGATTTTATGGGCACACTAGCGGCTGAATATTTGCCTGACCATAGACCAGATATCTTAGTGGATTTACAGCAATGCCCAGACACATTGACACATGCTTTGGCTCATGGTGCAATGGTACTAATTCCATACGATTCTGATTTCAATCATGCTCCATGCTTAAAAAGAGGCCATAAAGCTCATTGGGCACTACTTGTGGGTCTAATTTCATCTAGGTATGTCACATCTCTTCCTATTGTTTTCAAATTTTAATTGAAAGTAAACATTCTTGTGATTGACTCACTGTGATGTGTATTTCAGACAAGGATATCATGTCTTAGCGCGCCATGGAAAATCACGTCATTTAGCTTGTTGGCCGTTACGCGATTTAATCGAGAGCAATGGTAATTTGGAAGAAGAAGGAACAGCTAGACATGCTGGAGGATACGTGATACCAAAAGGAGGAGTCGGAGGTCAGAGAGGTTTGCGTGGTAGGGCACTGGCGTTGCACCCATACATATAAGATCTTGTACAAGAATTGTAGGTAATTAATATCACAGCGAAAGACAGAAATTACTATTATAATATTACTGTATCCACATTACAGTATATGGTAAATATTCAAAGGCATAACGTTTGCACAGCTGCTACGGAATTTAATTACTTGTAAAATCGTATTGCTTTTAAGTAACATGTGTTTTAACTCGCAATGCATTTTTTGATCAATATTTGAAGGGGGGTATTAAGATTCCCAAAAATTCGGCATTAGATGTAATGAATTAACGAGAATATCATTCATTGAGTTCTAACACGCAATGTAAATAATGATTTATTATGTACGTTTGACTTTACATGCACCTGGCGGTTTGAAAGATTCTTTCTTTCGTTGTTTCGACGTATCGAGCTTTTCCTGTGGTGCGACACGTGCTAAGTGCAGGCATAAGAAAATAAAATGGGCATGTACACGTGCATGAAAGAGACAAACGTGGACGAGGAGAAAGAAAAGTCTATAAAGAATATCTGCATAAAATAAATATCTACGTGTATTAGCTAGGATTTATTGGGATCGTAACACTAGCTGGAACAAAAAAAACCAAGTATATTTATTTAGCGAAGAAACTGTAGGTTTTCGATCAATAATTATGAATTTTTGTTTTATCTTAACATTGTGAATAAAGACTAAATCTATCTATAGCAAGAGTCTCGCAATTGCATTTGAGGCAATACAACTTAATGTACGTGTGTACCGGATTGTTGGGCGCATTGCTTTTAAGATACGGAATGAATTATTATATTTGCTAGATACGATAGACTAGTTTCACGAAATCATACGAATTAAGACACATTTCATTATTCAATATTAAATGTGCAATTTACTTTCAAATTTATTACATATCATTTTTATATTTACATGAAACAGTCTTTCAAGCTTTACTCATAAGTAGTAACTTACAAATGACAAATTGCCTAATAACGATAGGATAGCGATACATATATACACTATATCTTTGAAATTATATATTAAGCTTTAAATTGAGATTCCTATCAAATTTTCCCGCATTTTTTCAAACTTTTATCAAACAGAATTAAATGTATCTTCTCTGAATCGTGTAAATCGAGAATTAAATTTATCACTTGGTAACTATATCGAAATCTCTTTATCGAATATGCAAATACATATAAAAATATCCAAACTTACACTTAAAAATCTATAAAAATTCATTTTACAAATATATCGTCAAATATCACTTTGCTGTACCGAAGGTCTTGGAAGCAACGCGCTATAAGGAGAGGATCTTACTGTGTAGAACTCTACGATATGCTTGTTTTACTATGTATTTACCGGTATGTAAAGTACGAGCGTAGTTTTTACTGATATTAATACGATCGTAAAAAGAAAAAGGAAAAAAGAAAAAAAAAACGGAAAGCTACAAAAACCTGGAGATATCTTATGACTGGCTCGTCTTTCCAGTTGTACGGTATCTTAAGCGTTTCCTTTATCAAATTCGTCGGATAAAAACGCGTAAAGCAGGTTCAAGAGAGATGCTATATTATTTGTAGACTCCGTTGAGTGGTTTCTGATCGAATACAAAACAACAAAGAGCAAAGAGAAAGTTAAAAGAAGACAAAGAAAAAATAATAAAAACTGTACCCAAGTGCCGCAAAGTAACGAGGTTCATTCATTAAAAAAAAGGGAAAAAGGATAATTGTATACCGTGCCTATTCTCACATCGCGAAGCTTCTTCGATTTGCTGTCCTGTCGCAATCAAAAGATACTCTTGTAAAGTAAAACGAATACGACGAATGCTACTTATCGGTGCACGTACATGGTTTCCCCGTTTTCCATGATGTTTCTAATGATAATCAAAAAGGAACAAAAAAAAAAAAGAAAAATTAAAATAACACGTATTTTTCCTGCTCTAACTTCGTGAAACTCGTACGAATCGCGTAATAGAAGAAAATAGGGATTTTCAAGAGTAATAAAAAAATACGTCTTCCGTTACTTACCGCGATACAGTCTTTTCATTGGAGTCGGAGAAGCAGAGTTGAACTTTTCATTTCAAAAGCATTTAGAACACGTGAACTTGTTACACCTTCTATATATACCTATTGCCTTTTAATCGATGGGAAGGAAGTAGTTTCGATTAATGGGAATTATCGAGCTTTTTTCTTCGGAGGATTTTAGTTCGTGCCGATGTATAAGTCGTCATCGACTAGATCGATATACATCGCGCCTGTGTGATTCGAAAAGTGTAAAAGCCAACGCAACACAGAGCCAAGAGAAAGCAGCGGTACGTGGTACCGCGTTACGTTATAAGAGATTAATATTGTGATCATTGTTAACACTTGTTTCTTTTTTCTGTAACTCGCGTAATTTTTACTTGATTTGTTGTCGGTATTTAGCTTTAAACGTGATACAAATATAAAGAGATGTTATCATTTACAAAGCATGTTTTCATTAAGATTTCTTTCCGTGTATAGTACATGTCTTTCTTTCTCTATCATCTATCTTTCACTTTTACACTTTGACCGTTACTTTACGATGAACATCGTTAAAACGATATCCTATGCGAAAATCGACTGTATCGGGTATGGTTGGTGCTAGAGATTTTCTGAACTAGTGAGACAAGTGTGCCAATCTATATCTTTCAATTACGAGTATACATACTGCACGACGAAAGATTTACTTTCTTCTTTCCTGTTAGGAGTTTGAAAACAAAACGCAATAGCGACGTTCGAAGAGTAACAAAAAAAAAAAAGAAAAAAAAATAAAGAGAAAGGAAAGAAAAGGAGAAGAATGTAGAGAAAAAGAAAATAAGAAATAAGAAGATATTAAATCGTTCGGATGGTACAGGTGCACTGGGATTGTAATAGAATATCGAGAAACTGCGTTACATTTATATTTCAAGCTTACAAACATCAACAACATAGTTTTTTTTTCCACTTTTATCCTTTTAAAATTGTAACTTTTCCTTATTGTTGCTTTCGGTTTCTTTTTCCTTCTCTAAGCATACAGAGTTATTACCACAAGTTTATTTTTTGTCCACTATTTTCTAATTACATTATATATCTACTTGTGTCCTGAGATGCGACTGGGAATCATCGATCAATGTCCTCCCTCTTTCTCGTCTTTTGTAAATACAAAAGATCACGCCAGACGACTCGCACGCGACGAGAATGCGATTACAGTTTCGTCGCTGGAACAACGATCCTCACACGCTTCTTTTATTGAATCTTCGATCGTGGGAGAGCGTCGAAAGTCAAACCATATACATAAATATATTTCACGCGGACGCCACTAGACGAATAATTATATGTATATTTCTCTATAAAACGAAGCTACAATCTATTTTGCCGTTTTATATTGTACTCTGCATAGATGTATGTATACATATACATACGGTACTATACTGTGTATACATATATGTATACATATGTACATGTAATATATTAAAAAAAAAAAAAAGAAAAAAAGGAAAAGAAAAAAAAAAGAAAAACAGAGAGAATATTCTGTACAACGATTACACAGCGTTCACAGTATAAAACGACCACGTGTTACGCCCAGGACACAAGCCGTCTCTAATTATTCTATAGATTAATAACAATGATATCCTGTATCCGAATATTATGTTTATAATAATATATATCACATATAGGTATTTCATGTTCATTATATCAACAATAGGGGAGTTGAATTAAAAAGAAGGCTAGCGTTCACTTATTAGAAATTTATTTTCTTTCACTGCTTTCTCTCATTCTCTTTTTTTCCTCCTTTGTTTTGCTTCACCCGATCTACGCGTGTGTATTCACGTTCAATTTGAAAAAAGATAAGAAACGAATTCTTCGAGTCCTTCAAAATTTTCCTCGATCATTGTAATATCTTTTCTTTCTTTTTTGTTCTATTTAACCCCGTTTTAGAGCAATTAACAAAAGGACCTCGGTAATTATACAGTGTTTACTCGCAGTTCGTTGGCCGAGCGAGTTTTATGAAAAAAGCTCGCCTTTGACTCTCTCGCTTCCGCAGTAATCTCATTTCACGAGCAATTCGAGAAAAATTACGAATAGTTTTATCCTTTATCCTCGTGCAATTTCGTTCGCGAAATATTTCCGTAAATCGCTTACGTTAAATAATTTAACGGACAATATAATTTTTCGACTAATACAATTATAGTTAACGTAGTTTCTAGTTTGGGAGTAAAAGGGTTCAAGAGAAACAGCACGAACGTTCGCGCGTTATTTATATTTTAGAAACTTGGGCGGAATTATTCGTTTCAGCCGCGAACGAAGTTTATTGCCAGGTCCGTAACGAGATCCGTACAATTAATATTTTTAAAACGTGTCTACGATATATATATATGTATATATTGCGTGCGTAATAAAATTCTGTACATCTGACGTTTGGAGAAAAAGCGTGAAACAGAAGAAACGCGCAAACGTGTAGAGCGAGATACCTGAAAACAGTCGACACGCGTATCAAATATCAACAAACTACCACGTAATTCCTCTTCTAATCTTTCTTATCTTTGTCAGTCTAATTGTTCGCGTAGAATTCGTGGAACGGTTTTTTTCTTCCATAGCTTCGTCGTGCGACTCGTCAGCTCAATTCTCGAAGAGGAGGAAAACTGTAAAATCAGTGCGAAAGATCTCGCGACGGGAACGCGCGAGAAAATGGAAAAACGTGACTTTGCTCGTGAAGATACACGCGGAGGCCATGTTGCCCCCTCCATCTTCTCTCTTTGTCCGCCCTCTATCAATTTCGTTGCTGCCAGTTTCCCGCGCGGGAAGCCGGCACACGCGTTTTACAGCCCTTTTAATTGAACTCTCTGATATTATTGATAACAAGTTAATCATATGTACATGTACAGTTTAGACATCGGCTGCCGTAAGCGCAATAAAGACGTCTAAGAACGCCCGTGAAAGTCAAACGCAGTATCTCTGACCGATCCATTTTTTGTCGCTTAATTTTCTTTTTAATTATTTTCCTATTTCACTTCTTTTTCTTTCCGATCGCTGCGCTCTGGTACCGAAAAACACGCGCTCCACGTATATATTTATACAGACATATATATATAGATATGTGTGTATATATATATGTTTATATATATTAATTACCTCTTTTTTTTCGTTTAATTATTGTAAGCTTTGAGCTTGGGCCTGGCTGCCCACACGTGTCGAAACTTACTATACGCCGACGAAAACAATAATCGTATCGTAGCAAACGCTTTCGCAGAGTATTGCGGCCCAGGCGTACGTGCTCACGGTCCTTGCGGTCCATAACGATCGCATCCTCGCGCTCAATCGTCTGACATAGCTTATCGATCCATTCTTTTCTGCTGCGCTTCGCGAGACTCGCGGGAAACGCGCTGGAAAATTCGAAACCGAATGGCGACGCTCGTTACGCGGATCGATCGCCACATCGCGGATTCGTGCGACGACGGTACCGATTGTCTCGTTCGAGAAGAATCTTGCGTTTTGACTAGAATCGAGAGCTTCGAGAGTCGAAGTTCGCAGCGATCGCTGCTCGTAGCAGCCTTCAAGGGAACGAATTCTTCGACGAATCTTACGATGCTGTTGTGGACCGTGGACGACTGGTATCTGACGACTGAATTTCAACGTTCGCGTGCGTCAAGGAAACAGGACAAGCAAACGAACGTTCTCGTCCTCTGTCGCAGACAGTTTGCTTTGAATGTTTCATAGGTTCTCGCGTTTCGTATATTTTTCTACGTTTCAATTTTTCATAAATCCATTCAGTTTAGCTACGAGTGCGACGAGAGGAATGGAAGGGGAAGGAGAACAAAGACCGTGAGCACGCGTCACGGGTGTATCGTCGCACGTCTCTAAAGACGCTAAAATCTCGTATTACGAAGCTTATTTATTAATTGCACAACTTGGACGAGTCGAAATTAAAAAAGGAGAAGAAAGAAGACGCAAGCGTTTATTGGCGAACCAACGATAAAAGCAAAAGGAAGTAAGGTAAAATAGGAGGAGAAGAGATCGAGGAACATTAAGGGACACGCGAAGTCCTTTACACGCTGTCGTGGATTAAACTCGTTTCTGCTTCAACACTGAGTATGTTCGTAAGACATAAATATGCGTGGGTATGCGTGTACGACAGTTGGTGGAAACGAAATAGCGAAATCGCAGATCAGTCCTTTATAACGTCATAGAGCTTCAAATTGTACATCTATGCCATATGATCATCCTGATGCCTCCATCTCACGTCATATCATCGTACTATTGCACTGCATTATTGTACTGTCGCTTTGTCGTTGTGTGGTAACAAAACGTCTATCTATCGCTGGTCTACAATTTTTATTCTTTTCCGAATTTCAATCTAATTCCAGTTACAGAAAGTTTAGTAATCGTATTACAGAAGTAAGTTGGATAAGATTGCTGGGTGTCATTTAGTGATTGCAGAGTGCTCATAGGAAAAGCTGTAGGTGCCAAGGAACAAGCTCTCGAGGAAGGAAACAGGAACCTACGCATTCATGTATTGGGTTGGCAACTAAGTGATTGCGGATTTTGTCATAGATGGTAATGACAAAATCCGCAATCAATTAGTTACCAACAATAGTTCAAGTTTACGAGAAAGAAAACCGTGTTCCTAGAAAAGCCTGTACGCGTCGTCTCTCAGCTGCAAGAAGAACTCAACATTTGGTTAATTCTGATGAATGGCATAGACAAAAACCAAGCAGCAATTAACTAATTTTTATTGGCACTTATATTTCTCTATATAGAGGCAACCTCACACTATTTTCTGCTATTATTAAGAACTACTTGGAATGGGAAATTGCACTTGGATCAGACGTTAAGTAATACTCGATGCTAATAATAATACAACAGTATCTTCGTGGATATGTGGAACATGGTCCAATAGAAAAACAAAATCTTCCAATCGTGGCACTTATAGCGTTTTCTACAGGCACTCTTCGATTATGGAAATAGCCAGTGGCGCCTGTTAATCTGTCGAAGACGCGATCTTTTACAGTTTCGCAATTTTACAATTTCACAATTTTACAGTTTCGCAATTTTAACCAGCGATATTTATTGATTCAAGCTATGGTAGTTTATATTGAAAAATACATTTTTTTATACTGTCGCATAAAATTTCACTATTGCCTATATCGACGATGCGGGGATGAAAGGAAAGCTTGTACGTTGAGAGGTTGGTTTTCGCACGGAGACAGTCAACGACGCATTGAACGACTGTTGTTCCGATTCTTGTAACGTACACAGCGTGATGCACGGCCGATTCTATGACTTCGCTATGTCCCTTCCACCAGCTACGGAACGGTATGCACGAACGTAAACGTTTTAGTCTTCGCGTTGTACAATTTACAGCCAGGCTTCCGGTGTGGCCGGAAGTATGCTTCTTCGTCCGTTTAATTTATTCGGATTCTCGACCACTGCGCGTCGTCTCCTACGACGTGTCACGATCGAACTTGCATTCGGCCGGTCGCTGTTCGTCGCAACAAATTTATCGGCTTTGAAACTTTTCCATCATTGTTTTCTTTTTTTTTTCTTTTTTGGCGTTCCCTCGAAATTACACCGATAAGAGACATCGTTGAACGCGCCTTCTGACAGAAAAGCAAAACGCCATCGTGCAAAACTGCGGAACGACGTTCTCGAACGCCTCGTTCAAACTGTGCGAGTATATATGTACAGGGTGTCTCAGGTTTTTTCGTTCAAACGACGCGAGTATATTCTTCGAGTAAAAATAATCAATTTTATACTAACGTGGACCTATGGAAAGCTTCTTGATCCATTGTTGACAACATCCTCGTCGTACGCTTAGTATCAATCGTTCGTAAACGAGTACGCATAGTCATCGGCGGGCATTGTATCGAATGAAAAATTAATCACGCGTTATTTCGTATTTTTTTTGTTGAATTTCTTCCTCAAGTGCTTACGAGTCTACATTCCTATCAAACTTCTTCTTATTTCTATTCGTAGAATATGCTGCTGAAAAATCATGGGTCACCCTATATATATACACACACACACAGTATCTATACATATGTATATACATATATTTATATGCATATGTACTTATAGAAATATATATATGTACATCGTATGGCAGGTTCGATCGCTGAAAAACGATTCAGCATACGTTCAATGAAGCTGACAACGAGGCAGTTAATATCGCGTGTACGTGTGCGCGTAGCAACGTCTCTTTGTTGGCTTTTCATCGTTCGCGTGGCCTGCTGGCATAGTTTCTTTCCTTTAGACTTTAGACTTGTCGCGTTCAACCGCGCTCTTATTTCTCGCGATAATGTGCGCTCGCCACTGAAAACTGACATGGGTTTGAAAGTCTTTCCCGACGGTCTCGTGCAAACGTTAATTGATTTACCGCGGCCTTTCCTTCCCTCGCACCTTTTTCACCAAACTAACGCAAGTCGAACCGACCGACCGGCTCTTCGAAAACTGCCAACGAGTCTACTTCGATACGATAAAATATTACTTTATTAAATCCAGCGATAGTAAGAAAAATATATCAATACTTTTAAAATATGAACGAACGTCGTGTTCATCTCGAGCTTATCGTTGTGAGAGGACCTTAAAGGACAAGCCGCGCGTCAACGCGTTTCCTCTAAGTCGTGTCGCTCTCGTAAGAAAGAATCGCGCAACGTGTTTTAAATAAAAATAATAAAACGTCTTTTTTTTGCGGGATCTCGCAACTGAATTTTTTTAAATGAATTAAAATTTACACACACACACACACACACATATATATACATAAAATAGAATGATAAAAAAATTTCAAGACAGAAATTGGCAATTAATCAGAAGATCCGATCTCATCCACGATTCTCTCGAATTTGAATATCCGATCGCTCTTATCGCTCCGATCATCTTCTTCTATCTTTTTTTCTCTCAGCACAGCCTCGCAGAAGACCATCGCGCGTCGAGAAGCAGAACGTTGCCACGTACACACGCGTCGCTCGACAATAACTTGCCACTGCCTCGAGCTGCTATTCAAATCAACTACGTATCTCGCGGGGTAGTTCGCAGAAAACGGGTTATTGCTCTCAGCCGCTTAAGGATGTGAAATGTAGGACTACGATTTGCACAGTTCGATACTCGTTACAAACTAATTGCAGACTAGCAGAGAACAGGGGGGCGGGACACAGAGTACGTACTATCGTATGGTATGCGTGTGTTCGTGTGCGAGTGTGTGTACGTGTACATGTACCGGCACAGGGTAAAGATTTTGCCTGTAATTTTACACCGGCGAACGTAAATTCGCCAATGTACCATAGGACGTTATTATCGATTTCCTCTTCGCTGTTTTACGCACAGTGATAGAATGTTCGCGTTCCAAATGTATTTTCTCTGAATTTAACGAATGATCGAATGGACGATCCGTTTTTTTTCTTCTCTTTATTTCTGCTCGTGTCTCTCTCTCTCTTCTTCTTTTTCGATTTGGCATTAGGCAGTCAGCGCGACGTATATGTCGCTGGAGACACCGAGCAGTAAGCTGCTGCGTCGTTCCTTCTAATTTTTCGCCCTTTTTCTTTCTCGTCTATTCTCTTGCTTATCCGAAGCTGCATCCCAAAAACGAAGAAATCGGAAAGTACGTGACTGCTACACGCAGCTATCGTTCGAACGGTGCTCGTTTTCTTCCCGTGTAAATTATGATACGTGTGTATTCATCTCGTTTCTTCTTTTCTTCTATTATCCACAGTATTAAACGTTAGTCTTTATCGTTTCGTCGTGATATGATTCTATTTCTTTCTTCTTCTTCTTCTTCTGAGGGACAAGAGGGATTTACGGACTTGACTTGCAACGCGTGACAGACGGTTGATTTTGAACGGCGATTTGAAGTGAAATTCAATAATCAATAAATGTAATTAGAAAGGAGGAAGAAAACGCGCGAGCGCGTTTCGATTCTGTCTTTTCACCACGATAATTTCATTATCGATCGATGGTATGAGGAGAACGTAGTCATTCGATATCTTCTTCTTTCTTTCCTTTTTCTTTATTCCCTAATACCCTCGTCTACGCCTTTCCAACGAATTTACGTCTATTAAGTCTTGCTCACTCTCGCCCTCTCTTTCTTTTTCTTTTTATCTTTTTGTTCTTTTATTTCTACCGGCTAAACAATAATACGCGGATGAGTATACTCTATACGTTACATCGAAGTCGAAGGGTGAGAAGGTCGTCTAGCAGGAATCAAGTATCAAATAATCAAATCTGAAAATAGAGTATTTAAACTACAGCAGCCTGCGGCTAAAAGTCTATAAAATGGAATACAAAAAATATGTCGAAATCTTAAACGAGAAAAGGAGTATAACGTATATAATAACTAATGAGCTAATTCGTAATCGTCCTAATCGTATTCATCGTCTTATTATTCTTCTCTTCCTCTCTCTTACCTTTCGTCTATCTTCTCTCTCTCTCCCCCGGGAAAACTTCCCGAAAATTCGCGAAACTACATCGTCTTCTCTTAAACAACAGGTTTGTGCGCTAAGAGAAATGTTTTGCCTGTATCACAGACTTCTTTCGATAACGTCGCTGTATGCTCCATCGCTATATGCGATCGTGTATATATATATACACATGTGTGTATATATACACACATATATAGTTACCTATGTATATGTATATAGAATACACGTTAATTAAATAAATACATAATTTAACGCTAACCTTTGCTTCGCTACCTCGCGATTTAGACGAAGAACTATCTTAGCAAATACGCGTATCAGTTCGACTCGCAGGCGAAACCGATCGATTTTTCCTATGCTCGTCCTTAAAAAAATTTCTATATGTACACGCGTCGACGGCTAGGGAGTGGGGATGCAGGAGAAGGAGTGGGGGTGGATTGCTGAACCCGGTTCCCGAACGATTCTTCGTAATCCATCGCATGTGCCGCTTCCGACAGGAAAATCGAATATCCTATTCGTGCAATTCGCTTCCGCTGCGGACATCGTGCCCCTAACGATGCAACCGCACGTTCCCTCGCTGTATGGCATTCGCGTAACCAACGAGATCCATCGTCATCGTCGTTATCTTATATTAATCGCAATACGATATGTTTGTTGGCGTTATGCGTCTACCGATCTTCGATACGTCTCAGTTACGCGCCTACTATTGGCGAACTGGTCGCACGCGCGATGAACAGACGCGTCTCTTTCTTTCTCTGTGTTTCTGGCTTCTCCTTGCCTTGGGACAGTTGGCAGCAAAAACGTTAACAGATCGCACAGTTTCCAAGGTTGCTTTCCGCTTCTCGAAACGTAATCGAACGAACGACCCGAGCGTAATGCAACACCGTGGGCCAATTAAACGAACAGGCAGCGTTCAAACACTGTAGAAGCCTGTACAAGCTGCAACGACTTGCGGTTCCAAGCAGCGGACTGTCCACTGTACGAACTCTGGCGCTCTATCGCGCATTACCTTCCGCTCTGTCTCGCTATTTCTTCCCTTTCTTTTCTCTATTTTCCGACGTTCCGAGGGTTTCATGGCTTTCGGGTTTTGCGCGATAAGCTAAGCGGTTGTTTCTAATTGGCAATATCCATGAACACAAACGAAATCTGGCGAAACGTCTGGCCGCTGACGGGAACGAGGCAAGCGTTTACGTGGGGTTCGCTGCTTGTTGCTGGGGGCTGTACTCCAACATCGCTATCGGGAACGTCTTGATGTGCGTCTGCCACTGCGCCGACAGTTGGAAGAATTTCACGCCGTACCACTCGGTACCGTCGATGCTCACTGAAGAAGAACAAGTTATTCGTGTAATTTCAACGTTCCACGTGCTGACGTTCCTCTGCACAATTTTCCCACATTTTACCAACGTTATTCTCTTTCTATTAAACTGTGCCAGAAATTCCTTGCGTTTTATTAGCAAACGATAGATGCAAATTGTTTGGTTTATGTTATTTTATTGAAGATATTTTTATTGTTCTATTATGGCTAAACGGATCATACGTAATTCAATAAAAATAATATAAAAGAAATAATGTGCATCTATCGTTTCCTTAGAAAGGCAAAGAAACTTTTCGGACAACCTGATGATGTATTTCATATGGTGCAGTGAATTCCTTGAGACAAAGAAATTAATAAACATGGTCGTATGAATACAAAGACTTGAAATATGGCAAAGTTGTATACGTGTCACTTAGAAATTTGCCTCTTTGTGCGTACAATAGATGTCTGTATAGTGGCCTTGAAAATGAAAGAAATATGCAATAAAGAAATGGAAAAGCTGTAGAATATTTTAACCTTCGGTTGTCGTTAAGTCATTAAGGTCATTTAAGTTTTACTTTGCAAAGAAATATCTTCAAGATTATCGTGTACAATCTGTTAATTTGAAGTGTTTTTTAAAATATCTGATGATCACGCTACTAAAGTTAGTAATGGGTCACATTGACCCAACTGTGACAAAAGTGTATTTTTCGCTGCAGCCGAACGTGTTTTATTTCTGTGCAGCTTTTTCATACATATTCTCGTGCATAGACCGTGCAAGAATTGATTGACATTATTATTATACTTTTTTACACCTAAATCTACGCATATAATTAAAAGAAAAGATGATTGTACCTGTACGTGCGAGTAAATTGATTTTATCATTATACAGGGTGGTTGGTAACTGGTGGTACAAGCGGAAAGGGGGTGATTCTACGCGAAAAAAGAAGTCGAAAATATAGAATAAAAATTTTTCGTTTGAGGCTTTGTTTTCGAGAAAATCGACTTTGAATTTTCGTTATAACGAGACGTGATAAAGTGCACGCGTACCGAGCGAAAATTCAAAGTCGATTTTCTCGAAAACAAAGCATCAAACGAAAAATTTTTATTCTATATTTTCGACTTCTTTTTTCGCGTAGAATCACCCCCTTTCCGCTTGTACCACCAGTTACCAACCACCCTGTATATATTCACATAATTGTATTCTTCTTATTCGAAAACTATTTCTTAGAGTAACACGTCTTAAAGCCAACATGTTAAATTTTTTACGACAAAACGTAAAAAGAGTTACAGCATTTTTCACTTAAAAATGTTTCTCTATCGAAACTTACAGTTAAAAGGATTCTTTGTTTTTTTAAATAATCTCACTTGGTTTGTTCACCTTTTTTTTTTATCAAAACATATTCCAGCATGTTCAAACTACATTCCCAATTTTTTCCACTGAATATCTCTGTTGTTTTTATAACAGAAACTTCTTGAAAGTTCAACAACTTGGCTTTGGACGAACCCCAGTGTGACAACCGAGGGTTAAACGTAAATTTTCATTTTCTATTATTCTGTTCTATCTTTATAATTTTAATTAAAATATGAATCTAATAGCATTAGAAGAAAATTTCGATTTTTCTTATCCTAAAAAATACTGTGATTTTCGTGCGTTTTGTACACACGTAATATTATCAGAAAACTGGAACATGTTGTTACCTCTTAGTGGAATGTTGTGAGTCTTCGCAGAGCATATAAGTCGTGTCACGCCTTCCACCGTTTGACTCTTTGGCTCGTTTTCTTTCTCTTTCTCTTTCTTCTTGCCCAGTCTCATTACTGCAAATGAAACGAACAAACGTATAAAATTTATTTCTGAAAACTAATACCATTTCAGAAAAATACAACGTAGTTAAATGTGAATTATATTTAACTCCTAATTGCTCTCGTGGGATTTTCTCGTTTTAATTTAATTTAATCTCATTTTATGCTACCAGTTTCGAATATATACTCACACATATGATCCACGTACACGTATAGTATACGTGAATAATTACAAGCTCAACTGTATTTTTAGATTAATCGTAATATTAAAAGAAAAATTGACCCAATCGTTTGTACAATTTCGTATTACAATGTAAAACAGAATTGAAGATTAGGGAAACGTTAAATCTGCTTCTTTCGAAGTCTCGAAGATATTAAATTTTCTCTTAAAATTGTACTTTTGCTTCTGACTAAAGATACAAATTCAGTGTTAATTTTGTTACGTTTTCGTTCCATATTTCGTGGATTTTCCTCTGTTTTTGATTACTTTTATTAATCCCTCAAGTGTACTAATCACTAACTTATTTATAGTTTTGTTTTGAATATCTTCCTACGTGGATTTTGTGCTTCTTTGAGGGTTCTGGGTCGTGTTCAGATTAAGACTCGATGCTGGCCATCGTCATAATTCTATTCAGCATCGTCTTGTTTGAGAAATTGTCTTTTCGTCTGTAGTTTCAGTTATTGAAAAAAATAATCTTCTAACGTAATACAGTGTTCAATTTAGCCATTTTCAAAAACAATTTCACTTAACATATTCAAGCATTCAATCAGTGGTTCCTTAGAAATATCGAAGAAACAACACAGAAAATATTTTTGAGTTTACAATAGTCCAAAATAATGTACATATAAATAATTGAGACTAAAAATTGCACTAAAATTATACGTATATAATATATCAATGACAGTAAATATATACACACAAACACACAGGTATATTACATTTTATTAAAAGTTATCATTAACCAGTTAGTTAGTATGTTGCGACCTCTTTGAAAAGTGTGCACCTGAAATGTGTGGCAGAAAGTGAGCGATGACGAGTATACTCGTCAAGCGCTGAGCACGCGAGGCTGTTATAAATTAGAATTAAATTATTTAACGAAATTACTGTTTTATGGTTTAATTTCATTACTGCTATTTACTTTCAATTACTAAATTGAAATTTAAACAACAAATTGTACTTATTACACGTGACGAGTATACTCGTCAAGCGCTGAGCACGCGAGGCTGTTATAAATTAGAATTGAGTTAATTAACGAAATGACTGTTTTACGGTTTAATTTCATTACTGCAATTCGCTGCAATTACTACATTGAAATTTAAATAACAAATTGTACCTACTCGTTACGCATGACGAGTATACTCGTCAAACGCAGAGTACGCGTGACTGTTATAAATTAAAATTAAGTTAATTAACGAAATGACTGTTTTACGGTTTAATTTCATTACTGCAATTCACTGCAATTACTAAATTGAAATTGAAACAACAATTTGTGTCTACTTGTTACGCGTGACGAGTATACTCGTCAAACGCAGATTACGCGAGGCTGTTATAAATTAGAATTAAATTAATTAACGAAATGACTGTTTTACGGTTTAATTTCATAACTGCAATTCACTGCAATTACTAAATTGAAATTTAAACAACAAATTATACTTGTTACACGTGACGAGTATACTCGTCGTAACGCGAAATATCGCCGTTTCCTTGTGACGAGTATACTCGTCAGGAACAGCCAACTGGTTAATCTTGCCAGTGGTACTCGCATACTTTCAACAATTGCAAAGTTGCCAAAATTGGTCATCTGAATAAAAGTTAGTTAGTTGGAAAGTTACAAACGATGCAACTTGATACGTACTTTTTTGTTTCTTCTCCTTTGTGGTGTAGTTCATGGACAAATAGTGGCCAGGAGTTTCACCCAGAGGCGGAAGTCTCTGAACGTGTAACGCCCTAAACGCCTGTCTCAATGTGTTCTTGCCTTTTTCACCCTGTGTTTGCTTGCTCCAATAATCGAGTTGTAACTCGACCGGTTCCCAGCCTTCCCTCGTTGGTTGACCGACGTTCGGGCTGCTTGGTGGCGTTAACCTACCAGGAAGTGGAACAGGTAATGCAGGGGGTGGCAGAGAGGGTGGAGAGCCAGACATGGTCACGTTGCTCTCTTCGAGGTCAACCGACGCGGAGGAACTGCTATCCGGACAGCCCACGCGGACGTCGTTTATGAATGGGATGAAGATTTGGCTGCTGTCGTCTGTTTCTCTGCGAAATTAAAGCGCAACGATGTTTGGTTCTTGTTATGATCTCTGCTTCAGCTAAGCTTGTCCCAATTTGTACTTTTATACTTTAATATCTTCTGTAATTTGTTTTCATAATAATTTTTATAACAAGATTTTACAACGATTCGTGTCAGTAGAAGTGGGTTTTAACAATTTTCTATTATGAAAGATAAAAGCAACGTTTCAGTTCGGATGGAATTTGGACGCTTTTATGAAGATACAGTAGAGTCAGAAATCTAGTTTTTGAAAGGGGATCTTTTGATTTTTCAGAGAAGATTTCTTGGAAGAAACGGAGATTAACAAATTTCCAAGCGATGCTATACCTATCCGCACTTTTTTTACTGCAAATGCGTGCCTAATGGGGGTGGGGTGAAAAAGGACTAAATTGTTTTCTCAAAGGACAAACTCTACATCCGCAAAAGTTAGATACTCGAAATTCGGCACAGAAACTCTTCATTAAAAATAAACAAACACGTGTTTGGTCGTTTTTCGAAATTTACCCTTATGGGGGGTAAAAAGGGACTAAATTGTTTTCTCAAAGGACGAATTCTACATCCGCAAAAGTTAGGTACTCGAAATTCAGCATAGAAACTCTTCATTAAAAATAAACAAACACGTGTTCGAGCTCTTTTCAAGATTCAACCCCTAAAAGCATCTCATAAATTGAAAATACTGCGTGGGCAAAGCCACTCGGGTAGCCTAGTATCGTGTAAAGAAAATCCATAATGTATATACGTAAAAATCAATTGAACCGCCTGGATATCGTACCTGTAGGTAACCATAGCTTCCGCAATCGGCAGTAGCAAGGTTGTGCCAGCCGAAGCCAAATACTCGGAAACTCTGGCCGCACCCTCGCTCGCGCCACCGCCCTCCCTTTCCAACAATTCTTTCCACTCGTCGCCGAACAACATCGAGTACTTGGCGTCTATGGAGCCGAGGTATTTGGACAACGTATTGGAGCCCAGAGGCACAACGAAGAACTTGAGATAATTCTGCGGTCGAAAACTTAGCTGATCCACGTAGTGGCGGAGCACTGCATTCACGAAACCGTCACCACCGGCAATGACTACTTTGATCGGTGCCGGCGGCTTAGCGGAGCTGTTACAACTAGAAATGACAAGATGGTTTTGTTATTAATAAATATTATCATTGTTATTAATATTTTCATTATTCTATGATATTTATATTTATATTGTATTAGGATTGTATCTTCCTCTAGATGCGTAGCGAAATACTAGCGAGGATAAATCGTTAATTAACCAGTTAGCTGTTTTTGACGAGTATACTCGTCACGAAGAAATGGCAATATTTTGCGTTGCGACGAGTACGCTCGTAGTTGTTGCGGACTCTTTGAAAACTTGGAAAAGTGTGCACATAAAATGTGCCGCAAAAAGTAAGCGACGACGAGTATACTCGTCAAACGCAGAGTACGCGTGACTGTTATAATATAGAATTAAGTTGCAATTAAACGACTGTTTTATTTTGTTACTGCAGTTTTATATTCGTTATAATACAAAATATTGCCATTTCTTCATGACGAGTATACTCGTCATGACACGAGATATCGTAATCTCTTTGCGTATACTCGTTTCTTTGTGTACACTCGTGAAAAACAGCTAACTGGTTAACTAAAGGGAAGATCGTTATGTCGTTAAGTAAATTATTAGTTACAATTTCTGTATTCGCGTGACCAAGCACGTGAACGTGGCACGAATATCCGCCGGAGAGGCGGTCGTCAGGACCCTGTGGTTCCTCTCTTGAAGTCTCGTGGCCAGCACAGCCGCGCCAGGATCAGCCAGCGATACCAACGACACAGCGTCCGGCAAACTGTCATCCGGTAATACCCGGCTTAATTGCTCGACCAACGCTTTCCTCGGCTGAAACAATACGTAGCTCCTTTTAAATGCACGTTTCCAGCTTGACGTACGAGCGAAATGTTTCAAGATTACGATCGCGACTGCTCTCACATTCGAGCGCAATTAAATTCTATCATGGACAATAAATTGAATATATCGAGGATTTATACGCGCCGCTGATTATGAAGATACGTACGTAAATAAGGGAACCGAGGAGAATCGAGATTCTCATCTGTTTTATGTCGTGTCGATCTGTATTTCTATGCAATGGGAGAATCTTTTTCGTCAAATAGCTGTGGGACGAGCGACGATACGGTGACGTCGCTTTCGTATTTGATACACCATACACTGTGTACGATATCAAGATAAATGTATCGCTACTTACTAGTAGTATAGTGTATATACTAGCAGTGTGACACTACTGTACACAGTGAATAGTGTACATGGTGTATGTAGTGCATAGTGTACATAGTATACGCTGTATATACTGTAAAGTGTATATATTTCATAGTGTATAGTTCACATGGTGTATATAGTGCACAGTGTACATACTGTATAGTGTACATAGTGTACTGTGTACATAGTATACAGTGCATAGTGTACAGTGTGCATAGTATACAGTGCATAGTGTACAGTGTGCATAGTATACAGTGCATAGTGTACAGTGTGCATAGTGTACAGTGCATAGTGTATAGTGTATACAGTACATAGTGTATATAGTGCATAGTGTACATAGTGTATAGTGTATAGTGTATATACTGTACATAGTGTATAGTGTAATTTTGGCAGCGATATACTGTACACTATATACGATACGATATGCCGTGTACGATCGAATTTTCCATCTACCTCCGAGCTATTCAAGTCGGCAGGGGGCTTCAGGTCCACACTGAGGCTATGCTTTTTGGACTTATTGGTGGCCGGCACGCCTCTGTCGCGAGTAAAAAGCCTGCTCCGTTTGTCGGTGTTCTCTGCCTTGTTGTGCTGTTCCGATTTAGGCGGCGAGCCCGTCACGTAATTCGGCGGATCGTTCGCCTCGTGATCCGTCCAATTCTCCGGGTGCGAGTCGCTGTCCGCTCTTCGGGAACTATCGTCACTTTGCCTATCCACGCCACGTTCTGCAACGAAATTTCATTACTCCTCGTCGCGGTGCATTTGCCTAATCGTATCGCGGCAAATTGTCCGCGCGTTACCGGCCGTAAATTCGGGACATAATTTGTAAATTCCTATTTCGTTTATTTCTTCATCTTGTCCGAGAAGAGGGAGAAGATGTGGGTTACGCGTGGAGAATGTCTGAGGGATATTTCGAAGGTTCGGCTTAACATTCATTTGAAATTACTAATTTGATAGTGGAAAAGAATTTGCTAATAAAGTGGTGGATTTTTCTTTCAGAAAACAGCACCACGTTTCCCTCTATTCTGCAATTTATTAGGAAATTAAATTAGATTTAGGCGAATCAAGTTGCTCTTTCCACTCGTCGATTATGGCCCCAACTTTACGATCAATAACGTACGTGCCAATTGATTAATGTGTGATCGATTAACCCGCAGAGAAGCACACACACACACACACACACGCACGCACAGATGGCTCTATTAACGCGTTCAAACGAATCGTTGTACTAACGTACACTACGCGTTTAATTAATCGACGCGATGGCTCGGTTCGATACATTGTACGCGTGTTGTCAGTTAGCCAGAAGTGCGACACCGCTAAATGAAGATCAAGAGACGTTTAGGCGGCTTTTCCTGGAAATTCAGAATTTCCAGAGAACCTGGTCCGAATTCGAAATTATCAATTGCTCGACCATTCAGCGATAAAACAATTTCTTCTCGTTACCACTGCAGAATTTGCAGCGACGAAGTGGCAACTCAAACTGTAAAAGCAGGGGACGTCTGCAAAGTTGATAATTTGAAGCTCATTTTTTCACGCGTATACTCGTGAAGCGCGGTTAACTGGTTAATTGCCACGCACGAAGTTCATATTCATCGCCTAATTGAATTTCATCCTCCGACAGATTAGCCAAGGGATCTCTGAACGTAAATATTCATTTCCTATTGGTGGTTTGACAAACGCCCATTTAGCCGGCTAAACTTTTTCAAATTTGATTCGCGCGAGCAATTGAAATGATTATGATACCCTCAAAAGGTCGTATTCGTCACTGCGTGTAGCTAAAAATTAGTAGATTTCGCAGGTCTCCATATGACATACCGTATTGCAATTAAAAAATGATTAAAGCAATCGATAACTGCGTTACTATAATCGTGTTATTATAATTATATATAATAACTATTTTAATATTTCAACAACATTTACTAAATACTCCTGCAAAATAGCAGGCGAGATTCCCTCAGGAGTGACAGTTTCCCGAATATCCAAAAATCGATGATCCTCCAGATGCGTCGCTCTTCTATTAAACCGACGATATATTGGGTTGACAACTTAGTGATTGCGGATTTTGTCGATACCACCTAATGACAAGTACAGGCGTTTTCGAGATCTCAAGGTGACCTTTGTCCCTTTAAATGGAACTATATATTTTTTCCACACTTATTCGATGCAGCTTCTAATTCTCTACAAAAAAGTATCTAGCTACTTATACCCAAAAATGGACAGTTTGAAAGATATTGCAATGTTAACTTCGTTGGGCGCAGCGTATGGGAGACACGGAAAAGGCGAACGTAAGAGCACCGTATTATCTTCCCTTGTTATTCATACAACGAGTCTTATGAGACTAAAACTGTATAATACTTTTTTGTAGAGAATTAAAAACTGCATCGAACGGTGTATAAGAAAGTGCTTGATTCCCTTTAGAACAACTTAGTGATTGCAGATTTTGTCGATACCACCTAATGACAAGTACAGGCGTTTTCGAGATCTCAAGGTGACCTTTGTCCCTTTAAATGGAACTATATATTTTTTTCACGCTTATTCGATGCAGCTTCTAATTCTCTACAAAAAAGTATCTAGCTACTTATACCCAAAAATGGACAGTTTGAAAGATATTGCAATGTTAACTTCGTTGGGTACAGCGTATGGGAGACACGGAAAAGGCGAACGTAAGAGCACCGTATTATCTTCCCTTGTTATTCATACAACGAGTCTTATGAGACTAAAACTGTATAATACTTTTTTGTAGAGAATTAAAAACTGCATCGAACGATGTATAAGAAAGTGCTTGATTCCCTTTAGAAGAGCGAAGCTCAGCAATATTGACAAAATTCGCAACCACTTAGTTGTCAACCCAATATCTACGTACATAGGTAGTATGTATAATATGTATATATATAAAAGAACTTACTAAAACGTATCAATGGAAAAGGATACAGCACACGAATCTGCGCGCAAAATGCAACGGGCAACAGGCGTTCGTGATTCGAACATGTGTTTTTCTTTTCTTTTCTTTCGCTTCTATTCGTTAAGAAGATCAGTGAAGCTTCAAGAACACTCGCAATCGAACGTGTGGCGTGTTAGTCGGTACAGCGACCAGAGATAGATAGATAGAAAAAGAGAGACAGAGAGAGAGAGAGAAAGAAACAAGTAAAGAGTTAGTAAAAGAAGAGAGACAGCGATAGATGTAAAAATATAGTTCATAGTATAAAAAGAGATACGTACGTACAAGTAGATAGAGAGAGGCAGAAAGAGAGAGGCCAGCGGGCAGGGTTTTTGGTGTTGCAATTTGCTTTTCGCTTTTGTTTAAATTCGCTACGTACAGACAGGCGTATAAAAGGCACACAGACACACGATTAACACAATCTCTTCTGCAGCAACGATCTGGATTCGAGGGAAGAGAGATCTGCCCGCTCTCTTTCCTTCTTTTTTTTTATCGTTGAGAGAAATCGAACTGGATTTTCATTACGTCGCGGAAGCAAACAAAAATGACTACAAAAGAGATCAGATGGTAGATAAACGTTTATTTCCATCTCATTTCCTTACAGATATATTAGTATCAGTCTTACAGGTGTGTTCTAACGTCTACCACGATCGAGGGCTTCCTTGTCAACGTGCTGATCGCGTACGACGCAAGGATAATGGGAATACGAAGGTTCTTAACCAGTTAGCTGTGTCTGACGAGTATACTCGTCATGAAGAAATGGCGATAATTCGCATTATAACGGGGGGCGTGTCGGTGACTAAAATTGCAAAATCAAACTGTCGCCTCGTTACAACTTCATTTTATGTTGCAGAATATTGCAGTTGGACGAGTATACTCGTCTTACGGCTGACTGGTTAAGTACAATAGAATAATTTCGATATATTATATGCAGCATGAAATCACTTTGATGAATTATATTCGAAGAGCATTCGGCGCGAAAACGAACGTAATTTTGCGGTGTTAATTTATTAATAAACAACCAAATGGGATAACTCGTTCCGATTGGCGTACGTTCGCCTGATAATTAATTTGGTCCGCGCCGATCAAGATGCAACAGCGGAGCAATTGTCCTTTTTGAGGATGCAACTGAATACTTTTTCCTCGCATTTGTTTTTGACATCGAATTATTTTGTTACTCGGTTTGACGATTGTTGCTCGTCTTTCCACCGAATGCTTCGTTCGTTTGTGTTTTCTAAAGGACAGAAAAGAAATGAGCCAGGATACGAAGGAGTCGGTTCGAAAAGGTTTTTCTCTTTAACTTGGGCCATTTGTCGTGTTAAGGTAACTAAAACGTCCAGTGTCGCAGTGAAAAGTGATGAAATTATCGAGGCTGACTGTGATTTTAGCTGGCAGTGTATAGGTACTACGAGGAAGAAATTGCACATTGAACGATCATTGCTGGTGTACGGTGAAACTAATAGACATCTAATTACCGAGTTTCGTATCTTTGATCACGAAACAGCAAGCTTCTGTCGGTTAGCAAGAGGTCATTCACGCGCTCGAGTTCCTTCTGCAATCTACAAAATTACGTACACCGCCATATGTAGCTACATGTTTCAGTCTGCCAACTAACAATAAGCCAAAACTGACTAAATACACGTTGGCCAGATACTAGCGCGATTGTCTAATTTTAATTATTTGTCTACTTCTTCCTCTCTACTTTCAAAACTTGCTACTGGACGAGTAACTTTGAACCGACCCACGCAAATATTAATTTCATTAAATACCAATTAAATTATTTATAAATGATGAATAAATTATTGGAAAAAGTCTGTCAGATAAAACTTGTTCTGTTTCGAGTGGGACGTCTCACGATGACCAGCAGATTTGCCTAGGTACAGGCGTTTTCGAGATTTCGAGGTTACCTTTGTCCCTTTAAATGGAACTATATATTTTTTCACACGTATTCGATGCAGCTTCTAATTCTCTACAAAAAAGTATCTACCTACTTATACCCAAAAATGGACAGTTTGAAAGATATTGCAATGTTAACTTCGTTGGGCACAGCGTATGGGAGACACGGAAAAGGCGAACGTAAGAGCACCATATTATCTTCCCTTGTTATTCATACAACGAGTCTTATGAGACTAAAACTGTATAATACTTTTTTGTAGAGAATTAAAAACTGCATCGAACGGTGTATAAGAAAGTGCTTGATTCCCTTTAGAAGAGCGAAGATCAGCTTGAAATCTCGAAGGCACGCCCACCTACATAAGATTTGCGACCTTCGCGAGATGTCGCCCTCGAAACGAAGCAAATTCTGTTCGAAACGCTTCTTCAGCCTCTAGATTCGGAATATTTCATTGTTTTGAATATTTCTTGCTATGGTTCATTGGAAAACACTGCATGGCAAGCGACATTTGGAATAGTTCCTTAGATTATTTCATATAACAGAAATATAACACTTTCGTGTATTATAGCATTCTATTTAAAAAAGGAAATTTTTTTAGAGATAATTACGAATGTTTTAATTTGGAAAGTGAAAGAGAATTTCAAATAGATTAATTTCGAGTAATTAGAGAAATAATTGACCAACTGATTTTACTGTTCGTAAGGAGAGAGGAAAGAAGTACGTCGTTAAATGAGTTGCGTTTTAAACTACAAAAGTGTACGTTCTGTCAGATATGTATATGTATGTGTATAATACTAATACAAGGATACAGAGAATATTAATATGCGATTACGCTGCGATCAATCGACATAAATTTTCCACTTGATATGAAAAATTGCCCCGTTTCTATAAGAAGAAAATTACCCTCGCCAAACATGTTACACGTTAAAACGTCAATTTAACCGATTACATAATTACCGAAAATCACCAACTATCGTGCTCCTTGTCGTTTAAAGTACAAAATATATCGTTAACCATAACATTAATTTCCGCTACCAAGCACATGTTCATAGCCACGACAGCACGAAAATACCAAAAGAAAAAAAAAAAAAAAATAACGACAAAAGATCTACAATCAAATCAACTCGTTCGATCTACTCTTTGGCCAATGAGCAGCAAAATCGTCGCAAGAAGGTCAATGAAAAAATGAAAGAAAGACGTGTCATGCTGTTCAAATTCACGTAGGCATGCTCTTTCGGCGGCGAAGCAAAGGTTCTTAAAAACAAAAGAAAAAATAAAAGAAAGAAAGAAAAACGATCATTTGTCCTTGGAAATCGCGACGATCCGGTGTGCTTTTACATACCTGGAGTGGTGTGTCCGACACGCTGTTTCTCTTTAGCTGGCTGACCTGCGCTCTGCTGACCTATGGCTGTCGCAGCAGTGTTTCCGGTCTCCTCGTTGGTTACTACTACCGAATCGTAACATGCAACAATGCAAAGCCAACGCACCAGACTTTCACTTAGTTAAACAGATCTGAATCCGTATTGGCAACGAAACAACATTTACGCTTCTATTTTTACTCAACCGTTTCTGTCTAAATGATCGGTACGCAACGTGCGATATCTGTCGGTTCGTTACTCATGTTGCATTTCGACTTTGCTAGTGGTATTTCGAATCTGTGCTGTTCAAACGAACGAAGAAACAATCACGGACGATGGCAAATAATTTGCAAAGTTTCTGGGACCTGGCACGCAGTGGTATTGCTCTAAGTACAAATGAAACGATCACAGATATCTCAATTGAAAGAAGTTGAAAGATTTTAATTAATATCGAATACTAGAAAGGAGGATTAATACGAAAACTTGAATGTAATTTAATAATAATATTTAGTATATGGTAATAATTTAATGTCAATTATTAATACTTCACAGTGTACTTTGCTATATTTCTCATTATTTGTCTAGGGATATTACAATATCACAGGGTTGTTGGTAACTGGTGGTACAAGCCGAAAGGGGATGATTCTAGGCGAAAAAAGAAGTCGAAAATATAGAATAAAAATTTTTCGTTTGAGGCTTTGTTTTCGAGAAAATCGACTTTGAATTTTCGCTCGGTACGCGTGCACTTTATCACGTCTCGTTATAACGAAAATTCAAAGTCGATTTTCTCGAAAACAAAGCCTCAAACGAAAAATTTGTATTCTATATTTTCCACTTCTTTTTTCGCGTAGAATCACCCCCTTTCCGTTTGTACCACCAGTTACCAACCACCCTGTATATCAAGTTTCCCAACTTTTATAATTACACGCTCCTGGGCACGTGGGTTCTTTGATAAACCTCCGCTCAGGTTTCAGGCAATCGATAAAAAGAGACGATTAGGATACTCGTGTGAAGCGTTTTGTGTAATATATTTTTGTAGAATATCAGAATTTCACGTCGAATGCTTCTAAATAAATATTGTACGTGTTTGCTGCGATCGCTAGGCTTGTTAGAATTGCCAACTCTTGCCCTACGCCTACGACACAACTACGAAAAGACTGCAAGACAGGGAATTAGATATCAACAGCGATTACATTGCTCAAACAAGTAATTAGAAATAGATAAATAAATAAATGAAGATAATTGTTCCTCTGGGTCGTTTTCTCTACATGTAGAAGGTGTTCTTGTCTTTTTATTTTCTAGCAGAAGCAAAATGGAAACATAGGTAACACTCGTCAAATGTCACCATATAACCACAGTGTTCCTTACCGTGTGCGCAACTATTTCGACAGAGGCAACAATTAGACCGATCTGTACAGGTCTCGCGTTATGTACACCTGCTGTATTTTTTCTCTTTTCGCTCCACTGTTCTTTACGCCGCACTGATCGTCGTATCGAGCAACTCGTATTTGCCAATCGAGATTCACATGATCACAAAATCTACGATACTCAACGATGTTTGGACGAACGAAAACGAGCGATTCACTTACCGGAGTGAGGTGGCGCGAGAAGAGATCGACTAGAGCTGAAGAAAGGGCGCAGGGACGGCTTGGGCGTGCTACTCACGGACATCGTGTCCAATTCGGGGCCACTGTCTGAAAAATTTTCCAGTTCGTCGAACAGTTCCTCGATTTCCATTTCTGCCCCTTTAACAAATCCAGTTAACGAGTCTATAAAATAATCAATAAGACGATCGGTGAAACATGGGCACAATTTTTCACGTGGCTACTGTGTTTTGGAATAGGAACAGTTGATGTATGTGTACTTACCTGACAGCTTTTGCCCGATCTCCTCTTGATCTTGATCGAGGTCCTCGGATACCCTGAACCGTCTTTTCAGCAGTGCTATGAATTTCTGCTTTAGATTTCTTTGCTGCAAGAATAAAGATGACTCTATTGATGATGAATATCTGGCTATTTGCATTGACGTTCATTGCAGGAATTTTTGTAATGTTGTTTCATTAAGATTTGTTTGGTTCGTATGCTCTTGTATAGTTGGGAGAGAGGAATTATTATTGTTTTAATATTCATATAATATTAGAACGTTATATCGTATGATTGTAATGACAATTTCAAACAAATTGAAAATTTGTGTAAAATTACACAGAGTGCATGTAAAATGAAAATATATATGAAATGTACAGAGTGTAGTGATTTCTATAATATTTGGTAGGTAGAGAACAATTTTCTTTTCAATTCTTATTTATTATTTTACTTTTTTTAATTATATTCTTGATAATGTGAATTTGCATAAAAGTTTGTAGTCTAGTTATAATATTAAAATATTTTCATTTCTTCGACAGGACTATATCTTAGCTAACAACTATTATCTTTTTTTCGTTAATGCATTTTTTAATTCTTGGAAATAAATATGTAATCATTCAGGATATTTATAAATCCATGAATTATATTTGGTACATAGTAAATCAGAATATTTGTTACTATAATCGAATTTGAAGAAAAGCAAAACTAATTAGATTTTTGAAAATTATTCATTGAAAAATGAAATACTGCGATGTAGTAGGTATATTACAATTTACTGCGGCTCTCGAGGGAAAATATTTATTGGGTTGATCAGAAAGTTCGTTTCTGTTTTCGTAGCAAGATGAAACTGTGTTTAAACAATGTATATTAACTGTAATTCAATTTAGTTGTAACCTGGTATTGTTTACTAGTCGAAAGTTAACTGTAGAGTATGAACAATTTTTGGAAATATTTGTTTTTTGTTGGCCTGGGGCAAGTTCACATATGGTTCACCAAAACAACGCAAGAGTTTGAGCTATTAATCTCAAGTTAATTCAAGTGTAACCTGGTATTGTTCACTAGACAACAGTTAACTATAGAGTGTGAAACAATCATCTTTGAAAGTGCTTGTTTCTTGTTGGCCTGGTACAAGTTCACACATGGTTCACCAAAACAACGCAAGAGTTTGAGCTATTAATCTCAAGTTAATTCAACTGTAACCTGGTATTGTTGATTAGTCAACAGTTAACTGTAGAGTGTAAAACAATTTTTGGAAGTACTTGCTTTTTGTTGGCCTGACACAAGTTCACACATGGTTCACCAAAACAACGCAGGAGTTGGAGCTATTAATCTCAAGTTAATTTAATTGTAACCTGGCATTGTTCACTAGACAACAGTTAACTGTAGAGTGTGAAACAATCATCTTTGAAAGTGCTTGTTTCTTGTTGGCCTGGTACAAGTTCACACATGGTTCACCAAAACAACGCAAAAGTTTGAGGTATTAACCTCAAGTTAATTCAACTGTAATCAGGCATTGTTGATTAATCAACAGTCAATTGCAGAAAATGAAACAATCATCTTTGGAAGTACTTGTTTTTTGTTGACCTGACACAAGTTCACACATGGTTCACCAAAACAACACAAAAGTTCAAACAATATCTATTATCTCAATTCAATTCAATTGTAATCTGGTATTGTTCTCTAGTCAACAGTTAACTGTAGAGTGTAAAACAATTTTTGGAAGTACTTGCTTCTTGTTGGCCTGACACAAGTTCACACATGGTTCACCAAAACAACGCAAGACCACATTGGTCGGACAAAAACTGGTGCAACATCGAAAGGAATTGGTGCACACATTCATCGAAAACAACACACGTAAAGGAGAGAACACGTCCTCCAGTTTGGCCATAAACTTTCCGTTCAACCCAATAAAATTCGCGTGGCAGACAACATACATATTAATGATGCATTCATCATACACAAACAAAGAAACAAATTACGTATGTAATTCAATTCACGTACCCTGGCGTTGGGTGGAATCTTCGCCCGGGTCTTTCGTCTGTGTCCCATCTCAAGAGTTGGCTCGCTGTCGCTGCCTTCCGCTTCGCCCTCTGAGCTGAACTCCTCCTCCTCGTCGCTATACTCGGGGCAGAGCCTCTCGTTCGGGTCGTTCATCAGTCTTTTGTCCTGGTCGACCGGCTGGGAGCTGAGCGCGACCACGCTCACGCGGGCTAACACAACCGAGTGGCCACCGTACTTCTCCGCCTTGTCAGACACTAGCTCCAGCTCCAGGTCCATCTGCTTCTGGAGAACCTGTGCACGCACACAGGTGTAACAGTTAGATGAGAAACGAGTTGCTTCTTTCCGGCCTAGTCACATGGCAGCCGGCTGCTTTTGTTTCAGGTGGACGAACCTGAATTTACAAAATTACACGGCGAAGAGAGATTCGGTTAGGATGCCGAAGACGTCGACACCGAGTGGTTAGTTGGAGTGTGGATTTCTTTTTTAATTTTGAAACTGGCGAGTAGAACTAGAATACGTGGAGAAACGATCGTGTGCGAGAATAGTTATGCTATTGCAGGGTTTAAGCATAAGAGGCTGTTATCTCGAAGAGGATGTTGACGGTGCAGATACTGTAAATGGACGATGAATTCGTCGGAAAGCTTGTACCCCATAGGGAACAATATGTATTTAAACAATTTTTATTTTAATGAAGAATGAAATCTTTAGGTACGTAATTACGAGAATATCGAGAATGTGTTTAATTTTGATAAATTTTAATACGATAGCTATTTACTGTATATATATATAATAATTATAATTTAGGTTTTCAAAGATTACTCGACTACTTATTAACTTGTATTTATTGGTTTATCGTCTAAATGAATTTGCTTTGTGGATTGTGGAATAGGAAAATCATTTGTCACATTGTGCACAGTAAATACTTTTTACAAATTCTCCCTTTTGAAGACGCTAGAAAGTTTCATCGAATGATATAAATCATTTCCTGACGTCGGTTGCAACTGTTTTATGAATCGTAATTGATCCAAATGGAAGGATTTAAGAACCCATTTTTACAGTACTTTTCTCATTGCTGGATTTCTGCTCTTTAATTTATATCTTGTTATTTTGTTGTCTTGTTTTTCGTTGTTTCGTTGTTTCGTTGTTTGTTGTTTCGTTGTTTGTTGTTTTGTTGTTTTGTTGTTTTGTTGTTTTGTTGTTTTGTTGTTTTGTTGTTTTGTTGTTTTGTTGTTTTGTTGTTTTGTTGTTTTGTTGTTTTGTTGTTTTGTTGTTTTGTTGTTTTGTTGTTTTGTTGTTTTGTTGTTTTGTTGTTTTGTTGTTTTGTTGTTTTGTTGTTTTGTTGTTTTGTTGTTTTGTTGTTTTGTTGTTTTGTTGTTTTGTTGTTTTGTTGTTTTGTTGTTTTGTTGTTTTGTTGTTTTGTTGTTTTGTTGTTTTGTTGTTTTGTTGTTTTGTTGTTTTGTTGTTTTGTTGTTTTGTTGTTTTGTTGTTTTGTTGTTTTGTTGTTTTGTTGTTTTGTTGTTTTGTTGTTTTGTTGTTTTTTTGTTTGTTGTTTTGTTGTTTTGTTGTTTTGTTGTTTTGTTGTTTTGTTGTTTTGTTGTTTTGTTGTTTTGTTGTTTTGTTGTTTCGTTGTTTCGTTGTTTTGTTGTTTTGTTGTTTTGTTGTTTTGTTGTTTTGTTGTTTTGTTGTTTTGTTGTTTTGTTGTTTTGTTGTTTTGTTGTTTTGTTGTTTTGTTGTTTTGTTGTTTTGTTGTTTTGTTGTTTTGTTGTTTTGTTGTTTTGTTGTTTTGTTGTTTCGTTGTTTCGTTGTTTTGTTGTTTTGGTCATTTATACTGTTCCGGTAACAGAACAATCACGTAGAGAAATAAATTGAATTAATGAAATTGTTACGTGAGAATTTAAAACTGACTGTGACAAAATTAGCAGTAAAATTAGATTTTTCATTTGTATTACATAAAATTATTTATTTTGTATATGAAATTTCTTTCAATTAAATTTGTTTAGGATATTATATAAAATTAGTACCAAAAATTAGATTTTAAAATTAGAATTTCATTAATAACAATTTAAATAATAAAACTGATAAGAGATTTGACGGCTAGAAAACTCGATGTTCTCTGATACTTTTTAAAATAAATTCTTGATAATATATTAGACAAGGATATTAAATTAGCTGTAATTCTCCTTTCACTCACAACCTTAATTCACATATTCGTAGCTGCATCATGGCACAAGGTGTCCCGATTTAGCCTAATGCATTTGTAATCTAATCTCTGGAGATTCGAACGCCGCTATAATAACAGCGCAACAGGGATGATGTATAGCTAAATTTCAAATTAAGCTGACTGGTTTTACAATTTTAGTTTAAAATCCCTACTTCATGTTATATTTTTTTCCACAATAATGTAATGACCTCGCAACGATAACTAAAATAATAATACAATGAATTTTATTTTGTTTTTTATGAATTCAAAGTGAAAATAATTTTGTATCAAGGCTACTTATACCAATAGCAGTGAAAATGACTGGTACTTGTCAAAGTGTACAGGAGTCCTGCAATCTGTTTATGGAACCCCAATTAATCAGTTTCCTCGTTTTCTACAACTTGCCACACGTTTTTCAAATTTTTACTGCGTATCATTCAATATGATGATATCAGTTATCAGGAAAATTCCGGATCAATCACTAGATCGCTAGAGCCAACGTTAGAAATACCACACCAGTCAAAACGACTGGTTCTACAATTTTATAAATGTGGCAACCCTTGTTTAGGGATTATGGTCCCAGATGGATTAATAATACCAAAAATGTACTACATAATATGGAATTGCTTCTGTAAGAAAGTAATAAATCAATGAATATAAAAATATTCTATTATTACGTATTTTTTAAATACCAGTCATTTTCACTGGTTTTGGTAGAAATAGCTTCGTGTTAACTATCGATAGTTCTAGGGATATTCGATTTGCAGTACATCTGCAACTTCTTTAACAATTTCTTCCACTAGCACGCTAAAGCAGCCGTAGATGCCTCTGATTTCGTAGAAAAATAAATAACAACGAAAAACAGCATTTGTTTTGTTTCAGTCTGGTCGATGTAAGAATAGAGCCAACAGATAAGCTGGAACGTCGTTTGGACGTAAATGATACCAGTCTCGATTTCAAAGACACACGAGAACTTGTCTGGCTCGTTACAAAGAATCAGTGAGAGAAAAAGCGAAACGTAGGTCGTCGCAGTCGACACGAGACGATCAGACGAAGGAAATTTCAAACGACGAAAGTAATTTTCTTCTCGCTGATAAGAAAGTCGTCGTAGCGACGACGCATAAAACGAGGATTTTCGAGAAGAATATTCTTCTGTATCTTGTATTTATCGTATGCTCGTGTATTTATTAAATAGAACGTGCTTATCGAATGTAGTTGTAGAAAATTGCTTTTTACCTGAGCCATATTGATAACTCCCTCGGCTAGCGTCTTGTACCCGAGCATCGTGCGATTTTTGTAGCGTTTTCTCCTCTGCAGTTGTATCAGCAGCTTGTTGCCGTCCCTCTTGAGGAAATGCGGATACTGAAGCGCGAATTGCAGCTCTAGCTCGGTGTCCAGCATGCCACCGGTTGGGATGGCCATCTCGTTGGAGCGCAACGTCCTCTTCGAGCTCTGCATCTTCACCGCGATGCTAATCGACGTTAAATCGGAGCCTAATGGCCGTAAAATCACCAACCGCGTCAAGGTCAACGAGCATAACCTAAACAAATTGTAAAAGAAACATTCGCTTTAGATTTTGCAAATAGTTGGTAATAAAAAAGGAAATATATATTTTTTCTTAACTAATTAAAAAGCCAAGAATTGAAATAAAATATTGGGTTGGCAACTAAGTGATTGCGGATTTTGTCATTACCACCAATGTCAAAATCCGCAATCACTTAGTTGCCAACCCAATAGTAGAATTTCACTCGTTCGCTACGTAAGTATTTGCATGGAAATTTAGTTTGGGATTTCAGTACGCTAACTTTTGCCAGGCACATGAAAAGCAGGAAAGTTTCTAGCGCAAGTTTTGTTGAGCTAAGCGTAAGGCGCGTACACAAAATTTTGTTAACGTACACGCGAGCAAATTTGCCGCGGAAACTGTGTGTTCGTGGCACGTGTTGCGTGCACGTAAAAAGAGCGCCAACTCCACGAACAGCCGAGTACAATAAATAACGAACATTGTAATTATCAAATTATCGATTCAGTGTTTTTCTTTTTTCTTTTTTCTGCTTTAGATAGGCAGCGTCACAGTTGATGTGATTATCAGAATTTTAATTTAATTTAATTATCAGAAACGCGGCAAGTGTGAAAATTGATCAATTTCCCTTTACTTTAGCACAGAAATTGTGAAGAATTGTGAAGAAAATGTTTCACGCTGAAATACGCTGCTGATTTTTATGCAACCAGATTTTATTTTCATTTCTTTTTTTTCATGTCAAAATGTTCAACCTATACGTAGGAAATGTGTCACATATTAATGTCACATATAAGGTACGTGTCAAATAGGTTACACATATGCACAGAACAATTTAAATAGAAGCGGAAGAAGAAATTTGAAGACAGAATATGACTACTAAACCGTAGATTTTTACTCAGCTGAAACGTGTCCGAATATTCAACTTATTATATATATTATAAATTATAATTAGAAAATATGTGACATTACGTAAGATGAATGGCATATGGTGTGGAATACATACACTGTGTATATGAATAGGACAAATATAAAACTCAAATATGAAAAAGAAATATAAATAGAATAAGATAAATTGCGAAATGTAGAATACCCACACATACATACACATACATACGTATTACATTGATATTTACGAAATATGAATCACATTCATACGTGTACCTACATTTATTGGTAACGTTTTTAGGTTAGGTTAGGTTTAGGTTAAGTTCATTAGCTGGTAATGACAAAATCCGCAATCACTTAGTTGCCAACGCAATAGTTATCGTTAGACTGCGGATTTTTGTGCATTTGAAGAAGATTCAAAAACTGCAAGAACGCACAAAGTGCACGTAACATGCGAAAATATAAGAATCTCGTTCAAAGTGAAGCAGTTGTTACGACGTCTAACGGGTGAGATGAATGTTCGCGTAGATTCCACCTCTGTAGTTGGGTTAATGAAATTAGAAATAAAAATCCGCAGTCTAATTATGAGAATTTGCGTTACGATAAATAACAACAGGTTTTCCAAGGTCGTTTAAATCGCAAATCGATCTCGCTCACGTGAAAGAATTAATTTACACACCGAAGGAGATCGTTCGGTGTCATGAAACCTAACTAAAGTGTACATATTTCAATTTCTTTAAATTAAACAAAATTCTACGGATGTGTCTACCTTGCAGAATTCTTGAAATTTCCAATGTCGAGTGATAACCAAGATTTCTTCATTGAACACGACGAAATTTTTCTCCTATTTGTTGATCGCGTGACATAAATCGGTGCGAAATCCACTTTTTCGCGATTGACCGCTGTTATGTACGTCCCTTAAAGGTATTAAAGGAATTCAAATTGTCTCGCTTGTACTTCGTACGAACTGATAAACTGATTGTACGATGATTATTATACGAAAGTATCAGGAATCATGCATTGCTGCTAATAAATTAATAAATTTACTGAAATTAGAAATAAATATGTAACATGTTTATTAACGTGGTTTATGTAAAATACGCGAAAAAATTCGTAGTTCGGTTATTAATAATGTTAGATGTGTATCGTAACGTCACCTCTGTAGAAATCAAATCAAAGAGTCAATAAACATTAATCAATTGTTTATGCCATCTGCCCAAAACGAATGGAACGAATGAGTTTTCTTTACAACTGAGACGAAAGGTGGCACTAACGTGCTTCACATCTACAGATACACTTTCCTCTTTCATGAATTTGGCCTAGATCGATGCACAAGTTTTCTTTCGCTGTTGAAAAACTAGTTTCTCGTCGCTGGAAAGCGTTCGTCAATTATCGGCGATTACGACGTAATTAACAACGTAATTGCGACACATTACATTAGCTTCCATCGCCTAATTACACAACTGATTTATGTGAACCGCGAAAATGAAGTTTGTCAGTATAAAAAGAGAAGATAAATTAGTATAAAAACAGAAGCTAGTACGTGTAAACTTTAGAAGAATTTCAAGTAGTTTTTAACAGAAAAGAATAATGACGTTTCAAAAACAAACTAATTTAATTTATGCAATTTTACACCTGATTTATATGAACCGCGAAAATGAAGTTTGTTAGTATAAAAAGAGAAAATAAATTAGTATAAAAATAGAAGCTAATACGTACAAGCTTTAGAAATACATATTTATTTCGAGTAGCTTTTAACAGAAAAGAATAATGACGTTTCAAAAACAAACTAATTTGATTTATGTAATTTTACAACTAATTTATGTAAACCGTGAAAATGAAGTTTGTTTGAATGACGTTTCAAAGACAAAAATAAACTTTATTACATATCAGTGTCGCTGTCCTAACTCAAAACACTCAATCTTTTCTTTTTAAAATTGCTACAAACGTATCATCTTCATCGCTTGAAATATTTGCAAGTTCGACGTCATTTTCGTCCTCAATCTTCACTTCCTCACACGATTCCTTCTCAATCTTTTCTTTCACCAAGTTTTCCTAAATTTGCTGATATCGTAACTACGATATTTCATTGAATCTTGTCGAAATTTTAAGATTCGTTGGACGTTTCCACTTTTAAATAAAAGAAAAATATATTTTCTGGATACGCTCGAAAACTGCCTCGTAAAATGCAATTTACCACGAAAGAAACAGACTCGCGTAAACTGAGCGACGGTTACATCTTAACACTTTACTGACCGCTAGCGGTTCAACAGCATACGCACGTCCGATCGGCAACTCAGGCGCAGATTCTCCCTGGCGCCGCCTCTGTTTCGGTTTAGACTCTCCAATACCATTCTTTTCGTTCATCGCGAACGATAAATTTTTCAAATTGGTATAAAACTGTGGCAGCTTACAAAGCAACGCAACTGACGCAACTGAGCAAGGTGCCTTAGTACTAAATAACAAATTGCTGCCCAAATAATGAGAAAGATTGTCGGCGACAAAAAGTCGATTAATAAGCTATCGGTCGGTAAGCGTCGGCGACAAAAAACCACATAATCGGTTATCGGTCGGTAAATTGTTAATTCATATTGTACGCTGCAAACCATAATTGACCATGAAACACCATTAAACACCATTATCGTTGCAAGATAAATAGAAAATAAACCGGAATAACCCAATCCGCAGACAATTGTCAATCACGAACCTTCAATACGATAAACTAAACACGACAATGTGCTCGTAATAAATCGGTGAAATTTATCGGCTAATAAAAGATATTCAACAAGCCAAATCGGGGATATTTTATTGGAATAACGCAGCCTATCGGTAGACATTTGACGCTGTTCGACGAGATTTATGGTGGTCGACGGGGGCTCGTTTCGAAGTGTTACAAGTGGACAGTTTTATTGCTATTGGTAATCGAGGTCGCGTAGCATATTTAGAATGATTGATGGAAGTCGTGAGATTTGTACAGAAAATGTAGGATAAGAGGTTCTTCGCCAGAAAGTTTCAAACTTTCGCTCAACTTCTTGCTGCTTTGTGATAGTTGCAACACAGTTGCAAGTGGTTCAAGTGCGAGGTTTTAGTGGCACACCTGACTGGCTGCTAAGTGTTTTTCTTTCGATTTTCATATACAGGGTGTTCGTTATTAGCTGGCCATTTTTCTCAAGAACGATAGATGTGTATGTGTAATGTAAGTGTTCTTGTAAAATAAGTATAACGTTTTTTGTGTGAAAGTAAGAAAAAATGTAGAATAAAATTTGTTCGAGGCTAAAAATAAAGTTTATAAAAAACAACGTTCGAACGTGTTTAATTAAAAATCGGGCTGGCACGAGCCTGCGGCAAATTTTCAAAATTTATTTTGTCTCGGAAACCAAGCGTCTGGAAAATTAAAATATACTCGTAAACTTTGCGAAATGAAGAAATGGCAACATTTTCTGCTACGACGAGTATACTCGTCATGCGCAGAAAGCAGTTACAATTCCCTGTTTAAGTTGCAATTTTAATAAAAACTAAAATATATTCATAAACTTTAACATGTTTTTTAGTATTTACAGGCCGAGATGAAATAAAACAATCAAATAAAAACATGTAAATAATCATTATAAAAAAATTGTACATATAATATGAAAGTATTTCTTCTTTCCTTTGTTTTCTGCGAAAAAATGATTAAGGCAGAAATATTCGTGTGATTAAAAATCTTGTTATATTTATTATACGTAGTACTATTATATATATTATTATTTATTATATAATGTTATACGTAACGTTTATGTATCTACAAAGAGCTGTGTATGCGTATGAGAGGAAAAAACAGCTTCAGAAAATTACGTAGAAATACAAATTTATTAATAGAAATTTATTAATAGAAATATAAAAATAAGAATTTATTAGTAGAAATTTATTTAATAGAAATAGAAATTTACGTAAAAGGGATTACAACTTTTAATACAACTTTTCCCTCCTATTCCACATACTTCCTAAAATATTTATGATAACATGAAGTCAAGATTTCTTCGGTGTGGAGTTTTCACCCCTAGGACCGTTCCACTGTTCAGAGAAAATTGTTTCCTTCTTAGCATCTCATGAGCTACATTTGCCAAGTTTCAAACTTTTTTCAATTCTCCAGTTGCCAAATCTTCTCCTTGCCAGTTAAAAACTTCACTCAAGCATCACGATGCACGTTATCATCCAGCAAACCAAAGCTCGGGAAAAATAAAAGGAAAACTCGATCAATAACCTAAAAAGGAATTTTCCCTGGAAACAATGAGAAAATCTCTTCGGACGAAAAAAATTCAACGATATAATACAAATAAGAGAATAATCGAGACTTTCATCCGCATTCCTCCTTCGCTCGATCGATCCTCGTGTATCTTTTTTCCACGTAATTTCACGAATTGAAGCTCGAAACAAAAACGTTGCTGCACAATGCTATCGATCAGACGGCTACGTAGACAAAGAGATAATAATCACGCCGGTTTCAAGACGTCACCGCGTGTACGTTGTCATGTACAATGATATGAAATATGGATACGTACGATACGACCAACGTAGAACGCGTCCTGCGGTATCTTTGTCATCGAAGACGCGTTAGTTGGAGGCGGTGGCCTTTGACACGAGATTGCTAGAGTGTCTGACGTTTTAATTGCTTTGGCTGGCGAGAATCAGGTTAGGTTCAAGCAAAAGCGTTCGCGATAACGAGGGCACGTTGACTACGATGGATGAGAAATTACGACGTTTTGGCCCTTGACGAAAGCAAGGTAACAGTTTGGTAATGAGGTGGTAATACGTAGTAATGTACTGTAGTAGGTAGATAAGTAGTACAGTCGTTAAACAAATTTAAGAGATTATCTGATATTTGTATCACTATTTTGTAATTACGATGTAGGTTAATTATGATATTTAATAGATGAAGTGGATCATTTGAGATTTTGTTTGTGCGTAAATATTTGGCAATCTAATTGCAATAATTTTAATAGGTGAAGTAAATCATTTTTGATTTTGTTTAGCATAGCAAGTAGATGGATAATATGTCGTTAAGAAAATTGGAGAAAGTATGTATTTGCATAAATATTTCGCAATCTAATTGCAATATTTAGTGGATGATATATAAATTATGTAGATCTCATAAGACAATTAAAACTAATAAAAGAGAAAAAAATTGCATTAGTAAAAATATGTGTCTGTATTTTGTATTGTATATGTATTGTATCTGACTTATTTCACGTAACATGTACATGTACATATATAGTATTTTAAACATCCATATTGTAGTTATTATAAAGTAAATTACGCTGTTTGCGACGCGATTGTCTGATGATATACGATATTTGTCTCTGCCTTTCTCATAGTTTCTTTCGTCTGCGCGATTTATTGTATGGTTATAGCAGCCACGGAGTACAAAATGTGGAAGAAAATGGCACGGGAAAGCGATTCCAGTTGGACAAATAAATCTGGCGACACGTAGAAGAGGCGGGATAATACGGTGCAGAGTAACTTTCGTTGAAAAAACAAGCCGAAAATTGAAGGTACGAGTTGGCATTTGGAAGATCGTGGCTCGGGAGAAAACACGAATCGAATAAGTGAACAAGGAAATTGCTACGAAAATAGAACGACTTGCACACTGAAAAATAAATTTCTCGATATATAGAATATATTCACGAGGGAGGAAATCAATAGCGTGGAATGTTTTCCTCTTTCCTGAAAAAGCATTTCCCCTTCACTGGAAATAATTAACGTGATGTTCTAATAATTAACGTCTATCTCTTTTACACTCAATTTTGCAAAGAAATAATTCGCACGTACTAACATCAGATAATTGTGATATTTTTAGCATCGCGAAAACTGTATGCTATTTTTATTGGTTTGGTAACTAAGTGATCGCGGATTTTGTCATTACGTGGTACGACAAAACCCGCAATCACTTAGTTGCCAACCCAATAGATTATCCCAAAAGTTTCTCACATTTTAGAAGGAAATAATAGATGCGCAATATTTTTTCTTTTGTATTATTTTATTGAATTATGTGTGATCTATTTTGCAGTAATGGAACAAATTTTTGTATATTATTATTAGTATTATTATATTATTTTAGTATTATTTGCAATTCTGATTATATTATTGTTGAAAGTGATAACATGAGTTCGTGCTCGCCATCTATATGCAGATGCGTTAGTTACAAGAAAAAATAACTAGAAGATAGTTCTAGATACAATCGATAGATTTAATCGATAGGTTTAAGATGTTCTTTTGTTTTTATCCCTAGTCCATGTAAGAATGTGCAGTAAAGGCTTTTCTGGCTCAGAACGATGTGATAGATTTATCCATAGAATATAATAATAGCTATTGTGATCCTACCTCTGAATATAGAAATAACAATAATTATATTATATTGTATTTTATATTATTTTGTAGTGATAGAACAAAATGGACGGTACATAATTCGATAAAATAATATAAAAGAGAAAATATCGTGCATCTACGCTGGCAACTAAGTGATTGCGGATTTTGTCGTGCCACCTAATGACGAAATCCACAATCACTTAGTTGCCAACCCAATATTTCCTGATAAAACGAAAGAGACTTTTGGCACAAGCTAATACTTCGCATTGTGATGAAACGCGACAAATAAAATGCGGGACACGAAACGACGAACAGCGAGCAGTTCGCAGTGGAATTTACTTTCGTGATGTATGCACACGTAAAACGGATATGTCTAAAATGGTATCATTTGCTCGGACGTAATACATAGTTACAGTTATAGCTAAAAACTACCGACGTTCAATCGATATTCCATTTCTTGGCTTACCATTTGCAGTTCTTTGCTACTTTTCCGCGCATTATGCGAACGCTTGATCTCTTCGTTTCTTCCATAATTCTGCAAACCAATAGCACTTGAACAGATCTATTTATTCTTCGTGTTACACTAGATACAATTTTATGTTTGCTTATACTTTTCGTTTTTTTCTTTTTTTTTTTTTTTTAACACGTGACACTCGTGAAGGTATCGTAAAATGTGAGAAACAGAATTTACGAAACGTACGTACATCTGGATATAAGAAGCTGGTGAATTTTGAAAACTAAACATGTCGACAAGAATTACGGATCACTGGAAAATAAAACTTCTAATGGAAACTTGTGCGTGAAATGAATAACTGGCCAAGGAATTAAACAAAAGAAAAGAACATAATTTAATGAGACATTGAAGAGATTGGGAAAAGTAAAATATTACGATATGCAGTGCAGAAAATAATAATAAGCCAAGTCTCGTCGAATCATTGTATTCTACAAGATTGTACCCGATTCCCTTTCTTAACTCTCAGTTGCCTTTATGGGTCATAGTGACCCATAGCTTTCCTTTGGAAAGAAACATCTTCAAGATGTGACGCTTGCAATGACACTATTGCACAATCTACTGTTGATTTGAATTATTTTTTTTTTTTTTTTTATAATATCTGATGATTACACTGTTAAGAATCCTGTCAGTTTGCGTCTGGTAACTCTGTGAAATTAGTGATGGGTCGTTATGACCCAAGTGTCAGAAATGTGCATTTTACTTTTGTGCAAATTTCACTGATAGAAGTCACTATTACAGTTGAAAAAATTTAAATCTAAAAATTGTTTGCACCTGTATGTGTAATGAATTGATTTTTCCATAAAATTGCACTCTTCTTAATCAAAAACTGCTCTTCCTCAACACGTCAAATAAACATTTTTTTCAGGAACGTGCACTAAGAAACTATTTTCCCCCTCAAAGTTGCACATTTAAAAAACATTAAATTTGAAAATTCTAGCGAGAAATATCGGAACACAAGAGAGTTACAACAATTTCTCATAAAAATGATTTTCCTCGAAATTTACAGTTTCAAATATTTCCCTTTCTTTCTCGGAAACAACATCACTTCCTTCCTCCGTATTCTCAAATTTCCTTTGATCCGATATCGCCGCTATCCTTTCAACAGCAGCTGTTTGGAAATCGAACAGTGGGTCAGATTGACCCGGCGAAGCGAGCGTGGCAACCGAGGGCTAATAAAACCCGTGAAAACTAAACCGGCAAAGTAGAGAAATCACCTTCCAATAAGAAATTCAACACGACACCTCTGGTCTCTCTTCCTGTTTAACCCAACCCCCCAAAAACAAACAAAGACAACAGAATATCAATCTTACACTCAATTGACTAAATTTCCAACAAAACAATGCCACCTGCAAACTCGTCGAGTTCGATCTCACACTGTTCCAAGTCCAACGCACAACACACCCTTTCCTAAACTCTTTTCCGATTCTGAGAATTAGAGAAACGACGCTCGAACACGCTGCGAAACACTGAACCAGGTTCTCTAGACGTCGCGGTAGCCTCTCGAGGTCCGCGTGGATCAGCCGACTGTGCAAACGGCGAAAACCATAGAAAACGAAGCGCAATTGTGAAGGAACAAGCCCGTTTGCTACACGCGAGGCGGCAAGGTGGTTATTTTTATTTATGGAAAGCTTCCCTCTTCGGTTCGGGGGCGAGCTCGCTAACTATAGCTTCACGGCGCTATAACTACAGGTGGTGTTTCAGTTTCGCTGTACGTGTTCGCCTGGCGAGCCAAGCTACCATACACGACGATGGTGGTCGGTGAGCCGGCGACAGACTGCGGATCATTTCTTTTTTCCACCTACCAACCGCCCACGACGGGTCGTCGGTGGAGGAATAAATAGGAACCGGGGGCAGCAGACGCGGTGCAACAGAAATGATTCATCTGTCGAAGAATCGATAAACGAGCGGTAAGGTTGTCGTCGTTGTGGGTAAATTAGCCACGTACAGAGGAGCACGTACGATGGAAAGGCAATTTTACGCGGTTCTATTCGATTCTTTGTGTTTCTTATTTTTTTTTTTTTTTTAACTTCCATGGCTGGTTTTATAATTTTATTTTAAAATTCTTATTTCCTGGCGATAACAAGAGGAATAATATAATGAATAATAATAATGGAATTATATAATAGAAGAGGAATAATATAATGAATTTTCTGTGCTTCTATTTACTTAGAATGGAAATAATTTTGCATCGTTTGCTATATCAAAGCGTGGAGGAGTCCTACGATCTATTTACCGAAGCCGAATGAACTATTGCTTTGCTTTATCAATATGACGCGATAAACAGTAATCTCATATATTAATAAACATTGAGAAATTGATTAATAGGATAACATAAGAACTTACATGAAATTAGATGAATAAAAGAAATAACAATTTTACATTAACATTGAAACCGGCCATTTAGTAATGTTAATGTTAAAGCTGAGAAAAGACAAGTAATTGTATTTATTAGGTTGGCAACTAAGTGATTGCGGATTTTGTCAATACCACCTACTGACAAAATCCGCAATCACTTAGTTGCCAACCTAATAGTTCCCTTGTTTTCTGCAACTTGCCACGTGTCTTTTAACAAACATTAGAAGTTTTGTAGACTTGTGTTTTATAGACTTTCGAAATATATCAGACAATTTTTGTAATACAACAAGGAAGCAAAAAACATTTTGATCAATTACGAAAATTGTAAACGACAATTTCCTTATTTTTCAGATATTCTGTTCGTCGTTATTTCGTATCGTAGAGCTCAACTTAGTGTCACTTTAAAATACTCGTCGGATAATGACGAATTTCAGCGTATAGTTCTCTTTCTTTCCGCTTTATATAAACGTCTGTTTTCTTTATCTAGAAATCGTTATCGTCTTCCAATTTTGAGATTCTTCTTTTACCTATTTTTGTCCACTTATTTATAAAATAACGGCAATCACAGAACTAATTCGAAATATAGAATCGTTATCTGTCTATTTATTAATAATTTATATCACTGACGTTAACCGGTAGTCATCCGTCGATAAACAATTTCACTTCTGCTGGTCGAAGCAATCGACTAATAATCACTAACGATAAAAGTAGAATTTTCGCTCCTGAGAAACGATACCTTCGACAGCAACGCAAATATTTCGTAAAAATACCAATGAAAATATTAACACTTTACCGACCGCTAGCGATTCAATAACATACGCACGTCCGACCAGTAGCTCAGGCGCAGATTCTCCCTGGCGCCGGTTTTGTTTCAGTTTAGACTCTCCAATACCATTCTTTTCGTTCATCGCGAACGGTAAATTTTTCAAATTGGTATAAAACTGTGGCAGCTTACAAAGCAACGCAACTGACGCAACTGAGCAAGGTACCTTAGTACTAAATAACAAATTACTGCTCAAATAATGAGAAAGATTGTCGGCGATAAAAAGGCTATCGATCGGTAAGCGTCGGCGATAGAAATTCGATTAATCGGCTATCGATCGGTAAGCATCGGCGACAGAAAACCGATTAATCGGCTATCGGTCAGTAAAGCGTTAATAAAACAATTTGTACAATCGTCGATCTCTGGAGAACACGCGCAAGTTCCGTAGAACAAATGAACAACCTTCCACGCCATTGAAAAAACGACAAAACCAACCGTTGGTCAACCAATAGGATAAATGGAATTGCTCCGCTTTTATAATAAACAAATAATTTCGCATCTTCGATCACCAGACAAATTTACGCTGACCAACTTCACGCACATATACCCGACACTGCTTCTACACAATTGAAACAATTAATTTGCGAAAAAGCATAAAACTTGCGTTTCATTCGATAAACGCACGAGAGAAAATATAACACGCGTTAAGGGAAAATGAAAAAATACCATTTTTTGAAAAATCCGCGTTTTACTCGTCGTCGATGTCCACTGGTATTGCAACGAATACGTTTGCCCATTAATGGAAAAAAATAATTTTCGTCGCTCGAAATATGTGCCGCTCGATCGTTTTGTATCAGTTACGAGGACGTGTGTTTCGTTGTGTTCTTGTACAAATTGAGGAAATTTGAAACGATACAATTTCAATTCTCTTCGAGCCAAATTAAATTCTCTTTACTCGATCAAGTTCTGACTGTTGGTGAATGTTCAATCTGTGGCTTATTGGACGAACGAACAACACCTTTCGTTGTTTCTTTAAACAGAATGAAGAAATGTAAAACGATATAATCTCGATTCTCTTTGCATCGAATCAAGTGATTCTTTGTTCGCTCAAGATCTCAGTTATACGATCTGACGATCGTTAAACAAATGAACAGTATCCTTCAGATGCTTTATGCTCTTACCGCGACTCTAAAACAGTTGGTTATTTGTAACAGCGATAACAAAGTAGAATTTGTGTTTTGATGAAACGGTTCTTGGAAGGTTCGTCGGTTTCTTCGGTTCGGGGATAAAAATAAATGAAACGTGTGAAAAATATGGTTTAAAGGTAAGTAAAACGTGCTAAGAAAACCGTGTAAATATGAATAAAAGGTGGTAAAAAAAGAGTTGCATAACTTTAGCCAAGACGTGTTAAACAAATAGTGTAAAAGTTAATAATACGTGTTAAAAGGTCGTTGTAAAAGTGAATCTTGTAGAAAGATTTCCAGGTGTAACTAAAATTTCGATACTAATTTCATAGCGAACTATAATTTCCTTTTCGATAAAAGCCGAAACAAGATGGAATTGAATTTTTTTTAAAAATGAAGTTACCCCACTTTTCGTGATAAACGGTTCACGTATTCTACTTTAGATTAGTCGTCTACTTTTTACCTGGCTGCTACGTGTATTGTAATATAGTATTATATATAATGTAATATTATATTATACAAATAATATATATGATATTATATATTAGTAGTATTTTTGTTTTATTTTACCTTTACATTATATATTTATATTGTTATTATATATATAATTATATTATATTATACAACGTACTATTATATAATATTTAATTTCAATTTTTATATTTAATTATACGTATATTTATACATTAAATATATAATGTTACATGTAGCATAATATATTATTATATATATCACAATATTATATTATAGAAATAATATGTATAATATAATAAATAATATAATATAATAAAATAGTATGATATTATATATTACTATTATTTTTGTTATATTTTACGTTTACATTATATATTTATACTGTCGTTATATACATTTATATAATATTACACGATGTATTATATTTTATTTAATTTATAATATTAATTATATAATATTTAATTTCAATTTATATATTTAATTACACGCATATTTATATATTAAATATATAATGTTACATATAGCATAATATATTACTATATGAATCACAATATAAATAATATATACACGTATAATGGTATATAATGTATATATAATAATGTAATATGATATTATACAAACATATATATATTTATATTATACAACGTACTATTATATAATATTTAATTTCAATTTATATATTAAATACAGCATAATATATCACTATATGTACCACAATATAAATAATTTATACACATATACGTATAACGGTACACGATGGTCATTGGGACAGAATTCTACTTAAATTTGTGATTTCCACTGAATTTCTAAGGGCTGCAAATGAATATCTTTACATTTCGTGTCCCTGCTGTTCAAGGAACAAGTGTTCCAAGGGTATTGTGAATTGCTGATAATTCTTCCTATTTTTTCTTCGCCCCCTATTGTGCCGGACAAAGGCCTCGAGTAAGAGAGAAATGTGGAGATCGAGGAAAGAGATACGGTACGGTTGGACGTGGATTGTGGACATAATAGACTGACTATGACGCCGAGGAGAAATGGAGTCGCTTGCTATGTTATGTGCCGTATTTTTCCCCTTCTTTTTAAAACGTATTTGTGTGATAAAACATTCCTCGAACAAATTGTTGGTAAAACAAATTGTTTGCAGAGTGTATCTTTGAATTGTGAAAACATGTAATTTCCAAAGAATTTAATATAATTTAAAACGTTTATGCGTATCAAGATCATAAAACACGAATGTGTCATATTATAGATATGCATCATAATGCGCATAAAATAATTCTTCCAAGTACACGACTGTACGTATTATGCACACAAGTGTAGTAACATTAAAATTACAATTTTTTTTTAAATTCCAATTAGCCACACGTAGTGGTATTATTTTCGAGAAGATTTACATATACATGTGTTTTTTATATTTTCTATGACAATTTCTTCGTTTGCAATTCCATTCTTCTTGCGATTCTATATGCATATTCTATACGTGCATAAATTTAAATAAAGTTTCATGAATTCAAAAGACTTGACTAATAACTCCCTATGTATATATAATGTATATTATTTATTATTATTTATTATAATTATATACATTATACATTATAAATAAATAAATAAATAAATATATATATATAAATGTATATAATAGGAAATATCGAGCAGACGAAATAATATTCTGAATGAAAAAAAAATATATATATGTTTTTTTATGTTATTTTTTATTTAACGCTTACCTCTCGATAGCTCCATGTACACGCACATCTGCAATAGTAATAGCATATAATATCTTCATTTAGAGTATTATCCCCTCTGCTCGACATTTCCTATTATATACATTTTGTAGAAATAAAATTTCATTTTCTTAAAACTTTCACGAACAAATGAAAATATTAATCTAGAAATGTGTTTTAAGCTCCGTACAATGCAATTAAGCTCCTTACCTACTATGATAGACGTACACGTGTACACAGAGCAAGTGTAAATGTGTTAATTTGCAGATACGAAATATATCTGAACGTATCGCGTATTAAATTACTCAACGTGCTATTCGTTTGTGCAAGAAGGCGCAGTGCAATTCTACGAATCACACGGTGTCAGCACACGAACGCATTGAATTCACCCTCTTTTCATGCCATTCATTATGCAATACCGCACTTTCTTGCCCCTCTTGGCAATTTTCTATTATTAAAACGAATCGATCGCAATCGTCTATCGCTTGGAAGAAAACCACGTATCCACGCTGATATCGATGTTTTGCTGTCGAACCAGCCAGTCCATATACCTAAACACATACATAGGTGCTCGGTCGTTTTCGTATTTTCGTGCCGCGACTCGCACTTTATCATGCGATCTTTCACACACGTTTTCTCCTTTCTAATCCTTACAGGCTCAAGCTTTTTAATTTACAGACCGATCCAATAAACGCTTTTCAGCTTAATCGCCGTTCCAATAATATTTCGCCACCCCTTATAATTCGACACGACGATTTTCTAACCTTACTTTGAAGCTTCTTTACTTTTTTTTCTATTTTACTTTGCTTCTAAGTTTTCCGGTCAGAAATCGTAATTTTTCGAAGCATTGAGAGCCCCGTAGATAAAACGCGATGAAATTACTGTGCTAGAAATATACGATCGAACGATCTGCTGAGTTTCGAATTAATTGCAGAGGTACGTGATGGCTATAGCGCGCAATAAATTATGTGTATGCAATTATTATTTTAGTCAGATTACGAGGCACTGATTTCGTGAATGCAATATCGTATTAAGATCGTCGCATTTGCTTTTCTCTTTCGTGCTGACAACGCCTCACGTGTCAACGCCAACTTATTTCTCGAAAAAATTGTTCTCGATAAAATCGGCGTGAATCATCGATGATTCACACGCGCTACGAGAAAGCACGTTGGACAAGTGTGTATCTGTCGGGCATAAAAAGAGTATGACATAGAACAGGAAAAATTGAAGAATTGTTCAAGTATCAAGCGAAACTGTTTCCTTTGTTAAAGATAATAATGTGATTTATGTTACTGAGCGTAATATCAATAAAAATACCAGACGTGTAGCTAATGTGCAGTACACCAAACAGTTCCAAAGATTAATTACGGTTTTTCACGTGATTCGTATTAAATTATCTTTTTACGAATTACAAATATTGATGACACATTTAAAACATCGAAACGTTGAAACATTATTTGAGCGACGCATCGCGTTATTTGCTTCTCGAACATATTCCGAAATAATTAATCGAATCAAAAAAGCAATCTTGCAGAGAATTATTTCTACGGCCAAATAAAACAGAATTCTTTAGAATTTAATAATTTAGAATTAGAATAAGAATTAGAATAGAATTTAATTTCTTTACTTGAACAAACGTTTCCTGAAATAATTTCTCGTTCTGCTATATCAACCGTGTCAGAAATCCGCATTTCCCCGCGATACCTAACCTACACAATTCCACGCATTTGTTATTCCAGGATAATTGAAACGAGAACAATTAACGTTGCCTCGTAAAGCAATCTTTATCGTTTGTAACTGAAACGCGCGTGAAGCACGGCTGTTCCAATATTATTTCCAAGCGTGAAAATAAAAAAATTGCAAATAAATTCCTCGAACTGTCTCGTGCTCGTTGCAACGTATGCCGCGCGAGACAACAAATCAACTACATTCGCTGGAAGAAAGAAAGAACTCGCGTAAACATCCGCAGTCTACTGCTAATTAAAACCTTCTTTTGTCTGCTTTCGCAACTCGCAGCGATTTCGTTAACCAATTTTCCTCGCACAACTATGCATCCGCATAAACATCCGCAGTCCACAAATCATTGGACGCAGCGACGCGAGGTAAACGAACCAGCGAACCTACCAAGAAATCCAGGCGAAAGCGTCAAGCTCGTGACAGATGCGCGGCAACCAGTTGAAACTATCGTGAAACTTGCGCCAAACTTTCGACTGGCCGTGTCACGAACTAGCGTGGCCGAGGTAAGTAACCTGACCATGGTATCGATGAGTGTGTAACGAGCGCACGAGGCTCGTGTGTACACGCTGTACACACGACGAGATGGGTAAGCGTCGATAAATAGCGGTGCAATTATTGCAGCGAAGATCGATCGAGCTGCGTCGATTTGGGGCGCGACGTTCGCGCGCATCAACGACGAGCAAAACGCTAACGATATTTCAAACGTCGATGCTTTTCCATTTAAATATCGAATATTAATTAAGTATGTTAAATATGAATATTAAATATGTTTAATGACACCGTGTATCACGCGCTGCGGTATCACGACGCTTAATTTCTGAATATCGAAACTGTCGAACGAAATTTTCAGTTGATATCAGACGAGTCAACAATACACTGAGTGCCAAACAGCGCGATCGCGCTGTTTAAATTTTGTGTCGATAAGTCCCGGCACTGACAAAATCCGCAATTACTTAGTTGCCAACCTAGTATACATATTCTGACAAATCTTCGCAATAATAGCTGTAATATAAAAAGTATAGGATGTTGAACACAAATCTTCAAGACTGGCCGCCATTAACATGATTAATAGTTTAAATCTTCCGACATTGAGCAAGGGAGAGACGATATCCGACGTAATCTTCATTAATAAAATAGCTAAATGGGCATTGTTGACTGATAAAAATAATGATAAGAAGTCGTCTGTTGTTTTGCACGAAACAAATGAAAGAAACTGTAGTCGCATAAATCGTATGGACAATCGCGTAAATTCTTATCACACGAACATGGAAATTCTCTTATAGTGTTAATTCTGCGTAATATTTTCAAGACATTCTTTCGAGCGTTTTCTATGATAGTGTTGCGTTCTAAGTTTTCTTTATACTTTTATGTATTAATTATTCAAATGTACCGCCATCACTAACGTGCATCATTTCAACTCGTAAGTTAACGAAATCAGACGCGTTCTTGTGGCATCGACCAGCGTCGCGTCGTGTCATGGTAAAAGAGACCATACAGTATGGCATACACACACGGTTCTCGTGTGTCACATGAATCACCGAACGCTGTCGGCTGATGAATGAGCTCCTCGTCAAGTAGCCCTCCTCGTCCAACCCTCCACTCATCTCCTCGGTCGACTATCCTCCACCCCCGCCACCTGCGGCCAGAAGCGGCTGGCCACGCGTTTCGCGTACGCATCTTGACCTCGCTACACCCTTGTTGCTTTTCAACCACGTCTCGACCAAGTACATAATCCGCGCACTTAAGATACTATATATGTATGTAGTTTTTCTTCTTTTTCCTTTTATTTTCTTCTTTTTCAATTGTTTTCTCCTTTTTTTTTTCTTTTTTTTATAAGTTTAAAGCCACGCGCACGTTTCAAGCTGCCGGCGACTACGATAAGAGTAGTTAGCGAAAAATACAGTTACCTATGGTCGGTAAAAATCGATATGTCTGAGGAATCAGTAGGATTAGAATCTTTTTGCAAAGACTTGCACAGAGTCGCAAGGATTCGAGTTTCGAAGCGTGTCTAGTAAATTAGTAGCGTGTTTGGAAGATTTGCACTCTTTTCGTAGCGTCGTTGTTTCGTATTTGTTTCAAGTCGCTTGTTATCTATAACAGGTAAATCAACATGTATCGGTAAGGTTAGAGATGATCATTGATAGACAAAAGGTATCGAAATCGCGAAGAAGAATTGATATTTTGCTGTTTAAAGTACCGATAGAGGAGAGAGAAAAGAAAATCGAGTTGTTTTTCATGTTTGACATATCGAACAAAGTACATTTACGTTGTATGAAATGTTTAGTTCATATTATACGCAGATATGTCTACCATTTTACTATTCCAAGTATCTTATGAGAGATAATCTAAGCAACGTTAAGAGTCACGATATATGTTGATTATAATCTTTCTCAGAACGTTTTCTATTCGATTCTTTGAAACGTACGCGTCTTGCGACAGAAAACTGACGCTTCGACGTGGCGGAAAACAATCACAAAGTGGTGGCGCGATTTTTTGAACTACAATAGTCTTACTACAAACAAGTACAGCACACTAGTCTATCTAAGAGTTAACTTTACACACGTTGACGCGCGTTTGCTTCGACGTAAAGCAACGGCGCGGCGCGTTGAATTTAGCCACGCGCTGCAAATGCTTTTGCAAATACCCGGTGTAAAATATGAATATCGACATGGGGCAACAAGCGCGTGGAAACTAAGCCAACGACGAACGATCGTGCGCGAACATTTGACGATAAATATTCATGGAAATTAGCGAGCTATTCATCGGGACAAGCGTAGAGAGTTGGCGCGACGAAAGACAAAAGACGAAACCCTACGATTCGATGACCTGGCTTTCCAGAGAGAAGCTGGAAATTAACGTCGACGCAATTTGATTCGAAACTGGCGAGGAGGACTGCGCCGATTCCCAGCATTTCAATATTTTACACTTGCCATTTGTAAAATATTGATATCGCGCTCGTTCACCTGTCGTTTCAGGTAAAACTGAAAATGTAGAATAATTGCTGCTAATAAATAAAAAATAATAATATTACGGTAGACTGTCCCGAAAGTTCCTTTCGTTTTGCAAGGAAATAATACACTCATTTTTTCTTTCTTATATTATTTTATCAAATAACGTATGGTATATTTCGTAGTAATGGAACAAAATAATACAAAAGAACAAATTTTCCTACAAAACGAAAGAAGCTTTTCGGACAATGTATTAATTCCAAATGAATTTTCAACTGTTCAGGTTATTTCATATCGATTATTGCTAATTACTGACCATTACTATTATTTTAGATAAACACACATGCAAGTTTGTTGAACTTCCCAAATACGTGTGCGATATGCATTTATGACGTAGATAACAGACCACACGCGTACCTAACCTATACACGTTACGTTTGCTATGCGCCGAGCGAAATAGCTGGTGGGACGAGGAATACTTAAAAATGCATAAAAATTGAATAATCTGGATGCATCGCGAGAAGGGGTGGATTCGTGTCGTGCAGCCGATAATTGTTTCACGTATAATTTCATTGTGAAATAGTAATCAGACACGACGTATAGTTTAGCGCAATTCCATTAGGATCGATCGTTGTACCGTGCATACGTAATTCGATTATGACGCGGCTAATAATCTCTGGCGGACAGAGTTGTACGAATTCTGCGAATTCTGTCGCTACGAGTCACTTCTTTTATCAGATCGTATGGTAAAATTGTGAGAATGTTGGTCGTTACAGAATTCGATCTGTTCCGTTATCGACATCGTATTACGTATTCAACTTATCATACAAGATAAAAGATTGGTATTTATATTTAATCAGCCACTTTAACGGTTATTATCGATGTGACCCGAAGTTGTAGTATAGGAATCTGTAGATAAGTTTCACTGATTTTCGTTACCGATAAACATTGTCAGTAAGATAATTTCCTTTTTGGTTACCGGTAACCGTTACATGTGAAAGAATTTTTTTCTTCGGTTACTGCTAACCATTCTATGTGAGAGAATTTTTTTTGGTTACCAATAACCGTTATTCGCAACGGAATGTTTTTTTTTGGTTATGGATAACCATTACGTATAGGAGAATATTTTTTGGTTACCGATAACCATTATCGACGAGAAACATTTTTTTCCTGGTTGTCTGTAACCATTAGGTACACGAGAATTTTTGTTTCGTCGTCGATAACCATTATACATGACAAAACTTTTCCTTCGCCATCAATGACCATCGTAAACAGAATTTCGTTTGAGCACCAAAAACCGTTATCTGTGACAGAATTCTTTTTCGTCACCAATAACCACTTAATCAGGCACCCTAACTGTTATAATTAACGTGACAAGAAGTTGCAGTGTAGGAATTAGCAGATAGAACTAACTGATTTTGGTTACCGATAACCATTATCAGTAAGATAATTTTCTTTTTGGTTACTGGTAATCATTACATTATTGAGAGAATTTTTTTTAGTTACTGACAACCATTCTATTTGAGAGAATTGTTTTTGGTTCCCGATAACCATTATCGAAGAGAAACATTTTTTTACTAATTGCACGTAACCATTACGTACACGAGAATTTTCGTTTGGTCGTCGATAACCATAATCCATGACAAAATTTTTCCTTGGTCAGAATTTTTTTTCATCGCCAATAATCATTTCTTATGACAGAATTTTTTTTGGACACCAATAACCGTTGTTCACAACGGAATGTTTTCTTTTTTTTTGCTTATGGATAACCATTAAGTATACGAGAATATTGTTTAGTTGTCGATAACCATAATCCATGACAACATTTTTCCTTGGTCACGAATAACCATTATTCATGACAGAATTTTTTTTTATCACCAATAATCATTATCTATGACAGAATTTTTTTTCATCACCGATAATCATTATCTGTGACAGAACTTTTTTTCATCACCAATAATCATTTCTTTTGACAGAATCCTGTTTGGTCACCCATAACCGTTGTTCACAACGGAATGTTTTCTTTTTTTGGTTATGTTATATTGTTCGGTTGTCGATAACCATAATCCACGACGAAATTTATTTTTTGTCACTGTCGAGTATCATCAATTTTGTATTACAATTGCTGATAATCAGCGTCCAGATGAAGTAGCGTAAGTCATCAGCTTGTCATCAGCAATGTTAACAAAAAATGACGATGATCGAAAGTTAGCAAAAAACAGTTTTATCATCGACTATAATTATAATAATTATCGGTAATTAAAAAAAAAAAAAAAGAAATAATATTTGGTTATAGACAACCAAAAAATAATCCTCTCGCGTATGATGCTTACCGAAAAGCAAACAAATATTCCCTCATCTGCAATAGTCATCGTGAAGCATAAAAAAATTTCTCTCGTTTCTAGCAAAAATCATCTTTCCATCATTTACAACGATTATTCGTACCGTGAATTCCTAACAGATTCTTTCTTTTTAATTATTCACTGTTTAATGTGATCACTGTCTTTCTATTTAAACGAAAATCACTTTTTCGTTAAGGATTCTTTTCATAAAAATTTCAGGGATTTACTGCATTTAATGCACAAAAATATTTGCAATTTCCTTTTTTATCTTGTTCACCTTAGCAGCTTCGTTACGCTTACAGGTACAAGAAAGAATGTTGCTCGGTTTAGAACAAGCGGAATTAGCGAGTTAGCGTTTAATATTCCAACTGGACGTTGAGATTCGACATTAAGAAACGACTATTTGTCACGCAGTGCGCATCTAAATTACCTCGTTTTCTTCGTACGTCGACCTCCCGTTTTATTTTTGAAATTGACAGGTTCATAACGAGGATCATGGGTAAATTTAGCGTTCGACTGCAAAAAGGAGGGCAAGTGTAGCAAATTAGTAGCTCCGGTGTTCGCTGGAATTTTCGTTAACCACGTTCGTGTCCTATCTGTTTTATCGTTGGTCTCGCTGATCGACGATCTATGGAAACTCGCGCTACAACTTGCGCGATAAGCCTATCGTCGCTGGCTTTCCGTGTAAGAAAACGAGACCGTGGGAAAATTCGAACAATGTGTGTAAAAAAAATGCTAAGCTTCCACGTGGCTCATAATTTTAACACTGTGTCATACTAAGCTGATTTCCCATTTTCCATGTCCCGCCCGGTATACGGCGCATTATTTGCATATTTTGATTAAAACTTAGGTTGCCTGGTTTCTCTACGAAGATTGACACGCTGTGACGTGCAACGAACGACCGTGTGATTCCCGTGAATCGAAGAATATTTTCCCAACCATATTTCAACTACACTTTCACATACGTATTTTGTTTAAATTGAATATTTTGTAAAACGAACGTTTGCTTTCATCAATCGTGGAATATCCATTGACCTAGTTCGTTTGAACGTTCGAACGGTTGAAAAAAAATCTTGGCGAATTTTTACCGTCGCCGCGAATTTGCCAGTGGCGAAGAAATATCATCGTGAAAAATATCGTCGTAAATTTACAGAATCAGTGATCCCATGCACGTTCCACGTACGCACGCTTAATGCCGTTACATCGACAGGACCATGTTCCTATCTTGGTCGCATGTTCCACTAATCCGCTTTGATACTGTCACAGATACTCCGCGCGCATAGTCCTCTAGAGATAACGCGGTTCTAGCGTCGCGCTGCATCGATTTTTCTTCACATTTTTACACAGCGAAACGAATGCCTGGTTCTGTCCTTTAACGAGGCAGGAAATATCATTTTTAGGACAGCGATTAAACGTAATGTAACATAAATTTGTTTCCAAGTAAATTAGAAATAAAGTCTTGAAATTTACTCTGAAATATTGAACAAGTATTTGACTGTGTATGTGTTAGGTCGTTTCAAAAGTGGCTTTCGTTTTGTAAGCAAGTGACGGATGCACAACATTTGTTGTGTTTCGTTATTTTATAGAATTACGTGCGACCCATTTTGTAGAAATACAAATATCGGCAGTAGAATAACATGAAAGAAAAAACGTTGTGTATCTATTGTTTCCTTAGAAAACGAACGAGTGTTTCAGGACAACCTGACGTATCTTTGCTTCTCAACGAAGACTTCAACTTTTGGGAGATCGTCAGGCGAGGACGACGTCAAAGGATGTCCGATTTGCATGAAATTGTATAGTTGAGCAACAGAGATACGAATGAGTAAAATCGTATTGCAAATTTGGGCTATGGTAAAGCACGCTGTAATCCCACGCTGATTTCCAATTGACCAGTCCGATTGGTGCAAGTGCACAGAGCTGTCAGAAAAGAGGGAAATTTTTACGGTTTTCTGTGACCAATACAACGGCGAATATCGTTTTTTCGTGTTTGCAATAGTTTTCGAAGAACAAAGGCTGCCTTCGATTTTTTTGATAGAACGCTGTATATTTTTTCGTGGTATACGAAAGAGCGTGTGTAAATACAATGACTGTCGAGGTAGTGCAAGGTGCATAACGAAGGAATTATTTCGAATATTACGTGTCGATGCTATTCTATTAAAAAAGAATCGAAGGACACCTCTGTTTTTTGAAAAATATTGCGAATTTGAAAAAATGATGTACGTTACTTTATTGGTCGGAGAAAACTGTAAAACTTTTCCCTCTTTCATTTTTCCCCTAATATGTACCATTTACGAGAAAAACGCTGGCTAATAACGGCGCGTACACCCCGTATGCGATTACAGCGAAGAAGCGTTCGTGCGCTGCGAAACTTATATCGGGGGAATTTATAGTAAAGACGTAAATGTTGTTCAACTGAACAGTGGAAATGGAGCAGTTTGATACGTCGAGTAAAATTTTGAACGTAGTCGCTGTTTCTGGAAAGTTGAATTTTATGGTGGAAAAGAAAATTATAACCACGTTTCGTAATGTGGGAATAATTTTAAAATTGTTTCCAATGTTAAAGAATGAACAACAGCGAAAAAGAGCGTTCATTTTTCGTTTTAAAACTGGTAAGAAGTACTTTTTCGGAATAAACTTAACGCACTGATAATGTTGCGCGTAGAAATGGATATTTTAAAAGCTCTTTGTTACCAGGACAAAATGTTACTAAATACTATCTATTGCTTTGTTACTAGTTACTATTGTGAAAATTAGAAAACCAATATTTTTCATTTCTTCAAATAATTTGATATTGATTTTGTACTTTCATTTTATAGTTTTTCTTCATTCCAAGCTAATGATGCGAATTCAGGCAAATTTCAAAATCGTGATATTTGTCCCCTCCACTTTCATTTGCATATCTGGGGCCCGGAAAACTCTAGACACGGCCCTGCGTAGGAGGCCACCGCGTGTTATGTAAATCGATCACATAATTAAGGGATTTCGGGGCGAATTATCGCGAGTCATCGACAGTGCGGGCATAATCATTATCGGATACGTCGGATACAGGTGCAATCAAACGCATCGACTAGATAGCGGCGCTTCGTGAACGTACGCTGTTGCTGACAGCACTTGTTCACTTGACAAATGTTTTAGGATAAGTACCTTTGGACACTTGGGACATGTTCAAACAGTTAACAGGTCCGGTGTTTGATCAGATTTTCAGATTATCAGTGAGAGTGGCAGACCATCGAGTTAGGGTCACGTTTCGATTTTCGAAAAAAAATGTTCTTCTTTAACTACGACACTGTAATAATGTAAATTGTTTCTGATCAGTCAGATTATTATTCTTGCTGTGATCTGTGAATTCTTTTTATATTTCCATCTCCTCTTCGTTTCAACCAAGTAAAGAATTTTTAAAGTTTTAGGAGTATTTTTGAACATAATATCGAGACGAATTCTTTTTTATTTGGAAATAAGAAATTTTTTTTATTTGGAATTTAGAATTTATTTGGAATTTAGAAAATTTCCTAACGACGACAAACTATGAAAATTAGTAAAAAATTGAAAATTGAATGTTTGTACTTATAGGAACAAATCGAAGTTGATAGAAAAATACTTGGTAAGATAAAATTAAATTTATAATAAATAAATAAATTTGATTTGTTTGTTATTCATGAGAAGTAACGAGAGATTATTTGAAAGCTTTCTATCTCGCCATCTGACATTTTTAGATGCGTAGAGAAAAGGGGAGAATTCATTTTTTTTTTTTTGTATTATGAATATTATTTATATTTGATTCGGATATCGTTCTCTCCTCGAATATCTTATCAGAAATCTTATGGGGGTAAGATTGGCTGTAAGTGTAACAGCACAGCGTAGAAGAAAAGTCCCTCGATGGGAGTTGAAGAGGCTATCGATGATCTCATGTTATGTTAGGTCTCATGAATGCTCTTTTTACGCTGCTGTATTTGACTAGACATTCCAATCGGGTGTTCTTATCTGGGATATATTCCAGAACCTGTAATGTATCAACGAATGAGGAACTTATGAACGAGGAGATGGACGAATGAAGAAATAAACGAGTAAGAAATTCGAATGGAATAATAACTAAACTAAGAATGGATAGGAATTGGATGAATGAGTAAATGAATAAGAAATTCGAATGAAATAATAACTAAACTAATAATGGATAAGAATTGGATGTACGAATAAATGAGAGAGAAATTCGAATGAAATTAAACTAAACTAAAAATGGATAAGAATTGGATGAACGAGTAAACGAATAAGAAACTCGAATAGAATAACGAGTAAACGAATAATGGATAAGAATTGGATAAACGAGTAAATGAGCGAGAAATTCGAATGAAATAAGAAGTAAATGAATAATGGATAAGGATTGGGTGGAAGAATAAACAAATAAGAAAATCGAATGAAATAAGAAGTAAATGAATAATGGATAAGGATTGGATGGAAGAATAAACAAATAAGAAATTCGAATGGAATAATAACTAAATTAAAAATGGATAAGAATTGGATAAGTGAGTGAACGAATAAAAAACTCGAATGGGATAACAAGTAAACGAATAATGGATAAGATTTGGATGAACGAATAAATGAGTAAGAAATTCGACTGGAATAATGACTAAACTAAAAATGGATAAGAATTGGATAAGTGAGTAAACGAATAAAAAACTCGAATGGAATAATAAGTAAATGAATAATGGATAAGAATTGGATAAACGAGTAAATGAGCGAGAAATTCGAATGAAATAAGAAGTAAATGAATAAGGACTGAATATGGATAAGGACTGGGTGGATGAGTAAACAAATAAGGAATTGGAATGGTATAATAACTAAACTAAAAATGGATAAGAATTGGATAAATGAGTGAACGAATAAAAAACTCGAATGGAATAATAAGTAAACGAATAATGGATAAGATTTGGATGAACGAATAAATGAGTAAGAAATTCGACTGGAATAATGACTAAACTAAAAATGGATGAGAATTGGATAAACGGGTAAACGAATAAAATACTCAAATGGAATAACAAGTAAACGAATAATGGATAAGATTTGGATGAACGAATAAATGAGTAAGAAAATCGAATGGAATAAGAAGTAAATGAATAAGGACTGAATATGGATAAGGACTGGGTGGGTGAGTAAACAAATAAGGAATTGGAATGGTATAATAACTAAACTAAAAATGGATAAGAATTGGATAAATGAGTGAACGAATAAAAAACTCGAATGGAATAATAAGTACACGAATAATGGATAAGATTTGGATGAACGAATAAATGAGTAAGAAAATCGAATGGAATAATGACTAATCTAAAAATGGATAAGAATTGGATAAGTGAGTAAAGGAATAAAAAACTCAAATGGAATAACAAGTAAATGAATAATGGATAAGATTTGGATGAACGAGTAAATGAGTAAGAAACTCGAATGAAATAACAAGAAAACAAATAATGGATAAGAATCGGATGAACGAGTAAACGAATAATAAATTGAAATTGGATAAACGAATAAACGAAGAAGGAATTAAATTGGGATAACGAATAAGCGAGTAAGAAATTGTAATTGAATAAGTGGATGGAGAATTGAACGATCAATAAACCAACAAGTCGTATATCGAATAATAAAGAAATAATCCAATCGAAAAGTAAATTCGAATAATGAATGAACGAATAAACGACTACGATCCTATAAAAGAATAAATGTTGTGCTTCTATTCATTTTATTTATGAAAAATCCGCCTTTTTGAAATGTTACTATGCGTAAGAAGGTGTTACGTGTATTCTACGCGTATTTCCATTTTCAAATTTCCCAAAGCTACATCTGAAGTCTGCGGTCTATTTGTTATTTTAAATCTTGCTATCCATGAAAATATTTATTATTCTAAGTCTCCTTATCCATGAAAATATTGACTATTCCAAATCTTGTTATCCATGAAAATATTGACTATTCTAAATCTTGTTATCCATAAAAATATTAATTATCCAAAATCTTCTTATCCACGAAAATATTTATTATTCTAAATTTTATCCATGAAAATATTTATTATTCTAAATCTTCTTATCCATGAAAATATTGACTATTCTAAATCTTGTTATACATGAAAATATTGACTATTCTAAATCTTGTTATCCATAAAAATATTAATTATTCTAAATCTTCTTATCCATGAAAATATTTATTATTCTAAATCTTCTTATCCATGAAAATATTGACTATTCTAAATCTTCTTATCCATGAAAATATTGACTATTCTAAATCTTGTTATCCATAAAAATATTAATTATCCAGAATCTTGTTATCCATGAAAATATTTATTATTCTAAATCTTGTTATCCATAAAAATATTAATTATCCAGAATCTTGTTATCCATGAAAATATTTATTATTCTAAATCTTGTTATCCATGAAAATATTGATTATTCTAAATCTTGTTATCCATGAAAATATTGACTATTCTAAATCTTGTTATCCATAAAAATATTAATTATCCAGAATCTTGTTATCCATGAAAATATTTATTATTCCAAATCTTATCCATGTAAATATTGATTATTCAAAATCTTGTTATCCATGAAAAGAGTAATAAATACACCGCAGACTTGGGATGTATCTCTGGGAAATTTGAAGATGCAAATACGCCTAGGTTACACGTAACACCTTCTTACGCATAATAACATTTAAAAAAAACCGGAATTTTCATAAATAAAATAATAGATGCGCAACATTTATTCTTTTATATTATTTTATCGAATCATTGAATTATATGAATTATATGATCCATTTTGTTCTAAAAACAATACATATACAATATAATATAATTATTAATATAAAACAAAAAATATCGCGCACCTATGATTTCCTTACAAAAACGAAAGAATCTTCCGGCGCAACCTGATGTTATAAATAACAGTCGTACTCTATGCTATAACAAGAAACATGTATCACGCGTCTTACTGTAGCTCATACCGGAGCTACATTCGCATATTTAGCATTCCATTATTCCAACCAGGGTATACGGATCTTGCTCAAGGCCATCTACACGTTGGCATCCTCCCTCGAGTTTCGAGCAAATCTATGCCAAAATATCGCCTAAAAGGAACTCGCGTAACTACAAAGCTGGCGCCGTTTTGTCGTCCTCTTCTACCGACAGAAATACACCAAACGCCAGTATTAGGTTGCGCAATACGCTAATTTAACTTTCAGCTTCTCAACTTTAACGTTGCTTGGCTTCAACAGATTTACTCTGTGACACCTCTGTCGTAACAAAATTTTACGATCCTCTCGATGATTGTACACGATTGGACAATTGCACATGTTCGTTGCTTCTCCTTGCAAACTCTGCCGTTTTCTTCCTTCGTTTCACAAATGGCCCAATCGTTCAAGACGCTTAGATAAGTAAAACGTTCGAACTCAACAATTTCTTTCATCTTAATTTTTAACAATTTTCAACGTTAACGTTCTTATGGAAACGTTACGTTACCGTATGGCATAGTTCATTGTTGATATCGACGTTGAACATGAAGAAATATTACAGTTGAATTACAGTTGAAATATTACGGTTGAACGATAAGATGAATTTTAATGCAAAGGAGAAAATGTAATTCGTTGAACGTAAATTTTCATAGAATCTTCAAGTTCTTCGAAAGTACGAATGGTTTTAGAAAATTATGATGTTACCTTGTCCAATTGCATGGACCAATTGTATCGTACGTTTCACAAACATAGTAACGAGAATGTTGGACATGAATTTTTTAAACTGGCCGTGGAAAACAATGAACGTCGGATGCCGTTTGATTCTCACAATTAAGACGGATTTTAATAGTTCGAATGTTCCGATGCTGTGCAAGAGAAGGATGATACCTGATATAATTTTCATTTAAAATTTCAATTAATATAATTAAAACATGCATTTCCATTTGAGCATATAATGCAGTTGTTGATTGCATATGCACCATTGCACTTCAAAAAAAAGGAAAGAAAGAAAAAAAACGTGGTCCCACGGATGTAGTACTCTTTGAATGATTCATCTTTCTTGAATATTTTTCTGTAACTGCACTGGTAACGGAGTTAGAACTTGAAACAGTTGTGTGGATCGTCCTGTGCAGATTTAGACGATGCGGCAAACTTCGCTCTCTAAGTCTAATTATAAAATTAGCGTAATATTATGTAAAGAATATTATATTGTATTTCCTTATGGAAATTAAAATTGCCTAATAAAAGAGAGAAAAATAAAGCTCGGTTAAATGTTCCACTGTAAACCTTCTCAATTTTTTCTGAACTTATGTGCTCACTTTTTTGACATCCTGTATATTGTAATTGAACTATGGTAGCATATCATGTAAAGAATATTATATTGTATTTCCTTATGGAAATTAAAATAGCCTAATAAAAGAGAGAAAAATAAAGTTCGGTTAAATGTTCCAATGTAAACCTTCCCAATTTTTTCTGAGCTTATGTGCTCACTTTTTTGACATCCTGTATATTGTAATTGAACTATGGTAGCATATCATGTAAAGAATATTACGTTGCATTTCCTTATGGAAATTAGAATTGCCTAATAAAAGAAAAATTGTCTAATAAAAAATAAAGTTTGCTTAGATGTTCTGCTGTAAACCTTCTCAATTCTTCCTAACCTTACATGCTCTCATCCTGTATATTATACATGAACTATGGTAGTATATCCTACAAAGAATATTACATTGCATTTCCTTATGGAAATTAGAATTGCCTAATAAAAGAAAAATTGTCTAATAAAAAATAAAGTTTGGTTAAATGTTCTACTGTAAACCTTCCCAATTATTCCTAACCTTACATCCTGTATATTGTACATGAACTATGGTAGCATATCCTACAAAGAATATTGCATTACATTTCCTTATGGAAATTAGAATTGTCTAATAAAAAATAAAGTTTGGTTAAATGTTCTGCTGTAAACCTTCTCAATTCTTCCTAACCTTACATGCTCTCATTCTGTATATTGTACATGAACTATGGTAGCATATCCTGCAAAGAATATTACATTGCATTTTGTTATGGAAATTAGAATTGCCTAATAGAAGAAAAATTGTCTAATAAAAAATAAAGTTTGGTTAAATGTTCTGCTGTAAACCTTCTCAATTATTCCTAACCTTACATACTCTCATTCTGTATATTGTACATGAACTATGGCAGTGTAGTATGTAAAGAATATTACATTGTACTTCCTTATGGAAATTAGAATTGCCTAATAAAAGAAAGAAAACTAAAGCTCGGTTAAATGTTCCACTGTAAACCTTCTCAATTCTGTCCAAACTAATGCGCTCACGCTTTCTGCATCCTGTATATTGTACACGACGATGGCAGCCACTATCTATACGGATACAAAACTACTTGCACGTAGATTTCATATTCGATTGAGCAAGAGGCTGGCAGCCCTCGGAACACAGTTAACCGGCCATCTTCCTCTTTGACTAGTTTCAGAGCAGCATTCCTTTGTTCTTTCATGCTGGCGTGAGTGGCGTGCAACGTGCAACCCACTCGTTAAAGCACGTAATCGTAAGGAAGGATGCAACGCGTGCTTTAACCCTGGAATTCGTGTTCCCCGCGTGAACACCGTGGGTAATTCTGTGAATATAAAATTAATTCATGCCGCGTACACGAATTATCGGCGACTCTCCTTTAGCGCTGAAATCGCAACCGTGTAAATTGCCGTAAGAGGCCGCCAGTGGAACGGAAGTTCGCATGCAACCGACTCGATGCATGTTATTTGCTATTCACCGCAGCGCGCCGAGTAAAAAAGAAAGAGAGAAATAAAAGAGGAAAATAAACGCCTGTCACAGTGACATACATTCGATTGGCTGCCGATTAACTCGGTTAGCTTTGTCGTGCTGCCAGCGATCGTCTACTTATCCACCTGGTTAATTAGGTGTATGCACGTATCCATATGCTTTCAACATGGAGAAATTATACTTCTCTTTCCTTCTTCCTTACCTCTAACCAGACACGCTGTCTAACTAATTAGAAAATGATACTTCGCTCTGTAATCGTCTTTTTCCTCGCAATAAAATTATAATTTCCTTTCGTTTCTTTTTTTTTTTTTTTTGTTTCTTCTCTATCGGCACACTCGGTATAATTAATTAGAAAACGATACTTCATTTTGTCATCGTCTGTTTCTAATTTACGACAAATCATAATTTCCTTCGCTCTTTCTCTTACGTATCGAGATATAACGCGATATAATTATATCATTAGCAAATAAATACCTCCTTTTGTCGTCGCTTTTTTATTCACCGTGTGTCACATAAATATCCGAACGCCTTGGTCAATTTGTAACGTTGCGAGAATGTTATTAAAATATACCTGGGGCGCATTTTACACGGTGCTTTTTTCACGCGACTCACTTTTACACGGATTTTTTTCCACGGTTCATTCACTTTCACACGCTTTTTTAAACACCTGTTAAGGTAGCTTTAGGCACCTTTGTGGAGAGTTAATGGTGCAAGTTAATTACAACGAAAAAGACCATTCATTCCGCGCAAGTTTAACCGAACAAGGAATACAACCGGCTAATAAACTCGAACATTATTTCGCTGTGAACAGTGAACGCTCTACGCGATTTCCAAGGCACTTGAGAAAACACATCGCAACTGATACAAAACGATCAGACGAAGTCTGATTCTTCGAGCGACGATGAAGGAAATGAGGATTTTTGAAAAGAAATTTTTTTTTGAGTTTCCTTGACATGTTACCTTTAGCTTCGTGTGTTTTATCGAATGTAGTTCGAATATGATAAATTGTTGTCTATATTATTTGCCTTAGGTCGATGCAAATTTTATATTTTTCTCGGGAAGCAATTTTTTCGCGATTTTTTTTACATGCTTCTTTTTTGTAATTTATGTATCTACCTTGTAAGAAAAGCTGCGCGTTATTTTGTATGACATTAATAAAATATTTCCTTTTTTAAAATACATCTGGTACGTATTATTTTATAATCATTAGACGTCAGTGTCTTTTAAAAGGAAAATCAAATACATGTTGGTGCTACTTCCATTAAAGTAGCAATTAGAATCAGAAAGCAAAAATTGATGGCTTGAAACGATTCTCGTTAGAATAGAATTTAAATTCCAATTACTTTCTTGCCATTGCGCTTTGACAATGACTCACCGATGTGACCATCGTCCTTTAAGTATTATCCCTGTAATTAATCAGATCAGTATTCTGCTTAGCAGATTAAACGACGCATTTTCTTCTCTGATCCATCAAACTAAGCAATCTGAAGGCAAATAATTTTCAACCAACGAAATATAATATAATACAATATATATATAATATATAAAAATATAAGTAATATATATATGTGTATGATATACCTATATCGTGGAATATGTATGTTGTTATATGCTGTAACTTACTATATTAATATGTATATTACTTTTATTAGTGTGGAACTTACTATATCAATATGTATATTATATATATATTAATCTTATTAATGTGCAATTTACTATATTAATATATATATATCAATTTTATTAGTATGTAACTTACTATATTAATATGTATATTAATTTTATTAGTATGTAACTTACGATATTAATATGTATATTATATGTATTACTTTTATTAGTGTGGAACTTACTATATTAATATGTATATTAATATTAATTAATATTAGTATGTATATTATATACATTACTTTTATTAGTATGTGACTTATTATGTAACTAACATATATATGTACATATTAATATAGCAAGCTACTGTGAGTTAATATATATAATATATACAATATAGATATATATTAATATAGTAAGTTATATGATATTGTATATGATATATCTAAATATATAGTAACTTACTATAAGTTAATGTATATAATATATACAATATAGATATATATTAATATAGTAAGTTATATGATATTGTATATGATATATATATAAATATATAGTAACTTACTATAAGTTAATGTATATAATATATACAATATAGATATATATTAATATAGTAAGTTATATGATATTGTATATGATATATATATAAATATATAGTAACTTACTATAAGTTAATGTATATAATATATACAATATAGATATATATTAATATAGTAAGTTAGATGATATTGTATATGATATATCTAAATATATAGTAACTTACTATAAGTTAATGTATATAATATATACAATATAGATATATATTAATATAGTAAGTTAAATGATATTGTATATGATATATCTAAATATATAGTAACTTACTATAAGTTAATGTATATAATATATACAATATAGATATATATTAATATAGCAAGTTATATGATATTATATATGATATATAAATATAAATATATAGTAACTTACTATAAGTTAATGTATATAATATACAATATAGATATATATTAATATAGCAAGTTATATGATATTGTATATGATATATATATATAAATATATAGTAACTTACTATAAGTTAATGTATATAATATATACAATATAGATATATATTAATATAGTAAGTTACAGTATATCACACAATATATATTCCACGAAATAGAATTGAAGATCAGCGACAATAAAGACTGAAATTCGCGTTGTGTGTTTCTATTCATAATCTTGTGGTTAAATTGCATTCCTCGTAGAATAAATAAAAATCTTCGAACAGTGTTACTTGTAGCTACTTCAACGACATAATTATGCACGCATCATAATTATCACGAACCAAACGAAATGATAACAATCTCGTTATTTCGTTCCGTTTCAATTATTTATCGATCGTTTAATATTAAAGTGCCACGTATCAGCGAATTTCTAATTTGTGTTCGTTCCTTTCAGCACAGTAACGCACAATCCAGCGTGCTCCCGCGAATCACGACAAGGTGCATTTAAAATGTAACAATGAAATTACATTGTCCATCGTTGTAACAACTTGAATCGCGACGAAATCGCGAATTGCGTAGCTGAACGTTTCGCATTTTCACATCTACCAATTAACAATTGCAGAGTTAACAATTAAAATTAATAGAGCGTCATGTTTAATTACTCGCTACGACGCTTTTAATTTCACGAAAACTCATAAATGCATTTCTACATAGATATGATTCAGAGATACGTTGAAACGCTAATTTTTATTTAAACATCAACAATTCCAAATTAAAAATAATACTCGACACATAGTCTGTATTTTCATTCGAGTTAGTCTGAATTTTTATTCAAATCTCTTCACATTGACAATTTTACAACAAAAGTTCTAGTTTCTTAATAGCAGATATATGAAAAAATTATTAAAGTCAGAATTTTTATTCCAATACCATCATTTTGTGTTAATAATTCCAAAACAAAAACAGTAATTACAGTAATAGGAATTATAAAACGATTAAACTCTCAATTTTAAAAAATGATATTAAAAATATAAACAAATTCTGAATTTCTACTCAAACACCATCTCTTCACATTAACAATTCGTTGCATTAATTACATTTTCAATAAACAAAAAACAATAGTTCAGATAGTGGCTTTTCAAAAATTATATACAGCATTTTCGAATTTTTCTTATTAAAGTCAGAATTTTTATTCCAATACCATCAGTTTGCACTATTTGCACTAATAATTCCAAAACAAAAACAGTAATTACAATAATAGGAATTAAAAAACGATTAAACTCTCAATTTTAAAAAATGATATTAAAAATATAAACAAATTCTGAATTTCTACTCAAACACCATCTCTTCACATTACAAAGAAGAACAGTTTGGATAATAGCTTTCCAAAAATGATACACAGAATTTTCGAATTTTTCTTATCTCGAACGATCAAAATTATAATTTTCGTGATGCTATTTTTCAAACGATTTTTAGTCTCAGCCACGATAGAACTGTCGACACGTGTTTGGAAAATCCTTGTTCTCGCGTCTCTCTTTTCCCTTTCACTCGTCATCGATGTATTCGATCGCGAAATATGTATATTTCGCCTAACGATCTCAGCGATCTGCGTGACGAGTCAATCCCGCCGAGAATTAATTAAAATCGGAGATTTCAATTTCACGTTCACATCTAATGCTGCTCGTTTATCCTTTTCACTTTGCCTTCCAGTGAAACCTAGTAAATTTACGTTTGATTACCAGCTTAATGGCAACTTCAACTTGCAACAGCAAATTCATTAGAACGTAAATCTCGATTGGATATCTACAATCTTCGTACATTACGATCCGAACATGTTCCTGCACTTGTCTATTTATTTTTCGATTATTTCCTCCTATTGTTGGCAACTAAGTGATTGCGGCTTTTGTCATTACCATCTAACGCCACAATCCGCAATCACTTAGTTGCCAACCCAATAATTCGTCTTTTAATTTCATTACGCGATTACATCAAAATGTGATTAGATATATGTGTGAATATATTCCTCAGGAATCGAGTTATGAGCTCAAATTAAAATGTGAAAACCGCTGTTCGAGATAAAACATCGTGCGTAAAGTGTAGCAACAAAGCATCGTAAATTAAACGTTGTTTTAACGTGAAAGAGAAATTACCAAGATCGATTGGAACAGTGATATTCCACGCTGGCAAGCAAATTTGTAATTCGCTACTTTTACTTAATTCACACGTTTCAGTAAGGTTCACACGTTGCTGCTACAAATCGGTCAACGTAACCGAGCATCTACGAGCGCGTAACTGTGTACCGTATGTATGCACATACATTGAATTTACGTGGTTTGTCAAGCGAGCAAATAATAATAAGCATGAATAATTAATATTCGAAGATTAAATTACGTTGTTGGTAATTTGATTGGTGTAATCGGGTGATTTAAGCGTGCAAACTAAAAGCCTGATTTTACAATAATCTGAATGTAGACCAGCGTTTGCTCGGCTTCATTCTCTCGCTAATATCGCGTTTATTCGATGCAAATTTCCGATTTTCCGATATAAAAAGTTTCTCGAAATACGTACACATCGAACGAATGAAAATCGTTTGCACTTGAGCTGCGATTTACGTGCGAACGTGAATCAGCCTTTGAGTCGTAACAATTGCAATGCTCCAGTGTTCGTAATTAATTACTTGAGGTGTAAATTTATGCGAGCAAGAATCTTGATTAAACAAATCGGGCTTTGTGTAATGTTTCAATTTCTTCAGTTTGCTTTTTCTCCTATCGCCGCTGGCTACCGCTTTATACCGGACTGTTGGTTGAAGCTTCTTGAAAGAATTTTAATTTCATTTCGTTTAAAGCTCACGCAGAAATGGTGAAATTTAAATTACCACATTCCGAGAGAGGAAAAATTACTTTGCATAGGAAACTGATTCAAATATTATCGAACCTTGTATCATCGTTTGCTTTCCTTCTTTCTATTTTCATATAATATACGATATAATTATTATATATTATAATATGATAAAAAACATGATATAATTATAATATATTTTATATTACAGAACCTTGTTTCTTCGTTTGTTTTCCCTCTTTTTATTCTCATACAATATATGATATATCTATATTATCATATAAACCATAATATAATTATAATATAATATATGATATAATTATATCATAATTATTATATATTATAACATGATAAAAACATGATATAATTATAATATATTTTATATTACAGAACCTTGTTTCTTCGTTTGGTTTCCTTCTTTTTATTCTCACACAATATATAATATAATTATATTATAATATAAAACATGATATAATTATAATATAATATATGATATAATTATATCATAATTATTATATATTATAATATGATAAAAAACATGATATAATTATATCATAATTATTATATATTATAACATGATAAAAACATGATATAATTATAATATATTTTATATTACAGAACCTTGTATCTTCGTTTGGTTTCCTTCTTTTTATTCTCACACAATATATGATATAATTATAATATAATATAAAAACTGATATAATTATAATATGTAATATAATATATGATACAATTATATCATAACTATTATAAGTTATAATATATTATATTATAATATAATATAAAACAGGATATAATTATAATATATTTTATATTATATTATATTATATAATTATGATATAATTATATCATATATTATTACAACTATATATATTCAATTGTATTATTTCAATTTCTATTACATGGAATATTATTTCACCTGATTGAGATTTTTCGTTTTTTTAAAGAAAACACCGAGGAGCAAATTTTACAAAAATCTTCTCTAATTGATGCAAATCTGTCTACCAGATGTATCCAGAAAATAAATTCCGATTGGCTACTATTAAGGAAAAGCAGAGATTTATTTGCAAGAGCTTTCATAATAAAATATTTGGCAGTAATGGTCACTGATAACTAACGAAATTCTCGTATATATTATATAATAATTATCCGCAGCAACAATGAAATTCTCTGATCGATAATGGTTATCGATAACGAGAAACATTTCAATTTATTAAAATATTCATAATATTCATAATGGATAAAATCGGTGAAACTCTTATACTGCAATTTTTAGTCGTTGGTTTGGTTAGAACTGGTCAGGGTCGTTGGTTAAAAGCGAACAAATATCCGTAAACACGGTCTGATTGTTTCAAATCGGCATTTGTCACTGACCAATGAACAGAGAAATTCAGCACGCACGTACAAAATTGCGGTTGCAGAGTTGCAGTGTTGGTATTTGTTAAACGAGACTTACATCGTGGACACGCCACGTGTACTTGAATACAAAGTTAAATTTTATCCTGATGGAAAGTCGTTAAGACGACTTTCCGTAACAAACTTTTATTCTGCTCGTTAAAACTGCACATCGACTTGCAAATGGCTGCAGTAGACTTGCAAATTTTAGGCACTGATTTTAACACTTTTGTTGATTTTAACAAAAAATTTCCAGGATGTAATTTTTCATTAATATAGAAATAAAGATGCCCGTATCATGTAATTTTCAGTTTCAAATTCTTGCAAACATACATTTTCCTCGCTTATAAACTCACTGTTTGCTTCTTTTTGCAGTGCACAGAGCAGCACGAAAGAAATTTGAACAAACTGCCAAATATACTCACGCTCAACATTTTCAATGTCATCATACTTAACCCTATTATTCATATCTTTTTCATGCGTTATTTATAGCCTCGGTACAGGTAATTTATAGCGCGAAAGGAAAGTTGTGACTGTAGCTTACCACGTAACGCGTTAAGTAATTTTTGTATCTACCTCTTTAATAACCTATTTTCAATAAAAAAGTAGAATATATATATACTCATATGATATATTCATATATTCGTATGACATATTCATATATTCATATATTCAAATATTATATTCATATGTTCATGATATATACTCTTATATTTATATTATATATATTCATATATTCATATGATATAATATTTATATATTCATATAGTCATATGATACATTCACATGATATAATATTTATATATTTATATAATCATACTATATATTCATATATTTATATATTCATATGATATAATACTTATATATTCATATAGTCATATTATAAATTCATATGATATAATATTTATATATTCATACAGTCATATTATAAATTCATATGATATAATATTTATATATTCATATAGTCATATCATATATTCATATGATATATTCATATATTCATATGACATATTCATATATTAATATGATATATTCAGTCATATTATATTATATATTTATATGATATAATATTTATATATTCATATAGTCATATTATAAATTCATATGATATAATATTTATATATTCATATAGTCATATTATATATTCATATATTCATATGACATAATCATATATTTATATGATATATTCATATGACATAATCATATATTTATATGATATATTCATATAGTCATATCATATATTCATATGACATAATCATATATTTATATGATATATTCATATAGTCATATCATATATTCATATAATATAAATATATATTCATGTATTCATACGATATATTCATATATCCATATAATATATATATATTCATATATTGATATATATAAATATATGCTTCATACATAGAATATATTTTTCATTAAATATATCTTTTACAATCTTCTTTTCCAATTCAAAACATCCAATGAATACAAATACAATGAATCCGGCGAATAGATACAAACTACTCTCTAACGTACAATTTTGGAGTGTGTTAGTAATGTTATTACGCAGTCGAACGATTATACGTAACAGCTGTTGTATTTCCAATTGCGTTCTAATTATTCGATAAATATTACCAATCCGATGAAAGCGCAATATCCATAGAAAACGCAAGACCACAGAGTTTCGATAACTTTCCACTGTATACAATCACCAATGCAATTCCTTTCAACGGATACACCTTCTTGTTTCATCGAAAGTTCAATCTCCAATCGTTTCCACCATTTCCTTTATCAATCTTCCTCCTCTCATCCCCGTTTTCCTTTCTTCCCATCGTTCCACATTAAACAAGCTCGGATTGATTTTCGATTACTCGCAATCAACCGAACATCCCTCCCCACCCTCCCCCTACCTACCTACCCCATTTCCAAATCACGTGGACTGGAACATGCAACCAGGTGCAAGGTACGTGTCTTGCGCGACAAAAACAAGAATTGTGTCGCGACAACGACAACAAAATCGCGACAAGTTTCTATGACACACAACGAGGGACACGTGCGCGACGATGCACCTGCACGCTCGTAAAGCACAACAGATGCATTGTGCGAGATACGGTCGTTGCGGCGCAACAATACGATCATAACAAATTACGAAGATGGAAAAATTCAGAAATAGTCCGAGGAATCGAACAATCGTTTACAATGAAGGAGAACCGAACGACGCGGAATTTTTTGCAATCAGCGTGCTGCTTTTTCCTTTTCTTGCACGCTCAGACGCTTGAATGCTCTTCTACGAATTAGTAATCGGACACTTGAAATTCGCTCACGGTCACTTGAAGGCCATCTGTCGTTGCATAACGTGACCTGTACCAACGTTACCAATTACTTTTTCTCTCCACTTCCTTCATTCGAGAAGAGTACCAAGTTAGGAAATTCGAGGGTCCAACTTTTTTTTTTTTTATATTTATATCTTTGTATCCACAATTTGTCCAACTTGGACATTTGGTGGAATTTTTTAGCGTTTATATTATCACGTTGGTGGCTACCCCCAGCGGGGTACCACTATCCTCGCGTTTTAGCTAGGTTATATCCTTTTGTGATGTACGTAATGTACGTAATATGCCAACACCACACGGAGCGGTCACCCATCTTAGACCACCCCGTGCCCGACGCTGCTTAACTTTCGTGATCTTACGGGAACGAGTGTTTTTTTTCTTTTTTTGTAGATGTTTATTTTTTACCAGAATTACATTATACAGTATTTGTTAGTTCGCAATAAACGGCGAACTTCTGTTGTGGGTTATTTAGGCATACGTACCGATACTAACGGGAACGAGTGTATCCAGCGCGGCCAACGGTGTTGACAAGGGTCTAGGGTCTAACTTGATAATATGTTAATATAAATTAGTGTTGATGAGAAACTTCATTCTATTTTTTTTTTTTTTTTTGTTAAGTGAAAAGGAGAAATGAAAACTTGCAGGTTTTATACAATTGTTATTTCATTTTCACTTTGAAAACGAGAGACGTGTTTAAACAATTATCAGATCACTTTTACGTGAATGTTAAATAATCATTGTTTTGGAAAATACGTCAGGCAAATGGGATTCGCGATATGTTTTGTGTGGGAATTGTATACAAAAATAGCTGGTCATTAATGGCTTCTGTCTATGTCTTTTTGCATAGGCAGCAGAAATTCTACGAATTAACCTGTGCGAATTAATAAGGTTTCCCACTGGTAGGCAGATGTACCTATGACTTAGCCACTTCACATAGAGGAAAACTAGATTAATGAAATTAGTATTTTACATGTAGAACTGTCATATAAATAATAACATTTTTCTTTTCGTCCCATAGATTCGAAACGATTATTTGCTTCCCCTTCAAATAATCTTAAACATGCAAAATGAAATGAAACGATGATAAATCTTTGAGAAAACAAATCACGAAACGAGGTATTATCAGGCTGATCTTCTTCCACGTTAATGTTTTACAATTACAGGCAACGTCCTTGAGAAATATAAGATTTCGGAAGAAAACGATAGATGAGCGACGAAAGGAAATAAGAAAATCGACTTTTCGTAACAGCATCGCGAGAAAAACGCACATTTAATATATCAGATAAATATTGCTTAAACGATTATCAAGCATATCAGTGTTGTACATCTAACGTACACAGTATCTGCCACTATTGTACACAAACGTGATTGGAAACCAGGAGAAATCGTAGAAATCCATCGTACATATGTGCAAAGGTAGATAAACGTATTACAACAGATTGATGTATCAGTATGCAAACAGTATGCATCACTTTTGCGGTGGGTTGAACTCACGATAAGCCAAGACACACACAAATAGTCACAATGAATATCATGTACATAATATATAAATATATATATATATATTAAATATAAATATTACATTACAAATATAAATTAAATATATATATTTATGATATTCATGATATATGATATATTACATATACGATAGCCACTGTATCTATTTGTGTATATTTTGGCTCATCACATATTATTATTGCAAATATAAATTATGTTTATAATATATATTATAAATATAAATATAAATTAAATTTATAATGTATATTACAAATATATATATTAAGTATAAATATTATATTGCAAATATAAATTAAATATATATATATATATTTATGTTGTATTGTTGTATATGTATTTATGATATTCATGATATATGGAATATTACATATACGATAGCCACTGTATCTATTTGTGTATGTTTTGGCTTATCGCATATTATTATTGCAAATAGAAATTATATTTATAATATATATTATAAATACAAATAGATATTAAATTTATAATATATATTACAAATAGAAATTGAATTTATAATATATATTTAATTTCTATTTGTATTTATAATATATATTATAAATATATATTATATATGTGGGATAGTGTGACACGGGAAGACGTGGTGGCGTGAGGGGTGATTGTTTATTAGCGTTGTCAAGATATGTTACGTTGTCAAAGAATGTTGTGAGCGTTTCCAAGGGATGTGAGAGAACAAGTGAGCGTGAAGACGTTATAACGAGAGTTGAGAGAGTCAGAGTTGAATTTATCGTGGTCGTGTGAAGATCGTCGTGTCGTTGTGTCGTAAAAGCAGTGAGTAACGAATACGTGAAACGGGAAATTATATTCGATTTTGTGTGAGAGCGAACGATATTGTATTAATCATACTGTTACCTACAAACTAATAATATAACTTTCCTACATATATTATATTTATAAATATATATTATATATTATATTTATAATATATATTATAAATACAAATAGAAATTAAATTTATAATATATATTACAAATAGAAATTGAATTTATAATATATATTTAATTTCTATTTGTATTTATAATATATATTATAAATATATATTATATATTATATTTATAAATATATATTATATATTATATTTATAATATATATTATAAATACAAATAGAAATTAAATTTATAATATATATCATAAATACAAATATGAATTAAAATTATAATATATATTATAAACGCAAATATAAATTAAATTTATAATATATGTTATAAATATATATATTAAGTATAAATATTATATTACAAATATAAATTAAATATATATATTTATCTTGTATGGTTGTATATGTATTAATGATATTCATGATATATGATATATTACATATATAATAGCCATTGTGTCTATTTGTGTATGTTTTGACTTATCACATATTATGAGTTCAAATATAAATTAAATTTATAATGTATATTTAATTGATATTTATAGTGTGTATTTAAATATATATATATATTATAATCTATATTATATATTATATCAATATATATAGAGATTATATTGTAAATATAGAGATCATATTGATGTTCACTAAATATGCATTTGCCAGGCAAAATACATTTTTTATTTCATTCCATTCTATTTCATTTCATTTCATTTCACTCTGTATTTATCTCCTCCACCACATTTTATTTAAGAATACTATCTCTTTCAAGGACGTCACGCATGATATAGATTATATTTAACAGCATCTGTATCCTATTATATTTATAGTGTTTACAGTATTTCAATTTACATTATCGTGTATTTATAATGTTTATGTTGTTCCAAATCCAAGCATTTATGTAACTTAGTTTTTCTAAAGTTTATATAATAACGATAAATGTAGTCTGTGTAATATTAAGCAACGCTCCTAATGGACAACTTGTGTTAAGAAGTAGCAATAAAGCTAAGAATACGTAAACTGTCGATACTTGAAACTTTGCTCTACGCTATAATTAGAACCAAAAGTCATTTGAAGTTCAGCTTTGAATTTATCATCAAGCAACTTCTCTCTTCTTCTCTTTTTGATGATACAACGAGCTTCATCACTGTCACGATTCTCACAACTGATCGATATTACCTGCGTGGCACGTGTGTGCAATTTATTTCACAGACAAATAAATTCACCAACGAAGACGTGTAAATCCTGCAATACAACCGTACGAAAACTACCTACAAACACAAATCATGCATACGACAAACAACACAAATTTAACATCTCAGCTGTTCGAAACTGACAACCGAATGTTACTGCGACGAAGAACACAATTGGACGAGTAGAAAATTTCAATGGAATTTAAAAACGTCGGAAGATAACAGCCGAAGTAATTTAACAATAACATTCGTAGCTCGTGAAAAATTAACGATGAAGCTCTCTTCAATTATTCCACGTGAAACGTAGTTGTACCTTGTTTGAAGCGGCCAGAAATTTATACAACACACAACATGAAACAACATCTATTTATAACACGTGATACTCGATATAGTAGGAAAATAGCGTAATCAAGTGAGCAAGCACGAGTGTACGTATTAAGTTGAAGTATTATTACGAATTAGCTCCAAGTATTAGGGCAGATAGCAGTGAAATTTAAACACTTAGAACGCAATAGCTTGTCGTATCAGTGTTTTATCGTGATCTAACGATAAGTCGTGTTTCGTGATAGTGACAGCAATGTTGAAGATAGTAGTGTCATCAATGTGTAGTGTAGATTTATTACAACGATTCAAATAATCACGAGATTACGATCTTCTACGTGTTACATAATATTAGGTTGGCAAGCCCAATGTTTAGGTATCAGGCACGGGTGTTGAATACATACAGAGTGTCTCATTTTAATCGGCCCAGCGAATGTCCTTGAACTGTACATTGATTCGATAAATCGACCGTTTCCAATGAAACTCACTGTATTTCTAGAGAGACGTCTCGCTACGGTAAAAAGCTTATCCGGATGGACGCGCCATCCACATTTCATGGTGGTCTTTGGACCTTCAAATGGAACATATGTACACTTTTTCGAGCGCCATTCGACCTAGTTTTTGATCCTCTATGAGAAGCTGCCTTTAGGATCTGATTGTATTAAAACATAAAGATGAAACGTTAAGCCGCGTGGCTTCTGATTAGTTCGAATGATTAGATTGAAAGATATCTGAACTTTAACCTTGTGAAGCTTATCGTCGAAAGACGAGGTCAGATAACGCGGTGCTTCTGTTCCTACGTTTCTCTTGTCTTCCGTACACTCGATTTCATGAAATTGCCATCGAAATATCTTTTAAACCGAGCATTCTCAGCCACCAGTGGCTTCGTACTTTCTTCTAGAGAATTAAAAACTACGCCTAATGGCGTATCAAAAAGTCTACAGTTCCACGTTTAAAGGAACGAAAGTTACCTCGAGATCTCGGGGCGTCTGCACCTGAGCGAGTCTGGTGATCATCGTAGGGCGCCATCTCTTGAAACGGACTAAATTTTATCCCAGACACTTTGTCCGATAACCTAATAACCTATAGTTTGAAAATATGTTCGCGAAGATCGATTAAAATAAGACACCCTGTATCATAGAAATGAAAGAGATTTAATTTTGGAAGCGGTTAAAAGGCTTCGAAAAGAAAAAAAAAAGAACGAAAAATATTACCAATGTCATTCGCACGTGGCTTCCGTCGCTATAATAAAAGTACAATAAAACGGTTTTTCATTTCGCCTGTCGAGAATCCGCATAATCAATTCATCTGGTTCGCCCGCAGCCTCTTTGTTGGTAGAAAAACGCGACACGCTTTTCCGAGTAGCGTTCTCTTTCTCTTCGTTCCGTTCGCGTGAAATATCAACGAACGTATGCAGCTTTATAAATCACGCGACGTTCCTGTTCCGTGTGACACTTTCCTGCACCTACTTACGTTTGCACACCGCGTTATTTCATTTGCTTTGCACTTTTCACTCGTTCATTTACGTGCGCATTGCACACGGTATCGTAACTGGTCGATTCACGGGTTCAACGTGTTTCAGGTGGTAGTAGATGTATATATGTTGTCCGTGATAGTTGTAGTTGGCTGATTGGGCCTTGTCCGGAGTAATTGTCGCTAGGGGCTGTAGATGTCACTGCTGATTTTTCCTCCATTTTTTTGTGCGTCGAAGTAACCGAACCCGGGTCCCGAACGTTTGAAACCTAAGACGCTAACAACTGCGCCACCGTGTCCGTTGCGTAGTTAGTGTCGAATGTATTTAGTTGTCGAGTGCCGCCACATGTTCATGAGCGTTTTTCATTTGTCACGACGTTTCACGCGACGATTACGATCGCCTTTATGCAAGACGTAGCCACGGAACGATTTCGTGACGTTAACTCGATCGATTCGAATTTCGAACATCAAATTTAACACTTTACCGACCGCTAGCTGTTCAACAGCATACCATTCTTTTCGTTCATCGCGAACGGTAAGTTTACTAAATAACACGTTACAGCTCAAATAATGAGAAAGATTATCGGCAATAAAAAGCCGATTAATAGGATATCGGTTGGTAAGGTCGGCGAAAAAAACCGATTAATAAGCTATCGGTCGGTAAAGTGTTAACGAGTGAAAGGTACGTGCGTGTTCTTAGAAGCCTGTGGAAGAATTTTCATAGAGAGGAAGCACGTTTGTGAAAATATTAACGAGTATCTGAAAAATGACCAGATATACAGACAGTATAAAAAGTATTTCTACGGTAATTAATTCCAACAAATACAGCGATCTTCGAGTTTCAATACGCGTCCGAAATGGAGGTACAAATTGCATGTGTCAATCTGATGCCATTCAGTGTTCCATTTTAGAGCTCTCTATTTTAAAGTGGAAAATCAATATTTGCCTGTGTAGTATAGACACGTATAACGAATTCCACGAGACTCTCTCTCTCTCTTTCTAAGCTTCGTTTCGGAATGAAATTGGAATTTTTTGGGAACATTTCACGTGGCGCTGCCTGTCACGCGCACGCCGAGGCGCAATGCAACAACAGTGCAATATCGAATTCCTAACTCTGCAGCTTTGCTATTCGAAATTAATGTCATAATACGTGTTAAACCATACACGCAACGCTGTATAAATTGATAAAATGCAGCTGATTAAATCGAGACTGAGATGGAAATGACAGACGCAGTACAACATCGAATTATACACAGCAATTAATTAAATTAGTAGAGGGAATTGTTATCTGTTTTTAAATGTTCGACAGGGCGACGAAAATTATTTTAATAGAAATCGCATCATTTTTTCTCTTCTGTTCTTCATCTCTTTCGAATAGCTAATTAATCGGTCATTGAAATAAACGTTGCGAGTGGTAGACGTATGTTTTATTTATTTAACGCGCGTGTTCTTTCTAAATGAGAAGAAATAAGTCGAGTAACGTTTCTTCACGAAATATCCGAAGATGAAATCTCCGTCGGTAATACGGTTTTTCAGTGACGCGGTCGGTATAGGAGTTTTTCAGTCCGATTTCTTATCGTCTCGGGCTTCAAAAAGATCTAAAAACATTCTGAGCTGCTTATCATAGTCATCAATCTACCGCACAAGCGATACTTTAGCCAAACGTTCGAACCTTTCTGCGAGTACAAATACAATCCACTTTAAGATTAAACTGGAAATTACGAAAAGATTGTAATTTGTCCGGAGATAGAGAATTTGGTATCGAACAAATATTGAAACAAGTTATTGCAGAGTTTTGCTCGTAAGATAACGATCCTCCAAGAAGATATAAAGAAATTTACCAGCTCTTACAAAGGTGTAATTATTTCCTTATCAAAGTATAATAAAACTGCGAATTTTTGAAAATGTTGACAAAAATTAGAAATAATTTACCGATTATTGGAAAATGATACGAAATACGTATCTCGTACTTGAAAACGTCTGATCGCCAAGAGGTTAGCATTGTATATACCAAAATAAGAAAAATTGTAGGTATAAAAGAACTCACTTAGCAAAAGACTGACGTCGATGACAATACGAATCGCTCGCAGTGCTCATTTAATTAAATAAAAACCATAATAATTAAAAAGTAAACAATACTTGATCAGTAAGAAGCTTATAGCTGTGTTTTATTTAGGTGTAGGAACCACAAGCTCTGACACCTTCGTTGGTGCGAAATGAGCCACGTTCAACTGTTCTTGATAAGTTTTCAAATTCGATTTTCTCATAAAGCGAGCCTTAAATGAAGAAATTCTATTCCACATTTTTTTCTTATTTTTTCACAAGCAATCGCCTCGTGTCCGCTTGCAATGTTATTCGGTCGCCCTCTGTATATATACTCTGAATGCTTCGTTTCAACATTTCATTTTCTCAGCTGAAACGACTAAATATGCGATTCCATTGAAAAAGCATACAGAATTATAGAAAACAGGCGTTGCACTCGCGCAACTACGTGCGCGCGCTTTTTAACTTTTATTCAGAGGAAAAGCTCCTTTCAATGGAAAAACTAACTGGACCAGAGACTCGGGTCGACTTTGCAAAGCTGCGTGGTCGCGTTCAGAGGAATTGAAATTCGCGTGACCACGAGCGAACCGCACGAAAATCGCGTACACAGCGAAACAGACGAAATGAATGCCGCGTAACGAGATGAAATCATGTTACGACGACTTGGCGCATAAAATACCGAGCAAAAGAAAGAAAGAGAGAGAGAGAGAAGGGGAGATCATGTCGGACAAGAGACTTAACTGTAATTACATCCATTTACAGTTACCAGGTTAATACGGCGAGGACGTTCAGCGTTTGGTTACTGTCACGCTTTCCGGATTGCGACATTTAAAATTTAAAGCGTTCGCCGCCGACGACATTTCCGCCGGCATTCGCGTGCAAGCTTGTGCATCGATGCAGGTTATCGCGCACACGTGTGCACGGTGTGTCGGCTCGCAACTAAAAAAAAGACTGACGACGATAATTTTGAATTAATTATGATTTGTCGTAATTTAAAGAAGGAAATAAAATTATATTTACAAAATTAAGTAATTTTGAAGAAAAAGACGAAATAACTCGTATCTGATTTCCCTAAAATATAGCGGAAACGTGGAGATCAGTAATTTTTAATGGCCTTATAAGAAGAGTCTGTCAACTGTTAGCTCAACTTACGAAGTTGGGAAACTGGGAAGTTGTGAAAAATTTGAAACTTTGCGCGGACGTGGTTTATGCGATGCTAATGACGAGAACGATGTCTTTCTTCAGCAGGAGAACCAGGCCAGCGGTGAAGATACTCCATCAAAGAAATCTCGAATTTTCATAGTATCGTGAATATTCCAGAAACTGTACGAGATAGAGGAGAGAAGTTCAATTAAAAGTTGCAGCGAGTTTCATGGCATCGTGGATGCCAGAGACTTTCGTGAAGTTGTATTTTTTGCTGTCAGGCGCGCGGATATTTGCAATTTTTTAATTTCTCAATTTTTACTGATTACAAATTTCCAAATATACGGATGAATGAACCTCGAAAAGACAGAACTTTTCTACGAATGTTCTTTTCCTTTTCACGAGTTTCCACCACGTTAAACGCGCAGGCTGTCTTCTCCTTTTTGAAAAAATTGTTTTTTGGCACTCACAGTGTACGTTTACTAGAAGTGCTGTTCGCGATTGATCGAAGAGTACGACACGTTTGGAAAATGGTGAAAAATCGTGTTCTTTTTCTCTTTTAGTTATGTAGTTTCCCAGGCAACGTGCACGGTATGAACGTGCACGAGTAAGTAAATTTGTTGTACGGGTCGCGTCGTGACGAGACCCTGTTAACCAGTTAGCTGTGTTTGACGAGTATACTCGTCATGAAGAAATGGCAGTATTTTGTGACACGACGAGCCCTGTCGATAATAAAATTAAAAAATAAAACAGCCGTTTCTTCGCAATTTAATTCTATATTGCGATAGCTACACGTACTCTGTGTTGGACGAGTATACTCGTCATGAAGAAATGGCAGTATTTTGTGACACGACGAGCCCTGTCGATAATAAAATTACAAAATAAAACAGCCGTTTCTTCGCAATTTAATTCTATATTACGACAGCTACACGTACTCAGTGTTTGACGAGTATACTCGTCATGAAGAAATGGCAGTATTTTGTGACACGACGAGCCCTGTCGATAATAAAATTAAGAAATAAAACAGCCGTTTCGTCGCAATTTAATTCCATATTACGACAGCTACACGTACTCTGTGTTTGACGAGTATACTCGTCCTGATGAAATTGCAGTATTTTGTGATACGACGGGCCCTGTCGTTAATAAAATTAAAAAATAAAACAGCCGTTTCTTCGCAATTTAATTCTATATTGCGACAGCTACACGTACTCTGTGTTTGACGAGTATACTCGTCCTGATGAAATTGCAGTATTTTGTGATATGACGAGCCCTATCGATAATAAAATTACAAAATAAAACAGCCGTTTCTTCGCAATATAATTCTATATTACGACAGCTACACGTACTCTGTGTTTGACGAGTATACTCGTCACCAAGAAATGGTAGTATTTTGTGATACGACGGGCCCTATCGATAATAAAATTAAGAAATAAAACAGTCGTTTCGTCACAATATGTATGTTGCTGTTCTTTCTTTGTATCTTTCCGCATAACTGCTAATTACTTCCTTGACCTAGGTATTTGGCTTGCCTTGTTTGTGTTATGTGCGTGCCCTTCAGTAGGATGTTTGGTGGCACCTGTTTTCTCAGTGTGAATGTAATATGATTGCATTTATTGGGGTTTGCTTTTATTTGTTTATCTTGCAGCCTCTTTTCTATCTTTGTGATATGTTCTTGTAGTAATTTGACTGCTGTTTCTGGATTAGTGTACCTGACTAGTACAGCTGTGTCATCCCCGAATGTCAGTATTTTGTTATTGGTAGTTGTTGGTATATTGGCCGTGTAAAATGTGTATAGTATTGGTCCTAAGACGCTTCCTTGCGGAACCCCTGCCTTGATGTCTTTAACTTCAGAGTATGTGTCCTTGATTTTTATTACGAAGGTTCAGTTGCTCAGGTATTATTTGAGTAAGTGATGGATTTGTTCCGGAAAGTGTTTTTTGATTGTTTGTAGGAGACTTTCATGGTTCACTTTATCAAATACTTTCTCAATGTCCATGAAGTGCAATCTCAATGTCCTATACAGTATTGTTCCTTTTCTATTGCTAGTAAATTTCGTTGACGAGACTCTGCACTTGCTCTATCGTGGAGTGTGTTTCTGAATCCAAATTGGTGACCTGGTGTTAATTTTTCCTTCTCTAATACTGGTTTTATGTGGTCATATATTATTTTTTCTAGTATTTTGGAAAACACAGGAACTAGTGATATTGGTCAGTAAGATGCAGTTTGATGTGGGTCTTTGCCTGGTTTAGGTAACATTATGATCTGTGCTAGTTTCCATAGTTTAGGAAAGTATTGGATTCTTAGCATTGCATTGAATATTATGATCATTAGTCTGATCACTTTTGGTGGAAGGTTTTTCAAGATTTTTCCATTGATTAGGTCGGTTCCTGGTGCTTTGTTGTTTTTTGTTTTCTCGATTATGTCTCTAATTTCTTGTGCTGTTGTTTTAGGTATGGTGTGGTACTTGTCAGTTGAGGTACTAATGGTTTGCGCATCCTCATCCGTATGATATTTGAGGTCTACTGGTTCTCATAACCAAAGAACAGTCACATTCAAGGAATTCTAACACTCATATCCCAGGAGTTCTAACACGCACCTGCAAGGAGTTCTAACCAAGGCAGTCAAACTCAAGAAATAAGTCAATCTATACACGGATTCTCTCCTCTGAGAGTAATCCTTCTCTACGTCATCGGTATTTTAAGCAACCTTGTGTTATTGCACGAAGTGTTGGAAATATACATTTTATAACCCTGTGAATCACAACGTTATACCTCAACAAACATCCCCTATCATCTTAACGGAAATCAGGGGATCGATCTACTCGCGGTGTCGATTATTATAATCGTAACGGGAATTTACGACTCCCGTTGACGTGTTTGCTCGCGATTGCGTCTTCCCGCGATTGGTCGAATTTACACCGAGTTTCTGTTGGAGTAATTTTTTGTATGTCCATATTGCTGACACCGTATGCATTGCGGTATGACTTTCTCTTGTCTAGGTGTCTCCACTGTTACTGTTGTGTTTGGAACTTTTTAAATTTCAAATATATCCTCGTTAACTTTCCAACGGTTTCTGCCCGTGGCGCGCTACACAAAGATCCCATTCCTGCGGGCAAGATGATTGCCAGATGCCGATACATTCGTACCGAATATTTACCAGCTAGCCCAAGGACCCGCTATTAATCTCAGGATTTATTTTAGCTAAGGTCCTCCAGAGAGACAAATAGTCTTTGTTTTATCAGTCTCTAGGTCTACCACCTACTACGGGAACACACGAGAAATCTGCTTTCTCTCACGTACGACGCTTCCCGCTAGCAACTTCCTCTCAAGGGCAGTTAGCGTCCTTTTCCAACGACCAACACAAAATTAGCCAATAAACAGTGACGTACGTTTCCCTCACTTTCCGAACCAAAGCTTTACTCAACGAATCCGATGAGCTCGCATCCTTAGACACACCCCATCACAGTTTTCCTTTACAGCATCATCGCGACGGAAAGTGAGTCTGTTACATAGAGTCGACACACAACGGTCGTTACAATCGCACGGTCCGAGTCAATCAACAATCCAAGCCTTCGGCATCTCGCGCAATCATCGTCGAACTCCAGTCGCATCAAAACACATTGACCAGTAGCCGAACTGTTAACCGCGAGTTCTGCGCATCAGTGTACACCCAGAATATAGTGTGAAATAAATAATTATTGTTGAATATGTCTGAGTGTTCCTTCCGTACCTATCACGACATATCCATCTCAGTTGTTTATTGCTCTTACCTGGTGTCCAACTTTTGCTAATTCCTCACATATGTTGTCGGTATTAGTCTTTGCATGATGACTGCTTTGTAGCTTTTGTCGGCCTTGAGCTGGTAGGTGTGATACCCTGCGTTTTTCTCATTTAGTGATCTTGTCACTTTTCTGGAAGTTTCCGGGGTGGCGGTCTGGACTTTGACCTGTCTGTTGCAAGGTGTAGTTGTCTTTCCCTGCCGTGTTGTTTAGCAGTCCGATGATGTCTATTATTTGAGCATTAACGTAGATTGGTGGTGATTTAGCGATGCGGGTTATTGGTTCTACAGTAGAGTCAGTTAGTGTCTCTTCTGGCAGTGCACTGAATGAGTTACGGAGCGTGATTTCTTGTAGCCATTGTTGGTTATCTGTTACTATGTTACTACTTGTGCACGGTGTCACTTTTCGTTTTTTGCTGGAAGTTGCCACCTTCCAGCTGTCGTCATGGTGGGTTAGATCATTGTTCTCGTCATTGTTTTGTGTTATTTCCATGTTTATTTCGTTTGTAACTGCACATCCTTGTTCTTCGTTTATTGGTTGTCTTGGGTTGGTAGAACTTGTGGCTCTATTTATACAATATGTTTCGTCTTTATTTGTTATTTTTATTGGTTTATTGGTTATTTTATTAACACTTTATTTTTTCACTTGCCGCACTTTCACTGAAGCTGTTCACTGTTTCACACATTCGCTTAGCTCGTCTGCTCAGGCAGAACTGTCGTCGCAATTTAATTCCATATTACGACAGCTACACGCACTCTGTGTTTGACGAGTATACTCGTCACCAAGAAATGGTAGTATTTTGTGATACGACGAGCTCTGTCGAGAATAAAATTAAGAAATAAAACAGCCGTTTCGTCGCAATTTAATTCCATATTACGACAGCTACACGCACTCTGTGTTTGACGAGTGTACTCGTCACCAAGTAATGGTAGTATTTTGTGATACGACGAGCTCTGTCGATAATAAAATTAAAAAATAGAACAGCCGTTTCGTCGCAATTTAATTCCATATTACGACAGCTACACGTACTCTGTGTTTGACGAGTATACTCGTCACCAAGAAATGGTAGTATTTTGTGATACGACGAGCTCTGTCGAGAATAAAATTAAGAAATAAAACAGCCGTTTCGTCGCAATGTAATTCCATATTACGACAGCTACACGTACTCTGTGTTTGACGAGTATACTCGTCATCAAGAAATGGTAGTATTTTGTGATACGACGAGCTCTGTCGAGAATAAAATTAAGAAATAAAACAGCCGTTTCGTCGCAATTTAATTCCATATTACGACAGCTACACGTACTCTGTGTTTGACGAGTATACTCGTCACGAAGAAATGCCAGTATTTCATGTAACGACGAACCCTGTCGGCAATCAAATTAAGAAATGGAACAGCCGTTTCTTTATAACTTAATTTTATTACAACAGCCACACGTAATCTGTATTCGACGAGTATACTCGTCATCGCTTACTTTTCGCCACACATTGTAAGTACACGCTTCTCCAATAAGTCCAAACGAACCAAACGAGAATCCGCGACGGTAGAAAGTTTCGGTGCCATCGCCGTCGTTCCGACTGTGCCGGAACGTCGATTTCACTTTCTACTTCCGTTTCAGCGCGTCGCGACGCGACGGAATGCAATTCATCGCCGGATGGAACGCCGACCGAACGAATTATCCTGTTCGACTTACCGCATCATCCAGTTAACCAGTTAACTGCGTCCGACGTATATACACGTCAATGCGAAACTTTATTTCGGTGCGGTTGACGTATATACTCGTCGCGTGAAAGAAAAAATTGCCATTTAGCATAAAATGACATTTAGTGGTACGTTTTCTTTATACTTTCAATAAACCTATTGCGTATAACAAATATCATAACAAAAGAGTTTCATTATTTGTTTATTTGATTATTCTCTTTGCTGCCATATCGGCCATTCCCGAGATTGTTTTGCGTTTTATAGCAGCTTAAACAACTTTGTAGCAGCTGTACCGTCAAAAGCAAATCCCCTTCGAAGATGTGCCGTCTGCACTGAAAAAACGAAAGCTCCACCTGTGAAACGCCACTTTGTACGTACAGACTTGCTTTGAAAAATGCCACACTGAAGTCAACTGAATTTTTCTTTTCTTTTAATTTTCTTCATTTATCAATTTCGTTATTTTTTGGGCAATTTTCATGTTTCCAACAGCGATATTTCTTTCAACGATGAATCGTTAATTTCTTATTATTATTTCTTAAAAATATAATCCTTGCTCGTTTCGCTTTACCTTTTTACCAGGCATCTGGCCTGCGTTGCACGTATATACTCGTCGTTTGCTTGATTCCAAGCAAGCGCCACGTAAGGCAATTCTGACACTAAATTCCCCAGTCGACAGGTGACAACCGTATCTCTCGTCGTTTTACTTTCAACGAGCAGAGATTTTTGGGGATTATCGATGCCCAAATTACTTCTCAGTGTCGCAGATAAATTAGATACGGCACTGCGAACAATTATAAAGCGAAAGCTATTTGCCCTGTCGTTTCCTCGATATGAGGAGCTAAGCACGTGCTAAGCGTTGCTCAAGTGCCCCAGTCTTTTACTATAACAGCGTCTATTTCAATGTTGAGTGTGCGTTGTTTTAGATCGTAACTTTTCGCAGGCCCAGCTGAACCGATGACGACGATGCAGAACTAATACAAACTTAGCATGACTATCTGTTTGATCGACCAATGGTGGTGTCACTACCAGCAACTCCCGCCAATTGCTATCAACTGTTTACTATGATGGGCTATAATCGATTATCGACTCACTCGAGTTTTTCCTCCCCAAGACGCGGGGCAAGACAGAGTTTTCCTCCGAGGTGGGTACGAAGTAATAAACTTTTTCTCAGGCCCATGGCTTTTTCAGTAGGTCCCAGCATTTATTCTTCTACGACGTCCCATCCTCGGACGTCGTTTCTTCAACACGTGTGCTTCGACCTTGGAACCCTTTGTCTATGGCCATGGGCCGCTACAGCTATTTCGGAGAAACCGCTGATCATGGTTGCGTATGTTAAGGGAAGTTACTTTTCTAATGGGCCAAATTGCGCGCCATGGGACGTTGGAAGACGTTGCACGACCAATCGCTGCATTTAAACGACCATCTTTCAACGAGATGGTTTCGCTAGCGTGGCCAGCGTCGAGTTCTCATCTGAGGGCGAACGAGAACCTATTGAGGAAATTTTAGGAGGAAAAGTTGAGGATCGGGAGCAGCCAACCGTACAAAGTATCGTCGAACTTGATCAAAGTTAGTGGAACTTGGAGCAATTTTTATTGCCAACCTAACTGATTAATAGAAGCAATGGAGGATAAAGGAAAATTAGCGAAATATTCGATGGAAACGAATGGAAATTGACATTGAGTTTTTACGTTCTCACAGCCAAGAGGGCAATTTTCAGAGGGATTTTCATTTTTCCCCAAAGAGGAAAGTTTTTCTTTGCTGCATCTTCGGTTTTCTTTTGCATTGTAATACGAAACGATCTTGTCAACAATTTCTGTGTTCTAATTCAAGTTCGCATCTTACAATTATTTTTTTGGATAATTATTATTATTTTTTAAATTATCTTTACAATAAAAGGCGTCACTCTCGTGCAATGTAATTATTATTTTTATTTATTTTAATTATGCATCGCAAGGTTTGTACATTTCAGGCAGATTTTTCATTTCATCAACCTTCAACCACATGAATAATTACAAATTACATATTACACTATAAACAATTATATAAAATAACTACAAATTCAATCTTACAATTTTCCCATTGCATCATTTTCCACCACTGACTTGAACGAATTTCTCATTTCCTCCAAATTTATATTATATTTGTATTAAATGTTGCTTCGCCTAAAACGATCAAAATGGCACGAAGCATTTAAAAACTGTCGAGTGATATTCTACAAACTTGGAAGATTATTGAGGAATTTTTTTTAGACCAAAAAAAGCAAGAAGCTATAACGTCGGTAAAAACGAAATCACAGACGAACGAGTTAAAACAAAGATTGTTTACATAACCTCCTATGATAACAGAAAATAGGTAGAAATCTTCTTCTTAAAAATCACATTTTCCTAGGGAATTGCGTTTTCGTCCGTGAGAAAAGTACAAACTCCATGTGAATTTCGTTGTTACCTTCTCAATCGATATTTCCCCGATTTTCCTTTATTTTCAGTGCATTGGCCGTACTCTTGCTAACGTAATCCACTTATTCAACCTATTACTTGAAACTTATTGTTAGCCACTGTTTGTTGAGAGATCGTAGATAACGAGCAGAAGCAACCATCTTCTATTACATGGATTCCACTTACGCCATCTGTTTATTTTCCGATCAGTTAAGACAAATGGAGTCTACTTTACGTACTTACAGTGCGGTGAATAATTACCAGCCCAGTCCTATTTCTAGGTTTCTCATAATATTCGGAGAAACGATAGCGGAATCGGTTTACGTAATTTCACGTTATAATAGAAAAGGAAACTATGAAGATAATTTCTTCTTTGCAAGCGGGGAAAAATGGTTAATTTTCTCCTGAAATTGTTTCCTTTTTTTTTTTGGCCACGAAGAAACATAAACTCAGCTTGAACTAATTTCCTTATATTTTCGTACAATATTTCGTGAATTTCTGACTGTTTCAATTAATCCACTGACTCGTTTAAAGTTTCGTTTTTAACATCCTCCCACGCGGATTTTATTCTTCCGCCAAGTTTAACGTTATTTTCTCTACCGTAAACTTGTTTGCCACAATTCGCCCGCGGATTTTCTCGATCTCGTTGAAATCACAGCTCGATGCTGGCCAACGTGATAATTCCGTTCCCAAGCCTGGAAACCAGATTTTTCTACTGAAAAATTTATTTTGTACTCGAAAAATCACCTTTCTGTCTCTTTTATCTGTTATCCTGCAGCAATTGCTCAATCTGTCCTTGAGAAAACGATGTCTTTGGTACATCGAACCATCTCCTTTGAAACATTGCAGGAATAACGCGATGGACAGGTTTCGGCTCGCAATTATTCACGGCACTTGTGTTTCCATCTATTCTCCACGTCCGACTCTCGTTCAACGTCATCTTCCAATCGACACGTTCGAAATACGAAATGAGTCGAAACAGCAGCTGATTCGATCGATAGGAAATTTTCTGTTACGACAGAAATTGAATCAACGAGTTCGATGAAACTGCCAATTAGAGAACAATGTTATCTCGAGAAGGATCGCGTGTCTCGTGTTCGCTGATTGATCGATCACGTTCTACATCGCGATCTTTAAAATCGCGCGGCTGGCTGGCAACAGATGAGACACGGGGTCGTTGAACCTGCGCCATCTTTTGTCAATTGATGATCGCCATATATATGTTACATATATACCGCAGACCAGAACGTCACAGATCGTTCGAGAACCAACGATTTGCCCGGTCGTGTCTTTCCGACCTAACCTCCTCTCGCTGCACTGTAAAAACCGGATCGATCGGATCGTAAAATCCACTAATTTGTCATTTTTATTCGCGAATGCTCGAGTAATCGCATGTGGCAGCTCGCAGGCAAAGTCGAACAGAATGTAATGGAATGTGGTGGGGGTAAACCGGAGGCAGGTCGGATGTTCGCACGGTGCAACGCATTAAAAATGCGGCGAATTGATAATGGCGTGTTTACACGGGTGCAGGTAACGCGGAATTTGATCGTGAAACTGCATTCAGATTTCTCGCTTTCCACCAGCTCTTCGGACGACGGAATACGCGTCGTGGCGCGTGATTATGATCGATGCAGCGAGGCTCCGATAAATTGTAACGACGCGAGCGCGATATTTGCATTGCAAACGACGTACGCATTAATGCAGGTCAGAAATAGAACGATGGACGCGGGCTGATCTCCGCTTGCTTGGATATCGATTTCTCCGCGAACGTCGCAATCAGTCGCGTAGAAAGTCTTATGATGATTATAATTGTGGTATAGGGATGCAATACGTTTCAGGAATTCAATTTACAAATTCATTTTCCTGCACGACGACTGCCTTCTATTTGTTGCGTATAGTCGAAAGTGTGGAAGAATACAATAACACCAGACACAGTTTCACAGGATCTGCTGCGAACTACTTACTGTACGGGAAAAGGATTGAGATCGCTCCTAAAGGAATAATTGAGAACGGGACAGAAAGCGACAAGGAAGAAGCATTTAAGAAGTCAATGAAAAACTTCGAAATTAATAAAGAAAAATATGATAAAAGAGGAAGAGAGCATGAATTTGAAATTGGCCATATGGTCTTCACTCACAATAGGAACAAATTAAATGGAAATAAGTTGGAGGAAATCCGGAAAGGGCCCTTCAACATTCTCAGAAGGATCTCAAATTCTATGTACGAAGTGGATAACGTGATCGTAAATCTGCAGGGAATTTCTTCCATGCGAGTAAACAAGATCCGATGCAAAATTAACTCAAGCAGAAAAAAGAAAGAGATGTTTACATAGTGCGCGATGATAACTTCACATATGACCTTATCCTAGGACTGGACATCACAAGGAAGTTCAAATTAAAACAAGATGAGAATTTTAGAGTCACTCAAAAAGTAAGTGACAAAGAAGAAGAGAGATAAACGTCACCGAAGACATCCAGACGGACAAATTTATAGGCAACCTTGGACACTTAGATAACTCACAAATGAAAGAGGTATTTCAACTTATAGAGAAACACAAAGAAGTATTTGCCAAACATAAATTCGATGTGGGAACGAGAATATTACAAGTGGCCTCCATAAAGCTAACCGAAAACAGGTACATATCAAAAAAACCATACAGGTGTTCCATTCCAGATCAGAAAGAAACAGAATTCCAAATTACAAAATTATTAGAACACGATCTCACAGAGGAATCAAGTTCACCATTTGCAGCACCAGTGACACTGGCTTTTAAAAAACAGTCGAATCGAAGAGATAGACTGTGTATCGATTTCCGGAAGATAAACAAAATTGTAGTTCAGGAATCACAACCATTCCCAAGAATAGAAGACATCATAGTCAAAGCGAGAACTTGCAATTTCTTCTCAACGTTTGACGTTAATTCAGCGTTCTGGTCAATTCCAATAAAAAAAGAGGACCGAGAGAAGACAGCCTTCATAACACAAAATGGGCACTGGCAATGGAAATGCTTACCATTTGGATTAAAAATCTCTCCTGCTATTTTCCAACGAGTGCTTGCAAATATTCTTAGGAGGAACGGCCTAAGAGAATTCTGCTCAAACTATACCGACGACATCCTAGTTTTCTCGGAAACGTTCGACCAGCATATTAAACACATAGAGCAGTTAACGAAGGTTATAAAACAAGAAGGTTTCCGATTAAAACTGGTCAAATGTAAGCTAGCAGAAAAGTCAGTAAATGTCTAGGTCACATCATCGAAAAAGACGGTGTGAGACCAGGGAGGGAGAACGTCAAAGCGATACGAGAATTTGAACGCCCAAGAAAGAAGAAAAACGTGAGACAACTATTTGGGAAAATTAATTTTTATCACAAATTTATAGAAGACGCGTGCAAACTCTTGGAACCACTGCACAATTTCTTGAGAAAAAAATGTAGAATTCATTTGGAACGAAGAATGTGAAAAGTTATTTCAAAAGATTAAAGAATACCTCTGTTCAAGTCCAATCCTTTCGATATACGATCAACATAAAGAGGTATTCATTTATACAGATGCAAGTGGAGACGGTCTAGGAGCTGTCTTAAAGCAACCCCTAGACAACGGGATGTTACATCCGGTTGCGTATTTTTCAAGAAAACTAAAACCAACAGAAGCAAAGAAAAAGGCAATCCACCTCGAATGTCTGGCTATTAAAGAGGCGATTCAGTGCTTATGGTACGACGAGGAGGTGATCGTAAGAAAATACGTGGAAAAAATGGAACAAGTTTGTAATATTCGAAAGAATTCTTCCACTGTTAATCGTGTATGACCTTGACGTTCACCGTGTGGCACGTGGATGAATTCGTCTTGACACACGTTCTCGTACGAGGCAGAGAAACGTACAGTGTGTATTTAAAAAACATGGGAAAATCGTCAATTGTTGAAAAATATTGCAATCATAAAAAAACAGTATAGCCATTGTATTGGCCATAGAAAACTGTACAACTTTTCCCTCTGCCACTTTTTCCTAATACGTACCGTTTACAAGGAAACCGCTGTCTAATAACAGCGCGGCTGTCCTGTCTAATAACGAAACGCGACTTTCCGTACTAAGAGGATTCTCGCCAGGTAGATAGCGATAAAAGACGAATTTTGCGAAGAAAGGCGCGCGAAAATTTGGAAAATTGTCTTCGCCAGCGTTGAAATGTGGTAACGTCCGACTAGCTACTTTCCATCGAACCGGTGACAATAAATAGCGTTCGTATTCCAAAGAAACGCACAAAGCCCGGCAACGCGTCAGCATACAATACGTACGTCATACCGAGAAATGTCACATTCGCAGAAAGGGAAACGGGCGGCACCCAGATTCGCTGAAGTAGTCTACAAAAATAACGCTAACTGGTAACGATCGCTAATTCTACTACGTTGGCTGTCGTTCGTTCACGCTGCCGCGTGTCTCGCGGAAAGACGCCAGCAACCGGACAACAACTCCGTCGATTCTCGTAATCGTTGCGTGATTCTGAATGGAACTTATCGCAGGCATCTGCCGCCATTGTAACTCGACAGCGGCCTGAGAGATGCAGCGTACTGCGGCGCGAAATATAATTACAGTACATGCAATAATTTTTATTAAAAACACGATAGATACATGGGAAATATTTACGTACGCTGGGCTTCCCGTTCGATTTATTTCCACGGAGCCTACGATTGTTGTGCAGTTTTATCACGTGTTACGCATCCAAGGTAATCTTTAGCGATTTTTTGGAATCTTGTTTGTCATCTGTTTGTATTTTTTATGCGTCATAGTGAAATATACAGACTTTTCGTGAGAGTTCATATTTACTGACGGGAATTATATCGCTGATACTACGACGGGTATTTTACTTTGGCCACTGTTTGCATTTTTCTGTATCGCGTACAATGGCGCGTACATCTGTTTACCGAAATTGACTTTCTTAATCGTATGATCGAGAAGGCAATCTCACATTTCTTAACTTGTTCAATGCAGAACTAACCGAATACGTTATGCAATTACGAATTTGATTAGTTGCGCCAACTTTATTATAATTTTCGTGCTACTCGTCTTGCACCGAATATTTGTAAATTTATTTGTGAATTATTAAACTATTAATGAATTATTCAATGTATAAATAATATTTACAAAGCAATCCCACTTTTCTTCATCCTGACCAACTTTGCTAGGAAAATTTCAAATTATCCCTTTCTACTCAGTTCCAGCACCCTACAAATTGCATTTATATTAGCAAACTTTTAATTGCCAGCGTATGTCCTACGCGCATGTGTATCGTTATACGAAATACACTAAATTAGTATAATAAATTAGCGCGAGAGATGAAATTCAACGTTGAATAAATACAAGAGACAAATAATAACGCATAAGCGTGACGCATGAGTTTGAAAGAAAGTAACGAGAGTATGGTTCATTTACTTCCATGAAACGCAACTTTCCTCGATAAGATTTTTCTCCTTCGTAATTGATCGTTATTCAGCTGGAAAATGGCTGCTAGAAGTTTCGTTGTATCGCGGAATCTTTTCACCGCTGTTAGCGATTGCCGCGAATGAAGCAGCGCAACGGTAAATGCAATTTCCTTCCGCAGAAAGCTGCCGGCTGTTAAATTGCTTCATCTGTGATTGTCATTTGCGTTACTCCAGGCTTCCTGCAAGTCGTTCAAATTAGCTTCACACCGGAAGCTAATTTCAAGCGAGCCGTAGTTACGTTTGTTGAAAAACTACGTTTACTTTCAACTGGACCATTCCACAAAGTGTCGGTCCTTGATACTATGCTTGCTCATTCGTGAAGTGTATCTCAATATCAGTTTAACTGGACATTATCATCCCGCCATCGACTGCCCAAGCGTGTAGACGCGTGTCTAGTACTCAGCAAAGTTTACGATACAATAAGTGACGACCCTCAGTCGAAAATGAATTGAAAACTACGTGTTTTCTCAACTTACTCGTGGAAAATCCAACCCTTCTAATCTCCAATCCAAATCATAGCCTCTCGACTAGTTATTTCAATTTGAATTAACTAGCTGGAAGATGGGCCAAATAACTAGATCAGATTCTCATGAGCAAAACTGTAACCGCACCGTTCTATCTCCTCCGTGGCAAAAGGATAATATATCCTCCTGTAGCGGCTCATGAGTCATAGGACATTTCGGATTATGTTACTGCTTTGCCTCGGACTAACTAAACCGTTAGAATAGGCAAAATACACAAACAGGTAAACTCCTGACAAAACAACTCTCCTTACTCTCCCCCAGTCGATATTAATACACGGACGCGATCGCGACGAGATGGTTAGTGTCTTGCGAATCTCAGCGATATTAAATCTTTGTGCGACGAGCTTTACGCGACAAAATTTACTATAACGGACTTCTGTACAACACGCGTTTTAAATAAACTGGTGCGCTCGAATTATTGTGTTATTAATCCTCAAACACGCACGCAATCCTCCACACTCCTTTCAAAAGCCACTAACAATATAAAAAAGCGTAAGCTAGATACAGTAGAAAAGTCGCCGGCCACTTCAACTCTAAGGCTACCGCATGGGATGGAAAGAAGAACGACCGCAGGGGAACCAGCCTTCTGAATATGTTGAATCGTTCCGATAAAAATGGCACACACCGACTACACGTTCATTAGGAACGGAGGAACCAGTTTTATTGATAAATAAGAGACTGGTGAGGAAGTATGCCAGTAGGCATCGGACCACCGCTACGTCCTTCATAGTTTTAAAATCAAAAGGACGAGGTGTATTCGACAAGGGATGCTGACATGGACAAATTTGTTTTCACGTTTGATGGATACCATGGAAAGTCATTTACAGATGTTATAGATGACCCTCGTCTCTCCTCAGAGACTTACAGACTATCCTGGAAAGTCTGGAGTGCCTCTGGATTATCCATCGATAGGGAAGAGAATGTGCGAATTATTGGTGGAATGATGAAATAGCTGGCCTAAGGAAAGAAACGATTAAGAGTAGGAGAAAGGCCCTGAGAGCCAGAATTACAGGCACCAAAGACGCAACTTTACTGAGCGAAGAACTGCCAACTAATAAGATGAGGCTGGCGAGGATGATAAGAGGAGGTACGAAGAGATATTGTAATTTTGCGTGACGCTGGATCGGGACCCATTGGGGAGGCCGTACAGGGTCACCATGTCTAGGATGGCCCGGAGAGTACAGACGGACTGCCTACATATGGGTAGGGCTCGAGCTACAGTTGATGAACTCTTCCTGACGAGGCCAACGGAGAGAAGGCAAGGTTTGTTGAGGAATTGCAACCAATTGAGGAGAAAAAGAAGAAAGTGACGACTGCAGGATCTCAGAGAAGGACCTGATGGATGCCTATAGGAAGATAAACCCCAACAAGGCGGTTGGTGTAGACGGTATACCAGGGACGGCGGTCAGAGCATTGGTGGAAAGGGGAGCAGAGAAAGTGTTGAGAGTGTTGAATACCGTGAACGACACAGGCAAGATCCTGGCGAAATGGAAGATAGCGAGGGTGGTGCTCATACCTAAACCGGGCAGAGATCCCACCTTAACATCGCCTTTCCGACCGATCAGCGTGCTTCCAGCACTTAGGTTTTTAAACGTGTGCTCCCAGACTTCACTGAAGTCTGGGAAAGCCTGAATGAGGAAAGCCTGGGACTGGACCCATTTCACGATGACCAGTATGGGTTCAGGAGAAGAGTGAGTACGGTGGACGCCCTGCGCCGAGTAATAGATCTTGCTGACTGGTCCAAAAGGAGAAATAGGATTTGTATGTTGGCGGCGGTGGACGTGAAGAACGCGTTCAACACTCTCAGCTGGAGCAAGATTTTGGAAGAAGCAGAGCCTAGAGGGATACCCAGGAAATTAGTGACGCTCCTTGAGAATTATCTCGAGGACAGAAGGATTATAGTAAGGATGACAAGAGGAACGGTAAGTTGGAATGTGTACGCGGGTGTCCCTCTAGGATCTATACTTGGACCACTGCTCTGGAATCTGGTGTACGACGGTCTACCAAAGGAGTTGAAGGCGATTCCGCCGCTTTTGCCGACGACTTGGCGGTGATTCTCGACGTGGCCAAGCAGGAAGAAGTGGAGAATAAATGAAGTATGGCGGTGGGTGTGATTGTGCGGTGGTGTGTCGATAAAGGATTGAAGATTGAACAGGAGAAGACCGAGGTGCTACTGCTGACGGGCAAGCGAATGCCCAAGGGAATTGAGATGAACGTGGAGGGCATCTTCGGAACACGAAGCATGAGATTAGATACCTTGGGGCGCAGGTTGATAACTGCAAAAGGTTCGGGGCTCATTTGGAGAAAGTGGGCCAATGCCCTTATGGGAACATTGAGATCGCGGTTGCCTAATGTGAACGGTCCCATCTACACTGCCGATTTACCAACTTTAACAGAGATAACCACAGCGATATTTGCTGATGATACAGCTTTATTAGCATCCCACTCAGACCCGATAATTGCCTCCTCAACTCTCCAGCGAGGTCTCGACTCTATGGAAAAGCGGTTCCACAAATGGCGCTTCAAAATAAATAAAAATAAATCCAGTCATATAACCTTCACGCTGCGGAAACAATTGCGCCCACAGGTGACCATAAATAATATTCCAATTCCAAACAAAGACACCCGCCAATTGCTCAATTACCTGACACGACGGATCAGATCCGCAGGCTAAAAAGAGTTTACTCTTTAGATTTAAGCATTAGATTCAACTAGAATCAGACATAGAGAAACGTTTATTAAACACGATATAGTACTTATAATTCTTAGGTAGAATTAATTGCGAAGTTCTTCCAAATAAAAAAAAAAAGGGAAACTCAACTGCCAACGGCTCTGCTCTCAAACTGCTCCTCCAAACGAAGTGCAAGCAATCTCGGCCACGTTAGCAGAAATGCGCGTGTACGTTGTTTCCAAGTATGTCGCAGTTTTAATCTTGGAACACGTGGAAATTCTAAATTACATGACAAGTTTTAGACGATGTGCGCGCCTAATACACGGATTAAGATAATTAGTTCGAGAAATTTAGAGCAAAAGTAATTCCCCTGTTTTATGACGGTTTCTTTTGACAACGAAGAACTTATAATTACAAAACTTGTGCTTGTAAGAAGGTAGAAAACGTGCACTGTAGCCCGTCTAATCACAAGCGCATCTCCGGTTCTCGTTGCTTTTGCAGAGCACTTGAACAACTTCAGAAAAACGTCACTTTGTACTTTGTACTTTGGCGCTAGCGTTTAAACGTTATACCCATGGGCAGGATACACTTTGAAACAGCGACAAGGTCTAATTGCAAAGTTTTAGAACGTTCACTGACGGTTCTGTACGACAACAAAGTTGTTTCTTCAAAGCTATCCATTTGCGAAAAGAAACTGAAGGAAAGGTCAGATCGAGTTTCTTATTAAAACTGTTCCACAAGTGGGTTTAATAAGAAACAGTATCTGCACACCTTGTCTTTTGAATCTATTGATCTTTTATCTTGAAGTGAGAAGAAAATACATACGTTGCGAGCGCGTAAAGGACCTACGATTGAACAGAAAGTTTGTTACATTTCTATTTATTGATGAATGTTTAAACAATTGCTATTAAGCTCAATTAAATTCAATTGTTTCCTGGTATTGTTGATTAGTGAACAGTCAACTGTAGAGTGTGGAACAATCATTTTTGGAAGAGCTTATTGCTTGCTGGCCTCAAATTACTTGAAACATGGTTCATCAAAACAAGGCAAGAGCTTCAACAATTTGTATTAATCTCAAATCAACTTAATCATTTCTTGGTGTTGTTGATTAGTCAGCAGTCAACTGTAGAGTGTGAAACAATCTTTGGAAGAGCTTATTGCTTGCTGGCCTCAAATTATTTCAAACATGGTTCATCAAAACAAGACAAAAGCTTCAACAATTTGTATTAATCTCAAATCAACTTAATTGTTTCCTGGTGTTGTTAGTTAGTCAACAGTCAACTGTAGAGTGTGAAATAATCATCTTTGTAAGTGCCTACTGCTTGTTGGCCTCAACTTACTTCAAACATGGTTCATCAAAACAAGGCAAGAGCTTCAACAATTTGTATTAATCTCAAATCAACTTAATTGTTTCCTGGTGTTGTTAGTTAGTCAACAGTCAACTGTAGAGTGTGAAATAATCATGTTTGTAAGTGCCTATTGCTTGTTGGCCTCAACTTACTTCAAACATGGTTCATCAAAACCAGTCAAGAGCTTCAACAATTTATATTCATCTCAAATTAACTTAATTGTTTCCTGGTGTTGTTGATTAGTCAACAGTCAACTGTACAGTGTGAAATAATCATCCTTGCAAGTACTTATTGTCTGTTAGCCTCACATATGTTCAAACATGATTCATCAAAACCAGTCAAGAGCTTCAACAATTTATATTCATCTCAAATTAACTTAATTGTTTCCTGGTGTTGTTGATTAGTCAACAGTCAATTGTACAGTGTGAAATAATCATCCTTGCAAGTACTTATTGTCTGTTAGCCTCACACATGTTCAAACATGATTCAAACACCAAAACAACGCAATACTACCAATAGTATCTATCTGATTTTTATGATATTTTCGAAATGATAGAAAGCGAAGTGAACCAGAATGGAATAAAAATGTACTCAGAACGTAGAAATTTCAATCTCTTTGGAACATGTTGCTCAAGAAACAGAAATTAACGCATTATCGACATTTCATCTCGCAATATTTTATCGAATGTTTCTTTCCCAATCAAGTTACATTATTCAGCTTTTTAATTCCCTGGCTGTAAAAGGAAATTCCAAGGATTCGACCAGTATTTTTCTCCTATCGCCATGTGATTCCATTTTTACGAAACCTTACAGTTTCGATTGCGAAATATTACGATACACAATCTTATGAAACCCAAAGAAGCTCAAGTATTTATAGATTATGATAAACCCACGTTCGGTATTTCAGTTAAACCTCTTCCTCCTCCACCACACACGACTCATAAGAAAAAAAAAACGAGATTAAATTACGAACGTTGATGTGTAATCAAAGCTTAACGGACGACGTCCTTCCACGGACGTCTCTGTAATAATCACGCGATACGATGAATCGTGTAATTGTTACGTAATCATAGATTGCTCGATAAATATGTGACACTATCATCGTCGTGGCATGGAGGTCCATTTTTAAAAAAATCCAAAATTGAGTAATCGAAGCTGGTCCACGCTTCGCTCTCCGCTTCTCACTGTCACCTCGTCGTCGGTTGTCTATCGTCGATCGTCAGTTGGGATATTAAAATGCGTGGCCTTTCGCGTGCGCATCGCACCATCGCACCATCGCACGCCCCATCCACGCCACGGCGTTCTTCGTTTCGTAATCCTCTAGTCTCGCGCCGCGCCGTTTGCAAAGCGATGAGAATCGTCTTCAAACTAAAGACGCACGCGTCTGATGCGCGTGGGCTCGGGAAGAAATAATTACAGTAATTTGCCGCTGTTCCTTTTTCCTGTTTCTTTCTGTTTTAATTCGCGTCCTCTGTTCTCTTCCGTTTCCACCTCGCCCCTATGGTGTTTGTTGGACACCGATTGCAAATTGTACATGCAAATCTACGTTAATTATTACACACGCACCTCTTACGTGATTTGTTAGTTTGTCGATATTGTTTATTTATTCGCATGTGGTGAATATATTATTGTATTTGTTTATGGAAAATTGTTATATTATTTAGCGAGTTGCAGTTCGGATTTGGTTAAGGTAACACGCTGACTGCCGATGTTGGTGCATTCTTTGGAAATTTACCATTCCAACAGTTTACACACAGTGTATAATGTACAAGAGTGTGGTACAATATTTGAAGCTGAGCTTTTTTGAGTGATATAATACTTTATGTAGTACAATATATCTGATGGTAAATTATATTTAGTGAAGACGAAACACGTTTCTGTTTACATTCACGCTAGCTTAACTTTGATCATAGAGATACAAAATTCCATAAACATTCGCAAGCTAGCAATAAGAATATAATAAAATATAGAAAATTACAGATAGAACAGTTTCATTAATAATGATTTATGACAGACAATGTTCCATTGGGTTATGGGTGTATATGTATGTTTGCGTTATGGCGCTGTATGGAGGTTTGGGACATGGTTGTATATGTATATAAAATATATAACATATATATAATATATGTACATAATGTATAACATAGTATATATAATAATATCATATTATATACTATAAATAATAATATATATCAGTATATATATGGCATCTATTTATCTAATTATTTTTTACTATATTTTATTTACTATATTATAATTATATTTATAGTAATGAATATATTATAATGTTACATATTATATTAAATATATTATAATTATATTAATGCAATATTACACTTATATTTATATCTTATTTACTGTATTATAATTATATTTATAGTAATGAATATATTATATTAAATATATTATAATATTATTAATGCAATACTATAATTATATTTATAATAATAAATATATTATATTATTAATGAAATATAATTATATTTATTTTACTTGCTATATTATATTTGTAATAATAAATATATTATAATATTATTAATGAAATATAATTATATTTATTTTACTTGCTATATTATATTTATAATAGTAAATATATTATAATATTATATATTATATTAAATATACTATAATATTATTAATGTAATATTATAATTATATTTACAATAATAAGTATATTATAATATTACATTATATATTGTTATACTGTATCGAACAGTGTGTATGATACGTGCATGGAAGCGGGATACTGCGTTCCTGCTAAGGAAAGCAAACAAGGCCATAGTATTAGTTTAGTTTTCAAGCAAATAATTGCTACAAAGATGAAAAACGAAGCTTCTAGTTGAAACTATTTGTGAAGCGTGTTCAGAACAAGCGATATTCCGATATTTTAATCGCTTTCTGAAAATGAGGTTGCACGACGACTGGCTACATAGCCTTAAGTCCTGTCGAGTGCACGTTAGACAACGAAATTGCGGTTTATTATTTTCATCGCGTGAATGGAGACAGGTGAAATCGATTGCATGTTACGTCAGCGTCGACCAGGATAAATACGTTTATTCCGTGAGGCGAAGAAAACCAAGTACTCCATGCAGGATCATACACTTTTATCATCCACTAAATTGCCCCATGTGTCCGATAAATTATATTCCCTCATTAATTTACCTCCTTACAAAATTTAGATTGCATTATCTATATTCGTGTTATTATATACACTTTCGTTCTTCGTTTGGAATTCAACGATCTGCGTGTACGAACTAACAAATTAGCAATATAAATGGTAAATTACAATTTAGATAGTATATTATTTATAATTAGTTATTTATAGAAACACATTAGTGACATATAGCAAATTAGTAATTTCCACTATTGCATACATCTTTTATTCATTAGATTTCTAATTCTCTATAGTGGCAATTAATCCGTAATTAATGAAAACCTAAACAATTAAAGCCTGTAATTAACGTTTACCATTTATCAATCAGAATCTTTCCAAAAGCTGTTTACCTATTAATTAACCAATGTTTCAAGACGATTCTTCCATCTACGACTAATCCAACTCTCCTTTCCAATATACAGGGTGTGATCGATTAACAGGAACGCTTCGTTTCGGGGAAAACCAAGTTTGCAGACTTGAAGAACGCCTTGAAATTTACTCGATGCGAGTAAAGATATTTCAAACTTTCACGGTGCTCAGACACGTTGATATTGGGCCCAAAATGACGATTCCAAGAAATAACACACAATTTATAATTACAATACAATTGCTCATCCGGAAGAACCGACATGGAGACACGTAGGTCGTAGGATCGTAATACGCGAGAATTGAAATTTCTTTCAGAACGATACTCGTCGAGACGAGACATTTTCCAGCCGAGCGTACGATCTAACGATCGATAAATCAATATACACATTGGGTATACGTCATGCGTTAGTGGACAGAACTTTCGTTCGGTTGTGAGGCGAATGACAAATGAACGCCAGCCGCGGGTCTTTCATTCTTTTTATTTTTTTAAGCGAGCCACACGACTTTCCGTGATAAAACTCGCAGCCATTATTTCTCATCCGAAATCTTTTAATAAATGTTTCGTTTCCTGGTTGCTTGCGGAGCAACGACCCTGAACCCTCAAACATTCACCGGGTGTCCTGAACCTACACGACCGGACTACGACAACTCAACCTATAGGCGCAAAAAGAAACGAAAAGTATGTCGTACAGAGTTTGTCAATAAACGCTCTATTGCGCAGATAAAGAAATATTGAAGAAAAATATATATATAATACAAAACATAATAACATAAAAATGTAATGAAACATTGCTTTCTTTGTTTTGTATCCGGTCTCAAGGACATCGCTTCGAAAGGAAGAATTAAAAGTACCAGGCGATCGTTTTTCGTGTTATTCATCGTCATATTATTGGGTTGGGTCAATATCAGCTAATGACAAAATCCGCAATCGCTTAGTTGCCAATCCAATATTACGTTTCACATCAACGACACAGGATTGTTACCACGTGATAAAAAAAAAAAAGTAACTGCGATAATACGGTGGTCTTTTGCGCGCTGCAATGGAAAATGAGTTAGTTTCTAACGCTGTGATGCAACGTCTATTGGCAAACTAACTCTCTGTGTAACGTTTCTCCCTTCCTTTTGTCCGTAGATCGAACAGTTTGAGTTTGGCACACCCTGTGTATACGTATTACGTTCGCCTGTAAGTATGGACCACCTAAAGCGATCATTGTCAAGGACGACTGTTGATCAAAATACCGAGGCATTAATATCTCTTTCGTGTAAAATTTCATGTTGATACATGCGGCGAATGAATGGCGCTAATAGAATAGACCGTTGACACTAATAGACGGCGGAGATAAATCGTTTTCTGGTAAGCGTAGGGACTTTCTCTTCTTTTAGACTTCTTTACTTTTTTTTTTCTTTCTAGCGAGTTGGTGCCGTCGCGCGCAGATCTTATCGCACACAGCCGAAAAAACATCGAACTGAAATAAACAAAGTGAATTTTTTTTCTAGCGAGTTGGTGCTGTCGCGCACAGATCTTATCGCACACAGACCGAAAAAACATCAAACTAAAATAAACAAAGCGAATTGTATTTCTTGTTATGTTGCTCGGACGCTAGTTCGTTTCTTCTCGCTCGATAAATTTATCGCTCTTATTTATCGATTGCAGCTTGCCAGAAGGATAATGTTCGAGGTAAAAAAGAGGAAGTAGAAATGTTTGACGTTTCACGAAATCTCGTAGACACTTATACAATCGACAATTTACGAAACAAGACATAGAACTACGTATCATTTTGTAAATTGTCGATCATATAAGTTTCTATCGCTTGCTGCGTTCTGCAAGCTTGCGCTTCTTCCGCCGCCTCCGAGGAATAAATCCACGTTACAGGATTGTTATACGAATCTTACGATATTCCCGGCGATGTGAAAACTCTGAAACTTGCAGCGAAGAATATATTTAGATAGCATCAGTTGCTGAATTATTATGCATATCTGTAGCTTCAGTTACAAATTCTAGTGACCTTGTATCCACGACACCACGCATCTTTGTTCGTTCTTTCGCTTTTGTCATACGTACATTTTTGTACCCGATGCTTGAAAATACGAATCACGCTGCTAACAGTCACGAATTACATCAATTTAGAACATGCCACAGACTGTGTTTAAATCATTGCCTAGTTTGCCTGTTTAAATCTTAACTATCCAATTACCTTACATTCAATTTTATGTATACTTTATATAGGAATTATTTTATATTGAAATTTCGTGAAATTTATATATCATATTACATTATATTACAAATTTATTAAATTTCGTGTCGCGCAGACGCCAAAAATTGCACTTTTATGACACACTGATATTATCGACCGAGTATTCCAACTACTTCGATGGATAAGTAAACTGAATCGGAAAGTCAGCGAAGTGAAGCTCATTCGAGGTACTTTTGCAACGCTACGATCGTATCTAATCGATCGGAAACGGCATTACTAGGGAAGTTGAAGCGGATGAGTCAAGTCCAAGGGTAGAAAAGTGTAGAAATAGTAACCGGGCGTTATCTTGATGGCGATGACTAAGAAGCAGCAAAGACTCATCGTTTCCAACAACAAAGAACTTCCAAACGAAAGTTCTTTGCTTTTCCTGGAAAATCTGTCAACCAAACAGATGCAACAAATCCTCTGCGTTGTTTAAAACGTTTTCACGAAACACGTGTTCGCGAAGGAAGTACTTGCGAACAAAGATCGGCACTCCCATCCTGTGCAAGCAAAATTGTATAAAATTGCAGTCGTTGATTTCAACAAAAATAAAAATCGTAGAACTAACACTAACAAGATTTTTGCAAGTGAAAATTACGTAAATATTTTTATCAGTCTGCGAAATAATTTTCATAAAAAGGAAGATATCTATATACTTTGTGAAAATATTATCAGATCTCTAAAAAAAAAAAAAAATGGAAAAATATACGCGTAACAAATGCTCGTACAATTTAATGGAAGAAATTAATAAGACTTTTCTGGAGAGGAAATCGCTAGATTTAATTATGTTGAGCTTTCTTCTTGGCGGTGTTTTTTATCATTTTGCATCAGTTCGTCTTGCGAACCCATTTCTTCCGCACTTCGATGCAGATTATTTTTCGAAATATCTACGTACATTTTATGCTACGAAGCGGTGACTGTACGAATATTTTTATCATTTGCTAAATATCTATTAATATTTTCACGATAGGATTATAGCTATCGCATTCTTCTTTTTTTTTGGAAATAATTCTGGAAACTCGCAAGAATATACGTACATTTTTTATTCGTTAAAATTACTACGCGAGGTTCTGCAATAATTTTATTAAACTTAGCTATCGTACGAATACTTTGACTGCAGGTACCTACGTGCAAACTTAAAAGTCACTTCAATTTCCGAAAGCAAATTTCCATTTGAACCAAAAATTTGATGCACTGAATTAATTTTACGTTCACTTTGCATTTTATTTAATAAGTAAAATCACTGTATAATACTACAATATAACCTAAATATCCAATAACATCTTGTTATTTCTTCAAATTCGCATATATATACATTGTAGAAATAGGTAGCAATTGCGAGCTTCAAAACGCAAAATTCCTAAATTCCTAACGCAGTCGATTAAAAAACGCAATGAGAAAATTGGAAGCCCCCCCCACAATTTCTAAAAAAAAAAAGATCTCCGTATTCCAAGAGATACATCCATAAACGTTCTATTAAACGTGGCATGGCGTTAAATAAAAGCATATGTTGGAAGCTGTTGCACAGATATATCGTTAGGGGTCAACGAACAATGTAGCGAGAATGTGAGAGGTTGCCATTTGAAAATAGAGGGAAAAAGTATATATTTCGAGGTAAGAGTAAACGCGGACTAAAACGGGACGATGAAATACGAGTGGTAAAAGAGGTGATGCCGCGCGAAACACCGAACGAGACTATGGAAAATGTTCTGTACCGCAGCATGTCGCTCTATGCATGTTGCACGCTGCACACTGCGCGCGCAACAGACTACAAGCTGTTAGCTGACTGGCGTAAGCTTGTAGTCGTAACTGACACACGGAGCCGCGGGGATAAAGAATGTCCGACTCTTCCGTCGTTTATGACTCACCGTTCGACTATTTGGTTCGTCTAACGCCGACCCCGTCGTCTAACCGACGAGAAAGAAAGCCAGGCGGCCGGCTAAACGACGAGTGAAGCGACCTTTTCCATGTAATCTGGAAAGCCTGTTCTGCCCCCTTTTCCTACGAAAATTGACGCTCCGCTAGGCGAGGCAGCGATACGAAAATACGATGAAGCCAAAAGAAGAACAAACGCGTACACTTTTGAAATTGCTTCCTATAGATAGGAAAATATTTCTCCATTTTGTCGAACAGATTTCTCTTCTTTTCTCTCTTTGTTGTGCGTCAAACGTAACGCGCACCCTTAAAGTTATTACGGCAGAGATGGCGCGCAGAATCACTACGAGTGATTTGTCAGAGTAATCGCAGAATTACTATCACGGTCGTTGCCTAACTTCATTCGCGGCCGAGGCCGTGATTTTTTTTTTTTCTTTTTTATCTCGGACCAATTTGCTCGCGTAATTCTTCACGCTGATTGAATTAGGTCTTATAAAGTAATTGCCCGCATAGTTCGCGTAAAAATAACTGCGTATAATACGAACTCGAAATTTCGTTAGGTTTGCCGCATATGCAACGTAAATGTATTTTACTGAGAATTAAAATTGCAAAATAATTCAACTTTCCTTTCTTTATCTTAATTTCGTATTTCAAACAGTAATATATTAATATTCATGTTTATTCTCGATTTCGAAATCATAATATTCGCTTCATATCGTTAATATAGAGTGCAGTAGAGTGTCGGGTTATTCGAAACCCGTTTAACTGAAGTTTCGTATTATCCGAGGTGTTTTCGACTATAATGTAACTTCGTATTTCTCGAAACTTCAACACGAAGAGTAGGAAAGTCTAAATAGTCAGGTGACACGCAAGCAAAAGTCGATCCAACTTTCAACTGATGAAATAGTTCATTAAACGTAAATAAATGCGCACCGTTACACTGTCGAAAGTTACCTGCGATTTTATTGTACGATTTATGAACCCAACCTTTCCGCAATATCCGAGATAAACCCGGGTCACATCACTCCGGATCATCGAGGTTCTATTGTACAGAAGTTGCGCGATGCGATGAAGTACAGTTACGCTGTACACCAATCAGAAGCCATCTTCGTGAAAAATCATAAATCACTATGAAAAATCGTCGTGATTGAGCACGAACATGATCGAGTCGCTCGTGATTCACAAGTAGCAGTTTACGTCGTCACTTATTAGTGACCGTGTTGAGAATAGTCAATGGAATAGAAGGGATCTATAGTAGTATAGTATAGTATTTATAATATTATAGTATATATATTATAGTGTATGCCGTAGTGCAATATTTATTGCATAAACCAACATCTTTCAGAAAATCTAAAGCTTTTCTTCTCCGGGTTTCTTATTATAGCATCCTGTGCGAATTTAGAGCGAAGCTACACCATGCTGCACACTTTTAATATTGTATTTAGCGCGGTACTTGGTGTTTAGTATCTGCTATTTGGTATTCGGTAATTAGTATTTGCTATTTGGTACTTGATATTTGATACTTGATATTTCGTATTTCGTGTTTGGTATTTGGAATTTGTTTGGTGTTTGGTACTTGGTATTTGGCATTTGTCACTCGGTATTTGATATTTGATATTTGGTACTTGGTATTTCACATTTGCTGTTTAATGTTTGGTACTTGGTATTTGATATTTGCTGTTTAGTGTTTGGTATTTGATATATGGTACTTGGTACTTGTTATTTGTTTTTTTAATCTGGTACTTGGTATTTGGTATTTGTTGTTTAGTGTTTGGTATTTGGTATTTGATATTTGATGTTTGGTATTTGGAATTTGTTTGGTGTTTGATACTTGGTATTTGGCATTTGTCACTCGGTATTTGGTATTTGATATTTGGTACTTGGTATTTCACATTTGCTGTTTAATGTTTGGTATTTGGTATTTGATATTTGCTGTTTAGTGTTTGGTATTTGATATATGGTACTTGGTACTTGTTATTTGTTTTTTTAATCTGGTACTTGGTATTTGTTGTTTAGTGTTTGGTATTTGGTATTTGGTATTTGATATTTGATGTTTGGTATTTGGAATTTGTTTGGTGTTTGATACTTGGTATTTGGCATTTGTCACTCGGTATTTGGTATTTGATATTTGGTACTTGGTATTTCACATTTGCTGTTTAATGTTTGGTATTTGGTATTTGATATTTGTTGTTTAGTGTTTGGTACTTGGTATTTGATATTTGTTGTTTAGTGTTTGGTACTTGGTATTTGATATTTGCTGTTTAGTGTTTGGTATTTGGTATTTGATATTTGGTGCTTGGTATTTGTTATTTTGTACTTGGTACTTGGTATTTGGTATTTAGATTTTTAGTAGTATACTGTGGAAATTTCTGCATTTATGAGAAATTCGCAGATGCAAAGATACAGAGAAACGCACGTAACGCGTAAAAATATTTTTAAATATTCAATGCATAGTAGCCATTACAATTTTTAAACGATGAAACTAACATCTTGTGCAAACTTCAGTTTTTCAATTATTCGTTCGGGCAAATACTGCGGATATTTATGCAAATATCCGCAGTCCAGTTTGTCTGACCTATTCATAATCGAGTCAACGTTGCCTGATCATTTCTGTTCAGCAAGTACGGCAATCATTTATACCGTTACGAACTTTGTGTAACTTTGTAGGTCTCGAACTCCTCCATTCTTCATCCTGTAATTCTATTGTCGCTTGAACGCGCCACTTCTGGAGATCTTCGTAAACTACAGATTCACGATTTATCGTAGACGTACTGGAGCCAGTCGTTCGCTGTTCAGTCGACGTCCTTATTTCCCTTGAAAACGACATCTGATGGCATGTAGAACATCTTTTTGGCAAACTTGGGTATTGCATCTGTTTCGATAACACTGCGAATTATCGTGTCGCTGTCGAAATTTTGCAAAGCCAACGCGACACTTTGCGGCCAGACAGAGAAAGACACAGCAGAGTAGTAAATTTGTTGGCTATCGATTTTCCTGTATGTCTCAGAGTTTGCAGAACGACAAATACTTGACTGGTGGAAACAGTCTTCCGGAAGTCAGGAAAGCAGCTTTTCTTCTCCATACTACACGTTCCACTATATTTTCCACGTACCGTGCATCCAGTCCAAAGCAAATATTTGTCTGCGGTTTGGATATTCGTCGGATAATTCACTACACAAACTCGTATAGTACTCGCGCATATTCTTACGCTTCTGCGGGCGGAAATTCTAATAAAAACATTTGAAGCATAATAAAAAATCGCTATACCAGAACATCATTTTTCCATTAATTCCTCAAGAACAAAGGGACAAGAAATCATTCGATGCATGTAGAACCAACTCACTAGAGATTTCGCAGTTCTTGTTCAATTCCTTGTTAACTAATAATTTATTTTTTATTTTCCTTCTGTAGTTCCAATACTAACGTAATTTTGAAATCTTACGGTCTCAATAGAATGAGATGGAAAGTACAAGGTAGCAACTGAAAGGAAACAAATTTGTCTTTAAAAACACGTGACTGTTTATCGTTAAACGTGCGGATTTGTTAACAAGTCGTTCGTTGACTGTGTCTCGCACGACCATCAGCGTTGAGGTGCTAAATGGAGCGTCGGTGGAAATTATGTTGCCATTTCTGGCAACTGGATTTTAGTCGACGCTTAACTTTTTTTTGGGATTAAATGATCTCTCGACTACTGAAAAACTAAATTGTCACAATAATTAATGGGGCGTCATCGAGTTTCGTGTGACCAATCTTCCTACAGCATCAACCACATATTTATGAATATTATAGTCTCATGCTTATCATTTTATGTTTTATTTGATTATTTGATCAGTTTCTAATCATATTCTTATATCAATGTATAATTCTAATTAATTGTAACTTTCTGTATTAAGTGAAGCATTTTATATTCTCCATTAATAAATATCGGCTCTGTATTTAATTAGCCAATAATAAATTAACAGGAATTTAGCCATTCTGAAACATCACATGTCCTACGACGTGTTATAGCTGGGTCGACTATATTTATATTATTATATGATATTATAAATGTATCTATAACAGGATATATTCATTAAAACAATTCCATCCAATAATATGTACAATTTTATTTACTTTTCATATTGTAAGTGCTTCAACTTTTGTTTCCTCTGGTATATCATTACCATAATGTTTATCATTCACATTCATATAGTGTGTTGGCTAATGATATTAACTTGAAATATAAAGTCCAACCTACGTAGGTTAATTATTTTGCTTCAAATGTTTTAACGTTATCTAAGTTATTAAAACAATATAATTGGATCAGTTAGTTGCTTGTATACTTTGGTTAATAATTTTTTAACTTTAATTTTGTGTGTGTTCTATCTTTATGTGGCATTTATTTCTGGTTGGTTGCATTTTAGTTTCAATTTAGCTCTGTGTATTATTCTCTATCCAGTAAATTGGCTGTTACAAATTTATCTATTTCTTCCAAAGTCAAGCAACACAATTCACAGACTTTTAATATTTTCAATATTTATATCTTCCAAAGTCAAGCAACACAATTCACAGACTTTTAATATTTTCAATGTTTATATTTAGTATTTTAGACTTTTAAAATAGCGTCACTTCTTCAGGTTAGTGGAATATCCTGCAAACCTGGTGGCTTCAAAAAATTCAAACACAACTTCTCTTGTATCTACTTTACAAGTTGCATCCATTTATTCCCAGGTTTCTTTGATTCAAACATCCAATTCTTTCTGTGAAAAGACATCGGCAAACATTTTGTTATCGCGTCTCGATCACCCTGAATATATTTATTTATTATTTATTTATCACTTATTATATTTCACTCCTATGGTGTTCTGTTATTCAATCTGCTATGATATATGTTTAATATACATTCTGTATTTATTAGTTAATATAATTTCATTGTTTCACAGGTCGATATATATATTTCTATGAATCATCTTGGCATTTTGAGGATCGTCGCGGTAAGTTAGCAGCTAGCCATCCACTACGCTTCTTGCAATTATTCCGTGCGTTCATCTGAGTGCGGACGAGCATCAGATATTTAGTTAATTATTTATATCGTGTTATTTACTTTCAGTTTCGATTTTACGACGATTCGTGTGCGTGTAAATTACTTTGACAAGTACACGCGAGTGTACACATACGTAGGAGACCTTAACGTACAAAGTCTGGGCAGATCAATCACGAGACGTGTAAATTAAATTGTCGGCAGGGAGAAAGAGGAATGCGAGGCACGTGAGCTACTCACGTGACAAGGTTTCACATCCTTCAAACGCGCAGTAAAATTCATTTCTTTCGAATATTTTACGCCTTCACGCTTTTACGAACGGCACACAGACGAACAGACAAATTACTAGCCACTTGCTACCACGTTTCCAGTGATTTACAAAGACGCTTTACGTGTCCTTATTGGTCATTACACGCCGCAAAGAACTCTCGCGGTCGACTTCTATAGAATACTAGGAAATTACATTTTAAACAACGCAGAGAAATTATTCAATCAGGTAGAAAGAATAAGAATATAAAATATATTTTAAACGCACGATATGTAATTAATATCATATAGATCGTGTTGATCTCGGCAAAAATTCGATCACATGAACCGTTTCTTTATTCATGTACTTTACTATGATCCCTTTATTTATAAGCAATTAATAATTTAAAAAATTAGTCCCTTCTGAGTAATTGAAATCTCGTTAATAAATGGCACTGCACAATGATTTATTTTGGAAGTGGTGAAAATTTTCGGAAAAGATCGAAAGAACGACAAATTTACGTATCGTATAATGTGATACTTTTATTTATAAGCCATTTATAATTTGAAAAATTAGTCCCTTCTGAGTAATTGAAATCTCGTTAATAAATGGCACTGCACAATGATTTATTTTGGAAGTGGTGAAAATTTTCGGAAGAGATCGAAAGAACGACAAATTTACTATCGTATAATGTGATACTTTTATTTATAAGCCATTTATAATTTGAAAAATTAGTCCCTTTTGAGTAATTGAAATTTCATTAATAAATGGCACTGCACAATGATTTATTTTGGAAGTGGTGAAAATTTTCGGAAGAGATCGAAAGAACGACAAATTTACGTATCGTATGATGTGATACTTTCATTTATAAGCAATTAATAATTTAAAAAATTAGTTCCTTTTAATCAATTGAAATCTCGTTAATAAATGGCACTGCACAATGATTTATTTTGGAAGTGGTGAAAATTTTCGGAAGAGATCGAAAGAACGACAAATTTACGTATCGTATGATGTGATACTTTTATTTATAAGCCATTTATAATTTGAAAAATTAGTTCCTTTTAATCAATTGAAATCTCGTTAATAAATGGCACTGCACAATGATTTATTTTGGAAGTGGTGAAAATTTTCGGAAGAGATCGAAAGAACGACAAATTTACGTATCGTATAATGTGATACTTTCATTTATAAGCCATTTATAATTTGAAAAATTAGTCCCTTTTAATCAATTGAAATTTCGGTAATAAATGTCGATGCATAATAATTCATTTCGATGGTTATCGAAGTGCAAACCTAAGATCGAAAAAAATCTTAGGACTCCTGTTTCGAATATTTGATATTGAGACACTTCACTTATTTATTCGGATTCTTCTCTTGAATTAATTATTTACGAAAATGAATTACGTTGATAACAAATGACAATAATCGAAACGCGTATGTATAATGTGATTAAAAAAAAAAAATAGGATGCAGCTATTTGCCTTACGTATCTCTCGCAATTGTGAACATTCCAAAACACTAGCGCGTAACGATCCGAAATGAAAGATACGTGGAATGTAGCTGATACTAATATAGAAGAGAAATATTTTATCTCTGTTGTTCCTATTTTATTTGCAAACGTGGAACGACAAATTCTAAATGATAGAAAGTTAACGAATTGTACGACTCGCTAGTATTGAAAGCAGCGTGAAATTATTCATTGCCGGGGAAACATATTCGTCTAACTGATTCTCGAAAGAATTATTCGTGTAATTTACATCTACTTAGACGAACAAAGAAGCGGGAAAATCGACTACGCTTTATCGGGATTTTTCAATCGCTGGAAAAGCCTCGAACGCTTTAGCACGTCGAAGCAAATGAAAATGGAAATTCTTTCCAACTAAATGACGCAACGTATCTTGAACGCAATGCGCATGAGATTTGCCTCGTAAATGCGTGGTATATATATAGAAAGTGGGGTACTAAAAGTATAAAAATCTTCAAATTTCGCGAAGAAATTATTGATCACCTTTTAAGTACAGCGAATCCCCACAGAGAAGGAATGCCAAGCGAAACTGAAGTACTGGCCAAAAAACATTCACATTTTCTGCAGTCGTACCAAGGGCCCACGAGAAAAACGAGACGGTGGTGTAAACAATATTATAACGCACCTCTAAAAAAGCCAAAAAGTAACAACATACTGTGATCGTTGTACGGACCAGCCGGCACTCTGTCTAACGTATTTTTAAAAATTGCATGAAAAAAAAAATAATTATATTGAATTGTTATATTTCTACCATCGTATATCTGTTTATAATGTTCAGATAAAATAATGTAAACCTATTTTGTACTATCTATTTTATGAAATACATGTGTGACCCATCGCGATGTCCGCCATCCCACGGAACAAACTCGAGTGACCCATCCGTAGTGCACGCCGCCTCACGGGACAGACACGTGACCCGCCGATGGTGCACGCCGGCGTCAACGTGTGAAACGCAACGCGCACGAGACGAGACTCGGGACAGAAGCGCAACGCTGAATGCTCGTTACGTTTACGTTAGGATACGCGAAGCAACTGTTTAAAATTCGAATAATGGAATTGGTAAAAATAAAGTTGTTAAATTATAAAAAATACGCGAAGAAAAAAGACGCAACGTGAAAGCAGACCGGCTCTGTCGACGATGTTAATTTTCCTCGCGAAAAACGTAAGCAAATAGAGAAAGGGGAGATGACATGAAGAAGAATCTGGCATCGAATTTATTTTTTTTTGGCAATCTTCCTTTTTTATCTGCGTCTGGCAATGTTTCTTTTTTATCTGGATCGCAGAGCAACGCTGAGATGTCAGTGCACAAAATCAAGCGACTGCTTGTAACCACAATAAAACGTGGCAAAAGCGCACGAACGACAAGGAAATGTAGCTTCTTGAAACAACACAAACAGACGATAATTCGCTCTAACCGCTTCTTTTTACGAGTCAATAACTACCAAGTGTATAACTAACGACACAAATATTCGTACATGGCGACACGATAATGTAGAAACCTGCACGGTTAATATGGCGGATTTGCTCCAGAGAAACCGTACACGTATCAATTACGTAGCGATAAATACCACGTACGACACATATAACACACATCTGCCTATTAGAAAACGATCATTTACCACGTTATCGTGTCGAACAGCATTTAATTGGCCGGTGTCTGCACTCGCGTTTAGTTTCGTTCTATTGGATTGGCAACTAAGTGACTGCGGGTTTTGTCATTAGGTAGTATTGATAAAATCCGCAATCACTTAGTTGCCTACGCAATATGATACACAAGGTAAAACGAGAATATGTAGAATCGTCGGAACGAATATAAAGCAACTAACTGAGATTTTTTACTAATGTTTTTGGCAACTCTGCTGATAATCGTAGATCTTTCGTGGGTCCTTGATTTTGTTCGTTCAACGATCTGACGAATTAACTTTAATTACCGTGCTTGTTTCACGCTCAGCCTCGTGCCAATTCGACCAATTCCTGGAACAATGTTTCTCCAGATTTTTCACTTTTATTTCGTCCGGTTTATTCTTCGCGAAGAATGCGCAAATGTCGATAGGATAATTTTCAAGATCAATTGTTTATCTGTTCGTTTCGTTGATCTTTTTTATCGTCTTTATCGTTATAATGAAATTGACACCGTTGATTAATTAATAACAAAGAAGGACCTGCCATCAAATCGATAACTGTATTTTGTCCCAGACTAATATTGCATTTCTAATCAAACCGAAAGCTGTTAGCATTTTATCGCTTCAGGAAATCGTTTCGAATCGATCAGTCGTACTGTCATCTATGATATGGATCTAAATGGGAAGTCCAATTATCTCACCAACGTCGAATACCTATGACATCGGTCTCTAAGATAGATCGATGATTCAATCTTATCTGATCAAAGTGGACTGGAAAAATAATGTGCGCATCTACGTATGTATTTCTTTCGTATCGAGATAAGTGGCAGTCAGATCTAAATTAGAACTATACGCGTGTTCCTTTGATTAAATAAATTCGATATGGAGGATTAAAATATAACATCTCGAAATTCACTGAGCGATTCAGGTCTCATACGATTTAAATATTAATATGCATGTCTATATATATTATATTGTACTTTATATCATATATTTATATAATATTTTATATTATTATATTATTATTATTATATTATACATACACATATACATACGTAAATCAACTGCTCCACAACTAATGAGTGTCGTTTGGTTGAACCTCACATATAACTACACATATATATATATGTGTATATATAAAGGGATCAACCTACTAACACACGGAAACGAGGGACAGTTGATTCTTATATATTATACTATATATTATTATTCTATGTATTATCTTATTATTTTTTTATATTAGTATCTATATATTATTACATATATCATTATATTAATATTTTATATTATAATATTAAATTATTATATTATACATTATACATACACATATAAATATGTAAATCAACTGCTCCACAACTAATGAGTGTTGTTTGGTTGAACCCTATATATCCATATATATATATACATATATAAATATATAAAGGGTTCAACCTACTAACACACGGAAACGAGGGACAGTTGATTCTTATATATTATACTATATATTATTATTCTATGTATTATCTTATTATTTTTTATATTAGTATCTATATATTATTACATATATCATTATATTAATATTTTATATTATTATATTATTATTATATTATACATACACATATACATACGTAAATCAACTGCTCCACAACTAATGAGTGTCGTTTGGTTGAACCTCTTATATAACTACACATATATATATATGTGTATATATAAAGGGTTCAACCTACTAACACACGGAAACGAGGGACAGTTGATTCTTATATATTATACTATATATTATTATTCTATGTATTATCTTATTATTTTTTTATATTATTATCTATATATTATTACATATATCATTATATTAATATTTTATATTACAATATTAAATTATTATATTATACATTATACATACACATATAAATATGTAAATCAACTGCTCCACAACTAATGAGTGTTGTTTGGTTGAACCCTATATATACCCACATATGTATATGTATGTATATATAAAGGGTTCAACCTACTAACACACGGAAACGAGGGACAGTTGATTCTTATATATTATACTATATATTATTATTCTATGTATTATCTTATTATTTTTTTATATTGTTATCTATATATTATTATATATCATTATATTAATATTTTATATTATTATATTATTATTATTATATTATACATACACATATACATACGTAAATCAACTGCTCCACAACTAATGAGTGTCGTTTGGTTGAACCTCTTATATAACTACACATATATATATATGTGTATATATAAAGGGTTCAACCTACTAACACACGGAAACGAGGGACAGTTGATTCTTATATATTATACTATATATTATTATTCTATGTATTATCTTATTATTTTTTTATATTGTTATCTATATATTATTATATATCATTATATTAATATTTTATATTACAATATTAAATTATTATATTATACATTATACATACACACATAAATATGTAAATCAACTGCTCCACAACTAATGAGTGTTGTTTGGTTGAACCCTATATATACCCACATATGTATATGTATGTATATATAAAGGGTTCAACCTACTAACACACGGAAACGAGGGACAGTTGATTCTTATATATTATACTATATATTATTATTCTATGTATTATCTTATTATTTTTTTATATTGTTATCTATATATTATTATATATCATTATATTAATATTTTATATTGTTATATTATATATTATACATATATATATATATATATTATATAAATCATCTGGTACTTGCTTTTTATCATGCAAGAGTGACAAAATAACATGGAATACAATTTTCTCATTTTAGGCTTAGTTTTGTCTCAATAAACTGTAATCAGCCTGAGTGCAAAGAAACGCAAAGAAAGGCGTACAACAATTTAGAATAATAATTGTAGCAACCTTACGATGCGATGATCGTTGAGAATGTCGGCATGAAAAATATGTAAATTTGCGGTAGCAGTATCGAGTCTACGAGATTTCATTTCACTTGTTTGTTCAGGTGTTCTTCAATTCACGTTCCGAGCTCACGTTTTATTTGTCTCTTTAACGCAATTTGTATCTTTCCGCGTGTATTTGTACACATCCCCTGTTGATTTCTCTTCCCGTGCGAGAAACATCACAAGAACTCGAGACAAGAGCCAAAGCGGAAACTTTTGTGGCGTCGTAATTTTCTTTGCAACTTTCGTTAAATTGTATATCATTTCGAACAATACGTAGGTGCCTGCTTTCGATCTTATGGAAAATTTATCTAACAAATCGAACAATTCTATAAGCTGCCTCTGGATTGAGAATAAATCGGAAATAATCTACGTTGTTATATGGAAAAGTAACGATAGCTGAATGATGAATTTAAGCTGGATATTTAATCACAAATAAGTTATTATTGCAATATTTGATACAACAAATTGATTTCTTTCGTTCCCTTACGTTTTATTTATTATTTTATTTTTATTTTTAATTATTATTTTTTTTATTTATTTTTAACAATTATTTACTTATTTGAGGAGGATAGGTCGTGGTGACAGAGCTGTTGTAGATGTATAAGCCTATATATGTATAGTCTTATACATCTACAACAGCTCTAAGCCTATCTAAGCCTATATATGTATAGTCTTATACATCCTCAGCAACACTATTACCACAACCTATCTACCTCATATTTATTCATAGGAGAAACTCTATTTATCTGAACTTGTCAGTGTAAGTCGTTCATGGTTTGTCCGCGGTCGTCCAATTAAAATTTTCGCTTGTCCACGTCGTTAAAAAATTTTATCGCCAAATTAAAATTAAAAAAAAAAAAAAGAGAAAGCTGATAACTTTTCGTCGAAAAACCACGAAACGGAATTTTCGGTTGGATAAATGTGGACAAATTGTAGACAGACGAATGTCCTTTGGTTTTTGTGAAAACTCGCATTTAGGGTTGTCATGTTCTCCCAGCTTCGCAGCTTATTATCAATTACCCCCACTACGTACTACTTTTCATATAAAGGGTGAGCATAATAGGTGTATAATAGGAGGTTCACATGGATGAATTCAAGCAGCAAAAGTTCGGTTACATGAGCATTGACTGAAGTTTCGTTCAGACGAATGGAGTTCTGCTGTATTTGACATTTAAGAGGAGTATTGAATCCAAGTGATTCAAGTGGAAATAATTACTATCGTTACTATCCATCCGTATCTAATTTACTAAATTGATTTTAAAGACCATCTAAAGTAAGAAACTGATTCGATTCTGGGAACTTCCAATTCTCAAATTTCAAGCTGAGATAAGCAAGCTTACCAGATACGTCTTTATCTCCTGATCAGATAAATTTCTATTTAGACAAAGGCGATAAACAGTGCGTGATATTAATACACTTTGGAAGAAACTACGTAAATTTCGAATTATCTTTGTCTCCGCATTCGCCAAACTTATCCCAACTTTAACCAGCTATTTATCGTCAAACACCAAACACATTTGTGATCATAGGATATCGATAAACCGCACGCAATTTTAATTCATTTTGCAACAGGCTGGATAAAAAATTAAATTATGTACCTCCAATTTTGCACCCAACAAGCCAACAAATATCTTTCCAAGTAACATTTCACATGTTCATCGAACGAATGGTTGGTGTCCAGGTGCATTGACAGCGAGAACAATGCAAGTGCACAAATACGAGTTCGATAGGAAGTGGAAGCGAGTGTGTACAAGGTGAAATATTGAAATGCAAATTACAGTTACTGTATGAGAAGGAGCACGTCGATGTCAAAAGTCGATAGACGGTTCTTGATACTTGAAATTTCTGCCTCCATAAAGGCTTTCATCTTGAGGGACTTGAGGGACTACTCGCCTCGCTATCTGTCGGTTTACCGCGTCTCTCTACGCGGTCTTTGCCAACGTCATAAAATGCAACTGTCCAGGTATTGATATATAGATGAGAGATATATTAATCTAAATTAAGAAGAAATAGTTTTTATTTAAAAATATATTAGTAAGAAGAAAATAATGTTAATCAGGTATCATGAAATAATTGAGTATAATAATAGTATACAGGGAAACCTGTATATGTTAAGCACACGTGGTAATAGTATAACAATGTGACACTCAATTAACTCAATTGAACTCATATAAATAACTCATATAAAAATGAGCAATCATCCAGCCAACACTTCTTCTATTCTCTTGGATGAGCCTTTTGGATGAAGAGACTTCAAACGAAGGCAATTTTCCAACACTTACAAGATCAAAGTGGAAGAATGTTTGGCTGAACTTGTGAATCCTGAGATTTATCTAACCAGACAAAAATGTGTCTTCAAAAATGTGAAAATTCTGAAAACTTTGGAAGCAAACTGGCATGAGCCCTGCAGGTTTTTATTTTTGGTAATATCAGCCCAACAATTAACTTTCCCTGTATATTGTTCTTAAGCTCAATTAACAATGATACCTGACTAAGAAAATTATTCTCTTCTTCCAGGTACATTTTTTAATGAAATCCATCTTTCTTCAATTTTCTAAACTTGTAAATTCTACTTTTTACTCTCAGTCTTTAACTGTCATCATCACTGACAATGTACGTTGAACCCCACCGTGAGATTTCTGCAAATTTCACCTCAGCCAACCAGACAGTCATTTCCAACAAAAGAAACTACCAAACTTTTTGAAATTACAGTAGAATTCCTATCATCTGGCACACTCGGGTCCCAGGCAGTGGCCATCATCAAATATCTCAATAAGATTAGATTACACTGGCGAGGTGATAAAAACGAAGGAGATAATTTAGAAATCCAAATGGATGATATGACAACAAAATTTATTAATAAAAACAACATACGAATTCCTTCAGTTGCTTCGTCAACTGTTCGCTACCAAAGTCATAGTTGGATGAATTTCTTTGTTCGCGCGAAATATAATTCGCGAAGAGAAGAGTCGGTGCAAATGCGCCGGTTAATCCGAACACTGCGAATAATCGCAGCGCTGCTGTATATTGTATCGTCAGGAGAGACGTGCACGTGTTCAGCTTTCTAATTGATTTTGCGTTGGGCAATCGGCAAGTGGGTGAAATTTCGCTGATGGAATTCCGGTCAGAGACGACAGACGAGCAACGACGAAGTAAGCTTTTTATTTAAAAGCACTGCACACATTACACAGCGTTCATCGATGTCACGACGAAACCGAGCGCATTTACTTTGCCTGCGTCCTATTTCTGGTTGCGATACGACGTAACCAGCGTGTCCCCGCGGCCCGTCTTTTGTGGTTACGGAATGCCAGTATTATCGAACTCTGGCTTCGCGCTTTTATTTCTCCTGTCACCGACAGGCTTTACGGATGCCGCTGTTCGCTTTTGTTCAGCCGCCTTTTCGTTGCGCCCGGGAACAAAGGTCGCCTCGTACAACGTAATAAGTCGGCATGAAAAGTGATCCGCGCTAACAAAGAAATATCGCAATGCGATACGAAATCGAGAGCTTTCGTATTTGCTCTCTTTCCTTTCTATCCTTGGAGCTTCGTTACTTTTACGAGCAACGATTCTTTTCAATTACAAGTGGAAGAGCGAAGATCTTTCAGTTACGGACCAATACGACCGGCCAATGATCGTCATACAGCAAAGCTGTAGATACGCTTGGTGTTTCAGGGGCGGCGGTGATACAAGTTCGATACTTGCAGAGGCAAACATCGAATTGCAGAGGCCTGGCATATTCTACATTTCAGCTACAATCAGGTAAAATCTGCACAAGCGGCAAGTGCTTCGAGTTGAGGCAAGTTTCATCTCGCAGCGAAGCGGAAGAGAAGGAAGAAAATTGTAACAAAGGAAAGAACCAGACAGAGCGTTGTGCAATCAATTTGCCATCTTACGACACACGGTATAGCTGTGGGTAAAGTTCGACAGTTACAGAGGCAGCGGCGATCCAAGTTCGACAGTTACGGAGGTACATTTTAATTCGCAGAGGATACTACTTTAAAGTTGAGCTGCAGAGGTAAAATATCGCAGTGCACCCAAGTGTCACATAGTATTATAAAGGTTTCCGAAGTAGGCAGATCCGAAGTAGGCGACTAAGTTAGAAAAATTCACCAAATGTTCAGCTGGGCAAATAGCAAAGAAGAAATTAAATAATAATAAAAAAAAAACTTGCACGAAGGTTTATGAGAACATGAGACAAACGTCCAATAGGCTGTGTTTGAATTCAAACACAGGTTATTAGACGTTTGTCTGGTGTTTCTAAACGGCAGACTTTGTGCTAGCCTGGAAAATCGTTATACGTTTTAACAACTGACGTCTCAGCTTTCCTTTGTACAAGTTCGACAGTTGCAGAGGCCAACTTCTACCCAATTGTGTCAGTCTACTTAAACTTTGAGCTACAGAGGTAAAATATCGCAGTGCACCTAAGTGTTATCAGGGTATTATAAAGGTTTCCGAAGTAGGCAGATCCGAGTTATCGAGATTTGATTGCACGTGCACACAAGTATAATACCCGAACAGCGAGAAATTGAACGTCTCTTTGAATTTGCGAGCGAAGCCAAAACGAGACGAAGCTGAGATAGATTCATTGTTCTTTGAAACTAGCAAACGTACAAAGTAAGAATAGCAACAGACCCAAACCGACTGGCTGCGAAAACGATCATCGCCTCAAACATGCAAAGAAAACTGAAAAGGAAACGACCAGCAGACCTCACAAAGGATATACCCAGCTGGGGGTAGTCACCCTCATCGTAATAAGAGCTAAAAAAGCTAAAAGCTAAAACTAATTCGTGCAAATTGCACAAATTGAGAATGCAGAGAATTAAATAAAACTTTTCTTTGTACAAGTTCGACAGTTGCAGAGGCCAACTTCTAAACATTCGCCATCAGATACCTGAAACCTGAGCTACAGAGCTAAAATATCACAGTGCAACTGAGTTTTATCTGAACCTGCTGACAGTTTTTCTCATCGGATGGAAAAGCAATGGACGAGACCATAGTCTTATCAAGGTCGTCATGAGATTAATAACCGGACGTAACAGTTTGACCAAATTTTTCAGTAGTTTGAACAATTCAGTTACATTTTCACACAGCTGAGATTCGACGTGATCAATGACGCTTGTGGCACTGTATTTCATCTGATCGAATCATAATCATCCTAAAGATCATCATACGGAATTATATAGACCACGTTGTCAATCTCTGTTTTAACATTATGGCAAGTCAAAAAATGCGGCTCACTTTAAAATTATTCGCGCCTCTCTATGTGCGTATATGTAGCTGCTGTATACGCGATAATTAGGTTGCGAAGAAATCTCGTGTCCTGAGCAACCGTGTGAGTGAAACAAACAAACAATTAATGCCAAAAACGATGGCTAGGTTGCAACAGTTAACAAAAGTACATATACCAACAGTATACGTAGTCCCATAAGCACATATGCTACTTCATCATAGAACAATACGTCAAGAGTTATTAAAACTGTCAATAATTAAACCCTTACCCTACAACTACGGGCATAGTCCTCCACAGTACGATGATTGGACCAAATGTAAATTTTACGGGCACAGTCCGTGGTAAACAAAATTCTCAAACGTAAATCGTAGGTTAAAGGGTTAAGTTGGAACAGTTAGCAAAAGTGCATGTGCTAACAGTATACATAGTCCCATAATCGAATCAAAATATAACAAACATTATAGGAGAATCACCAAAGAAGAGTTAGCAAGATACTCAGAAGGGGGAAGGAAGCACAAGGATAGAAAAATATTAGCAAGATTGAAAAGCGCATATAGTAACAGTATACATAGTCCCATAAGCACATATGCTACTTCATAGTGGGAAAATAATACCAAATTTAATAAAGCGATCAATAATTCATTTGGAACAGTTAGCAAAAGTGCATATGCTAACAATATACATAGTTCCATAAGCACATATGCTACTTCATGATAGAACAATACGTCAGGAATTATTAAAACTGTCAATAATTATACCCTTAACCTGCAACTACGGGCATAGCCCGTAGTGTAACGATAGGACCAAACGTAAATATTACGGGCATAATCCTCCATAGTACGATGATTGGACCAAATGTAAATTTTACGGGCACAGTCCGTGGTACCCAAAATTCTCGAACGTAAATCGGGGTTAAAGGGTTAAGTTGGAACAATTAGCAAAAGTGGATATGCTAACAGTATACATAGTCCCATAATGGAATCAAAATATAACAAACATTATAGGAGAATCACCAAAGAAGAGTTAGCAAGATACTCAGAAGGGGGAAGGAAGCACAAGGATAGAAAAATACTAGCAAGATTGAAAAGCGCATATAGTAAAAGTATACATAGTCCCATAAGCACATATGCTACTTCATGGTGGGAAAATAATACCAAATTTAATAAAGCGATCAATAATTCATTTGGAACAGTTAGCAAAAGTGCATATGCTAACAATATACATAGTTCCATAAGCACATATGCTACTTCATGATAGAACAATACGTCAGGAATTATTAAAACTGTCAATAATTATACCCTTAACCTGCAACTACGGGCATAGCCCGTAGTGTAACGATAGGACCAAACGTAAATATTATGGGCATAGTCCTCCATAGTACGATGATTGGACCAAATGTAAATTTTACGGGCACAGTCCGTGGTACCCAAAATTCTCGAACGTAAATCGTGGTTAAAGGGTTGAGTTGCAACAGTTAGCAAAAGTGCATGTGCTAACAGTATACATAGTCCCATAATCGAATCAAAATATAACAAACATTATAGGAGAATCACCAAAGAAGAGTTAGCAAGATACTCAGAAGGGGGAAGGAAGCACAAGGATAGAAAAATATTAGCAAGATTGAAAAGCGCATATAGTAACAGTATACATAGTCCCATAAGCACATATGCTACTTCATAGTGGGAAAATAATACCAAATTTAATAAAGCGATCAATAATTCATTTGGAACAGTTAGCAAAAGTGCATATGCTAACAGTATACATAGTCCCATAAGCACGTATGCTATTTAATCATAACGAAGAGACATAGGTTTATTAAAACAATCAATTATTAAGTTGGAACAGTTGGCGAAAGTGCATATGCTAACAGTATAGATACTCCCATAAGCACATATGCTATTTCATCGTAGCACCATAATACCATATTTATTAAAAGAGTCACTAATTAATTGAAAGTATTACATATGAATATTATTCGTATTAGTCGTAAGGAATATCGTCGACTTTTTAGCTGAAAATCTTACAGTTGCTACTTGGTTATAGAAAATAAAAATTTTCCAACGCAAACGGTTAATACTCGAGTAATTAACGAACTGAGAATAGATAAAAAAAATTCGATAGTCGAGAGTTCCATATGCTGACTTAAAACAACGCATCGCGTTTCCTCGACCAAGAAACATTTGAAAAAATTAGAAAAAATTCTCATTGCGTTTCTTTCTCTACGGATTTCTCCAATTTCTTCGATTCTCCAATTGTGTTACTATTTCTTTTCCTCTTTCTTTGCCCCCTTTTTTCTCCACGTAATACGTTGCGATTGTGTACCGATGTATCTACGTGAAATTGAATATTTTTCTTAGGAGTGCGATAAAAAGAGAAGAAAAGGGGAAAAAGAAAGGAAAACACAGTCTAGTCTACTGTGTTGTAAGAATATCCTATACCGTAATATAACCTGTTCGTATACAAATTTTTATATAAATTTGGAAATTACATTCTCGAGGGAAATCGCATTTATCTCGTTTCATTGATTTTTCACTATGGTAATAATCCACACCGAGTAAAATTCACCATATACGTTAGAATGCGTAACTGAGAGACGACCTGATGAACAGCATTTCAAATCTAAACGCTTCTCCCCGAAATTACAGCTACGTTATTCGCGTTATAATAACGTAATATTGGGTTGGCAACTAAGTGATTGCGGATTTTATCATTAGATGGTATTGACAAAATCCGCGATCTCATAGTTACCAACCCAATATAATAATCCAACAACCTCCTTTCGATGAAGATCACGTGTTTCGTAATGGAAGAGCGTACCGCTTTTTGCGCCACCAATCGATTTCCTTTGTTTGTTACCACCACCGCCCTACTCTCGTCTCGCGTGTCGTCTAAAAGTCTAAACTAAACGGAATCTTCCGGCTTATCGATCCACCTCGGATCGCGTATTGCATTTCCACGAGTTCAATTTCCACGAGTTACCAGCCCATTCGTAATTCCATATTACGTGAAATTCCATCGAGAACCAACACTCTGTCCCTCTGTCTTTCTTTCTTTCTTTTGCAGCTGTGAAACCGAGGCGCAGGTGTTGAAGCTTCTTAACTCGTACGAAGCGTAACGAGCGCCATTTAACATTTTACCGACCGATAACCGATTAACCGGTTTTTGTCACCGACGCTTACCGACCGATAGTCTATTAATTGGCTTTTTTCGCCGACAATCCTTTTCATCATTTGAGCAGTTATTTGTTATTGAATACCAAGGTATCTCATTCAGTTTTATACCAATTTGAAAAACGTACCGTTCGTGATGAAGAAAAAGAATGGTATTGAAGTCTAAACCGAAACAAAGCCTGAGATGCCGGTCGGACGTGCGTATGCTGTTGAATCGCTAGCGGTCGGTAAAGTGTTAATTACGAAGAAACCCGACGCGCGCTGTCTGACTTTCTTGCAAGAGTATTAAATGTAACCGGCGAGAAGCGGAGATTTTTTAGTTTGCAAGAACTGTACCAACGATGATCTAGTTTAACGCCGCGTAATGAATAGACCGCGCGTGTTTCAGCGTTTATGGCCGACTCTTAAAGACACGAAAGTACAGATAACGCGGAGAAATATGCAGGCAGGCGCGTAAAATACGTAGGAGAAAGGTACAGTGTGTTACTACTCGTGACACTATACGTTGTAAGTACGTAAGCGTGGTAGCGGTGCTCGTCGATTATTTTTAAACGATGTTTCGTACGTGTACGGCTATATAGACATGCGATGATCGGAAAATTCGCTGATGCGTATGTTGAATCATTATGAGAATCGGGGGGTGTAGAATATGCGGCAGTAAAAATTACTCGACCAGCTGAAAGTGAAATTCTTTATACGTAGATTGTAGTCTGAATGGGAGAAACAAGTTGCAAGCGTTTCTTTGGTTCGAGTGGACGAACACATTTTTTTCTTTTCTTTTGTCACTAACTTCTTTTAGCTTTCAAGAGGTCGGTCTGAGACACAGACGTGCCTTGCTGGAATGTAAATTAATTACAGAGATTATTGCAATATCGTGAATCATTACTCCTTCTAATTTATTGTCTATAACCAATAGCGTATGTAAGAAAGAAATATTATAATGTTTGTAAAAATATATATAATATGTATAGTGCATGATAAAATAATACATATATTATGTTATATACTATATTAATTTTATTATATATTATATATTTTTGAAAATACTATATGTACAATTTATTTAATTATTTTATTGATATAAATATACTAAACTACTAATAATATATAAACTACTAATATTATATATATAATAAATGATATTAATAACCAATAATAAATATTTTATTATAGATAGATAATAGGTATAGAAATCAATAATTGTTATTTAAACAAATATCTATGTAAATATTTCATTTCAATTACTTTAACTGTGTTAATTTGTATAAATATATTTTTTACTCTATTCATGGTAAAATAATGGATACTTTAAAACAATGGATTGATAGCAAAAATTGATTATCACAAATGAAACTGAAGCAAACTCTAATTTGTTTGATGGACATTTTTGACGAAGAAATATCTAACGAAGGTAGAGAAGGCAATTAAATGTAGGAATATTTGGAAAATGTGAAAATTCGGAAAACTTTGCAACTAAACTAATACGAGCCAGCCAGCTATTTATTTTTAGTAATATGAGTTCAACAATCACGTGATATCCCATTATACGATTACCTCAACATATACAGGTTTCCCTTGAACATTATTATTACATTCAATTACTTAATGATACCTGACTAAGAAAATTATTTCCTTCCCTTTTGTACATTTTTAAATGAGAACAATTCTCTTCAAGTGTTTTTTAAATTTACATATTTTACTTTTTTATTTCTCAAATTTTAACTGTCATCCGACGATACATGCCCCCATTGTGACCATCGTCAGTATATTGAACCCCATTGTGGGATAAAAAGATTTTCTTCGAATTTCGTCTCAGCTAACCAGGAGACTATTACCAATGGAAATTATACAACTACGAATTAGGAAAAAATGACCAATTTTTAAAAAAATTATATCGTATTGTAGCTGATTGCAATTTTGTACTGTTGCATCTACGTGGTGAATATACTACACATCAGCTAAATCAATTTACTGGACAAATTGAATATTTCTTTTAGGAGTACGATAAAAAGAGAAGAAAAGAGGAAAAAGAAAAGAAAATACTGTCTAGTCTAGGGAAATTAGCATATGTTGGAAATATCAGCTTTTTAGCTGTTGTAGAAGCGAGTGAAGTTCCGCTGACAAAATTCCAGCCAGACGGACAGAAAGAAAAGCTAAATGAGCTAAATAAAAAACATTAATAAAAAACAGATAGCTCGTTATCGTCATTAGCAATTTTGCTCTGCGTGTAGATACAGACTGACTGAGTCACTGCAGTGGTCTTCGTTCACATATTCTCGTACGTTTCAACGAAGATGCACGTGACAGTGTAACATCGACCATCAAACCCTGTTGCTAATTTCTATGCCAACGATCCGAGCTAACAAGTGTACTGTTGCAATAAAATCTGACACCGGGTGTGTTGCTACCGTCAGTTTATTATTATCCTCGATTTAACTGAATTTATGATTTTGTGGAATGTTTGTATTTTGTTCTTCTTTTAACGACTTCGAATTTTCACGTACTCGTGTCAAGTGCAACTTTCAGTTCAAAGCGATCGGTGTTGCGAATAGCCAGGCTCGTTACGCGGAAACACGTTACGGAAACAATAAATTTAGAATTAACAGCGGAGCCAGATCGTAAATAAGTTTTCCACGCTAAAATTAAACGACGTATCGAAGTCGGAACAGCAACACAACGGAACGATCGCCTGCTGAATGTTAAATACTTATTACGCGCGTATGTGTGTAACGTTTGGCCATTTGCAGCATGCACATTCAATATTTGAATATCGTGTAAAGCTAACCTCGCCGTTTTCTAATCGTATCTCTGTTAAACATGAGATATTGATTTGCACGGACGTGAATATTGCCATGCATTCAACCGATAGAAATACCAAGCTACTTCAATTACATTATTACTTGTAATAATTTAAATGAATCATTTTCATTGTAAGGGTTGGTACTAAACGTAATAACGTCCAATTAAGATGGTCAAAAAATATCCACGTGTCTCTTATATACATAATCGTAATTATAATACATGTATTATATATAATACTGTATGTAGTATATATTATATAAAATACTACATGTAGTTACATAGTATACTCATATACAGTCATCAAAGGTTGTATTACTATGTATAATAATACAACGCATGATAAACTACATATGCATATACCGTGTGTCTTTTCTAGTTGTCAAAACTGATATTAAATGATTTAGTGTCCAGTTTTGGGGATCACATAACCAAGTGTATCTTATATACATAATCGTAATTATAATACATATATTATATATTTAATACTGAATGTAGTATATATTATATAAAATACTAGATGTAAGTACATAGTATACTTATATATAGTTTATCACAATGTGAATTACTATGTATAATAATGCAAATTATGATAAACTATATATGCATATACCATGTGTCTTTTCTAGTTGTTAAAACTGATATTAAATGATTTAGTGTCCAATTTTGGGAATCACACAACCACGTGTATCTTATATACATAATCGTAATTATAATACATATATTATATATAATACTGAATGTAGTATATATTATATATAATACTAGATGTAAGTACATAGTATACTTATATATAGTTTATCAGAACGTGAATTACTATGTATAATAATGCAAATTATGATAAACTATATATGCATATACCATGTGTCTTTTCTAGTTGTAAAAACTGATATTAAATGATTTAGTGTCCAATTGTGGGGATCACATAACCACGTGTATCTTATATACATAATCGTAATTATAATACATATATTATATATTTAATACTGAATGTAGTATATATTATATATAATACTAGATGTAAGTACATAGTATACTTATATATAGTTTATCAGCACATGAATTACTATGTATAATAATGCAAATTATGATAAACTATATATGCATATACCATGTGTCTTTTCTAGTTGTAAAAACTCCTATTAAATGATTTAGTGTCCAGTTTTGGGGATCACATAACCACGTGTATCTTATATACATAATCGTAATTATAATACATATATTATATATTTAATACTGAATGTAGTATATATTATATATAATACTAGATGTAAGTACATAGTATACTTATATATAGTTTATCAGCACATGAATTACTATGTATAATAATGCAAATTATGATAAACTATATATGCATATACCATGTGTCTTTTCTAGTTGTAAAAACTCCTATTAAATGATTTAGTGTCCAGTTTTGGGGATCACATAACCACGTGTATCTTATATACATAATCGTAATTATAATACATATATTATATATTTAATACTGAATGTAGTATATATTATATATAATACTAGATGTAAGTACATAGTATACTTATATATAGTCCTCAGAGGTTGTATTATTATGTATAATAATACAATATTATGATAAATATTAAACTATATATGCATATACCATGTGTCTTTTCTAGTTGTAAAACTGATATTAAATGATTTAGTGTCCAATTTTGGGGATCACATAACCACGTGTATCTTATATACATAATCGTAATTATAATACATATATTATATATTTAATACTGAATGTAGTATATATTATATATAATACTAGATGTAAGTACATAGTATACTTATATATAGTTTATCAGTATTTGAATTACTATGTATAATAATGCAAATTATGATAAACTATATATGCATATACCATGTGTCTTTTCTAGTTGTAAAAACTGATATTAAATGATTTAGTGTCCAATTTTGGGGATCACATAACCACGTGTATCTTATATACATAATCGTAATTATAATACATATATTATATATTTAATACTGAATGTAGTATATATTATATATAATACTAGATGTAAGTACATAGTATACTTATATATAGTCCTCAGAGGTTGTATTATTATGTATAATAATACAACGCATGAGACTCTATATATGCATATACCATGTGTCTTTTCTAGTTGTAAAAACTGCTATTAAATGATTTAGTGTCCAATTTTGGGGATCACATAACCACGTGTATCTTATATACATAATCGTAATTATAATACATATATTATATATAATACTGAATGTAGTATATATTATATATAATACTAGATGTAAGTACATAGTATACTTATATATAGTTTATCACTATGTGGATTACTATGTATAATAATGCAAATTATGATAAACTATATATGCATATACCATGTGTCTTTTCTAGTTGTAAAAACTGATATTAAATGATTTAGTGTCCAATTGTGGGGATCACATAACCACGTGTATCTTATATACATAATCGTAATTATAATACATATATTATATATTTAATACTGAATGTAGTATATATTATATATAATACTAGATGTAAGTACATAGTATACTTATATATAGTTTATCAGAACATGAATTACTATGTATAATAATGCAAATTATGATAAACTATATATGCATATACCATGTGTCTTTTCTAGTCGTAAAAACTCCTATTAAATGATTTAGTGTCCAGTTTTGGGGATCACATAACCAAGTATATCTTATATACATAATCGTAATTATAATACATATATTATATATAATACTGAATGTAGTATATATTATATATAATACTAGATGTAAGTACATAGTATACTTATATATAGTTTATCACTATGTGAATTACTATGTATAATAATGCAAATTATGATAAACTATATATGCATATACCATGTGTCTTTTCTAGTTGTAAAAACTGATATTAAATGATTTAGTGTCCAATTGTGGGGATCACATAACCACGTGTATCTTATATACATAATCGTAATTATAATACATATATTATATATTTAATACTGAATGTAGTATATATTATATATAATACTAGACGTAAGTACATAGTATACTTATATATAGTTTATCAGCACATGAATTACTATGTATAATAATGCAAATTATGATAAACTATATATGCATATACCATGTGTCTTTTCTAGTTGTAAAAACTGCTATTAAATGATTTAGTGTCCAATTTTGGGGATCACATAACCACGTGTATCTTATATACATAATCGTAATTATAATACATATATTATATATAATACTGAATGTAGTATATATTATATATAATACTAGATGTAAGTACATAGTATACTTATATATAGTTTATCAGTATTTGAATTACTATGTATAATAATGCAAATTATGATAAACTATATATGCATATACCATGTGTCTTTTCTAGTTGTAAAAACTGATATTAAATGATTTAGTGTCCAATTGTGGGGATCACATAACCAAGTGTATCTTATATACATAATCGTAATTATAATACATATATTATATTTTTAATACTGAATGTAGTATATATTATATATAATACTAGATGTAAGTACATAGTATACTTATATATAGTTTATCAGCACATGAATTACTATGTATAATAATGCAAATTATGATAAACTATATATGCATATACCATGTGTCTTTTCTAGTTGTAAAAACTGATATTAAATGATTTAATGTCCAATTTTGGAGATCAAATAATGACCAAGTCTCTGTTCGTCTCGTTGCATCTGTAGCTGCGCAGCCGAACAAACGGCGCGAACGGGACGATCGTCGTTAACTGGAAATTCTGTCGTATAATTAGAAGATGTAACGACGTGCGCGATGCAAATTGTCGGCTTATGAACATTCAACGATCACGGAATGCTGTTCAATGAGTTGATAGATCGCCGGAGTGTGAGAAGCTTATGGAACGCTAAATATGGAAGTTTCTAATAAAACACAGCTTATAATTAGTCTTTCTTATCCTTCAATAGTTGATCGTAACAATGAGATTTTTTTAACCGTCGCGCGACCGTGACGGGTTGATCTTGACCCAATACGATATTTGCCAACGTCGCATACGCGAAAATCATCGTATTCGTTTCAATCAGAAACTGTGTTACGTTGTATTGTAGCTGTGCAGAGTGGCTACTGTTGAAGAAAATAGCCATTATTAGAATCGAATATATTGGATTACGTTAACCAGAGGATAAAGCCGGGGGCATAATTTCCTTTCGTTACAGAAATGTGCCGACGACCATAAATAACAAGAGTAGCGATGCACGTACACATTGCTGAATACTATAGATTACTATAACATATTACTGAAACAGTAGCGTGCCTGAATATCTCTTATAGCATCGCTCCTAATGAATCATTCTCCTCACATATCGGTAGGAACGGTCCTTAATGCATTCTCCAATGATATTATTTCGTCATCGCGCGTAATATTTCCATTTAAATTTACATATCCACGTTTCACCGAATTACCTTTTAAACTCAATAAGCAATTTTCCTGCCAGCAGTAAAACAGCGAAGGTAATTAACACGAGCGGTAAAACGGTATGTAAACTATATATAATATAGTATATAAAATATATAAAATATCAAATATATGTACATTATATCTATATTATGATACATAATATATATTAATTTAATTTTGATTTATTAATATATTTAATTAATGTATTAATTTAATTATTATTTATATATTAATTATATTTATATTTTGTGTATATAATTATATATTTATATATTAATATAATTATGTATTAATATAACATATTAAATATATATAAATATATCACATATATGTTATATATTTCTGATATTTATATTTGGTGTATGTATATATATATGTGTGGCGCGTGTGTGTAATATGTATATACACACGCAATACATATATATTTTATTATATAATATATATGTTATATAATTATATGTAAATACATATTGCACATACACACAACACATATATATACACTATATATATTTAACTTAATTATAGTGTAAATATTATACTATATATATTTAATATAATATTTTATATATATATATATTCGTACACTCTTTAAGACAGAATAACTTTTTTAAAATTGTACCTATGGACGAGTTTTCTTTTCCCCTTTTTTCTCAATTCCAACTTTCTCCAAATTTCTTTTGCGCACCATCTAACCAACTCTGATCCTCCTAGTCTCTGAAAAATGCTCAAGTGCTTGGCCGCAGTTTCAAAAAAGTCATACCGTTTGAAACGGTGCACGAACGCTTCTCCGACATAATTCAAGTTTCATCTTCGTTTTATGAATTTATTGCACCAACACGCGTTTACATAGACAGTCTCGCGTACTCTATATACATGGTGGCCGAGTGTTTCGCTGCCCGTACATTGCCAGTGCATTGCGCAGGTCAAGATAAGGGAAAAACGTCACATAAATCGTGTGGTCCTTGAAAGCATCGCTGAAGAGTTACAACAAAGGAAAGGATGTACGAGATGCTCGCGTAACGTTCCAACGCAGGTCCAGTAACGTGCAGTCAAAGAGGTGTGACAATAATTCTGCGACTGCATTTTTTAAGACGTTGCCAATTGCTCCCAACAGAAAATTGGCAACGGTGGATGACTGAATTCATTACTCGTTGAAGTTGTGGTTTATTTATTAGTCGTTGAAGTTGACTTTTGGGGATTGTACAAATGATCATTTGAATTTAATGGATAGCTGCTAGCATTAGCTACCATTTATGTACTCCCAAGTTCTGTAGTGATAATTTCCCTCCGAAAAATAACCCACGACACGAAGGTCCAATAATTTTCAATCAGGTCGAACTTCGTAATTTCGTTTTCGTGGATCGCTCGCTTCGATAAATTTATTTATCGCGAGAAGATCTCGAATGCAAATAAATAGGCTTACGCCAATTTCTTCTACTTTTGAATTCCCGCAGACAACCAGCTATGAAAATTCAATCGCGCAAAGGCAAACAGATTTTTCAAAATCCGCAACGCCAGCAAATTCGAAGATTTCCGAATTTAGGTTAGGTTAGGTTAGGTTCTCTAACCTGCGCTTTGATTTAACCGATCAGTACAGATCATTCAGCTTGCTGTTACATCTACAGGGTGTCTTTTCAGGAAATTCAGGAACGTCATATAAACGTCATTGGAAGCATCGTTAAAGAGTTGTAACGTGAAAACGATATGCAAAATGATCGATATGCAACGAACGTGTGCTAGCACGTCAGAAAGTACGAAAAGATCAGCGATATATTTACGTCTAATGATAGTGAGAGGAATCATAATGTTTCTCCTAATACAACTCCACTTGGAAATCTTCACCGTTGCTGTCAATGTGAATACAAGTTTGACAGCGGGAAAAAATCGAATTTATTACACTTCGAAGTTGTGATCGTAAAATTATTACGATAGCTTCCGATTACTACCGTTTCTAAACGTTGCTGCTGATCAATTCGTGTTTTGTAGCGTAGTAACGCACCTGTTTTATCGCCCACCATGTATATCGTTCGTCTCTTTATTTTTCTAAACATTTGTAGACATTTAAAGATTATAGATCTTTCTCCTATGCAGCTTATCTATAGACTATACTGACGACGTGATAGGACGACGGTAGCGCTGTGGTTAGCGTAGTTGGTTGCTAACCTTCCAGACCCAGGTTCGAATCCCGGCACTCATAGTCCAGTTTTTTACCATTTCTAGATGTGAAGAAGGAGGGAGCGGTCTCGGGTGGTTGGAAGAAAATCTCCCAACCAAGATTTAGTACAAATTCTTACAGGCAACCAGAATTTAAATTACAAAATAAGACTTTATGATAAGGCAGACGAGAGGGAAGAATTCGGATAAATATTGTGGGTGTTTACCCGGAGGAGTTAGGTGATGATGAATACTTTGTCACCACCACCCGAGTCTAACAACAAATGGGAGATGGATCCCGGAAGATGATTACGTCACAGCATAATTAATATAGGCATTACGTTACATTATAATTAATATCGGCAATTAGATTTAAGGAATAAATGGGGTTAGGTTGATAACGAAAACGTCCGTTACCTATACTGACGACGTGTAGTCAGAGAAAACTGGACACCCTGTATACGAAGCCTAGGATTATCTATAGGACAAATTCATAAAACCAAGATGACACTTGAATTACGTGTGTGTGCACCTACAAGAAGCCGCGTAATTACGTTTACGTACTGTTTTGCTGCATGTGTAATTATTTTCGTTGCTTGGTGCTCGCGGTAAAACAATTTGGTAGGTTCAAGAGGTAATTCCGAGAATTATGTAATGTGATTATGTAATTTTAATGAAAATGTGACGAGCAATAATGAAACGTCACGAGAGTATCAATTAAGGTTCGTTCACACCGATGTTTAAGAACGACTCATTAGACGCTATAATACAACAAATATTCAAATATGCTGCTATTTTAGCAGTATGAGTATGTATATTACCCTTCTTATTATGTAATTTTAATGAAAATGTGACGAGCAATAATGAAACGTCACGAGAGTATCAATTAAGGTTCGTTCACACCGATGTTTAAGAACGACACATTAGACGCTATAATACAACAAATACTCAAATATGCTGCCATTTCAGTAGCATGTGTAAGTATAGAACTCTTCTTATTATGTAATTTTAATGAAAATGTGACGAGAGACGATGGAACGTCGTGAGAAGATCAATTAAGGGTCGTTCACATCGATGTTCGAAAAGAACGATTCATTAGGAGCAATAGTACAACAAATATTCAAATATGCTGCTATTTTAGCAGTATGAGTATGTATATTACCCTTCTTATTATGTAATTTTAATGAAAATGTGACGAGCAATAATGAAACGTCACGAGAGGATCAATTAAGGGTCGTTCACATCGATGTTCGAAAAGAACGATTCATTAGGAGCAATAGTATGACAAATATTCAAATATGCTGCTATTTCAGTAGTATTTGTAAGTATAGAACTCTTCTTATTATGTAATTTTAATGAAAATGTGACGAGGGACGATGGAACGTCGTGAGAAGATAAATTAAGGATCGTTCACACCGACGTTCGAAAAGAACGATTCATTAGGAGCAATAGTACAACAAATATTCAAATATGCTGCTATTTTAGCAGTATGAGTATGTATATTACCCTTCTTATTATGTAATTTTAATGAAAATGTGACGAGCAATAATGAAACGTCACGAGAGTATCAATTAAGGTTCGTTCACACCGATGTTTAAGAACGACTCATTAGACGCTATAATACAACAAATATACAAATATGCTGCCATTTCAGTAGCATATGTAAATATAGAACTCTTCTTATTATGTAATTTTAATGAAAATGTGACGAGGGACGATGGAACGTCGTGAGAAGATCAATTAAGGATCGTTCACACCGATGTTCGAAAAGAACTATTCATTAGGAGCAATAGTACAAGAAATACTCAAATATGCTGTTATTCCAGTAGTATATGTACGTATACCACTCTTCTTATTATTTATGAAGCTGATTTGACATTTCTGTGAGGAAGTCACATTGTTCTAATCAACTATTAAAGGACAACAAAGAGTATAATATTTTAAGAAACAACTGACTTTCTTCCCATAGATTCAGTTGGCATAGAAATTATTGGTATACCATTGTAAACGTATACTATAACATTTATGCAGTAATTAATTAGAAATGATTATCGCTTGATATTACTTTCATATGGCTACAAAAATAACATACTATAAAAATAAAATTCACAAAATCTGATAGAGCAATGCATCACTGAAAAGTCACTGTACACGTGCAAATTCGTTTTACACAGTCGAAATACGATTTATTTTAATCGGTGCATTATCAGTAACAATAATAAGCACGTTAAGGCCACGATAAATGTTACATCAACGTACACGCGTACGCATATTACATGGACAGCATATGCCATAAGGAGAAGATGATTGCACGGCAGGGAAACACCTGTACAAAATTGCACAAATATTTTGCTTGACGGTGACTGCTCGTTTCACGTTACCACAAAGTAATAAAATTGCCCCAGCAATGACGTAAAAGCGCAATGTAAAGCGCAAAGATATTATCGTCGAAGAGCAAGGGGAAATGTTTACCTTTGGTTGGCTCAGTCTTTGATTTTCTATCATTTTGCGAAAGTCGCGTCGGTTCGTGAAAGAGAAACACGACTCGTCGAGATACAAAGTAAAATAAGATACGGAAGAAGCTCCACTTGCAAGCCCAAGAGAGATCGATTCAAGGCGATAAAATACAAAGTGAAAATTATATAATAGACGAACCGATCGTCACATTTAATAAATTGATGAAACTTTGAATTGGAAGAAATGAATATCTGTAGAATAATTTCATGTTTCATTAAATTTTTAATAGAAATTTTTCTATTTTTGAAGATGCTGTATATTTATAAAGCAATGAATTTTATTGAGACATATTTGATTTGTGGTATATTTCATAACTTTCACATGAACAATTTTCATTGTAATTTTCATTCAAAGATAACGATCGTTGAAAGCGAGTAAAGAATGTCAGTAAGATCAACGACATGCCATACATCGTATACGACATACGACCATTCAAGTTCTCGATGATGTAACTGAATGAACTTGAAAGTACATCCCACAGTCGCTTTAAATGTCTGTTTAAACTCAAACGTTCGTGAGAGAAAATATGTACATATGTATACAATATGTGTGTATACGTAAATAGGATATATTTATCTTTGGAAGATTTGTCGTTATATTTTTCGTTATATTGTTGTAAATTCATTATTATTTTTAGTTATATATTTGTTTCTCTCGAAATGTTGCATTGCTTAAAAATTAATATTGTTATATAATGTAAGTATGATAAGATAGTGGTAACTTTAATAAGATAATATAGCCAAAATAAAATTCGGTCATTTGTATTGATTGCTGATAGGAAAAATTAAATTTCCGTTATTGATAATGGTTATTCGTAATTCAAATAATATTCAGTTCATTGATAATTGTCACTGGGAAGCACAATTAAATTTCCGTCATTGATAATGATTATCCGTAGCCAAAATAAAATTCGGTCATTTGTATTGATTACTGATAAAAATTAAATTTCCCTTATCGATAATGGTTACCCGTAATTCAAATAATATTCAGTCCATTGATAATTATCACTGGGAAGCACAATTAAATTTCCATCATCGATAATGATTATACGTAACCAAAACAAAATTCGATCATTTATATCGATTACTGCCAACCAAAATAGAATTTGATACTTTGTATTGATTGCTGATAGCAAAAATTGAATTTCCGTCATTGATAATGGTTATTCGTAATTCAAATAATATTCAGTCCATTGATAATTGTCACTGGGAAGAAAAATTGAATTTCCATCATCGACAATGATTACCCGTAACCAAAATAGAATTCTGTCATTTGTACTGATTGCTGATAGCAAAAATTAAATTTCCATCATTGATAATGGTTATTTGTAATTCAAATAATATTCAGTCCATTGATAATTGTCACTGGGTAGAAAAATTGAATTTCCATCGTCGATAATGAATATACGTAACCGAAATAGAATTTGATCATTTACATTGATTACTGCCAACCAAAACAGAGTTTGATCCTTCGTATTGATTGCTGATAGCAAAAATTGAATTTCCATCATTGATATTGGTTATTCGTAATTCAAATAATATTCAGTCCATTGATAATTGTCACTGGGAAGAAAAATTGAATTTCCATCATCGACAATGATTACCCGTAACCAAAATAGAATTCTGTCATTTGTACTGATTACTGATGGGAAAAATTAAATTTCCATCATTGATAATGGTTATTCGTAATTCAAATAATATTCAGTCCATTGATAATTGTCACTGGGAAGAAAAATTGAATTTCCATCATCGACAATGATTACCCGTAACCAAAATAGAATTCTGTCATTTGTATTGATTACTGATGGGAAAAATTAAATTTCCATCATTGATAATGGTTATTTGTAATTCAAATAATATTCAGTCCATTGATAATTGTCACTGGGTAGAAAAATTGAATTTCCATCGTCGATAATGAATATACGTAACCGAAATAGAATTTGATCATTTATATTGATTACGGCCAACCAAAACAGAATTTGATCCTTTGTATTGATTGCTGATGGGAAAAATTAAATTTCCATCATTGATAATGGTTATTCGTAATTCAAATAATATTCAGTCCATTGATATTTGTCACTGGGAAGAAAAATTGAATTTCCATCATCGATAATGAATATACGTAACCGAAACAGAATTTGATCCTTTGTATTGATTGCTGATATCAAAAATTGAATTTCCATCATTGATAATGGTTATTCGTAATTCAAATAATATTCAGTCCATTGATAATTGTCACTGGGTAGAAAAATTGAATTTCCATCATCGATAATGAATATACGTAACCGAAATAGAATTTGATCATTTATATTGATTACTGCCAACCAAAATAGAATTTGATCCTTTGTATTGATTGCTGATAGCAAAAATTGAATTTCCGTCATCGACAATGATTACCCGTAACCAAAATAGAATTCTGTCATTTGTATTGATTACTGATGGGAAAAATTAAATTTCCATCATTGATAATGGTTATTTGTAATTCAAATAATATTCAGTCCATTGATAATTGTCACTGGGTAGAAAAATTGAATTTCCATCATCGATAATGAATATACGTAACCGAAATAGAATTTGATCATTTGTATTGATTGCTGATAGCAAAAATTGAATTTCCGTCATCGACAATGATTACCCGTAACCAAAATAGAATTCTGTCATTTGTTTTGATTGCTGATAACAAAAACTAAATTTCCATCATTGATATTGGTTATTCGTAATTCAAATAAAATTCAGTCCATTGATAATTGTCACTTGGAAGCAAAATTAAATTTCCGTCATTGATAGCGATTATCCGTAACCAAAATAAAATTCGGTTACTTGTATTGATTACTGATAACAAAAATTAAATTTCCCTCATCGATAATGATTACTCGTAACCAAGATAAAATTTACTTCATTGATAACGGTTACTGGTAACCAAAGAGAATTTCAATCATTTGTAACATTTACTCGTAAGCAAACGGATTAAAGATATTAACTTGTACACCATAATTTAAACAATTTGCCTCGCAACAGTAACAATGTCCCTTGAGAATACAAATTTTGTACGACCAATAAATAATTGCACAAAATATTATGTTCAATATTACATCGAGTTATCAACATTATATCACTTGTTGCTTACTATCGTCAATACAATGTTATTTCCATTAAAATGTAAAACAATCACTACAACGAAAATGTTCCTGTCCCAGTGATCAAATGTTCTTACTACAATAATCCGAATATTGCAGGTTCCTTTGTTCATCTGCCAAATTATGCAACGAAACTCTCGTCCAATCGAAACAGAGTAGCTCCATATAACTAAATATTCAACATAGAACCGAGTCTGTTTAAATTGTATCAGACCGGCCATGTCTATTCAAAAGAGTCTTATTTATCAATCGCAGCTACCTATCCGTAGCAAAAAATGAATAGAAAAGAAGAGAAGAGGACCGATTGCAACTAATTGCAATAAAAAGGGAATAAAACAGAGGACAAAGAGAAGAAAAGAAAGAAGAAAGGATTGAAAGTTTCTATAAACAGGTCTCTGTATTAATGCGATCGGTCTTCAGAGAATATACCTGGCCTCTGTATTTAACACCCGGCGTACGTCTGTATGTGGCCCGCAAAGGAAGGCGGTGCGCCTATAATCTCGCGTTTCAACTCCATTAGTATACGTGGCACTTCAAAGGAGGAAAAGTGTCCTTCAAAGAACCGTGCACCGTGTACCAAGACCTTCCCTTATTATTAGAAATCCCATCGATTGCCGACATGGTTCATAGGTTGTTTAATCTCCCGTTAGCAGGTTCTTTGTACACACGTCGAGTGTGCTTTTTAAGTAAACCAGCGATCGTCGATTTAGGGCGAGCTGAGGAATCCTCGCAAGACGTTGCTTCACACATACGTGCGCCACTATGTCAAATATCGCAATCTTAAGAATCTCTCCGCGCTTTCAACAAATCCTTCTGAATAAGACAGAAACTGTGGCACAGCTGCAGCCCGGAAAGCTGTGCGCTGCGTTCGGTAGAGTAGAGTAGAAACTCAAATAAAAGTACAGTAGAATAGAGTAGAAACTCAAGTAGAAGTAGAGTGAAGTAGAAACCCATACAGTGAGAAATTATTTATCCAGACTCGAGTTACTTTTCCAGGCGCGAGCAGCTCTTTGCTGGCGACCCAAGATGCTGACAGGTCTGACGACAGAATTGAAAATGTGCAGAATATCCGAAACTGTGGTGTGAGCCCAAATCAACGATAGACGAGAAAAGCGGCAAGCTCGTGCTTCTCGATACTCTGCATCGAGAACAATGACAAAGCGACCAGGCAGCGGAAACAGCGATCGACAGAGAGGGAAATCTAAAAGGACGAGTCTGAAATGAGTGCACCTCGTGGTTGCAGAAGAGAAATCGATAGAAGACTATAGTCGGTGCAACGAGTCCAGGTACCAGCTGTAAACACACGCACGCGCTGGGATTTAAACGAGATAGAACACTTTCTGTGCTGGCTGCGTGTTTTCTTGGCTCACAGATCCGTTTCTGATATGAACAAACAAGCTGATAGTTAGGGTCCTTTTGCACTTGCGACCAACGCCGAACGATGGTCAGGTCAGCTTCATCCTCCTTGGAAGCGGTTAGCTGTTTTCGGCGATTATACACGTCATGCAGAAACGGCAATATTTTCTGTTACGACGAGTATACTCGTCACGAAGAGATGGCAATGTTTCGCGTAATATATCGCGCGTGCGATTTATTTATCAAGGACGATCGATCGATTAATGACTGTTACTATAGCAAAGCAATGAATTGTTCTCATTGTTATAATTATTATTATTATTATTGATTATTCAACTTGAGTAGATAGTTGAAAAACATCTATGAACATTTCAATAACTCTGAATCATTATGTCGTCACTGTCGATTATGTAGGTATCTGCATACAGAGAGCGCGAAGAATTCTGCGAATGCTGAATGCTCGTCATTTCCCTCTTACAATAATAATTATTCTTCCCAATGGTTTCAAAGCAATCAGTTTCCTAGCAATTTTCGTCTAATTTACTGTGATTTATCAATTGGCACACATAAATTTATGTATCAATTTATATCATCTCTTCTTCCTTTTCGGAAAGTTCAATGGATTAAAAATACGATGCTAAAAGCTTGCTTAAATAAAGCATCGAATACGCTACAGTAAATATTAAACAGAATTTGCCGGGTGGAAATAAACTCGTAAGCAGCTGAAAATAGCAAACACAACACATGAAACATGGATGGCAGGCGAGATATTTTATTTATATTTGTACTTATCTATCTGCCGAGCAATCAGCAACTTAGAACTAGCAACTACATCTCCCCGACTTCCTTCTAAATATCTTGGACCAAACGATTTCGCACCACAGTGTCTTCTTGTTGTTTCGCAAGAAATCACCTGCCGCTCCTTAAGTGTCGCTGTGCCTCGCTAACGATACAAGTCGATAGAAGTAACAGAAGATTAAATCGAGTCCGCGAAACGATTAAACTGTGCATCAAGGCTTCCACGGAGAAGAAAAAGAGGGCAAAATGGAATAGAGACGTGGCTAATCTGAACGAGCAATCGATTTTCACTAGCCAGAAAGAAAACCGAGCAAGTAGCTCGAACGAGGAAGGAGGAAATGAAGTGTTTCGATTATACAGCGCTGTACACACGTACGAGGAATATACGTCGGACGATTTATACGATGTACAATTTTACAATGTAGGTAGCAAAAAAGTAGAAAAAAAGAAAGAAAGAAAACGAACCACGTCTCGCGGCGTCCTATTGGCTGAAAGGGCGTACAGCTACGTATCCACGCGCGGACCGTTTCAATGACTTTTTGCACACATCCTCCGGCAGTGGCAGATTAGGCATATTACGATAGTGATAGGTGAACGGTAGGCGTATCAAAGTCATTTGCATAATAACGACGCAGCTGCTTCGGGGCGAGAGCCCGCAAACTGTGCTCGTTATGCCTTGATCGAATGATAAGGCAAGTACCATCAAAATTTAACGGTCTAATGCCTGATGGGCACGTCGATTCGCAATGATTCTCAGCAGCGAATCAACGACAATCTGGCATTGTCAGGGCGAATCGGCAAACTCGTCTAACGTGAAACATCAAACGTGCAACTTCACACACCTGACAAACTTGCACGTTCAAAAGAAGATTTTCACGTTGCGAGGTACATTTGCGTTTGACACGGTACCCCATTGGGCGATAAAACCTTACCTGGCGAGAAAGGGTGTGCAGGGCTCTATAATCAATGTTGTAAACGAAATGTATAAAGAAATGGGCATTGCAATATGCAAAACGAAAATTAAAACTGAAAATAATACAGGGGTGGAGATCAAAATCCTTAGGGAAGTCAAACAGGGTGACCCATTGTCACCGTTGCTATTCAATTTATGTTTAGACACGCTGCTAGATGTAATGAAACAGTAAACCAATGGTGTAAATGTTAGTCATAATAGAAAAGTGCGAATCCTAGCTTTCACTGATGACATCGTCTTACTTGGTGAAGATGAGAGGAAGGCACAACGTCTAGTGGACACGCTCCATAAATATCTGAAGGGTCCAGGTATGACCATCTCCTGGGAGAAGAGCCAAACATTTCAGGTGGTCACCAAAAGGGACACCTGGTTCGTTAAGGATCCAAGAGCAAGGCTCAATGAAGTCCAAATACCAGAAATTGACCGGGATGAGGTCTTCAGATATTTGGGCGCCAAAATGACCATCCCCTGGTAGAAGAGCCAAACGTTCCAGGTGGTCACCAAAAGGGACACCTGGTTCGTTAAGGATCCAAGAGCAAGGCTCAATGAAGTCCAAATACCAGAAATTGACCGGGATGAGGTCTTCAGATATTTGGGCGCCAAAATGACCATCCCCTGGTAGAAGAGCCAAACGTTCCAGGTGGTCACCAAAAGGGACACCTGGTTCGTTAAGGATCCAAGAGCAAGGCTCAATGAAGTCCAAATACCAGAAATTTACCGGGATGAGGTCTTCAGATATTTGGGCGCCAAAATGACCATCTCCTGGTAGAAGAGCCAAACGTTCCAGGTGGTCACCAAAAGGGACACCTGGTTCGTTAAGGATCCAAGAGCAAGGCTCAATGAAGTCCAAATACCAGAAATTGACCAGGATGAGGTCTTCAGATATTTGGGCGCCAAAATGGGACCTTGGAAGGGTACCCACTGTGGCATTATAGTGCCGGAAATTCTGAGCGTGCTGTGCAAAATCGTTCTGAAACCATACCAGAAAATCGAATTGTCTTTTCGAATTGAAAATCCAACGGTGTCTATCAACGTTCTTCGACTTCAATTAAAACTGCAGTGCCTCCAGGCAGAGTTTTCAGCGATCGCAATTCTGTATTTGTCGAATGCATTCGACTTGCCAACTGATAGAAACCGATGCTATATTTGTATATTTCTATATTATTATATATTTGAGATTTGAGAAGACATTTGCAAGCCACGAAAACCTCAATAGCAACGTCGTAGCTTCAAGAACACGTGGATTGAGTGGAAAACTGGGTCACCGAATTTTCACGCGGCAATTCAATCGCCTGTCAGATTTGTAACGTGGCCACGCGTGTATTGTCAATAGGAGGAATTTATTGTTACAATCCAACATATACAGGGTGTGGCAGAATAACGCATCAAACAGGTGGGAGGTGACTGGTTGTGGCAAAATAAGAAAAAAATATGCGATAGAATTTGTTCGTCCGAGACTTAGTTAGACTTAGACGTGTACCATTTTCGGTACACGTCGCCTACTTTCTGCGACGTGTACCATTTTAGGTACACGGTTTTCAAAGAGGTGGCGACAGCTAAGTAACTAGGCGCGATCGTCACTACGTAAACATCGAATGCAATTGCACTATAGCATACTCGAGCAACGATTGTATCATCCAACAGATCGACCTTCTCATCAGAGCAAATCATCAGATTCGACGGTCGCTCGAACGTGGCCGTATTTTACGCGAAGGAAGATTTCCCCGCCCGCGCACAGCCGCCTTCCGCATTGCACCAGGTCGACGTTACGTCACTGTTTCACCCTTGGCAAGCGGCGAGCGCGGCCGTTTTTCCTCTTAAGCCGAGTTTGCAAGCGCGCGGTGCCAACAGTCGCAGAAACCGCGGCAAGCAACGCTTAATTACACCGAGCGCAACTCTTTGCGCTCTCTTGAACTGGCGTCAAATTAAAAATTGTGTCGCGCGGTATAACGAGCTTGCGACGACAGAATGGAAATTCGACGAGCAAACGGAAATTTCTGAATGGGAAAATACAGCGTTTTCAAGTGGAGTTTGCTGGAGAAGTACACGACGGTCGTACGAGAAACGATAGAAACGCACTTTAACCAGACAGCTGTTGAAGACGAGTATACTCGTCAAACGCGGATTACGCGTGGCTGTCGCGATAAAGAATTAAGTCGTGACGAAACGACTATTTCGTTTCTTAATTTAATTACTGACAGCGCATTTTGGTAGACCGAATGTGTGAAAAAAGAGATTCGTCTCAGGCGAAATTGTTTAATTTCGTTCGGACGAAAAATTATAACTTTTGAAATAATAATTTTCTTCTGCAATTCTTGCAAACAAAAATATTCATTTTAAACTAGAGAAATCGTATTGTACGACAATTACTAACACTTGTTTACTTACTTAACTGAAACATATGTAGTTTGCATATGAACGAAAAAAATGCAGAAAAAGTTAATTAATTAGAAAAATGATTAGTGTAAATTACAATTTTAATGAAAATACTCGATATCGTTTCGCAACAGACGATTAAACAGCAAATTCCGACTACTTTTTACATATAAATAGCACAAAATGTTACCATTTCTTCGTGACGAGTATACTCGTCAAGAACAGCTACCTGGTTAAAACGTTTCTTTCGTTCGTAATTTTCGTATACGCAGCGTGTGTCGTCTGAGAGTTTCAGCTGAAATATTTCCGATACTATTAATCGTAAAATTGGAAAATGTTTCGAACAGAAGCGTCGAATGGCTTCAGGAGGACGTGTTTTCGTGTTACAATTAATTGTTAAAAAAATAATTTATTTAAATATATATATTTGTAAAGTCCAAATTCAGATAATTCAGGGATCGATTCTAAGTCTGAAAATCGAGTTTTTTTTTATTATAACGTAATTAAATAAAATACAAAAATAAACAATGATTAATATCCGTCTATAACAATAAATAACCATAATTATATAAACAAGAAATAACAGGTTTTGTACAATGTTTACCTGAAAATCAACGTCCTGAGCTACCGATCTTTCTTCTTCAGTCTTTAAAATTTTAATAACTATTCTGTAATCTTGTCTATCTCTAACCTAACTCTCTGTCCGTCCGTTTTAAAAGCAGCGTGCCTCTTAAAAATGGTCGTCCGTAAAACAAAAGAGGGTCGTTCTTTGTCCGTGAAACGAAGCCTGTCGCGCTACCCGTAAAACAAAAAGAATCCCTATCCCACATGAACTCTAGGGAGTTTACATATTTATTATATTTAATTATATACATATACTTGTATATAATAAAATCAAGTTTCTCCAATTTTTTCCAATTTTTTGACAAAATCAACAATTATTTGACAAATTTAAATTTGTACAAACTGTAATAACTAATAAATTAATAATAACAAAATTATATAAAATTAAACAGTAATTTCCTTTCTTTTTTATTTTTTTTTTTTTTTCAAAAAAATCTTGGATGGAACTATACTAAGTGGAATCATATAGTTTGTAACACGTGACTATAAAAGATTATCAAGCTATTTCCATGGAGAAACTATTAGTTTTATTAGGGCGCTGTTTTTCTATTTATTTTCCTTATCGTTCGTAAGATAAATTTTACAAACTAAAAGTTTAATTATCTGCTAGCTAAACTAACGGTTTGTCAACAGAAGTGGGTTACTCATTTTCTACAAAGAATGTTGAGCTGCGTGGATTTATATATTCAAAAATATATGACGTCATTTGGAAACATAAAGTTGACCTTTACCACCTATTATTTATCTACTATTTATTATTTATTTCACCATATAATTAATACTATCGAAGATATCTCGGCTTTGACACACTTCTGACTCACCCTGTACATTAAGTTACTTTTCGATACCAATTTGAACCTATTCCAACATTTATCGTAGTGTTCTACGAGTTTTTCTATACATTCGTCGTACACTTCTGCCGCCTGTTCACGTGAGTATCGTTTAACGCGGCCCTTTAAACCCGTTAACTTTGTTCGACGTATATACTCGTCGGGTGAAACAAAAAATTGCCATTATAATGTAACAATACTATAACAGTATAAAAAGTGAAAATTTCAGTCAAAAATAACACAAGTGACATTTAGCGGTAGCTTTTTGCTTCCAGTAAAATTATTATGTATTAAAAAAAAAATTTTTTTTGAAAGGGAAGGTTCGATTATTTGATTATTCTCCTCGACGTGTCGCTTGTGCTGCGTAAAATGTGTAGCTTTTCATAAATCGAGTTGATTATTTTCCCCAATTCATCGGTTATTCTTCAAATTATTTTCTCTACTTTATTACTGTTTTGTAACTTTTCAAGCATTTAATAACAATATCTTCTTTCAATAATAAATTGCGAATTTTCTTCCTCGTTTTGCTTCACTTTTCTCGTGAAATTTATAACAGCAGAGCCTTCGACGTATATACTCGTCGTTGCTCGATCTTAACTACGCACCCCGTACGCGATTTTTCGAACTAAATTCCGCAGTTAAATCATCGTTTCTTGCAAAGCTCTTGAAATTTCGTAAAAAGACGGTGATCACCGACACGTTCGCCAACTTCGCCGTAATGAGAGACGAGCGCGTACGAACACACGCACACGCGCGCGGTCTTTCTACTCGTCGAACAGCTTCTAACAGTTTCTTATCGCCGCAAACCGCTGTAATTTGACGGCGCAGTTCTTCTGCGATCGGTTTGCAGCGTTGCAAAAACACGAAAGCTTTTTCAGTGAATTTTCGATACGACGACGAAAGTATCAAATATCCAGGCCAATTGGAGTTCCAGGCTGCTATTTTTAACATGTCCATCTCTATTTTTTACTTGCCAAGTTTGTAAGTAGTTGTAACATGACTGTTGTTTGTTGTACTTATTGCCTTGTTAGTATTATGTTTAGCTCACTTACTATTTTTCCTGACATCTCCATGTTCTTAATGGATTGTCTGAGTATTTCCTTGATTTCTGCAGCGCCTTCGATGTTGTTGCTTCGATTCTCATTGTTTGTGAGCGTTGCTTGGCTAATGTTTTGGGTTACTTGCGCATACTTTGGTTACCTTGGGAATCAGTGTTTCTGTCTATAGCGTTTAGTTCATACTGTGCTTCCAACGTTGATATAACGCGAACTGCCTCTCCGAAATCATCGTCGTATTCATGGAGCAGCAGTATCGATTTCGAACAGTTGCCAGAAATGTTCGAAGAAGAAGAAGAAGATCCGAGTTCGTTTGCCTTCGCATACGAAACCACGCAACTGCGTAGCTCGTCGAAGAGTACTGGTCGTCGTTTGATATTTTCCAATTTCCATAACGTTTCATCGTGTGTTTGAACGCGTTTGAACGTGTTTGAACGCGTTTGAACGTGTTTGAAAATGTTTGAACATGTTTGAGCATGCCACTGCTTCTTATATGCAAGCGCAATTCGCGTGGAATTATGTAATTCCACGGAAACGCGACTTCGCCATGATAAAGAAGATTGCAAAGATATGCTGAATGAATCGATACGAAATAAACGTGAAAAAGAAAAACAGAAAGGGGGAAGAAAATGAAATTAGTAAAAAGTGGAACGCGCGTATAATCGAAACCGCATTGTTTGAGACAGCACAACAAAGTTGGCGCTGAACACGGCGACGAATGACCACTACGAAAGCATAAAAAGAGATTAGAAATGTGCTAACAAGATTGTTATCAGAAATTGCACGTCATTGCGTGCAGCTTGTAACGATTTACATTGTCTCGTTCCGATCTCATAGAATAAACCTCGTTTACGCATGAAACGGAAATTCATTCAGCTTTCGCATGGAAATTGAATGTAGAGAGAAAAGCGATGAATTTAATGAAATGTACTACAAAATGTGTGAACAACTTGTTGTCGTGAGTGCTGTAAGTCTATATTACCACATGTAATATAATTTCATATAATCTGAGATAATAAAATGTATGTATCACATTACATATATCAAATAACATATAATATCAGATTACATTGCCATATTGAAATTACCATTTCTCTGAAGTTTGAACAAAAAATTACTGGAGACCAACGAACGTATTGTCCATGACAAAAAGTATGCACATTGATACGGTTAAACAAGGTTCTTAAAATTTGTACAAACTATTTGACATTTTATATGTATAACTGTACACGTACACGTTGTCTGTGATATGTTTCTGCACGGTTTTCTTTGAATTTCCATGGGCAGAGTTAAATGCAAAATAAATAAAAGCAGGATTATAGATAAATACAGACCAATAACAAATTGTACCGTTTCAAATGAACGAGGAAAAAAGATTCTATCAAATTTTTCTACCAAAAGTATGCATTTTCCTGTGATCCCATGAGACGCAACAACATTGTCCACCTATCAAAGTATAATCAAGTTGTCCATCTTTACAACAAGGACAAAAAATGGTACGTTTGTGGAGAACACATAATGTGTAGAACCTTTTCCAACTGACCATAATTTGATCGACTATGGCACCTACTATGGGGTGAAATACACGTTGCATAAATGGTGAGTTTGTAAGAAAAATGTAAATAGAAGACGCCAATGTTTCAATATATTCGCGACATCTCTCTCTCTATATATATCACTATACCATATACAATGGCTCGACTAGACTCGAATTTCTCAAGGTCACCGCATAACAACGAGACTGTGAATGTTTTTCAATCCATTTTACATCACAAAAAAGCAATTGATTCCAGGCAAGTCTTCCATGAAAAGTACGTGAGTCGGAAACGTTCCACGTACAGGGTGTCCGAAACTAAACCAGTTGAGTTCGATTAAGGTGCGTTTGACGAGTATACTCGTCGTCGCTCGTACGTATTTACGCGCTCCACGACCTAACCCCACCACAGATTTCTAAAACGAAATTTTGCAGTTAACTGGTTAAACGATCAAACTGCGAGAATTTGAACTACAAAAAAGAAAAAAGAAGACGAAGAAAATGTTACATAAAGTTTGCCAATAAACGTCTTGTTGCGGCGTTGGAAACAGATAACGTTGCACGCATGAACAGACAACGACGCAGTTGTCGAAACTCGGGAAAATTCTCTTCGGAAAACTCCGCGACTGTTTGTGATTGTTTGTGTCCGGGCGCGAGGGCAAAACGTTTCGAAACGAGGAGCCGAAGGTAGCGGGCAATCGTGTTTGCTATATTGTTATATTTTATAATTATCAAATTGTTAGCTTGCGTACACGAAATTGTTGCCACATGATAAAGAACACGTAACTACGCTGATACGATAATACAGTCGACTTCTGCGTAATGCGATGGAAAATGCGTCGTTGTTTATTTCGTTTATTTATAACTCTGTGACAAAGCGTCCTATTGACAAACGGACTATAACGATGCTTTTCTTTCTTCTTTTTGCCTGTCGATATTAAACACTGTCAGTTTGGGCATTTGAGTTTGCCACCTACTGTATGTACAATTTTATTTTAATGACGAATCAGTGATAATTCGGGACACACACACCACCATTCTAATTATTGCGTCTGAAACTATAAACAAACATTTCGATGACTCATAAAATTGGAATTCTCTAGCTGCTCAAGTGCATCCATATTATAAGAATTACGTAAAGTGGAGGAAAAAATAGGAGAAATCTTACGAAACAGGAGAATCCAATGTGAAACTATACAGAGTTAAGGTATAGTTGTATATACAGCGTGTCCGGTTTATCTCGAATCGTGCAAATATATCGAAAAATACGAACGACAGGGAAAAAATATTTCAGACAAAAATTGCTGTAAAAAACACGCTATATCTTTGTGTGTTTGACCTTAAAACTTCGTGCGAAGATGACATTGGGAATTGTATACCTCGAAGACCTTCGTGTTTTCTTACGTGTTCTTGTAGCTGACATTGGGACGTTCGCAAAACACTACGAACTTGTGCTTTTCGCACCATCCGCTTAATTCTATCGCGATGAAAACGTTCGAATTTTAGAGAGCAATACAAATCAGTTAATTAAAACTGACTACACGACACTGAATGACTATTTTGGAAACATTAGAAAACTGCAATTCTTCTCCTCGATATAAGTTTTGTTTGAAACATTTTCTTCTATCATTCAAATACTTCGAGATATTTGAGCACTCCCCCTCCTCTCAATACTACACTAATTTGATCTAAAACATTTTCTTCTATCATTCAAATTGTTCGAAATATTTGAGCGGTTCTCCTCCTCGATATAATTTTTGTCCGAAGCATTGTTTCGAACTATTCGTACTTTCCGAGAAATTTGAGCAATTGTCCCCACGATACAAGTTTAGTCTGAAACGTTTTCTTCTATCATTCAAACTGTTCGAAATATTTAAGCGGTTCTCCTCCTCGATATAATTTTTGTCTGAAACACTGTTTCGAATTATTCGTACTTTCCGAGATATTTGAACAGCTGTCCCCACGATACAAGTTTTGTGTGAAACACTGTGTCTTGGTTCGAGATAAACCACATACATATATATGTAATTAAAGATTTTTAGAAACGCACGTTTGCACGACTAGAATTTAATTTCCATAAAAAAGTTATCGTTGTCGGAAAGACATTAGGCGAGTTGATAAGAAAAGTGTTTCAGCTATTACAGACCGACCTTGCATGTCCAAACGATTCGCGATTACCACGCTATTATTCTCTTCCGTTGGCAACGCGTCTAACGCTTCGACTATTATAGGTTTCCCTGCCAAACATAAAAACTTTTGCCGCTCCTTCGTCCTGTCTATATAGCTGTCTATATAGCTACACGTATAGCCAGCGACGAGAGGATTCGTACAATTGTAATTCCCAAAACTCTATATTTTCAGTAAATATAGCAAAGTATCAAGAAAAATGTATTACGTTATGCTACAATAGCCCACGTAGATAACGTAAAAAATACTTTCGAGTTATTATTTGTCATCTGTATTGTTGTCCAAATATTAAGAAAAATATTTTAAAAATATATTAAAAGAAATATTAAAAAGAAAAAAAGGAAACACCGAGAATGTTCGAATTTTCATATCGCAAAATGTTCCAAATATCAATGCTAATTATACACATAAAATCAAACAGCAATTAAATTATCCAAATAAAACTGAAATTAATTCTGATTACTCACGAAAGTTTGAAGTGTGGTTAGGTGCTGTCCCATACGTTCGACGAAATGGTGTAAACGTTTTGGAATATTGAAAATACAATTTTTCTTAAACAATTAACACTGTCTTCTTTCCAATCTTCAGCCAAACGTTTCTTTTTTAACATAGCCGCTACTTCGCCGATTCACTTTCTCTTCTCCCGGTGAAATAAAACTAACTCTACTGTTTCTCCAAACTTGTGTATCTGTTTCTGCGACTTATTCCCAACAGCCCGGCAACACGACTAACGCGCACTTATAAACCCCACGAGCTCGCGCTTCGACCAAACGTCCTTTACAGAAATTGTATACAAAACACAGGCAGGGCCTGAAGGAGAATTAGGCTAAAAAACTCCCAAACATAAACCTTGTGTGAGAAACTTTTTCTAACGTAGAAATTCGCTGGTTTTCGGCGCTTGCCCTTGGACGTCTAGACAGCCATAAATAATAACTCGACAGTTTTTTCCTATTGTTAGGTATATTGTTATTGGCAACTAAGTGATTGCGGATTTTGTCGATACCAGCTAATGACAAAATCCGCAATCACTTAGTTGCCAATATTGTACATTTACTGAAAACACGGAATTTGGAAGTTTTCACAGAAATTATAACAGAAAAATAACAGACTGTATTAAGTATCAAGTATTAAGAATTAAGTATTAATTTTATTAATTAGTTTTGCATTTGATATCCAGCTGTATGTATTGTATGTTTAACCACAGATTTGTACGTATTTCTTTCTGCAAGAAAACAACAGTACGTCGTGTTTATTTTAGTATATTCGTATACCTTCGTATAGATATTTCGTATTTCGCCTAATCTCACCATTTTAAATATCTCGCTTAGTTTTTACGATAGGAGAAAGCATCAGAGCAAGAGAATATTCGGTTAGAAGGGCAAATATGTTAGACAAGAAAATATATCGCCAAGGTCAGGTATGTTGAAAAGGCGCTTTAACTCGTCGGCAAAGACGAGTTAAGTCGTCATTGCCAAATGATTTACCTTCTGCAAAATTCTATTATTGTGAAACATACTAACATATTTTCCTATATTTGTCGACATTTCAAGATCACCCGAGTATTTTTAAACCCAACTACGTATTTTCACTACAACAGTAATCCTACAGCTGGTAAAAAGAAAGAAGGAAAGAAATTCAACGATGAGCATTTACGTGACCTCCAACGAGAAAATCACGAAACGTTTGCCATTAATTTCAATACTCGTTCCACGACGATAAACGAACGAATCTATCAAGCAGATCAAATTAGATGAAACACCCTGTACATGTATCACTGTATCTATACAATAGAAAAATTGCAGAGTTGAAAATCGACCGTTTCGCTTTTTCCTTCATACGTTGTTCATGCAAAGAAAAGATGACACAAATTCGCAGAGTTTCAACTAATTGCTAAAATACAGTAAAATATTGGCTTGGCAACTAAGTGACTGCAATACAAGGATTACAAGTTTGAAAAAGTAGGAAGACTTCTGCCTTTTCCCGTTTTCTTCATATTATTTTTGCATCGATTTTCACAAAAACGATGATTTACGATCTTCGATCGCTTGCGGCTGATGCAAACGAGCATCGCCACGTAACTCGCGTGTCCTTTTTGCCACGTGACCGCGCCACGATGGATCACAGCTAATCGATCGGAAAGATACGCGCGGGACAGCGATACTTTCGCTAAGCGATAAAACCGAGCAAAAAACGACGATATCGTTCGCGAGTCGGTTTTTTCAGACCGATCGCTTCTTGCTCGTTCGCCGATCGTATCGCGTCGCGTAAAATACGAACGATTTGGAAGCGCAAGAAAGTTGTTGACGGACGGTTGTTAGAAGGAGAGCGTAAGGCAAAGGAAAGAGCAAGAAGGTGGAAAAATGATTGGCTGAGAGAAGGTTCGATGTTGCCGAGCTAGAAAACGCGGTGTATCAACGACGACAAACCTGGAACTTTAAAACGGAAGATGAATGTTTGCGTGAGCACATTCGCAAAGTGTTTTGCGTATTTTCGAAAGATTATTTGCATATTTTGCATAGAGAGAAAAACAAACGAGCCGAGAGAAACACGGCTGTTTATTTTGCAGGAAACAGTCGAAATGTTCAAAGCAATAGCTCGTTTCTTCCAACAATAATACACAGTTGTTAGCGTAAATATGTAGAACAGGACTCTCGTCATGAAAAAATGGCAACATTTCATGTCGTAACGAGTGTACCAAAAAATTCTACACTTTGCTGTTTACATCGCAATTTAGTAATAAAATTGAGAAATGAAACAATCGTTTCGTTGAAACTTAATTCTGTGTTATGCAGCCACGCGTACTCTCTGCTTGACGAATATACTCGTCGTGCGTAAAAAGTAGCTACAATTTTCCGTTTAAATTTCAATTTAGTATTAAAATTGAGAAATGAAACAATCGTTTCGTTGAAACTTAATTCTGTGTTATGCAGCCACGCGTACTCTCTGCTTGACGAGTATACTCGTCGTGAGAGAAGATTGTTATAACGTACTGTTTAAATAGCAATTTAGTAATAAAATTGAGAAATGAAACAATCGTTTCGTTGAAACTTAATTCTGTGTTATGCAGCCACGCGTACTCTGCTTGACGAATATACTCGTCGTGTGTAAAAAGTAGCTATAATTTTCTATTTATATTTCAATTTAGTATTAAAATTGAGAAATGAAACAATCGTTTCATTGAAACTTAATTCTGTTATAATAGACACGCGTACTCTCTGCTTGACGAGTATACTCGTCGTGAGAGAAGATTGTTATAACGTACTGTTTAAATAGCAATTTAGTAATAAAATTGAGAAATGAAACAGTCGTTTCGTTGAAACTTAATTCTGTGTTATGCAGCCACGCGTACTCTCTGCTTGACGAATATACTCGTCGTGCGTAAAAAGTAGCTACAATTTTCCGTTTAAATTTCAATTTAGTAATAAAATTGAGAAATGAAACAATCGTTTCGTTGAAACTTAATTCTGTGTTATGCAGCCACGCGTACTCCGTACTTGACGAGTATACTCGTCGTCGCTCGCTTTTTGCCACGCGATTTAGCTACACACTTAACTGTTGATTTATGGACAAATTGCATAATTTTCGTAGTTTGTTTGATATTTTGCTATCGCAAATTATCAACGATATTTCAAATACGTTTTTTCAATTTTCTTTCGTCATCTGTTTCGTTGGCAACTAAGTGATTGCGGATTTTGTCATTTGATGGTATTGAGAAATCCGCAATCACTTAGTTGCCAACCGTAATGTGACGTCTTTTTCTATGCAAACTCGCGTGCTTTCGAAAGGAAGAACGAAATTCAGGAAATTTCGATCGTGCGATACCTTCGCAAAATGTGATACATCGTTTCAACGTGTACGATGGACCGTAATATCCTACAATTTTGCGCCGTTGCCTCGTAAAGCAAGAAAAATATACGTAATCCATTTCAAGTCCATTAATTCCGTGTTTCATGACATTTACTAAATATCATCTTATCCTTTTCTCGCGTAATTCTGCGTTTATGTCAATGGGACAAATGATAAAAAAAAAAAAAAATGAAAAAAGAATAAAATTTTATTAGGGTCTACTCCAAAAGCCTTTTTTACGACCAACAACGGGAAATATTTTTCGTATAATTCGACGTTCCTTTTTATACTAAAAATTGGCACAGTTTCATTTTCAAAGTTCTTCAAATTGTATTTATAATTAAATTATATTTTTAATAAAACCATCGCAACCACTTGCCCACAGCATTTCTCTTCTGTCCAAAATTTCTTTCGAAATTTCGCTATTTAAGTTTGCATAATATGTTTCAATTAATAATTAACTTTTTTAGAATATAAATATATGTATAAATTAATTGCAAATGTCAATCAAGCAAATTCGAATTCATCCAGTTTATCGAATAACGTAGCCTATTCTACTGGAACAGCTGTTTCTTCAGTTTCGAATACGAACAGTCTGTTTAATGCTGTTTCATCGTTGGTGTCGAAATCGACTTTTAAGACAATCGCCGTGGCAGCTGGTGCAGATCATCTTGCGTTTGACGAAGCTTTTGTAACGAGTATTCTTATTGGTCTATACTTTTCCATTGAATTTGCTAATTTTAATCGACTTCACAAATTTAACTAACTTACGATGAAATTAAAGTGGAAGCCAGTGAGCTTATTTATTTCGTGTAACGATGACAATTACCTTGTCCATCATTTTTTTCAAGCGGCCCTAGACACGTGACAAACGCTGCACTGTTCGTTGAAACGAAGCAAATTTCGCCGGAAAAACGAAGCAAATTTTACACGTAGGCAAATGGCAATTAAACTTGGAGCTGCGAAGTTCGCAGTTATCGCGATCGCAGCGAGCGAGCCAGCAGCAGACGATTAGAAAATATTTCACTGTTTGCGTTTCCATTCCGCCGTGCGAGATCGCAACGTGTGATATTCGTCCGCAAACTGCGAGCAACGAAACGCGCGGAGAAAAAGAAAAAAAGAAGAACAGAGATGTGTTATACTTGTGTTTCTGTGTTCCACAATATCCAATATATTGGGTTGGCAATTAAGTAATTGCGGATTTTGTCATTAGGTGGTATTGACAAAATCCGCAATCACTTAGTTGCCAATCCAATAATTAATTTGCAATTTTGACTCTTGAAAAAACTACGTATGAACATATACGCGTACAAATAAATAAACCGTTATCTTTATATTTGTAGACAAATATATATTTAAATGTGTATTTCTATGAAGATGGTTAAAGAAACGGAACCATAATGGCTACATAACCTCAAATATTTCTTGTACCAATTTTTGTTATTCTTCAAAACTACGCGCATCTTGGCAATTTCCACGCTTTGAAATTTTTCATAAATTCCATAAATTCACCGATTTCGTTGCAGATCCACGACGACCTTCGAAATGACGCGGTTTCTTATTCGCATGGTCAGCGATCGTAATAGAAAATGGCTACTTTCAACGTGGATTTATTTCCGCGTTGTGTGTGGCGCCACGCGAAATAGCGATAGCTACGTATTTCGAATTGGCGTTGGATATCTGGTTGACTCGATATATCAAAATATTTCTATGATATCCCGTGAGTCATTCCACCACGATAAGATAAATTCCAAGAACTTGTAGCTTTGCTCGCTATAATTAGTAGCAATTACCATAACTAGATACATATTTCGACATGGGAATGTTAATGACACGCGCTTTTTATCATTCTTATCTGTTTTTCGATTTTAAGTTACGTCGAACCAGTCGATACATCCTCGAGTCTTATGTATATGCGTGCACACATACAGTGCAGCCTCGAACAACACAGCAGATTAGGCACACAGACGCGTCTGTGTATCATATTTCAGTCTTCGAAAACTGAACTATTTGTGCAGATATGCGTGTACGTAACAACCTGTTGTTGACTGGCAGCTTTATTCTACATGCTACGTGTGCTATCACTGTGTCCTTGTAGTAAAATAAGTGAGAGAAAAGTAAAGTAAGTTATTAAGAAAATTACGTGCATAGGAGGGAGAAGAAACACGTGTGACATGAATTATATTCCAAATTCATCTACGTCTGCAAAGAGCTCTCTTGCCTCCAACAACCTAATATACTAATTAGGTATATATTACTTTACTTCATTTAAATTATTTCAACTAAATTGAATTAAATTAAATTATTTAATCAAGTACATATATAAATGTAAATAACACTCCCCAACATAACACTCCTTATACAACATAAAACTCATTCCAGGTAATACCGGCTTATATCCTTCTTCTAAATCATATGGCACTCGTCACACGTATACACACATAGACACGTATACAAGGGTTGGAGTAGTGATTCTACGTGAAAAAATAAGTCGAAAAAGAAGAGTAACATTTTTTCGTTTGAGGCTCCGTTTTCGAGAGAAATGAGTTTGAATAACCGTGGGGTGACCGCATGCTAATCGTAAGCTTCGAGGTGCTCGGCTTCTCTTTTCGCTCGCGAGATGCGCCGTATGTGCGCTTGATTCTTTAAACAGAGAAACTATGCTTATGGCGCAGCAATTTCTTACATGTTAAACGTTTTTACTACAATCTCCATCCTCAAAATGATAAAAATATACGGGTATATTTATATGATCAAAACGATCAAAAATGTGGAAACAAAACTCAAGAATTTAATATTAGAAAGGAAGATAACATTGATGTTAAGCGAATTTATAAAGCAAGATATAAAAGACACCTTGAATTTTACGAAAACATTAATTTTACGTGCACCTTTTTTGCTACTGTTTTACCGTTATACCTAAACCATCGAAAACGCATACAACCAACTCGCTCGAGATTTTGCATAAAATCTCAGATAAAATTCCTAAGTTCGCTGCGTTTCTCATTTCTAAAGAAAAAAGGTGGAATATCTACTTGCTTCTGAAAGCGTGTTTTGCGTAAGAACTGAGGGAACTTCTAGGGAAAAGTGGTGCGACTAGATCGCTCTGGTTCGGTCGCTACGTAATAAAGTGGTCCAGACGTTGCGCTCAACTATTCGACTTCAACTATTGCCAGAGATAAAGAAGCCATTCATTCGGACGGAAAAAACGAAGCAAGTAAATCGACAGGACTAATCGATAAATCGGTGACCCGAATCGATCTGATCGCATGATGGCACGCGAACCCGGCCGACTGTGCACTGGTTTTTTCGTCGCTCGCGGTTCCGATGCACACGACAGTGCTCTGCCGTTCGAAACTCTCGATTCTCGTTTTATTTTTCTTCTTCTTCCTTCTGTTTTTTTTCCCTTCGTCCACCAACGACTTCGCTTCGTACTATGACTAGCGGCCAGATCTCGGATTTCAACGCGTTTGTGAGGAAATTCGAGAGTGCAAAAATGCAGATAATGCGTGTGACGATAAAGAAATATAGAAATATGTAAATTCTATAGAATTCGAACTACCCGCCAACCGATAGTTTCACTTTTGCTTTGTTCCACCGGCATTTTGCTTTGTTTTACTATTTTGCTGAATAGACTAGATCGCGAGACTTAATATGTCTCGTTTTATCATCCAATTTACCAAATCTTACGTGCTGTATTTTATTTAGGAAATATAATTTCGCGGACATTCCACTTTTTCGTTTTTCAAGTCTCACACGTCCCTCTAAAAATCGAAGAACGAAAAGCAAAAGATAAAAAGAAAGGCGAGAAATGCACCGAATAACGTGTCACCTAAAGAAGAATATTTTGCACACTCGTCTCGCAGCTTTATCTTCAGTGTACGTTCTACTTGCAACTGTTTATTTTCAATTTTCCTTAATCTTCCATTGCACAGCGCCCACTGTGCAATTATGTGCTCCTTTTGATTAAAAGAAAACACAAGTGCCACTATCCTCGTTACAACGTTAAATACAAATATTATGAAGATTATCTGTCCAGGTATTGGGAAGCAATTTTACCAATTTTACCAATTGTTTCCAGAAAACAAACCGTAAACGATAACAAGGCGTTTCGTTAAAACGCAGATCGGTTTTCGTACAATCCGAACGCAATAACGTAAACGAGAAATTTTATCCCCAACGACTATTAAAGGATATTAACAGGCTCGTTTTCAACCAATTATTTTATTTCATTTTTCATTTTTCCCCTATTTTTGTTACAGATACGCTTTCCTTACAAAAATTATTATAATAAGAATGAATTATTCGTTAGAAAAATTCAGATAACACTGGTAGTAACAAACACTGTTGTATGACATTCTAGAAGCTTGGAACAGCATTCGAGAATTCTGTGGGATTTTTTTAAAACGCGAAAACCTAAAAAAGCTTTAGAGGTCTCGAACGACCCAGTTCGCAGACGTCGATAAAAAGTAGACAGGTTTGAGCCAGCGAAAGACAGGAACCATATAAAAACGACTGTTAAATAATATGTATTTTAATCAGTTGGCTGCTTTTGACGAGTATACTCGTCATGCGTAAACAGTAGTTACAATCCACTGCTTCAATTGCATTTTCAGTGGTAACTAAAATAATATATTCATAAATCTCAACATGTTTCGGATATTTGTAGACCAAAAGGAAACGAAACGAGCAAATAAAGAAATATAAATAATTATTATGAAAAAACTACATATAGTGTGAACAATGTGACACATTTTAAAAACACACTTTTCAAAGAACTCGTGACACCTATACTACAACGTAAATAATAAATTGTATATATGTACATTCTATATTTATCATAGTTACTGATAGATACTGATAATAAATAACATATATCAAAGAATAAATAAATATAACGATAGGCGAGTTGAATATTGAAACAATTAATGTTTATGTTTTCTCGGTCATTTATACGCTCATCGATTTATACGATGACGAAATTTACACGCAACACACACATATATATATATTCGCACTTTCTTCGAAATGTGTGTGTGTCGTACACGAATACGCGTGCACTTCAAAAATTAGGAGCGACGATACGTTGGGACGAGATATCGTGAAAATAAGCGGCGTAGAAATTTGATCGCTTATTCCATTTCACTGATACAACAACGAGTTTCGGTAATGTTATGAGAGAACAAGGCAACGACCAACCAGTTTGTTGTACGAATTTATAATAAACACGATCGGATCTATAATTGCATTTTTGTTGCAACCAAGCTGACAATTAATTATACATATTTCGAGTACAACTTACGCAAGAATTATAGATACATATACAAGTACATATATGGTGTACTCGATAAATAAATAGTAAAAATCAATAACTCTCTATTAGATTATCTTTAGATAGACATTTGTTTTACACACTAAACGCTAAATGTAGCCAGCAGTTTTCCTCCAGTCTTTTACAAATTTTGCAAACTAGACAATGGTCGATCACCAATTAGTTTGTTGTAGATGTCTATAATAAACACGATTGTATCTATAATTACATTTTTATCGCGATCAGGCTCACTAACTACGTATTTCGACTAACTAACTTACACGAGAATTAGACGTATGTATGTGTGTATATACACGGTATACTCAATAAGTAAATAGTAAAAATCAATAATTTTCTATTAAGTTACCGCTTGATGGAGAATTATTTTACACACTAAACGCTAAATGTAACTAGCAATTTTCCTCCAGTCTTTCATGAGTTTTGGAAACTTGACAATGGTCGATCATCAGTTTGTTGTGGGTGTTTATACTGTTTGTATTGACTAACTATGTATTTAGACTAACTAACTTACACGAGAATTAGACGTATGTATGTGTGTATATGTATATGGTATTTTTACTAACTAAATAGTAAAAATCAATAATTTTCCATTTAGCTATCACTTGATGGAGATTCATTCTGCACACTAAACGCTAAATGTAACCGACAGTTTTCCTCCAGTCTTTTACAAATTTTGCAAACTAGACAATGGTCAATCATCAATTAGTTTGTTGTAGATGTCTATAATAAACACGATTGTATCTATAATTACATTTTTATCGCGATCAGGCTCACTAACTACGTATTTCGACTAACTAACTTACACGAGAATTAGACGTATGTATGTGTGTATATGTATATGGTATTTTTACTAACTAAATAGTAAAAATCAATAATTTTCCATTTAGCTATCACTTGATAGAGATTCATTCTACACGCTAAACGCTAACAAGGCAAGTTTCCCAGATGAGTGATTGCTTCTAAAAAAACTACTCTATTTTTGCTCGTAACGTATATCATACGCAAACGCAGTGCGAACTTCGGGCGGAACAGATGAAAGGAAGAAAGTGTTTAATAGTTGGAATCGAGATCCAAAATTTCTCTCTGTCCGAGTTATGGCGAGTTTGTGTATATGTAGAAACGTTGGAAAAAATAAACAAAAATTACGAGAAGATGTCGATATCGATTCTCGAAGCTGCTTATGACTAACCGCTTTCCCAGTCGATATCAAATTTTCCAACCGAATGCCATTCATTTCGATTATTACGAGGTAGATACGTTGCAACTTCCAACAATTATGAGAAAATTTTCTGAGAAAATTTCCCTCCTAAGTATAGCCAGCATCTTTCACACGTTTTGAAAAATAGGCAACGACTGTATCTGCAAGTAAAATAATAGAAAATAACAACAATAAATACAATCGTATCCATAATTGCATTTTTATTTTCCTTGCACTCAAGTTGACTAATTAAATATTCCCAGTCTAACTTGCACGAGAATTGCAATGTATACGCGCGTATGTACACATATAGTGTGTCTAACAAATAAATTGCAGAAACCAATAATTCTCTGTTATGCTATCTCCGCGGGGAGATTTATTTCTCGCACTAAACGCTAAGTACAACCAGAACTTTCATTGCGAATCTTCCACGCGTTCCGCGCTTAGAAAATTTCCCGTAGATGCATGAAAATTCTGTCTGATGATACGCGACAAGACTCGTGTGAACAATTTCACAATGGAAATGCAACTTGTGGGAAATTTGTAACTAAGTAGCTAACCATTGCGCTACTTTTCAACTGTATCGTAATTTTAATTTTCTTTAATTTTCAATTGTATTTACACGTTAGTTTTGTAAGAAGAGAGCCAGCCATGTGGCTGATCTGTGCGCGCTGCGCACAGTTTCTACGCGACTACGAAAATCGTCGCGTAAATTCGTCCTACGAAACCGGATAGCATTTCGACGTTGCCAGCGATACTTCCGCGTTTGCCATCGAATTGGCGAGGCAAACGCTCGTGATCCACACGAAGAAGGAACTCACGACGCAAGTATTGACGTCAACTTTCGACTGCGATGAGCAAAAACAATGGAGGAAACACGAAACGAGGTTGGCTTGTTGGGCGCATCGATGACGAATCGATTCGGCTGCCACGCCGAACGATCGAACCGAGCCGTTGCTCGGCGAAAAAGTTACGCGAGGAACAGAAGACGGGAAACGGAACGTGAAGTGAAATTTTGCGGATTATTTGCATGACGGATAGGCGATCTCCATGAGCAAACGTGAGGTATTGGCAGCAGCGACGATAACGAAACACGGCGTTGCGGATAGTCGTAAATTCGAGCAAATTTTACGCGTCATTTCTTCGATATTGCTGGAGAAACGACTGGTCGTGGCTGGACACGTTAACCGGTCAACTGCGTTCGATGTGTGTACACGTCGATGCAGAACTTTACTTTGCTGCGGTGGACGTGTATACTCGTCGTGTAAAATAGATAATTACCATTTACTAGAAGAAGTCAAGATTTTAGTAAAAAGTAATATAAATGATATTTAGTGGTATTTTCTTTTTATGCTTCCAGTAGAACTGTGTATTTTATAAAAAAAAACAAATGTTTGACTATTTGGTTATTAATTTTTTATCGAATGAAAATGTGATGCTCCCTCGTTTTGCTTTACTTCCTTCGTAAAATTTACGATAGGAGCATTTAACCTGCGGTCGACGTATATACTCGTTGTTGTTTGATTTTACCTCGTAAGGAATTTTTTAAAGAAAACTTCGCGCTTAACAGGTTAAGCGAAATTGTTTCTCGAAAATAAACGCAAGTTGAACGTTGTGGGATGTGAAATATCGCGAATGATCGTTTTTAATAACTGAAATAAACGACGGGGAGACGACTTTTTCCTGATGATGATCCTATACGACGAGTATACTCGTCAAACACAGAGTATGACTGTTATACTATAGAATTAACGAAGTGACTGTCGTAATTGTAACGAAACGATTGTTTTATTTTTTAGTTTTATTACTGGCGAAATAGTACGAAATAGTACTATTTCTTCATGACGTGTATACTCGTCAGGAACAGCTAACTGATTAAATACTGTTACGAGACTCGACTATATCACGACTATACTGATCAAGTCATGAAACCAATTTGAAAATACACGTGTATGAAAATTACAGGATATTTTAACGATACATAACGTGTACAATAATGTAACAGTGTGTATATATAGAAAACCAAATATTGAAACATTCAATTATTATTACCCATTATTATAAATTAGCATAGCCAATTATTATCCATTGCACTGATGAACTTCAATATTCACTGAGACCGCATTTAACTCTTTTTATACCCTTTAAATGGCTGTTCATGCTGTACGATAATTTTTACTAAATATACGCTCGCGATAAATAACTTGTAACTTCCATATATATACATATTCGTATGTAGATGATGTAGAAATGTGTGTGCATACATATAATCTAGAAATATGTGTATATATATAATTTAGAAATCTGTATATATATATATATAATCTACAAATGCGTGTGTGTGTGTGTGTTAAGATAAATATCTTGTCAACTTCCATATATATAGGTAGATGACATAGAAACGTGTGTGTATATATATATATTGTAGAAATGTGTATATATATATATATAAACTAGAAACTTGTGTGTGTGTGTGTTAAGATAAATATCTTGTCAACTTCCATATATATAGGTAGATGACATAGAAACGTGTGTGTATATATATATATTGTAGAAATGTGTATATATATATATATATATATATATATAAACTAGAAACTTGTGTGTGTGTGTTAAGATAAATATCTTGTCAACTTCCATATATCTAGAATACACACACACACACATACACATTTCTAGATTGCTTTCAGACATAGCCAGGACAGTCGTGTCTCGTTACAGAGCCGATGAAATTTCGAAATATGACTCATACAAGTGCGGACTTAAAAGTTTTCTGCGGCGTGTGTTGAAACACGGAGGGTTGAGAAGGCAATTAGCGCAAGCCCAACGTTCCCTAAAAATTGACTAAGTCGTTCGGAAACTAATCTATCGTTAGACTTTTCAGTTGAAAAATCAATTAAGTCCCTAAGCTACATCAATTAAGTTCGCTTAAATTCACGCACTACGTCGACTGCACTGCAGTTAAGTCCATTTGTACATCATCTTACGATACAATCTTTTTTCTGTGCAATAAATCTATTACGATAAAATCATTTCTTTCCTTGTTTTTTCATCCTCGCCGCTAGCATCGACAGTTTTTTACAACCATTTCGAAGAAGCCTTATTTACCTCGGTTTCAACGATAACGTAGCTACACCGATCGGCTTGTGAACCGCCCGTGTACCCACGACTACACACACTACGCTCGCGAAATGTTCGCTGTCGTTGCGGATATTTCGCATTGGCCTGTGGCATCCTCCATGCGTATCCCCCATCGTCGAGTGGCGATTTGCGATTAGTACACTCGTCCGGTCTGGGTAAACGTAACGGAGGCGAGGTCGCGATGTATTCAATACGATTGCTGCGTGCTCGGAATCGACCAGCGTGTGCCGGTCTGCCGTGCAGCGAGAACCGCAAAAGAGGTGGAAGAAGTTCCCAGGCGATGAGAAAACGCGACCACTTTGTCATGTAAATGAAGGAACGCTGCGAACCAAGGGTGAAGTGGTATCTTAACCCTCTTACCATGCTCCTCAACATTTATTCCGATCGCGTAATAATGATTTTCTACCTGTTTGCTGATGCTAGTAGAACATTTATTCGCATATCGTGCACGTAGATATTTCGCAAGACGAAATAATCGTCGTACGATGTGAACCAGTGACCCGTTCTTTGACAAACCGAGACGACCCAGAGCGTCAATTTCTAAAGAAAAGATCTCCTCTAGCCATGCTGCGACTCGATGGTTCAATGACTCAACTGCCATGGTGACCGCGGTTATCTCTCCCTTAACGCCTTAACGACCGTACGCTCCGACGAGCATAAAGAAACCTGAGCTGTCGCGTATTTTTCGAAAAGATTCAAAAGCAGAAAGTTCCAATTTTTAAGGAATTCTGTCCACATAACAAATCATAATGCAAAGTTTGCTGGATGCGCGTTCGCTCGAGCTTCTGGGATAAGTGTCATGGAGTATTTTGCGATCTTTTACCAGAAGATTGTTTGCGAATATTTTAGGACAAATGGTTGCCACTAAGAAAGGAATTCCAGGCAACAAAAATCCGCATGGGTACTGAAAAAAGGGAAGGAGCGTGACACTTAGCGTGACGATACTTCTCTATCGAAGGAACTGTTTTCAAGGATATTGCGCTGAAACACGTCCCTAAGAATATTTTTAAATATGCTCATTGGTTTTTAGTAAAATACTGCAATTGTTAAACGTTATATTCTCTTTGGAGATTTTTTTATCGCTGAAAAAATATACGTTCGTCAGATGCGTTAAGAAACGTTAAAAACAGAGAATTAGGAAAATAACGTTCCATCGGGCAATCTGTTTATCGAAAGATTATGTGCTTAGCAAATAATTATTTTGTAAGCTTGTAAACAGTTTTCCACTTTTACTGGAAAGCTTGTTTCATTTGCGTTTCGCTTCTCAGATACACGTATACACCCAAGCGCTGACGTGTTTACACACTTCGCATAAACATCTGACGAATTTAGTTTCCTTTGTGATTTTATGACCTTGTTGTCTCGCGATCTTTATGTCGCCCTTGGACAATATCAGCAACGTTTACACGCAAACGATACAGCCAATTGCTTCGTATTATCCGAGAAGCTTTCAACTCTACCCGATTTTAGATTCTTTAAAATAAAATATAAAATGGCAACGAATAAAAGATAGTAGTCGGCACAGACAAAATAGCGTGAATAGTCAGATATATGCGAAAGCGGCTAATTGAACTTTCAATCGATTAGACGATTAATTAAACCTAAAAGCACGTACAATGTTACGCTATCAAACGTTTTCTATGATTTTATTGTACCATTTACGAACACTGATAGACCTTTCCGTATCATCCGGATTACGTAATCTCGGACAATCGAGGTTCTACTGTATTGATAAAGTTATTACAAGGACGAGTAAACGAAAATATGAGCTAAAATCATTTGGACGCTTTCATTGGCCTGTCCTTGTGTTTATTAATCTGAAATTAAATTGGTAATTTAACGAAAGGTAAAAGGTGTAGAACTATATTCAAGGAATACTCTACGAGAAATAGACACATTAAATAGATTAATAGATAAAGAACAGACGGCAGACAACATTTTTTTGATGATCTTATCGTCTTGATAAACTTTCTTATCACTTCGCTTTCGTATCTTTACATTATTTGTTAATACATATTATAATAAATATATTACTAATACTATTATATATAGACGTATACTATTAGACATATTAATATGTTAAACATATAAAACATACATAAAACGTATTAATAATATTAAACATATATTAATACTATTATATATGTATATATATTAACAATATATTTAGTACTAGATTTTATAATAGTAATTAAATATTATAATAGTATTAATAATATATTTATTATATACTATTATATATAGACTTATATAATAGTATTATTATGTACGTCTTATATTATATATTTTATTATATACGTATTATATTATATAATAGTAATATATTATATACGTCTATATATAATAGTATCAATGATATATTTATTATAATATCTATTAACAAATAATATAAAGGTACGTAAGCGAAGACATATATAATATATATCATAGTACATGTATATATTATAATAAATAAATCATTAATACTATTATATATAATAGTATATAATAAATATATTATTAATATATATAGACATATATAATAGTATTGATATATAATTCATATTTTTAATACGTTTTATGTATGCTATATGCGTTTTAAATATGTTTAATATGTTTAATAGTATTAGAATATTCATTATAATAAATATATGTACTATTATATACATTATATATGTCTTCGTACCTTTATATTACTTGTTAATAAATATTATAATAAATACATTATTAATACTATTATATATACATATATGGATTTCAACCCCGTGGTATTAAACTTCAATGGTGTCTATTCTTCAATTAATATTTTTTCTCAGTCCAGTCATTTAATTTAGAATTTGTTGTACCATACTTTATCTAGTCCATATTACTTTGTAATTTACTGCACGTTAGCATGTAATTTTATAAATTTAATTTCTACGTATATTTAATAAATAACAAATAATAAATAATACTCCATTACTTTTTCTTCCCCTAACTAGGTAGATAAGTAAATAAATAAATATTGCTTAATTAATATTGTGCAAAAGTGGCATCGAAATCATAGGACAACATAGTAAATCCATAAAAGAAACTAAATGTCCGGCTACTTACGAACGAGAGCGTACACGTACAAAATAACAGAAATCCGACTCCGGTGGAGTCGAATGATAAAAAATAAAAGGTTGATTCAGATATCACTTATCGTCCTGTCGGATTGAAAAATATATTCCGCACGTACTTTACGATTTTTTACCATTTATATCTAACGTTATTCTCCTGTTTGTATAGTTGCAACGATAACTAAATCGTAATAGCTATGGACTGTAATACGTGGAACACACGAAACGCAGTTGTCTATCCCTCGCAGACAATTCTCGTGCCAGAGGACTAGCAACAATCTAGGACTAATTAGAATTCAGATGAAACGGCCGATTCTAACGACGACGATCAACTACAAAAGACCATACTGCTCGTGAGCCTTTTCAGATTTCCATTAGAATTGTAAATATTTTCCAAAGACCCTGTCGCCGGCGAGCAGCGCGTGAAAGCTGCGATCCGTGAATAATTCAAGGTAAAAAGCGTGGCAGGATCGATCTCGATCTCTTTGGTCGTTTGCCCAGTTCAGCGGGACGTTAGACGCGCGATTCTGCAAATTTTTCATGCAGAATACCAGCTGCGCTATTCGACGCGTTTCACAGTGCAACGATCCTAAGACGACGCTGGACAATCGGAACGAGAACTCTAACGTCTCAGACTACTCTAACCTTGACGAAGGTCTCTGTTCCTCGAACTTACCAGGGTAATATGAGTTTCCGGATTACGATGTTTGCCAGACTGAAATATATGTAATAGGGTACGTAGCGAAGCAACACACGACAAATATATTTTTTCCTGACTTTCGTATTTCTTGACATACTTTCGCTGACTGATTCTAGGGTACTTAAAGTTACGTACTCGAAGCTTGAATACTTGGCGATTGAATAAGAGGATTTCCATACACCTCGCGTAATTGCAAACGACAGCAACCTATGGTATTCGAAGATATAGGTCTATCGAAGATAACCGTGGCGGGTTGACGTATTTTTATGGAAGACAGTTACATTTGAACACTCGATGCAACCCAATGAAAATATTCGTATTCTTCTTGTATTTTCAACGATACGATGGCAGAATGTTTCTCTATTTCTTGCCACAACTGGCACCAATGTTCTGGCAAATTGAAAGCGAAACGAGGAATGTAGCTGCGTCGATCGAATTCCATGTTTATCAATGATAAATATCTGGCGCTATAAACATCTACATAATCTTTACACACAACACATATCGCAATCATTCCAAGATCTCAACGTTGGATAGACACACCTGAAGCTACTCAACTCAGGCGTTTTCGTGGGGGCGGTTTTAATCCACCTTCGATTAGCTTCTTTATTTACGCTAATTAATGTCAACTGTTGTTCTTATCAGACAAATTACTTTAACTTGGGCGCGCTCGTAACACGCAGATTCTATCCAATTACAATTAGCCTTTTCTTATTCATACCAATTAATATCAACTATTATTTTTATTAATGTCGACTAACCATACACGATCGCCCGAGATAAGATCGCAGCGGCAAACTAGATCAACCGGCTAGCTGTTCTCGACGAGTATACTCGTCGTGAAGAAATGGAAATATTATTTCGTGCTGCGACGAGTATACTCGTCGTGAAGGAATGGCAATATTATTTCGTGCTGCGACGAGTATACTCGTCGTGAAGAAATGGAAATATTACTTCGTGCTGCGACGAGTATACTCGTCGCGCAGAAATGGAAATATTACTTCGTGCTGCGACGAGTATACTCGTCGTGAAGAAATGGAAATATTACTTCGTGCTGCGACGAGTATACTCGTCGTGAAGGAATGGAAATATTATTTCGTGGTACGACGAGTATACTCGTCGTGAAGGAATGGCAATATTATTTCGTGCTGCGACGAGTATACTCGTCGTGAAGGAATGGCAATATTATTTCGTGCTGCGACGAGTATACTCGTCGTGAAGAAATGGAAATATTATTTCGTGCTGCGACGAGTATAATCGTCGTAAGGAAAAGACAATATTAAGTGCTACGATGAGTTTATTCGTCGTACAGAAATGATAATATCAAATGCTACGACGAGTATACTCGTTGTAACAAGAGATATTATAATTTCTACGACGAGTATACTCAATAGTTGCAATCTGCCGTTTTAAATTGCAATTTTAGCGGAAACCAAAATACATTCGTAAACTTCGAGACGTTTCGAACATTTCGAAATAAACCGAAGGAATAAAAAGATACAAAGAGCTGTGGGATGAACTTCACGCATTTGCTATTATTTGAGCGTCCAAATACCCGTGCGCGATCATCAGGACGAGTAATGTTTTAATATCACGCGAGTGATGTTCTGGAAATTTCGAAACAATTCCAAAAAGATATTTAACCTGCGTCGTTTGTTAATTAAAAATTATTAACCAATGCTTAACTCTTTTGTCCGCATTTGCGTTGGAAATGACAACGGTGCGCAAGACGTTTCCCAGGGCAAATGTATGTTTCATCGTTTCATTTAGCTCGTTCAAATGGCGAGCACCCGCGTCTCTTGGAAACCAACAGGTGGACCACGTTCATTACGAATATCCGATTTATCATGGAGTCGGGGCGGGCAATACTTTATGCAAGTTGCAAAACGTTGAGGAAACTCGGTGTATCGGCAATTTATTCGACCGGGGATACTAATTGTAGTCTATGACCTCGAGTAATTCGCAACTGGTATTAATTAGAACGACGAAGGTCTGTACGTAGCTTAAAACCCGTTATTCGCGGTAATTGGAGAATCGTCTACATCGAACATGTTAATCGATATCTTGAAAGTTTCTTGCTTGCGTTATCATGTGTAAACTAAATGTACCAAGCGGCACATTAAGTGTAGCCAAGCACGGCAGCGAATTATGGTTGAACGTTATATAATGATAGAATATTGATTAATTCGAATTATTTCTTATGTGTACATTGCATAATATGGTAACGAACGATTTGATTTACTAACGTAGGAAGACGTAATACAATGAAATAAATAATGTGATTAACGATAGTGAAATAAACGATGTAATAACATTGATGATATATTGAAACGTAAGTAACGATAAACAACGTAATAATAGGAAGATTACGCAAGTTTTAATTATACCGTATCCTAATTTGTGGAAGAACTTATGACCTTTCTCGGGATTATGTATCGTTTATGATGGAAGATTATGGATTTTGTTTTTAATAAATTTCAAGACCGTACGACAGCATTTATTATTATTATCGTCGCGTCAATTTGTGCGAAAAGGAAAAAAAAAACTCGACGCAACTACGCGGATATAAATTACGTTTTAGCGAATTGCGTTACGGGCACGACAAAGCGATTCATACGCAATAAGAACACCTTTATCGGAAAGGACTGGCAATAAGATCCGGAACAGCCGGATGTCACGTAGTAAAATTACTAAGTTATTGGATATTGGATATCTTCGATCGATTAAAACCGACGTCCGAAATATCACGCAAAACAAAAACCACCTTGAACATATCGCACAACCTTCAAGAAGAATTTTAACCAGAAACAAAAGAAACGAAAAAAAATATGTTTGTAAATATGTTTGACTGGAAGAATTAATTTAATCTTTAATACAACAGAATAATCAGTTGTCGATTCTTCGCAGAAATTTTATAAATTTATTATCATTATATAGATAATTATTCATATTATGTAGATATTTTTATATATTTTTTGATGATGGGATTTTAATCATTTTTTTCGAAAGTGTATAGATAGTGGTACGTAGACTTTTCGATTTCTTTGATACAAATTTTACGCTATAAAAGATGATAATTCCAATGCTAAATATGTATATGCTAACGTATAAATTTGCAGATATATCTATTAATTTTTTAATACGTAAATACATGCGAGTAATCGATTAATAAATGAATACTTGTATATTAATCTTTAATACATGAGTACGCGATTAATTTAATCCTCTAACACTCAATGTATAATATATATCCTATATCGTATTTTAACAAGTTATTAACATTATAATGTTAATGTTAAATGTATTTAATTACGATAAAACCAGTCCTATTCTTAGCGCATTCTCTCTGTCTCTCTTACAGAAGAATATGAAATAAAATCTGAATAAGATACATATACGTGTATATATGTATGTCAGACCACTTTATTTCATGATTTTATCGTGTTTTAAATATATATATATAGTAAAATGGAGAGAATAGAAATAAAAATTAAATACCAAACGTAAATCTAATCCAAACTTTAATTATCTAACAATTATGGATTAAATTCCTTAAATTCGAACAAAATGTAATAATGTGTATTAATAATAAACGGTTATTCAGTTCGAACCATGGCCCCTGTCTATTTCGTTTCAAACAGAGAGTAACATGGTGAACTATTCATAAAAATGCGTAACAGAAATAATTCGTGATTAACGTACTTACGGATTGCTCGTATATTATATCCTGCATGAAGGCTTCTGTTTACTTTCGAATATTCATCGGTGCATAAAAACGCGTAACGAGGAAATAAAATGATTCAATGGGACATTATATCACGAAACGGAGGCTAAGATCGAATTAACGCGCCCGTGAAAACGAACAACCATGACATTCGAACACGATATCCCATTGCACGAAAGCGTGAACTTTGGCGGAACATATTCTAACCTAATGAGCGTACACGCACAATCAACACACGACTGTTTGTTTGACTTGTTTATTCGCACGCGACTAAGCATCTACCATTCGACCTACAACATAGCAACAATTCTTTCCCGGTAGCCAATGTCGGTAGACTCGTACACAAAACTTTGAACTTTCCTTTCGTTCCTCTCTCTCTCTGTCTCTCTTTCTCTCTCACTCTCCCGCTCTCTCTTTCTGCATCGAATCTCTTGCATTTACTCGTCGAGTATAAACCGTCGAATATAAACAAATAGAGAAAGAAAAAAGAAAGGAAAATCGCCGGTATTGGAACGATATCGATCGACTATCGGCGAGATAAAACCACTGTGAATATCGGGATCGAGACTATGATGCACACGTTCGGTCATCTGTCACATCCGATTGACAGCTAGCATCCTACAATAGGCAGAGCGCGCCACGCAGTCCCAACCTGACACGCATCCCGAATAACCTATCTGGCGTATGTTATAAAAGAAACACGTTAATCCGATGGAAAGTCAAAGCAGTACGCGAATACTGGTGCCCTTGAGGCAGGGGTGCGAACAGAAAAATGCGAATGATCATGGAAAAAAGGGCGTGTGAATACCGTGAATGTCCGTCGAGTGTCTGGCGTCCACCAGTGACAACGGAGTAACAATGCAAATATCGCGTGTAACACAAAAGCTGTATAAGAATCTACGATTGATTATCGATTACCTGGGTATACAGTTCGGTGCAGTACAATCTACTTCCCAGGAGGCAAACAGCTTCATGGGAACGGGCCGGGTGGCCGGGGCTGTCGTCTTCGTACGCTCCGCCATTTTTGGCCCGTCGGCCCACAGAAACACTCACTACGCCTTCAGTTCACCGCGGCTCGCGGCTGACTGACTGACTAATCACGCTTGTGGCGCCATATGAACGACCGTTTCGTGAATCGACGAAGAATTACGGAAAAGTACGAAGACACCTTCCGGAGAATAACCGAAGTAAACACCGCAAATTATATCAATGTGTGTATACATGTACATACCTGCTATGGAACACGCTCGCGAAACAATCGTACGGTCGGTAATATTCCTCAGATACATTTCAAAATTCACGATGTTTGATTAATAAATATTATATGAATATTATGAATATTATGTTATAAAAAATAGTAAGAAACTTTGAAATAATTTACGATTATCATAATTTTTTTTATTTATAACTTCATTTATACAAAAAGTATTTAACAAAGATTATAATAAGTAGCAGGTTCATTTAATAAATAATAAGTAATTCTTGGAAGAAATTTTTATTATAAAAATGCACATATGATGTGAATAATCAAATAAATATACACATTTTGTTTTTATTTAAACGTATTTCAATTTCTTTCCATATTATTACTGATTAAACCAAATGATAAGATAACCACCACATTAGCACAGGTTGAATACCTGCTACAAATAGTATAAAATAGAGTCTCCTCTTATTTCCAGAAGCTGTGTACGGACTATTTTGTGGAATGACTCTTAGCTTTAGTGACCGTATAAGGAAAAACCCTAAAGACGCGCTGAAGTACAATAAAACTATGTAATAGCCAAATTTTCGAAATAATAAGGAAACCAAAAGAGCTGTATTCATACCGACATATTTATAACCACAGTAAGCTAACAAATCTAATGTTGAAAGACTTGTCTCAAGATTCATCACATAGAGGCTTACAATATGCACAACTAGTTCTATGACTCCCCAAGCAAGAGCAGTACTAGCCAAAATACTTAACTGTTCTGGGGTGAAACGTTCCTGAGTTCCTGAAACTAATACAGCTGAAACTATATATGTTAAAAACGCCATTGTTGGAATATACATGTCTGGTGCATTTGTTTCATAACGTGGTTGTAATGGAGCATCTTGTTCGTACTTCACAGACCAGTCCTGTTGAAAATATTAATCGTTTATTTTCGTTTATTTGAAGATAATTAAGCTCTATTTACTACATTCAAGAGTACCTACTTTATGAGTAAATGGAAAAAATAACAAAGCTAGCTTCGAAGCAACATAATTTGTGTCAACAGCAAAATAATATTTTAACGCTGAAACTGGCACATATTTTTCAAATTGCTGTTTCCCAGATCCAACCAAAACATTTCCATATTGTACAGCCATGTTTGTAACTACTGGCTGTGTCAATAATTGCGTTGCAAATTGTGAGGTTGCATATTCATCACCACGACTTTCAGGAGGTAAATAATGTTGCATCGGCGTCACATTAAATCCATATGGTGGAGGATGTTGTTCTGGCATGTTGTAACCATACTCTGGTACCATACCATTATCCATAGGAATCTGTTAGACCAAACAAGAACAAAGTTCTCATATTCTACAATAACTTATAATAAGTACGCCTATTAATCTTTACCTGCTGATTATACATGTATGGGCTCTGAGGCATCGATGCTGATGCAGAAATACCAGCAGATGGATCAAGTAATCTTTTTGGCTTCCCTATTAAAAATTTCTCATTTAAATAATATTACACAAAATATTATTATAATAAAACATAACTATCTCAATATAAAGATTAAAACTTTATTAAATAAGAGAGGCTTAGAAATCATAACCTCTATATAACATTTCGTAATATTATATTATATTGTACCCATATTCTTTAATAAATATAAAATATATTAATGAATAAATACATTATTTTTATTAAAATAAACTCATTACACTATCAAATCTAAGCCACGTATAGTAATGGATTCAATAGATAAAATGACATATATTCACGGATCAACAAACTTACCTCGCCGCGGACTTGAATGATTATAATTCATGATTTTTTAATTGAATTCCTTGAACTGTTTACTAAAAGCACCAAATACTAATCAAAATTGTATTACTTGCGGGTTCAGACCCGATTATTTTCACAAAGAAACTTGAAAACAATGCATGCTACACGTCGCCATAGTACGTCATACGTTGCGTTGCGTTGAGAAGTTACAATTATTCCCACTCCCAATCTCAGTACATTGTAATTCTGTCATATTGTAGCAGATGTCCTTAAATTACTCTAGTTAATATAATTATTGACTACTAGTGACTTCTGCAACTTAAATATTTGTTGAATAATTCTTCCAATAAAATTTCTTGTACAAACTGCTCATTTTCAAATATCCAATCATTTGCTGATTAAGTCTAATATCACAAGAGGGAATGTAAAAAATTATTTTATATATTTTTAAAGAGATGTACATATATGAAATAAGTACGTAAATATACGATTTAAAATATGTATTACAATATTCTCGTAAGTAATTGATAATACATGCAGGTCTTATCATATTACATAGGATGATAATATGCCTTTGTAGTCATACATACTATAGTATTATAGGTTAAAATGTTAAACTATCCTCTTATGCATTGTAAAATACAAATATAAAATCTATATTATAATATACTATACCAATAAATATGAATTTAAAAAAGTTGGGTTTGAAATGGAGCAAAAAATAATCAGATCAGGGGGCACCCGGGTTTGAACCGGGGACCTCTCGATCTGCAGTCGAATGCTCTACCACTGAGCTATACCCCCTGTTGTATTAAATATTTTCTAATAGCAGAATTTAAATTAATATTATATACATATATTTTATTTACTTACAAAATTATTCATTGCCTAACTTTAATAAACATAATATCCAATTATTAATTCAACATTTGTTAATTAAAGTTTAAAATCTCGCTGTTATTTTTTTAGTAAAAGATACAGATCATTTATTAATAGTGCATTTATTACTAAAAATTTTTTTATACACTAAAATATAATAAAGATAACGAATTACGATGATATATAATAGGAAGATATTTATATCGGAATAAAATATAAAGTATAAAAGAGACGTATTTACACATATACCGTTTCATTCACGCATATTTTTCTCATTACTCCACTTAATCCTTTTCTATGGAAGATTAATTACGACGAATATCAATGAATAACAACGTAGAATTAATTAGTATCGTATATACGTTGTTAATTTATGTTTCTATTGTCATTGAATATAGAAAATTGAGAACGTAAATCAATGGAGGAAAAGAAGGTAAATATAGTAGGCCTAAGTAATAAGTGCAAAGATCCAATTCCAGTCACAGAGACATATAAATGTTTCTGCCTCTGTTGATACGTTACTGAGACGGTGGTAACTAGGCAACCTTTACATTAACTAGCCGCGGTATCAAAGGGATGTCAGTGCGCGTCCCACCCTCGTGTGGTGCGCTTCAGAGTTCTTGAAACGTATAAACCTCGTGGACGATGCGTCAATCAGTGGCAAATACATTTTTCAAGATTACACCTCGCAATGGGAAATAGTCAAATGCTGGGGGCGCAATTTTTCAGAAAGTAAGTTCTAACCAAAACAACATTGTCCCATATTATTCGCTCTTTCGGCACTCTCTATCAAATTCAAACGTTATCACTGGCAATGAAACGCACGTGTAATCCTCGGACACGGTGGCTCAAGTTCGGAGTAAAACACGTTAATTTAATAGTATGATAAATATACATTTGTATATATACTTTCAGGCACGTTATCATTTTTTAAGTTACATGTTAAAACTTTATAGACGAAAGCTTTATAGAAGAAATAAAATTAATGGAATTTGTGAGCAACGAGACGACTGTTGTTACACCGACAGACAGTGTACATGTGTATCGCACAGCAAGCAGTTGTAGATGGCCACATATCTACATACTTACGCAGTCATACATTTCACATCTACATTTTTCATAACATAACACTGTAAAACTATGTATATAATATTTATATAAAATGAAGATTTATATAAGCCTATGTTAAAAAGTTAATATGAAAATATTTATTAATCCCTATCGTTACAATCTTGATATGCCGCCACGTTTAAATTATGCGACGTACTTTTTAATTTTCCCGCATTAACAATTATAATATGCAATCTGTCAATTATATTTTCCTTCAAACTAGCGTCCTGTTTGTCACGCGTTAAAAATAATTTCTCGCACATTTTCCACGACAAACCATTCTACGTGTTATTCACAGACGAGATTCGGATAACATATTTATCAATGAAGCACGCTTACGATAGGGGGCTTATCTGAAGAGGAGCTACTCGATTTACTTCAAACACGCTAATACTACCAACTCACATTCACTTTCATTAATTTTCTCAAATAAGCACGCAACGAATCGAAGGATAAGTCTGAACTGCGCTTCGTTCTTTCTTTCCGATCGTATTTTTCTAACGTTAATAAACAACATCTCGAGTTTGAGCAAAAGTCTTTTCAGCAAAATTATTTTTCTGATTGTTGAAGCGAGAGCGACATAGAAATTAGAAACTATGAGTTCGAGTTAAAAATTCCTCTTACCTCGATCATGCGCTTGCCGCTTCCTTCAGATCTATTCTCACGACTGTTCGTACGACTGTGATCGTTTTCGTGTTCTGTTGCCGATCGACGATCGCCAACGATCAGTTTGGTCACCAATAAACGCGATTAACCAAACGTTCTCACGACGTTACTGCGCAGCGCACGTAAACTCACGTGAAACCGGAGATGTTATCATTAAATATTAACGACGCGCCATCACGAAGGAACGAAGGCCTCCGCGAATTATTAACGGAGCAATAACGATCGACGTGCGGCACGGTGAATCAACGAAATAACGATTTTCAGTCATCGCCGCGTTACGGCAACACGTGCACGTGGGTTCGTTGTACGTGTGTATAGATATCACTAAACGTTCGCCACTTCGTTACACAGCACCACGCTGATTCAGTTCTCCAGCAGAAACGCTCTTGGAATTTAGAATGCACTTTTCTTGCTGGCGCTCACTATGTTCATAACGTTGTGGAGATGTCGTGTTTCTTGCCGCTTTTACTTTCTTCCTTGCAAGGTGTTGCATTACTTGTTAGACCCAGTTGCTTTCCTTTCGTCGATACGCGTGACGAATCGACTTCTCTCCACCACGAAGTTTCTGAATTCTCTCGCGATCCAACTGACACTACTAGCTGAATTTCATAAGTCACGCGTCTGACACATCCTTTTCTATGATCTAGAATCTTTGCGATTTCGTTTAGGACACGTACAATTCTCGATTGGTTAAAATAATTAGGCATAGTTCATATGGTGATAAATAACGAATAAGATGAAAGTAAACGTAACGTAAAGAGGCGATAAACACGATACAATCAGCAGCAGATTTTTCTATCGTGCGAAGATATGTAAAGAATAGAAAATGAAATGAAATTTATTTACAAGGTTAATTTTCTCAAAAATCCCATCGTTACGATGTAAGGTTAGGTTAAAGAGGTATTAATATTCTATAGGCTGACGCGACCATGTTAATTTGAAAAATATACGAAGAGCTTTCTTCTACAAACGACTATTCAATGAATTTAAATGGAAATACTTTCTTCGCTCCTATGTATTTGATAGTACTTTCTTCTTAGTTTGAAATCGATTTTTATCGCGATTCGCTGATCGTCTAGAGTCTAAAGACACAAGAAGGCAATACTTGACGATAATTATTCAAGTATTTAAATATTATTAAATGAAATAAAATATTTCAAGTACTTACGATCGTTGAACGTATTAGGTTTTCCGAAACCTAACCTGTTTCTTTCGTTTCGTTTTATAAGGAAATAATAGACGCACAATCTTTTTGTTTTATATTAGTTTATTGAATTATACACGAACATAATAATAGAAAAAGAACGAAATGGGTCACACCCAATTCAATAAAATAATATAAAACAGAAATTGTCGTTCATCTATTATTATCTTATGAGACGAAAGAAACTTTTCGGACAACCAAATACATCATTTTTTTTAACGTACCGAGCAACAGAAGTATCCATGCGAAGTAATGGTCGAATAATCGGATCGATTCGTCGCTGATAAAAACGAATCTCGCCAGGACGAATCTCCCTCCTCTGTAGGATCTTCAGGGAAAAATAGATCGTTACTTGAAAACCGCTATCGATTCTCCCATGCCGTTACACACATTATAAACTGACTGGAAGTCTGGTTCCACCTCCACGATAGCGTGACACGTGACGGGAAACAGGTTAGGAACGTAGACGCTGCTGTTTAAGAACGATGGTAACACTGTTCGAGGTGCAGAGCAAATTGCATTTTCGATGCTGCATGTATAGGTTAGGAAACGATTTTCTGCATTTCGAGCGTGACGGGACGAATCCGTCAAAGTGATCCAATTTGGTAGAAATGGGTTTCATTGACAACAGCGATCAAAGCAGAAATTTGAAACGCCTATCTATCCTCTGTGCTTCGTTAAAGTCTCCCTTTTCAACGACACGAGAGATTCGTACGATCTGTTAATCTTGCTCTGCATAGAGTAAACTTTCTTTCTGAGTAGAATGTCATTAAAGTTCGTGTGGCTGTAATTCGTGGTTCGCTGTGATCGTAATCACGGTTGTAGTGTAGATTCGATCGGGTTTTGTACTTTCCATAGTCCACTCAAATTAGACTGCCCTGTTTCACGGCGAACCTCAAGGGCACTCGTCAACACGTCCGATAGAGTCAATTTCGTTCAGTGCTACTGTGCCAGAGTAGCGTGCACAGCTGCTCGTCTTTAGTTTTCTTATCAAACTTCTTTTCCCTTGAAGATCAATCGATTCTCTATTTTCCACGGCCGCATACGTCTTTCAAATTATACGCCGAATCCCCAGACTACGCCAGCCTTCTTCGTCTCTTATGGCGCTCCTTGCAGCCTAAAACGAGTTAGAACGAGCGTACAGAGTTTGTTGGCTCGCGCAATACGTAAGAAAGCGAGCATCGCTCACGTCGTTGAACGCTTAAGCAAAACGATTAAAATTTCAAATTTCAACATCGACTGTAATAATAGCCTCGCGTGAAAGGTGATCGCTTCGCGATAAGAAAGGAGCGAGTGAAATGAACAAGCTTCCCTTCGTTTCCTTTTCTCCTCCATTTTTTATACCACTTTACGCGACATTGAAATATCCGTGAAACATAGAAGGATCATGTTACTCGAATTCTTTTTTCGCTTCTCCAATTATTTGAATTCGTTGTTCGACGAAGCAAGCGCGAGACGCTTTATCGGTCGCTCAATGTCTTGCGAGCTCTATCGCACGTTTTAATCGCACGGCGGGGGAGACGATGTAGGGGAGAAAGAAACGAAAATTGGAGATATGTCGACCTTGCCATGAAACCCGGCATAATAGCTCTCGACGAGTGATAGGTGTTGTGGCGTTAGGTTTCTATGGCAGCGAGTGACCTGGTCAATCCACCACGTGGTCAGTAACCGAGCTTTAAATTCGGGTCGAGTTTAGTGATAAACTTCTGATGGGATCTGCGATCGTGTCGGCTGTTTCGTATGAGAACGAGGTCTCGGTGTCAATCAATTTAATCATTATCCAAACTATTCGCTATTTTTACTTTGAAAAACGGAATCCGCCCGGAAACTTTCCGTACGATCGATATCGACGAAACTCACTTACGGATATTAAAAAAATCTGCATAGAAATTTTCACCTTGTCGCGTCGCCGCGTTATCAAATTTGGTGAATTTGCTGCAACGCTGCGGGCATGTCCGTAAGTAGTTCTGTAGCGATTTTTGTTGCGATTGCTGTAAACTGTAAGGTGTTCGCTGTCAGTCACGCAGTGGCTGTGTTTACTCCTGGCGCGCACTGATTACAGCGTTTTCAGCCAGACAATATTTAACAATGGACAGTGCTAGAATTAGGTTGTAAGAAATGTGGGAGAGACATCAAATAGCCGAGGAAATGCCCTCATTTTACATTCATTCACGATCAGTTCTTATTCGTTGTTCGCTACTATACCTTAATGTACATTAATTACGCGCTTATAGTAACCGAATAATGGATACTTATTTGACATAAAAGAGTATTCAATATTAATGACATTGTTGTTCTTTATTGTTAATTTTATAGTGTTCACTTTTATTACTTATTTATGATCATGCAATTATTTAAGCGCAATTGTATTTCAATAATTGTTTTATATCTAAAAACAATGAATTTTCCAATTACATTTGTTTCTTTTAATTATCCATTTGTTTACTTGTTCCTTCAATCAAGACGTCTAATTTGATTGCTTAATTATAAATTATAATATAATAATATAAGGAATAAGGAATTGAATGGAATTTAATCGTCTGTCTTCAACCAAATAAATCAGAGTTATGAAACAGGAATTTTCCCTCACTCGTAAACAATTTTCCAAATCTTTGCAATAGCCTTTTCTTTTAATAACCCCAACATAATTTGCTATCTACTCTCAACAAGAAAGCAACTTAAATTTTCGTTTCATATATACGCGTATTCGCTTAAATACCAGAGAAACTCTAACGCAAAAAGATTGCGCGGAATTTGTTAAAAATTCGTATTCGCTGGCGCGAACAAAGTTTACATGGAATCTTATTCGAAGGGCTGACCCAGTTCACGGGTAGAGGAACCGGACATTCTCTTCGGCGCGATGAATTCGATCGGCCGAGAGGGCGGAAGATGTTTCCACGCGAGGTCAGACCAATTGTGAACCGGTGGCAGAGACGGGCATGGACACTAAGACTCCACCGATCGCGTTGAAGGTCCAGGAGAAGCCAAAACCGAAGCAGCAGAAAAGCGTGGCCGACGTGTCCTTGCCCCCGCTGACACCATACAGGAATCATCGTCAGAGGCAGAAAACGCCTGGAACTCAGTGGTCGCGTGATGTGCCCAGCGCCGTACGGTATCAGGATCATCAGAAAAAAAGGCCTTACAGGTACACTTTCCCCTGCGATCGATGCATGCATTTATTCAACCGCTGCGCTGTTTAGCAGCAGGGTCTCGATTCTTACGCGTAAGCTGAGGCATCGTTAGAAAACGTTTGAAGAAGTCGCGGTTGCGAAACGTCGGCAAATAGGAAGGATCGTTCTGCTTGAAATTTCCCCAACAAGTTCCGTGAATATTTTCTTTCTCCTACGACCCTCGTACATTATTTCCGCGAGATTTCCTTTCGACGTGTAAACGACGTCGTTTAACTTTTCCAGAGTGCTTCATATCGGCGCCACGCCTTTGATGCACGCTTGCCAACAGGGCGACAGAGCCAGGGTTTTAAGGCTGTTGAGAGAGCAAGAGGAAACGATTGGCTACAGAGATCGTACCCTGAGGAACGCACTTCACTATTGCATGGACGCTGGAACCGCAGGTGCCGTCGCGGCGGCGGCACCGGAACTGGTAAATGCACCAGACGCAGAAGGACACACGCCGCTTCATTTGGCTGTCATCGCAGGTGATACGCAATTAGTGGCTGTTTTATTGGCAAACGGCGCCGACGTGAATGCCAAGGATCTGGAGGGACACAGTGTTCTTCATTGGGCGACTGGTATTTTCATGATCATTAATCCTTAACGCTATGACGATCGATGACCACTAGACTGAGGATACTTACGCAGATTCGTGTTTTCCTGTATACGATTAAAAGAACGTAACGTAGATAGAGAATTATTTTTCCTACTGAATAGTATAATGGTCATTGTGACATTTTTTACGTTATCTGCATTCTATGGATTTTTACGTTTCACATTTCACGTACCTAAGCGCATAAAAATCCGCAGTCTAGCGATTACACTAGCGTCATACGAGTGTAACTATTACTGCACGATATGTACACACAAACACATATATATATACATTTACTTATCAATTTATGCATTTCTTTTATTATTTAATGCTTCTACCTTTCCATGTATTCGCGTTTCGTATATTTCGATCTGTTTCGTTGTAATTTCGTTCTAACGATTAGTAATGCATAACTCTGGCCAAGGACTCTCTAAATAGCCTTATTTGCAATTGCCTCATAATTGTTTGATTGCGTGGCACTCTTGATGCATTTAATATACGTACATACACCATACATCCGAATTACGTATTTCACCGAAAAGTTTGTGTGTTCTTGGAAATCACTTAGATGTGTACATACTTCGAATCAATCGATCTAACCTTATCAGTCACTCTACCTTTTCCGTTATTTTCTCCTTATTTTACGTTTAATCCGTACATACAGTATGCCCGGTTTATCAGGAATCGCTCAACTATTTTGGAAAACATGAATGGTACAAAAAAATGTTTCGGGGACAAATTACACGATATACTGTACTCTTGTGTATTTGACTATACAGCGGTATATTTGGAACCTCCTGCGGAGGACACGTTACAATTCTCAAACAGACACGTCTTTTCATTGGTAGATACCTTTATAGCTCACATTTGGAGGTTTCTAAAACGCTACAAATTTGTGTCTTTCGCATCATTCACTGCATTGCAATCTTTGTCTGAGATCTGTCTATCTTTCATGTTTTTCCAAATATTTGAGCGGTTCGAGATAAACTAGACACATTGTACATGGCACTTTCTTTGTAGACAACAATACTTTATATATGGTGTTCCGCCTATCACCTGGAATATCGCTGGTGTATTTAAAATTTCATACAAATATTTTCTAAAAAGATTCTCTAGTAATGTAGTCAGCGTATGTTAATCATAGTTTTAGTCTATCGAGGATGATTTATAAAGGCAGAAAATTTGTTCCATCTCTTCCAAGCAAGTGTTTTATTTTAATTCAAAAGGAAGACGGGAGTAACATTCTGTTGAAAATGACAACGTGAGTTCGTGCTCGCCCTCCACATGCGGATGCGCTAGTTACAAAAGGCAGTAACTAGAAGATTGTTCTAGATACAATCGATAGACTCGATCGATATTTTTTAGATGCTCATTTTTTTCCCCTAGTCTGTAAGCGCGTGGAATAAAGGTTTTTTCGGCTCAGAACGGTGTGATAGATTTATTCGTGAAACATTGTAATAACTAATGTGATCCTACCTCTGAACATAAAAATAATAACACATTCTTTTATGTTATACAAAATTACAATATGTAACAAGAATATCATAATTCAAAGATTGTTCTAACCTTTTCGTTAACAGTATAAACAATACAAACTTACATATATTTATATAATAGATATTTTAGAAAGATCTTAGAAATCCAAAGAGTAATACTAGAATTTGTAAAAAATATTTGTCCATCGTTAAATAATCAAGTTACTAGTCATTTTCTATAACACTTGAAAAATTGTATTCCGAAAGAATTTCTTCCGCGTAATATCCTTTCCTAATAGAGTCACTTGCTTCCAGCATGGCGATGATATATACGCAATGAATTTTCAAAGTCGAGACTAACCTATTCTTGGGAAATCAACCTTCGAATGGATAAATTTTAACCTATAATTTTCATTTATCTTTACACGCGTAAAAGAAATCCTTACCTGTACATTTCTATACTTCCAATCGCACTCTGTATAAAATCTTTTCTTGCTCATCCAAACGCTGACGACGTTACATCCTGCATGTAATATTCAATTTACAATAACTGCATCTTGCGTGAATGGTAATTTTACGGTCAGAGAATACGCTGGCGATCAAGATTAGCCAAAGCGTCGTTTAAGTCCGTGGTGGAAAGTGGGCATAAATTGGCTTATAAAGAGCCAGCTTTAATTTTGCCGGATGAAAGGTCGAATCGCAAACGGCCACACGAGCTCAGTAACGATTCCTTAGAAGTTGCGGAAACTGTGAATTACAGGGCGTATCTTTTCTACTAATCTCCAATAAAATAAGGGTTCAGTATTGGTCAGGTAAGGTTAGTGGGTCAGTTCTGGTGACGTCATTCCGGTTCTCTAAGGAACACGCGAGCGAGACCCACGCCGAGATAAACCGAGAGATTGACCATAGTCGTCCTTGGTGTATTCAAATGACCAGAGATTTATAGCCGTACACCGCAATTGCCTATGTTTTACGTTCGTCTGTCGGATTTACGGTATGAAAAAGAAAGTTTTCTCTATCGACGAGTCGCATCTGTGTAATTCACGAACGTCTCGAGTTGCAAGCGCGGACGCAACAAAGGCAACTTCTCACTAAGTAATATTCCGACCTACTTGTCGATGTCGCTGCTTTATCGTTTGTAACGTTACTCGCCGAGTGTTCCGAATACGGACACGCGGGACATGATGCTATCTTGCGAGCCTATTATCGAAGACAAGCAGAACTATGGTCGAAGGAAGTATATCTTACCAATGCTCAGTCTATACTACGCGATTTATTTGGCTTACATATACACTAGTTGTTGATATTTTTTTCTTAGAAAGGCTTCGAGAAGATACTTCGCATAAAAATTAGTTGCTGCTGGAAACTTTATGAATAATGTTAATTCAGATGAAACATCATTTTATGTATCTTTTATAAAGTTGACATGTATTAATAACTAATTTGCATTTTTCATTGGCAAAAGATGAAACTGGATGGTAATCTGTTTAAAGAAATGTTTTTAATTCTTGCAACATAATGTTTACCAAATGGTTTGATTTTATTATTGTAGCGAAAAAAGTTCACTGTTAGTTTAATGTGCGTAGTAAATTGATTTATATATTTATATATAAAATAATTAACCACCTTAAATTTCTTAGTATAAAAACAGAGACCTATTGTTCAAAATGTTTAATCCAAGCTCTTATGTAGTTTATTACGACATTTGCAAAGCAAAAGGCCTACGAAGTTGATGTATATATTAAATTTAAAATTTAAATTTATTTAAATTGCTACAATATGAATGATATTATGTTGTTTAATAATAGTCATGAAAATATTGTTTATTTATTTCTTATTAATATCATTAGAGAGTGCATTATGTGCATTTTAATAAGCAGCTTTAGGGAATATTTTATGTACGATTAGAATATTACGAAATATAAGGCATTTTAATTGATATTTACTGTAAGTAATTGGAAACTGAAAGTAATAAAAAAAACAATTTAATGGTTACTTCGATAAGCAATACAAAAAGTGTAAGCAACAAATCCCTTGAAACATTACAACTGTTTCTAAAAATTAAATTACCTTGAATTGCTATCTTCCTAATTATGATACCTTCTGAAAAAAGTTTCAAAAATTTGGCTTATTTGCAAAGTTTGCAAAGTTGAAAACTCGATAAAGAAATAAAAATGTATATTCATTTGCTCAGTGTGCGGGGAAGCAGAATGTGTTCGCTTGGTGTTAGCGGCGGGTGCTCGGCCATCCACACCCGATCTTCGCGGAGGATCTCCTCTTCACTATGCCGCTCAGTGTTGTGGTGCAGCCGCGACTGCGGAACTTGCTGTACCTAAGAAAGTTGGTTTAAAAGTTCTCCAGACTCTGCTGGAATTCGGTGCGGATGTGAACGCGAAAGACGAAGATGGAAGACAGCCGATTCTATGGGCGGCAAGTGCCGGTAGCGTGGAAGCTGTGTTGGCTCTAGCGAGGTAAAGTTTGATTTCATTTGAATACGCGGTCTTTCACTGTCGTTGAACGTTAACGCCGAAAACAATCCTATTTTAAGCTAGCTTATCGCGCAAAGAATGACGCTTTAAATTTTAACAATACATAATGGTAATTTGAGAAAATAATTCTTTTTAAAACTAGTAACACATTCGTAAGTGACATCACTGGAATTAGAATTGAATTTGTGCAACGTTAAATATTTGTATCGTAAAATGTATGAAATACTTTAACTGATTCTCGAATTCATGAGACTTTCGTGCTTCGGAACTGGTCGGCAAAACTCGGGCGAGATCGAGCCGGCTCTCGAAACTATTCGACTGCGTGCGAACATATCGAGATCTCGAAACTATGCAACTGCAAATGCATGTGAACGTACCGAGATCCCGAAAGTACCGTAATATATAATTAATTAATTGTGAGATCTAGAAACGATCCGACTATGTATGAACGACGAATATGTATCGAAATTCTGAAACTACTTACATATTATATGGTAGAATTGCAGAGAAACTACCTCCTCTCCGATTTCGATGATTTTGAAATGTGTTTTAAACCTCGGCAAGTTGAATATCTTTTTCCTATACATATAAATGGCAGTCGGTCTTGATTTTTGAGATATTTACTAAAAACTGTCGGTACCACTATAGAGAATTCTACCTATAATTGTGCGTTCGTAGCAAGGTATGCGTTAGTATTGTTTACCGACCGTTCCACAGTGGCGGTCAGATAAAATGACACCTAATCTAACCTAAGAAATTAAGAAGAAGTGGAAAAAAGGCGTATTACCAAGTTTTAAAAAAAAAATTATTTTTATGACTTCTCAAAAATTTACTTGCCAATGTCAAAAACAATGACTTTTATACCCAATGTTGTGTTTGCGATTAATAAATTACTTTCTCATTATTAACTTAATACTTCTTTTTCAAAGTGGAAGAATGCTGTATGTTACACCAGCTGCTTCTTTCATTACTATAGTGAACAATGAATTGTTTTTACGTTCCCCTGTAAATTTTATGAAATGTAACATACATCCTTTTCCCAGACAACCATTCAATTAAGGTTAGACGTCATTTTATCTAGCCGCCGCGCCGTGAAGCAATACTGACGCGACTACGCTGCCACGGATGTACAATTAAAAGCAGAATTCACTGTAATGGTACCGACAGGATTTACGAACATCTCTAAAACTAAGCCTGGCCGACGTTTCTGTGTACAGGAAAAAATTGATAAAAATTGTTAAAATAGGAGAATAAAAATTAGATTCTTAGAAAGGAAAATAGTTTGCAATAAATAAATCCGAGAAAGCTTATTACCGAGATCAGCAGGAGGATATACCTTACGAGACAAAAAGAATCATCCCGATTGTTCAAGCGATTTCGAATACATCGGCGAACCGAAAAAAGGAAAGAAGAAAATATATCCATCGAATTGAGATGTCTTCTATCTTTTCCCAAGTCAGTATACAAATCATCAAAATCGGCTAGGAAGTAGTTTTTCGATATATGTTCAACGAAGAAAGAAGACGAATGATTCTAAAAGCAATAATTAAAATATAGAGCCGGTGGCTCAGCTGCCGCAGGAGCTGCAGACAAGGATGGCCTGACGGCACTTCATTGCGCTGCTTCCAGAGGTCACGCTAGGTGCGTCGAGGCCTTAGTGAATCTCTGCGGTGCTCACCCTGATCATGTAGACGATAATGGATGTTCAGCACTACATTATGCTGCCACTCTTAGTCACGCTGATGCCACAGCCTTAATTCTAAAGTTAGGAGCCGATCCGAATCGGCAGGATCGAAAGGGTAGAACGTAAGTACTGTAGAAAGCTGGAACGAATGTTCATTGAAGCACAGACTTCAATTTTATGATACAATTTTGTCAGTTAAAATAAACAAAAATTGTATTGATATTAACGAGACATGTCAATTAAAACAGGAAATTTATTTTTCACTAATCTATTAAGTAGATTGGATGTGCATAATTCTCAGAGAATACTCGTTCTAGCTTTCTATGGTAAAAGCTTCATAAACGAAAGATTTGTTGGGGCATTTCAACATCTTGATGTACGACAAAAGTGATAGAAGTTTAGATTTTTATTTCGAGAGTCTTTGGTAGTAGTCGAATACGCGTTTAATCAGTGGTATCAAAACAGTAAGGTCATAAATTAGAACGTCTTTCTCAAGACAGGGTTTATTAAACTGAGTGCATTCATAACTCAGTAAGTTTTCAGTAAATCTTCTGATTAAATTTAGATCTCAACGAAATTTTATATTTCTATATATCTAAATAAAATAATAAGAAAATTTATATTTATATTCTAATTTAGATAATTTTTATTTTCCTGTAACGTTAAAAAACAGGTCAATTTTTCAACTATACCATTTGATGATTCACATCATATATACAGCGTCTTGAACTAGGTCCCTATGTCTCTCAAAATGCCTCAATTTATAATTATTTTCTTTACGGCCTACCTATACTTTACCAATAACTTACTCCTGACCAGTTTTACGACCTTACTGTATTTCTTCTACCGACTATACTGCATCTATGTCAACATTAATTTTGTCCTGTCAGTAATAATAGAATTAAAATTCATAGGTCATAGGGTTCATTGACACTATTATCTTGCATATACACATACGTACATACATAATAATAGACAATACCAGACAGTCTATAGATACTACATATAGACAGACTGTCATTATCAATAATGATACACGTTTCTGATACAATGTACTTACATACATAGACGTTGCCTTTAGATATGAAAACTAAGGAATGTGACTCGAGCAGTTAAAAAGTTAAAATGAATGTATAAATGGAAGTGAGCTAAAATATGTAATATCTGGCTTCCAGGAAATATAATAGAAAAGCTAAATCAAAAAAGAATACGAAAAATATCCAGCTTAGACGAAAATACAAAGAAAGCTCAAAGCTAAAAGAAAACCTGAAATATTTTAGACCAGCACTTTGTGCGGCAGCGAAAGGTCAACTGGAAACCTTGAAGATTCTTGCCCAGCACGGTGGTTCTCTTTATGCGAGAAGTGTACGAGGAACCGGTGTCGCCCATGAAGCTGTTGCTTCCGGTAGGATCGAATTAATCAAATGGTTGGCGAAAAAACGGCCAAGCACTTTGGACGTTGCCACACAAGATGGCAAGACACCTTTGCACGTGGCTGCCCTTCATGGACATTTGGATGTGTGCAAGGTTCTTCTGGACAATGGCGCGAGGATCAATGCTGTTCTCCGAACTAGCAAAGGCAATCTGATGACAGCTCTGGACGCGGCGCTTTACAGGGGACACAGGGATTGCGCGAAATTGATCCAAATGCACGGTGGTACTACGGCACAGAAATTGAGGATGCAGAAAACTGTGCCGAATAAAGGTCAGGTCAGGTATATACGTATTTATTTACAACGTATATATACGTATTTATTGGCATTAAAATTTTTCTTATAAACCGCCACTTTTTCTTCATAACTTTATTCCTAGGGACATTTGATAATTCGTTGTAACAATGAGGATCAATAGCACGCGAATGACAATCTCCATTAAGATACCGGCACGAGATAGTTATAATTTGCATATTTGTCGTACTAAACCGTAATCAAATCTGATGTATCACTTCTTGTTTATGGTTACAAGTTTTATGCACATTTGTGGAAACCTTATTAGTACGTATTATATACAATTATTTTATCGTATCGTTTTGCGAGGTTAGGGATCTTCTCATACGCGGTTGAAACTTTTATATCTTAATAAATATCTCTATTTCTAACGTATCGTATCGTTTAGCTTAAGTGAGCCATCCGATATATTCGCATCCTATCGATGATGTTATCGAGTGACGCCCACGTGGATCTCCTTATCTCAAAGGGTTTCGTCTGTCATTGCATGCGATAATATTCTCTTTTCATTTTACATTAATATATACATATACGTGTACAACAACTGTCTCTACTCTAATGTAGAAACGACATAAAAAAGTAACAACTGTGTAGTAAAATTTTGCATTTCATTCTAACAGAAATGTCGTTTTCATAAGACGTACGATGTACCCAAGTCTTTTGTTGATTGCTACGTGTGATACGTGTTAAATGCGGCTGTGATTTGGCAAAGGAAGTAATGCGCCGGTGAAATACGAATAGGACGATGTGCAAAGAGATTGAATGTTTATATAAAAATATCGCTTACGTTAAAATATTGATTTGATTTCTGACAAGAGGTTTGGTTATACATGGCAAAAGTGTGTGTTGTCAGTGGTGAAAGCTGCAAGGCTGTGGTAGTGTAGTATGACTGAGAATCAAGAAAGTTATCTTACAATTCTTCCAGTCGTCAGAGAATCCTAGAAGGTTCACGTGTGAATCATTGAAAAGTTATTCGATAGTGGTGAAAGAGTGAAAAGGAAATTATTGTTGTGATAATACTAATTGCGATTAGTAATTGTGGTGATAGTGGCGGTTGTAATAATTGAAAATAAATTGTTCGAGACTTGTCAAAGTGGATCATGATTAGATTTTATAAGATTTATCAGAGAATCGTAACTAAATGTTCCGAGACTTGTCGTAGAACTGTGAATAAATTGTTCAATGTTTCTCAAGAAATTGTGATGACAATATCCGACTTACTTGCATATTTGAGAACCAATACAAGTACGTTCATTTTACCAAATAATCGATTTCGTATTAGAACAAAATTTTCGTTCGTAAATGCTGGAACTTTTACCAATTTCCCTTCGAAGCAATTTCCATAGTAGTTTAATTCGGATTTTTTGGATTTTTCATTTTTATCGAATCGATTTCAGTATTCTCAACGAAATTGCGAATGAGGCATATGGATAGCAGCACCGATACGGAAAGCAGTCCCCGTAGACAAGATCGTAGTTGCAAACTTCCGGAATTATACTACGAGGAGCAATGGATTAAGAAGAGAACGCGACGAAGAGGAAATTTAAGAAAGTTGGCGCGCCAGGATAGCCGGAGCTTCAGCGAGGAAGAAGTTAGATTATCGAAGTCATCCTCGAAAAAAGATCATCAAAGGAGAGCTCGTAGTGAATCAGCACGGTAAGATATTTTTAAATTACATACGGTGTTTCCTCGAATAACACGTCGGCTGGGGACACCGACTGACCGCGTAGTTGCGGAAACTGAAGTACAGTAGATGTATTAGGCTGCCCCAAAAGCTTCTTTCGTTTTATAAGGAAATAATACATGCACAAGATTTTTTGTTTTATATTCTTTTATTGAATTATGTATGATCCATTTTGTTCCAATGATTCAATAAAATAATATAAAACGAAAAATATTGTGCGTCTATTATTTCTTTATAAAATGAAAGAAACTTTTTGGACAACCTAATACATACATACGCATATTTATATTTTTCCAATGCATAATATGTACTATTCAAAATTTACACTTGTTACATTCACTCGTTATATTCTTCACTGCAAGATTCTTTGATGCTAGTTGGAAAGTGCTTGTAGAAGACACTATAAGTGTCAAGAAACAAGTCTTTATAAATTTATGCATTAATATAGTCGAAATTTGTATACAAAACGTATTTTTATTCTATAGAATTATAAAGTACAATGAAATTATTATTTCTGTTTTTCAGTGCAATTGTCTTTCATTGTAATTTGCTCGAGTTGCAATTTAGTTGTCTTCTCTTCTTTCTTCCACTGTCGCTACACATAATATCGTACATGATGCATGTTCTTTGTAATTTAAACATTGAAAGCATCATTTAAGCCCATTTAGCATCCACTGATGCAGTGTCGTTGTGGGCGCCGTGTGAATGCAGACTAAAAGTGCAGTACCTATCTCAAGTGCTCGGGGGAGACACCATACTTTCGTATTTCCCCGCGCTACGCCGAAAATAACCTATTCCTGCAAAGAAATATTTCATAAATCCATCTTAACGTACTACATTTCGAAAAACTACAAATTTTTAAGTTCCATGACAGTGCAAGTGATCTCGACGAACAACTTGCGAAGGAAAATGCAAATACAAAGTGCAGTAGACTTGCTTTGAAATATAACACGATCTTATAGGGAGACATAGAGGAAAAAGACAGACAGCTCGACGTGCGCTTCGACGGAGATGCACGTGGCAGTGCAGCATCGGTGATCAAAAGCTACAAAAATTACAAGCTACAAAGTATTCCGTTAAAAGCACCGTCGGCCACATCACTACCACGATTCACTTACAATCTGTGAAACTAATAAACTTCGTTACTGTAGGAAGACAAACAGCATAAAGCAAATGAAACGAGCAATGCTATGTTTTGATATTGGCAACACTGTAATCCCGAAAGTCTGACGTCTCTCTCGGAACGCCATATCTCTCATAATTATATCCTTCTTCTATTCATTCACGTTTACTAAGCATTATGTTTTTTTTATTTTCGCCGTAGAAAAAAAACACAAAAAGAACTCGACAGTTTTTAGATGCTGAAAATTTGGAGATTTGTGAACGTGAATATTCGTTAATTTGAAAGTATAAGAGATGGACATTTTGGAAATACAAAAACCTAAAAACCCGAATGTTTGATAGTTCGCAGGTTTAAGAATTTGCAGGTTTGAAAGTATGGGAATTGAGAAATCGAAACATAATGTTGAAAAGATAAATCGAAACATAATGTTGGAAAGATAAATCGAAACATTCAGAAATTATACTTTCAAATCGCACGAATAGAATTCCTTTATTTGATTACTATCATAATAGGAAACTATCAATTATTAAACTTCAAATAACAATAAAATATCAAACAATTCTGCAGAGATAAGCTTTCAATTTATTCATAAGTTTAAATATGAATAGTAACGAATCCATTATTCGTTACAAAGTACACTCTTAAATAAATAATCATGACAAAATATTGTAGGTACGAAGAGGATGATACCGATCGAAAATTGAGAAGGGAAAGAAGTAAAAAACGATCATCGAAATCCAGACACGACTCAAGCGGATCATCCTCAGAGTCAGACAGCTACGAACGCGCTAAAGACACGTCGAAGCAAAAATTTGATTCGAGAAAAGACGAGAGCAAAACTAATGGGACCGAGGGTTCAAAGAGAGACGATGACGATGAAAGCGTGAGCGACGACAGCCTGGAAGTGGTGGTGGTACGAAAATCTTTGGAGAGGAAATGCGAGAAGGTGGTGTCTGGAAGAAGATCAAAGACACCCAGGGAAAGTTCAAGAGAAACGAAATTCACAAAGACTCACAGGAGCACCAGAAGAAAATTGAAATCCAGCAGATCGAAAACATCGGACAATGGCGAGAGTACAACCGATCGAGTGCATTCGCTGGACAAAGAACAAGGACCAACAGAATCTACGCTTCACAGCGAACAAACACCTAGAACATCGATAGACGAAGAAAAGCAAAACGGGAGGAACATCGTTGAAAGTCGATATCGTAGAGACGTGACCGACAGCACCAGTCAAGAAACGGTGGAACGCGTCGTCGTGACAGCGATGGTCCATAAAGATCAAGGTCCAGATACGCCAAAGTCCGTAGCGGAAGCTCCGAAGGAAGTCACCTTCGACGACAGATTAAGAACGGAAGTGATCGAGATGCAAGAAATAGCGGGAGACGTTAGTTCAGGTAAAGCGGACGATATTTTAGAGCAGAGTGACGCATCACGTACCGATCTGGTGCAGAAAGCTGCCAGTTTGAAGAAAGATGTGGAAGAAATGAGACAGCAGGTTGCACAAGAGAAAATTCAACAAGAAGAAGGCTCGAAGCAGAGTCGAGAGAGGGAAGATTCCAAACGGGACCAAGAGAAAGAAGATGTAAAATCAGACCGAGAGAAAGAAGACACGAAAGCCGTGGACCGCATGAGAAAGGATCAGGATGATCAAACCGAGACCTCGTTTAGCGATGGGGCAAAGAAGAAAGATAAGAGGAAAGATGAAAGCGAGAAAGGTAAGACTTTAAACAGAATAATAGATGGACTGCAAGTATGTCAATATCATTGTTACTGAATTTATTTTTATGCATAATATATTGGAACTTTAACTTAATGTTAAAGAAACATTTTTGTTAATTTCCTGTAGATTTTACTTAAAAAAGATCTCTGCCAATTTTCTGTAGAGTCCTCTTTCCAGGCAGGTTAGACGCACGCGAGCCGATTGAGTCGGAAAGTGCCACGTTGGATTCTGGAGAATATCAACGACACCAGAGCCGACAGGAAGACGATCTCGTTTCCAAATCAGACGAAGCGTCATCTGGAACAAAACCTGACGAGAATCTCGATAAAGAGACGCGTAGTGAGAAAACGGACGTGTCTGAGCCGATCTTAGTGAAGGACCACGAAGATTCGGAGGAAGCGACCAAATCTGAAAGTGCAGAAAGTCAAATACGTTTAGAGAAAGAGGACACTACATCAAGGACATCCGTGGAAGGCGTTTCACCGTCAGAAGGAGAAGAGAAAAAGTCGACGTCGGAAGAAACGAAAAGTAAATCAAAAGTTAAATCTGCGACCGTAAAGAGAAAGGCGTCTTTCGATGAAAAAAGATCAAAGTCCTCGTCTTCGAAGTCGGATGAAAGTCCTAAAAAGAGCGTCGGGACTCAAAAGCGGAAAGAATTTGGTAAGAAGCGCGAATCTTCCACGAAAAACGTTTCCATGAAATTGTCAACGGAAAAAACGAGCAAAGTAGTTGCAGAGAGGACGTCAGAAGTGCAGAAGGAGGATGAAATTGCTGCTGACGGCGTACAAACGAAAGAGGCCACATCGACCGTCTTAATAAAAAGCTCGAGCAAGGAGTCACCGGATGAAAAGGAACAAGCTGTTCGTAGAAAATCTGTTGATTTCTCATCCTCTAAAGACTCTGCGTTGATAGAAGACAAATCGTTAAGCACAGATACACCAACTGCCACGAAACGAAAGATTTACGACGAGGAGGAAGTTGCTCAAGACTCGTCTCCTGCAAAGTCCGATTTAGAAGATCATAAGGATGAAGACGAAGCTAAAAAAGTGAAGAAACATCCTATGGAAGACGCACTGGGGACAGGTGAGTACTGAAACCACTCCATGAGTGTCTTTATACCGTTTCCCGTGCTTTTAGTAGAGACCTTTCGATATATTGACGAAAGTTCCTCGAGTTCTCCGAAATCGGCGCAAACCAGACGCTCGAGACCGTCAACGGGAAAGAGTAGACAAACTGGACGATCGTCGGTAAGAAAATGTTTGTTCGAAAGTTCAGAAGAACGTTCTCCAGATAGGAGCGCTATAGTGGCGGTGATTGAGAGTCCAGAATGGGACGAAGAGGACGAGGAGATTGACAAGGAGATCAGAGACGCTATCGGGGAGGACGGAGAACACGAGACGGAAGCCGAGGATGATAATGAGATGGGTGTCATCAGGGTATTGCCAAGCACGAGCGAGGAAGAAATGTCTCGAGCTGGACATGATGTTTGCAGGACTTCGGCGTCCGACTCGTTACCCCAAGTAGGCTAATTCTGAAAATAATATAAAGTTAAAACTGTTAGAAAAAGTAGAATAGAAATAGTATTTTGTCTTTCCTCATCGTTTGTGACACTGGCGATAAACCGGTTGACCTTACATCTTCCCCTACAATATATTTTGTGACATATTTAATGGGGAAAATTTCATTATTTACCGTATTTCAATCTTTGTAAGTTTATTTTATCCTTTAAATCAATATGATGCAATTCAATGTGACATTTACTATACACCCAATATAAGAATATGAAATATAATTTTTAATGTTAGTAATTACGAAATAGATGTATGTATAATTGGTTTAAAAGATAAAATAAACTTCTTGTGCGTGAATTTGAAAATGAAATGTTTATAATGTCAATAACAACGTGCGAGTACCAAATGAAAAGGCACATAAATGCACAAGATTGCCTTGGCCATCTTTTTCAAATCTACCATCGAGAATATTTCATTATTTAATGTCATATTTTAGTATGAAATAGATTCACATTAATTCGTAATATTGGATTCACATTAATTCGTGATATTGAAACATCATATCAACAATAGTACTGTAATACATATTGTGTAAATAATATTGTAACCAAAAGATTGTCTTCTCGTAACTAATTATTTTTTCTCTTCATTTCACAAAGGTACAATCCGGTACTCGAACTCGTTTGACACGAGTTCAAAGTCCTCAGGAAAGTAGAGTCAGTCGACTGCAAGGGAAACAACGCCGTGACAGCGGCGGCAGGGATAGTGGCATAGAACCCAGTCCTAGGGTATCACGGATACCAAGAAGAAGGATCATGAAATGTTGTCCAAACACCGATAAGCAACAATCCCTTAACAAAGACACCATAATAAGAGATGTCCAAATCAGTTTACGACGATATCACTTGGAAAGAAAGATATTCTTCCAACTGATGGAACTGAAGAGACTACAGATACGTCATGGCAGAGCGAATGAACAAGTTTTGGTTAAGAGACAAGTAATAACCTTGCCTATTTCTCCCTATAAAATGCAACATAATCTACGCATTGATCTGTTTAATTGGAATTTAAGATTTTATTTAATTCAAAATACTTAATCAGGATCTAAAGTCACACTGAATTATATCCTTTATTTCAGGTGGATGCTTTCCATAAAGCTGGGATGTCTGGACCCACCCTTGGTGTGGCAAAATACGATCAACCCTTAACGTTCAGGTTATTGTTTTCTAAATATAAAAAAATACGCTGTTTAAAACAATTGGAAGATCGTTTTTTGTGTCACTTTGATTTTTATATCCATTACTCCTGTCTATGCATTTTTTGTAACGACTGTCTTGAAATCAATTTTTTGTTAAGTATCATGTGAATGACATGACAGTCTATCAAGTCTATATATAGGACTCGTTTGCTGCTGTTTACTTTACTGATGCTATAAAACCATTCATAATGATCCCTTAATTGTTTAGCGTATATTTTTATAGTATTGTGAATGAAAATGTAATTAATATTTCTTACTAGGCACTTCGAGGCCTTCCTGTACGATCAGCTCAGGAAGATTCAAAAAAGGCCAGCAACTCCAGACTTCTGTATGGAAGCGAAGCAATGCATCCAAAAAACTCACCGCTGTCATCACGCCACTAGTGCTTACACTTCTTTCCCTGCGTACACATATCGTACGTTATTTCCGTGCATTGCCATAGTTAATAAGTTTCAGGATTCCATTTCAGACGTTTATACGTGAAATAGTCGAATAAGAAAATTTATACAATGTTAATTGTATTATTTAATTTCTTTTAATTATCAACGTTTGATATGATAAAATTTCGATAATATTTCTCAATCTTCCTCCATTAACGTTTTAAATTAATTAATAAGTTAGGAAATAACAGAAAATTCTTTCATAAAAAATTTCTATACACAAAAGTTTCGCAACGTTTTTTTGAAAGAATATCCATGGGACACACATACATAATCGCGAAAAGTTCAAAGGAATGTTACTATTTTTATGATTAATAATTCCGAAATGGTATGCTGAATACGAGAATCCAATCCAAATGACTTTTAAAAGGAATCAGTTTCCCTATTGTGATTGTAGATTATAATTGCAGTAGGTGGAGGCGGCCAAGAACAAGCGGATCTTCTTCCGAAGATAGAGAGCCGTGGAAAGGGGCAAATGAGGGTAAAATCTAATCACTTAAACAGAAAATAATTATGTAAGAGTTGCATTAGTGCGATAATTAAATACTAACTAATTAAATACTTGATTCAAATCAAGTTAGTTCGTGTCAAATGAAATCCTTATGTGCTTACTTATTTGAACAAAAATAATATAAGTAATGCGCGTGTTTCTTTAAAAAATACGTTACGAAACTGTACAAAAATTCTATCTTTGTTGCAGGTGGAAGTAACACATGGAGAAGAGAAGCAAATAATAGCTCTTCCAGCTGAAAGACTGGATCGTTCGAAAAAATATTACGTAACGTTCACTGTAAGAGGGGAAGCACAACAAGAAATGGAGAAGCCGAAATCATCGATCGGTATCCAAAGGAATGCCAAAAGTGTTTAGGAAGTCTTCAACTGCATTTATCGTATCTTCCCACTGTGGTGATTTTAAATACGTTTTTTCTATTCGAAGGAATATCAAAAACGTTTCCTATACTTTTTTACACAATCTTCTATTCTACCAATCTTCATACTATGCAACTTTCATAATAATTTTAACTTCATAATATACAATGTTTCACATTAGATTTTCTACGATAGTATAAATTGTAGCTTCATGGCAAAACATTGATCCTCCGATTTTGAAGTAATGAGTGTGGCAAAACAAAAAAGAAGTTCAAAAACTGCCAGAGGAAAACGGTTCATGTATATACTTAGATTATGAAGCAGAATGTATTCTGTATAAATTTCATTAACATCGCTGTAAAAATAATCAATGGTATAAACGTGTAAGATTGTATAATGTATTGCATCGAAAAAGTTCTATGCATGGACCCTCAACTTTATGACACGCGAATTACATTGTGTATAAAGATTCAATTGTATTAGACAAGACAAATGTGAACTTTTGTAAAATAAGCTAGATTGACTCAGTCCAAGTTCATTGAAAAGATCTCTTAATCTTACCTTAGTGTTACATTAAATTGTATTCATTAATGCTGGTCAAGAAAATACGAATTTATTCTATGTGTACAATAGGAGATATTTCGTTCCTGCAAAAGCAGGGACCATGTTGCATACAGGTTCTGTATATTTGTGTAAAGGAATCCGCTAACTTGTAATTCTGTGTAAAATAAAAAAGAATCACGAATCGCATAACTCAAATGATCTTAAACTCATTTTTACGTACATGTTTGAACGACAGCAAGCGTTTTATAATTTCCCCACAAATCTTAATAAACGTACGTAAATGCAGTTTTCAAGTTAAGAGGACGTTTTTCAATCAACTTGTAACTCAAGCGTATTCAAAACAAAAAATGAAGACAGCCGTAATTTTTCTTTGCGTTATTGTATAAAATAGCAGGTGCAATTTTTTAACGTATCATGCATAAATTCATGCGTAAATAAATATAGTCAATTTTCTATATTAATGATGCATTTTAATTTTCTGCCACCAGTTGGCGTACCGAACATTCTTTGCCGATATTTATATCATAAAGAAAGACGATTTCCACGCCAGGATGCGTGTGTCCAGTGTAATCTCAAAAGTTACTCAAGCGATTTGAATAATTTCTTCTCTGTTGGAAAGAACATTTCCTCAAAATAATCACGAAGCGAAAATGACGAATATCTGGCGTGTCTGCCGTGAGCTTGACTATCAATCGAGCAAAGTGTAATCTGATGCACACGTATCTTACATGTTGACCTTTTTTTTATAACATTACTTGAAGGTGGGTAACAATGCGAGTTTGTCAAACTGTAGAAAGTCTAACTGAATTTGGAAGATTTTTGGATATATCGTAGAAATCAACAATTTGAACGACTTCTTGCTGTACATGTAGCTGCCTGTTGGGTAAAGATTTCGTTTACGTAAATATAATCGTCCCGGCATTTGGAAATCAAATCTAACGCATACGCTATTACGGACACGTAATTATATCGATAATTGTTTGCGAATATCATGGATACTATTTACCAGAATATATGTGTATGCCGATTTATAGTTACATTAGAGGAAAAAGTTGCTCAAAATGTTATGCTTTATAACATATTTAAAAAATATTGAAATCTGAAATGCATGTTGGTTCTTATAGTTTTTCATTAGAAGTACATACAGAATAATGCATATAATTTGATTATATATAAAATGGTATCGAAAGGACTACTGTACATACATTTACGACACGGTGTAAAATACGTAGTCGTCTTTAACATTAGTATAGCAGCACAGATACTATAAATTACCTAATTCACGGTTACTTCTTAGGTAATCATGTACAGCCTGGATTCATAATAATATCGTTGTGTAGTCTCGTATAATATAGATTTTATATTATTCATAATTATCATACATAATCAACATGAAAGATCAATAGAAAAATCAACATGGAAAACAAGAAGGTTAGGTTCAACGCTTGCGTGTCATGCTATAACTGCTGAGACCATACACTGATACTCGATTCATTTCTATCTGTCTCGCAAGATCGTGGAATACGATGACTCTCCATGTAGACTTTTCACGACTAGAGACGACTCAGTTTTCGGACGGTTTTCCTAGCCAATTTTCAAATCAGTTTATATGATCATATTACTGACGATAGAGATAGAACCTACACCTACACAAATTCTCATAGTTCCCGCCGATCTGCCTTTCTCGTTCGAACTATTGTAGTCTCCAGCTGAACTTCCTCTCGCAATAATTATCAACAAATGGTAAGTTTAAATTCGTAAATATATAGATACAGATTTAAAGTAAGAATGTTTTTCTCATCGGTAATAATATGTCGGTTTATCTAGATCCGGAAGTTCACAAAATCGATATATATTAATTGCTACTGGGAATAAAAGTAAAATTGTAGTTTACGCAGAGATTACAAGATCAAGAAATAAATAGAAAAAGATGTCAGCTTTCTACCTGGACGGGTCCGTAGGTAATTCCGTGTATAATATAAACGTATGGTAAGAGACCATTTGAATAAAATGTTTCGAATGAGCTTGACCATGAAACTTAAATAATAAATTCAATGTGAATGAATTTCAAGTAAATACAATCCAGTGTTTGTATAACGGTATTCCACGTTGAATCAGTGTAAAACACGAAGGATAGGCAGTACTCCTGTGTTAGCCACGATTCTACTAAGAACACTCGAATATTTTAGGTATTGCGTTACGAAACCGTCGATGCCCACTAGCCAGTGACGCAGAAGGCATAATTTGCGATACCATCTAATGTTCGCTATCTTCTCCTAAAATTCATCCACGGATGACGGAATTCAGCCGAGCGTTACGAGCGTTTGAAACCTCGCGTTTTCTTACATAAGTATAGAGCAAGTATACACAACAAGTACTCAATATGAAATACATAAAAACTGTTAAGGTATAGAGAGAATTCGGAAATACAAATCGTTTACTTTATTTCACATACAACAGCTATACATATATATTACACTCTGGAGACCTCGATAACCTTCTTGCACGCACGCTTGTTGTCAACCGACTCCTCTAGAAGCTTCTTTCATCTGACAACAGTCTTTTGTCTCAACTAAGACCTGGACGCCCTTCGACGCTTACACACACTCACATGCACAGTGTGAATGTATCATGTTCCTAACAAAAACAAGTGAAATTAAACGTTGTAGGGACTAAAACGTTCCTCCGTTCGTGTTATTCGACCAGGTTTCGAATGCGAATCTTCCACTTGTGGGACAGATGCTACCCAGAGCAGTCAGCGAATGCTTTCTTTCAAGTCCTTATGTGGCTCTTGACAAACGCCTATAATATAATATGAGATAGAAATTTGAATGTAATATATACGCTATTTCTAGCACTTTCCTAGATAATCTTTCAAGGTTCCTCGGTAGTATAGTGGTCAGTATCCCCGCCTGTCACGCGGGAGACCGGGGTTCGATTCCCCGCCGGGGAGATTTTTTGCTGCCTAGAGCCGCTTCATCGCCATCCCAACGGACCACGACTAGAAGGTGGTAGTAGTAGTAATAAGGTAGAAATAAAGTGCCAAAAGTCCCCATTGATTCCATGCGTGCTAAAAAAGTTATTCAAGGTCAAAGTCAAAATTTTCGGATTTTTTTAATTTTTCTTGAAAACGGTAAGTTTTATCGAAAATATAGCCCAGACAAAAATTGTAGATCATAAAATTATCTACAAAAATGTTCCTGATACTTTTTTCCCTAAGAATCACCATTCCTAAGATATCGCCATTCTAAAAGTTGAAGGAGTTACATTCTACATGATATGCACACATTTTCACACCACCTATGAGGTAGTGTACTTGGCGCTTTTTTCCCACGATCTGTTATGACGGAATTCTATGGAAAAAGACTGTATTTACTGCATGATGATTAGTGATATTGATATTGTGATATAGGTGATTATTTTAAACTGTAGTTCTAATTTATGTTAATATTTTAATCTGATTCATACTCTTCGAATTCGACTTCAACAGTCGTGTCTTCTACGGTTTCTTCTTCTTCCTCTTCTTCTTGCTGGATGTCCATAAATTGTTCAACTGAAGATGAATCAGCTGTCTCTTCATCGATATCACACGAATCTTCGTCTATAGGATTCGATTGAACATTCGAGCAAGATTGGCTTTGGCAATTAGTACACGCTGGTGAACACGACAACCCTACTCTTCTACAGCCACATTTATTACTACAACCTTTTTTACAATTGCAAAAAATAGTGTTTAGGAGTTTTTCCGGAGCAGGTGGGAGGATAGTTTGAATCGGTTCCAAAATATTGTCTGTTTACTGTATTGTCTGTACTGGGGTTTAGTTGATTGCCTAGCCATGCCTGAACTTGATGGAATGCTCGATACAAATGTTGATGAGCAGAAACCGATGTTGGAGGAAGACAAGATAGTTGTACTTGTTTCTTGTTCCGTGTATTTTTTACGAAAGTTAAATATCTATACTTGTCTATACAATCAATTTTCCTTGGAGCTCCATAAACAGCAAGGAGAAAGCGAATTCCTTTTGTGATTATCGTTTGAGGAGAAGAGTCAATTTCTTCAAATACTATAGCGCAGTCAATTAAATCCTTTTTTCCAAATAATTTTAATACTGATGTTTTACCCCTTCTGAACATTGTCTTGGTAATTGTCGACGAAACAAATAAATGTTCATTTTCCCGGCTTTTCTGTAATAATAATTCTACTACCATACTTTACTTTCAATCGTATTTTTATAGTTCTCTTATCTAAAGCTACATTTTTACTAACATTCTTTAGTTCATCCAATGTAAACTGGCAATCATCACTACTTTCTATAAACTTATAAATTTCCTCCATCGCAGAGTTTGCTGCCTCATCTTGAGGACGGCCTCTTCTACCGCCAGTATTAGGATTCAGGAAATATTTGTAACAATTGTCATGATACTTAGCCTCAACAGCAATTAAATCATACTCAAAATTAATGCGTGCAGTAGCAGCTTTTGATACGTCATCAGGACGATCCTGAGCTACTGTCAAAACGGATTCTTTGAATGAAAGTGTAGCAACGTTATAAATTTTTTGTCGACAATGCAGCGATTTTTTTTCAGCCACTTCATCCGCTTCATCGCCACAAAATAAGCAATATTTTTTAAAAGAAAAGTCGGATTCACTTACTCGTGCTCTAGTACGAGGTGGACTTACTTTTGATGTACTAGCTTGTCCATCCTCATGTTGTCTTTTGATAGCAGCAATTGAACTTTTCCGGATGTATGATTTTCAGCAATCCACGTGACTAACTCTGCTATTACCGATTATTAGCAGCGGCAGAGTATCCATGAGGATTTCTCCACGTACAAAGAAGAAAAAGAAGGTAGTCTTTGAAGGTACAGGTATTTAAATGAATGCAGGCAGAAAATAGAAAATAAAGAACATGGGAGGCTTGCCTGCAACATAGGTAAACATTTTGAATGTCGATTTATGCCAGTTCCTATAATGCATGGTCTTTTTCTGCATTAGGGTATTACTGTACGCGTGCCTTGTGTTTTGTAGCATACTGTAGCATTTGTAGCATTTACTGCCTTCGTCTTTGATTTCTTTTGTTTGTAAATTTCTACGGGTGCGATCGTACATCTCGTATAACGATGCATTTCTTATTATTTGTAGCACCTTACTTTCGCATCGCCATAATATCTGCTCTCTGCACGCATATTCATTAAAAACAGAGGAGGACATCACCGCGCACATAGGAAAAGTTACTTATCTCACAATACCATAAACATACGCCCAAAACACGGAAAAGAGGGGGTCAAGATTCAGGAACGGAGGCTCGCCAGTCTCGACTGTTCGATAGTATATAGTTACAGTCGTAGTACTTGGATTAAGATTTTTGTGAATGCATGCTCAAACAAGTCATTAGCATAAAAGACTCGCGATTATGCCATAACATCTAAGCATCTGCTTAGAAATCACCTTAGAATTAATGATTGAAAAAAGAAGATGAAGTTCAAAAAGTTCAAAATCACCTTAGTATATGCGACAGAATGAGATATAACAAAATTAAGTGGTAAACATCTGGAGAATCCTCAAACTGTGACATGATTTATCTTACTTCTATGAATCTTTAATACAACCAGTATGTAAAGTTATTTTAACTAATAGTTGTATTACCTCGCTGATATTCGTAAGCAGTATATTTCATCATACTTGACTGATTTATGTTCATGTGAATAAGTGATGATTAGAAACAGAATAGTTAATTAGAATTGAATATTCAAGGGTCGCTAACAGAGCAGCATTTGTCTCCTTGCATTGCCTTTGATCGGTGTACTCTCTGAGGTTTGGGGTTCAATCCATGTACTTATTCTCGAAGTCTCTCGAAGTCGAACTTTTTACTGCATCCACATACACCGGTCACTTGACATTAGTTTTCAAGGTACAAAGAAATTTATGTTTAAAATGTTTCATTTAACAATTCATCGTACAAGTTTTTTCTCTGTAAACAATTTCTCAATAAATAAAGCTATACAGGGTGATTGGTAACTGGTGGTACAAGCGGAAAGGGGGTGATTCTACGCGAAAAAAGAAGTCGAAAATATAGAATAAAAATTTTTCGTTTGAGGCTTCGTTTTCGAGAAAATCGACTTTGAATTTTCGCTCGGTACACGTGCACTTTATCACGTCTCGTTATAACGGATTTCACTGTAGATCGTTGTCTCGATGGATATTGTCGCAGTTTAAGTTTGTTTTTGCCATAACGGAAAATTAGGAGTACTTAATGAAATAATATGAAGTAACCATAAAGTTAATTATTACTAAAATTGCTGAAAATGTTGTCCATTCTGCCGAATACATACTTCTGCTCTTCTAATTAAATTTCTATGAACACTTTCTAACGTATTCGATTGTTTTAAAGTATAAAACTTTATGATTACTTCATATTATTTTATTATGTATTCCTAATTTTCCGTTACAGCAAAAACAAACTTAAACAGATGAGATCCGTTATAACGAGACGTGATAAAGTGCACGAGTACCGAGCGAAAATTCAAAGTTGGTTTTCTCGAAAATAAAGCCTCAAACGAAAAATTTTTATTCTATATTTTCGACTTCTTTTTTCGCGTAGAATCACCCCCCTTCCGCTTGCACCACCAGTTGCCAACCACCCTGTATTTATTATTGGAGGGATGATTTTACGAACGAAGCAAACGTATAAGATTTATTTCTGAAACCAGCTAAGCTGTCAATTTGATGGGTCCCGTAGAGATAGATATACTACATACAGATTTAGAAAATTAGGAAGCCTAGGAAAAAATAATTTTATGCATAGATTCATTAGATGAAATGATTAATTTACGATGCAAAATGGTTAAAATTGATTTTTGAGATATTTCATTTCGAAGTTGGAAATTCCTCAAATTGACGGGTCCCATAAACCTACTGTTAATGTTGCCCAATCCATAAGCCATTAATTAATTTCTTTTTCTTATTCGTATAATATTATAAACAGCTCTCCCTCTCACTAATGAGTTCTGTTTAATTCGGTCTATATAAAGAGGTGGTCGCCAGTTCCAGGAGGAAGTGTCATTGTAACTTAAGTGTAATTGACTATTTTTGTCAATGCTTTGGAAACTAAGGCTAAGCGGCGTCAACAGGTATAGAAAAACATTGCTCAGAATGTCCACTTTGAAACTGTTTCATTGTTATTCAAATCGGTGATGTGTACCTTTTAAGAATAATTACAATAAAAGAATATTTATTCTGCTACTATGTGTTGGAGACAAGTAAATCGACAAATAACAACTAGATATCAGTAAATAACTATAATAAACAAATAAATAAATTAATAAATATATCTTTCAAATTAAATTAGCGTAAAAAATGTACCATGCCCGGGTGAAGGTTTACGTATCATTATGTTCGAGATTACTGAATGCTAAGCAGCTTCCATATGGATGCTGTCCAACGAGTTTCTTCGATACTTTCACTGCTTTCGCACAAAATTTGTGTAATAGTTAATTCCAGATATTTGTAGGTCTAATTTCCATTACTTACCAGCTATAGTACATTTCTCCTTATCAATGTAATGATTTTTCTCTCTAAGAGGAAGAGGATCAATTTTGCAGGAACAATTTTTTGAAGAACTAAATATAAGCTGAATCGAAATCGTCTCGATATTTTTTTTTATATATATCCTATAGATACTAATGTAAAGATGCGCTAACATCACCCAAATGTGCATATTAATAATTGTTTGTTACGCACAGATATCCTGCACGTTGTATTACATATAAAATTCTATTTCTCTTTATGCTTTTGTCTCTTTTCATTATTTATATCTTTATACATTTATATCTTGATACGTTTATAAGTCTAAGAAATTTTAACCTTTCTAGTACCAATAACATTATGCGCGAGAACTTAGCAGCTTCCCAAACATAGCAGTATATGTTGTTACGCAACAAGGATTTATTGTGTGCTATGGTCAGTAGGAAAACTGGCGAAATTGTCGCAAGTTTCCACTTGCAGAAGTTTATGAAAGATAATTAGTAAGCTATCATATCTTAATGTTACAGTTTGGTAAAGAAGATCGGAGACGTATAAAATGTATGTCAGCCGCAATATTCTGGGAGGAATTCAATCAGACGTACCCAGATCGGTGATTTCCATTCTCTTAAGCGTATCACTATACGTCATATATTCGATTGTTAATTATTCCACGAAGAATCTTCCTTCCGAATCACTATTGCCGTCTTACGATTTCATAGTCATAGGCGGTGGTTCTGCAGGTACCTATTTTCATGATATCAATAAAAAATTATATCATAAATGAAGTAAAAATATGAGAAAGGAGCGCGTACTTGTGTGTTTGCGCGCGAGAAAGAGCGCTTTATTATCCATATAATAGAGTAACACACAAATCTAATAATACACATATCTCGACCAATGCATAACTAATAAATGATTAACCAATGCACCTTTCTTTTAGCCGCTCTATCTTTTGTACAGTATATTAATGACGTAGTACGTTGTTGTATATAAACGTAATTTAAGTTTATTTTGTAATACGTTTTAAATAAGTATAACATTATAAATATCGTATAAATTATGTATTATTGCAACATATTTTAGGTTTATCACGAAATCCGTTTTGTGGTATGGACTAAATATTTTTCCTTTCTCGATGACATGATATTAAACCACATATTTTTGAAATAAAAGTATTTTTAATATTTAAGTGGATTAATGTTTTCTTACTTATGTTCTATAATTTTCTGCCAATTTATATGATTATAGGAGCCGTGGTAGCGAGTCGGTTGTCCGAGATAGAAGACTGGAACGTACTCCTCTTGGAAGCAGGTGGTGATGGAAGCATTATATACGATATTCCTATTACTGCCCCCAGTCTGCAGCTCACAGATATTGACTGGAAATTCAAGACGGAACCCAGCAGAAATTACTGTAGAGGTAATTAATATCTGATGATACTAGCGCATGCATAACTTTACATCCTAATAAATACCAACCAGAATTACCCAATACGTCTATATGAGTGAGGGGAAATTTCCGTTTTCAATATTAATAGAAACATACATGTAGTATCTTAATTGGGTCTTAGAGGAAGGGCAAATAATGATGTTTTATTTCGGAGTTAATTCTAGTTTACCAAGCAACACTCAAATACAACAAACTGCTTACAATGTGCTCGTACGTCATATTATCATACTAGGCTCTCAGCTTCCCGACTCACACTCTCCGCGTCTTCACCACTCCCACTCACTACGTCTGCAACTAAACTACGACTCTCCCATCCTCTTGTCATTCTCCGTCCCACCACGCATGTGTCCCACAAACATCCGCGGTCAAGGTTACGTAGGCATTTTTCCCTAAACTATCCGCTTTATGGGACCGACCACCTATTTATGATCCCGACGACGCCTCGGCCGTTGCGACATTGTTTTATGGCTCGACCGGTATCTCAGGCCTTTTTTGCCCACGATACTACATACATATATCTTTCGCAAGATTAATACAGATTTTTGCTTAAATAGTTAAATAATTGTATAGATCTATTTCGTTTACCTAATATTGTTTGAATTATACTGATCTATATAAAGAATATTTATGTACATTTACGTAGTAACCCGCAAACGTTAACCGGCAAATGATTTTATCGTCACAGCCAAAGAAATATAAATTCAGATAAATCACCAACCAACATTAATAATCGATTACGAATTATTCGCATCTCCTTTCATGTACTTTACCGCAAATTCTGCCTACAGGAATGGAGGGGGATCGTTGTCTGTGGCCACGTGGCAAACTGATCGGAGGCAGCAGCGCGATAAATTACATGCTCTATATTCGTGGTAACAAAAAAGATTACGACATCTGGGAACAACTAGGCAATCCAGGATGGTCCTACAAGGACGTCCTAAGTTATTTCAAAAAATCGGAAGACAATCGAAATCAGAACTACGCCAAGTCTCCGTATCATTCGACGGGAGGTTACCTAACTGTCGACGAATCACAATGGCAGAGTCCACTAGCCAAAGCGTTCCTTCAAGCAGGACGAGAAATGGGTTACGAGAATAGAGACTTAAATGGAGAACGGCAAACTGGCTTTATGTTTCCTCAAGGGACCATAAGACACGGGAGTAGGTGTTCCACGGGGAAGGCCTTCCTGCGGCCGGCAAGCGCGCGTAAGAATTTACACGTCGCTATGCACGCACATGTTACGAAAATTTTAATAGATCCGTCGTCAAAGAGGGCTTACGGTGTAGATTTCTTTAGAGACGGAAGGACGCTGCGCGTTCGTGCCAAGAAGGAGGTGATAGTTTCCGCAGGGACTATCAACAGTCCTCAATTACTGATGTTGTCCGGAATAGGACCCGGAGAACACTTAGCGGAACACGGGATACCAGTGATTCAGAATTTAAGTGTGGGTCATAATCTTCAAGATCACGTATTTGCGGGAGGTAATATATTCTTGCTGAATGAAGAAGTAGCGATTCAACAGAACAACTTGTTTGATATTCGATATATGCTAGAATACGCCTTATTCGGAACCGGCCCATTAACTATCGTAGGAGGAGTCGAAGGACTAGCTTTTATAAATACCAAATACGCGAATGCCTCGGACGATTTCCCAGACATAGAACTGCATTTTGCGTCAATAAGTCGGAACAACGACATCGGCAAAATTTTTGAATCTACTCAAGGTGTGTCCACAGAATTCTTCGAAACTGTATATGGGAAGTACATCTGTAGGGACTTGTGGTTCGTGCTTCCTACGCTTATAAGACCGAAAAGTAAAGGTGTTATCAAGCTTCGAAGTAACAATCCCTTCCATTATCCGCTAATTTATCCCAACTACTTCGAAAACCCGGAAGATGTGGCGACATTGGTAGAAGCAGTTAAATTTGTGTTCGAGATGAGTAAAACTGCACCATTTAGACATTATGGAAGCAGATATATGGCGGAACCATTTCCTGGCTGCAAGAATATTCCTATGTATACCGATCCATACTGGGAGTGCGCGATCAGATTCTATGCCACGACTATATATCACCCAGTGGGCACTTGCAAGATGGGGCCTAATTCGGATCCAACAGCTGTAGTAGACCCTCGGCTTCGAGTTTACGGAGTCACCGGACTTCGAGTCATAGACGGCTCGATTATGCCAAACATAGTCAGTGGTAATACCAATGCCCCGATTATCATGATCGCGGAGAAGGGTTCCGATATGATAAAAGAGGAATGGTTGATGAAACGGAATTTGAGAGTGAATAATTCTTTTGGTAGTATTTTGAACGATGAATGAATAATTTTTGCAAATTAATGTACATCGACTGTTATTGTTTATTACATAATAGAAACATAGAATTTGTTACGTCGCGTGGGACATCTGCACACCATCTTTCAATGCCTGGCAGCCAGCGGCCCACCTGCAATGTGCGTGCAGTGGATTCTTGATATTCGCTTTTTTTGTTGTTGCGTTTACCAATCATTTCGCTAGTCGAGTCGTTCAGCCAAACTGTAGCGGCACTTGACGCTAAATTTTACAACGGTTTCCGTTCCTTGACCCGCTACACAAAAAAACCTTGTTTACCTGTAGATAGGATTATCATAGATCCGACAACCTTAGGCGGTTATTATTGGGCAATTAAAATCCGTTGTTTTTGTCGTGATCATTTGCCTTCGCTCCGACTACAGATAAAGTCAAAATAGTAAACAAGGTCGAGAATTGAGCGACCGTCGGGATCTTTCGAGAACACCGTCGAAAGAAAGACCCCGACGCCTTTTGTCAACTGCGACGCATATAAATACAGCGAATGGGGAAGCGAGAGGACTTCTTTTTGGTAATCGAGTCATTCTCAAGCTGCGAAGTACGAAAGATCTCGTTCCTTCTATCGTCTTTACAATCCGCTACAAGCAAACACGTTCACAAAACCTTGATTGAAATTGTTGATTTTATTGTTAGTAAATTTTTGTTAACAAAGCAAGCAAGTGTAGTTTCTCGTCTACACTCATTCCAACCACCTTTATCCTCGTAATAGAAATAGGGGATCAATCAGTTCGTGGTGTCGATTGTTTAATCGTAACGAGAATTTACGACTCTCGTTGACGCGCTATCTCGCGATCGTGTCTCTCCGCGAACGGTTGAAACAGAATTATTAACTCAAAATAAATTTTCATCATATATTATGTATAGCGGAATTTAAGTCAGAATATATTTATTTCATCAAATGAATATCAAGCAAGTTAAATTTTAATCAGCGCAAATTAGTCCGTTAAAATTGAGTTCATTCGAGCTTATCGAGGAACAAACAGTTAAAAAAGTAAGAGTTCTACGATTTCACCTATTACATACTTTTGGTTGCTATGGTTCATTTATTTCATTACTGTTGGATTTCAGAACATGAGGAAAGCATAACATCAATGAAGAAAAATCGTTACAGACATTCATTTTGTAATTTATTTCCTTCGTCATCTAGACATAGGTTGCAAGCTAATTATAGTATATAAGATAAAAGAAGATACTTTGAAAATTATGGAAATTCTGTTCCTCAACAAATGAGCCCCAGTTTTCTGTTGAGTGCCGAAGCGTGCAGACGTGTGTCTGGTGCTCTGTTACGCCCTGATCTGGTGTCGTCCATCCGTTGATAGTGAATCGAAACAGACATAACCCAAGTGTTTCCTATCTTAGTAGCGAAAAAAGTTCCAACGCTCCTAATCTCTACCCCAGTCATAGCCTCATAGCCTCTCGACTAGTTATTCAACTTGAATTAACTAGCTCGATGATGGCCCAAGAATCGCGACCTGGCTCGCTAGAGCAAAACCATAAGTGCACCGCGCTACCTCCACTGTGGCATAATAACAGAATAATTCAGAATTTAAGTGTGGGTCATAATCTTCAAGATCACGTATTTGCGGGAGGTAATATATTCTTGCTGAATGAAGAAGTAGCGATGCAACAGAGCAACTTGTATGATATTCGATATATGTTAGAATACGCCTTATTCGGAACAGGCCCATTAACTATCTTAGGAGGAGTAGAAGGACTTGCTTTTATAAATACCAAATACGCGAATGCCTCGGACGATTTCCCAGACATACAACTGCATTTTGCGCCATTGAGTTACATCACCGGAGGCATCAAAGTTTTTAAAGCTGTTCACGGTCTGTCCACAGTATTCTTCGAATCTGTGTATGGGAAGTTCATCGATAACGGTATGTTTATCGTGCTTCCTACGCTTATAAGACCGAAAAGTAAAGGTGCTATCAAGCTTCGAAGTAAAAATCCCTTCCATTATCCGCTAATTTATCCCAACTACTTCGAAAACCCGGAAGATGTGGCGACATTGGTAGAAGGAGTTAAATTTGTGTTCGAGATGAGTAAAACTGCACCATTTAGACATTATGGAAGCAAATATATACCGGAACCATTCCCTGGCTGCAAGAATATTCCTATGTATACCGATCCATACTGGGAGTGCGCGATCAGATTCTATGCCACGACCCTATATCATCCAGTAGGTACTTGCAAGATGGGGCCTAATTCGGATCCAACAGCTGTAGTAGACTCTCGGCTTCGAGTTTATGGAGTCACCGGACTTCGAGTCATAGACGGCTCGATTATGCCAAACATAGTTAGTGGTAATACCAATGCCCCGATTATCATGATCGCAGAGAAGGGTTCCGATATGATAAAAGAGGAATGGTTGATGAAACGGAATTTGAGAGTGAATAATTCTTTTTGGTAGTATTTTGAACGATGAATGAATAATTTTTGCAAATTAATGTACATCGACTGTTATTGTTTATTACATAATAGAAACATAGAATTATTAACTCAAAATAAATTTTCATCATATATTATGTATAGCGGAATTTAAGTCAGAATATATTTATTTCATCAAATGGATATCAAGCAAGTTAAATTTTAACAAGCGCAAATTAGTCCGTTAAAATTGAGTTCATTCGAGCTTATCGGGGAGCAAACAGTTAAAAAAGTAAGAGTTCTACGATTTCACCTATTACATACTTTTGGTTGCTATGGTTCATTTATTTCATTACTGTTGGATTTCAGAACATGAGGAAAGCATAACATCAATGAAGAAAAATCGTTACAGACATTCATTTTGTAATTTATTTCCTTCGTCATCTAGACATAGGTTGCAAGCTAATTATAGTATATAAGATAAAAGAAGATACTTTGAAAATTATGGAAATTCTGTTCCTCAACAAATGAGCCCCAGTTTTCTGCTGAGTGCCGAAGCGTGCAGACGTGTGTCTGGTGCTCTGTTACGCCCTGATCTGGTGTCGTCCATCCGTTGACAGCGAATCGAAACAGACATAACCCAAGTGTTTCCTATCTTAGTAGCGAAAAAAATTCCAACGCTCCTAATCTCTACCCCAGTCATAGCCTCATAGCCTCTCGACTAGTTATTCTACTTGAATTAACTAGCTCGATGATGGCCCAAGAATCGCGACCTGGCTCGCTAGAGCAAAACCATAAGTGCACCGCGCTACCTCCACTGTGGCAAAATAACAGAATATACCTCCTTACTATCGATACCGAAAGCATTAAAAAGCGTAAACTAGAAACAGTTAAAACAAACGCAAATTCTAGTCAGAACGATTTTAAATTCCAGAATGCTTTAGAATAAAATTAGTTATGTACTAGAATCGAATTATTATTTAGTATAGTTCGATTTATGGTCAACGCAAAGGATAAAGGTTGCTCGTATACAAGGAACACAACATAATATAAAATTATCTCTGCAAAGCAAAAACAGAAACGACTGATTTATTGCAAGATTATGCAAACGACTGTAGGATTGCATACCGTGAAGTAAGCGGAGTGTCTAAAAGTAATTAATAGATGACATGAGAAAATTAGTTTGTTACAGAAATTAGGGATTAAGGCAGTGATATTGGCCATAATGTGTGCGATGGATTTTAGGTTAGTTCATAAAAACTTTATTACAAACAAAAAACTGAAAACTATAATTAACAGAATAATAACAAGGTTTTGCTATAGTATATACGTACACGTATATTTATTTTTAAATTGAATTATTTATTTGCAGATATTATGGTATGAAAACTAATATTTTATTAAAAAATTTTGGCATCTCGCAGGTTGGAAAGTAATGTAATGCTGCTTAGTCCTGCTTAGGCATTTTAGGTTTCTATTTATTCCTATCTTTCGTTTCAATTTTATCTACTAACGAAGAAATCAATTTTGAAACGTTTACATATTTTCTGTTTTCACTGCAATCTCAAGATGGCTAAGATAAATTCGAAAAATTCTGGAATACTGAAATACATTTACAACATCTTGTTTATTAATTTTTCATTTAAATCTAGCTCAAATAGAACATACCTGATGTCATAATTAATATGTGAGTCTTGATCGCTAGTGTGTAAAGTAGTAAGCGAATTTAAGAAATTTAAGGAGTTAAAAAATGGCTCATTAAATGCGAATCTTTTAATTATACCTTGAAAGGCGAACCAATAATATCTTTGGCAATTAAAAAAAATCTCTAATCTTTGGCATGTTTTTACAGTTTTAGCTGCACTATTTCTTAACTTGATGATAATATCTGTGGCATGAGCGCCAACATAAATTATATTTTACATATTAATTTTTAATATTATATTGATTGTAATTAAATTATATAAATCATATATGAGCACCAATATAACTTCAATATAAGAAGCTTTTGATTGAAAGCATCCACTTCATGCAAATTTTTATTTTCAATCATAACAGTATCATACTAAAAAAATTACCAGCTGTTGACTGCAAAACTCTATGACTTTAACAAACAATGAATTAAAATTTTGCAATTTTGGAACAATGTACTGAAGCATGTAAATATCTGTAACACAAAATCTAAAAATGCTAGATATGCTTCAGTATATAAACAGTATCCAAACAATTTAAGATCATATTCAATGTCATTAGCAATGACGAATTGAACTTCATCTGCAACAACTTCCACAGCAAATATTCCACCTAATGTTCACCATTTTCTTCATATTCGTTTGATGCATTCGGCGAATGCTAGCCAACTTGTTCTCGATGATTGAACTGCCTTTTGTCCAGCCATGCCCATCCATTTTTCAGCTATTTGGGGAACCTGTTACATCTTTTCACTTCTTGAGAAATATGGAACATTTCTTAAGCAATTCCAGGTTCGATGCAGCGAGGATTTGTATCCCATGAATATTTTTCAGCTGCATCAGTCATATGTATATGTGTATATAGAATTACACATGTTGAGATTAACTGATAGAGGAACGAGTGGATTGTAATAGGAAAATATACTGAAATAAGTATAGTATAAGTATAAGTGTAAGTGTAAGTGTAAGTATAAGTACTAAAATGATAAGTGAGCTAAATGCAATACTCAGAGAACAAACACAACAAATTACAATTATGCCACAACTACTTACAAACATGTTAAGTGAAAAATAGAAATGGACACGTTGATAGTAGCAGCTTAGAACAGCAATGGTCTACAACAACGGACCCTCGAAACTAAAACACTTCTGTCATAAGTATACAAGAATATCGCCCTACGTGTTACCTAGCTCTTCATCTAAAGTGAAAGTCGTTTCTCTGGCTATCTGCAATTCTACGGGTGACAAACATGTTTTTAACGCGTTGCTAACTTCGACGATCGACATGCCACACAGTCTACGTCTACAAACTTGAATGATCTCGTCAGCGATTCAAAATTACTTCGATTTGGCTGCTACATCATTTGCATTCATCTTCGAAAACACGCTCGAAGGTACCAAGGAAACTTTCGACGTTCCATCGTCGCAGCTTTCTTACGTACTCGTGCTAGGTCTTGTTTATTCATCTGTACAGTTCGCACGATACTCTGTAAATCCTACGAAAAACTCATCGCAACCGTCCGTGTTGTCTCCATCCGACGCTACCACAGTTAATTTGGGCGCTCCAATTTTCACAATCTGGTCCGCTCGCATTAAAGTTATGAGGTGGATAGGACGTGATAGGTACCAAAGAAACACTCGGAAATGTTTAAACAGTATATTTATTAACAATGCTCGCTTTTCGACACTTTACGTAGAGCTCGCGATTACAATTGACGATTCGCGCTTCTCCGTTACAACTCGAACGATACCGATCGAGTTAAGATAGCGATTGAGCAGATTGCGCGCTATAAGTTAAGATGATGACTGCTCAAGATACGTCGAGGAACTGTGTTTTCTGTGACGATGATGCTGCGGAGGAAAACTGTGATGGCTGTATCTAAGGATACGAGATCATTGGATTCGTTAAGGAATGTTTTCGTTAGGAAAGTGAGGGAAATGGACGTTGCTGTTGATTGGTTAATCTACTAGGATGATAGGTAGGTAAGGATACTAACCGCCCTCGATTAAGTTGCTAGCAAACATCACATACATAGTTAAATTAGTCAGGAACACGTTCAACTAACCATCGTTACGATACAAACTAATAGCAATTACTTCCAGATGTCAGCAATATATGCACCACCGCGACACAAAATGATGTTACAAAAATGGGAATAGTATTTTCAATCCTTAGGTGACATATACATTGCACCGGGAGACTTCAATGCAAATCACACGCTATCGGGCTCAAAAATTAGCATATCTTGAGGTAGAATACTAAAAATATATCTAGAAATCTCAACATATTATCCACAGGCAGACCAACATACTGGTCGACAGATCTAAACAAAATACCTGATTTGTTTGATTTTGCAGTTATAAAAGGACTAAACAAATTAAACACCCAGTCTTGAGCTTAGTTGATCATACACTGATATTAATAGAATACATAGGTAAGCCAATACTTTACAGAAATCCAGAGTCGTTTTGCAATAAAACCACCAAATGGCAAACATTTAAAGAACTAATTGAGAGCAAAATCAACTGTACTATTGTACTAAATACACCCGAATATATTGAACAGGCAGTAACATTGACAGAAATTGTACAAGAAGCAACATGGGCAACTAATAATTATGAACCAAACAACAGGTAAACAAAAATAATGCCAACAAACAACCTTGATAGAATCAAAGCAAAATGGCAAGAACATAGAACACGCGTAAACAAAACACATCTAAATAATTTCGCAAAGGAAATAAAAAGTAAAATAAAAGATCATAATAATAACGAATTCTCAAAATTCATAGAGACACTTTCTGCGCACGAGAATGCCAACTACACTCTATGGAAAGCCACGAACAAAATAGAGAAACCAATAACACTAATCCCAGCAATCAGAAAAACACAGAACACATGGGCCAAAAGTGACGAAGAGCAAGCTGAAGAATTTTCCAACCATCTTTATAACAGATTTACTCCATATAATAGTAACAACAGTAAAACGAAATGCCATTCAGACGAAGATGCGTAAAATACTAGTACTCCAACTAACAAACATTACACCATACATAATACAACACCACAAGAAATTAGAATCATAATCGATTTTACCATTCTAATCAATGGTAGAATCTTTCCCCAAAAACAATACGTTTAATCATAATAATACTCAATACAATTTTAAGAATCCAATACTTTCCTAATCTATGGAGGCTAGCACAGATCATAATGTTACCTAAGCCAAGCAAAGGCCCACACCAAATTGCATCTTACAGACCAATATCACTATTTCCTACGTTTTCCAAAATTCTAGAGAAAATAATATACGATCACCAAAAACCAACAATAAAGAAATAAATTATTATATTATTATAACAATAAAGAAAGAAGAATGAATGCCAGATTACCAATTTGGATTCAGAAACAAACACTCCACGACAGAGAAAATGCAGAGACTCGTCAACGAAATTTTACTAGCAATAGAAAAAGAACAATACTGTACAGGACATTGAGATTACACTTCATGGACATTGAGGAAGCATTTGACAAAGTGAACCATGAAAGTCTCTTATAAACAATCAAAAAACACTTCCCGGAACAAATCCATCATTTACTCAAATCATACCTAAGCAATTGAATCTTCGTAATAAAAATCAAGGACACATACTCTGAAGTAAAAGATATCAAGGCAGGAGTACCGCAAGGAAGCGTTTTAGGACCAATATTATACAGGTTATACACGGCCGACAACCAACAACTACCAACAGCAAAATAGTGACATTCGCGGACGACATGGCTGTACTACTAGTCAGGCACACCAATCCAGAAACACAGCAGTAACATTGCTACAAGAGCATATCACAAAAATGGAAAAATGGCTACAGGATAAATAAATAAAAGCAAACCCCAGTAAATGCAACCATATTACATTTAGACTAAGGCAAGTTAAATACCTAGGACTACACTCTCTGGTGTACTTGCCAACTATTAATTTTCTTTGAGAATTCCTTGGTGGTGGATATTAAACGTGTTGTTTCAAACGATGAAACGAGTTAATACTTGATATGGTTAGATGTATTTAAAATCGTTCTAAGTACAGAATACAGAGTTAGTCGTCGTTCGCTCAATGCTACTTGATATACGGATACTATGTAATGATTAACGAATACTCACTACTGAATACTGATTACTGAATACTCACTACTAAATACTGATTACTGATTCTACTAGAGAGCGTGATTCGTTTACTTATACTGGTCGGAGGAGTACCGTTGAGAGATGACTCACGTGCTGCTACACTTTTATTAGTCCTCGCTTCAACTCATGACAAGTCCTAGGATGACAGTCGAAACTCGAAAATATCCTTGCTGATCCTTTCGACAGTTTTCTCGCAGAAATTGCCTTTTGTGCTTCTGGCCACATGCACGTGTCTGCAATTTCTTCGAACGACTCGAATCGTCGATCGACTTTTGTCACCACTAAATGCTTCTAATGCGTCTTCCACGTCCTTAAAACTAAATATTGAATCAACATGTGCTTTTTGATAGTATTTGTCACGATGCTGCTGCGAATCTCGCATGTTTCTCCTGCTTTCTCTTACGCGCGGTCCATCCTCTTCGACAACACTCCTTCTCAACTAACGACTGCCTGTTAATACGTCTTTCTCCCTTAGGCATCCCTTTGTCTTTTCTCATAGCTCCACCACGTACATGTTCCGCAACCGTCCGCAGCCGTGGTCACATAGGCCTTTTTTCCGCGTAACTAATTGACTGAAGGACCGACGACGCATTGATAGGCCGCTCGGCCCATTGAAGTTTCCAGACACTTTTGGCTTGTCGGCACTTAAGCTTTCCCCCAACATAGTTTACGGTTCAACGATATTTCATAGGCAATCTGTTCATGATACTACACTTAAGTTCTGAATTCCAACGGCAATGTAAGAAATGAACCAGAACACATAAAAGTATGTAACAGGCGAAGTCGTACAATTCCTACTTCTTGAAGTGTTTGTTCTTTGATAAGACCATAACGCAATATAGAATGGGAATTTACATTGAATTTATAATTACAAGTGTCCACTATGTAATAAACAGCAGCAGCCGCTTTAAGTTAATTTACAAGAACAGCTACCCACTCTGTATCCTATTTCATGAACCATTCCTCTTTTATCATGTCGGAACCCTTCTCTGCAATCATGATAATCGGGGCATTGATATTACCACTGACTATGTTTGGCATAATCGAGCCGTCTATGACTCGAAGTCCGGTGACTCCGTAAACTCGAAGCCGAGGGTCTACTACAGCTGTTGGATCCGAATTAGGCCCCATCTTGCAAGTACCTACTGGATGATATAGAGTCGTGGCATAGAATTTGATCGCGCACTCCCAGTATGGATCGGTATACATAGGAATATTCTTGCAGCCAGGAAATGGTTCCGGTATATATTTGCTACCATAACGTCTAAATGGTGCAGTTTTACTCATCTCGACCGTGAATTTTACTCCTTCTATCAATGTCGCCACATCTTCCGGATTTTCGAAGTAGTTGGGATAAATTAGCGGATAATGGAAGGGATTGTTGCTTCGAAGCTTGATAACACCTCTACTTTTCGGTCTTATAAGCGTAGGAAGCACGATCCACAAGTCTTTACCGACATACTTCCCATATAGAGATTCGAAGAATTCTGTGGACAGACCGTGAGTTGATTTAAAAATTTTGCCGCCGTCGGTGTTCTGACTTAATGACGCAAAATGCAGTTGCATGTCTGGGAAATCGTCCGAAGCATTCGCGTATTTGGTATTGATAAAAGCTAGTCCTTCGACTCCTCCTAAGAGAGCAAATGGGCCGGTTCCAAATAAGGCGTATTCTAGCATACATCGAATATCATACAAGTTGTTCTGTTGCAATGTTACTTTATCATTCAACAAGAATATATTACCTCCCGCAAATACGTGATCTTGAAGATTATGACCCACACTTAAATTCTGAATCACTGCTATCCCGTGTTCCGCTAAGTGTTCTCCAGGTCCTACTCCGGACAACATGAGTAATTGAGGACTGTTGATAGATCCTGCGGAAACTATCACCTCCTTCTTGGCAAGAACGCGCAGCGTCCTTCCGTCTCTAAAGAATTCTACACCGTAAGCCCTCTTTGACGACGGATCTATTAAAATTTTCGTAACATGTGCGTGCATAGCGACGTGTAAATTCTTACGCGCGCTTGCCGGCCGCAGGAATGCCTTCCCCGTGGAACACCGCCTCCCATGTCTAATGGTCCCTTGAGGAAACATAAAGCCAGTTTGCCGTTCTCCATTAACGTCTCTATTCTCATAACCCATTTCTCGTCCTGCTTGAAGGAACGCCTCGGCTAGTGGACTCTGCCATTCTGATTCGTCGACAGTTAGGTAACCTCCCGTCGAATGATACGGAGACTTGGCATAGTTCTCATTCCGATTGTCCTCCGATTTTTTGAAATAACTTAGGACGTCCTTGTAAGACCATCCTGGATTGCCTAGTTGTTCCCAGATGTCGTAATCTTTTTTGTTACCACGAATATAGAGCATGTAATTTATCGCGCTGCTACCTCCGATCACTTTGCCACGTGGCCACAGGCAACGACCACCCTCCATCCCTGTAGGCAGAATTTGCGGTAAAGTAGATTAAAGGCGATGCGAATAATTCGTAATCGATTATTAATTTTGGTTGGTGATTGATTTGCGTTCATATCACTTCGCGTTCTATGATAAGATCATTTGCCGGTTAACGTTTGTGGGTTACTACGTAAATGTATATAAATATTCTTTATATAGATCAGTATAATCCAAACAATATTAGTTAAACAAAATAGAACTATACAATTATTTAACTATTTAAGCAAAAATCTGTATTAATCTTGCGAAAGATATATGTATGTAGTATCGTGGGCAAAAAAGGCCTGAGATACCGGTCGAGCCATAAAACAATGTCGCAACGGCCGAGGCGTCGTCGGGATCATAAATAGGTGGTCGGTCCCATAAAGCGGATAGTTTAGGAAAAAATGCCTACGTAACCTTGACCCCGGATGTTTGTGGGACACATGCGTGGTGGGACGGAGAAAGACAAGAGGATGGGAGAGTCGTAGTTTAGTTGCAGATGTAGTGAGTGGGAGTGGTGAAGACGCGGAGAGTGTGAGTCGGGAAGCTGAGAGCCGAGTATGATAATAAGACGTACGAGGACATTGTAAGCAGTTTGTTGTATTTGAGTGTTGCTTGGTAAACTAGACTTAACTCCGAAATAAAACGTCATTACTTGTCCTTCCTCTAAGACTCAATTAAGATACTGCATGTATGTTTCTATGAATATCGAAAACGAAAAGTTCCCCCCACTAATATAAACGTATTGGGTAATTCTGGTGTTAATATTTATTAGGATGTAAAGCTATGCATACGCTAGTATCATCAGATATTAATTACCTCTACAGTAATTTGTACTGGGTTCCGTTGTGTATTTCCAGTCAATCTCTGTGAGCTGCAGATTGGCGGCAGTAATAGGAATATCATATAGAATGCTTCCATCGCCACCTGCTTCCAAGAGGAGTACGTTCCAGTCTTCTATCTCGGACAACCGACTCGCTACCACGGCTCCTATAATCATATAAATTGGCAGAAAATTATAAAACATAAGTAAGAAAACATCAATCCACTTAAATATTAGAAATACTTTTAATTCAAAAATATGTGGTTTAATATCATGTCATCGAGAAAGGAAAAATATTTAGTCCATACCACAAAACGGATAAATTCGTGATAAACCTAAAATATGTTGCAATAATATATAATTTATACGATATTTATAATGTAATACATATTTAAAACGTATTACAAAATAAACTTAAATTATGATTATATGCAACAACGTACTACGTCGTTAATATACTGTACAAGAGATAGAGCGGCTAAAGGAAAGGTGCATTGGTTAATCATTGATTAGTTATGCATTGGTCGAGATATGTGTATTATTAGATTTGTATGTTACTCTATTATATGCTCTTTCTCGCGCGCAAACATACAAGTACGCGCTTCTTTCTCCTCTTTTATTTCATTTATGATGTAATTTTCTATTGATATCATGAAAAAAGTTACCTGCAGAACCACCGCCTATGACTATGAAATCGTAAGACGACAATAGTGATTCGGAAGGAAGATTCTCCAAGGAATAATTAACAATCGAATATGTCAAGTATATGGATATGCTTAGAAGAAAGGAAATCAGCGATCTGGCTAAGTGTGATTGGATTCCTTCCAGAATATTGCAGATGACATCCATTTTATACGTCTCCGATCTTCTTTACCAAACTGTAACATTAAGATATGACAGGTTACCAATTATCTTTGATAAACTTCTGCCAGTGCCCACCTGCGGCAATTTCGCGTGTTTTCCCACTGACCATAACACACAATAAATCCTTGTTGCGTAACAACATATACTGCTATGTTTGGGAAGTTGCTAAGTTCTCGCGCATAATGTTATTGGTACTAGAAAGTCAGAATTTCTTAGACTTATAAACGTATCAAGATATATACGTATAAAGATATAAATAATGAAAAGAGACAAAAGCATAAAGAGAAATAGAATTTTATATGTAATACAACGTGCAGGATATCTGTGCGTAACAAACAATTATTAATATGCACATTTGGGTGATGTTAGCGCATCTTTACATTAGTATCTATAGGATATATATGAGAAAAAATATCGAGACGATTTTGATGCAGCTTATATTTAATTCTTCAAAAAATTGTTCCTGCAAAATTGATTCCCTTCCTCTTAGAGAGAAAAATCATTACATTGATAAGGAGAAATGTACTATAGCTGGTAAGTAATGGAAATTAGACCTACAAATATCTGAAATTAACTATTACACAAATTTAGTGCGAAAGCAGTGAAAGTATCGAAGAAACTCGTTATACAGCATCCACGTGGAAGCTGCTAAGCATTCATTAATCTCGAACATAATGATACGTAAACCTTCACCCGGGCATGGTACATTTTTTACGCCAATTTAATTTGAAAGATATATTTATTAATTTATTTATTGGTTTATTATAGTTATTTACTGATATCTAGTTGTTATTTGTCGATTTACTTGTCTCCAACACATAGTAGCAGAATAAATATTCTTTTATGGTAATTATTCCGTAAAAGGTACACATCACCGATTTGAATAACAATGAAACACAGTTTCAAAGCGGACATTCTGAGCAATATTTTTCTATAGGCATTTTCTATAGGTTTCCAAGGCATTGACGAAAATAGTCAATTACATTTAAGTTACTATGACACTTCTTCCTGGAACAGGCGACCACACTTTCATATAAATCGAATTAAACAGAATTCACTAGAGAGAATTAATGGCTTATGGATTGGGTAATATTAACACTAGATTTATGGGACCCGTCAGTTTGAGGAATTTCGAACCTCGCAATGAAATACCTCAAAAATTAGTTTTAACCATTTTACATCGTAAATTAATCATTTCATCTAACGAATTTATGCATAAAATTATTTTTTCCTAGGCTTTCTAATTTTTGAAGTCTGTATCTAGCATACCTATCTCTACGGGAACCGTAAAATTGGCGGGTAAACAGAAATACGCATTTTTTTTTTTTTTAATCGATTTATTCAAATTAAGTCTGAAGGGAACAATATTAGGTTTCACATTTAAATAAATTATTAATAAATAAAAAGTCTTTTTTTTAAATTATCACTAAAAAAATAACAATAGCATTAACGGTACAGGGTTATCATATCTATTGAGCACATTTTTTTGCAAATATACTGAATGTTGTTTGTGCATCTTCCGTATACGATCTTTTTGCAATATATACAATAATTATTACTTTTACTTTTTTTTTGCAATAACCCATCTGGCAACTTTTTCGCATTTCTGACGTTGGAGGTGACAGAAATGAAGGGTCTGACCTTTGTCCAACTAATTCCTCGGCTAAATAAAATATGAATTCCTTTCTGCATATTTTCAACCTGGTCGACCTTTATATAATACCCAGGCGTTTATCGCTGCCAAATCTGAAATATTGAAAAAGACTTGAAGGGGTCATCGGAAACTCCCTGCTTTCACGCTATATTTGTGTGCCATCTGGTCGACCACGTGCACACTAAACTTCGTTTTATTGTTAAAAGCAATGGTTTCTGGAACACGTTTATAATTATCTTCTATTCGTACACCTGTATGTTTGGTGCTCAGAAAGAGGACTTTTACTTTAGGATTACTTTTATACACAGTAAGTGTGCAGTTTTCTGATTTATATAAATCAGAGGAAAACAAAGTCATCTTATCCTTCTTTTCCTTCGCTGGTTCTGGCAGTTCTCTTTTATTCGACCGGATGGTCCCAACCAAAGTTGTTCTTTGTGCTAGCAATTTTTTGGCTAGCGGAATGCTTGTAAAGAAATTGTCTGTCGTTATATTTCTGCCTCGTTGTAAGTATGATTCAGCTAATTTTAGTGTTACAAACTCGCTCAACGGTATTTAGCATCGAGTTTCATATTTTCCCATATAAGGGAAACCATTATAAATATACTTCGGACGTCAACTGCTAACCAAAAATTAATACCAAATTTATGGCGCTTATTCAGCATATATTATGTAAATCTGCACCGAGCTTTCGTTGGAAATAATTGCTCATCTATTGGAATTCCACCAAATGACCAAGTTGGACAAATTGTGAATACAAATAAATAAATAAAAAAAATCTATTGAAATATTTTCATATGGTTTATAGCAAGCCTGGCTATTACTTATAAACCTGTTCCGTATTTCGGATATCAGCGCAAATTTGTCCGTTTGCAATTTTTCGGATCGTTGGTTTTTTTTGTCAAAGCGTATGAATCTCAGAATTTCTGTAAATTTATCTCTGTGCATTGTGTTTGCGAGGAAAGCGAGTCCCCATATTTTTGACCATAGATAAGAAGCTTTCAATGATCTCGATTCATATGCACCCCGAGCATATAGAATTCCTAGAAAACTATGTAACTCAGCGACTGTGATTGTCCAGTCTTTTTTCAAAATTCGGTGTGCTTCGGTTATACAGGGTGATTGGTAACTGGTGGTACAAGCGAAAAGGGGGTGATTCTACGCGAAAAAAGAAGACGAAAATATAGAATAAAAATTTTTCGTTTGAGGCTTTGTTTTCGAGAAAATCGACTTTGAATTTTCGCTCGGTACACGTGCACTTTATCACGTCTCGTTATAACGGATCTCACTGTAGATCTTTGTCTCGATGGATATTATCGTAGTTTGTTTGTTTTTGCCATAACGGAAAATTAGGAATACATAATGAAATAATATGAAGTAACCATAAAGTTAATTATTACTAAAATTGCTGAAAATGTTGTCCATTCTGCCGAATACATACTTCTGCTCTTCTAATTAAATTTCTATGAACACTTTCTAACGTATTCGATTGTTTTAAAGTATAAAACTTTATGCTTACTTCATATTATTTTATTATGTATTCCTAATTTTCCGTTACAGCAAAAACAAACTTAAACAGATGAGATCCGTTATAACGAGACGTGATAAAGTGCACGAGTACCGAGCGAAAATTCAAAGTTGGTTTTCTCGAAAATAAAGCCTCAAACGAAAAATTTTTATTCTATATTTTCGACTTCTTTTTTCGCGTAGAATCACCCCCCTTCCGCTTGCACCACCAGTTATCAACCACCCTGTATTTATTATTGGAGGGATGATTTTACGAACGAAGCAAACGTATAAGATTTATTTCTGAAACCAGCTAAGCTGTCAATTTGATGGGTCCCGTAGAGATAGATATACTACATACAGATTTAGAAAATTAGGAAGCCTAGGAAAAAATAATTTTATGCATAGATTCATTAGATGAAACGATTAATTTACGATGCAAAATGGTTAAAATTGATTTTTGAGATATTTCATTTCGAGGTTGGAAATTCCTCAAATTGATGGGTCCCATAAACCTAGTGTTAATGTTATTGTTATTTTTGTAGTGACAGTTTTAAAAAAGACTTTTTAATAGTTTATTTAAACGTGAAGCCTAATATCTTTCCTTTCAGACTTAATTTGAATAAATCGATTTTTTGGATAAAAATGCGTATTTTACCCGTCAATTTGACGGTCCCGTAGAGATAAGTATATTAAAGGCCCGTAAACCTATTAATAGCGGATGGCACAAAATAATATTCGATAAACTGACTGATGCATGCAATGCTGCACTAAATACCGACCTTCAATTAGTAGAAAGTGTCACATAAATACCTTTATTTATTGAGAAATTGTTTACAGAGAAAAAACTTGTAAAATGAATTGTTAAATAAAACATATTAAACATAAATTTCTTTGTATCTTGAAACTAATGTCGAGTGACCGGTGTATGTGGATGCAGTAAAAAGTTCGACTTCGAGAGACTTCGAGAATAAGTACATGGATTGAACCTCAAACGTAAGAGTGTGCACCGATAAAACGCAAAGCAAGGAGACAAATGCTGCTTTGCTAACGATCCCGTGAATACTCAATTCTAATTAACTATTCTGTTTTTATTCATCACTTATCGTACTATCATCTGTTTTATTCATAATTTATATGTAAAAAAGAACATATAAATATGCATCAAGTAAATATATGCGTGCTTCCTATTTAGAGTATATGTACGCTAGAAGTAATTCACGTGAAAACAAATCAGTCAAGTATGCGCTAAGAAATATACTGCTCACAAATATCAGCTATAAAATACAACTATTAGTTAAAATAACTCTACATAATGGTTGTACAAACTCAACATATTAAAGAATGTTTCACATTTTTTCTATAACCCGCCAAAATGTATAATTTGATACTATTTTCCGCCTTTTTCGTTAGCTCATCGAGAAGAAAAAATATAATAATTTAAGCCTCTTTTGGTTTTTTGTTTTAGTCAAGAATTACGAGGTGGGCCTTTCCCACTGATTGAACACTGCAGCCCATGAAAGACGCTTAGAAATCTGTTATATTTTTTTTTTTTTTAAAAAATCTTTTTTGTACTCGTTAAATATATACAAAACCTCAACCAAAACAAATATATACATACCTCAAAATTCAATAACTTCATTTCTTTCTTTCCCTTCTAAGCAAAATCACAAAAAGACGCTGTCTTAGAACATTCTAATTCAGGACACTCCTTAAGTAACAGGACGATTGTTTGAGAATTACAGTATATTACTATTCCGAGCTACACAAGATAGAATTAAAAGTAACATAAAAAGCTAACATTTCATGCTCCGATAAACAATCACAATATACATGCACAATACGCAATATACATCGATAAACAAAACACAAGTTTCCTCACAAAAGTTAAAAAACACGAGGACTGCCATGTGATCCCGATGTTAATGTAATCAAGTAGCCAAGTTAATTCAAACTCATTTCAGAATCCAATTGAACGTTTGTGAGACTATGTTAAACGTCAATTATCAAGATATTATTTTATAAAAAAAATGCAATTATTACGACAAATTATAAAATATAATCTGAAATGTCGTTTCAAACTTGTTTACCCTTAATCGTATCAATGCCGCGCTGATTCCATGCAGTCGTTCCGAATCCAAAGTTATGTACACAACTGTGAAAGGCAGTAATGCGACTGTTTGCTTCACCCAAGTTGCCTCGCTCAAGTTCCTTGGTGTCGTAATATGACGTATATCACGTGTCACATAGTAATATTTGCTAAATTAGCAGTCTTGTAAACATATCACCATTGGATTTCATGTTTAGTAATAAAAACAGGTAAAAGAAAAAAACTGCAATAAAACTTAAAAATTAACACTAGGTTTACGGGACCCGTCAAATTGACGGATTTCTAACTTCCAAATGAAATACCTCTAAAACCATAGCATTAATTTTGACCATTTTGCATCGTAAATTAATCATTTCATCCAAAGAATTTATACACACAATTATTTTTCCCTAAGCTTTTTAATTTTTTTAATTTGTATGTAGTATATCTATCTCTACGAAACCCGTCAAATTGACGAGCTAGATAATTTCATAAACAATCCTTATATGTTTGCTTTGTTTGTAAAAGTTTCAGTTATTGTAGGCAGTCGCCGCTTATTGTAAGTATTTATAATAGGGTAATTGAATTTGGGCACAATATCTGTTTATTTTGATCAATCCCCCTTTTCTAGTAATCGTTCTAGTAAATCTAGCGGATATAATAAGATATTGAACGAAATTGTTAACATCCACTAAGATTGTTCCAGAGGTACCGCCGAAGAAGACCAGTATGATAATGAAGATGAGACTAATTCACGTAAGCCAAGGTAAAGCTGACAGTGAATGTTCTGCAATACACTGAAAGTGGAGAGATACGCTGCTGATCAAAAGGATAGTCCAGGTGTGCTGTAATTTCTCAATAACATGTGTAATATTTTTTGTCTGTGACAGATAATAAAAAAAGCAACGTATAGTAAAAAAAAGCAAATTCTTGAACTAAAGCAGCAACAGTGGGAAAAAGAAAAGAGACAACGTCAGTAATTCGACGACGAATGGGAGGAGGCAGCGAGCTGGTTTGGACCAGCATTGACAAGTATCAAGTTCATCAATGGGAGAATGAATAGTGTTCGAAACATAAATTTAATCAAAGAACAAATAAATAATCATGTAGAAATCATTTCTCGATCTGATTATATCTTTCAACAAGATAATGAATCTGTACACACATCAAAATTGGTCCAATCATATTTTAATGAAAATAATATATCCATTTTGCCATGGCCTGCACGCTTCCGGCACCCTAATATTATTGAAAATTGCTGGGCAGAACTTATTTACGACGTATACGCGAAAGGAAAGCAGTATCACACGTACAAGAATTTGAGGTGTATAGGTCGTGATAGGTACCACTGGTGTATTGGATTTTTATCTTCATCTGGGTTGGAGGAATGTTCTTCCAACCATCCGGACCGCTTCCTTCTTCTCCTCTAGAAATCGTGAAAAACACGACTATGAGTGCCGGGATTCGAACTTGCGACTGGAATGTTCGTAATCAACTACGCTAACCACATCGAATCAATTTTGAAACGATTACATATTTTCTTTTTTCACTGCAATCTCCAGATGGCTAAGTTAAATTCGAAAAATTCTGGAATACTGAAATGCATTTACAACATCTTGTTTATTAATTTTTCATTTAAATCTAGCTCAAATAGGACATACTTGATGTCATAATTAATATGTGAGTCTTGATCGCTAATGTGTAAAGTAGTAAGCGAATTTAAGAAATTTAAGGAGTTAAAAAATGGCTCATTAAATGCGAGTCTTTTAATTATACCTTGAAAGGAGAACCAATAATATCTTTGGCAATTAAAAAAAATCTCTAATCTTTGGCATGTTTTTACAGTTTTAGCTGCACTATTTCTTAACTTGATGATAATATCTGTGGCATGAGCGCCAACATAAATTGTATTTTACATATTAATTTTTAATATTATATTGATTGTAATTAAATTATATAAATCATATATGAGCACCAATATAACTTCAATATAAGAAGCTTTTGATTGAAAGCATCCACTTCATGCAAACTTTTATTTGCAATCATAACAGTATCATACTAAAAAAATTACCAGCTGCTGACTGCAAAACTCTACGACATTAACAAACAATGAATTCAAATTTTGCAATTTTGGAACAATGTGCTGAAGCATGTAAATATCTGTAACACAAAATCTAAAAATGCTAGATATGCTTCAGTATATAAACAGTATCCAAACAATTTAAGATCATATTCAATGTCATTAGCAATGACGAATTGAACTTCATCTGCAACAACTTCCACAGCAAATATTCCACCTAATGTTCACCATTTTCTTCATATTCGTTTGATGCATTCGGCGAATGCTAGCCAACTTGTTCTCGATGATTGAACTGCCTTTTGTCCAGCCATGCCCATCCATTTTTCAGCTATTTTGGGAACCTGTTACATCTTTTCACTTCTTGAGAAATATGGAACATTTCTTAAGCAATTCAAGGTTCGATGCAGCGCCGATTTGTATCCCGTGAATATTTTTCAGCTGCGTCAGTCATATGTATATGTGTATATTGAATTACACAAGTTGAGATTAACTGATAGAGGAACGAGTGGATTGTAATAGGAAAATATACTGAAATAAGTATAGTATAAGTATAAGTGTAAGTGTAAGTGTAAGTATAAGTACAAAAATGATAAGTGAGCAAAATGCAGTACTCAGAGAACAAACACAACAAATTACAATTATGCCACAACTACTTACAAACATGTTAAGTGAAAAATAGAAATGGACACGCTGATAGTAGCAGCTTAGAACAGCAATGGTCTACAACAACGGACCCTCGAAACTAAAACACTTCTGTCATAAGTATACAAGAATATCGACCCACGTGTTACGTAGCTCTTCATCTAAAGTGAAAGTCGTTTCTCTGGCTATCTGCAATTCTACGGGTGACAAACATGTTTTTAACGCGTTCCTAACTTCGACGATCGACATGCCATGCAGTCTACGTCTACAAACTTGAATGATCTCGTCAGCGATTCAAAACTACTTCGATTTGGCTGCTACTTCATTTGCATCCATCATCGAAAACACGCACGAAGGTACCAAGGAAACTTTCGACGTTCCATCGTCGCAGCTTTCTTACGTACTCGTGCTAGGTCTTGTTTATTCATCTGTACAGTTCGCACGATACTCTGTAAATCCTGCGAAAAACTCATCGCAACCGTCCGTGTTGTCTCCATCCGACGCTACCGCGGTTAATTTGGGCGCTCCAATTTTCACAATCTGGTCCGCTCGCATTAAAGTGATGAGGTGGATAGGACGTGATAGGTACCAAAGAAACACGCGGAAATGTTTAAACATTATATTTGTCGGAGATGGAAAGACACCGGAGCTTTCCCTTGGAACTTCGGGAAAACTCCTTAATACTGTAATCTAGTTTCTCAACATCCGTTGGCCGCGCTGGATGTACTCGTTCCCGTGAGATCACGAAAGTTAAGCAATATATGCACCACCGCGACACAAAATGATGTTACAATAATGGCAAGAGTATTTTCAATCCTTAGGTGACATATACATTGCACCGGGAGACTTCAATGCAAATCACACGCTATCGGGCTCAAAAATTAACATACCTTGAGGTAGAAAACTAAAACTATATCTAGCAATCTCAACATATTAACCACAGGAAGACCAACATACTGGTCGACAAATCTAAACAAAGTACCTGATTTGTTTGATTTTGCAGTTATAAAAGGATTAAACAAATTAAACACCCAGTCTCGAGCTTAGTTGATCATACACTGATATTAATAGAATACATAGGTAAGCCAATACTTTACAGCAATCCAGAGTCGTTTTGCAATAAAACCACCAAATGGCAAACATTTAAAGAACTAATTGAGAGCAAAATCAGCTGTGGTATTGCATTAAAAACAATAGTAACAAGAGTAAAACGAAATGTCATTCAGACGAAGATGCGTAAAATAGTAGTACTCCAACTAACAAACATTATAAAATATCAAATACAACGCTACAAGAAATTAGAATCATAACCAAGAAAACAAAAAACAATAAGGCACCAGGAATTCTAATCAATGGTAAAATCTTCCCCCCAAAATAATACGTCTAATCACAATAATATTCAATACAAATTTAAGAATCGAAAAGTTCCAACTTCCTGTACTCATTACTCACTCTGTATCCTACTTCATCATCCATTCCTCTTTTATCATGTCGGAACCCTTCTCTGCAATCATGATAATCGGGGCATTGATATTACCACTGACTATGTTTGGCATAATCGAGCCGTCTATGACTCGAAGTCCGGTGACTCCGTAAACTCGAAGCCGAGGGTCTACTACAGCTGTTGGATCCGAATTAGGCCCCATCTTGCAAGTACCTACTGGATGATAAAGAGTCGTGGCATAGAATCTGATCGCGCACTCCCAGTATGGATCGGTATACATAGGAATATTCTTGCAGCCAGGAAATGGTTCCGGTATATATTTGCTTCCATAATGTCTAAATGGTGCAGTTTTACTCATCTCGACCGTGAATTTAACTCCTTCTACCAATGTCGCCAGATCTTCCGGGTTTTCGAAGTAGTTGGGATAAATTAGCGGATAATGGAAGGGATTGTTGCTTCGAAGCTTGATAACACCTTTACTTTTCGGTCTTATAAGCGTAGGAAGCACGATAAATGTATCGTTATCGATGAACTTCCCATACACAGATTCGAAGAATTCTGTGGACAGACCGTGAGCAGTTTTAAAAGCTTTGAAGCCTTCGTTGATGTGACTCAATATCCCAAAATGCAGTTGTATGTCTGGGAAATCGTCCGAGGCATTCGCGTATTTGGTATTGATAAAAGCTAGTCCTTCGAGTCCTCCTAAGAGAGCTAATGGGCCGGTTCCAAATAAGGCGTATTCTAGCATACATCGAATATCATACAAGTTGTTCTGTTGCAATGTTACTTTATCGTTCAACAAGAATATATTACCTCCCGCAAATACGTGATCTTGAAGATTATGACCCACACTTAAATTCTGAATCACTGGTATCCCGTGTTCCGCTAAGTGTTCTCCGGGCCCTATTCCGGACAACATGAGTAATTGAGGACTGTTGATAGATCCTGCGGAAACTATCACCTCCTTCTTGGCAAGAACGCGCAGCGTCCTTCCGTCTCTAAAGAATTCTACACCGTAAGCCCTCTTTGACGACGGATCTATTAAAATTTTCGTAACATGTGCGTGCATAGCGACGTGTAAATTCTTACGCGCGCTTGCCGGCCGCAGGAATGCCTTCCCCGTGGAACACCGCCTCCCATGTCTAATGGTCCCTTGAGGAAACATAAAGCCAGTTTGCCGTTCTCCATTAACGTCTCTATTCTCATAACCCATTTCTCGTCCTGCTTGAAGGAACGCCTCGGCTAGTGGACTCTGCCATTCTGATTCGTCGACAGTTAGGTAACCTCCCGTCGAATGATACGGAGACTTGGCATAGTTCTCATTCCGATTGTCCTCCGATTTTTTGAAATAACTTAGGACGTCCTTGTAAGACCATCCAGGATTGCCTAGTTGTTCCCAGATGTCGTAATCTTTTTTGTTACCTCGAATATAGAGCATGTAATTTATCGCGCTGCTGCCTCCGATCACTTTGCCACGTGGCCACAGGCAACGACCACCCTCCATCCCTGTAGGCAGAATTTGCGGTAAAGTAGATTAAAGGCGATGCGAATAATTCGTAATCGATTATTAATTTTGGTTGGTGATTGATTTGCGTTTATATCACTTCGCGTTCGACGATAAGATCATTTGTGGGTTACTACGTAAATGTACATAAATATTCTTTATATAGATCAGAATAATTCAAACAATATTAGTTAAACAAAATAGATCTATACAATTATTTAACTATTTAAGCAAAAATCGGGGTCGTGGGGATCATAAATAGGTCGTCGATCCCAGATTGGCCGCGGATGTTTGCGCGACACATGCGTGGTGGGACGGAAAAAGACAAGAGGATGGGAGAGTCGCAGTTTAGTTGCAGACGTAGTGAGTGGGTGTGCAGAAGACGCGGAGAGTGTGAGTCGGGAAGCTGAGAGCCGAGTATGATAATAAGACGTACGACGACATTGTAAGCAGTTTGTTGTATTTGAGTGTTGCTTGGTAAACTAGACTTAACTCCGAAATAAAACGTCATTACTTGCCCTTCCTCTAAGACCCAATTAAGATACTACATGTATGTTTCTATTAATATCAAAAACGAAATTTTCCCCCCACTCATATAGACGTATTGAGTAATTCTGGTATTAATATTTATTAGCATGTAAAGCTATGCATGCGCTAGTATCATCAGATATTAATTACCTTTACAGTAATTTGTACTGGGTTCCGTTGTGTATTTCCAGTCAATCTCTGTGAGCTGCAGATTGGCGGCAGTAATAGGAATATCATATAGAATGCTTCCATCGCCACCTGCTTCCAAGAGGAGTACGTTCCAGTCTTCTATCTCGGACAACCGACTCGCTACCACGGCTCCTATAATCATATAAATTGGCAGAAAATTATAGAACATAAGTAAGAAAACATCAATCCACTTAAATATTAGAAATACTTTTATTTCAAAAATATGTGATTTAATATCATGTCATCGAGGAAGGAAAAATATTTAGTGCATACCACAAAACGGATTTCGTGATAAACCTAAAGTATGTTGCAATAATATATAATTTATACGTTATTTATAATGTAATATATATTTAAAACGTATTACAAAATAAACTTAAATTACGTTTATATGCAACAACGTATTACGTCATTAATATACTGTACAAGAGATAGAGCGGCTAAAGGAAAGGTGCATTGGTTAATCATTGATTAGTTATGCATTGGTCGAGATATGTGTATTATTATATTTGTATGTTACTCTATTATATGCTCTTTCTCGCGCGCAAACATACAAGTACGCGCTTCTTTCTCCTCTTTTATTTCATTTATGATGTAATTTTCTATTGATATCATGAAAAAAGTTACCTGCAGAACCACCGCCTATGACTATGAAATCGTAAGACGACAATAGTGATTCGGAAGGAAGATTCTCCAATGAATAATTAACAATCGAATATGTCAAGTATATCGATATGCTTAGAAGAAAGGAAATCAGCGATCTGGCTAAGTGTGATTGGATTCCTCCCAGAATATTGCAGATGACATCCATTTTATACGTCTCCGATCTTCTTTACCAAACTGTAACATTAAGACATGATAGGTTACCAATTATCTTTGATAAACTTCTGCCAGTGCCCACCTGCGGCAATTTCGCGTGTTTTCCCACTGACCATAACACACAATAAATCCTTTTCAAATGCGTAACAACATATACTGCTATGTTTGGGAAGCTGCTAAGTTCTTGCGCATAATGTTATTGGTACTAGAAAGTTAGAATATCTTAGACTTATAAACGTATCACGATATAAATGTGTAAAGCTATAAATAATTAAAAGAGACAAAAGCGTAAAGAGAAATAGGATTTTATATGTAATAAAACGTGCAGGATATCTGTGCGTAACAAACAATTAGTAATATGCACATTTGGGTGATTTTAGCGCATCTTTACATTAGTATCTATAGGATATATATAAGAAACATGTATCGAGACGATTTCGATTCAGCTTATGTTTAATTCTAAAAAAAATAGTTCCTGCAAAATTGATCCTCTTCCTCTTAGAGAGAAAAATCATTTCTTTGATAAGTAGAAATGTACTATAACTGGTAAGTAATGGAAATTGGACCTATAAATATCAAAAATCAACTATTACACAAATTTAGTGCGAAAGTAGTGAAGGTATCGAAGAAACTCGTGGGATAGTATCCATGTGGAAGCTGATAAGCATTCAGTAATCTCGAACGTAATGATACGTAAACCTTCACCCGGGCATGGTACATTTTTTACGCCAAATTAATTTGAAAGATATATTTATTAATTTATTTATTTGTTTATTATAGTTATTTACTGATATCTAGTTGTTATTTATCGATTTACTTGTCTCCAACAGATAGTAGCAGAATAAATATTCTTTTATGGTAATTATTCCGTAAAAGGTACACATCACCGATTTGAATAACAATGAAACGCAGTTTCAAAGCGGACATTCTGAGCAATACTTTTCTATAGGCATTTTCTATAGGTTTCCAAGGCGTTGACAAAAATAGTCAATTACATTTAAGTTACGATGACACTTCCTCCTTGAACAGGCGACCACATTTTCATATAGAACGAATTAAAGAGAACTCACTAATGAGAGAGATAACTACTTTTAATGTTATACGAATAAGAGAAAGAAATTGATTAATGGCTTATGGATTGGGCAGTATTAATAGCGGATGACGCAAAATAATATTCGTTAAACTGACTGATGCATGCAATGCTGCACTTAATACCGATCTTCAATTAGTCGAAAGTGTCACATAAATACCTTTATTTATTGAGAAATTGTTTACAGAGAAAAAACGGAAGATCCGGAACGGAACGGAAGACGTAGAAGATCAGAAATAACGGAAAAATCGAATATTAGCGGAAATGCGGAGACTTTGAGAATACGTACATGGATTGAACCTCAAACGTAAAAGGGTAGACCAGTATAGAAACGTTAAACTCACGATGGACGATGAGACAGCAGCGTTATATATCGATACGGATTTAAACTACGTATTCCGTGACATTTTCCTAGAGGAAGCAGAAATTACCCCCACAAGGAAAATAAAGACAGAAACTGAGAAGTCCTGTCTAGATATGGAAAGACTTCTAGAGACTCTCCAAAAACGAGATAAACGGGAAATAGAAGAAATAAATTTTAGCATGAAACAATTTGATGGAACCCAAAAAGCTATAGACTGAATATCAGAGTATGAAGAGGAACGCAGAAAATATAAAATCAAAAGTGATGAGGAGAAAGTCAGAGGTTTAAAAAGGTATTTGGAGAAAACAGCAGAAAAATGGTACCAAACAAATCTGCTGAAAGCTGAAGGATACAACTGGGAAGACTGGTAAGACGCAGTTCTCAAAACTTTTAACAATAAAGGCTGGTCGGCAAAACGATACGCTTACAACTTCAAATACCTCTCAGGATCGTTCATTGAATATGCCTTAGGGAAAGAACGATTAATGTTGGAAGTAAAGAGGAAAATGGCTGAAGACGTGAGGATACATTTGATTGTCATTGGAATACCTATCGACACCCAAGATAAAATCGAGAGAGAAAGGGTACAATCAACAAATGACCGAATGGGAATCTTGGGACAATACGAAGATCAGAGAAAAAGGAAAGAAACACAATAAAAAAAGGTAAACCTGGACAAAAATACAAACCCACCATTCAAGAAACGACCGTGCACGATCTGTGAAACACTGAACTTCCCGGGCCGATTCCATCCAATAGAATTATGCAGAAATAGAAACAGAAACACTCAGAAGAAACCCAAACAGGTAAATTCGCTAGAACTATTTGCCTCAGAAAATGAAGAAGTAAGAACACCAGATGAGAATGAAAAAAGCTAAAAAACGACACTGGAGCCAATGCAAGCTTTGTTAGTCAAAAGATTATTGATCAAATAAAAGCAGACATAACAGAAGATAAGAGTATGTTTAAGACTATCAGTGGAAAGGACTTCACGAGCAGCCGGGCAAGACTAAAATTAAGAATAAATAAAATAGAAAAAGAAATAGATGTTTATATAGTACGCAATGGTAACTTTACATATGACCTTGTCCTAGGGCTAGACGTCATAAGTAGGTTCAAACTAAAACAAGATGAGAACTTGAGAGTCACTAAAAAAGTAAGTGACAAAGAAGAAGAGATAATATCTAATAAGAAAGAAAAAAGAAAGAATAATCAGAAGAGAAGAGAGATAAACGTCACCGAAGACATCGAGACGGGCAAATTTATAGGCAACCTTGGACACTTAGATAACTCATAAATGAAAGAGGTATTTCAACTTATAGAGAAATACAAAGAAGTATTTGCCAAACATAAATTCGATGTGGGAACGAGAATATTACAAGAGGCCTCCATAAAGCTAACCGAAAACAGGTACATATCAAAAAAACCATACAGGTGTTCCATTCCAGATCAGAAAGAAACAGAATTTCAAATTACAAAATTATTAGAACACGATCTCACAGAGGAATCAAGTTCACCATTTGCAGCACCAGTGACACTGGCTTTTAAAAAACAGTCGAATCGAAGAGATAGACTGTGTATCGATTTCCGGAAGATAAACAAAATTGTGGTTCAGGAATCACAACCATTCGCAAGAATAGAAGACATCATAGTCAAAGCGAGAACTTGCAATTTCTTCTCAACGTTTGACGTTAATTCAGCGTTCTGGTCAATTCCAATAAAAAAAGAGGACCGAGAGAAGACAGCCTTCATAACACAAAATGGGCACTGGCAATGGAAATGCTTACCATTTGGATTAAAAACCTCTCCTGCTATTTTCCAACGAGTGCTTGCAAATATTCTTAGGAGGAACGGCCTAAGAGAATTCTGCTCAAACTATATCGACGACATCCTAGTTTTCTCGGAAACGTTCGACCAGCATATTAAACACATAGAGCAGTTAACGAAGGTTATAAAACAAGAAGGTTTCCGATTAAAACTGGTCAAATGTAAGCTAGCAGAAAAGTCTGATCTCAAATTCTATGTACGAAGTGGATAACGGTGATCGTAAATCTGCAGGGAATTTCTTCCGTGCGAGTAAACTAGTCCCCTATGAAAAGGACAATTATCGATGCTATTGTCAACACAAGGAGGGGAGGTGTAAACTCCCCAGAGTTCAAGTGTGATAGGGACTCCTCGGTCTACGGACAACACGACGTCTTTTGTTTCACGGACAGAGCGATTTTCTTCGTTTTATGGACAACCATATTGAGAGACACTCATTTCCCAAACGGACGGACAGAGAGCAACATCAGAGATGGACAAGATCACAGAAGAGACAGTAATTATTTAGAACATTGAAGATTGACGGAGGAAGATCGGTAGCTGAGGACGTTGAAAATCGATTGTCGATTTTCAGGTACACATTGCACAGAACTTGTTATTTATTGTTTACTCTTATTAATTGTTGCTTACTCCTGTATTTTATTTAAGTGTTTTCACAATAAACTCGATTTTCAGACTTCAGAATGATCGATTCTGAAGTATCGAAAATCATACATTATATAAATATATGCGTGCTTCCTATTTAGCATATATGTATGTACGTTGGAAGTAATTCACGTGAACATAAATCAGTCAAGTATGATGAAATATACTGCTCACAAATATCAGCTACAAAATACAACTATTTGTTAAAATGACTCTATATAATGGTTGTATTAAAGAATAAATTATGAATAAATTTTTGAATTTTTTTTTATGAATAAATTATGAATAAAGTTTTGAGTAAATTATATTACATTTTGAAGGATTCTCCGGATGTATATCATTTAATTTTGTTATATCTCATTCTGTTGCAAATACTTGTACCTGAAAATCAGACAAAGTATGGAGTATAATTGTATCACTTGCTTTTAATGTTTTTGTCTACAGTTTTCCCTACTTACTTTTAACTGTGTTCTCGAGTTCATCAGCGAAAATCGTTCGCGTTGTAGCTTCTATCAAGTATATACAAATTGACCTTACCGGCGGAGAGTTATTTCCAAAATACTTTTATGATAGTAATTGCCTGTGAATACCAAATGAGCGCAGCTATAACATAGCTGCAATAAATGTTATTTTGTAGAAATGAATTGACTATGTTGAGATATTATTAGATACCGTAATAATTTTCATAATTTTAATAATCTTTCGTCAAGAGTAAGAGATTTCAAGATTAGCATAATTTTTAGGGTGCAGTACGGTACCTTTTTATTTCAAATACACTTAATGACAAAGATTAAGGGGGTGTCCTGAATTAGAATTTTCTAAAACGGCGTCTTTTTATGATTTTTTTTTTTTTTCTAGAAGGGAAAGGAAGAAATGAAGTTATTGAATTTTGAGGTATGGTTTTGTATACATTTAACGAATACAAAAAAAATTTTCTTAAAGTAAATAAAAATTATAACAGATTTCTAAGCCTATTTTATGGGCTGCTGTTTTCAATCGGTGGGAAAGATCTACCTTGTAATTGTTGATTGAAACAAAAGACCAAAAAAGGATGAAATTATTATATATTTTTCATCTCGATGAACTAAAAAAGTCGGTCAAAAAGTTTATTTAAATAATTGTTAAAGCACCTTAAAGTTTACTTTTCCTTCTTATAAAACACATTATTTCTATAACCCGCCAAAATGTATAATTTGATACTATTTTCCGCCTTTTTCGTTAGCTCATCGAGAAAAAAAAATATAATAATTTAAGCCTCTTTTGGTTTTTTGTTTTAGTCAAGAATTACGAGGTGGGTCTTTCCCACTGATTGAACACTGCAGCCCATGAAAGACGCTTAGAAATCTGTTATATTTTTTTTTACTTTAAAAAAATCTTTTTTGTACTCGTTAAATATATACAAAACCTCAACCAAAACAAATATATACATACCTCAAAATTCAATACCTTCAAATCTTTCTTTCCCTTCTAAGCAAAATCACAAAAAGACGCTGTTTTAGAACATCCTAATTCAGGACACCCCTTAAGTAACAGGACGATTGTTTGAGAATTACAGTATATTACTATTCCGAGCTACACAAGATGGAATTAAAAGTAACATAAAAAGCTAACATTTCATGCTCCGATAAACAATCACAATATACATACACAATACGCAATATACATCGATAAACAAAACACAAGTTTCCTCACAAAAGTTAAAAAACACGAGGACTGCCATGTGGTCCCGATGTTAATGTAATCAAGTAGCCAAGTTAATTCAAACTCATTTCAGAATCCAATTGAACGTTTGTGAGACTATGTTAAACGTCAATTATCAAGATATTATTTTATAAAAAAAATGCAATTATTACGACAAATTATAAAATATAATCTGAAATGTCGTTTCAAACTTGTTTACCCTTAATCGTATCAATGCCGCGCTGATTCCATGCAGTCGTTCCGAATCCAAAGTTATGTACACAACTGTGAAAGGCAGTAATGCGACTGTTTGCTTCACCCAAGTTGCCTCGCTCAAGTTCCTTGGTGTCGTAATATGACGTATATCACGTGTCACATAGTAATATTTGCTAAATTAGCAGTCTTGTAAACATATCACCATTGGATTTCATGTTTAGTAATAAAAACAGGTAAAAGAAGAAAACTGCAATAAAACTTAAAAATTAACACTAGGTTTACGGGACCCGCCAAATTGACGGATTTCTAACTTCCAAATGAAATACCTCTAAAACCATAGCATTAATTTTAACCATTTTGCATCGTAAATTAATCATTTCATCCAAAGAATTTATACACACAATTATTTTTCCCTAAGCTTTTTAATTTTTTTAATTTGTATGTAGTATATCTATCTCTACGAAACCCGTCCAATTGACGAGCTAGATAATTTCATAAACAATCCTTATATGTTTGCTTTGTTTGTAAAAGTTTCAGTTATTGTAGACAGTCGCCGCTTATTGTAAGTATTTATAATAGGGTAATTGAATTTGGGCACAATATCTGTTTATTTTGATCAATCCCGCTTTTCTAGTAATCGTTCTAGTAAATCTAGGGGATATAATAAGATATTGTACGAAATTGTTAACATCCACTAAGATTGTTCCAGAGGTACCGCCGAAGAAGACCAGTATGATAATGAAGATGAGACTAATTCACTTAAGCCAAGGTAAAGCTGACAGTGAATGTTCTGCAATACACTGAATGTGGAGAGATACGCTGCTGATCAAAAGGATAGTCCAGGTGTGCTGTAATTTCTCAATAACATGTGTAATATTTTTTGTCTGTGACAGATAATAAAAAAAGCAACATATAGTAAAAAAAAGCAAATTCTTGAACTAAAGCAGCAACAGTGGGAAAAAGAAAAGAGACAACGTCAGTAATTCGACGACGAATGGGAGGAGGCAGCGAGCTGGTTTGGACCAGCATTGACAACTATCAAGTTCATCAATGGGAGAATGAATAGTGTTCGAAACATAAATTTAATCAAAGAACAAATAAATAATCATGTAGAAATCATTTCTCGATCTGATTATATATTTTAACTAGATAATGAATCTGTACACACATCAAAATTGGTCCAATCATATTTTAATGAAAATAATATATCTATTTTGCCATGGCCTGCACGCTTCCGGCACCCTAATATTATTGAAAATTGCTGGGCAGAACTTATTTACGGCGTATACGCGAAAGGAAAGCAGTATCACACGTACAAGAATTTGAGGTGTATAGATCGTGATAGGTACCGCTGGTGTATTAGATTTTTATCTTCATCTGGGTTGGAGGAATGTTCTTCCAACCATCCGGACCGCTCCCTTCTACTCCTCTAGAAATCGTGAAAAACACGACTATGAGTGCCGGGATTCGAACTTGGGACTGGAATGTTCGTAAACAACTACGCTAACCACATCGAATCAATTTTGAAACGATTACATATTTTCTTTTTTCACTGCAATCTCAAGATGGCTAAGTTAAATTCGAAAAATTCTGGAATACTGAAATGCATTTACAACATCTTGTTTATTAATTTTTCATTTAAATCTAGCTCAAATAGGACATACTTGATGTCATAATTAATATGTGAGTCTTGATCGCTAATGTGTAAAGTAGTAAGCGAATTTAAGAAATTTAAGGAGTTAAAAAATGGCTCATTAAATGCGAGTCTTTTAATTATACCTTGAAAGGCGAACCAATAATATCTTTGGCAATTAAAAAAAATCTCTAATCTTTGGCATGTTTTTACAGTTTTAGCTGCACTATTTCTTAACTTGATGATAATATCTGTGGCATGAGCGCCAACATAAATTATATTTTACATATTAATTTTTAATATTATATTGATTGTAATTAAATTATATAAATCATATATGAGCACCAATATAACTTCAATATAAGAAGCTTTTGATTGAAAGCATCCACTTCATGCAAACTTTTATTTTCAGTCATAACAGTATCATACTAAAAAAATTACCAGCTGTTGACTGCAAAACTCTACGACATTAACAAACAATGAATTCAAATTTTGCAATTTTGGAACAATGTGCTGAAGCATGTAAATATCTGTAACACAAAATCTAAAAATGCTAGATATGCTTCAGTATATAAACAGTATCCAAACAATTTAAGATCATATTCAATGTCATTAGCAATGACGAATTGAACTTCATCTGCAACAACTTCCACAGCAAATATTCCACCTAATGTTCACCATTTTCTTCATATTCGTTTGATGCATTCGGCGAATGCTAGCCAACTTGTTCTCGATGATTGAACTGCCTTTTGTCCAGACATGCCCATCCATTTTTCAGCTATTTGGGGAACCTGTTACATCTTTTCACTTCTTGAGAAATATGGAACATTTCTTAAGCAATTCCAGGTTCGATGCAGCGAGGATTTGTATCCCGTGAATATTTTTCAGCTGCGTCAGTCATATGTATATGTGTATATTGAATTACACATGTTGAGATTAACTGATAGAGGAACGAGTGGATTGTAATAAGAAAATATACTGAAATAAGTATAGTATAAGTATAAGTGTAAGTGTAAGTGTAAGTATAAGTACTAAAATGATAAGTGAGCAAAATACAATACTCAGAGAACAAACACAACAAATTACAATTATGCCACAACTACTTACAAACATGTTAAGTGAATAATAGAAATGGACACGCTGATAGTAGCAGCTTAGAACAGCAATGGTCTACAACAACGGACCCTCGAAACTAAAACACTTCTGTCATAAGTATACAAGAATATCGACCCACGTGTTACGTAGCTCTTCATCTAAAGTGAAAGTCGTTTCTCTGGCTATCTGCAATTCTACGGGTGACAAACATGTTTTTAACGCGTTCCTAACTTCGACGAACGACATGCCAAGCAGTCTACGTCTACAAACTTGAATGATCTCGTCAGCGATTCAAAACTACTTCGATTTGGCTGCTACTTCATTTGCATCCATCATCGAAAACACGCTCGAAGGTACCAAGGAAACTTTCGACGTTCCATCGTCGCAGCTTTCTTACGTACTCGTGCTAGGTCTTGTTTATTCATCTGTACAGTTCGCACGATACTCTGTAAATCCTGCGAAAAGCTCATCGCAACCGTCCGTGTTGTCTCCATCCGACGCTACCGCGGTTAATTTGGGCGCTCCAATTTTCACAATCTGGTCCGCTCGCATTAAAGTGATGAGGTGGATAGGACGTGATAGGTACCAAAGAAACACGCGGAAATGTTTAAACATTATATTTGTCGGAAATGGAAAGACACCGGAGCTTTCCCTTGGAACTTCGGGAAAACTCCTTAATACTGTAATCTAGTTTCTCAACGCCCGTTGGCCGCGCTGGATGTACTCGTTCCCGTGAGATCACGAAAGTTAAGCAGCGTCGGGCACGGGGCGATGTAGGATGGGTGACCGCTCCGTGTGTTGTTGGCATTATATGTAGTACCGCCAAGCAGTCCGGTAGGGGGAACCGACTGCCTTGCACGGTGGCTACGACGACGAGGTGCGGTGCGACGTGACCACCACCACCCCTTATGTGGAGGCTTTTTGTGCGCGGAGGGGGGCCCGGTGTTGTCGCTCATCGGTTCCCGGGCCTCTCTCGATCGCAGCCGGGACGACCATTGTGGAGATTTTAGTCGGTTGGAGTCCGACACTACCACGCCGCTTCCCTCAAAAGCAGGCCAGGTGTCCGTGCGGATTTCCTCCACGTTAAAAAAAAAAAAAAAAAGTTTCTAATGTAGCTATAATTAAATAAGTGTCGTCGTCTAATCGAACTGTATTTGTTTGAGATTTATGATAGTGAGCTTGGGCTCCAGGCGACAATCAGTCGCCGAACGTAGCCGCGGTCAAGGGATGAACGTTTTGCCTAACAAAGGCACGGAAGTAATTCTATAGCTCTCCTTAAAGAAATAGCCGTAGCGGCACGTGGCAGTAAACATTTCAACAGTTTCTGTCCCGCGGCTCGCCACACGCAGTCTCTACCCTTCGGGTAACATGATTCCCAGATGTCAACGCATCTTCACAGTATACGCTTAGATAGCCTGAGGACCCGTTATAAATCTTAAGATTTAGCTAACTAAAGTCCTTCAAACGGACAAACAGTTTTGTTACAACTGCGGGAAGATAGGAGAAATCTATCTCTTCCACGAACGACGTTTCCCGCTAGCAACTTTCCTTCAAGGGCGGCTAGCATCTTTTTCTAAACACCGATATGGAGATTGACCAATTAGTAGCAACGCCAATTTCCCTCACCTTCCGAACGAAGGCTTTCCTCGACGAATCCGAGGATCTCGTGTCCTTAGACACACCCCATATAGTTTTCCTCGGTGGCATCACCAAGACGGAGAGTCATTCTCTTGTGCGATCTTTTAACGAAAAGAATACGACCTTTACGATCAGTGAATATTTCACCTCTTGTTAATAAAGTGTCTGACTTGAACTTTGTGAGTACGTAATACTATCATCCCGTTGACCGCGGATTCGTTAGTGAACCTAAGTTCATTGTCGCTAGCGTTACGAGTGTGTGACTACCGCGGTTAATTGTTATTACGGCCATATCGACACTTGTGTTAATAAACTATACGTTACACCACAGCGATGTCTAGTGAAGATTCATTAAACGCCCACAATCCCGGTCCTACCTCAAACCCGACATATTTATTAACAATGCTCGCTTTTCGACACTTTACGTAGAGCTCGCGATTACAATTGACGATTCGCGCTTCTCCGTTACAACTCGAACGATACCGATCGAGTTAAGATAGCGATTGAGCAGATTGCGCGCTATAAGTTAAGATGATGACTGCTCAAGATACGTCGAGGAACTGTGTTTTCTGTGACGATGATGCTGCGGAGGAAAACTGTGTGGCTGTATCTAAGGATACGAGATCATTGGATTCGTTAAGGAATGTTTTCGTTAGGAAAGTGAGGGAAATGGACGTCGCTGTTGATTGGTTAATCTACCAGGATGATAGGTAGGTAAGGATACTAACCGCCCTCGATTAAGTTGCTAGCAAACATCACATACATAGTCAAATTTGTCAGGAACACGTTCAACCAACCATCGTTACGATACAAACTAATAGCAATTACTTCCAGATGTCAGCAATATATGCACCACCGCGACACAAATTGATGTTACAATAATGGCAAGAGTATTTTCAATCCTTAGGTGACATATACATTGCACCGAGAGACTTCAATGCAAATCACACGCTATCGGGCTCAAAAATTAACATACCTTGAGGTAGAAAACTAAAACTATATCTAGCAATCTCAACATATTATCCACAGGAAGACCAACATACTGGTCGACAGATCTAAACAAAATACCTGATTTGTTTGATTTTGCAGTTATAAAAGGACTAAACAAATTAAAAATAACACTCAGTCTTGAGCTTAGTTGATCATACACTGATATTAATAGAATACATAGGTAAGCCAATACTTTACAGCAATCCAGAGCCGTTTTGCAGTAAAACCACCAAATGGCAAACATTTAAAGAACTAATTGAGAGCAAAATCAGCTGCGGTATTGCACTAAAAACAATAGTAACAAGAGTAAAACGAAATGTCATTCAGACGAAGATTCGTAAAATAGTAGTACTCCAAGTAACAAACATTACAAAATGTCAAATAAAACACTCCAAGAAATTAGAATCATAATGGAGAAAACAAAAAACAATAAGGCTCCAGGAATTCTAATCAATGGTAAAATCTTCCCCCAAAAATAATACGTCTAATCACAATAATATTCAATACAAATTTAAGAATCGAAAAGTTCCAACTTCCTGTACTCCCTACTCACTCTGTATCCTACTTCATCATCCATTCCTCTTTTATCATATCGGCACCCTTCTCTGCAATCATGATAATCGGGGCATTGAGATTACCACTGACTATGTTTGGCATAATCGAGCCGTCTATGACTCGAAGTCCGGTGACTCCGTAAACTCGAAGCCGAGGGTCTACTACAGCTGTTGGATCCGAATTAGGCCCCATCTTGCAAGTACCTACTGGATGATATAGAGTCGTGGCATAGAATCTGATCGCGCACTCCCAGTATGGATCGGTATACATAGGAATATTCTTGCAGCCAGGAAATGGTTCCGGTATATATTTGCTTCCATAATGTCTAAATGGTGCAGTTTTACTCATCTCGATCGCAAATTTAACTCCTTCTACCAATGTCGCCAGATCTTCCGGGTTTTCGAAGTAGTTGGGATAAATTAGCGGATAATGGAAGGGATTGTTGCTTCGAAGCTTGATAACACCTTTACTTTTCGGTCTTATAAGCGTAGGAAGCACGATCCACAAGTCCTTACCGACGTACTTCCCATACACAGATTCGAAGAATTCTGTGGACAGACCGTGAACAGCTTTAAAAGCTTTGAAGCCTTCGTTGATGTGACTCAATATCCCAAAATGCAGTTGTATGTCTGGGAAATCGTCCGAGGCATTCGCGTATTTGGTATTGATAAAAGCTAGTCCTTCGAGTCCTCCTAAGAGAGCTAATGGGCCGGTTCCGAATAAGGCGTATTCTAGTATATATCGAATATCATACACGTGGGTCTTTTCCAACGCTACTTCTTCATTCAGCATGAATACAGTACCTCCCGCAAATACGTGATCTTGAAGATTATGACCCACACTTAAATTCTGAATCACTGGTATCCCGTGTTCCGCTAAGTGTTCTCCGGGGCCTATTCCGGACAACATGAGTAATTGAGGACTGTTGATAGATCCTGCGGAAACTATCACCTCCTTCTTGGCAAGAACGCGCAGCGTCCTTCCGTCTCTAAAGAACTCTACAGCGTAAGCCCTCTTTGACGACGGATCTATTAAAATTTTCGTAACATGTGCGTGCATAGCGACGTGTAAATTCTTACGCGCGCTTGCCGGCCGCAGGAAGGCCTTCCCTGTGGAACACCTACTCCCGTGTCTAATGGTCCCTTGAGGAAACATAAAGCCAGTTTGCCGTTCTCCATTTAAGTCTCTATTCTCGTAACCCATTTCTCGTAATGCCTGATGGAACGCCTTGCCCAGTGGACTCTGAAATTGTGATTCGTGGACAGTTAGGTAACCTCCCGTCGAATGATACGGAGACTTGGCATAGTTCTCATTCCGATTGTCCTCCGATTTTTTGAAATAACTTAGGACGTCCTTGTAGGACCATCCTGGATTGCCTAGTTGTTCCCAGATGTCGTAATCTTTTTTGTTACCACGAATATAGAGCATGTAATTTATCGCGCTGCTACCTCCGATCACTTTGCCACGTGGCCACAGGCAACGACCCCCCTCCATCCCTATAGGCAGAATTTGCGATAAAGTACATGAAAGGCGATGCGAATAATTCGTAATCGATTATTAATGTTAGTTGGTGATTGATTTGCGTTTATATCACTTCGCGTTCGACGATAAGATCATTTGTGGGTTACTACGTAAATGTACATAAATATTCTTTATATAGATCAGAATAATTCAAACAATATTAGTTAAACAAAATAGATCCATACAATTATTTAACTATTTAAACAAAAATCGGCGTCGTCGGGATCATAAATAGGTCGTCGATCCCATAAAGCGGATAGTTTAGGAAAAAATGCCTACGTAACCTTGACCGCGGATGTTTGTGGGACACATGCGTGGTGGGACGGAGAAAGACAAGAGGATGGGAGAGTCGTAGTTTAGTTGCAGACGTAGTGAGTGGGAGTGGTGAAGACGCGGAGAGTGTGAGTCGGGAAGCTGAGAGCCGAGTATGATAATATGACGTACGAGGACATTGTAAGCAGTTTGTTGTATTTGAGTGTTGCTTGGTAAACTAGACTTAACTCCGAAATAAAACGTCATTACTTGTCCTTCCTCTAAGACCCAATTAAGATACTGCATGTATGTTTCTATGAATATCGAAAACGAAAAGTTCCCCCCACTAATATAAACGTATTGGGTAATTCTGGTGTTAATATTTATTAGGATGTAAAGCTATGCATGCGCTAGTATCATCAGATATTAATTACCTCTACAGTAATTTGTACTGGGTTCCGTTGTGTATTTCCAGTCAATCTCTGTGAGCTGCAGATTGGCGGCAGTAATAGGAATATCATATAGAATGCTTCCATCGCCACCTGCTTCCAAGAGGAGTACGTTCCAGTCTTCTATCTCGGACAACCGACTCGCTACCACGGCTCCTATAATCATATAAATTGGCAGAAAATTATAGAACATAAGTAAGAAAACATCAATCCACTTAAATATTAGAAATACTTTTATTTCAAAAATATGTGGTTTAATATCATGTCATCGAGAAAGGAAAAATATTTAGTCCATACCACAAAACGGATTTCGTGATAAACCTAAAATATGTTGCAATAATATATAATTTATACGATATTTATAATGTTATAATTATTTAAAACGTATTACAAAATAAGCTTAAATTACGTTCACATGCAACAACATACTACGTCATTAATATACTGTACAAGAGATAGAGCGGCTAAAGGAAAGGTGCATTGGTTAATCATTGATTAGTTATGCATTGGTCGAGATTTGTGTATTATTAGATTTGTGTATTACTTTATTACATGCTCTTTCTCGCGCGCAAACATACAAGTACGCGCTTCTTTCTCCTCTTTTATTTCATTTATGATGTAATTTTCTATTGATATCATGAAAAAAGTTACCTGCAGAACCACCGCCTATGACTATGAAATCGTAAGACGACAATAGTGATTCGGAAGGAAGATTCTCCAAGGAATAATTAACAATCGAATATGTCAAGTATATCGATATGCTTAGAAGAAAGGAAATCAGCGATCTGGCTAAGTGTGATTGGATTCCTTCCAGAATATTGCAGATGACATCCATTTTATACGTCTCCGATCTTCTTTACCAAACTGTAACATTAAGATATGACAGGTTACCAATTATCTTTGATAAACTTCTGCCAGTGCCCACCTACGGCAATTTCCCGTGTTTTCCCACTGACCATAACACACAATAAATCCTTTTCAAATGCGTAACAACATATACTGCTATGTTTGGGAAGCTGCTAAGTTCTTGCGCATAATGTTATTGGTACTAGAAAGTTAGAATATCTTAGACTTATAAACGTATTAAGATATAAATGTGTAAAGCTATAAATGATTAAAAGAGACAAAAGCGTAAAGAGAAATAGAATTTTATATGTAATAAAACGTGCAGGATATCTGTGCGTAACAAACAATTATTAATATGCACATTTGGGTGATGTTAGCGCATCTTTACATTAGTATCTATAGGATATATATAAGAATAAGTATCGAGACGATTTTGATGCAGCTTATATTTAATTCTTCAAAAAATTGTTCCTGCAAAATTGATTCTCTTGATAAGGAGAAATTACATTTAAGTTACGATGACACTTCCTCCTTGAACAGGCGACCACATTTTCATATAGAACGAATTAAAGAGAACTCACTAATGAGAGAGATAACTACTTTTAATGTTATACGAATAAGAGAAAGAAATTGATTAATGGCTTATGGATTGGGCAGTATTAATAGCGGATGACACAGAATAATATTCGTTAAAGTGACTGATGCATGCAATGCTGCACTTAATACCGATCTTCAATTAGTCGAAAGTGTCACATAAATATCTTTATTTATTGAGAAATTGTTTACAGAGAAAAAACGGAAGATCCGGAACGGAACGGAAGACGTAGAAGATCAGAAATAACGGAAAAATCGAATATTAGCGGAAATGCGGAGACTTCGAGAATACGTACATGGATTGAACCTCAAACGTAAGAGTGTGCAACGATCAAATGCAAAGCAAGGAGACAAATGCTGCTTTGCTAACGATCCCTTGAATACTCAATTCTAATTAACTATTCTGTTTCTATTCATCACTTATCGTATTATCATCTGTTTTATTCATAATTTATAAATAACAAAGAACATATAAACATGCATCAAGTAAATATATGCGTGTTTCCTATTTAGAGTATATGTACGCTAGAAGTAATTTACATGAAAATAAATCGGTCAAGTATGCGCTAAGAAATATACTGCTCACAAATATCAGCTATAAAATACAACTATTAGTTAAAATAACTCTACATAATGGTTGTACAAACTCAACATATTAAAGAATGTTTCACATTTTTTCTATAACCCGCCAAAATTTCTAATTTGACACTATTTTCTGCCTTTTTCGTTAGCTCATCGAGAAGAAAAATATATAATAATTAAAGTCTCTTTTGGTTTTTTGTTTTAGTCAAGAATTACGAGGTGGATCTTTCCCACTGATTGAACACTGCAGCCCATGAAAGACGCTTAGAAATCTGTTATATTTTTTTTTACTATAAAAAAATCTTTTTTGTACTCGTTAAATATATACAAAACCATACCTCAAAATTCAATAACTTCATTTCTTTCTTTCCCTTCTAAGCAAAATCACAAAAAGACGCTGTCTTAGAACATTCTAATTCAGGACACCCCTTAAGTAACAGGACGATTGTTTGAGAATTACAGTATATTACTATTCCGAACTACACAAGATAGAATTAAAAGTAACATAAAAAGCTAACATTTCATGCTCCGATAAACAATCACAATATACATACACAATACGCAATATACATCGATAAACAAAACACAAGTTTCCTCACAAAAGTTAAAAAACACGAGGACTGCCATGTGATCCCGATGTTAATGTAATCAAGTAGCCAAGTTAATTCAAACTCATTTCAGAATCCAATTGAACGTTTGTGAGACTATGTTAAACGTCAATTATCAAGATATTATTTTATAAAAAAAATGCAATTATTACGACAAATTATAAAATATAATCTGAAATGTCGTTTCAAACTTGTTTACCCTTAATCGTATCAATGCCGCGCTGATTCCATGCAGTCGTTCCGAATCCAAAGTTATGTACACAACTGTGAAAGGCAGTAATGCGACTGTTTGCTTCACCCAAGTTGCCTCGCTCAAGTTCCTTGGTGTCGTAATATGACGTATATCACGTGTCACATAGTAATATTTGCTAAATTAGCAGTCTTGTAAACATATCACCATTGGATTTCATGTTTAGTAATAAAAACAGGTAAAAGAAGAAAACTGCAATAAAACTTAAAAATTAACACTAGGTTTACGGGACCCGCCAAATTGACGGATTTCTAACTTCCAAATGAAATACCTCTAAAACCATAGCATTAATTTTAACCATTTTGCATCGTAAATTAATCATTTCATCCAAAGAATTTATACACACAATTATTTTTCCCTAAGCTTTTTAATTTTTTTAATTTGTATGTAGTATATCTATCTCTACGAAACCCGTCCAATTGACGAGCTAGATAATTTCATAAACAATCCTTATATGTTTGCTTTGTTTGTAAAAGTTTCAGTTATTGTAGACAGTCGCCGCTTATTGTAAGTATTTATAATAGGGTAATTGAATTTGGGCACAATATCTGTTTATTTTGATCAATCCCGCTTTTCTAGTAATCGTTCTAGTAAATCTAGCGGATATAATAAGATATTGAACGAAATTGTTAACATCCACTAAGATTGTTCCAGAGGTACCGCCGAAGAAGACCAGTATGATAATGAAGATGAGACTAATTCACTTAAGCCAAGGTAAAGCTGACAGTGAATGTTCTGGAATACACTGAATGTGGAGAGATACGCTGCTGATCAAAAGGATAGTCCAAGTGTGCTGTAATTTCTCAATAACATGTGTAATATTTTTTGTCTGTGACAGATAATAAAAAAAGCAACGTATAGTAAAAAAAGCAAATTCTTGAACTAAAGCAGCAACAGTGGGAAAAAGAAAAGAGACAACGTCAGTAATTCGACGACAAATGGGAGGAGGCAGCGAGCTGGTTTGGACCAGCATTGACAAGTATCAAGTTCATCAATGGGAGAATGAATAGTGTTCGATACATAAATTTAATCAAAGAACAAATAAATAATCATGTAGAACGCATTTCTGGATCTGATTACACCTTTTAACAAGATAATGCATCTGTACACACATCAAAATTGGTCCAATCATATTTTAATGAAAATAATATATCTATTTTGCCATGGCCTGCACACTTCCGGCACCCTAATATTATTGAAAATTGCTGGGCAGAACTTATTTACGGCGTATACGCGAAAGGAAAGCAGTATCACACGTACAAGAATTTGAGGTGTATAGATCGTGATACGTACCGCTGGTGTATTAGATTTTCACCTCCTTCTGGGTTGGAGGAATGTTCTTCCAACCATCCGAACCGCTTCCTTCTTCTCCTCTAGAAATCGTGAAAAACACGACTATGAGTGCCGGGATTCGAACTTGGGACTGGAATGTTCGTAAACAACTACGCTAACCACGACGTTGCTGTCGTCCCCCCGTAGGATAGGGTCTTTACGTAGCACGTCACGGGACAGAAACCGTTGGAAAGTTTGTTGTTGAGTGCCGCTACAAATTAAAAAATGCGATTGTACGCGAATGGGGGATACGTTAAGTCAAAATTATATCCAGAAACTATATAAATCGATATTAAATCGTACAATAGAAGTAATAGAAAATAAAGGGGGATTTATGTTTGATAAGTAATTATTGTCAGTTACAATTTATGTTGATTATTATTTTCTTATTGTACATGTGTTATCATCTCCTTCTTAAAATAAAACAATTTTTATTATTAAACACTGAACGTCATAACATTTTTAATTATTTTCAACGAACCGCATATTTCCGCTCGCGATGTTTTGATATTATACGTTACAGACGAAAAGCTTTGTGAGTGAAGAAGGATCTTCTTAAAAGTATGTCGTAATAAGAAACTGATGTGTATTCTTTCTAGTTCTGACTCCGAGGATGAAAGGACGAGCATTCCAAGCACGTCCCAAAATGGGTGAGATTGAAATTGCAATTGACAGGACACAGTGGATAAAACTGAAAGCAGGCGGATCTAGGGGTAGGGCGCCCGTTCGTATGATATTCAAGGATATCGCGGAGCCTACTGGCTATGCTAAGAGAAATATTATGTCGGATTGTCTAACTAGTGCTTTTGAATTGATAATTGCTAGACACATAATGGAAGGCATAGAATATTCCACTGAAATCGAGCATCTGGTCCCTTCAGGGCATCATACACATTCACAGATTCACATAGACTTTGCTTCCTGCAAACTGTCGCGACGTGAGCACAACTGCTGCACGTCCTTGGCTTGTGCAACCGTGCTGATCTTCTGGGTACAGTCGGTACACTCACAACCTCCCCCTGATTACTCTCATTAGTTAAGTTGTCCATGTAATAGTCACTTTCGCCTTCATCGTTTTCACCGTCACTTTGGGCTTCTATATCACTCGTATCATCTCCTCTTTGAAGTTCAAAATCTTCAACGTCCCATATCCATTCCGAAAGTTTCTTTCTGATGTTGCCTGTGTCCACTTTCATGCTCTTGTAGGGAAACACATTTTCTTCGAACCTGACATGACAAGAGATTATTACCCTTTTGGTTTTCGGTAGGTAAATTCTATATCCCTTGACTTGTCTGTCGTAACCTACAAATATTCCCTCATCTGCCCTGCTGTCAAATTTACCTTCGCCTGGGCTTTTCAGGTACCATACTTTACATCCGAATACCCTCAGCCTGCTGATCTCCCCTTGGATGTCGCATCCCTTACCTTTCCACAATTCTAATGGGATCTTATCTCCGATAGCGGTGGAGGGGCATAGGTTTCTGATGTGACACGCAGTGTTCACAGCTTCTCCCCACAGGTAATCAGAGAGTCCCGGCTGGATGAGCAGACATCTGGACATCTCCACCAGGGTTCTGTTCGCTCGTTCTGAGACTCCATTTTGTTCAGGATTCCTTGGAACAGTCTTCCTGTGCAGAATGCCTTTCTCCCTCAGGTAGCTCTCAAAATTAGTCCCCGCGTACTCACCCCCATTGTCGGTTTGGAGGGCGCATATTTTGGATTGATGTAGAGCCTCCACTTCCATCTGGTATTCCTTGAAGCACCTAAATACTTTGCTGTTCCTGCTGATGATCCTAACGTACATGAATCGTGAAAAATCATCTATGAATGTTACGAAGTAGTTACCTCCACCTAGTGACTTGCACTGAGCTCTGCCACTGACGTCGCTGTGGACAATTTCCAAAGGACGCCGACACATGTGGTGGGCTGTCTTTGGAAATGGCACCTTCGTCATTTTTCCTTTCACACAGACTCCGCAGAGTTCGTTGTGTTTCCTGGAGTCCTCCTTCACGCTCCTCACAGGGATCTTCCTGATTGCATTTCCATGCAGGTGACCCAATCTCTCGTGCCACGATGTGGTACCCTTGTATGCCTTCGCTTCAATGACTTCAACGTCTCCGTCATCTTGGCCAGGTCCCTCTTGATCGTGCTCCACAGAGAGGTTTGCTACGTGATCTTCGACAGGTACTGTTTCCAAGTAATAGACATCGTCTCCAACCTTCGAGTTGAATACGACGTCTCCATCGTCGTGTGTCCCAACGGCCTCATCCATTGTACACACTGTGGTAACGCCCTTTTTTGCCAATTGTCTGATTGAGATTAGATTTACGTCTAACTCAGGCACCCACAGAGCGTTCGATAGGGATAGCGTCCAACCACCACAGGACTTAGCCATTTTTACAACGATTGTCCCCTTTCCCTTAACATCCAGGTGTCCCTTGCCGATCCTGATCTGTCCGGTCGCAGGCGTAAAGTCTACGAATCGATGCCTGTCCGAAGTCATGTGGTTTGAGGCACCTGAGTCAGGCACTGATAGACAACAAAGCCAATGTCGATATAAGTCCCTTGGACCTCGGTTTGTCTTCCGATCCCCTCTCTCTCTCCCGTTATCCTCCTGTCTCTTCTTCTCTCTTTGGTTTTTCTCCTATTTATCTTCTTTCTCCTCTTGGCACCGGTACGAGATGTGTCCCATTCTCCCACATTTGTAGCACTTCTGGTCTTGTGAGTTTCGGACCTTTGGTCTCGCGCCATCGTTGCATTCTTGCTTGGGGCTTCTGCTGTCTCCTGGTCGCCATTGCGCTGCCCCTCTCGGACGATTCCGTAGCCGCGTCGATCCTCCTCTCTTCGAGTAGGAGATCGGATTTCACGGCCCTCGCACTCAAATCCTTGTCGATCCTCGTTGTTCTGAGGTATGTTGAGTAATTTGGGTCCGCCACGAGGCCGGCTAAAAGGAAACATGCCATAACATGGTCACTGATTTCTATGCCTACGCTGGATAGTTTGTCGCACAGGTCATTGATTCTTCCGCAGTACGCGGACATGTCCATGTCCGGGGTCTTCTCGATAGTACCCAGTTCCCGCATGCATAAGACAATGTCCATTGACGTAGACCTTCCATGAACGTCCTCCAATGCCTTCCAGCACTCCCTCGCTGTTTTCAATTTTCTGATATCCCCAAGGTACTCAGGGCGTATATGCCGGAAAAGGTATGCACGTGCTCTGTTGTCCATCCTTACGCAGTCTGCCCTCATCCTTTCCGCTGGCGTAAAACCTGGCTCTATGGCATCCCAGCAGCCCAGGAAAACTAATGAAGCTTCCGTCATCGTTTTCCAGTACTCGTAATTTCCTTTTCTCAAGATTGGATTCATATCCTTGTCCACATCAGGCATATTGTCCTGGTCGGCCATGGCGTGGTCTCTTCTCGGATAATTTCACAAAAACGCAAAAAACTCAATAAGTAAATATCTTTCTAACCGCAGTTTACTGTCCTGGGCCCATAACCCGTTATTTAATATGGGTTGGGGTGGATATTCAATTGATCAACACAGATTGAATAACACTCTTTATTTCACCTCCTTGTATAAAACGTCTGAAATCACCGGATGCGATTTAGCAATTAGCACGTGGTCGACTTCTAAGACAAAAAAGCGTCGTTAGAAGTCGTGCCAACTTAGCTTATAGGAACTAGCGGTCATACCAACTTAGCATTTCTCAACACTATCACGGACAACATATATATCTCCACCTCATACGGAACATTTCTTAAGCAATTTCAGGCTCGATGCAGCGACGATTTGTATCGCGTGAATATTTTTCAGGTGCGTCAGTTTTGAATTACACATGTTGAGATTAACTGATGGAGGAACGAGTGGATTGTAATAGAAAAATATACTGAAATAAGTATAGTATAAGTATAAGTGTAAGTGTAAGTGTAAGTATATGTACAAAAATGATAAGTGAGCAAAATGCAGTACTCAGAGAACAAACACAACAAATTACAATTATGCCACAACTACTTACAAACATGTTAAGTGAAAAATAGAAATAGACACGCTGATAGTAGCAGCTTTGAACTGCAATGGTCTACAACAACGGACCTTCGAAACTAAAACACTTCTGTCATAAGTACACAAGAATATCGCCCTACGTGTTACCTAGCTCTTCATCTAAAGTGAAAGTCGTTTCTCTGGCTATCTGCAATTCTACGGATGCCGAACATGTTTTTAACGCGTTCCTAACTTCGACGATCGACATGCCATGCAGTCTACGTCTACAAACTTGAATGATCTCGTCAGCAATTCGAAACTACTTCGATTTGACTGCTACTTCATTTGCATCCATCTTCGAAAACTTGCTCGAAGATACCAAGGAACCTTTCGACGTTCCATCGTCGCAGCTTTCTTACGTACTCGTGCTAGGTCTTGTTTGTACGCCTGTATAGTTCGCATGATACTCTGTAAATCCTACGAAAACCTCATCGCAACCGTCCGTGTTGTCTCCATCCGACGCTACCACAGTTAATTTGGGCGCTCCAATTTTCACAATCTGGTCCGCTCGCATTAAAGTTACGAGGTGGTGGATAGGATGTGATAGGTACCAAAGAAACACTCGGAAATGTTTAAACAGTATATTTATTAACAATGCTCGCTTTTCGACACTTTACGTAGAGCTCGCGATTACAATTGACGATTCGCGCTTCTCGGTTACAACTCGAACGATACCGATCGAGTTAAGATAGCGATTGAGCAGATTGCGCGCTATAAGTTAAGATGATGACTGCTCAAGATACGTCGAGGAACTGTGTTTTCTGTGACGATGATGCTGCGGAGGAAAACTGTGATGGCTGTATCTAAGGATACGAGATCATTGGATTCGTTAAGGAATGTTTTCGTTAGGAAAGTGAGGGAAATGGACGTCGCTGTTGATTGGTTAATCTACCAGGATGATAGGTAGGTAAGGATACTAACCGCCCTCGATTAAGTTGCTAGCAAACATCACATACATAGTCAAATTAGTCAGGAACACGTTCAAGCAACCATCGTTACGATACAAACTAATAGCAATTTCTTCCAGATGTCAGCAATATATGCACCACCGCGACACAAAATGATGTTACAAAAATGGGAATAGTATTTTCAATCCTTAGGTGACATATACCTTGCACCGGGAGACTTCAATGCAAATCACACGCTATCGGGCTCAAAAATTAACATATCTTGAGGTAGAATACTAAAAATATATCTAGAAATCTCAACATATTATCCACAGGCAGACCAACATACTGGTCGACAGATCTAAACAAAATACCTGATTTGTTTGATTTTGCAGTTATAAAAGGACTAAACAAATTAAAAATAACACTCAGTCTTGAGCTTATTTGATCATACACTGATATTAATAGAATACATAAGTAAGCCAATACTTTACAGCAATCCAGAGTCGCTATGCAATAAAACCACCAAATGGTAAACATTTAAAGAACTAATTGAGAGCAAAATCAACTGTAGTATTGCACTAAAAACAATAGTAACAAGAGTAAAACGAAATGTCATTCAGACGAAGATGCGTAAAATAGTAGTACTCCAACTAACAAACATTATAAAATATCAAATACAACGCTACAAGAAATTAGAATCATAACCAAGAAAACAAAAAACAATAAGGCACCAGGAATTCTAATCAATGGTAAAATCTTCCCCCAAAAACAATACGTCTAATCACAATAATATTCAATACAATTTTAAGAATTGAAAAGTTCCAACTTCCTGTACTCCCTATTCACTCTGTATCCTATTTCATCATCCATTCCTCTTTTATCATATCGGCACCCTTCTCTGCGATCATGATAATCGGGGCATTGGTATTACCACTGACTATGTTTGGCATAATCGAGCCGTCTATGACTCGAAGTCCGGTGACTCCGTAAACTCGAAGCCGAGGATCTACTACAGCTGTTGGATCCGAATTAGGCCCCATCTTGCAAGTACCTACTGGATGATATAGAGTCGTGGCATAGAATCTGATCGCGCACTCCCAGTATGGATCGGTATACATAGGAATATTCTTGCAGCCAGGAAATGGTTTCGGTATATATTTGCTTCCATAATGTCTAAATGGTGCAGTTTTACTCATCTCGAACACAAATTTAACTGCTTCTACCAATGTCGCCATATCTTCTGGGTTTTCGAAGTAGTTGGGATAAATTAGCGGATAATGGAAGGGATTGTTGCTTCGAAGCTTGATAACACCTTTACTTTTCGGTCTTATAAGCGTAGGAAGCACGATAAACATATCGTTATCGATGTACTTCCCATACACAGATTCGAAGAATACTGTGGACAGACCGTGAACAGCTTTAAAAACTTTGATGTCTGCGTTGATGTAACTCAATGGCGCAAAATGCAGTTCTATGTCTGGGAAATCGTCCGAGGCATTCGCGTATTTGGTATTTATAAAAGCAAGTCCTTGTACTCCTCCTAAGATAGTTAATGGGCCGGTTCCGAATAAGGCGTATTGTAGCATATATCGAATATCATACAAGTTGTTCTGTTGTATCGCTACTTCTTCATTCAGCAAGAATATATTACCTCCCGCAAATACGTGATCTTGAAGATTATGACCCACACTTAAATTCTGAATCACTGCTATCCCGTGTTCCGCTAAGTGTTCTCCAGGTCCTATTCCGGACAACATCAGTAATTGAGGACTGTTGATAGTCCCTGCGGAAACTATCACCTCCTTGTTGGCACGAACACGCAACGTCTTTCCGTCTCTAAAGAACTCTACACCGTAAGCCCTCTTTGACGACGGATCTATTAAAATTTTCGTAACATGTGCGTGCATAGCGACGTGTAAATTCTTACGCGCGCTTGCCGGCCGCAGGAAGGCCTTCCCTGTGGAACACCTACTCCCGTGTCTAATGGTCCCTTGAGGAAACATAAAGCCAGTTTGCCGTTCTCCATTTAAGTCTCTATTCTCGTAACCCATTTCTCGTAATGCCTGATGGAACGCCTTGCCCAGTGGACTCTGAAATTGTGATTCGTGGACAGTTAGGTAACCTCCCGTCGAATGATACGGAGACTTGGCGTAGTTCTGATTTCGATTGTCTTCCGATTTTTTGAAATAACTTAGGACGTCCTTGTAGGACCATCCTGGATTGCCTAGTTGTTCCCAGATGTCGTAATCTTTTTTGTTACCACGAATATAAAGCATGTAATTTATCGCGCTGCTACCTCCGATCGCTTTGCCACGTGGCCACAGGCAACGACCCTCCTCCATTCCTGTAGGCAGAATTTGCGATAAAGTACATGAAAGGCAATGCGAATAATTCGTAATCGATTATTAATGTTGGTTGGTGATTGATTTGCGTTTATATCACTTCGCGTTCGACGATAAGATCATTTGCCGTTTAACGTTTGTGGGTTACTACGTAAATGTACATAAATATTCTTTATATAGATCAGAATAATTCAAACAATATTAGTTAAACAAAATAGATCTATACAATTATTTAACTATTTAAGCAAAAATCTGTATTAATCTCGCTAAAGATATATGTATGTTTCTATTAATATTGAAAACGAAAATTTCCCCTCACTCATATAGACGAATTGGGTAATTCTGGTTGATATTTATTAGGATGTAAAATTATGCATGCGCTAGCATCATCAGATATTAATTACCTCTACAGTAATTTCTGCTGGGTTCCGTCTTGAATTTCCAGTCAATCTCTGTAAGCTGCAGATTGGCTGCAGTAACAGGAATATCATATAGAATGCTTCCATCGCCACCTGCTTCCAAGAGGAGTACGTTCCAGTCTTCTATCTCGGACAACCGACTCGCTACCACGGCTCCTATAATCATATAAATTGGCAGAAAATTATAGAACATAAGTAAGAAAGCATTAATCCACTTAAATATTAGAAATACTTTTATTTCAAAAATTTGTGTTTTAATATCATGTCATCGAGAAAGGAAAATTATTTAGTCCATACCACAAAACGGATTTCGTGATAAACCTAAAATATGTTGCAATAATATATAATTTATACGATATTTATAATGTAATACATATTTAAAACGTATTACAAAATAAACTTAAATTACGTTTATATGCAACAACGTACTACGTCATTAATATTCTGTACAAGAGATAGAGCGGCTAAAGGAAAGGTGCATTGGTTAATCATTTATTAGTTATGCATTGGTCGAGATATGTGTATTATTAGATTTGTGTGTTACTCTATTATATGGATAATAAAGCGCTCTTTCTCGCGCGCAAACACACAAGTACGCGCTTCTTTCTCATATTTTTATTTCATTTATGATATATTTTTTTATTGATATCATGAAAATAGGTACCTGCAGAACCACCGCCTATGACTATGAAATCGTAAGACGGCAATAGTGATTCGGAAGGAAGATTCTTCGAGGAATAATTAAAAATCGAATATATGGAGTACAGCGATATGTTTAGAAGAATGGAAATCACCGATCTGGCTACGTGTGATCGGATTCCTCCCAGAATACTGCTGCTGACATCCATTTTATACGTTTCCGATCTTCTTTACCAAACTGTAACATGAAGATATGATAAGTTACCAATTATCTTTGATAAACTTCTGCCAGTGACCAATTGCGGAAATTTTGCGAGTTTTCTCACTGACCATAGCACACAATAAGTCCTTTTCAAATGCGTAACAACATATACTGCTATGTTTGGGAAGCTGCTAAGTTCTCGCGCATAATGTTATTGGTACTAGAAAGGTTAAAATTTCTTAGACTTATAAACGTATCAAGATATAAATGTGTAAAGCTATAAATGATTAAAAGAGACAAAAGCGTAAAGAGAAATAGAATTTTATATGTAATAAAACGTGCAGGATATCTGTGCGTAACAAACAATTATTAATATGCACATTTCGGTGATGTTAGCGCATCTTTACATTAGTATCTATAAGATATATACAGGGTGGTTGGTAACTGGTGGTACAAGCGAAAGGGGGGGTGATTCTACGCGAAAAAGAAGTCGAAAATATGGAATAAAAATTTTTCGTTTGAGGCTTTGTTTTCGAGAAAATCGACTTTGAATTTTCGCTCGGTACGCGTGCACTTTATCACATCTCGTTATAACGAATATCACTGTAGATCCGTTAGAACGTGAATGTTATATCTTACGATGTAGAAGATCAGAAATAACGGAAAAATCGAATATTAACGAAAATGCGGAGATTTTGAGAATACGTACGTGGATTGAACCTCAAACGTAAGAGTGTGCAACGATCAAATGCAAAGCAAGGAGACAAATGCTGCTTTGCTAACGATCCCTTGAATACTCAATTCTAATTAACTATTCTGTTTCTATTCATCACTTATCGTATTATCATCTCTTTTATTCATAATTTATATATAACAAAGAACATATAAACATGCATCAAGTAAATATATGCGTGTTTCCTATTTAGAGTATATGTACGCTAGAAGTAATTTACATGAAAATAAATCGGTCAAGTATGCGCTAAGAAATATACTGCTCAGAAATATCAGCTATAAAATGCAACTATTAGTTAAAATAACTCTACATAATGGTTGTACAAACTCAACATATTAAAGAATGTTTCACATTTTTTCTATAACCCGCCAAAATTTATAATTTCACACTATTTTCTGCCTTTTTGGTTAGTTCATCGAGAAGAAAAATATATAATAATTTAAGTCTCTTTTGGTTTTTTGTTTTAGTCAAGAATTACGAGGTGGGTCTTTCCCACTGATTGAACACTGCAGCCCATGAAAGACGCTTAGAAGTCTGTTATATTTTTTTACTCTTTAAAAAAATCTTTTTTGTACTCGTTAAATATATACAAAACCATACCTCAAAATTCAATACCTTCAATTCTTTCTTTCCCTTCTAAGCAAAATCACAAAAAGACGCTGTTTTAGAACATTCTAATTCAGGACACCCCTTAAGTAACAGGACGATTGTTTGAGAATTACAGTATATTACTATTCCGAGCTACACAAGATAGAATTAAAAGTAACATAAAAAGCTAACATTTCATGCTCCGATAAACAATCACATATACATACACAATACGCAATATACATCGATAAACAAAACACAAGTTTCCTCACAAAAGTTAAAAAACACGAGGACTGCCATGTGATCCCGATGTTAATGTAATCAAGTAGCCAAGTTAATTCAAACTCATTTCAGAATCCAATTGAACGTTTGTGAGACTATGTTAAACGTCAATTACCAAGACGTTATTTTATAAAGAAAATGCAATTACTACAACAAATTATTAAATATAGTCTGAGATGTCGGCTGAGTTTCGCACTTGTTTACTCTTAATCGCATCAATGCCGCACTGATTCCATGCAGTCGTTCCGAATCCAAAGTTATGTACACAACTGTGAAAGGCAGTAATGCGACTGTGTGCTTCACACAAGTTCCCTCGCTTAAGTTGCTTCGTGTCGTCATATGACGTACATCACGTGTCACATAATAATATTTATTACATTAGCAGTCTTGTTTAAAAATTCACCACTTTATAATTTATTTACCAATAAAAACAGGTGAAAGAAGAAAACTGCAATAAAACCTTGAAATTAACACTAGGTTTACGGGACCCTCCAAACTGACGGATTTCTAACTTCCAAATGAAATACCTCTAAAACCATAGCATTAATTTTGACCATTTTGCATCGTAAATTAATCATTTCATCCAAAGAATTTATACACACAATTATTTTTCCCTAAGCTTTTTAATTTTTTTAATTTGTATGTAGTATATCTATCTCTACGAAACCCGTCAAATTGACGACCTAGATAATTTCATAAACAATCCTTATATGTTTGCTTTGTTTGTAAAAGTTTCAGTCATTGTAGACAGTCGCCGCTTATTGTAAGTATTTATAATAGGGTAATTGAATTTGGGCACAATATCTGTTTATTTTGATCAATCCCCCTTTTCTAGTAATCGTTCTAGTAAATCTAGCGGATATAATAAGATATTGAACGAAATTGTTTACATCCACTAAGATTGTTCCAGAGGTACCGCCGAAGAAGACCAGTATGATAATGAAGATGAGACTAATTCACTTAAGCCAAGGTAAAGCTGACAGTGAATGTTCTGGAATACACTGAATGTGGAGAGATACGCTGCTGATCAAAAAGATAGTCCAAGTGTGCTGTATTTTCTCAATAACATGTGTAATATTTTTTGTCTGTGACAGATAATAAAAAAAGCAACGTATAGTAAAAAAAAGCAAATTCTTGAACTAAAGCAGCAACAGTGGGAAAAAGAAAAGATTCAACGTCAGTAATTCGACGACAAATGGGAGGAGGCAGCGAGCTGGTTTGGACCAGCATTGACAAGTATCAAGTTCATCAATGGGAGAATGAATAGTGTTCGATACATAAATTTAATCAAAGAACAAATAAATAATCATGTAGAACGCATTTCTGGATCTGATTACACCTTTTAACAAGATAATGCATCTGTACACACATCAAAATTGGTCCAATCATATTTTTAATGAAAATAATATATCTATTTTGCCATGGCCTGCACACTTCCGGCACCCTAATATTATTGAAAATTGCTGGGCAGAACTTATTTACGGCGTATACGCGAAAGGAAAGCAGTATCACACGTACAAGAATTTGAGGTGTATAGATCGTGATACGTACCGTTGGTGTATTAGATTTTCACCTCCTTCTGGGTTGGAGGAATGTTCTTCCAACCATCCGAACCGCTTCCTTCTTCTCCTCTAGAAATCGTGAAAAACACGACTATGAGTGCCGGGATTCGAACTTGGGACTGGAATGTTCGTAAACAACTACGCTAACCACGACGTTGCTGTCGTCCCCCCGTAGGATAGGGTCTTTACGTAGCACGTCACGGGACAGAAACCGTTGGAAAGTTTGTTGTTGAGTGCCGCTACAAATTAAAAAATGCGATTGTACGCGAATGGGGGATACGTTAAGTCAAAATTATATCCAGAAACTATATAAATCGATATTAAATCGTACAATAGAAGTAATAGAAAATAAAGGGGGATGTATGTTTGATAAGTAATTATTGTCAGTTACAATTTATGTTGATTATTATTTTCTTATTGTACATGTGTTATCATCTCCTTCTTAAAATAAAACAATTTTTATTATTAAACACTGAACGTCATAACATTTTTAATTATTTTCAACGAACCGCATATTTCGTGCTCGCGATGTTTTGATATTATACGTTACAGACGAAAAGCTTTGTGAGTGAAGGGGGATCTTCCTGAAAGTATGTCGTAATAAGAAACTGATGCGTATTCTTTCTAGTTCTGACTCCGAGGATGAAAGGACGAGCATTCCAAGCACGTCCCAAAATGGGTGAAATTGAAATTGCAATTGACGGGACACAGTGGATAAAACTGAAAGCAGGCGGATCTAGGGGTAGGGCGCCCGTTCGTATGATATTCAAGGATATCGCGGAGCCTACTGGCTATGCTAAGAGAAATATTATGTCGGATTGTCTAACTAGTGCTTTTGAATTGATAATTGCTAGACACATAATGGAAGGCATAGAATATTCCATTGAAATCGCGACATATCGAGTTTTAAAAAAAGACTGAATAATCACAGTTGCTGAGTTACGTAATTTTTTAAGCGGTATATCTACCTTGGACACATATGAAGCAAGATCGTTGGAAGCTTCCAGAAGATTATATAAATTTATTTACATAAATTCGCGCTGATATCCGAAATATGGGACAGATTTATAAGTAATAACCAGGCCTTTTATAATCTATATGAAAATATCTCAATAAATGAATTATTTTCAAAGCCCGATACAGGTTTACGCAATATATGCTCAATACGCTTCATAAATTTGGCATTAAGTCTTGGTTAGCAGTTGACCTCCAAGTAAAATATATTTTGAATGGTTTCCGTTATATGGGGAAAAATGAAACTCGATGATCAAGGAAAGAAGCACAAAATGACATAGCATAAGCATAAAATGATTATATAAATCAGAAAACTGCACGCTTACTGTGTATAAAAGTAAACCTAACGTAAGAGTTCTCCTTCTAAGCACCAAACATATAGATGTACAAGTAGAAGACAATTATAAACGTGTTCCAGAAACCATCAGTTTTTATAATAATACGAAGTTTAGTGTGCACGTGGTCGACCAGATGGCACGCAAATATAGTGAGAAAGCAGGGAGTTTCCGATGGCCTCTTCAAGTATTTTTCAATATTTTAAAACAAACAAAACATTTGCCGAAGATTAAACGCCTCGTTTCATTTCAACTTTCATTTTTTCATTTCAACTTTCATTTTTTCATTTCAATATTAGAAATGCAAAAAGGTTGTCAAGTGGGCAACTGCAAAAAAAGAAGAAGCAAGAATTGTTGTATATATTGCAAAAAGATCGTATGGGGAAAGCGCACAAACAAAATTCAGTATATTTGTAAAAAATATGCTCAATAAATATGATTACCCCATACCATTAATATTATTGCTATCATTTCCATGATAATTTAAAAGAAGACTTTTTACTTATTAATAATTTATTTAAATGTAAAGCTTAATATTATTCAATTTAGACTTAATTTGAATAAATCGATTTTTTTTTTAATGCGTATCTGTTTACCCGTCAATTTGACTGATGCTCGTAAAGATAGGTATATACGAAACGCCCGTAAACCTAGTGTTAAGTAAATGTTAAGTGAAGTGTCAAATTCGTGTTTCATTTACGTTAGTATGAAGTACATTCGCGAAAGAAATAAAAATAAATTAATTTATAAACATATGTAATCTTTCCCTTTTGAAGAGAAACTTTTCTTTCCCGAAAGCTTCACTGTCCACATGTGCTGGAGTTGCTCGTCGATAGTATCGAAACATGTTCAGAGAATAAGGGATTCATGTAGCGTTGACGACTGTAGTGATACCCGCAGTAAGTTTACATTTCGAATCAGACGTTCAACTACAATTTGTGAGGCAGCCTCTCAGTAACTGTCGCATTTTCTGAATTCATAAAGAACGATCACCGACTTAAAAAATATCATTTTCTACTGTACTATGCCATTATTTATTATTGCCATGAATTTATTAATATATAATTAAGGAAAATGATATAGACTAGTATAAACTAACCTCTCTATTAGTATATCTGTAACTAGTATTAAGAATTCGATATGTATCATTAAACAATTTTTTAAAGCTCAATATCTCATTATAATATACAACATATATTCCAATAATTTATAAGAGATACAAGAACACTAATGGATAGAAGGAATTATAAACCACAGACGAGGTTCTGTACCTCGACACAATGCATAAACACGGTATATTGAATTGAAATATATTTTTATCAAATACTTATGATTATAATGTATGTTTTACGATTATAATTGTAAAACACGGTAGATCGAAATAAATCGAGGCGTCTTATTGCAAACAAGACAACCAACATCGTCCGATCACTAAGAGCTATACCTCTTTCGTTGAAGGTTCCATGCCTGTATATACGATCGTGATCAACACTGGCGCATACACGAACGCGCAATTGTGGGAAAAATTCACTGTAGTAATAAGAACAATTTTTGGTGAATATTTCGGAAACTAAACGAGTCTATCCCTTAATCGTATAAGAAAATGTTATTCAAAATGCTGAGCTTTACGACATATCCAAAAATCATCGAGATCGCAGGACAGTTAGCATCTCTACGGTTTCCCCGTTTTTACTAACATGTGTTAGTGTAATATGTAACAAGAATAATTAACAATTTATACTTAGTTTATTTATGCTAGTATCACAATTTATTCAGTCTGCATTACTTACTAGGTACAAGTAGATACGAATATAACCTAACAACTTTGACGTTGTTTTGGCCGTATAATTTTGTTTATATTTCGTCATTTTAATATTGTCTTCTTTATTGTGAAAACAATGTGTGATTTTGTTTGTGTGTAACTGCATGTATCTTTGTTGTGACTTCTGTTTGTGTGTAATTATCTAAACATTGTCATTCTTTAGTTACTGACATTTTGCTATATATACCTCACATCCGTAGTTGTATTTATACGCTCAATATCTTAATTTTTAATGATGTTTGTGTTTAGAAATTATAGGAGAGATCCCATCTCTTGTGGAGAATTAAATCCTGATTCTTTTTATTTCCTAATCATTTCATTTCGGTTGGTTGAATAAAATGGGTATCTCTATAAGATGTGGTTTACATCCTGGATGTCTGTTCCACATTCACATGTGCTATTTTGATTGAATTTTGATTGATAATTCCTATGTTTGCTAAGTAGACTGCTAGGCTATGTTGGTTCGTTCCATATCTTGCTCCAGGCGGGGATTTGCTGAATATCTTCACTGATGAGTTCACTAGCAGGTCCTGGACGAAACACTCTTTTTCGTCTTCCTTCCTGCACATCCTTTCTTCTCTCACTCCTATTTCAAAATCTCACAAGAATTCCTATTAACTGAATGACAACTCATAGATACTGGGGACAAACACGTGGACTGCTATTATGAAAACGACTTGATTGTATGAACCAACTTGTCCCCCAATAGATTCATATAAACGAGGTTCTACTGTATTGCAAAATTACTTATTATGTAAGAAAAAAAAATTTGATATAAAATTTTAATGTATTATGTGTTACGTCCCGTTTTTAATCCCTTGGCCTACAAGCTATCTGCCGATTGCGCGCCGTGCCATTCATCTGTTCAGCCGTGTGCCCGCAAGATGTATACTTCTTATGACATGTATATTTAGGAGCTACAAAAGGAATTGTGAAATAATTAACAACGTTTGAGAACAAATAGTGTTTTTAAGACGTGCTTTAATAATATTTTTAGACTCGTGATTTTCGCTTATGACACAAATCCCTTACCACGAGTCTCGTTCGTGGTTATAGGCCAAGGATTTAAATATTGGTGACCAGTTTTAGAGCCTCCGATCTTGCACAGGGTAATCGTACACACGACCATACCTTCAGCAACAGTACAGCGTGGCAATTTCCGCTCATAAATCGAAGTACGCGCATTTTTGCACGTGTGCCTTAAGTGGCATAATGGTTAGGCGGGGAGCGGTGAGCGCGCTGTCACCTGTTCCGTTCTCGACTTGCCCGTCCAGGAATGTGCAAATTCGACAATTACAGGTATCGTAACGCGGTTGCGAAGCGAGTCTGGTAGGTTTCAAAAAGGCGATTTTCCGTCCAGCAGATAGGTAGATAGGACAGCAACTAAGGAGAAAAGTGTCGGTAAATTAATGAAGTCGTGACCGTCGGTAACGTGAATTCACAGGTTTCTTGCTACGAGTTGCGCACGTTTCGAATAAGTAGAAAGACAATAGGTCGGAATTCGTGATTATAAAGCTCGAGCAGTACGTAAGTACATTGTGCGTTAACTTAGGACGACGGTTGAGACAGTAATCTTTTAACGTAACTTTTGCGGCTTGCGATATTACGAGACCGAGAGGAGTGTGTGAATGTGAGTGCATAGCACAGTAACGATGAACGAACGAGCGTCTAGAGTGAGTCGTGCATACCAATTATTATATTTCTCCTTTCTTTCCTTTGGTATCATAAATAAAAGTGTATTATTGTTCGTCGAATTCAATATCTTTTTCTCTTCTTCAGTATGCCTCTTTTACACCTTTCAGGTAATCCAGAGTGGTCAGAACCTGTATAGATTCGATAAAGATCGGATTCACGTTAAAAATGAAGCTCGGTGCCTCTCGCTCGAGTATTCATCCGTGTGGCGTGCTCGCTACCATAATTGCTCGTGCTCGCATGTCACATTAGAGGACATAGAAAGGACATATGAATCTAACTCGCGATAAAAATTTTGGACCAAACATGAGCATCACAATTCTTACTCGTGGAATCTAATTCAGTAATTAAGGTTGGGCCAAAATTGTATATATTAGGTTGTCCGAAAAGTGTCTTTCTTTTACAGACCCGTCTTTTACAACGATGCATCTTTATACAAGCATGAAACTTAATCTGTCGAACGTTGTGATCTTTATTTTAATAGAATAAAATGGATCATACGTAATTCGATAAAATAATATAAAACGGAAAATGTTGTGCAACCGTTATTTTCTTATAAAACGAAAGAAACTTTTCGGACGAGCTAATATCAAAACAGTGTAAGACATTTTTTTTCAATTTAATTTATTAATCTGTATTCCTCTATGTACAAGACTGCGCCTGCTAAATAATCCTTCCTATGATACAAGATACAGGTCCATTTACTAGTAAAATTGCATCTCACCATCAAACTCACTCAATACATTGCAATCAATTTTTTTAACCATAATAGATTAAAAAAAGAGAGACAAAACGAAAAAAAATTCAGATTATTATTTACAAAAATAATTGATCAATTATCGATCGATTAATTATTGGACAATTCATCTACGCATTTTTACAAAGGGAAAGAAATACAAATTCAAGATAATCATTCTTTCTTTGTACTGTTTTTAATCAATATAATGAACACAACCTGTGAATTAGGCAATAGTTAATTCATTATTAATTATGTACAAGTAATTATTATTGATTAAAGAATTAATAAAGGGACACAAAAATTTTTCGTGGTTATTTCATAATGACAACCCATCAATCAATCGACAAATACGGAATGACTAATTAATTAATCATCGGTACTAATTGTAAGGTCTTTTTGTTAAAGACCGACAGTAGTGACACAATTAACTAATTAATCTTAGATATAATTGATCAATTAACGATAAAATTTCTTAAGCTAATTAAACGAAATTGATACTATTTAAAGCACCTGAAAAATTCTGTTCTTAAAAATTGTGCTCTGCTTAGAAAATTCACTGCGACTTTTACTCTTTCTTTTTAATAGTAATTACTGTGATCATATTTACTTGTCGCAATCTGAATCATTATGTTATAAATTAATTTTGTTTTATCATGTTATTATATATGAAGTCATTTATATCCTTTTACGTGCATTATTGACCTTGCATTTTTTTGGTAACTGTCTCGTTCTTTCTCTTTTTTTGGACACTTTGGCATAAAAGATAAATAAATATATCAAAGTGACGCGGCTGAAACGAATCAATTTTGATTCAAGTAATTTTTAAAATGAAGAATATTACTCTAACTAAAAAAAAATAATGCACAATATTAAAAAAGATTTCACATAAAAAATATGTTTCGACTATTTCAATGGTAACAAGAAATGTCATTACTGATAAAAATTGCATTGAGTAATGTAACATTTCGTATTACATGATTGCAACGTCCTAAGTCATTTTAAGTATTAACTACAATATGTTATTATTCTCTATACAATGTAAATTAATTCACATAATACACCTCCCTAATACCCATTTGGTTTTCATATACGTGTAAATTAATAATTTCAAATTACTTTTTTTCGCACGCGCCTCTACATTGATATTCACATAACAATGGATACCAAAAATAATCATTTGCAAGTTTTTGGTTTGTTCTTCGATTAAGTAACATTTTTCTTTTCCACATATGAATTAGTTATGTACAACAAATCATTTAAAAATTAATCTAATCAACGTAAAATAGCTGCTGTGTAAAATTAAAATATGGAGGTTCTCAATTATTTTCGTAATTACAATATGTCGAAGCGTTGATAAAATGAATGAATGTAATACTGTAATTTTAGGAATACGTTACATCGTTTTTCACGTAATACCTTTCCATGCAAATATTTAAAAATATTGAGTTATAAATTTATAGTCTAAACAAATAATATTTCAAATATTTCTCAATATTCATGCAGAAGAAGGATTTGGTATCAAAAGTGAAACTTAAAAAGAAAAGCGAAAAAAATAACGAATGTAGGAATGTTAAGTTAATTTAAATAGTACTGCCCAGCCATGCGATACTTCACAATATTTGACAGAAATTGTAAATAAGGATATTGTCAATTAGTGTCCAACAATAACATTATAGTGCGTACAAAAGGAAAATAACATTCAGTAACTTCAGATTCTCAAGCTTGATACTAAATATATATCTTTATAATATAAACGGACGTATCATTCTGTTCTTTATAAAATAGTACTATAAAATAAAAGCATATTCAATTTACTTCCAATTTTAACCCTTTATGCTCGAGAGGCGACTTTCGGTCTCCACGGAGTTTCGTCCGGCAACTCGAGTGACGAGTGAGAGGCGACAATCCCTATTTATGCTAGATTTCGACATATCCAATTAATGAGAGCGCAGTATTAGTTCGTAAATAGGTTCCTTAGCTTTTTATATTCTTTACTAGGAAGTGTAAAGTATTACACTTTAAAATTGGGATAAAATATTTAATCCCAAATCTTTCCGAAACTATGATTGTTTGAACGATTGTTTATATTGTTGAACAATATCTCCGACGTTAATTCGGATTCGACGATCATGGCAAAAGTGTTATAGTTTCAAAGTCCTAAAAAATGGTTTTCAGAAGTGAAATTAGCTCAAATGAAGATGAACTTGATTTTGAGCTATTGAGAAATGAGATCAATTGTATTCAAGAATGCACCTTGGTGAATACTTCATAAATTACGATACAAAGAAATGCAGAAATTAATATATATATTATTAGAATATAATGTTTTCGTACGTCAATTAGTGTATAAAATCATTTTACACTAGCAGTACACTAGCACGTGTCACGTATGCGCTAAATCATCTCGAATTGCTACTTCGCCCGACTGAAACAGTCATCGAGCGCAAAGGGTTAATATTAGGACGCATAATTAATGGTACATAAGCATGTGTATGATATTTAACCTCGTTCCTTTTTCTTTTTTTTTTTTTTTTTTTTTTTTTTTCTTGATGCATTAAATTTTGTATTCTCTTTAGCTACATCGTGAAATGTCTGTGAATAAAATTGAGATTTTTATCAACATTTTTTGACAAAACAACTGTGATACAGATGAAATGAAGTAAATTGTTCATTTTATCATCGCTCCGAGAATCGTATATTACGTTCTGTTAAAAACTTATCTGGCTTTCCCTTTATAATTTAGTCAATACTCAATAAACAATGGTTTCAAAGTAATCCACCCTTTCGTCCAAACAGCAGCGAGCTAATACTTCCCAAAGCGGATTGCGCAGGAGGTTCTTTTGCAGCCGTAACAGGGACTGCAGCAGATGTAACCTGTCCGAGATCAGATCTCATGGCCCTAGCACAAGTTCTTCTTTGTCTAGATTCCCTGTTTGGTATAGAATCATCTTGTTTTTTATCAATTATGTTTCGTTTTGTTGTCGAGGAATCACTAGCAGTGGAAGAAGGTGAAAGTTTCTCTTGATTCCCACTCATGGAGTTTCTCAGGAAAGTTAACTGAGCCATGGGGCTTACAGTACCATGCCTGGTATATAAAGAACCTTGTAACACTAATGGGGAGAAAGATGAACCATACGTTGAAGCCATTATTGTGTCAATGCCTATTCTTTCAAGTTTCTCAACTAAACGGATACTGGTAAGAGCTTTTTTATCTGATCTGGATAATTCGGGTCGTTTTCTCTTTGCCTGTTGGAAAATACAAGAAATATTAGAATAAATCAAATTCATAAAATAATATATAATGAAGATAAAACAATAATTACAGAGAATAAAATGTGTTTGATATAAAGAAATAGTAACAATTTCCCATTCTAATACCTTATTTTTTTAAGGTTAAATACTTCTAAAACTATTTGATTAAGGAATAAGTCATTTTTTAATGTTAAATTAATACATCTTATATGTTATAGAAACAATTCTCTTAAACGTTTCTAATTTCTTCTTTCAATATTTAATCATTCATCAAATTTAAAATAAATTAATAATGTCCTTTCTAATGTAAATTCCTTTTATTTTCAGGAAACAATCCACTATAATAATTTGTTACACTTTTGTATTTAAATACCTAATTTTTAATTAGCAAGTGATTGTCAACGATCAATTAAAGATCTGAATTTGAATTATAAATAAGAGAACTATCATTTATATATTGATAAACAGTAATATTATTTCTAATAATATAATCGAACTAATAATTCCTCATTTTTATGACAATTGTTCATCAATATGTGGAGGAAAATTTATTTAGTTAAATATCGAGATAATTTTTTTGACATTCCACGCTTTTCAATATTCACATAAATATGTGAAATGATGTCATGATTAAGATCAAAGTTCTTCAACTAATCGGAATTGCTTATTAATGTAATTTTTTACATGCAACATGTATAAAGATGATATTTATTATGTTATAGTGGTATTACGCATGATTTGGTGAAATTTTTATTCAAGAAACGTTATTACTTATGAAAATTACCCAATATTTTCTTCTTGCTTCATTATTTTATCAAATTTTAATAAATAGATCGCTCATGTTTAAGGGAAATTTTCACTCTTTAAATATCATTTAAAAGATACATATTGAATGTTGAATGTTTTACAATGCTTATCAAAATTAGAAAAAGCCAATTAGATGTATTTTATAAAATTAATATTTTTTATGTATTTTATAGAAATATATGTTGTGCGTAATGCGAGCTGCCAATACAACATATTCGAACTTCATTATCAAATCATATTGAATATAACTGTAATTTTGTCACATTAAAACTCCAAATGTTTTTGTTTATAAATGTTTATACATACCTGAGTTTCTCCACCGAATGTTCTCTTTAACAATTCAGCTCCACTGGATAATAACCCTAAAGGAAGTCTACCTTCTGGAGTTGGTGTACTAGATCGACTATCTGGAGGACTAGCATCAGGACTATTGCAAGGTGTTGCAGTGGGCGTATAATTCCTCTCTCCACTCGGCGTTAATGAAGAAGGTGATACAGCTTTTATACCTATTTGAACATCTTAATTAAATTGATTTATTAAATTTTTTTACTAACGAGTTTTCGTAATAACTGAATTAGATTCTAGTAGAAAATGTAACTTGTATAATTCTTGTATTATTTTTATAAATTAGATAAAATATTTTCAATGTCAAAATAAAAAATACCTCTTTCGTTTAACATTTTTGCAAGCCCAACGGTTGTTGAAAATGTTGAAGTTGAAGTTGAATTTTTTCTGCTTAACGTGCGTGGAGTACTCATACCAGAATTTAAAGCACTACTAGGTGCTGTTTCGACAGTACTATCCCCAATACTTGGAGTGACATTTCTGTGATCATCAGGATGAAGAACAGTACTATTGGTGAATGTATATATGGAACCTGTATCTTGAAAAATTTTTCCAGGGTTAGTGTATTCTTCATCTTCTTCAAGATCGCTTAAAGTGAAAGTAACTAGGCCTAAATCCTCCAGGCCTCGACCTCCTCTTGTTTTTACTCCTGGCCGTTCTTCTAAAAGACCACCTAAAAAATAAAACAGTGATTTAATTAAATATTTTTATATTCACATTCTGTGATAGTTTCATTTCTCAAGAAGTGTAATTTAATTTTATACAATAACGTGGTAAATAAAATACTGGTAAATATAATATTTCTCATTGTATTCTTGCAAGAGGCAAAGCTATTGTATATATATTATCTATAACTGTTATAATATATTATACATATACTGTTATTAAAATATATTACTAAAATATATTTTTTTAAATAATTTTAACAGAGGATCATACAAAATTACCTAGTGTAGGTGTAGCTAATCGAGTCCAATGATGTAAAGTTTGAGAACCTTCAATAGGTTTCACTATTTGTAACTTTTCAGGAACTCTCCAAGTATTTCCACCATAGCCACTTAAATTTCCACTACTTCCCGTAGACATAATACTGTCTGGAGTTCTACAACCATGAGGTGCGGAAGTGGAAGGTGAATGCATTCCAGCATCATAGTCATAACTATATCCTGTTCCAGTGCTGAGACAAGCACGCCTTGTAAGAACTTCTGCAGGTGTTAATCTACGGAGTGCTACTTCCAAATCTGCTGCACCAGGAGCACCTGGCACTCCTATCTTTTGTGGACCTCTAAAATTTTTAGAACATATTTACTGATTTGTTTTATAAAACAGTATTCAAGGAAATGACTATTAGCCAAATTGAAAACTTCTTATTTTATATATTGTTAAAAAGGCTAATAAATATAAACTTACGGATAATCTTCAAACTCTTCTGAATCGCTATGTCCAGTGGAATCCACACCAGGAATTGATGCCACTGGTCGAGGCTGACCACAACTCATTCGTGGTCCAGTAGAACTGCTTGATAGAGTTGATACTGTCATTGAACCTATTCGCGGAAATTGATTTGCATCAGCTGGATAAGATGTATTTCTTGATGCACTCCTCACTGTTTCAAAAACTTTCTTATATGTTGGTCTGTGTCCAATATCAAGAATATAAATTAATACTTTTCTTGAATGAATGATAGCAAAATGAAAAATATGAATGTGAAATGAAACAAAACACATACATCCTATCTGCCATGATGCCAGAATCCAAACTGAATTCAGAATAAAGCGATGATTCCAATTCTGAAGCAATGGAGTCTGCTTGTGGAACAGCACCCATCGAAGGGAACAAAGAGCCTCCCCTAACAGTTGGCATACCTCTGTGTCTTTGTTTTCGTAATTGTTCTTGAGTTTCCGTCAATAAATTTATCACCTTATAGCATAAAACATTTTGAAAAAATGTATTATTGCTTAAAATACTTTAATATCATTTAAGAGTATCATCTAGACTAGTTCTATTTAACTTAAAAATATTCTTTAAACTTATTCTGTTAGTATAAAAAAAGAGATAGTCAGTGAACAGTAGTATGGTAATATAGAATTGTCTGAGAATATACCTCAGCATATCGTTCTTTGAATTCAGCCAACTCGTTCGCTAGAGTGTTTTGATTATCCTTGGTGATGTGTAAAGTAGCGCTCATTTCATCATGCTCAGCCATCAACTGCGCCAATCTCAGTTCTGTTTCAGCTAGTTTTGCTGTCAAATTGACAATTTGTTCGTGTTGCAATCGATTTTCTTCCTTCTGTTTATCAAGCTCATCCGATATTCCATCTACCTCCATATTTGCACTTGCTACACACAAAATAATCTATTTACTAATAGAATTTTAAACTTCAATTAATACGAACTTTAAACATTCTTATGGAATTCACAAGTTTTTATTTAAAAATTTTAATAAACATTCATCGACTAACCGAGTTGAGCAGCAATATCTTTGACAAGTTTTGCTTCTTGTTCTTCCGAATTGTCGGCATCGTGCATCAATTTCGCGAATTCAGTTCTTAATTGCTTATTTTCATCCTCGAGGCAGCTGATCTTTTTCTGCATCATGTCGAGGTTGATACTGCGAAATCCGGTGGGCGAACCGGCTTCGGAACTTGATTCTTCGACATCATTTGTTAATATTTGGATTAATTCTGTCTTTTTTGCGAGTTCGTGCGTGAGTTGAGTAATATTTTCATTGGCTTCCTTTAAATCGGTCTCTAAACTGGTAACTGTGATTTCGAGTTTTTGATTGTGCGATAGAAGTTCTTTACCGATACGTGCGGTTAGTTCCAAGTCCTTCTCTTTCTACAAATTAATTATTCATTTAAAATTTAACGAACACAACAAATAATAATTTAATAATTTACAAGGTGTGACTAACAAATACCCCGATTGATTGTGTTAAAAGCAGTCTTTATTAGATATCGATACAAGCAATCAATTCAAAATATTCCCTTTTTGAGGTTATACACTTACGACAACGTTTCTATCATTGATTTTCCAAACGAATCTTTCGAAATACTTCTCAGACGCATTATTATATTCCTTCAATATATTTAAACATCGTACATTGCTTACTCCGTGAGGAGTGTTCTTTTAGCAACGTTTTTTTTTAGCGAAACGTAGTTCTATAGTTAAACAGTTATCTTATTCATCTGACATGACTTCCTGCAGTTTCTGGCTCTTTCCACAATTGAAAGTGTTACCAAAAGGACGAAGATTGGACGACATTGAGACGATAAAGGCGAATACAATGAAATATCTGAACAGCAATCCGAAAGATTAGAAAATCATCAATGGGGGAATTTGGCATAAATATCTAACAAAGTTTGCCTTTAACATAACAAGTTCGGATATTTTTTTCATCACATCTCGTATATATCATATACCTTAAATTGTAGCTTAATAAGCTTTATTCTAATTTTGTCTTGTTCTATTTTCTACAGAGAAATTTTTGCGAGTAAGAATAAATTATACATCGTTAGAGGCGTGCGGAATCATGTCGAGACTTGGCTGAAACAAATTATATCTCTATTCTTCTAATATCCTATCTAGCATTTTTTTATTTTTTCAGTTATGTTGAAATATTTCCACGTATTTACGTTTTAGGTAAAGTTATACACGCTGATAGGAAATACTAAATAGGTATTTTAAATTGAGTGAAGACCAAGATGACACAAACAAAATGATAAAACTTTAATTTTCTTCAGTGTCTGATAAAAACGCGAATGGTATGTGTCAGTACCTTTTGCAGCATCTGTACAAGGTGATTCATAAATGTATGTCCATACTTCAGGGGATGAATCTACACATTAAAATAAATAAAAAAAGGGCGTATGAACATATGTCCTACGTAAGTACTTTTAGTTTTCGAGATATGGATTCCTCATGTCTTAACATACGTTACTGCACTTTTACCTTTCAGCATCTAGAAAACTGTAACGAGCTAGCTAGAATAGAATACTGACTACCTGAAATTTTATTTCATTCATATCAATTGATATTGTTTCGCACATGTTGCACTCTGACTGAACAGCTTGCAAGTTGGTTACGATATGAACTTCGAATTTACTCACAAGACAACTAACAAAGTTAACTTCGACGAATATGTTATCTTTTATAATAAACAACAGATTTATTGGATGACAAACTTGATATTTTTTAGATTCCCAACGAATAGATTTGATACTTGCTAGAGTGATAGATGCTAAACGTAACAGTTAGCATAACAGATGACGGACCAAACTATACTATAGACTTTGTAGAGTAACGAATCTCAGGAAGGTTTTTTTTCAAGATTCGCGAAAATTCGAAGAATAGGCAATGCTGTTGGGAGTAACACGTAGGTTGGAGAATTTACAAATTACTTGAACTTAGAGAGGTGGCGGAAAAGGACGATAATTTGTTACAGGAAAGTTAGTGAAAATGAACTCTGTCTACTGGTCATCCTCAGTTAGCGATCGACGTGGGTCGACATGCGTGACGTCCGTGTAATCAGTTAACGGTTCACAAGTGATGAAGTCATAAAGCATGTGGGTCTCGAAAACATATTGATTTGTAGAATATATTTTCTATAAATTTTTAGTCATCTGGGACACAGCTGCAGAAGACAAATCCATTGGATTTATAATCCTATTATTGAACAGCAACAGCACACTTGAGACGAAAATGAGTCGACTTGAAAAAGAATGTTTCCCAGGAGGAGGGAAAGGCTATTTTTCTACATAATTAAATCAAATTTACGAAAAAGAAGAATAATGCTTATAAAACAGGTTTAAATGTATTTTTCCCTCATTTTTAGTTTCTAACCCTGGAAAACTACCAAACTACTACTAACCATCATTGTAGGCAGAACGTAACTTATAATGAGACGCATTTATAGAATAACGTCATCTTTACGAATACAGTCATTTTTTCAATTTTTATGAAGAAAAGTCAATGACGAAAAAGGAATTTGTTAAAACATTCTGGTTATGAATAATTGTTATAAATGATCGAAATATTTGTGGTTACTGATAATCATAGGTGATCAATCAATCAAATTAAAATCATTATAGGTGAGACTATTTTTTTTCTTTCTTTTCTTTCGTTTATCTACCATTATCCATGTTTGTTGAATGTTTATTGGCTACTAATGACCATTATCGATGACAGAACAAAATTCTATCACGGAAAATGATTAGCAACAACAAGCAACAAATTCTTTTATATATAATGACTATGGGCAAACAAAAAGAGATTCTCTTACCGATATTGATCATCAGTAACTAAAAAAAAAAAATTCTTTCACACACAATGGTTATCGGTAATCAAAAACATTCTGTTCATTTATTTTATACTAATTCTTATGCTGCAACTTTTAGTCATTTTGGTTACAACTGTTAGAGTCTTTGAACATTTTGTTTAATCATTCCATATCTTGGAAATTAAAGTACTTAGGACATATGTTTACATAACGTTTTTTACTTATTTTAATATGTAGATCCATTTCCTGAAGTATGAACGTGCATTTCTGAATCACCTTGTATATTTATATGCCGAATTGAGTCTCGAGATCCCATTACGAATACGAGTTCGTAATCCCTGGATCCTGCACACCCCTATATATGTATTTTATATTAGCAGTCATATTTACCTCCTCCAGAAGCCTTGTAACTGCTTCTATGTCATTATAGGTCTTGGTCATTTGGCTCACCCGGTTGCTACATAAAACTGAAATGAGAAATAATCGTCTCTGTAATAATTTATAAAAGAAATAGCATTTGAGAGTAAATGAGAGAAAAAATAGTACAATCTAATGTGGTATAATAGTACAACCAGCATATTATATAATAAAGAAGCAATAACTAAACAATGAAATAGAATAATTGTACAAGCAATGCGAGTAATAAATCAAAAGGCAATAATAAGAAATTAATATATATATAATATTATAGAAAAGCTAAATGCATTTGTAATGATACATTCGTTGTTTAAGTCATACATGGTATTAAACAGAAATTTAAATTTTTTGTATACCAAATACTTCCTGTTTATGAGTCAGTAAGAACCTGTTATGAGTTAGTGTTTCTATAAACATTTGCAATGATATTCATTGTCTAATTTTATACACAGTGTGAACAAACATTTTGTGTACAATTAATATTAATATTTATATTTTGTGTACATCAAATTCTCCCTATTTATGAATCAATAAAAGCCTGTTACACGAGTTAGAATTTCTTTGATCAATATTTTGTATATGAGACATAAATAACACTGCTATTTAAAATGCTATGTCATGAACAATAAGATTAATTATATCACAAAAAGTGATTCCTGAAATTTAGTTTAGAATTTTAGATACATGGCTGACTATCCGCACATGTATTTAAACATTGAGTTTAAATTTATTATTTTTGTTATTGGTGAATATACAAATGTTTTATACGTATTCGACAATGCAAATGAATGAAAAATATATTATGTTATTTGTAATAACTTTTTAATTACCCAAATATCTCCATTATTTTCAATAACACATAAAATGTAACTAAAGAAAGCGTAGAATTTGTAGAAAACATTTTATGGTCAATAGTTTTCACAACTCTATTCTTTCTTCACTTTTTAATAAAACTGTAGATTTAATTATACGCTTTTAATTACCCAAGTTTCTATGAAATTTTATTTCGCTGGTATGTGAACTTCTTTACTACCTCCAATTCTTTCTTCTCCTCCCATTTCCAACTCATTTCCTTTGCTCTGCCACTTTCATTTCAAAAAATCATGATCGCTTTTAATTACCCAAATGACAATTTACTTTTTCTTCTTTGATTTACTAAAATTTCTGAACTCAACATATACTTTTTATTAGACAATATAAATTAGACGATATCATCAATATTTGCAATTTGCACAGCTCCTACATAATAAATAGCATTTTCCATTGAATCTCTTAGACCTTAAGCAAATAGTAAATCTTTTATTTTCGCTAGCCTGAAGTTCTTTTTCGTTGTTTTCAGTATAACGAATCTATTTAGTACAACTTTCCTTTTTTTGTTTCAGCAAAAGTACTTTACATATCGTTATACACGTAGAAAACATAATACAGTAGATTCAAGATATGAATCTGTGGAAAAAAGAAACAGAAAAAAAAAAAAGAGTATACATTCTTCATAAGAAAACGAAAAAAGATGTTTGGCGTCAAGCTATTCAACGAGCTTACAAGGATAAACCGAATATCGAACGATCGGAATGCTGACGTTCAGACGTGCTATTTTTGGAAATGGCTTCAGTCAAAAAATGCTGGAATCAATTATTCTAAGAGTCAAGAAGTAGAATCTGTTCTACCACAGCAACTTCTGTATCTCTGTAGAGCACGTGTATTGCTAGCATCTTCGTTCTTTATATTTTATATTTTCACCTAAATCTTTCTTTGATTCGATGCAAAATTTTGACTTGGTTGATTCATTGAATTCAGTATGAATTTTCTAAAAAATTTCCTTGATCAATATTTCACATAAATAACATCGCCATTTAAAATGCTATGTCACGAGGACATTAATAAGATTAATTGTACAACAAAAAATAATTCCTAAAATCTCTTTTTGCATTTTCCAAAAAGGACATAATTTCTTTTCTAACATAGTATCCGTGAGACCTTAAAATCTGCTCGACCAATTGGTTTAAAATTTGGTGTGCACTTTCAGTCCGCGTATCACTGTAGCTTGAATTAGAATAAATTTAGTACTTTTCCTTTTTCTATTTTCTTTTACCCTCAAAAGTTGAAAGGACATGAGAAAAATTAATAATCAAACTTCATAGGATTGAGTTAACAAAAATATCATGTAACGTGCTTTTTGAGTTTGTCGGAAAGTCCACTACAATCTCATGAAAAAGACATATGATCCTATTTATGTTACCCAAGGTGACCTTGGTTTCGATATAGAAACAAAGTATTCTCGCAATTTTTTTATTGTCGCTTATAGTACACTAGACATCGGTAAAGTACGTAATAAAAGTTAATGTTTATTTAAATGGAAACCAGTTATCAATAAATGTCAAAGAAATTTCTGAAAAAGCGAAGTGACTAAAAAAAATTTTTTTCTATCAGTAACTATTATCAGTAACCATATATAACCATAAAAAATATTTTTGACTATCGCCAACCAATGTCGACGACAAACATTTTTCTGTTCATATTCGACTACTGTCTATTGTTATAATATTAATTAATATTAATGACGATTAGTATATTGATACTACAATATATTTTATTATCACTATTATAAATATCTAATATTCATATAAATATCTGTTACATACAAGTGTATATAATAATATGTGTAATAAATATGTATTTTTTGTTTCATACTTTTTCATATCACTTTTCGAATTAATAACATATGTGTAAATTCCATAATTCATTTATTTATGTTATCAATGAATATGTACTAATTAATATCAGTAATGCTGATAATAATTGACAGTAGTTGAATGTAACCAGAAATTATTTTTGTATATTTCGATAATGGTCATCGATAATGATCATTGATAATCAAGAACATTTCCAGTCATTTATATTGATATACTTGTAACCACAATTACATTTCCGTTATTGACAATGATTACCGATAATCAAGACAAAAATTTTCCGTTTATAATGATTATTCGTAACCACAATTATTTCATTAAAGATATTAACTTTTACACCACAATTTTTCAAATTTGTCTTATAACATTTACGATGTCTGATCATGAGTGCTATTCCTATTCGCAATTTAGCACCTGGTATTGTTTGATAAGAGAGCATGATCTTATCGAAAACAAATGGATTGGATCGATTTAAGAAAACTTTTAAAGAAATGGGTTCACAATAACAACGATAGCACGATATCGCGAGGAAAGGAGTTGCAATGATGCATTGTCTTCTCTGTAGCAAGTTGCTTTCATCGCTTGAGAAATGAGAACACAAACACGATATTATAAAATTTAATGTAGTTACATAGCAGCGAATTGTTATTTCTGTATTTAGAGGTAGGATCATAATAGTTATTATTTTATTCTTTTGATAAATCTATCACACCGTTCTGACCTGAAAAACCTTTATTGCACTTTCTTACATGAACTAGGGATAAAAACAAAAGAATATCTTAAACCTATCGATTGTATCTAGAACTATCTTCTAGTTATTTTTTCTTGTAACTAGCGCATCTGCCTATGGATGGCGAGAGCGAACTCACGTTGTCATTTTCAAGGCGAATATATTCACAAAAATATATGATACAATTTGATAATACATGAGTAATTATAAAATAATGGAAATATTGATTTTGGAGCCAATTTGTCATTAAAAATATATATATATTTTTCTTTCTAAATAAATAATTTTTCTTTTTAGACATCTACGAAGAATGTGTTCGTAATTGGTTTTACAGAGCTTTTATGAACGCAAGGAGAAAGCGAATGAATAAAAAATTACCGAATTACACTTGACTTTTTTTTATGAATCAGTTAACAGAAGAATTATGCTTTTCATTCTACTCTTATTTTACTTTCGAATAGCAAATTTCATTCAGTTGCATTAATTAGTCGGAAACATTCGTATCGCGTTTGAAATAATATACTGTTTCAAAGTTTAAGCTATACAGTGAACAGATAATTAAGGCAGTCAATGAATTTCTTTTTCAAACTACAAAATATAATCACCAACATAAGAACCGATATATAGGGTGTCTCATTTTAACACCATTTCATTCTCTATGATTTTCTATCCGAAAATTTCATCGCGAATCTTCTTTCGTTTCTTTCTATAATATGCATTACACAGAGAGTATCAAATAATAGGTAAGCTGTTGTTTTTAGAAAGTGGCGCATCATATTATTTATGTAATTGGTAATAAACAGTTTACGAACGCTAAACTGTCACGTTACCAATATATAGTGATAAAATGATACAGTTAACGAGATGTAACATGTGTAAGAGAATATTGTATTACTCTACTCTCTATATTGCGTGTTGTAGGTACAGGTATACTTGTATAATATTACAATGTATATAACGACGTATTATACGATACAAAAAACAGTACAACAAACGACAGCAAAAAAATATCAACGGTAGATTAAACGATTTCCAGGGAAGGTGTAAATAAATTTCACAGTGGTTATTTATTATTATATATAATTGTTACATACTCTTCGTATTTATTGACTAAATATAATTTACAACTGAAGGGTCAATGGGAGAAAGGGGAAATGTCGAATCTAACGAATTTTGGGTTTAACATTTTTTGTTGCTATGTGTGCACTTTATTTGTGTCGCATTGTGAATTAAAATTTCCTCAGTTTTACGGCAGTTTCAAGAAATTCACTTGTACAGCCAGAAATGAATACTTTTCATTTCTTATAGTTTAACGTGTTACATATTACTCGAAGTTAGAAGTAAAAGTTGCAAAATATGTAGAATAAAATCAAAAATAAAAAGATGTAGTGATGATGTGTGAGAATATAAGGGCTGACGGAAATATGGGAAGAGATTGAAAGAATGTAGAAAGCAGGCACATCAAAATGGTGATGGACCTACATAGAGACACCCCTGACTATATTTTGAGATCGCGTAATTATGCAGAAAAGGGAGCCTAAATTACAATTTGTCGTTATATTATATATTGGAATTTTTCCGAATATATTGTAGAAGGTCCTGAGTAACGTGTATTATACTTTGTCGAGACATGCGATGATCGTGGTTTAAAAGTTACGACAAAAAGAAAATGGCACTTGTTACGTTACGTTGACTCCAATATAAAATGAAATTATAGCCATATGCATTCGCATAGGGTTGCGATCCTAATAGTGGTAAGGTATATAGTTAGGGTAGGTTAGGTTAAATTAGATCCCATTGGCGGCTGGGGCCGAGGCACTCAGACGTATCACAGAATCTGACCTAACCTAACATTTAACCACGATCGTTGCACGCACGGTGTAATATATGAAGTCTGTTTTCTGGTGGTTTGTGATTATTTTTTAATAGTTCTCTGACTAGATTGCATCGAAGCAGAAAGGGCATATATATATACTAATACCATCTCTAAAAGTTGTATTACTACTACAATCTCGTTAACGCACACGTACATACCTTTCTGACAACGATGTCTCTAGCTACAGTCAGAGGAACTACCAACTGACAGTCACAAAACACCGACAGGATGGAGGTGCTTTGTCGGAACACCTTATATATTACACGATCTTATGCCTCGGATAAAGTGCATGTTACTCAAGACTAAGGATGCCACACAATTCCCTTAATTCGGCGATAACATGATATCACATTATCCCTACTGCCATTCTACAGCTACGTCGCTTGTGTCACATGACATGAATTTCATCTCACGTTTCTCAGCGTCACGTGTACCAATAATGTCCCCCACTTTTCCATTTATCTACGGCATGAGTCACGAGTTCGTCACGAGACGTCACTAGTTCACCGACTATACTACTTCCCCCACTACCTGAGGGATTTTTTCCCTTAATTCCCTCGATCTGGTAACGCTGCTCAGGACCAGGGTTTCCGGAGGGGTTCCCCGCATGAGCAGAGGTCGTCAACCGCCACTTTCGATACAACCATAAAGGTAAAAACTCGCGTATTGGTCGAGAAGTCACATATACAAAGAAGATCATATTGCTATGTGACAGTGACAGTAGTAGTAGAGGGATTAAGTGGCATAAGCGAGGAATTTTTCCTGGTTACTTTGCTTAGGACGGTCCCCTCTGCAAAATATTCGAAATTCAACAAAATTGAAGTTGAGGCTCCCTTCTCTGCATAATTACCGGGGATTGGAATCGGGCAGAACGAAACTGGGCATGCTAGCCAGAAAAAGAACCAGCCTGACAATTGAAAGGATCGAGGAAGGCAGATGCCCTAAGATCTGCTCAACAAAGAAAAAAAAATATTCGGAATGGTTAGCCCTCGGAATGGGACAAGCAACTGCTTGGAGCCCTCAACGAAGTAGGGGATGGGGCGATGGGCAAGCTGCCATCGCCTGAACAGGAGTACAAAGAGCTGGAAAATAAAAGATGAATTATGCAGGAGGATAGAGCGTGTTATTCGAGAAGATTGAAGCAGAGTCGACATACTACAGTGAATACCGGTTAAGGAAGAAAAAAGTGGCGGTCGAAAAATACTGAATGAAAAATGGAGTCGTAGTAGGGGCAGTGGACAAAGACTTAGAGGCCAGGGCTACACGAGCGTTGGGCCGGTGCTGTGTTGCGTAGTTACATATATGCACAACGCTAAATGTTCTACAAGGCTCACGCGTGTGTGCGTGCGTTTCTGCAACGCAGGGTCGATCTACACTCGTGTAGTCCCGATCTTAGGTGCGAGAATGTTGGGGGGACAAGACGGTATGCTGAGGAAGAGAACCTAAAGCGTAGGTTGTGGGAGCTGGACGAAGAGAGTTTTCGTCACATGTAGCTATGCAACGGAATGCAGGGAAGCGGGGCAAGGAGGCAGAGATTTGGATGCGGGACATGATGGGAAATGACGAATGAAAGGCGGATATGAATGATGTATTACAAGGAAGAAGGGTGAGAGACTTGAATATGTAGTATATATATATAGTATGTGTAGGGTATAGTAGAATAGTTGAACAATTAGCAAGAGAATTGATTACCACTACAGATTAGTTGTAGATCTAGGTTTTACATTTATGGTGTAAGAGTAACATAGATTATTATCCAGAAACTATAATGTATGGGTGGAGAAATGAATATACCATACACATGTATATGAGTAAATATATGAAGTTATAACATTATACGTATATTAAAAAATAAATCTTCGTTTTCTGAGAAATGCTAAAACTTGACATTCCCCCTTCTCCCTGTGGACCCTTTATTTTTAATGCACAAGAACTGTTATATATTAAATTCCTATTTAATGTAAATATATCTGATCTGTAAATTATATGTAAACGTTGCTAATAAATAATAACTATATTAAGATTGTATACTAGTGTAGAATATTATTTGTATTATAGGTAGTAGTTTTAAGCTTAGTTCAGTTCCCTGTTTAGTGTAGTTTAATTTTAGTTCTCTAAGCAAGACAAAATTAGCTTCTTTTTCAAGGTCCTTGGAGCGAAAATTAAAGTATAATAATAACGATAATAGGATAGTTGTTTAGTAATAATTTCCAGAGCCTCTGAGATATAAGTAAATTAATTGTTTATCGCATTAAAGATACTAACGAAATAACATACTTCTGTTAGATTTATGTAAGTGTATTTTGTAAAAGCCAGAAACAAATGTTCAACTTTTTCAAGTGTTTTAAAGTGCTCGGCTTATTATAAAAATTAAAAGATTAATTATAAGAAAAAACCAACAATCCTTGCTACATATATATATATACCAGTGCTTCAATCAAAAAGCGTGCAATAAATTCGTGTTAATCAGCACTGCCTGTGATTTAAAGATCTGCGAATAGAATAATGAAACTGAAAAGTCGTATGGACTGACGAATATTTATAATACAATAATTACAATTAAGATTATGGTAATTATAACTAGGAAACGCTACTGTTTCGGTAGTAAAATTTCAAAACGCAAATAGACACAAAGATCTTACGATAAACAGAAATTGCATAATTAATACTGACATAAATTTGATTCGCCAACGAAAAGAAAGATAAGAATAAAACAAAACCTTGCTTTTTAAACTTTTAAATAATATGATAAATAATACACGATAAGTAACCGGCATATTCCATTAAATTCAAATTTAATTCTAATATTCCTTTAACAAATGTTTCTCGTAATTGAAAATAAAACATTGAATAATTAAAAAGATTTACATTCGAATGAATAGTTAAACAAATTGTAATATACATACATATGTTATGCTTCTAAGATAATACAAATATTAGATAATTTAATGTTCTACACGTTCCTAGCCATTTGTAATAATGTAACAAAACAGTTGTTAAACAAATTTATCGCACTGACTATACAACACAAAATAATAAAAAACGCATCGACAATAATATTCTCCAAAATATAATCCGATGTATATTAAATTTTTCAAACGAAATTATAATACATTTTTTTCGGTAAATATTCACAGAAACAGAGTCATCTCCGATTTACATAATTTTTTAATATGTTATCAAAATCATCGATCAACCTTAGTAGTATGGTGAAGATCTTAGTTGGGTGTTGCCGTTTATTAAAAAACGCAATTATCAAAAAAAAGTTTGCACAAAAGTACAATAACTTTCCGGACACCATATATGTTTAATGGAATGTAAATAACCGAGACCTTTTTTTTAGATGACCCAAACCTCACTCAAACTCGTTTGCGATGAACTTTCTACCTTGAGCGCCACCTAGATTTACTCGAAAACTGGATCACCAAGCGGAAAATTGAAATCAATGAGATTAGGTTAAACCCTAACAGTTTCTTCTCAAGGAAAGGGCAATGACCACTCTTTGTTAATAGCACAAAAATACCGGAACTATCATCAGTGCGATATTTAGATCTTCACTTGGACAATAAATCCAATTGGAAGCAACATATAACAGTGAAAGGAGAGCAAGTAGATCTTAAGATGCAAACATACGTACTGGATATTTGGCAGAAAGTCGAGATTATCGCTGGGAGATAAAATACTTAATTATAGAACCATAACAAGGCCGCGTATGGACTTCTGGTATCGAGCTATCAAGTCAGGGTTAGGTTATCGGTAATCGAAAGCATTTGGTCGGTTTATAACGGTTATTCGTAACCAGAATGTATAAAAATTATTTTTTCTTTTCGATCACTTCCTCTTATTTCTCTAGAAATTTTTTTTTTAATTTATTGATTTCCATTTGGGTTTTCTGCTTAAACGAAAATTATCCCTCTGCCAATGACTTTTTTCAGAAAAATTTTAAGGATAACTGTTACTTTTGACTGGAAAAACAGTGGCCAGTTGACCTGAAATGAGGTATAGGTATGTTAGGATGGAGAGATGGGTCATCATGGACCTAAGGCTCTTACCTACCAAACCAGTCTATACAATAGAAGCCTATAGAATTCTAAAGGAATAGAACAAAAATTCTGATGGGTTTCTAATCTGATCTAACTCAAATCTATTTTTAAGTCCATCAGAATTTTTTCTTCTTTCCTTTAGAATTTTCCTCAAAGTGCAGGTACAAGCTTTTACTTACTGAAACTACTGCATCAAAATACAACATATATAAATTTATAAACATTTTCTGATAATAAATTTTAATATACAGCGACCTTAACTAAAACCTTCACAACTCTACTTAGAGTGACGATTTTGACAAATCAAACTAAAAAATCATCGGAATTGGAGAGCCCTTTTCGCGAATATTTATCTTTTTTTTTTATAATATTGTAGAGAGAATTAAGACAGACTATGCTATAAATAAAATATTGTATTCTCATTTACAGAATATATCGTTTATGAAGGAAACAACTAAAGTTTGTAAATTATATGTATTATAAAACCATGGAAAGTACAAAATAAGGCAGCACTGTGATTCTTACAAACGTTCACAGAGTACACGAAATATGTTGTGATCTGTGAGCTTTTTACACTTTCTTCGATCCTCTGGCATTGTAGTTCATAATAGCATATTCGCTACTAAGAAAGAAACTGACATAGCAATTACATTTTAATCAGTTAAATTCATTTTCAATGTTTTCTTCTAATATTGTACAAATTTCTTAGCTACCACTTTGCGTTCCCCCACGAACACAAATTTTTCTGATTATTCTTTACCACAATGAAATAATCACAATATCAGAATAAAAATAAAACATAGTAAAGGATTAAAAACTCGTGCAGATCGTTAAAAATAACGTCCTGTACATATATGTATATAATATAACGTATAACTAAATATAAATACATACAAAACGTGATAAAATTTGTGATACAAACGACAACAGAATACATGTATCTTCCTCATACAAAGCTTTCGCTTTCAAACGAACAGCAAAGGCTATCGAGTGTGAAATTTGATCCGGTACGTCTACCTGAACGCCATCAGTACGATTGCGAACAACTAACTAGTCCTCTATTGGTATTTATGGACTCTACGACTTTACTGTATGACTCGACCGTTCAATTAAAAATACAAGGTGAAGTCGTACAGAACACATGTCCCAACCGTACATACTTACATATTCATTCATTGATTATTCATGTGCGGTTCGACATTTCTAACCGTGTAAAGTTAGAACATGCGTAAGATAAAGTACGTGCCACTGCATTTGGAACTGAATGGTTACCAATTGTGTAAAATCTTATACGTTTCTCTTTCTGTTATTTATTTAAACGACCAGCGTCGCATCGACATCTCAATCATTAGCGACGTGTCCTGTTGTTTAGATTACGCTTAGATGAAATCGTAGATAAGTTTGAGAAGGTTCTCAACTTTCTTTGTATTATGAAAGGAATCGTTTGACGATTTGCGAAGTTTCATCTGATTTCCTGAGATATCAGTTTCTTAAAAGAAAAGAAATAAATAAGCGCCAAGGGTCAGAGAGCATTGGTACGTATTGAAGTGAGGTGTTCTTTTTAGGAGGAATTGGCGAGCAAGTCTCGAGTGACCAACATAGCTTTTAAAACGACTTGGCTTGTTCTATCCAAGGATCTTCCCACCATGTTATGGGAAGAAGTCGTTTGAATTATCGCTCGATTTAGTTGCAGTTTCAGTTTACAAAAAAATTGTGTAAAGTCTTTTAGTAAGGTGATTACGAAGCAAAATCTCTTCCAGATAATATAGAAAATTGTAGAACAAATCCTCAAATATCAAATCTTTTATTTCACCAGAATTTTGTTGATAAAAGATTGCTAAATATTGTTTATGTGATATTGCAGTTGTTGACGATTATAAATGTTATGAAATTTCAAATGTAGAACCTTTTTTATTTATCAATGTATAAACTATTTAGTGTGAAAGTGCAAACTAAAGATCCTCTGGACATCTGATATTTGTACAACGATGAGATAGATGATACGCAAGTATGCTTTGTAAATACAAGTATGAATAGAAACCTATGTATATGTTTGTAGATAGATAAGTCGAATCGAGGTAAATGCGCATTTATTGTATCAAATTTCTAAGTTATTTTTCTTGAAGAGGGAAGAAGCTTTGTACGTAAACAAAATTTCTTTTACTAATTCTACTTATCTCTTCCTGAGAAACCATTGGTCTCGTTCATACCACAAATATCTCTTTGTATATACGTACATGAAGAACTTAGAATTCAAAAGATACACGAACATGTGCACGTACAATAAATAATATTAAATATATAAATAATACAATAAATAAATAATAACGCGAAATAAGACAAAAGACACAGAGAATATGAAATATAAAAATTCTCAGAGAATATTTTCCAAAGAAAAGATCTCGGCTTTAGTATGGTGTCCGAACTGCAAAATATTCAGCGTGGAGTCGTTGAAGCTGAAGATGAGGGTCGTTTTTGTGCAAATAAAGTGTACAAAATTGCGGTCAAATCTGTTGATGCGTCAAATTCTGGCGGATTTTGGCGAGAGCTTCCTTAAAATTTGGTCTTTAACCGGTTAACTGGGGAATTTAGTTTTAAAAATCCCTTACAGGGTGCGTAATTAACAGAAATCTTACCAGGTTTCGAAATTTAATCTAAAATTGTGCACTGTTATTTCTTTTGTTCACCCAACTTTATGTACATTCTTATATCGTCTGATTAATCAATTTCCCAATTTTTGTTAATATAAGTATGATCTCTAGACTGCGGATTTTGATGCATCTGTAAGAAACGTGCAAACATGCACAGGACGCACGTGATACGAACAAATGTATAAAATATATTCAAAGCATAGTGCTTTCTATAATATTTGTTAGGTAAAACAATCCTCTATCGAGGTTTTATTCTTTTAATTATATACTCAAAAATATGAATTTCCACAAAAATTCTCAGCCTAATGATCGCGGTCCTACGTGGATTTCTAAAGTTGAGACCTCTGTCGGTGAAACGTTCAGAACACTGGAACCAACCACACCAGTCGAAATGACTGCTTCTACAATTCTATTTTAAAATTCCTACTTTACGTTACATTTCCCCCCCTGCAACGATGTAACGACTTTTGCAGTCATAACTAAAGGAATAATATAATGAACTTTTTTTATATATTCAAAATGAAAATAGTTTTGTATCTCTGTTACTTATACCAATACCAGCGAAAATGACTAGTTGTACAATTTTATAAACGTGGCAACCCTCATTTAGGGATTATAGTCCTAGATGGATTAATAATAAATACCAAAGAGTATACTACATAACGTGGAACTCCTTCTGTAAGAAAGTGAAAAATTACTAAATCTAAAAATACTCTACTATTACGTATTTTTTAAAGAGCAGTTGTTTGGTTTTGATAGAAATAGCTTCGTCTGAATTGTAGATGGCTCTAACGATAAAGACGACTTAGCCAACTGCGCGCGCCACAGCGAGCTATATGTTTCCACCGCGCATTTTTCCAAGTATCGAGGACTAATATTCATTTACTTAAAATGACAAAGAAGTCTAAAAATTATTTAAGCGGTCAATTATATTTTGCGGTAATGATTTTATTTTACGATTTCATATATTGTTCATACGAAACATCCAATTGAACTGTACTTTATAAAAGTAGAAAAGGTGGCGCAATTAATTGGGAACAATTCCAGGTAAACAATAACTGATAATAACAACAAAAAAAAAAAAAAGAAAAAACGTGTTGCTAATGTGAAAAAGGGAGATCTCCTGGTTCAGTCACGCAGCGGTGTTTTTCAAAGAGGGGAGATCTCCTTATTCGGTTGGCTATGTGTTAACTGTCGGTGGCTCTAACGATAAAGACAACTTGTTAAGGCGGTGAAAAACGACCCTCGTTTTCGGCTTTAGAGGCTCAAAGTACCCTCGTAAAGACCGATAACTTTACGGTCCGGGCACTATACTAAGTCCAAGGTCTCGAAGGAAGTGTAAAATTAGAAGCTTTTGAATACTTTGGTACCGCGAGTCCTGCTACAGCGAGATTGCTCTTCCACCCCTTTCATCCTGGGGTATAAGTACACAAGGTCATGAGCAAAGGGCAAAGAAACAAATAGGAAATGTGAAATGTGACCGTGGCACGCGAATGAGTCACGAACGTTCGAGAGGAGAGGCCGTGGTGACGCGCCTTCTCGTCATCTCGGTCTTCGACCAACCGGATACTGTGCATTCACCGTCAATTTCTCATTCAGCGTTTCTAATATACTGTTCAAAATAACGGAAAAACCTTATGATCCAGTCGCTTTATATCCTAAGTGTGCACAGTTTTATACTATAACGGGAAACTGTGGCGCATTGATAAGATAATTTATATATTACTACATTTCTGTTACGGCCAAGAAATTTTTTCCTGTAGCAAGAATCTCAAACACGCGCAGATAATACGAGTTTCGAGTGTCAGCGTGTTTTACTTCTCACGAATATTGCCGCGTTACGAATACAGTAAATAGCTTCCTGATTCGTTGCAGTTCGAGCAACGCGTATGGAACGTTTGGATAATAATACGTTGAGACAGCAGGTCTTTGGATACTGCAGTTTTTGCTATACCAGTTTCCTAACCCTCGGTTGTCATCATGGGTCATAGTGACCCACAGTTTTACTTTGGACAAAGATATCTTCAAGACATAGCTTATAATGGCATTATGTGTATTAGTAATTGTATTTGTCTGTATTTATGTGTATTAATAAATGTATTATCTATTATTAATTTGTAGTGTTCTTTTATAACATCTGATGATCATATTACAAAGAATCCCATTAGTTTGTGTCTGGCAATTCTCTAAAGTTTGTAATGGGATAGGCTGACCCAAGTGTGACAAAAGTGTATTTTTTATTGCAATCGAACAGATGTTACTTCTGTGCAAATTTTCCATAGAAATTCTTGTGCATGAACTGCAGGAGGAATTGAGTGACATGGCTATTATATCTTCTTAATACCTAAATCTGCGTAAAAAAATTTTGGTATCTTTGTGTAGGAATGAATTGACTTTTTCGTATAATTGCAGCTGATCCTTTCTATTTACAAACAGCTCGTCCTCAACTTGTCAGATAACGTAAATATCATTTTTGAAACGTACACTAGAAAAATGTTTTTTCCCACGTCTTTAGCATAAAGAAAGATAGAAAAGGTACGGTATTTCATCACAAAAATGTTTTTTTTCTAAACTTAATGTTAGAGATCTTTTTTCGAAAATGATGTCACTTCGTTAACCTTCTTTTGTTATCTAAACACATATTCTAGAATGTTCAAACTATATTCCCAAATTTGTACGATTCAATATTACTACTATTTTTTGAACAGCAGCTGCTCGAAGATTGATCCGGGTCTGGCTGACCCAATATGACAAGCGCGTTTCATGAACCAATGTGACACCGAGGGTTCAACTACGACAATCCTCTACGAAGAAAATATACAATAAGATTTGTTCATTTCCGGTTTAGTTTTCGAGAAAAACGAGTTTGGAAATAAATTAAATTTGACCAATTCCGGACTATATGGGACTAAATAATCGACATTCTACGTCATTCTATGCGCGGAAATAAGTCGATAATTTAGAACAAAATATCCATCTCTGTTCCTGAGAAAAAATGAAATTAAAAAATTAATCACGCGTATCAAACCGAATATCATCTGATTAATTAGTTCCTCGATTTTTGTTAATATAAGAATTCGCGTAAAGTTGTACAAGCAAAAGAAATAACGACGAGTGTACAATCTTAAATTATTGGGTTGGCATCTAAGTTACCCAACCTAACCTCAATACATTTTGAAACCGGTCATCCGACCGGACCTGTTACTGTAAATTAAACACGTTCAAACCTCATTTTCTTGAGAACGAAGCCTCAAATAGAAGAATTTTATTCCACGTTTTGGACTAATTTTCACAAGTAGAACCAGCTGTCGATTGTTTAGTGGTCGTCTAACCCGCAATAAGCCACGTTCTAACTATTGGGTTGGCAACTAAGTGATTGCGAATGTTGCCATTAGGTGGCATTGACAAAATCCTCAATCACTTAGTTGCCAACCCAATTTGAGGATTTTGTCAATGCCACCTAATGGCAACATTCGCAATCACTTAGTTGCCAACCCAATAGCTAACTCGATAAATTTTCGAACTCGAATTTTTCGAGAACTGAGCCGAGAACGAACAGATTTGTAAAATCTGTGAAATCTGATTCCACGTGTTCCATTCGTTCGAATTCTGTATCAAAGCAACGGCGCATCACACACTGATTAATTTCGTATTTTGAACAGTGTATCAGCTACTTACGTTACAGGCGAGGATTTGCGAAACTCGAAGGGAAGTGTAATGCAAGAACTGAAAAGGAAAAAGAAGCTCAAGCCATTTCAACTGATCCCGGCAATTTGAGAATTACTGACAGGAAACGCAGGTGCAAGATGGCTCCGTCGGCGAGGAAGCCAACAGGAAAATCGGTGTATGCAATCCGGTGCAATCGGAACATCCCCAGCAAGGCGCGGGTATCCTAGAGGAGCTGGGACAATTTCCATCCAGGAAACCTTCGTTTTCCAACAAATCCTCGTTCGACGGTCTGATGTCTTCGTCGTATTCGTAAGGGTCATCCTCTTGGGGATCCTGTAGCTCCTGGTCGGAAGATTCTTCCGGTTCCAGGAGCGTATTGTTCGAAATGCTTCTCTCTTCCTCCGCCAGGATCGGCCAGGAACCCAGGGAGGATCGGGAGCAATGGCTGATTCGTTAGCTGTATTTATTAATTAATGCAATTTTCCTCCAGGACCTTCTCTCTTTCTACTTTCTTATTCCTTTCGAAACGTCTATCTTAGCTACGTCTTGCTGCCTCATACAGTTCTCGCTTCTATTCTGAACGTTACAAAGTCTGTACATAAATTTGAATTTCGCATCTGTACTCGCTGTTAACGTTCAACGCCGGACTGTATCATTTTACGATCATGTTTCGAAAGAAGTTCGCGACTGTGTGTCGATAAGCAAGTGTTCTTTTATGTTTGTTATCGCCATTGGTAAAAAAGACAGTGGAAGCAGATCTGCATTTTGAAGTAAATTTTTATTAAAGTCGGGTTTAATATATTACGCTCGCTAAAATGAAATCAATGCCGTAATTACGACAATTTATTCTATTTAACATTTGCATTGTAAATTCTCTTTTTTTCTTCCGTTTAATAAGCCTTGTGAGATATGTACAGTTTACACGTACATTGCTAATTGGACAGCGTTGTGAACACTTGTCGATATTCCAATTGCTGGATTATGTAACATAGCGAGAAAAGTTTCGTGAGATAAATAGGAACTGTAGAGTGCAATTTGATCACCGTGTGACTGTCCGAGGGTTCGCTGGAAGTTGTAAACACTTTCGGCTAAGAAATAGACGTTTTTTACTTATTGACCTAAGCTTCATTTCTTCCCTTTTTACGAAATCTTACAAAATTTTGAGAATCTCACAATATTTCCTTTGATATCCTCGTAATAAAAGGTTGGACTTCAGAATAAGATATAATGTGTACGATGCTGTACACAATTTAATAATCTTCATTATAAATAGTTTTTCAATCATTTTTTATTCCTCGTTGTTTGCAATGCTAACGATCGTTCAAACTTCACGAGCAATGCTTGTCATAGAAACAAAGAAAACAAATATATACTTCAACATTCTATGTTTGATTAATTTCCTATCAAATATTTATATATGTATATATGCACATACATTGTAAATATTTGTTTCTATAAAAATAATTAAATTTTAAATGTGGGGGTATAATTATTATTATAATTAATATATATAATATATATAATTTGTATATATAGATAGACAATATATATATGGATAGATTGACTGATAACATTATCTATTAACTTTTTCCCTGTCAATTGTCACCAACTATCTGCTATATGACTGAACGATAACAATAAACAATTAAAGAAGAAACTAGCCGTAACGCGCGAGTATCGAACGTTAGTGAACTTTATGATGGAAATATTCAAATCTTGATATCAGCTATCGTCGATAATTATAACAAGTTCTGAGAAAAAAAAAACGTACGCGAATATAAATTTTGCATACGCAAACGGTTACATAAATGTTGTAAGAGTTCAACTAACAGTTTATTCGTAAGATTGGTAATATTTCATTGCGAAGCAAACGAAGCAGAAAGACGGAGAATGTCATCAACGGAAATAACATTCCAAGAACTATTACTGTTGCTACTGACAATAATCCAACGTGGATGGAAAAAGAAATATCGCATAATTCAGCAAGCGCAAGTGACTTCGGGGTCTACGCTGTACCTACACCTGATGCACAGCCGACATGCTGACCAACTACTGCAACTACTTGGTGAACATCCACAGATGATGCAGCAATTCTAGCCACCGATGAATATCCTAAGGTTGCATCGACATCATTGCAGCAACACAGGCTAAGTCAGTGGAGAACAGAAATAAATACTGACAAATGGGCAGGTCACGTTTACCTTGAATTTACCATAACCACGTCGCACTTAGTAAGTGCATTATATCCCAAAATCAACTGGTTGACTATTTTGGGTTACATCTTGACCGCAAGGTAACATGGAACCAGTAAACGACAAAGAGATCCAGCAAATTCGATGCAGGAGGAAAGCAACGGTCTGGTTAATTAATTATTCCGTGCAAGCTAGCAATGTGTTGATGCAAGATGAAGTTGACGTGGAATTACCCAGGAAACGGCGAGAGGTGGCGAACAAATGCAAGGTGAATTTTGACACAGTACCAATAGCTGCGGTCAGCTTATTGCGTTCGTACGCGTTTAGTGACGACTTTTCTGTTTCCTAACCCCAACCTTCTCTTTTTTTATTTACGTAGAGAAATCCTCATGGACACTCTGCTGCTGCGAGGACAGCAGAGTAGTGTCCGACAAAAAAGTTACGAGTCGAGTCATATTAATCAGGCTGTCACTGCAGTCCCACTCCTGGGCACGACCCCACTACTGCCCGCCACGGAGACAACCTAACCTCAACCTAACTCCAACCTAACCTCAACGATCGTCATCTTTTGAACGCCATTAGGCGAGTGATTATTCTCGATCGTATTATATCTGGAATATTATCATCTGGCCAATCTCTCAATTAGTCCCGATGCAACATTTGGGGCAAGATGGGACATTTCGATGGACGCTAACTTTTAGATAAAATGGACGTACGAATGGAAGACAGAGCGACAATGTTGGACCGGAGAATGAACGCGGATGGCTGTTGAAGTAACTGCATGGAAGCAATGGGCTGTCGTAAAGCAGTTGCAGCTTTTAATGTCCTGAAAACTGCATTGGACAGGAAGGTGGGTCCCTGTCGAGAAAGTCCTCGACAGTTGTTGAAGACTAGTTTAGAACCTTCCCAAAGTGTATTTTCACTGGAGGAGGAGGAAGCATTAGTATTTCATTTGAGAGAAATGCAGGATCTATTATTTGGTTAGCAACAATTAATAGCAATTTGTGCACCCCATTGTGCATTTTCTTTTTTGCACTTTTCATGTCAAGTTTTGAAAGTTTATTTTAAGATATTTCGATAAATAGATATTGGTGCTAGACACAACATTTTTTGTAAATGCAACACCAGTGGCGCATATAGTATTTTAGAGCAAATCTTTCTGTAGCGTTCTCATCTTGTCTTTCCTCTGAATTTCCTGGATTAAAACATGAAACTTCTACAAATGTTCACTCTTTTCAAACACTAGGACAATTTTATGACAGCAAGTTATTTCATATAGAGTCATGAAAAACTAGTTTAAGAGTGCACTTATAAGTTTATTAATTTTGAAGTCTGCGACAATGTTGAAAATTGTTTAAGCAATTGGGAAAATGCAGAGACAGAAATTATTTTTACTAAATACGAGACATTTTAAAGAAACCATGTTTGATCAAAATTTTATTGTCAAAAATGAACTACCAATGGAGCGATATAAAAATTGTGCAAAAATAAAAAATTTCTATTCTCTTATCAAAAATGTTCCTTCTAATAACACTTATTCTCCTCGTAATTCAATGTCCAACGTTCAAAGTCATTTGTCATGAACAAGCTACAGCTAAACCATAAATTATTATTCATAAATTGCGGTTAGCACACGAAGATTTATTCCTCTTACCATTGTCAACATTTCAAGAGTAATTTCTTTTAAAAAGACTCTTCTTAATGCGTGACTCTTCTTAATAAGACTTGAAAATTGCTTGCAAGTTTTCCGAGGGCAAAAACGAGTGACAATGAGAACACGTGAGACATATCTACACGACGTGTTGCTGTTTATAAATTATAAATAAGCATTGTTGAAAGTCAACAGAATAATAATCCGTTTGATCTGTCCTCTGCTGAAAAGAATACAAATACAAACACTGTTACGTAAGAATGCAATAAGAAATGTTGCAATTTGACTCTTCATCAATAGGATTTTATCAAAAATGAAATCTTGGATATCCTCATTTCGTGTTTGATGAGTCATTAATAACACAATAATAGTCTTTTACGAGCTTTCGTTTATCGCAGTCTTATCTAGGTGTCCTCAAAAATTTTTCTCATTTTAAATTCTCATTTAAGTTTACTTAAGCAGAAGACTTAGTTTTAGCATTATTTGTGTAAAGTAATATGTATATTGATTTCACTTGTTCTTCTTTGGTTATTAATAGTACTCCGGCATATTCCGTTATAATGTGCAATCCGCACGTTCAGCACTGTGGAAATTTGTATAACACGTGCTCTTTGCTTTCTAGCTCGCAATTACCGCATATCGTACATTTCGCTGTTTCTCTAATCCTATGAAACATGTTGTATTTACCGACATTTACCGGTTAAGCTAATTTCTTCCTATCCAATTAGCCTAAGCTGCTCTATATTATTTATACGTGTTGGTAACTGTAACTGGATATAATCGTCACGTTTGCGTGTCTGCAGCTACTTTGATTCTCTTGTACATCGGATCGAATTTCAAGATTCTGTGTTTGTCCTCTGGTATAAGCTTCTCTCTTATCTCCTCTGGGATGTTTGGTGTGGTTTGGTGGAAGGGGTTACTAACTTCAAACAATTCTCTAAATCATAGCAAGCGAACGTCTTTCGAAACATTATCGTAAAAAATTGCATTATGTAATCGAGAACTTTGCATAATATATACTCTGTTGATAAGGAATCGAGCAGCTTTTCTTTACCTGTATCGTTTGAAACGTTTCAATATTTCCCAATGTTAATAATTTTCTATAAACTTAAGCTTGAGAGCAACAAAAAGTACGCACTGTCTGAGCTTTTTAGACTGTTAAATTTTTAGTAAAATTGTGACATGAATTACTGGCATTTATTTCGGACATGAAACTCGATACTATGTTTTAAACACGATAGCGACAAGCATTATGAAGGCCCTGGAAGTGTTATAAAATATACTTGGACGTTTTACATTCTTATTAAAAAAAATATTCTATATACAGGATACTAATGGCCATTGAATAATTTAAAAACAAGAAGTCGTATCAACTGAACAAGCAACAACGCAAATATGGAGAATTGTTATCGTTTGAAAGTGCGGGTAAAAGGGGGAAAACAGGAGTTTTAAAAGTTCTGCTATAAGACTTATTCAATTAAAACAATTTGGTAACGAATAATCATGATAAATAATAAAAATCTTTTTGCTTATCAACCAAAACTATTTTTTGCCATCGATAATGGTTACTAAAACAAAATTCGGGTTATCGACAATTGGTAATGGTAACGAAAAATCCCGTCATCGATAATGGTTATCGGTACCTAAAAAAAGTTCCATCTTTGATAATGGTTATCAGTAGCCAAAAAGAAATCCGCCAAAAATAACGGTTATTAGTCACCAAAGAAATTCTCTAATTTATGATGGTTATCGGTAGCAAAAAAATTATGTCGTTGATAATTGTTATCTGCGATTAAAGATGCTTTCTTACATAATAGATATCAGTAACCAAAATTATAATGGTTATGAGTAACCAAAAAACCTCAGTTATGAAAAATAGTCATTGGTGATTAAAAATAACTCCATCACGAATAATAGTTATCGACAACCAAAAAATGATTCTGCCATAATGGTTGTCGGCAACAAAAAATATCTCACGTAGATAATGGTAATCGGTAACCAAAAATATTAGAATCATATATAAGGGGTTATTCGTAAGTAGAATACTTGAAAATTAATATTGTTTAATCGTTTAATATTTTGAAAAATTTCTTTGGTACTTAGTGTTCACTGTGTTCTATTACAACAGAAGTTACCAGTATGCCAGTCTCCCCCTCCCCCTATAAAAATTGTAAAAAGAAATGTTATTTCCGATCTTTGATTACGGTTAATTTATAGTGCAACAATCGAAAATAAAATTACCAAAAGTTCTGACGTAACATCTTAGGTAGAGACGTCGCAGGTGATTATTGATTTTTCCACGCGGTAAAGCTTGCATAAGAGTATGCACTGAAGTGATAAACCGAGACTACGCGGCTCTCGTCATTTATTTATAGGAACAAAGATGTGACTACATGTCGACAAACTACATGTACTTGCATCGTTAACTTTGCACTTTATCACTAGGCTGACGTTCCTCGACATTAATTACGAAAGTTGAACCTACTTTATGCGTTTAATTTTAAGTAATCAATACGACGCATATATAATAAGAATATTCGTTTAAAAAATGTTGAAATTATTAGATATTATACGACGCACCGGTTGAAGTATTTCTTGTAAAATGAAATGATTGTAAAAGTCTCGTAAATAATGATACGAAATGACCGGCCAGAGAATAACCACGTGGCAATATGCATCAATCTGAAACGTTGCATAATGTATCAAAGATATACATGAACGATTGACCTCCAAAATAATCTCTTACTGTTCGTCGCAATCCATTAAACATGATTCTAGTTATAATGTAAAAACAGTGAACCTTGTGTTTCATTCGTGTTTTTAATCCTAAGATATCCAAATCGAATTCCATGTAACATTCCGATAACAAAGAAACATTACTACAATGTTTTTTTCATATATTTTTTAATTTTTTGTTATATATTCCGCATACCTATGATAGACAGAGAAAAAATCAAAATAATAGCAGAGTCGTAAAAGTCGTAAAATAATGAGAAATGCAAACAAAATATTTAGAGATAATAATTTAAATATAAATTGTAGTGTTAGGGATATTTTATATATAATTATCTTAAACAGATAAACTTGAACACAATTAAGTCTATTTGAAATAATACTATAATAATTGCTTGAAATCGTTCCAAAACATTAATTTATCAAATTGTAGTTGTTAACTTCCGTATTTTATATAAATAATAGATAACACATTGCACGTTAATTTAATTAAGTAATACAATTATAGAAATAAATAGAATGGAAGAATTAATAATTATAGTATAATAAAATATTATGGAACAGAATACTATTTAATTCATCGATAAGATTTAAACAAACAATAGATTTTAATTAATTTCAATTTCTTAACAAGTTTTGATTTTCATTAGAATTGTTGTATAGTTCAAATTTTTAAACTATATATAATTATAAAGTAGTTGACAAAATTTCGAGCAAAACATAGTACAGGCTATGAATAAACTGTGATTTCTTATTAGCGAAGGAGAAGAAAAAAGTAAACAAAAGGGTTAAAGTTTCGAGATTTTAAAAATGGCGTCATGTCTCGAGGGTTGACCAGCAACGTTGGGAAAATTAAAGAAAAGGAAGTAATACAGTAGTCGTTATCTATATACGGAATAATCTACCTGATTATTATTTATCTGCACATGAATATATCATTTCGAAATTTTGTAATATTTCGTTTATGATTCAATCGAATTTGAAATTTCAAAATTATCGTCCAAGTATATTTTATGATAAAGTACGTTGGAAAAATGAAGAAAAGTGAAGAGGAGATTTGCTTATAATCACATGTTGATCACTCGATGTAATTAGTTGTTTCAAAATAAATACTTACCATTCAGCACATTAATTTTCCGCCTCTGACGTCAGAGGATGTACCGGGCACATTTCACTGATCTTCTTGAAGTTCTCAAATTTTAACAATTAATTGTTTATATAGACACTAATTGACACAACAAACAGTGATCGATGATTCACGCACGTCAAAGAAAGAGAATATTACTTCTTATTATTAGAAAACATGAAAGTAGCGTGAAACGAAACAAACGACAAAATTACTCCGGCGCCATGACGCATAGCTGTCAGAGCAAGCTGCGCGGGCAAAGATGCGTATAAATACGGTTGAGAGGGAAATTTAAATCCTAGAAAATTCCTAGGGAAATAATTCGACATAAGTATTAGATGAATCTGGTTTTTGTAAAACAATTAAGGTAATTACTTGACAATTTGCTTGGTATCTCCGATCCTTTTCAAATTTTCATATATTGAAAAGCTTCTTAAAAGTTAACATATTATTTAAAAAAAGTATCGCAAACAATTCTAATTGTAAGTACTTTTAATTTTATATCGAAACTAAACCTAAACCTAACCTAAAACAGGCTAGTACTAAAATATTAGTTTGTTATTTGTTATTTCATAGATACACAAAATTTTGTCCAACACTGCCTACCAATAACAGCAGCAATGCGATTATCGGATTTTCTAAATCCATGACCTAAGTTCATTTATTGCGGAGTTGTCTGGCAACTTTCCGATAAGCGTTGACTTGTTGAAACGAAACTATTTTTCCTACGATCTTTGTGACTGCACTTAATTATCTACAATATTTCGTCATTTTTTAATATGTTAGTTCATATGTTCATTATCACACATATAATACATATATTACAATACTTTGATTACAGAAGGAGAAGCAACTAAAAACTACTAACGGACCTCAGAAGCAAGGTCAAACTGGTTTGTAATATATAATAGAAATAGAATACTGTTTTTAGGAGTATATATTATATGTATTACTTAGCGCTTTCACTATCACCGTTTAAGGAAAAAGTCACTGTTCACAGCTCAACATTCAAAATTTTTAAATTTTACATAATGTGACATATATTTTTACATATATAGTAATAAAAGCTGCTAAGTAGACAACGCGACTCTTAGAATCGCACACATATGTGTAACGCTGAGCTGTGAGTACCACTTGTCACACATATCTAGATATGTAAGATATTGTATTGTTACCTATTTAACGCACACGATGCTACTGAAACAAAGTCAACATACGAGTTTCTCACGACGACGGACTCAACAAGGACGGAAACCTCCATGTTTACATTTTTCTGTCGACCGTTCGAGCGATTTGCGAGTGTTGTGTTACAGTTTCTCATGTTAAACGTGTGGCTATTTACACAAAATTTGATATTCTATGTGTTCCAAACAATTTTATGTACAATCTTTGTCAAACGAGAAGAAAAATTTAAAATAAGTGAAACAATGTGTTGCAGTGTCGGATTAGTGATAATTTGGCGTTGTTTACAATAAATAGAAATGGTATCTCAAACGAAAATAAATAAGATTTATCCTAAAGAAAATTGAAACACAATATACGTAACATACGGTCACGAACGAGAATATTGGCACACTGTTAAAGAGTGAATAACTTTTTTTAAATTGCATCAAACGATTCGAGCCTTTTTGAGAAGTTAGGAGGATTAGTTTACCAGATGATGTGGCAAAAGATTTTTGAAACAATTGCAGTTGATCAGAATCGCAAAGAAAATAGTGAAGGTAATTTCTTATAACATTTTATCTGAATTTCTAAGGAAAATTTGTATATAGTATAAACATGTAGTGTATCACATATGTGTGACGCGTGGTAGCGAGAAGGTAACAAGCAATAGTAACATAGATCTAACAATAATCATTACAAAGTAAATAATATGTTAATTAGGCTGTATGGAGGAGTTCAACAGCTGCGATGATGGAAATTTGGAGAATGGGAATGTAAGTTTGGAGGAGATTACAAAAGACATATTTGGGACATATTTAACGTCATGGTGAAGAGTATAATGAAATATGGGGGGCAGAAGAAAGAAGAAAAGTGGAAACAACAGTACAAGAAAGGTATCTAAGAGCAGTATTAGTGACTAGAGAGGTACACACCTACAGTAGGATATTTAGACAAGAAACGAAGACGGAGAAAATACTTTTGGGGTCAGGAGAAAGGTACATAAAATATGAAGATATGAAGAAGAGATTAGAAGATCAGAAAACTCACTACTTGAGGAGTGCAGAAGGGTTATTGATAGGGAAATATGAAATAACATGAGCCATAGAATGGCAAGAGATGGAAAACAGAAATAATCTTTCGTTTATTACATATACATGTAAGTGTGATTTAAACTATATCATGTTTAATCTCATTTTAATTAGAGGAATGTCGCAAATGCGTGGGTATAAGATGAAATTCGAGAAAATCGAAGATAAACAAGTTCCATCATCGTCTCATGGATAGTTAGCGATTTTTCATAGACGATTGAATACAATAGATCAGGTTACGCTACTCAAACGTCGAACTCCGTGGTGTGTTGAAGCGAACAACATTAGAACCGATGACGGCCTATCAATTAGGACGAAAGAAAGTATGTACCTACGAGAGAAAGGGAAAGTCAAGAAGATAAAGATAACAACGTTAGGTTCGGATTAAGGAACGAGTGGAGGATGAGTAAACTCCGGATGAGGAGAAGAAGGAATGCGGTATATGTGGGAAGGGGGAGGGAATAGGAGAACACGTTATAGCGCAATGTGAATATACAACAGTGGGTGAACGAACAAAGATTCTTATCGAATAAGAGGCTAATGAAATTGGATGGATGAAGAAGGTGACGGATAAAAGAGGATGAGCAAATGAATCCCAACAGGGAATAGGAGTCTATAGCACATTTTGGTCAACATTGAGTGAACAGTATAATATGATTCTAAGGTCCCCGTAGATCATTTTACTACACGCAGATTATAGATTACATCGCAGTAAGGGAAGACGACGTAATGTTGAAAACAAGAAGCGTTTGGAATTTTTTTACTATTGTTCATCGTCGTCCTTAATTACTTCGCTTCGTTGTAATAAATACTGAAATAAAATATATTATTACAACGTAGTATAACCTACAAACCGATTTATCTGGAAATGTGCTAAATGTGCTGTAGACCTGTATTTACAGGTTGGTATTCAAATATTGGAGATATAAAGATGTTTACTGATGCAAAATGAATGAGATATAAAATGGAATTATGTAGGATATTTAGGATGCAATTACACGTAATAATATGCAAAAGCGATTCAATGTATCCTGGGAGGAATTTGAAATGAAAAATAAGCGTGATGTAAAATGGAAATAAGTAGAGCCTCCTTATCCGGAACACAGCATTTTCCAGTAACGAATGACTTTTCCTTTTCAAATATGTACATATTTCATTATTGCCCGGACAAAATGTATTCTTTCCTTTATTCGATCGAATGAATTTTGATTATAAGAACTTATAATCTTAACTCCATCTGTCGAGACAAAATACGACATATTTAAAAACCTCAAAGCTGCCGTAGGTGCAACAGAATTGGCAAATGTACATGATACTGGGAAAATCACAATCGCGAATATTAAAAAACAAAAACATCGAGTGCTGGCAACAGTAGGAAAACCTTAAATATACTGATGCAATGAGATGGTTTCGTTACGATAAAGACGATAATAGCGATGATTTTATACAAGCGGAGACAGCAAACGAAAGTGTCTTCTCATACCGATGCATTCGTGGCATTTGAAAAGGAGTTTCGAACGTTCGAAGTAGAAAAAGAACGTGGCTCTATGAAGTTCCTTATGTTCAATAAATTATGCCACTTGGCAGGCAAAAAATTAGTAAGGTAATATAATAAATATAATAAAATATAATAATATAAAATATACTACATATAATAAAACGTAATAAGGATCCATAAAGATTCAATTGATCCTGATTTGTATTTGAATAAGTGAAATTTCATATGAGAAAAATAATTGTTCCATTATCCACATATTTCATGATTCGAACAGTTTCGTCTTGCTGTTCGTTCGGATAAGGAAGGTTCCTACTTTGTAATTATCAACAAATGTCCATCCAATTTCAAAGTTTTAGTGGACCAGATGTTCAACACACCAAATAAATACTAGTACTACTACTACTAGTAGTACTACTATATTACAGTACCTGAGTAATATTAATTCTGAAAAGAGATGGATAGATTTCTGGAATACAATTTTTTAAATTTCTTAACTATAGTCCGATAACGATTAAAAAAGAAAGCGTGGAACAAATAATTTCTTCGTAATGTTTCTGTTGGCTGAACGTGATAAATAACAAATGATTAGTAATAATCATTGTTTTTACAATTAGTCAGTTGATTAATCTTTTGTTGCCATAGTATTACAAGATTTAGACGTTTCTCCAACTGCGATCAATTACCGACTTAATGGGACAAGTAATCCGTCCAGTTTATTAATTTCAGCATTTGTCGCAGCGAGTGTTGCGCGATTTGATAAGTAGAAGATAAGAAACGTCAAAGAAATCTCTTATCCTTTAAAAGTCACTTTCAAATTCTTCGAACAGAATTCTTAATTTCGTATTATAAAAAATTATTAATTTCGTATTCTCCTAATAACTTTTCCCGCATTTCCAACGATTTCGTATTTACTTTAAATTTCCTGTATATGTCAATTATATCTAATCACATATTTATGAAATACTAAGCTTGTAATGGGCGAAAGTATAACGCAAGAAAAATAATAAAATACAAAAAAAAAGAAGAAATTTTATTCCAAGTCAAACCAACAACCTCCGATTAACATTCTTTTAACGATACATAATTAGCTTTTAATCAGAAGAAATTTCTTTTCAAGTTTCTCCTGGACTATGTTAATTTCGTTATCGACGATCTGTACAAAGTGACACTCGTATCTGCAGGGATCTTCAATATCGCTTGATACATCCTCTGTTTCACTGATCGTACTCGATCAACGAATTCCGAACAGAGAAATTAATGCGGCGACGAAACGAAGGCAAATGAAAGTAGACCATCATCGATATAAAAACGACAAGATCGAAATCGCGCTTCCTTTCTTCGTGCGTTCGATACATGAAAGTAACGTGACTTCCTCAGTCGTTAAGAAAGAAAACTTTCGCGATACGAATATCGGTCTGCTTGTTCCTAAAACGAATCCATTTTAAATGGTATATGCGTATACAGTTACTGACATTAACATTTGGACATTCTTTGAAACAGAATAACATCATTTACAATTAAACCAGACGACTTGTTTTTTTTTTTTTTAGGAAGGGGGGCTTTTGTTAATATAAAGAGAAGATTAGTTTATCAAAGAATTTTGAAATGCCACTAGTAGCGTATACGCTACTGCAAGCATATATTTTTTAAATATGCTTGCATTAATATTCGAAGTCTTTCTATCAGATTAGAAAAAATGTTCTTTTTTAATTCGATTTATAATTAAAAAATCAAGGAATCTGTAGATATGCTTATCGAGGAATAAAACGGTTCTAGGTTTGATAATTACAAATATCAATTTCATAATTTCGTATTGTACGAGGAAAAAAAAAAAAGGAAGAGAAAAGAAAGAGAAGAAAAATGTAATCACATGGCAATATCTTGTCACACGTAAGAAATAATGAAGATTGTATAGAATAAAATTGTTGCAGTTTGACTCATCTATGATGTTGTAATTAACATGCACCTTATCAAGTGCGAAAAGATATTCGGATATTTTTCAGAGAGTGAAGTGTATTTATATAAAGAATGGCAAATCTAAAATTAAACTAAATTACCATTAAGAGACATTCAGGAAGCCATCGTTCTATATATATAATGCTATCTTTTACATTTCGCATTCGTCCCCGTCACTTTTTCGTATTTAGAGAGATGTCACTTTAGCCGAGCTATTAATATCCAATTTCGTAAATGGCGAGATCCACTAATCGATATTATAAAGCGGAGCTGCCTCGTCTACGGGTCGTGACCCCATGTGGGGTCGTGTAACAGAATTATGGGGCGGCGGAAATTTTTGCAACTGCTACACACCAGAGAAATAGAAATGTCAATGACCTGTCAGCAAAGGACGAAGAAGAATTTACCGTGTTATTAATCGACATGGGTATAAAACAGCACCTTTTTAACAAATCGTTTAAATGAATTTTTGCTTAGAATTAGAACAGAATTTTCAACAATTTTTAAAATGATCCTGAACACGCTTATGACATTTTATATTACATATGTGATAATGTGATTCAACAACTCTGTTTAAATAATATCTGATGCTAAGTAAATTGGTCAAATGTATTAGTATTCAGTCATACTATCACAATAGTTTACAATACTAATGATATGCCTCGAATATATTATTAATATTAATGCAACTATTCAAATTTGTTAACGTTCTACAAGGTTATTTGAATAATATTTCATGCTAAATAGATTCCGCAAATTTATCAGAAATGTTTAATACATAGTACTATTCAAATTTGCTTACGCCCAACAACTCTATTTGAATAATATCTGATATTAACTAGGTCCCTCAAGGCAATTAGTATTTACCTACACTATAACAAAATCCTATTAATAATATTAATGTACTAGTATTATTAGTAATGTTAATATCATTAATTAAATTTGTTAACGTTCAGAAAGTATATTTGAAATAATATCTGATATTAAGATCTAGATCCCTCAAGGCAATTAGTATTCACCTACACTGTAAAAAAAATCTATTAACAATACTAATGCTATCTCTCAAATATATTAGTAATGTTAATACTATTATTCAAATCTGTCTCAGATTCAACAACTCTACTTGAATTATATCTGATACTATATAAAACCCTTAACTCTATTAGTATTCAGCTATACTATCACAAAAATCTATATAGTTTATATACTAATAATATTCGCCAAATATATTAGTAATAGTAATACTATCACTCAAATTTCTTAACGTTAAGCAGCTCTATTCGAATAATATCTAATAATAAAGCAGATCCCTCAAATCTACTAGTTTGTACTCAGTCATACTATTACAAAAATCTATAATAGTAGTAATATCCTTCAAATATATTAGTATTCAACGTTATTATTATTATTCAAATTTATTAATAATCTGAATATTAAATCCTCGCCTGAATTATGTAATAAAAATTGTAAATGAATAATTAATAATAACATGAAAAAACGGCGTCTTTATTATTGACGGTTGTAAAATGAAAATATCGATTAACTCTGAGAGACATTAAACATACTCTGTTATATCAAAAATATTCAGTCAGAATTTAATTCTTTATGCAAAAATAAACAAGCACATCTGTTTCACCAATATGCAAATTTAATTCTGCTCTAATAGGAGATAATAAATGATACAATTATAAATGTAACAAAGAATTGTTTCAAATTAAACTTCTCTAATTTATTGTCGATTAATGTTTTATTTGTACAGGGTGGACAATATATAACTGACCAATTTCAAAGTCTCGCCATTCCGAAACGATGCAGCATCTCCTGTTCCGCTTGAACAACCGTATCATGGACGTACGACAAAATAATCATCCAGCATTACACAGCTCGAGAGCGGGGAAAAATTGTCAAAAGACTTTATCAAAGTAATTCGTCGATAACGATGACCTCACACAAATTACTCTGCCGGTATCGCCCGGCCATCAAAGATCGCCTGATTCTATTGCAGTGGGTTTCTTCTTACGAGGTTATCTCAAAAATAAAGCGCATGTCGATAAACGAAAGCCAATCAAGCAGCTAAAAGATGCTATTCGAGAAGCGACAGCGAACATAACTTTCGAAACGTGCGAAGATGTAACGAAAAATACGACTGACAGGGCTGACTTTGTATAGCGTCCGAATGCAAACATCTTTCTCATATCATGATTCCATACACGATTTCCAAATATTAGTAAATGACTCGTATTAAAAAATACTGTTGTTTTTTACTTCGTCTAAAAGTTATCGACAGTGAGAATCAGTCGGTCATATATCATCCGCCCTACATATCTATTTTATGTACCTTCTTATGTACAAAACTGTGGCTGCGTAACATTCTCTCGACATAAAATGGGTTGGCAAATGGAAAAAGTTTAAGAAGCGCTGTCATAAACCATTCATATCCTACCTCGATTAAGGAGCAATGTTCTGATAACTCTGATATATATCTTGCCATATTTCGTTTTGGCAACGTGAAACAGAAAGTCTGACACGATTCCATCGCCTTCGTGTATATCGGTCTCCGCCAAAACCTCTTTCAGCGCCTCCACCCGTTCTTCCGGCGTACTTTCGTCGTACGACGACAATTTATTCTCCAGGCACTCGACCACGCTGAAGTCTTCCCAGAACTCGGGCGGATCAGTTTCGAGCCTCGTGGAAGATTTGGTATCCAGGAAACCAGAGATGTCTAACCCTGCGTAAGACACGTCCAATGCCAAATTCGCGAATGTGGGAGTTCGGGCTAAAGGGGAACTGGCTTGCAATTTCCACTGATGATTCTCACGATCTCTCGACTTGCAGCGACTTTGCGAGTCGCCTGTCCCTATGGAACTCGCTCGGTTGTTAGTTCGAGAGAGTTCCTTCGAGTCCGCGAAAAAATATTCACTCATTTTCTGTGAATTGCTTGCTTCCGGTCGCCAGAAGTATTTTTCCTTCAAATCTGCCGGCAGATTTTCGTTTATCCCCAATAACAGCTGCCTGTCCTCGCTGCTTTTCGACGAGGCCGCTTTCAAATTCCAAACGGCCTGTAAATCACCATGTTCCGCGACGTTTCCCTTTGTTTTCCACGCAAGATTTCCTGCTTCGCCGTCGATACATTCCGAGCAACTTTCGCTGCTCCTTGGAAGAAAACCATCGTGAGAAACTTGAATTGTCTGCCAAGACGAGTCTTTCTGGGAATCCGTCTCCGCCGCGCTCTGGGAATAATTTGCTGGCTCACCGATTCTTCCTCGCACGCCAACTTCCGACAAATTTTCAACCGGCTCTCGATCCAACACATTTTGAACTGTGTCAATCGTTCTCGAAGAATGGCCTACCTTCCTTTGACCTTGACAGCTTGCTTCTGCACATGAAGCACCGTCTAACTTACGCTCAAATTTCCCAGACACTCGCGGATCGTGCTCGTTGCTCATGTCCCATAATCGGATTTTCGATCTTAAGAAGATCGAAATTTACATACCGCTGTTCATGAGATCACGTTATCCCAACACTATCTTTCCATTTGTCTCTTTCTCGTCGACACAGCTTCGCCTCGTTGGTTCATTTATTTAATTCTGCACTCTACACTGTTACGAATAATGTTGGAATCGTATGCCGAATTTTCGTGAATTAATGCCAATGGTAATTTCGAGAGTGCGCTACAAGAAGCAGTTAGGTTTTAAGGATTGCTGTTTTATGCTGGCATATGCTTGGGTGGACGTGAAATGTGTGACGTTGACAAGAGCATGGAAAAAAACTAATGAACTGCCTTGACGGCACCACACAGGACGAAATGGAAGATAATATTACGACTGATGTAGAAGACGCATACAATACCGAGAATATAACGGCAATAATGGCATTCCTCAACACTTTGAAATATTTGAGGCGATAGAAACACAATTGAGATGATCGAAGGCACAAAAGGCACTTCATCGAATTGAATCTGCTAAAAAAGTTGTGTGATTTAGCAGTTAAAATGTTTGATCGAATAATATTTAATTTCATTATTTATATTGCTATTATTAATTTATATTCTTCTTTTTAATAAGTAGGATAAACATGAATTTGCGGAGATAAACATCCTTCTATTTAATTTCGTTATTTGTACTGCTATTATTATAATTTATATTCTTATTTGAAATACATAGAACAAAGATGGACATGCTTTTCTTTAATTTCATTATTTGTATTGCTATTACTAATATCTATGTATTTTGAAACACATACATAAAGATGAATATCAAGAAAGTAACTCTTTTATTATCCGAAAACCTTTGTCCCCCAACAATTCAGATAACCGAGATTCTACTCGAATTAATTTTTACAAACATGGAATATCTCAATTGGATTCTTGCTGGCACAAGATCATTAAACCTGATGGCAGATATATTTGACTCAATGAAGATTATAATACAGCAATGGGAGACGAATAGCGTCCTCTTACATTGAAAACGTCAGTGACTCGTTCTTCCAAAAATACGACATAACCCCCTCACTACTCAGAAGAGACCAAGTCGCTATTACTCGCATCCGAATAGACCACACAAAAGTCTCCCACTTGCATCGATTGACAAAGGACGCAGCTCCCGTTGAAGAATGCAGAGAATGCAACGTACCAGTCGTTTTATTTTAGCCTGCCTGGAGTGGTATAACACACATCGTTCATAAACTGAAACCGTGTATTAGAGACAATGTTAACAAAGAAAAAATCAACGATCTGTAAAGACCCATTAAAGAAAGCAAGATAATTAACGTGATACTTTAAGCATATCTGCCTTCGTCGCTAATAATCTTGCAGTCGATGCAACGTTAAATTTACATATATAAAATTTTACGAAATTAAAATTACCATACCAGACTGGTCCTTTGTGATTTGAAATATGGCGCCCTTACGTCTGTTTCTATAGATTTGTTTATGAAACTATATATTACAGAGAGAGATAACTTAAAAGTTAAATTAACACCTAAGCTATTTTATAATGTGATTGGCTAATGTGTTATTAGAAACGCGTCTCCTATTGGGCGATCAGATCGCCCCCTGTTGGTTGATACAAATGGTAATTGCGTAGCCACATACTCAATGGCAATGTACTCTACGGCGAACGGTTATACAGCAGGTCGCCACACATAATTAAAGATTAATTATGTTTAAAGAAAACATTAAGTGAAGAATATACAATAAAATTTCCTCATATGACGCTTCATTTCTGAGAAAATCGTGTTTGAAAAGTTGCCAAGTATACTTTAACTTGGTTAAGACTAAGTGTGAGTAAACAACCAGCACGAGGTTATTATACACGTGAAAATAAATAAAAAATGTTGAATAATATTTTCCCGTTTAAGGCATCATTTTCAAGGAACTAAAGTTTGATGGAAATAATGTTTAATTAGGGACTGGTTTGATACAGGCGCATGATACATCTTCAAATTTATTTTTCTCAAAAAAAAAGAAGCGTATTATGAAAAAATTCTATTCTGTATTTTTTACTTATTTTCACATGAAGTTTAAGCTCCTGTCGATTGTTTACTCTTGTTCAGTCTGAAATTATTTAAATTTAAGAATACTCGTTAAATTTTCAAACTCGGTTTTCCTCAAAACGAATATATATATATCAAACGTTATATCAAATGTTCTCTTTTTTTCACGTAGAATCGCTCCTTGCACGGTTGTATTACGATTTCCACCTTACGTGTGTATAGAAAACAAGACTATAGTTTTGTAAATATATCGTTCTTATCGACCATGTCATGTTGTGTGACCTAACAACTAATACTATTGTTTCGTACCTGTGCAAAATTACTTAGAATTGAGATACCTTGTGCTACCTATTTCATTGTTTTATCAAAATAAATAAAGCGTGCGCGTATATCTCATCAAAAAATATTGATGTACAATTGAAAGTATATCACGGTGTTGTTTACAAAAATCATTTAGATCGCATCGATAAGAATATAAATACTCGGAACTTTCAATACGTGCGATTGACTAACTGATATCAGCTATATAAGTGCCGATAAACTGACCACATTGTTATGGAGCAATTATGTATATCTCTACGATCAGAAATCATGAAATTAATGCTAATGTTAATAAGAAAATGTAACTATGAAACAACGACAGAATTTATACTTTATACTTAGCATTTATTAATCAACTTCAATTTGACTAATATAATTGGCTAGGGAACTACCTTATCGATAGAAAACTAAAAGCAGAGCGAATGTTCAAAGCGTTCGCCATGAAATTCGCAAACATAGACACGTTTCATACAAAATATCAAACGTTTAAATATACCGAGATTATATTATTGTAATTAGTCTGCGAATTTTTATAGATCTATGGGAAACTTAGAGGTTTGAAAAGGAACAAGATTCACGTAAGACGCAAAAGTACATAAAATAATCCAAATATTCGTTACGATATATACTTGTAAATAGTGAGAACATTTCATAGTTTTAGTGTTAGAATTTCGTACAGGCCATTTTGAACATCTATTCTGATTCAACTTTTTTTTATCGTTAATATCGAATATAAACATTTTTCTCTACTTTGGTGCACAAATGTGAGACGAGTCTTCAATTTTATTTCCATAATTGTATTGTGTTCATTATATGAATTAATTGTATTGTATCGTATTCATTACATGAATTAATTGCAGTGTATTAATTGTATTCATTTTATTTCCATTGTATTCACAAATAAAAATTTGCATAAATATCCTCGGTCGAATTATGATAATATATTTTCGATATACATATTTATGATACAAATTTACAGTATCAGACAAAATTAGACGGTATTAGACTAAAATGTGTTAATGTTAAACTAAATTACATGTCAGTAACGTGCGTATTAACAATATAAGTTTGAATAATTTTCCTCCTGTGCCCAAATTTCTATCCATCATTTTTTAAACCCGCTGTAGCTACAATAAATAAACGTTCTAACAGACGTCCGCATATTTTTTAGAATTTCTTCAACGAGATAAGAGATTGAAATCAAAAATAAAATATTGCATGATTGATGATTATTGCTTGGCAGTAAAATTAATCAAAAAATATAATATCACAGTTTTTTACGATGATCATCGATAGCAAATTTTACAATTAATTTTAATACGTCTCTTACACTTTTCTGCGATCCTAAGAACGAGCGAACATCGAGTGGTATAGCAGAGAATTTCCATGCACGCTGATTAAATTATATGCATCAATTAAATTGCTGGCAATAAATTGGTGTGAAAGAGCCGCACCGTAGTTTCGAAAACAATAAACCATTATACGTATCGCATTTTCTTTTCCTATTCCATTTAGCTGACGAATTATTTCTATGAGAAAGCGTTGAACTATTCAAGAGGGGACGTGTCTAAAGAATTACACGGTTTTTCTTTAACAAGGAAAGCTTAATTCATCGTCTAATTGATTGTTGCACAATTCTCTGAGAAAATCGGCTACGAGACTTGAGAAATTCCTTTTCCCTGATAAGTCGCGAATTCAGCCACGGACTAACTCGTTGCTTCACTCAGATTTACGCAGGCTGTCTCAACTGAATGAGATCACCCAGGTATCTGACTTATCTACGATTGTATGAAAAAAACCTCTCAGGGCAAAGTTAAATTATTTGCCGTTATGAATCTCGCTCATTACGTGAATTTAACGTAAAACTATCAGTATACATATCTTAGTAACTATATAGAATAATTACACTATATAGAACTATGGAAAAAAAATATATTTATAATTGTAAATAAATATATATAATATAATAGAATTATAATTAATTTTTGTTTCGCATAAGACATAACAAAAATTAAAAGACCATTCAACTTCTAATCGATAACACTGACAAGCTATCGTCGATGATCATTTAAATGTTCGCGTGGCTTATCTTTTGCTTCTTAAAGAAGAGTATTTTGTGTCCCTCATAAATTATCTGTATTGAATAGGCAGTGTAATAAAAGAGGACAATAGTAATATGTTATCTGATTAATCCATTTCACAATTTTTGTTAATGTAAAAATTTATATAAAGTTAGATGAACGAAAGACATAACAATGAATGTACAATTTTAAATGAAATGTTGAAACCGGTCATTTGAACGGGCCAGGTAAGGTTAGTGTTAATATTATCTCTAGACACCAAAATCATAATATTATGATCAAACTTACGTGAAACTTACTATATCTATGTAACGAGCAAGATCAATCATGAAATTGAAGAAGAAGAAATAAACCTTCGATAAAAAATATAGTATAATTGTGAAATTCAATCAGAATTAACGTAAATATATAATATTAATTTATAGCGAAACTAAAAAAATCAACGGTGAAACCTATAAGACTAAACAATATTGATTAACGTGAATAATAAATTCATAAACCTTTTTATTCTGTAAATATGCCAACGATATTGAAAATGTACGGAAAAATTGGAAGAGTATTAAACGAATGATACCGGGCACCTCATATGTTATATACCATTCTTCAATTAGCGCCCATTTCCATGTAGCACTGAAGAAATTCGTCGCTAATAACAATACTTTGCGAAAGATTTCGACGAAATAACAAAAATTGTATCTCTGATATACAAAGAATTTAATCAAATTCAGTAATATGTTATTGCTATCTTTGAAACAACAAGCACTTGAAATTGCACGCAATAGCACATAGCAGGCGAACGCGAACAAAGAATTTGTGCTGTATTACGGCGATCGTGTCATAGTCAGGCCATCGGATAGATTAAGCAAATAAATGTGTATTTCAGAAAACTTGTCATAGCCTCGGGAGAAACTTTTACCAGAGAGCTTGATAAACGATGCTTTGCTATGGAATTAAAGATCAACGTAACATTATTTATTTTATATATATGACAAAGATATTGGCGTCTTTGACGAATATGGTTAGCGTGGATCTGTGACATTTTATGCGAAGAATATCGTCGATGTTGCGAACGTTGCATACAAAGAGTGTTTGGATATGTTTAGATAGTTCCTGTTAGGGTAATAAATCAATTAGGATACTGAAAGTGGACAATGTGCAATATCCACATAATTCATATAATATGTAATAAAAGAAGAACGACTTAACGAAAATATAAATGGGGTATATATGGTATAAATACAAGGAATAAAAGGAAGAGTTCTCACGGTCTCGATCATTACACATACACTTACTATAAAAATTAGGAAATACAATAATCGTCTGGAAATTACTGTATATTTTTTTTTATCTTCTGAAATATATTGAATGGAACTAAAAATACCCATAAAGGGATAGCAGACCGTACACGAACATTCAATAAGTTTTAACGTTAAATATCTAAAACCAGGAGTGAAACTTACTGGTGGTAATGTAACGAGGTGTCGGGTTGGTAGCCCTGGTCCGCTAATACACATGAGAGAAACAACAACAAATTCGTGAATCGCGATATCTTACAAACGCGTATATCGCCATTTGCAAAGGAAAAAATGGCAACGCGACAATGACCTGAAACGTTGAATTAATGAAGGTATTTCTTCTGCAACAGAATGTTGATATAATTAAGTGGGTAAGGTAATCTCCTGACTGGAACCCAATTGAACATTTGTGGGATTGCACGTTAGACGTCAATTGGGAAATTAAATTATACTTAATCAGAAATAAAAGGTAGTTAACACAAAAAACTACAAAATCATGATGTAATATACCGACTGGGGTTTATGTTCGATTAATTGAATTAATGCCACACAGATGGCATGCAGTCATCAAACCCAAGGGTTGCCCAATGCCTTTCTACATTACTTTTTATTTAGGTTTTGTTAGAAGTGGTTATATAATTCAAACAAGGCATCATGTTTCTTAACTTTTGTCGCTAGGTTTTATCTTGTTCTCTCGATATCAATATTAGCTGCAGATGTTACGAGAGTATAATCGACAAACAATGATATTATAATTTCATGTATGGACTGCTCTCCCTTTATCGTATTTTTAATTCCAATCATTATCAATGTATCTGGGAAGATAAAAAATATACAGTAATTTCTAAGCAATGGTTACGTTTTTTAAATTTCTGCCAAGTGTACATACACAAGTAAAAAAATGTCCTTAGACGCAAAGTCAGAGGCTGGCAATAAAAATCAAATTTTATATCGTTAATTCTACATGCATAACTGGTGCTACAAAATAAAAAAGATATCGTCGCCAGACGAATTTTCAATGTCTTTCTTTCAAATTATAACAAACGCACCTTCGGGTGATCTTGAGAAGAACTCAAGATACCATTCACCAAGCACGTGATTGGTTCTCATGCGGCAAAACACGAAAACCGAAATGCAGATCACGACAGTCTTCTCATTAAAGAATTAACAAACCAGCCAAAAAGTACAAGGAAGACTCAAGAAAAATATTGGCAGAATAGTCAAAAGAACAGTCAAAAAACAGTATCCCAGCTTAGTGAATTTAGCACGCCCAAATGTCAATTTTTGCAAGAAATGAACGTTTATCCACGTCTGTCCAACTATTTGAGAATTTTCCTTTGTCCACCCCCCAAGAAGAATTTTTAGAAATTTTCATTTAGCAATAAATCTAACATCTGCACCGCTAATTTTTTCATCGATTCTTAGATGAGATACAATTGTCTCAAATCAGTGAAAAAATTCATGCTGCATTCATGTCAGATTTTTAAATATTTAATATTTTAAATATAAATAAAGATTTTTAAAGCTCATACTGTAAAAAGTTATAAAGTAAATTTTCGAAACTAAAGTAATATTTATAGTTTTAATAATAATTACTTTAATTACAATAATTATCTGTGGTTTCGATAATAATTATTTTATTATAGCGAGAAGCATCACTTGTCGATAAGATTAAAACCAAACGAGAATTAATCGCAGAGTATTACTACACGCGCGAAAGTGGTCGTCCGACTGTTGGCTGTTGCAAGTCACATGATAAAAATTGCATAGTTCCTTGAATATGGTCAATATTATCGGATTCATATACATATGCAATCCTCACATACGTAATGTATCCATCACCATTTTCACGGATCAAAATCAAGAAAGATAAATGTCGTTGTAGCAGGTGTTCTTTAAATATATCGTACGCCATATTGAATCGGCCATTGTGAATTTTGCAAATCTAAGTTCAAATTCGTTGCTAACAGTCGACAAAATCTCTGGGAACGATCCTTTAAACTATCAGACTGACGTAAAAGTTCGTACGTCGAAACGTATGAGTTGACACGTTAATGGATTTTCACATCTTTGACCTCCCATGTCTCAGAAACTAAATGGCAGCTCAATTTGAAAATTTATTGTGGTAGATGTTTCACCATAAGGGATCATCAACACGAAATACAGTTCCAAAATTCGGGGGCAAGAAATAGGTGACTTTTTGGGTCAGTTTTTGCAACACAGAAAAAAAAGATTTTTCATCCCATGTTTTTCCTATATAGCTAATGTTTTAGATATGCTGAATCTAAATGAATGGAAACACCTTTTATTTAAATGTTATTAAACACGTGTTCATCAAATATAATTGACGTGAAAGCAAGAATTTTATTCTCACGATAGAACGTAATGACTTCTTATTACAATGTCCATTAAAGTGTTCCTTACAAAAAAAAGTACTTAAACGCGGAAAATAATCGGAGCGCAAGAATAGCCGTTGATTAATGCAGGTTTGGATACGTTATATTTCTATTTAAGCTCTGAAATCACGAAAACGACCTCCATGTTCGCCAACCATTCACACAAATTATACGATCGTTAATTTTATTAAGAAATTATTCCATTGATTCAGAAAGAGTTAAGCAATAAAACACAATAAAATATCAATATAATACAGTAACTAAGAGCTCATTCTAAGAATATAATATAGTGTAAGAAATTAGGAATAAGAAGGCAACAACCTCCTTGTAATAGGCTGTAATGGGCCTAAAGTACAGATAAAATTATTATTGTTATATTCTTTTGACGATTAATTTGTTCGACTAATAGCCCGTAGTTTTCTTTTTACGATAATAAGGAATCGAAAAATTGTATTTAACTTTTATCACATTTACTTGCAAAATGAAATGATTCCCGTTAATCTCATTAACGTCGGTTAGTCACTGTTCTCAAATTGTTTGTACAATAACAACCACAATATGCACATCTCTATTAATTGCATACCAATAAACATATAATAATCGTGTACATATTCGACATTAAACAATGAATCCAGAATAAATTCATATATTTCTGTCAAATTTCATACAACAAATAATCTTCGATTGCTATTAACAGCAAGGATCTTTGAAATCTATCACGTTATCAACGACATGTTTATAAAGATAAAACGATGTTATACAGTTACGTAATAACGATATACAAAAGTTATATCACATTTGGATAATGTTAAATAACGAAAGATATAAAGCATTATTTTAACAGTACAAAACACGATGGAGTATCGTGAAGTTAGTGCATAACCTGAAAAGCAGTACATATTTAAAATCTAATCGATGCGAGTTTCAATTTAATTTAACCCAATCCCATTATAACTAATGATATTCGTAAATATAAATGTATCTCATGCGAATCATTTTAATTTTTGTCGTGAAACTTGAAGAAAATATGTTATTCTTTAAACCTAACCTCACTTCATCCGAATACGCATGCTTTGAAAGGCATATCTACATTTTCAAGTATCTTTTAATAATTATAAAATTAACTTTTAGAATGAATATCTTTACTGTTTTACAAAACATCAATTAATTTGCTATAAATAAGGTGCAAATTAATCTATCTCAACAATTAAGCAAAGAAATTATTTTCTAAGTATCATTTTAACCTAACTTGATCGGAAGGGCAGTAGATTTCCAAACATCCCAATCTATTAAACATTGACTAACTTTAAACTAACCAATTTAAATTAAAGAAATATTCTACAGTTTTACTTATCTCTCACACAAAGTATTAAATTAGAAATTCTAAGTAAGAATTTTATGACAAAGCATGTTTATTACGGAAACGTAACGTTTATTGTTCCGGTGTTCAATATTAGCAATCACTTTCTTAAAAGCAGTAAATGAATATATGATATGTAAATACTGCAGTAAGCTGCACTGCATTCAGATTAGTGTCAGGCTTCGCATACGAAACAATACATGAAACACATAATAAAATATTAGATCAAATTTTAATTCCGATTATATTGCGAAAATTATAAATGAGCGAACTGTCGAATTTTCACTGTGGCATTAATTCACGAGAAATGGCTACGAATCATTCATCGTGTGAATGAAATTTTCATCCAAGATTATATAAAACGTTATGCGTATGTACATCGTAGAGAGTTAGGAAAAAGCTATGCGTGTAGATGATAAAAAATATGTGAAATAAAAGTTCACCATAGCAACACTTCACTTATAATTGCCACATCTTAAGATTTAATTCACTGCACTAGACCACTTTTCTTTGATAAACACTAACTGAAAGGAGTACGTCAGCTTGCCAAAAGATTAGACGAGTTCTTTTACATACAATATCGACGGAAAATAGACGCGCACGACGTCCTTCCAACGTGGAGGACGAGCGGCGACTAAAGTACATCATATAGAATTTCCAGCAGCACTGCCGGGTCGAGCGCTCTGATTGGTCGAGCATTCTTCCGGGCGGCTCTTACGATTGGATATCCGACAAAAGAGCGCCTAATTGCATGTGACTTGTTATCACGGAGACGTAAAACGATATTTTAAATAAAGAACAAATGTATTTAGAAGAATCTATCCAAAGCATTTTTGTTGTAAATATCCTTTTAGCAAAATTAATGTATCACGCGAATCTTAGATTGCAAAACAAAATATTAGTACATAGGGTATTTTCATAATAATAACTGGAACAGGCTATAACTCCGTCGCAAGTGAAGATAGAGAAAAGTCGTAGAGAAAAAGTTTGCACTGTTTAACACGCTCTATCATACTACCGTGCTAGTTTTTCTCGCATATACACCGGTTGCAGTTGCGAAGCGCGTTGCACACTTTTTTCAAACGAGTCTCTGTAATTTTTTATAAACCATTCGATGCATTTCTTAATTTTCAGAAAGTATTAACGTACTTGGATCGATGAATGATACAAATTTGAAAGATATCTCAATTCTAATTTCACCAAATTTGATATATCAAAAATAAGTCCATTTTTCGACCCAAGTACCTCAATACTTTTTTGCAGAGAATGAAAAAGCACATCGAATGATGTATAAAAAAAATATGTTCCATTGAGGAAAAAAAATGTTGAGGTGACCTTGAAATCTTTGATACGCCTCACTTCCACAAACACGTGAAATTTTTCCTAATAAAAATTTTTTCTATCTTCCACCTTTCAACGCTATAGCTTGTTCTAATTCTTAGAAACACCTAATAAGCTGTGTAATATATCTGAGTAATATACTACTCTCGTATATCTAAATAGAGGTATTTGAGTGATCGCAAAGAACGTATAAAACTTGTAAAAAGTTAATTTGATAAAAGTATTTAGATAATGATTTATGAATAAGATTGAGATACGAACTTATTGATAAAACTGCACGTATAATGCTAGAAACATAAGACCATAATTCTTTGTGTACATCTGTAATAATGAATTATTCATTACGCTTTAAATCGCTCATAATCTAATGATATAGGTAATTATTTACCTTCTAGATACGTTTGAGAATAACATGGAAATATCTTTGTATATGAATTATTAAATATGTACCTACATCGACTCTTTCCACTCAAATGTGTATACGTATGTATTTCTGGGAAACGGCAGTCTTAGTAAATGAAAGGAATTAAAATAATCTTTAATTTTGAAATATAGCAAAGCAAAGATTAAATATAGAAATGAAGCAAGCTACAAAATCCGTAAAGCTGAGAGATAAGCTGAGAGGGGGTTCGAACATCGCACATTTCCCGATAAACACGTGAAACGGCGAATTCTTTGAATAATTCGGCCGTACATACGAAACCAAAACTAGCGAAAATAAGATGTTCAAGGAGAGAAATCAATCGCTAATGACGACGTCCAAGGAGCATTATCGCAAATTAACGATAGCGAGCGAACGATAAAGATAGAATTTTATCGATGAAATTGCTGGCTTATCGATGAAGAAAAAATACGCTAACTAACAATAAGTTCTAAACATGATTTACGAAGACGATAAACAATCTGCAATTTCCTGTGCGAAATTCGACGGCGAAATATCTGAGGATTAATAGTTGACGCACAGTTTCCTCATCGTAAGTTCTTCTTAGCGCTGCAAGAGAATTCTGAGAAAAATTTTACTTTCTCAGGTCTTTTTCAGTTAAAAACCCATTGTTATGTAGCTCTTGAAAAGTGCTGCTTTAAAAGATGCTATGTACCTCATTTTCTTAAAAATTTTCTTAAAAGAAAAATCGCCATCACCGTGCGACGTCGTTAAGTCCCATATACAGAGTGGTCCAGCTGTAACTTCATCATCTGTAACATCTCGCTTGTTTTTCATGATATTTAAAAATTATTTCACGTACAAGTTGAATGATTTCGAGGGGAATATAATTTGCAGCGATTAGACTTACGGTAGATGAATGCGTAGAGGATATACGAAGGTCACCGATGCTTTTTTCTATGGGATCACGTGTGTTCTTAAAACGTTAGTCGATCCCGCTGAACATCATTTCCAAGAAAGTACTATTTATAAGTAAAAGTAGTATTTATGTCGAAAAACTATCTTATTTGTTAGTTACTATTACAATATTATTTATTATTTATTTACTATTATTTAATATATATTATACTATTATATTATATTTATTTAGCATTGTATCATTTATTAGTTCAGTAGATATTTTTACTTTAATTTGTCATACTTAACGTATGGCAGACAAGGATAGTCTCTCCTTGCCAAATTTTCACAAATTAAATTTTAATTGTCTGCTGTTTTTAATATATATTATACTATTATATTATATTTATTTGGCATTGTATCATTTATTAGTTCAGTAGATATTTTTACTTTAATTTGTCATACTTAACGTATGACAGACAAGGATAGTCTCTCCTTGCCAAATTTTCACAAATTAAATTTTAATTGTCTGCTGTTTTTAATATATATTATACTATTATATTATATTTATTTAGCATTGTATCATTTATTAGTTCAGTAGATATTTTTACTTTAATTTGTCATACTTAACGTATGGCAGACAAAGATAGTCTCTCCTTGCCAAATTTTCACAAATTAAATTTTAATTGTCTGCTATTTTTAAAACTGATATTTTTTCGATATAACAATATATATCGAAATACCGTATCGTATAACATAAAATACTATAAATGTACTAAATACTACGCAATATTATACCTAATATGGAACTATAATGGTATTGTTAAAATCTCCCAAATGAATATCTCTCGAACGCCTACAGATGATCTCACTCAATCACTTTGTTATCGTACGCGTTGTGGTTCATCGGTCGAGCGAACGTATAACGTCGTAGCATGATCGTTTTACCTTGTCGATGTTCGAAAACTTTCAATGCTGTGTAAATTTGACGTGTTCCTTCTTTTTTCCCTTTTCGTATTTCTTATTATTTTACCATACTTATTTGTGCTTCTCGTTGCTGCTCACATACGAACTGAAGTAAGCATAAGCTGAATATCGTGTAATTCCAAATATGGCCACCCAGTAGTGGCGCAATTACGCAATATTCCATATTTGCATCGCTTTCTTTCTAGGTTATTTTATTTAGAGGAACATCAGGATGCTCTCTTGCAGCATTAGGAAAAATCAACAAGAAAGAAAGTCATGAGAAGAAGGTGGCTCGGGCCATAAAAATCAGTGGAGAAAAGAAAATGGGGTATCTGAAAGCAGCAAACTACTTTCAAGTGGACAAGAAGCTGCTGTGCAGCAGTCCAGTTTGATACTTGCATTTACGACTACTGTAAGCATCTATTTCTTAATGTGGTTCTTTTAACATGTGACTTTATTACCAAGAAAGAATAAAGTAGGGCGAGAATAAAACTATTCTTTGTTTGTTTTCCATGAAAATCTAGTACCTCGTGTCAGTATTACATCTTTGGGTACATGTTCCATATTAGATATAATTTCTGCCTTTTTTAAGGTTAGTTCGAGAGAGAAACTTGTTTATAGCGTTATGAGTATAAAGTTGCCTTAAATTGAGCGTAAATATACGAATAATTTAATTATTGAAATGATTTATAAATGATTTATTTTCCAAGAATAACATTCGAAATACGATATAGTATTGCAGGTTTGGCTAATTTACTTTTTTATCGGGGACGACAAGATGGATCGATTGCTGCAGGGCTTCTTAAACTATGAGTCGTAATCCTATATAGGATCGTGTAACAGAGTTACGAGGTCGTGAAACTTTTATAACTGTCACACATCGGTGAACTAAAAAATGTCAATCATCTGTCACCGAATGATCAAGTGATTAATCGACATAAGTATACAACAGCATTCTTTTAAGAAATAATTTGAATGAACTTTTCCTTGGAATAAATACAGAACTTCCAATAATTTATAACATGTCCCTAAACACACACTTATGATTATTTTATGCTAAGTATCTACTGCAGAAGGACAACATCGTCGTTGATGATTGTAAAATGAAAATATCGATTAACTCTGAAAAACATTGAATGTACTCTGTTATATCAGATATTCAACCAGAATTTAATTCTTTATGCAAAAATAAACAAGCACATCTGTTTCACCGATATGCAAATTTAATTCTGCTCTGATAGCTGATAATAAATGATACAATTATAAATGTAACAAAGAATTGTTTAGAATTAAACTTCTCTAATTTATTGTCGATTAATGTTTTATTTGTACAGGGTGGACAATATATAACTGACCAGTTTCAAAGTCCCATCATTTCGAAACGATGCATCATCTCCTGTTCCGCTTTAACAATCGTATCATGGACGTATGACAAAATAATCATCGAGCGTTACACAGTTCGAGAGCGGGAAAAAATTGTCAAAACATTTTATCGAAATAATTCGTCGATAAGGATGATCACACGCAAATTACTCTGCCGATATCGTCCGGCCATCAGAGTTTGTCTGATTCTATTGCAGCGGGTTTCTTCTTACGAGGTTTTCTTAAACGTAAAGCGAATGTCGGTAAACGAAAGCCAATCGAGCAGCTAAAAGATGCTATTCGAGAAGCGACAGCGAACATAACTTTCGAAACATGGGAAGATGTAACGAAAAATACGACTGACAGGGCGGACTTTGTACAGTGTCCGAATGCAAACATCCTTCTCATATTATGATATCATACATGATTTCCAAATATTAATAAATGACTCGTATTAAAAAATACTGTTGTTTTTTACTTCGTCTAAAAGTTATCGACAGTGAGAATCGGTCGGTCATATATCGTCCATTCTGTATATTTAAGTTATGTACCTTTTTATGTATATAAGTTGTCTTACCTCACCCTGTTACACTTAATTACTCGTTTATTTGCGACAATACAAGAGAACATTTTGGACGAAAGTTGCATGGTACTGTGCTTTTGTCTATCTGACCTTATGATGACCTTGAGACGTATAGCAAAGGTGGCATAAAAGTTTTTAAATGGGTGCCTTCATTTTTCATTCGGTACTCTGGTAGCTGATATTTAGACGTGTTGAAAAAGTTGCAAACTTGTGTCCTCCACAGCATCTGCTATCAAGATATAAACTTTTAATTTCGACACACAAGAAATTCGATACTAGGAAATTAGCTGAAAGTGACTGCTCGAAATGAATTGACTATTTTGGACACATTAAAAAACTGCAATCTTGTGTTTCGATGATGCCACATCAGTGACAGTATTATGAAAATCTTTATACGTGATCGTAGTGTACACCAGGTAACGTTAATGCGTGTGGCGTATTGAATTTTAGCACGTTCACGCCGGCGTGTACCACCAGTGGCTCACGCTTGAGTTTCCCATCAGGTGGCGTGCACCACCGGTGGCTCACACTTGAATGTTTCATCAGACGGTGCACACCAGCAAAAATGTGGTTCGTTTAGTAACTAGAAAAATTGCCATTTAGTTGAAAATTTGAACAATGGAAATTTAACGTATATTAATTGAAAAAAGGTAAGAAACGCAAATAGCAGCGCCGGCGTGAACATGTTAGAGTCCGCATCCCGATAGTGTTGGATAGCGCGAAACACACCAGTTTGTAGTGTTTTGAAAACGTCTGGACGTCGGCTAAGAGCGCACGTAATAAAAGACAGAGGTACGCGTTTACAGACTTTAACGTCGCCTTTACAGGACGCTTCAAGATCGTCGCAAGGTTAAATAAATAAAAGCACTCGATGCCAAACAAGTTTTGCCTGAGACATTTTTCTGTGTCACCGCAAATAAGAGAGTAATTAAGGATGGCAGAGTTAAGTGGGACACCCTGTATAACCGGGGTGGCGTGAAATATTTCCTGGCAAAATGGAGTTGCGAATGGGAGAAGTTTAAAAAGTGCTGAATTAGTGTATTGAAAAATTCATGATTCCATGAAAAAAAAAAAAAAAAAAAAGAAAGGAACATCGGTGACCTTCATACATCCTTTACGCGTTCACCTAGGACAAAGCTAATCATACCAAATTAAGTCCCCCTCGAAAGCATTCAACTTGTACCTGAAACATTTTTTTTCTTAATATTATCAAAATCGAGCGATATATTCCAGGTGATAAAGTTAGCTGGACCATCCTGTATAACAAAACGATGTAACACTTACCAATATAAAGCGATTTGCCTAACGTTTAGCGTAGAGAAGCAGGAAAGACGGTGATGAAAGAATTGATATAAACAATTACTTACTGAAATAATTGAGAGTCTCCCGGATTTGCTCCGGTGACAATTTTAAGTCAACGTCTATTGATTTTAGGGCCGGTGAAGGGATGAACCAATCCGCGTTCTCGTATCCTATAAACAATAAATAACATCAGTCATACGAATATTTATAAAATAACTACCTGTAACGCTTAAATATATTAGGCGACAAGAAAAAAAATAGCAATTACAATTAGAGTATTTTATACAAATTCACATCTTTGAGAACATAATCGAGAAAGTAGAGTCTAGGTAGAAAATTGATTTAGCTACCAAGTATTATAGAAAGAACTGTACTTCGAATATTTTAATGCAAATTGCCTTATCTTTATCGATCCACGCAAATATCTCCCAAGCTACACATTATTCGAAAAAGTGTCTCAAATAAAACTTACTTTGTTTCCAGTGGGCTATTTTGCGATAGCCACGAATCTTATGTGGGTGGACGCACCCTCGACATTTCATGGCAACCTTCGTTTTTTTTTAAATACAACTATACATTTTTTTATAACCACTCGGTGTATTTTTTAGTTCTCTACAAAAAAGTATCGAGGTACTTGGGTGGAAAAACGACCAGTTCAAAAGATATTGTAACTTTAATCTTGTGAAGCTTATCGTGCACCCAAAATTTGACAAAGTTAACGTTGAAATATCTTTTAAACCAAGCATTTTCAGATACAAGTACCTTAATACTTTCTTCTAGAGAATTAAAAACTGCATAGGATGGTGTATAAAAAATTGTACAGTTCCATTCACAGAAACAAAGATCACTTGAAGATCTCGAGAACGTCTGGACAAATCTGGTGGCCATCACAAGACGACCCCCATTTAAAACACGACGTGTTTTATCCACTAATGGGTCACTTTTTCGGATAATACACAGTTTGAAAAATGTCTGGCTCGATGAAAATGAGACACCCTATACATCTTTTTACATTATACACATTCTGCGTAATTTTGCACTTTCAAGTTTTCTATAAATGTATAAGAATCTGGAGCCTAATTATAGTAAACGAGAGGGGTAAAACACACGCATACTCATACACGTGTGTATAATAAAAATATTTTCTTTTTATTTAGATTTTTTGGTTGCATCAAAACATTTGGATCATTAGCAGCCAACGTTGTTTACATAACAACCATTACGTAAGGTTACAAGTCGGAACATTACAGATTGTGTTAAATTAAATGAAAAAATATTGATTCCTTTCAACTTTTTCGCGTTGTCATAATAAATTTTTTTATTACTTTGTGAATAAAAATAATTTATTAACAACAAAACACATTCGAGTGAAATGACAATGGTAATTATTTGTTTGCACTGATGATGTTTTTGTAAACATGTATAATTCATTAAATTTATTGTAAACACGTACATTTTATGTATTAGGTTGCCCCAAAAGTTTCTTTCGTTTTATAGGTAGATGCACTACATTTTCTGCTTTATATTATTTGTTTTACAATTATATTATAATATAATTGTATTACGTCATATTATATGTAATATTATTTTTATTTATATTATTTGGCTTTCTATTATTATTTTATTGAATATTCCATTGGAACAATATGGATCATACATAATTCAATGAAACAATATGAAACGAAAAATGTAGCGCATCCATTACTTCCTCATAAAACGAAAGAAACATTCGGGACAAGCCAATATAATAAAATTGCAAGTTTACCCTCAATTTACAGAATTTACGCGTAAGCGAAGTAATTAACGCTGTGTAAAAATAGGCCGGCTAAATTAGATTTATATACAAGTCTGAAAGACGATTTGCAAGTGTTATAATGTAATAGATTTGATGCTTACGAGTGTACGTTTTCACAAACACACTAACAGTGAGAAATAGAAAATTCCTGGCAGAATGCATTTTATACATTTTTCTATACACCGACGTCGTCGATCTTGTTATCAAAATTACATCTCATAATTTTCTGTGCACTCTTTCAGAAATACTATTGCGTCCAAATTGTCGAACAATATAGTTTACATGGTCTTTGTAACAGAAGTGCCTATTTTATCTTTGACGAAGACTTTGTAATAATTAAGTTCAGCTTATCCGCCTTCATAAAGTTTCAAAAGTAAATTACACTACTAGCACGTATAGTCGTTGATAATGTGCGTATAATAATGACATCTACGACGTGTACTTGTTTCAGCGTGCAGAGTGTCCTATAATTTTGCTGTATAGACTCTATCAGCGCACTCTGTACGAAGTACGATGAAAAGGTCTCGTGACAAAATGTTCGTAAAATGCTTCATTAAGAATATATAAAATATAATAAAATAAGGGACAAGATAATACTAATATTGTATCAATATTAATACTGTCTTAATAATACTAATATTCCTAATAGCATACACGTGTATCACAACGAGTTAATTAGGAAAATCGACACTGCAATTGCAGAAATTAGAAAAAATTCCAACGAAATTTAATCCACAACAGATTCGATAGACCTGTGTACTAAAATGTACCTACGTCGGTACAAGGTATTTTGTGATGTATTTAACATTTTACTATGTCGATAACATGTTTCCTATCGATAAGGTCACGCGACGCTTTGAAATGGAAACGTGAGAACGTAAATACAGGGTCGGACCGAACAACATGTGAAATCGCAGCGCGACGTGATTCCTCGTGGAAAAATGCGACAAAAATGTGGCACAGAATTTTTCACTCTCGGGTTAGTTTACGAGAAAATCGAGTTGGAAAATTTGTCAAGTATACTCGAACATGCGCAGGTCTCAATAATCGACAGAAGGTCATTCTACGTGTGAAAACAAGCGGAAAATGTGAAATGAAATTTGTTCACAGGACGCTTCGTTTCAGAGAAAAATAAATTTGTAGATACACCAGTTTCCTTGAAAGTAGAACGAAACCACAAACAGGAAAATTTTATTCCACATTTTCAATTTATTTTCGCACGTGCAACGACCTCCGGTCGATTATTTGGTTCTAGCTTATCCGAAATTAGCCATGTTCCGGTCTACTTGATAAATTTTCAAACTCGATTTCCTGCGAAACTAAGCCGAGAAGAAAAATTTCTACGCTATATTTTCCCCCCTTGTTTTTCCACAAGGAATCACGCCGTGCCAACTTTTACGTTATTCGATCAATTTTATATGTAACTTGTGGATAATACATGAAATACGTATGGGCTTTTTGTTAGATTTGTTTTACTTTTGTTTTCACCAAGTTTATTTACGTAAATTCAGACGATCAATATTATTGCCAATATTATTCTCAATACTTGAGGTTCCACATATTATATTGACAATATACAGAGTGTGACAGAAAATGTGGGGCTTTCTATGACATTTAAAATCTATGGAGGAAATTCCTGTAGACATGTGCTCCATCTGTCTTCGTTTATGAGATACTACGATGTTCATAAACCTATATGATAATTAACCTATGGAAAATGTTGAAATACTGAGGCTGAGAATAGAGCAAGTTCTTCGACAAAATCGGTGAACACCAGCAACCGTACAGAGTGCAGCCGGATGCATGACAAGACATATACAGTTTTACCTTGAAATGCAAAGTGGTCATTTCGAGCATCTTCTGTGAAACTAATTAGATGACACAACATCAGAATAGAAAATTCGTTACATCTCATAAACGAAGACAGACAGAACACGAGTTTACACGAACTACTTTGCTTGCTTTTGGACGCATGATCAGCTCCCGAAGTGGATGCCACATGTTCTGTCGCACTCTGCAAATTGATCGTCTAGAGAGAGTACAGGGTTTTTTTTACGCACGATGATCTGGAAAAACTGAAATGCTAACGATAATATCGACCGTGTGGACGCTCCTTAACACGTCGAATGCCACGCCAGTTTTATTGGGTTGGCAACTAAGTGATTGCGGATTTTGTCATTAGGTGGTATTGACAATATCCGCAATCACTTAGTTGCCAGCCCAATACAAGGTTTGGCTGTGAGGCCACGATGAATTTTTTATTATGCGATACATATAATGTTGAAATATTACTTACAAAAGATATGTTACGATGTATAATCATCATTAATGAATTTATCTCACTGGGGTCACCGGTGACCCCCATCGCGCTGTAGTGCAATTTCGCTCGATTCACTTATTTTTTTGCGATTGTCAATTATCTCATATTGTTTCTTCGCGTTGCTAAATAATTGTTCTATGTTACTACGTCCCGGGACCTACCATAAACCATAATTCATCCCTCGGTCATACTTATTCGGACCCGCAATAATCCTAAAAAGCCGTCACAAGATTTAGCATTTTTAACTTTACTCTCAAGGCCCTTAATTGCCATCAAACATCTTTCAAATGGAAACGTTCCTTAGGGTTATCGTTTATTAAGGTAAAACACGGAAAAAGTGGGTTTTCCCATGTTCGACAGCCACTGGTGGGGGGCGCACATGATAGATCTATATTTCATGTATAAATAAAACTATTTTTACATGCTTTACACTGCATTAATTTCGTCACTCCATTGTAGTAACGATGGCAATAACACAAAATTTATAACTATTGACATTTGTCCAAATTATGTATTTCTACTAATCTTGGTGCGTGGGTCACCGGTGACCCACGTGGCATTCAACGTGTTAACCGTTTGATTTCCAGGAAAAAAGTTTGTTACTTTATGAGATACATCTACATTATTATACATGCGTACTATTAGTTTATAAATATTTCAAGTTTTCTTCAATAAAAATTACTGAGAAGATAACAATGAAATACAAAATAACGTAGCGTTCAAACGTACTGGAACTTTTCGGCACAAAATGTGAACAGCGCTGGTTGAGACTCAAACGGTTAATCGATTCGGAACCGATGACGTACCGCTACGTCAAAATCAAATTAGGTGGCTGTCACCGACGACGTAGCAGTACGTCAAGCTCCGAGTGAGGTATTTTCGCCGGTCACATGCTGCTAGTACTAAATCTTCACTCTGACGTATTTTTATCAGGGCTCTAATTGCATGACCTGTTTCTTATAACGACAACAGTGAACCTGACGATGGATCTGTATCAGAGGAACATACATATGCAACCTGATCGTACGTAATCTGTCATATTCAATGGGACACATTCAGTGAGAATAGAATAGAAAGTGGAATTGTTGATGCAAGTGAAGAGAATCTTGTGACGAACACTGTGGCGTCAAAAATGAAAAAATGAAAAGTGGATATCAGTGGATGTCGTATGGCGTAGAACCGGAGGACACGTGGGAATGTTGAATAGAATAAATATTTCAAGAAATAGAAATGGAAAGATCGGAAGGAATTAATATACTATCACTAAATGATAAACGAAGGCTCGTGACAAAATAATTAGACACTCGGGGCGGATGCAGAAATAGCACACGTCTTGTTAGACACACCGAGCGACTTGACACGTTACGTTCATCCACTGTATGCAGTTTCAGTCAGTTCGACACTGCAGCGGTTGCGAATGCGATAAAACACAGTGGAGAAAATTGTACGAAAAGATACAGGCCACCCTGTATGACACTTCTCTTGTATTACATTGGAACCTGCATTAGTCGAATGTTCTATTCGAATTCGAACATTCCACTATGCAAAGGTTCAATTAGCGGAATATTTTTTGCTTGTGTGGCAAAGGACACTTAGGTGTGTTTTCTGTAATTTTGTATTACTTTCCTATTACTTTGATACGAAGCTAATGTTGTACGCGTTAATGTCTCGTGTCTAATGACATCAAAGAGGAAACGTGTGGTAAGAAGCGTGGAAAGGAAAGAAGAGATACATGGGAAATTAAAAAAATGCGTGGAAGCGCCGGAAAAGTTGCAGAAATTTACGACCTTAGAAGATTGATAATTAATTACGTGAAAAACAGAAACGTGTAATTAAAAATTACTCAGATGTTCCGACAAGTAGGAAAGCATTAATCCATATGAAAAATAAATATCTATGCTGTGCTGTTTTATAGCAATTGTGGTAAATCAGCAATAAAGGAATACCAGTATCTGGATATGTATTCTGAGAAAAAGTTTCAGAATTTCGATAAATAATATCTTCGATTGATAAATCGAATAAGTCTTCGTGCTGAGAAAAAGAAGATGCTTGTTTTAAATTGTTTATGGCGTTGGAGAGGGGAATCGTAGATGATTTGAGACACGAATAGAATATAATTCAAAGCAGTGCAATGTATTGGCTTGAACAGAAAGTTCGTTCCGTTTTTCGTAGCGAGATGGACCTCAGTTTAAACAACGGCTATCAGCCCCTATTTGATTGGTCGAAACTGGTATTGATTAATTAACAGTGTTGAGTGTAAAACAAGCATTTCCCGATGTCCTTTTTTTGTTGGCCAGGCACCAGTTCAAACATAGTTCATCAAGACAATGCAAGAGTCTAAACAATAGGTTTTAACCACAATTTAATTAATGTAACCCGACATTGATGATTAATTGATAGTCAACTGTTGAATGTTAAACAAACATTTTCCGATATCTTTTTTTGGTTTTGTTGGCCAGACACATGTTTAAACATAGTTCATGAAAATCCAAGAGTTTAAAGAATAGCTTTTCATTACAATTCAATTGATTTACCCGATATTGATGATTAATTGATAGTCAACTGTTGAATGTTAAATAAACATTTTCCGATATCTTTTTTTGGTTTTGTTGGCCAGGCATCAGTTCAAACATAGTTCATGAAAATCCAAGAGTTTAAAGAATAGCTTCTAATTACGATTCAATTGATTTAACCCGATATTGATGATTAATTGATAGTCAACTGTTGAGTGTAAAACAAACAATTTCCGATGTATTTTTTTGTTGGCCAGGCACCAGTTCAAACATAGTTCATCAAGACGATGCAAGAGTCTAAACAATAGGTTTTAACCACAATTTAATTAATTTAACCCGATATTGATGATTAATTGATAGTCAACTGTTGAATGTTAAATAAACATTTTCCAATATCTTTTTTTGGTTTTGTTGGCCAGGCACCAGTTCAAACATAGTTCATGAAAATCCAAGAGTTTAAAGAGTAGCTTTTAATTACAATTCAATTGATTTACCCGATATTGATGATTAATTGATAGTCAACTGTTGAATGTTAAATAAACATTTTCCAATATCTTTTTTTGGTTTTGTTGGCCAGGCACCAGTTCAAACATAGTTCATGAAAATCCAAGAGTTTAAAAAATAGCTTTTAACCACAATTCAATTGATTTAACCCGATATTGATGATTAATTGATAGTCAACTGTTGAATGTTAAATAAACATTTTCCAATATCTTTTTTTGGCTTTGTTGGCCAGGCACCAGTTCAAACATAGTTTCATAAAAGTGCAAGAGTTCAAACAATAGCTTTAACCACAACTTAATTAATTTTACCCGATATTGATGATTAATTTATAGTCAACTGTTGAGTGTAAAGCAAACATTTTCCAAAGCCCTTGATTTTTGATGGCCTGGCACGAATTGAAACATGCTTCGCCGAGGCAACGGAAAACTATATGTGTCAAACGTCACACGGCTAATATTGATGCAACTCGAATGGGATGTTCTGCCTCATCTACCATATTCTCGCTATCTTACACGCTCAGATTATCATTTACCCGCCCGTTGCAAAACTACCTTCGACTATAAAAGCTCGTGTTCCTTGGAAGACTGGAAAAACAAATTTGAGCTATTCTTTTTCTCGGAAGACTAAGCAATTCTACGCCAATGGAATAGCGAAGTTATCAAAAGGATGGCGAAAAGACATCGAAAGGAATGCAGCATTCATCGATCGAAAACGGTAGACGTAAAAGAGAAAACACGTCCTACAGTTTGGCCGCAAAAACGAGACGAACTTTCCATTGAAGCCAATATCAACAAAATTTGTTTCGCCATTAAAGAAGATGTAGAATCCATAAATAATTAAATTCATTTAATTAAATGACATTCAATTTTGATTTTAATTTAATTAATTCAATAATTTATAATAATTCAAAAGACGTATTACATTTACTTTATATCGTGTTCTTTCTCATTTTGATGATTGTGAAATACAGAATGATAATGATAGAAACAGATGCTGTTTCTATTATTCGTTTCTATATCATAAAATTCTCTCATCTGCTGACTAAATTAGGATACTGGAGGTTCCATCGTACTCCCATTTTTCTTTATGTATTTACATTTACATTTAATGTGATAAATTATATTTATGTGCAATGAATTATGTTTATATATAATGTGTTCATATTTACCTTGAAATTGAGTGAGAGTGTCGGCTCGCAGGCGGTATCGAGGTATCTGTTCTTCTAGCAAACTGATGATCTCAACTTCTGGCAGTTCAGCTCCACTGCATACCTCTACAATAGAGTTAATTTCGTATTCATATTTTACTCTTATTAATCCATCAAATCACTTTTAACAGTTATAATTAACATTTACATTGAACAACCAATTGAATTGTAAGAAATCCTCCTAAAATTTTACCTCTCGCTTACTCTACACCTTATTTATAGCAATTTGTGTTTCCTATCACAGACGTACGTATCATTGGAGTGTTAAAAATCATGGCAGTGTAAGTCAAGAGATTCTGGGAATCAGAATTTAGCATTTCAAATCATACAAACATCATCTTCTCCTAATTAACGACGTTACAGTTTTACTTTCTTCCATGATACGTTTTCGTGCTCTGAGAACGCACGATAAATTTCTGCTAACAATGAACGTTGCACGCTATTTTACGAAGAAACCAGGGAATTGACTTACACCGCTACGATCCTCGGTCATCCAATACGTCACGTGCAAGTTTCTGATAAAGCTGAATAATTAATTATCACTTGACATTTAAAACTATGTAAAACAATGTAATTTAACGATTTCTACGTATCTATCATTATAAATAAAATATAGTATACTCTATGTGATTTTCTAGTAGTTTGTTCGTATATGCTTGGAAGATTTACACGTTTAAGATTTTCTGTAGCTTGTGCAGTGCATATCTGCTTGCAAGTCTCGGACGTTTTGCACGTGTTTTACAATGTGTTTATGAAATGAACTGCATGGAATTTTCTCTGCAAAAGCAATTACGACAATGCAGCTGGAAAGTATGTATTTTCTATACGATCCTCTTAATTTCTCATAGCGGGATCATCGAACCGTGATACGTATGCTTACAAAGACAGGGTCTAATATGCTGATTTAATACGACGAGATCTAACAAGCTACACTTAATTGGTGTGGCATTACTCGAAAAAGTGTTCTCAAATTTGTCTTCTTATGAATTATTCCATCAGATTGTTTGAGATTATCAAGAAAAAAAAAAAGAAAATAAAAAGGAAAGAAAAGAAAAAAAGGAACATTATCGTAGTTAATTATCTTAATCGTCAGCAGTGAAGTTTATTAATTACTGAATTATCCAAGTTCGTTAAATTGAAAGCATGTGATATATATATATGGCGAAAGAAATCAAATTGCGTTGTAATAGAACAATTCTCATTGTCTAACGATCACTATGAGAAACACTGATGTAATCGATTCTACTGCATACTGTCAAGCTAAATTAACTAGAAATACAAAACCACTTATACCAACACTCAATCTGATAGGCAATCATGCTTGCTGGCAATAATGCACGCATTTAATAGAGTGCACGATTTCTTCAGTGAGTTTTTTTATTCTTATATACAGCAAGATTGTTTTTCAATACGGTTTAGTAATTAGAATAGAAAGACATTTTTTAATTCTGTCTCGGTGAAATTTTTATTGTTAAATTGGGATTATAATTAGATGATATGTTTGAATAATTGAATTGCACTAATTATGTATTTGTTGATAATTTGGAAGAAATGAAGTGAATTTGAGAGAAAATTAGGTGCAGAGAATTCTAGGTAGATAAGAAACGTTTTTCTTCTATAATTTATGCTCATGTAATTGTGATTTTTTAAGTTTAGCTATGTTATATTTCTTTGTAAAATATCAAACAATACCAAAGCAAATTTTTAAATTTCAAATGAATCTGGAAAGTTTCAAATTTCGAATAAGCTTGAACATTTTCAAATTTCGAAAAAGTTTGAACATTTTCAAATTTCGAGTAAGTTTGAGCATTTTCAAATTCCGAATAAGCTTGAACATTTTCAAGTTTCAAGTAAGTTTGAACATTTTCAAACTTCAAGTAAGCTTGAACACATTCAAGTTTCAAGTAAGTTTGAACATTTTCAAGTTTCAAGTAAGCTCGAACATTTTCAAATTTCGAACAAGTTTGAAAATTTTCAAATTTCAAATAAACTGGAGCATTTTCAAATTTCGAATAAGCTGGAACACTTTCAAATTTCGAACACGTTTGAACATTTTCAAATTTCAAATAAACTGGAGCATTTTCAAATTTCGAATAAGTTTGAATATTTTCAAGTTTCAAGTAAGTTTGAGCATTTTCAAACTTCAAGTAAGCTTGAACACATTCAAGTTTCAAGTAAGTTTGAGCATTTTCAAATTTCAAATAAGCTTGAACATTTTCAAATTTCAAATAAACTGGAGCATTTTCAAATTTCGAATAAGTTTGAACATTTTCAAATTTCAAATAGGTTTGTTCGTTTTCAAATTTCAAATAAGTTTAAACATCTTCAAATTTCAAATAAGTTTAAACATCTTCAAATTTCAAGTCAGTTTGAGCAGTTTCAAATCTTAAATAAGTTTGAGCGTCTTCAAATTTCAAATAAGTTTAAACATCTTCAAATTTCAAATAAGTTTAAACATCTTCAAATTTCAAGTCAGTTTGAACAGTTTCAAATCTTAAATAAGTTTGAGCGTCTTCAAATTTCAAATAAGTTTAAACATTTTCAAATTTCATGTAAGTTTGAACATTTTCAAACTTCAAGTAAGCTTGAACACATTCAAGTTTCAAGTAAGTTTGAACATTTTCAAATTTCAAATAAGCTTGAACATTTTCAAATTTCAAATAAACTGGAGCATTTTCAAATTTCGAATAAGTTTGAACATTTTCAAATTTCAAGTCAGTTTGAACATTTTCAAATTTCAAATAAATTTAACATTTTCAAATTTCAAATAAGTTTAAACATCTTCAAATTTCAAGTCAGTTTGAACGTTTTCAAATTTCAAATAAGCTTGAACATTTTCAAATTTCAAATAAGCTGGAACATTTTCAAATTTCAAATGAGCTGGACATTTCCAAATTTCAAATAAGTGAAAACATTTCTACATTTCCGATAAAGGGTGACCAAAAACATTGCCCGTTTTTTGTCTCACGATTTTGGGACGGGACATAGTGCCTAATGATGAAATGAAATTGTCAAGTTGAATTGACTATTAATTTGTCAGACACAGGAAGTTAAAAACATGAAAATTCATTAACCACATCAGCTCATCATACGTCGCGACCTACAGATTTCTATATTTAAGAAATTGTTGCCAGACCTTTAGCCGATTGCTAACAACGAGCTCGAACTTAGATTTTCAAAATTCACAATGACCCATTCAACATAACGATCCAAATAATATGCCAAAAAATGTGCTAATATTCATAAAACTTTCATTCAAAGAACTCTGATGTTAAAAAGCTATAAAGGGAGTTTTCAAACTTTTCTTTTTTTTTTTTTTTGTTTATTGCACATTACAATCAATTCTCGCGTTGAGAATTTTCAGTAATTTTTCTGGCGTGGCGCAGTAACATGGCTAATTATTTATAATAAGTTAATACATATTATAGATAAGTATGCTTTGTAAGTATTATAAATAAGTAAATTTTACATTAATTAAATAACTAATTGAATCTGTCGTTTAGTTTTCAAACTTAAAGTAATATTTAACAACAATAATAATTTTAATGGTAATTACTCTAGTTATAATAATTGCTTACCATTTTAATAACGATTTATTTTGTTATAACGGAAAGCTTGTTTGAAACAGCTTGTTTGAAAATTATACTTGTCGGTAAAGTTAAAACCACACGAAAATTAATCGCTGAATATTACTACACACGCTAAGCTGATAACTTTCCGACTGTTGGCTATTGCAGTCACATTATACCAATTGTAGGGTTCCTTGGATATGGCAATATTATGTGATCCATGCACAAACCCAATCCTCATATACGTAACGTATCCATCGTCATTTCCAAGGAACAAAATCAAGAAAAATAAATAACCTTGTAACAGGTGTTTTTTTTTAAATATATCACCCGCTACATTGAATCAGTCATATGAATTTTATAAACCTAAGTTCAAATTCGTTGTAAGCAATCGGCAAAACCTCTTGCAATAATCTTGTCAATTATCAGACTGACATAAACGTACGTCGAAACGTATGAGCTGCCGCGTTAATGAATTTTCATATTTATCACCTGCCGTATCTCTCAGAAACGAATTGTCAGCTCAGCTTGAAAACTTGTTGCGATTGATATCCTATCGTAAAGTACGATTCGACACAAAATTCTGATCCACTCTTTGAAAATTTCGATTTATTTCTTTTAACAATCGATCGAATGTATCGTCATAAATTAGTAACATAATAATTTTCTTATCAAAATTAGTAGTATGATCAAATAGGTTTTTGTATGCGTAAATATTATTTTTCTTTGCTTATTATGTTGTAATAATATATTGTACGGTTATCTGCTGGTTGGCTCAACAGAGCCAGTTGTAAACGTAAAATAGATATTAAAAAAGAATGTTGTATAATTAAAAATAAAAAAGGTGTGTTATATAAACATAGGATCATAAATGTTTCCTTACAAAGTTATAACAATAATACCGAAATTATAAGTGATTGGTTTCTTGTCTGATTCCGAGAACGAGAATCCAGTCACTTATAATTTTCGTATTGTTGTTGTCACTTTATGATAAAACGTTTACGATCTTACGTTTTTATAACATTTTTTCATATTTTTGATCGTACAATTTGGCGAGATAAAAATGAGACACCTTGTATATATTTTTTACGAACATAACCTATTACCACACATTTCTACGTTAAGGAAGTTATTAATTACTTTTCATTTCCTCTAGCGAAGCTAAATGCGAGGAATTGTAAAGTTAGAATTATTTCTATTCGCAAATGTTTTTACATATTTCTAGAGATACTTTGGTATACACATTTATGAGATATTTAAGTACATATTCCAAAAAGATTGCAACGCTGGTATAAGTATACAACTTTCTACAAGATGCTTTACTAATTGCTAATACAGACGCTATACGAGAAACATGACTTACGTTAATTAATTGTAATTAATGTCAAATTGCATTTTTTTCAGATTTACTAATACATATACTACGATATATTAAATATGGCATCGCTTCCCATTTCTAGGCAATGTGTACAAATTTGATTGTATATGAAAAACTGATTTTAATATATACGTTACATTTATTAAACATTTCCCTAGGGGGAATTAATCGTGAATACCGTGGAATGAATAAAAAAGAAAAAACTTATTGAACATATATTTTCAATAATTTCAGAAAAATTATATATACGTGATTGACCAATAACAGACAATTGCAAATTTTACATATGTAAATACGTATTCTTTTATCGATCGTACTTTAAATATCAAATCAACGTTATGCCACGTAAGAGTCATACATAGCTAGAATTCTGGTATTCATTTCCTATTTGTTGAAAATTATTTTAAGTGTGTTATTTCTCAAGGAAAATTATTTAAAGATACAAAATTATATAATCGAAGGGAAGCTCTTCATTTCCCGACAAACGAAAATAAGCGTTTAAGTCGTAAAATACTCCGACTTTTGAAAACAGTACAGGTTTATGTAATGTTGCCGGTGCTGCCACCTAGCAGCGTGAGTAAGATACAAAGCAAAATACAAAGTTGGTCTCTGTCGATAACAAAGCTCTATTCACATTATGTACATAAATAATCGTGAACCGAACAATGAAGACATTTAAGATTTAACGAAACAAAATACGCAACTCGGAACTGAATAAAGCAATACGGTTTGAACGTAAATTAAAAAGTGGAAAGAATGCCTGGTAAATAATCGTACCGTTTTTCCATTTGTTAAGAATGCTTTCCTTCTTTTCCAGGAATTTTTTAAGTTTCGCAGGGCCACTGGGCCGACTAGACTCAGCACTTCTTAAGTACATAATCCTTAATTCTAACTCATTTTAGACACGAACCTCTCTATCTTTCTGAACACTATCACTTCAATGCTTAATTACGTTTACAATATTTTTTCACTCATGTAATATTACTGTTCACTTATCCACATGTATTTATTGTCAGTGGATACGTAGCTTTAATTTCTTTTTATGTATATATTACAACCTGTTGGATATGCCTTATATTTGGCACATAAAGTGCATGACTACGTAAACACCAAATAAAAAGCTTTACGATACCGAACGAGTTTACAATCTTATTTTTCGGTATCAAGAAGTGCAAAAAGGAAGAAAATGAAGGAGAAACCGAGAAAAATGACCAACAGATGTTCGTAATGTCAATGTAATTGACTTTTCGCAGTCGATATAACGTTACGAACGTTCCAGTGACATTATGCTGCATTGAAAGAGGCGATGAGCACAAGTCTTTTATGTCATATCTCTAATTTATTTATACGGAAATTGTTATTTATAATTTCACAGGACACTTCTTATAGTCGAGCAAAGTAACGTTAAAATTTCTCACGAAATTTATGATATCACCAATAGTTAAATTTGCAACGAGTTCTTATTAAAAAGTAGAATTGGTGAAATTGAAATTCTGCAGAGTGAAGGAAACGATCAGACGGATTCGCGAGTCGGGTGAGAACTTAGTGCTCGAACAGACCGAACAAAATAGCACAAATCTATTGGCTCGTGGCCAATCTTGTTTCTTTACGAACCCTGAATAGGTTGATCGAAAAACATCAATTTCTATAAATTTCACTCGCTATCATCATTTTTTTATTATCTCGCACCTCGCAGTAATTCCATTTCGCTAACGATCGAATTTACCGAAATTTACCGGCTAAAATAAAAACCTGGCGAATCGGGTCGACGAATTTTTAGGCTCTAGAACCGATGACGTTCCCACGGGATAAATATAATTTTTGCAAATACCTATTTCTACAGCGACTCGTATATTTTTCATTTCGTCTCAATGTTACGAATTTTTGTAATGTTCAATTAATTTTCATTTCATTCTAATGAAGTTTGCCAGCTAAACAACGGAACGCTGTTCTGGGAAAATTCCATTCTGCGTATCTTTCGTAACACCTTTTCCTCGTTTTCCGACACATCTACGCGATAGATCGATCAACATAGAAAATTGTGAAAATCTTCGAATCGGTCCACGTTAATTAATTTACCAGCTTGTTATCGATGGACTGCGGAATCTTATGAAATGTTTAAAAATACCAAAATACATAAGACGCACGTAACGTTGCAAAAACAGGCAAAGCATCCAAATAACATTACAACATAGTACTTCTTATACTTGACAGGAAAATAAAATATCTGCCTAGGTTCTACCATTTTAATCGTGCTCGTGATAATATGAACTTGCATAAAGATCCGTAATCTACTTATCGATATTATATTCAGCGTTAGACAAATGAACGCTAAAGTAGGAGAGCGTAAAATGACCGACCCTTTATAGGTCGGTTATTTTTAGAGCCACGCAACGAAGTACGTTAGTTATTTCGGCATCACCGTCAGAATTGTAAAATTATCTCGTCAGCTGATTCGAAACACCGTATACCTGCTTCAAATGCTTGGAGCACTGCTTAGGTGAATGGTCGTCGTAGCTTACGTCAGTGGGCGAATTTAAATGTTCCAGCTACATCGAAAACCAGAAACTACACTTATCAAATATGGCGCATAAGTGTGAAGCAAATATGTCGGTACTATCACACTCGCCTTAAATCTAAAGCTTCGCCTGATAAAGAAGATTTCAGACGATCGATACCATTGACAATATTATTTCGAAGCAATTTATTTATTTATAGTATTTTTATTACAACTCGCAATGAAGCAAATGTGTGAAGATTTTAATTGAAATAAATGAATAAATAAAGTAGTTTTATTTCCATTGGCTGTAGCTTCTTTCTTCTCGTTGTTTGATTGGGTTGAACGATAAGATCGTATCGTTTTACGGCCAAACCGAAGCGTATCTTGTTTCCCGTACGTCTATTGTTTACCATCGACGTACGCGTTTAACCTTTCGATGACTTTTCGTTATTCCACTGTGGTCGTTATTCCATTAGCGTATAATCGCTCGGTTCCCCAAAACAGACGAGTTCTAATCGTCGAGCTAGTTTTGTAACGAGCGCAATGAGTAATAGCGTGGCGTGGAAGATCGCGAGAATATGGTAGATGGGGTAGAACATCCTATTTAAGTTGCACGGATATTTGTCGCGTGACGTTTGACACGTGTAGTCTTATGTTGTGAACTTATGTGGTGAACCATGTTTGAGCTGGTGCCACGCCAACGAGAAAGGAATATTTGGGAAAATGTTTGTTTTACACTTTACAGTTAACTGTTAACTAATCATCGATAGACCAGATTAGAGCAATTAAATCGAGGTTGACAGCCATTATTTAAACTCTTACGTTGCCTTGGTGAATCATGTTTGAACTTGTGCCAGGTCAACAAGAAACAAGTACTTCCGAAAATGTTTGTTTTCCACTCTACAGCCTACTGTTAACTGATCGTGCAGGATACCTGGTTACAATTAAATTAACCCGAGGTTAACAGCCATTGTTTAAGGTTAGGTTCATCTGGCTACGAAAAACGCAATGAACTTTCTGTTCAACCCAATACGATATTGTTACTTATTTAATAGTTGATAGTATAATTGGTATTGTTTGAAATTTTCTGTAGCTTTTGTGGATTAATATTTTAGTTTAAGTGGCCTGTATCAAGTTGGCCCTCGATTTTCTAAATTTTAAACTTTTCATTGTTGTTTCAAACTGCTCCACACGTTTGCTCCAAAGAAATAATCATCTGTTTCTAAAGGTTTCAGGAACAACGCCAAAAAAGTAAATTCTTAACCAGCCCATTTTTTAATAATGGAATATTTAACAATTGCTGTAGATTGTTCTAGTTATTCTGAACATTGTTCCAAACTATCGTTTAAATATCATATTTAGATTAGGAAATAATTTAATGAAACTGTACCCATAAGACAATGGCATTTCTCTCCAGTTTGACATAAATATATATAAATATATATAGAATAATATTGTACAATATACAATAAATTTCATAACATGTAATGTACAGTACAATGTACTTGTACAATATATATTATACACAGTGATATATATAACACATACTATATGTAATATTATTACTTTGTATAGTATATATTGCACAAGTAACAAAATAAAATAACTAAGACCAAAATGTTCAGCATTATACAATAATTAGCAATTTACAATAAATTGTATAACACGTATTGTACAGTACAATGTACTTGTACAATATATATTATACACAGTGATATATATAACACATACTGTATGTAATATTATTACTTTGTATAGTATATATTGCACAAGTAACAAAGTAAAATAACTAAGACCAAAATGTTCAGCATTATACAATAATTAACAATTTACAATAAATTGTATAATATGTATTGTACAAGTAACAAAGTAAAATAACTAAGAGGAACTAAACGTTTAGCTTTATTAATTATTTAGCTGACAGGATTAAGACACCTCATAATACATGTAAGCAGCATACACAAACAGGTAGAGAAGAAGGAAAAAAGTGTAAAATTGAAGATGAAGAAGGATTTCTCAGTATAATTTTCCCTTTCCACGTAAATATACAAGACAATACCATGAACTACATACACACAATACAAATAAAGGACATATTGCACATTGACTGTGTAACAATAATAGTAGGTTAAGCAGCGATTGTAGAAACTACACAAAAGCGGAAACAATTGGAGAAACAGTTTAATGTAGGCATAGAGTGCCCTGAATAATTATAAACTCAATCCTATCGTTCGTAATATTAAAACAAACGTTGACGAAACTATTTTGACAAAACAAATTTATATAATTTTATATTACAATAAAAACCAAAACGAAGGATACAAGAAAGAAAAACTTTCTTCTTTTCAAGTCCGGTAAAAATGAAATTTTCTCTGGAAATTGTATTTTTAATTGTGAAAGAAATATAAACTCAATGTAAATTTTCTTACGTCATCGTTCGATTTTTATTTTTATTTTTTTTTGTTTTTATTTTATTCCTTTATTTTTTATTGCTTTTATTAATCTGTTATATAATGTTTCGTTTTGAATAAATTTCTCGTCCACAGGGATTTTATTCGTTTTTTAAGTTCAACAATATTTTTTATAGCTACTTCTCCTGATCGTAAACTTCTCTCGCTAGAATTCCACACAGGTTGTCGATAACGTTCAGATGAGAAATCTATGCTGGCCATGGGAATAATTCTATTCAGAAATCTCGAAGCCACTTTTTTATACTCGCGGCTATACGAATAGCGTCGTTTATTTGAAAAATTATTTTTTCGTTCTCTATCTCGGTTATCAAAGGCAATAATTCTCCATGTAACATCTCCCAATATCCTTTAATTTACTATTTACGAAAACAATTTCTCTTAACTACGATGCCCATATCCACGCACGATGTTTTCTTTTTTTTATTTTTTAATGTTATGAAATAACGCAGAAAATATATTTGATTCTATAATTATTCACAGCACAGTATATTACATACTGTATGTGTTATACAGGGTGTCATGGAACTGGCGCACAAACCGACAGGAGATAAATCCATATGAAAAAATAAGTCGAAGATATGGAACGACGTGTTTTCTACGAAGCTTCATTTTCGAGAAGATCCAGTTTGCAAATTTATGTATAATCAAGTATAATTGAACGTGGCTAATTGCGGATTAGACAGGAGTAAATAATCGGTAGGAAGTTGTTGTACGAGCGAAAATAAGTCAAAAATGCAGAATGAAGTTTTTGCACCAGACGCTTCGTTTCCGAGGAAAATAAATCAAAAGCTTGATGGTAGACGTGCGCTAGCCCAGTTCTTAATTAAACGTGTTCATACTCTATTTTCTTCGGAATGAAGCCTTAAACGAAACCACTTCATTTCATATTTTTCACTTATTTCCGCACGTACTCCGTGCATTTGCTTCCACGCTGATAAAATGATCCTAAAAAATTACGAATCTTGTCCTTATTTATGAAACCATTCAAATTAAACAAAGAATATGGCAAAAGTAACAATCGATATCGCGAAGATAAGATAACGGCAATAGCGGGAAGCAAACCAGGACGTTAACTATACTATTTATAGTAATAGAGAAAGATATTTAGTAATGTAGGTGCGAGGAGAGACAGAGATCTCGTAATTCGAAACTTCCATTTAAAATACACGGGTAACCTGATAGGTTTTCAAACTCATTATTCTCGAAAACGAAGCGTCGAACAAAAAAATGTTATTCTCCTTTCTCGACTTATTTTTTATTATTTTCCCACCTAGAATCGCCACCCGACCGCTCGTACCACGCTTTCAGAGACACTCTGTGTATTATTACATATTTCTCCATAAGACTGACACAAAAGACAAAGCTAAACAGCAACATGTACACGGATACTATATATTAGTATAATTACAAACACAATTACACATCACACGCAACACACACTATACGAAATTTGTACTTTTTTATTATATATTTTATTATATATTATCATATACTCGTATTATATAATTTGTATACCGGTTGCGTATTAGTAACAACGAGTAGAAAGAGAATAGAATGAGATCTCATTTATTCTTATCGATGTAGCTAAAAACTGACACCAAATAAATGATCTTTAAAAAAGAAAAAAAAAAAAGAAAAAGTCTAAAAGAAAGACGAAAAAATGTTATTCTACACCTATTTCCTATTTTTTCGCAAGGGATCGTTCCTCACCGTTCGTTTGACGTACATATATACATAACGTATATATAGTTAAATGTAGGTACAATAGCAAATAACAGAAAGCTTAAAATTGATGCACTATGGATTTTAGTAACTTTTGTTACCGAACATTTCCTGCCATATCGATAACGATCATCTATTCTGCAGTATACGTACACTGTACCTATTTGTTGCTCTTATTAAGTCGACTGCGGATGTTTACGCGTCTTTGTAGGAAACTTAAGATCCCAAAAATCTCGAGAGTGTGTATAATACGTAAGAACATACGCAATATTTAAAACGGAGCACCTACTGTGATATTCGATAGACGAAACAAATTTCCATTTAGTTTCCGTTTCTTTAATTATCCCGATAAAAACGTGAAATTGCATAAACATGCACAGCCTGCTAGTTACATATAAATTCATCTCGCAAAATTACCATATCGTTTTATGCTTTTTATTTTCTAAACTTTCTTTTGCCCGCCACATGATAAATATATAAATAATATTATAAAAATATCACAAAAACATTTTTATCGATCGATCAATGGTATTCAAAAGTTGCAAACGTTTATCGTTACCGATAACAGGTAACCGTGAATTTACAGCACTAAATTAATTTCATATCGATTGATTTCGAATTGGCTACGGTTATTTCACTCGAGTTATTTTCCTATTTTATTGATTTAGAAGACGAAGTTCTCACTTAGTTGCAATGGCTCCACCGACTTCCTATAGGAATATTCTACAAGAAACAGGAAGCTTCGCAAATCTCGTTTATTCTCCTTAAACGAGGAAAATTATTCGTTTATGCTAGTTCGATGTCGAAATGCCTCTATGGAACGATGACTATAACGAAGAAGTGGTAGAAGATGACAACGGCAACAATGATGATGATGATGATGATGATAATGATGATGATGATGATGATGATGAGGATAATGATGATGGTGATGATGATGATAATGATGATGATGATCGTAACGATAATGATGATGATAATGACCGAGAGAAGTAATCATCATTTGCCGGCGGTGAATGTCGTTTGCCATGGAGGTTCGCAGACCACCATAAAATACTCGTTCTCGAGAACAGAGGGGATAGTTGCTTCTTTGAGTTCAAGAAGATTAGAGCACTTCTTTCATGCATGAATCGCACCCGAGAACTCCTCATCGAACGTGGAAACTTCATCTGCTCGGGTGAATTCAGTGATTGTATTAGAGTGCTGAAAGTGTTTACGCGGGAAACGATCGCGAAGAACTGTCTGTCGGAAACTAATTATCAAACCCGTGACATTCGCTTCCGCGAATTCTAACTTATTCTGTGACTTGTGAACATTGCGTCATTCGTAAAGTTGCATCTGTACTGTTCGTAATTGAGTATGCAGGTAAGTGGTTGACACACACGTCGCTAACAGGATTTCCATTACCCAGGATATTAGGTGCTAACGACTAATTTCCATGAGAAATCCGTTTGTATACTGTACGACGTCACGCGTGCTTTACGTGAATTATCGTACAAATTTGGTCCGCCAGTTTTCATTCGTATTTGGCATTCGAATCGATACGTATTCTACGGTCTATTACGTAGTAACATTTCCGGTAACTATGGGACAAGCCATAGCGTTCAGACGGTAGAAGATTAATTTTTTCTTCACTGAAAATTAATTTTAATCGAGGAAGAAAAATTTCGTTAGCAAAGATTGAATGATTTCGAGTGATGCGTCACGTGGTGCGTGTTTCTTTTCCGAAAGTGGAGGCGTTTGGAGGATTTCAAGGTCATCTGTCTTGTTTTTTTTTTTTCTTGGATGAAACTATATATTTTACTGTACGCCGTTTGACACGTTCGTCATTTCCTACAAAAATGTATTCAGGTACCGAAAAATGACTAGTTTAAGAAATATTTGTTTCGTAATCTTGTAATGAAACTTTGCATATAAGGAACAAGGAAAAACGCAGAGTAGAATGCAAGTAGCTTCATATTTCTTGAGAATTAAAAAATGCACCGAATGGTCCATAACAAATTAGCGAGTTTCGGTTAAAAAAATGAGCGTAATGGAACATCGCAAGCTTTTTCTCAAACTTTTTTTGCTACGAAGCAAAAAATTATAGTTATACTGTTTCTGTATGCCAGAAACACCTTGTATACAGTACGTTCTGTGTAATCGGGAACGTTCAAATATTCGGAAAAATACGAAAAGATGTTCCGAACGAAAGCTGTATGGTATCGAGGCAGACACACTGTGCTTTTATCCACTTAACCGGTGACATTGAAATATAATATTAAAATAAAATATTGACATCTGAGTATAATATTGAAATTAAAGTATAATATTGACAGTAAAAGTTTTCATTCGAAGATCATCATTTTTGTTACATATTTTTATAGCTGACTTACAGACGTTTTCAAAACACTGGACACTCGTGTCTTTTGCATCACCCGTTATCGAGATATGAATTTTAAAATTCGATGTGCCGCCGGCGGTAACGTTACCGATGCACACCACGCGGCGCATAAAGACGTTTCTCGTAACACTGCTACCGGCACGGTATTGACGAAACACAAGATTGCGAGTTTCTAATGTGTCTAAAATAGTCGATCAATTCTCAGACTCGGTTACTTTATGTAATTGCTCGTATCGAATTTCTCATATGTTGAATTTAAAAGATTATTTGTTTCCAGGGTTTAATTGTTTATCTTGCAATGTTTCGAAAACATCCGAGTGTCGGCTACGAGAATACGTAGTAAAAAATGGGGTATCCGTTTACGAATTTTAATGTCGCGTTTATACAATGTTTCAAGGTCGTTGCAAGATATGTGGCCCTCGATGTTATATAAGTTTTGTCCGAAGCATTTTTCGTATCACTAGTATTTTTCCAGATACTTGAGGATCTCCGATTAAACAGAACATTATTGTAGGTGGTGTGTGTCATATATAGCGTATTATTCGGTGCCCGAATTGATACGCATTATGAATACATGTATATCATAAAAACGCGTTGCCAGATTAGAATTCGAAGAGTGTACAGTTACATTAATATTCGGATACAACACTATCTCTGTATTTTGTTGCTCTGTATAACAGAGAACGATTTAAATACCTAGTCACTTATTCTTCCAAAAATGTGAATCATTTATTGTAGGTTGAAAATCAGATAATATAATTGTCATAAGACAAATCTTAAAAGTTATGGTATAAGAGTTAATATTTTTAATTAAAGAAATATTTAATACGAATAACCATTACAACTGATAAAGGTTTGTTGGATAACCGGCAATAATTATCGATCGCGGGAATTTAATTTTAGTTACCGATAACCATTGTCGATAACCTGAATCGATAACGAAACATATTTTTTGTTACCATCAAGCAATACCCACGATAGAAATTTCGTTTAGTTACAATCGACTATCGTCAATTGTTATTAATATTACCGATAATTAGTACATATTCATTGACAACATAAAAAAGACATATATTTTACTAAGCAAAACTTTATTCCTTTTCTTAATGTAAAACTTAAACATATTGCAAAAAAAAAACACGATATGAAAATATACGAAACAAGGAATACGATAAAAGACATTGTAGTACAACATTTTTATTAACACTTGTATTAATGTACTAATTAGTAAGTAATGTTAATAACAACTGACAATAGTCGAATGTAAGGAGACAAAATTTTTATTGTAGACATTAATTGGTGGTAATTAAAAAAAATTCAGGTCATTTATATTGGTCATTAACAACCAAAATCAAATTTTCCTCATCAATAATGTTTACTGGTAGTCAAAAGAAATTCCATCATTCATAATAATTATTCCTAATCAGAAAAATTAAAAATTAATATTTTTTGTTCATTTAATTGTTTTGTTGAGATTTGTCGATAACCGGCTTTCGTTCAAATAAAAATTGATTTTTGCTCGATGACATTTTTCCAAAAAATATTTTAAATGGCTGTTATTTTGGATCTCTGTTGAAAATACGTGAACAAGAAGTTGTCATACAACAATTGTTGAATACTGATAGATTCGAGGGAGCATAATATCATAGTACCAGATATTATTTTTAAATAGAATTATTTAACGTTAACAAATTAGAATAGTAATATAAATATCCACAAATTAATACCAACAAACTTGAATTGTTTAATAAAAAATACGAATAGATTATTAATAAAAACGTTATAGATGACTTTTTCGTACAAGTAGATAGTTTTTTTATATAAATAATGAAATAATTTGCAAAATACATCTTTAGCAGAAAATTGTCTTTACTTCACGTCACACTAATATCAGGACACTTGTTTAGGTTCTACGATTTGGCAATTCTTAAAAATGGTTCGATCTGCGAAATACGTTTATTTTGTGTAATTATTTTGCATAATTAAGGGTAGCAAAAGTTAACATCAATGTTTTTATTACACACCAAGATTTAGATCAAGTTTAACGTGTCACGAAAACGAAAGAATGCCAAATTGCATTGCCACTGCATGACGCAGAAGTTTTGATAGAAGACAGCTTGCAATTTATTATGGAGAAAAGGATAAAAGCTTGGTGAAATTGCACAATTGTTAGTACTAGCCGTAGCAGATATTATGAAAAATATGTACAAAGATAACCGTATCGAACTTAAGAAACAACAGGGACCTCTTTCTTGTTAAAAATCTGTCGTACAATTAAACATTATTACTAATTGAACAATTGAATATCGAAGAAATTGTTTACGTAATTTCAAGCCAAAGTTGTACAGAATAACGATGGAATTACTCCATAAATTATACAATAATACAATTATGCAAGATAAGTACAATTTGTAATTGCAATTAAAATGCAATTACAAAGTACAACTGAATAATGTAATTAAAATATATAAACACAAGACTGAGTCACTTATGAAATAAATAATAAATTGGGTTACTACAATTTGATATTATTTATACATATGTGCATGTAGTTGTTCAGAATGTCCACCTTGACAACATATTTCAAGGTCATTAAAATCAGCCAGGTATGCCGTTTTCTGTATAATTATTAAATTAATAACAGAGCTACGTATTTATTATTTCAAACTATCTACTTAATTTCCTGAGCACATGTCAGGTAAAAGAATATTTTTTAAACTTATATCCTGATTAATTAATATTTAAACTTATTTCCTGATTAAGATTAATATTTAAAACCAGTAGATCTGTCGATGAATTGTGTAAATTTTAATATAAATTTTTAAAGAAATAATTAAATTGAAAAATTTGTTGACTTCAGAAAAAAATGGCAATATATATTTTACTAACATTCACATGTTATTGATGTACTAATGTACTATATTAACTATAGCGTCCAAGTATTTATGAGCGTTAATATATATGTAAGTACAGTAGCTCACAAAAGTATTTAAATACTTGCAGAAACTTGTTGCAAGTATTCTTTTACGAATATGTTTTGTGTGTTATACAAAAACATCTTGAAATTTTATTAACACTGTAATTGGACACGATTATTCCCAAATTGTAATATTTAAAATTTGAAACTTGAATCTGAGAATATATATTATATAGATGTTACAATATATCTACTACAAGCATATATGTATTTCTATATTAATAGACAACAGCATTTCTCATATCAATAAGTCACGATATTTAATGCCATCATCTTTAGCAATAACTATGTGTATGTTTAAGACCACTGCTGTATACTAACTTTCTACTATTAATAAGTGCATGCTTGCAGTAAATGTTTTGTAACTTCTATATACATTTCCAGATTCGTTTCAGATTTTACCAATGTGCAATAATTATGGGACTTAGAGATGGAAGAATGCATAGAATGCACGTCCTATGCAAAACAATATATATTTGTTCATAAGAATATAAATTTGCATAAATTCCGCTATTCTATAGTAATTATAGGTGGTATTCTGAATTCAAGATCATCCCAAGGTCATAGTATAGCAGGTCATTCAATTCATTTTGATGTCAACTACTACTCAAAACATATGATTCCATTAAACAAAGTCCAGGTGATCTTAACTTTTCATTGAAAAAATTTTTTTTAGAAATTCTTGATATCCAAATATGTGGACTAAAGACTACCTTTTGTTTCAAACATGTTCCTGGCTTACTATCGAAAATGCCCAAAAAATGGCGGTTCATCTTGCAGGGTACATAGCAGTTTAAATGAATTGAAAAAGATGTGTGTGTTGGTAACAAGTTTCAATTCGTTTAATAATAATAAAAAGAAGTTGGTTACCTAATTTTAGTTTTATCTCAAATTTTATCAATTTTTTCAACTAACAAGAAACTTGAAAAAAATTAGGCATGATTCATTCTAGCAAAAAACAACATTATGTACTTACTACAACAGCTATTCGCGTTGATCATAGCGCATTATTGATAATGATTGTGTAAAAAAAAAAGAAGATATCGTTGAAACAATAGTTTCTTAAGATGGTTAATATGTGAGCGTCGATAAAAGAACATAAAAACACCACTACGCGGATTCAACGTTTATCGATAAAAGATCTTCCGATAAAGAATTATTAAAGTTATAAAAAATGAGGGAAAAGGAAAAGACAAAAAAAAATGGAGATAGCAAAGATAAGTATGTACAGTCGGTTACAAAAGTGTCCGTACATCCTATAAAACAAATCAAACAGACCAAACGACTTGAGTCTTTTGAAGAAGTTAGAAGGATTAGCTTACTAGACGACGTGTAAAGAAAATTTTGAGAAAAATGCAATTGGTTGGAACTGCGAGGAGAATAGTAGAGGTTGGTCTTTACAATTTTTGCTCACTCACCAGTGATGGTTTCGACATCCTTGGTTATCGGTGGAGGAGGAGTAAGAGGGCCTGATATTCTGTTCCTTGGTGACCGAAGAGCCTGTAGGGCGGCCCTTGCTGTAGGCGAGACTTTCGATCGAATCGAAGCCTCGGGCCCCTTGGGAGCCGCATCCTCCACGGCGGCCAGCTTGGACGCTGTGGCGACGAAGGGTATCGCCTCACCTTCCTTCACGGACAACCACACATGCGAAGAAACAAAATAAATAACAAATAATTACGTCAGTTATTTTCGATAACATTCAACAAACAGCGAATAATTTGAAATTTTTTAAGAACGGTAACAGACAGGTCGACTAAGACCCACTGTCCACGAAAGCGTCGTATCAAAGAAGCGTAGACATAACCTTATTAAGTCCACACTATCAATTTTCCATAGACACGTGTCGCAGCCAATTAAAATCTGTCTTTCATGGAAAATCCGCAGAAAAATAGATTTTGATTGGCTGCGTCACACGTCTATGGAAAATTGTCTGATAGTGTAGACTTAGCTTCAAACGTGACGATACGCCTATGCCGGTGTTCAAACTACGAAGTGTACATACATTTTTTAACATATATAAAATGTCGGGCAACGAGAAAGACGCTTTCATCCTGAATCACTAGAACTGTCGTTTCACTAGAAGCTTCAACGTTTAGCTACTGACGGACAATGTTAAAGCCAGGCTTGACGAAAACCTTGCTGTTTCGTGTATATTGTTTTACAACACGATATATACAGGTATATACACGTCTTGAAACTTCCCTGGTGGTGGATCTCACAATTATGTAGCGACCTGTGTTTCTGCAGTCCACCACCAGAGTAGTCAAAACGATAGGGGGAGAGGGACAGGAGGTTATAATTTTTTGTCTCCTAAAGCGAAGTTTAATCATAAATAGAATTGTTTATGGATAAATAGCGTATACCCATTTATAAAGTATTATAAAAACTATAAAATATTCATTGGATTATTTCCACCACGTGTTACTCTGTTGAGATTGTTGACTACTCGACATCAGCGCCCTGTGTATGGTGGACAATACAAGAAACTTTCTATCCTCAAATCTGAAACTACCTCCACCACTGAAGTTGCCGAACCTGTTTATACCATAGGGTTTTACAACAACCACTGCATGAAAGCGTACGTACTGTCTACCTACATCAACGCGTCTAATATACATTTATGAAGCAATGCTTTATGGTCAGTGGATTTAAGGTGGTAGATTTTCATGTAGCGAGGAATTTTATTTAATTGCTTTGTGCAAAGATCGACTAGCTCAATCGACGATCGACTAAGTAATTGATTGGCAAGGAGTGCCAGGTATAGAACCCTAATCGGTCAGAAAATCTATAAAATTGTATTCAGTGATCGATTCAATACAGCTAAGTTTTATTAACCTACACAACTACATTATTGTGTTCAGAGAGATCGGACTGGTTCAGAACTGAACCGATAGTATGAACGCGTTTCTCAATTTACCATCAGTCAACCCGCAATTTTTCGAGTGTTGTTACGGCGCACAGTGGACCAAACAGCGATTCTACTTAATAAAAGATCATTTTTGATCAGTTTTTATGAACTAATTCTCAGTTTTCTTACATTCCTAAAACCCAATAGATCTTTAGATGAAATGAACTAAAAAGAAAGTAATAAGAAGCGACCATAGTGTTCCTTTTTTATTGACCCTATGATTAACTTACAATTAGTTTCTTTAAATACTCAGTAAATTATTGTATAATTTTGATCGATTAGCACGTAGATATTGTCCTATTGGACAATACCTGGGCTTGCGTCTGTTCCTAGCAATACTGACTTATAGTGTCGTGATCAGATCCTCCGGATGTGTTTTCCGCAACCTTCGAGCTAAATTCAATATGTACAGGTTTCTGGCTAAGCTATCTGCGTTGCTTTCGAGTCGAGTTTTATATTTCTTTGCAAAACATTCTGTTTCCTCTTCGACTGTTTTAATACCTAAACCTACCCTAAGGTCATCGTTACGAACATACCCCGGGCTATTTACAAATGCGCTAAGTATTATCGAACGCGTTGAACTCATAGTGTGAATGTCTATAATCAAAATCATAGGATAGTAATTTGACCGATCCAAGATCGAACCGAGAGTGGACTAATATTCTTTCCAGGAATCGTTTCCGGGCTAGCGTCAGACTGAGGTCGGATTGTTACTCATAATGGGAATATCTACAGTCAAACTCGAAATGGGGTAACAGTTTGACAAAACCGAGAACGAATATTTAATATTTAATAACGTTAAAAGTAACAGAGATATCGCTTTGTAACAGAGTTAGATCGAACACTACACGAGTGTTAGCTACAACACTGAATGTACCACAGGACTCGTGTGCACGTGCATTTCTACAACGCAGGTCACGCATAACACTATCGGTCCAACGGTCGTGTAGCCTGTATATTTGAAAACGTACTGTTAAATTTTGGAGGAGAAATTTCAAGTATTGTCTCATCGGAATGTACAACCATTTATGTACGTTCAACGCCCCTAGTAGTGAATGACTATTTCGGGTCCCTGACCGTAGCAGGTTTGTTGCTTGCCCCTGTACCTACTTCTGACTCTTGTACTATCATGTTATGGAACCCTAGAGCCGAAACTGTTACTCGATGCATTTAATCTTCACAAGTTTAGTAAACTTATTTGATATAAAACTTTAACACGTTGAATGTCACGTGGGTCACCGGTGACCCACGCACCAAAATTAGTAGAAATACATAATTTGGACAAATGTCAATAGTCATAAATTTTGTATTATTACCATCGTTACTACAATGGTGTGACGAAATTAATGCAGTATAAAACATATAAAAATAGTTTTATTTACACATGAAATATACATCTATTACGTGCGCCCCCCACCAATGGCTGTCGAACATGGGAAAAACCCGCTTTTTCCGTGTTTTACCTCAATGAACAATAACTCTAAGCAACGTTTCCACTTGAAAGATGTTTGATGGCAATTAAGGGCCTTGAGAGTAAAGTAAAAAATGCTAAATCTTGTGACGGTTTTTTAGGATTATTGCAGGTCCGAATAAGTATGACCGAGGGATGAATTATGGTTTATGGTAGGTCCTGGGACGTAGCAACATAGAACAATTATTTAGCAACGCGAAGAAACAATATGAGATAATTGATAATCGCAAAAAATAAGTGAATCGAGCGAAATTGCACTACAGCGCGATGGGGGTCACTAGTGACCCCAGTGAGATAAATTCATTAATGATGATTATACATCGTAACATATCTTTTGTAAGTAATATTTCAACATTATATGTATCGCATAATAAAAAATTTATCGTGACGCCACAGCCAAACCTCGTAAAACTGGCGTGACATTCAACGTGTTAAACGCGTCTTCCACCAAAACGTACTTTTATCACCTGGCGTAGGTAAAATCTCAAGATCTACATGGCCCTGGTTGCTCTAAAATCTTTACAGGATATTGCACATACTACTAGCTCTCATCGGCACAATGGCGCGTTTGGTGAGAGAATGTGACGAAAGCTAATGTTCGACTTGACATACAATAAAAATGTAAGCAGAGGGAAATCTTCTTGCATACGCGCCGATGATTATGAAAATTGTGTAAGTCTACAACTTAAAGAGAAGTTGAATTTTTACTTTATTTCATGTTACAATCTACGTTACAATAATATGCAAGAATTTCTGCACGAAAAGCAATTAACTTAAGTCACTTTCATAGTCACTGACACGTATGTCTGTTACACCGAAACTTTTGTCTCTAAAAGAATTACAGACTACTCAATAAAAGGTTAAATCTCAACAATATTTCCGACCCACTTTGGAAGCATTATTTTTCTTTTGTGTTTGCCGCATCAAGGATTGTATCATATCTCTGTCATAATCAGCAATATAGCATGTTCCAAGATGAACACAATGAGACCTACACGAACCTTCTTCCTCATTTGTAATATTTCCTGCACCATTTTTAGAAAAACCCCTTTTCTTTTATCTTTACTTCTTCCTAGAGAAAATGTTCCACATTGTGCTGCATTAAGAACTGTATTCTCGAATAGCCAAAGGTGTATGTGTACTACCGAATGAAGTAAAAATCAGTTGCACCTAGCTGATCCTTTTTGTGGTTAGTGTCGAAGACTATCGTAAATGGTAAAGTAGTGGTAATTACGCAACAAACTGTTCGCTGAAATGCATGGAAATTTCAAAACGACACATGACAATAATAAATCAATTGTTCTGCACATACGACAGAAATTCCCACTGTTATACCTTCACACCTCTTCGGACGATCTTGGTAAAAAACACTTTAGAATTGTTGATACCTTTTATTTTAATGACTAACCAGTTATTAACAATTCAAACGTTAACTACTTAATGAGATAAGTCCTGTTGCGCAGTTGTCGAAACATAGCTATAAAATCACTTTTGTAATCTTTTGTACAATAGTCAATAGGGTATCGTGCATCCTAGTTACATCTATCTGCTGTAATACCGGGTACTCGCGCCTTTTTCGGTACTTGCAGTGAGCTGGTATCTACATTATTCACTTTAATATTCGGACACATTTGAAGGTAATTCTTAGGTGAACCTCAAAATTCAAGGGTAAACCTCAAATTTCAAATTTCGAGCAGAATTAATTTGGAGCGCAAGGGGCCCTTGTGTAAAATCTGAAATCGATTTATCACATAGTTATCGAGAAATTGTTAATAAAAGTCGAAGCGTTGTCATCGCACGGTGATGAAAAAGCAAGGATTTTAGTTTTACTTTTCCTTCGAAAATGGAAAAGCTATATCCAAGAACCGTGCCAAAATTGGCAGAAAACTATATCCAAATGTGACGAAGTGAATTTTTCTATTTCTGTAGAACTGTTCAGATGCTTTTCACTTGAATGCTAATGAAAACCACAGATTTACGTGGAAATCTTTCAGAAGCTACGCAATGCAGCCGATGTGGCAACGTCTCACAATGCATATGTTTGGACGTTTGAATAACGAGTGACGATTGATTGAAATACACCAATTTCTTTAGTTAAAGCTAATTCTCTGAAAAATATAGTTCGTTGTAAAAGATACAATGTATAATTGTTTCAAATTCATATTAAGTCAACCGTATTGGTTATCCGAAATTTGGAGATAAGACATTAAATAATATAATACCAATTTCAATTTATTTGTTACTGTCAAATAATTTTCTCAAGTTTAACAAATTTTTTTTATAATTATTAATTCTCTAATCTTTTTTTTGGCAATTCTAACTCGACATTTTTCTTTCTTGTCTTTTTTTTCATGATGACAATTCCATTCTGACATCCGCGGCGACGTTGCCAGGCCTGCTGTTTCAATTAACTACGCTAGTCAATTTAACATTCTATTTTCGTACTGCAATTATTTGTATTAACATTTAACTTTTTAAAATAAATATAAATGATGTCAAAAATTATTATTATTTCCATAATATTATTATTATTATTTCTATAGTATTATTATTATTATTATCAGTAGTAGTAGTAGTAATAGTAGTAGTAGTAATAGTAGTAGCAGTAGTTGTAGTTACTACTCGGATTTTTCTTTTTCACAAATTTCATTTTTTTTTTTAAGTTTGTTTCAAATCAATTTATGTGTAAGTATAAGTAATACTGTAAGTACTGTATATATGTAGTATAAGTAATAATGTAACCAATCCATATATAGAGTGGTGTAAAAATCAGTGACCACGATTTTTCTCAGCTACTTCCGATAATCGTACGAAAAAATGTTTCGAGCAAAAATTAATCAGCTTCCAACCGACTACAAATTGCAATATCAAGAATTAAAAAAAAAAAAGAGATTTCAGCTCGATGAAAAGACAAAGCCACATCCATTGTTCCAAATGGAACAATACATGTTTTTTATACATCATTAGATGGATTTTTCAATTCTCTATGAAAAGGTGTGAAGGTACTTGGATCGAAATGTAATTAGTTCGAAAAATATTTTAACTTCAACCTTGTAAAACTTGTCGTATGAAACACGAGGACAGATAGCGTAATACTTCTCCTCGCAAAGTAAAATTTCCTTTTCAAATATGATGAACATATACACATGCACGGGAAGAATATAAATGTGTGTACGTATGTGAGTATGTTGTGCTCCAGTTTTTGTGGGAGAAGAGTTGCTTCGCAACTACGCGGTCAGTAGGTGTCCCCCACGTTGATCGAGGGAACACTGTACTAAGTCTAAAAATGATATGGAATTTAGCAGGAAAAAATGTCAGAAAAATTAGAAGAATAGAAATGATTAAAACATGCGTATGTAATACGTGTAATACACATTTGTAAGAAATTTTACTAAGATTTAATTTTACTAATTTTTATTAAGAATATTGTAAATTACATATTTCCAAGAAATTCTAATTTTTCATGTAGAATTTAGTTAGACGTGAGTCGTTCGATTATTCGAAAAATTCGATCATCCGATCATCGTGAACGCAATTAGTTCGGACAATCGTGTTCTACCGCATTCCGAATCATCATATTTCGGAACACAGGTGATAAGAGGGCGTAAACTTGTTTCGTCACACTATTTCGCGAAACGCGCCACTGTAGCATCGGTACCAAAATTATATTTTTTTTATGTTAATACTTAATTGTCCTTTTTGGTTTTAAATTACCAAAAAAAAAAAAGAAACGGAACGAAATTAGGAAGTTTTCAATTTAAGCAGCCGCGGTTTTGCCGATTTTCGACATGAATTATTCATTTTGATACGGGCGATGACGATAAATATTTTTTCTTTTAGTCCTCCTCGCCAGCCCCAATCACTAACCAACCAACCGGCGAGATAAGATTTTTAAACGCGCGTTTATTGCAAGATGGAAACAAGAAACAATCAATTAAAACACTTTACGAAATTGCTATGTTCGACGAACAAGTGATTAAATAAACTAAAAAAGAAAGATCGTTACGTTAGACGTACAATGCGTCATTTAAATTGAAATTCGCGACAATTATGAAATATTGCAGCGTTCACAGACGAATGATATCTTTTAATAATAACGTCTAATATCTAAAACCTTCAGACAGAATCTTCTTTCCTAACTGTATTCAATAAATGCAGTGTTTTATCAAATATCTACTTAAAATATTTATTTGATTTTTGTATTCTGTTGACCTTGAATTCTATCATATAAATTATAATGCAATATAATGCAATATAATATGCAATATAATACGAAGAAATTGATATACAATATAATATAAAGGATACATTAATATAACAATATAAAAATCTATTCAGACTATAACAGACTATAACAATCTAACAGAAGTTGAAACCTCTATTTCTCTCATAAATCTACACCACACGAGACAAATACTGGGAACTAGTGACGTGAATATGTTTATTAGTTTATAAAAAAACACATTAGAATAGTAGGATAACGATTTTATATAGCGTTATATGGTAATATCGTTATACAGGGTGACTCAGCTGGATGGAATCATCTAAATATCTGCTTCACGTATTGCTGCATGAAAAAACTTTTCAGGGCGAAATTAGGCTATTTCAAGGGGCACGCGTAACGGTGAAAGGAATTCTTCAAGTTCGTTTCTTTTCTAGGAGACTTCAAGGTCATCGGTATTTTTTTTTAATAGAACTCTGTACATTTCTTTACACCAATCTATGCGATTTTGTATTCTCCATAGCAGGGTTTCTCAAATTATGGGTCCAGACCCCATATGAGTTTGCGTAACAGAATTATGGGATCGTGGAAATTTCCGCAACTGCCACATACCAGTGAAATGAAAAGATATCGATCATCTTAAATTAATCAATCAAAGAGTCAAGAATTCACAAAGTTGTTTAATCGACACAGGTATGAAACTGCAGCTTTTTAAAATGGACCTTCGCTTGGAATTAGGACAGAACCTCCAACAATTTCTAAAATGGTATTATTATACTAATAATAATACTATAATGATAAAAAATCCTAAACACACCTAGAACATTTTATACTACGTATCTGTTGCAAAACAAAGTCTTTGTCATTGAGGACTATATAACCGAAATATCAATTACCTCTGAGAAACGTTGAAGATACTCTGTTGTGTAGGATCTTTACTACAATTAATTTATTTACAATAAATGGATTAAACAGGTGTTGGTTAAACAGGAAACGATGGTCGTTTAACGTGAACTATATACAATAACGTACTATAATTTAGACAATTAAATGGTTAATTTGCAACTCTCGTCAGCACGGATCCAACGCTCTCTCTTACGCGGACCACACTCTCTCGACAACGCAAGCAACACTGTCTTTGTCACGATCGGCACCCTTCAAATCCGATGGACCAATGATGGAAAATATCGCCGAAGTGCCTAATGAGTCATCGATATCCCAACGGTCCCTCCACCGAATGTTCTAGAAGAAAAGGGATGGCAACGGTCACGTACGCCTACAGCGTAGTGGGGATATTGAGGGGTGACAAACAAAAGAGAAACAGATCCCACAGAAAGTCAAATTGTGAGAGCTTCAGTTTTGGAAAGTCACGGCTGGAGTTCAGAACCAAATCGCAGTCAGTGTAAATTCAAAGTTCAAGAAATAAATCCTCTCGTTTTTTTTCGTTACATTTTATTTTCTTTTTGTCTGAGCTACCCCTTTTTTATTTTACGTGACATCTTCCTGACTTCTCGATTCTCACTCTTTGACTTCTAAACTAACTCTCTCACGGTTAATTCGTCTTTCTTCCTTAGCATCCCTTTGTTTTTTTGTCTTAGCTCCACCACGCACGTGTTCCGCAACCATTCAGGGCCACGACCTATCGGCACTTCGCCTTTCTCGCGACATTGTTTATAGTTCGCCCGATATCTCCTAGGCCTTTCGTCCACGACTACGATTGTATCAAATATCCAGCCAAAATTTGATCCTTTATGCGAAAGCGAATAAACATGTTTATGTCGATATGCAAATTTAATTTTGTCCTGCTAAATGGTAATAAATGATACAATTATAAATATAACAAAGAATTGTTTAAAATTGAACTTCTTTGATTTATTATCGATTAATGATTTATTTGTATATTTATTTTATATACTTTTTTACGCATACAAATTGGGTTGAGTAAAATTTCTCGGGGCAAAATGGGCTGACGACTGGAAGAAATTTAAACGAAACAATATATATATATAAACAAAAATAAGAGATGCTATTTAATCCATTAAAATCATTCTATTTAATCTATTTAAACCATTTCTACGCCTTTTGCATTCTGCAAGTATTTTCCTTCAAACAATTTCTGTTATCGTTAAATAGAAAACGAAGATTTCTTCGATTGCGTTAGATTCAAAAATATTTCCATCCGAAATATTCATCAGATGCAGAGTACGAAACACAAAAAAACGAAAGATAAACACAGGAGTATCTTGCTCTATCTTTCATACGCCAAGTTGTACAAAATCAAGGTCAAAATATCTCTTGAAAATTAAGTGTCTTCAGACAAAAGTAAATACCATCTAAAAAATACCGATGACCACGAAATCTCTTAAAATAAAAAAAAACTTGAGAAAAAGTCCAACTCTCACACGTGACGCCTGAAGTAGCGTAACTTTGTACTGAGAGGTTCTTCCTACAACAATAAATAAAGCAAACATTTAGGTGATCCCATTCAGCTGAGCCACCCTGTACGTATATTGTTATATAGTAAATAAACAAAATAAAAATCTAAAGAGCAAAGGTGTAATATTTTTCTTTGTCCAACGGATCACGTACCTGGAAAACGTATCACGAGTCTGTAAATTTACATATAAATTCTTACGATTAAGGCATCAATTACAAGCTGACGATATATAAAGCAATGTTTAAGTAAGATTATTTCTGAAAAGAGATTCCGCTAACAGAGCAACTAGTTTTATTAGCAGTCGTACATCAGTTGCAATATACGTAATCAATTGCAATAATGATAATAATATGATAATAATAATAATTGAATAATGTTTAAGTAAGATTATTTTAGAAAAGAGATTCCGCTAACAGAGCAACTAGTTTTATTAACAGTCGTACATCAGCTGCAATATACGTAATCGACTGCAATAATGACCAATCATCGAAATCAGTCTCGGCAAATTATCGCGTTGCTATCCGATATGAAGTTTTAACGAATGAAAATTTATTTCGTTTAGTGCGAACGGTGATAAAGAGATTGGATAAAAACTTCTCCTTCCGTTTTCCTTATTTTCTACCATATCGCATTTTTTTATTCTCCTTGTACCGTGTTATTATCTTTGTTAATAGAAATAATTTTTACTGTGACGTGTATTCACGTTGCATTTATATTTACTATTTTAATTTTATACAGCATTTTTATGTATTTCTATTTTATAACGCGAACAAAAATTGTACAAGTTCGATTATCGTAGAATTACGCTGGAAATTCTTCGTAGAAATTTCTCGCCAGCGAAGTAAAAACAGAAGATTAATAATACACATACAATAGAATACAGTCGAACATCCAGTAACCGAGGATCTATTATCCGAATATTCCACTATTCGTATATTCTACTGTCGAAACGTTCCATTAGCAGAACAAATCTTTCGCTTGTGCCCATCGTTACTATATGTCCTTTCTATAATTTCATATTATTTTCCTATTACCTTAATACGAAGGTAATATTGCACGCGTTAATATCTCGCGTCTAATGGCATCAAAGAGGAAACGTGTCGTAACGAGCGACGAAAGGAAAGAAAAGATGCCTGAACAGTTAGAAAAAGATATGGAAGTGTTGCAAGAATTGCAAAAATCTACAACGTTCGAAGATCTATAATTAATAACGTGAAAGATGGAAACATGTAATTGAAAATTACTCGGGTGTTTCAAGTAGTAAGATAACTCTAATGCGTTTGAAAAATAAATCTGACAGTGACAATAAACCAGCAATAAAGAACTGCCAGTATCTTGATATGTCTTGTGCGATAAAGTTTTGAAATTTGGATGGATATCAATCATCAACGTTTTAAATCTTCATACCGAAGAAAGGGAATGTTACGGTGAAAACAATGATGAGAACCTTCTTATTTTGAGATGTTTATGGCATCAGATGGTTTGAAGCACAAAGAGAATATATAGTTTAGTGTATGATTTTAAAATTTGATTTAGCAGTAAAGAAGATGCAGAGTCCATAAATAATTTAAAAAGTATTACATTTATACTGTGTCCTGTTCTCTGTAATTGTCCTTATATTTTTGATTTTGAAATATAAAGTAATAATTGTAAAAAGAGACGCTTAATTTAATTGAAATTAATTCCACAGGTTCCATTGCACCACGTAAATAATGAAATCTATTTCTTTTTCTTTTTTTCTTTTAAATAGGTGGAAAGATTAAAAAGAAATTTGAAAGAACTCACGATATCTTCAAGTTAATTATAAAGCATAGTTAAACGACAAAAATGGCATCATTTGCAAGTTTCTAAGATATTGGCGCTATTTCTCGTGACACTGATACTCACGAAGTAAACACTAGCAACTGCAAGCTAAAACCAAGCAAGGACGAAACGTTACTGGAATGTACAAAAGAACGAATTCAAGCTATTAATATACATACAGAAAAGTGTATACGCGCTGTATCCAGTGAACTGTATTCAGTCACTAAGTTCACGTGTCTCATGTTTCCATTAAAGGGAAACCTACTACCATTTGTACAAAACATACAAGATATTCTAATATTCTTAATACGTAGACTGCTACAGAAATTTTATATTATTTATATATATATATATATATATTTTATCCTGGAAGTCGCAATGGATTGAAACATGTCAGACATCCGAAATAACATTTAGATATCTCAAAGATTTTTTTGGACAAGTCATTGAGTGAGAATTAAATTTTATTTAAATGTAAGCAAATTATCAGTAAAACTGAAAGAAGTTTCACAAAATATTGAATGACTACAAAATATTAACCTTTAATTGTTTTGTTTACGAATAACCATTATGGATAATTACAAGGTTTCTTGCCTGTCAGTAACTGTTATCGATGAAGGAAATTTAATTTTGGTCATTAGTAACCGATACAAAGGGAATTTTTTTTTTTTTTAGTTACCAGCAATCATTATTGATGAAAAGAATTTTGTTTTGGTTACAGATAACCATTATCTATGGCAAAAACTTTTTTTAGCTATATTCGACTATTATCAATTATTATTAATATCACTGATAAAATTAGTATTCATTAACGACATAAAGCAACTTAGTCATAAAACTTATTTATTAATTATGAAAATGTACGAAACAAAGAATAAGACAAGAAAGATTGTAATACAATATTTTTATTCACACTTGTATTAACATTGTACTACAATATACCTTTTGTCCTATTTTTTGTTTCATATACTTTCATATCCTTTTTTGCTCAATAAAATGTATAGCTTTCATAATTAATATTATTAATATTTTTATTTTATTTGTTATATTGTCAATGAATATATACTAATTATTATCAGTAATGCTAATAACAATAAACGATAGTACAATGGAACTGGAAAAAATTGTTGCCGTGGATAATGGTTATCGGTAACCAAAATAAAATTTAGATCATCGATAATGGTGATTGGTAACCAAAATTAAATTTCGTCGATAATGGTTATTTGTAACCAAAATAAAATTCCCGTCATCGATAATGATTGCCGACAATGAAAAAAATTTCAATTATTTATAATGGTAATTTGTAAAGAAAATAAAATTCGTGTCGTCGATAATTTGTTACTGGTAACCAAAAAACATTCCAGTCATTTATATTGGCATTTGGTAACCAAAATTAAATTTTCGTCATCAATAATGATTACCGGTTATCAAAAAAATTTTAACCATTTATAATGGTTATTCGTGATCAAAATTTTATTAATTAATTTCAATTAATTCTTATAACATAATTTTTAAAAATTTGTCTCACGGCAATTATGATTTCTGAAATATATCATATCATAACATCCAATTTTTGCGAAATATTGTATTGAATTTGCGCATCTTTTTTCTAACAATGTTATTGAAGTCATTCATATTGTTGCAAATTTTTTAATCCGTAAAATTTACGAAAAATTGAATAGAACTTGCATCACCAGAGACCACCGTAGCATTCAACGTGTTAAATACAAGGAATTGGAAAATTTTCTGGAATTATGTTTAATTACATTAATTTCAAATACCATTTCAAATGATTTTCAGTATTACAACTACTGTATCATCAGTTATACATCTAACAAATGTTCATATGTACATACATAGTAATATCTCGGCAATCTTATCTATTTTGAGAAGATTCTATTGATTAAATCCAATTACTTTGCAGAAACTAAATTCACATATATTAAATAACCATAATTGAATTTATAAATATAGTTGTCTATCATTTTTATAAATAAGCTTTATTGTTCCTTTCTTATATTAGAATGATTATCATTCACTGGAAAAATTGAGAGATATCCATCAATCAAGATATTTGAAAGAGTTAATAATTTATCACCATATAAAATATTGAGGAAAGTTTTTATTTGATTTTATCGCCGATACGTTATCGCACTGCGATAAGAACGAAATAAGCAAATATGAACTTTCTTTTGGCATCGTGTTAAATAGCACGTAACACAATATGTACATCTAATATGCATATATTCTATCCTAATCTTTCAAGTAGTTATCAAGAAAAGTAAATTAACATGCAGTTACGACGCCTGGTCAAGAAAAGTATCTTAAAAGCACAACTAAAGTGCAAATGAAATTTTATACGTTGCATTATATCTTATTTATATTTTTATTTCTACATTTGCTGAATTTGAATATAAACAAATCGTCAGCGTTATACAATGTTCGAGACGTTTGAAAAATCGCTACTACGTATAATGGATTAATGTATTATTATTTGTATCCATATGATGATTTCACAAAGTCGATCTAATTCTCCAATTTGTGACGCTCAGAATACGATGCGATATAGGACAATTTTATTAGTTTCCACATCTGTCGATATCAAATTACATATATTTTACCGACGCTTACAGCATTATGAATTGACAGACTTCAGCCTGTCAATTCGTTTGTGTCAATGAACAAACGAAAGATAGTACCTATGAAAATGTCTATGAAAATTGGAAGGTTGAAGACAGTCATTGAAACAAAAGTGTATGATGAGAAACGAATATAAAAATGAAAGTGACAGGAGGAACGATTCTCCGATTGTTTTGAATAGTTTGTACCGCTGTAGGTACCATATGTAGCTGGCTTTTACAGCTGTTTCTTTTATACAAGTGAGATCACTAAAGAAGACCAGTTTAAAACTTCTATGTAGCCTTTGCTATTAGACTCATTACGGTTATATATTTACAGTTAATTTACATCCATTTAAACAAATCCTAAAGAAAAACATCAGCACTGCTTATGTCATAGAATAAATAAAATGTGGTACCTACTGATGTCTATGAAAATTGGAAAAGTGTACGAGGAATAAATATAAAAATGAATATAGCTGATGTTTGCAGCTGTCTGCAGCTGTTTCTCTTATAGAGAGGACACCACCAAACATCTGTTTAATACTTCCTCTATATGAACTTTACAAATTTTATCTCAATTATATTTACAATTGATCCATATCCATTTTAACAAATCCTAAAGAAACGACATCAGTGCTTCAACACACTGAATAGAATTAACAATTTGCTTATGCCATAGAATAATAAATCTCCCATAGAATAATAATACATGAAATACCTATGAAAATTGAAAGATCAAAAAAAAAAAAAAAAAAAAATTGAAACAAAGCGTACGAGAAATGTCAGGAAAAAACTATCCTCTAATTGCTTTGAGCAGCATCTATTGCTATAGATACCGGATATAGCTGGTGTTCGCAGCCGTGTCATTTATACAAATGACATCACTAAAGAGGATCTGTTCAAAACTTCTATGCAGACTTTACAAATATTTGCAATTGATCTGTATTCCTTTGAACTTCATTTATATTATAATGAATTATTACATTAAATATTGTTATATTAAATTTAATAACATTAATTTTAAATCGTAAAGAAAAACACCAATGATTGTTCAACCATACGATATAAAAAATTGTGTAAAACTTATTTATTAAAACGTTATTTTTAACGTACATTAATTTTCTCACAATTTCTTTGAAATTCCGACGATTTCGATATTTATGTATTATTATTCATATATTTATATCTATTATCTGTACAACGATTCATTTTTCAGGGAGACTAGTTTTACTTAAAATATTTATCTTCAAAGTTGGTAGTAAAATGGCTAGAAGAATTTTTTTTAGAAAGAAACGTGTTTTATTTTTAGAGGTTAGTGTCACACTACAGATATCTTAATATGTTTAATTTAGCAGGATTAAGAAGCATTCGTCGTATTTCACGCTGCGTTGTTTCGTGTAAAATTAATTTGTATTATTTTCAGGCATGAATAAAAACTTACAAGAGTAGATTCGCCGATTGATCGTGAAAGGCTATTTGCCTTCGATCCCAAACTACGCTGAAAGACTCCATCGTAAGTCAATTCAGCGTTATCCTTTTCGCAAGCAGAATTTTGAGGTTTTAAAATACGTCTGGCGGAATTTCGCCTTGCTTCCGCGAATGCAATCCCTCTAAGCAACATTTGTTTGAAAACAATTGTGAACTATCACCTCCAAGAATATTTTTCTCGGCACGTACGCCTGACTCCCGACATAAAAATCAGTGTTTGCAGTTTCTCCAGATATGCTTATCGTTATATCGAGAGAAAATTCTCTTAATACCGAGTAATGATAACGACGAATTAAAAATATACAAAAAATCCTTCAGACAGGAAGTAAAGCCTTTTTCATTTCAAATTATTCAAAAGTATGAATTAATAAGTACGAATTCCGTATATATAAATATGGTATTAAAAAGGATTCTACGTTCAACACGTAATTGCAAACTTAAAAATTATTCTTTCTATAATCGCGAATATTTCTGTAAAAACAATTTCGACTTGAACACAAAGTTACAAATTGAAATAAATTTCCAAGGACTTCTAAACTTTCACTCAAATCTCACTCGAAACTGAATATTTATCTTAAAGGAGTGTCACAGAATAAAACGAACACAGATATCGGAATCGTTTTGGACGAATAACTCGTCAACTTCTAAATAACTTCTGAACACCTCAATCCTCGCATAAGAGAATGTCTTTTTCCTCCGCTCTCGTTATCACTTGCCCCGAGCCGATAACAACTGTACAATCATATTCAAAAGTCTGTCAATTTTTTAACACCTATCCGTAAAACAATGATTATATTGACTTTCCTTATAATTTAATAAAATTTGGAATTCGCGGATACAATTCAAAGAATAATTAAGGTTAAACCTTCGTAAAAAGGGTGTGGAGTTGAAATAAGATTCAAAGAATGAATCAAACATTTCAGAATAAAAGTTTTAAAATGATATTTAGAGAATATATCAGAAATAAAAAAAAGAAATAATGCATAAAAAGATTATAAAATAATTTTATATAGCAGAATCAGAAATAAAGTTATGATATGTTAAGGAGCATATGTATAAGTGATGAATTATAACAAAATAAAAATTAGTGAAATAACACAAGACAATCTTATAACGTTAATGTAGATTAGTCTAAAATGAAATTATAAACTCTTCGTAGTGTTATTAACATGAATACAAGATGAAATATATATAAATAATAATTTCAGATCACAAACTAACATAACTCGGTTTATTTTTCTTTCAGAGACTGTACTATCCTAATACTAAGACAATTATCTCTATTCAGATTAAAATAACCGTTGTCTGATATGGCATAACAGTTGAGCTAATTTATTGGTGGCTAATAGTACATTTAACTGTTGAGGAACTGTAATTTGTCTACAATATTAATCGGATTAAGACTTCTTAATTTATCAGAAGGTAAGAAACATTTCTATAATTATTATTGATTTCTTTAATTATTCATGAAATTAATTATATACTAATTAATATATTATAGCAATGCAATAAAGAATTTTAATATATAAATGATTAATATCCAACCAAAACAAATTTTAATAATGATACTTCAGAAAAATAAGCTGTCTCAGTGTTAAAATTATACGTTAACTAAAACAACATTTAATGAAACCAAATCGTTTAAGTACTCAATAATTTATCTCATAACTTTACTTAATGGTGTAAGGTTATATAATCAGTTTATAAGTTTAGTTCATTTAAGAACTCACCGTGACGTAGTATAAAATTTTTGGTTTCCAATAAGGAAACCACGATGATCACCAAAACAACACACTGTATAAATTCTGTAAACATAAAAGAAATCATACAATTATTTTAACACGGAGTTGTTTTAACTTCTTCTTATTAAAACATAATATAATATGAAAATATAAATTAATTATTCTTAAAATTCACTTATTCTTAGGTTTACATTTCCATATACACATATATAACATGAAAAGAAAAGAAAAAAACATTTTGAATCAATGGAAAAAAAACAATAAAACATGAAAATATATAAATTATTTAAATATAAAATGCATTTATCAATTTAATAACTGAGTAATAGAATTTTTAAATCTATATAATTAGTTTTATTATTATAATTATAATTATATATAATATATCAAAATATTTAAATAATGTCAAATAATATCAACATGATAACTAAAACTATTTTTTTTAAATAAAACCAAAAGCAATACATAGTATTCTTTAACTTAAAACCAAAAGTTACAATAAAATTAATAAGAAAATGTCATATATTTTAATTTCTTAAACTATGTTTTTTTCTTAACTTTTATATGATTATAATATTAATGTAATAGTATCTAATATAAATTCACTGTTGTACATTAAATAAACTAAATAATAATTTACACACATTGTTAAGTTTAAACTTTATAGAGTATTTTATAATATAGTAAGAAGAGAAAGCAGACAATACCTTTGTTTCCACTATTTTCTCAACCTTTGGTTTTAACTATATTTAAGAACAATAATACTTTGAAACTGGGCTACTAACAAATTGAGTTTAAATTGCTTTATATTTAAAAACATAAAAGAACATTCTATTTAATGATACTTATTTCATTTCATAAAATTTAAGGTTATATAATATAAACAAGAAATATTAATTACATTTCACTGACATTAAATAAAATTTTAAAAAGTGTATTTTGAAGGTTAACTTAATGAAGGTTACGATTAACTTTTGTTCATTAGATATAAATTTTAATAGAAAAATCAGAATATTTCCCCCTTTTAAAAGCACAGTAATCCTAATAAAAATCTCATGTGTTTAACAAGCAAATAGTTATACTGGTTACTCAGGAAAACGAAATTCGAGGACAATGTATCGATTGAGTCGCCCGCAGTAACCTTTCAAAACGAGGTTAAAAACAATAATCATTATTTTTCCATCGAATTTCACTATTGAATGTATTAATTTCTTCTTATTTAAATGTTGGTGACTGAATCTTTGAGAAATGAAAATGATACACTGAAAATACATGAAAATATAATAAAAAACAGAGAAGATTGACTCACCTGTCTTTTTGACATTTTTCACTTGCGTCACATAACTGTCAGTTTTCCGTAATTATCATGTTTTTATACAATCTCTCTCACATATGCCGCGATAGTGTGACGAAAAAATTTAAAAAAAGTTATTTTGTGAACAAAATTCGGGCGTCCATGACGGCCCGAAACTGTTCGAAGCTATGAAGACGATCATATAATGGGTGGTAAAATTTGGTTTAATTTAGAATAGGACGGGAGTTGGAGAAACTATCTACAATCACGGAAATATTTTCTATATTCTCTTACAATACAAATTCAAAGTTTTCACTTTTCGGAAATGTGGAATGTAAGTATAAAAGATAATAATACATTTTATACCATAATTTTATAAAATTTAAATTAGAATATTATTGCACAATTTAAATTTACGAATTTTATTTGTTTGCTACCTTCTTCACTGTGATCACAATTTGGTTTTAAATACAGTAAGTGTTCAAATTTTAATAATGTAAACATATTTTTCAAAGTATTTAATAATTACATATTCGTACAATTTAGGAATGTATTATAAAATTATGCAATGAAATAATTCATTTAAAAGATATGTCAGTATTAACAGATTAACAGTTTTATTTTCGTTAAAAATGTTTTAACTGTATAAGCGCATGCAATTAGAAATATTATGTTTCGTAAATTTGAAATTCTTTGTTAAGTCTATATAATATGATCTATGAACTGATGTAAGATTTATATATATAATCAGAATTACAATAAAAAAATTAAAAATAGTATTGACGTGAACACATTATTTTTAAAAATAGTACCAGATAGTACCATAAAATATTAAATTTAATATGAAAATTACTAGACGTTAATCTAATATTTTTAATGTAATTGAAAATCGTATAAGATATTGTTTTTTTTTTAATTTTTCAGTTTTGTATTCTAATATTAAAGGCATTAATACTAGTATTAAGTACTATAGATTTTTTGAAAGTTATGATTTCATTACTTACAAACATACGTTGATGTTACTGTATGAAAAGAAAAGAAAGAAATGACAAGATTATGGAAATCTCTAGATACATTTCTAGTGACTTAATAAGATTAAATGTTTTTTGTAGGAAAAATAAAAATTTTCTTGAATTTATTAGTTGAAATGTAGTGAGCAGTGACACTTTTTATACGTTTATCCAGTCAAAATAGGTATAATATAAAAATGTAAAGGTATTTGTAAAAAGTACTATACATGAAATATGTATTTCATTTATCTCTTAATGTTGGTAAGCCGTCTATCGATTCTCCCCACGTACACACCTCCTCTTCAGTCATCGATTGCACTTTTTGCACCTGCCATTTTTTTTCCAGAGTAATGAGAGCCTCATCTCAAACCAGTAGCACGAGGGTGCAGTAAAACAGGCCTGACCTGCGAAACCACCCTCACCCTCTTCGTCTCAATGAATCTTTCATATTCAATATCTTTCGAAAATTTTTGAAGTGTCTCCTGCAAGAAAGAAAGACAGAGAAAGATACACTTGAGAAGTCAAAGTGTGGAACGAAGGAAGAATAACGCTGCCATCAGTAAGAAAGAAAAAGAGGAAAAAAGACAGAAGTAGAAGAAGGTGAAAGTAAGAGAGAGACGGACAGAGGGTGGGTGGTGGGGGGCTCTCGGTTTAAGAGAGAGGGAGAGAGAAGAGGTCGAAGGGAGTCGAGCGAGGAGAATGACGGATAGCCAGCAGCAGTTTTGCTTGCGTTGGAACAACTTTCAAGCTAATATCACCAGCCAATTCGAGGCCCTCAGGGATGACGAGGACTTCGTTGATGTCACCTTAGCCTGCGATGGTAGGCGTCTCCAGGCGCACAAGGTTGTCCTCTCCGCGTGCAGCCCTTACTTCAAGGAGTTGTTCAAGGTTAGAAAACCTTCCCCGCCTTGCTTCTCTCAGTGCTAGTTCCTCGATGTTCCCCCCTCCCTTCACCTTAACCCATCATTCTTACCTTCTTTGAGACTCATGCTTTGCTTTAGATATGGTCGAATCGAAATTAGAGTTCTTATTCATAATTCTCCTGTATATGTCGTGATACTATGTCGTAATGTTCCTATATATCTTCATATATAGTTTGCATGGGAATAGTTTTCCCTTGATGTTATTTATTTTTCAGTATCTGATAATTAGTTAGATTGACTTCAGCATAGCTAATTTTATACAAATTCTACATAAATTGCTTAAATTCAGTACATTATTTATATAATTACTAACAACAATTATGATAAAAAAAGTATAAAATAAAAATCTAGTTAGGAATACAGTTCTTTGGTAGTAAGCAATATATGATTTGAATTTTAGTACTTTTGATGTAAGTGCTAACATATTTATGTTATTTATGGAATAAATGTATTGTTATATTAACCAAAAGACTGTCACCTAAAAAGTTATTACATTACAAAAAGTTTTAATGTTATTTTAGCATTATTTACTTACAATTTGAAGTTTATATTTTACACTAAAATAAAAATAAAAAGTTATATTTTGTTTCATATCTTATATTTTCCTTTATAGTTTGCCATATGTTGAATTTATTTATGTAACTTTATTATATTAAATAAATTGTATAATACTTTGTTTGGTTTAGTTTGATTTAGTCATTAATTGAACAATTCTGTTGCTTTTAGACATTCAAATATAAATTACTTTTTTATTTCTAAAACTTGGATCTATTAAAAGAAAAAAATAATAACATTATATTGGTATACAAGTGTTGATTCTAATACCTTGCGTGAAATAAGGAGAAATTTGTTAATGATAATACAAATAGTAGATAAATATATGAAAATTGAATGTAGATTATATTATATTAAATGATTATGAAGTATTGAAATTTTTGAAAGACATAATATTTAATTACAAAAATTTGTATGTCACATAAGATTGAGATATAGAATAGTATTTCGTAATTTTCATATGAAGATATAACAAACCAAGAATAAAAGTTTTGATTAATTGTTCATTGTGTTTTATTCTTTGTATCGCTATGTCTTTTATCTCCATATTCTTTAACCAACATTAAATCTGTAAACGTATTAAAAATTGTTATTCATATATATGTCAAGACATTTTAAGTTAAAACTGACTGATGTTTTACTATAATCTGAATGATATAAGTTATGTAAAAGTTGTATCTTAAAAGAAATTAATTGAGAAATAATATATGATAACTACAATAATTCTAACAATAAGTTATGATATTCTATACATATTATATAGATAAATTTTTGAAATAAGAAATCTTCAGTTCCAGAAAATGCTAGTACCAATTCTATTTAAAATTTAATGATCATTTTATTGGAAAAATTAGTACTATTTACATTTTTAGTTTTTATAAATATTGCTTTCATTGTCAAATATTATAAGCTGTTATGTAGTATTTGCTTAATACATATATTTTCAATTTATATCTATAATTTTTTATTTGTATTGATTTACTTAGTAATAGTTTTGTAATAGAATTAAATATAAAAATAAAAATAAATATAATGTGTATTTATAGACAAATCCATGCAAGCATCCGATAATATTTATGCGAGATGTGGAGTTTGAACACCTGCAGTCACTTTTGGAGTTCATGTATGCTGGAGAGGTTAACATATCTCAAGCAGAATTACCTACATTTTTAAGAACTGCTGAGTCTCTGCAAATCCGTGGCCTCACTGACTCTCAAAATAATCAGCACAACAACGAAAAGGTATGTTCTAAAAATTTTTTGGATGTTATATGTTGCACACATTGTTCTTAATATAAGTAATTTGAGATTCTTAAACTAATATTAGTGGTAATTACTTTTATTACCTCTTTCTTCAATGGGTTTGAGAGACTCTGTATCCTTAAACCTTACAGTATCCTTAAACTACCTTATCAAATACTTTAGTTTCTACAACCCTATTATCTAATCGCTTTATTGACTATACTACTTTTTACCATTTAAGCTTCTATAGGCTTGGAGTGTTTTCAGAACTTCCATTTCCTCTTATCTTCTATTTCATGCCAACTATGACTTTACTTATTTATTTTGCTTTCATAACTCTTTTTCTAATGTTAATGGTAATTACTTAATACAATATTATATTAAAGAAGGTGATATACTTTTTCGATACATTAATACTAAGATTGCTTAAATAGTAAAATTATTTTATTTATTATGTAAAATTATATAAAATATATATAAAGTTCATAGAAATATTACTGTGCCAATAATTCACAAGAATATGTGAACAAAAAATTATTGTGCTACAATTGTTATGATGTTAAAGTAATTACTTATTTCTTTTAAAATATTTATTTAATTTAAATTTGTCATTTTTAGCATTTGAAGACAAACAACATACACGCATCAAATGGCCGTGGGCTGATCTCACCAAATTTGGAGGAGGACCGTAGCAAAACTCCACCAACTTCAAGTCCTCCACCTTTAAAAAGGCTGTGTAAACGAAGTGATTCGCCTCAAATATCTAGTCCAGTACCAGCTCCGGCGGCCTGTGCAACTGGAACGCCACGCACACGGCCATTAATTGAGCCACAGGTTCAACTTGACTGTTATAAAGATCTCGATATTGTTGAGGTTAGTTTATTTTCTATTAAAGTTTTATATTCATTATTTAAAGATATATTTTTTAATATACTTGTATAAGCATATAACGAATACAAATTTCAACAAATTTTGGAAATACATGAAATAAAAATGCTAAATTTATCTTTCACAATTTTGTGATAACTTTTTTACTGTAATAAATAAATGTATATCATTAATGAAAGGTGATCAATATTAGAATAAATCTCAATTTTTAGGAAAAATAATCATAATAATTTTTGTGTTTTAGCCAAAAATAGAATTACCAGAATATGGAAGCGATGATGATTGTTCTCCAAAGCAGGAGGTCAACACACTGCCAAGTGGTTTTCTTAGCCTTGATGGTGGCATGGAAGTTTTGCCATCTTATCCACCTTCCTATCAAGGTAATTACGCAGTGTGTGTATGTTGTGTATGCATTAATATATTAGTATTTAATTTATTTAGAATAATTATTTAAGATTTGCATCATTTCTATAATTTCATAAAGATTATAAAATAAATTTTTTACCTTTTTACAATAATTTACATTTTTGTAGGTGGAGGAGCAGGAGGAGGAGGAGGAGGTGGAGGAGGGGGTGGTGGATCACTAGAAGGTGGGATGCCAGGACCATCTCATGCTGGTAATACGGAATTAAATCAAGAACAACAAGGTAAGTGATCGTCCGTCCCAACCCTAATTTTTTGGTAGTTGCGAGCACCATTACAAACAGCAACAACCTAGCCGATCATGTCGGACAGAATTTTTTGGATGCGAATATAAAGATGGAAGGAGAAGGAGAGCCTCGGTTTGAAATGGTAAGCTCGTGTAGCTCGGTAGCTCTTGCTAGGCGGTAGGAGAGAAAGGGAAAGAAAGGAAACAAAAGGAATGTGTGTATGTAAGAACGAAAGTGAGAAACAAACATTAAGAGAGACAGAATGTAAGGAAGACAGAGTGAAGAATGTGTAGATGAGTGTGGGAGAGGGAGAGAGAAAGGTAAAGAAGAGACATTTGACACTCGGAGGCGATTTTCTGATTTTATCCAGGGGAGTGCAGTTTGCGGCTGTTGTGTGAGAAAGTCAGCTGCGTGTACATATATACTCGAGCTCTCTACCTGTCTATATTATTTGCCAGAATTGGAGGTGATACTAAAAGATTATAATAAATTTTATGTATATTAATTGTTACAAAAAGAGAACATTATACTGCTTGTGTTACTTTTGATTTTAGTTAAAAATTATAATTTATTTTTTATATTAAGTTTTTTAAATCAAAAATTATTTTAGGTTTACTTAAAATTGTAAATATAATTATAAGTTCAAGCAATGAAAACTGAGAAAATGAGGGAAGAAAAGAAGAATTTTAAATGGTTAAATGTAAAATCCCTCCGTCTGGTAAAATTGCCTGTCCGTTGCTTCTATGTTTTCCGTTATTGTCTTTCAGAAGCTACGCCAATTGGAAATAGTGGATAATTTTAATTTATGATTTTTATTTCCTTAAAATTCTTTAAATTATAATACTTTAGATTATATCATCTAATAACATATTAAATCCATTAAGATAAAACACTGATAAAATTTGAATTTATTTTAATTTACAGTCAGTGTTTATTATTTTACATTATAAGTTTTTAATATTTTATATTTCATCTAATTGGCGTCGTTTTTCTGTGTACTCATAAATATCCCATGGCAGAACACCCTAACTTGAAATATATAGCGGAACTGTTGCTTGATGCTAAATTTTGTTATAAGCTTCTTGGTTAAGGTCAGTGTTTAAGTACGGTGTTGTAATTAAAAAAAGATTAATATCTCTGGCTTCACTAATCAAATTATGTAGCAATATAAGGTTTATAATATAATAAGTCATTAATTGCCAAAAAAATTCAGTTGCTATTAATTTTGAAATTTTCATATAAATTCTCAACGTATGATTATATTTCTGTTATTTTTCATTTTAATTATAATACTTCTTGTTTAGATAAACTATTTGAATTTAAATGGTGTTTATTTTTATTACTGCAAAGTTAAATTAAAATTATTTACAATGTAGAATGCAGAACAAGTAAAGAAAAAAAATATTATGCATATTATAATCGCAAAAATTATTTGTTTTTATTTATCGTTATTGTTTTAACAGTGATAGTAACAGCAACTATATACGATTATATATCAATGAGATTTATACGTGTCAAACGAAAATTTGTAAACGTAAAAGGGTGTTATTGTCAAGAAACATTGTATAATAATCTTGGAGGATGCAGCGCGAGCTCTCACGCCTCATGTCCCAATAACACACGCTTACCATTTGTCTCCGATGTGTGCGCGTTAATAAACGCGCGATATCGTTGTACGCACGACAGGTAGTAATAGGATCAACCAATATATTTTTTCTTAATTTTTATAAAACAGACAAGTTATCTTTTATTCACTAATAAATATATAAATGAAATATATGAAATCATACATATACAAATTCGGGAAATATTATTTTGATTTGTTACTTGATTTGTTATGCTCTTGATTATTTTAGGCTAAAGTTGTAAGAACTTTGAACTATTACCAATGAATAGAATGTAAAATCAAATTACGAAATTATTTGACTCATTTACTTAAGATTAGAGGTGGTAGTTTTCAATGTTGCAATTGAACATTGAAATCTAACCACATTAATATTTTTACACTCAAAATAAAATGTTATATAATTGTAATTGATGGGTTAAGAAAATGGCACTTATAGAAGTGTTTTTATCTTTTTGGATAGGAGATGTAATAATTTTGGTATATACATTTACATAATTTGTGTAGAAGGAATTGTACAAAAAATAATATAATCGTAATACATAAAAATTGATATTTAGAACTCTAAGAATGATCCTATTGCTAAATTAGAAAGAGTATATAATAGTCGTGTGGCTAGGGTTTCTTAGCTGGTTGTTGCTGTCCGGTGGTGGCTGGCAAATCGGAGACCCCACCCATAAATCCATTCAATAAAACAAAACAAAAAAAATTAACTCCCTTCTCCGTGCTGCCTCTACCGGGTTAGAGCAAGTTGTGTGTGTGTTGCAGCTGACCTACGCAAACTGCACTCGCTGGACCCACGCCCCTGTCCTGTCTGCAACCGCATGTACAGTAACTTGTCGAACCTACGTCAGCACATGCGCCTGATCCACAACCCTCAGAGTGTCACATGCCCCCTCTGTAACAAGCCATTCAAGACCAAGCTCTACCTGAAACGCCACCTGGTCAGCTTCCATGAGCTCAGCGTGGCAGACAGGCATCGTCAAGAAGAAATCTACCAACAGCAACAGCCTAAAGCGCAACAACAGACTGGAGCGCAAACTCATCTACAAATCCAGGCACAACAAACAGATAATGTTAAATCCTTTTCTACGCCCAGAGTTTCTATGGAAGAGGGCACAGCTACAGTAACTCTGGAAAACAAATCAAGAGTATTCCAAGATGGTGCTTACGAGGTCAATCAGACCAATGCCGAATCTAAGCACTTTCAGAGCAGCATGATGCAATTTGATGCTGCATACCACTAATGCGCCTTAGTTTCTTCGGCCCATTTGTGATAGCTTTTTGGTTGAGTAGGCTTAACGCCAGTCATTTCTGGCAACCATAAACTCCAGATGGAGATTAATATAGTCTTTTGAAGACAGATTAAGGTGCAGTGAAGAGATTAAGGGTGTGTGCTGTGATGGAGAGCATTAAGAATTTATAGAATTCTTAACATTGAATATTTTTATAAGATTACTTATCAACCACTCTATTCTTCATAGCAAGTGCTTAAATTTAGAATTTCTTATTTCTTATTTTTAATAGGTATAAAGTAACCATATCTTGCTTTTATTTTTTTGTATAAAAATATAATTCAAAGATTTTGTATTTATTTATAATAAGTGATATAGTAGTAACGATTATTAAAAGTCTTTAGAGTATGATACGAGTATGAACGAATGGAATGAAATTTTAAATATTAATCAGTGAACGATGATATTTTTTAGTTTTAACTATTTTATTTCTATTCTTTTTAACTTATTCTATTTTCATTATTTGTTTTATCATAAGTATCAAATTATTTTTTTTACGGTTTTCTTAATTATATTTTTCTAATATATAAAAGTAACAGATTATATAATGCATATGCAACATATTTTTTGAAACATTGATAAATTTATTACATGTAAAAGAATATAAAGTTTTTACGTTTTGAATAATAATATTTATTAAAATATGATTATTATTTTTAAAACTAAGTGCATTAAAAATTCAGGGTCTCTTTATTAGAGCTTAATAAAGAAATTATTTATTAATATATATATATATAAGTTACTATTACAGTTTAATAAAAGCACAGAAGTATTGAAAAATATATAGAAATATTCGGAAGTAAAAATTGACAACAGAGCTTGAATTTAAAATTTATATTCTATATATAAACAGTATTCTTAATTTGTTCAGTACAGCAATATTCTTTCATGATGTTTTTTTACAGCAAAAAGAGTTTTTTCTTTTGCTACTAATAATAGGAAGATTCATTTCTTTTAGCTACAAATCATTCGCAACTGAAACTTAAAAATTCTGCTCTAAAGATTTTTAACGAAACGACTACTAAAATTAGCTTCTGAGCTATCCATCATACAGCACTTTGCTCCATAGAATAATCTTTTCACAGTGTCTTACAATAACTAATGAAACAATAGTCCTCCGGAGGACAATTCGCAAAAGGTGCCGTGCCTATTCGTCGTAAGGAAATGCGAGAATATTCCTTAAACAAAAGAAGAAACAAGAGAGAAATCACAAATAACCGCCGCAAGTGGAACAGCCATCCCACCTCGTACTGATTATTCCGCGAGCCAGGATAACTTGTTGTTTTATTTGATGCTATACAGTGTTATACAGACTACAGATATTTACAACGATATTATATTCTTACAGAGGATTATATTTACTTTATCGATTGCGTCACACGACTGGGTGACACGCACAGAAACTCCCAGGATGACGTACGAACATATTATAATATATTTTTCACCGCATAGCAGTTTAACGGTGCAATAGACAGCCAACCGATTTTACAGCTCAAGCAGATTTACAGAGGATTTATTATTGACAGTTATCGATGGGAAACCACCGTGATGCAGCAGATTGAATTTAATATATTATAAGAGGCCTGTGCCCGAGATGGCTTTTCTTGCTAATTTTTTTATACGCTCTAATGTGATATTACAGAGCTGAATTTATCACTTTTCTCCATAGTTTTAGCAAATTACGTATAATCCAACTTCTTTGGAATTTCTTTTAATTCTTTGAAATTACTTTTTAACATCACCATAAAACATTGCATTTCTGTATTTTACTTTCACTGCTGTCGTTTACTACATTGACCAATTATTTTTAATGGTATTGATTTTTGAAATATTGGTTTCTTCATTAAGTGAATTTCTCGTAAACAGTATTATTATTTTTATTATTCTCATTTTGTCTCTGTTAAACAATGATACGTTTGAAACTATAACTTATTGATATTACAAATTAACTATATTCTTAGAAAACATATATTACTAATTTAGAAATAACGGTATAGTTTGTCCCAAGTGATTTATAGAGTATTATTTTATAAAATGTATTGCTTTATTGATCAGCAATTTATTATTTAATAACGTTAATCATATATTTTACAATCTTTAATCAATCTTTTTAGACCAAGTTGAATTTTGTTCTTTTTTATCAATGCTTTATTATATGATAAAACTTTATAGTGATAACAATTTATAAATATTATATTATCTTAGTAAATGCGTTTAGTAGATATCTAGTAGGTGATTTTTGAAAATACTTCTATGCAAACTGATTTTATTAACACGTTAAGTTACTGGTTAACATAAGTGACATGTATAATTAATGAGCCTGCCTACTTTATTAAGTGACACTAATTTTTATACATGTGTTAAATTTGTTTGTCAGTATCTTAAAGTATGTAGACATTATGGTACATAGAAGGTGAAGTATTTTATATTTTATTTCGGCATTGCAGGATATTTAGTTTTCCCAGAACTTGTACGATATTCTGTATGTATTATTTCAAGAGAAAAGAGGAAAGATAAAGCCATCTCAGTCACCGCCGAACTCCATAGCCATAGTACCACACAGTACAACTCAGGATCTTTTATATTATATTTTACAGATGACAATAGTTCCGTGAGCGCGATGTTCTCGACAAATGTTTCACTATATACTTTACGTTAGAGTCTAAAATTTCCATCAATTTCATAGTTATTCAAATTATTATTACCTGAGTAGTAATTTTCAAAATTCTCGATCTTCTTTATTTTCTATTAACCAGATCATCGTTTCAATTCTATTCTTTCCTTTTGTTTCTTATTTCATTGATTTAAACATTGAAATATTTAATTATTGAATTTAATTATCGAAATTTCAAATGTCGAGATTTTTTTTTCTTTTTTTTTAAATCTTCTTAGCTTCCTACATGTTGCGTGTGTAATTATAAGATTGTTGGAAGTTTTACGGTAGACTCCGAGTTCGAGGAAAGTGGAAACGTTTCTCGAGTTGATCGCGCCATTCACACAGGCTCCTTACCTCACGATTTACAATCAAATCACAGATGCAGCTATATATTATTATAATAAGTATATTTACATACCGTTTTACAATAGTGCCGGGGTCGCAACGACTGCGACGAATCAAATTTTTTAAAAACGCCAGACTCATTAACCACGAAAGAGATAGGAAAACAAACTAATTCCGATATTTTCGTCTCGCACGTGGACGGTTTTCATTTCCTTATTGTTACGCACTTTTTCCGAAGGTTTTTCTATTCGTTTTTTAACGCGTGGAACAGAGAGCTTCGTGCCCAGCGCATAGTTTTTACTGACTCTAAGATTAGAATATAAATGTTGCATATCATGTTATTAAGATTGTTGTACAGACAGCCTGTTGCAAGCCTCGGTCTACGGTTCCTCCACTAACACTATACTACTTCGATTCTTCTACAATATTTTATTCATTCGTTTCTTATATCTTCTTAACGATTATATATCTTTTGATCGTCATACGATCTAATCTCGCTATTGACTTATTTTTTCTGTTAGATCATAGCTCGCTATAGACATTTAATCAACAGAATTTTCATTTATTTTCTTATAGCAATCCTTCCTATAGCCTCAAAGGAGAAACTGTTTCAGTTTCAATTTCCAGAAAATAACTAAATGACTAAATATCGTTTAGCTATGAATTTTAGATACATTCCATTAATTGAATATCGTTTGTAGAAAACACTGTGAGTGTCAGAATGGAAAACACTTGGCATTTTTTTACTGAAAAATGTTCTACCTACCAATGAGAATGCTGTAGTGTAGAATTCAAGTGTAATGTCTCTTTCTAAATTGTTATTAATAATGCTCAAAGGTGATGTGACAACCTCATCTCTATACAAAAACGTATGAATGCTATTGAACAGCAGATAATTGTTTCCTAGCTTTTGTTATGCCATCTGTCTTCATTCAATTGAATGGAACATTGAGTATCCTAGAAGATACACTTCTCTTTTTCATGAATTTGAACTATATTAATACTATAAGTTCTCTTCTCCCCCCGAGAATCTGTTGCTTGGCACTTGCAATGTTTTCCACTCGTCGATTAGGTGATACAGTAAAGTCTCCATAAAAGCTGAGCATTGGCAAAAAGAAAAGAAAAGAAGGAAAGAGCAACTCGACTTATTCGTAGCTGTATGGTGTTCATTTCAGCGAATGACAAGCAGAAAAATGTGTAGGATTTCAATAACTTTCACTTTTTACAATCAAAGAAATGGAACTTAACGAAACACTTATTTCAATTGCTAAATATTATGACGCTATACTTTGGGCATCTCGCATATTTTTCCATATCATACGCTTTCCAGTTGAACTATAATTGCGTAAGAACTAGCAGTCTACTTATGAGATGCCTGGGTGAGAAACATCAGCGCCAGGCACATGAGATAGTTCTCTTTCTAAACTTGGTTATTTCTCTCTACAGTTTGTCCTATTGGACGTTCGGTAAATTCTTTCATATTCTTTGTAAATTATCACCTGGATGACTATTCCCAGTAGGAAAAAGAACATGTCATCTTGTATCATCTCATGAGATTAGCAGGTCAGAAGGATGCTTGTTTTTTAATCTTCGTTTAATCTTGGCTTTGTAGGCCTGCAGGGCTAGTTGATTAGGACGCTGTGCCACTCTTTTCTCACGCTTCGTTCCACTTCTCTTAATTTCCTCTTGGATCGTTGGCAGCCTAATTGGCTGTTTCCTTAGACTTTCGCTGCTGATACACCGCGCTGCATTCGCAACTGTTCTCAGCGCGGTTGATTGCAATGATTCAAATTCAGCCATGTGCTTTATCACTGTTCTTGTCCACTGAGATGAGATAGCTGAGAGTAGAGCTATCGCTACTCGGATGCTTGCTATGTTCCACTCGAGTACCCTACTCGTGTCACAGGCGTTCACAATGTTTCTCGCTATTTGTTTTTGGTAGACAATGAAACGATCAGTTTAGCTCTGTATGGAAATGCCAACAGATCAACATTCTCGAGTAGTATGCTGTTAGGCTACACGTTGATGATATTGTCAGCTGTTGGAACTACACGTTGAGAGCTTGCAACTTGTATACACAAGTACATCTTAGCAACTCTTGCTAATGTGTTTTCAACAGCTGGAAATGTGTGGAAATGTTGAAGCCAGCCAGTCTACCTGCTGAGAACGTTAACTTGTTGGTATTTCGGTACAAAAATGAAGACATTTAATTTCGATATTCCATTTATTCAGAAATATAAATTCTTCGAAATATTGTAAACATCGGGTGACACGAGTAGAGTGTTCAAGTAGGTTGCATCAGGTGTTTTTCTGATTGCAAGTATCCGGGTACCTGATTGGTCGGATAGGACTCGAGTAAATTTTTGTTTTATATTTTGAGACAGTCAGTTATCTCTTTTTTATTTCTTTTTTTATTTTGAGATAGTTAGCGATTGCCTTTTCAAGTATAAGAGAAGCTGATTTAATAGAAAAGTAATTTTCTTTATCTCGAGACAGAACCTCTCGAGATGGAAGTCGGTAATTGGCCTTTTCACGTAAAAGAGAAATTCCAAGGTAACACGATGCGATTGGCGGGAAATTTAAAACGAAGCTTCGTCGTGGCGCTAGTGTCGTCTCGCTGAAACGAAGACGAAACAGATCTTCAACGCTAGGTTTACTCACATTTCCTATATATTCCTATCTCTACGCGTCGATTTGACGTATGAACAAAATCATAAATTTTCTTTAAAAAAAGATAACAATATAATTATACGTTGTTAATTTATAAATGAAACCACGAGATGTACATTTGCATAGAATTTATAATGTTCAACATTATATATCATCACATTTATTGCGCGCATCTTTTACACGTGTGCTGAATTTTGTCTGTACGTAAACCTTCCGATCGTTCTCTTCTTTTATCAAACTTTTATCAAGTCGATGAATTTGTATCAATTCATCTTTTGGCATTATGGTCGAGAAGAAAGCGACTGGCCATTTCCTGCGCCACAAATAAAGAGCTTTCAGTGACTTTGCTTACAAAATCGCAATAAGAGCAACTAACTTAGCCATTGAAATTGTCCAATCACTTTTTAAGACACCACGTGTCTCTGCTTCGGTGCAACATTTTTCATGTTGCAACATGGTTTTGTCGATTATCAAGTGGAACTGCTGACGCTATCTGTCGCCACATTCCTTGTTGCGTATCCGGTAGAACCAACGATGTCCTTGAATATTCTGATAAGTGGTCTACCACTAGATCCGCCTGTTCCCAATTTCTTTCAAGTTGTTCCATCGACCGCAGTTTCAGTATCACGAACCACGTTCAAATTTCGCATGATCTGGGAATGTTCTGATGATGATTCCGTGATTCTCCGACTCGGAATCGCATCGGAGACGAAAATCCCGGGAATCTTCTCCTTTTATCTCAGGATTCCTCTGTTTTGTTGCTTTCGTCTGATTCAACAATCTGAAATTCAGCCTCGTTTCGAGATACTTCGTCTTCATCCTCTTCACAGCTGGCGTGTCAGAGCACTGTTCGCGTACACTGACCATCTTTTGCGAGATGTTGTCTCCTCTTCTATTGGGTTGGCAACTAAGTGATTGCGGACTTTGTCACTACCACTTAATGACAAAATCCGCAATCACTTAGTTGCCAAGTCAAAAGACATATTCGGACGCATCGGCAGTTTGTGAAAATTTGAAGCGACAAGTTGAATTTTGCAATAATAAATTCACAATGATTCGCGACTTTACTAGTAGCACTAGTAGCTCCGAAAACGTCTTCACACTGCGACTGCAATTGGTTGCGCGATTTTTGCAACTACGCGACTCATATACCAAGTTTCGTTTCTTCTGCTGAGGCTTATTGCCCTGTTCTGCCTAAGGTTTTCCAAGGTGAATACACAAGGTGAAACAGCATTTCATCCACTCGAGATTTGAGAAATTTTGTCGCAAGTATCGTCGCTGTATTCTTCATGTTCACTTCCGGCGTTCACTTTTGCCAACAGCTGGCTCGTGTATCGCGTTCATATTTCTAATCATATTATTATATTATATTGTTAAATTATTATTAATATTATTCAATTATATTATTATATTTCTAAGCCAATTTACCAACTTACTTTACGATTATGTTAAATCGACGCGTATGCGCAGAGATAGGTACACCAGGTAGAGAACTTGGAAACTGGAAAGCTTTGAGGAAAATGAATTTCCATGTATATTCGTCTCGTTGAATGGATAGAAGTCGATAGAAACCGTAGAAGAAGAACGTACACGGTTTGTGTAATTTTCCTCGTGAAATTCGAAATGCGTCAAAAGGACGCGCGTTCCGTGAAATTAGCATCGAAGAGAAGTTGACGCGTCACGTTACTCGCGTCGATGGTTCAAAGGGGAATCCCGCCATTGGTGGGGATAAGCAAGAAGCAATTAAGCGGCAGCTACTTGCGAGCAATTATGGAGTCTTTACTGTTAGTCCAATTCAATTAATTGATATTTTTTACTTCGTTTGTTAATAACATCGAGCGACACCTGTCTTGAGTTTTTCGATCTAAAACACATCTGCCAGAAACTTTCGATTCACTTTGTTGCAACGTATAATACGATGATTCGTCGAAAGCGTAAATTGTAAATATTTTTCCTACATTATCAGTTTCTTGTGTTCTTCTTTATTCGGATATACTTTTCTCTTTTTTAATTGAAATATTACATCATACGATTCGATACCTTTCGATTCACTTTGTTGCAACGTATAATACGATGATTCATTGAAAGCGTAAATTGTAAATATTTTTCCTACATTATCAGTTTCTTGTGTTCTTCTTTATTCGGATTTACTTCTCTTTTTTTTTTAATTGAAATATTACATCATACGATTCGATACCTTTCGATTCACTTTGTTGCAACGTATAATACGATGATTCATTGAAAGCGTAAATTGTAAATATTTTTCCTACATTATCAGCTTCTTGTGTTCTTCTTTATTCGGATTTATTTCTCTTTTTTTTTAATTGAAATATTACATCATACGATTCGATACCTTTCGATTTACTTTGTTGCAACGTATAATACGATGATTCGTAGAAAGCGTAAATTGTAAATATTTTTCCTACATTATCAGCTTCTTGTGTTCTTCTAAATTGGAATATCATATTATACGATTCGATATGATAGATTTTGATGAAAATATTAGTTCGAAAAGATCGATAATATTTCCATTGCAGGAATATTACACGGTCTTTGTTTCACGACAGAGGATTAGTTGTGGTAGCAATTTGATTATTTGTTTACAGAATAATCGATCGATTGGCTCCCTAGACCGAGATTCATGTTCATATACATATATCATACACACACATACAGCACATAGGCAGAATGAAACAGCGAGCCACAGAGATAGAATACATAGAACGAGTAAAGCAAAGAAACTGAGTATCGATGATTTGAGACAAAAAAGGAAACGAAACGAAGCAGACAATTACAGGGAAGTCATTTTTCTAACTCGCAATCTTTCGCTGGGCATTAAAAGTGATATTAACGATCAGCCGATTAGTTGATTGATTGATTAATTGATTAATTGAGACATTCCAATAGACAATGCAGTTTTTCCATTTTTCCTAAACAAAGAGAAAGAGAAACAAAAAAAAAACCGCCGAATAATCAACAAATTACTACGGAAAAAAATTAACGGCAAAACCGAAGAAATTACAGGAAAATTCGTTATCTGGGAAACGTCTAAGTCTGGAGAAAGCACCTTTTCGCACCATTCATTCCCCGTGTTTCTTTTTCAAACGGTTTATTTGATCGGTGGGCGATTTGAAAATTGGAAAGTTGAGATGCTTGTTCGAGTTCGAGGAGCGAACATGACAAATCCGATGTGGAAAAAGAAAAAAGAAAAAAAGAAAAGAAAAGAAAGGAAAAAGAAAAAGATGGGGAAACGTCGGGCTAGAAATTAGAAATATTTTTGAAACTTGAAAGGGTCAAGGAATCTGGGATTTAGAAAGTTGGACAAATTTTCTATTACCGGCGAGGTAATAACTTAGAGCAAACTAATGAAATTGTCCTGATCCAGATAGGTTTAAGGTTGCAATCATTTCACGAAATTTTACTATGCAGGTTTCTATTCGAAAGCCGTGAACTTTCTAATTTTCGATTCAACTAGATTTCCTTTTATCAGTCGAAGAAACAAAAGAGTATAGTCAGAGATTCGACGAGTAGCTACGGATGTTAACATTCCCGTTTTTTCATTAATATCGATTCGTTTCGTTTATTATTTATTTTCCCCGTTATTTATTCCGAATGTTACTAACGATCATGCGAAATGTTCGCAGGATGCATTGGGACGAGTTTTTCCCATTCAACTTTTAAGTTTCTCTTCGTTCTTGTCCTATCTGACTCCTTTTGTTTTCGAAGGAAAGTGCATTCGCTTAGTTGTTGTACATATTGTAAATTACAGCGATTCGTGTACTCGACAGCTAGTAATTAACCATAGTGTTAGGGCTTAGGGTTAACGAAAAGAGGAAGGAGATTGGTTTCTCGTTCGGAACGCTATATAGTTTTTCTATTTGGACAAGGATGGTAGTTAGCTTGTTTAATTATTCATAAGGATAAAATCTAGTCAAATTGAAGTTTTACGAAGAATTTACGAGGTTCGACAAAATTTCTCCGACGTGTCAAAAAAAGGAAGTTACGTTGCTTGTCGAGTTAAGCTGCTTGCTGAAGCGTCAAGCGCTTGAAACTGAACTCTACGCTCAAACTAAAGTATACGATAACAGGGAAACTAATTAAATAAGGCAAGTTAAAACTGCTCTCTTTTTAAGAACTACAATTTCTCTTTGACCTTATGATATTTCGATAATTTTGCAAAATTCTGATCAGCTCATTTTGCCAGGTTGGTCAATGTAAACGCGTCGATGGCTTGCTGGAAAATTTGAAAGCTTCTCTTGAAATACTGCGAGCTTAATGTAAAAAGGCAGCTGGCAAAAGTTAAATTTCCATCGAATGAAATACAGTGGAACCTGCAGTACTCGAATTAGGGGAGAGAATTTTGATAACATCAAATATTATATTATCACACGAATGAATAATCCAATATTCTCGATGAAATTCAAAAAATTCTACTTAAAAAACGATACCGATAATTGTTCGATTATTTTTCAATTGAAATCATTGAAGTATTTTTCGTTGCTTCCTATAGCGATCAATCAAGCAAACGATGAATTCCATCAGGAAAAATGTTGTCTTTAGACGCGTTATATCGTCCAATTATATTCTGTTTATGCCTCAAATCGTCTAATTAAGAGATCTTTCTCTAATGTCATAAACATTTGCAAATAAGAAGGCTTTTGTCGTCTTCAGTTTCACTGTAATCTTCCTTTTCTCAATACGAGGACTTGAAACGTTGATGATATGAATTATCCAAATTCCAAAACATCTTCATACGTTACATATTAGCGTCTCTTTGTTGCTGATTTATTAGCATTATTATACAACAGAGCATAGATATTTATTTTTCAAGTCCATCGAATTCTTTCTACTTCTCAAAACACTCACGTTTTTGCTTATCATTATATCAATTATATTACAATCAATTTATATTATATTAATTGTACATCTCTTAACGTTGTAAACGTTCGCGATTTTTGCAACATTTCCACACTTTTTTCTGACCTTTCTAGCAGCTTTCTTTCCGCTAGAACGCTCAGTGCAACGCGTTTGCCCTCTGACTAATTTGCTCGCTACACATAGGATATTCATTTTTTGTTATTATTTATTTTATAATTTAAACAATTTCGTATCACTTTCCTGTATACTTATATATATATATTGTTCCAGTATACTCTACTTTCAAAAGTATTGTTCCACGAACAATACTTCTGTCCATTACTATTATATATCCTGTCTACAACTTCATATCACTTTCCTGTACACTTATATATATATATTGTTCCAGTATACTCTACTTCCAAAAGTATTGTTCCATGAACAATACTTCTGTCCATTACTATTATACATCTTGTCTGCAATTTCATATCAATTTTCTGTATACTTATATACATATATATACTTTCAAAAGTATTGTTCCATGCATTGTTCCAGTATACTCTACTATCAAGAGTATTGTTCCATAAACAATACTTCTGCCCTTCACTATAATACATGCTGTCTACAATTTCCTATCTCTTTCCTATATACTTATATACATATATATACTTTCAAAAGTATTGTTCCATGTATTGTTCCAGTATACTCTACTATCAAAAGTATTGTTCCATAAACAATACTTCTGTCCTTCACTATTATACATCCTGTCTACAATTTCATATCAATTTTCTGTATACTTATATATATACTTCCAAAAGTATTGTTCCAGCATACTCTACTATCAAAAGTATTGTTCCATGAACAATACTTCTGTCCTTCACTATTATACATCCTGTCTACAATTTCCTATCACTTTCCTATATACTTATATACATATATATACTTTCAAAAGTATTGTTCCATGTATTGTTTTAGTATACTCTACTATCAAAAGTATTGTTCCATGAACAATACTTCTGTCCTTCACTATTATACATGCTGTCTACAATTTCCTATCACTTTCCTGTATACTTACATACATATATATATATATACTTTCAAAAGTATTGTTTCCTGTATTGTTCCAGTATACTTTACTATCAAAAGTATTGTTCCATTATATATATATAAGTTCATGGAACAATACTTTTGAAAGTAGAGCATTCGAGTAACTTTTGTTTTTTTTTCCATTTATATCATCCTCGAGTCTTTACGATTTGTTTGCACGTGAACATTCGACAAATTGGACTGATATTTGCGTAATTCTTGCATTTGGATAAAAATATTTGCATGGATGTTAGGGTGCTGCAGGTTCTACCGTGTGTTCGATAAGAAGCAACTGATTAAACGACGATAGTCGAGTGTGCTCGCTCTTTAACCCTTTGCACTCAGAATTTCATTTCAATTTCGTTAGCAGCATCTGCCAACGCTTTTAAGTGTTTTATTTGAAATTTACTTTAACTAAAAACTAAGACAATTTAAATAGATAAAGGAAGAGAGAAATTCACTTAAAAATTAGAAAATACAACAATAGCGTGAATAAAACTGGTATTTAAGTGTATGATATATCTTGAAACAATTTCCAGGATGTAATCCTCCTTTTCTTTTGCAAGTTTCACAAAAAAAAGGTGACACTGAAAGAATGTCGACTGAGATTCGACAACGGAGCTCCTGAGACAAAAACTGATGTCGAGTCACACTCGACACAGGAGTGCAAAGGGTTGAGAATACAAATTTGTACATAGCGTTTTTGGGTAGTTTTACCTGACAATTCCGAGAACAGTCTGATGAGCTCTCGGATTGGTTAGTTGATCGATGCAAATGCTGATGGTTTGCTGGAAAATTTGGAAAATTTGAGAGACCAAATAGCCAAGCTTATTGTAAAAATGCAGCAGGCTTATGGTAGATTCGTTGAATGTGTAACGCGCGTTTATTATTATTTTCTTTTTTTGACACAAAGTGTAGAACCGAGGGGAAAGAGAAACTTAAGGTGAAACTAGGTGATATACTAAACGAACAGATAAATTTTGCAATACGAGAATGAGAATTACTGTATGAAGAATTTCGTAGGTAAGAGAAGTATAGTTCACTGAAATTGCGACCGTACAACTTACTAATTACGAATATTACGTACTAAAAATTAATCTTATATCTCTTCGTTCTTTCCTATCTCTTCTTCTTCTTCTTCTTCTTCTTTAAAATATGTACGTCTATCACTATTGTATCTAACGTAAGGAATTTTCTACTCGATAGCGTACTCAAACGACCAGTATTTCACTATATTTTTTAATAGTGATTTTTATAACTGTAAAGGTGAGGTAGTCGATAGTGCAATCTTTCGAGCGTAAGTGTAGTTAGTGCATCAGTATTAAAGTGAAAGCATAGGGATATATGCAACTTTCGTGCAATTTTTTCTTTAATTTTTACGTGAAATTATCGATAATGTGATTCTTAGAGCTTCTTTTAATTAAACGTGTACGCGAATTGTACGAAAACAATTAATGGATCGAATAATGCTGTGAGTCCTGTGTTTGTTAAACCTTCGATTGGAAATGTGATTTCTTTTTCTTCTTTTTTTGTCTTAGTCTTAATTACTCCTCTCGTTCTAATTAGTTCTTATATTTAGCGATGTTAGGATGATAAATGATCGAATTACGAAAATATAGATTGCATTCGCCAACAGAATACGAACGTAGAGCATTAAAAATGACTATTATTAATTGCTATTATTCAAAAATAGATTACTTTCTGTGAAAGGAATCAATTCAATGAAATTAATGCAGAAAATTTGTAATTTAAATCACGATTTATATTTCTGATCATTTGTTAGTGATTCACTTTAGTTATTAATTACGTGGAATGGGTAAAAACCCAATAAATATAATGGAGTAATTTTGCGAAATTTCTTTTCGTGAAAGATGTGTAATTACATCTCGAATTCTAATTTAAAATTCAGGTCTTTCAATTATGGGAAACATCTCCCTCCCTCTCTCTCTCTCTCTCTTTCTCTCTCTCTCTTTCTTGATTATACAATGGATTTCAATTACAAATACAATCTACTGAAATATTTTCATCTTAATGAAATTTCTAATTTCATTCTTTATCATCGTAAATCGTACTTATAGTTGAGTACGATTCGAAGGATTATCATAATTAGCTTTAAATTAGACGTGTAAATATTTCTCTTGAATTATCAGTCTTGCTATGGTTTTCGTTTATTCAAATATATATTTCATTTGAATATAACTTCTAAAAAGAACAAAAAAACAAGTTGATATGAACCATTTTACTATGAGATAAAGCACTAAATAAATAAGATACCTATCTATTGATATTTATCTAAAAGAAAAGTAAAAATTATCTGGCTAATAGCCGAGCTGTATATTATTGCTTTCTGCGTTGGATAAGAGCCCGGTTGCTAATTTCAGTGAAAACTAAGTCGCCGAACGAGAATCCAAAGTAATACAAATCACATAATGCAACGTTTTTTGCAAATCTACTTGGGTCAAATCCTTTATTCACTTTCTTTCCACAAAAAGTGAGACGAGTTTCGCGTGAAAGCGAAAAATCCTAATTGCAGACATTTTCACGAGAAACATTCTGACAAATATTATGGGAAATTGCTTTTGCAAAAAGTTTACATCGTTGCTCCGTAAACATTCTCCACTGGCAACTCTCTCAGACAATTGAACGAAGTTGCGCTTCTCTGCAAAACATTAAATCTCCTCGCAACTTTTTTTAGCGATTTTTAATGCAAACATTGAAGCAGAACATTTTCGCAATAAATAGAGATTATTGTTCGGAGTTCTTTTTGGAACAGAGCACGTGGTTTGTGGAGATTTTTGGGTATCGAAAGGAGAAGCAATTGGGGCTACTAATTTTTGAAAAAGGAAGAAGTATGTTTCTCCAGAAAATAGGGGATGCTACTGATAAAGAAATCAATGATACTATTATTACTATTAATAATATTCTTTATTCTTAATAATAAAGAAATGAATGAAGACTACTATGTTCAAATGTTTGTCAGGTTTCTGCAAAAATGTATGACTTTAGCGGGAGAACTAGGGAGAAGTGTCTTGCAGGAAGATTAAGAACATTTAGATTTTAGAACATTCGCAAAGAAACTGAAGAAAGTTAGAATTGCAATTTTTTTGCAACTACGTATTCAGAGGGGAACGCTGAATATTAAATTTTAAGCCTTTGACAATTTTGCAACAGTCGTTGCAAATATTGTAATCCCAGATTTTTGCAAAAAATTGCAAACATTAGATGCAAAAGTTTTTACCGAAAAGTCATAAAAATTAGATTGTAGAATTTTTACGAGAAACACGAATAATAAACGGGTTTATAGATTTTTTGCAAAACGAAAATAAAGGAGAAGTCTTGTTCAATAACCACGGGAATTATCACGTTCAATTTCTGTGGGGACTCAAATGGGAAATTATCGGGTACAAAAATGATTTTAACGGCAATGTGACATTCCAGATAGAAATATTTTTCGAAAATGCGAAATTGACCTTTTTTTTGCAAGAAATCTATGAAACGAATTCGTTCGACTAATTAAAGAAATTAAAGAATTCCGTAAATTACGCGCTCGTATTTGTATTGAGGTTATTTCTAAAATTTCTACAAGGAGTGAACAATATGAAGTGAAGAGAAATGAAGGAATTGGAATTGAAATTTTTTATGTATTTTCTCATTCAGAACAAAACATTGCATGTACATAGAGGAAATACACTCCGAGTGGATTTTCTTCGGATTTTCTCGCTTCTGATGTAGAAATTTTTCACGCTTTAATCTAAGGAAATTTATTTATTAGAATCTATTATTATAAACTGTCCCGAGTGACATAGCGTAGGTATATAAAAATAAGAATGATTCATAACTATTCACATGAACGACTGAATAATCGATTCCTTTCCTTTCTTCGCTATACTAATGTGAATGACAAATGAAAATACAATTTTGTACTTAGGAGTCTGTCTAGACAGATAATTGCGGTGTATCTGCCGAAATCAACTATTCCTTGTATGTACCGTTAATTTTAATTTCAAGAAAGAAACATGTATGTGCTTGTAAACGAATAATTTTTTATCTAAACGTGTAGTTTTTGCTTTGAATTCATCGTAGTTGCTTATCAATCGTGTTACGCAGGATGAGTCAGAACATGTGTGAAGCGCGGCAGAAGCTGATTTAGCACGCTAAAATAAGAAGAAAAGTTTATGTAAAAATATGTTTTTGCTTTGGAGTAACAGTAGTTTCTACTAGCAATCTTTCAATGAGTGTTTTAAAGCGGCTATTTTTCAATTACGTAGAACACCTTTTCCTTTTTCCTCTTCCAAACGATTTCCCTCCTTTTCCGCATTTTCCACTTGCAATTAGCCCGTGGCTGCCTCCTTTTCCTTCCTACTCAGGATACTCCGCTTTAGCCACCGTTCTATGTATTTTTATCCACGTTTTCTTCTTACTTTTTCATAGAGAATCAGCTCATGCTTGCGTGCTATTGGACCTTTGTACAGCAAAGTTGTATAACGCGTTAAAAAAAGACGCGTTACACAAGACTTGTGTGTAACACGTTATACAATTATGTTACATATGCAGCAAGTTATATGTTATACAGCGAGCGCCGGTACACTTTGTAAGATCAAAGGAGATCACATTACTAGGCATACTAAGAACGTTGGCCACATACATATGTATGTAGCTGCTCACAGGGTGTATTAGTGCAGCAGCGACTGCTTCAGCACACTAAAATAAGAAGAAAAGTCCGCGTGAACGTATATACCTGATATGACCTCGTTTTCGAGTGACAGCTTCTTTTATATTGTAATGGTCGCTTACCTATGTTCAGATCAGACATAGAAGCATGAATGCATCGCGTCATATATCGTCGAAATTGTCCCAACTGTTTACGCGGATTTGTCGGCAACTTTGGTCGTCACGCTGACAAAGAATTTCAGCACTGTCGATTGAAGTTTTGTGAACAAAACGTTTTTAACGTCTCAGAACTAACAATCGAATGGATTCAGGTCCGGAAAGCGAGCTGGTCAGGAAATAAGACCAGCACGACCATTCGCCAGGAAATTGTCGATCTAAGCAATGCCTAGCGTTGCAAATTAAGCTGCAATTCGAAATTCCTTCTTATTTTGGTGTACTGTATCCTTTGCTTTATTACAACCTTTGTCATAGTTGTCACATGACTCATGACTCACTGACATGTCAACTGACTGACACTGTATATTACTTTGTGAGCTGACATTTAAGAACTTCTCCAGGTTTATCCTGAAACTCACTGTTTTAGGTTATGTTTTATACTTGCTATGGTGAAAGCGGTGTCTCTGATTAGCCAATCATCGGAAGCCTGTTCTCATTGGTCCAGTCGGGACCGGATGACCAGAAGACGGTTCTCATTGGTCGATCAGAGGCACCGAATGGTTCATAAAGAATGTGCACATAACCTGAAATGCTAAGTTTTAGAATGTCCAGTGAACGAAATGTAAACAGTATATAAAATCATGGATAATTCTAAGAGATCAACTACGATGAATTCAGAAAACCGTTGTGGATGTCCTAAATCAGTTAATTTGCTTGAAACTTTGTAATTTATTTTAAAGTATGACATTGTAGCTTTCATCGTAGTATTATTTTATTACTTTCTGTCTAACTTCGTAAACGGATACGTGATAAATAGGAGATAAGTATTAGCTTATTAAAGTACTAATAAGTGCATTTTTCATTGCATTTTTAGTGTTGTCTCTTCGAGAGTTGATCATTGCCCATTTACTTGTAGCACAAACACTCAGTTTCGATCGTAACAGAAATGTGGATATTCGAAGGATGTGTCGTACAATATTTTACTAAGTAATTGCTGAATAATTGAAGAATTAAGACGAGCAATTATCTGTACAGATTGAACTACGAGATAAGAACAGAGGGCAACAACTGTATGGATCTTTTGCAGTTCGATGTAACGTTTTGTTTATCGCTGCGAGACGCAGAAGCTGCGTGTATTTTTCTACGTTATTTTGCAAACGTAATTTATAGAAAACATTATGTTCGAAACTGCGAAGTGTCGACGAGTAAAACGTTTTGTATTCCACATAATTGTAAACAATAAATAATTAAGCTTCTGTGAGTTTGCCAGAATAGAAATGGAAACGTATTAAACGTCAATCCTTCTTTGTATACGAATTAATTATTTATTGTTGAAGGTAACGGATGTGAATTAAGTTTAAACGAATTTAACTGCAAATTGTTTAAAAAATCGATCGACAAAGTTCCTTTCTCGATTCTCCATGAAATCGCTTAGCTAACTAATTGATCGTTTCTTTGGTTAATTGATTAACCGAGGAAAATGATTACCGCGATACTTAACAAAGTGTTTGATTAAATGATTGTCCGATCGAACGTCGTTTATTCGGAACAAGTTTCATATGTCCGCGAATTTTCTGTATAAAATTCTGTTAAACGCGCTCTAACGAAACACTCAAATGTTTCAGCGTTATTTTGAGTTCCTATCTTATTTAATTCTTCCATCTTATTCTTTAAGTTGACAATCGCGAACGTGAACGACCATATTTTTTTTTTAATTCGACTTTACGACAATTTTTATATGCTTATTTCTGAAAGCCAGACGAGTGTAGATATTTTTAGTTAACGATTGATTATATCACTAATCTACCAATAATTACTCCGTAAGTCTTTTTTTCTAATAAAATATGTGAATATTTGTTGGATGATTCTTTCTTACACGATCAATATTTTCCTAATTTAACGTGTGCATTTCAAATCTTACGGCGCTACACATTCGAAATGTTAGGAAAACGTTTCAAATCATATTTCGTGGAATGAAAGTCACATTTAAGAAGCAATATAGCCAAAAGTTTTTTTTTGGCATTTTAATCAAGATCGATATCATTTAGGAATACTGTTCAATCCTCCATGGACAAATGTAGCTTTTGTAATAGAATGTTCCCTCATGTACTTTCATTGTTATCGTCGCATAATTCTATTCTTGTGTTTCCAATTGTGTCCTGCACAATTACGCAAAACGGAGAATTGGGGAGACATCAAAATTTATTTCTTGATATTTTAATCTTATTAATCGTTAATTAAAGTAACATTTAAAGTAATCAAAAGATCTTATTAATTGATCTGTAACAAATATACACATATTATCAATATCTGTTTATGGAAATATCATGAAATCAACTTTTGAAACTTGACATGGAAAATGCAAAAAAAAAAAAAAAAAGAAAAAATGATTTTAAAGACAGTGACAGTGTCTTGTAAGAGACAGGATGGGACGCACCTGTTGTTCCAAAGATTTCCTTCTGTTTCCAAGGAAATAAATGTGCAACATTTTTCGTTTTATAATATTCTTTTATTGAATTATCTTGTTCCAATAGAACAAATCACGTGTGATCCATTTTCTTCTATAATTCAATAAAGTAATATAAAACAAAGAATGTTGTGCATCTAATATTTCTTTATTAAACGAAAGAAGTTTTTGGAACAACCTAATATTTGGATGTGTTCATTGTTGTTAGATCAAATAATAGGCTCTCCATTTCTTTTAAATGAAATACTAATCCTTCCGCGAAAACACAGTTTGGAAGGGTTCTATTGGTTGAGATAGACCCAGGTCTCTGTGCAATGTGGTTTTGAGAACATCAAAGGCTGCAGCTGCTTTACCATAGCAGCTATTTCCTTTGTACAATTGCTTCCACTTTGTCGCTCTGTCTTTCTTTTGTCCGTATATTACGATTGCAGAAGTACAGAAATTTTATGTAAAAAATTATCTCGATGTCTTAATTTGCTTACGAACAACGTTCATAGTTTAAATAGCTTAAGCAATTGCCCGCTTGATAATATTCCAGACATTCGATCGAGAACAGTCACTTACCTGTTGATGTTCAGACGATAGTACAAGATAAGTTCGGGATCGTTAGAAACAGAAAAATGGTCGGTGAACGCACGAGGGCGCCATCAACTCACTGTAATTATCGGTGTCGTGCAGAAGTCTGTCTGCTTTCATCATTTCAGGAAGCACAGCGATGCAAAATAAGCGACAATCCCACCTTGCCCCATATTCTTCTTTTCTTTCTTATTGTATCGACGTTCTGTGCAGAGTGGCAATTTGTAAACAATTTTTTAACAATTTTTAAAGAACTAGTGTTAGTACATAGTTAATTCGAAACAATATTTCAAATTAACATATTTCGAACGAAATATATCGAACACATGGAGGATTCAACTGTAGAGACACTTAACAATTTCGAAGAAATTTTGCGTGTCGACAAAATCGTTTTACATGCGTCTGGATATAAAACTTAAAACGAGGTTAAATCCGAAAAATTACTCTAACTACCATAATCGATCCATTCTCAACACGAGTAAGAAGGTACTTTAAAAAAATAGAAAAAAGAAAAAAGGAACTTCTTATGATAATTTCTGCAAGGAAGTATATTTTATTTCTTTGCGTAAGAATATTTGTTACAAAATTTGTTGCTTCCATAAAGCATCATCCAACAACTAGTTAAAAGAACGAATAATCTGTCAGCAAATTTATCGATGTTAAGTACTCGTACTTTCGTTTCAAACTCTTACAAGATCAAGCTCCTTTTCTCGAATGTAAACGTAAAAAAGACTTAGAGAAACAGCTCTCTGAACGATGGACAGCTGGTTTCGAAGAATTAACGATAGATATTTAATATAGGTAATCACCGGGCTCGGGATATCGACACAGATACGCGTGCAAGTACGTAAATGTGTTTGGAATTTCTGATGATTTGGAACCGGTGCGTTTGTATCGATATTCCGATCCACGTTAACTGTATGCGACCTTTTAATTGTCAGCGCGAAGATATCAATGAATAAAGATATTCAAATTTGTACGTCAGCTTCGATATAGTTATTTCACGTTTCACATTTCGGTTATTTAGCCGGTCAGGAGCTCGTCGAAAGCTCGAGCAACGATTCATGTTTATTATTTACGCGCCGATGAAAGCGCGTCGATTTCAGTTTTGTTAAGTCTGCTTCGCATCTTCTTGCGAAAACGCCAATCTCTGCGCAGTCATTCAGCCAGATTTATTGATCGGGCGTGAAATTTCAGCCGCGTTATGGCTCGTAGTTAAGGTTTTAATTTTCAGTTGAATGTTTTACACGCATACTTAACACTTTACCGACCGATAGCCGATTAATCGGTTGTTTGTCGCCGGCACTTACCGACCGATAGTTTATTAATTGGCTTTTTGTCGCCGACGCTTACCGACTAATAGCCTATTAATCGGCTTTTTCTCACCGACAATCTTTTTCATTATTCGAGCAGTAATTTGTTATTTAGTACTAAGGTACCTTGCTCAGTTGCGTCAGTTGCGTTGATTTCTAAGCTGCCACAGTTTTATACCAATTTGAAAAACGTACGGTTCGCGATGAACGAAAAGAATGGTATTGGAGAGACTAAACTAAAACAGAGCCGGCGCCAGGGAGAATCTGCGCCTAAGTTGCCGGTCGGGCGTGCGTGTGCTGTTGAACCGCTAGCGGTCAGTAAAGTGTTAAGTAACAAATGCTTTACTTGAAGGCTTCTTTTCAGACAGCGCTTGAAACAAGCAAAGTATATTTATGAAACGTCAGCTTAGCTTTAGAGATTTCTTTCCATTTGTTAGCAAAATTTTCAAATATTTCTATTCCAGTCAACAGGTTGTTCGAAATGTTTGCGAAATATTACCCAGATATTTGTAAGCACGTGTCCCTTCAAAGTCACGTTACTCGACCATTTCATCCCACACTTCGTGTAATTACACGAAATATTGATGGAATTATGTCGCTGTAAATACTAACTCACCTCGTTACTTGTAAATCGCCTTCAAAATTTTATTTCAATAATTTAACCTAATTTTTATTACCTCTTAATTATCATATAAAAATGTCAACGTTATTTTGATCGACTTGCAACAACGTCGATGCGTTGTTGTGAACAAATTTCCCACTGTCGATTAACCACGAAATTTTAGTAAAATCGACAAACTTTGCTTGTCTACGATTTTGCAAACATATCGTTCCGTTTCGATTTTATTTTAATTTTAAGTTCCGCAGCGTAAAGTGTTCAGCATGAAGATCTCCCTCAGCGAACATTATTTAAACACGAGACGAACATTTGTTAGAAACAAACGAATTTCTATCAGCTTTATTTAATAAACATTATCTTTCGAAAGTTGTAGACGCGAGAAGCGATACGTGTTTTATCGAGAAGCCTGTAATTTTCTGCAATCGATTAGCCGATTGAACGCGAAACATCACAGGGCTTGCTGTTACAAGCGAAGCGCACTTTTTGAACGATAATTACAGGCAAACGTTCTTCCCAACTTTCTCTTTCTCTTCACCTCGACGCTCTTTAATTAAGATAGAAGAAGAACCTCCTTCTGATTGGTCTTCTGAATTTCACCCCTTTCTCCAATTAACCAGTTCTCTCCTCTTTTTTGTTTTAAATGTATTTGCGGCCAGTTTGTCATTTCAAATCTGAGAATCTGGAGAAATACGTTGGTGGACCAGTTACGCAGACTGGCACAATGACAATTTCTATTATATTTGTTCATTATTTCGCGTTAATTGGTCTTAACGGAAGCTTAAAAAGTGCGAGCGAAAGGAGCTGCACTGAGACATTGAAATGGCTGAGAACTGCACAGTTTGTGGTACGAGAGCGAGCTCGCCAAACATTCGCATAGAATCTGTTTATCGTACAGAATGCTATCGAAAGTACGAAAACGAAAACACGTAGAAATGTGTTCAACATTTTCAGATTTCAAACTCTCGTGTTATCGTCAGATGATTTTGGTCCACGAGTGTCACATCCGTACGATTTGTAAGTGCGTTTTACGGCTCTTGCAATTCGATTGGCTGATCGAATTGAACGACCTCCGGTTAGATTTTGTGAGCTGATTGATCAGTTCGATCAGCCAACCGGAACATCGCTTGGTAAAAATGGAAACAACGGGGCCAGGGACCCTCAGTTTCAGGTCTGCGCTGAAGAAGCAGACTGCGATGTCCAGGAAACGTTGGCACGAAGTGCAAGTGCAACAGCTACGCGATTGTTAAAAAAAAGAACAATATTATGGCTGTTTTATCATTTATTCAGTTAGTATGACTGTTTTACGTTTATTTAGTAACAAATATTCCAAATAAAATGATAGGTACAGATATGTCCGAACGATGGGGCTGCCAGGTTATCTAAGAAAAGAAAGAGGAGACCGAGAGTTAACAGAACAAGCAGAGTGTAGAATTTTGGGAAAATTGGGAAAATAGATACTGAGGATAGGAGGAAGGCAGAAGGTGTGATCTGTGCGTGGATAGATTAGGAGGAGCCTGTTGTACTCTCAACGACTGCAGTCGGTTGAGAGAAACGAGACATTCGCCTACCAAGCACGTGGTCAGGCAAGCAGGCTCATCAGCAGTTGAGCTGAGGAGCCGATTTACACGAGTCATTGTTGACACAGATCTTCATGTGACAGTAAAAGTCACGATAGTTGCTGTTGTGACAGCGTAGGACGAAGCAAGCTCAACGTCATGACAAAAAGAGTCTAATAATCATTTAGTGTCATGAGTGTGAAAATCACATCATCAAATTTAGGTCGTATCTACACGTGACTGTAAGTCGTGACTTTGAAGTCACGAGGCTGAAAGTTAGAACAGTACATTGTGTTGCTGCCTGTCCGTCTCTTAGAGAGGAGCTTCGTGACTTTGTGCACCATGTGCAAACGTACTGTCACATTGAACTGTCACGTGAAAATGTACCTTTGTGTCCAATTTCGGGTTTACTATACGGTATCTCTGAAGCTTGCGAATACGCTTCTGTTCCAATCACGTGAGTTTGTTTACCTCTACTAACTCGATTCGTTGGATGGAGTTCAGAGCACGTGACAAAGGACTGCAGCGAAAGCGAAAGAGGTGTCAGGCTGGAAGAGGTAGTAAGCGAAAGATGGGATAGGAGAATTGTAGAATGGCTGGAGAGGCTGCAGGAGAAAGAGAAATAAAAAGGGAGGGTAGTAAAAAGTAGATCAAGGAGAGTTTTGAGCAAACAGACAAAGGTATAATAAAAGGGCAATTAGTCTTGGAGTAGGTCGGAGTCAGTATGAATGGGACAAAGAGAATGAATGAATCAAAGTGCTTGGCTGAGATAGCTTTGTAAATATAGGCACAGTAGAACCTCAATTATCTGAACTAATTGGGGGAATAAAGATGTTTGGATAAAGGAATTTTTAGATGATAGGGCAGTTAATTCCCTCATGTTCAAGAAGAAGTTCATCTTTGTTCTAGGTATCTGAAAAAAGGACGTACATGTTAACAATAGTAATACAAATAATAAAATTAGATGGGAATTTCATCTTTGAAGATTCGTATTCGTTCTGTGTATTTCAAAAAAGGATATGTATACTAATAATAACAGTACGAATAATGAAATTAAATAGAAAGGTGTTTATCTTAGCAAGTTTATCTTTGTTTTGTATATTTCAAAAAAGAATATAAATATTGATAATAGCAGTAGAAATAATGAAATTAAATAGAAAGGTGTTAAGCAATACAAGTAATAAGATTAAATAGGAAGGTGTTTATCTTAGCAAGTACATCTTTGTTTTATATATTTCAAGAAAGAACATAAATTATAATAATGACAATACAAGTAATGAAATTAAATAGGAAGGTGTTTATCTTAGCAAGTACATCTTTGTTTTATATATTTCAAAAAAGAACATAAATTATAATAATGACAATACAAGTAATAAGATTAAATAGGAAGGTGTTTATCTTAGCAAGTACATCTTTGTTTTATATATTTCAAAAAAGAACATAAATTATAATAATGACAATACAAGTAATAAGATTAAATAGGAAGGTGTTTATCTTAGCAAGTACATCTTTGTTTTATATATTTCAAAAAAGAACATAAATTATAATAATGACAATACAAGTAATAAGATTAAATAGGAAGGTGTTTATCTTAGCAAGTACATCTTTGTTTTATATATTTCAAAAAAGAACATAAATTATAATAATGACAATACAAGTAATAAGATTAAATAGGAAGGTGTTTATCTTAGCAAGTACATCTTTGTTTTATATATTTCAAGAAAGAACATGGATTATAATAATGACAATACAAGTAATGAAATTAAATAAGAAGATGTTCATTTTGGCAAGTTCATCTTTGTTTTGTATATTTCAAGAAAGAATATAAATATTGATAATAGCAGTACAAATAATGAAATTAAATAGAAAGGTGTTCATCTTAGCAAGTATATCTTTGTTTTATATATTTCAAGAAAAAACATGAATTATAATAATGACAATACAAGTAATAAAATTAAATAGAAAGGTGTTCATCTTAGCAAGTACATCTTTGTTTTATTTATTTCAAGAAAGAATGTAAATGTTAATAATACCAATACAAATAATGAAATTAAATAGAAAGGTGTTCATCTTAGCAAGATCATCTTTGTTTCATATATTTCAAGGAAGAACATAAATATTAATAACAGCAATACAAATAATGAAATTGAATATGATCCCATTAAAGATATATGGATGCCAAGTGGTTTTAGCTGCTAAATCAGCCAACTTTTTCTTCGGATTTATTCGGTAGAGTTACATTCCTTTTGTACTTTCTACCACCTTAGCTCTATTTTTAAGGCGTCAAATACTTCTAAACGTTGGAGAATATCATCATTACCACTATATTCGTGTTTCAATTCATTATTCGAAGTACATATAACATTAATGTCATGATCAATTGAAGATGATTCGTCAGATTGAATCCATTCTGCCACGTCAACGTTGCTATCAGCGAATCTTATCTGGTATTGTATTCAATGCAAAATGATTATCTTCTACTTGTTCAATATTATCTTCCACTTTTTCCTATATGGTATCTTCAATGTATTTCACTAACTTTTTCCATGCTCTTCTTGGTGTTGAACATTTGACACACCCAAACATGTACCGCCATATAATTGTGCAATTTTTAAAATTTAATTACTTGTGAAATTGTATAATCTTTTAACAGAATTTTTTTGTAGGGGATTGAACTTTTTACATTCGAAAACTATTCGAATAATAGCGAGTCCCGGTTAATCGAGGTTCTATTGTATTTGTAAACAAAGTCTAATTCTTAGCTGTGAGGCTGAATGAAACATATTCTAATAGCGAATGTATTATTATTATTTATTTTATTCAAACTCATTGATTATCATGATCATAAGCGATTATTTTTAAGTTCGGTGGCTTGTTAAATTCTGCTCGGTACCTTAATGCCTTTAAAGAAGTTGTTAATCTTTCGTTAGAACGAGATCGGTGTGAAGATGTCATTAAGATTATTGTCGACGTTATGTTTTCTTATTTTTTCTGTGTAAGATACTCCATAATTAGGTAAGTGATCGATAGTATCCTGTTGCAGATTCTACATTTAATAGGAAGATTATTTTCCAATATGTACATATATTTCAACCGTTTCTTCTTGAACTCTTCATTTGTCTTCAAATCGTAGAAGCCAGGGATCTATGTGAGGATATCATTAATATTATTGTGGACATTATATTTTATCTTCTCTTCGTCAGATATAGAACATTCTATGATTATGAAGGTGATTAATAGAATTAATAGAATAATATTCTTCATTTTTCTTCAAATTATAGAAGCCAGGGATCTATGTGAGGATATTATTAAGATTATTGTCGACATTATATTTTATCTTCTCTTCGTCAGATATAGAACATTCTATGATTATGAAGGTGGTTAATAAAATTCATAGAATTAATAGAATTAATAGTATTCACGGAATTAATAGAATTAATAGTATTCATAGAACTAATAGAATTCATAGAATTAATAGGATTAATAGAATTAATAGTATTCATAGAATTAATAGGATTGATAGAATTAATAGTATTCATAGAATTCATAGAATTCATAGAATTAACAGGATTTATAGAATTAATAAAATTAATAGAATTAATAGTATTCATAGAATTCATAGAATTCATAGAATTAACAGGATTTATAGAATTAATAAAATTAATAGAATTAATAGAATTAATGGAATTCATAGGATTAACAGGGATTTTTAGATTTAAAAAAATTAATAGAATTAATAGTATTCATAGAATTCATAGAATTAACAGGATTTATAGAATTAATAAAATTAATAGAATTAATAGAATTAATGGAATTCATAGGATTAATAGAATTAATAGAATTTATAGAATTAATAAAATTAATAGAATTCATAGAATTCATAGAACTAATAGAATTAATAGAATTAATGGAATTAATAAAATTAATAGAATTAATGGAATTCATAGAATTAATAGAATTCACAGAATTAATAGGATTAATAGAATTCATTGAATTAATAAAATTAATAGAATTAATGGAATTCATAGAATTTATAGAATTAATAGAATTCACAGAATTAATAGGATTAATAGAAGTCACAGAATTAATAGAATTAATGGAATTCATAGGATTAATAGAATTAATAGAATTTATAGAATTAATAAAATTAATAAAATTAATAGAATTCATAGAACTAATAGAATTAATAGAATTCATAGAATTCATAGAACTAATAGAATTAATAGAATTCATAGAATTAATTGTATAAAGTTCTCCATTTTCCTTCAAATCATAGAAGCCAGGTATCGATGTGAGGATATCATCAATATTATTGTCGACATTATGTTTTATCTTCTCTTCGTTACATATAGAACACTCTATGATTATGTGTGTGATTAATAGGATTAATAGAATTAATAGAATAAAATTCTTCATTCGTCTTCAAATCATCGCAGTTAGAGCTTAATTTATGGAACGAGGATATATTCTAATTTCGCCATAATACATTCGTTTTCGTTGCAAATTGTTTTACTATATCTTACACTGTTAAATAATGTCTTGCACTTGGGAAGCTGATTCGGATACCAGCTTTGCTGTTAGATCGGCCAATTCGTTTTCAAATATATTTTTGTACAAAGAGATCCAAACTATGCCCATTCTTTATGCCGAATATTTATAGAATAAAAAATATAGTTTAATCTTCTGTATTCGAAAAATTTGTTTTACATGTTCCTTTTATTTCTTATTCGGAAACCTTCTCAAGTCAAGGGTTCTGTGTCTCAAACCAGAAGCTTAGAAACCTGTTCTTGGATTTATTTACACAATAGTCTTCCCCCTTCTTTTCCATCCTTTGTCGATGGAAACTCTTCAAGAAGCAATTTGGACGTCATCAGTGTCACTGTAACGACACCAGTGCAGTACAAAGGGTTAACATCGTTTGGTCATAGTCGTGGCTAACTTTTCGGCCAGATGCTCCTATATCTTATATATGGGGTGTCTTGATGTTCCCAACTAGTTGTTCCATCTAGTAATGCATTTACCTCAAGCTTTTAGTATATTATCGATCCCTCATTTTCAATTGGATATTTACATTTTCAGCTTGAAACTCTTAATCTAACGTTTCCATTCAATTTTTATTCGTTAGACTATACGTATGGTCTCGGTGTTTGAGACTCATCCTGACGTGCTGCTTGAACGATGTTAGGAGGGTTACATTTCACACAATTCATATTATGTGTGATAATTATTCCGATATAATTAATCATTAATTATAAACAATTGATTATGATTTACTAACTATTTTTATTAACCATTACTACTATTAACTATTAATACTATTAAAATTATTTACTATTACTAACTATTTCATAATATATATATATAATAAGCTTTTAAGCTAATAGGAATATTAATATCCTATAAATAAATTTTTATAGAAAATATTCTAATTTTTAATAAAAATTAAATATTTATTTTAAATAAATTATATATATTTTCTTTAATATCTACTATATTGCTACTTTTTATTTTAATAAATTCATCAAGAATTTATATCCAATGATTATCAATAGAAATATTAATTAACAATATAAATATAATCAAATCAAATTTATATAATCAAAATATTTTTATAAAATATATAATCAAAATATATTTATAATATATAATCAAATTTCTTCCCATATGTGTACATAAATGTTTAGCGAAGCTAGTCTGTAGTTGACTAACCTATAAATGTTTCATGTACAGGACGTAGCAAAATATGGGGCACAAAGCGATTGAAAGTTGTCAAACCGGAAACGTAAAACGAGAATTTTAATACAAGGCTCAATCTCCACGAGAAAAATGAGTTCATTTCATTCAAAAATGAGTTCATTCAAAAAAGAATTTCATAAACATGGCTGTCATCAAAGAGCAAAATTGAGGTTATAATTGTTACGTTTGAAACGCGGAAATTATCGACCGATCTGTTTCATGATTATTTTATATCGTAATTTAATCAGCATAATTCTGTGTTTAAGCTGTATTCCTTTTCTACAAAATAAATATTTGTATTTGTTTGTATCTGAAAATTAGACTCACTTATCAACGTGTATTATACCGATAACGATATTGCATTTAGCTTTTCGTTTGTTTGCGTCCCGAGTAATTTATCATGATGCGCCTGTATCTTGAAAATTAAACGAAAGCATTTTATTTCGCATTTTTCGCTTATTCCTGCAGGTAGAATAACTTGCTGCTGATTATTCGAATTTATGCAAATAGGAATGAGCGAAGCACGTGTGTATACGGTATGCGTACTTATAAAAATTTCAAACTGCAGTTTCACGGAAATGACGCCTCGTATTAAAAATTCACCTCCTACATTTTCAATTTACCTTTACTTCTTGTACCGCATTTTTCGATATTTTTAAATATTCATTACGCGTTCTTGGCCATTATTTAAATAAAACATTTGAGAAACGATTATTTTGGTGATACATTTAGCGATATTTAGCGATTTAATATTTGAGTAGATGTTATTTCGAGATAATTATGCGCCAGTTTATTCGAACAAGCAAATAATTGTTGCTTAAAAGAATCTTAAAATTTAGTTCACTGTTTGACTACCAAATAGAATTTTCTTATTTTTTTTCATACTTCGTATTTGGATAAATGTTTCTTGAAATATTGTCTTAAATAATTTCTCATCCAACATTGTCAACTGCGTCAGAAATGCTGACTTTGCTGTCTCATAGGTCACACGAACTTAATAAATAATTAATATTAGATATTAATTTAAGTAAATAATAAAAGAAATATTAATAATAAAAGGATAATTGGAATTATATGTTTATGTTGTATAATTATGTTACACGTATAATTATATATACATTTCAGAGATTAAATATTCCAACGTTATAAAATAATTCACTATTATGCGGTTCATAACTCAACTGTATGCAAAAGATAATATTAGAATACAAATTATTTATTGTATCTGAGAAATTGAACTAAGATAGAAAATTGCTCGAAAATTATTTATTTGATTTGAACCTAAAATAAAGTTGTTTCCCCTATGTTGTTTCTAAGATGCAAACAACGAAGTAGATGAAATATTAGGTTAGCAACTAAGTGATTGCGGATTTTTCAATAGCATCTAATGGCAAAATCCGCAACCACTTAGTTGCCAACCCAATAGCTCATTATTTTGCTGATTTTTACACAGCTACGAGAAATGTAAAAGCGCAAAAATATGCGGAATGCGCATGTCAAAAATATATGAATATTCAGTTAGTGAAATTTTTGCCTAGTTTTTTTAGTTGTGTTCATAACTAAAAATTTGCATATGTAAATATCGGGTCCGATTGAAATCGCTGACACAGATTTTATTGACGCCAGAGCAACGATAACTTTGACTGACAACCACTGTGATGAAAGTATTAACCGATAACAACAATGTTTTTTTTTTTACTGTTTTTTTACTGCAAGCTCGAGTCAAGTACGAGTTCGGTTGAACGCAGCGTTTTTGAAACTTTTTCCTTTCGTGGCTCCATTTCGTCCGGGGAAATTTTACGCGACGCTAACTGTATACGTGAAGATGTAGCACAAAATAAATATACAAACGAGCAATTAATAGATAATAAATCAAAAAAATTTAATTTGAAACATTGCGTGTTATATTTCTGATTTTATCACTTAATAGCACTCATTAGTAGAAAACTAAATTTATTTGTTTAATTTTGATAAATATGTTTGTTTATTTTTGGATAAAAAATTAAATCTTGGCCAAATATTTGATATAACAGAGCATTTTCAAAGTTTCTCACGGTTAATAGAAATTTTGATTTCACAATCGTCAATGACGAAAACGTCGTTTTGCGATAAACATGTAGCATAAAATGTTATAAATGTGTTTAAGACTATTGTAGAAATTGTTGCAAGTTCTGTTCTAATTCCAAGTCAAAATTCATTTAAATGATTTTTTAAAAGCTTGTGTTTTATACCTATGTCGATTAATAATTAGATGAATCCTTGATCCTTTAATGACAGATGATTGACATTTTTAATCTCACTGGTATGTGGCAGATACAAAAATTGTCACAGCCTCATAATTCTGTTCAACCTATAGTTTAAAAAGCTCTGGTTCAGAATATTGTTTCAATCTGCGTCCTGGCTTTGCCAAAACATTTGCTACGTGTGTGATGGTATTAGTTAATAAAGAACCGATTTTTAAACTATAATTAACATAATTGTCTTTACCAATCGATACAATCATACATTTCGCAGATGTACGAGAAAGCTAGAAAATAGACTAACACAATACTTGTATTTTAGTGGAATTTGCTACAAGCAATTGGCAAGTTTTGTGTCGATCATTGACAGTTCTTAATACATACCGTCATCGGTTGAAGTTACTGTCAGCCAAAGTTGTTGTAGATCAAGTCCGTGAACTGTGAATTGTTGTTGGTCAAAACAGTGTCGATGACTTCAGTGGGACGCCAATAATTCACTGGCATCAGACATTTGATCAACTGTAGGCATTTGATCGACAACAAATACTTTATTCACAGCAGACACCTGATTAATATCAGACTCTTGGTCGACACCAGGCGCTTGATCGACACCAGACTTGATCGACACCAGGCTCTTGATAGATACCAGGCATTTGATCGACACCAGGCCCTTGATAGATACCAGGCATTTGATCGACGCCAGACTTGATCGATACCAGGCTCTTGATAGATACCAGGCATTTGATCGACGCCAGATTTGATCGATACCAGGCTCTTGATAGATACCAGGCATTTGATCGACGCCAGACTTGATCGATACCAGGCTCTTGATAGATACCAGGCATTTGATCGACGCCAAACTTGATCGATACCAGACTTGATTAATACCAGACTTGAACGATACCAGGCACTCGATCGACACCAGACTTGATCCATATCAGGCATTTGACTGACACCAGACTTGGACGATACCAGGCTCTTGATCGATACCAGGCACTTGATCGACACCAGACTTGAACGATACCAGGCACTTGATCGATACCAGGCATTTCACTGACACCAGACTTGATCAATACCAGGCACTTGATCGACGACAGCACTAACCGTTAGCAATAATGATCGAGATACATACTCTCTAGGTGGACAAAGCTAGATCGTAGCTTGCTGTAAACAATTGGTTAAACTCTGTATCGATCATTGTTGTTGTCGGTTAACGCTGTCGTCGATTAAACCTGTTGTTGGCCAGAGTGGTTGTCAATCAAATCTGGTGCCGATGAATTGTCGTTGGTAAAAGCAGTGTCGATGAAATCTGGACCAGTAGTTTCAATAGGACCTTAGTAAATATCCACAGTCTACTCGTTATTTAAAATCGGTGTTTTCTATCTTCGTTTCAAAGAAATTTTGCCCAAATCTGTAATGTACTCTATAATGGTGTTTGCTAAAATAGGAAATTCATAGGTTCGAAATAAAGAAATTTTATTGGATTATATATATATATATGTATATCTATATTGAGAGAACATAACATTTGAGAAACGCTATATGAAAATACTTGTCCAGGTCGAAGGGTACGCCGCGGCAGGCCGCGGCTTGGAACAAGGGGTGGAAAACATGGATCCCCGTCTGTACAGGGTAATTCGCCATCGAGGAGTGAATGGTTACCCTTGGATATGAGAACTACACCTCCTGCTGCGATGCCTGCTTTCCGTGGTTTCGAGGAGTCCTCTTCCGACGGCGTGGTAAATTTCCATTGTTCTTATATCTTTTTCTCCTCGTTCATTTCATTTAAGCTCGTATCATTCTTTTAACCCAGTCTTAGCCCAGATTTTTTATACGACTGCAGTAATGTCAAATGACCTATGCAAATTAATAAAGTAAATTAAAGATATGGAATATTCGAGATTTCGTTTTTATAAAAGCATTCATTCTTTTATCTGGAAGAATCCTAGTTCATGTGTTCGAGTATGTCTTTTCGCATAATGACACTACTTACGTCGTCCTATAGAGAGGCAATGTTGCGCGTATCGCTGACATGTTTCACTTACGTGTACTCAGCACGTGTTCATTTATTGGTTGGCAACTTAGTTGCTACCCTATATAATGGGTACATACGTATTTCGATAGAAGGATGGTAACTACGCTAAAAAGAAAATAAATCCCACGGTAAATTTCCATTGAACACTGGAAAACGCATTTAACGATAAATCACGCGAATTTCGTCATTTAACTTGCCTCTCGAAAACTTTCGTACACTTTCGAACATCACGATCGACCGCGTTCAATGACAGACTTTCAAGTGAAATTGAAACGCGAATATGCTTGTCTTTCGTTTTTTACAAAATATCTTGCACTGTCGGTTTTATTAATTATTTGCCAAGATTATTACGTACTGGGTAAAGTTACATACAGTGTGTCCAGTTTACCTCCGAATAATTTATATAATCCTATGTAATTATACAGAAATTTATTAAATATACAGGGTGGTTGGTAACTGGTGGTACAAGCGGAAAGGGGGTGATTCTAGGCGAAAAAAGAAGTCGAAAATATAGAATAAAAATTTTTCGTTTGAGGCTTTGTTTTCGAGAAAATCGACTTTGAATTTTCGCTCGGTACGCGTGCACTTTATCACGTCCCGTTATAACGGTTCTCATTGTAGATCAAGAACAATTGAAAGAAAAGATTATTGTAGCCTTTCATACTTTAAAACAATCGAATACGTTAGAAAGTGCTCATAGAAATTTAATTAGAAGAGCGGAAGTATGTGTTCGGCAGAATGGGCAACATTTTCAGCAATTTTTGTAATAATAAACTTTATGATTACTTCATATTACTTCATTATGTATTCCTAATTTTCCGTTACGGCAAAAGCAAACTTAAACTGCGATAATATCCATCGAGACAACGATCTACAGTGAGATTCATTATAACGAGACGTGATAAAGTGCACGCGTACCGAGCGACAATTCAAAGTTGATTTTCTCGAAAACAAAGCCTCAAACGAAAAATTTTTATTCTATATTTTCGACTTATTTTTTCGCCTAGAATCACTCCCTTTCCGCTTGTACCACCAGTTACCAACCACCCTGTATATAGAAATATTTACATAAATTATATAATAATATCTCCGAATAATAATTATCCTGAAATATTCCGAAAAATATACATTGTGCAAAAAGATGTTCCAGATGAAAGTTTCAGGACATCAAGGCGAGTTTACTATACTCTCGTGTATTCGACCTTGAAACCTGGTGCAAAAGACACGAGTCTGTAATGTTTCGAAAACGTCTGAATACCAGTTACAAGAAAACGTACTAAAAGATAAAGCTATCCATTGGACAATTTTAACGTGTTTTTCGCAGAGAGTCTCAAGGTCACTACAAGGTCAAATACACAAGACTGTATAGTATATTCTCCTCGATATCGTGGAATTTTTGTTTGAAAAGTTTTTTTCATATCTTTATCATTCACATCTTTCGAGATAAACTGGAAGCGCTGTGTATTTTCACAAAATTTTCAGACATTCCCTTTCATTTAAACGACTGTCTTTCTTCCTAACCTGTTAACCAGAAAAGCCAACCTGTTACCTGATTTGCGAATATTCTTAACGTAATTTGTTCACTTAAGAGTATCCCTTTTCTGAAATAATTCAACTAGTTTTTTATGAAAACGTTGTCGTCACATATACGACGTAAAGGAATTAATTCTCCTACATTAATGCAGCGTCAAGAAGAATATTTAATTAGCGCATAATCTAGCTCGCATAATATACCTGCAAATTACCGTGTCATTTTCCTCCTTCGCTTTGCTTCTGTTTGTTTTCACTGAATCTTTTTCTGCGCTTGCTAATTGTTAATATCATACTCCCTGAGACTGTTTTACTCCAAATTATTCCAGAAATTATTTTCTTCTTTATCATTCTTAATTAAAGGCAGTTGCCTGCCCTCCACGTTCTTTTCTTATCTGCTTGTCTTAAAGAGCTGTAATAATTTATTGATTCAAGTTGCCTGAGTCTCGCGTTCGTGTTTTTGCATCCTCTAACACTTTGAAATACTAATGTTCTTTCAACTTCTTGCTTCCGCATCTGCGCCGGTGACGTCGGAAGCGACTCGAGTGAAATATTTGTCATGCAAAAACTTGCTGCGTATTACTGCACCGTAGATTCGTGTAACGTAGAACAAATGAAAAGTTCAACTTCTTTCAATTTTACACCATTTTCATAGCCGTCTGCACACTTATTGATCTAACTGTGCAGACTATATATTTTCTTACCTTCTTATCGTTCACAGCAATTTATCTACTTTTACAGTTATTAACTGTGTGTTTATTTACTGTACATTATTCACCGTTTTTGCTTGTTCTCGTTGGACCATGCTTCTTACACTTACATATTTATTTCTTCACTCACTACGTGTTTATTTTCTCCTTAGTTTTCTATTTATTGTTACCTTTAACGCTTCCGCTACGGCGGAGTTGGCCAGCAAACGGTTAAACCGGAAACACTTCTGTACACTATCGCTCGGAAATATCTGGATAGCTTGGTAGGTTCCTGATAATAGTACAACTTTATTAATTCTCCAGTTGCATTTTAAATTAAATTATTAATTCTACAGTTACCGAGTCGGGCGAATTGTTCATTCATTATTCGAATTGTTTCAAAGAAATAATTATCCAAGACTATCGGGATAAATTCATATTAATCGAGTACTTTGTCCATGAAGTAATTATTCGTTGTCCGTGATCAATTGTTTCATACATTTATTCGAATAATGACCGCAGAATTATTCGAGTAATAGGAATAATCGTTTGTACAAGTATATACAGACACTGGTACAATTCTTACTGTTAATTTACCAAACGTATAATTTACCATTCTATGAAATAATTTACGATGAAATTATAAATAAACAACATATAATTTTTACGTGAATTGTAACAGCAGACGGAATATCGAACACGTGATTGTTCTGTCATTTGAAAATTTCATGAACCCAATACCTTTGTTCTTCTTATTCAATAATTTCAATATAGGTAGCTTTGCCGTACTCAGGACGAAATCCCTGCTAACTGCGTGTAATGTTGTAGTTAAATTATGTGGAATACTTTCGAGCGATGGTAGGTACGCCTTTTCATAGATAGAGCGAAGAAAAGTTTGGTGGCATTTAAATAAATTAAATATTAAATCAATATTATGAAAATGTATAACTAGCAAATGAATCTGTTTTCAACCGATTCACTCAGCGATCAAATTGATTATTTCCGTCGAAATTTGGTCGAGTAATTAAACATGAATTAATTACGTATTTTGATATCGAAGTTAAGAAATTTTTGAATTACACTTTCTGTACTAAAATTTATTTTTAGTCGTTGCAAGATGATTATAAAGGTTTATAGTCGTCTGATTAATGTGAAACGGTCATTCAATTATATAAAACGTTCTGATTAATTCAGCACGCTTTAATTAACTAAACATTTGTGCCAGATTCATTATAATTTCGCAGATAAGCTTCCATAGCGAAAGGATTAATACAGTGTTCTCTGGGTGAGGATATCGGTTTTCACTTTGAGATAGCGTAACCTTCACATCCTATTAAGATGTTAATTTATTAAACAAGACAGACCCAATTAATGCTCTATTTATCTTCACATCCTTCAAGGATCAAAATAAGTATAACGTTGACTCAAAATCATTCCTTCTTTCCTTTTCTTAAAGAATTCGTATTTAACACTATCAGATTAATTTTCTATTAATGCGATAACTGTTATTTACATATATATAAATGTAACGGGGTTTTAACACCGTAGAATTTTCATTAGAACATTGTGAACAGCGTAATTTTAGCAAACGACTCTGCGAATTTGAAATATTTGTTACTGTTAAAAGATACCACTGGGTGGAAAATCAGCGAAAGAACGTTGCAGAAGAAAAATTGTATTGCACTTCAGGAAGGCAGAAAACTAAAAAGAAAGAAGAGAGTATGAAAAGACTTTAATATAATGCAATGGTAGCATATGGTAAATAATTTTTTCACAAAAAGTTTCGATGAGTACTATATTTTATAATTTCTCACTGTCTGACAGAGCCTGACATATAATATAAATTAATTATTTATAAAAATGTAATTATCTCCTGAAACTCTATTCATTGTGTCCATGTTAGTGTATTATATACTTACATTTAAAAAATATACAAATTCCATCGAATCTTGAAAAAAACATGTTTAAGAAGAAAGTGAATACTTGTCATACGGTCTCCTGCCTTCGTATGGAGTTCAAGGTCACAGAAATAGGCATCATACCATTTCACTGGAATAATATTAATACTGTTTCCTTTTTTTAAATGAGATTGAAAATTTGAATTTTGAACAGCTTTTTTAGGTGGAATACTTCACTGTGAGTCGCGTCGCTAAATTAACTTAGAGAACACTGTATTTTGCTACTCACTATATTTATCTGTATCTGAAAATTCTATTACTTTCCTTTAAAACTTCCCTTCCTCAAGATATGTTTTAATTTCTTCCTCGTTTTAATACAAAAGCATCATTCTTTTTTATTCTTGCAACACCTACATGCATTTTTGACTCACGCGCAAAACCCAAACACTGTACCTGTAATATATATGTTACTATATGTATTATTTTTGTACCTATTTCCCTGGATTAGAAATTAGCATAAACATGTTGGCTTTCTTTTCCTTTTAAACTTTGACAAACATGTGTTCGGCAGGTGCACTTGGGAGAGGGAATAGCAGTTTGCGAGGAACAACTAAGGGCTGTGAAATGGAGCGATTACAGAAAATTGACCCGTGGTCTGGCTGCAATTTTGTTCAGCCCCACCGAGTTGGCCACCTGCTCGGTCACAGGACAACGATGGAGCCGAGCTGGAACTGCCACTGAAAGACCAGTGAAACCTGCGCTAGATAAGGCCAAAGTACAGGCTATTATATGTAAGTAGCAGCTACTTTTTCTTAATGTATATACAAACTACTCTTGACCATTGCTGGATTTATTAGGTTGATATGTTCTTGAACAAGATTATAATCGTACGTATTGTACAGGAACAAGAAATGTGGATCTGATTGATTATAGTGACACAGGTCAGGTCCCATTGAAATCACCGACGCTGTCTTCGCGGACCACAATTCACAGACACCAGACCTGCTGGAATTGATCGACAGTATTAACATGGAAAAATATAACAATAATAGATGATTGTTACTTATGCATGTAGTTTTATCGCTGCAAGAAATTGATGGCTGGCTGCCTTGTGGCTGCCGGATTGAAAACGCCAACTGAAACTCAAGACAGAGCAGAAGCTGGTGGCTAACAGATAAATAAATTTTGGTTTGATTTTCATTGATGTACGGTAAGCGTGAGTGTAATTTTAATGCAAGTCAATGCGAAATTTATGGTCTGTGTTAGCTTTGGGCTAGTATTCTTAATCTGAACGCCACAAAGCAGCCGGCTATCAATTATTTGCTGCGATACACCTACATGCTTAAGTAAAAAGTTCTCTCTTATTTCTCCGTGCTAATACTGCCAATCAGTTAAAGCTGTTGTCGGTGAAATCTGGTATCTCTGTGAATTGTGGTCCGTGAAAACGGTGTCAGTGACTTTAATGGACCATAGAGCCATCCTTTCTCACCATAAAACTGTCCATAAAAACAAAAATTCGTGAAACGTACGAACTTTGTTGTTGTGCGCAACTATCAGCATGAATCGTTTAGCAGCCATATTGATCAGCCATATAAATTTGAAAGCAGAAAAAGGCGAGGTTAGGGACACTATCTTTGAAATTTATCTCATAAGTTGCTATTATTTCCGTCCGTAATTATTTCTAAAGAGGCAACTCACGTATGATATCGATGACCTTGAAATATGTTGTCAAGATTATAATTCTGAAAGCTTTTTCCTCATATATGTTACCATCGCTTAGCTTCAATTTAATTTAGTTGATACCTATCTAATCTAATCTATAACCCATTAGTATATCTTTCATTATTATATTATTATATTTTTCTTTCGCTATATTAAGGGTGATTAGCATCAATGAGTTAAATTTAGGTTGGGTTATATAATATGTTGTCAAGATCATCACTCTGAACAACTTTTCCTTATATACTCGGCTATACTATGCTCGGCTTTAGTTCGGTGTTGTTTTATTTGGTTTGACTTTTATTGTACATACAGAAGAACTCAAAAACGTATGAATATATTTTCTTAACAGACCAAAAAATACTCTTTGTTTGGTAATAATTTAATATTTCCAATCTTAGTCTCTTCCAAGAAAGAGTGTCTCTCACAAGACTCACTTTATTGTAACCTCGTTCTCAATACACGTGCAACCATCCCTCCGTCACATCGCGCAGTGCAGCCACCTATGGGACATCTGAATTACTTTGTACATTTAGTTTGGCAAATATTAATCTAACCCAACTTATAACCTATTAATTTATCTTTTTTTATTTGTATTAAGGACGATTAACAGCAATGAGTTAAGTTTAGATTGGGCTATGTAAAAATACGGTCACTCATATGGCAGAGTGTGAAGTGTAATGGAAACTAGATTGAATTGAAGATTTTTATGAATATGCGAATAGGCTGAGCGGTGGTTACATGTGTAGCTGAAAGCTGTTCGGAATGATAAGCTTAACAACATATCTAAAGATCATCGAAATCGGTGTTATCGAATTATCCAGTCATCCTCTTGAAATAAATGATTCAGGTAGCAGGTAAGTGATTTGTTATTAAGCGTGTTTGTCATATAGCATCAAGCGATGGAAATAGTAAACAAAACACAAAACCAAGTAGGCTACAAACGATAAGATATTAATTGGAATTAAAGTCATAACCATTAACATAGCGTAACTACCGCGACGACGTACATTTCTAACTACATACAGCTAGTGTAAAAAGTATTCGTAATTAATTTCAACAAAACTATTGTAGAACATCGTTCCTGAACAAAGTTTTCTACATGAATATGTATATATTCTTATTAGTCTGCAGAATAATTTTCATAAATAACTAGATGGGATATCTATGTTAACAAACATCTAAAAAATGAATAAATCTTATGTAATATTTAAAACAGGGAATCACTAGATTTAATTATTTCAATACTAAAGGAATTTTCTTTTGATTTTATTACAGCTCGAAACCGTTGTGGTATTGAATTTACCAAATTGACGAGTACTCCCTTCGAAATATTTTTCCATTCTTCTAAAATAGCTCTCTTTAAATAATTTCTCTATTAAAATACAGTGAATCGATATTTTTTGTCTTAGATGATTCCCTATATTTTCAATAACGTTTATATCTGCGGGTTGTGGAGGTGTTTTCAAGTGATTCCAAACATCAAACAAGATCCACGCTCGCGTATTAGTAGCATTATGCTTTAAATCTTTATTTTGCATCACGATGAAATTGTTTTACAAACCCACTTTTTTCTGCATTTTGATACAGATTATTTGTTCAAATATCTACGTACATTTTATCCTACGAAGCGGTAACTGTACGAATATCTATTACGTTACATATTTATTAATATCTTCACAATTGGAACACGTATCGCACTTTTTTCTTTTTTAAAAATTATTCTGAGGACTTGTAAGAATACGTACATATCTTTTGCTCTCATTTTGTTTTTTTGTTACTAAACGATGTTCTGCAGTAATTTTGTTAAAGTTAAGTACTGTATGAATACTTTTTACACTGACTGTACAGACGCTGTCAAAGCGTGCCGTGAAATCTAAACAGTGTTCCTCGACCGTTATCGCTATTGCACGATCGTAAACTTCGACAGATGTAGATCGTGTAACTGTTCGTATGCGTTTTAACATTACGAATGTCTCGTAACGTCCCTTGAATTGGCGCTTCTGTGAACAAAGAGCATGCTTTCAAAGGTGCCAGCCATCTTCTCTTCTCTGCACTATGGTTTTATTGAGACACTGTATATTTAATGTGACGAGTGGGACTCATGGTGTCATGTTCGGGCCAGATATGGCTATTGATAAATAGCAGCAGTGACAATCCGATTTTCAAAACAGATACAAACGATGTTAAAAACTATTATTATTATTTCTATAGTAAATTTACCACCGTTATGTTTATCATTTATTTATATTTATACTTATCACGAACTCCAGTTTGACTTACGTAGTAAGCTAAGGACCTAATACGTTGGTATCTCGTTATTCCATATAAAAGAACATTAATACGTTCGTATAGGATTTATATCCACAAAATCTAACCATAATAGTCGTAACTCATAATTTTTTTACACTTTGTATATTTTTTTTAACGTTTATCATAAAGTAAATCTTTATTACAGCATCGTACGAATAACATATAAATTTCTACTAAGCTTACGGGAGTTGCTCGTTTGTGTTCGCCTGACTGCACCAGTCAAGTTTATTGCATCAGTAAAACATTTCGTTCATAACGATGATTCTCTATCTGTTTTAAACAGTATAATCATTCACGTAAGTAATTACATTTCTTCACGATGTCAGGACACGAATAACCTCTGTATTTCTGTAGCTTATCTGTTTTTCAAATGCTAATTCTGTTTAACTATTCAATTGGCCATTATTCTGTCTACTGTTTTTGATCACAACGGACTCACAAAGCATTTGCGAGGAAATAGACAGCGTTGCTGAACTACGTATAAAGGCTTTTCTATTTCTACGTAATAATGCAAAGATTGCACATTGTACGAATCGTTTGAGGAGATTCAGCTTTTCGAATGGAAGCTTCTTATGCAAGATGGATCGTAATTCGTGGCACAAGCGGAACGAGAGGAGTGATATGGTTAAAAATAAGGCGAAACTTGAGAGTAAGGAAATTACGTTATAGACGCGTGCCAGAAGAATAGTCCATTTCAATTTTAATCGAACTCGTTTTATTGTTTCAGTTGTAACGTTCCCTCGCATATTGGTAGAATGCTAACAGATTGTCGAGACAATCTCTACCATGACACGGACTCTCTCTCCCTCTCAATGTCTCAATTAAAACAACAGACCAAATTTTATTTATTACGTTCGTTGTGTTCATCGCCAAGCTCGAAGAATTAATTAATAATTAAGTATTGACAGCGAATAAGCCAAATAAGCGAGGACTGTGGCCTAAAAAGCAGAGGAGGTTATAATAGCAGTCTGTGATGAAATCCGTGAGGCTAATCACGTGTCATTCAGCGGATCTTCAAACGCGTTTCTCTCGAAAGCGAAGCCACCAACTTAATCTTGTTATTTCTAATTCACTTTCATTCTGGGCCATAGAATTTTCCTTGCTCTGCTTCTATCATGTTTGCTGACGCAGAATGTATATTCTGCATTTTCCTTCCATGTTATTTCTTATACACAGACAGCACAGGTTCTTATCTCTTTCCATCTCATATGTAATTCTTGCCATCTCATTCTTTTAACGCTGTCTATTTGTTAATCGGCTTTTCCGTACTCTTGTTTGGTAAATTTTTCGCCATGGAGACAGTCGAAGCTTCGTCAAATTCAATATATTTAAAATACAATCTTCTTTCTTGTAACGTTGATAACTTCGTTCGCACTCAACAACAACAAGAATTTTTTTTTCTTTTTTGGACTACAGACTGGCTAACAATCTATTTCTTTCTTTCGCAATTTTTCTTGTGCAGATTCAGACAGATAAATTTAATTTTCAAATTATTCTATTCTCGACTTCCTTCGATATTGGTTTCATGTTCGGATAGAGTTTAATTCTCGGTTGTCGTTATGGGTCCTAGCGACCCACAGTTTTACTTTAGAAAGAAATATCTTCAAGATATTCGCTTATAATTGCATTATGTGTACTATATTATTAGTTTGAAGTGCATTTTATAATCTCTGACGATTATGCCGCTAAAACTCTCGTCAGTCGCGTACCGAGTGTCGTGGCAACTCTCCACAGTTAGTAATGGGTCATGTTGACCCAGGTGTGACAAAAGCATATTCTTTGCTCAGATCGAACATATTTTATTTATGTGCAAATTTTCCATACAGATTCTTGTGCATTCACTGCGAAGGAACTCATTGAAATCTTTCTTATTCACTTTTAAAATACATAAAACTACCTATCTATAAATAAAATGTAGAATTTTTGTACCTTTGTGTCCGAATGACTTGACTTTTTCACATAATTGTCTCGGTTTTCTTATTCGAAAACTGCTTTTCTTCAACATGTCAAATAAATATCTTCTTTGAAGCATGCACTAGAAAACTACTTTTCCCCCTAGAGCACCACATCTCGAAAGCGTCATCGTAGATGTTTAGCGAGGGAAACACAAAGAAGTTACCGCATAACTTTTCATAAAAATATCTTCCTTCGAAACTTGCAGGTGAAAAGATTTTTTTTAAGAACAAACGTTGTTTGTTAACCTTTCTTTTGTCAGAAAATATTCTAGGACGTTTAAACTACCCTCAAATTTTGTCCATCCAATATCACTGTTATTTTTCATTAAACAACAACCACTAGAGAATGGAAAAGGGCCCCAGTGTCTGAAATAAGAGTCGATTTATTATCAATGGAGAATAACAAATTTCAGTTCAGCAGTGAGATCATCATCTTGTGGAATAATACATTTCCTCCGGTGGCAGTACTTTTACGTAAACAGTACGCAATTCTGAATGGCACAGTTTTGAATAGGCTAATTAAAAATGGCACCATAATATTACCAGAATACCCATAATATAATCGCAACGTCGATCACGTAACAACGATATCATGTTATAAGCAGCGTAATATACAATTTTTAGAAACAAAAATCTATGTACGTTTCGTACTGGCAAGTGGATGTTGAAATATTTCAATTTCGGATTAAAATAGACTTACGAAGTTTTCCAAAGGTTGCGCAACAACTTTATCGTCTGATTTCGTGTTTTGAAAAATGCTAGATAATAAAGAAGAGATTAGAGGGTATAAAGTCTGTGAGATGAAAAACAGAAATAGAAAGCAAACGATTTAACTCTTGAGAATTTCATTGCACGTGCCTATTGAGATTTTCTGATGTAAAACAACAGCGTGACTAATTGTTAAATGATAAGATATTTCGCTGATTTCAGCCCCAATTGATGTGTTATTGGATGACGGTACGAAGACGTTAAATTGAAATCGAGTCTTGAAAAGTACCATATTTTCAAACGAAATGGCAAAATGTTTGATTACGTTGGAATTATAGGCACTTTACGAGCACTTAACGCAGCTAATGTGTTTTTCTTGCGCATCATGCTGTATCACACTATATATTCATGTGCATATCCAGCAAATCAGAATTTCAATACTCATAAACCGAACATAAACGTTATCGAGAATAAAAAAATTTGCACGAATAAATGTGAAAATATTACTAAGCTACTGTTGGCTTGGCAGCTAAGTGATTGCGGATTTTGTCAATACCACGTATCTCGCTATATTAATAGGAGACGATCTTTGCCACTAATTGTTACGTTTAAGACTACTATTCACGCTGTATACTGATCTTCTACTAATTGCAAGTGCATATTTGTCTTGTAATTTCTGTATACATTTTCTGATTACTACATTTAGATAAAGAAAAAAAAACAATATAAAGCTAATGAAATTTCAAAAAGTTTCATATAATGCACATCATATATTCATAAAAGAGTTCTATGGAAAATGTTCGAATATTTTCGTAAACCACAGCGTATCGTGTTATTTGAAACGATGAAACTAAATTTAAATTTGTTCGCTGGAAAATCGCTAACACTTAATGAGCGAAATTTCCGAGCTTATTAATTCAAGACTGATAACGAATCTGGTCATAAAAGATATGTGTATGTGAATAGAAATATTATTTTTGATCATACGTGATACGCTCGTGAGGTCTTGAGCAGAAACCGAAGGAACGTTTTAAAGAGTAAAACGAATTGGAGGAAGAAAGAGAGGAAATTGGGAAATTTGAATGTCGATAAAATTTCGCGAAACAATTGAATCTAGGGGAACAAAACAACACATAGGAAAGGAACGTAAAATGCGTGTATCAAGAACCATTGTAAACACAGGATATCCGAGAATAGAGCGGTGACTACTCTCGACGATGTCTAAACATTTACTTGGACTGAAAATAGTTCGTTCAGGAATTGGAATTTCAGTCTATAAAACAACTCTTCTTAGAAAAATCTAGTTGCCATACGTCAATCTATTTTCTCCGGAACTGTATAAATATCGAAATAAGCGAACGAAACGGTGGATCAAACGTATTAGCAGTCGCGTGTAACGTTAAGGCTTGTTTTCTCCTTTATTCTTAAATAGCTTGATTTTAAGCAGTGCCTAAATATTTAAAACAGTTTCAGCAGCAAAATCAGATATTAGAATATGTATACGAATTTTCTTCCAATATGAAATAATGGAAGAAAAAGTTCTAGCAATATGACAATATTCAAAAAGATTTCAATTTCATGTATTGATATTCAATTTTATACATACATATATATATATAATTGTACAATATGTATATTTCAATATATATTTCAATATGTGTATTTGAATATATATTTCAATATGTATATTTGAATATCTATTTGAATATACATTTCAATATGTATATTTGGGTATATATTTCAATATGTATATTTGAATATATATTTCAGTATATATAATTGGATATATTTTTCAATATGTGCATTTCAATATATATTCCAATATGTATATTTGAATATCTATTTGAATGTATATCTCAATATGTATATTTGGGTATATATTTCAATATGTATATTTGAATATATATTTCAGTATATATAACTGAATATATATTTCAATATGTGTACTTCAATATATATTTCAATATGTGCATTTCAATATATATTCCAATATGTATATTTGAATATCTATTGGATATACATTTTAATATGAATATTTGGGTATATATTTCAATATGTATATTTGGATATATATTTCAGTACATATAATTGAATATATATTTCAATATGTGTACTTCAATATATATTTCAATATGTGCATTTCAATATATATTCCAATATGTATATTTGAATATCTATTGGATATACATTTTAATATGAATATTTGGGTATATATTTCAATATGTATATTTGGATATATATTTCAGTATATATAATTGGATATATTTTTCAATATGTGTACTTCAATATATATTTCAATATGTGCATTTCAATGTATATTCCAATATGTATATTTGAATATCTATTGGATATACATTTTAATATGAATATTTGGGTATATATTTCAATATGTATATTTGGATATATATTTCAGTATATATAATTGGATATATTTTTCAATATGTGTACTTCAATATATATTTCAATATGTGCATTTCAATGTATATTCCAATATGTATATTTGAATATCTATAATATTTGAATGTCTATCTCAATATGTATATTTGAATATCTATTTGAATGTCTATCTCAATATATATTTCGGTACATATAATTGAATATATATTTCAATATGTGTACTTCAATATATATTTCAATATGTGCATTTCAATATATATTCCAATATGTATATTTGAATATCTATTTGAATATACATTTCAATATATATATTTGGGTATATATTTCAATATGTATATTTGGATATATATTTCAGTATATATAATTGGATATATTTTTCAATATGTGTACTTCAATATATATTTCAATATGTGCATTTCAATATATATTCCAATATGTATATTTGAATATCTATTGGATATACATTTTAATATGAATATTTGGGTATATATTTCAATATGTATATTTGGATATATATTTCAGTATATATAATTGGATATATTTTTCAATATGTGTACTTCAATATATATTTCAATATGTGTATTTCAATGTATATTCCAATATGTATATTTGAATATCTATAATATTTGAATGTCTATCTCAATATGTATATTTGAATATCTATTTGAATGTCTATCTCAATATATATTTCGGTACATATAATTGAATATATATTTCAATATGTGTACTTCAATATATATTTCAATATGTGCATTTCAATATATATTCCAATATGTATATTTGAATATCTATTTGAATATACATTTCAATATATATATTTGGGTATATATTTCAATATGTATATTTGAATATATATTTCAGTATATATAATTGGATATATATTTCAATATGTGTATTTCAATATATATTTCAATATGTATATTTGAATATCTATTTGAATGTATACTTCAATATTTGGTTAGAAATTAACATGGACTATTGTCCTAACAGTTACAACCAAAATGACTAAAAGTTGCAGTGTAACGATTAGTAGATTAGATTAGTAGTAGATTAGTAGAGTTTGACTGCCTTTGGTTACGAATAACCGTTATAGATCAAAATTTGTTTGGTTACCGACACCATCATAGATGAGAGGACTTCTTTTTGGTTGCCCATAGCCATTATGTATTAGAGGGAAAAATGAGAAAGAGAGAGAAAAATAATATTTTTTTTTTGTTGCCGATTCATAAAAGTGTTAAGGACAACTGTTATTTTTGGCGTATCAAAATAAAAGAGAATGGTCCTACATCACTTTCAAAATAAACGGTCCATATGGTAATTATTATTTTTCTTTCGTAGTTTTATTATATTTGTTATATATACATTGTATTTTGCATATATTTGCATACATGTGGATAAAAATTGCTTCAGGAGAAATATGCAACGTCTGGATCGATATGAACCGGCCAATCTCTTTAGAGACACAAAACCTCAGGTTCTTATAACGTTAAAAATATAAACTTAATTTCATTTTCCCAAGATTTTCTCAATTTTTTCAATTACAATAGTAAAGACCATTATATGATCGAATTAATAATTTTTCGACTGATATTTTTACATAGAATTACTAGGACACCCTGTACACGTACTGAACGAAGGTTTCGCATTTCCTACAGTGTGCAACTACCATATTTCGTCAGTCGTTCTTTTGTCTTTCCATAACGCCATCTGATACTTTGTAACGTACGACGATTACACAAGCATTTTGACAAATTGCAAATCTTTTGTGAATAGAAATGCTACACGTTTCTCATCGGAACAATGCCGTGCATGTCAGTTCTATGATTGAGAAAAAAATAGTGAAAGAATAAAATTGGACGTACTCTATACATATATTCACTTGAATTGGCACCATCTGGTTTCCAACTATCGTTGTAAAGTGTTGTCAATGAAAAAAAGTTCAGTCGATGAAAAAATTGTCCCGTATTACCGAAGTAAAAAAGTATTCGCACAGATAGAATTGTAAACTTTAATAATAATGAGAATATTATATTATAATATATACTATATAATAATGAGAATAATAACATTGAGAACATTGTAAGATGCTATTTTGCAATAGCATCTTGCACTGCATTGTAAAGTGGAATTTATACTGCATCTCAAATAACGGTAGAATCGTTCTTGCAATTCTTATATACGTATAACACGACATATTCTGATTGGAGGTACTTCAAAATAGAATAAGTGACTAAAATGATTAAAAATATAGACATTAAGTTATTGTTACAATTTCATTTTATTGCGTCCTGTATATTCTTATAATAATGTTAATTCAATGGAATTAGCACCCACACGTTACCCTTAGCAGCTAAAGCAATTTTCTGGATGTCCTACACGACAAATTGCAGGAATCTACTATGGATTATTTGAAAAAGGAAAAAGGAATCGTATCCTAAGTTCAGTCTTTCTATAATAAAATGTTCTGTACATGAATATGCTAGCTATATTTATGAAACAAAAATTAACTATACTGGATGTTCCAAAATATGTAGGAGATATGTGCAGGGTCGATCCTAGACATTAAAACGATAAAAAGATTTAGGTACAAAAATGTTGTTTGAAGTTCATCTTCCAAGTTATGAACAATTTTATCTAATTAGTTGTGGCAACCCAATGAATTAGCTGACTGGCCAATCGTCCACAGACATGCGATCGCAGTCAATCCGCATACGTTTTTCGCGGAAAATGCATAGCAAAATGTATGCAGTGTGTACATGGTAATGCATTATCTGACGATATCATGCGGACAATGACGGAAAGTGTACACAACTGCAGAGTAACGTTACTAGATAGAGAGATGTAAGGGAAAAGTAGTGTAGTTGATGAACTAGTGACGTCGTGACGCATACTGTAGACAAATGCAGATGGTAGGATAATTTCGTAGGCGGGACGCGGGAAACGTAAGACGAAATTCATGTCACGTGATGCAAGCTACGTAGTGTGGCAATGAGGGTAAGCGGCGTCATGTTATCGTTAAATTAAGGGAACCGTCTGGCAACACTGTTACAGAGTTGCCAGGTGTAAGGAAGACGCGACGTCAAGTAGACCTACACAAGGTATTTCACCTAACTTGACCATCTTAAATATCTGGCTTATTTTTTATGCTAGGCAAAAATATCAGAAGAAGAGAATAATCGATTCGAAGAGGCAAATGTGGTGGTATGCAGAAAATTTTCTCAAGGCCACTTTTCTCGCGATTTCAAAGTCATCGAAGTATCTTTAAACGGGACTACATACATTCATTACGACAGTCTTATAGTTCATAAAAAAACAAATTCAACAATGTGCAATATGTTGACCTTTATGCGGCCTTCAATGAGAAAATCATATTTGTATGGAAAGAAGGTTAAGGTAAGATTTGTATGTTTCAGTGTAGAATATTTATTTCAGAAGGTGCTCAAAATGTGCACCATAAATTCCAACACACTTTTGGAGACGGCAAATGAATGATTTCTCTACATTTTCAAATACTTCTGTACTGTACTCTACATGATAAACTGCTGATTGTAAAGCAATAATCGCGTTGATATGATGCTTGTAAACATACTTCAAACGATAAAAGAAGAATACGAACGTCCGCTTATAAGCACCAGGAACAATTACACGGCACACTGTTCCAATGGAATTGAGATTCTTTCATTTACCGTTCCCGAAATCATTGGCATTGAAAATATTGGTATTGAAATTAATAGCAAACATTTCATGATTTTCCCATTGAAGGTTACTCGAAGGTCAACATATTTCAAATCGTTGAATTTGTCTTTTTATGAGATATAAGACTGCTGTAATGGAAATATGTAGTCTCGTGTAGAAATACTTCGACGACCTTGAAATCTCGAAATAAAAAAATGGTCATGAGAAAATTTTTTTGTCTATCACCACGTTTACACCTTCCAACCGAATATTCCCTTCCTCTGGTATTTCTTCCTACTGTAAAAAATAAGCAAGATATTTAAGATGGTGAAGTTAGGTGAAATACACTATATATAGACACACTAATGCGACTCATGCACACCATGCGGTGGATTATGGTACTAATCGGTAATTTCGAAGTACGTGGAACGTAGACGCGTCTATGAACGTGTTTTTAAGTTCATGGGTGTGTTACACACATGTCTGCGGGCAATTGCCTGTCAGTATGAACTAGGCTTAAGTGAAATAGAGAGAAAACCTCGTCAAGTGATTCACTGGCCAACTACTTGTATATTGCTTTATCGAAGTTCCAAGACAAGTAAGAAATTTGATGAGACAAATATTTACTACTTTTGCATTGGTATAATTTCAAAATGACTATATCTTGAAAAATTGAAATGTTTTTGTTAACGAGGATATGCTGACCATTATGTTCATTAGTTTCTTCCTTTAATACTTATTCCTTGCAATATTTGTTGTGTGTATCGTTACGACGTTGGGAAAATTTTATTAATAGTGGATACTTTATTACTACAAGCATTGACAATAGCATTGCTAGACTTCGCACTGCTATTAAAAATTCGGATATAGGGAATGATCCAAGTAGGATGTATCTTTAATTTAAGAGTTTCTTGAATTATAGAGGGATTATAAAATGAATGTAATTTCTTTTCCTAATGGTCATCTTCTTGAAATTGCGTTTTAATATTTTACAAATAACTACTGTTACGTTATAAATAGACAGCGATAACAGTTTATTCCCTCTTGCTCCAAGGAAGACAATTAGGAGGTAAGCATTCCTCTAAGCTTGGCTGGAGGATGCAGAGTCTAAATCCTGGCTTGAAAAACGGGAAGATCCATACAAGGCGAAATGCATAGCTTGTGACAAAATTATTTTACTAATATTTTAATAGCAAAATATAATATGAAAAATAATAGTAAAATATTAAATTTTTTATTATTATTAACAAAATGGGAGATAAAAGAGAATTGGGAAAACATAGAAGAAAGTAGAATGCATAACACGATTATGCAAAAATAGAAAAGAAGAAGAGAAAGGAGAAGAAATCCATGAATCATGAAGAAGAAATTTTTAGTATATCGTAAAATTTTGTTAAAATGACGTAAATAGCACTGCCGGGTTCAAACATTGTGCGCCCTTGAAAGAAGCAAAATTTCAGCTGTCATTAAAAATGCCATAAATAAATCCGTCATTTTAGAAACAACAGAAATATTGCGAGGTAAATGCTTCTCTGTTTTAATAGTTGAAATCACAGACATATCCGATAAGGCAATTTTATGTTTTTTAATTCGTTATGCTCACAAAGAATAGGTACACGAGATTTAATTATCGGATTTGATTGGAATTATAAAATGTACAGCGGAAGATTCTTAACGAACGTTTTCTATATTCCTGAACAAAATACAATTTGTCTGTAAATAATATCGTTGACAATGCGAATCTAATTTCTAGTTTATCAAGAGGCAATGATGAAATTTCTGTCTTCGGACGAAATATCTGTGCAATATACTTTCTTGTCTGAGGTGTTATTTTCGAGAAAAATTGAATTTGAAAATTTATCAAGTATACTTAAACTTGGCTAATTTAATTAGGCGTAAGTAAATAATCGGCGAGAGGTTATTCTATGTAAATTAAAAATGTGGAATAAAATTTTTCCATTTACGGTACGATTTTAACCTCGTTCTCAAGAAAATAGGGTTTAGACGTGTTTAGTTAAGAATTGGCCCACTATGCGCGTATGATAAATTATCGCACTCATTTTTCTCGAGAGCAAATCGTCTTGGGAAAATATTTTGCCCTGTATTTCTCACTTATTCTCACGTGTAGAATAACTTTCTGTCGATTATTTGTTCCTGTCCAGTCCAGATTTAGCTATGTATGTTCAAGCATGCTTGATAAATTTTCAAACTCGATTTTCTCAAGCACGAAGCTTGGGATAAAGAATTTTATTCTACGTTTCCAAGTTGCTTTTGCTCATAAAATAGCCCTTTAGTCGATTAATCACTATGCAACACGTCCTGTGTATATTTTTGTCTCAATAATTATTCAATTGTCATTTGTTCCTTTTACAGTAATTATGATCTGTTCTTTTTTGGAGAAACATTATTTCATGTTATTAAACATATTATCATTATTAAAGATTATTATTTAAATTGTGCTGTAATTTGATATTATATCATATTATTATTATTATATCGTATCGTTGTTTATATTATATGATATCTATATATAATATTATATTTATAATATAATTATAATATATATTATAATATCATAAATATTATACTATATACATTATACATATCATATAATATAAATAACTATACGATATAATAATAATAATATAATGTATAAATATTATAATATATTAATAATATAATAAATATAATAATATTGATATATCAATATAATATAATAAGTATTGTATATATTATATAATAATATATTTATTATAATAATATAGATTATAATAATATATTGTATATATAATATATATTTAAGATTTATAAAATTTATATTCTAAATATTAATATATTATTAATAATATTGATATTATATAATATATATAAATGTGATATAATATAATATTATAATATGTTAATAATATAATAAATATAATAATATTGATATATTAATATAATATGATATTTATAATAATATATTGTATATATAATATATGTATTTAATGTTTATAACATTTACATTCTAGATATTAAAATATTATTAATAATATTGATATTATATAATCTGTATGGATATGATATAGTATAAATAACGATACGATATAATAATAATATGAGATGATATTAAGGTATAGCACAATTTAAATAATAATGTCACATAATAAAAAAATTATATAATATATATAATATAATAATAAATATATATATGTTATTATCACATTATATCATATTAACTGCATTATATCAGATTTTTAAGCTTTTCGTTTTGTAGTTATGAGATGCAGTAAAAATCGATTCGGGAAATATATACCGGGTGTCCCGGTACTAATAGTGCAATCGAGGAGCAGAGGGATCTACATGAAAAGATATGTCTAAAATATAGAATACATTTTTTTACATTTGACGCTTCGTTCTCGAGAAAATTGACTTTGAAAATTTGATTGCTATATGTAAATTTCGATAGTTACCGATTAGATATGAGTAAACTACCAGCAGGAGATTATTCTACCTGCGAAAATATTTGTTCATTTAAGACATCGTTTTCAAAGAAATAGAGCTTGTCCAGTATGCACGTATTTGATCAATTTTCAAATTTTATTTTTTCGGAAACGAAACTTTCTATGGAAAAGTTTTTTCCTACATTTTTGTCCTACTTTCACTCGGGTAACTTGCTGTCAATTATTCGTTTCTGTCCCGCTCGAAATTAATCGAGTTCGACTACACTTGACAAACTTTCAGGATTGATCTTCTCGAAAACGAAGCGTCGTATGAAACAAAACAATTTTATTCCCCATTTTCAATTTGCTTTTTCACGTAAAATCATCTTCTCGCTGATTGTACCACCAATACCAGGACACCCTGTATATCATATCCATAAGCAGCATCTATGTACAGTGGAAACTCCAGTATTCGAATTAATTGAAAGCTATAACTGATCAAATGAGGAATTGTTCGGATAACAGTGGTATCTTTTCATAATTATTTAAGGAAATTGCACTTGCTTAGTTGTTGTATATATCCTAAATTACAGCTGCTCGAGTATTCGAGAGCTAGTAATTAACTGTAAGGTTAGGTTTAAGGTTAGCCACAAGAGCAGATTGGTTTCTCGATCGGAACAGTATAGTTTCTTTATATCGAAAAGAACGGTAATTAACTGGTTTAATTATTCGTGAGAATAAAATCTAGACAAATTGAAGATTTACGAAGAATTTACGAGATTTAAAAAAAGAAAATTATCATCTGTTGTCAACTAGTCATATTCATCAAGCAAATTTTATAAGTCAACATCGCATATTTGTTCACCATTTTCTGCTTTTTAATAAATAAATCAGAGCAGTGTTTTAAACACCTCAACGCAGAAATTAAAGTATACAATAACAAAGAACCAGGTAACCTAACAGTTATAACCAAAACGACTAAAAGTTGCAGTATAAGAGCCAGTAGATAAGTTGAACTGATTTTAGTTATGAATAATCGTTATGAATAACCAAAGTATTATTGGTTACCGATAACCACTATCGACGACAGAATTTTTTTGGTTACCGATAATCGTTATTGTGACAATTTTTTTTGGTTACCCACAATCATTATACATAAGAAAATTGTTTTTGGTTGTCGATAACCATTATCCGTAACATAGTCCTTTTTTTTTAGTAACCAGTAACTAATATTTGTGACGGAATTCTTTTTGTTTACTGATAACTATTATCGACGATAGAATTTTTTGGTTACTGATAACTGTTATTATGACAATTTCGTTTTGGTTACACGTAATCGTTATATATAAGAAAATTGTTTCTGGTTGTCGATAACCATTATCTGTAACATAGTTCTTCTTTTTTTTTGTTACCATTGACTATTATTCGTGACGGAATTTTTTTTGGTTACCGATAACCTCTATCAATGACGTAACATTTCTTTTTGGTTACCGGTAACCATCATCAGTAACGGAATGTTCTCTTCGTCATCGTCAGTTGTTAACATTAATGATAATCAGTACCTAGCCTAAAGGCACTAAAAGCAGATTCTCTATTTGTTTTTTATATGCAACTTTCTTAACTCGTTAAACGGGTAGAACAGGTATATTCACTTCAGTTAATTGCTCGCTCGGTATGCCAAGTAGTCAAAAAGGAATCTCTCATCGATAATGGTTATCGATAAGCAAAAAAAGAAAGAATTAAGAAAGAACCCTTGTTAATGATTATCGGTAACCAAAAACATTGTGATCGTTTATAACGATTGTTCGTAAGCAAAACCAGTTGAAATAATCTACTGATTCTTATATATGCAATTTGTTTCATTTCGATTATAACTGTTATGGTCCCAGGTTCCAAGTGAACGTAGACGTCCTACTTTTGGAGTGGTAATTCTGTCCACGAAGGGCATAAAGTAAAACGAATGGAGGAATGAATGAAATATTGGTTGAATGCAGTGGTGATCAGTAGAATCGCAGTATCTAATTTTCCACATCTGGTGAAAATACATTTTTCATTGAAATTTTAAAGCCTACGTGACATCGAGGTTTCCCACAGTCGACGTGAGCAGCGTGAAGCAAGTGTTGGCTTACAAGTGCAAGGAGAACTCGACGGCACTCAAGATGAAGTCCATTAGATACATTTGGTGAGTCCAATTTAATTTTCGTTTCATCCTCTCGTATTTTTTTTTTTTTTTTAATCTTTCCTTCGATCGTAAACCGAGACTTTCAGTTATTGCACTTCATCAACGAGAACTTGCTAAATTTTCATTCGAGTGTCATCGTAATTTTCATTCATCAACGTTTGAAATTAAATGAAAATTTGCTTTTCGCACGACAATTATAAAAATCCATGATGTTAAAATAGGTATGGAAAATCATACAGTTTTATTTACTGGCGAAAAGTATTTTCTATTAATTATATATTTGCGAATATCGTTAATAACATTTGTTCCCTGCGATTCTGAATCATTAATCCTTATATTAGATTAAACCAGAAATTATGGTAGATTAAACCAGTAATGGTTTAAAAAACTGCTGTGACAAAAAGAACGTTGTGCGTTTGCATTTAAAAGTGGTATTTAAATCGTTTGCCAGGTTTAATACCCAATAAATGAAAATGTAAATTCTGGCACTTTTTGTCGGCGTAAGCCTCCTCATATTTGCATAAAATTGTTTCTTTCAGCCTGCGAGGCGCTTTGACTTTTAAATTAAAGATTCTGGGCATAAACAAATGTTTTCCATTACTGAAAGATACGCAGTATTTACTACTTTAATGTTCCGCAGAATTTTAAAGATGTTCCCTTATTCAGATAACATAAAACGGAAATAATAGCCTTTCTAATAATCTGGCAGTTACAAACTTTTATTATGTCTTCAGATACGCAATTTATATTTATATTACTTTCTGAGTGTACTCATTGAACGCGGTACATATATACAGTCCTAACCTAAAATTTTGTTAAGATGAAGACCTAACCCCATTTTGGTTATAATATTGAGTATAAACATGTTGCAAATAGAAATAGTATAATTAAAGTTATTGTGATATTTCATTTTTCTAAAACGATATCCGATCAATACTTGTTTGTTTCTATTCTATGTGTTACGTAACGTTAATTAGAAATTTTCTTATATAATACCTGATGGCCATATAGCAGACACACGACACAAGTATACCTGAACAGCGTTAAGCCGGTTACACATGTAACTATATACTTTATATATTAGTATACTAGCGGTATACATATACAAAATTTCACAAGTATACACGAGCGTGTGCATGATAATATTGCATAAGTATTTTCATTGTACGAGAAATATAAATACGTTTAAACATCCATACTTGTACAAGTCGTGTGTGCGCAAGTGTACTTTAAGCCGGTTGTACACGTAACTGCACACTTGAGCGGTGTACATGTACGAATTTACTGCACAACTATACCTGACGGCCGTATAGTTTTCACACGACACAACTATACCTGAATAGTATTAAACAGGCTACACACGTACATAACTGCATATTTGAGCGATATACGTGTACAAATTTATTGCACAAATATACATGAGCGTGTATATTTTAATATTGTACAAGTATTCGAACTGTACAAGTAACATGAAAATGTTAGAATTTATATTGAGAAACTTAGTAGAGGCGTGACTTAGATTTTAACCCTCTGGTGGTAAGATTGCAAACTACTGAAAGTAGTCTAGTCAATTAGCTGGTTTATTTATATTCCAAACACTCAATAGCTTTTAACAATTTAAAACTTGTTTAATATTCTATGAAGTAGTCCTTTTTTCTTTTCAAGTAGTCTTTGTTAATATACTAAGTTCTGTGTTAATTGAAGAGCTTGGAAGACTAACTGATGAAATTGTAGTGTTCTTTAAACGACGTATGCGACTATTTAGAAGGAAAAATTTAAATAAATTTCCTACACGACTTCTTAAAATTCATGAACTTTATGTCCAATTCTATTTATGATTGCAATAATACTTACCTGATGGAACAAAATCTTTTTTTTGTAAAATATAATGAGCATATTCTTATAGATAATGATACACTTTTGTCCATTGTTATAATTTTAACCCATGCACTGAAGCGGTCAATAATTTCCTCTTGACTTTATTTATTTTTTCGTAGGTAGTAGGTTTTCGGTCCCCCGAAGAAAATGATAAAAACGGACAGCATCATTTTTATATACAACTATACACACAACAATATATATTATTTTTATTTATTTCTAGAAGAAGTTCCATTATGTAACTTTTTATAATTACATAAATAATTACACGACTGTTGTGATACTGATCAATTCGCGGCCATTAAAACGAATTTAAAACACGTTCTTTACAACGTGTCCCTTTAAATATTGGTGATCGTATAGGTGATACATACTCGATCTATTCTCGGTAGTTCAATTTTCTGCTACTAGTTGGCGTATCGAAATTCTCAGTTTCCTAATCGTGTATTACCACTACAGTGAATTTTGCCTATAATGTACGTGCCTGATAGCGCATGCGTCGATAGTGGTTGCCAACCTAACCGAATCCAAACCTAGTTCTTATCTTTTATTTCCAGTTAATATAAAGGTAAATTAAGCGACGTGGCAAATATGTCGTCTATGCTTGTAGCTGTGTCGCAGATAAACACGTACCTATGGGCATTATTCTTTCTTACGCACTAAATTTATACAAGTACACCGCTCAAGTATACAGTTACGTGCATAGTCGATTTGGCTGCACTGGAGTATTTAGGCCTACGTCTATTGGGTCGTATAATACAACATGGGAAAGCTTACGAGTAGAGGAATCCAACATTGGTCACAGCTGCTGCAAATGTAAACGTTCTGTTCTATTTGTATAAACTTGCTATTTAGAAAATATAGGTTAAAATGTGTAAACCTGGCAGTAGAATAGTCTCTGAGTCAAACCTAACACGATCTGACAATGTAACCCAACTCTACAGTAATATTATAGTAAGACCCATATGAAAACCATGTTTGCTACCATGAAGTATCATCTAACACACAGGGAAACATGTGCGATCGATGATTATTTGTCACAGTGAATCTACCTTTCTCCTCTCTCTTTCTCTCTCTCGCCTAAGCATATTTGTTTCTCTTTCACCTTTTCATTACAATTTGTCTTGCTCCATTTTTGGTAATTCTCTTTTATCATTTGTGATTCGGTATCATGCTAATACTAATCCTCCATAGGATGTTGTTCCACGACTGTTGCTTCTCCATAATGTACTTGAACCCATGGGATGCTACCTACTCGTTTGCTGCTAATTTTATTATTCGTGTGCTTTTATATTCTTCCTTTGTATCTTTTAATACAGTTTACTATCTCCTCGGACAGAGTTGGTGTTTTTCTCTCTGTGCATTCTCATTTCTGGTCCACATGTACATAGTAACAAATACACTTAAATGAAATAAACTTTCTGCAAGAAGAATGCATTTTTTAATCGCAATTTGACCTATATCTTCTGAATGGGATGTTCGCTGCTAGGATGGGATGACCTTGACCACATTTATTGGATTCCTCTGCTCATGAGTTTTCCAGCTCGTTGGAAATTGGTTGGTGTATCGTATGGTCCAATAGAACTATAAATTATAGTACTGCCGGTTTAATAAGTCCATCAATTTGGTTAAAAGAAAAAGTGCAAAATTTTTGCTTGCTACGTTGCTGATCCTGTAACGGGCAACTGAACGTTCTTAGGAAACGTTTCTGCATGTTGATCTACGTATTTACGTAGATCCTTTCCTTTTTCCAATAATATTTCCATTATGATGCTTATTTATGGTATTTTATGATTCGCATACTTTTTGAAAATACAGTCATGAAAGGAAGCTTCGCTTAAATATCGTATAATATGCGATCATAAATGATAAAGAAGAAGAGGAAAGCAAATCAAAAATAGAATCAACTTTTTGAAAATAATTCTTAAATAATTATTCGACAGCATTCTAAAAAGAAAATAATAATAAAATAACATAAAATATCCTTACCTCAATTAAAAAAAAAAAAAAAAAAATTTAGATTCCTTCCGTAGGTGGTCTGAAATTTTTGCACGTACCGTATGTTTGTATAATATCAACTTGTATAGTAGCGTAATTAAATTTACCTGTAATAATGAAATTGTTAATTTTCAATGGAAGCAAGTTGAATTAAAAATGAGAATCGCAATTTTATTTCCCAGTGAATGGAAAAACTCAACGGCGACATTAATTTAAATTAATACATTATATGCACTTGATATTTATAAACCATGAAAAATGAATTATTGTGCGTGACAATTTCGTATTTTTCTGTTTTTTATTTTAAAATTTAATTGTATATTAATGAAAGTAATAACTGAATTTAGTTTTACTTAATTTAAATAATTTATAACAATAACTATTCTTTTAATTCACTCATAAAATATTTACTTAATTTATTTAATTCACTTTATAAAATAAGCATAAGATTTGCTCATATAAAAATATGAATTTTCTTTTGTTATAATTTTTTAGAAATATTATTATTATAAATATTCCAAAAATTCCGGGAAAATAACGTTTTTTTCGAATCATTCCGAAAAATGAATCAAATTTTCAATGTACAGGACCTAAGGAGTATTTATCATCATTATCATCCATCTGCTTACTGAATCGTTTTCGACCAGCAATTTTAAGTCATTTTTCATTCTAACCGCATTTCTCTTTCAATTTTACTTTGTTTAAACAGACCGAGGTAACAGTAAAAACTACTGGATGATGTTTTAGAAGCTTGAAAGAGTCTTCAGAAGTTTTTTTGGATCTTTTAAAACACAAAAATTTAATAAGAAAAATTGCATGGACTTAGATGACCCGTCATGGAGATGAAGTCAGTAAAGTCACGATGAAAGATAAATATATCGTTATTTATATCAAATAATACAAAAAATCCTATTAGCTTTTCTTACTTTATTGTTATTCACGTTAACTGACCGTTTAAATTACGTTTATTTTCCCGTGAAAAATCAATAGTTGATTTTCCACTACATGTCACTACATTCCACTACATTTCCAATTATATTTACCAATAAATGCAATTATTGTCGCTGAACGATTTGCTTACACACGTTTCTGTAAAAAACAGGTTAATACGATAATTTCAATATTATTAGTTGATTATCGTAAATAGGCATCAAGTAAAGCAAGAAAAATTAACGTTTCCTAAGTGTTTTTCAATGAAGAATTAGTGTTCCTTGCAATTAAAAATTTTGTACACATTCAACTAATAGCACAAACGTTAGATACATGAAATGCCCAAGACTATTATATGATATTCTATTGCAGCAATTAAGAAATTTATGCGCTATTATATTATTTCCATTCAGAAATTTTGTGAGACTTCGTTAAAAGAGATTTCTGTCATGCAGACATTCAGCTGTCTCATTTATACGTTCTTCAGGCTGTTACATTAATATTTCGTTACATACGTTTAAGAACACTTTAAAACGATAGGTACACGTTTTAATTGGGTTCAATAATCGCATCCGATCATTCAGAGGAAGTTGTAGTTAAGACTGTTCTTCCTTTCTGATTAATCGTAAGCTTTTTAAAATTAATTCCTACGTATCGCTCGTGATACAGTTAACTAATTTCATTAAGGAATCTTGTGCAGTAATTAGTCGAGCATTCAACGATTTTAATTGCAACGAAGAATGCTTTGAAACAAATCGCATTAATCACGCTTGTATTACGGGCAACTTGAAGTACTTGCATATACTGGGTGTTTCATGATAAATGGGCAACATTTGAGGAACAAATTCAGCACCCTCCAAAAAAGAAAAATAAAAGATAAAAAATGATTCGTATTGATATATCGCAATGTGTTACACTGTACAATATATACAATGGATTGGCAAAAAGATTGTCCAAGAATTTGAGGGCTTATAGTGCTCACCAAGAGTATTTTTTATTTATTTAAAATTTTAGTAAGTACTGAATATACGATTGATTTCAAGTATTCTCATAATTGACCAGTTAACTGTTAACGCATTGTTCACACTATATACAAATTTTTTAATTTTTTATTTGTTCGTTTTATTTCGTCTTGGTGTCTAAATATTCAAAACATCTTGAAATTTACGAATATATTTTAGTTTTCGTAAAAGTTGCAATTTAAACAGTAAATTGTAACTACTTTTTTACGCATGACGAGTATACTCGTCGTGACAGAAAATACTGCGATTTCTTCATGACGAGTATACTCGTCAAAAACAGCTAGCTGGTTAAAAATCCAATAGTGACAGATGCACTGAAATGCAAGGTAGTTATTTTTAGCATCTCCTACGAAGGTAATTTGATACGAAATGACAGAATGTTAAACTCGCTATGTCTCGTAAACAGGAACTCAAAATTTCTAGTTTTTGAATTATTGGTACAGGAAAAGCAATTGTTTCTTTTGCGTGTACTTTCTACTGGTAGAGACCTATAAGTGAACTTTAAAAATTCACCACGTGGGGGCAGTTATGTCGCTATTGCATCATCACGAAACTGTAACAGATTAATCGCAAATCATGCTGAAAAATACAAACAGAAGCTATCCAATCACCCAAATACTTTCACAAACGATACACAGCCGACCTATCCTGAGCAGATTAATTAAAAAACATCGGAACGATTCAACAGTTTAAGAAACGGTAAGGGAAACATATAACTATAAATTGTAAATTAGTACAAATTGTGAGAGGTTATGCAATGATATATCGTACTATTCTTTACATTTAGTACTACATATGTATAATAGGAAATAATTAATATTCGAGTACATTAGTCTTCGCATATACCACATACGTTTCACGTATACCAACCTCCAAGCTTAAAAATAATTCCGCAAAAATACATTATATAAAATTGTCGAACGTCCCCAAGACAAATTGCCATTTTTGCAAAGAATATATGGGAGAAGATAACAATTCGGAACATTCAAACTCGTGTTCCCTAAAATCGTGACTTTCGAGTGATATTATTGCTATATAGTAAATGACTGATATGTTGATATCAGTATTTTTCTGTTGTGGTGTTGAATTAGGTGCTGAATCTGCCCCTTAAATATCGCCAATTTATTACGAAACGTCGTGTATATAATCTTTATGTATTTCATGAATGTATTTTATATATGTTTCTTAATACTATAATCCTTTATAATATAGGTATCTACACTGCCGACCATAAGTAAGTATTAGGAAATTAGTGTAACTAAATTTACCTTACGAGACACACGAATAACTAGAAAATAAAATCTGTGATAAGCAGTCTATTTATACTAAATATCAGCAGATGTCCTAACATGTATACACGTACTTATGGCCGGCAGTGCACAATAAGAAATTGTACACAAATCTTTTATTAGATATATGTATATGAAAGGATACCAAAACAGGGAAAGGAAAAGGAGGAGTCTGGAAGGGTTGATAATATTTGTTCGCAGTGAGAGACAGGAAACAGAAAGATCACCAAGGGCAAATCCCGAAGATAAGTGAGAGGTGGTAGAAGTGCGTTGAACGTGCAGCCATAATCGAACAACTTCGCAACGTTCAATCGAATCTGGGGACTTCTTGCGGCTTGCGACTAACCTTCTTGCTTCGTCCTCTCTCGGCATCGACACCTTGAAAATTACTATTTTCGATTAAGTTGGCTCGCCGTTTAATCTGGCCGTGGTTAATATGCCACTGAATTACACGAAGGATTCGCTATTGTTAAAAAGTTCAAGAACGCGAAGGAATCAATGCTGCCGTGTTAATTCAAATAGGTGTATCTGGTCGAACGGTGATTTTGAGAAAAGTGTCTTTCAACATTTAACAACCAGGCATCGATTTCACATACGTCCGGGATATGAACTGTTATATCTTCGGTTTCAACGCAGATACCACTTTCTTATTTGCTATACACACAGGAAAACTATTTTTCTGCTGCCTGACAGCAATGACTTGATTTAAGCGGAAGTTGCAGATATGCCTTTTTGACGTAACAAAGGCAGAATTCCAAGTCGAGTTACTTCGTACACTGATATTTTACCTTCGATGAAACAATGCCGAGACTGTTTGGACAGTTAAAGCCGTTATAGGATCAATTCGTTGATTGCTTCAGAATATCAGATTATTCTGGTACATGATGTAGTTCAATTACGTGAAGAATTAAAAAATCTTCGAAGGTACGGGAAGAACGTCTCTTTGAGAAAGAACGTGACGTCTTAAGTCGCGTAATTTCCAAATTTCCATAATTTGGATCATGTCAAGGTTGTCCTTATGCCTTAAACCGCCGTGTTTTAAATTAGCACCGCTAGGATCGGTTGAAAATCATACGAATCGATGATATTACCTTCGTAAAGAATTATTCAGAAGAAACGTACATTCGTTAAAAAAAAATAATAATTAAAAACATCCGACTATCGTTATTAATAATTAATAACCGAGCCTTAAATTTATCAACTCCAATTTCTGGGTGTTGAATACAATTCGTAAACAAAGAGCTGATAAAAATGTAAATAAAATAACGAGAAGTATCGTGAACTTAAAAAGAAAAAAGAAACATCCAACCTAACAGCGAGATGCTTTTAAAGGGAAAAGCGGACGCGGCCTACTTGATAGAAAAATCATCTTCGAAACGGATTTAAAAAAAAAAATCGATCTTAATAACGAAAGAAATCGTAATAAATCATATAACTTGTATAGGATCAATAATTAGAAATGAAGAAAAAAAAGAAACGAAGTAATTTCGTTAGTAATAAACACGATCGTTTATTATGAACGAAAGACAATTTTGTTTATAATTCGCGAACGAACGTAGTGGTAGTAGCAACCTCTTAGGATGGAATTCAATGAAATACAGTAGAACCTCAGTTGTCCGGACTAATTGAAGGATAAGTATGTTCGAATAATAGAGTAGTTACTTTCCTGATGTTCATCCTCGAAAAGATGTTCATCTTTGTCCTATATGTTTCAAGAAAGAACATAAATTATATCAATGGCGATACAAGTAATGAAATTAGACAAGAAGATGTTCATCTTTGAAAGCTCACCTTTGTTCTATATATTTCAAAAATGTAAATAAACATTGGGTTGACCAATAAGTAATATTGTACTTTTTGTACAAAAAGATAGTCACTTTGTGTTTTTATTGAGAAATTTTATTCAGCAACCGTAGTGTCCGTTTTGGTCCATAGACCAAATTTTGCCATAGTGTGAACAATAATTCCACTATTCCAAAACTCATCTTTTTCTGCAAGGAACATTTTGCAGGCCCTCAAAGAACCAACATTTTTATCACTGAATTTTATAAAGATCTGAACAAATGACGATTTAAGGATATTATGTCAGAGAAGAGATGAAAAGGTGTCAGAGAACATCCCAATTGAATTGCCTCAGTTTTTGTCGAGTTTGCGACGAGACGTGTGGTCTCTCATCGTCGTGGTGAAAAATGACTTATTTTCTATTCGCTATTCCTGGCCATTTCTCCTCGATATTCGCCTTTAGCCGGTCCAATTGGTTACAACATTTCGTAGAATTTATGGTCTCATCTTGCGCTAGGTGCTCGTAATACACTATTCCCTTGCAATCCCATCATACGCACAGTGTGATCTTCTCAGGCTATAAACTTGGACTTAGACGTTGTTAGTGCAATTGACCTCAGATTAGTCCAATGCCTTTTCCGTGCAACATCATTGTAGGTGACCGATTTCTCATCAAGTGTGACAATCCACTTTAGAAATGGCTCATTTTCCTAACATTTCAACAGCGAATCACAAGCCAACATTCTATCCGCTATGTTTCTTTCTGGCAATTTGTTTAATGCAAAAATGGTGTAAGTTGATTGAAAAAAGTTGATTACTAGATAACGAGGGATCAAGTAAAATTTCTGTGAGGGGTCGAGTGGCTGATTTTCACATTCTTCTATCCATCGAGAAACTAACGAGGACACACTTACACGACTTCTCGACAAAACAGAATGAAGGTTGTGCTTTGGAGCTGTACTGCTACATTAAATAGGCAAAAGATTAATTTACACTACTCTTGCATCAAACGTCTATCAGGAAACTATAACAAGTTGATGTAAGTGATTCCGAACGTTAGATTCCGCTTCTTTCAACATCTCAGTAATCTGTCTGCTTATCAACAGTCGATAATTTGTCATTACCAACTTCGACGGATGTACCAGGCTGTTTCTCATCGCATATCGTGAAATTTCCACTACGAAATCTCATAAACAACTATTTGCATCACTTTTACACTTGCAGCATCGTCATCGTGCACATTGCAAATCTTTTTTGTCGTTTGTGTGGTGCTTTTTAACGACACAGTTTGCTCAATTATACGTCTTTTCGTCAGAGGCGCCATCAACTGACTTATGACCCGATTTGTGAGGTTAGGAACACCGCGTCGTTACTTGAGGACAACAGAACGCCAGGTGGCGTGAAAACACGACGTTACTTATTGGCCAACCTAATAACAGCAATATCGGTACTGAAATTAATTATGATCTGTTTAGCTGCTAAATCACGTAGCTGTTTTAGCAGACTTCATTCGGCAAAGTTACATTTATTTTCTGCATAGATTATGTCTAAGGACTCAAATGCTACAAAACGTCGAGGAATATCATTATTGCCATTATATTCGTTTCTCAATTAATTCGTTATTCAAAGCACATGCAACATTTGCACGATGGCCAATCGAAGAAGGTTCATCGCGAAGGTTCATTGTGTTCAGTGCAGAAAGAGCCTCTTCTACGTCTGTCGTAATATTATCTTCCACTTCTTCCTGTATGGTGTCTTCACTAAGTAATTCACTAGTTTTCTCTATGCTCTTCTCAGTGTCACATATCTGATGCCCAACCGAGCATATGCCATCGCATAACTGCAATCTCGTAAACCTAATTGCTTGTGAAGTCGTTTCATGTTTTCGCCAGTAGTGTCGTTGCTCGTTGACAAAAATTCCTGTAAAGGATTGAACTTTGTATATGCTAAATGTGTTCGGATAATGGAACGTACGGGTAATAGGAAATTCGGATGACAGGGGTTCGGATGATCGAGGTTCTACTGTAATTAGTATGATAAGGGCGCAGTTTGGATTAACTAATTCTTAGTTAACTTTCTTTGCGAAGATAACTGTAACAGAGGTTATGTTTCTTTTTAACGTAACATTCAAAGAACGTACAACACGCAGTCGAAAAGTGTGGTGTTAATCGATTTCAGATTAAACGAAAGAGGAAAAATTACCTGCTAAAGTAGCAAGCTGTTCAATAGAAATGTCTCTTGAATAACTTACATGAATTTTTATACCTTTATTAATTTACATTTTTCAAACGTAAACGAGATACATATAACGATCGAATTCCAATTTTTTATTGCGTGATATTGACAAAATATTTGATCGTAAAATTGAAACATTTTTTTTTTACCAGATATTATGATATGCTTGAATTTTGCAGTTCAATTTTTGACCAATCTTTTTCTGGGATATTGTCTGAATTAATAGAATTTTTAAACTCACAAGTTCTGGGCCAAGTTATGCAGAAAGCCATCAGTCCTCGATGATCTGCACTCGAGTTTTAGTTTCAGGATTTTAACTTTAAAAAGATGGCTTTATCTCTGTTGAATATATTTTATTTCCTGTTGTTATTTTACCATTTTACCATTTTACCATTTTACCATTTTCAATGGCTTATTTAGTAGCATAGGTAATATATGGTTTGGAAGTTTTCTGCAGAATAATTGTAAGCCTAAAATGGAACTATGGCTGCGGTAGTTTTAATAATCGTACAGTTGTAAGAGTTGTTTTATGGGTTGGTAATCTTTTGCAAAGTGAGCTTCACAAAATTATGGGATCCGTGATGCGTTTAACTAATCTTGTTGCCATTTCAAGGACTGCCTGGTTTCTGCGTAACTTGGCCTAATCGCATCGTCGTATGTTTCTTAATTTGACAAATTATTATTTTAGTATTTTAGCAAATTGTAGTTTTTCCTCGCCAGTCGATAAACGTACCAAGGGGTAATTGTAACAAGACGTTGATTACTATTTTTTCGTCAGATTTTACTAGAAATTCTCCATCTGTGTAAACTGAATAACGAAAAAGGTAAAACAAAAGGGACAACTACCCGGGATGTGAGGGTAGCAATTTTCGTATAGGAAAACGCCTAAAGTTTAAACAAGTAAATAGATAAATAAACCGAAAAATTAAAGAAATGAAGAATATATATATATATATACATACATATAAATATAAATGAAAATAAATAAACAAACAAATAAATTCATATGTGCGTATGTGTGTGTATACAGAGATACGTATATGTATACAAATGCATACGCACGCATATAATTATATTGAATTATTATTAACGAGAATAGATGAGAACTTATATATTATTTGTTGGGAGAGCATATATTATACGATATTTAATATATTTAGGATATTTATTTGTTGATTTGGTGATAATATATATATATATATATAACATAGAAAAATATATATATATATACGTAAATAGGTAAATAATTTTTACAAGGCCTATGACAGGTTCAAACAAATGAAACATGGTATTTCAACGGGGAAAAATCGATTGATCACTTTCGCGGTTTTAATCCGGATTATTTTAACTTTACCGCTTAATTCGTTGTTTTAATCTGAAGCAATTAGAAACTCGAATTAAATAATAACATTTGATGTATATACAAAGTTGCGCAGTATCCTTCTCCTTATCGAGATCGATTCGTCTTTATTTTCTAATAACCTAACCTCAACCTAACCTCAACCTAACCTCAATCTATTTTCTGATTTCTGTTACACAGGTTATGTTGAAAATGAAATTGATCACGGAATTAATTAAAAATTGTTATTCCATCGAATTTGTAGTTTACTTACAGTGTTGGGCAAAACTTTGTTTAACTATCGAGCAATAAATAGAAAATACTGTTCGAATTGCGAGTAAGAATGAAATTTCTTCGAAAATAGATGTCACTTGAACAATGCGAGAAACGATTTGTCTATTATTTCTTATTTACCAATGAAATTTTATTTTTAGTTTGAATTTAATTGCACGATAAATGATAATATATAAATAAATAATTTTCGGTTCTTAATTTGTCCACTTGCTTCTGAAACTTCTCGCCTTTCAAACTAATTGCCAAAAGGCCTGTTTAATTTTGTCACAACTAACGAACATGATTAAAAATTACAAACTGTCGTTTACAGTAATGTTATACTTGTTAATAAATCATAAATAAAAATAACGAATACAATTGTACCTGTAAATAACAATTAACTTGATTACTTTAAACAATGCATTTAGAATTGTCCAAGTAACAAATAACTTATCTCTGTTTTTCATTCGAACTTTCAAATAAACAATGCCTCTGTAAATAATTATTTACGTCAAGATTTGTTCAAACATTGTTTGCAAACGAACAATTAACGAAATGTGCAATTAATTGTTGTTCGATCGATCGGTATCGTTAAGCAAAGCCTATGGCAAGACTTCGATTAACTTAATTGCGAGGCCTAACAGATACAAATTTTAAACTATCAATGGAAAATATTTCGTTCTTTAGTCGAGTGATTCCATCATCGGATTTCGATAATGCTCATGGGAAAACAATTTATTTGAAAGATGAATCGATCTCGATAAATCGTTTCCAACGTGAAATTATTTCTTAACTGTTTTATTTAAAAACTAGAGGTGAAGGTACATCTCGTGTTAACTATGGTTTTGTCGGAAGTTTTTTTAAAAAAAATTCTTTCGAACACGGCATTAATCGAGCGAGTGCTCGATTTACTCCACTTTCTACGGTTTCACATGTTTATTAATTTTTTGTTGTCATCGAAAATGATAGGTGATTTTAAACTGATATGTATATAAATGTTTTGTTAAAATGTTATTATCAGTTATATATGTAGATGAATGGAATTTCATAATTTTATTTAAACGTTAGAGGCGTTGTGTAAACATTTAGAGAAAATATATTAGTTCGTTACGAGTCTGTTAATTTTATCGATGTCCGATTTCTTTAGCTGCAGTAACAAAGAATATTCAACATTTGCATTATTCATAGTCGTTTTATTATATATTAATATATATATATATAAATATACATTAATTTAATGATAATGTATCGATCGATCGTGTTGTGTAAGTGAAGAGGAATATCGATGATAAAATATTTGGGAGGAAATTTTACACGTAAGAAAATGAATCTAGCAATAAATTTTCTAAATTAGCGGTTAGTGATTGAAATTACCGTGGAAGGTTCGCAACTTTGATCGTTCTCGGATGTCTTTATGTACTGCGACTGAAAATTATCGATGGGAATAATTTTCTTTCATTAACGAAAGTTGCCCGTAGAATCAGATGTACATCGGTTGTCGATTAAAAACCAGTTTCGAGCAATAAGATTTTGTATACAATTTATACAAAAATTTAGAAACGATTTTACCGAAACTGAATAAAACAAAATTGTTCGCGTTGTAAATTCGTACAGTCGGAAACAAAATTAAAAAAAAAAAGAAAAAAAAGAAAAAGTAAGTGGACAGGTGGTAAAAATGGTCATCAATAAAGTTGAAAATAGTATTGATCTTACATATATTTATATACGATTTATATAAACACCTGCCTGATTTATATAATATACCTACATACACGCATGTATATATGTACACATAAGTATACATGAATGATCTAATCGATGATCGAAATCGTTATTTATATTTCCAGGAGAGCAAAATCTTTTAATAAATTGTCAGCCAATTGTTGGAGAACAAAAATAGTAGTAGAATTTACTGCACTGTTTCTCACTGGAATCTTTCTCATTACTTTTTGGACACACCCGGTATTAAACGCTATTCAGAAGAACAAAAAAAAAACAAAAAGAAGATATATATAGATACATTACAAAACAATAACAGGTAATATAGATACATAGCTACCACTGCAAATTGGTCCTGCACGTTGCTGGAAATTCTGTTTAGAATATTCTGCATATAAAATATACCTGCAATTTGTGAAGTTTCTTATTTATGAAGTTATAATCTCTACCAATACTTTCTAATAATTTTTACCAAATGTATTCTGTCATATCGCTTATCCAATGGAATCTCAGCATTCAATGAATTCCACAAGTTGCCAATTGAATTACTTGAAGCCCTGTTGATAGCCACTTAAGCAATTGAATATTTGGATCTTGAGGAAGCTTTTTACTTTTCTTGGCAGTGTGTCTGGGATCATTTTCTTGCTGTAGGATGAACACTTCTTTGAGACCAATTCTTAAGCCTGTCACTTTTAAATTTTCTTTTGTTATATCAGTGTACTTATATGCATTCATGGCTGTATTTATAGATACTAAAGCACCAATTTGATATGTCATGAGAAATTCCTTTATACCAGTGCTCCTTAAACTTTCTCCATTCTCATTTTGTCTGGACAAATTTGACTCCATCTCTGTTGTGTACACAAATATGTATACAAAGTAAATAATATATAAAAATGAAACATTAATTGATGATAAAGCAAAGAAATTTATTTTCAAATGAAAATTTAATTTATGTTATATTGTATTATATTTATATTACATTAAATATAGATTTAATTTAGAAGTTCTTTTTGATTGCTCTAAATTAAATTTCTTAATTAAATTAAAGTTCTTTTTGATTGTTCTAAATTAAATTTCTTAATTAAATTAAAGTTCTTTTTGATTGCTTATTTTTATATGAAGAATTGAATCTTGGCTGGATATTCGGATATAGCTGAGCATTTTCACCACCCCATAATTCCCTTACTCAACTATATACAGGGTGGTAATCTACATTTTAAGAAGACCTGCCATCGTTCTATCAATGATGATTAATTTCAGTTATTGATTAAGAGGATATATTATAAATCAGATTTAAATATGTAAGATTAATACTATTTTAATGGAGCATTATCGAACACCGTTTCTCCCATTTGTCCACTTTTGTTCCTGACCGTATATTTACTTGCCGTTAGATTTTTAAATAATAAATTTTCCCACATCGTTTCGATATTATCTAACAGTTGCTTTCGATTTGAACTTGATTAATTATTAAACGATTCGATCGATTTCGACGTGCATTTCGTTTCCTCAATCAACGTTCACGTAACTCGTGAAGGAGCGATTATTTTCTATCGTTAGAGTTCTAATTGTTACACTTCTGATTAGTTGTTTTTTATAAGGCGAAATAATTTGTAAATAAAATAATAATAATAAATAAGGAGAAGAATAATAAGAATAATAATTAGGAGTAACGAAAGACAGAAACTTTTGTGATGGATGGTTACGTTAGTAACGGATAATTAACAAATAATTAATTAGGCTGAACTTTATTTAGCCAGACCAAGGATTATTGACTTTGTTTCTTGCAATCTTGTAGTTTTCGTCCTGTAGAATCTGGAAATGCAGCTTTAAGGCGCGGCAGCCACTAGTTCAAAAGTTATGACTGTGTAAACCGAGTATTTTTAGGTTATTCTATACCTTGCTTTGACGCCATATTGACTTCTATACACGATTCGTCCAATGAGTGTCGCTGGCTGTGAATAAATGCACGTGATTGGTGGCCACCTTGTGGCGGGATTTTGAATCATGGGTATTGGATTATTTATTAATTGGGTTATTTATCAATTAGGTTCGGGTTATTCTTTAAGTTCGTCGTGCATTTAATAGTACAACAGTGACGTAACGACATTCAGCTGCTCATACGTCTTCAACACGTAAGATTCACACCTATCGTTCATTTTACAAACTGTCGAAATTTACCAGCATAGTAGCATTGTACCTTGATAAAGGGAAAGATAATAAAAAAAGAGGAAGAAAATTCTGGGCACACAGAAGTTTGAAACTACGAAGAAGCGACGGTGAATTTGATGCACTGTGTATGTAAACAGATAATTGGAGATGTAAAAAAATCGCTATTCTCAAATATTAACGGCACGATATCATATATTATTAAAAAAAAAAAAAAATAGAAAATGTTATACAAAAACAAAATACAAAATTTAGAGTAGCAATTAACACCCGTAGAAAAATTGACAGTACGTCTAAAGCAGATGCAGGACAATAAAATCATATTTACGATATTTATAATATACATAAAATTACACTAACTGAAGTAATTATGGGTCTTGAACTGATTAAATAAATAATTATAAAAAATTCAAATGATTAAGCTAACCCTGTTCGTCACCAACGCGTTATCAGCAGTAAACCTAACCTAATTCAGATTACTATCGAGATGATAGGGAGAACCGTCGATGCTGTGCTGTTGTCGTTAAATGGACAAACTTCTATGAAAACACGTAAAATATATAAATTATGTGAATGCTAGATGCTAGTCTGATACTGTTAGATAAGCGACGATCTTTGTACATGGGATTGGGCTGGGATCATTGTTACTAAAGTAGAAAATTTTGTATTTCACTGATCTTCTTAAAAAACAGTTTTTAAATGGGAAGGGTCAAAAATGTATTAGTTTATTCCAAAAAAAAAAAATTAATCTTCAACGAAGTTCAGTTGAATCCTCATCAGTGCAGCCCAATCGGTTGAGGAACAGAAGCAACATGGCGTCAATAAAGGGACGTGCAAAATACTTTTGCAATGCTGATAATTTGTTATCCAATAAGATTTCTCGCCTTAAAACTCGTATTTATCGAATCCATCGCGTGGAAAAGAAAAAAAAAAAAAGTCAATAATTGTCGATCCTGCGAAATAAAGTTCAGCCGTTAATTAACCTCTCTCGGTAAGCTTTAATTATTGTTAATTATTGAATATTAGGTAACCGATAAATTAGTCATTGATCAACGAGCTAATTTACTTAGGGCAGAGAATTCGTGGGACTTTTACTCTAGAGAAAATAGAATTCGCGCAGAGACGAATGTGTTAGCCAGCTGGCGAGCTATTCCTTGTGATTTGAATGGGGAATAATGGGCTGGCTGCTCGTATGGTTAAGCAGTTACCGAAAATATCTTCTCTCTGCTCTGTGTCCGCCGCGCAACCATAGGCCACATACGCATAGATGCACACTAACAATTGGTCGGCAAGATTAAATAAACAAATAACAATCTGGATTCCGTGAAAACGCGATTCTATCAGAGCGGTGGGTCGATACTGGGAATCACCGAAGGCAACGGTTTTAATTAATCGGTTTTTGTCGGCCGAAATACTCGAACGTAAATTCAAAACTCGATCGAACATAATTGAAAGTAAAAACTGAAATGTTTCTCGACTATAGTTTAGAAATTTACTAATGAATTTTAAATTATCGAGAGAATGTTGGAAAGGCGGAGGGGAGGGGGAAATATAACTTTTTTTCGACCTGACAGGTAGGAAACGCGCGATTGTTTCTTGTTGAACAAAAGGGCAAGATAAAAAAAATGCCGAGGGAAAAATTGGGAAATGGGGCGTGTGTGCGTGTGTGAGAGGAACAACAAGAAATTTATAAAGATATACGAATAATCTAGATACCAGATAACGAGATGACATACTCCATGCCTTACATAGAATTATCTAAGCCTAAGTAGATGTATCTATATAATTAGTCATATTAATTGAGATAAATTACGAGAACGTCATGGTCAACAAAGAATCGAGAAATCGAGCATGTGCACAAATCAGTTTCCGGGGATAGATCTTCGAAATTAGAAGTTTTATCTTCTTTCCTTTCCTAAGTGTTTTCTTCATATTTAACAGAATAGCTAATTGATGTTGTAACGTATCACGTTTCGTTAACAAATACGTTTATATACTTTTTATTTCTTCTTCTTTTTTCCCCTTTTCATATGATTTAAGATGGATATCAGAAAGATCGAGAGCGTTGAAGTTTGCACGAGCTGGCTTGTCGCTATTCACACTGTTACACTTAGCACCGATCCGTTTAACGCAGATTGAAGCTTCTGAGAAACAGCCTCGTCCAGAAGTGTAATTCCGACGTTCCGCCGGCTTTGCAGCTTGTTTCCTTAAGGCTGAAGTGGAATTTACACGGCTTCACTTTGGAGGAACAGGGCCGATGAACGCTGCTTTCATCCTCGAATGAGTTACTGATGGAAACAAGTTCATCTTTGATGCTCCTCCAAAGTGAAACAGTGTAAATTCGGCTTAAGTGTAAAGGCCCATATACACTTGCAACATGTTGCATGCATCGAGTCTTAAGTTTCATGACACGTGTTACAATTACGTAATTAAGTCTCAACAGATAGACATCAGAAGCAGCTTGTATCGATACAGGAACCCAACCAACAACACAATAATCCAATCTTAGTTGGCGACCATAACCTTATTGGGACACAAGTTTCAACGTGTAGAGGGCATCACCGATTTAATTTGCTTAATTTACAGCAGATTCATTATCATCGTACTTTTGGCTGAACTTTATCCAGTAGATGTTGAGAAACAGGGTGATCCATAGGCAAATAATTTCTACAATCGATCGGTTCGTTCGTTTTTAGTTCCATCAACAACGCGAGGTTAGGAAACCTGTTTCTTTCAATTGGCCATCTTCTTGCGCGTTTTTTTTTAGATTTTTGACTTTCTATCTTTTTACAACGAACAGACCTCCTATTGTCGATAACGATACTGAGAGTTGGAAAATAATCAGACACGTCGAAACACGCGTTGCAACATTGGCATCAGGTTATAAATTGAGAAGAACCGACAATGTAGAGACGAACTGAAACTGAACAGATTTCGTGGAACCTAGACGTCGACGTATCGAAACATGTTTCAACGTGAATTTTAACGGTGTGGATAGCGACAGGAGGAATTGTAGCAAAAAAGAGTATTACTTATTGCTTTTTTGCTATTTTTAAAAAATTTCTATCGTATCGTACGAGCTACGTACATTAATTCTGACTGATTAATTCCGATTCTAATTAAAGGTATATTCGAAATTGAAAATAATCGCAGGATGTTTCGAATGAGAAGAAAAACGAACTTTATCTCGAAGTTAACGGGAAAAGGGACGATGAGAAGGGTTGTGATTTAAAACTCGTGTGATCGTTTAGAGGAATATTTTCATCGACGATTTACCATAAACAAGTGCACGATAGTTGAAAATATTTATATACCTTTAGACTCCAATTGTTACTTATAAAAAGAATCGTCGATGGGAGGTTTCGGTAAACGAGCGAATTGGTCAATGTGATCCGCGGGTTCGTTGTTGACCGAGCATTTTTCTTAATGAACTTACATCCCTAATTAGAGTGGAAAGTGGCGCTGATTAACTGGACATCACCTCGGAAATTGAAAACTCGGTGGATTCTAAATTTCGTTCGTACGGTGTTTGTCGATAGAGCTAAGATTCTCGTAAACATCCGCGAAAAGAGATGTATATTTTCTCTTCGAGCGTTTATATTAAACTTCGTCGATTTCTCTTTCACATCGTATATTTTCACTTTTAACTTGATCCATTAGCTGTGTACATTTCTAAAACCGAATGACTTAACAACTTCCTGAATAGCGTCGTTGGCAATAAAAATTAATAAATCTGTCGAACGTGAAAATAAAGCGTTTGTAAAATATAATCGTGGCAAAGTTTCCGCAGTAAATTAAATTCGTCGCAGGCGAATCGATAAATTAATACACGCCTCGTATCGGTTAATTACGGATTATCGAACGCGATGTATAAGTGATGCGTTAATAAATAGATTCCTTAAAATACTGATATATTTCCCCAAAGAAAAACTTCTATATAGTTACCGTGTGATAAAACAGATAGAGATAATAAATATTTATTAACTATAACATTGTTTATTTATACGAAGGAAATATTTTGAAATCCTATTCTTTAATCATTAATTTATTTCTTTATTATTAATTCAAGTTCTCTGATATACTTAATCGCAGATAACATACGAATGCGTGATCGAGACAAGTCACTAGTATGGAAATAACATTGAAAGAAACAATTTTTTTTTATTTATTTATAAATAGATGAACATATATGATATAGTTAACCGGGAACGAACAATTTATGAATTTTTTTTATCGTTTATTCTGTCGAATGTCAGGTATATGAAATTGATTGAAAATTGAGAAACCATTGTCGATGACTTATTTATTCCTCTCGAATAATTAAGTGATCGCGAAAAAATTCTCTTTTGCCCTAAATCTTTGAACGTTTCTTTCTTAATGACGAAATGCGATTTGATTACTATCGAAGAACTAAATCTACTACTATTCATCTTTATCGATAAGAATACTATTATTTAAGTAAAGGATATGTAGACATTCTGGAAATGGTTGTTCACTCGCATGTATATCTGTATAAGTTGATTGCATATACCGGTGCTTCTCAGCCACGTGATAAAACCAATTTTCTGTTTGAAATTCTTCCAGTAAAATTCAATTTCCATCTGAATCGTTGGTTGAGAAACGCTAGCTCGACTCCTCTCCATTTTACTGCTAGGGTATTTTCTTACTTCTGGTAGCAATGGAAAATTTCCCAAAGAAATTGTATGATTCGATGAAAAGTTAGGTAAAACTGTTGTTTAGGGGGTATATGTTATCGAGATCACCTGCCATGAGTGGCCTTCGAAAGATTTTAGACATTGCTCGTTGTTCCTTAAAAAATTACGAGGTAAAAATTGTGGGTCTATGATACTTTGGTCCACATTAATTGAGGTTAGAGTTAAGTTAAAATGCTCAAACCTGACCTAAACCTAGTTATGACAACGTAATTAAGAGACTCGTAGTAATTCTCACGGTTTACCCACGCTTTTGTTAATTTCTCCGTGTTGATCCTGGCATTTATGCGTTTCTTCGTCTGATACGAAAGAGATTTAGGTTAGGTGATGGCACAAACTGCGCAGCCAACAATGAAATTCCTAACCTAAATCTAAACAAAACTTTAAATGTGGGAATATTAGTATAAAACATGTATATACATTGTATATACATATACAGCTGAAATGTGTACTCACTGTTGAAAAATATAAATTTTACTTACGAAAGCTATTTTATTAGTAGTCTTTTAACGAACAACGAGACACGATTAGAACTTTTCAAAGGTCACCGAAGAGGATTACCTTGATAACATATCGTTCTTTCGCTGCAACAATGACATGGAGTTATTGGTACAGAAAAAACAGTTGTTTCTTGTACTTTGTGCTGCTGGACTTCGAGAATTCACCGCGCGAAGGCAGCAGTGTCGCTATTGCATCACCACGACACTATAGCAGATCAGGACATTCAAATCTAAAATTCTGATTTTTAGGTTATGTCATTGTTTGCAACAAACGAACGATATGTGAAGGACAAGATCATTGAAGATGGACTGCCAGATAACAGTTTTACCAGAGCTAAAGTTATAAAATTGCGTAAAAACATAGAATTGGTTTGAACAACGGAAATTGTAGCGATATTCAGAGAAACTGAATGGAGTCGAAATATTTGCGTCATATGGGTGAACTGAGAAGCTTTATTTGCCGACAATTGGTCAAATATTTCCATCAAGTTTAGTTTGATATTGTATATGTTGAAGCTACTGTGAATTAAAGTGTAAACAGTTACCTAGAAATTCTACGGGCTATCGACGATAGAATTAAACTGCCAATCTATGTTGCAAAATATTTCGTGCACATAAGTCTATGATAATCTGTACAACGAAACGATGTGATTTTAATAATTACATTACGCGGAGAATATTTTGCAAGATGTGGCAGTAGATCGAGATATTGTATCTTTCAAACAAACTTGTGTATTCATCCGTGTTTTTTTTCTATTTCTATCGTCGAAACGGCGATACGAAGCGTTTTTGGACTTATCCGCATAAAAATTGTAAAAGCTGATGGATAAGAGGAATACGGGACGTAAGAGTTGATTTACGTAAGAGAAGAAATAATAAAATTGAAGTGTTGGCGATACCGATGGTCTTCTCTCGAAAGCTAAAAATGTAAAAGAAATAGGTACCGAGAGGAGCGCCCGCGGTTGTGATAAGCTACTAGCTAAGTTACGATTAGTAGATTTACTAATTGATTAATTAGATGATCGTCCTAACCGGTTAGTGCGGCTTCATTGTCCTGATTTGTTGTTTGTCATTTCCTTTATTCTTTCCTGTGTTATTTTTAATAAATTCACGGATTATTTTGTTTAAATGCCTGTCTGTTTATTTATTTATCCCTTTTTATCGTTCCTTTTTAATACCCTTAAGCGTGTGCGACGAAACACCTGAGTTAAAACAAATACAGTAGAACTCCGTTTATATGAACCTATCGGAGAGGAAATTAGCTTATATAACCAGGTCGTTGATATGGTAGGAATCCACCATTCCATCCCTACCATCTATGATTTTTCGTTCAGTTAATAGGAATGTTCATATAAGAGGATTCCAGGAAACATACGCTCTCGAATACGTAATAATATTGCAAATCTGTATCGACTGCGATACATGGAAGTGTGTCACATAACACGTGCCTCTGCCGTTTATATCCTAAAGGCGCGTATACACTGACACAGTTCGTCCACATACATTGTCCGCCGATAATTATCGATAGATGTATGTAGGCTGCTCTACAAATGGAACTTTGTTGGAAATGGAACACACAGATTGTCGAAATCTATCTTTGTACAAATATAACCGTGACCAGGTCCTTGCAAGTCCCTTTCGACAACGAGGACGGGTACCCTAAACTTTGTAAATCCTATGTACCGTTCCGGGGCCGGATATCATAAAAATATAAATAATTAATATTATAACAACGAAAAAAATTTTCTACCGTAAAATACCACCATTGTCTGTCAGAATTGTTCTCTCCGATTTGAAACGCAAATTGTAAATACGCATCTGCGGATAAACATCTGCCAGTGTGGTCTAGACTTTAGGTTAATCGCGCACTAGCGACAATTTGTCACGCGATAGTCTTTTCGCTTACGAGAAGGGCATTCGTTTATACGGGCGTGCGCGCATTTGACGACACGACCGCAGAACTTTTTCGTTAGTATAAGAAGAAGAAATGGAACTTTTGATTGATGCGACTGAGAGTGACAAATTGTCGCTAATGCAGACCTAGCCTTATTGGTAGACGTTTACATGAGGCCCGATGCAAACGAGCGACATTTTTCGGCGCGATGTCGCTGTGATCAAATATCTGTCTTCGTTGTCTTATGGTGGAAAAAATTGGAGAAACAAAGGAAAACACACGATCGCACTGACATCGCGCGGACAAAAGTTGCTTGTCGGTAGCAAGTCTAAGTGGATTGACACTGGGCGACAGTTCAGATGAGTAGGAGCTCGACTAAAGTTCAGATAACCAGGCAGTGCTAAAATTTCGTTCATATAAACGGAGTTCCATTGTAGTCAGTGTAGTTCTTGGTGAAAATGGCGAAAATGGGTTTTACCTCATTTACAAGAGAACTTTCGACTTGTGGAAAAAGGGCGAACGTGGATTCGGAAACTTCTCAGTTGAAGTGCGCGAAGATTATCGACAATAATTTTGTAAAGTAATTCCCTACAAATTGAGGAAGGAGCAGTTAACGATCTACTGAATCGGGAAGTTCTTTAAAGGTTTTTTGTCCTCGATTGTTTTCTTTTTTTTTTTTTTTTTTTCTAAATAAATAATGGCGCAACAGTAACAGCAGTATTAAAACTAGGAAACACATCGAATTTCCAGATAATAAGCGTTAAGCATACTTAAATGAAACAAATTGTGTGAAGGATAAAATTTAAACGTATATATGTACCTACTACATCTACATGCGCGTTAGGGTAATTGCACCTAATACGATAAAGTAACTGCACCTAATATGATAGAGCAACTGCATCTGATTTGAGGTTAGGTTGGTTTTAATTTCCCAAAAAGAAAAACATGCTTTTCTTCGATGAAATTAACGTCAAAGCACGACAAAGTTTATACACATTCGTAAATTAACAGCTTTTTTATCAACTGCGTATGTACAATTTATCAAATAATGATATCTAGCACTAATTATGGCCATTTATATATTTTTTGAAGGTGAATACACCCATTGATATATTACATTGTCATTTACTATCTTGCTCTGCTAAATCTGAAGGATATATATTTGAAGGAAGTGGTGCCTTTTTAGCCTTCTCTGTTTCTCGGAGATCTCCAGGAGATCCGATTGTAGCAATGAGCTTGCAGTGGCGATTAACATCATTTGCCAAGTTATGTGACTTCTTTCTTTATGGGGATTCCTTGTGAGAATATCAGTTTCGTTATTGATTTGGCGGTTTGAAATATACTAATCTGCATTCGTAATGACTCTTAGCTTCCTAATATTTTGCCAGCTGTAATTTTAAAGTTGAAGTCAGAGGCGGTGTCCCACAGAGTTGGCTGGTTGTTAATAGCTAACTATGCAAAAGTTTGTGTCTTGAAGTCAAGGTAGAGAATTTAAAAAAGATAGTTTAAGAAAAAGTTTAAGAAAATGGCACCTAACATGGGACAGCTAGAAAAGTAAAGGAATCTCAGAATCTCCTATGAGAAATAAACATTTATTTAAATCAACAAGACAAACAAACATCTTCCATCTTTTTTAACTTACATTATATTAATTTTCTTTGTCTTCTACGTACACACGGAGGACGTAGCCGAGGCACATCGTTCGTCATCCCAATAAAAACAGCGAAAAAACTAAACCCACTTTCCACTATCGTCGCCTCTTTTGTAATCTTTGACACCTAATACGTGTAATTCCGTGTCACGAGTAATAGTATTACTTACTGTTGATTTTCATGATGATTTTACTGTTCCATATTACGTACACTCTACGTGCTCTACATTGGGCACATATGTATTACGTCAGAAAACTAATCATTACACTAGGAAGCAGATAAATTTCATGGTAAATTTCGTTTGAAGAAACACGTTTCTTTTTTAATTTTCCTGCAGTAAAAGATTTTACTATTTAATTCACCTCTCAAGAGATTTCATACGCTTTCGAGATTGGATTGGACGACAGATTTCCAAGCGAAGCTGAGATGCTTGTTCTCTTCCTTTTGATGAAATATTTTACGTTTTGTTGACTGATGTCGCTAGTTACTTGGCCAGATATTCCAGTGTGTTCCATATTAGGCGCTGCTTCTATATTAGGTACAGTTACTATATTCCATACAGGACAGGATTTACGCGTGTCGTATGTAGTATTACGTTTCATATACATCATGTCAATATGGCGTCAACATGCTATGAGAGGCCAACTTATCATAACAAATACTGTTGTTGTTCGTTCCCGCCATAAACGCTGTACGCGTGTTTACGATAGAATTATTTGCCAAGCGTTCGAATCGAATTTCATTTTTGAGATAGGGGCACGTTTACGATATCAGATTTTACATTTGCATAATTTCCGTCTATTCGTTGAACGAACGAAAAGTACGTTTAGGAGAAAACGATTATTCTCCGATGAAAAAAAATTCCCCTCGACGAATTTTGGGATAAGCAATTTGGGATTGCGTACGTTTAATGATAAAAATAGAATTAAAAATAGGAATAATAGAAATCGAATATAATTCGATCGATAAAAATGATGGATTTATGCATTCGTGAAAAAATCGATTGGCTTCGTTTCGAACGTGCTGTCGCGAGATCTACCGACGCAAATGGAATCAAATCGCTACGAAAGACGAACAATTCGGGGTTATGTTTTACAGGTATGAGGAAAATATTAACGGTTTCATTACGTTTAATTTAACAAAGTTCATCGTGTTTTTCATTCTATCCGTGGATTATAAATTCGAATGGATTTAATTAAAGAAATTTAATTAAATTTTCATTTGATTTTGTTTTAATTAAATTTCGGATAGATTTAATTGAAGAAAATAGCTGATTTTAGTACGCACAGCAACAGTGAAAAATTCCTCAGATCTTAAAGGTTTATGTCACTTGTGGCAGAAAGTCGATCTTTTCGCCGTAAAGTGTAATCTCGTATTTACGGAAATTAAACAACACAAACGAGTTCCTTGGTGCAGCGCTATATTGTGACAATGTGCGCGGAGAAATAGAACCTTTCGTTATCAAGAATATCGATTTTCGTATGCATAGTCTAATACCAAGAACCGTGTGAGATTTCAACGCTGTAGGAAGAACGATTAACCTGCCAAACAATATGAACAGTGTGTTAAATTCAAAGGAAAGTTAATAAATCATAGTCGATTTCAATCCGAAGCAAGACTGTGCTAAAGATTACAATTTTAACTAGTATTGTTATTTACATTAAAATTAGCGAGAAAAAGAAAAATAAGAAATTTGAATAAAATTTGAATAAAAATAAAGTTCAGATATATTATACAGTTTATATAATACTAATAAAAATTATCTGTCTATTGTTCCCAATTATACACAAAAATAATTATAGCGCATGAACGACTTTGTAGGTTAGAAAGGAAAATTGTAATCAAAGAATTCCGTCGAAATAACGCAGTGAGGGATAAAAGAAAGTTTATAGGATAAGCAGACAATAATAAGACAAAAGATGTTAGAATCTTAGAAATAAAAAGTTCCAATTGACAGGAATAATTAGATTCGTAAAGTGCTACAATTTTAGAAAAATTGATTGTAATTGACAGGAACAATGAGTTGATTAAAACACTACAATTTTAGAAAACGAAGTTATAATTGATAGGAGTACTTAAGTCATTCAAACGCTATAGTTTTGAAAAAAGAAGTTATAATTAACAGAAATAATTAAATTGTTAAAAGACTACTAACATGATAGATGACTCCTAATGTACCAATGTGGTAAAAAATGTTCAGTGCATCAAACTTACTATCAACATGTGTAGTTACATATACTATACTTATATAATGTAGTTATTATCGAAGAAAAATATGAATTTTGAAGTATACTTCAGCCACCACTATATACGCTACATCTTTATATGAATTTACAAATTTCACATACAAAAATGTTTCAAAATATATAAATTTAATTTTGTCTGCTTGTCGCTATTACTGTTATGGTATTGACATACGGTACTTTTGACATCGAGTAATCTATTAGATCGTTGTTGTTACAATTGAAATGACCCAATTCTGACTAAAAGTTTCAGTATCTGTCATTTTATCGGAAACAACATTTATCAATCAAAGCATGAATCTATTAAATATCCATTGACCGTCATTTACATATCTCTTCAAAAATTCTGCGTTTTCGGATGCAAGAAAACCCTTGACAGCGTTACTTAAATTGTACGTATTTATTTATTAAATTGTATATTCATACATCAACTAACAAAAAATACAGTATTGGGGTTAGTATAGTATTTAAGTCCACACATATTTGGTCACACGATACATCGTTGGAAAGCTCATGAGCAGAGCAGTTAACCCCACAAAAATCAGCGATATTTACCATCAGGAAGCATCTAACAGATGGCGCAGAATGTCCATCGACGAATATTTGTGTCCATAAACGAATTGCTGTCAGTCGTATGTGACTGTGGCATAATCTTCCTCGAATTTTGGTGGTGAGGCTGTTAAAAATTTGCAATTTTCTCTTCTCCTTTTTTTTGTATAAAAAGTATACTCCAACCTGACTCCAACATAACCTCTACCTAACATCGATCCTCTACACGTGAAATGACAAATGTACCTAAATGAAATTTGCGAAAGGAACGCGTTTTTTAATAGTATGCTATTATTTAACCTATATTTGCTGAATGGGAGATTTGCAGTAGTCGTGACTAGCTTTGCTAGACTTCTCTGCTCATTAGCTTCTTAATGGTGGATCGTACGATCCAATAGGCGTGGGCCTATGGAATATAGTGCTGCGCAGTCTGGTGTAAAAATGGATCTTTTAATTGTACGCGAAGGAAACCTATAACGTTCATTAATCATCGTGAAGAATCCATTTATCTTATTCTTTCTTCCATGAAGGCTTGTAAATGATGAGAGACTGTTATATACCGCGGACTTAATTTACGTGCACCATCTAATCATACAATGACGTGTATTAGACACGATTAAAGTCTTTAGACTATCAGCGGTAACTTCCCTCGATCGCTTGTGATTCATCTTTGGTGTTTGTATCTTCTTATACAAGATCTCTCGCCAATAACAAATTGTACGTTCATTTATTGTAATTTTTGTACGAAATCCTTTATAAGCTCATGCTTTTTGCTCATTATAATATTGTAATATACTATTTCGCGATACGTCTAACCATTATGCACTATATTCTGTAGTGCAGCACTGTATTCTCTAGGTCCACGCCTATTGGGTCGTACGACCCATCATTGGGAAGCTGATGAGCAGAGATTTCGTAAGAATTTATATCGTTAAGAATTTGGCCATTTCACACGCAACGATTTAGTATTTATAATAATTACTAATTTATAGAGTTCAAAGTATAGTAAAAAACTACAATCAATTATGATCACCATCCTCGTAATCAAACAAAGTTTTTATTGTATAGGTTAATCTATATAGTATACACTGATGTGCTGAAAATCGTGGTACAATGGAAATCGTACAAACCGAAAATTATATGCAAAAGTGAGTCGAAAATGTAATCAGTTTCTCATACAACGTTTTCGAGAAAATCGACTATGAAGTTCCATTAAATATGCGTATGCTCGAGGAGCAACGAGATTATATAAAACTTTGGCTTGTACCAGAGAATAAAGAGATACAAGAAATTCGTTCAATCGACTCTCGTTAACTATTACTTTTTGTCCGATTTTGTCGATAATAGAAGTTTATACCATAAAATCTCAGTTAGTTCATCTTCATGTACGTATTTGAAAAAAAGAACATAAATATTAATAATAGCAACACAAGTAATAAAATTAAATAAAATGTTGTTTATCTTAGGAAATTAATCTTTGTTCTATGTGTTTCAGAAGGTAACATAAATACTAATAACAGCAAATTAAACAATGAAATTGAATAAAAAGATGTTTATCTTAGGAAATTCATCTTTGTTCTATGTATTTCAATAAAGAGCATAAATATTAATAATAGCAAAACAAGTAATAAAATTAAATAAAATGTTGTTTATCTTAGGAAATTAATCTTTGTTCTATGTGTTTCAGAAGGTAACATAAATACTAATAACAGCAATTTAAACACTGAAATTGAATAAAAAAATGTTTATCTTAGGAAATTCATCTTTGTTCTATGTATTATATTAATAACAGCAATTTAAATAATAAAATTAAATAAAGAGCTGTTCACCTTAGGAAATTCATCTTTGTTCTATGTATTTAAAAAAAAAACATAAATATTAATAATAGCAACACAAGTAATAAAATTAAATAAGAAGCTGTTCATCACATCACATTCGATGTCCGCTTTTAATTTATTGACTGTAATTCTGCTACATTGTTCATTGAGATTACCAACACCGATTTCGTCGGCAACAATTTGCCGACACCAGACTGGATCGACAACAATGATAGTCGACACAGAATTTAACTAATTGCAGAGTTTGGTTTAGAGTTCACAGCACATATTATATCAGTGCGCGTCCCAACTTTGTCCACCTAAGGAACATGTATCTCGATCATTATTGTTCGGTTGACAGTATCAGTTAATATTGACGTCGGATAACATTGCTGTCGCCGAAATTATCATCGTTGAAATCTCGTGCGGAACAGGTCCGATATCGATGGATCGTAATTGTATGAAAACAGCGTCAGTGAAATCCGCTTCGGTGATTTCTCAATGGAATCCATTCATTGCAGAGGTTTAAAGCAACCAGGACTTGTCGAAATTATGAGAATAAATAAAAATATCTTTAACAATATCATCTTTGTTTCCAATAACCAGGAACTGGATGAGTATGAAAAAACAACAATAAAACACTACAATGAAATTTTCTTATTTCTTCCGAGGAATATGTACTTGTACAATCGATAAACCTTTAAGATCTTGGGTCATTTTGTCGAATATTTTGTATGTTAATTATATTAGATTAATTATATTAATTATTAATTATTTAATTTAATAATCTAATAATTAATTAATTAGATTAGGCCTGCCCTATCCTACAACATTAATAATCTGAGGATCTTTATTTTTCTGTACATGTGAACTTCTCTTGCATATTGCTCCATTCACAATGTGCCACCCTCTATATTCCACCATTGTCTCTCCTTCTCCATTTCTTCCTATTGTGCTTTGAATTTTTTCTTATGCATATATTTTCTGACTCTCACCTGTACACAGTTCCATCTCTTCCTATTCTTCAATTGAAATCCTGTTCTATAATTGAAATCAGCACCTTGTCTTTCACTTGTCCTTAGTTCAGACGTTTTACAACTCCTCTTCTACTCTCATTTTTCTGCCTACAAGTTCTTGTACTTCATGACATTCGTCTATTAGTTGCCAGTCTCTTCTTTTATTCCTATTTATAATAGGAATTTTTATTATTTCATATATTGTTTCATATTATTTTTATTATTTACTATAATTACCTATCTATAATAGGATCATGCCCTTTCTTTCCTACTTTCACCCTTAGTTCCTCCTTAGCTTCACCTTTGTTCCCTCACCTAGACCTTGCAATTGTCTCTCTGTCTTTACTCTTCATCCTTCCTTCTGACTACTTTGGCCTTTGCTCCCTCCAAATTCTTCTGTACGTATGTCATTGCGTCTAGACTCTTCCACTTTCCACCATCTTTACCTCATGGGTCCTTTTTATCTTTGGGATGCAAAGTATCTTCTTTAAACTCTGCCATCTCTCCACTTCCATCCATGTTTCTGTCAAATCTTCAAAGTCTTCAAGTTTCTGTCAAACTAATAAAACCTCTGTATAAAATCTCCAAACCTGTTGTCCTTTTTCTCTGTTCCTGTGTGGCAGAACGATAACCTGCTTTCTCATTCCTTTCCCTATTTCTTACCTTTTCTAGCTCTCTCTGCACCCCATACGTTCCCTCTTTCTTCATTTTCTTCCCTTTCCACTCTCTTCTTTTCATCTGTCTTTCTTGGTCCCCGAGGCTACTTCAGAAAGATCTTCCTATAACAGTTACACGAATTGTTCGTCTTTATGCCATTTGAACCAACAATTTAGATCTTCGAAGAACGTTTTATCTAAAATATTTGCCAGATCTTTCGATTGATTCCGCTTGAAGGACGCGCAGTTGTGTATAGCTCCAGCGCTTTTTGCCAAGTTACAGAGCACATGGAACACGGTGAAGTTTCAACACGTTTTCTATTTTCTTTTTTTTCTCATTGCTTTTCTACGTTCCAGAGATATTTGCCGGTACGTGCTTGAAACGCGGACATTTTTCGAAGCAACGGTATATACAGTTCAAGTGTATCTTTGAACGTTTCAACGTTCAATGCTTCAGCTAACGTTTTAATTAAGTGATGCGTAAACTAACGTTGAAAGATTTTAAAGCCACGTTCAATCGACAGATTCTCAGCTGTGTTAGACGAACGTCGGATCGTTTTACATTGTGATCCTTGTTCATCCTTAATATTAATATACGTCAATAACTTTAATATCTTCTGTTCTATGAGTTAGACGGTTCTTGAGGCTTTATTATTTGATTAAAATCTTACCTGTTTAATATCGATGGTTAAAAGTTATCTCGAAATGTTATTAACGTAAACTGACCATAGCTTGTCCGATGTTATTAGAATGTTCTGTAATGCAGCGTCTATAACGTAAGAAGCTTTTTTGTACCATCGTGTCATTCAGCGCCATTTCTCACAATATCCCAAGTCAATGCACGAAACAACAGCAATAAAGATGATTCTTAAGCGGTCATTATTCGATATTGTTAATGATAGTTATACAAATAAATCGAGCTGTGAACATCGGAGGGAATTAACGAGTCGAGGAATCGCTCGCTTCGTTTTAACTTGAGAAAACTTCTTAACGCTCGTATCTGGGGAAAAGATTATTTTTTCATTATTTAAATAGTCGAGAATAGTATTGACTCGCGTAACAATACAATATAAGGTATCGTTTCGGGAATTTCCTCTCGCTGTTCGCCTTTGCAAAAATTATAGTTCTTCTGGCGTCTTTCGATGGGAAAAAGTGTCGAGAACCTCTATTCCAACGTGTAGTTGGAAACGCCAGTTCTCGCTTAAAGTACAAGTAAACGCGAGCGAGAGGTTAGGTTGCTTCCGACGTCAGGGCGATCGTTGCCAGACAGTTGTGTTGTGTTTCGTATCTTGCCACATCGTCGAAACGGTGAGAGTGGCAGCACTAGAAAGGGCAAAGAAGAACGATAATTTGCAGGGCTCGAGAAATGATCGTTCAACACGATAATACCAGGTAATTGTGATAAAAGTATAAGAGAAGCGTGAGGCAGAGAAAAAGGCAAAGATTACCAATATTAATTAGTTAATTAATGAACACATAGCGAAGTAGATAATTTTTTTAGATGATCAAGAAAATAAATTACAGGGAATATTTATACATACGCGTGCGTACAGGAAAAAAAAAATATATATATATATATATTATAGTTGCACGCGTGCATGTGTAAAGTAAATGAAACGAGACGAGAATTTTATCCACGAAACAGACAAGTGATTAATATATAATTGATTTAAGGGCTGTATTAACCGACACACAATTAGAAAACGATAGAGAGATATACAGTATGATTAATTAATGAAACATTAGAATAACTATTATACCAATTAATTAATTGGATGCATACATTATGCGTGTATACATTAACAGCAGCAACGTATGTACTTGTACACATAAATAATAATACAATATTATTATTATAATTATTATTATATATTATACATATAAATATATTATATTGTATACACATTAGTGAATGTTCAATGTTGAAATAAAATGCATATACGTTGTTTACACCATATACGTCTATTTGCTCGCCTATTATTTCATTCCCTCGAACGTACAACTTTTACGGTGTTTTGTTACGTTCGTCTAATAGCTTTCCAGTCCAGTTCCTGCATCCATCGGTTCATACGATCCAGTTCCACCCAATCCAGTAGTGGATCGTAATCGGAGTAACGCGAACAATGTTTTCATTCCAGTACAGTAACGTCATTCCGGTAAGTATTCCCAACGACTGAATCGAAAAAGCATTTTTCAATCCAGCGAACGTAACATTCCAACGTTTCTGAAATGAAATTCTGAATTCTGGAATGAAATGACATGAAAAACGCTATAACAGTTTTCGAATAACATGGACATTGATCGATTTCCAGTCGAACGACTGGAATGTAATCCAGCGACTGGACTAAGGCAAAGCCAGCTTTACTTTTTGGACCATATGTTGAACATTAGTAGGTAAGTAGCTATTGTCAATGATATTATGATATGAATATTATTAAATAGGAAATTTTTTAAGGTATTCATTTGTATTTTATTCTTTATAGGGACGTAGAATATAATTTTATGAGTATCTACTATTTTTCGAAAGTGTAATATGTTGAGAGGGGTTTGCTTAAAAAAAATAATGAAAGTAAATATCGTAGAAGAAAGTGTCGCAAATAATTATAAGCGCTTTTACTTTAATATTTTTTTTACTTTTATATTTTACTTTCTCTCTTATATGAGGTTGTTGCAAAAGTTTCTGTTGTTTTGTAAGGAAATAATGGACGCACGAAATTTTTGTTTTATATTATTTTATTGAATTATTTTGTTTTATTACTACAAAATGGTTCATATATAATTCAATGAAATAATATGAGAGAAAAAATGTTGTACATCTATTATTCCCTTATAAAGCAAAACAAAAGAAACTTTTCGGATAACCTAATATTTATAAGCAATTTTACTTCAGAACGAAAATTGAGTGACAAGAAGTAAACAGAAAATAGTTAAGAAAGAAGTTCACTTTAATATTTATTGACTTTAATATTTATTTAATCTCGTTTATAGCTGTAAATATGTCGCAGATTCATATTTTGTGAGGCTTTCTTGAGATTGAGGTTAGGTTTAGCTTTAGTTCTAAAGCAAAATTAAAACTATTTATATGTAATATATATATATAAATATAAATATAGCCCTTTTTAATGTATTAAAGTTTGAAAGAAATCGAAGATACTTACCAAATTGTATATGCTGACTATTGTATTATTGTGTAATTATATATGTTGTACTATTATTATTGCTACTATAGTACTTATATACTTATTATTACTACTATATTATACTATAATATTATATATATTATATATATATATTACACTATATTATAGTTGATAACTCATATTACAGCTACATATTAAAGGTTATCAACTATTACAATTTATCAACTATATACTGTATTGTTGTGTGGTGCACTTTCTTTTCTCTTACTTTTCTTTGTTTCCCGTTCTTGGAGGCTGCTTAGCTTAAGTACATTTAGCTAATTAAATTCGTATTTATTTGTACACATAATCTTACATCTATTTAGCTCACATACCTAATAGTGGGCACTTACATTATAGAACATATATGTACATATATAATTACTAGAACGCCTATTTACTAGATTATTATACTCACCTTTTGCATTTATTAAAACATTATAAGATAGTACCCACTTTTATTAGCTCTTATGGTCTATGGCTTTGATTTGCAATTGCTAATATAATGTGTATTTAAGCAAATGTGTGTTTGTTATAATCCTCTGTGTCTCTGAGTTTCTTTCATTCATTTCTGCAGAATGCTCTTGTCTTCATCGTTTCTTGTATGTAGTAAAATAGTCTTCTTGCATCGTCTTCAGTTTGTTGAGACACTGTTGTCAGTGTTTGTTCCATTGTTTCATTTCCCCTTAAATGCACTACTCTTATTTGTTCATACAAAGAGCATTCTAACCATACATATGCGCTCTATGCTCTTTTCTCTACACCTGTTGCACAATGCTCATAATTCCTCTTCCTCTATTCTTGAGTTCTATAAGATATTTATTTATGTGCTTATGAATGTTCGTTGTTCAATTAGTTTTCATGTAACATTTGGGGCAAGATGAGAACATCTTCATGAACGACAATTTTTAGATAAAGCGGACGTAAAGGAGAAAGACAGGGCAGCAAAGTTAGACCGAAGAATCAATGTGGAAAGCAGTTGCAACAATTATACAAAAAAGTATGGGCCATTGTAAAGCAATTGAGCTTTTAATGTTCCCAAAACCGCATTGGAGAGGTAAGTGGCTTTCTGTCGAGAAAATTCAACAGATGTTCAGGAATAGTTTAGAATCATTACAAACTGTGTTTTCACTCGAAGAGGAGGAGTCTTTTCTTTCTCTTAATTAGTCTTTTATTTAAGAGAATTAGAGGGCCTATTATTTGGTCCAACAACAATGAACATGTGCAGTTGAGTGTGTTCCATCTTGCCTCGTGTACAGGTCGGGACAGGACATTGTCACTGTCTTTAAAATTATTTTTTTGTACTTTTTATGTCAGATTTTGGAACTCGATTTTAACATATTTCGACAAATAGATGTTCATACCCTATGTAATATTTTTTGTAGATACAACAGCAATAAATTAAGGGCAATTTTCTTTTATTGTTCTCATCTTACGACAACTTGTTGAACTGTAATAACAACTTCAAAATGGTAAAAGGATTCCTACTAATTCGTATTTACATACGAAAATTAGACTCTTCGCAGGAAAATGCGGAAAAAAATTAAACCACGAAACAAGCTTGTAACGGAAACTTTTAAAAAAGGAAGGAAGAAATTCGTTCAATTTGTTTTTTTAAAGCAACAATTTTAACAGTACGATATTAAGGATTACTAATAATTCGCCTGCGGAAATTTATGTATTTGTTGGAGATTCGAAGGTATAAAAACGTGCAAAATGCACATAATACGAAGAAATTGTTTAAATATCCAAAATAAAAGACACGTCATAATATTTAATACGTTTCAAAGAAGCAAATTTCTATTTACGTTTCGTTTGTTTTATCATTTTGATACGAGTATGAACTTGCATAAACATCAGCATTCTAGTAACGATGTTCTGAAAATGTGGAAAAAGCGATAGAATTTAGCGAGAAAGATATTTATTCTCGTAATTAGAAAAGATATGTCTAACTTGAAAATGGTCCTTAATTTTATAACGCACAACAACAACTGTAAGGATTAGGGAGAAACATCTGAAATTTCTCGGAAAATTATTAATTGCCAATTGATGCTAAATGCATGCAATGATGAAATTTTCACAATGCTACTAACGTATCCATAATTCAGCGATTTATTTTATTTATTCCAATCCATAATAAAATGTGTATGGGAAATGCACGTATTAAAATATACCTCTTCATTTTAAAACAGTTGCATAATCCTTGACGTATTGCAATGTATTTTATTATGAAACATAGTGCAACTTCGCTTATCCACTCTCGTTTAAACGAGCCAGCTTCTGTTCGGCGTCAATTCTATGAACCCATAACTGAGCCTTTATTCTCCAAACTACGCGCAGCGAGCGAATCTTCATTATACAAACTCGTCGGTTCTGCGAACTATCTTAAATAATAATAATAATAACATTAATGATAATGAGATCGATTGGATAATTCGTTTAAAGTCGTATCGACTATTATGGTTATTAGCGACTACTTTTCTTATTAAAGGTGGCTTATTAAATTGTTCAGTAAATAAATATTGTTCAATAAATGTGCAATACCTCAATTTCTTTAGAGACGTCGATAATCACTTGTTGAAGCGAGATCGATGCGGCCATGTTATTAAGATTACAGTCGACTTTATATTTTTTCCTTTTTTCGTTCTACACAGGGTGTCTCAATTATATGCGATCACCTAAGTATCTTCCTTAGAACAAAGTTAGATTACTTCAAGGAGCACATATTAGGTGGGAGGAATTTTTTCTCAAGGTCATTTTTCAGGAGACTTTAAGCTTGTCGGATATGTTATTGAGGTTATAAAAATATTTTTATTGTGTATATATACATTTTTCCTTTTTATTATATATATAATAAATATAAATAATATATATAATACCTTGATTTGATTTGAAAAAATTTCTTCCACCTCCTTGAATATGTAATAACGTAAATCATTAGGTTAAATCAGACGATCGATTCTGAAAAATCGAGATTATTTTGGGAATAATTAAATTAAATACAATAACAGTTAATAACAAATCTACTACAAATATTATCTAGGAAATCGAGAATTCTAAGTCCTATTTTCTAAGTCCTAAATTACCGTTCTTCTCTCGTGATCTATTCTATTCAACAAGTATCTGTCGGTAAAACAAAACAAAAGTAAAAAATGTCGGTTGGCGGGTAATTTGAATTCATAAACACTTAAATTCGTACAAAGCATTGTTCAAGTTTTACCATTACACGATATGCAAATCAAAAGACAAATGTGATTATTCTATCATCAAAGTTTGCGCGTTCTGTAACGATGTTCTGCTTCTGGTGGTTGATGCGAATAGAATTTTTATGCCCAGTGGAATAATTGTAATTGTTAAAAGTTGAATGATCGTATTAAGAATTGCGAATAAATTTCTACAATGGGTAAAGTTTAGTAAGACGGATTGGCCAGTGTTCTCACGATATCCATTTGAAATGCATTTAGATGCATTTTAAATCGCTCTTTGCATTGTTAATGTTACAATTCATTCGCGAGACCGCGCTCCAAACGAGAAACTTGCTAAAGGATTCGATTTAACTTCGCTACGTGCTTATTTTTCTGATTGTTCCAATTGATGCCTTTGGTAAAGAGAAATACTTATTGGCGAAAAAACGTTCGCAATGTTACGACGTACCAGGAAGTTCGCAGAATTGTACGTATTGAAATATATGTAATTTTGTGCGGTATACCGGATCAGCCGCGCAGTAGTAATACACATATATGTTTGAGTATGTATGCAGTATGTGTGTGAGTATGTGTGTGATATGTGCGTGCGCAGCATCTCGTAAAACAAAAGAATGTCACTGTTCCGTACGCATGGTAAAAAGTGAGACTAGAAGAGTGCCGAAACACGCGTAATAGGTATCTGTGAACATCTTGTAAATCATATATTAAATAAATACAAAACTATTTTATTAACATCTCTACATGTAATGAAAGTGTTTCTACATAATTATTTCGGCGATTACGATCCACAATTCTCAACAAATCAAACGCGGCTCTGTTGTCACGACCGGCACCCTTCAAATCCGATGGACTGATGATGGAGATAAAGATGTGGCGGCACTCGGCGACAATGTATATCGCCAAAGTGCCTAATGAGCCATCGATATCTCAACGGTCCTTCCGCCGAATGTTCTAGAAGAAGGCGTGCGTGGCAACGGTCGCGGACACCTAACAAACGCGTGGATAGTGGGGATATTGAGGGGTGACAAAGAAAGAAGAAGAAACAGATCCGATCGAAAGTCAAATTGTAAGAGCTTCAGTCTTGGAAAGTCACGGCTGGAGTTCAGAAGCAAATCGTAATTAGTGTAAAGCAAGTGTTCAAAAATAAATTCTCTTTTTATTTCTTTTATATTTTATTTTTCTTTTCATCTTCGATTTCCTTTCTTTTTATTTTACGTGACACAGTCATGGCTCTGTGAATGGCTGGAAAGTATATAAGGTGGCACTGAAAAACGTATTCTGCAAGAGCAGATCTATTATTCGAAGTGTTCTAATTTTTTTTTTTTTTTTTTTACTGTACGTAATACACTCAAATACACATGTCTCTATTGCAAAAGTGAAGAAATCTATATTTATAAAAGCTTTCCTAGGTTTCATTTGCTTTCAAAGTAATTTCTCTTTGCAAGCGATACACCGAGATGGAAACTTCTTTTTCTTTGCCATTTCTTCAAACAATGCTGCAGGTCTTAATCCCGTAGAACGTTCGCTTGGTCGACCTTTCGAGCGTTTCCGAATCGAATACGAAAGAGATGACCTTTCGAATGACTTTTAATTACACGAAATAGAAAGAAGTTACTGATACTGTAGCACGCTCTTACGATTTTCCTTCTAACTAAGTAACACACTGAAAATGCTAAAAGGTGCGTTTGTCGCGATGGAATAAACACGTGCTATTATATTTGGATTCTCTTATCCTTTTCCCCCTTTCTTCTTTCCTCTATGATCTGGTCTGCTGTCATCCTTTCTTGCCCTTCTCTTGTTATCTGCGTCCATCCCTTTCTCTCCTCTTCTAGTCCTTTTCTTCTCTTTCTTGCTCTTTTTCCTTTCTGGCCATTTCCCCAGTTTCTCTCTCTTTCCTTTATACATTCCTTTACTAATTCCTTCTTTGATTCTAGGGCTTTCTCTTCATATCTTGCTGCTCTTTTTAGTGCTTTTTCTTTTAGTTCTATTATCTTGCACTCTTCTGTCAATATGTAATTTGGGGCTGTTAAGTCTAATATCCATTTCACATACCTTCTTTGTACATTATCCAATCTTTCTTCCATGTTCCAGCCTCATATCTCTGCTCCAAACAGCGCCACGCTCTCTACCAGTGCTCCAGACATCTTCATTCTCCTTTTGTAGTCCTGTTTGAATATTCTTTCTCCCACGCTCCATTTTTTCTTCATTGCTATTGTTGCTCTCTTTTTCCTGTCTTGTATGTGCTTCTCATCGCTGCCGTTTCTCTGTAATATGTACCCTAGGTACCTTATCTCGTGCACTTCTTCTAATCCTTGTTCTCCCCATTTCCATTTTCTTTTTCTCCTTTTGTTCCTTCTTTTTTCAAAGACTACAATTTTAGCCTTTTCCGCGTTCATTTCTAATTCTGCATCCTTTACAAATTTTTCGAACCTTTTCATCATTTCTTTTAGCTCCTCTTCCCTGTCCGCCATCAGCACAATATCGTCTGCGTATGTTATTGCCCATACTATCCTTTTTCCTATCACTATGCCCCCATCTTGTCCTTTCCTTAGTTCTTCTTCCAGCCCTGCCATGTAGATATTAAATAACGTCGGGCTCAACGGGCACCCTTGTCTGACTCCCCTCACAGTCCAAAATTCTCTTGTGCTGTGATTCTTGACTCTCACTACATTCTTGACTTCGGCGTATAACTCTTTGATCCTTCGGGTTAGTTTTTCGCTAACCCCCATTTTCCTCATTTTCTCCTCCAGTTTCTCTCTGTTTATCCTGTCAAACGCCGCTCTTAAGTCTGCAAAGCAGGCGTATAATTTCCCTTTTTCTTTACCTAGCTGTTTATCTATGATGTGGTTCATCACAAACACAGCATCGGTCACTCCTCTTCCTTTTCTGAATCCGAATTGGCTCTCTTCTAGTTTGCTTTCCATCTCCGCCTTCAGTCGTTCGTTCAGTATCCCTGCATAGATCTTGTATGCTGAATCCATTAGCGTTACTCCTCTATAGCTCTTCGCTGTTCTCCTGTCCCCCTTCTTATATATCGGGCATATTACATCTTTTTTTCTCCCCATTCCATATTTTCCTTAACAACTCCCATAACGCCTCCCACACTTCCTTCGGTGCATACTTCCATACCTCATTTTCTAACCCGTCTTCCCCCATTGCTTTCTTTTCCTTCAAGTTTCTTAGCTGGTATATCACCTCTTCTTTCTCTATATTATCTTCTCTCTCCTCCATTATGTTTTCTTCCTCTCCAGGTTCCCCCGTTTTTTTGCACTCTTTGTGCTCTGTTCCACCTAAAACTTCCATGAAGTGGTTTTTCCACTCTTCTTCGCTTATATCCTCATCTATGCCTTCTCTACTTCTTCTATATTTATGTATGTATTTCCACGCTTCTTGTTCTGTCTTGATCTTCTTTATTTTCTCCATTTCTTCTTCGTGTCTTTCCTTTCTTTGTCTGCACCACTGTTTAAATACCTTTTTTCCTCTGTAAGCGTTTCTCCCCTGCATTTTCCTTTCATAAACTTTGTCATCTTCCTTCTCATCTCTCTTTTCCTTTCTTTCCACTCCTTGTCGTACCACGCTTTCTCTCCCATGTCCCATTTCCTTATCTTTACTTTCTTTTTTGGCATTGCTTCATTTATCTTTTCTTTGATCTCGGTCCACACATTTCCTCTACTGTTCTTCCCTTGCAGGTCCAGTCTTTACATTCCTCCAGGTACCTTTCCACATTTTCGTTTGTCCATTCTCTTATCTCCTTCTCCTCTTCTTTCTTTTCCTTATTTATTTCTAATTCCGCCCCCCCCTATTTCTATTTCTAGCGGCATGTGGTCCGACTCTGTTCTTTTTCCTACTTTCATGTCGATTATCTCCTCTGTCGCTTTCTGGTTGCCTATCACATAATCTATTACTGAGTTTCCTCTCTCCCCAATATATGTCCACTCCTCCCCTTCTTTGTCTCTTCTATTGATTATCATCCAGCCTCTCTCTTCCAGGTACTTCAGCAGGGCTCTTCCTTCCAAAACACGTGGTATAATATTATACTATATTACACTATATTATTATACTATACTATAGCTACAGTTGTACTGGACTTGTATTGAAAGTTTCTCTAGTTTCGTTTAAAATTTCTACATGGAATATAAGAAAAGTGTTACAGGGTTTATTCGTGCCATACCATTGGATTCATCTGATCGACTCAGAAAATACTGAAACGAATTATCGACCGCAGTCCGCGCCTACGTATTTGAAGAAAACATGTTATTTTTGTCTTGCAATTTACCATTCCTTGGTAAGATTTTTAATAAACGATTATTTGTAAAAGAAAGTGGTAAGAATTTCTAAATTCATGTTCATTTCATACCATTATCAAAATTGGACTAAACAGCGTATTAGGCTAAATGCATATTCGGATAAATAAACTCGTCGTCGAAACGATCAAATCAATTCGCCTGTTTCGTTCGATTTGTTACGATGAAGGTGTCACGTAAAATAAAAAAAGGAAATCTCAGTTGAAAAGAAAAAAATAAAAAGAGAATTGATTTTTGAACACTTGGTTTACACTAATTACGATTTGCTTCTGAACTCCGGCCGTGACTTTCCGAGACTGAAGCTCTTACAATTTGACTTTCGATCGGATCTGTTTCTTCTTTCTTTGTCACCCCTCAATATCCCCACCATCCAGGCGTTTGTTAGGCGTCCGCGACCGTTGCCACGCACGCCTTCTAGAACATTCGGCGAAAGGACCGTTGGGATATCGATGGCTCATTAGGCACTTCGGCGATATACGTTGTCGCCGAGTGCCGCCACATCTTTATCTCCATCATCAGTCCATCGGATTTGAAGGGTGCCGGTCGTGACAAAGGACACACATATTTTATACACAAGGCGTACAAAAAATGTTGCGGCTAAGGAGATAGGTACGTATAGATGTAACATTTTTTATGTACAAGATATATAAAAATTATTACATATGAAAATTATTAAATATATACGTGCACATAATTTTTATGCATTTGTTTATATAACAATTTCACAGGTCCGGGTCGATGAAGTTTTGTGAAAAAGACTTACAGAAAAATTGACCTTGAATTTTATACTTTGTCTCATTTCAGTTACGTTGTTATTATTTGATTTCATGGTGTTGAAGATGCAAAAAGAATCATGTGAAAATTTTGGACCTTCTGCTACCTGAACATTTCACTATTCAGACGTTCTGTTAGTTGTACAATATTTCTTGCTTGTGTTCATTGCTATTACATAGCCTTCCTACAATTTCATATCTTCCCTATTAATTTAATACGAAGTTCATATTGTACGCACCAATATCTCGTATATAATGGCATCAAAGACGAAACGTATTTTATTAAGCGTCGAGAGGAAACAGGAGATGATTTAAAAAATTGAGAAAAAAGTGTAGAACGGTTTTTGTAAAAGTTGCAGATATCGGAGGAGTATAATAGAATAAAAATAAAATAAAAATATATTAGGTATAACCAGAAAAACTAAACTAAAAACATGCAGCTGAAAGCTCTTCAGGTATTTCAAGAAGTAGAAAAAAGTTTCAGTGGAATTGAAGAAATATTTAAACTATGTGGTATCATAGCGATATTTGTAAATTAGCCTTAAAGAAACGTCGATATTTAAACCTATTAATATATTATGTGGAAAAATTTTGAAATTCAAACGTCGTTAGCATATTAGTAATTGTGCAAAAAGAGAGTCCTCAACTCCAACGAGCTTGACCTTCGAATATATTGCAAGGAAAAGATACTAAGCAACAATCGTTTTTTCTGACTAATATGTTTCCTAGAAATATTTTGAAGATACGCTTAACGAAGTTTCACTCTTGATTTTCCACTGTTTCTAGTTTCTTCCCAAGCAACTGTCATATCATAACATCAAATATGTTAATTCTTTTATAGTAATTAAATAATCCTTATCACTTTCATTTTATCAAAACAAAAACAAAATTTCTATCATTCTGAACTAATAAAGACTTCTGAAATACGTTAGAAATGCTTTCACGAAATGCTATTTAAGAAGTGCTCGTAGAAAAAGATTTGAAATATAAAAGAAAAAAAAAAAACTTTAATACACTTTTCAGTTATTCTTTGTACCTTTGCTTTTCTGTTTCTTGGATGTGTGAGTCAGGCAGGAGAATCTTACATAGAAGTAACAAGAGGTGATGTAATAGGTGAGACCAAATACTGAATTTTGATACGTAATATAGCAGTCAAGCTTATAGGTGTCTCGCTGGTTATAAGCCATGTAAGTTATAATGTAACTAATTATCATTTGTACTATCTGCATCGCATTAAACAGGATAACAAAACATGTTGGTAATTTGAACTTCATTGCTTTCAAAGTTTTATAAGAATACATGCAGGAATTAATAAAGTACTCCATTACGCTAAACCATCTCATGGCTGCTGTAGTCTCCAGGTATGTGAAACAGAAGTAAATAATAACAGATAAATGACCGTAGATATGCACAAAGTTCACTCGTTCTTTTTGTAACACGACGAATATCGTTTCGCACAATTGTACAATTTTCGATAGGACAAGCGCCAATGTCCAAAAGCCAGAAACAGAATTTTGGAAATAGTTACTGAAAAGAAAATAATTCACTTCTTATTATACATAATTAATAAACATATTTGAAATATCGGCTCGTTTCTTGATTATCGCGTGTAAACTAAAGTAACGTATTATAATGAAACAATAAGAATTTCACTATTTTGATTTGGAAAATTACTATACGATGTAGGTACACTGTATATATCGATAAGCTGCAAATTGGTGAGTATAATTGATTATACCAATTAATAAGATAAAGCTCATTTCAGAAACAAATTTATAGAACTATTTTGATAATAGTACCATAAACATCTGTTAAAAATGTATTGCTTGTTTGACTAGCGCTTTTCACATATCAGTGTTCTCTAAATACCGAGCATAAGAAACTGTCTCATATAATAATGTTTCGTTAATAATTATTTTTCAAGTCGCCATTCACCCGGAAATATATTAAAAGGTAAAATATGAAAGCGGTATTACCTAGGTATGCAAACACTATGGTAAAGGCTACGACTGCCCAATGCAAAGAACAGCTCCGGTGCTGTTCTACTAAGTCCGATAATGGAGAACAGTGTCATCAATCCACACCATAATGCAAATGGACGTTTCAAATTGTACTTTGGTTTACCTAACATGTAATAGATCCCGCCAACAATTAAGATGCAGTAAATGATACAGCACCAGTAGCAGTACACTAAATTATTCGATAACCATTTTTGTGTGTCTACATAAGAGTAGCTTTTTTCAAAGTTGAAAATATATGAGTACTCAGGTGCAACGGCATCCATAAAATCTTCTTCATGCATTGTGAAATATCCTTTTTATATCCACTGGCCTTAAAAAAATGAAAGAAAATACGTAGTCTTCCCGTCATGTTGTCAATTGACTAAAACGTAAGAACAATCGTTAACATTCTCTTTTAGAAATACGTAAACTAAAAATATTTCATAAATAATACGTTCAAAGTGATGTAAAATATTCCGAGCAAAGTAATAAGATAATACAAACAAAATAATAAATTAATCATTTTTATATACAGTATTTAACTAAATTTTCACACAAAATATTATCGTAAATTATTTACCAGTTAGCTATTGCGGCTTCTTTGGAAACTTTGAAAAGCGTGTAATCCTAAAATGTGACGCAAACAGTAAGCGATGCCGAATATACTCGTCAAACACAGAATATGTTATATGGCTGTTATAATATAGAATTAAGTTGCAGTGAAGTGACCATTTTATTTTATTATTTTATTACTGACTGGGCTCATCATAACACAAAATATTGCCATTTCTCCATGACGAGTATACGCGTCAAAAACAGCTAACTGGTTAATATTATTAGAAATTCAACGTGGTACGAACAGCAGCGATGAGGAGAGCACGACACACAGTGGTGACTACGAGAATTAAGTTGAGTAGATGGACGAAATGAGTAGACGCCAGCTATTGATATTACGCGTGAACTTACTGACATCCTGACGAGCCGAGCGCGGCTCGTTGATTTATACCTCTGCGTGTTCTTCTGCCATTGGTTCCTTTATATTTTTGGAAACACGCAAATGCCTAAAACGTTTGGGTGGTTAGAAGACAAAAAGTCAACGGTTAACGTGGAAATGTAAACGATTACCATCCACCGTTTCTCGCTCTGATAAGTCGATGACCTGTCGATGAAATATGACGGCCCGAAGTTTGCCGATCCGGCCGGCGCACAGGCACTAGCAGTGCCGAAAATTGCCGAATGAGACCGTTGACTTTTAAGTGTTAGAAAAACAGACGCGGCGAGCTAATCGACCGGGAAATAAGAAACGAGGCAAAAACTACGGTCCGCGTCTTATTGCCAAAAAATTCTAAAAGTAGAATTTTCGTGTGTATTTTGTTCTTAGCACGATTGAAAGCTATTATTTCTTATTTTGAAACCTATTAGAAAATAATATTTGAAATATTAGCTTGTTCCAAACGTTTCTTTCCCTTTATAAGGAAATAATAGATGCACAACATTTCTTATTTTATACTATTTTATTGAATTATGTATGATCCATTTTGTTCTATTACATTGAAATATAACTATGTATTGAATTATGTGTTTTGTAGTAATAAAACAAAATAGATCATACATAATTGAATAAAACAATATGAAACAAAAAATGTTGTCTATTATATATCTTACTACTTTGTTCTGAATATTTTTATCTCTTTTAACATATTATTCATTAAATATTCAATTTTACGTATTTTTAAAAGAAAATGTTAACAATTTGTCAGTGGATATAAAAAATGATATTCGTTGAAAATGACAACGTGAGTTCGCGCTCGCCATCCATATGCAGATGCGCTAGTTACAATAAATAGTAACTAGAAGATAGTTCTAGATACAATCGATAGATTTAATCGATAGGCTTAAGATGTACTTTTGTTTTTATCCCTAGTCCATGTAAGAAAGTGCAATGAAGGTTTTTCGGTTCAGAATGGTGTGATAGATTTATCCAAAGTATAAAATAATACTTAATATGATCCTGTCTCTGAATACAGAAATAACAACAATATTTCACGATGAATAAAGGGGATATTATTATCTATATCTAAATTTTTATTGCGTCGATTATTTCCTTACGAAACAAAAGGAACTTTTGCGATAACCTAATACATTTCTTACTGTTTAGAAAACAAAAGTTAAGAAATTTTTTTTAAAGGAAATATCGAAACATTTTCATCCAGTTTTTTAAGAATGTTAAAAAATCGTAAACATACCTTCTTACAGTTATACGATATAAGCACATTTATTGTACTTTTGCAATGATACTTTGCTTTTATAAGCATCGTTGTTGAACAGTACCCGTTACGTTGTAAATCTTCCAAGTTTGTTCCATAAGATACATTTATACAACTAAGATACATCAATGTGATCGTTATCGCTCAGAAATTTGAAATATTCTTATCACAGTAGCATTTGAATTTTCTGAATATTTTTTCTTGGAGCGTTCAAGGGTTTTTTGTTGAACAGAATAGGAAGATAAAAATTCTAAAATATTGCATCGGCTCAGTCAAAGCTGAAGCTTTACAAGTCAGATGGAAAGTTCGCGTTTATTTGAGCTTAAATCTTTATGTCATCGCACTGCATTATCTATATCAACTTCGTCTAATTAAAAGAAATACATTAATTCATTTCCTCTGTATAATGTAGCCAAAATGCAGAGAAGTCATTTGTCTATTTTAAAGCTTATAAAGAATTGTTGGGCATCGAGCAGATCAGTACAAACTAATGATTTAATTAAATTTATAATTTACCTTCAGCCGGAGTATTTTGAGAAAACCAGTAAGTTCGGTTACCTGTCACCTTAATCATTTATTTACGCAAATGGCATGGGCCTTGTCCAAGATAAAGATAACAATATAATATATCATTATTTTAGACCTATACATAACAGGAAATTGATATATAGTAGTAATCAACGTATTATAAACAATTTTGTACATTTATTATATTCGATTCACATATGGACAGGGTTGATGACATCGATGATACATTGAGAACAACATAGATAGATATTGATGATTAAAGGATATTAATCCTGGAAGAAACGTTGTAATGGGATTCTGTTCACATTTCAGTGCGGTTCACTGCGGGCTCATTCACATTGTGTTTATCATTGTTATGTATATATTCTGATGTATCTTACAAGGAGAGGTCACAGTCGTTGGGTCATCGATTTTGATAAAATTCTTTCTGACGAGTATAGGACAAAAATAAGTCGACCCGCATTTTACACTTTTTGTCAGTATTGATTATTTAGGAGGATATTGTTACAAAATAAATACAATCAGTCCATATCGTAGAAATAATAGGTTTCAAGCAAGTCTTGAAGAAAATACACTCTGGTGGAACGATAACAAAACTTATGACAAAAAGAAAATGGTAATTGTTATACTACATTTACTGCAATATAAATTACAAATGAAATTCCATATGCATTTGCGTAAAATAACGATCCTAATATTGGTAAGATATAGCTAGATTAGGTTAGATTCCTTGGCGGTTGGTAACCTAACTTTTGAATCACGATCGTCCTACGGCTCAAACAAAGTGAATACTACTCAGGACCCTCCCCTCTGCAACGTATTCAATAAAAAATTTAATAAAATCGAAAATGAGACCTTCTTTTGCGCACAACTAGCCGAATATTTTGCGCCGTCGTGTTAAAAAAAAAAAAAAAAAAAAAAATAACGATGAAAGCGACGGCGAATGTGTGCCCTCTTTTTTTCAAAGGGGTTATGACATCAAAGGATTTAGGTGGCCCAAGGCACGAGCAGAATGTAATTCAACCCAGCCCAAGATGTTAACAAATTTATTTGATTCAGTAGTAGAAAAGATACGGGATCCATAAATAATTTTTGAAATGTCACGTTTAAGTTATATCGTGTGTTGGGTCTGCAATGGAATGCGGGGGAGGAAAGTGTGCAAAGAGGATGTGGAGGCAGGATTTAGGTGCGGAACATGATAGGAAATGACAAATGGAAGGAGAATATGAATAGCTTATTAGGGGACAGAGATTTGGGTGTGGAACACGATAGGAAATGACAAATGGTAGGAGAATATGAATAGCGTGTTAGAAGGCAGATTAGTGAGAGAGTTATATGTCTATCGTAGGACGTTGGACATTTGAGCACTTGGCAAAAGAACTGAGTTGCAATAAAAAGTAGAGAAACATTGTTACCACAGGCTAGCTATATATAATGAAAGGTAGTAGGTAACGTTAATTCTGAAGTAAAAAATTGATATTAATCGCCATTTACCATCTATGTACTTCAATTACAGGTTAAAACAATTACAATACCAAATTTTCACAGAAAATTAACTTCTCGAAAACTTGTTTCTCTACAAATTTATATCATTTTCTAGTCCCTACAATATCATCATTATCATATCATTTATTAATCGTTAAAGAATATTATGAACAAAATTTCATGTGTTTCAACACAATGTCATACTCCCCTAACAACACCATTGTGATGTTATTTGTTGTTATCACAATCTGCAACTTTTCAATGTTTTCCATTATGCCGAATAATAATAAAACATGTAATTTCATTTGTGTGACTCTATCAATTACTGAAATAACAAAAATACATCGACCTACAGTCTCACCCATGACATCATAAACGTGTCTTTTATGACGGTAGCTTTTAACATATCGAACGCCAAGGTAGAACACACATATTTCTATTCTTGGTTTCTCTTGAAAATCCATTAGATTCCTCAGAATCTAAATTTTCCAGAATATTTAAATATAGATCATTTTATTTTATTTTTTTCTTCTTCTTCATTTGCATCCGTGAGTTATACAAATCTCACGGAATGTCCAGACCATATAACCGGTGTCTGCACCACAACTGCAGTTAACCAAAGTTTTTTGCATCGTTAGCGTCGGCTCACATTTCAAAGATATCTCGAATCACCATCGTCGCATTACAACCTGTTGCCATGGACGTCAGCGACACGTGAAAAAACTATGCTCTTACGTAGTATACGTAAACCATACGAAATTGCTTATCTGCCGTTACCTCCTATATAATGTACGGAGAGAGCAGGGGGCGCCATAACTGATCGTGTGGGGAGTGAAACAAAATTCAGTCGAAAGGTTTGTATCGTCAGACTAACACGTATGAGCGTTGCTTTCTGTCGAAGCATGGAAAAATCAGTTTATATTATTTTCAAGATTCTTCTACGTTTTATCGTGGCGAAAAGATTCACTAGTTTTGAGAAAGAATTAAACAATCTTCAGCAAATGTTCGATAAATATGTGCACTTAAATTATACGGTTCATAGATGTCGGACGTATCCAACTCGTAGATCGTGGGGTTTATAGACCAGGGTTGGCTCACTGGCCCCTGGTAATTCACGTGGTGTTCAATGTATTAACACATTTTTCTCTTTCTTTTAGTATAGTCGATTTACTTATGCGCGAGACAGATGATTGCTGTGTTTGGTGATTACCTCTTCATGTTGTATTGTAGTGAAACGATTTACAGATACGCTGAAAGGACCGGCAATTATTGGATCTAATGGTACAGTTGAAGTGAATGGTCAGAAAATAATTGTAATCCCGATTTCTGTAACTGCATGGGACAATCAGGAAATAAATAAATAAATTCATATAACCCATAAGTGTGCGAAATAGAGCGAGATAATACGATAAAGACTCTAATGATTAAGAAATAATAATGATGGATTCAATGCAAATTCCTCAAATAGTGTATCATAATTGTACAATAATAGATCAAATGGGCGAAAAATGCTGGCAACTGACAGTAGCATCTACGCTAAAATGTGCAGCCATCAAAGTGTTAAGGATTAAAGCAAATAATAGTAAGTACAATAAAGACAATAATAACAGAAATGTCAGGATTTGTTAAAATAGCGATAGAGAAATACAGTAAATATGGAATAAACAAAATTTAATTCTATTGCACGTGAATTTATATTATAATATTTTAAGACTTTTCAGATTTGCGTCACCTGCTTACGTCGGAAAAAAATTGGCTGCAATATAATGCATTTACACCCACGCCCACATTATAGTTTATGTATGCCTGTGTATACTTTACGATACGCTATATACTTCATATAGAACAAGTCTTGACACTCGCTAGTAAAAAAGTGTTTAGTCGCGAAAAATCAACATGGAAGGTCAACAAAGCCCGCCTTCTTGTGAAACAGACGGAAATGAGTAAGAGTAAGGCTGTCTGTATTTTCACTAATAAACAATTCAGAAATTGGTATCGGTAGTATCTTGGCACTGATAGTGGCGTAACTTAAAAAATATCAAATTTGCTTTTATAAAGGCTACATTATGTTACTATTTTTATTATGTAAAACGGTATATTTATAGTTCCATCAGTTTTACATCAGACGGCAAAATTATTGTTCATGGCGAAGGATTCTACACGAAGGATTCTTTGAAAATTTTAAAAGGCCTCTTCTCTGAAATTTACATTTTTTTTAATTGTGCCACTATCAACGCCAAGCAGTGATATTATAACATTCAGCAATTGAGATACCGAAATTTCCAATATTACATATTTGACATTACTTTGATTCAAAAAAGGTGAGATCGGAGCTAATTTTTCTTCAAACAAAAATTATTCTAGCCATTTTACACAATATATTAATCGTTCAACGACTTTGTAAGAATGTTTTCTGCGAAATTAGTGAAACTCATTTTGGCTTACTATAGGGATTACGCGTTGAAACTTTTAACTTTGAAGATAAATATTTCCACTTTGGCAAGGCCTGGCTCTCCAAAAATTGGATCACGTATAGATAATATACTAAATAATGTATCGTCGAAATTTCAAAAAGATCGTAGGAAATCAACTTACGCTACAAATATTTTAAGCTGCGTCTCCACTAACAGCAACATCGAGCAACTTTTTATGATTTAGTTTGGTTTAGTTTCAGTTTCAAGATTTTCTCTTAGAATTTTTTCTCAGGAAATGTCGCTTACAAGAGCTAACCTACTTCTTATATTGCCCAACGAAAATGTTTCTTCGCAGTGTTTTTTTTCTTTGTGTTTCTTTTCTTGCCATTTCGGCCTATTTATCTTTTTATCCCGTTTCTCATTTCTTATCTCTGTCTTTGGTAGACTACATTCTTTAAGCGGATTCTGAACCACCAGAGACTGCGCTGAAATAAGCTTTTTGTTTGTTTCCTTCTTTGCTATATTCAAAGTCGCATCGACTACCATAGCTACTAACGACTATATTTCAGCAGTACACTGAGGTCCCTAGCGGTTACTTAGTTGCTTAGTTCCGTAATCGGATGAACATACAGGCACATAAACATCAAATCTGGACACTCGCTAGGGGAGACCGTCCGAAAATTGGATCGTAAAAAACCAACATGGAAGACAAGGAAGTTCTCGTTCCTGAAAGGCAGGTAGAGATCATAGGCAGAAAGAGTGTCTTTGCGTCCGTCGAGACATTCATAACATATCACGCATGCGCAGAGAACTTTCTTATCTCTTATGTTGATTTCTCACGATTCAATTTTGGGACGGTTTCTACTATACTTTTGGTATATGACTTTATATTATCGCGAATGGCATTTGTTGAACATTACGATTAAACAACATTTATTAAATTTTTTACGTTTGTAGCCGATACAATATACACAACTATGTTAATGTAAGAGTTGCCTAAGATTTGTGTGTATGGAAGTTCCCACTTATAGATTAACCTTCAATTCTGGTTTTTAATAAGTAATGATGTAAGAAAGAGTTACCTTACCCATTTCAATGAGCTCGAAATATGTTGTTTGAGTAACTTTTTCCTGTACATGTTACCGCTACTCTGTTTTAGTTTGCCAGATGTCGGCGAGAAATGGAGATTAAACGTAGGTTAAGATTGCGCCACACTTTGACGTATAGAGCCATCTTCCATCTTAACGTACAAATTACATGACTAATTAATTGCGAAAATAATTAATTAACTAGATTTCTGTTTAGGGTATCGGGTTTGGTTTAAGTTAGGATACACTTCCAATCCGGCCACCGTAATTTCCTAAAGTAAAGCTGATCTGAACCTAATTCAAATTAAATAAAATCTATTCCAAACGCTAGAAATACGATACATTTTACCTAACATGCTTTTGTGTTTAACTTGCAAAGTAAAATCGTGCGACGGTGTCTTGTATAGGAAAAAATTACTCAAAATAAAGACCCTGATAACATATTTAAAAAAATTTTCTTTTTTGCAAAATTACCTCTTAATATTACAGTTTGTCGGTTTGTTAGATATTACTTTCAGCACCATGACAGTTCAGATAACACATATTTAACTCTTAGACTGTAAACGTTTTTACGGTACCCTCAAACTGTAGGCATGGTTCTTTCGTATCCGTGCATTTTTCAGTAAGCAACACTTGTCAAAAAAATCCAATAAATTTCACATATTTGCATCTTCAAACATTTTAGACCGAAGTTATCATAAACCTTTTGCCAAATAACTTCCTTTAGGTTGGCAGGAGAGGATTTTCTACCTGTTAGCTCGCAAAAGATTCTCCACACGGTCGAAATGCTCACCTTTACAGTTTTAGGGTTAAAATTTTTGGACGGAAACGAATGGTTGTTTGAGTAATCGTTGACAAGCTTTTTTGTTGTTGTTATTGTAGATATATCCGTAAAATGTCGCCACATCGTTGCTTCATTTTCAGCACGGGCAAAATATTTCTAGAAGTTGCTGTTTATTCAAAATGTTTTGGAACATGCAGCAGACAACTAGCGACAAATAGTTACTCGTTGTTATTCAACGGAGACGAGGCCTTTGTTATTAAATAGGTTTGGAGTTTGATATTTAATTCATTCACACAGATTAGTTTTGTATGTTCTGTATTTCACCATCTTGTACAGCCATTTACGACACACCAGATGCTCAGATAAAAAAACGCGACGAACAGGGAAAAACAGAAGAGAATCGCAAGTAGTCGTACCAACTCTGCATGTAGGAACTAGTAATCATACCAACCTGACATTTATCTCAACAGCCTTACCCAAACAACAGGAAACGAAATCACATTAATAATTCTCGTTACAAGAAATGACACTCGCCTTCAGAAATTGATCGGATTGCATTTAATTATGAAAAATACAGTAGAACTTCGTTCATCCAAATCCCGTTTATACAAACTAGTTTTTGCTCACTGTCAGTTATATACGCTCGTAACTGAGCCTCTATTACTCGTAACGTATTTTCTGTTATACGGATGCGTACTCTAAAGTCGTATACGTCCGCGTGTTTTGTCTAAGCTGACGCATAGTTTAACACAGTTTGCGTCAAATGGTCGTTCAATCTCAATTATTCGAACGTCAACCTCTATTATCGAAACTCATTGCAGCAGCTGCCGATGGTAGCGAAAGAGCCTCTGTTATCCAAAATAACCGACGACCGATTTGAACAAACGATGTATTTGTTCCACTGTATTTCTATTAAGTGTATTTTTAATCAAACACTTCGATGTTAATAGCGATAGAAAATTATTTATACGAAATCTGTGATTATTTGTTTAGTTAAGCTCCTGGCAGCGCTTTGTTAACCTTTTTTTAACGGACGTATGTATATCACCTGTAACGTGATATTGTAACTTTACCGTATCGGATATATGTCATGTCGAAGGTAACGTAAAAGCTACAAAAACCTCAAGTCGTATTGAATTACGGTGGTTCATGGATACCGTGGATTGCACGGATCATCCTACATCTTTGTATCTTTTTTATACGCAAATCATTAAAGTGGGGATGAAAACTGTTTTTGAAGCGAAGAAAAACAACTTATACTTTTATGAAAACCTATATATATGTGTATATGCAACAGAAAACCATATTTTTATGTTGGAAAGAATTTTAAAAAATATTACACATTGATAATATACAAGGCGAGTCAATAAAAACTACCGCCTGAAATAATTCGTTATTTAGTGATTTTATCAAAGAAATGCTTGAAGCGAAATTTGTTATATTCAAAGAGCCTGATTAGACGAATACACTTTGATTTTTTGATATTTTATATTTTCTGAGATATCAAGGTGACCTTAAGTATTTTAACAGTCACCTTATATTTTCCTTTATATTCCGTTGTACCTAGTAAAAATACGAATTCAACCACATAGCGACGAACGAAATTATTTTAAGGTTATGTAAGCGCCTTTGTACTACCAATGCAGATATTGGGATGTAAAATCATCTCGAGGTACTAATAAATAATAATAATATGAAGCACCGCAATATCTCGGCAAGTAACTAATAAAATCAATCTACGTCATAATCAAACTACAATGTAAAATATTTCATTAAAAGCAAAAGACAAGTGTATTTAGAGCACGGTTGAATGTAGTTGATTGTTGTGTTTGAAAGCGCATAAAAGCTCTTATGAGGCGAGTTAAACAGTGAACATTTTTTAGTAAATGCAAGCTAAAATATATTAGTCTTGCATGATTTATCATTAAACATGTTTGTTTTTGTGTGTTCAACTTTACCGTTAAACTAATTTTTTTTTAGTGTAATTATTATTTTTCTGTCGAAATACGTATGTAATCACTATGAAACATGATACTGTTACTGATAATGATCATATTGTAAATAGACAGTAGTGAAAAATTGGTTCAGTTCGATGTTTTCATTGGTATCACGAAGATGTGCTTCAGGTGCATCATTCACGTGTTCAACGCGTAGAAGACAAAGAAAATTAATGTAATATAATGTATTTGTTTTCTTGTCTTCTTTATAATATGAATATCCATTTTTCATAATAAAAATACAATTTTTTGAAATTTCTATAGTTTTATAAGTGTTCCATGTTAGATATCATTTCTTTAACTCGCCGTATTTGAACATCTATCAATTTTGTCGCGTTTTAACGTTAGTTTCATAAAAAAAAAACCACGTTTCTCTTTTTGGCGGGCTTACAAGATCAGATGTTCCATATTAAATGCAGTATAATATTACTTATAACCTAACTCCAACTTAACCTCAATCAGCCAATTCTTTGAGACCGTTTCCTTTTTATACATGGTATTTTCTGCTGTTCAATACAGACCTGCAAGAGAGAGCTGCTATATCTAAACAAATTGCAAATTTTTTTCCATAGAAATGTTATTTCATGCTTGGAAAATGTAACTATACTCCATACTACTCTTATAAGTGGATCTCATGAAATTCAGTTCGCCACGCATGAAATCTAGTCTGCAGGCATGCCTCGAGGTAAATGTCGCCGTGTACACAATCTCTTTTGATAGACAACAAAGTATAAAATAATGAACGCATAAAAATATGTTTCACGTTGGAAGTAATCTGCCTTTAATATGAAATATGTGCCCAGACTTCAAACATACACATTTGTCATATACAGGGTGAGTCACCAAAAGGAGGTCAGCTAGATAACTCGTGCAATTTTTGAGACACAGAGAAATGTTTGAAACGGAAGTTATCTGGTTCCGAGGAGACTGTTTCGCGGTGGAAAAAATCTTTTCTTACGTGGTCGTGTTTACAGTTTTTGAAGGTCACCTTCATTTTCTTAGACGGAACTATGTATCTTTAAGCATCTACGATCGTGTAGCTCTTCTCAACGTGAATTCAAATATCACGGTCACTTAAGGTCACTCAAGGTCACGGGTGCGATGACGCGAAAAAAATAAAAGTGAAAAATAAAAATTCGTTGGAATGCTTCGGAAAAGTGTATTCTCGGCTTTCGATTGTGGATGTCTGGAACGTGCTCTTTTGTCGATAAAGCCGAGGATCCACTTTTCATTTAAGTTTCTAGTTTCATTTAAACAAAGTAAAGGTGACCTTCGAAACCTGTAAACACCTGAAATCCACCCGAAAAGAAATTTTTCCATCACATAATAGCCCCGTCGGGGCCAAATAACTTGTTTCGAACGTTTCTTTGTATCTCAAGAATTGAAAGAGTTATTCGGGTGGCTCGCATTATTTGATGATCACCCTGTATACTGCCGTTCTCAGATAAAACGTCCTATGTAGCATTTTTCTCGTTTTTTAAAGTATGTTGAAATATTTGAAGTCACCCGTGTCTTTTTTTTTATCTATTCAGCAACGTTATATTAGTCTGGCTGAAATAGTGACTACATATTTTAAATTAAAAGAAAGAAGAAAAAATAGCAATGAAACCACAAAAGAAATGATAAAACATAAATTTTCTATAATTTCAGAATGGTAAGTGGGACATTTTAAACGTTGATTAAAATAATCTAACCTCAATATGGAATTTTGCACACGCATCAACTGACGAGGACTAGTGAACAAAGGAGTGCAGAATACACTTGCTAATACGAACGCTCCTAATCGAAAACAACGCGTATCTGGATGTATCAAGTCCACTTTTTCTAAAATACAACATTCTACATGTTTCTCAAATTTTTCACCTTTCCCGGGGGACAAAAACTTTTTCGTTCCGAATCGTTCAGCTTTTATAATGTTTATAATGTACTATATTTTATAACATATGTATGTTATATTGTATAATGTTCCTAGCAGAAGTACTAAGTATAGTAACTTAAGTAACCTAGTGTATAAGTTTATACGCGTATTCACTATATAAGTGTATAAGCTAAGTGTAAATGTAAATGCAAATGTAAATGTCCGTGTGAATATAAATGTAAACTTAACTACTTACGTAAATTTAACTTAAGTAATTTTAAAGCATAGAAAAGTAAATAACAAGTAAGGAAACGATGCAATAAATTTAAATCACCCAGCACTAGAACATATAGCTGAGAAATTGTATTATTTGAGAACCTAAATTCCAATAAGGAATATACACATGATACGTACATAATAACCTATAAATTATATTAAGTCCATATCTTATTGCAACACTTACAAGTTTGGGTCGTCCACCTTTAAAGTTTGAAAAGTGCAACTTAGTACACTATGGGGTCTAAATACGTAAATACAACTAGCAGCTCACTACGTCTCTCACTTATAGGAAATTCCATTTTCAGCAATAGAATATACGATTGTAGGAGGAAATGTGATATTGCGTTGAACTGGTAGTATCCGATGTGAACTGGAGAAGCATAATCACGAACTCGTCTGCTCGCATACGTTTTCTTATCCAAGATATTCCGCATAACGTGGTCAAGTGACTGGAAAGTGACACTAAAAATAAGTAGAGAACATAAGATAAAAATTATTTTTATCCAAGGTTTCATTTTCGAGAAAATCCAGTTTGAAAATTTATTAATTATAAGTGAAAATAACTAATTCCGGAATGGACAAGAGTAAATAATCGACAAGAAGTTATTGTACATGTAAAAATAAGGCGAAAATGTAGAATGAAATATTTCATTCTATTACACAATACATTTTGTTTCCAAGAAAAATGAACATGAATTTATCATCGTGACGAGTACTAGGCGCTAATTTTCATCTAAACGTGTTCGAACTGCATTTTTTTTATGAAGCATAAAACGGGAAAATTGTGTTCCGCTTTTCATTTATTTTCGCACGTAAGATAACCTATTATCGATTATTTGTTTCTCTCCAATCAGGAATTAGCTATGTTCAAGTGCACCTGATAAATTTTCAAAATCGATTTTCTCGAAAACGAATTTTATTCTACATTTTTTATTTATTTTTCCACGTAGGATCATCTCTTTTCCTACTCCTCTAATGGATTGACCACATTATATGAGACACCCTGTATGTACAATATAATGTAATATCGAAACGCTCGCGTGACAAAACTCAATTGTCTACGTCAAACCTTAAGGCCTCGTTGATACACGTTGCGATGCATGCGTCGACGCGTAAGTTTCACGAAATCTGCATCAGTTTCAGCTTACAACCACGTTATCGATACCCCTCAGTTTATGGTTTGACACCAACGTCGAAACATGTGTTTCAAAATGGCTGATCGTTTCTCAACTCCAGTATTATTACCAATAATAGCAAATGCATTGATTAAAGAACAGAAGAAATTAAACACCGAGAGGAAATGGAATTGGAAGAAGGATCGTTAATTGACAGAGACAGATTTTCTAATGGTGAGCCAGGAAACGAGAAAGATTTTTATGTCCCATTTTGGAACTGAATTTTATGCCGAATGAAACTTTCTAATTAAAGTGAAACATTAATTACAATAAATTATCAAGTTGGGTAGACAATTAGTTCCTTAGATTTAAGAGTTTAAAAATGTGAATATTCATTAACGCATCAGCTGATAATATAAAAAATTGTTGCCAGAGATTTTACCGACTGTATTTGTATACATTCCGCTGATATTCATATGGTGTTGCTACAAATCGATCAAAATAAAGCAAACGTGCCTACGTTATATGGAATGAAATGGAAACTACTGTCGCTACTTTTCTCCCTATTATCAGTGAGCAATAATTATACTCGTGTGGAATCAAGTTATTATTGTATTATGGTACTGAAATCAGCATATGTATGTCGTATTAAATCCATTTGCCAGGATGAGTAGTATTGTATCATCGAATAGACGTGTAGTATAAAACTGGGTTGTTTTATCGTATATGGGAAATTTGGGACGAACCTCTTCGACAGAAACGTCAATGTGCAACGTAGGTTGATATATTGATCCAGAAAGAAATAATTTTCACTAAGCTTCTAACCCTTTCGGCCTCTATAATCACTTATATATACACGTGTTGAATACAATTCACGTTCATAGTTTAAGAACGAAGAAATAAAAACACAAGCGACCATAAGTTACACATTACGACATCTACCGATATTTAGTATAAATCAAGCACTTTTTGCTGTTTTTATCTTCTGCTTATTTTACCTCTTTGATTAATCCTTTCGACTAATTATGTGGTATTGTATTACGTTATATTATATTACATTATATTATATCACGTTATATCATATCACGTTTATTACGTATTGTATTACGTTATATTATATTACATTATATTATATTACGTTATATTATATCACGTTATATTATATTACGTTATGTTATATTACGTTATATCATATCGCGTTATATTATATTACGTTATATTATATTACGTGGTGTTGTATTACGTTATATTATGTTACGTTATATTATATCACGTCATATCATATTACATTATGTTATATTACGTTATATTTTATTACGTTATAATATCATAAGACGTTATATTATATTACGTGGTATTGTATTACATTATATTATATTACGTTATATTATAGCAGGTTATATCATATCACGTTATATTATATTACGTGGTATATTGTATTTCGTTGTATTATATTACGCTATATTATATTACATTATATACTATTACGTTATGATATTATAACACGTTATATTATATTACACGGTATTATATTAAGTTATATTATATTATGCTATGTTACATTATATCATATCACGTTATATTAATTTAAAATACCGAGTGAAAAAGAATGTTTTAAAATCTCTCGATAGATGTAACAACTCTCAGTACTATTACAAAAGAAATTCCATTTCTATGATCAATGAGCACATAATTTACAAAAACTACGAACAAGCTACAAAGCCCGCAACAATATTTTTTTTTGACAAAAAAACACGTGCATTACACTTACATGTTCTTTACAATGTATAGTCGTATAATTTTTTCCAATTCGATAGATTTACATATATCGTATCTCATGGCGAATATAATGGAACCTCCACTGGTCGAAAATCTGTTATTCGAATGTACCACTATTCAAACGTTTTATTAGCCAAACAATAGTCTCTGTTGGTGCCCTCTATTGTCATACAGAAAATAGAAGAAGACGTGTCGGTATAAACTGGCACGGTATCGAGGGGCACTTAATTTTATGTAAATAGTTCTTTGATAGGTGGATGCGTAAGGGTCGTATACAGGTCAACTTAATTCTTTGAAATGGAATAACACGTGATGTATAATATAAAATAGAAAATGGAATGGCTTTTTCTCACACCATCTAGGTCGTTTTAAAACGCGTACAATCACCTATGGCTCAAGATCATTAAGGTCGCTCAAGGACCGAAAGTGGCAAAGGAAAATAATTTACTTTATGTGAGCGATCGGACACGTTACTTTATACGATAATTTACGAATGTATTGGTACTCCGCTTCTTTAAATATTCAAAGAGATGATCTCCACCATGCATGCCTTAAAGCGATAATCTAAAAAGGCATATCACAGTGTATCGCATTTACGTTCAAGATTATTCGCGGATTTTTATTTATGATGAAAATTAAAGCAGCAAGTGTATAGTGAGATATCAACAGCCAGGGAAGAGAAGAGAAGGGGCGTGTAACAGTAGATCGCCCAGCGATTAATCCGAACGAAATTCCATACGCCGTGATATCCACCTCTTGCATCGCTTTAGGCATTCGTCAGTGTTTAAGGTCATCACTTTGAGTGTTTAAAAAGTAGCTGTGTATTGGTAAATTAATGAACCACCTATACATAAAATTCAATATTCGACCGCTTACATAAATTAAATTATTTCCTCTTGTTGATTTTTAGCGTTGAATGACTTTTAACCATAGGTCATTGTACGCGTTTAAGAAGCTCCAGTAGGTGGTACGTAGAGTAAAGAGCACGTGATTTCATTGAAAACCCAGATTACCAGTTAACCTTCATATGACCTTTGTGGCTCCACCTATCAAACAGCTATGTATTTCAAACTGAGTCAAATTACGTGTCATTCGACACTGTACCAATTTAGTCGGACACATTTCTTCCTGTCACCAATAACAGTCGAGATATTTAAGTGGCCTGTTTTAGATGCTTCAACCTGTATATTTGCTTTTTTTTTGCAATCTCATATTTTTCTACCTCCTTAGCGCGAAGCTGATATTGCACGCGTAATTTCTCATGTGCAATGACATCAAAGAGGAGATGTGTTGTACCAAGCGCTAACAGGTTGACTGGCACTGTGCTCATCTGGCACTACGCTAGCTTAAAATAAGATAAATTCCGTGAACGGAAACTTTTTCAGCGTGTGAATGACATACAGTCGCTGACATTAGCACGCTCGCTATCGTTGACGTGGATTCGCATCGTTGTAAATGCTATATTTCCGCTTGCCGCTGGCATTCACGTCATTTCGAATTTCGTTCCTGTTTGCCACTGGCGAGCATTCACGTCAATTGAAAATCCGTTCCTGTTTACCATCCACCTGATATCACGTCATTTCAAATGCTGTTCTTGTTTGCCGCTGATGTGAACTCACGTGATCTGGCAAATACTTTTTCTTCCCTCTAGTCACGTTATCATCTGTTGAGAAACGCTAAGTTGGTATGACCGCTAGTTCCTATAAGCTAAGTTGGTACGACTTCTAACGACGCTCTTTTGTTTTAGAAGTCGACCACGTGCTAATTGCTTAAGCGTATCCGGTGAGTTCAGACGTTTTGTACGAGGAGGTGAAATATAAAGTGTTATTCAATCTGTGTGGATCAATTGAATATCAACCCCAACCCATATTAAATAACATCATTTTTAACAGTTCCGGGCATATTCCTCGCTTGAAAACGAATTCACAGGAAATGCGAATTGAGATAATTTCGCGATACAATTTCGCTGTACGGTCAATGACCTGCTCCTCGTAATGGCCGGTCAAGGAATGCAAGATGATTATGTTGTTGCGATTGCTGGACTTAATTCGCTACACGTTATGTCTACTGTCGTGTAGCTTCCGGTGTTTCCATACTTGAATAAAATGATACTGTGAAATAAAGAAAACGCCTTCTGTCGATTACAACGTTCTACGTAAATAGATAAACAGTGTATGGGCGGGAAATCTCATGTGCAGCTTCCTGGCCACGGACCCAGAAGATTCGAAGCCGGAAGATGAAATCAGAGACGGATAATTTCACCAGTTACCCGCAACGAGAATTTGCCGGATAGAACAAGACAAACGGTTGTAAATAAAAAATAGAAGAAATATTATAGATTAAATTCACTTTCGTTTTAACGGCAAAACCTTGAGGCTATCAGCTATAGACTCACGGAAATTGTAGGCGGTGTCCAGCTGAGGCTCCCGCGTCAGAAACGTCGATCGTGAATTTGTTAATATTCGGACATCTTTGAAACGGAATAATTTTGTAAAAATTGTACCAGACGACTTGAGCGTTTTTCAAAAAGCGCGCAGACATGATTGAAGACTTTTTTTCCTTTTATTTGTCACCCTGTGTAATTGACATAAATCTACCAAACTTATTGTTTAAATATTCATTATAGACTCAGATAAAAAAGATAATAAAAAGGGACCTGCATTTTCCTCTCGATTTCGATCAATTTTAATTGAACAAAATTAATTAACAAAAATTTTGTTGCACCTCATCCAATAAGCCAGTTCTCCTAATTTCTCGAAAAAGAAGAAGCTCCAGTCGTTTGGTCCGATTATAGAAAAGTGGTTCTAATTTAAAATACGCAAATACGATGTAATATTTTGCGAGAATTAAATGTTATGGTGTGGTATATTTCAGACTATCTCAGCTCTCGGGGCAAAATAAATAAAATTCTCGTGTCGGTGGTCAACGTGTTAAAATAAAACGAGAGACACTTCAGCAGTAAAAAGGAAGAAGTGTGAAATTGCCGTAATAATTACAAAAATCTACAACGTTGAGAGTTCTACCATGCAATGGCCTCGAAAAACAGAAACGTTCAATTGGAAGTACTGAGATGGCTCGATAAATACACAAATTTTGATGGAATTGAAAAATAAATATTTGACCTTTGCAATATAGGTCTCCACAAATCGCTGATGAAAAAGTGTTGGTATTTATATAAAAAAAAGGCACAGCTGACCGATTTCAATGAGCTTGGAACAACATGTCAAGGTGAATATTCTGAACGACTTTTTCCTATACGTGTTAAAAATTTCGATACAATTTATGTTACGATTACGCTTAATTCTGAAGTAGGCGAGCGCATTTTCATATAATCCAATTTTAACTTAACTCATTGTTGAGAGAGGTAAACAGTTTTAATATAAGAATCGCGTATAATGATCGTTTAATGTACAAGGTATGTCAATTATAGGAGATGGCCATTCTTTTGTACAAAAAATTGGCAAGAACCGGTTTATAATTTTTTTTTACCTATGATGCATTGGTGGAAAAAATCTGGGAAAATTGTCATAAAATATATAGTTAATAATCATAACAAGCTACTAAAACTGTCAAAATATTAGCATGGTTGCTATGAACGATTAAGGTAATAATATAAACAAATACCGGTTTCTAATTTTTTTTATCTATATTCCCGCGTGTCAAAAAATCTGAAAAAATTACACATTAATATTCGTAACAAGACACTAGTACTGTAAAAATATAAACGTGGTCTGACGTCAATATCGATATAAAGTCAGCATTTGAAAATTTTCCGAATTTTTTAAAAATCGATTTTGTAGTAAAAAAATTCTAGAAAAATTCACAGACGTGCACGCCACCGAGTAGAATACCCCTGATTTTTCTCAGAATTTTCCATTAAGTAGAACAAAAGAAATGGAGCTTAAACTGTAAATCGCTTTTCGTTGTGTAACTACCCTTATAGTACGGGTAGTGACTTGATACTTTCCGAGAAATCTATTGAATGATACGCAGCCAGATCAAATTGATTTAGAGGCATGTTTACTACATATTTCAAGCTTGTCGAAATCGGTGAGGTATGCCCTCTATATGCAGAATTACCAAAATGTTAATATCTAGACCAATATCGTACAAAAAAGTTTTAGAATTTGAAAAAATATTATATTGTTATTAACGTGTTAAATTTTCTAATTGGAAAAAAAATCACAATGCAAGTGACAATGAAGATGTGCCTTCTCACCTTGGAGTGTTTATGGTATTAGAAAGAGTGTGTGTCATCGGACGATTCGAATCAGGAATGACTCATATTGTTGTGCCTTAGAGTGTTAACGCTGTTTCGGTCTGGTAGATTCAAGAAATAACGAACTCCAGATCAAAGCATCATCACCGTACATTCGAACTTTTTATAATAATAACTGTGGTTATAAATAGACGAACGTCTCTCTAGAGTATCAGTATCCTCATCGACTATTATCAGTCAATATCATTACGAGCAGTATAACCAGTCTTTATAGCGAATTATTACGAGAGTCCTCATAGCGATCTGCATAGCGAATTATCAGAACGAGTTCTACGGTAGAATCGAGTGAGTGGCGGTTGCGACCGACACACATTATCTTTGTACTTGTATTTAAAGTGATTTTAAAATACATTAACCGTTACATTTTACCACTCGTCTCTTTAATACACTAACACGTTTAATACCACCTCAAGCATTTAGGTGGTTCAAGGCTTGAACAGAATAAAATTCAATGCAGCTATGTATTAAAAAATTTATTTGAATTAGCGATAAAAATGATATCCGGTTGAACCTCGCCAACTCGAACCTCAAGGGAAGAACTGAAATCTCGCGTTGTGCAGATCCTACCAATTTTTCTAGGGAGACAGACTTAACAAATAAAAACGATTTGAAGAGAATTTATATAAGACTTAACATCTTTTAAATTGAAGAAGGTCAAGGGAAAAGCAACTCAGCTTTTACAATTAAATTACACAAGGTGTCCCGCAGTTTAGTGTACGAACTTTGCCAGTGTATTCTAAGAAATGTTTTTAAATATATTCTAAAGAATAGTCTCTAAAAATGAGACTCAAATATCTCGTAGCGAAAAGTCCATAAATTTTTTATTAAAAAATTATAACGAAGATATCAAATGCAACAAACGTATACGTACGTCGATATCCTTTCTTTTATTGTTAGTTAATACAGAATAAGAAAAGACACACAGTGCTGCTGTATTTGTTGCATTTTATATTTCTGTTATAATTTTCTAATGAGGCATTTGTGGACGTTTTGCTACACGATATTTTAGCCTCTTTTTTTTTAACTTATAAAACACACTGGCAGAACTTAACAGAAATTAACAGAAATTTAGAAATTGATTAATCAGATAATATAAGAGTTTACATAAAGTTAGATGAACAAAAGAAAAAACAATGAATGTACAATTTTAAATTAAATTTTGAAACCGGTCATTTGACCGGGCCCGATAAGATTAAACTGCATTTTGTGTTGTACATTTGCGATAATAAATGGTAGTTTATGTTACGTGAACTGACGATAATGACACGTTGCGCTGTACATAAAGACGACACACATTTGCCAAAATGTCTGAGTCATCAAATGTCTGCAGTCCGTAGATTGCGATTCGTACTCCGGCGGACTAAGAGTTAGTGATCCGATAGGACGAAACTACAGAAGGGTTTTACGAGCGACGCAAATTGTCTTTCGACCTCAAACCGTCTGACGTGACAAATCTTAAGTACAGGGTGGCCTGTAAGTCACTTTCTCGTTTAGACGTTATATAACTCCAAACTCTTTTATTCTATATTTTACAATTTTTATACACTTCTAAAATTTATTTTTTGGAATTTTATAATTGGAAAATTCACAGTGGAGCAGCGAATAAAAACAATTGAATTTTACTTCCAAAATCAATGGCTCAACTTCTCTAACGCTGTTCCAAATGTGTATCTACCTTCACCTCAGTGGGTACGATAATTAGGGGAAGATGCCAAGCAATCATAACTCAAAGTTTATTCACTATACATTAGCACGACTGCGTCTTCGAGTTCTTTTGTTACGTCAACTGGCAAAGGACATCACTTGGCATTTGTTTTAACATACAACATAACCTATATTTCGAAAAAGATTATGCTGCGACATCCGTAAAAACTTTGCTGCCACTTGATATTTTATATTGTAATAAACAAAAAGCGATATCAACAGCAGTGGCTCGTTGCATTTTTTCTTATCTAGTCTGACTTTTGCGCAGGCGATTGACGTGCAACTTACTTAACGAAGGTTAGAGTTAGGGTTAGGTTTGTGTTAGGTTAGGGTTAAGGTCTCCCTTCCGGCACTACTCTTCCTCCTCCCCCTCTCCCGTTTCCCTCAGAGAACGCGAAATGCTTATGAAGGTTTCTCTACTTAAAAAAAAAAAAAAAAAAAGAAAAGGATTCCCTGAGGACGGGCCCCCGTGTGCGATAGCTGCGCAATGTGCCGTAGCCCACGGAACAGATGTAAGGGTGGGGGGTCTGCATCTTCCCTCACTCGTGGACGAGTCCATACGCAAGGGGGCCGATGATGGATGCCTTTGTGGTTTCAGGTTCTCTCACGCGTCCGGGATGGCCATTGTGGGAGTTTTAGGCGCTAGGAATCCGACATTAGCGGCCTTCCTCACAAGGTGCGGGATGTCCATGAAGGTTTCCTCCACGTATAAAAAAAAAGTAAGTGAAGTTAGAGTTAGGGTTAGGTTAGGATTCTCCAACACATTTCGGTAGGATGCATAAATTGTGTTGAGGTAAGACGCCGATGTTATATTGATTGCAACTTATTTATTTTGGTAATCAATGTATATTTATCTACCTGTGTATCTAGTAAATGACGCAAATCTACGTGAGAAAACCGAACAGAGGAAGATGGACGGAGGATCATCTTTGATCTGCTGTACTAACATCGAAGGATAAAGCTAGAAGTGCAAATAGCAAATACCACACGATTTCTTGTTTCGTTTGCGTCTTTTCCAACGATTGATTCGGATTGAAACAATATCGATATGATTTCAAAAAATGAGACGAAAAATGAGATTAATATGCCTGATGAATAAATTCTTTATATATTGCAAATGTATATGTAATGTATGTAATGTGTGAATATGTACTGTAACGTATATGTAATGTGTATGAGAAGAATTCATGCTTGCATGGGTTAGCATTTGGTTTCTGTTAATTTAGTAGTTTTCGTTTAATAATGTATGATTAGAATAACAAATAAAGTTTGTTGATTTGATAGAAATATATGCATTAAACTTTTTATAAGTTTAATAAGAAACCTCAGCCATCTCCTCCCCCCAAATTTTCTTATGTTAATAAATGGAACACTAAGCTTTGCAGCACTGAAAGCCCAAGAGTAGCTCATCAGCGTGATTTGCATCCCATAAAGATTACAGTGTGCTGTGACGTTACGTCACAAAGAGTAGCAAATCAGATCTTATCTTTCTTTGAAGGTTTATACTCGTTGCTACGTTGTAAGCTTTTTCATTGTATATTTCTAAAAGGCAGACCTGAAAAATCTGGAAATGGAAACTTAAAAATATACAACGAAAGAAAGTTATATAAGTTCTAAATGGCAGAATGACTTATGGTCTACTCTGTATAGATTCCCCACGCACTCTCTCAAGAACGAAAACTCTTGTACTCGTGGCGAACGCGGTATTCCTTCACTCTGTTGTGTTAAAAGTTGGAAATTCGCATATTCCTACGCGGTGTGAATTCCTTTACATAATAACGCTTTATGGCTTGCGTGTAAGGAATACGCATGTGATACGCGGGTCTACATACGCGGTGGGTGCGAGTTGAGAAACAATTCTTCACCGTAAGTAGATTTGTAGCTATACCGGGTGTTCTGCGTAATACAACATACGATTCTTCGAACAATTTCGCATTTACCACTATGTAACAAAGAAAGCTTTAAACCAAAATTTATATATACCGGGTGTACAACGAGTAGGACCCCATTGAAATCATCGACACTGCTTTTACCGGAAACAATTCATCGACACTGCTTTTACCGAACACAATTCACCCGCAAGAGCTTTCATCGGCAACAGTATTAATTGGCAACAACAATAATCGACGCAGAGTTGAACCAATTGTTTGCATCGTGCTCGAGCAAAGTATTAGGCTGTCTCAAAAATTCCTTTCGTTTTATAAGGAAACAATAGACGCACGACATTTTTTGCCTTATATTATTTGTACTATTTGGTTTTCTATTATTTTATCGAATATTCTATTGGAACAAAATGGATCATATATAATTCAATAAAATAATATTAAACCATTTCTATATTATATACTAATATATTATATACTATATTATACACTATAATAATATAAAATTATTTCCTTATAAAACGAAAGAAACATTTAAGACAACCTAATACAAGTTAGGTTTACAGTAGAATTTCTTAAACTATAGATCGCAACGCATATACTTATGGCGTATCTGTCGCAAAGCGATGTCTTCGTAATTGACGATTTTAAAATCGAAATGTCGATTAACCCTGAAAAATGTTAAAGATGCTCTGTTATATCAAATATTCGGCCAAGATATAATTCTTTATGCAAAAATAAGCATATTCATTATGCACTATACTTATCAGTTTGCGTTCTAGTTTTATCCACGTAGAGAATATGTATCTCATTATCCTCATCGGTTAATAGCGTGGTCGGTCAACGTTGTTATCGATGAAGTCCGGTGCCGATCAAATGTCTGGTGTCGATCAAGTGTCTGGTGTCGATCAAGTGTCCAGCGCTGATCAAGTCCGATGTCGATCAAGTCCGGAGTTGGGGAATTGTTGTTGATAAAACCAGTGTCCGTGAAATCTGTGTCGGTGATTTTAATGAGACCCCGTCAAATGGCCATGACGAGAATTTCGAGAATTATCTTCATAGTGAGACTGAAACCAAAAGTTACTTTTTTTTCTTTTTCTTTTTTTTTGACACACTCAATGCAATATACAAAAATGGAAAGGAAGCTCTTACCAAAGTATAGTGTACAAAATTGGACATTCCACTTAGAAAGACAAATTTGGCCTCTAAATCTCCTCTATGCCTCCACCAGTAAAGAAACTATTGATACTATATCATTTATAGTATTACTATAGATAACTATTATATTACTTATTATAGATACTATGTATTTCTTTAGACACTATTACTTTTGCAAGTAACATCGTCCTTTATTGTTTGAAACAACGTTGATATTGCGGATGGATGAAGTTAGTGGGACACCCTGTATATAGCTCATACAGCATATCGGAAAAATGGACGTCGAAACCAGAAGCTAACCTAACCTAAGCCGCGAGGCAAGGATTACGTATAAATACATAATAATAATAAATAATAAAAATATAGAAAACAATCCATGCGAAAATAGTTAACCTACCGCCTGCAACCTTATTTTTACTGACGTCGTTTGCATACTGGGTGGTTTAAGTCTATGCAGTTCCTTTTAGATTTTTGTGTTCTAAAAAACACTCCGAAATTCCTGGATATTTTTCCATGTTCCTACGATATTATCCAATAGTTTCTATTGTTACTTTAATTTTTTGAGTAAAGCAAAATTTAAAAAAAACCTAGAGAAAATGAAAAGTCCACTTCAAATTACTGGTCGAAAACGACCCAGTATGCAAGTGGAGGGCTGAATAAGTTAATGAAGCAAGCGTAGAATTCATGTATCCCGAGAGAACAACAGTATTTCAATAAGACAAGAGTTAATGATTTTAATGATTAAATAATAATTTAATAATGAAATAAGTTTGGATAAAATTTAAATAATTAAGTTCAAAAAAACAAGTTTAATAATTTTGTAATATCAGGTCGAAAAGTAAAAGGATATTTGAAAGGTTTTGAAAAGTTGATTAAAGATATTAAGGAGAACAAAATACATCGAAGTTTCGGCGTCTGTTGACACCCTATGTACTTTTGCCGGCAGACTAACGAAAACACGATCAAATGGCACACACGAGAAAAAGATAAGAAATATAGACATCTTTCTGACGTAAATGAAAAAGGATCTATATAAAATGCACGTAGAAGAATACTTCGAAAGAATTAAGAAGGATATCGATGAAAAAATACAGAAACTATACAATGGAAGCAATAAAATAACAGAAGCAGTAGAATAACATAACGGAAAAATACCGAAATAACAGAAGACGACGTTGATGGTTTTAAGGGAACTTCGAATAACGTGGTGCAGGGAATAAAGAGATGAAGGAAAACACAGTGATTCAGCTGAAAATAAAGCAGTTAAACTTTGAAGATGTGAAAACTCGACGTACCAGAGTAAAAAGTAAAAGTCATTAAAAATTGAGTAATGAACCAGATGTAACGAGTAAATTCGTTTGTGTTCGTAGGAAAGGTACGAGAAAATGGAAGTCTGAGACTCGAAGAAAAATATATGGAGGTAATTCTAGAGATATCGATTTTCTACTTCTACGTCAAATAAATCGGACGCTTTGTTGTCGTTGGGTCATTTTAATTCACACAAGGGATCGACTTTCCTTGAACTATGAGCCAAAGTAACCGATCGATTCTAGAAAGATAATAAATTTAGCCATCGAAATTTGTTTTTCGTCCATTCACACCGATCAGCTTCGTTCTTTGGCTATTTTTCTACTTCGTTCATTTTATTACAATGATTCTTAGCCAATTATGTTATTGCAATTGAAGTTTGTTAACAAATGATAAATATAAAGGTAGTGTGTGGCTATGGAGATAATAATAATAATAATAATTTTTAACGTCATTTACATTTGTTTTAAAAAGTTATATGTTAATATAAATAATTGCAATACGAAAATACAATGTTAAATTGACCACTGTGGTTAATTAAAGCACCAGACTTGACAACGCCATTCGTACCGTTTTGCTTAACGTCAGATAATTTATTCGATTCAGACTTAATATGAACTTGAAGCAATTATACATCATATTTTTTATAACATACTATTCTTTGTCGAATTAGCTTTAATAAAGAAATTGATGTATTTCAATTAACAGTCGCTCGTTATTTATATGTCTAAACGTATCTATTCTGCGATGTTGCCACGTCGACTGCTCTGCGTAGTTCGCACGCAAACCTATTTCTTCGTTAGCATCTAAGAACAAAATATATGGACAGTTTTACAGAAACTAATAAATTCGTTTCATGACAATTCGATATAATGTTTTGTCAATTTTGCTACGGTTTTGCATATAGCTTTCGTGCTCCAGGAAGAAAAAGTAAAAGTAAAATCCTCTTTCTTTAAATACGCCATATACCACTGTGTTACGATGCATCAACTTTTATTAACAGTTCCCGGACAACTATGTGATAGATCGATCTCAGATTTCACAAAAGAGTTTCTTGTGCTTCAAATTATCTCTGCTCGGAATTTGAGAATAGTCTCGAATTTTAAGGTTTTACTTCTATTTCTAACGTATTCGATTGTTTTAAAGTATGAAAGGCTACAATAATCTTTTCTTTCAATTGCTCGCAACTTGCGATTTCTTCAGAATAGACAATCCGTTATAACGAGACGTGATAAAGTGCACGCGTACCGAGCGAAAATTTAAAGTCGATTTTCTCGAAAACAAAGTCTCAAACGAAAAATTTTTATTCTATATTTTCGACTTCCTTTTTCGCCTAGAATCACCCCCTTTCCGCTTGTACCACCAGTTACCAACCACCCTGTATATTAGTAAAAATTACATTAATAAATTATTGTAATTTACAGTACTATTTCTGATTAAAGTGCTATATTTATGTAAAAATAAATTTGTTCAGCTATCGATAAACAAATAATTAATTTCAGTATTTTAAGTAATCTATTTAGTTTTGCCGAAATAGCAAATATTTATTTAAATGAAAATTTAGTTAATAATGGTTGTATATGATTCTATGTATAATCGGCAACAAAGGATCTTCGAAATTATTTGAATCATTCAAACATTAACGTAACAATATATTTTTACACGTAAACTATAATATTTAATATTAAATTAGTCTATCGATATTTAACATTAATTAATTAATAAATTGTACATTAATAAATTATTGTAATTTACAGTACTATTTCTGATTAAAGTGCTATATTTATGTAAAAATAAATTTGTTCAGCTATCGATAAACAAATAATTAATTTCAGTATTTTAAGTAGTCTATTTAGTTTTGCCGAAATAGCAAATATTTATTTAAATAAAAATTTAGTTAATAATGGTTGTATATGATTCTATGTATAATCGGCAACAAAGGATCTTCGAAATTATTTGATTCATTCAAACATTAACGTAACATACGTAATATTAAATTAGTCTATCGATATTTAACATTAAAATATACACTTTGTTTAATAATTCAAGTTAAGTTTAATAACAGCTCGCCTTTACTTGAAAATTCTTCTATAATTACAATGCTTAATTCAATTTAATTTTTATTTAATTTGTATTCTAATTACTTGTATCCTGCATTTTGCATAACAAAGACGATTAATAATTAATAACAACAATGACTACTTCTGCTAAATAACGTTATTATTATTGACATCGAGTAAAGCATTTAAATCTGTATAGACAAAAAATTTTATTTTTTCATGTAATAGGTAGCAGATTTTTATCTGGACAGTTTTCGATATTGCTTACAAAATGCAACGTCGCTGGGATAACGCGAACCGAATGAAAAAGGGAAAAATAAATCACTTTCGATTGGACGAGAGAAACGAAGTGAACAGAAAACAAGAAGGTACATACATATGGAAAGGATTTTTCTATGACATAAAATCCGATTCTGTGTAAAGATGGGAATAAAACGGACAGTCCTGGGAATGTGAGAAAAGAGTGTGCCATCTGTTTAAGTACGATCGACAATAATGTTTTAAAAGCTGTTAATGATAATAATTCACCTCATAAATATGCAATTGGGAAGGGTAAATACGGAAAGGGTTTTTCTGTGACGCAAAATCCGATTCTGAGTAAAAAAGGGAATAAAACAAAAAAGTTGACGGAAAGTGAGGAAAAACTGTGCCATCTGCTTAAGTGCGATCGACAATAACGTTGCGAAAGATATTATGTGACGATAATAATTCACGATAAATCGATAGAGAGATGGCGTTCCAAATGAAAGTAAATTTGCCCTAGCGCTATTTCTCGCTTAAGATCAGGGATTCAAAATAGCCGTTATTTTAAACATTTCTTTTTTAAAGTATTAACTTTTATCCAAATGGTAGCCAGATATTAATTATGAATATAAATAAAGATATGAATCTGAAAGAAATTTTTCAAAAAAATTAAATGATTAAAAAGTATTAGTTTTTAATCGTTCCGATTACGAATAGTTATTATGAATGATTACGATCTTCTTTTTCTATCAGCAACCATTATCGATGACGAAAATTTAATCTTGGTTACCAGTAACCAATACAGATAAGCAGAATTTATATTCGGTTATTAGTAAACACTGTCGATAGCCCGAATTTTATTTTCGTTACCGATAACCATTATCGATGGTTATTATGGCGGATTTTGGATACTCCAACTAGTGACAGAAAATTAAACTACTGAGAGTAGGTTGAGTATTCATATGATCATTAAATCAAATTTTAATGGTCGCAATGTGAATGTGGATGTGTTTTAAATTGATCAGTACAACGAGAATCATATAATTATTTAAGCAATTATAAAAATTTGAGCAATGGAATTTTCTCCTTGAAAAAATAAAAGTAAAAGTAAAGGTGGAATACGGCATATATGTTTGGACACTATTTAAAGCAGAATAACTTTTCCTAACTTGAACTATCTTTTAAACTTCTCTTTTTTTCGAAGTTAGGAGGATTAGTTTAGTAGATGGCGTGTAAAAATATTTTGAAAATTTGCGATTAGTCGGAATAGCGAAGAAAAAGGTAAAAGTCATATTTTAGAATTTTTTTATCCGGACCTCTGAATAAAAATTCAAAGAACACATTTTAAAGATTTATGACTGTTATACAATACGTACTGAAAATTTCATTGGAGTCAGTTAACACGGAAACAAACGACAGGCAACGAAAAATGTAGGTTTATTACACTTATAGACCGTATGTCGTGAAAAACTGTGGTTTTTTTCATTTTCAACCGTTTCTAGCTCACAGCAATGTTAACCGTCCTCGATAAAATTTTCAGCGTCTATATAACTGAAACAAATCTACGAAACGTATTGTTTAAAATTTCATTACAAACTCAGATCTAAAAAGGTGCTAAAAAGCGACCATCACTATTTTCTTCACGACTCCGACAGATTTTTCCAAAAACTTTTTACACGTTCGTTAATAAATAAATTCGTTTAATTTCTAAAAAAAAAAGAAAAACATGTTTAATCCACTTTTAAAAGAAGTTATTCTGTTTTAAAGAGTGTCCGAATATTAATGTCAACCACAATATATTGCTGTGTGTACAATTGCTGCAGTCATACATATAAAAATAACTCTATCCGCTTTTACTATTTGAAAATTTATTTAATTATTGAGAAAATGAAAATTTATTGAAATTGAAAAATAAATTAAATAAAAAAACAATCAGTGTTAGAATGTATCATCGTCTATGAAGGTATGCGCATTACACTTTACAAAACAAGATTTTATCCCATCAAGTAAACATTATTGTAATCATAAATAGAGTTGGTCATAAAATTTATGAGTTTTAGGAAGTGGTGTCTGAAATTTATCTACATCTTCTCTTCCAGATAGTCGCATACGTCGTTTAAACAACAAAGCGAATGCATTAGTCAACTTTCCAAGCCCTTAAGGGGGTGTTCTAGTCTATAAATTTGAAAAAATCGAAAATTGTTTTCATATTTCATATTTCGAGTTCTAATGAACCGATTTATTTGAAATTTGGTGTGAATGTTCTTTATACATTCCTCTATCGCCTCAACCACGCTCAGATAAAAATTTTTAATTTTACTAGTTTTCAAAAATTTGGAATTGCCAAAAAAACATGCCAAGAAGGAAAATTTTTTTTCAAGCGGCCGCCACTTTGTGAAAAAATAATTTTTTGACTTTTCCAAGGTTCATGCTATAGCCGCATCTATACTAATATACTTTTCTGCTTCAGATGACCAGAAGGGTTGAAATCATGCACGCCAGGACACCCTTTTTTTGGACCCCTCACTTTGCCAGTTCATAACTTCGTGAATTTTAATTTTTTTTCGGTTAACTTTTTATATAATCTTAAAATATCAATAATCAACTGATAAAAAAATGGATAGTAAAAATATTTTTTGTTTCGTTTGTACAAAGCTTTAAAAACCGCCCGAAATTCATGCTTCTAGACTAGAATACCCCCTTAAATTAACAGAGAGCTTAGTAAGTATATCAACAATTGTTCAAGCCCTTAAACAAAAGAAAAGACTACTGGATAGAATAGCACCCAAAGAACATTTTTTTAATTAAAAAGAGCTCTAAGATTGGTAGAAGCTACTGAGTATTCGTAATGTAAATAAATTATCTGATTTGGATAAATGCAAAAGACCAAAAGTTCTATTTTCAGTAATTTCTCATCTTACCACCAGAGGACTGGAATTTAAGCAATGCCTCCACTGAGTTTCCCAACACATGTTGATACATATTACAATGCATGTATCGATACGTTTCATGAAACCTGCATTAGTTTCAATTTACCTCCACGTCACGAATTCTTCTCAGTTTGTGGTGTGATTTTAACGTTGAAACACGTGTGTCAAAATACCCGATTATTTTCATCCACAGTATTATTATCGATAGAATAATAAATAAAAAATTAAAGATTAAAAAGAAATGTACAAGAAGATGGTTAATTAAGAGAAACAAATTTACTAATTCCGTGTTACTAAAAGAACCAAAAGTACATAAATAAGTGATAGTATTTCTGTGATACAGTGTTGGTTTCTATCTTCCGTTTCAGCTTTATTTCTATCCTTATTGTAAGTAATTATTATTACATTACCCTAAATTAGGGTATACTATCTTAATACTTTGGGCAAGTTGCTCTAATTTTCATTACACTCTATATGAACTATCACTGTAATCTTTTTACATCCTCTTCAGTGTTTGCTTTCATAATTTGCCTGCTATTTTTATTTGTACATATTTTTAGTCTAGATTCCACTACATTGCACAATATCCTAAAATGTGTTCGATTGATTTTGTTTTTCTTTCTGTCACGTATTTGACATAGTTTGTCTTCATTTATATACTGTGGTATTTAATTTATTCTGCTGATTTTCCATTGTTCTCTTCCTACTTCTTATTGGCACTTTATCTACTGCTCATTATTGAGGTTACAATTTACTAACGATCAACTTAATTGCGGGGCACGGGTTCAGTGCTAATGCCGGCTCGGCTTTAGCTTTTGCGAGGGAATGTATGTGCCTATTTGACAAGCTCTATCACTCTAAAATCAAAATGTGAGAGATTATTCATTACGTCGTTCCGATTTCTTTTGCTTCAGAGCAGTACAATTTTGTCGGTATTTATAATTATCACGACACCAGTATTATATTTATTTCATGTAATAGAGCTACTTATAAACTAATATTCGTATAATAGTTTCAAACAGCAGCTACAATTTGACAAATTATCTAAATAAAACTTCTCATCTTCATTATCTTGATCCATTGTAAACAATGAAAATTTGTATAGATATCGAAAGCTTATAGTACAGTTATTAACAAGTGAACATAAAATATGAAGGCTCCCAGTCGGTAAGTGAAAAGCCATCGAAAAGCTGATTAATAGGGTATCGGTCGATAAACGATCGCATCGAAAAGTCGATTAATAGGTTATCGGTCGATAAGCGATCTCATCGAAAAGCATTTAAGAGGCTTCTGGTAGATAAAATATTAATTGTGCTTAAGATTTTTTCAGTTTAATTGGAAGCTACATTTCTTCATATAATGTTCTCCGCTCATTCCACTTAGTTCTTTCAGCTCTTTGTAATTAAAGCTATAAAGACGTTTAAAGTATATTTTTTCTTTCCATTCCTGAATACCTCTTTTAATTTGTTTTCAAACTATGGAAATTTCTATGATAATGCAGCGCAGTACAATGATAAGTCAAGAAAACTAGGGAATTTAAAATTTAGAAGACCTGTACGTTATGCGAGCGATGGTGAACGGTTTTCTCCGCTTTCTCGCTTCCAATCGCTTTTGCGTGAAACTTTAATAAACGCTGATATTTCTTCGAAACCGCTTTTACATATCCAGCCGTGAATAAAGTTTCTCGCAGTCTGGCATGCTTCCATTTTAAAATTTGTTGGAAACAGTATGCAAGAGATCATTATGGCTATTCCTTAACATAAATAAATTATTCCAAAAATGTTTACCAATTTCAAAACCAGACAAAATAACTTTACTTATTTTTTTAAATAACAACAGTAATATGTCACAATGGTGATTAAACACATGAATCTTTATATTTCTCGTATATTGTATTTGTAAAGTATTTGTTATACTTTATTTGTCATGTATTTATCTAGCCTTTTCCAGATGTATTTATTAATACAATTTATATTTTTATTTAAAGTTTTTATTAACACCTTTAATTGTAGTTTTAATAAAATTGTTTTTAAAATTGAAGTTTCAAATTCGCCGGTACATCAGAGTGTTTTTAATGATTTGGTACTTCCAAACACAAAGGGAGCGATGTAGTAACTTTATTGTATATACAGCTTTCTATACATACATATGATAAAGTAGATATTATTTTTAACAAGATATTAATTAACAGAAAAAGCAACATCTAAAAAATCTTCTCATTGATATTAACAATGCAATATTTTTTAACAGCAGCAAATATTAAATAAAATTCCTCGTTTATGGAGAACTTGTTTGGAGAAAGCTTGATTCTACGCAAGCTATGAAAACTCATACGCCTACATGGTACGTAAAAAGTTATATTTTATATTTTAGATCTATTTCTGTACGAACAATGGTCTGCATATTGTACCATTACTATCAGTTAGTATTAATATTCATTTATTGCGATTGACTTTCACCCATTACAATCTCAAAATTAAATAAACATTTATGATAATTTTATTGATTACATTATGTTACGTCGCATGATAGGAACCGCGCGACGTCCCTCTGTTATTTAATATGGGTTGGGGTTTATATTCAATTGATCCACACAGATTGAATAATGCACTTTATATTTCACCTTCTCGTACAAAACGTCTGAACTCACCGGATACGCTTAAGCAATTAACACGTGGTCGACTTCTAAGACAAAAGAGCGTCGTTAGAAGTCGTACCAACTTAGCTCATAGGAACTAGCGGTCATACCAACTTAGCGTTTCTCAACATGAAGATACTAAAGAGACTTGGAATCCGTGATTCTATTATCATATCACATTTAGTTTCACTGTTTCTACTGCTATTAAAGTACAAGTGTAGGAAAATGATTAGTTGAAAAGACACTTTAATTTCAATCAAAGTGCTTTTATGTTTATGTTCTCCTTGTCTTCCAGATACTCAATTTGATGAAATTAAGATTGACACACCTTTTAAACTAAGCATTTTCAGATACAAGCACCTTAATACCTTTTTGTATAAAATTAAGAACTTCACCGAATGATGTACAAAAAAGTGAACCATTTGCAAACACAAATGTCACCTTGAGATCTGGGAAGGTCCACCTGGATAAATCTGGTGGTCGTCACAAGACATTCTTGAAAGAGAACAAGTTTCAGACACCTTTTATAAATATTTAATATTATATTAATAATGTTAAAATCAGATAGCCTGTATATAGAAACATTAAGGTGTTTAATTAATAATTTTATTGTCGTATCTCATAACGTAATAACAAATAAAGTAGGCTGCTTTTAACCGACCTCTCATGGGAATATCATGTACATATGTAAGTACGTTGTACACAGATATAAATTTCTAGCTCTACATTAGCAAACAAGTGGTTGGATAATGCCAAAATATATGCCAGTTATTCATGCATGTGGGGTGTAAATTCGGTTTATTATAGCAAATTTACATGCGTAAATAACGTCTGAATATTTTCATAAATAATAATCTTTTATTTATTTATCGTAGAATCGTTTGCATCAAAAATACATTAACGACAAATATCGTAGATTATCGTGTTCGATGTATCTTATCGGAGTTGCACTCGCTCCTTTTCTATCCAAATGGCTCCTTCTTTTTTAATTTCTATCCTCACCGGGAGTTTACCAGCTCTTTACGTTTTTATTTCGCGTCACTTCTCGTTCACTAACTTTCTCGATATAAAAATGACAAGTGAAACGCCAAGAACGTTTTAAGTGCCCACTTATTTTTCTTATTAAATTTCTTTTTATTAGTTGTATTAAACAATATTTTATATTTCATATTTGTTTTCGTATTTTTAATATCTCTGGACACGTGCCGTTTGCAAACAGAATTTGAAGAGTTTGAAGAGAACTTTGAGACGCGATGAAAAGCAACCGGATTACAATACATATTTAGCTATAAGCAGAGAACTCGAGTTAAGTTCTTTACACTTTTAACTTTTTCCTTTTATCTTATTTTTACTTGGAACTTTGATTGAAATTTCCTTTATAGAGTTTTCTTATTCACTGCGCGTCGCAACGAGGACGTAGCCGGTTAATGCGAGGGTCGAATAAAGCAGAACCGAAGCAAAAGGACCTACCATGATTTAAGGTAAATTTTACCTATTTCAATACATTGCATTCTATCGCGATAATGTAAACTAACAAACTTTATGACTGCGAAAATTACCGATTTAATCTTTATAATAATCACCGTATTATACACTGCCGTTTATAGGTATACAACCACTGCACTGATCCATTCTCTCATTTACAATTGTTAAGAACATGCAAAGACCAGTATTGATTCAATCAGGACCAACGTTAACGCAATGTTTCATTTGTAATCTCTTTTGCTGTTAATTTACATTATCGAGCTCTGCTTTCTAACATTGTGCAGTAGGAGTGAAAGGAAATTTCAAGAATTTACTTCATATCCTTGAATAAATCCTTAAAATTTCTTCTGTAAATATATTTATATAAATATTAAAGAAAAATATATACATATATATGAAGTAAATTCTTGAAATTTGTTTTATAAATATATTTATATTAATAATATATATACTATATACATATAATTTATTTATATATTCCATGTATTTTCTTCATACATGTTTTTATTACTTCATATATTAAATATTATATATATAAGTAAAGTAAATTCTTGAAATTTGTTTATATTAATAAATAAATTAACGTATATTATATATATCATATATTATGTATTATGTAATGCATTATAATATGTACTGTATGATATGTATTGTATAATATATATACAGGGTGGTTGGTAACTGGTGGTACAAGCGGAAAGGGGGTGATTCTAGACGAAAAAAGAAGTGGAAAATATAGAATAAAAATTTTTCGTTTGAGCCTTTGTTTTCGAGAAAATCGGCTTTGAATTTTCGTTCGGTACGCGTGCACTTTATCATGTCTCGTTATAACGGATTGTCTATTCTGAAGAAATCGCAAGTTGCGAGCAATTGAAAGAAAAGATTATTGTAGCCTTTCATACTTTAAAACAATCGAATACGTTAGAAAGCGTTCATAGAAATTTAATTAGAAGAGCAGAAGTATGTGTTCGGCAGAATGGGCAACATTTTCAGCAATTTTTGTAATAATAAACTTTATGATTACTTCATATTATTTCATTATGTATTCCTAATTTTCCGTTACGGCAAAAACAAACTTAAACTGCGATAATATCCATCGAGACAACGATCTACAGTGAGATCCGTTATAACGAGACGTGATAAAATGCACGCGTACCGAGCGAAAATTCAAAGCCGATTTTCTCGAAAACAAAGGCTCAAACGAAAAATTTTTATTCTATATTTTATACTTCTTTTCTCGCGTAGAATCACCCCCTTTCCGCTTGTACCACCAGTTACCAACCACCCTGTATATTACATATATTTTTTTATTATTGTTTCTTTCTCCATATGCATAGATCTTGCAATCATATACAGTTTGAAGAAATTGAAGGGTTATTTATAGGATTATGATAAATTATATTGTTTTGATCATTTTTCATATCCTTGACTTTTATAGTGTGCAAGTTTTATATTATTATATATATAAAATAAATATTAAATAATATACATATACAGTAATAACAATAATAATAATATATACAAAAATATTATTGGAATATATTTTGTTGTATCTTCAGGGAGCAACACACAATTTATTTTATTTATGCTTTTATTCATTATCTTTTATATTACTGTCTGGCTCTTAATAGGATAAAATAGCCTTTCATTAAGATGAAATGTTTTTCATATCCCTTCAATTATGATCATTTATATCTCATTATACTAAATAAATGGACTTATTTATTAGCATAAAAGAATCCCTCTCATCTGATTCAAGGACAAAGTAATCTGTGAATAAAATATTGTTCAGACAAAAAGATTGTTTCATAATATTCAATGCGTTTTAGTTTTTAACAATTAATTTTATCGTTTCATCATATTATACGATATATCACTAGAATAACAAATAATAAAATAACACTGTCTTACAAACAAATACCTATGCGTTCATACATATTTGAACGGTTGTGCACATGCCTACATAGATACTAAATTCCGGCCTTATTTAAATAATGATAAGACAAAGATTAATGAGGTATAATCTAGGATCATGAAACTCATTAAACATTCCTCCGCCTTTTCTTATCGTTTTATGCAAAACACCGCTCTCGGAAGCAAATGCGAGTTAAAGTAAAATCGACGAATAAAAATTCAGGAAAAGCCAAACTGGTTACTCTACATTCATAGGTGCATTAATACAGCACAACTTCATTCATCCGCACCTCGTTTATCCGAACAAGTTAAGACTGCAGCCACTAACTTTTAATCTGCTTCTGAAGAAATGATTACATCCAACAAGATGTAGAAAAATGTATGGCAGCAGGAGTTTGACGTAATTAAAGTGACGAAAAAGAACGAAGAGTTACAAGGTCAAGTGCAATATACAGTGCAACCTATAGTAATATACGAATTAATGGAGAGACATAGCAGCTGTTTGGATGAGAAGATTTTCGGATAATAAAATCCAAGTCACCCTGTATAATTATTATTTTGTATTTCAGAAACAATATACAAGAAGTATCAAAGAGAATAATTTACATATAATTTAAATACAATATTTTTGAAATTATCTGTGGATTCTACATCTGTTTTACTGCTAAATGAAATTTTGTTAATACGTTCATCTACGTTGACTGTACTCTATGGCTCAAATAATCTGATCGGAGGTCCTTTTTCTAATGCCGTAAACGTTCCAAAAGATAAAAAGGCAAAATATATTCTCGTAATTACTTTCACCGTGATTTTTCAGCATGAGAAATTAAAACGTGGATGATAATATTTATCCAAATTCCAACATTGTTTACATTACTAGTGTACAATACACATCTGGATGTTGGCATTCATTTATTGCCATGACTATTATTATATTACGGAGCATAGATATTTATTTTTTATCTTTATTAAAATTTGTCTACTCCTCGTTCTTCGTGTCTTTAATTATAGATCTTCCGACGTTGTAAATTTTCCAACCAATTTGCACGAAATTTCCACACTTTTTCCTAACTTTTCAGGCACCTTTTCTTCACTTTCAACGCTCGATGCGACATGTCTCATAGTTCACGCCACTGTACGCAAAACGTTAACGTGTACCAACACTGTTCTAACTAATGTAACACAGGAAAGTAGCATGAAATTACAGAAAGGACGTAGAATAACAAAGGACACAATTTGTAGGATTAATGTAAAATGTAGAATTAAGAGTTCATTCACTGAAGGCTATGCTCGACTGACTTGACAGAACGCAGCTGAACAGGATAATGCAGAGAAATGGAATCTCGACGCGACTAAAAAAGGGAATAAAAGAAATGTACGGGGTAAAGAAGAAGTAAAATAAGGACAAGCGAGGAAGAGACGTATTTTCGACGAAGGAAGAAACAAGGCAGGATTACCCATTAAGACCCTCGCTATTTGCCCTGTACACAGCAGACTTGGTACAGGATCGTGCAAGGATGCAGAAAGAAGGGATGATAATGGGCAGGTTAAAGTGCATGTGCTGGCATATTCAGACGGTGTTGTGCTGGTGGTGGGGACAGAAAAAGAATTGAAAAGTACGACGATTGAAAAGAAATTGGAGAGCTGGCTGAAAGAGAAGAAGTTGCAACTGAACAGAGAGAAATCAAAGATTCTGATTGCAGACAGGGGAAGGAGGTCAAAGAGGGAGACAGAGTAAAGCTGAGAGTATAAAAGAAATAAAAGAGTACAAATACTTATTATGCTGAAGACTGGAGGAGCAGTCGAGCAGGGAAGCAATGGCGAAAGTGTTGACAACTGGGAAAAAGGAATCTGATAAATATTTTAAAACAGGGATGATGATGCACTGGTCAGTAATGCGAAGCATTGGAATAATGAGGATGAACAGAGCAAGAAAAAATGGAAAACATAAAGGTAAGTATGTGAAATGGATATTGGAACTAGACAAATGGACACCAATGTACACAGTAAAAGACCACAAAATTGGACAAAAACGGAATAGAGGCAACGAGCAGAGCACGTAAATATGAAGAAGAAATAGAGAAATAGAGAAGAAATTGCTGGAAGGTTGTACGGAGGAAATGAGAAAAGGGAAGAACAAAAAGTTAAAATGGGAGGAAGAGAGGAAAATTCTTTCAGAGAGATGGTGCAACGGTACGACCACAGAAGACAGAGAGAAGAAAGAGGAAAGGACATAGCACCATAAAGCAGACAAACAGATAGAGGCAGGGAGACATTGCAAAGGTAAGAACGATATGAAAGGATCAGAAGCTCCAGATATAACGAAGAGTACAAAAAGATGAGAACAGCGACAATTCCAGAATACTTAATTAATAGCGAGGTTTGAATATGGAAAAGAAGGGTAGAGCAAGAAATTTTGGTCGAAGGAGGAAGAGAGAAAGTGCAGGCTTCCCAAGAAAGGGAAACGTGAGATCATTTGAGAAATAGATGCAAGGAGATGAGGACAAAGAGAGAAGGAGCAGAGAAAATATTGGAGAAGGCGTTTCACGAGAAGACTGGATGAGAAGATAAAGAGGAAAATAAAGGGGAAGAAGTCGTCTTAAGGTAGTGTCCCAAAATTTATTACACTCAAAATGGGAATAGCCTCTTACATTTGAAATTTGTTTAATATGAAAAAAGCGAGTCAGTATATGCAACAGATTCTTTCAACCTTATATTTTCTGAACGTTGACGATGGGATTGTGAATATGCATAGTTTTAATTGGAAACATGGAAAAGGATGTAACAAAATATAAATTTGCACCGACATGTCAAGATATTGCTTTCCTTCCTACCCCGGAAACCAATAACTTTGTCGATACTTTTGGTCTGAAAAGCTGTTTCCTGAACAACCCATTATAAATGGTTATTACAAAACGTTTATAGCTGCACGAGATTAATGATACCCGGCCATTAGTTATCATGATGGGTACGACTTTAATATACGAAATTTTATTAACGAGGATAAATAATATGCAGTAAGTGGCGTGACTGGATTAAATGAAAATGTATTTTATGGTAGAGGTGAGTTTCAACGGTACGTTTTTTTAAGTAAGACAGATATGCCTGGCCCGAAAATTTATGTCCCGCTATTATAATTGTACATGAAAGCTTAACAAGTTGAACATGGCTAAACTATCGAGTTATTTTGCAAACAATGTATCGAGCTATCCCAGAAGTTGAATTTCAGAATCCTCTCATGGCCTGTTATGTCAGTTACCACGATTTCGGAAATTAAATAGAAAATCCTAGCGTTAAGTCCAAATGATGTACCGTGCAGAGATCAGTAATAGTCTATCAGCATAATACATGTGCACATCATTCATTTCATCTCATCACTTCATAAACACTACATCATCGTTGCATTATGATAACATATACATATATATACAGGATGTTCAATTTTAATCTATGAATGCAAATTACTGAAAGTGAGTGATTTCCAGGCTGTCATAATATGGTGTACTTAGTTTTTCCATGTAGATGAATGCATAGAGGTCACACGAAGCTGATACACGTTTCATCCCAATGGAATCATGTAATCATCAATGCACTGATCGATTTGTTTTACACTTTCTATAACAAATTAGGGTAAACTTTTTCTCTGAACATCCAATTTGTTCAGCCTAAATGGGATAACAAATTATTGATTTCTTTTATTTTTTTTCTTGGAAAATCATACAGTTTTCAAGGTGCAGAATCCGGAAATACAAGTTCTAAGGCGAGAAATGTATGAAAAAGCACGGCAAAAGCAAAGTCTGTGTGGACGTGAGCTCGATAATCTAAACAGGAAAATTGAGTGGCGAAAAATTAACGTGAGGGACAAGAACGTTCTCATTCTGTGCATGCGTGGCATGCTACGAATGCCTCAGACAGAGACACTCCACTCATCTCTGTCTGTTTCGCGAGAACGCGAACTTTGTTGTTCTCCATGTTGATTTCTCACAACTGGTCCCAATTCAATCTTCGAACGGTATTCCCTAGCGAGTGTCAACACCTGTTTACATAAACGTGGACGTGAGCGTACAAGAGGTTAGGATGGCTAGACATTCTATAGCGAATGGTCGTAATCCTCAGGCGTACCATTATTATAATATTGTAATGAACCTCGTCGTATTATCGAATGTTGTGTATTGCTGCCAATACGACAGAATTTGCTGGTTCAAAAGCTATGCAAAACTAAGTATTTTTAGGTTAAGTGTATCTACTTGATTGTCTGCACAAAGGTTGGGCATCGTTCGAATAGCATTTATAATAGCATAAATTATACTTGGAATAAAAACTGCGGATAAATGAAGTTGCTCGAGAATAAAAGCAAGTTTTTATTTAAACAAAGTTTCAATTCGAATGAAGATTTATTCGAATACTATACGTAGAGAGTAGAAAGCTGTAGTAATGCGAGAAAATCATCGCCAGAGTGTTAACTTAAAGACAAAGATCAATAAGATACAAAATTCGATTATTCGTTCGTGGGGCTGAACTTATTATATTGTGCTTAAATCGTACATACGATAACTATCATCCGCAATCATGTACTCTATTATCATGATGCATACAAAGAAAAAAAAAAAAAAAAAAAGTAGGAACGTGAGTAAACGAGAAATTGATCTTCGCATTACCAGTAACGTACTTACTCGTCATATTTCCCCAAGAATATTCGTACAACTGTTTCTCGTGTCAGTACTACGTATGGAAATTTAAATACATGTAATAACTTTAATTATTTATGTGCTTTAACGTTACCGAATAGTTACACCTAACATCTTACACATATCGGTAGAGACCTGTATACTAACAAGTTGTAAAAGCTCATTAAAATCGAAGTCGACAAATTGGAGTCCTTCTCCCTTGTTAGTGGAAAGTTATGTAGGTAGTTTGTACAAGCATAACTGGTCACCTCACGACAACCTCGGAGTAATGGATTGTGGAGGTTTGAATAAGAGCGAGAGAAAAGGGCGTCTAGGGAGGAAGACGAAAAGAGACCTACCAGAGGACTCGTTAGTGAGGCTATCTAGCAGCCCCTGTCCTAGACACTAGGATAGGGTAAGATATTTTGGAAGCTACATTCGTAGCAAGCACTGAGAGTTCGGGTAGTGGCGAAAAGCTTTTCGTGTCGTCGTAACGGACACTCTCTGGTAGATGAGCGAGAAGCGTGCCCACCTTAGGGATAACCCAAATTTAACCCTCACGATGCGAAATCCAGTAGCAACGAAAAGATACCTAAATTTAAGATTGATATCGTTGAACTCTATTCGAAAAGTGTCTACTTTCAGTAAATGTAGGTCTCCATCAAGACAACTGGGTGACCAGAAGAAAAGTTCACATAAAAGTAACCTATTCATGTCGAAAAGTCATTGGTTTAGCAGATATTTCGGTAATTATGCACAAAAGTTGGATCGTGATCCAAAAGTTCTGACAATAAGAAGATGGTACTTATTAAGTTACATTTACTGCAATATTAACAGTTGAAGATGAAATTGCAAATGTAAGTTAGGTTAGATTAGGTCAGATTCTATGGCTGACCCTCCAAAAGATCTAACCTAAGTTAATTTTTTAACCACGATCGTCCCACACCTCCTACAAAATGCATGTTACTCAGGACCTTCTCGTCTGCAACGTATATGAAGATCAAGGTCATTGGGGTTGAGGCTTCTTTCATGCATAATTACTGAAAGCTTCTATTGTGTAGAACCTGTCGTATGAAATAATACAAGGAAAGAAATGTCGTAAGGTAATCGTAAGGTACGACCTTTGTACTTGCTTTCCTTGTTTTTTGTACGATAGGCTTTACAAAATAAAAGTTGAGATATCCGTCAAACTAATGGTTTTTCGACATGAATAATTTAATAATTTGTTATAGAGAATGTCAAGATGGATCGATTGGTGCATTGAAAATTATAAGATTCCATTTAAGGAAATATATATCACCTTCGAGTGACCTTTATTTACAGCAGAGCTAATTACACTGTCTGAACTGTCCCCTGTTTTTTGTACAGGTAGTAATTTACTCGGTAGTATCCAGACATTTTGGTTAACATGTAATAATAGTGAATAATCATTATTGAAAGGTAAAAAAATTAATAATAAACTAATGATTAGTATTATGGCCTTTTTACATATTTTTATGGCCTGTCTGGATATCATTAGACTATACTGTGTATAGAAATGCACAGATAGTGCAATAAAATACTACTACTACTAATATGCAATTGATAAAAAACAATACTGCACATCTCATAGGTTTGACACCTACCTGACCTGGCCTGACCGCGAGAAGCTTTGTTCCAATTTAAAACTGCATAGACAATTGAAAATTAGTTAGACTGCTGATAATTGTATTTTTTACATTAATTATATTTTATTCATTATTAATAATAATATTACAGATTATGTATATTTTATTTATATATTTATTTAATTATGATATTATATATATTATTAATTATAATATTTACAACAAGAGCTGAATTATTCACGTAAAAAGCTGAAGTATAATATAATCGTACATCAAAGTACAGGTTGAGCAGAACAATGAAAACATCTCACATATGTCATATATGTCATATATGTATATGCTTATGTATACCAAATTCTAAATATTCAAAAGAAAAACTGGATTATTTTCGTAAAAACCTTATGACATACTCGTACATCAATATACAGGGGTTGAAGAAAATAATGGAAACACCTGTTGTATATCATACATATAGACATATACATATACATATAAGAAGGGCTCCCATTATTTTGTCCAATCCGTATGTATATATATATATATATAGTAGGTCGTCCGAAAAGTTTCTTTCGTTTTATAAGAAAATAGTGGATGCACAATATTTTCCGTTTTATATTATTTTATCGAATTACATACGATCCATTTTGTACTATCAAAATAAAGATCACAACGCTCGACAGATTAGGTTTCATGTTTGTATAAAGATGCGTCGTTATAGAAGACGTGTCTGTAAAAGAAAGACACTTTTCGGACAACCTAATATATATATATCATATCTGAAGATATCAAGAGCATATTGGATAAGTCCTCCACAAATTCCCTCCTTGAACATTTTTCTCGTATTACACTGCCTATAACAGCGGTGCAGCGGTTCTCAACCCGCTGTACACGGACTCCCGGGACCACGAAGTCTGCACACACCCCGATTGTTATAGTATTATTCTAATGAAAAATATTTAGTACGTGTATTTATTTATAACGAATTTCTTCTTTCCGGAAAGATTGTTGACGAACAGTAGATGGGTGTTTTATATTTTTTAGTTAAATGTATACGCTATACTGCATAATATTTTTCAGTCAAATGTACATATTAATGTGTACATATTTGGCGCATTAAGGATGTAAATTTTGAGTTAGATTTTAGAACTCCGGAACAACCAAAAGTTATTTAACCTCTTAGGTACAGCTGAATTTTGCGCCGGCTGTTTCTCTGTATGACAGTTTGACGCGGATTACGCGTAAACGATACACCACTGCAATGACGGATAATGCTGCCCTCTACGCAAGCACATTGCAATGAAGTTTTTGATAACTAAATTATAATTTTTCTTAAAAATATGATGCATATACTTTAACTTTAATAATTTACTTTAATAATTAATAATTAATAATAATAATTAGTTGAAGATTTTAAAAAATTATACGGATACGGATCGGCATGTTAAAAAGAGCATCTAATAATGGTATATTTATTTTAACGAAAAGCAAAAATTGGCACCTGACACTGGCGTATCAAAAACAAAGACTGTATATTCTGTCTGTATATTGTTAACACTGTTATAAAATGTTGTGAGGGTAAAACAAGTGTGAAGCAAGACAAATGAAAAGATCATTTAGTTGAAACGGTAAGTGAATTAGTCAGTAGAGTGGACCACTATAGTGGCGCATCATACCTAAGAGGTTAAGATGAGTTCGTGATAAGCAAAAGCTTGAGAACCGCTGACCTATAATGTTTCATGATTGTGCTTGCCGAAATATGTGCCGAAACAATCGATGCTTATGAAACAATTGCTACTCGATATCTGATTCCTTTTTGTTCTTTCCTCCATTGTAATTCTCCGCGGAGCGTCTAGTGTCTGCGAACTTCAAAATTAGATTGTAGAAAAAGTTGCACAAAACAGCGCTTGATTTCACGAGAAACCAAGGAACTGAATGTGTAGTATAAAGTAAAAGAGAAACGTTGACCAAACCATTGAATTTTACTGAAAATATTAAAATGCATGCATTAAAAAATTGGCTGCTATTAACTGCGTGTGCTTGGTCATCTAATCAGATTTTCCAATCTGTCTGTTGCAAAGCTTAGTCATGCGTCTTCCTCCACGAAATCCACGAAAATAATTCATTTCGGATAGCACCGTCTGCTAGAGAAAGAAACATCGATCGCTGAATGGTATTCCTTAAGACGGTTCATTTCTTTAATTTCAATGAACTTTACAATTTGTCCTATAAGGGCATCTGAAAAATTTGTTAACTGATAATATAACACCCGTATCATTAGGCTGCGGATGTTTACACATTTAGGAAAAATTTGCAGAATTTATATATATTTCAATATATTTAGATATATTATATTATATATTTAGATATATAAATATATTTAAATATTTAGATATATAAATATATTTATATTTATATATTTAGATATATAAATATATTTAAATATTTAGATATATAAATATATTTAAATATATTTAGAAAAAATATATCAGATGTACAAAGTAAAGCACGTGTTGCAGTATTTAGCAGGTAAAACAAATGTTTGTTTAAGTTTCACTTTGTAAAATATGAATTTTAAAAATATGCATTTACATAAACATCCGCAGTATATTTATTACAAATAATATAACACTCCCTCATTGGAGAGTATCTATGCATATAACAATTCTTAGTGTAATGTTGTTTGCAATCGTGCAAAAGTGTTGTTTTATTAATTCAATGGTTTGGTATTAGAATACCTTTTGTGTAGTTCTGCAGGTAAGTTATCTGTACAGAGTTCCTTGGCTAGGTCGTTAAGATGATTGTGTAGTCTGGTTTTGTACTTGTCACTAAAGCGTATAATTTCCTCATTTATTGAACGGATTTTCAAGTCTTTACGGAGTTCGTAATTGTGCACATACCTCGGTGCGTTTACTATGGTCCTGAGCACAATAGATTGTAAAGCACCTAATTAAGCTGTGCGGCTTTTAGTGGTCATGTCCTGCAGCTCGATATCGTACGTCCAAGTGGGTTTGACGATTGTTTCGTAGACGAGAAGTTTGTTATCTGCACTGAATTTTCCATGGCTGCTCATCAGCCAATACGTCTCTTTCCTTTTGACCCTGAATTGGTCGATCCTTTAAGACGATAGAAATTTTTTATTTATTACTCTACATAATATCCTATTTAAACAATTAACATAAGTAAATAATATTCTAATTATGAACCCTTAAGGATTTGGTAATTTACAAAGAACTAGAAGAACTGTGTAATAAAAAACAGTTCAGAATTTTGAATTTCCCGCGATTTTAAAACACTACGCAGCTTCAAAAACAAACAACAAAAGACCAAATATTAAACATATGCACGCCCAAGTGCGCACGAATTCGTGTGTATTATATACACACACAGATATTAAATTTAAATTATTTATTTATAAACATATTAATAGCGTATTGAAACGATTTCATCGATATAGCGGTTTGAAATATCGCTGTTTGAATTGGTTACGTAAATCTCTATAATATTTTCTCCTTTTTATATTTATGTTACGTTCGTATCATACAAATCCCTCTTTTGGAGATTGCACGAAAGCAAGAATTTTATCCACGAAAATCTCGTGTTATGCATAGATTTCTTCTGGGTATAATTTCTTTTGGGTATAAAGCAGGTTAGATCAATTAAATTGAGGTTAATAATCATAAGATAAACTCTTGTCTCGCCTTGGTGAAGCATGTGTGGACTTGTGTCTCACCAGAAAAAGACAAATTCTTCCAAAATTGTTTGCTTTACATTCTACAATTTACTGGCAACTCATAAAACAATAACATGTTAGATCAATTAAATTGAGGTTAATAGTCAGCATAAACTCTTGTCTTGCCAGAAAAAAACAAATTCTACCAAGATTGTTTGTTTTACAATCTATTGTGTTAACTCAATTGAGTGTTACCTCGCGAGCAATTGGTCAACTAAGTTAGGTCAATTAAATCAAAGTTAATACCTTTGGTCTAAACTCAGATCTATCTCGCTACGAGAAACGGAACGAACTTTCTGTACAACCCGGTATAGCTTTACCGCTCGAGGTGTACCGATTAGTTAAACGTTACGAGGTGTACTATTAGGATTTCCTGCAACTCGAAGCGTTACCCACACGTTGGTTCGTTCCCATATCACTTTCATGGCGCTCCAGGCGTTAGCCATACGCTGATTCGTTCCCACATCTTGACCTTTCCTGTGGCTTCTGGCGTTAACCATACGTCAGTTTGTCCACGATAACCAAACTGTTGGAGCTGCCAACGTTAGCCATACATCGGTTTGCCCCCACGTTTATTTCTTTCGACAACTAGTGCGATCAACAACATTGGATTTACTTCAAAATTGCTTGATAACTTTATAACCTAAAAGGGTCTCGACTACGTAGCCGTCCATGCTTCAACTTGCAGCAATTACGAAATAAGTGAAAATTATTATTAATAACGATTCCATTATTTGAGTAAAAGATACATTTGGCATCTATTTCACAGACCTGTAGATGTTTTTCCAGAACTTGTATAAATTATATGCTTGTAAAAATTATAATTGTGATATTGTTTACGATCGTTGATTTCTTATTATGCTTAATTTATAAACTAATCTGCATCGTAAGTATGTACTTTCAGCATGTACAATATACAGGGTGTGCATCGATAGATGCCGTTTGATGTAATTAGTAAATAGAACATGATAGGATAAAGATGTAAGAGCACTTTAATATCAATTTTTATGTAGAATGTCACTGTGAAGAAACAAACCTTCACTTTCAAGTTTTTAAGGTTATAGTAAGGAAAACATAAAGGAAAAAGTTAAATACAATATCCTACGACAGTCTTAATTTACATTTCATGTTAAGGTCTTTCATACGATAAGTCTGATAACATTCAAGTTAAAATATTTCACTTTCCAACCTCGTACAGAATGAAAAAATGCACCAAGTGGTGATAAAAAAAATGTATACATACTTGCATCTAAAAAAAAGTAACGATGACTTTAGTACGATCTTGACAAATTGACGATAAAAATTTACATTTTTACGGTGACATTCTACATAAAAAAAATGGTGATAAAAGTTTCCTTACATATTTGTTCTATCATCTCTGTCATCTAGTAATTATCAAACGGCACCTATTATGGGATACCCTGTATAATATTTATTATTATCTGTGGTTTTCGATATCCGCGAAAGGAACATATAATTTATAAAGTTGTTACGCATGAAATGCGTGGTTCTCCCAAACTGACACATTTTACTTAAACTAAATCTTCGATAAATAAAATCATCGGTAAATGCCAAATATCACGTGACGTGTTAGAGCTCATAACCTATAGCATTCGTCACGTTTCGCATTGGTTGATAAAGTGAGGTTACGTTTGTTTAGTAACAAGAGAAGGCGAATGATGGACTCCGATGAAATTCGAATAATTTATCTTTACGAATATAAATTGAGACATGGTGCTGTGGAAGCAATGCGAAATATTAACGAGCATTCGTTACAGTATGGCCTCCATTATCCGCAGTGATGGGGAGGCAAAACTGTTCGGATAATAGAACAATTACTTTCCCGACCTGAAATTTCATTTATTCAAATTTAGATGAAGATTAATTGTCCGTTTCTTCAAATATTTATAGATCCCCAATCTCTTTAGCCGATAAGTCACATAATTCTTTTGATGTAAGTAAATGCATAGAGTCACTTTGTTCTTCGTTCCTTTTGTATAATAATAAGATTTAGAACAGTAGGAACAAGGACGAAGAAAATGAACTGAGAGAAGAAGATAGAATAAGGAAGGGATTTTACTTACTCGAGGGAACAGAATTATGAGGAACGGAGGTGAAAGAGTACAAATAAGGGGAAGAGTGAAAAAGACGGTAACAGTTATGAGATCAGTATAGAGGTTAGGAAAGAGTATTTGGAATGGAATGGTAGATGAGGTTACGGTCATTCGATAAGTTGGTGTGGGCAGTGTTAGCGTACGGACTGGAAGTTTCGGATTGGGAAGAGAGAAGGGAGATTGGAAGAGTGCAAGATTAGACTGAAAGTTTCTTGAGCCGGACGTTGGGGTGGACTGATGGACGCCAGTGTATATGTTTTTATATTATGATTAGGGAAGAGTTCCAGAGGGATCTGATGAGGACACGAACAGGAAACGCAGGGTGAAACTATGAACAGAAGCTGTGACAGAAAAAAGATGGCAAGCTTGCACGAGAATGCTCGCAAGAGAGTAGGAAAAAAGTTGGAAGAAGCAAAATAAAGGGAGGATGGAAGAAGGAAAGGGAAGAGGTTATGCTGACAAAGGGAACAGGGAGCCATATGTTGGCTATAGGAGAAGGGGAGGAGGCTCTTAAGAAGAGCTAAGAAGGAAGTTAAGAAGAGTTAGTAGGGATAGAGAAGCCCAAGAGAGAGAGAGAGAGAGAGAGAGATGGCAAAGGATAGAGAAATCAAGATACAACAGATATTACAGATGGTGAAAAGGAGAGGGGATTTCAAAGTACGATCAAGGCTGGAGCGGAGAAAGTTTAAGATGGGCCCAGACCATGGGGCCAGAGATGATGACCAGATTTACTTTGGCAATGGAATGAAAGAAAGCAAATATTGGGTGAGTGAGGAGGATAGAGATTGCAGGCTGTACGATTTGGATGAAGAAACGTGGGAACATGTTTGGCAGGTGTGTGGCAGGAGCAAGAAGAAGGATGACAGACCAACGTTACAAGGATTCTAGGAAAAGAAGGGAAGGGAGGAAGCGTGGTTGTTTTGCTGGAGCTGTTAGAACCTAAAATAGGAAAGGGGAAGATTTAATGGATGATCTGTTCTGTGTTAATGTCGAGTTTGAAAAGTTTACTTCGGTTAAAATGTATAGTGTGTTGAGAAATGCTAAGTTGGTATGACCGCTAGTTCCTATAAGCTAAGTTGGTACGACTTCTAACGACGCTCTTTTGTCTTAAGAAGTCGACCACGTGCTAATTGCTAAAGCGTATCCGGTGAACTCAGACGTTTTTATACAAGGAGGTGAATAAAGAGTGTTATTCAATCTGTGTGGATTAATTGAATATCACACCCATCCCATATTAAATAACATAGTGGAATAGCGGTGTATTACAGCTATATAGCTACCGGTTAGTGCAATCAGTGACTGTCAGAAAATTACAAATTCCTTTCGCGGATATTGAAAGCTGCGGATAATAATAAACGTTATACAGGGTGTCCCACCATGAACGCCGTTTGATATGACAACTGAGCTTGCAGAAGCGACGGGGCAAAAGTATATATGGAGATTCTCATTGTCATCTCTTACGTAGAATGTCACTGTGAAAGAGAAAATTTTTACCTTCAATTTTTTAAGGTGACAATAGGGTCATCTCTACTTTTTCAAAAGGAACTGTGTTATATAGCTGTCAGTTAACAGGCTAAGTTAATAAATTTCTATTAAGGCACCCGGGTATATCTGGTTATCGATGTGTTGGAGATGAAACACACGGATTATTGAAATCGATCTTTGTAGAAATATGACCATTACCAAGCAGTCGAACCCTCTCAAATACAAAGAAGAATACCCTAAACATTCGAAATTATATCTTTTAAATAAATAGTGTGTCATAGAAATATAAATAATTAATAATATAACAACGAAAAAATTGTCTACCCTAAAACGCCGGAATTTAACGATTTTATTCGTTGTTCAACTCTGCCAAAAAATTCTCCTTGTTCGATAATGACAGTTTCCCAAACTAGAAACATAGGTTAATTTATAGGTTATGTTATAGGGAATGCCACGACAGATTGATTAGTAAAAAAAATGCGTATAGTTCCATGAAAAAGAACGAAGTTGACCTTCGTTCGATTTACGGGAAATTCTTTACGACATATCCAGGAAAAGGTGGCGCGTGACTTTGCAGTGATTTCGACGAACAGCATGCATTTACAAATTTCCTGTTTTCGCCTTTCCTCGTCTCGATATATATACGGATCGCTGCTTCTCAAACGGGGCGAAAAGCACATTCTTTCTATATTCGCCCGCAGACGTTGTCTTTTGTTTTACATTTCGAATGGAAAACGAAATTCTTGTCTACGGACGTGCTTTTTACGGGGCTCTCCCTCGCCCCTCCCCTACCCCCGCCGTGTGTATCTGTCGACAATTGTCCGTCAGTGTGAACGTGACTTTAATCCGCGAATGGTCTCTGCACTTGAATTTTATTCATCGTCGTCTGTGAATTCTCCGTGAAAGAAAGATGCTGATTTGCTGCGACACGTGTCTGCGGACAATTGTCCGTTAGTGCGACTGCAGCTAAAAGACATCGCGCAAAACTGTAGTAATTTAAACGTGTACTTACGAAGCCGTCGCTTCATGCGCAGCAGCCTAATGTTTTTCTGTGATTACGTTTGGAGTGCTCAATATTCAACTTCAATTGACGATACATCGGCGATTTTGCGACGGGAATTTCTCACTTCTAAATCTGTTAATCTCGCCTTTTAGATTGAAAAATTGCTGCAACGTAACGTTTAAATGACCCGTGCCGCTAAAGTTGCTGCCAGGCGGAAAGTTTTGTGAAATAAATCATAACGTGCCAGAAGAAGAGAGAGCGTAACGGATACGATACCAATTTTCAGTTGAATTCGTTAATTCTCTCTATCGTTCTATTTGCATGTGTCTGAGCGTCGTCGATTAAAAAAAAAAAAAAAAAAAAACGCGCTATTTTTTGCTATTTGTTACTGCCGGTCATTTATCTCTGGAAGTTACACTTAATCTATTTAATTGTTCGCTATGAACTGCAACCGTCGTGGTCTTATTTTGTTTTAACGTTTAATTAGTTTGAAAAGTTTGCAATAAATGATTCTTTATATGGCATAAAACACACAGTAAAGTTCTCTTAAAACGAAAATCAAATTTCACAGTAAGCACTGCTCCTTGGCCTCAAGATAGCCACTGCTTTTTACGATTGCAGTTTTTATACAGAAGCTATTTTTCATCCCCAGTTACGATCTTGTCGAGAAGCGGATGATATTATTTTCGATCTCATCAAAACGAATTAACAACGACGCGCCGACTGTCCGTTGCGAAGAATGCATTTCGTTAATATTATACTTTTTCTGCTACTTGTTCAGTAATTAAACGTGTTTTTCCTTTAGTTAAATATTTAATATCTCAATGCCTCGTACATTACATCGTTACGAACGATCGGACCTTGTTCGTTTGATCGTCTCGTTTAACGTTACAATTTTGAAATTCGCAAAAATCATTTCTTATATTTACGGTCATCGTGGAGGTTTTAGTCGGTTGGAGTCCGACACTACCACGCCGCTTTCCTCCAGAAGCGGCCTGGTGTCCGTGCGGATTTCCTACACGTAAAAAAAAAAAAAAGTAGACAAGGTAAAAATACCCAAACCTAATTATGATAACGTAGTTAAGAAAGTCCGTGGTTACTTTGGCAGTTAACTGGCGCTTTCTTGAATTTCTCCGCGTTGATATTCGGAACACTTGGGCAGAAGTCACATCCTATTTTCGGGTGAAGTTTGGAATACCTTTCGACTTACTCCCGTGTTTTTTCGACCCAATTCCCAGAATTCTTCGCATTTCTTCCCGCGAATACGTAAATCGTTTAGGCTAGCCAGTGGTTTAAACAGCGCAGCCGATAACGAACGAACTAACACAAACCTAACCTCAAATTCAAACAGAGCCGTAAGTGCGGTAATATTGGTACACAACACGTATGCACGTACCATGCGCTGGTTCATTAAACATGTATTTAGCGTCGATAAGGTACGTTCGACTCGTTAAAATTATTTCATTAATAATTTCTCAACAAACAACATGCGCCGAACAAACGGCAGCTGAAATCTTCTGCAGGTTGATGCGATAATCTGAGGTTGACTTTGATGGCGTATGTGAAGGTGAAGGTCGTCAGAAGCGGGACCTAACCTTACCTTGTTTATTAAATTTTGAGAATTTTTCCATCGTACGGTAGAAATTATTAATTTCTTTCAGATTATATAATTATTAGTTTCTTTCTATAAATGTCAGAAATTGTTGGAACACTAACTGTGCTATTAATATTGGGATATTAATTGTTTCAACATTTGGGGAACTTCCTTCACGAGTAATCGTTAAATAATTCCAAGAATTTAAAAACGCACGTACCGAAACATTTTCAAGAAAACAACGAAAACTTCGAGATAATAATGCGAATAAGTTGCTCATTTCTTAGAAAATAACATATACATCGTTAATTAAATACTTCTTATATAAGAGTAACGATGTTTGAGGTTTCCTATTTTTAAGAAATGCGAACGAATTTGTTACATAACCTCGCAAAATATTGTTTTTCTTCAATTCACGCGGCGCACGGTAGGTACAATGGGTCTCTGGCACATATTCTTAGCTTTCTCACAACGATATAAAGAGTGACATGAACGATACTAGCATTTTATTTGAATTGAAGAATCTTTGTGTTATGAAAACCGCATTGGGAAGCTTTAAAATACACATACTCGCGCGCGCGCGCATACACATAGATACAAACTACATTAACTATATTAAGATGTACTTATAATACCTGATAACACATATAATAATAATACTACAGGATCGATAATATATAACTGACTAATTTGAAACTCTCTCGAGTCTGGAACAACGCGTCATCTACTGTTCCACTTCGGCAATTGTTTCACGGATTCGTGGCAAATTAATAGCATAGAGCGTAGCACAGTTCAAGAGCGAGTCACGATTTTAAATAGAACCATTTTATCAAAGCAATTCGTCGATGACAGTGACCTCGCGCAAATTACGTTCGCTATATCATCAGATCGCATAGATCTTGTGATTTAACTGTGCCAGACGTCTTCTCGTGGGGTTTTCTCAAAAGTAAAGCATATATCGATATACCAAACACCATGGAGCAGCTAAAAGATGAGAAGCAATATTGCATAACTTTCACAATTTATTTATTTATCAAATAATTTATTATAAATAATACATAATTTTCAAATGTATTAATAAATGACTAATATTGAAAAGACTGTTTCATTTCGTTTGAAAGCTATCGACAATGAAAGTCAATCAGTTATACACGTATTGTACATCCTGTATGTATATTTTTCCTCTTGGTACATTCTACACACCTTAGAGTCTTTGCAACCTAACCTCTTTGCGACTTAACCTCTAACCCCGGATTGACATAATAGTCATATGTCGATATACCAAACACCGTGGAGCAGCTAAAAGATGAGAAGCAATATTGCATAACTTTCACAATTTATTTATTTATTTATCAAATAATTGATTATAAATAATACATAATTTTCAGGTATTAATAAATGACTAATATTGGAAAGACTGTTTCATTTCGTTTGAAAGCTATCGACAATGAAAGTCAATCAGTTATACACGTATTGTACATCCTGTATGTATATTTTTCCTCTTGATATATTCTAGACACCTTAGAGTCTTTGCAACCTAACCTCTTTGCAACCTAACCTCTAACCCCAGATTGGCATAACAGAATGGGACCACGTACCACGAGCACACCTAAATCTTATGATGGCGCCTGTACAAAATTACATTTTGTTTATGGATTCTTGATATGTTTTTGAATTCTCTTTATGCAGAAGTATATTTCGCTGATAACTGATCGCCAATGACGATGACAATCAGTCAGCTAGGGGAGAGTCGTGTAGCATCGATGGCTCTAAGTTGTTTTGTTACGTCTTGAGTAACTGCTATGCTAAAGTGGGTAAAATTCAAAATTAAAAAAAAATGAGTTCGTGCAACAAACAGAACCTAACTAAAGGCGGGAAATTAATTTATTTGTATGTATATGTGCACAAAGTGTGCAAATATATATGTAGAAAAAGTAGAAGGTCACCAGGTTGTTTTCTTCGGAGTTTACGAGGCTGAGTGGACGAGCGTAAGCTTCTGTGTGCGTAGATCAGTGATTAAGTAAATTCCTTCCCCCGTTCTATCTCCTATTCCAAAAGATGTGTTTCTGTGGCTTCTGTCGTAGCTTTCCTCAGATTAAACGCAAATAATATAGCGTGCCGTGTACGTTGTTTACTGGCAACCATGGTGTGTACTAGTAATTCAGAAGATTATGATGCGACGACTGTACTATGTTCTGATGTACGTTGCTGCGACTTACTACATGACTATACGGCGTTGTTGCACGACTACGAACTTGTCTGCGAACGCCGGAAAACCACAAAGGAGCGGGAGAATATTTCGATTTGAATGGCCGTATCGTTTATGTGAATTCAATCGGAAAGAATTTATATTTACACCTATTAATAGCCGGTGAATGGCTGCATAATTAGAACATTGTTAATACGTAGAAGATACGCGTTTATACCGTGCATTTATTATTATGTTCAACAAATTAACTGTGATAATATTATAAAAAATGTAGCGTCCGAACTTCAGAAACGCGTTGTCCTATGAATTTTATGGATAAAAATAATTCACGGTGCGCAATGATAATAATACGGTATGACCTTGATTATCCGAAACACTCTTCTATAAGAATTTTTGTCAACGATCAACGATGCTACTGACGAAAGAATGGTACAACTTCGCAAGCAATTCAAAGGATTGTTGTTGTATGGCGGTATATGCTTCTTGGATGGACGCCAAATGTGTGACACTAAGAAGAGCATGGAAAAAGCTAGTGAACTACATTAAGGACACCATAAGGGCAGAAGTAAAATATAATATTACGACAGATATGGAAGAAACTCTTTCTATATTGAATAGGGTGATTGTGGCAACGCCAACGTTGTGGTATAGACGCATATAGAATGGTCTCAATGTGATGAATCTTCTTCAATTGACCATGATACTAATGAGATGCTTAGCTATGCTTGTTATGCACTAATGTGTGCTTCAAATAATGAATTGAAACATGAGTATAATAGTAATGATGACATTCCTCAACGTTTTGCAGTATTGCAGTCTCTCAAAATAGAACTAAAATAGCACAAAAGGAATGCACTTTGCAGAAATAAAATTTCCTAAGAAAATTGAGTAATTCGCTAATCAAATCATATTTAATTCCATTATTTGTATTGCTATTATTATAAATTATGTTCTTTGAAATGCATAGATCAAAAGTAAACTTTCAAATATAGACCTGTTTATTTAATTTTATTATTTGTGTTGTTATTATTGTAATTTATGTTCCTTGAAATACATAGAACAAAAGTGAACTTACAAAGATGAACATCTTTTCATTTAATTTTATAATTTGTATGGCTATTATAAAATTTGTCTTCTTTTTTGAAATACATATAACAAAGATAAACTTTCAAAGATGTATGTGTTTCTGTATAATTTCATGATTTGTATTGCAATTACTACAATTTAGGTTCTCCCTTGAAACAGAACAAAAATGAACTTTCAAAGATGAACATCTTTTTATTTAATTTTATAATTTGTATGGCTATTATAAAATTTGTCTTCTTTTTTTAAATACAAAGAACAAAGATAAACTTTCAAAGATGTATGTGTTTCTGTATAATTTCATGACTTGTATTGCAATTACTACAATTTAGGTTCTCCCTTGAAACAGAATAAAAATCTTTTTATTTAGTTTTATACTTTGTATGGCTATTATAAAATTTGTCTTCTTTTTTGAAATATGTAGAACAAAGATAAGTTTGCAAAGATGAACATTTTTTTGAAGGTGGATATCAGGAAAGTAACAGTTCTGTTATGCAAGAATTCCTTTATCCAAACAGGCTGTACCCAATTAATTTGGATAATTAGTAATAAAATATTAGTATCCGTGTGATAATAAAATACAATGAATATTAAAAATAAAATATGAAGATATGAAAATCTGCGTATGTCAGCAGAAAATACTTCGAGTCGTCAATCATTTTACTAAGCATTCGAAGCGTAGAGTTTATTAGCATAGAGAGATTAAGAAGATTAGTGATGAATGTCACAAAGGAAGGGTGCCCCCATTCTCTGTCTGTTGTTAACACAAGGGCTGTTATGTAAATTTCAATGGGAACAATGGGAATATCCACCATGTAATGCGCACCTATCACTCTGCAATAACAATGTGGCACATACCTATAAAATCTAAACGTACGACGACACGATTGAAAATCATGTGAAAAGAAGATAACGAAATGAATTAGCCTAAAAATAATATCGAAAAATTAGATGTGAACTTTTTTTTTACACAATTAGTAAATTGATTCCTCGACATTACAATTTGCAGATACTCGGCAATTTTATTGAGAAATAGCGGCTTAATGTAGTCATGTGGGTGATAAGCAACATTTTGCTCCATTCATTTGCATTTCTATAAAGAAAGCAACATACTTATCGAGTAAAAGTTACTGAGACACAACAATAACAATAACAATAACAATAACAATAACAATAACAATAACAATAACAATAACAATAACAATAACAATAACAATAACAATAACAATAACAATAACAATAACAATAACAATAACAATAACAATAACAATAACAATAACAATAACAATAACAATAACAATAACAATAACAATAACAATAACAATAACAATAACAATAACAATAACAATAACAATAACAATAACAATAACAATAACAATAACAATAACAATAACAATAACAATAACAATAACAATAACAATAACAATAACAATAACAATAACAATAACAATAACAATAACAATAACAATAACAATAACAATAACAATAACAATAACAATAACAATAACAATAACAATAACAATAACAATAACAATAGCAATAGCAATAGCAATAGCAATAGCAATAGCAATAGCAATAGCAATAGCAATAGCAATAGCAATAGCAATAGCAATAGCAATAGCAATAGCAATAGCAATAGCAATAGCAATAGCAATAGCAATAGCAATAGCAATAGCAATAGCAATAGCAATAGCAATAGCAATAGTAATAACAATAACAATAGCAATAACAATAACAATAACAACAACAACAACAATAACAATAACAACAATAACAACAACAATAACAATAACAATAACAATAACAATAAATGTTCTGATATGATAGAATATTATAACACGGTATAATTTGTTTCTAATAACTAATACGCAACAGCAAAATTTACTTATTCATAGATGTCAAGCGTTATGGGATAGTTTTATTTGTAGCGACGCATACGTCACAGGACGTTTCGATTCGAAGATGCCTCACGTAGTTGTTTTGCCACAGAGGATTAACATTGTACGACGCACATAATGTAATAAACAAACTCTGAACAAAGCAATATCGCCGCTACGTGCAACCGTCAACCGGAGCCAAGTTCAAACCTTCCGATCCCCCCGACCAGTACAAATAGACGACCATGTTCTGCAGACATCGTCAGTCGCGCGAATCAATATTAGTATCGAGTCATCGAGATCATCAGGCAAGCGAATAAGTATAACGAATCAGCATAACAATTAGTATCAGTACCGCAGTATCGCGCAATCTTATAACAAATATCATCGAACGAGCAACGCTTACGATTAACTTCGTATTCTACATTTTAAAATGTCTGTAAATATAGTTAACCCCTTAACCTACAGCTACGGGCATAGCCCGTAGTACGATGATCAGGCCAAACGTAAATATTACGGGCATAGCTCGTAGTACAATGATCGGGCCAAACGTAAGTATTACGGGCATAGCTCGTAGTATATGATTGGACCGAACGTAAATGTTACGGGCATAGCCTGTAGTACGATGATCGGGCCAAACGTAAACATTATGGGCATTCTCGAGCGTAAATCGTAGGTTAAGGGGTTAACGAAATCAACTCGTCTCGTTATTAATTTAACCAACAACACGTCTCACTGTCCAGCACATATTATATGAAAAATTGTTTATTCCCGCATCGTTTACTCTGGAAATTGTTGATCCAATGAAGGAAGATTTTTAAATCTTAAACGAACAAGGCTATCGTGACCAGGTCAATGATATTTTGAGCACTGGTATATAAACGAAATAATTTCTCAGTACACCGTCAGTAACTTGTTGATCTGAGAAGGTGGCAAGTATCGTTTTTAGTTATTAACTTATTTCTAATTTATATATTTTAATAATACTCATATATTGATACTACAAATTGACCAAAGTGTCTGCAGTCTGGACACATATGAACGGTAATATTTGCCATATTTAACTGTTTGTAGCTCGTAGAAACGTTAATTAATTAAAACAAATCTTCAGCATGCAAACAATTCACGAATTATTAATAAATCTTCGAACCGTGTCGTCCAAATTTTCATTTCTCAGATAAGAAAGTCGTAAAGAGCGAGCTGCACCAATTTCCTGCAGGAATCCAACCGTAACTTTTCCAAAATTTCTTTCGCGCGTCATCTAGTAAACTATTCCTTCTAACTTATATAAAAAAAATCAAATCGTTTGATCGAATTTTAAGGAAAGTTATTCTGTTTTAGAAAAACGTTCACTTAATTCTGTCCACGGTTGCACGTATAATTATCTCAAGTATAGTCAAAGTAAAGATCGAAATTGCATCGAAGGAATTGGATGGAAGATGATCTGATGATTAACCTTCCGCGCCAGAAGCGCCTTGTCACCTCCCACCAGAGAAATATATAATTAAACGCTCAGAACTGTAAAGTCGCAACTGCAACTTTCTACGTCCAGACGAAGGTAACGAGTAGGAGCGATGGTATCGACAAGCTGACCAAAACATACAGCATGCAGCGTAGTTGAACTTCGCTGGGATTCACTGAAGTCTAATAAAATTCAGGATTTATGGGCCGTCACTTCAATCGTTACATCTTGCAGGAAATCTCGGATGATCGTGCTGTGAATAGAAGCGTCGATGCAGGAAAGGAAGGGCGATCACGAATAATCGACAGATCGGCCGATAGGAAATAAGCTAACAGAATTATTTACGTATATCTGGAGTAACTGTGCTTAATAATTTGGAACATTGAGATATCTTGGCGAGAAACTAGCCAAATCGATCGGCAACGGTGTCAAATATTTCGTGAAAAGCAAAAGGCAAAGCAGCTTCGCTTGAAACTGTGTCGTTGAACGTAGTCGATTGTCGTGTTTGAAAGCGTATGAAGGTTTTCGAGAGGCGAGCGAAACAGTGAAATTGTTTAGCGAGCACAAGTTACAAAATATTCTTGTCTGATTTATCATACAACGCGTTTGTTTTTCGATGGTCGAAAGAAATTTACGATTCAACTTATCTTCTTCTTAGGGTAATTATTATTTTCCTATCGAAATACGTATGTGCCTAGTATGGAACATGTTGAGAGTTACGTACGTAATAACGGAACGTGTCAATGATACTGTTACGAATGACGACACAGAATTACGCTTATTTTGTAGCGGATATTACAAAAGAGATATAGTGTAGGAATAAGATATGATATAAGAAAGAATGATAGTGAAAGACGGATCTCATATATCCGTTGTTTTCAGTGAGATCACGAAGAATGCGCTTCAGATGCGTCATTCACGTGTTCAACGTTTAGGAGACAAAGAAAATTAATATAGAGGAGATTCGTGCACTACCGACCGTCCTAAGTTTCTTTCTTATATCTTGGACTAGAGTAGATCTCCAGCAAACTCTTATTGCTGGAGAATTTTACCAAAGGAAAATTTTAAAAATGAGTTTGCTGTACAAATAGAGCTTGATGGAAGAAAAGAAATTAATTTTGTGAAATTCAATGATAATAATTGAAATTTTGCACAAGTGATAATGTTGTAGTTTGTGGGAAACGAAAAATTGTCGTCTAATACCGACCGATTTTTTGATTAGTAGATGTTCCAGTCTAAATGATTAATAACGTTAAAAAAAATGACGTTTAGAGGTTAGAATACATGTTTTTATTCAAATTGTATTCTTACATATAGTGTGTCTGGCTTATCTCGAAACGCATAAATATCTGGAAGAACATGAATGGTACGAAAAAATGTTTTGGACAGAAAATCCATAGCATGGGGGAGCACGTACTGTACTTTTGTGTATTTGACCTTGCGGTGACCTCCTGTGAAAGCTATATTACAGTTTTTAGGTGAACACCTCCGTCTGGTATTACAACGTATTTTTGTTGCTGACATTCGAACGTTTTCAAAACACCACAAAGTCGTATCTTTTGCACTATCCGCTATCAACTTAAAAAACAAATTCGGCGGAGCAATACGACGAACCGCCTAACCTAAAAACGATCGCTCGAAACTGGCTGATTGTTTTGGAAACATTAAAAAACTGCGACCTTGTGTTTCGGCAACGCCATTTCAGTCGCAGCGTTATGAAAAGCGCCTTTACGTATCCCTGCAATGTACATTGAGTAGCGGTAATACCGGCGAATAGATCGAATTTTAAAGTTCATATCTCGGTAGCGAATGATGTAAAAGACACGAGTTTGTAGTATTTTGAAAATATCCGAACGTCGAACGTAAGAATATGTAATAAAAAATGAAGGTATCTATTTAAAAACTTTAACGTGGCCTTCGCAGGAGGATTCGAGGTCACCGCAAGGTCAAGTATGCAAGAACATAGTACATTCTTGTCGATATGGTGCAATTTTTTGTGTCATTTATGTTTCTCGAAATATTTGTGTGATTCAAGATAAATCGGACACATTGTATGTCAGAAGCAAAGTAATTATTATTTTCGTGGTGTGTGCATCGGATATGTGTGCAGTCTTCGCATTCGTCGTTTTTGGAACACTGAAAGCCTCAGTAGCCTGTCTCTGGATCATTTTATTTCCGAGGACTAGCTTCAAAGCCGCATTCATATTCCTCTCTGCCTACTTTTCTTTTTTCTCCTTTGGAATTTCAGATATTTTTCTGCGTGAAAAGATATAAGAAAGATTAAACGAACATCTTCTAATTTAATTTCACCTGTCAACAGATTGAACTTGCAGATGAAAAAGATGTGCTGTGTACTAGTCGATGCTTGATTGGTCGATACTGGACGACAATCGGTCGGTCTTGCCTGGACGATAAACACGTGGAAACGTGTTATATTATAGTGTGTATAACATAGAAATAAGATCGCAAAATTGCGACTAGTAATTACACTTAATAGGTTAGGTATAGTAGAAATAATGAACAAAACATCAGATTTGGAAAATAATTTTTAACACTTGGAATATCAACGTATATATACGTTTAAAGTGTCAGAACAGCGAAAATAATTGAATAAACAATATGGCTCGTTATATGTTACACAGAATTGTTATATTCATCGCTTCATTCAAATAAAGTGCTAATATCACGTGAAAAAGCAAGAACTAATTTTGGTTGGTGCTGCACTCCTCTGATATGATATAATATAAAAAAACAAGACATATTCGTTCATTTGATTTCTTTATTTAAATAAATATTCATTCTTCGTTCAGACATTCGCTCGAAAATAAAATTCCTTGAGACTTCTTTACAAATTTCCTAGCAATTCCATATTGATTAAGTACCATTCTTTTAACTCGGCAGATTGGACATTTCTTACATCTAGATACTTAGGCTCTTGCCCTCAGTTAACTATTAGCCAGTTAGCTGTTTTTGACGAGTATACTCGTCACGAAGAAACGGCGCTATTTTGTGCTACGACGAGTATACTCGTCACGAAGAAACGGCGCTATTTTGTGTTACGACGAGTATACTCGTCACGAAGAAACGGCGCTATTTTGTGCTACGACGAGTATACTCGTCACGAAGAAACGGCACTATTTTATGCTACGACGAGTATACTCGTCACAAAGAAACGGTACTATTTCATGCTACGACGAGTATACTCGTCACGAAGAAACGGCACTATTTCATGCTACGACGAGTATACTCGTCACGAAGAAACGGCGCTATTTTGTGTTACGACGAGTATACTCGTCACGAAGAAACGGCACTATTTCATGCTACGACGAGTATACTCGTCACGAAGAAACGGCGCTATTTCATGCTACGACGAGTATACTCGTCACGAAGAAACGGCGCTATTTTGTGTTACGACGAGTATACTCGTCACGAAGAAACGGCACTATTTCATGCTACGACGAGTATACTCGTCACGAAGAAACGGCGCTATTTCATGCTACGACGAGTATACTCGTCACGAAGAAACGGCGCTATTTTATGTTACGACGAGTATACTCGTCACGAAGAAACGGCGCTATTTCATGCTACGACGAGTATACTCGTCACGAAGAAACGGCGCTATTTTATGCTACGACGAGTATACTCGTCACGAAGAAACGGCACTATTTTGCGTTACGACGAGTATACTCGTCATGCGTAAAAGGTAGTTCGAATTTACTGTTTAAATTATAATTTTAGCGAAATCTAAAATGTATTCGTAAATGTTAAGATGTTTTGAATATTTGCAGGCCAAGGCGAAACAAAACGAACAAACAAAAGAGTATAATTAATTCTTATGAAAAAACTGTATATAGTGTGAACAAAGTAGTTGTTCTTTCCTCTGTCTTTGTCTTCTGCGATGGTTTCATTTCAGGTACACACTTTTCAAAGAGGTCAGCTAACTGGTTAACGCACGAATATCTATTAATTCCCTGGTGTGTTAACGTTAGTTTCGTTGAAAGAGAAGAATGTTTCTATCTTTGGGCCGCTCTTAAAATCAGGTGTTCCAAATTTGGCGCAATTGTCCGACGCGTAAGCGAATGTGCCCATGTGGAAATATATGAATGTACAAAAGAATAAGACAAAGAATTATTAAGTAGATGAATCGCGTGATAAATAGAAGGCTAAGGGTGGAAGGGAAAGAGAGAAAATCGGAATGAAAGAGGAAGGGAGAAAGAGCGAGAGACAGGGAAATGATCTGCGTCTGCGTTAAAATTTCGGGGCGGCTGCAACATGGGATAGCGTCGCGGCGACATTAGCTTGGCCGACGTCGCTCGGTTCCGACGTTCTCCGTCACGGTTGCGTCGTTCGTTTCTCCAATTGCTCGCTTGTTGCATCTCGTTGTGTGTCTTCCATTCGGTTTAAATTTCAATCGTTCCAACAGCTGCAAAATAACAGGAGAAACAAAAAAAAAAAAAGATACTTAATTACGTAAATGAAAATTTAAATTAACCGTAGTGTATTAACTGTTCGCGTTTTAGTTGCGTTCTGTTAATAAGAAGGGAAATTAAAAAAGTAAAAACTGTCGATCCGTTAAATGTGCTCGCTAGAACAATCGTACGAAACGGGAGGAATTTTCCAGTGTCTTTCTTGAAAACGCACGATCGAAATGGTAGATCGTATTTGAAAATAGAAACGGCCATATAAATGAAAGGTAAACTGTTCGATTCGATCGAGCCGTCATCGAATGATAATTCCGTTCGATTCCTATGAGAAGATCGAAATTGCAAAATATGCTGCTGACTAATCCGCCAGCAAACAGAGTCTTAATTTTCCTTTGATTCGAAGAACATCATTAAGGATAAGCGGCGATTTCCCGACAGATTCCAAAGTCTCAAGGATAAAAGAACGGAAGTCGCAAAGGAAGGCCAAAGAGGATTTCTTCGAGGACTAAGCACAAGAGTGCAACAAATTCTCAAATAACTCTCTGCACGGTTCTAAAGATAAAGAACAATAAACGGCAGAGAGAGAAAGTCTCTAACAATAACGCAAAGTACCAGAAATATTCGTCCATACGTACGTTCTTAATCATTTCTTCTTAACGATTAATTCTCTCTTCTTGATGGTTTAAACAGCATTAGCAAAACGTACAAAAATGTATCGCTTCTCTTTTCTCGTTTTCTCATTATCGTCTTAATTTGCGGGAGAATTGGGAGAACGAAATTCGAAGGATCGATATCGCGATATTTAAGGGGATTCCCCCGGAAAACATTTCCGTACCTGGAAAAGGAAGAAGAGCCACGTTCGTTTACGCGGAATTACCATTGCGAACAGAATACTCGAACATCGAAGATCATCGAAGATATCCCATTAGGATAATTACTTGTCGAAGACCAGCCGGCAGACGAGCAACGACGAGAGCCGTTAAAGGACGAGAGAGATAAAAGAATATAGCTAGTGCATTTCAGACGATCATGGATTTCAACGCATCGACCAGCTACTACGTTTGCGATTTATCGTCGTTTCATTCCTATTACTCACGGCTGCACGGCTGGATTTCTCTTTTCGTTTGTATTTTCGGTTCGATCGCCAACATTTTAAACATTCTTGTCCTGACCCGGCGGGAAATGCGATCACCAACCAATATAATTTTAACGGGATTGGCCGTGGCTGATCTGCTCGTCATGATCGATTACATTCCGTACGCGTTTCACCTCTATTTGTATCGGCGATCAAGAAGGGACACCTTCACCTACGGATGGACGATTTTTGTGCTGTTCCATTCGAATTTCGCACAGGTAACGGACAATTAACACGATTAAATTAATTAACATCGAGATTTTTGCTTGCAAGTTCGACTAGGTCGGGCAATCTTCGGTACGCGAATTGATGACGGGTCGACATAACCTCTCGGGCGATAGACCGCGCGTCTGTTTCTCGAATTATCTAGGAAAAACGCATTTGCCGAATTATTGCGTATATCGTAAATTACAGCGATTCGCGTGCTCGAGATCTAATGATAAACCATGGAGTTAGGCTCGTGGTTAACCAACGGAGGAAATTGGCTTCTCGCTTGGAACAGTATAGCTTTCCTATCTTGGAAAGAATGGCAGTTGGCTTGCTCGATTGTTGATTGTAGGAATAAGGTCCAGTCCGATTGAGGTTGCATGAAGAATTTACGAGGTTCGACGGATTTCTGTAACGTGTGAAAGCGAGGAGTTATTATTTGTCGTCGGCTGATCGTATCTGCCAAGTAAATTTCATAAATTAGTGTGAAAATTTATTTCATAAAGTAGTATTTCATAAACATTCGTTTCGTTACCATTTGAAAAGAAATCGTTCATCGTTCTGTGCTCTTTGATGGATAAATTGGAGAGCAGCGTCTTGAAACGACTCGGCACTCAAATTAAACAATAACAAGAAACTAGTTAAATAACGAAAGCTAAAACTGCTTTCTTTTTAAGAATTTCGAATTTCCACTTCATGTTCCTGGTCTTTAGATAATTTTGCCTGGATATTCTATGAACTGTCTGATGAGCAAATTCGTCGCTGAAAATGTCGACGATTTGTTAGAAAATTTGGAAGCCTTTCTTAAAGTGAAGAATGATTGCGTCGAATAAAATACAGTGGAACCTGCAGTATCCGAATTAATGAGGAGGCATAACCGTTCGAGTTTCGAGTAATGGAACTCGCGTGATTTTTTCATTATTTTTCTATATTTCAATATCAATAATATCAGGTTGTCCCAGAAGTTTCTTTCACTTTGTGACGAAATAATCCACAAGATTTTTTGTTTTATATTATTTTGTTGCATTATGTTTCACTCTATTCTATTTCTATTATTATGACCATACATAATCCAATAAAATAATATAAAACAAAGGATGTTGCGGATTATTTCCTTATAAAATGAAAAAATGTAATATTTTTAAAATTATTTATGAATCCTATATTATTTCGCTACTAAATCAAATTTTGTTAATACATTGAAGTACGTTGAATTACAGTCTGTATATGCCTCAAACTAACGCTTCTAACGCCATAAACATTTGTTAGAAATATTGGGCCGGACATAAAGTTCGTTCCGTTTTTCTTAGCGACATGGATCTGAGTTTAGACAGTTGTCCCTAACCACAATTCAATTGATCGAGCCTGGTATTGTCGATTAATTAACAGTCGAACGTGAAACGAACATTTTTGGAACAACTTGTTTCTTGTTGATGTGGCACAAATTCGAACATGGTTCACCAAGACAACGCAAAACCAAATGCGTCAATCGGCACACGACAAAAATGATGACGCAACTTGGATAGGATATTTTATCGCGTGTAACATATTTTCACGATCTTGCACGCTCAGACTATCGCTTGTCTCGCTTGTTATAAAACTACCTCAACGACAAGAACTTATCATTCTTTGGAAAAACGAACTGGAACGTTTCTTTTCCTCGGAAGACTAAGCACTTGCACACCGATGGGATGACGAGGTTACCACACGGAAGGCGAAAAGTTATCGAAAGGAATGGTGCGTACATTGATTGAAAGCTATGCACGTAAAGGAGAAAACACGTTCTTAAGTATGGCCTGAAACTGAAAAACGGAACGAACACTCCGTACAATTCAATAGAAAGGTTCCGCATCGTCACTTTCATTATAATCTTCTATTTTCCAGCACAAGGACCTAAAATGTTGATAATAATATTAATAATTCCATTACCTCTGATTTGTTACTTTTTATTATTTTTCATATGCATTAAAGTTTTTCTACTTTTTCCTGAAACACCTGGATAATTTTCAATTACACGTTTTTGTTTTGACGTTATTAATGACAGGTCTACTAACGTTGTAAATTTTTGTAATTTTGGCAACACTTCCATACGTTTTTCTAACTACTCGAGTATCTCTTCCTTTCCTTTCAATACTCGATGCAACACGTTTTCTCGTTAATCCCACTATACACAATATATTACACGCGTATTAGTTTCGTATTAAGACAATAGGAAAGTAACAGGAAATTAGATAAAATACGTGTAATAGTAAAGAACGCGAGCAAGAAATATCGTTCCGTTAATAGAACGTTCGGATAGTGTAATATTCGAAATAATAGATGTTTGGATGCTGGAGTTTCTACTGTAAGTTTCCACGAAACGTAACAATTTATTATTACGAAGGAAGGAAAAGGAAGGAAGAAGAAAGCTCCAAATTTTTCCAGTTGTCTGTGTATTACGTACATAGTTAAACGAAATTAGAACATTTGGTAGAAATTTAACTTACTAACTTGAGGCTGACTTAAGATTGCGTGGGTTCGAGGTAATTTTGTCATATGGAATTAAAATTTCATTTCGAAAATACGTGTTAAATAATGCAATGTGTTTATCGTACTAGTGACCTATAAAATCGTTTGGCATTTATGGCTCATCGCATTCTTTCTGAACCGTCGTTTCCTTGCTTTGTTTGATGAGAATCGACCTATATGTTTGAACACCAATCAATCCAATATACAATATATTGGGTTTGTCTTCTTCTTTAATTAAAAACCAAATTGCAATCCAACATTATTTATCTTTATTTTATTTCATGTTAATTTCATTTTCTTCAAATCAGACTCTGATATTAAAATTACTAGTATTGGTAATATATTAGTATTAAAATGCTAGTGTTGGTAATAAACTAGTAAAAACACTAGCATTAGCAGTAGACTAGTTTTAAAATACTTGGCCTAACTTTTCTAACCAAAGCAGTTACCATACGTGCATTGGAACCAACCAAAGTTCTGCGAAGTTTCACTGTGATTTAAACAGAGAGGAAAAAAGTAGAACTCGTGGAAGTTTACTCGATATTTATAGCGAATGTTACTGTCATAAACATTTTTCTCTTCAACATAAATCAATCGAGGAAATAAGCATACGATTCGTAATTGGAAAATATCGATTTAACAAAAAGCAGCAACAATGCAGATAAATTCACAGAGTTCCAATGTAATATCCACAGGTTTGTCACACCATTTCAATTTGTTTAACTTTGATACTGGCTGTGTGGAGATACGTGGCGGTAGCAAGGCCGCAACAAAACAGAGAGTGGTGTAGTTACAAGAGAACTATTTTTGCGATTTCGATCGCGTATATTTTCTGTCCTGTGCTTTGTATACCCGTGTATATCACGACAGAAGTAAGACAGCAAGTAGAAGTTTTGGATTCTAATGGAATGAGCATAAAGTCTCGAAATGAAAGTTTGATCGGTAAGTAGCACTTTATGCATGTCACTTACGAATTTATATTATTCGGCGAAATATCAACGACTAATTATCGTTAATATTTTCTCAACGCTGTTTAAATACGATCGATTATCGAACGCCCTTGAAAAGAAAAATTCAAATTAGACTTACACGTGATAAAATATTTTATATAGGATGGATCGTCTGATTAACATAATTTACAAATTATGTTATCATTCGATTCTTGACAATATATTCGTGTGATTTCTTACATTTAAGGAACGAAGTATGATTATTATCTTCTAAATTAATATCTTCGATGTAGTACCACGGTTCATTTCTGCGATATATCGCTTAATTTGTCGAAATAATTCGCGAGGAAGAGAAGACGAAACGATAAAACAGTCGAATATCTATTTAGAGACAAAAATGAAATTTCAACTGTGATTTTTAATAATAATCTTCTCTGGTATTCGATTAATCTAGACATTGACAAAGCATTAAAGCAATTTCAGGCCATTTTTTGTCTTTATACACGTTTTCTTCGGCGATTATAAAGTCTAACAGGAAGGTTGAAAAGTTTAAAGTACTTGGATGGGAATATGCTTATTTGAAAAGATGTTTCGACTCTAATCTTGTAACACTTATGGTACAAAAAAGAAGGAAAGATGGCGCAATGCTTTCCTTGTCGTTCATACGCTCGATTTGACGAAATTAACATTGCGATATCTCTTAAACTAAGCTAGTTTTCAGATACAAGTACCTTAATGCCTTTTTCGTAAAGAATTGAAAATTGCATCAAACAGTGTACCAAAAAAATGTATAGTTCCATTTAAAGAAACACTTAGATAAATCTGGTGATCATCCTAAAATGTCCCCCTTCAAGCAAAACAAGTTTTACGTGAAGCAATTTTTCAGATAACGTGTTATTTAGGAGATATTTGCGTGGGTCGATTAAAATGAGACACCTTGTGTGCTATAGATATTTAGAGACAATAAATGTTTTAAAAAAGCTATATAAACGCAATCTTCTGCTCTTTACAAAAAACAAAATTAAGAAACACGTAGAGTAGATATAAAGCATTATAGGAGTAAATGAAAAATAAATTTGAAAATTACATACTAATATAGTTTACATATCATTGTCTCCATAATTTTTGTTATTAAATTATCATCTTTGTGTATACAAAGAGATGGTAGCAAAGATACATCGTCACACAGATGTACAAAGTAGCATCATGAACTGAATGAGCAGCGACAATTACGAAACGATTATTGTTGCATTTATTTGAAATTAAATTTATTACACTAAATGTCTTGATCTAATATGCAACAGCGCAAAGTTGAAAGCAAGTGATTTTAATGGCGTAGTGAGAAGATCGTTGAAGCATATTTTCCACACGAAAATATACTCTTGTATTAGCCCCTCAGATTTGTAAATGTTTTTATAAATAATTGTTGAGAATGACTTAGGTAAATTGTTTGTAAAGGCAAAATGTTTACAAAGACAACGCTGTTTTATACATGTTAATGGATTGAAATAGCGACTCAAGGAAAGGATAATCTAGCGTCTGAAATAATTCTTTGCTAACGACTACAGTAATTAGAAACAATGGAGGTTTCGTTAAAAACTGCATTATTACGAATCACAGTTACATTTTAATCTCCATTTTCGTTCCCAAGTAGACATCTTAATGTTTTTATAGATCAACGAATTATTTCAATAAGTCGAGATACAAATTACAGAAACCAAATTTATAATTATACACAGTATGTATATTACATTATTAAATGAAAAGATGAAATTTATGCGTTCCATTGAAATCACTGACAGGAATTTCACCGACAGCTATTCACCGACACCAGATTTCGCCGACGACAGCTTTAACTGACTGGCAGTATTAGCACAGGGAAATGAAAGAGGATTTTTACTTATTCACGTAGATTTATTACTGCGGATAATTGATGGCCGGCTGCCTTACGGTGGCCGGATTAAAAAGACTAGACCAAAGACAAACCTAACGCAGACCATGAATTTCATATTGATTCTTGTTAAAATTACACTCAAACTTACCATAAATTAATTGAAATCAAACCAAAATATTTAATTGCTAGCCAGCTTATGCACGGTATTAGGTTTAGGTCAGCTTTTTTAACCTTATCAATTTTCTGCCAGGCAGTTAAAGCTGTTACCCTTCAAAGTTGTTGCTAGTCAAAATTGCCAGTCAAAGCTGTTGTTGGCCAAAGCTACTGTCGGTGAAATGTGGTATCGGTCAAGTTTCTTATCGATCAAGTCTACTATTGGTCAAGTCTGGTATCGCTCAAATCTGCTGTTTGTCAAGTTTGCTACTTGTCACGTCTGGTGTCAATCAAATTTGATGTTGATCGAGTCTACTGTCGGTCAATTCTGATGCCAATCAAATCTGGTATCGGTCAATTCTGATGTCAATCAAGTCTGATACCGGTCAGTTCTGATGTCAATCCAGTATGATGATCAAGTTTGGTGTCGGTCAAGTCTACTACTTGTCAAGTTTGCTGTCAATCGAGTCTGGTGTCGGTCAAGTTTCTTATTGGTCAAGTCTATTATCGGTCAATTTTGATGTCAATCAAGTGTGGTATCAGTCAATTCTGATGTCAATCAAGTCTGGTATCGGTCAATTCTGATGTCAATCAAATCTGGTATCGGTTAATTCTGATGTCAATCAAGTCTGATACCGGTCAGTTCTGATGTCAATCCAGTATGATGATCAAGTTTGGTGTCGGTCAAGTCTACTATTTGTCAAGTTTGCTGTCAATCGAGTCTGGTGTCGGTCAAGTTTCTTATTGGTCAAGTCTATTATCGGTTAATTCTGATGTCAATCAAGTGTGGTATCAGTCAATTCTGATGTCAATCAAGTTTGGTATCGGTCAATTCTGATGTCAACCAAATCTAGCATCGGTCAATTCTGATGTCAATCAAGTCTGATACCGGTCAGTTCTGATGTCAATCCAGTATGATGATCAAGTTTGGTGTCGGTCAAGTCTACTATTTGTCAAGTTTGCTGTCAATCGAGTCTGGTGTCGGTCAAGTTTCTTATTGGTCAAGTCTATTATCGGTCAATTTTGATGTCAATCAAGTGTGGTATCAGTCAATTCTGATGTCAATCAAATCTGGTATCGGTTAAGTCTGATGTCAATCAAGTATGATGTCAATCAAGCACAATGTGGATCAAGTCTGGTGTCAGTCAAGCATGATGTCGGTCAAGTTTGGTGTAGGTCAAGTCTGGTGTCGATGAATAGTTGTCGGTGAAATGTGTATCGGGTATTTCAGTGGTACCCGAAATTTATACAGTAGAACCTCAATTATCCGAAATAGTTGGGGGATACAGGTGTTCGTATAAGGAAATTTTTGGATAATGGAACAGTTACTTTCCTGATGTTCATCGTCATATATGTATTTTGAAAAGGAACATAAACATTAATAGCAAAATAGTAAATAAAAAAAAATATTAACAGTAATACAAATGACCGAATTTCTTTACCAGATTTCAGTGAAGTTACACTTCTTTTCTCTCACTTGCCATCTTAGCTCTATTTCTAAAGCCTGAAATACTTGAAAACGTTGAGGAATATCGTCATTACCATTCTATTCATGTTTCAACACATTACTCGAAGCGCACATTACATCAATATCACGGTCAATTGAAGACGATTCATCACATTGAAAGCATTCTATTATGTCGGCGTCGTCACAATTACCGAACCCTGGTATTGTATTCGATATAGAGTTTCTTCTACCTCTGTCATTATATAATCTTCCACTTTTTCCTGTGTGGTGTCCTCAGTGTAGCTTATTTGCTTCGTGCTCCTCTTAGTATCACACATTTCATGCCTAAGCGAGCGTATGCCACTATTAACAGCAGTCCTTTAAATTGTTTGATCGGTAACAAAAATTCTTGCAGAGGATTGAACTTTTTACACGCGCAACGTGTTCCAATAATGGATCGTTCGGATAGTAGAAAATTCGGATAACAGGAGTTCGGATAACCGAGGTTCTACTATATATCATTCGATATTATCTTTTTATCCACAAGTGTATTCCTTGCAAGGTTAACTGTGTTAATAAATGACACAGAAAAAGTTGAATAATCTCATGATGTCAATTTCCATAGAACCTAATTTTTTTTTTTAAGATGTGGCTGTAAATTAACAAAGTAGAATTGTATTTTTCTTTCCAATCAGACTGTTGTACGTATCTCTGTATACAGTAACTATTATGTATATAGTCCTTTAATGCCTAAATCTTCTGAATTTTCATCAATATCAAAAAATCCATAATTTACGCTACATTTGAATATTCTTATTAAAAATATATCATTGTACACCAGAAAGTGGCCAAGAGATTTTTGTTCCATTTCACTGACGATCGTAAAAGTAGTATCACGGACGCCTTATTTGTATTCATACCAGTTGCTTAATCAGTACGTTGCATTTGAAGAAACATGCTACAGAAACAGATGGCATGAAAGCATTTTATTCTTCTGACGTCTTTATTTGTTTCTTTTCTTATTACTCTTGTTATTAATGTTATTAATCTTATGAAAGAGATTTTTACATTAGTATAAATTAATAACGTTAATGATGCTTATGTATCCTACAATTGAAAGCTTTTTAACGTTTATGAGCAATTTCTGCTATTGAAGTTTGATCCTAACAGCTCGTTTTCGCTTAGTAGGAAGATATCGTGTAACCAATTATGCAAAGTGTCTTATATGAAACTTTATTGTCCTGTCTCATGGCAAAGAGATTCTAAAACATTTTCATAATTTCTCCAATTAATAACATTGCAAAAGACTCTTAACTGAAGATAAGAATAAAACGAGTATTTGTAGTAAATAAAAATATGAATTAACATACTGCAAATGAAGTACTGTACACTTAAAAGAGAGTTGTACAGTAGCGGCTAAAGCTTGTTTTCGCCTTATTACCAGAATTCTAAGACGTTTAACGTTTGACGTTCTAATTTGTCTTAGCTGACTTTTTATTTTCCAGGTAATTAAATAATTTTGTCATATTACGTACATTATTTTTAGACTACCGGGTATACATAAATTCCTCGGTTTTTTGCTGTTTACTTTACACGTCAAATCTGAGACCTTCCCATATGCTTGTCATACAGTGGCCACCACATTTTAATCGCCCAGTAGCGATTTTGTTAGATCTTTTCGTATAACCAAAGTCTCTCCGAGAGAGGAAGCAAACTCGAAAAAGAAAAGAATAGCTCGCCAAGGAGGAAACTAAACTTCAATGAATAAATCGCTGAGTGCACCGTTTGCAAGAAATCATTCCACGAAGATTGAACGCAGTGCGTCAGACTTATAGGTTATGTTCACATAGAGCGAAAAGACCAAGGAAGTGTTGATCGTTTTACTTGCGACATTCGTAGACGCGCTTAAAAATAAATCCTATTCTGCTTAAATGTTTTTTACCAATTTACACGTTGGCAATTAATACTTAGATCTTAAAATCTGCTAACTAAACAGTTCGCCAACAATTTTTCGTTCGCTGCAAATTACAAGCTTCTTGATCTTTTTCATTTATGATTAATCTTTACGATAAAATTTGAAAGAAATCATATTTGTCCCCGTTTATCGAACATCGTTTGCACCGCAAATTACTTTCTTTCAAATTTGACCCTTGTCAAGACTAGCTACAGTATAGTACAGCATAGTGATTACAGCACAGAAACTTAGCCGCCACTGTACGTCTCTGCCCATCACATTTAAACGTTTATATATTTTACTTATACGCTCGAAACGAGCGTTATAAATGGCAGTATGAGATCTATTTAAAGTTGCTTGAATCGATGCTACGTATCTGTAGAAAAGGAAAGGGGCTATTATTTCCTCGTTCGAAGTAGCTAGCAGCGAATTTACATCTGCACAAAGAAAGCTGTCGAGCCTCAAAAGATCAAAGATTTTACTATCATTGGTAACAAATTCTCGCACATGTAAATAATTCGTTGTACGTCACGTATTTACTTCAGACACTTTGCATGTTGAACGTTTTCTACTATTACGATATTGCATATCGAATATGGTAACTAATATGGCGATGTAAAACGATCGCTTTCGTGCTTAGCGATAAGCTAATAGCTAAAGGTCTCCGAAAACAATCTAGAAAGTCAGGGAGCGAAGATAAAAGACAGATAGAATGTCATAAAAATTTAATTTAACGAACTTGTTGAATATTCATTATGTTTCTTTACTATCACGAAAATTAAAACTAAAAAAAAAAAATTGGATTATTTAAATAAAATTTTTAATGTACAAAGGGTAAGGTTATTCATCAATAACTATTAAAATTAGTCCTGTTGTATTCTTCGAGTCGTTTTCGTTTCGATAGTATTTTTCTAATTCGTTAATAAATTTCTTACGTTCGTAAAGGTGCAATTCTTCATTTCAATTCTTTGCCAAAGATTTTGTTAAAGACGCGTTTGTAAAACGATCGCGTAAATCAAATGTAGGAATTCGAGCACCGTCGCAGAGTTAATAATAATAATTTTAATAATATTTATTAATAATAATATTTTTACATAGATTTTTGTGTTTTTATTCAACTCTGTTGTTTTCTTCCCTTGTTTCTTCAGTAAAGTGAACCGAGATCGAAAGTGGCTATTTGGCTTTGGAATGCAATTTACAAAAATGATTAATACTCCAAACATTTATTGCATATCCGGAACATTGTTAAACTGGGAAAAATGTTTTGCTTTATCAGAAGTAAGATATGAGCATTCAATCGAATGAAAAGTAGGAACAAGAGTGACGCAATTGTAATTTTGAAAAATGATAATATTTATTCAGTTGAATTACGGTAAATGAGAATGAAATATTTGTATTTTCAAATAAATAATCGAATACACGAAGATCGAATTCAATCAAAAGTAGAAAGAGAAACGACACGATTATAAATCTCAAAAATCGTAATATTTGCTCAGCTAAATCACAGTAAACGCGAATGAAACATTTATGCTTACGAATAAATAAATAAATATACGAAAATTCAATCCAATCAAAAGTAGAAACACAAGCAACACAGTTGTAATTTCGAATACTCACAGTACGTTTTATTTGACCGAATTATAACGCATGAAAATATATAATATTTATGTTTATAAGCAAACTAATTAATAAGAAGGCAAAAGCAATAAGTGAAATTACTTACAAATTATTCCGAGTCAATTAAAAATGAATTAAACGAATTACGAGTCAATGAAAATTATCAAAAACTTTTTTGATAGCACACAGTTTAAACTATTCGTTCCTTAAATCACTCGGAAATTTAATTTATCGCCACTGTGTCAGAAAAATGAATCGAACATAACAGATTTTCTTTACCGATATATACGATTTGTTTATTATGGATTTCTACGGTTTACTGAAATGCTGAAACTCGCAAACTCAGTCAGATTTTATCAACGAAATACGATCTCAAATTTCTCTCAGGGACAAGTAGTCTGTAATTAAGGGATAAACCACATTGTGGTTAGGATCGATCGTAGCGTTACATTCGGCTCTGACCAAAGATGCTGCGATCGTCTCCGATCACAGTTTTGAACTTTAACTAAAAATTTTCACCGACGACCTGCGTGAAACCGAGAAGTAACGATTATCGTTTCGTCCAGAGTCGCTAGTTTAATAGTTGAGAAAGAAAAAAATAGAAAACAGCATATACACCCGGTATATTACCTAGAATTTTAAAAGGCTAAGGAAATGGAACTTTACGACGTCGATAAGTTAGTTTGTTTGCTGCGTATCTAAACTATTAGAATACTAATATGGCTGCGTGGCATTGACAATGGCACAGCTAAAAATATTTCAATCTTGCTTCTATTGAATAGAAGATCTACACTGTGGTTCTATTTTTACTATGCAAAACGGTATATTTATAATTCCATCAGTTTCGCGTCAGACAAAGGAATTACCACTTATACCGCTATCAATCTTAACCGCTGTCTTGCGTTAAGTCAGTCTTATAATGTTGTCGAAATGAATCACGAAGACTTCTTTGTAAATTAAAAAAAATTCTCTCTAAAATTTACATTTCTTCAGTCGCGCCACTATCGACACCACGCAACAGTATGTGTATTATAATCGTAACTATTTATTACGTCATGTATTAATGGCTAAGACATGTATTAAAATAGTCAACTTTTTGCTTTCGTTCCTTCTTATCAGATTGCAGATCTTTATGCAGATTTATATCTTTGCCAGCTGTCCGCCGCAGCTTCGCTAGCGCAGTATTTGTTTCTCTAGTGATTTATGTTTATCAACCTCTGTGTGAACACGCTCGAGCACGTGATGGTTTATTTTTAATAAGCTGAGTTTGTTCGTCTACTGGCGAATTTACAGCTTTAGCCGATATGGAGATACGGTTATCATTGGAGAAAAAAACGTACCCGTTTTTCACTCCTACGTGAGTTATGAAATATATCCAGGATGAACAATATATATGTCTAGGACAGAGTCCTGCAGTACCGACTGCTATACAATATCGACTAAAATTATTTCTGACATTTTTCACAAGATATTAGCACTTTATTTGAACGAACAGATGGATATAACAATTCTGTGTAACATGTTTCGTAGCTATAACGCTTATTTCATCGTTTTCGCTGTTCTGACACGTTACGCGTATAAGTTGATATTCCCAATGTTAGAAGTTATTTTCTAGGGCTGATATTTTATTGTCCAGGTAAGAAAATGGTCTTTTTCCACTGTGTATACTATATGTAATCTAACAGAGTGTAATTACCAACCATAAAATAGTTCTGCAATCTTATTTGTATATTATATATTAGGTTGTCCCAAAAGTGTCTTTCGCTATCTGCACGCAGCTGCTTTATCTGGTAATGTTTATTCAAACGTAAAACTTAATGTGCCAAATGTTGTCGTCTTTATCTTCAGTCGTCCTTTGGCTATCGTTTTACATTCAAACAAAAAATGTGAGTCTTTTATTTCTTCATAAAACGAAAGAGACTTTTGGGTTAACCTAATACGTTACAATCAAAAACATTTCCACATGTTTGTAGTCAAATACCAAGCGTTTAACTGTCGTCCATTACCGGCCGATCAGATGTCGCCTAGTACGGACCACATTCTTTTTATCCGAAAGTTCAATCTGTTGACAGGTGAAATTAAATTAGAAGATGTTCGTTTTTTCTTTCTTGTACCATTACACACAGAAAAATGTCTAAAATACCAAAGGAGAAAAAAGAAAAATAGAGGGGAGTGTGGATACGGCTTTGAAGCTAATTCTCAGAGATAAAATGACCCAGAGCAGGCTACTAAGGCTTTCAGTATTCCAAGAATGACAAACGCTATGACTGATCACATGTCCAGTGCACACATCACAAAAATATTAATTAGTTTCCTTGTGACATACAATGTGTCCGATTTATCTTGAATCTCACAAATATTTCGAGAAACATAAATGACACAAAAAATTGCACCATATCGACAAGAATGTACTATGTTCTTGCATACTTGACCTTGCGGTGACCTCGAATCCTCCTGCGAAGGCCACGTTAAAGTTTTTAAATAGATACCTTCATTTTTTATTACATATTCTTACGTTCGACGTTCGGATATTTTCAAAATACTACAAACTCGTGTCTTTTACATCATTCGCTACCGAGATATGAACTTTAAAATTCGATCTATTCGCCGGTATTAGCGCTACTCAATGTACATTGCAGGGATACGTAAAGGCGCTTTTCATAACGCTGCGACTGAAATGGCGTTGCCGAAACACAAGGTCGCAGTTTTTTAATGTTTCCAAAACAATCAGCCAGTTTCGAGCAATCGTTTTTAGGTTAGGCGGTTCGTCGTATTGCTCCGCCGAATTTGTTTTTTAGATTGATAGCGGATAGTGCAAAAGATACGACTTTGTGGTGTTTTGAAAACGTTCGAATGTCAGCAACAAAAATACGTTGTAATACCAGACGGAGGTGTTCACCTAAAAACTGTAATATAGCTTTCACAGGAAGTCACCGCAAGGTCAAATACACAAAAGTACAGTGCGTGCTCCTCCATGCTATGGATTTTCTGTCCAAAACATTTTTTCGTACCATTCATGTTCTTCCAGATATTTATGCGTTTCGAGATAAGCCAGACACACTATATGTAAGAATACAATTTGAATAAAAACATGTATTCTAACCTCTAAACGTCATTTTTTTAACGTTATTAATCATTTAGACTGGAACATCTACTAATCAAATAATCGGTCGGTACTGGACGACAAGTTTTCGTTTCCCACAAATTACAACATTTTCACTTGTGCAAAATTTCAATTATTATCATTGAATTTCACAAAATTTATTTCGTTTTTTCCACCAAGCTCTATTTATACTGTAAAATCATTTTTTAAATTTTGACTTTTACCCACTCTGGCCTAAGACGTAACAAATGTCTTAGAGACTTTTCGGTACTACACGACTCTCCCCTAGCTGACTGATTTTCATTGGTATTGACAACAAGTTATCAGTGAAACATACTTACGCGTAAACGTAATTTTGTACAAACGTCATCCAAAGTGACAGGCGTGTTCGTTGAACATACTTCTATCCTATTATGACATACCGAATATCCTTCTTGAACAAATTGTAAAGACTCTAGGATACTGAAAAGAAAGATACACATACAAGGTGAACAATTTACAATTGTCAATTATGTTTAAACAGAATAAAAAAACCAACAGTCTTTTCAATACAAGTCATTTAATAATACTTGGGAATTATGTATGGAACACAACATCAGTAAGATGTCCGCTTCCAGACGCTGTACGAAGTCGACCAATTACGAAAAATACGACCAATCGTATTTTCCATTACATATCACGTTTCGAAAACTACGTTCCCTATCTTTTCTCGAAAAGTGTCTATTAGCGACTCCATTGTATTTCGTCTATTGGCATACACTTTATCTCTAAAGAAATCTCATAAGAAGATGTCTAGCGCAGTTAAATCGGATGATATTGTCAAGGTCATCGTTATCGACTTTACTTCGATAAAGAATTACTTCGATAAAGTGTTCAAACGAATTTCCTTTTTGCAATTCATATTCATAGAACAATTGCCAAAAGATATGGCGTCGTTGCAGAATGGCGGGATTTTTAAATGACTCAGTTACGCGTATATTGTCCACCCTGTATGTATTTCGAAAAACGCTCAAAGACGTGTTTGTTTATATCTAACGTGAGGTTGATACGTCGAAATTCGTGTTCCCAACTATGGATATCACATTAAAAAAAGAAATGTTATCTCCTTTCAGCCTTTTAGGGTTCGTATTTCCAAAAATATTATGCCTACGTCATAAAAGGAATATACTGTTCAAGTTTCACGTTTCTAGATACAGGAGTTTAACGTGAGCGTTAATGAGCGTGTCAGTCACTTTTTCCTTTTACGTACGAGATTATAGATAAACAAAACTGACGAAGCTGAATTTAAACAGAAATTTGGTTTTCCTATTAAAAACTGTAACTCTACCTATCTCGGCTGCTTTATGTAGTTTTGCATATTATACGCATTTTGTATAGTTTTGTGTCTTCGTATTTCGCATAAATGCATAAAAATCCGCAGCCTACTAATGAGGGACGAAAATGTGAGATATTTTAAAATTGATCATAGCCATTAAAATGTATATCATAATCACTTTCAACGCCGATTTAGCCAACATTTAAATCGATATATGTACTGCTGGATCTACTTGGTTCGATCAACGAAAAATGTTTTTATATTTCTCAATAGGAAATACAACGAACACTACCCTTTACTTCGTTCGATTGACGGAAATGGCAGAAAATCATGACATTTTGAAGGAACTAAATTTCTGGATTTATAGCGTGGTAATAAAACTTCTGCCTTGCGTCGTCCTAACGGTCGTCAGCTTAAAGCTTCTGCAAGTTCTATTGGAAGCAAAACGAAGGAGGCGAAAGTTAACCAATATTCAAGAACAACAGCTGGAAAAAAAGAAAAGTTGTCGAAGAGGGGACAAAGAGCGACAAACAGATAGAACTACGATGATGTTGCTGGCAGTCTTGCTGCTTTTTCTACTCACAGAATTGCCACAGGGAATACTGGGGCTTTTCAGCGTGCTTCTCGGCCCAGGATTCTTCTCCACTTGCTACTTGATGTTAGGTCAGTATGCCAAAACTTGTGGAATATTTATTTTCTATCGCTCTAAGTAAAAGATCAACAGAAAGTCTGGCTGGAAGTTGAATCCTCTGACTGTACAATCGCGGATACACATTTTGAAATTTAATTCTATTAGCTTTATTTTCTAGCTTCACTATAAAATTTAGCTTTATTTTTTAGTCAAATTTGCAGAGAATTTTACGTTTATTTATTTTGGAGATTTTTATATGCCACAGCATCAAAGCTTTCTATTGCCAGAATGAAAAACAATTTAGCCAGGAAAGTACTTTCGTATTGGATGTTAAAATATTCGATAAAGAGGATGTAATTTCCATATTGTAACGATGATAATTTCTCATTAAATTAATTGTTTATCTTTAGTAGCTGTGTAAGTATATATGAACGCAGATATTGATTGCACATCTGGCAAACTAGATATCCAATATAACTTTAGTAACTATCAATTTCTCAACGACCAGTGTGAACTATTTTACCTGCAATTTTACGGTCTAATTACAAATTCAGATACGATTAATTATAAAATTTCGTATGTAACATTTTATAGCAAATTCCAAAGTAATTGGATTTATGTTTATCCAGTTCAAGTTAAAAACCCAAGTGCGCGAATATTTTCTTATACAGGGAGTCTGGTAAGTGATAGTGCAATTGGTCAGGCGTCGATTCTACGTGAAGAAATAAATCGGTAAGAAAGAATAAAATTTTGTCATTTAAGTTGGTATCGGTAAACGTTCTTACCGATAGTTGGCAATTCCAGATGACCTGAATGACGAGAGCACAGAATAAAAGAAAGTGCTTAATCGTCAGCAATTTTATTTATTTTATTCATTCAAAAAGTGATGAAGATGATGTGCATGCTTTTGCATACGTAATTGTGCTCTTTTAATTAAATTTCTATGGACTGGTGATCCGATGATCTTCGTCATTGCTTAAAAACTGAAAATTTGGCAACGTCACGATATAGTTGTTTATATCTAAATCTTATCAAAGAAAAATGAGAAAACACATATTAACAATCAGAATACCATAGAATGTTAGTTAGATGAAATTGTTTTTGAAAATTCCTTCGTTTGCGTCGCTGCAAGCCTTGAGACGTTCCATTGATCTATAGAGGCACGCACCGTACTTTGATCAATTTGCTTCCATGTCTTCATCAAATGACGCTTTAGCGACTCCACCGATTTGTACGGCTTAAAGCAAACCGCCGCCTCGAGAATCCCTCGAATGGTACACTGCAGGGAATTCATGTCTGGCGAATAGGTAGACAGATTATAGATTATCTTTGATTCGTTGAAAAAGGTTTCTAGTTTATTATTAAAATGTGAGAAAAAGTTCATTGATAGGTATTTTATAATAAAAAAATTTTTCTTGACATTGTGGTATTTCATTGCCACTAGGATGTGGGCTAATAACATTTTCTTAACACTTTACCGACCGATAGCCGATTAATCGGTTTTTTGTCGCTGACACTTATCGACCGATAGCCTATTAATCGGTATTTTGTCGCCGACGCTTACCGACCGATAGCCTATTAATTGACTTTTTGTCGCCTACAATCTTTCTCATTATTTGAGCAGTAATTTGTTATTTAATACTAAAGTACCTTGCTCAGTTGCGTCAGTTGCGTTGCTTTGTAAGCTCCCACAGTTTTATTCCAATTTGAAAAACTTAACGTTCGCAATGAACGAAAAGAATGATATTGGAGAGTCTAAACCGAAACAAAGCCGGCGATAGGGAGAATCTACGCCTGAGCTGCCGGTCGGACGTGCGTCGCTGTTGAACCGCTAACGGTCAGTAAAGTGTTAAAATTGATTATGCCCACAGTTAATCTACACCATACAGTCCACCATAAGTCTACCTACCAGGATGACTGACAAACATGGAAAGCGTTAAAGAAACATTAAAATATCTTAATTGCTATCACATTAAATAAACTATAGTCATTTAATCATAAGATAGTTAACCAGTTATAACTGCGTTCGACGGGTATATACATCAAAGCAAAACTTTATTTCAATGCGGTTGACGTATATACTCGTCGTGTAAAGTAAAAGATTACCTTTTACTATAAAAATTCGAAATTTTAGTAAAAAGTAATATAAATGATATTTAGTTTTATGTTTCCTTTATACTTCCAGTAAAACTATTATGTATTTTATTTAAGAAATTTAATTTTTTTTATTATTCTCTTTGGTATATAGGTTATGTTCCGTATAGCGTGTTGATTTTTCTAAATTCAGTTGATTATTTTCCCCAATGCATCCCCATTTGTGTATTTTCCTACGTATATCGGCTATTCTCAGAATCGTTTTGAGTGATTTATTTTATTATTTCTTGGCAGTTTTTTTAAGTTTTTAATAACAATACCTTTTTCAACAATGAATTGCTAATTTTTTGTCGAATAAAAATGCAATCCTTCATCGTTTTTCTTTATTTACTTCATGAAATTTATAATAGCAGCATTTGCCCTGCGCTTGTTTTTATTTCCAATAAAATTTCATTTTAACTACGCACCTCGTAAGGGATTTTTGAAACTAAACTCCGCAGTTAACCGGTTAATTCAAATGTATGATATGCAAAAGATGTACAACAGTAAAACCAATGCATAAATTGGAGAAGTACAACAAAGTATAGTCATTACAAAAAAGTATATGCTTTATCGACTATAATGACAAATAATATTTTGCGCACATAATTTATTCAGAATAAAAAACTGAAATACAGACCTACCAGGTTCTATTACTACAAAGTTCATGGAAATACAAGGAATAATCGATGCACAACATTTTTTATTGAATTATATTTTTTTAATTATGTATGATCCATTTTGTTCTATTACTACAAAATATATAATTCAATAAAATAACGTAAAACAAAAAATGTTGTGCATCTATTATTTCCTTATAAAGTCATTTTGAGGTTAGAAACAATCCATTTCGTAATAATACAACTAAATGGATCATACGTAATTCAACAAAATAATATAAAACAAAAAATGTCGTGCACCTATTTTGTCATATTATTTTTAAAAAAATACTTTCAAACGACGTCAAAAAGAATTATGAAGAAAATATAATTAATTAAATTATGCAATAATTAATTTTATATATTTTTATGGGATTATCTGTAGTAATATTTCAATACGTGTTCAAAGGGATAAACACAGTGAAATGAATCCTGGTAGTTGTATTTTACTTCAAAAGCGTATATACAATTAATACTATAATTTAATATCCGTAGGTATAATTGAAAGAAATACGACCTTTTAAAATGTTGGATGTATTCGATACGCCTTATGATAGTGGTATTATGAAATTCTAGATTACTTTATTGTATTACCTACTATTCTAATTAATAAATGTTTTGAGAGCACACTTTATATCGTATTATATTAAAAAAGTAATTTAAAACGACGTTCAGAAGAATTATAAAAAAGACATAATCAAATGAATTATGCAATAATTTTCAATCCGCAAAAGCTATTAGAAAACTATTTATACATATATATATATATATATATATATATATATATATATATATATATATAATACATATTTAAAATAGAATACCTTTTTTAACGTTGGAACAAAGCTGGACTTGTGCTACTTTGAGAAGTTGGTAATTTAGAAGGATTAGCTTACTAGATGGCATGTAAAAAAAATTTTGAGGAATTGCGATTGGTAGGAGTGGCGATAAAAATGGCGAAGATGACATTTCACAACATTTTGATCCGAACCTGTAGAATGAAAATTTAAGAAGTACGTTTCACAGATTTATGTCTGTTATACATATACAGTTTATTACCGTAATAAATGTAAAGACTTTTCGATGAAATTTTCAAGATGCATGTGACTTACATAACTTCAGAAAATGTCCTTTTCAAGTTTTCGTTTCAGGCTCAGATAGAAAGGTTGTAAAAAGTGACCTTTGCTGCGCCCTTCGCCGCTTCGACCAATCGCAATTTTCTTGAAAAATTTTCTATACGTGGTGTAGTGAACAAATTCTAACCTCGAAAAAATCTCAAGTCGTTTGATGAAATCTTAAACAAAGCTATTACGTTCTACAGAGTGTGCGAATACTTTTTACTTTTTACACCCAGTATAAATACATGAGAAGTTATTTTTATGAAAGTACTATACTATGTATAGGTTAAAAATTATTTCTATAAGGAAGATTTATTTTCACTTCAACGAATGCAAAATAATTAAAATACGAAAGTCATTTTAATTACCTGCATGGTAAGAAGAATTTAAGTTTTACACAATAACAAATTAAACACATGTTATTCTCCTTAAATTAGTACAGAATTTATTTCTACAAATCAGAATAATTATTAGGTTGCCCCAAAAGTTTCTTTCGTTTTATAGAGAGACAATGGATGCACAACATTTTCTGCTGTATATTGTTTTATTGAATTATTTTATATAATTTTGTTGTTCCAATAGAACAAAATGGATCATACATAATTCAATAAAATAATATGAAACAAAAAATATTGTGTATCTATTATATCCTTATAAAACAAAAGAAACATTTGGGCAAATTAATATTATTATTTATTATTAACCGAATGAAGATCATACAATATTATCAAATTATAATATTCGAAGAATAAGTTTGCGATATTCATTACCCTACATTTGTTTAATACTTTCTTAGTAATTAACTTCGTAATTAACTCAGATATTTTCTTGGCGATTACTTGGAATTTCTTAGTAATTAATTTTCTTATCAACATTATATCTGATAAAAAAAGCAAAATAATATATAGTCGAAGAGAAAAAAGAATTTTTTTTGCACAAAAATTGATTTTCTACCTCTATGAAAGAGAGTTATCGTCACTTTGACACAAAGGAGTATAGAGCATTGTATCAGCACTAACAGCGCCATGCAGTTAGGAAAAATTTAAAAGCGCGTGAAATATTCACTAGATAACCTTCAACAGAAAAACAAATGAAAGTGAAAAATTTTGGCAGCTTTATTACGGGATTCACGATTATCGTTGATTGCTGAATTTTTATTAATAACGATATTTACAACATAAATAAATTTTCATTAATAATAACATTCTTTTAAAATTAATAAAATACTGACTCATAGTGTATCAGTAACAACATAGATCGTTCATTTTGAAAGTGATGAAAGTCCATGTTTTGATCAAGTTGAGAAAACGACAAACACATACTTTAACATGATCTTTTTATTTATAAACAATTTATCATTTAAAACTTAAAACATTCGTTTGTTTCAATCAACAATGAAATTTCGATTAAAAAAATGGAATTTCATAATGGTTTATTTTGAAAGTGGTGTAAGTCCATTTTCTGTAACCTGTAACTTGTCTAAACAGTGGAGGCACGAACAATCAGAAACAAATGATATTGACAACGATATTCTGTTTCTACTAGTTTTATTGGCTCAAAGTAGACCAAAGCGAGAAACATAAATTTCAAGCAACTAGAATTTAACGAATTGTACATGTTTTCAGATAAAACGGACACATCGTATGAAAAACGTGCAAAATATTTTTTGTAATATAAGATATATAATATATATAAGAATTTACTAATATTGTAAGAAATATTAACAGAAGAATTTGTCAATTTTCAGGTGATGTTATAGATATGTTAACGCTTGTAAACTCAGCTATCAACTTCATACTATATTGCACGATGAGTAGACAATTCAGGAAAACGTTTAACGAACTTTTCTGCAAAAACTGTAAAATCCCCAGAAGCACTGCAAAACAGATTTGTATAGAAAATAATGGAAATACAGGCACAAACCACACAGTGACGCAAGTAACACAAGTATAGTTAAGAAGGAGGTGGTGGACTCCTCCTTCTGCGATGCTCTCGTCTACCAAACGAACATCTGATGATTGTGATTTTCAAATAAGTAAAATAATTTAACAATAAAATTAGTGTTTACTCGTTCCTTTGTGTTTCGCCAATATGGCCACAAGCAAATATAAATAGACACTAACGTCATATAAAGGCCTCTACGTACATTGAAACATATTGTGACATGCATTGACACCTAGGTTTCATGATACATCTTGCAATGTAGTTCGGTATCGGAGAATCGGCATCAGAAGCAGCTTTTATCGATGCAGAAATCATAATCCTGCGTTAGTAGGTGAGCAAGATCCGGTTGAGGTGCAAGTTTCAAAGTGTAGAGGGCGGCACCGATAACAAATATAATGTACAGCAGACTCATCGTTTTATTTTGCTTTTCAATCTTTAGGCGTACTTTATCCAATAGATATTAAAAAGCAGAATTATCCATAGGCAAATATCTATAATCACTCAGTTCATTCATTTTTAATTCCTTTAATAACGCGGAATTGGAAAATCTGTTTCTACCAGTTAACCATGTTCTTGCCCATTTCTTTTAAGCCTTAAATCATTATTTTTTTATTGTGAACATACCGTCTATTATATTAATACTGATGCTGGAATTGGAAAATAACCAAACATTTTGACATATGTGTTTTGGCGTTGATGTCTCACCATAAACTGAGAACAATTGGTAATGTGGAGATAAATCGAAACCGATGCAGATTTCTTGAAATCTAAGTGTCGCTGCGTGCATCGTGGCACGTTTGAAAGTGTGTAGGGATCTTAATAGTTAGTTTTTACATACAAAATGTCTTTCCTACAAAGCTGTGCCAGCATATTCTACGAGAAAAAACTAAAGGTAAGAGAAAAATATCATACAATAATATAATAACAAAACATAATAATACTTTACAAAAATGTTATTTCAGAAATATAAAATAATGATAATAATTAAATGAGAATTATCTTTAATCATAGATAAACCGAAGAGAATCAATTCATTGGTTTTCAAAATCACCAGACATCATGTCACTGGATTTTTAACAACACTAAAAGAAAAGGTTTACCAGATAAAAGTTAATACACATGAGAGATTAATATCAAAGAATTTGTTCTACAATTCACCGAAATTGAAAGAAATCAATTTGGAATGTAATAATTTAAATTTTTTATGGATGTTAGTCCAATAATTATAAGAACAGATGACGCTTTAAAAGGAACCAATGTAGGTAAATAGCGCCAATCTGTTCTTATACTGCATCAAACGAGAATCAACCCGCTGTTATTTCGCATTTTTGTTGTAATTTTTTACTAAAGCATTTTTGAACCTATGTTTATGATATTTTTCCCTTATTTCCCCTCGTAGAATATTGTTAAGAGTAGAATTACAAAATATACCACAAGGTATATACTTCCGTTTATATGAAGCAAGAAGTGTCTCTTTTCGTACGTAATATTTTTTAGTTGACGCTCGAACGCTGTACGAACGATCGATTTTTGCATTCAAAATTTTCTTTTATTTCCGATTAGATTAGTCTAGTTCTCCTTAAACCGTTACTGAGATCAACCCAACCGTACGAATTTAGGAAATACATTCGGTCAATTTTGTTTTATTCAGAAAGTGCTTTTTTTAAATAAAACAAATGTGCCGGCATCGTCTTGCGGAAGGAACTAGAATGAACTATCTATGAATATCCTAGTGAACCTAGTGAACTAGGATATACATCGTGTATATTATTAGTAGAATTTAATATCGACAATGTTCTTTATTTATTCTTACGAAAAGTTACATACATTTTAAACTTTATCTTGTGAGAAAGCAATTTCTATCAGATATTGTCTACTACATTAATAGATGGCGCTGAAGATACTTTCTCTGATATAATTTAGTTACGATTGAAACTTTAATGAATTTAGGAATATTTGACTGAAAAAGACTACTGCCAAAATGAAGCTGACGAATAATCTTATTACATACGCATAACGCAGTGATATTTCATCAAAGAAACGTAAAAAGATAAACACCTACTCGGCATTCCTAAATTCATCAAAATTTACTTATGCGTTATTTAATTCCCTTGAGAATTTCAATAAATATTGCTGTGATTTCAACGAAAAATTTGTACATTAAGAAATTAAAAAAATATGAAATACGAATTTCATGTTAGAGGCATATATTTATTTATTAAAGCTAAGTTAATATATGTTAATCATAAATCGTAATGTAAATGCTTTCTATTGCTATTAATAACATAACAGTAATGATGTAATGTGATCATGATATTTCTTAGTGCTAAACAACTGTACAAATTGTAAATATCAATATTTTTACGGAGACATGTACGTATATGTATAGATAAATATCCGTAATTTATAGCAACGACTATAACAATATAAAATATGAAATATAAATTGTACGTAGTATATCACGTTGTATCCATTTTTCATTGTATAATTCTACCTCTTGAAACATATTTCATCTATTAATTCCCTTCCTACTGTTGAATGGGCAAAATTAACAATTTAAATTTTGGAGGTAATTCTATTGCCGATTTTGAGCACCCCCTGTGGTCGATTCTTAGAACTAATAATGCCAATGGCGGAGCTAGCTCGTTTGGGACGCTAAAACATATTTGCCGAAACGGAATCTCTGCACAAATTCTATTACAAATGTAGAATAAGTGAAGTTAAGTAGTGATAGCCTTCCAAATTCGTAGTTTGATTAGTGAAAAACGTTTCAGAGTTCCCTTAAAATTGAAATTTATACTGTGCAACCGTAACTGTATATACACGAAGGAGGACGCTTCGAGAACGAATGTAGAAGGTACGTTCACCTTTATCCTTTTAAATGTTTATTTTTATACAAATTTCTAATTTCTCGATAGTTACTTTTCTTTCCGGAAGTAGATTACTTAAAATAGCATAAATTTATATAATCGAAAATTCTAAATAGAGAGAATATTCGTAAAGGAATGGCGTAATACTTCTTCAATTAGATTTTTTCGGTTGATATTTTTTTAAATTAATTAAAATACAAGTTCCAAAATGACATTGTTTTTGTATGAGTAATATGATCTTATATAATATATTATGTTGTAACTGTTAAAAATCTTCTCACTGCTTATTACTTTATTACTATTATTTTATTGTACAGAACACAGAAACTTATATACTTGGTGAATATATTGCTAATGTCATTAGAAGTTTTACAAATAGATACATATGTATATTTTGTAATTTAAGAAATAACCGCTCGCAATCTTTTTCCATATTAATTCTATGTTTGAGTATGTAACTTAACTTTCAACGATATTATCATTACTTTTAGTATCACGAATGTTTAAACTGTCAATCGTATATTTAAGAATTACACGTGGAAGTTTTCCAGTTTCTCTATGTATCTCTATCGTTTCTAAGATATTATATTAGTACAACACATATTATTAGCATTATATTGTGATAATCATTGTTAAAACAAGTAAAAAGGTATTTACCGTAAAATTCGTAAATTGTTTACTGTTTGTTCACCGTATAAATTATCTCCTTTATCTTAATTATCTATTTAATGATACTTGCAAGATCCGATAGGGAACCTAATCTAAAGTGCACAGATAAATCAGTAGCATTCAGTAGCAATTTATCTTTACAATAGAAGATGTTAAACGACATATGAGTTAAAGAAATGTATCGGAGAGATAGTGCTATTTGTTTACATGCAAAAATATTAAAAAATAGCAAATTTTACTCGCAATTAATAATTTTTAAATTAATATATTGTAACTTTAAAACCCTTTTAATATATAATATAATTATAATTTCCCGTAAAATATATTATACTTTGTGCACGGGAAATCATTTAGGAGAAATACTGGTAATTACATTAATTTTATTTCAAGTTTTCGTCATGCTGAAAAGTACACAGAATAAGCGTTCTGTTTGATCTGTGATGTTTTTCGCTCTCAACTGCAAATATTTACGAAACAACATTTTCTAAGAAAAAGTCTTTGCGCCAAATCTCCTCATTTCTAATTTAGCACATTTTCGTTTTATATTTACAGAATGTAAACTTAGTAGTGGCGTGTTCTCTTTATAGAAGATTATGAGCTTACAAAATTAAAATTTACGAGCTTGAAAATGTTTCCTTGAGGGCGTAATACTCTGCAATAATGTACGTCTTATTTCATATAACATATATTCCATTGTGCTTTACATTGTGAAATGATCTCTTAAGGAAAAATTGAAGCTGAGTATCCTATAAATATTAAACTCACTTTAACTTTCTATTTTGAAATTTATCCTTTACTTATTTTTTATTTTATTTACATTTTAAAATTTATTCCTTAATTTATTTATCTTCTTTTTTAACATATCATTATTTAGAAGGTTGATCATAATTTTAATACTATGACACTGTGATAAAAATTATTTAATAAACGATATTATACACAAAATTGTTGTAACAATTACATACAGTTTAACATTAGGATGAAAATAAAAATTATGTTTCAATTTTCATACATCTTTTCTCGTAAGATCTTTGTACAAACAGATGTCAGTAATCAACTTTGTTAGTCCTTTATAACTGTACATTGGAAGTAACATACTCATCCACTTATCTATTTCTTTCATCTACCATATTATCCCATATTTCTATTAGTGCTTGGATCTTTTTATTTATAGTATCTGCAACCTTGAGTTCACCTCAACTTTTTTTAGTGTTCTAGGCTTTCAACAAATTCTATACAAACTTAATATAATTTACTAACGTCTCTACTTCAGTATCTGTTAGAAATTTCAGCTAATTATTAAGGGGAGAATTTTATTTTTAATTCATAGCAATAAACAATGGGGACGGATATGTAGAAGTGAAGTTCAGTGCTCGGTGAAGCTCTTCAGAGCAGATTTAAGAACGCTATGGAAAGTTAATTTTTATTTAGGATAATTACACTTAATATGGAACCCTGCAATATCCCGGAAGTAACTAACAAAATCAGTTGGCAACACTGTAAAATATTTCGTAAAAAGCAAAAGACAAGCATATTCACGTTTCAGCTTTACTTGGAAATCTGTCGTTGAATGTTGTTGACTGTTGTGTTTGAATGCGCATAATTTGACAGACGAGTCAAACAGTGAAATTTTTTAGCAAGCTAAAAAATACCATTCTTCCACAACTTATCATTATACACGCTTGTTCTCGAGTATTCAGAAGAAATTTACCGTTAAATTTAGTTTTTTCTTTCAAGCAGATAACAGGAAATTTCAAACAAGTTGGCTATATGTGCATTCGATGCTTTAGGTATTAGGCTGGTGTTGAAACAGCCCTAAAAGGATTTGCCTGTACGGCTCTTTATTTTCGAGAAACTAATAAGTTTTTTTTACATCTTGCTTTATACATTTTTGGATATTGATATTATACTTTTTTAAATATTAAATACTTACCATCTATTTTGACAAATTTTTTATCATCTTTATTTATTATAGTGCTCCTGCATAGTTCTACCATTTTGCGTGTGGAAATTGAAATAAAAATATTTAAAAGAAGAAACAGCTACACCAAGAATTACTTTAGAAGATTAATTTGTCGAAATCAAATGCACTCAAATTCCTTTGGAATTTTTTTACCATCAACCTGAAGTATCGAATACACATACAATCAACTGATTCGAGATTTCGCAGTGCTTGCCATCTCCTTGTTAATGTAATTACTATTTGTCTGTCGAAGTACGTATGTATTCAATATGCAACACGTTGAGTGTGCTTAATATGGAACATGTGAATGAAGCTGCTACTGATCATGATGATGATGGTGATACAGAGCTATATTTATTTCGTGGCAGCAATTACATGAGAGACAACAATAGCGAAAAATGTATGTAATGTATTCGCTGTTTTCATTGACATCACAAAGATGTGCTTCAGACGCGTCATTCACATGCTCAACGTGTACGAGACAAAGGAAATTGGTATAATATATGTTAAAAAAATAGAAGTATCGTTTTTTTCTTTTTATTTAAACGAATATTAATTTTTCATAGTAAAAGTAAAGTTCTTTGAGATATCTTTACAAATTTTCTAGATATTCCATATGAGTCATCCACCTGCACATGAAAATTTTTCAAGTAATTTGTCACCTTTCTTTTTGTTTAAATTTTGCTCTACTTAAGAGAATTAAGTTAACATGTGAAAACTATTGGATAATATTCTAGAAACTTGAAGTAGCGTTCAAAAATTTTGGGAGGATTTTTTAAGACACAAAAACATGAAAAAGTCTGCATGAGCATAAACGACTCAGCATTTAACTTTCTTTACCATGACCTCAAGACACTCAAGCTTTGAACACAGTTAACTAGTGACATACGAATATCTATTAATAGGGATCGATAGGGTTATGGAACTTTTTAATAGGCTCTATTTCAAACACGTGCCGTGGAACTTTTTTTAGAAAACGTCCTCGCGTTATAAGTTCCGATGAGAACATATAAAGGAAAGTTTTACTTCGGGTAGAACTTATGAAATATAAAAATAAAAATGTTTCTATAACAGGAACAGCTATTTTGTACATTAACATTAAAAAAGCTCTATTACAAATACTGAATACTGTTGGATGAATGGTATTAGAATTGCAACAATGCTAAAGAATTATTACAGTTGAATTCATATTCTGAATACGTTATTTATTTGTAATATTTATGTAAGTAGATGATTATCTACTTTATCTTTATCTATAACCATATAGATGATTCGCAGTTCAAAGTTTCTTTGTGTTTCTGTTTGAAGTGTACATTTTGGAAGGTGAGGACGTTATCTATATATTATACTATAGAATTTGTAAAGTCTGTGCAAGACTTTATTTATTTATTATTTTTAACAAACTCTTTTCTCTTAAATACTTCTTATAAAACTATTAATCACTTATATTATGATTTTCATATTTTTATTCAATAAACATATCAATAATATGATATTATATTGTTAAGTAAAATTGAATAAAAATAGTACTAATAGGTTGGGTACTTTTAGTCACCTTATGGAACCTTTTTTAATACATGTTCCAAAATAACTCGTTTTTATGGAACTTTTATTACACAGACTCTAAAATACCTGTTCCATGAGAACATTTTTTAAAGAAATTCCTAAGGGTAACATTTCTTTCCATAAAAATTCCACAAGAACAGATATTGTTTTAAACGAAACACCTAAGTTCGAAGAGAATATTTTTGAAAACGGAAAGCATCTGTTTATTTCGATCCCTGTCTACTAATTTCGTCCTATGTTAACGTCAGTTTGATTGACGAAAGCATGTTTCTCTTCTTGGGAAGGTTTTAAAATCAGGTGTTCCATGTTATGAGCAGTTACTACTTCTTTATATTTTTTTATATTTATTTATATTACTTAAAGTAATACCATAATTTATCAATTTTTAGATGGCAACGAAGAACTAGAATTATTTAGAATTTCTTCTCTTTTCCAAAATGTAGTACTTTTTATAATATTTAATAGGTAAGCCAAATTTCTGTCTAGGTCCTATTCTTCTGATCGCATAGTAATAGCATACAATTTGGTAAGCATTTTTTATTAAAAACGACCATTTAAATAGGTCCCACTTTTTTATTGTATCCATAAAAATGCAAATTTGCATAAAAATTGCATGAAAATCTGCAATCTAGTAATAGCGTATAATTTGGTGAACATTTTCGATTTTTTCAAACACTAAAATATTAAAAACAATTATTTAAATATGTCCTGCTCTTTTGATTGTATTCATGAAAATATTAATTTTCACAAAAATCCGCAGTGTAGTAATAGCGTACAGTTTGGTGAGCATTTTCGATTTTTTCAAACTTTCTTACTTTAGAACTAAACCTGAACCTAACCTCAATCTAGGAAAATAAGAATCAAAAACATATTTAAAGCCATAAGTTAAGAGATGTACAATTATGATACAGAAATTGAAAAGCTACCGAGCACTAGCCATGAACCAGATACTGATAGCGACCCAGATGATTACTAAGTTTCATTCTTGTTATTCAATCTCTGTTAATTTTGGCTGATTGAATTTATTAGCAATAAACATTAGATCAAACTTTTTCCGTGACTGTTTTCTATTTACTTTTTGTCGCTTGATTTTCGTTTATAATATTTTTATAAATTTCATTATTTTTATAGTTACCTTTAGGTTAGGTTTAACCTTAATAACCCTTTTCAACATATTACAGTTTGAAAGAAGTCAAAGACACTCGGCAAATTGTATATACTATTTACCTCTCTGGGACAAAAAATTCGAAATAGCTAGTCATAGTTCTTCGTTGTCATCTAAAAGTTGATAAACGTCTGTGTGGTATCGTTATTACCCTGAGAGGCATGTACATAAAATTCTAGTCGTAAAGTGTTAACAAGCGTGATAATCGAACGCGACACGAGTGTGTAGTGTAAACACAATAAAAAAGGAAAAAGAAAAGAGAAAAAGAGAGGAGGGAGAGATATGTAAAACAGTATTAGCGTCGCGTGAAGTATATTTCGGACAATCGCTGACTCGACCTTAATCGGAAGGCGCGCCCTTGGACAGCCAATTCGAGGAAAGGTCGATTCGAGAGAACCGAGTGTAATCGCCATAAAGAAGTTTGTTTGTTTGCGATAAGATGCCTGGCTCTACCACAAGGTAACAGACACGATAACAGCCACTATGAGGCCCATATACGCGACCAGTTGAAATGGGAGCATAGCGTGTCTCTCGATTTCTCCGTTCGAAACGTTCCTGGAATCCTCTCTGAAATAGTCCTCTATCCACCTCGATGAACGGCCAGCTCGTTTCTAGTAACCTTTATCATTCTAGCCCGTACTGCTATTCCTACGCTTTGCTAGGCTTTCTAATTTGATTGCGGCCGGTAACGCGCCGCGTATTATAAAATCATTTGCGTTCCTGTGAAACTACGGTTTAATCGTAACAAATTACATCGACACGCTCCGCGGAAACTGAAACGCGCGGACACGTGAGATTTTCGTCCGTGAGATACGGATTAGACAGTAGTTCGATACTTTCGTAATTCAACGTTCGAATTGAAATTGCGATCGTGCTCAGGCCTCGTATCGTTTCAAGGAAATCGTTCCAATGGATCTATCGCTGCTTCAATTATTGCCAGTGCATTGTTGCAGAGGCGTACTTATTGTTAGCGATAATTGGTACTCCATAATGCCATAATGCGGATATGTTATTTATTTCCCGTTGTTCTGTTATTGAAACGAAGCAGGTTGTTACCGGGGGTCTATTTAACTTTCACGAGAGAGTAAAAACCCAATAAAAATGAATAGAGGACACATGCTGGTATTCTCGTTTACAATCACGGGAAAGTTAAATATAGAACTCGCTGCTTTAATAAATTCTATTATTTATCTACAGTGTAGAGGGCGTTTCAAAAAGCCTGGCGAAAATTTTGAATGTTCGTTTGACGAATTAGAACGGGAGAGAAAAGAGTTAATCTAACAACGTTTATGGTTCACAGACATTGTCGTTACTTTTATGGTATGTTTAAATATATTAACGTAACGTAATCCTGTCGCTTTTAAACGAGTCCGACAATTTATGGCGAGACTATTTATGCCTATGCATGCCACGAGTTTCACAGAGGATACTTTAACACCTACTTTGAGTTTACTTTTTCGCCATTAATATCCTAATAATGCTATGAACATACACACTTTAATTTTTTTACCCGATTAGAGACGCGAAGCTTACATACATAGACATACATATTCAGGCATTTCTAGGAAATTCAGAATTCCGAGAATCTACCGGGTGCACATAACGTGCACAAACATATAGAATATTTAAATCAGATATTTAGTAGGAGAAAGTACATTTTAATAAAAACGTATTTTATAAATATGTTTATATTATACACATATAAATAATACTTATATGCTTGCTCAAACTTTTTGGGACATGGTGTATGTAAAAAGCTAGGTATATCTATGTTTGAAGAATACGTTGGAACAGTTCAACCTCGAAAAGAACGATTTCTACAAAACCCGGCAATTTACCACGAAATCTCCCCCACTAGGGTCCCCGTAAATACACAATGGGACGCATTGTATTCCTAATAACGGAATCGGCCTCCACCCATTGTTCAGGAAACATAAAAGCTTTCTGGAAACGTGCGATCTACGACGACACGTTTCGAACATAGTCAGCCATCACATTTTTTATTACCGAAATAAATGTCACGAGGATAGGAGTGTAACGTGTTTAAATATTATATATGAAAGTACTTAACATCCTGGTAATCACTTCGTTACTACTAAACTGTCCAATTAGATTTTAAGTTCTTACGTTTACCATTATTAAAAATATGAAAGTAAAATTTTTGGTATAATCAATATCGACTTTCATTGAAGTAAAAATATTATTATATATTGTGCATATATTTGTTACATTTATTTTCATCGTATCTGTTTAATTGTAATCATCTGCATATTATGTATAATATATCGTTTATCTTAAAGTCAGATGACAGTACCATTTTTAGTAATCTTCAAACCAATACATATATTCTTTATCTAACCCAATCAATGGAATCGCTTATCATTTTATCTTGGCGGAATATCAATTGATATGCATATATAATTATAAATAAATAATAAATATATATATATACTAAATTTATTAAATATAATTATAATAAATAATTTTATTATTAAGTATGTTAATATATATCTTTTTTTATTTTTATTTTTGTAGAAATGAGTCTTTAGTAATGCAATTAGTATTTTTCGTATAGGAAGTGTTTTATTCTTTAGAAACAGTTTTATATATTTATTAAATATAATTATTACAATATAATTAATTTTATTATTAAATACATTAATATATATCTTTCTTATTTTTATTTTTGTAGAAATGAGTCTTTAGTAATGCAATTAGTATTTTTCTTACAGGAAGTCTTTTATTCTTTAGAAACAGTTTTAAGTGATGTTAGGTGAAAGGAAATTCTAGTTTATTGGAGAAAGGCGTAGCCAATGTAGCTAATGTAGCCAAAGGTAATGGCAATGCTGGGCGTTATTGTATAAATTTTTCTTTAAATAATTGTTCAAGTAGAGAGTCATTTGTTAACTGAAGTTCGAATAAAAAACAGAAACATATCATTTATTATCTAAACGAGTCTGGATGCATTATTTACAATAGTGAAGTTGATTGTTATTTACAAATACAAATTTATTTTTTACTTATTATTTATCGGTCGTAGAGCAAATTTATTTTTACACAAATGTAACGTTTCAATCAAAGAGATTACCGTAAATACACATACATATACATATAAATGCATATACATACACACATACATATACATATACATATACATATACAATACTAATATTAATTTTAAGCTACAATATTAATTTTAATTTAAACGATTTTTTCATGTTGTACAAAATGGAACAGATTGGACAACGCCAAAAACCATTTATTCATATATTATCATTTGTTTTCCAAATAAATGCAAATAAAAAAGAAAATATTATTTGCAAGTAAGAAATAATGAATATTTAATTATATATAAATTCTATATAAACTTAATTCTTATTCGGAATAAAAATATTGTTTAATTCGTTATTTATTGTTTAATAGGTAAAAAAGTTTCACCCAAAATTGATCTTGGCGATATATATATTCAGGTAATTTTGCTGTAGTTATTTTTGATGTGTGAGACCGAGAATTATCATGCAGAAACATATGTCTATCTATTAATCAATTTTCTATGCATAATTTCGATTTTCTGCCAATGTGATGCTGCTATTATTGTTTCGTCTGAATTCAAAAATAGATAAACGTCCATGAATAGCCTCTTTCATGCTTCACCGACGTACAACAATTAGCAAAACCTTTGCAAATTTTGAATTCCTATTTTTCAATATTTTTTTATTTTTCAAATTATTACATCTCGTAGTCCTCTCGTTAGTAGAATTTGCTTCAGAAGCCAAATCAGTATTTCGACGTGCTTGGGTACAAGTATTCCTGTAATGTTTTTCGCAGATATTATCTTCTTTGCTTACATAAAAGCGGTTAAACTTAAAAGAGTAGCTACAGACGGGTATAAACTCGAATAACTTCCATCCACGATGAACACTTTTAACGATACGCACGATTTTTCAGCCATTCGACGAAGAATAATAAATATAATAAACATAAAATATAAAATAACAAACACTTCAGAAATATTGTTTTCTTTCGTAACCAATTCAAGGCTATTGTTATGAATAAATACGTATAGCTCACTGTGTGAATAAAACTGTAATTTTTCGTGTTTGTTGACTTAGTTCTCAATGTCACCAACAAAGCTATTTAACAAACTTCAGACAGCTTAACGTCTGTTAAGGGCATAGAAGTCAAATTTTGGTCAAAACGAAATACGCTGATATAAGCATAATAATAATAATAATAATATATTCAAAATCTAATACCTAATTTTGCATTGCTCTGTAGATATTATAAGTGCTTCTTTGCGAAACTAACAATTCTGACTTTTGATTTTTTGCCCGCTAGAGATCCAACATAACCTAATACGTGATATTTTCAAACGCGCCAGTGTTGCCAATTTTCTCTCTTCTTTCTGATCGTTTAGAGCGAAACGATAGTTAAAAGCGTTTGTTCACTGCAGACTTGCGAAAAAATTCGTTTCTCTTATTTCTTTCTTTCTTTTTTATCACACAGTATCGAACAGTACATATCGATTATCTCCGAGTATCTCACGAGTTACGCGACGAGCATTAACGAGTATTTGTTCCGCGATTTTATTCTGTCATTTATACTTTGTACTAACGACTCACATATACGGCTGTACATTAATTTATTGTTTTAAATATATTCGACTGCTTCAACAACGAGCAGTCTCGCCATTAAATCTCACTTATCAACTATCCTCTTCACATAAACATCTACAAATTGGTTATTGGTTGGTCTTTCTTTCTTTGTTTTTTCTTTTTGCATTTTCTTGAAATTTGTAGATTTATAATTTCAAAAATAAATCTGGAAAATTAGGAATTCTGAGGGTGGCTCGTGACACATGTTATTTAGATGGAATTTTTTGAAAACCGTGTTATCTGAAACGGCTTCCATAACATCTTGAAATCTGTTCAACTGATTAGCTTCAAATTTCCCCTACACCTTCAATGCGTGTGTTGTTATCATCTTGGTCAGGATTAAAAATTTTTTTCTTCTTCTTTTAACTCGTATTTATTTTCTTCTTTTTTTGCAAAGGCAGTCAAACTTTAAAGGGCTGTCATCTTTTTTTTTTTTTATATCTTTGTATATATATAGCAAATAAGCACATACACCACAAATATATATATACATATATAAAGAAAAAAAATGTCGGCCCTTTAAAGTTGGACTGTCTGATTTTGCAGAAAAAGAAGAAAATAAATGCAAGATAGTGAAGAAAAGAATATTTTTAATTCTGAAATATATATATATATATTTGTGGTGTCTGTGCTTATCTGCTGCAGAGATTTCTTTTTAAGAGTGCGATTGAGATTTCAGTCTGTTACCAGTTTTATTTCTCTTTAAAAAAAATGTGTAAATATTACAGGAACATAGATAAATGTACAAGTTGAGACCCGTAACTGGAACCACCTCGATTACTACGAAAGTCATGATTTTGACGAAAAACATTTTAGATAAGAGTTGGATGATTTCGAAAGGGACGTGATTAGTTTTTTTATAGGAGAATACATGAAGGTCGTATGAAGGTCAATTTCGTCTTTTTCCCCTTTTTCTACACATATCGATTTTTGGAAACATTTTACGTCAAAAGATAATAAGATACAATATTAAAAAAAAAAAAAATCAACAATTCGTGAGATATTTTAAGTTGGAAGGGAAGATACTGGATATAAAAATCTGAAATATCTCACGAATTATCGACCTTGTTGACATTGCGCCTTCATGCTCTGTTAGACAGAATGTTTCCAAGAATCGACGTATTAAAGAAAACGGCAGAAGTTCCGCACGGAACAAAGGAGTATTTGTCCAGTTTCGTATAAAGCAAAATTCCTATTCTTCGAGCGATCGGTATATTTCTTATCGCTAACTGACTCTTTCGAACGTTCCGCGCAATAAAACATCAGGCTACAGTGTCTATAAAATCAATAAATCGTGAGACATGAAATACCGGAAACGTTTTAGAATGTTTCGAGGAAAATTTAAATATCTTTTTCAAAAGGTAATTTTCTTCAATGATGTAATCGCCGTTTTAATTCCACAACTGAACTGACCTCCTTCCTCAGTTTGAACGCATATATTCATCCAATTTCTCATCTTCGACGACAGACGGACGTCCTGAACGCGGCACGTTATCTAACGAATCATTTCCTTCCTTGAACCGTTAAAACCATTTTCCTGCTGTTCTCTTTCTAACAGCAGCTTTTCCGCATACAAATGCGTTCTGCTGCGTTTGCTACTGTAAAGTAAAGAAGCACGATTTTTTAACTTTTCGCTATCTATGTTTACCGTCATCGTGTAAACAGTAAACAAGGAAATTTCGAAACAATTGAGAACAACGAAGCGTGCGTATCACGGTCGTATACACAGGACTGGAAACTCCTGCGGCAGACATATAGCTGCAGATTCGAGGACAGAAAATTTCTCGTATCGTCCACCACATGCGGAATGTTTGTAAATTTGCAAGTAAATTTTTTATAACTTTTCTACGATACTTTACAAATACCTTACAAATTTGAAAATACCACGTATTAGGTTGCATAGTATCTCTGCACTTGTAACATTTAAGCACTTGTAATATTTAAAAGAAGGAAGAAAAATATAAATTCGAAAGAGAAATGCAAGATTAGGTGTTAGATTTTAGATACACGATTAGAATCTCAGGTAAAAAAGCAGGAAAGAAGTGAAATTGGCTTGCGTTACTGGACCCAAAAGCAGAGACAGCAAGGTAGAATGTACAGGTTGTCTCAGCTAAAAGAGATCACTTAAATACCTGGCTTGTTCATTTCATTGTATGAAAAAACTTCTCGGAAAAACTATTTCAAAAGGCACGTATAATGGCGGAAAGAGTTTTTTCTCATGTTAATTTTTCTAAAGAGATTTCGAGGTTTCGTATGTTCTCTACATATTCTCCTATAAAACAGTTAATCACGTCAAATTATCTCCCTCGACATCATACAACTCTTACCTGAAATATTTTTCAGGAAAGTCATTGCTTACGCAGAAACCGAAGTAGTTCCAGTTAAGAACCCCACCTTGTGTATGTAAAATCCAAACACGAAAGATTATGTAGATTGTTCGTAAGGAACGCCAGAAAAGTCCTAGAAATTCGATAAAGTACTTCCTAGCACTATTAGATGGTTCATGACACATAATGGACTGGTCGAAGATTCGTTGAACAAAGAGAGGGAACTCTAAAATTGTAATCGTTTGTAATGGTTATCCGTAACCAAAGTACAATTTCTGTTGTCGATAATGATTATCGGTAATCGATAAGTCGTTAATTCTTTATGAAGGTAATTCGTAACCAAAGTAAAATTCGAGTCATCGATAATGCTTATTGCTAAGCGAAAGTAAATTCCTGCCATCGATAATGATTACTAGTAACGAAAAAAAAAATGTCCGCTCATCTATATTGGTTACTGCTAAATACAATTAAGTTTCCATCATCGATAATAGTTATTCGTAACCAAAATAAAATTCTCGTTGTTCATCATTTACAATGGTTATCCGTAACTGTTGAGGTTATTCGATGTATAAAGGGGAAAAACGCGTGGATAAAGTGTAAGTGAAGTTACAAGTATGAATACAGTTTGAGCTGGTCCAGCTCCGCACGCTAGCAGTGTTACCTTATAACTGCACTTCCCGAGCCAATGTCACCGAGGGCAAGATTGCATCTAGATGTCTACGCATCCTTACTGCGTACCCTTACTAGTCTTAAAGATTGTTCCAAGGACCATCCATGAACCAATAACACTTACAAGGCCAATAAATCAAAAGTTCATGTTTATGGTGGGTCCTTGTCCCAGTCTTTTGTCTATACACTGTGGATCGCTTTAGTACTTGGGAAAACTAAAAAGACCAGATGTAGAGTTTTCGTAGAAGTGGTGACTACTTCAACAGTAACCAAATTTTTTAAAGTAAATATATCAACTTTAATACCATAACCTCTAGAATTCTTGTAACAGTTACGATACGTGGCTTTTTTAAATGGAACTATATTTTTCCGTACACTGTTCGATACGCTTTTTAATTCTCTACAAGAAGATATTGATTTAAAGATTAGTTAAAGAGTTTTAATTAAAAAAAATTATCTTAATTTCAATCTTGCAAGACTTATCGTACAAAAGACGAGGATGGCTAATTTAACTACAATTTAACTTAACGTTGAGATATTTTCTAAAACCAATCATTTCCAGATACAAGCACCTTGGTACTTTTTTCTAGGGAATTAAAAAAACTAAAGAACTAAATCGAACGACGTATAAAATTTGTATAGTTCCACCTAGAAGAACAAATATCGCGAAGAACAATTGGCAAACAATTTATTACAGTAAAGTACCTCCTAGAACATTATCAAACGGTTAATAATGCAATACTTAACGAACTAGTGGAATATTCATTGGGCGATGAGAGGGGACTTTCCCTTCCAAGCGCCATCTTTTGCGAATAGGTTATGTTTATGCAAACTCTATACCAAAGTATTCCAAAAGGGAAATAAATGGCAAACTAACTACTTAATGGACTATATAAAAGGTTCTCGTCGGTCAGAGGATGCGAATGACTGTGTGAAAGAAACGTCACATGGTCTGGTAGGATATAGGTCTCAGAATTATGACTCACGACCAGGTGTTCCTCTTTTGTACTTCGTGTATCTTCAGTAGGGAACACTTTTCTGATGGGTAAAGGTTTCATAAAATTTATGGGTTCAGTGAGTTTGCTCGATTTCAACACGTTTTCGGAATAGCAATTTCCACGAATGCACATGCTCGAATTACGTAACGCGTAGTCGTTATTGCTTAAACTTTCATGTCGCAGTAATCGTCGAAGATAAAAGTATGACATATTTATTTCCAGGACAGAACAATTTCGTTAGTAGGAATCATGATCGAGGTATAAACAGTAATTAATTTCTTCTCATTTCAATATTTTATTAGATGCGTGATTTGTATTTCTAGGAAATTTGAAAGCGCAAAACTACACACACAATTCATATGATATGTAAAATTATGTAAAAATATTCAAACTAGAGTACTTATAATATTTAGTTTACTTGGAACGAATTTCTATTCACGTTCTATGTTTTTTCTTCTCTTTTTTTTAGTTATATTCATAGAAATATAAAAATGCATAAAAATCTGCAGTTCAATGATTATTAATATATATGTGTATATATATACATGTACATTATTAATACACATATATTATTATATATGTGTAATATGAGCGATGTGCATTATTCAACGTCCGATTATTCAATGATACTTGTACCTCCATAAAATACGTATATTCAGTATGAATATTGATAAATTTTTTCAAAGACTTATTCAAAACAAAATCGAGTCGAGGTTCGTTTAAAACGTACGACTTCTCATAAAAATAGTTTAGCATAATGTGCAAAAAGTTTAGGACATTAGTATTAAGATTTGATCCATCAAAGATGGCAAAGTTCCTTCTACAAATGTACATACATGTCTGTAGCATATTGGCAGCGAAAAATCTTCACGATAAATATTGCAGAATTCTGAAAGGAAGATTGAATCTTCAGATAAGATTTTACAGTTTCCAGTGAAAATTTCCTTGAAACAAATGCTCGCCAGGTATATTGGACCTAGAGTGAATCGGAAAGCTTGCAAAATGTTTGACAGGGAGAGGGACGCAGGGAGCAGCGTATTTTGTTAAGAGAAACTCGTATTGTGCGACCAGCTGGATTCTTACGGATTTATTCTTGGAAATGAACAAGAATAACGTGTCTTAGGTACGCGCAACTCTCTCTCTCTCTCTCTCTTTCTCTTTCTCTCGTTCCCTCTTTCTCTGTGGGGTTTTGCCTGCTCGCTCGCTTTCTTTCTTTCTCTACCCTCCTCTCTTCCTCTTGATTCCTGTCCGTGTCTTTTTCTTCTCTTTTTTTTGTCCCTTCCTTTACCAGAATTCTTCGTCAATCGTCAGATACAACGTACGACTATTACCTGCATTATTTTTCTTTTTTTTCTTTTTTTTTTTTTTCCTTTTTAAATATGTATGTATGTTATTTATTGCAGTGAGTCTTAATGACTAGTACGTATATCTTCATTTACACAAGTGCGCGTTTAGTAGAATTTCGCTTGCTTTTTAACATGTTACCTACATGTATCTGTATTGCAGTGTCGCCAATGTAATTTTTATAACCTATACGCTAAGTGTTCTATTACTGTATTATAATATATTTCTATTTATATTATATTTATATTATTTTCAATAACTTCAACATTTCTCTATCATAGTATACTTAATGTTGAAATAAGCATATTATGATATATCTCAGTACCACAATATATCATCATATCTTCGCTAGTTTGTGGTTTCTTTGGTTTCTTGACGTTTTTTGGAACTAGTGTTGTCCGCCATTTTCTTTTTCAAATATTCAATGGAGACGACGCAGAGAACCAAAATAAATACGTTATTTGTAAATCATAGAAATGTGTAATATTTCCAAATCTCGTTTATCTCCACGTTGACAGTTTTTAACAAAAATGTAAAGGAAAAATTGAAGGCGCAATAAGAGCTAGCGAAAAGTGTAACAGTTGCGTAGCTTTCCGCGAAAATCAATTAATATTATCCACGTCGACAATCTTAGTACATACATAAAACATCTAGTGATTTATCATTAAATATCAATGGCACACGATAAGTGTTATTTTCCAAGCATCGGCTTATTGTTATGATTAACGAAAGAGATAGAACTTTTTCAATGAAAACGTAATATTTCGTAAAATTTGGAATTCTTATTTGAGCGAACAATTCAAGTTTCTAGGTGTTATACAGGGTGTCTCATTTTAATCGATCCATGTAAATATCTCACACACTACACATTACTCTAAATACTGTTTCAAACGAAACTTATATTGATTAAAATATTTTTTACCAGTAACCATTATCGATGACAGAAATTTAATATTTAAATAATATTAATATTAATGAAACAGGAGTTTTTTTGGTTAACTATAATTTGGTTAACCTAATTACACTTGATTAACTATGATCATTACATTATCGATGCCGAAAAATTTTGTTTATTATCGCTAACCAATATCAGCTGCGAAAACATTATTTTTTGGTTACATTCGACTATTGTCAATTTGTCATTAACATTACTGATAATTATTATCACTGACAGCATAAAAAAAACTTAATTATAAAACTTATTTATTAAGTAAAGAAACTGTATGAAAATGTGTGAAACAACGAATAAGATAAAAGTTATGGTAGTACAATATTTTCATTCTATTCTCTGTTTCACATATTTTCTAGCTGTTTTTAAAAATATAATAAATTTTATAATCAGCTTTTTTTATGTTGTCTAATTGCCAGTGATGCTACCAACAATAGACAATAGTCAAATATAAACAGAAAACTTTTTTGCTGCCGATAATAATTATTCGTAACCAAAATTAATTTTCCGTTATCGATAATGACTAAACATAACCAAAATAAAATTCTTGTCTTCGATAGGCATCGATTACTGGTTATCAAAGATAGTACTTAGTTTGAACGGTTATATATAGCCAAAATAAAATACTGTCCATCGATAATGATTACTAGCAAGCAAAATGAAATCTCCGTCATCGATAATGATTATTCGTAACGAAAATTGTATCTAATTAAATAAATTAACTCTTACCATAACCTTACCATAACCTTATAACCATTCATACCATAACCGTTCATACCATAACCTTAAAAATTCGTTCTATAACAGTTACAATGTCTTGCTTTTATAAAATAAAAATATACATTTTTCTAGAGACCATGCAATGCATTTTTTAATTCTTTGCAAAAAGTCGTTAAAGTACTTTGATCGAAAAATGGCTAGTTTAAACGATACTTCAACTTTAATCTTGCAAGGCTTATCGTATGAAGGACAAGGAAAGATAACGCAGTGCTTTTATGTTTACGTTTTCCTTGTTCATACGCTCGATTTCGTTAACGTGCAAATGTTTTTCAAATGAAACATTTCTTCATACAAGTACTTTAATACTTTCTCTGTAAAGAATTAAAAACTTCATGAAAAAAAAAAATTATATAAAAATCTATAATAAGAATTGTATAGTTCCATTCAAAAGAACAACGATAGCTGGAGACCTGGAAAACGCGTGCACCCAGATAAATTTGGTGGTCATCGTAAGGCGGCCCCCTTGAAACAGAACAAGTTTCATTTGATACACTTTTCCCAATAATATATAGTTCGGTAAATATTTGCGTGAGGCGATTAAAATGTTACAGCGCTCGTTCGATCGGAATGTATTTCTACGGTATCGCGATTTTGTAAAAATTGTCAAGTTTTACGAACCTCTGATCGTATAACAGTTCGTGAAATGTTTGCCAATGTCGAGAATATCGGCGGGGAGGGGGTAGCTAGTCTGGCAGCGGCGATCGATTGGCAGCCAACATCGTAAGTGTACGGCGTCAAATCGTCGGAATTCGTGACGTTTCGACGGGAGGCCCACGGAAATACGAACTCGTAAGCGAGAACGATGACGCGATAGCAGAGGCGAGATCGCACGTAAACCAGTTAAAAGGAATCCATTTTTCCGCGAGCCATGTGCTCTGTCGCACATGCAATAGCGATAGCTTCGATCAATCCTTGCTAATATTTATTTTTATCCAACTTGTTCAACAATTGTTACGTGTAACATTTACCTTCCTGGTAATGTTCTATAAATAGAATTAACAAATCAAATTCGATGAATTGCATCTAATTTAGAAAGATTGTCATTGGCAATGATTTAATGGAAATTTGCTTTAGGTATGGTACGATTGTTGTTATTATGAATTTTTAAATTTGTTTTAATTAAAATTCTTCAATTGCGCGTGACACGCGAACGATTATTCTCGGACGAATGCCATCCTAAAATATTTGACTGATATGATCGGAACGATAAACAGGTTCTATGAATTGCATCTAATTTAAAGAATTACGAAGAAAACGATTTAGCAGTTAACTTATATAGTGCGAGTTACACGTTGTGCAACGTTACTTGTTACATACAAAATACATTAGTGTTAATGTATTTGGAATGGCTACAAACAAACCGTCAGAGTATCTCGAAGCGAAACGTGAGAGACAAAATTTGGTCGTTTATTATGCTTTACCGTAGAGGAAAACCTACCGAGAATCCGACGTATTTTACAATATCTAATAACCTGTTAGATAACCAACCATTTATGTACTAGTACTGAATCCTTATTCCAACTCCGAGTTTTTGGCATCGTTCAAAACACCCTATTCAATAAATTACTAATAAACTAGCGATTCAAAGTCCATTCGGAACTCGCGTTTTCTATCAATTAAGAACTAAATTCACGCTCCTAAGATCCTTCTTCGGAAGATCTTCCGCGGACTGGATTCGCAACTGCGCATGTACCACGAAATTCGTTGTAAATCTGTTCTCCGCGTTACGTTAACATAGCACATAGTGTACTACTAAAATATACATATGTAATCAGTGTGTTCGTTCATCAGATTCCAACAAGCATACATAGAGGCTCCTTTTATAAATTTTTTCATAATTTGTTTGTTTTCATCGTACCCTGCAACGTTTGTTTCCAAGTTTAGGAACTAGCATAACAAAAAAAAAAAAAAAAAAAAAATGAAATTCCAAGAAACAGTTGCTCAACTTACTTTTACGTAATACACAGAATATTCATCCGCTAGATACGTATCTTCTATTCGATCTTGTATGTTTTTGTAGTTGTATGTTTATATAACTAAGGTGATAAACACACAACATAGAAGATGATAGTCTAGGCCAACAATTTTTGCCATTTCTTCCTTACCGTTTTCATTCATCTTGTTCGTGGAATAGTCGAACGACGGCCTGTTACGATACCAAAATGTAGGCTGAAATTCCGCGTCATTCGCAAGTTATTAGTCGAAGTTTGAATGGATTGGTTCGTTAGTCGTTTCCGTATCGTAGCCATCGCTAAAATAGAGTTCTTAATGCTCCCTCGACGAGTCTTCCACGATCTGCCCCACCACTCGGCCCTGGATCACGTGCTCGCCCCCACCATGTTCCTGTACAAAAGCAATTATAGATTCATTCAGTGAGTAGCAGCGCCAGTGCTGTCCCGGCTTTTACGTTGGGTCGGTTGGTCTGGTAGCTGTTCTCGGCATTACGCTTCGGCAATCTTTGAAAAGTAGACACCGCGTATTCGCCAGACAACTGTATTATTTATTATCGAAATTCTGTCGAATATTTCACTGTTGCCGATCCTTAAGGGCAATCGAAACAATTCGCCAGTTTCTATCGCATGCATTGAACGAGAAATATTTTTAGCAGTGCTACGGGTTTATTTTCGAGAGACGCGAGGTGAAAGTGGAAGTGCCTTTTCGGAGAAAGTTTCGTGGGGGATTTCTTCTTCTTCGCTGTCACCGAATTACTAAAATATTCCAGTAAGTTACGCTTTTAGATGTTCTACAATTTCTATCGCTCGTTTACCGAGAACTCGACCGTTCCATGCTAATTTTTTCACCTTCCAGCATCGTTCTGGATACATTTACATCCGTTTTAACTGTCAGCCTATGAATTTTAATGCGGCCCGCGGCTGAAACTTTGCTTTAACGTTTTCAGTCTTTCCTTGCAAGTTCATTGTTTGCCCCGGACACTGTCAACGCTCTTTTAGTCGAAATCCGGAATATTTCGTTCTGCTTAACATAGAAGATTGACAAATTTATCGCAAGCTTTATTAGCCGATAAGACGAAAGACATTTCCCATCAGTTTTTGTTCCTTTCGGCCTCCTTTCGCGGAGAAAATGACTCGAACAAACGGGGGGGAGGAATACAGAAAACCGCAGTAAATAGGAGAATTCGTGTTTTATCAACGCGTTGCACGATGTTCTAGCATTAAGAGGTTAAGAAATGAACCAGTTTGTAATAAAAATTCGACCACATGAAATGTTTTAATATTTATAATTTATCATTGTAAAATCGTTTTACTGACCTGTTGGCACTGCGCATTCAAATAACATTGCGAACATTAATATTTAACAAATTGACAGTGTAAGAAATGGAATAATAATCTTACATTTGTTACTTCATGTTTTGCAAATTTCCTACTTCGTGGGAAACGTTTCCAACGTAATTTCTTTAAAATGGTTGCTTTAAAATGGTTTTATGCAAAATTCAAGTTAGTTCGCAGGGAAAAGAAATTATTAATTGATTAATAGCCTGAGGGTAATGCTCTAAATACTTGCAACAACAAAAGCCGATTCTTTCACGGAAGCAGGTTTATTTCCGCGAAGGCTTGTAAAATAAAATTCACGCTTATCTGTAAGTGATAAAATCCGTGTTGCCACTCATTCGAGGAACCTCTTCTCATTTATACTTGCTGGAAATCTTGCCGATAACGAGGCCAGCTACAGTATCATTCATAAATGGTGATTGCTCAATTAGCTGCGAAATTCCCTAGAATTGTCTTTTATTCTCATCATTTGCAAATTCAAATTCCAATTGGTGCATGTAACTCTAGTAAGATTTTGAAAATGAAAATTGTTCCGCAAAGGGTTTACAAAGAGATTGTGATTTGAAAAAAAATTGACTTTGTTTATTACTCGACAGTATAGAAAATGTTTATTAATAAAAAAAAAAAAAGGAAATGAACTAAAACTTTCTCGTCCTGTATATTTACGTTCTTTGGTGCTGCATATCGAATATTTTACGCTCCCAATTCAACTATCTATAGTTCGTAAGTAATTACTTGAAGATAAAAAAAAAAATTGAGAAGTAAATTACAATGTGATATTAGCGAACGTCGGCCGCCGTTTCTGAAAAGTGCTGTATAACGAAAGGACCGTAGAGGCATCGATGAAGTTGACCAGTAAAATTAGCATTCGCTACGACGAACTGTATTTCGCCGGCGTATAGGTCATCAGCCCAGTTCGTCGTTTTCCAAGAAGACGAATTTCTAGCCAGACCCCTTGAAAACAGGGTAGATCCCAAACCCTTCTCTCGATTTATGATGCCTTCGAACCACCTTATGACTTCGAACGTGCATCGTAAAACTCGTTCCTTGCTTTTTCTTCGCCAAATTTATGCACTCCACCATTCTTCGTTTATCCTTACACACGTGTACGTAATAATCGTTTCTTAGTGTTTATTCGTTTATCCTTTAATTTTTTATTACCTCTTCTTTATTATTTCAATTTTCTTTTATTATACTAACTTTTTTTTTACTCAACATCGGCCGTATACAACGATGTGTATTTCCTAACCTCTTTTAAGCAATTTTGTGTTGTACATTCTTTATTACACAGTCATCAGTTACGTTTACATTAAAAACCGCAAATAACGAATTATTATTATGCACATTGTGCAACGTAATCTGCCTATATCTTTAACTAATTCGTTCGCATATATTTGGAATATCTAACGTCGAATGATAAAACGATAACTACAGAAATGATAAATGTCGTGGTAATAAACAGGTATGTGTTAATAAGTGAAAATGACGAGGAAAAAAAAAAGAAATTATTTCTTCTTATAAATATTTCTGCTGCTGCATTTTTACGTCCGAAATCTTCGTGATAGGACAAAAAATATATTCTCTTAGATTTCTTCTAATTTCGTGGCCCTCCATCAGAGTCTCGTTCTGTTTCCTCAAATAAAACTACGACGTCCAATTCTGCGAAGTCCTCGTTGCTCGAAGAAAGATTTTTCTCTCCTTCTCTCTCCTTCGGCCGTTTCCACTCCCCTTAGCATTCCAACGACAGGAGAGAACAGATGGTCGAGGAAGAATAAAGATCAGGGCTACTGTGAATAGTAAAAAATCGAAATTAATGAACAAAACATGGCCGTATTTCTGTTTTACACAATCCACAAATTCGATTCTTATGTTATTGCATTCTTTTTATTTTTCTTCTTTCTTTTTTTTCTATTTAAATACTCGAAACCTTATAAAAATAATCCGCCAGGGTTTTATTAGAAACGAAGAAAATCTTCGAAATTATAGGTGGAACGAAATGTGCAGTGCTATTGTACTAGATGCAAATGAACGTGATGTAACAATCATTGAACATATAAATACAAGAAGCATGTATGTAAACTATAAAGCAGCAGCGAGGAAAACTTGATGTTATTGAAGCAGTAAATTAAAATAGACATAAATAAAAAATCATAATATATACTCTATGAATATTGAAATACATTTTTTCCCGAAACCTTTTAAACTAGAGTTCAGTGTTTTTGCGCATATTCTAAGAACACGTAATTACACGTCTACTATCAAACTCGTTATTCATACACTTAAACAACTATTCGTATGTGTATTTCACACTTATGTGCGTTTGAAATACAAGCTGTCTCATTCTAATCGATCCGTGCGAAACATCTGCTAAATTATACATTTACTGGAAATAGTATTTCAAACGAAACTCGCTTTGTTTCGAGGGGGACGCTTCGCGACGGTCGCAAATCTCGTCTAGGTGGATGTGTGTTTGGGATCTCAAGGTGACCTTTGCTTCTTTAAACGGGACTATGCATCGTTCGATGCACTATTTAAGTTTCTACAAAAATAATCTTAAGATACTTGGACCGAGAAATGATTAGTTTAATTAAAAGTGCTTTAATGTTGCAAAACTTATCGTATGAAGTACAAGGAAAGATAATTCAGTGTTTTTATGTTTTTGTTTTCCTTGTCTTTCGCACACTCGATTTGATCTAATTATAACATTGAAATATCTTTTGAATTAAATATTTTCAGATACAAAGTACTCTGATAATCTTCCGCAGAAAAATCAAAAAGTGTATCGGGTAGCGTAGAAAAAAATATAGTTTCATAATGTTCCAAAGTGTGTGTGCTTTCGTTTAAAGGTCACCTTCTTCTTCTTGCTGGCGGACATTAAAAAAAATCTACACAAATTCGAGATATTATTTTACTTCCCGAAAGTACTGTACGTTATATTGATAAAAATTAAAATAGAATTTAAACGATGGAATTTGAGAAAGCGGAAACTAAAAATTTTAATTACTGCCGCTCTATTGAAATATTTTATTTATTCTTTCTATAGATTTCTTCGTTCGGTTAGATAAAATATCAGTGTTGCGGCTTTCCATTCTTTGATTATTATTCTTGAAGAAAAGTAGCTTTAAATTGCATCGCTAAACGCATATAGCATCTTATGTAATTATACGTTACCTGGAGCAAATCTGCGTAATAGGTACTAATTGATAGATAAGATCTTGTTTTCAATCTTTTTCACTTTGAACAAGTTTGTATTCTCTCTTGCTTCTTTTCCCCCTTCTTTCTTAAGAAAAGTACATCGCTAAAAAATTCTACGATCGAACGATTATTTCGCGAAAGAAACGAATATTGTCGAGAAATAATTTCTCACGCGAGCGAACAAAGCTACGTTAAGCTACGTAGGAAAAATTTAAAAAGGAGAAAAAAAGAAGCGATTTAAGCGGCGATAAGCGATTCAACAGAAGTGATTTTTTAATTAACATTCTTCGGGCAAATAGCATGGAATCTTAGAATTCCAAAATAAGTTGCGAACGACAACGCTTGAATGCGTAGTAGCCACTTTCATAAAAGTACTGTACATATATTTCAATACCACATAATTTCGATATCGTCTACGTGTCATCAATTGACGACTATTACTTCAAGGAATACTCGATAAGGAAGTGAGTTTGCGTCATGAAACAGAATAATTGTTTGATCATTCCATATATCTACTTGACAAACCTATAACCATGGAAAATATTTGGGCAGATTGTAAACTCAAAGTTTAATGAAACTAATAGCGCGAATTGCTGTGCTCTGGTGTCTTCTAGAATGAGGGAGAGATTAGATAAAATTCAGGTGAAAATGTTTCTAAACATTTGGTGTTATTGTTTAAAAAATAAAAATAGAACTAGGTACGTTCTTGAAATACTTGTCATGTTCACGTTAAACGGCGTAAAAAAAAGTGAATCTCACAAATTTCGAACGATTCTACTTACAACATTCGAAAATAATTCGAAAACAATACATTTCTTGTTAAAAAAAAGAATGAATCTTTATTTGTAGAAGGCAGTATATGATAATATTGAAATATCTCGCTAGTATCTTAAATAAATGAAACAAGTAATTTTAATATCATGTTTCATAGATAACACGTACGTGCACATACTTATATTTCTTATTATTCCCCAAGATGCATTATAGGTATATTATATTTGATTGATTTTGTATCTAGAATTGTACATTCGTGGAAAATGTTATCTTGGTAATTACCTTTACCGATACCGATAGCACATTGTAACCTGACTTATCGATGACGCGAAAAAAGGGGTTGTAAACATGTGAAGAGCCTTTTGGTGGAACCGATTATGGGGTTCCGGATAATACCAATTCGTCGATGACGTGATGTGAAATCGTTTCTCGAAATCGGCACTGGCACTCATTCCTTTTATTCGCAACGATGAATATTTATTGTAACTGCAGGTTTGTTAATCGTGACACGACGATTCTGGCGAAAGTGTTCTGTTCGCTGGAATATTGCGTTACAAGAAAAACATTGATTCTTTTTTCGCGGCGTTTACGACGCTCGCTATAACGTTCATCGATATTGTTCGTAGATACCTGTGTTTTTAAGAAACGATCGGCTATTTTGAAGCCAGCGTAAGAGGCACGGAATAATCGGACCATTACCACGCGAATAATTCTCATTTTCTTGGTACAAGTGGAGAGAAAAAAAAGAGAACACCGGCTATTACTACAATGCTATTTAGTGGTATTTCGATGAAACACTTGTTCAAGCTCGAATACCGCAGTTGGTGATATTTGAGAATTGAAAATATTCCTAGCGATCTTGTGTGTTTGCTTTTCAAATTTAATCAAATACTGACGCGTATGTTGTTATTATCATTCAAGGTTTGTTTTAAATTGCAAACATGAAGTTTATCTCGCACGAAACGAGCAAATATTTGGTAAAAGCTCTGAATATGATTGATATAGGGAAACCAGTAGTGTCGTTGCGTGGTTAGGAGAGGAGAGGGGTATTGTCAGTTGGTCGGCGCCAGTAGTGGGGCAAAGAGAGGGTGTACAGTGGTGGGGAGTTGGAGAGGCCAAGAACAACTTCTAAATGGGGGCTTGGCCTTCTAGCGTTGCGACACGTTCGTGGAAAAGCGGCTCCGTGCCGCTTTACTAACACTCGGACATCTCTCTGCCACGTGGCCCATTAAAACACAATGGGAAAAGAAGGCAGCTGCGGTGCGCGCGAACGATGTCGAAAGATGCGTCTCTATTCCTGCCGGGATCACGGGAGAATGCGACACCTGGTCTTAAAACTATGAATCGTAAAGCCGTACGTGGAAGTTGCGCCTGACGTTTCGTCGATTATTTAAATAACCTCAGTGAGACACTGACAAGGTTAACGGACTCTTATGTCAACGAGTGACTCGACCGATCTGTTGGTAGGGGGATATGCATGAGAAATCGATTTAAATTCATTAGACAAATTCTTTGTATTTCTCGTTTTGCGTTTCACGACTATTTCTTAGTACTTTGTTTGATTTTATAACGACGTTACGATCGTGTGTATTGATCGAATGGTAACAGAGGTGCATTCATCCCTGACGAAGTGAACAGAAATTACCAATTAACGGGATTGCGTAATTTTATCGTTTTTATAGAAATTTCATTTTCTTTTTCTTGCTCAAACTCATGCACAAATTCATCAATCTTAGAAACGATTTCCACGCAATGTTTAAAATATTAGTAATTAAGAAGATCCAGAAGAATGGGAATAATCTGATTCCGTTCGAATTCCTTTGTTTACTACGCAATGTACAATTATTCACTGTTTTTTTTTTACATCTGTTGATCAACCTTGCAAGAACACGGGTTGAACGTGAAACGTTTTATTCTTAGAACAAGAAACAGCTGCAAGTGGTGTATAATTATTTTATGACTTGATTATAATGTGCTAATAAAGTAAGATAGAATTAAAGAAACGTAATCTTTCTCTTTCTCTTTCCTTTTTCATTGTTAAAAGAGATCAAATTTTGATTGTAAAAGACTCTAGAACTTTGTAGAATGAAATAGCTCTATAATTAAAAATAAATTATTTTTTTATGTAAGTCATGACTCATTGGAAATACGTTTAAATTTACTTAATCATGTATGCAGTAACATCGTAACCTAAAAATTAAGAATTTAAATTAATTAATCAGGCTGAAATAAAAGTAACACGTAAATTAAGAACGTCGAAAACCAAGGTTCAAGATACTATTTAAAATTTAATATAATCAAGATTTACTGCGTTGAAGTAAAATGAAGACAAAAACAAAATTACTGAGGCATGTTAGTATTTTTAGTTGGAACAGATTTTCATGGAAAATATCTTACGCAATGCGGTCAATTACGTAAATTATGCCAGTCACTTATAAATAATCGCGTATAGCAAATGATTATAAAGCATTGCCGTATAATTTTATAAAAATTTTAATGCATTTTAAGCCAATTTGTTTTATTTTCTTCTAATATTTTTTTATTCATATTCATATTAACTTTTTTATCCTATTAATTTAAATAAATATTTTATAAAATATGCTTCTATAAAAATTATATAAGTAATGTATGGTGCTTCTGAATATTATATTAAGCTATACTATAAGAGTACAATATATTTACAATTAATAAATTTTTATTGGAAGTGTGACCCATTTTATTTGGCTAATTATAAGAAGTAATAACTTTTTAATTTATTGTAATATACCTCAAATCTAGATGATTTCACTCAAATAATATTAGTAAATAATTATGCGTGTTTTGCTAATTATAATAATTTGTTTTTACCGTATTTTAAATTGATTTTTACTATTATTAAATCTGACTTTTGTATAATTTAATAATTATAAATCAAATGTTATTAAAGAAATATTTCTTATATATTCAGATTGAATATTTATAATATTTTATATGCTTTATATTTTAGAATATTTTTATACTGTACATGCTAGTTTCATCAAAATATTAAAATGATCTTTGTCTTTTCTGTTTACAGATACAAGACTGTTATGCTGAAAACAAAGTAGTTTTACAAAAAATGTTGACAGTAATGTGTCCAAACTGTCGTCACCGATTTCCAGCTCCAGGTTGTTGCAAAGCTCAAAATATGGATAAAGATAATACTCTAATTCATCCAACAACCTGTTATTATGGTGGCCTGTTAGTTCCTGAAGGCTATAATAGTGGTGGTGGTTGTTTTATAAATGCACCAACTATTATACAACCTGTTATCAATTCCTTCAACTTTCCATCAGTGACACTTGATTTGGAAAAGCCTAGAATCGATAAACAAAAGGAAGGTTTCCTCCAAAAAATTGAAAAAAATACACAAGTTCTTGGATTTCCGTTAATTAATGAGGAAATCCAAAAAAATGGTTCTGGATGTCAAATCACCACAAGTTGTGATTTAACTGGAGGAAGTGTAACAATCACAACACCAAGTATACAATCCGGAGGCTGTTTAATTCAGAGTACAGATTCTGGAACTCTTATGCAAACACCACATATGGAAATCCGTCCAAAATTGTCTGGTGGTGGATGTTTCGTGCAAAAGACATTATCAACTGAAAATCAAGAAGCTTCTACTGTATTTCATGAACAAAGGAATCAACAAGAAAGTGTGACTCACGACAAAAGGATGTTTTTAATACCCCCAAGTGGTTGTCAGGAATTACCAGGGACTCGAAGAAATATCCTACCGCAAAAAGCAGAAGAGGGAACTTCATTTGAAAATTGTGAAGCAAAATCAGTTTTTTCAAATTTTCAAGTGACTAATGTGCCAGTCATGCAATTTCAACAAGCTAAAAGTTCGAAAGGAAATGGTCAAGAATTAGATCAAGATCGAAATTTTAATTGTTGTTGTAATAATGTTCAGAAACTTTATCATGTTAAATCAAATAACTTTCAAGTTTCTGAAAATCGTAACTCCATGGTTTTAAATTCTAATCCAGGAGTACAGATTCAAGTAAATGCAACTGTACAGCTTCCTGCAAGTTTAGGACAATGTACAGTAAATATAACTGCAACTACTACAAATTCGCCTGAATCTTTGGCAGGTATGACTTCAAGAACTAGAAACAATTTTAATGGTGGAGGTTTAGTGCAGAAAAATGAGACTCAGAATAACGAAGAAAATTTTGATGAAAGAAGAGACAGAACTCCAACTACACCAGTCTCTTGGTTAATGCCATGTCCCTGGAGTTTTGACAATTATATGATGAACAGGGATGCAGCTAGACTGAGCGAAGTTAAAAGACTTTTACAAATTTGTGGTTGGTACCACGAAGGTCTTAGTTGGCAACAGAGTGAAAATTTATTAAAGAATGCTGCGATTGGCAGATGGCTGATGAGAGATAGTTCAGATAGCAGATATATGTTTGCTGTGTCTGTACAGACTGCTAGAGGACCTACCTCTGTTAGAGTTCACTATTTTGTGGGACAGTTTCGATTAGATGCTGAACCTAGGCTTGCTTTTGCGATTCCTCTTTTTGATTGTCCAATTAAGATGCTGGAATATTATGTGGAATATTCAAAAAGTGTTGATGAACATAGAAAGGAAGTTTGGGTAGATTATAGTGGACAACTATATAGTGAAATTTATTTGACAAAGCCTTTAGTTAAAGAAGTTAGGTCTCTTAGTCATTTGGCCAGGTTAGTTGTTAATAGGAACAAATTACCCACAGAACACTTGCCACCATTAATTAGAAATTATCTAGCAGAATATCCATACAGTCTCTGAAAAATGATGCATAACGTTTTTCTGATTTCTGGATTTTCTTTGTCAGTATTTCATACAATTTTTAAATTTATGTACTAAATGAATTAATAAATTAATTTTAGATAAATATATAAGACGAATATTTATGAACTGATAAATTTAAATGTATTCCAGTAAAATTCCTCTCTCAATTTCTATTAATTTGTAGCAACAAATAAAAATATTTAATAAAATAGTTTAATTCAAATATCTTATTTCAGCTTTATAGTACAATATAAAGTAATAGAAATTTTATTGTATTAGTTCCAAAAGTCAGAAAAACTCCAAAATATTATTTTTATACATTTTAAGACGATTTATATCAGAATTTGTGGAGTAATATGAAATATAGAGTTTAACTAGTGAGATACTAGAACTTACACTTTTATAAATTAAACAATTAAAAACAGCTCCTATTATTTTATTAAAAGGGTTCATGAAATTGAATTGTTGAAATAATCAACGAATTCGAAAGTTAGATGAAAGCGTATAATTTTGTTCATAGTCAGTAAAGAGCATAATATTGTAAGATTAATTATTCGACCGAGTTTCTCCTTATTTAAAATTTTCTAGAAAGACAGGGTACCATTTACATACCCTGCTCGGACCAATCAGTCTTTGACGAGTTTCCTCTTCATAAGTAATCGATAAAACTATTTGTTTTTAAGTTTTTCTTGGATCTGAAACCCCATTTGATCGTAAGTCTTGATAAGTAGTTTTTAGAGCATTAAAAAAGACGTATTAGGAAGATGAATTAAATTTGATAATTTTATTATAATATTGTAACCAATTGTAACCAACCTGTTATAATTTAAGAACCATATTCTTGTAATTATGATAGCCTTTTTAATGCTTTGAAAATGTCTTACAGATTTTTCAGACATTGATTGCTAAATTATATATACATAGAACTCGGTCGGTTTTGATATTTTTTGAACAATGATTGACAGCGTTCTTTAATAGCGGCAAATTTGTAGACTTTTGGAAACCTGGAAATCATTGTTTCAAATTTAAAACTGATTAAGAATAGCAAGAATGATATTAAATCGGCTTCAATGAAGAAATCGTAAGGCAGTATTAGATTTTAAAAAGCGTCGATTTGACTCTTCGTTCTTCAATAGTACTAGAATTCTAAAACAGTATATTGCCAATGAATATACCATTGATTTGCAAATTGATTTTCTATCGTGATGAAGTAATTTACTATGATTTCTTACCGCGAACTTGAAGCTTTTAATAGAATGCAATGTATGCTGTAATATTCAAAGGGTAATTAGCAGTAATAAAAGTAACGTCGTTTTCGATATTATTACTCATTAATGTATTATTGAATATAATACTAGAGATGATACCCTTGTTGCATGTAAAATGAGACGATCTATAGAATAGTAATATTTGAAACGAAGAGTTGAACTTTGCAGAAGAATCAAACGCTAAATTAATTTAATTTTCGTTTATTAGCGAGTTTCTCTGAATGTATATGGTACGCGCGCGCGTGCGCATGTGTGAATGTGTGTAAAATGAATTTGTATATGTACGAGTAATAGCAAAACGCGATTTGAATGTCGATTGTTACTCAAAAACATAATTGATATATTTTTCTAAAGTAAGAATCGGCGACCATTTCAAAGCAAACACAATTTTTCTAATGTAAAATATTATACAGGATGTTTCCAAAACTGTGCCTCTTTAGATAAAATTATTAAAAGGAATTGCATCGTTTGAAACTCTTTCTGCATTTTTCCGTATAACTAATAATCTTTCGATGGAACACCCTGTATAAATTAATATAGGAATTCTTGTTCATTGTCTCTATATTAGAGATATGCTTTTAAACTGTCGATATATCTACCCTTCGTAGACCATTTCGGAAAAAGAATCTAGCATAAAAGAATTACTTTTCGTATTAACCGCCAATTATACTTATCTTAATATGTATTTCATGAATTGTCGTTGACAAAGTAAAATTAATTTACAGTTACCTAAACTGTACATAGTACTACATAAATACGAGACATTCTGTAGAATATTTAATTCTTATTGACGATGAAGTGGTAGCTACTAATATTATGCGATGTTTGCGTTATTACGTAGCAAGATTGCGAAGGGTTAGTTAATTTCGATTTTCCTGATTCTAATAGTTGATTCGACAGAGTATGTTTGTTGTTGAAAACTGCCACTCAACGAATCCTACGATGTGTTTTATATTGCGATTATAACAATGTATAGTGTGACATGAGTTAAATTATTAAAGAATTATTTATTACCATGAAACATTCATGAAATATTATTTATACTTCCCCTTCAAAATTTATCTTAATATCGTTATTTTATTAAACGATAAATCCATTTTTCCATTAATTTATTATAAATATATGTATAAGATGTTTGGCGTTAACAACCTCCATGATTTTTTCATCTAATAATCTGAAAGAAAAGGATATTTTAAGTAAAAGTTAATCAGAATATCATAATGACAATTGACTGTAACGTAAAAAGACTGCTAAAAAATTGTTCCAATAAAATGTAGATAATATTAAGACGTCAATACGCATAGGTTCAGCAATATGTATTAGGTTAAGTTGCTCCTTTTAAATAACTTGCTTGGAAATCGAATAATTTCTTACAGATGCGTAAGTTAAATACGAACGTAATTCGGTGATACTTTGTGGCTGAAATAGTAATCACATTTCTCGTTTATAATAATTGTGTATATACTTGTCAACTTGTCAGTGTGACAATTATTTATGTCGATGTTATCGATTTACATACTTGTCAGGATATTTATAATCAACCGTTTACAAAACACACATTAACATAATCGAAGAACTTTGAAGTTAGATAAATGCAGAACTATATAGTGTTCCAAAGTTTATTTGCTTTTACGTATCTTATCTTAATAAACAAATTTCAACATTTAGAATTCTATGTCGTGTCTATATCGAAGGTGGCATGCAATTGGAGAATGCTTATTAGATGTTCGACAATAATACAACTACATGCTATGAATAAGTGTATGACAAGTGTGCTTAATCCTTATAATACATTTAGTTACAAAGTATCCATTCTCTCATTAGTCAACTCAGAAGTCAATACTGCTAATCATGTTATAATGATAACGTCCAGTCTATGCGTGATCTGTCATCAGAACTAAGACGGCTGTATATGTGTATAACAAGTATATATATACATACATGAAGACAACATGCAAACGAGCGTGTTGATCGATGACATTGCTCCTGAGTTAAATAGCGAGATGATTTTGCACGTTCAATAAAAAACCTTATTTCGTTTCGGAATTTTTCTCAACGTTATCCACAACAACTGATAGAAATAGTTATGCATATTTAAGAAAATATGTAAAAGCGACCTTGAGATTTTTAAAGAAAAAAATTTGAGTTTTTGAAGTTGTTGCAGTCGAAAATAAGGGTCCGTTTTCAACAAAATAACGCGTATAAAATTTTGGCCAATCTTGTCACGTGTGACGTATTCATAGATTTCAACGATATACTTTCTCTGAAAATTTGGTACTTTTACTTACGGCATAGATTATCCTGTACACATTTGAGCATTTGAAACGTCGTCGTTGGTTGTGTCATCATTTATTTGCCTCTTTATGTAATCACGATCTTACGCGAATTTTTACAGTTATGACCTTTGGTCACCAAATATTAATAAGTTCGAATATTCCGAACTGTTCATTTCCGTGAAAAATGACCCTCAGTTTCGGCTTTATCGATCTAAGGTACCTTCGAAACGGCACATTCAGGTAATAAATTTTCCAGTTTGGACACTACCCTTTATCCGAAACTTCTTTCACATTTTTTTGTAATGCAATTTATTTTAGATTCACTAATAATTAACTTTAGTTGAGAACATGAGAAAACAATGAGTTTTTAAGCTTCCTTAATATGCTTTTAACTACTTCGCAACTACAAACGAGACATTTCGCGATTGTGATAGAAATCGTTCATAGTCATACTACGTCACGGACAAGATATCTTGTACGTTTGCTTATTCAAACAAAAATTGTAATTACAGAAAAATAGAGTTACGGGACATCTTAACGACGTTGCAGTACGAATATTGTATCGGGGTATAACATCTTCCGTAACAATTTACAAACGGTATTATGTAGAGAATAAGCTGTTCGTGTCATCGCGCGAATAGTATCGGGCCGTTACATATGTCGTCAATGGTTACAAACGGGGAGGAAATTGGAGTGCTCGCGCTTATGGATCTGCTTATTCCCGTACTAGTGCTCCACCATGCGGCCAAGTGCTAAGTTCAACTGAAATTAACATATGAAAGGATCTATGAAATTAAAGATCTGCCCTGGTTGGTCGTAATTTAGCATATACAAGAACCTATGTGTTTAAGCTGAAAGTTAGGGATCTACCCTGTTTGGTTGTACACTAACATAAACAGGAACCTGTTGGACTTCACACTGCGGAAACCCTTTTAATCGTACGGGTTTACAGAAAAGTTCATATCTACTTTTCTATCCGAGATAGACAAGTATGAGAATAACAAAATGGCTCAAGAATGAAAGTAATTAATAAATTGCACGTTGCCTTAGAAAAAGGTACTCATCATTTACTATATATTTGGATCACGATACATATAAAGTAGAGTTAAAAATAGTACAAAGTGTCAATATAATAATTTAAAATAAGAAACAAAGAACATAAATAATATATTTACAAATATTGGACATATCTAATATGTATGTATATCTCTATACCAATAGACCATTCTATAAAGGGAAATCATCCAAAATGATTCAGTCAAAGACGTGTATTATATGAATGTAGATTTCTGTCTTCGAAGAAATCCCAACTGTTCTTCGCCTTTTCTTTTGACTTTTAAGACCTGCGTCTTTCTTTCTTGATGTCTTCTCAGCCGCGGACTTTCCTCCGCTGTAACGAAATGTTATTCTTTGAATGCTCCTAGAATCATTGAAGGAATCGATTCTTCATGAACTATGGAATTCGGAAAACTATTGTTTCGTGGGCTGACTTCATAGTGATTGTTTTGCTGCAGTATATTATTTGGTTTCTGTCTCTTAGCCCATCTGTTTGCAACTTTTTCTTCTCCGCACTTGAGCATGTATTTTGACCTTATGTAATTGTTCCTACCGCAAGACATCTAATCTCTCCAACTTTTTACGCAATTGATCTCTGAACAATTGGGTTCTTTCGAGGTTTTATTTGACATATTTTATTTTCTTTCAACAGCTGAGCATGTTCATTTTGCAACTCTATTTCTCGGAAGGCCCTGCCTAGGCTTTCCTCTATTTGAAAGTCGCTGCTTGTCTGTGATTCAATTGCTAGCCGTTCAATCGAATGCTCGTTGTCAGCAAATCATAACGGTACTCTTGTATAGTCTAGCATTGGAATATTAACAAATAATTCATTTTCTTCCCCTTCTTATTTTATCTCTCCCTTATCCGCTTCTTGCTATTGTTAGTAGCGATAGTAGTTGCATAGATGTCGTTCTTCTTGCACTTGCTCTTCTTTTCTGATCAGCTGTTTTTGATAACGTGCTGTCTTTCTTGTGCATCTTCTCTTTCTGCTTTATTTTGTAATAAATTTGGTGGCTGTTCGGATACAGTATGCTTTTTCATCTATTCGTATTTTTTGTATGATTTTGTTTGATGATTTCGGGTAAATAATGATCGACACGGACATCCATGCTTCGTAAAGTGGCGCTGGTGTAATATTTTAAGAAGAGGTTACCTGTTAAAAGAATAGTTCATCTTGTATAGTACTTTATTTGGCATTTACTTCCATTTGAGATAACAAAAATTACAATGTATGTGCATTTTAGATAAACATCGAAAATATCAGTTATTGAACAAAAAACTGAGCTGTATGTGGAACAGAACCGGATTCGCCTGCTCGCTCCGAAGTTTGGTGGACAGTAAAAATTCGCGTCCCTTGTCGCGCAGGGACGTAAAATCATTGGGTGAAAACTTGCGAGATTCGTTTTTTCAGCGATCGTCCCCTCATTGTGTCGTCTTTCGTTTACGAAGAAACTTACAATACTTAACCGATTTTAACAAATTATATCGCGTTTCGTGTCATTCTAATTACAAAAATATGACTGACATGCTGATGAAAGTTTCGTAAAAATTGTTGCTTCGTCGATATTCGGTCTTGCATCGAGTAATACTACTTGCCACTATTTCTATAGCCAGTAGTAGAAGTTTAATACAGAAAAGCTATATAATTGTTTTATTGTAAATTCTAGGATATCATCAAAATGCTAAAATGTACCTACTGTGAATATATTTTAATTGAAGAACTGGCTAAACTTCGTCTGCAGGCACAGCTCTTTCTCAACTGTTATTGTGTTTTTTGATAATACAGGAAACATTTCGTAATTGTACGAAAATCTGGATCCAAGTGTTGCAATAATGGAGATACAAAAACTATTCTAAATGTCGAAGCTGAGGTTGTAGACGTGTCGACCATAGAAAGGGACAATGCGAGTGAAAGACAAGGAGGGACTGAGAATCAACAAATATGAACGTCCTGTGATAAGCTGAGTAGTTCAATTCAAAATTTAAATTTTCTTATTCTCATTTGTGATAAAACTTTTATCAACACTTTAATTACAGTCTTATAATTAAAATGAGATCAAACACTACATAGTTTGGAGCATACTTGCTAACACGTTTTCATCGGAACGATCTCACAATATGATCTCACAATCTGAACACAATATGTGTTTGAATAAATAATAAAATTTACCGTTTTAATGGCTATCACGTAAAAGTAAGCTATGCAGTAGACTAAAGTTACCAAACTTTATAAATGCAAAACTTTTGCCATTGGATTCTTACATTAGAAACATTCATATGTCGTCTCTGTCCTCTGTTCATACGAGTACTATCAGAAAATGTCAAAAAGATTAGGAAGGATGATGGCCAGAACTGAGATTTAACCGAGAAAATACCGGTCGTTAATGTGTTAATTTAAAACATTAACAGATACAAAGTACACGTACGCACAGTACGAATACTACGTACTTACCAGCTTTTCAAGTTCATTCTTTATGAAGGGGATTGTCTTCTTTCGGAAGTGAAACAGATGATATTCTCGATGTCTACTGTTGTTACATTCGATGTAGGTGTAAATATTTTTTCACCGCAACATTCTCCGCATGTTTCGGCGGATTCGGGGAAACTGACGTCGCATAGAGAGAAAAAGGCGATAAAGGTTATACAAAAAGTAATAATAAAGTATAATAATAATGATATCATGTAGACAGTTATGAATTTGTGTCGAATATTCAACAGCCATTATGTTCGATTATTTGCGGTAGACGACAGACGAGTAAATCTGGGTATAATTTGTTTTTCCCAAGATTCGTTATTAGTTCTGAGGTAAGGATGGGGATAGCATGCGGATTGGAATGTTTGCAAATTCATTGGATGAGAAAGGATTGATGGAAGAAGAAGGTAAACGCTCACGTCTATTGGTTATCCTAAAATTGCAATTGTCCAATTCAATTAGCCTTCAAAACACGGAAAGTCGGGAACAATTGCAGGTGGCAATATTTTTACACAAAAAGTCGATATTTTATATTAAATAATTTTGTTAATTCCATGCTTTTGAAATCTTAATAATAAAATGTGTTTTATAGCATTGTCTGCCTGAAGACAAACGCTACCCCACCATCGTATACCATTCCAAGGGTACAGAAACGTTGCTGATTGCGAGATTGGAACCAATCCACTCCGATTGTCGATTCCTCCCTAAATTATGTCGTCGTTTGTCGGTTGCTTTTCCTTGACAACGAGCGAACATGCCGTGTGATCGAACACTGAGCCGTTGGAGAACCGTTTTCCTTCATCTTCGCTAGTAAACAGCTCACAGACAGTTAGTAAATATGTTATATTTGCTAAATGATGTCTTTAATCAAGTTCGGAAAGGAGAATGTTACCAATTTAACATTTATTCTTTTTATATAAATCCATCGATTATTCTGCCAAGGATAATTTAATCAAAATGAAATCTTTTGCAGTTTGCACGGAACTGGATGTTGTAAAGATTGTATTTTATATATATTATTGTATTCTATATATCATTCTACGACGGATGAATCTTTTACACCGAACATCAACACATGAATCAATCAGAATGAAACATTTTGCATTTTGTTAAGATGATTCCTCGATGCCGTTTGAAAAATTGTTTGGTTTCTTGGCGGGTATAAATACTCAGTAAACAACGAATTTTCCACGAGGCTTGCAAAAACAAATTTTACGCAGATTCAGTCTGTCGTGTACCGCAGGCAACGAAATATATATGTAGCACAAATAGATACATCATGGCCTGAGTTATCTCTCATAATTAAAAATCTTTCAGCTAAAATATCTGTACCTAATTTCAATTGTCATTCGTTTTTATTTAGTTAACTACTTTCAATTATATGCTTATTAATTTGCTTTTTACTGTTGTAAATGCGTCTTTACGGATGTGTGCGTTGTTTTTTGTAGCTTATCTCAAGCTTTTATGCTATTGATTTACAGAAAAAGTTAGGTCAGTGGATATTCGCGCCTATACAACAACGATTCATATCAAGGGCATCAACTGTATCATTTTTCGAAAGAAGACGATGTCATTCGTAAAAGATTTTAAATGTTGATAATTACAAGGTGTTCGTACTCTGCATACGTGTATTTTGTGTTTGTCAATGTCCTACATTAGCAAGTTAGCATATTCACGTTCGGTGTCCTTTCGGCACTCATATGAATAGAGAACAAGGACAACATATAAAAGTCTTCAACTTAGGAATCCATCGGTTCAAAAGTTTCACGTATTTAAATTTCGGTATTTTTTGCCTACTGTATGGTTTATTTTAATGTGATAACCACTCAGACGGCAAATATTATTATTTATTGAACCTCGTATTGTGTTCAGAATATCGCCTTGCTGCAGATGAAACACATGTGTTGCAGCTCAACAATATGTTTGTAAAATTTTCTAGTCTTTAAGAATATTTTTAGAAAACGACATCTATTTATGGACAAGGACATCCTAACGGCGAGGAATTTTTTGGAATTTGCATACTTTCTCCTCTTCTTAAACTCTGCCTGCCTGTTATTTTATTACCTTATCATCTCAGGGCCTGTCCCTACCTGATATAGACGGAACGTAGGAGTTGGTCTTTCTCCTTCTTAGAGACATACATGCACCAATTCGTTCACATGTATTTATCAATCCTATTGAACCAGGAATGAGCCAGTGGAAAATTAACAAAGTCGAGGTACATCCGCGAGGTGTCATCTTATCACATAATGGGAAGCGCAGGATCTGGCCCGAATGTCGATGCGAAGAGTGGAAAGAATTGGTCCCACGCATTCCAAGTAGATCGACATTCATTGTATCAGCAATTGATGGTCAAAATGAAACGAGTTTTTAAAATTTGGAATAACTCATTGAGACATTTATAAATTCAGAAGCATAATTTAAAAACAAACTGATTTCAGTATAAAAATTTTTATTTGTTTACTCTTCATGTTTAACTGTCGTCAGTTATTTATTGTCAATCTTAGTCATTAGCATTGCCTCTACATGTTCTTATTACGAACAATGGAAAGAATACAATTATTACGTTACTATTAAATGAGTACATTCTCTTAATAATTGTCACTATGAGTATGCATTCATTTTGGTTTCCATTATTGAATTTTGTCAATTCTAATATTTTTAATATTGCCGTAACTGTTACATTCTTTATAATAAAAAACATGTTCCTATAAAAAGTATAATGATCTCTCTTTGTGCGGATTTAAATACGGATTTGAAACGAACTAAATTACGACAACTTTGAACAATATTGATTCATAAGTTTACTTATGTCCGATTTAAATCTTTTTAAAAAATTCCGGTCAAATGACCGGCTCCAATGTTTAATCTAAAGTCTTACATTCATTGTTATTTCTTTTGTTCATCTCACTTTATGCAAATTCTAATATTATCTGATCAATTAATTTCTCAATTTGCGTTAATATAAGAATGTTTGCGAAAGTTAGATGAACGAAATAAATAACAATGAATGTACAATTTTATACTAAATTTTGAAAACGGTCATTTGAACGGGCTTTGTAATGTTAGTGTTAATTTACTTTTAACCATGGACAGGATATTTTACGATACGATATTGTTAATACGATAATACGGCTGAGTCATTTCGCGATTATGATACAATATCGTTCACAGTCATACTACGTCATGGCCGAGATATCTTGTGCATTTGCTTATTATAACAAAAGTTGTAATTATAAAGAAACACACTCATGGCACATCTCGACGATGGTGTAATACGAATATTTTGTCGATAGATAACATTGTCTGTAACAATGTACGAACGGCATTTTGTCGCAAGTAATTTGTCTGTGCCTTTGTGGAAATAGTATTGTGTCGCAACAGGGGAGCGCGAGACGGGTATGGGTTCCCAGGGCGCAGGTCCACGCCCTGAGTAATCCCTCTGGTTCTGATATTCTCCTATAACTGGGTGGTGGCTGGTCGGTGCCTTTGGCCCTCGTCAGTTTGCCGACCTGGTGCGGAGAATTTCGGAGAAGTTGGGCTCATACCTGCCAAGACCACTCACCTTTTCGTGGGGTCCCCTGTCACCCCGCACTGGCATTGACCAGGGTAGGGTACGGAAAAGTGAGTGGCACTAGGACTGGAACTGATGGTGACGACCTCGGCAAAATTTATAAAGACAAGACGGAGAGCAAAAGTAAAAGGTATACAGTTTACGGTGCAGGGGAGGGATACTCCAGTACTGGCGGAGATGTGGGTTGTCAAGTGGGCCCCGCTGCGTCGTCACCTCATAGCGGATCTAGCATGCACCGAAGGAGGTACCAGAGGAGCGGTAGATGGCCGGGAAGAGGCCATGGATTTGGTGCAGTGAATTCATACGGTTTCTCCAGACTAATCTGGGACGGTCGAGACGGGCACAAGACCTGCTCTCCCAGACCATTCGGGAGAGCAGGGTCGCCTTGGCGGTGGTGGCTGAGCTGTACTGTATTCCCGACATTCCTGACTGGGTCGGAGACCTGAATGGCTTGGTAGCTGTAACATGGACAACTGCTTGATTGTGGCAGCGGTTATGTCGCCGTCGAGTGGGCTGTTGTTGGTGGGCGTCTATGATTCCCCTAACAGCGGCCTGGCCGCGTTTGAGGACTTTCTGGACGGGGTTGGAGAATGCGTCAGGAGATACTTTCCCCGCCAGGTGCTCGTCTTGGGGGACTTCAACGCACACTATGTGCAATGGGACAACCCCAGAACGGACACACGTGGGAGGATGTTGTCAGACTGGGCCGCAGGACTAGGACTCCTACTAGCCAACAGAGACTCGGCGAGCACTTGCGCGGTTTGGAGGGGGTCGTCCGTGGTTGACATCACTTGGGCTACCCCTGGCGCCTTCCGATGAGTGTTGGATTGGAGAGTGGCCGACGGGGTCGAGACTCTTTCGGACCACCTATACATCTTCATGCAATTGGCGCCGGTAATAGCAACTAATACATCCGCCACGCAGGCCTGCAGTATCGGAGGAAGAGCTAAGAGTTCTCGCCCATCGCCAAGGTGGCGTGTCAAGGAGAGGGACAGCGAGCTGCTCCAAGCGACAGTCATCGTGGCTGCCTGGAACTGGGACGCGCGTACGACGGAGGGAAGCGTCGACGAGGAGGTGAAGACCGTCCTTCAAGACATGAGCGCGGCGTGTGATGCCTCGATGCCGCGCTCTGTACCCGGAGGTAGACACCATCAAGCCGTCCACTGGTGGACACAAGAAATTGCGGAGCTTCGTACTCGCTGTGTCCGGGCCCGCAGAATGTTCCAGAGGCCGCGGCGTAGACGGATTCGCTACAATGAAGAGGAAGTCTGCCGCTGCTACGAGGCGTACAAGGAAGCGCGACACACTCTACAGCGGGAGATCAAGATCGCGAAAGCTCGGTCCTGGAGGGAGCTTGTTCAGACGGTCGGATCTGATCCGTGGGGGCGGCCTCACCGAATAGTGATGAAGACATTGCGCCCCTGGACCCCCCACTGACCGCAAGTACAGACCCGGTGTTGCTTGCCAACGTCATCGGGACGTTGTTCCCCCGACAAGACGACAACGATGTGAGGGAGGCACGATCATCCTCCACCTGAACAGTGTAATGGAAGGAAAAGATGGAGGTCACCGACGATAAGCTGTTGGAAGCGACGAAGAGGATGGCCTGTCGGGATGTGGCACCGGGTCCAGATGGATTATCAGGACGGGTTTGGGTAGAATAGATGAGCATCTTGGCTCCCCATCTACGACGTCTCTTTACAAGATGCCTGAGGGAGAGTGTATACCCCCGGGCATGGCGGACAGCGAAACTGGTCCTGCTGAAGGAGGGTCGCCCCTTGGACTCACCGGCGGCGTACAGACCGGTGTGCCTTCTGGACGAGGTGGGCAAACTCCTTGAAAGAATAGTCGTCACCCTTCTGGAGGCCCATATATCACAGCGGGTGCACCGGTAGATGCGGTGGTGTGTGTAAGGGCCATGGCGGGGGCCATGGTGTCGCAGAACTGGGTGGCGTTGGCGGTCTCGCTAGACATAACAAACGCCTTGAACTCCATTACCTGGGACGTGATAGTAGAGGCGCTGAAACGCTTCGAGGTATCCCCGTACCTGGTCCGTGTCATCCGGGCCTATCTGAGCGACACGTCGGTCACTTACAATAGAGACAATAGAGAGGAAGAAGCACGAAGGTCGGTTGAGCGGGGTGTTCCGCAGGATTCTGTGTTAGGGCCCATCTTGTGGATCACAGCGTATGACTCGGTCCTTCGCTGCCCTCTGCCTCCGGACATGGGCATCGCCTGCTACGCCGATGACACTTTCATTCTGGCCGAGGGACGATGGTTCTATGAGACACTCCAACTCGGCGAGGTTGCCGTGGCGTGCGCGGTTCGCGCCATTCAAGAGCTGGGCTTGAGCGTGTCACCTGCTAAGTCTGAGGCCATGTGGTTCTTCGACCAACACCGTAGGGGAATCCCTCCTCCTGGCCTCTGTGTGAACATTTGCGGAGAGGAAGTACAGGTGGGGCTCCAGATGAAATACCTGGGCCTCACGATCGATAGCCAATGGACGTTCGGGCCGCACTTTGAGCTCCTGGTCTCTAAAGTGACGGCCGCAGCCAACGCCTTATGCGGCCTATTGCCAAACATTGGCGGAGCTGGAATCGGAGTTCGCCAACTGTACGATGGAGTGGTTCGATCCAGGGTTCTGTACGGGGCCCCGGTATGGGCGGAAGATCTGCTGAGGAATCGTCGTAGCTCACTGCTACTGAGGAGGTTAAATTTTCTTTTTTACGTCATCCATAGGAATAAATTTAATAATAATATTACGAAACTGATTTAAGAAGATAAAGCAACAGGATAAGAAACCATTTCGAAAGAATCAACAATGTCGAGCAGTATGTTGTTAAGCCTCTCGGAAACTTTAAATACATCCGAAGCTGCACTTCGTCTTCTTATCTCCATTTTTCTTGGTAATTAATGTCTTCAGAAGGACATTGCTTCCTTTTTTACGATTTTCATTTACAGTATTTAACATCAATAAATTGGCGGATATAAAATACATGTATACATTAACCTATAGTCTGATCTCATTTTTGATTGTTACATCAGTGATTGCATAATCAAATTGCACTTCGATTTACTTGTTATGTAGTATGATTTCTTATGTATTTCTAGAAATACTTTTCTAGATCTCAATTTGTCATTTTAGAATTGGAAATAGTATTTCCACAGTTTCGCAGTGTTTTGAGGTTGAAGGTTATGTATCCCACATTTTTGTTGCACATGCGTGCGTAATATGTACTTTAATTCCTTCGTAAATTGGTCAAGATTATCCTAATAGGAAAAATAACTATTGCAATAGGAAACAACACTTTTTATCATTTAGATTGTTTAATTTTGAATCCTAGACTAAACTTTATACAGAAGTAATTGTATGTTACATTATAATATCTGTAATTTAATCAGTTAGGATTTATTATTGACTTTGGCTATAAAGAACCATACGAGTTGTTTATCCGAAGTGTATACTGACTGGTTATATTAAAATTTATATTTGAACATATGTGTTATTATGTGTGTGTTTTAGTGATTGTAAGAATAAAAATAATTACTGTTTACTTTAGTAGTAACTCCATTTCTCGTCCTAATCTGTCATGTATCTCTATTCCTTGTTTTATTTTATGTAAATTGTTTTACGACGGAAATTGCAACATCATTGCAATATAGATAATATTCTAGCTTAATGAAAGAATTTATATCTACAATTACGAATTATTTTCTTTGTCTTTCATTTGTGCTTTTAGTTTGATGAATAAATTAGAACTTTTAGAACTCCGTCGTGTCTATGTCGAAGGTGACATGCAATTGGAGAATTCTTATTAGATGTTCGATAATGATACAATTACATTCTATGAACAAGTGTAAGACTGGTGCCCTTCTCCCATTAGTCAATTTCAGAAGCCAATATTGATAATCATATCACAATGATAACGTCCAGTCTTTATGCGTGATCTGTCATCAGAACTAAGGCGGCTGTATATGTGTATAACAAGTATATATATACATACATGAATACAGAATGCAAACGAGCTTATTGATCGATGACATTGCTTCTGAGTTAAGTAGCGAGATGATTTTGCACGTTCAATAAAAAACCTTATTTCGTTTCGGATTGATGTAAGCAAATTATTAATAAAAGATAAGCTTATTTGTTATTTCTCAATTTATCTCGACGTTATCTACAACAGCTGATAGAAATAGTTATGCATATTTAAGAAAATATTTAAAAGTGACCTTGAGATTTTTAAAGAAAAAATTTGAGTTTTTGAAGTTGTTGCAGTCGAAAATAAGGGTCCGTTTTCAACAAAATAACGCGTTTAAAATTTTGGCCAACCTTGTCACGTGTGACGTATTCATAGATTTCAACGATATACTTTTTCTACAAATTTGGTACTTTTAACTTACTGCGTAGATTACCCTGTACGCTTTTGAACATTTGGAGCGTTGTCGTTGATTGTGTCATCATTTATTTTGCTTCTTTATGTAATCACGATCTTACGCGAATTTTTACAGTTATGACCTTTGGTCACCAAATATTAATAAGTTCGAATATTCCGAACTGTTCATTTCCGCGAAAAATGACCCTCAGTTTCGGCTTTATCGATCTAAGGTACCTTCGAAACGGCACATTCAGGTAATAAATTTTGCAGTTTGGACACTACTCTTTATCCGAAACCTCTTTCACATATTTTTGTAATGCAATTTATTTTAGATTCACTAATAATTAACTTTAGTTGAGAACATGAGAAAACAATGAGTTTTTAAGCTTTCTTAATATGCTTTTAACTACTTCGCAACTACAAACGAGACATTTCGCGATTGTGATAGAAATCGTTCATAGTCATACTACGTCACGGACGAGATATCTTGTGCGCTTGCTTATTAAAACAAAAATTGTAATTACAGAAAAATAGAGTCACGGGACATCTTAACGACGTTGCAGTACGAATATTGTATCGGGGGATAACATCTTTCGTAACAATTTACAAACGGTATTATGTAGAGAATAAGCTGTTCGTGTCATCGCGCGAATGGTATCGTGCCGCTACATATGTCGTCCATGGTTACGAACAGAGAGGAAATTGGAGTGCTCGCGCTTATGGATCTACTTGTTCCCGTACTAGTGCTACACCATGCAGCCAAGTGCGGAGTTCAAATAAAATTAATGTACAAAAGGATCTATAAAGTTAAAGATCTGCCCTGCTTGGTCGTAATTTAGCATATACAAGAACCTATGTGTTTAAGCTGAAAGTTAGGGATCTACCCTGTTTGGTTGTACACTAACATAAACAAGAACCTGTTGGATTTCACACTATGGAAACCCTTTTAATCGTACAGGTTTACAGAAAAGTTCATATCTACTTTTCTATCCGAGATAGACAAGTATGAGAATAATAAAATGGCTCAAGAATGAAAGTAATTAATAAATTGCACGTTGCTTTAGAAAAAGGTACTCATCATTTTTTATAATTTTGGACCACGATACATATAAAGTAGTGTTAAAAATAGTACAAAGTGTCAATATAATAATTTAAAATAAGAAACAAAGAACATAAATAATATATTTAAAAGTATTGGACATATCTAATATGTATGTATATCTCTATACCAATAGACTATTCTATAAAGGGAAATCATCCAAAATGATTCAGTCAAAGACGTGTATTATATGAGTGTAGATTTCTGTCTTCGAAGAAATCCCAACTGTTCTTTGCCTTTTCTTTTGACTTTTAAGACCTGCGTCTTTCTTTCTTGATGTCTTCTCAGCCGCGGACCTTCCTCCGCTGTAACGAAATGTTATTCTTTGAATGCTCCTAGAATCATTGAAGGAATCGATTCTTCATGAACTATGGAATTCGGAAAACAATTGTTCCATAGGCTGACTTCATAGTGATCGTTTTGCTTTATCTTACTAATAAAAGAGTTTCCGGTGTCAGCAGGAAACCGAACCTTCACTCTCTACAACGAAGCGTCCTCTTTTTGTAGGAAGATGTCGTGATTCATTTTCAAGGAATTTTTTAGTTGTTCAATTTTTACTGGTGCAGTATATTTTTTACTTTCTGTCTCTTAGCCCATCTTTTTGCAAACTTTTTCTTCTCCGAACTTGAGCATGTATTTTGACCTTACACAAATGATTCCACCTCAAGGCATGCAATCCCTTCAACTTTTCACGCAATTGATTTCTGGACATTTCGGTTCTTTTGAGGTTTCCTTTAACATATTTTATTTGCGCTTTCAAACTTTCATTTTCTTTCAACAGCTGTGCATGTTCATTTTGCAATCCTACTTCTCGGAAAGTCTTCCCTAGGCTTTCCTGAATTTGAAAGTCACAGCTTGTTTGTGATTCAATTGCTGGCCGTTCAATTGAATCATCGTTGTCAACGAATCATAACGTTACTCTTGCACAGTCTAGCATTGGTACATTAACAAATAATTCATTTTCTTCCTTTTATAATATCCCTCCTTCATCCGCTTCTTGCTATTGTTGGTAGTGCTAGTAGCTGCATTGATGTCGTTCTTCATGCTCTTGCCCTCCTTTTCTGATCAACTGTTTTTCGATAACGTGCTGTCTTTCTTGTACAACTTCTCTTTCCCTTTTATTTTGTAGTAAATTTGTTGGTTGTTCGGATACAGTATGCTTTTTCTTCTATTCGTATCTTTTGTATGATTTTGTTTGAAGATATCGGGCAAACAATGATCGGCGCGGACATCTGTGCTTCTTAAAGTGTCGCAGGCATAATATTATAGGAAGAGATTACCTGTTAAAAGAACAGTTCATATAAATAGTATGCGAAAGTAACGTAGATAGAACGAGTAAAGCACATTGATGTCAAGAGACAAGGTATCTCAAGGTATATGTCAAGGTATATGTCGAGAGATCAAGGTTTTATATTAAAATTGCCTGACTGAGAGGGAACCAGATACACATCTGGTATAGTACTTTATTTGGCATTTACTTCCATTTGAGATAAAAAATTACAATGTATTTATATTTTAGATAAACAAGAGAGATATCAGTTATTGAACAAAAAACTGAGCTGTATGTGGAACAGAACCGGATTCGCCTGCTCGCTCCGAAGTTTGGGGCGCGCAGGGACGTAAAATCATTGGGTGAAAACTTGCGAGATTCGTTTTTTCAGCGATCGTCCTCTCATTGTGTCGTCTTTCGTTTACGAAGAAACTTACGATACTTAACCGATTTTAACAAATTATATCGCGTTTCGTGTCATTCTAATTACAAAAATATGACGGACATGCTGATGAATGTTTCATAAAAATTGTTGCCTCGTCGATATTCGGTCTTGGATCGAGTAATACTACTTGCCACTATTTCTATAGCCAGTAGTAGAAGTTTAATACAGAAAAGCTATATAATTGTTTTATTGTAAATTCTAGGATATCATCAGAATGCTAAAATGTTCCTACTGTGAATATATTTTAATTGAAGATCTGGCTAAACTTCGTCTGCAGGCACAGCTCTTTCTCAACTGTTATTGTTTTTTGATAATACAGGAAACATTTCGTAATTGTAGGAAAATCGGGATCCAAGTGTTGCGTTAATGGAGATACAAAAACTATTCTAAATGTCGAAACTGAGGTTCCAGACGTGTCGAACATAGAAAGGGACAATGCGAGTGAAAGACAAGGAGGGACTGAGAATCAACAAATATGAACGACCTGTGATAAGTTGAGTAGTTCAATTCAAAATTTAAATTTTCTTATTCTTATTTGTGATAAAACTTTTATCAACACTTTAATTACAGCCTTATAATTAAAATGAGATCAAACACTACATAGTTCAGAGCATACTTGCTAACACATTTTAATCGGAACGATTTCACAATATGATCTCACAATCTGAACGCAATATGTGTTTGAATAAATAATAAAATTTACCGTTTAAATGGCTATCACGTAAAAGTAAGCTATGCAGTAGGCTAAAGTACCAAATTCTATAAACTCAAGACTTTTGAACCATTGGATTCTTATATTAGAAACATTCATATGTCGTCTCTATTCTCTGTTCATATGAGAGCTAGCAGAAAATATCAAAAAGATTAGGAAGGATGGTGGTCAGAAACGAGATTTAACCGAAGAAATACCAGCCGCTAATGTGTTAATATAAAACATTAACAGGTACAAAACACACGTATGCACAGTACGAATACATTGTACTTACCAACTTTTCAAATTCATTCTTTATGATGAGGATTGTCTTCTTTCGGAAACTGATACAGATGATATTCTCGATGTCGACTGTTGTTACATTCGATGTAGACGCAAATATTTACTCATCTAACCATTCACTGCAAAATTATAACATAAAAACCTGAAGCAAACTAATCAATATAATGCAGGTGTCGGCGATAATGACGTCGCAAAGTTAAAATAAAGTGCAAAAGGAACCACATAAAAAAGAAATAAATTAACGGATAAAGATATATATATGTGTTATCAGTTACTGTTCTATATAAGGCAAACATTATTTTCGGTTATCTGCGGTAGTCGGCAGACGAGTAAATCTACGTAAAATTTGTTTTTCCCAAGATTCGTTAGAAGTTCCGAGATAAGGATGGGGGTACCACGCGGATTGAAATGTTTGCAAATTCATTGGATGAGAAAGGATTGATGGAAGAAGAAGGTAAACGCTCACGTCTATTGGTTACCCTAAAATTGCAATTGTCCAATTCAATTAGTCTTCAAAACACGGAAAGTCGGGAAAAATTGTAGGTGGCAATATTTTTACACAAAAAGTCGCTATTTTATATTAAATAATTTTGTTAATTCCATGCTTTTGAAATCTTAATAATAAAATGTGTTTTATAGCATTGTCTGCCTGAAGACAAACGCTACCCCACCATCGTATACCATCCCAAGGGTACAGAAACGTTGCTGATTGCGAGATTAGAACCAATCCACTCCGATTGTCGATTCCTCCCTAAATTATGTCGTCGTTTGTCTGTTGCTTTTCCTTGACAACGAGCGAACATGCCGTGTGACCGAACACAGAGCCGTTGGAGAACCGCCTTTCTTCATCTTCGCTAGTAAACAGCTCACAGACAGTTAGTAAATATGTCACAGTTGCTAGATGATGTCTGTAATCAAGTTCGGAAAGGAGAATGTTACCAATTTAACATTTATTCTTTTTATATAAATCCATCGATTATTCTGCCAAGGATAATTTAATCAAAATGAAATCTTTTGTATTTTGTACAGAACTGGAGGTTGTAAAGATTGTATTTTATTTATATTATTGTATTCTATATATCATTCTACGACAGATGAATCTTTTACATCGAACATCGACACATGAATCAATCCGAATGAAACTTTTTGCATTTTGTTAAGATGATTCCTCGATGCCGTTTGAAAAATTGTTTGGTTTCTTGGCGGGTATAAATACTCAGTAAACGACGAATTTTCCACGAGCCTTATAAAAACAAATTTTACACAGATTCAGTCGGTCGTCTACCGCAGACAGCGAAATACATATGTAGCACAAATAAATACTGTTACGCCACGAGCCTTACCATAGGCCGTGTCCTTAAGCGTCCCTCGTGGCACTACAGTGTCGCAGAGAGATCGTCTTATAGGACCGGCGAAATATATACAATGTAGCGACAAGTGCATATTTGCTATCAAGCAGCGAGTTCTAGAAACGTCGATTCGCCTTCGGTCCGTTATTTCAGCTACACAAAGAAGATGGCATACGTGATCATCGACGCGAACGTTGGAGTGACCCTTGTGTAGAGGGGGTCATCTCCCAGCAAAGACAAAGAAAAAATCGAAGGGCAACAGTATCATTTGAGGATTCAAACGGAATGCATGAAGAGGTTCAGACGAATAAAATGCAGGTCTCTTAGTCTAACAAATACATCGAGAACTATCATAAAGTCAGGTCCAATTACTAACAAACTAATTGTATTTATCATGAAATAGTTTGTGACGTGTTCATTATATAATTTGAAATTTTGTTAAATACACAAGTTTTATATTAACCCTGTTAATTCAGTGTTAAACTTATTGGTACCACCTGTGTTATCTTAATCGAAACAGGGCAACGACTAATTCGTGGCGTCGGTTATTAGAACCGTAGTGAGAATTTACGCCCCTCGCTCAGGCGTTTTCCTTGCGACCGCGTCTCTCCGCGAACGGTCGTTTTTATAAAAGGAAAATCAAATCATATCAAATTTTTTTTTAATGTTTATTGAAATTACAATCAATTCTCGCGTTGAGAATTTTCAGTAATTTTTCTGGCGTGGCACAGTAACATGGCTAATTATTTATAATAAGTTAATACATATTATAGATAAGTATAATTTGTGAGTAAGTATTATAAATAAGTAAATATTACATTATTTAAATAACTAATTGAATCTGTCGTTTAGGTCTAGCGGGTAGTGTCTCTTCAGCCTGCGAATCTGGTCCGTCGTTTCAAGTAGTCCAGTGATTAAGGGGTTTCGGTGTTTGTTCACTCTTTTGCTATATCTGTCGCTATATTTTGCTATTTCCTCTTTAACTGTGGGTATCTTGAGGTCGCGGTGTATTGTTTCGTTGGTAACGTACCAAGGTGCATCAATTAGGGATCTTAGCGTTTTCGATTGGAAGCGTGGAGTATTTCAATGTTAGAGTTACTTGCTGTTCCCCATAGTTGGATTCCGTAGGTCCAGAATCATATCAAATTTGACAATAATTTTGTATTCCGTATATGGTATTAGTCTGCGATAAATATTTACTCTAGAAATGTCAAGACTTATCAAAAAAAAAAATGGACATAGAAGAAGAATGTTCAGTGTACGATGACCAAGAAACTTCAACAACTGAAAACGGCATGGAAACACATGAAAAGCTATTTACAACCGAATCAGAGTTGGACATTATAAATTATGATTCACGTAAGTGCAAGAATGAAAGAAATTATCGTTGACAGCAAACAACGAAACTGGGCCTGATGGAACAGTTTGGAAAGAAACAGATGCTAGTGCCAAACCTGGCAGGATATCAGTTCATAATATTTTTAGGGATATGCCAAATGGCATATAATGAAAGGACAAGTAAAGACGGCGTTTTATCTTATCATTGATCACCGTATAAAGGGATCATAATAAAATGTACGGAAGAGGAAGCATTTAGAGTATTGGGGACTAGGAGGGAGCTAGATGCAACAAAACTAGATGCATTTATTTCTCTGCTATATGCCCGCAGTGCACACCAGGTAAAAAAAATTAAACGTCTCATATTTGTGGAATAAAATTTGGAGACCTGCAATTTTTTCAAAAACAATCTGCAGGAATGCCTTTGCTGAAATTACGAGGTTTGTACGATTTGATAAGAAGAGTGAAAGAAGCCAACGTTTACGATCGAATAAATTTGCAACGGTATCTACAGTATGGGCCAATTTACGGAGAATTTACAAAATTGTTGTAAGCCTGGTGAATACATTACTTTTATATAAAGAATCACGGGAAAGAAACCCTGCAATAAAACTATCAACAAGTTCAGATTCATTAGTAAAAAAAATTTGTCAAGGAAAAAACTGTAAAGGTTACAAAATTACGAAAATTTGTTTAAGATGCGGGAAATATTTCTGCGGCAAATGTATATTTGAGAATAAGATAATTTGTACAAAATGCAGCGAAGTTGGATAAGATATATCTGTAATTTTATTTAAGACTATAATTGAAATTAAACAAAAGTAAATTTGGACGCAATTTGATGAAAGTTCATCATTTTATATACATTTAGTTATAAATTAAGCATTATCTAAGATAAATCATAAAAACTATTACTTCTTTAATCAGCGGTCATTTTGACCGCACACGGTAAGATAGAAGTGTCGGTAGGTTTAGTGTTAAATGATTAAATGCTGTTAATAATTGTCATAATAATTTTGAATTTATTTAGGTTTTCATTATTGAATTTTATTAATTCTTATATTTTTAATATTACCGTAATTGTTACATTCTTTATAATATAAACGTGTTCTTATAAATAATAAAATAATCTCTCCTTCGTCTCTGGTAAAATTTGTGCGGATTTAAATACGGATTTGAAAACGAACTAAATTACAACAACTTCGAACAATATTGATTCATAAGTTTACTTATGTCCGATTTCAATCTTTTTAAAAAGATCCGGTCAAATGACCGGCTTCAATGTTTGATCTAAAGTTTTACATTCATTGTTATTTTTTTGTTCATCTGCCTTTATGTAAATTCTTATATTACCTGATCAATTAATTTCTCAAATTGCGTTAATATAAGAATGTTTGCAAAAGTTAGATGAACGAAATAAATAACAAGGAGTGTACAATTTTGTACGAAATTTTGAAAACGGTCATTTGACCGGGCCTGGTAAGGTTAGTGTTAATTTACTTTTACCCATGGACAGGATATTTTACGATACGATATTGTTGATACGATAATACGGCTGAGTCATTTCGCGATTATGATACAATATCGTTCATAGTCATACTACGTCATGGACGAGATATCTTGTGCATTTGTTTATTATACCAAAAGTTGTTATTATAAAGAAACACACTCAAGGCACATCTCGACGATGGTGTAGTACGAACATTATGTCGGAGGATAACATCTTCCGTAACAATATACAAACGGTATTGTGTCGCGAATAAGCTGATCGTGATATCGTGCGGATGGTACCATGCCGTAACGAACAGAAATGAAATTGGAGTTCAACTAAAATTAACGTGCAAAAGGATCTATAAAATTGAAGATCTAACCTGCTTTGTCGTAATTTAGCATATACAAGAACCTGTGCATGTTCATTTTGCAAATCTGTTTCTCGAAATGCTATCCATAGGCTTTCCTTTATTTGAACGTCGCAGCTTGTCTGTGATTCAGTTGCTGGCCGTTCAATTGAATCCTCGTTGTCTTAACGATACTCTTGTATAGTCTAGCATTGGAATATTAACAAATAATTCCTTTTCTTCTCCTTATTTTATCTTTCCCTTATCCACCACTTGCTATTGTTAGTAGCGGTAGTAGTTGCATAGATGTCGTTCTTCTTGCTCTTGCCCTTCTTTTCTGGTCAGCTGTTTTTGATAACGTGCTGTCTTTCTTGTGCATCTTCTCTTTCTCCTTTATTTTGTAATAAATTTGCTGGTAGTTCGGATACAGCATGCTTTTTCATCTATTCGTATTTTTTGTATGATATTGTTTGATGATTTCGGGTAAATAATGATCGATACGGACATCCATGCTTCTCAAAGTGGTGCTGGTGTAATATTTTAAGAAGAGGTTACCTGTTAAAAGAATAGTTCATCTCGTATAGTACTTTATTTGGCATTTACTTCCATTTGAGATAAAAAAAATTGCAATGTATTTACATTTTAGATAAACATCGAAAATATCAGTTATTGAACAAAAAACTGAGCTGTATGCAGAACAGAACCGGATTCGCCTGCTCGCTCCGAAGTTTGGTGGACAGTAAAAATTCGCGTCCCTTGTCGCGCAGGGACGTAAAATCATTGGGTGAAAACTTGCGAGATTCGTTTTTTCAGCGATCGTCCCCTCATTGTGTCGTCTTTCGTTTACGAAGAAACTTACAATATTTAACCGATTTTAACAAATTATATCGTGTTTCGTGTCATTCGAATTACAAAAATATGACTGACATGCTGATGAAAGTTTTGTAAAAATTGTTGCCTCGTCGATATTCGGTCTTGGATCGAGTAATACTACCTGCCACTATTTCTATAGCCAGTAGTAGAAGTTTAATACAGAAAAACTATATAATTGTTTTATTGTAAATTCTAGGATATCATCAGAATGCTAAAATGTTCCTACTGTAAATATATTTTAATTGAAGAACTGGCTAAACTTCGTCTGCAGGCACAGCTGTTTCTCAACTGTTATTGTGTTTTTTGATAATACAGGAAACATTTCGTAATTGTAGGAAAATCGGGATCCAAGTATTGCGATAATGGAGATACAAAAACTATTCTAGATGTCGAAGCTGAGGTTCCAGACGTGTCGAACATAGAAAGGGACAAGGTGAGTGAAAGACAAGGAGAGACTGAGAATCAACAAATATGAACGACCTGTGATAAGTTGAGTAGTTCAATTCAAAATTTAAATTTTCTTATTCTTATTTGCGATAAAACTTTTATCAACACTTTAATTTCAGTCTTATAATTGAAATGAAACCAAACACTACATAGTTCGGAGCATACTTGCTAACACATTTTGATCGGAACGATCTCACAATATGATCTCACAATCTGAACGCAATATGTGTTTGAATAAATAATAAAATTTACCGTTTAAATGACCATCACGTAAAAGTAAGCTATGCAGTAGGCTAAAAGTACAAATTCTATAAACTCAAGAATTTTGAACCATTGGATTCTTATATTAGAAACATTCATATGTCGTCTCTACTCTGTGTTCATATGAGAGCTATCAGAAAATATCAAAAAGATTAGGAAGGATGGTGGTCAGAAACAAGATTTAACCGAAGAAATACCAGCCGCTAATGTGTTAATATAAAACATTAACAGGTACAAAACACACGTATGCACAGTACGAATACATTGTACTTACCAACTTTTCAAATTCATTCTTTATGAAGAGGATTGTCTTCTTTCGGAAAGTGATACAGATGATATTCTCGATGTCGACGTAAATATTTTCTCACCGAACCAATGTCTGTAAGTTTATCACACAAAAACCTGATGCAAACTACATAAGAAAACGCAAGTATCCGGGAATATTACGTCGCAAAAATAAAATAAATCGGTATAAGATATACATATAAAGAAAATTAAATCCATAATAAAGTGCAAAATAACAAATAAATTTAAATAAGGCAATTAGTAATTCGATGTTTAAGGCAAACATTAGGTTCGATTATCTGCGGTAGTCGACAGACAAGTAAATCTGTGTAAAATTTGTGTTTCCCAAAATTCCTTAGAAGTTCCGAAATAAGGATGGGGGTACCACGCGGATTGGAATGTTTGCAAATTCATTGGATGAGAAAGAATTAATGGAAGAAGAAGGTAAACGCTCACGTCTATTGGTTACCCTAAAATTGCAATTGTCCAATTCAATCAGCCTTCAGAACACGTAAAGTCAGGAAAAATTGCAGGTGGCTATATTTTTATACAAAAAGTCGCTATTTTATGTTAAAAAATTTTGTTAATTCCATTCTTTTGAAATCTTAATAATAAAATGTGTTTTATAGCATTGTCTGCCAGAAGACAAACGCTACCCCACCATCGTATACCATTCCCATGGTACAGAAACGCCGCTGATTGCGAGATTAGAACCAATCCACTCCGATTGTCGATTTCTCCCTAAATTATGTTGTCGTTTGACGGTTGCTTTTTCACACAGAGCCGTTGGAGAACCGCCTTTCTTCATCTTCGCTAGTAAACAGCTCACAGACAGTTAGTAAATATGTTACAGTTGCTAGATGATGTCTTTAATCAAGTTCGGAAAGGAGAATGTTACCAATTTAACATTTATTCTTTTTATATAAATCCATCGATTATTCTGCCAAGGATAATTTAATCAAAATGAAATCTTTTGTATTTTGTACAGAACTGGAGGTTGTAAAGATTTTTGTATTTTATATATATTATTGTATTCTATATATCATTCTACGACGGATGAATCTTTTACACCGAACATCGACACATGAATCAATTCGAATGAAACTTTTTGCATTTTGTTAAGATGGTTCCTCGATGCCGTTTGAAAAATTGTTTGGTTTCTTGGCGGGTATAAATACTCAGTAAACAACGAATTTTCCACGAGCCTTATAAAAACAAATTTTACGCAGATTCAGTCTGTCGTCTACCGCAGACAACGAAATATATATGTAGCACAAATAGATACATCATGGCCTGAGTTATCTCTCATAATTAAAAATCTTTCAGCTAAAATATCTGTACCTAATTTCAATTGTCATTCGTTTTTATTTAGTTAACTACTTTCAATTATATGCTTATTAATTTGCTTTTTACTGTTGTAAATGCGTCTTTACGGATGTGTGCGTTGTTTTTTGTAGCTTATTTTAAGCTTTTATGCCATGTATTTGCAGAAAAAGGTTACGTCAGTGAATATTCACGCCTATACAACAACGATTCATATCAAGGGCATCAACTGTATTATTTTTCGAAAGAAGAGGATGCTATTCGTAAAAAATTTCAAAAGTTTGTAGGTACAAGGTGTTCGTACTCTGCATACGTGTGTTTTGTATTTGTCAATGTCCTACATTAGCAAGTTAGCATATTAACGTTCGGTGTCCTTTCGGCACTCATATGAATAGAGAACAAGGACAACATATAAAAGTCTTCAACTTAGGAATCCATCGGTTCAAAAGTTTCACGTATTTAAATTTCGGTATTTTTTGCCTACTGTATGGTTTATTTTAATGTGATAACCACTCAGACGGCAAATATTAATATTTATTGAACCTCGTATTGTGTTCAGAATATCGCTTTGCTGCAGATGAAACACATGTGTTGCAGCTCAACAATATGTTTGTAAAATTTTCTAGTCTTTAAGAATATTTTTAGAAAACGACATCTATTTATGGACAAGGACATCCTAACGGCGAGGAATTTTTTGGAATTTGCATACTTTCTCCTCTTCTTAAACTCTGCCTGCCTGTTATTTTATTACCTTATCATCTCAGGGCCTGTCCCTACCTGATATAGACGGAACGTAAGAGTTGGTCTTTCTCCTTCTTAGAGACATACATGCACCAATTCGTTCACATGTATTTATCAATCCTATTGAACCAGGAATGAGCCAGTGGAAAATTAACAAAGTCGAGGTACATCCGCGAGGCGTCATCTTATCACATAATGGGAAGCGCAGGATCTGACCCGAATGTCGATGCGAAGAGTGGAAAGAATTGGTCCCACGCATTCCAAGTAGATCGACATTCATTGTATCAGCAATTGATGGTCAAAATGAGACGAGTTTTTAAAATTTGGAATAACTCATTGAGACATTTATAAATTCAGAAGCATAATTTAAAAACAAACTGATTTCAGTATAAAAATTTTAATTTGTTTACTCTTCATGTTTAACTGTCGTCAGTTATTTATTGTCAATCTTAGTCATTAGCATTGCCTCTACATGTTCTTATAACGAACAATGGAAAAAATAGAATTATTACGTTACTATTAAATGAGTACATTCTCTTAATAATTGTCATTATGAGTATGCATTCATTTTGGTTTCCATTATTGAATTTTGTCAATTCTAATATTTTTAATATTGCCGTAACTATGACATTCTTTATAATAAAAAACGTGTCCTTATAAAAAGTAACATGATGTATAATTTCTGGCGCCAATTTCAAATAGTTTAGAATTAAAAGATCGATTAGTTTCGAGTTGTACATGATAGTGCAACTCTTCAAGAATAGAAAAGTCCTTTGCCAATTACTATGTTACTTCTGAAAATTGTAGAAATTAAAATCTACGAAGACTGTCTTTTACTTGTTAAATAGCTTTTTATAGAAACTAATAAACATTTGGGGATTAAATTTTGAATATTTTTCAGAGTGACAAAAGCTACATTTTCATGATTTCCAACATCGCATTCTCAATTTTACACGAATAATTGACAATTGAAAATAGTGCGATTTTTGGCGGTTTTTATTTATTTACGGCTCAACGAATGTTTTTGACGACTGCAGTAATTTTTATTCGACTAAAGTACGTCAACTAAAATGAGTTTCCACGATTCAATAACGTTTGATATTTTGGGAAGCATCATGGGAGGTAAGAAATTCGATACTTGTTTACAGCGCTTACAACAATCTGGTATCTCTCATATGCAAGGTCGTTGAATTCGTCTCAACGAGCACCATCGTACGTACCAAGGAAAATCGCCATGCGACGATGAATAAATTTTCATGCTAGTATAATTGACATGACAAGTGTCAAGGATAGATAATGTTAATTCTAGATGGTATATGGAAAAATATTAAAATTATTGTATCATTCTACTGATATAGTATCGTTTAAATGGGAATATACTCTTTCTTCTCTAAAAACAAATATGTGTAGTGAACAATTCATTTCTCCTTCTGTGGCAGTTTACAAATAGTTTCTTTATTACGCAATTTTATAATTCTTATATTTGTCTATATCGGATAAAGAAGTACATAAGAACTTTTCCGTAGAACCGCGTAATTAAATAGGTTCTTGTAGCATGGAACTCAATGGGTTTTTGTCTATGCCAGTGTGCAACCAAACAGGCAGATCCCTAATTTTATAGGTTCTTGTATATACTAACTTTAGGTAATCTCAGCATTTGGCCGCATGGTGCAGCACCAGTCAAAGAAGAATTAGGTCAATAAGCGTGAGTACTCTCTTTTGTCTCTGGTATAAATAATTTGTGCGGATTTAAATACGGTGAAAACGAACTAAATTGCGACAATTTTATGCAATATTGATTCATAAGTTTACTTATGTCCGGTTTTATTCTTTTTAAAAGGACTTTATGTTTGTAGTAAGCTTGTTAACTACGTATTTTAACACTAACCTTACCAGATCCGGTGAAATGACCGGCTTCAAGATTTAATCTAGTTGTTCATTTATTGTTATTTCTTTTGTTCATGTGGCTTTATATAAATTTTCATATTATCTGATTAATTAATTTCTCAATTTGTGTTCATATAAAAATGTTGGTGAACAAAAGTTAGATGAACGAAATAAATAACAATGAATGTACAATTTTAAATTAAATTTTGAAAACGGTCATTTGACCAGGCCTGGTAATGTTAGTGTTAATTTACTTTTAGTCATGGACAAGATATTTTACGATACGATATTGTTGATACGATAATACGGCTAAGTCACTTCGCGATTATGATACAATATCGTTCACAGTCATACTACGTCGCGGATGAGATATCTTGTGCGTTTGTTTATTAAAACAAAAATTGTAATTACTGAAAAACAGACTAACGGGACATCTTAACGATGGTGTAGTACGAATATTATGTCGGGGGATAACATTGTCCGTAACAATGTACAAACGGTATTTTGTCGCGAATAACTTGTCTGTGTCATGGTGTGAATGGTATTGTGTCGCAACATATCTCGTCAATGGTTACGAAGCGGATAATGATTTATTTGTCACACTGCATATACTGGATTAGAAAAAATTTTTAATTGGAAGATTCTTGAAAGTAAATGTATGGTCTACTGAAAGTTAACTGCTCTTTAATATGTTTAAGTATAATTGTTCGCAATGTCGTTAATTAATATTTTAAATAATGTTAAATACAAAGAAATAGATACAGAAAGTGTGATTTGTGTGACGTGAAATTTGTTTTCAGGTGTTCTTAAATATACCAATATTTCGTTTTGAACTTTCTTTCAATTTTTTCTATAATATACTGAATAATTACTTTTTACCATTTCAACCATCCGTTTCAATATGTAATTTTTTTCTATATACATATTTTTTTCTTTTTTGAAAATTTTATTTGGAATTACCTAAAGTTTAATGAGTTTTAGAACACTATAACAAGGTTTCCATTCCTACCGTGGTTTGAGTATCGATTTCTTGATGACTATAGAAGTGACAGGTGATATTATTGGTGTAGAATATAAATTAAATTTTCTTTTTTACGTCATCCATAGGAATAAATTTAATAATGATATTATAAAACTGATTTAAGAAGATAAAGCAACAGGATAAGAAACCATTTCGAAAGAATCAACAATGTCGAGCAGTATGTTGTTAAGCCTCTCGGAAACTTTAAATACATCCGAAGCTGCACTTCGTCTTCTTATCTCCATTTTTCTTGGTAATTAATGTCTTCAGAAGGACATTGCTTCCTTTTTTACGATTTTCATTTACAGTATTTAACATCAATAAATTGGCGGATATAAAATACAAGTATACATTAACCTATAGTCTGATCTCATTTTTGATTGTTACATCAGTGATTGCATAATCAAATTGCACTTCGATTTACTTGTTATGTATTATGATTTCTTATGTATTTCTAGAAATACTTTTCTAGATCTCAATTTGTCATTTTAGAATTGGAAATAGTATTTCCACAGTTTCGCAGTGTTTTGAGGTTGAAGGTTATGTATCCTACATTTTTGTTGCACATGCGTGCGTGATATGTACTTTAATTCCTTCGTAAATTAGTCAAGATTATCCTAATAGGAAAAATAACTATTGCAATAGGAAACAACACTTTTTATCATTTAGATTGTTTAATTTTGAATCCTAGACTAAACTTTATACAGAAGTAATTGTATGTTACATTATAATATCTGTAATTTAATCAGTTAGGATTTATTATTGACTTTGGCTATAAAGAACCATACGAGTTGTTTATCCGAAGTGTATACTGACTGGTTATATTAAAATTTATATTTGAACATATGTGTTATTATGTGTGTGTTTTAGTGATTGTAAGAATAAAAATAATTACTGTTTACTTTAGTAGTAACTCCATTTCTCGTCCTAATCTGTCATGTATCTCTATTCCTTGTTTTATTTTATGTAAATTGTTTTACGACGGAAATTGCAACATCATTTGCAATATATATAATATTCTAGCTTAATGAAAGAATTTATATTTACAATTATGAATTATTTTCTTTGTTTTGTAATTGTGCAATTATTGTGGATAAAAATATTGTTAATAATAACTATATAATATAATAGTTATATATTATAATATAATATATATAATATAATATAATTACTATATAATAGACAATAATAGCGTCCAAATTATCCGTATTGTATTTAAATTTCGTATCATTGATTACTTTTCACTTTATTATCGTCTCTTGAAACTATATATGTTATGATTGTAACCATATAATAAATTTTCACGTACTGGTATATTATTTTTAGATTAATTAATTAAATTATCATACTAACATTGGCATAGAGTTCATTATTTGTAATATGACTAATTTCGAAGTTGATGAAAACGAATTACAAGTATCAATAATTGCAACTAGATATGAATTTAATTTATAAAATGTACGTGAAAAAAAACATTCGTAAAAATATTTCGATGAAACTCGAGAATAATACAATTATAACTGAACTTTCAGGATTACCCATCGCCCTTCTTCACAGATATACTTTGTACGGAAAATATCCAGTTTTTCAACATATATTTTTTGCAACCTGTGGCGTTTTGATTTGCTTATGGAATTATGGTAATTATTCTTCTTCAGAAAATGATATTTAAATAAAGAAGAATATTCGAGAAAAAGATTATTATTTTTTGAATTTTTTAAATACTTTTGCATGTTTTGCCTTATATCTTTAATTCTATTTCAATTATGTACGTTTATTTCCTCGAGGAAATGAATTGAAATTTTAGAGTGTGTAATATATTTGTTACTTTAAGAATTCAATTCAATATTCAATAGTAATTAAATCGGAAAGCAATTCGAAAATTATTTAAAGGTATTGACCGACATACTAAAATAATTTTTCTTTTACTTATTGGAAAGATTTTATAAATTGATTGATTAATTGATAATAGTAGATGTAATTTTCGTTCAAAAATATTTTGGATTAGTTCTTTAAGGAACCAGTTGATCATAAGTATTGTGTACTTACAGGGCTCAATATACTTCACTCAGCAGCAGCAATGTATGTTACATATCGCGTCTTAAAACGCCTTGGTGGTTCCTCTTTATCTGTTGTCATTATTTTTGTCTTCAATATGGCTTATCTCCTAGTCGGTATGAAGAATTTATAGCACACTATTATTTATACTTATTTAACAGTTCGTGCGATTTTTTAAAAACATGTAAATTAATAAACAAACAACTTACCAGTTTTCGGCAAAGAACATTGGAATAAAAGATATACGATTTGTTCTATATAATTAGCTTCATTTTACTAAGAAAATGTTACCAATGTTTACAAATTATCCAGAAATCGTGCGAACTATTATAAATTATAGTAAAAGTATCGTTGGTTTTAATTGAGCGCGATTTAAAAAAAATTATGTATGAATTTTTGCACAACATGTATTATTTTTCTTAAATAACGATGATAAATATTTTAGTACGTTCGATGCGATATCGATTATTGCTAATTGAGCAAAAGTTTTTCCGCTCACGTGACGGCGGTCATCGGTTAATGTTATGTAATGGATGTATAACAAGTGTACAGCTGGTAATATAGATCATATATATATATATATATATATATATATATATATAATTATAATATTATATAATATGATATATAATAATAATATATATAACAATAAATATATTATATATATTAATAATATATATAACAATAAATATATATATTAATAATGTATATATTTCATTGTTTATTTCAATTTAAAATAATACGATTTTCTTGAAATTTAGTCCAAATTGATTCCACGTGGTGAATGTATTAATGATATAAATAATTGATAAAGCAAATAATTTCACGTTTATTCAATAGTTGCGTTACTTGGAACTAATACAATTTAATAGTTCGTAAAACTTAACGTGTGCAGATAATTATAACTTCGTGGTACATGTTACCGCTTCACTTGAAATGATATATATAGGGTGTCCTGTGATATATTAGATTTAAAGATCGGTTTAGTACATGAAAAAAATGAAAAGAATTCATATAAACATCTGATAATGTTCTTTTCAATTTATCCTTATTCAAATTACGGCGAGTTTCTTCTTTAACAAACTGTATCTGCTTACTTTCATAACAGACCAAATCTCTTTGCATATGAATGCAGGTCTGCAAATGTTTTGCCATTGATTGTCTTATTATTTCTAATTGTCCAGTACTATGCATAATAAAATTTAAACAAATCTATAACTAAATCTATAACTATATATATAGTTTTAAGGTTAGTGTGTGTATATATATATATATATACATAGTAGTGTATATGTATACATATATATATATATATATACACACTCTAACCTAACCTATATACTAAACTATATATGTTTATATATATATATAGTTTCTATCGCTAAACCTGCTTGTTTGACTAAAACGCGGTGGAAGTTTAGTGGAAGAAATATAAATTGCTGGTTAAACAATTATATAATTGCCAGACCAAAGTGCGGCAGAACATCATTTCGAGTTAAATACTTTCTATAACATAAGAGCAAGGACGAATAGAATTTTTATTTTTTTCGCGTGCTAAATTCATCTATAAAATGATTTCTGTATATTACAGAATACTCCTGTATCCACATGATAAGTCAAACATAGTAAAGATATTATACATTAAAAAAATAATATTCGTTTTTATCGTTTATAGGATATTATATGACAAGTACAGATGATTATGATATAAAATGGACTATGCCACAGTGTGTATTAACTCTGCGATTAATTGGTCTTGCGTTCAATTTGCTGGACGGTCAAAAACCCGAGGTACGTACAGAACAACAAATAGCATAATACACGCGATGGAAATGTCTAATTGATGAATAAATAGCCGAGTTAAAGAATCGAAGTTAAAATTTAAGTTAAATACAACAATTAAGAAGGGTGAATAAGAAACGAAGGAAATTTCCTTTCAGAAGGAAGAAGTTTAACTAATGACATTACCGTTTCAGGAAAAATTGTCTGCATCGCAGAAACAAGTGGCCTTGAAAGAACAACCAACGTTTTTAGAGATTGCAGCATTTGCATATTTTCCAGGATCGTTTCTCGTTGGGCCACAATTTAGCATGAAAAGGTACTTAGACTATGTAAATGGACGATATACGATGAGCGATGCGAATACTGTAAGTCATATTAAAATACTAATTAAGTAATCGAAAAAATTGTAAGAACTTTTTAATCGATATATAGGATGTCTCAGATCTTTCTCGACAAACAGTGCCGACATGTTCTATGAGTAAAACTGAGAGAAAAATATTACACAATCTCATAAATAATTCATTAACAGAATTACAACAAAAGGCTGATTTATCGTTCGATAATATATATATATATATATTGAATTATAATTGATATATATATTGAGAAGGAAACGAATACACGTCACAAACTAATATAAGGAATTTCTAATACATTCACTGAAACGAATTATAATTGATAAAAAAATGTGATAAATCTCATTTTTCACTGATGTTAATTTTACATTCATGAAAATAGGTAACATTTTGAAATAAGGCTAAATTAAATGTTGTCAACCTATTTTCATATTGTGTTAAAGAAAAGATCAATCCATTATTATTACATACTTTGTATTATGTTAATAAGATATTTTATATAAAACATGTTTACGTTTATGTAATATATTTTCTTACTTTAACTTTTGTAACATGGTGGCACACTTTCATCTATTGCCGTAAAACTTATGCAATATAATATAAAGAAAAAATAATTTATTTTTTGTATTTTTAGTTCTCTATGAAAGAAGAAATTGTACTTCATGATTGTATCATTCCTGGTATTTCTCGAATGTTTGTCGGACTTATATACTTGATATTCTATCAATTAGGGACTTCATACATTCCCAATCAATATCTATTGAGTGCAGAATTCCGAGAACAGACATTCTTGAAACGTCTTTTTACGATTGGCTTTTGGGGTCATTTCAATCTGTATAAATATATTTCTTGTTGGTTATTAGCTGAAGGGGTAAGGAAAGCATGTATATATATGTTTATAATATATACTTTTTCAGGTTTAAGCACTTAAAAAAATTATTGAGATAAATATAGATTAATAATCTATTGATCAACAAAATAATTTATAATTAAACAATGTTAACAATTACATATTATCGTTTGCTTTGAATCATAAAAAATAATTTTCATTTCAGGTTTGTACAACTTTTGGTCTAACTTATAATGGAAAGGATGAGAAAGGTCGTCCTCTGTGGAATGGTTGTGAAAATGTTAAATTGTTAAAATTTGAAACAGCAACTCAGTTTAATGATTATATCATATCATTTAATATAAACACTAATAATTGGTGTGCGGAATATATTTACAAGAGGTTGAAATTTCTGGGATCGAAATTATATAGTCAGTTTTTCACCCTGGCTTTTCTCGCAGTTTGGCATGGGCTTCATTCAGGATACTATGTATGCTTCTTCCTCGAGTTTATTATCATGTATGCTGAAAAAGATGTAAGTCTGCCATTAGTTTTACATTAAATATTCCTATATGCAATGATTAAGCAATTGGTTATTTACCTGGATGACGATCAGGTAAACAATTGTTTAATGGCTTGCTTAAAAATTTTATAATTTATAAATTTAGTATTATATTCTTCTTGTTATTATATACTATATAATATATATAATATCATGTTTATTTTTGGTAGAAATGTATATTGATATTAATGTCATATTTCCTCAAAATGTAATTTATTGAATTGTAACTTATAAAATTGGCCAGATAGATTAAATACATTAAGTAAGCCATTATTCAATTAATTAAATTATTATTAAAATAATTAATGAACTAATTATTTGTCAATTTAATATCATTGCACTGAGTAAAATCTTGTATTAATTTTTGTAGTTATCTCAAATATTGAAGAGACAACAGAAATTACAAAGCTTATTAAACAGTCGTCCAGAACTTCAAATTCTCACATGGATTCTTATGCACATGTACACATTTATTTTTATGGGTTATTGTCTTGTTTGTTTTACATTTTTGTCATACCCTCGTTATCATCAGGTTTACTTTTCTATTTATTATTGTGGTCATATAATATATCTCTCTTATCCACTGATTTCACTACTTGTTAAAATATTTTTTCTCAAAAAACGGTCTAAAAAGCTTGAACAGTAATATAAATGTAAAAAAGTTTCTGAATAAGTTTTATCTTTTTATTAATGATACTAAATATAAGAAAAGTGATTGAAATGAAATGATGAAGGGTACATTGTCTTCAAATACTGGGATCGCACATAATTTGCTGAGGTACAAGAAATATTTATAAACTATTTTTGAAAAGTGCCAATTAAGATAATAAAATATACAATACATTTTTTATAAATAGTAGAAGGTTGTAATTTCCACATGAATAGAAGAAAATTTATGTTTAGACTTCCCAGAAATGACCTATTTATACTTTTGGAAATTTTTTTTTAAGAAGAAAAAGAAACAGAAAATTTCACTAATCTTTAATCTTTTATTAAGCAAGAACTTAATAAATTTGCAATGTAGGAGTATGGTTTTTTAATCATACTTAATGGTTATATCTTGACATGTTCATTTTAGGTATTTGAGGAAACATTTTATTTTTGGAAAATATTTGTAATTTCATATTGTGATTAGTAGATATAAACAGATACTTAATACTACTTAAGGATTTATTTTGTGTAATATTGTATACTAAATATAAAAAATTACACCTTCCTCTATTAATAGGCGGAATTAACTTTTGAGCATGTACAAAATATTATTTGTATAAACTTTAATACGTACAAAATATTTAAGAGAGCTATTACAAATATCTTTATTTTGATTGATGCGTTTTAAGAAAATTATTTCTTTTTATAAAAAGAACTGTGCTTAGCATCACTTTAGATATAATTTAAGTAATAAACACTATGCTAAAGTTTCTGTTCTTTCAAAAATATGATGCATTTAAAAATTGAAATATGGAAAGGTATGATGTATGATTAATGATAATAAAGGTATGATTATACAAATAAATTAAATTATTGTTTGTAGTAGTTTAAAAATTAAAATTTGTGAAATCAATTTTTCATTTTCGGTTAAATTATAATTAGAATCGTAAATGTTACCGATTCCGCATGATTAAATTATTTAATATGTATCATCATTGTAACCTTATATTGTTAAATATATTTGTATTTATAACTTTTTGAGTGCCAAAGATTATCGAAAAAATGTATGTATAAGAAAAATGTCAAATTGTGCGATCGCGCTTGAGTGATTTGTGGTTGTTTAAGTATTATAATCAGGTACTTACATACTAGCCAAATTGAAACGGGAAGAATGATCGCATTATGTAGCACTTAAGACATTCCATGCCAACCAATTTTCGGTAAAAATTGAATTTTTTATTAAAATCATTGTCCCCATAGTGCATGTAAAACAAGTTTATAAGTGTTAAGATAAAGAAGTAAGTATGTACACTATTTGTAGTACATATGGCTTGAATGGAAAAGTTACGTGAAAATAGTGTGGCATGGAAACCGTCAAGCGTTTAAAAGTATTTACAAATTGATCAATTTAAAGTTAAATTATTTCTTTATCTTAAAAGAATGATATTTTAAAATAAATTGTTTGCATAAATATTGAGTTAAAACTTAAGTTTAATTATAAATATATTAAGTTTAATTATAAGATTGTAGGAAAGAGTGCATATTAAGTTGAGTACTAGGTTCGTTTATTTATAAATGCAAGATTCGTAGTAATTATTGAAATTTTCGGGTATAAGCTGTGCTCTAAAATATTCTGACATATATTTCATCAAGATAGCAGTTAGCTTTATTACGAATAAAAAAAGTCTACTCGATTTCTGTCCCATTTGGGTTCAGTGGACTTCTTGCTACAATGATAATGCTATCTAAACGGAACGTCGGAATAATTCTTCCAAAAGCTTATTTAATACGTTCTTTGAAAAATGTTTGATTGTTTCGAAAAATGTCCATCTCATGATTTCAATGGTTATGATAATTAAACATATCAGGTTAAGTTAAGTCCTCCAAGGATGTATATGATTGTACATAATTTAGTAAGTACTTCTGTATGTAGTATGTATTTTGTAATAGGTAAAGCTTTTCTGATGATGAGTGAGTGCAGCGTTATTTTTGATATGTAATATTGCTTTATTTCTAGAAAGAACAATGTAGGTTTTTAAGAAATAAACAAAAATAAAAATTTGTCACATATGGTAAAGATGTAGGTAGTAAATTTATAAATAATGTCTATTTGATCAAGTAAAGGGAAGTAAATAAAGCTTAATGTTAATTGAATACTTATAATGGTTAAAAATGATATAAGATGTTATAAAATTTTAAATATTTAACATAAATCATGGTAGTTTCTTGTATTTAAAGAAATTGAAGATCTGTGATTGAAATAATTAATTGGAAGGCAACAAATTATTTTGGACAGTGTTGATAAAGAAAAAACACTAATCTAAACTGCAGTAACAATCTAAGAATGTATTTTTGATAAAATTGAGAAAGTGACTTTATTATAATGTTTTATCAGAAAAGTAGACAATTACTACTGATAAATATCGTTTATAAGTTAATCATAGTCAATGAAAAAAGAAAATTAGCTACCATTATTTTTCACTAGAATAATGTTACCAATGCAATTTGGTTGGAAATTATTATGTTTTGAATATGTATTTACATAGAATTCTGAGAAAATATGTCCATATCGTTTTATAATAGGAAGGAAAGTTTTACAGTGATAAAGTAAAGAAATGATATAATTGCAAGTAGTAAAAAGTGATAAAATAAAATGGTTTATACTTCTTTTATTAGGCATATTTGTCTTGCAAGAAAAGGAATGAATTTATTACTCAATCTAATGTATTGCAAAGGAAATGTATAAATAGATAAGTAAATACTTTTACCCAAAGAAGATAGGATAAAATATTTAGACAATTTTTTTGGAAGTTATAATAATTCAAAAGAATCTTTTTGAATGTGTGAAATACTTTTATAGATTGTTTAAACAAGTAAGACTAATTTTTGCAGTAAAAGTTGTAATACTAACTACAGGTTTACAATTTTTTATAGATATACAAGCGAACATATTGAATATTTTTTCATTGTTATTATATTTTAAACAGTCAAGTTATTTATAAAAATATCCTTTATTAATGAAGTAATTTTTTAATATACTTGTATATCAAAATTATAAACTTGGAATTGTAAACCATATCATTGTTTGTTATCCTTTTGTATTCTGTTCCAAATAAATTTGCATTAAATTAAATTTTTGTATCTTCTTTAGTGTCTGATCTACTTTTATTGAATTGTGTATATTAATCGAAAAAGAAAATTCATATTACAGTAGCTTTAAAGGGGAAATAAATGTAAAACTAATGAAGTGAAACTTTTTACAAAAGTACAAATAGTTTTATTAAAATATACATATATATTAGTTACAATAATTTTCATTGTGTATCTTGTATTAATTAGAAATTTCCGAATTTGTTAACTTTCTATACGTGATAATCCTTTGTGAATAGTGCTCTAAAATAATGTTGAAATTTGCAGTAAAGATATTTCTGATTGTATAATTTTCTTTCTGATTCATTTGATAATAATTTAAAATTAATAGAGAACAAAGTAATACATATAATAAATTAATACAAGTATTATGCATGAATTTCCATCTCAACTTATGGTTAATGATATTAACATTACAAAGTGTTTTTAGTATACTATCATTGACAGAGATAAATAGTATCTAAGTCTAATCGTAAAAGTCACAAAACTTTGTAATAGTAATCACATTGCTTACAGATTGATTTTCTCAAAATCTCATAGATGATGAGTATTGTTATTGACTAAAATCTCTATAATTCACGAGATTCACGTGTTTTGAGTATTTGATTCAGAGCATTCTTTTGGAATAGGATTATTTAATAAGGACCACCAGGGCTTGATGGTGGAGCGCCATAGTTATCTGAAGGAGGTGATTGCGGTGGGGGTCCATATTCTGCATTTTGTTGTTCCTTCTGTAACATAAGAAAATTACAGCCCTTTACAACTTGTTTTAAGAAATTCCTGTATTTATGATAAATAAGTGCATCATTGACTTTTAACAGTCATTTTTTAAATTTATCTAACATCTAATTACTATTTGCTTACTTATAGTGGATATTTTCTAATCCCAAATAAAATCATTTCTAAATAATTTTTCTCAATAATAAAATATTACATGTCAATTGTAATTATATATGATAGGCTATAGTAGTGGTAAAATTGAATTTGAAAAAGTAATTCTTTAAAGTAGTGTTAATTTTTTTACATACATATCTTTATATGTATTTATATACACCGCAAATTTGTAACTCTGTGTATACACATTATGAAGGTAAACACAAATTCAATTCATGAAGTATGTAATATAATATTGCTTATTTTAATATTCATTCATTAGTAATGATTATGTCAATCAGTATTAAGTAGATATCTTGATTAGATTCTTTGAATGCAGTTATTATAATAAATATTTATAATATTTACAATTGTATTTATTTAGTGTCTCATTTTTGCTCGATGTCCAATCACTCGAATTTGTTTACGATCATCAGCATAATTTTGCTTTAAATGTTTAAACTTTGTGTGCTTTACCTGTGTCTTATATCGAATGAAATAGACTTCTGGTTTGCTGGGCTGCGTTGGTGCTTGAGTCGGGGAAACAACTTCTGGAGCCTCTTCCGGCTTTTTCACCAGTACGTAGATCAAAGTCTTTTCTTCATCTTGAGGCGGTAATGGTGGTAGAGCTGGCGCTGTTGGTGTTGGTGGAGTAGGTGCTTTTATAAACACAATCTTGTAATGTTTCTGTGGTGGTGCTGCGGGTGGTATGTATTTTGGTGGTTTGTATTCTGGCGCTTCCGGAGGTGGTACATGAACGTAAACGTGTTTATGGACAACAGGTTGTTGTTGGGGTGGCCCATAGCGGTCTGGAGGACCATAACTACCGCTTGAGAGACTAGCACCGCTCGACGGAGGGAAGTACGAGCTAGGTGGTTCCGGTGCTGGTTTCGAGTATACTGTCGTAGAAGCTACCAATAGTAGCGTGGTCTGAAAGAATTTTCAATATGTCGGTTATTATAATGAAATTGAAGGATAAGGAGAAAAAACGAGGAATGTTCATTTTTCGTGATTTTCCATTTTGTAACATATTTTATTTGTGACAATTGGAATTGCAGAACTATCAAATCGCAATGATTATAATGTTCAGATTAGCGCCTTAGGTTACGAACGTTCGGAACCCGGATTCGAATCACGGCGACCGGAATCCGATGTTTCTTTCACGCACCAAAAACGGAAGAAAAATCAGCAGTACCCCAGCAGCGACATCTACAGCCAACAACAACTATCACGGACAAAATATACCACGTCAGACTAAAATATTAAAGTTTCATTTTTTCGATAAAGCTGTTTTGTATCATCTTTATTGTAATTGGAGAAGAAGAAAAGTGATAAAACGTTATTAAAGTTATAAAACTTAACTTATTAAAGCTAAGAAAAGTGATAAAAAGTGAATTAAAGTATTAAAGTGAAAATAGATAAAACGTTAAAGTGATAAAAAGTGTGCATTTTTTGACATACATCGTATACATATAATAAACATGAAATTGTATAGTAATTCCGTTTAGTAATCACTTTGTTAATTATTCTATAGTTAAATTTATATTATGTCGCGACATTCATATATGTAGAAAGCATTTTCATCAAGTTAAAAATTGATTAGTATCGCCTATTTCTGTTTCCTAATTTTGTGACCTTTCCATTTTATCTAGTTATAAAATGCATAATATTAATAATAAGTTTGCGCTGGATTTAAAGTTTTGAATTACTCGGATTCAGAAGCTTACTAACGATTTAGGCATATTTTTTATATCCATAGTGAATATCGTATCATATTTCGTGATAAATAAAAGTTTTGAATTCAAGTTCTAATTCATTAGCTTTACATATAAATTAGTTAATAATTTCGATTCATTAAATCCAATAAATGTGTTTAAAGTAAATCTAATGCTAATAAATGTAGAAGTCAGTAGTTGCAAATAACCACAATTAGCTTAATGGATTTCGCTAAAGAGGACAGTTACGTAGTATCAGCTGTAGACGTTTAATTCACATTTAATTACACTTTCCTTTTAGGAAAACAGTAGAAAAGCATTGACATCATTTTAAACCCGTTTTAAATGCACTATTCACTGATTACGATAATTACAATAGATTCTTATTCTTTCGTAGTTCGAATTCGTCTTGACGTCTACTACAATGTAATAAGAAAAAAATATGATCGTACTTAAGAAATCCAAGGCGAGGTTGGTTTTTTTACGAAAACAAATTATTTTCGAAATTTTTTACTATAGACATTTATTGTAAACACGATACTGATAAATTTCGGTTTACAAATTTTTTGTTACGTAGTTGTAAATATGTTGTGTCAGACGGACCACCCTGTATTTATCGAAACAATGTCAAAAATAGAATATTAATGAATTTATACTGAGTTATTGAAGTCAAATGTAAGGTCTTCTAAATTTTACTTTTACTTTTTGAAGAGATTGAAATTCTTAATTGAATTAAGTAATAACATTCTTTCAACGAGTATCAGACAAGAATGACAAGAATAACAAGACATGATAAAATAATTTATTTTCGTGTAAAAAAGCGTAAATCTTAAAACACATGTAACCTCTCATATCTATCGACTGCTAGTAAATTTGAATAAACAAACATATTAAGTTCGAAGTTAATATTATGCAGGAATTTGATTTACGTTTCCAGAATATATTACAGAGATATCTAGAATTAATTCGATATTCCGAATTAATTCTTTCACGCCAAAAATTAAATTAAACATGAATTCTAATAAATGAAAATAAATTCAGTAGCGAAGATGATCAAACATATTAGCCAGTATCAGATAGTGGCAAAGTAAAGGATTTATGATTTAATTTTTTTTAGAAATTAAGTAATTTGTCTTTATTAAGTATTGATATTAACCGTTGAAAAGAAACAGATTTTCTTAAGGAAAAAGGAGAAGAAAGAGAACAAAGACGGCGTAATTAAAGTGTCATAGTAATTATTTCCAGTGCAGTGACTATATTTCAAAAAATAAGTAGTGACTTTTACTTTTACTCTCGCATCCTGGCTTTTCCTTTTCGAGTTTCCTCGCTCTGTTTATTTTTCCTTTATGCGGGAGAATCTGCTGCATTGTTTCTTAAAAGTCGTATAATTATCTCCTTATTGGCTGATTACGAAACTAGTAGTTAATTGAATAGTAGATTAATTGGTAGTAGACTTCATTGATTTCGTGAAAGTTTCTTCAATGGAATTCCCATGATTAAAATGTCAACATAAACGAGTATCATTAAATTAGAAAAATAATATGTTTCGGATAACGAAGTCAGCCAATTATCATATAAATAATATGTGATTTTTCGTTTGAATCTTTTAATTAACTGAACCGCTTTCCATCAATTTATCTATTTCATCTCGACTGCTATGTTTTGAGTAGTAAATTTATAGAAACAATTGCAGGAAGCTTTTCCGCCCTGCCACCAGAGATCTACGCTGCCGTGTTGATTTCTGGTCAAGAGTCAAGAGGTTTTGAGAAAAATTACTTCCGAAATATAAACTGTTATATTATCAGTCTCAATACAGAAACGGCTTCCTTATTTAATATGCATATAGATAAGTTATTTTCGTACTATCTACAGCAATGACGTTGCAGATATGTGACTTAACCTTTCCACTTAACCTATTGTAGTGCGACACGTGAAACTTTCCCACTAGTGTTCCCACTCTAAGCACTTCCTACAAGCACAACTTCCAAACGACTAGGTTATTAATTGACGAGTCTAGCAGCGGACCCAGGACGAAACTCTCTTTTTTTCTCATCATTCTCCCTACATCTCTCTCGCCCTTTCTTCAATCCCCACACAATAAAAACGTTTTATTTAGCTTAAACTCATTATTCTTTATCATTGTTCTTTTGATTAAATATTTAGATCAGATGTTTATCAGAGATTATCTACAAAAGAAAAGATTTTATCTTATTGTTAAATTGAATATTTCGTTAAATTTTTATGTTAAACTTTTGTCATCCTTCTTTGATCATGAACATTTAAACATTTAAATATTGTTTTGATTATGCAATTCGTTTTATAAAATGAAATATTATTAATTTGCAACTTTCATTATACGATCTTGTACAAGATTTTCCTATAAAAAGAATGTTGTTTAATCAAGTGATCACAAATGATATAAAGTATATCTATGTACATAGTGTACAAAGTGTGTCTCATTTAATCGATCCACGTAAATATGTATCTTCTAAACTATACTTCATTCCAAAAAGTTCACAATGTATAATAAATGTCATTCTACATGTTGAAGTAGTTACTTCAAAAGAAAAACTCTACATCAGGATTCGTTAAGAGAAAGGCGGTTGACAAATGTATTTGTGAAGGTCTTGACGAAGTCAATAGTTTTTTCCTATGTAAACTAACAGCCGAAGGACGGACGACACTGTTTCGATCGGTTGCTAACCAAATTTTTTGACAACACAATACTGTGGCACCTTGAAGCCATCGACAGGCAACGGTGACTTCTAGGATTTGTTCAGTTAGAGAGTAACACTGTTAGCGTGCGGATCTGGATCAGCTCATATTTGTACTTTCACGTTTATATCTTAAATATATTTTTCCTATCTTATAATTTATCCACGCGTCTCTGTTCTATTCAACGAATAACCTCAACAGGTTATGGGCCCAGAGCTGTAAATTATAAGATAGCAACGCAAAGTGAATAAATAGTTAAAGTGTTGTGCTAAGTGTAATTGATAGTGCTAAAATGGAATCAGCAAGTGTGAAGATCGAAATGTTACGTGGCGAAGAAAATTGGCTCCAGTGGCGTTTTGTCATGCGTATACTTTTGACGGAAGATGAAGACCTGATAAACGTATGTGAAGGGAATCTGCGTCATCCAGGTAAGAGCGCGGAGAAAGAAGTCGCCCGTCAGAGATTTTTGAAGGCAGATCGGTTAGCGCAGAAACTAATCGTGACCTCAGTAGGAAGCAAACCATTGGATCTTCTCTTATGTTGCACAACAGCACATGAAATGTGGAAGAAGTTGAATACGGTATATGACATGAAGTCAGATGAGAATCTAAATATGGTCCAGAAGCAGTTCTTCGATTTTAAATGGGAAGAATCTGAAAACGTGTCTTACAACTTATCAAAGTTGGAATTGATAGCGGCGAAAATGAAAGCCCTTGGCAGTGAAATTGGCGAAAAAATGCTAATAACGCGCATTCTATCGGTGTTACCAAAAAAATTTGACCACTTTCACAGTGCGTGGGATTCGGTGGAAGAAGAAAAAAAGACCTTAGAGAGACTTAGTACCAGGCTGATGATGGAAGAAAACAGATGGAAGAAAGACGACCAGGAAACATCGGCGGCGCTGGTAACGAAAGGCAACAATTACAAAAGGGAAAAGCAAAAGCAGTTAAACGAAAAACAAGGACCAAGTTGTTTCAACTGTGGAAAAGTTGGCCATCTAAAGAAGGATTGCTATAGATGCTTTATATGCAAAAAGAAAGGCCACACCAGCAAAAATTGTTTTAAAAATAATAAAGGAAACAACAGTGGAGATAACCGGGAACCCAGAAAACAAAATCAAGATCACATCAGAATTGGCCTATTAGGAAGCACCTCGGCGATGCAAGCGGCAAACCATGATGTTTGGATAATCGACTCAGGAGCTACGGATCACATGACAGGACGACAAGAATGGTTCAGCGTCCTCGAAAAATTCGAGAACAGGATGAAGATAGAGATCGGCGATGGTACGTTCATGGATGCGTGCGGCAAAGGAAACATCGAAGTAGAGACTTTTGTGGACGGCAAATGGGTAGCATGTACAATGAATGATGTCTTGTATGTACCAGGTATGAAAAGAAATCTATTCTCCATTAGATCGGTCGCAAAGAGAGGCATAGATTTCTGTATTTTAGAGAAAGGAAAAAATTGTATGTTTGTGCAAAACCAGAAAATAATAGCAAGAGGTTCTAGTACCGGAAATTTATATAAGGTCGATATGCGAGTTATTTTACCGTCAGCTTGCAATTTTAGTAATAGAGCGGAGTCAAACGCGGACACGCTACAGTTATGGGACGAACGGCTAAGTTTACCGAAAATTGTCGAGCGCGAAGATGTGTGTGCACAGAGCGATAGAGCATGTACGTATGAGAGTGAGGAGAATGTGAGACAATTGAGAGATAGAGGTAAGATCAAACGAACCGATTTTTATGATAACCCAGTAACGTACGTAGCGGAAAAATTACCGGTGGACTTAAACGAAGCTCTTGCTGACTCTTCTTTGAAAGCTAAGGATTTAGTAACATTAAGAAAAGAGCTTGGTGATAAAGAAGTAGTCTTGAATGACATAAAGAATAAAGAGATTCAAATAAGAAAAATAGCGAAAAATACAAGACTCAGTTTGAAGAACTGGCGAAAACAGTAGAAGAAGAAAAGAGTAAATTTGAAGAGTCTCGAATGTCGGGTAGTACTTCTGGAAATGAAGATGTTGGTCGTATATCTCAAGAACGTGAAGATCAATTACGAGAAGAAGGCAGGCAAGAATTGCGTCAAGCAAATCTAGAATTAACATCAAAGGTTGATGAATTATCTCGTCAAATGATAGTTGTACAAAATGAAGTAGAATCGTTAAAGAAAGAGATCGATACGATGAACAGGACACGCGTTGAGAAAGAAGAACGTGTTAGACGAGCATTAACGATAGCAAGAGACAAAGAAGTATCAGAAGTAAAAGAAGCTGCGGGCAAAATGATCGAAGAAGAAACGAAACGAATTAAACAACATGCCGATAAATTAGTAGCAAATGCAGAAGCTGTTATGAGAGAAACATTGGCAGCTTGCCGTACCGAATGTGAGGAAAGAGTAAAAAAGAGTGATCGCTGATAGTGACGCGAAAATAAATGCTATGATCAGAGAGGCAAAGATTACTGTAGAGGACGAAATGCGACTTACCGCGGAAAGGTATAAAGCGTGTTTAGCGCGAGTAGAAATGGAACGAACGGCATTAGAAGAGCAACTGGCAGATATATGTACAAAAGCGTTGCCAAAACCAAGATTTGAATATCTGAGACAAAAGTTAGGTATGAAAAGTAAAACAGATATTAAAAGGTAATTGTTTGTAACGATGTAGAGTTTTTGGGGAGGGTGTTGAAGTAGTTACTTCAAAAGAAAAACTCTACATCAGGATTCGTTAAGAGAAAGGCGGTTGACAAATGTATTTGTGAAGGTCTTGACGAAGTCAATAGTTTTTTCCTATGTAAACTAACAGCCGAAGGACGGACGACACTGTTTCGATCGGTTGCTAACCAAATTTTTTTGACAACACAATACTGTGGCACCTTGAAGCCATCGACAGGCAACGGTGACTTCTAGGATTTGTTCAGTTAGAGAGTAACACTGTTAGCGTGCGGATCTGGATCAGCTCATATTTGTACTTTCACGTTTATATCTTAAATATATTTTTCCTATCTTATAATTTATCCACGCGTCTCTGTTCTATTCAACGAATAACCTCAACACTACAATTATGTAAAACATTACGTACAGCGCATAATATATCATTTATAAACATTTGTCAAAACATAATTAACTTATTGATCGCTACAGTGGTCATTGGTCAACTCACATTTTTTATAAAATTTCTTAGAATAATTAAAATAAGATAAATTTGTAAATGACTTAGACTGTTAGAAAAAATTGTGTAAATATAATATAATATTTCGTTTTATAGTATCTATTCTTTACTTAATATTTCAGTTTATTTAGCATTAAGGAATAAACACTAAACAATATTACGAGTGTAGTTAAATATTTTGATATTATAGTATATTAGTATTATAGTTTAAGTTCATGCATATGCATATTATGTCATCATTATGTATACTATATTTACGTCTAATGTATATTGTAATAAATAAATGTATTTAAAATGTATGTAGAATAACCGTCGTTAAGATAAGAAAAAGTATATTTAAATGAACCAGCTCACTGTGCCAAAAGACCTTCTTGTAACAGACATAAAGTCTGGTGTACAATAAAATATTATTATTATCCATATATTCATCAGTACGGGTATAATGTATGCACGTATATGGGCATGATGCCAAGTCTGTCTATATTGACCTATTTAACGGTAGAAATGAGTGTGTTATATTTGTAGCTATTAAAAGAACTGATTTTTGTATGCATGTATGGATGTTTATGTTCAGGCCTAATTCTTGTATATTTTTACAAAAACATTTGGATGTTATTCCGGCTACTGATACGATTATTGGTGAAATTTTCACAATTGTTTGGTGTCGTATTTTTGTTATTTCTTCTGCTAATGACATAGATCTTCCTATCTTTTCTTGCTATTTCTTTGTTATGCTGTTGCCGTTAGGGTTGCTAATTTCTATTAGGTATGTCATTCTGTTCTTTTTACCTATTAGTTTCGTTGTTTGTTATGGTATAATTTATCTGTATTGTTCTATGCCAATATATCTTTACATCATCGTTCTCTAATACTGTTTATAGTCTGTACGTATAGTATGATTACTTTTCTATTGTGAATTTGTATTTTTGTTTGATTTTGTGAATGATTCCTGTTGCTTGCTTATGTCTGTTTGTGTATAATGTGTCGCATTTCATAGTTTCTAACGTGAACTGTTATTTGCTGTATTTATCATCTTCGATTTCTTCTTTCAATATGTATTTTCTGTGATTCCTAGTAACTTAGTAACGAGCTGTCATTTGCTACATTTATCATCTTCAATTCCTTCTTCCAATATGTATTTTCTGTAATTCCTGGTAACTTAACAACTTGGTCCCAGATGGCTATCATAAATCCTGCAATTTCTGGTTACAAATCTCCTTCGAGCCATGGATATGTCAACTTAGCGTTTATATTATCTTGTTCCGCGATATTTACACGTTTTCCATGTAATGGTTTTGTCTTACATCTTTCTATTGTTTGGTCTGGTAATTCTGGTTATTCTGGTGTATATATCTAGCATATTTGTATTTATGTTTAACCGCGTATATTGTGTATCTGCTTGTGTGATTGCTATGTGTATATCTGTTCCTCTTTGAAAAGATGCTGCGAGTGTTTTTATCTGCTTATTATTATTATTATTTTAGTCTATTGTATTGTACCGCGATTTTAGTTTATTTACTCCCACGGTAAACTGTATCAAAATTCTTGTGACAGAATCTCTTTCATAAAGAAAGGACAAAGCAGATATAGCTAATAATGAGGAAATGATAGAACTGAAGATAAGGAATACTTTAACGGTTAACGAGATTATCGCATCGGTGTTGGCAGGACACAATACAAGAATAGTTACGTCGGCGAGAAAGATAACGAAACGGTCGTTGAGCACCGACACCGGCCGAGCAGCGAACAGTGAAATTTCCTCGAAGATGTGGGAACTTTTTGTTAGTTGTTGACGATCCAGCAGCGCCAAGATCGCGCGTAGGTGTCGGTTTACGTAGTTTCTTCGAATTTCGTTGCGTACGACAGGAAAGGGAGAGCAGTTGCATAAGAGTAACAATTTAACGTGGTAGAAAATTGATTGCGAAACGGTCACGACTGCTCTTCCGCTGCGTTTCTAGTATGTATGCGCTTACACTGGCTCACGGAAGTATTCGAACACTCACGACAGAATTTTTTGATGAATATATTAATTGCAGTAAAGAATACAGATCGTACCTACTCTGGAACAAGTTGCATTAATTATGCTTGCATTGCAGTTAACACAAAGTGCATACTACAAAGGTCGGGACAAAATTTATGCTATGTGTCAGTGAGGTTAAGCAGGTAAAAGGAATTTATAGAAATCTATGTATGAAAGTGCTTTGCTGAAGAGTCATGAGGGTTCAACAATTTCCGGGAAGGTTTTCCTTGAGACTGGTTATGCAGAATCGTAGACAGTATTATTTATGGGCTCATGCTAAACAGTTGATTTATGAAAATGTGATAGAGACAGAAAACCAGCTTTGGGAATGCATCCAAAATGCATTTACCATTATCTTCACGACAGCAGGAATATTTGAAAGAGTCCGACAATCATTAATTCGAATGAAAGCTTGCATTCTTGCAGAAGCAAGAAATTTCGAACATTTATTCATTGTGACTGCCAAAACAATTAATACAAATTTTTACTAACGCTTATATAACTCTTGAATAAAGCATTTTCTGACATAAATTTATATGAACTTTCTTTATTTACTTGACTTATTACCACGTAGTATAAATTTTACAATCAAAAAAATTAAAATAAAAATCTTTTATAATGTAGATATTATGACACTATAACTACTTGGTCGTACCTACTTGTTACACTTATTGGAAAAATCTAGCAGCGTTTGTTTTATTTAGCCTTTCATTATAAGGCACATATGATGTAAGTAAGAGTTTTATAATGAAATAACTAGAAAATAAGAGTTGTGATGACCATTCAATTTGTAGTAAATATCAGTAGCAGTCCAAATAAAAGTATAGTCTCATGAAATTATTCAAATATTTATCACAGAATTTTTTAATAAATTTATTTGTTATACGAAATTTTTTGAAAATTCGTTACTGTAATGAGATACGACCATCTTCATTATATATTATAATAGTAAAATTTGAAATCAATGCAAAAATGTATATAGAAATTACAAGACATTTATCGCAAACATACGCCTTGAACAATTAGTATGCTACATGAATAGCAGTCTTAAACATGTAGTTAATACTAAAGATGGTCTCACTACCGGTTGTACTATTGTGGCTCATTAATATATATAGGAGGTAATTTACTGTCCAAATACTTTGTTAGTTTTTGTGAATCGTATGCTGCCAATAAATATTCTGTAAGTCTTATGTAAGTTATCAGATCCGTTTCTAATTTCACTAATATAATCACGAAAGTCATATCTCGTTACAGCGTTAGAGACGGCTATTGTGGCTGATTATGGCGAATAATTTACTATTTAGATACTTTGCTGATCTTTGCAAAGTGTACGTTCCCAATAAAAATTAGGTCAGTGCATAAGTTCGTGCCCGATCCAATGGATGTCAGTAGATTATTTGTCTGCAAGTCACATCTGTTACTGTATGTGCGAACTTCATGAAGAATAAAAAAGAGACATCCGATCGCTCTTTCAGCAGCAAACTTTTGTGTTTCGATAGTTTCTGCATCGTAAAGCAAAAATTTTGAAAATGAGCGAAGGAAAGATTCGTTTCCTTCATGTCATGCCATGCGTCATGTCATGCTCTACGAATTCCAGGAAGGTGTAACAGCGGAAATTGTCGTAAAAAATATTCAGGACGTTTTCCAAGACCATGCGTCACTTCTTTGTACAATAAAAAAGTTTCTCTGGAACTTCTTCAGTTGAAGTTGGATTATTTTCCGATAAATTAAGCAGAACGTCATCGTTTATCATTTTCCGCAATTTATAGAGCATAACACGATGTAACTGAATCGTTTCTCCGTTCATTTTCAACATCTTTTTCTTACAATGTAAAAACTGTCAGAGAACAAATGTCTGCTGTTGAAATAACACTTGAATATCCCTATTTTTATCCACTATAAAGTTCGAGCATGCAGCAACAGATGTGACTTGCACACAAATAATTTAGTGACATCTGTTGGAATTGGGCACGAACTTTTGCACTAACCCAATATCTTGTATCCCTATGTCAATTTTTAGATCCATTTCAAAATTCACCAGTATAATTACGATAGTCGTGTCTCGTTATAGTGCTAATGAGATATCAAAATGTTTTGTATAATACAGTGGGATCTGCGATATCCGAAGATCTATTATACGAATGTTCTATTAACAAGATAATTGCAATAAATATTGCAAGCAATTTTCTGCTTATGTTTTTTAGTATTACATGTACCTCTTACAATTTCATATCTTCCCTATTACCCTAGTACGAAGTTAATATTGACGTTAGAAAATCTACGATTGATATCAAGAAACAAAAACAGAGAAAAATTTGAATGGAATTAAAAAATAAGTATCTGGACTTTATTATACGTGAGTATGAATAATACGACAAATTTATTAGACAACAGTTGTATGATCTCAAGAAAAACATATTGTACTTTTATCTATTTGATTTTGCAACGACCTTGAAACGTCATGTAAAGATAGTATTAAATTTTTAATTAATTTTTTTTATTATATATTTATTATATATGCTTGTTGCTGGCATTCGGATGTTTTCAAAACATTACAAACCTGTGCATCATCCACTATCGAGATATAAGCTTCAAAATTCGATATGCCGTTAGCATTAGCGTTACCTAATGTATACCATGGGAACAAATAAAGATGTTTTTCATAATGCTACTACTTATATTGCATTGCCGCCACATGATTTCTAATGTTTCCAAAACGGTCAGTCAGTTGCGAGTGACTTGTGATTGCAGTCATTTGTAGGTTAATTCCTTGCATTGTTTTGTGGAATTTTGAAGTCCACATTTTGATAATGAATGGTATAAAAGTATTTCTAGTAATATTTCTGTTATATATATAGTATTTATATTGTAGTATTTCGGCAACGTCTGAATGTCAGCTATAAGAGTATGAACTAAAAAATGGAAGTATTACGGAGGTTACAAATTTTAATGTCACTTTTGTAAGATGTTTCAAGATGATCGAACGTATAAAACCACAATATGTTCCCTTTGACGTCAAACGATTTTTACCTGAAATATTTTTTCGCATCATTCGTACTTATCAAGATATTTGACCGTTTCCAGTTAAACAGAACATACTGTATATATGAAAAGTTTCTTAAATACTTTCGTGAACCACTGTACGTAGGTGCTTGCTTACGACAGATTGATCACGTGAGTACGTGGTCACATGCACGCGGAATACGCGATCAACTTTCATCGTGAAAACAATTCGGCTACTTTCGAACGGCGGACCAACTGCATCGTTGTACATTTTTGCTCTCCTTATTCGTACGTTCGGATGCTTGACATTGCTTTGATGAGCTTTTTCTTCCGTGAACGTTTTATTGATCGGAACGAATTGGAAGATTAATCGTCCGTAAAGATGCATCGTCGTTAGCAATACAACCGTGAAACGAAGTAATTACTTTAACGATACAGGCTCTGTATTTGAGAGCAAATTTATTTGCTTCTTTCCTTTTATCATTTTCAATGAAGCAAAGGGTCTAAACATTTTTATTCCATTACACTTTTTTAGTCTAATAAAATACAGTTTTTAGTTTTTTGTACACATTATAACTGTTGTAAGACAAATTTCAAAAGTTATAGTATAAGAGGTAATATGATTTTGATTTAAAAATTTTGGTCACGGATTTAGTACACGGATTTATCATAAGCGATACAAATTTTTTTGTTCATCAGTAATCATCATCGACGACAGAAATTTAATTTTGGTTACTAGTAACCAATATAAATGACCGGAATTTTTTTTTATTACTTTTCCAAGAAATGTTTAAAATAACCGTTATTTTGGATCTTTGGTATTTTATCGATATTTTTTTTTATTATCCCACTGGTTTATAGTTATATTGATATGCGTTAAAAGATTAATAAGATCGAAACTGGTGTGTTTATTTTTTGCAAAAGTGGACGGAATGAAAAATTTATATATGCTTTAATGTGAACTTTTTATTTATAAATAATCTTTAATTTAAATTACAAATTATTCGTTTGTTTTAATCAATTGAAACTTCGTTAATAAATGGAATTGCATAATCATTTATTTAGAAAGTGCTGTAAGTTCATTTTCTGTAATTTGTAGTTTGTTCAAATAGTCGAGGCACTAATGATCAAAAACAAATGATATTGAAATTAATCAACAGTACTTTGTGTTTCCTGCTCTTATCTATGAACATATATAGATTGAAGCATAAAACATAAATTTTAAGTAATTAAAATTTAATGAACTGTACAATTTTGAAAGTGTCTTTGAGTCTATTTATGACACTGAAGGAAGATACTGGTCGAATTAATTCTAAAAAAAGCAGAGTAGATCTTATGAGGATTTTTCAATCGATGGAAACGTCCCTTCAATATCTCCAAACAAAGGAAGATGAACTTAGATCACTTTCATAGTATAGGGTCCTATTTATCGATTAAAAGAGACATCTATATTTCTATTTATGCTATACTGCCAGTGTAAACGTCATATATGCTCATATGTTCATAGTAAGGCTCATAACCTTAAAAATTTTCATAACATAATAAACTAAATAAAATAAGTTACAAAGTATAAACTTCTTTCTCTTTCATCGTTAAGACGGTGGAAAAATTTCGTTTCTGTAGTAAAGTGCATGTGAAGTGTACGATTCTGGCCAGATCTCTGCTTTAAAATCAAGTGAAATCGTAAAATGTTGATGCATCGACGCCCACGAAAGAAACACGGCCACACTCGTTATGGAATTTAAGTATGAAATTTACTTCTCGGTATCTTTTGTCGGATACAGCTCGAACGAGGTAAATTAAAGAGAAGGAAAAGAGAAAATTTCACATGGTATGGTTATATATACGTAATATGTAGATATGTGAAACACATAGAGTAAATAAAATTAACAAAATCCTCTGTTTTTAACAGTACATATTTATTTTGTTATCGATATTGCATTATTTTATGCGATATTTTAATAAACGATAAATTAAAAAGTATTATATATATACTATTCAGGTTGTATATGAATTAAATGTACGTATCTCAAAATTAATTATTTTTAGAACGAAGACTTTTACAAGTAAAATTCGTTATTTATTTTTAGCTCGTTTCCTTAAAATTAATATTATTTCTAGAATTGCGCTAGATAGGCCAGTATATGGTATACATTTAATTATGAACCAGAAGGATTTGGCAGTCGTATCAGATCACAAGTCTCTCGTTCGCGTTGATGATATTTAATTAATGTGTCAGTCAGAAATGCTTCGATCGAACACATCCTAAAAGACTGCCCAACGTATAGCGAACTCAGATTAAAAATATATACACAGTACAAATAAAAACAGAAGGCAAATTATGAAAGCGAGACTGAAGATGATGTAAAGAGACTGCACTACTAATTAGAGTAATTTGCCTAGAGTACTAAGAGATAGCGTACCTTCATTTAGAGTAATGCGATATTAATTACTAGTAAGAAGGATGGAATAAAACTGAAAGAGATAATACAAATCTAACACTATATCAAAGAAATATTGATATTTTTATGTTTAATTACATATTTTTGTAATATTATTAATTTTTTACCTATATCCTTATTCCGATTATTATCTAAGCTTGCAGTGAGCGAAAGGTTGACGTAAGAATAATAATAATAAATAATAAATAATAATGATAATAATAATTTCATATATTGAATATATCAAATATCTTTCATTTTTATGAGATGTTAATAACTATGATTGTCCTTTTTTACGTATTATAATATTACATTACATATATAGCGTAAATGGAAACCCATAGCATATAATTATAAACTAAAATGGGTAAAAACGTTTTACAATTGATACGGTTACTTTGATATAAGTTTCTTCTAGAACATTCTAATTCTCAGCAGATTTAGAGCGGAAAATGAGGCTGGCTGCTGAGTGTTAATCGCGAATTATCATAACTGGGATATTTTTTGCTCGGTTTCTTTTGACTCTATAAAACTACTGTGAAATAATTTTTTTTTTTTGGAATATGCTTACTTATGTATCTACTCATATATTTTTATAATAATGTCTGCTTTACTTTACTTTCTTGTTTATATTTGGAACCGGTTTATCACCTAAGCTTGTAATGGGCAGAAACCTAATACAATAATGATAATAATAATAATACATAATAATAAATAAAAATAAATAAAAATTCTTGTTTTTGTAGTCCATAGTATTTGTATTTCGTATTTGTATACGTTCAAAATAGAAAGTAATAATAAGAAATTAAAATATGTAATACTTCGAGTAAATAATCGAATAACTATTTTTACGATATTTTATTTTTTACATTTTGCTTTACTATTTATCCCATTTTATCTTTACAAATTGTATTCTTGTATTTTTTTGGAATTGTTAATCATTTAATTTAATACAAAGTTTTATGCGTATGGTTTATTGTACTTGATTAAGTGTACGTCCTGTTTTTGATTGTTCCTTTCTGTCTTACATCACTTGGTTGAAGTTCCTTCATTATATATAATGATTCCAAATATAAATATCGAAAATTTGTTTAATTTCAAATGTTTTGTTGATAAATTTCATTTTTACAACGTTTTGATACAATTTATTCAGTTAAGTGAAATGAATTTATTGAACCGCAGCTTTCTTTTCATCTAACTTCTTTATTATTTCTTAGATATTTCGAGACAGCTTTTAGCACACAAACTTGTCAGTTTTGGAATAGAGTTCAAATTGCATGGATCGAGATAGTATATTTCAGTTGCAGATAGCGAACAAATTATAAACGATTCGAAAACGAAGTCATGACATATAAGGGTAGCCAACAGGTTCCACAGAAGATCAAATTACACAAAGATCAATCGTGAAGAACAGATCGCTGATTGCGGAAAAATGAGCATCAACGTGTTGTTAAAAATATTACCTACTTTAGCTACTATCAGACCTCATAACCGTTACAAGGCAAATTAAAAAGTAATGGTATAAAAGTAATTATAGATCTCTGTAATTTAAAACTTTTGGTTACGAATAACCATTATAAATGATTAAAATATTTTTGATTAGCGGTAAACATTATCGATGATGGGAATTTTATTTCGGTAACGGATAACTATTATCGATGACGAAAATTTAATTTTGCTTACCAATAACCAATATAGATGAGCGAAATATTTTCTAGTTACCATTAACCATTATCGATGGACCGAGTTTAATTTTAGGTGTCGATAACCATTATCGACGGCAGAAGTATCCTTTCGTTACACTGGACTATTGTCAATTGTTGTTAATATTACTGATGGTTTGTACATATTTATTGACAATCTGAAAAAGATTAATTATAAAACTTATGTATTTTATTATGCCAAGAAACGGTATGAAAATAATATGTGGAACAAAGAATAACATACAATAAAATATTGTATTACAATATTTTTATCCTATTCTTTTGTTTCATATATTTTCATATCGTTCTCTTTGCTTAATAACACATATGAGTTTTATAATTAAGCTTTTATATGTTGTCAATGAATACTAATTATCAGTAATAATATAACAATTGACAATAGTCGAATGTAAGTAGAAAATTTTTGTTGTTGATATTGGTTAGCGGTAATAAAAAAAAATTGCCACCATCGATAATAGTTATCGGTAACCAAAACAAAATTCGGGTTATCGATAATAATTATTGGTAATCTAAAAGAAATCTGGTCATTTATATTGATTACTTGTAATCAAAATTAAATTCCATCATCAATAATGGCTCTTCGTAATCAAGACAATGGAAAATTAAGATTTTTTAAGCATTTCATTTTTTCAAAAATTTCTTTGAGATTTATTGATAGCTGGCTTCCTAAATTTAATTAGAATTAAAATTAATTTTTACTCAATGACATTGCTTCAAAAAATGTTGCTAAGATAACTGTTATTTTCAATTACTGGTTAGTACGCATTGCCAAATAAGAATCAAGTAATTACCCGAATTCGAACTTTCACTGTATCCGCTGTACATATATTTCTCGGATATCGATACGATAAGACTTTATACGATTATGAAAGAAATTCTGAAACATTTCGAAAAAATACTCGGAAACGCTTTGGGGAATTGAAACCTGCACGAGTAAATTTTGGTTTTATCTTTGGAATCATATTCTCCCGAGGGAGAATATTTAGAAAGAGAGAAGAAAAACATTTCTAATCGAAACTGGGGTACTATTGGAATGACTATTAGAGTCAGATGATATAATTTTGTTTATCATTATATACGTACATACAATACAGGGTATTTCATTTTAATCGATCCATGCGAATATCTGCTAAACTATACATTATCGGAAAAGGAGTATCAAATAAAATTATAAAAAAAAAATTACTTTATTTTTAGAGGGATATTTTGCGATGATCGCAAATCTTGTTTAGGTGGACGCGCCTTCGAGATTTCAAGGTGACCTCTATTTCTTTTAAATGGAACTATACATTTTTCTATGCACCATTCGATGCATTTTTTAATTCTCTACAAAATGATATTAAGGTACTTGTATTGAAAAATGATTAGTTTAAAAGATATTTCAACTTTAATCTTTTAAAACTTACCGTATGAAAGACAAGAAAAGATGGCAGCGCTTTATGTTTACGTTCTCCTCGTCTGACGTGCACTTAATTCCACGAAATTAAGATCGAAATATTTTTTAAACTAGGCACTTTCAGATACAAGTACCCTAATACTATTTTGTAGAGAATCGAAAATTGTATAATTCACATTAAAAAAAAGATCTCGAAAACGCCTGCATTTAGACAAATCTAGATATCATAACAAGATATCCCCCTTGAAACGGAACAAATTTTATTTGAAACACTTTTTCGAATAACGTTTGGCAGACAGTTTCTTGGTTCGATTGGAACAACATTTGAATGAATTTTTCACTAGATCTGTTAAGAGTGTAATAACACAATCGCGATTGTTTCACGTTTCTCATAAACTTTGCCCCCTTTTTTCTTTAGCCAATTTTTTTTGCATAAACGGTCGACGTGCAGAAAGGACGTGGCATCGTGAAAATCGAAAATTCGGAAAATTGGAAAAATCGGTAGAGGCGACAAAGTTAAAGAACTGTCACGACGAAGGAATCGAACAACTCACCAGATAGATCAACATCGTTGTATTTCGCGGCGACCGAAGAGGGTACGAGGACGAAAGGTAGATGTCGCAAAGGAGAACGTCTTTCACCGACGATCTTTCACTGTTGTGCCGGCTGGATCGACACATTCGGACTTTTATACGAGCTGGAAGAGGGGAAAAGGAACATCCTCGATCCTCTTCCTTCGCTCATTCGATCATCGATCGGGCGATCTTCGTTCAGGTGACTACGTAACCCTGATCTTATTACGGATTAACGGCATCCCTGGTTTTCGTCTTGGCCCGTCTAGAATGGTTTACGGAGGCGAAATTTACACCGGGAAATTTTTCGCCATTCAAACCGGTGTGATCGGAAGCGCGAACAAAGGATCTTCTTTAATTTACCGTGTATTTTATTTTAATTAATTTAATAGAAACGCTTTCGCGTGATCGTTATCCAGCCGCGTCGAGGTTCTAGAGAATCGATCGACGATACGTCCATTAATTTCATTTTTCAACGGTATTTTTCAGCCGCTCTGCTTCTTTGTTTATCGAGTGTAAATGTGAGAATACAATTTTGCTGATTTCTTTCACACGCGCCACGCATGTTCGTAAGCCAATTGTAGCGAATATATTCGATAAACCTTTCTTCTTGACAAGGTTTTTTATATAGCAACTCGAGCAAAAATATTCTCGCGCATCCTTATAACGGCATTAAAAGAAACGAAAGCACAGATCATATTACTATTACGTAGTTACGTATGTTTCCTTTAGATGGCAGGATAAAAACAACAGTCGACGTAAATTAGGTTACGGCAAATTTGCGTTTCTACCAAACACAGTTCGGTTACCAAAACGATAACAGCTCGATGCTTGTCGTCGCAGTTTATTTCGACACACGTGCCTAGTTCATGAATACTTGAGATAAAAAGATTTTAGTTTCCATCATGTATGAACCTGTGATTTTGAGAACGTTGAATATCGAATAAAAGAGGGAAGGGTCACGGCGTAAAATGGTTGTGTATAATTTTGTGGAACGAAAGAGGAAAAAAGTGATGGTGCAAAATGGTTGGGTACAATTTTGGCAGCGAGCCTCATCGTCACGCTGCACCGGAAGAAAGTCTGAATGAAGGTGCAACAAGAGGGCGACGTAGCGCGGCGTTTAAACGCCTCGTGAAACGATATTGCATGAAGGAGATTTCGTATCGCAACGGATCATTCGGAGATTACAAGAAATCAAAGCCCGGTTACATCAAAGCCCGTTATTGAGTAAGCATCGCTGCTGCAAGGATGTGGCGGATCAAATTGCGCCGCTTTGCGCCGGTCACAGAAAGATTTCGAGGACCCTGTGAGTCACGTGGAACGCACTGGTCGACTCTCGGATCATCGAATTGACGATTCGGATCTGGCGAGGTTACGGGAGAACGTCCTTGATATCGGCCTAAATTCCTGTGGACGCATTCAGGCATTTTCTCCGTAACGTAATTCCAGAGGCAAGTAGAGGCAAGTAGAGGAGACGGGCAAAACTGAAGACGAGCGAAAGTGTGCTCGGTATGGTGGCCCTCACGGTGAAAGTCAAACTAATTACGAGACGGGCACGGGCACGTAAGCTGCCCGGAGAGTTAGCGTTGCAAAACAATCCTCTTCGCTACGAATATTAACCCGGAACACCTGCCGCTTTCCACTGCCCGCACCAAATTCCTCCTCATTCTCAAGCCTGCTCTTCGTTCGTGATACTCTTCACTGGCTCAATCTTTATCTTCGCCCGGCTCACCCCTCTCTTTCCCTCGTCTGTCAAATTATTCGGTTCTCTCGCCTTGACCATACTCGAACCAAATGGAACTTATCGAATTTGCAGGTAAAACCTTGCGTCGTAGATTTCAGTTTCTTTAAGACTATGAATTCGTGTATACAGTAGCTCTCTCTTATCTGGTCTCGCCTTGGCAAGAAAATACATTCCGTGTTACGTAGTTCATTAGTAGTTCACAGTCAATATATGGGAAGACTGTAATCTCTATATTCAGTTTTGAAATATATACATACGTATCAGGCAGCCTAACAGTTATGGCCAATTGACTAAAAGTTGAACTATAAGAGTTAATAGATAAATTTAACCGATTTTGGTTATGATTAACCATTATAAAAATCGGAATCTTTTATTTGCCGATAACCACAATAGATAAGAGAATTTTATTTTGGTTGTCGATAACCATTTTCAAGGAGAAAAATTTCTTTTGATTACCGATAATCATAATAGGTAAGAGAATTTTATCTTGGTTGTCGATAACCGCTACATATGAGAGAATTTTTTTTTTGTTATTGATAATCATTATCCGTGGCAGAATTTCTTTTTTGATCATGAATAACCATTATTTGTGACGAAATGTGTTTTGGTACCTGACATGTGCATTCAAAAATATAGAGCGTGAACTATACTATGAACTATAGAGAACTATAGAATGTGACAGAAATTGTAAAATAATTTGGAGTCTATGAAATTATATGTTTTCTTGTAGGACTGTGCATAAAAAGTTGGAGAAGAAGAATTGCCTATCTTATTAAATATTAGGAATATATGGGAAGTAAGAAATGTATCCCATTTTGTACAAGAGATTATAAAAGTAAGAAAATTAATGCTAGTTGAATCATAATAAAAATCAAGTTACTATATTGCAGTGGTATGTGCATATATTGGGTATACATATGAATATATGTTGATGTATGTGTGATATATAATATATGTATTATATATCAGTAACCTTCTTTGTAATAGGCTGTGAATCTGAAATACAAGTAAATATACTTTAGAATACTCTAAAAAGCATACTTTACTATATGTACCAATTATTTCTCATATTGCTCATTGTTTATTTAAACAATTTTGTAACTTATATACATTTTTTTAATATTAAATGTATCAAGAAATTAATTTGAATTAAAAGAGGGAGAGAGAGTAAAAATTGTCCATTCTTTTGTACATGTAAATATTTAGTAAACTAGCAAAATGTTATATTTACACGAATTTTTTAAATTAACGAATCATGTAAATATCTGACATAGTCCACTTAGGTATTCAGGTATTTGACTAGAAGTTTAGTACTACAGAAATTGGTTAAAACCAATGAAAGGATGGAATATTTAATACTCTGTACATTGATCTATAAATTTTAATTTACAATCAGTGTCATTAGACTGCGGATGTATTTTTGGAAAATTTGTATGTGCAAAAATGTACAGAATGCAAATACGTAATATGCAGAAATATACGAGATATTCAAAGATACTTATCATCATAGTTATAGGACAGCACAAATCTCTATTTAGGTTCTGCCTTTTTAGTTGTGTTCATAAAAATATGAACTTGCGCAAGAGTCTGCAGTCTAGCTATCATATATTGGAAATAACAAGCGTTAAACTAAATATTAAGCCAACTAGAGGTTACGCCAAGATTTGCCGAAGTAATTTCATAGGAATAATGAAATTAGATTTGCTCGAATGTTCGATTTCGTATGGCGATATTATTGGTTACATGTTAATAAATTTATTTTATTCGAACAAATTTACGAATTACAAAATCACGTATAATACAAAATGTCGTAACATATTCAAGTAATTTAAGATTACGAAAATACGTTAAATCGATTAATCGATTAATTGGTTAGTGAAATTAGATGATTTTCATTATATTGGTTTGTTCATTGAAGGGGGACAAATGTAACGTCTACACTCTTTACGTATATACACATACACAAATATTAAAACTTCGGACTGATATGATAATCGTCTTTTGCAATTTCTATTATTTTTAAAATTTTTATCTTCAATTAATATCGTTGTATCGTACGTGATCCGTAAGAGTTTAGGTCAAATTACCTAATTTTAAAATATTTTCTTTCTTCAGGGTCGTGAGTGGCTTGACACCACTTTTAAAGCTAGTGAACTATGTAATTTAACAAATTTCATTTATTTAAACTTCACGCTTCATGCTTTGACCCACTTTTCTTTATAAATAAGAGCAGGAAAGACAAAATACTGTTGTTTAATTCCAATACCATTTGTATTTCATTACCGGTGGCCTCGCTGTTTGGGCAGACTACGAAATGGACTTGCGGCACTTTCAAAATAAATTATTGATTATGCAATTTTATTTATTAACGAAATTTCAATCGATAGAGACAAACGAATATTTTGCCATTTAAATTATAAATTATTTATAAACGAAAAGTTCGCATTAAAGAATAAATTTCTCGTTTAACCAATTCTTTCAAAAAATTGACTTGCGCCACTTTCAAAATAAACGGTCCATATACCGGGTGGTCCATCTAACTTCATCATCTGGAACATCTCGTTTGTTGTCGATAATATTAAAAAATGTTTCAGATAGAAGTTGAATAGTTTCGAGGGGGGCATAATTTGACATGATTAGTTTTTCTGTAGGTGAATACTTAGAGGACATATGAAAGTCACCGATTCTTTTTTTATATTATTATTGCGCTTGCGTTACGGTTTTCTATTTGCAAAGGAGTGAAAATAGATTAGCGCATCGATGCAAATGTACGTATAAATAGAAACATCGAAGAAGGCAATGCGCTAGTTACGGTAGAGGGGAAAGCGTTAGTATGCTGATTATGCCAAGTATTTTAACGCCATTCACAGCACGTCGAAGAATAATGATTACTTCATGTTTGGTTATTTAACTGTTTAACACGTATCTGTGATTTGTTCGTTTAATATCTCATTTGTTATCCTTGTAAACTGCTCAAATATTTCTTATGTAACGAAGATATAACATATCTAACTAAGATGTAATAAAATTCTGTAGTGGAATAATATTAAATAGAATTATATTAAACAGATTATTGAAAATTTTACTAATTTTCCTTCAAAACATACGAAAAGAATTTCTATGTAGTTTACTCAAACAATGCTCAAATATCGTTACAAGTACAAATAAATGGGATAACTTTCGGTTAGGTTAGGTTCGGTCAGGTTGAATATTTTTTTGTCTTTATTGGTTTCCTTGTAGAATTGCAACGTCTCGTTTCTATACACGTATCGCATGCGATACTCGCTGCAATATAAAAAAAATTAGTAAAATAAATAAATAAATATATACTTCATACATATAAGGTCCAAATTCGGATAATTCAGGGATCGATTCTAAGTCTGAAAATCGACTTTATTGTGAAAACACTTAAATAAATTACAAGAATTAAGTACAATTAATAATTAACAACAATTAATAACAGTAAACAATAAATAACAAGTTCTGTGCAATGTCTACCTGAAAATCGAGAATCGATTTTCAACGTCCTGAGCTACCGATCTTCCTTCGTCAATCTTCAATGTTTTAAATAATTACTGTTTCTTCTGTGATTTTATCTATCTCTGATGTTGCTCTCTGTCCGTCCGTTTGGGAAATGAGTGTCTCTCTAAAATGGCTGTCCGTAAAACAAAGAAAGTCGCTCTGTCCGTGAAACAAAAGAAGTCGCGCTGTCCGTAGACCGAAGAGTCCCTATCACACTTGAACTCTGGGAGTTTACATATATATAGTCTATATAATCTCATATATATGAATGAATATGTACATACACAACCATATATACGAACCTACGTATAATAATACGTAGTAATTTATACATTCAGCTATAATTCAAACATACATCCATAGCCTAAATACACACATGATATTAGCTACCCTCATTAATCAAACCTAACCTCTACCTTATCTCTATTTTATTACCTTAACCTTATCCTAATCGATATTTTAATCCTACTCAACCTGCAATTAATGGATAATGGATATTTTGATCACCCGTTGCTTTACAAGTTTCTAGTAATAATTTTCAATATCCAAAGATTCGGTTTTCAACGTAATATGTGGAGTTACTCGCGTAACTGATCAAACAACCTCTAAAATGGAATAACTTTCTTAACATCGTAACAAACGACTCGACCTTTTTTTGAAGAAATAGGATGACTAGTTTACTGGATGACGCGTAAGAAACTTTTGAAAAAAGTACAAACGATAAATATCGCTTTCTGCGGCTTCTTTATCCGGGTCTGTAATGAAAATTTGAACAAGACATTTTGGAGATTCATGTCACTTATACAGGCTGTTCATTCTAGGAGTATCCACCGTTTTTATAGTATTTCCAATGATCCAACGAGAAAATGCTTGAGACGGAAGTTAACCAGCCTCGATTTGGCTACAAACTTGGCAGTAAGAAAATTTTTCAAAAATCTGCTTCTTCAATAAAAGGACAAGGTCACCTTGGTTTTTACAAATAGCACTATGTATTTTTTTCTTGATAGGATTGTAGCTGACTTGAAAACGAATTCAACGATCTATAACAGTACGATATTCGCCCGATTTTGATCTCGAAACTTCGACATAATAACCAGAAATGAATGAAGCGTTCAGCATATATACAACTGACGTGAGTATACAGAAACGTATTGTTTAAATTTTCATTACAGGCTCAGATAACAAAATTGTAAAACGAGACTGTTACTATTTTTTTCAGGATTCCGATGAGTGGCAATTTTTTCGAAAATTTTTTTACACTACATTTTGTAAACTAATCCCTTTCACTTCTAAGGAAAATATTCCTTAAAAGAATATAATAATTTCTAGTATTTATATGTAAGACGTAGATTACTTTACAAAAACATTGCCAATATTTCTGTTTTATTTTTGAAGACGTACTTGAGAATGTTGAATCGTTGTACCGCATACTACATAAGAGGAAAGAATAATAGAAAATTTATTTAGTTGGGAGTTTCTATTGTAGTTGGTTAATTGTTGATTTGGAAAGGGTCTATGTTACTTAACCTAATGCTTCCTCGTTGGCAAATGGCAGAAGAATTCGATTACTTCATTCTCCATTAAACTGGTTACCTAATATTATTGGTCCACAAATTGATAGGGATAAAGAATGTTCACAAGGAAGCCTTTGCTTTTGTGTTATATAACTTCGTAAGTGTAGCTTCGGTTTCCTTGAACGACGAAAATAATCTGTTTGAAAACGATACGGATAATCTTCACGACGATACTGAACGCTCTATACTGATGTTGTGAAAGAATCATAGATTATTACCAGATTTAGAATGAAAACCAGAAGCTTCATTGTTGATGTTCATGTAGTGTATCTGTGCAAGGATCCTGCCCAATAGAAAGAAGCCTTAGCAATGTCGCTAAGAAAAATTGTAGAACAGGAACACATGTAAATAGCAGCCAAGACTTAATGTTAATAGATATTGGAAAGATGAAACAAGCGTCAAAAGTGGCATACTTCTCTGCAAATTAATGGAAGAAATGGGAATGACTGATTGAATCGCATGGAATATTGGTTTGATGCTTAGGAACACTACATATTTTTAAATGCTAGAGGCGCAAGCTTCTGAAAAAGTGTGCCAAATTTCATCCCTAAGAAGATTATTTAACAAGTAAAAAGGAGTCTCCGTTGCACCGAGTTATCCCCACTATGGAGAGGAATTCCCTCTGGCCCCTCGAGCAGCTCGATTACCCACCGAGATCGAGTAATGTGATATGACACATACAGCTGAAACAATGTAACTAAGTATGAATTTAAAAGCGACAGTTATCTTATTTTTGATTTTTTGAAAATTAAACTTTTACCAACATACTTGTGAGATTTTTTAGATTAAAATGAGTAGGCAAATATATTCCATATTATGTGGTGTTTGGTGTCATTTCAATCAGAAGGATGTAAGAAACATGTCGGTAAAAGTTTTATTGACAACAAATCAAAAACAAGTAAGTTTGATTTTTGAGTTAAAGGTTTTACCTTATTGTCGATCTATTTTCTACGTTCAGTTTCTGACTTTTTCGACGTTCATACGTCTCACTTTCGAAAAATACAATCGTTTCTACATCTTCGTTATTGCAATATTTGGCTCCAGATTTCTGTGTAATTATCGAATGTTTCTTGTATTGTAACTTTCTTGTATGGAAACGCAACAATCATTGCTTAATACTTACTTAATAATAATAATAAAATAATGCAATTAAGATACACTCACGGTAGGACCATTTTAGCATTTTGATGATATCTTTAGATATATAATAAAACAATTACGTTTAACAATTACATTTTCCTTACTGAACATTTGTTACCAACTACAGAGGTAGTGGCGAGCAATATTACTCAATCCGAGATCGGTAATCGATAAGGCAACAATGCAACAATAAAACTTATGTTATTGGCCCTCTTTTTATGAAGTTTTCATCAACATGTCCGTGATATTGTTTTAATTAAAATTACACGAAACACGACACTATTGTAAGCGATTTTTAATTATATTTGCCATAAAAAATTGATACATATATCAAATTTCCGTAAAAATTTTGTTTTTCCTCTAAAATGAAACTTTTGCTACCAATATTGTAACATAATTTCCAATATTTTTTAAAATAATTTTTTTTAGTAGTAGTAGTAGTAGTAGAGAGTCCTAATTGTCTATTTTCTAAATTTTCGCTGAAAGATTTTGTGTCGTCATTTCATCTTTTATATCGTTCTGTTTATTCGTTATTCTGTCGCTAGATAGAGAAGTTTCGTCTGATGTCAATATAATGTGTATCTCAATATAGTTCTCCTAATTTTAACAAGATCAAGATTCATAGAATTAATAAATTTGTGTCAATAATGAAAATAAGATGGATAAAGAGCGTGGCTAGTTGCACCACTCAGTTACGTGGTTACACAAATTAGTCGTTACGTCTTCATGTTCTTACATACTGTCCATAGTCGATTGGAATTTCTATTTTCGTCATTCCTGTAAACAAACATGCATGCAAAATAGATACTAGAGATGGGTACATTCTGTCAGAAATATTATTCACTGTTCGCCATCTAGTGAATTTACTATTATAAAATTGATATTTTGGTTTCAGTATGATAAAAATATTATTGGGACAAAAGTAAATTCAATGTTAAATCTAAAACACTATCGTGTAAGGAAAATATATTAAGATTATTGTGCGATTCCATTGATCCATTATCATTTTAAAGAGAATATACTCTTTTCTTCTCTAGAAAAAATATAGTAAACAATTAATTTCTCTTCCTTTGACAACTTACAATTAATTTAATTATTCGTGATTTTGTTATTCTTGTACGTGTCTATTGAATAGAAAAGTAGATACGAACTTTCTCGTAGTACAATTAGATAGGTTCATGTAGAATAGAAATTAATAGGTTCTTGTCTATGTTATTGTGCATTATAGGTTCTTGTATGTGCTAGCGTTTGCAACCTTCAGCACTTGGCCGCATGGTGCAGCACTAGTTCGTGAACAGCCAGAACCATAAGCGTGAGCAACCCACATTTTTCTCTACTATTACCATTGTTACTGTTACCATTGCTATTACCAGAGTGTACATTTCTTCCCTGACAATAACAATAACAATAACAATAACAATAACAATAACAATAACAATAACAATAACAATAACAATAACAATAACAATAACAATAACAATAACAATAACAATAACAATAACAATAACAATAACAATAACAATAACAATAACAATAACAATAACAATAACAATAACAATAACAATAACAATAACAATAACAATAACAATAACAATAACAATAACAATAACAATAACAATAACAATAACAATAACAATAACAATAACAATAACAATAACAATAACAATAACAATAACAATAACAATAACAATAACAATAACAATAACAATAACAATAACAATAACAATAACAATAACAATAACAATAACAATAACAATAACAATAACAATAACAATAACAATAACAATAACAATAACAATAACAATAACAATAACAATAACAATAACAATAACAATAACAATAACAATAACAATAACAATAACAATAACAATAACAATAACAATAACAATAACAATAACAATAACAATAACAATAACAATAACAATAACAATAACAATAACAATAACAATAACAATAACAATAACAATAACAATAACAATAACAATAACAATAACAATAACAATAACAATAACAATAACAATAACAATAACAATAACAATAACAATAACAATAACAATAACAATAACAATAACAATAACAATAACAATAACAATAACAATAACAATAACAACAACAACAACAACAACAACAACAACAACAACAACAACAACAACAACAACAACAACAACAACAACAACAACAACAACAACAACAACAACAATAACAACAACAACAACAACAATAACAATAACAACAACAACAACAACAACAACAACAACAACAACAACAACAACAACAACAACAACAACAACAATAACAACAACAACAACAACAACAACAACAACAACAATAACAACAACAACAACAACAACAACAATAACAATAACAATAACAATAGCAATAGCAATAGCAATAACAATAGCAATAACAATAGCAATAGCAATAGCAATAGCAATAACAATAACAATAACAACAGCAACAGCAACAGCAATAGCAAGAGCAACAGCAACAGCAACAGCAATAGCAATAGCAATAACAAAAAGTATACACATCTAGGTGTTTACTTTTTTGGCTTCAGGGGTATTCAACCAGACCTGCCAACAGTTCGTAGCGAAAGCCAGATAAGCTCTTGGAGCGCTTTGGAAACCATTCATAAAGAAAGAAATATATAACTGGGAAGCAAAAATGAAAATCTTCGATGTAACAGTAGCCGCCACATTTACACATGTATCTAGTATATAAAGATTTATCGTTGGATACACGACTAACATAGAAACAATCCGTGCTCCTGAAAAGATTACTGCGTTGCTACAAACAGTATTCCACACTCCACTTGCTGAGATTTTTTTTTTTATTTACTTTTTATTTTACTCTAAATTCTCGCATTGAGAATTATAAGTAATTTTCTCTGGCGTGGCGCAGTGACATGGCTAATTATTTATAATAAGTTAATACTTATTATAGATAAGTATAATTTATAAATAATTATTATAAATAAGTAAATATTACTTAATCTAAATATCTAGTTAAATCTTGTGCTTAGGTCTAACAGGTAGTGTTTTTTAGCCTGCGGATCTGGTTCGACGTGTTAAGTAATTTAGTAATTAGGGGGTTTCGATGTTTCATGACTCTTTTGCTATATCTATTACTATATTTTGATATTTCTTCTTTGACTGTGGGTACCTTGAGGTCGCGGTGTATTGTTTCGTTGGTAACGTACCAAGGTGCATCAATTAGGGATCTTAGCGTTTTCGATTGGAAGCGTTGGAGTATTTCAATGTTGGAATTACTTGCTGTTTCCCATAGTTGGATTCCGTAGGTCCAGACAAGTTTTATTACGGTCTTATAGAGCGTAATTTTGTTCTGCGTGCTTAGGTTGGAGCGACGGCCAATGAGCCAATAAAATTTTTTAAGTTTGTCCTTGAGTTGCTTCGATTTGTCTGTGATGTGTTGTTTCCACGTTAATCTCCTGTCCAGAGTCATTCCCAGGTATCTGACTGTGTCCTTGTTAGGAATTGTTATATTGTTAATGGTGACCTGAGGGCAGGTTTGTTTTCGCAGCGTGAATGTTACATGGGTGGATTTGTTTTCATTAATTTTGAAGCCCCATTTATGATACCACTTTTCCATAGAGTCGAGACGTCGCTGGAGAGTGGATGAAGCAATTATCGGGTCTGAGTGGGAAGCTAATAGCGCTGTGTCGTCAGCAAATGTTGCTATAGTTATTTCTGTTGATATTGGTAAATCGGCAGTGTAGATGGAGAACAGCAGGGTTCCGAGGACACTACCTTGGGGTATGCCAGCTTCTATTGGGAATGTTATGGTAGTGGTGTCTAAATATTTAACCATGAATTGTCTTTTGGTTAGGTAGGACTTTAGGATGGAGTAGTAGGTGTGTGGTAGGATTTTTTAAGTTTGTATAGAAGCCCTCCATGCCATACTTCGTCGAATGCCTGTTGAATGACAAGGAATACCGCTGAGCAATATTTTTTCTTTTCTAGGCTTTGGTTGATATTGTATGTTATGCGATGGACTTGCTCTATTGTGGAATGTTGCTTCCGAAAACCGAATTGATGATCTGGCAGTGTTTACAAATCCTCTAGGAGTGGAAGGAGTCGACTCGTTAACATCTTCTCGAATAGTTTTGACAACGTAGGTAGAAGACTAATTGGGCGATAGGAGCTTGCTGAGATTTGAAACAGGGAGAACAAATATGAGAATCATATAGATGGCGTTGCTGTAGAGAATTAAATTACTGAAAATGGAGGACACAAGGCTTCGAGGAGAAGTTGCGACAGATTAGACCAACTGGACGATGTAGAAAAACGAGAAAACTGGTAAGAAACTGGTATATACGAATTAAAAATATACTTGGTAAAACCGGCCAGCAAGAGTTATGCAATAACTCATCGGCAAAGAAAATAAGAAATAACCTACCAAGCATCCCAGAGAAGGTTAGAGAGAGAAGTTTATTTTAAAGAACAATCGTGGAATTTTAAACGTCAGCTACGATACGAAGGACAAAAGAAACAAGGACCTGCAGACATACGAACATGAAGACTATATCTAGTTACAACTGCCAACACACATGATAAGGAACATAGCGCAGGTTAGACTAGCTCGGAGGTAAGAAATCCAACAGTTCAATTTTTACTATTTTGCAAAGATGTCTTCAGATTATTGTAATGTAAATAAATGCAATGGAAAATAAGTGAGAAACTCATCTTTTCTAGTAAGTTAGTGTCAAGGATGTTTAGAATATAAGAATAGGAAACAAAACAAATCTCTGTACCTATTATACTCTGTACCACTGTTATTATTGTTTTTCTGTTTGGTCTAATACTTAAGGTCACATTATTTATTATTATAAGGTAAGAATAAGAAAATATTTTAGTTTTTGTTACAATATGTACAATGGATTATAAATATTTCTCGCAAATTGTTTTATATCTTCCTTAACTAATAATATGAGGTTATGGACCATGTAATTAATCTGTTGCTGTTGTTCAACGATCTAAAACGTTTTGCTCTTCTATCCAGGAATTTCCCAAGTGAATAATCGCTAAACTAAGGTGTTCAGAAAATATAATAACAGCCTGTTAGTATACATGTCTGTGCTATGCCTTTGTCATTAACTATTTCCTTCTGTTGGTATTTGTACAGCTTTTTTTCATGCATTTAGCGAAAGAGAAAGGAGCTTCGAATTCATTGCAGCAAAATGTAGTTTAAAAACTCGTGATCAAAAACTCTGGTCAACGATATAATTGAAACTGAATGCGGAGGAGAAATCCACTATCTGTAGAAGTATAGTGCTAATGCTAAGCGAAATAAATAGGCCCATTTTACGTTTAATGACTGCAATCATTAATCTTGTTGATTGGTACAAATTGTATAGACTTTAAAAGTGTTCTCTTTGATTCGATAATACGAACACATAGTACATAACCTTCATGACATAGCAAAAAATATTTCAAGTGTCTAATTACAAATATTGACTATTATGTAACGTAGAATTAAAAAAAGACATCTTTTGGCTTTCTAAAAATAGAAATTTAAGTCTTTAATAGATGAAGCAATATTTTTTAATTGGAAAATACGAGACGAGCAAAAATCTCTTCCTAGGAAAATGTTTGTTTATTTCAGAATCGGTCATGAAAATAAAATAAACAGTGTGTAAAATGTGGTACTTGGAACGAATGAAAAATTGATTATCCAATTAAGTGTAGCTAAAAGCATTGCACATATGTAAGCGAATGTGAGGTTAAATGGGCGATGGAGTGATATAAGTTTTCGAAAAATTGTTAAAACGTCACATTTTCTGAATACGATCTTTTAAATAGTTAATTTTGAAAGAATGGTAGATGGATTAAAAAAAAAATTTCTCGTAGGCGGCAGAAACTATTTAAATAAAAAATATTTTCTGAGTATAAAAAAGTCAATTTTAATGACCTTTTAACTACGAAGAAAGATAGATAATTTATCTGTTATTTGAGACATTTTAAATACTTTTATGAAACCTCCTAACGTTTTTATTTTATTTTGCATACAAGCTTTTTTTTTTTTCTTTTCACTTAAAGATTTGTATATTTGTTGGAAAAGAATGGCTCTGAAAAATGATTAGCTTAAAAGATATTTATCTTTGATTTTATAAAACTTATCGTATAAAAGACAAGGAAAGATAACGCAGTGCTTTTATGTGTATAATATTTCTCTCTTTTCCATATATTCAATTTGATGAAATTGACATTGAAGTATCTTTTAAACTAAGCATTCTCAGATGCAAGTACCTTAATCATATACTGCTTTTCGTAATAATATTTTTCCTGTAGACAATTAAAAAATGTATTGTATGGTGTATGAAAGATGTACAGTTAATAAAGGCAAAGATCACCTTAAGATTCACCTAGAGAAATCTGGTGGTCGCCATAAGACGTCCTTCTTCAAACAGAGCAAGTTTCATTTAAAATACTTCTTCGGAAAATGTATAGTTAAAAAGATATTTGTGCGTATCGATCAAAATGAGACACTCTGTATAAAGGAGAATAATATATTCACAAAATAGTACCCTATTTCGTCCCATACTCCTCTACACATATGTATATATGTATACATATATAGCAGATATACATATATACATGTATACATATATAGTGACGGTGCAATTTTCAGTATGAATTTAGCCAAGATCCAACTTCAGATCGCAAAAGAAACCTTTGAAGGTATCTGCATACACTCTGCTGTTATAGGAGTCGTTATTTCTTTGTATAAACATACGATAAAGAGACAGATTAATAGTAATATAAAATGTTATATTTAATTCAATAAATAAAGTTGTAACCAAGAAAAATGGATAAGAAGGATGATGAGAAAAAGGAGGAGGATCCGCGATTGGAATATATGTTTAATTATCTGACGTATTCGAGAAAATTAAAAGCCGATAGATGGACGAAAATGTTATCCAATGCGGATTTCAAGGTAACTTGAATACGTTTAAAGTGGTTTGATAGAAGTGCTATCATAGAAATCAATTTATTTTTCGAATAAGGATAAACAAAAATGTTGTATAATTCGATAAAGCTTTCATCTTTTACAATGCCATTTTATCCGGAAACCAGACACCGTAATTATTATAAAACAAATTTTCAATGTTATGATATAAGATTTAATATCTTTAATTAAATAAATTTTGGTTGAAGATAATCATTACTGATAATGGAAATTTAACTTTCGTTACCAGTAACCAATATAAATGAGCGGAATTTGTTTGGTTATAGTAACCATTATCGATGGCAGAATTTTTTTCTGGTCACATTTGGTTACTGTCAACTATTAGCATTACTGATAATTAATACATATTCATGGACAACATAAGAAAACCAATTTTAAAAATTATATATTTTATTAAGCAGAAAAGCTGTATGAAAACATATGAAACAAAGAATAGAATAAGAGATATTGGTAAAATATTAATGCTAGCGTTAATAAAAATATTATTCTGTAATATTTATTAACCTATTCCTTGTTTCATATATTTTCATACCGTTGTTTGCTTAATAAACAAGTTTTATAATTAAGTCTTTTTATGTTGTCGATGAATATCACTTAACAGTAATGTTAATAATAATTGACAATAGTCGAATATGAATAGAAAAGATTTTTGTTGTCGATATTACTTAGCGATAATTAAAAAATCTTTTTTCGGTTACAATTAAATAAATATAACTAAATAAATAACTAAAATAAAACCGGACCATCGATAATTGCTGCTAACCAACCAAACATGTTAGCTGGTTAGCTTTTATGTTGCTGGTAAACAACATAAAATTTTTTTATGTACATATGCTGATTACTGATAACCACAATTTAATTATTTCGCCATCGATAATGTTTTCTAGTAGCCAAAAAATTGTAATTATTCATAATGGTTATTCGTAATCGGAACAAATAAAAATTATTATTTTTAATCATTTTAATTTTGGGAAATTTCTGAGATTTATTAATAACTGGTTGATATTTAAATAAACATTCATTTTTACTCAATGACTTTTCTCTCATTGATGAAAAATGTTTAAACTAACTATTATTTCACATCTCTGCTGCAAACGCATTGGAATACCTGTACTGTGAAAATATATTCCTTTCTTAAATGCAATTACATGTTTGTTTGGATCTTATCGTGCGTGTAAGGCTATTAAGATAAAGGAACGAAACTTGAGTATTACTCACAGGTAAATTCCCGTTTTACTTTTGGATTATAAATATGAAAGAGGATAAAGTTCCGAAAGGTCCAGGTGGCTGATCGATACGAAATTTGAGGGGAGTAATGTACTACAAATATAAAATTTTAGCTTTGAGTATTCATTAGTTTTCGAGAGATTAATAATCTAAATAGCCGATGATGCAATAGCGATATTAGTATCTATAGGATGTCTCACGTAAGATATACTATTGTAAACTCAGTTATCTACGGGTTACATTCTGTTTAACTATTCTTGAAAGTGATTACGCAGTGAAAAGATGACTGGATTAATATTCCTATTAAATAGGGTTGCCATTTAGAAAATTGCTAATTTAGAATAAAGAGCATTAAAACTCTAAAGCTTCCCGCCTGAAACTTGGAAACTCCCAAACTATATATTTTTTTAGGTTAGATATGATAACCGTATAGCAGAACATTTGCATTTAGACTGCTTCGAATGCATCTAATGCGAACGCAACACTTGGAAATCAATTTTAGAAAAATAAATGCATTGCTACCTAGTATATAAGAACACATGTAGATGTGTCTGACACGTGGCAGGTCGCTGCACGTACACACATACATGTGTACCGTGATAATATGGACGATTGATGAAGGCTGACCGTTCGGAAAATAAGTCAGCGTCGGGAAATCCGGATCACGGAAAATCTCCCGTTGTCTTAAAAACTAGGACAATTCCGGGAAAACCCGGACGGATGATAACCAGATATTGTTGCATATAATGTGAAAACTAATTTCGCAGAAATCACAATTTTTTTTCGTCATTTGTAGTACGTTAGACATCATTAAAGTACGGTTCAAAACAAAAAATGTTACATTGTTGCAAATAGTAGGAAAATATGAAAAATAAATCGCGTTACGTCGGACACCCTGTATATACATATATACGGCATATCGTAACATAACATGTTTGGCCATGGAAATTGAAACGTAGTTCAAAAAAAAGACGGGCAGATCGTAGATGAAACCCCCTATAGATACCGAAGCCGATATCGATATTGTAAATCGCTAATCCGCTCAAATTTCATTTCGGTCAATCACCGGGGCCTCTTGGAACAGCTGTGAGATATTTTATCACAAAAGCCACTTAAATATTTCCTTGTTGCATGGTAAACATTATTGCACACCTTTCACTATGATCTTATCGGTCACATGATATTACGTAAGTCGCACTTGGATACTTTCATTTAAACTTTTCACTTCGATTTTCATCTTCGAAATTTTTATTATCTGAAAGGTCATAAATAAAATATGTGTTGCATTGTGGATAACTTGGAAGTAAAATGTCAGGGAAATCGCAATTACGTGAACGTAACTCATTGAATGAGTAGCGGAACATTTATTTTAATTCATTTATCTAAAATATTTTATCACGTCACAACTTATTATTACTTGTTATTTTTGACAACACGATTTAAAAAGTTATATTTCAGAGAAGAATTTATCTTAGGATGCCTTTTAATATACAGGGTGTATCTTCTAAGATTAAACACCATTTTTCAGGCATTGCCAATAATGTGCCAAAGAAATGTTTTGGACAAAAATTAGTCATTTTTTCACCTGCTACACATTTGGATATTAGAAATTTTTGAAAAATATATTTTTTCAATAAAAACTCAAGGTCACCTTGATATTTTTAAATATTTTGGACTTCGCATAGCTGTAACTGGCGTCAAGACAAATTCAACGACCTGATATATTACGACCTTGAGGTAATCTTAAGATGACCTTGAATTCAGAAATGTAAGTTCTACCAATAGCAGTAGTTTCTCGTAATACAAAACGGTATTATAACGGTATTATTAGTCTTTTTAATAAACTTATTAGTTTATCAGTCTTAGTCTTACTTTGAATATGTAATTTGATCGAAATAAAATAATTTTCCATATTCTTTCTGTTGATCTAACCTAAATTGCTGAATACAAGGTTATCTCAAGGACATTGTGTAGTAAGCCTTTGAATTCGTCTTGCTACAACTCTGTAAAGCCCAAAATATATATCTTTTAAAAAAGTCAACGTGATTATCTTTTAACAAAAAAAATTTTTTGGTAGTTTCTAATATCCAAATGTATAGCAGGCCAAAAACTGAGTGACTGTCTTTTAATGTTTTTTTCTGGGCAAATTATCGGAAATGCTTGAAAGATGCTTTCAGTATACATCCTGTATACGATTAATTTTCATTAAAATATTTTCTGTTTTTATGGTGATCACGTTTAAGCTAAAAGAACACAATAATACAGATTAACGCAATAATGTGCTTATAAAACAGGGTAATAAAATTTTACTGTTTCATTAGTTTATCGGATTATGAATTTTGATAAAAAACAATCTGCGTCTTTCTACTTTTTTCGATAAGCATATCGTAAGTGAAGATAGAGTATATCGTAAGTAAAGATAAAAATGCGTTGTGGAAAGAAATAGTCATAACGACCTGTCGAAAGATCTCTGGTAATGTATATACATACGTATATTATTTATTGCAGCTAGGCTTAAAGCCTAGTACAATCTTTGATTACATAAGTGCATGTACAGTAGGATTTCGTTTGCATTTTAACATGTTATCTATCTTTATACAGAGTGAGTCGACAAGAAGTACTATCTAAAATAACTTGTTACCTATTGTTTATATTGAAAGATGCCTTAAATGAATTATGCTGTATTTCATGGGATTCACCGAATGGGTGCAATTTTATTTTCTAATATCTTGTATTTTCTGCGATATCAAGACAACCTCTTTTAGATGCCACCGTATATTTTTCTTGACATTAGTCGGCCCAGTTGAACGTTTTCTGCAAGAAGGTATTAATCTATTTATAGTGAGAAACCAATGTGGCAGATATCTTAGTTTGAATTTGTCAAATTTAACTTACAAAAGACAAAGACAACATAAGCACAAAAATATTCCGTTGCGTCATTCCTTGTCTTTCATATTTGAATAGGTTAATTTATCAACAGAAATTAACCTATTCGCGACAGTGGCAGTGTCGCGTCGACTGGCTCAAACTGCATATGCATCGTGGATGAATGTAACGAGCCAAGTCGCTCGGCCAAAACATGTATTATTATTATTAATGTATCATTGTATTATTGTACTAGTGCCTCGAATATCTTGTTGTTTTGTCACGAAGTTTTATTTATTATTTAGTCATATGTATATTAATCTCATCCGAGCTTTCTATTTTTTTGATATTTATAGTATTCAAAATTGCCGCATGTCCTCCAAATTTATAAATTTTCAGTTGTACACCATATTGTGTCCACTGATATCCAATTTCCTCATTTTCGACGCTACAATGTTCACCATTATTCACCTCGCTTGTTTCAATTGTTTCAGTTTTATATTTTTGTTGAATATTTGAATTAAAGTTAGAATCAGAATTAGAATCAAAATATATTCTATCCCATTTAACTTTACGGCCCCGTTTCGCCATATTAAAACTTGCATACGACGAACTGACCGATGTCACTCTAGCGGAACATTCCGCAAGTTACGTTTTCTTTGTGAACTGTTGATATGCTGAGTGCACGCGAGTGTGTATGTAGATTCACACACAGATGGTGTGTGGGCATGAAACATATGTACGTATGTAGATGTAAAGATATTTTTACTATTCTGTTGAATGTTTAAAAAGTTTATATATAGTATCATTCGATCAGATTAGATTAAATTAGAACTAACAATTAATTAACTACTAATTAGTAATGTATAAGGTTACATCAGAGTACAAATAGAATCTTACGACTGAAAAGATAAATATTTATCGATCGTAATACTGACACACGTAGTGAAATGGGGCACGTCTCGAACACTCGTAATCCAATAAGGACTAAAGAATATTATCGATTTGATATTACATATCGATTGAGATCTTCTGTATCGATCAAACCATAGTTTAGTTGAAAAGGTGGCACCATACAGTAAAACAAAATCTGGATGAATTATGAATGACTTGATAAATTACATGTGATCAGTCATGCATGTTCCGGACATATAAACTCATTGCCAAAGTTGCTGTTGTCATTATAAGCGATAAATCATACAATTAGAGAGCCGTGATACAAATGGATTAAAGTCACTACTCAGTACTAGTACGTCATTGGCAAAAATGGTCCAGTTTGATTTTGACGTATCAATACGTCATTGGCGGATTTGATCAGTTCGACTTTCACATACCAGTACGTCATGAATTGCGAATAGGTTAAAGATAAAACATCTGCTACACTAATAGTTTTTCGACATAAATAGGTTTTTATACTATTTATTTATTTGTAGATAAATGTTACTTGTATTTAAAAGTATATGACCTCTAACTGGCCATCTACAAAAAAAGAGGTAATTATACCACATTATGTCTCCTCTGAAACCATAATTTGAATATTTTGTTTATAACCAAACACTCTGTATAATGTTACAATCATTATCTTGCTCTAAATCAGAGGAGGGCATATTTATTTACATGAATTAATATAACAATTAATACTTTTGTTATGTGTAGATTATAATGTATTATTTGATATACCTGTCTGAGTTCAAATATACTGAACAAGAATGGAAAAAGATAAGAACTGACGAGGATAATTTTTGTTACGAATCAAGTCGTTCGAAATATCGAATCGTTATCGTAAAATTCGGTCATTAAAAATCGTCATTTATTTGATAATTTCAAGGGAGGATAATGGAGATTGTACAATATTTGCGTAGCCCATAAAATATTTGTCAAACTATTAAGTTGTTGACATATGTGGATTTTATTACTCTTTTGTAGAGCATTTAGTCAGTTCACGCGATACTGCCGCGGCTGCGGATGGGTTAATTTGACAACTGTCAAATTTAATATGAGAGACAAGGAGTGATGCGACGCGGTATTTTTGTGCTTACGTTGTCTTCGTCTTTCATAAGTTAAATTTAACAAATTCAAATCAAGATATCTGCCACGCTAATGTCTTTTCGTTATAAATAGATTAATATCTCTTTTGCAGAAAATGTCCAGAAAAAAATATACGGGGCCATTTAAAAGATTCAAGGGTATCTCAGAAAATATAAGATATTAGAAAATAGAATTGCGCTCATTCGACGAGTCCCATGAAATGCAACATAATTCATTTAAGACGTTTTTCGATAAAACCAATATGTAACGAGTTATTTTAGGTAGTACTTCTCACTGAATCACCCTGTATAAGATTCATAATAATACAACCGGTTAAAGAAATTCCAAAACTGAAGTTGATGAATGAATTACGGGACTTTCACATACAGGATTTAATCACGAAGTTCTTTGGAATTGCATCGGAGATGGTCCTCGTGTTGCAACTGACACCCGCTGGTGTCTTAGTACCCTATCTCGAAATAACGCAATCTAAGAGAAAGCAGACGTACTTCTTGAAGAGGAAGCCCCAAAAGGTCACTGAGGATAACTACAAAGATTTGTTGATACCAGGTGACATGGCACCGAATCCGATCGAGGAACTGGCGGTGCTTGTAGAAGATGTTAGTTCTCTAACTTTCTCTAATTATTCTTTAACGAAACATTCCATTGCATTCAACTCAGGAAAATCTAGCTTCTTGTTTTTATTTTGTTAATTTAGTTGCAACACTATGTTAATTACTTATATAATGTAAAAATATATAACGTCTTTCTCTAAACTAGTAAATATTAATTTGGTAGGTAAAATTTGATATTTGGCATTTATTGTAACGTTAATTGAGTTTAAAGATTAATTTTCAAGCTTAATTTTTTGCCACCTTCCCTGAATATTTTTTGCTTATAGAAGATAATTAAGATAGCAAAATATGTGGTAAAAGTAAAAACAGGTAAATATAGAAAAAATCCTAAATGTGATTTTTGAAAATATCAATCAAACAATCTATAATTTAAGACTTAAAGGATTTATTTGTTTTAATTAATTAAAATGTTTTTATTAGATAAAGTTGCATAATCATCTATTTTCAAAGTGGTGTAATTCTATGTCCTATAATCTATAGTCTGTCTAAATAGTTAGGTACCAATAATCGAAAAGAAATGATATTGATATTAAATAACAGTATTTTGTTTTTCCTGGTCTTGTCTATAAACAAACGTGTATTAAAACATAAAACAAAAATGTTAAGTAATTAAAATTTAATAAACCGTACAATTCACTAATTTTGAAAGTGGTGTAAGTCCATTTATAATCCTGAAACAAGATATTGGTCTAGTTAATTCTCGAAGAACTACTTGTGTAATGTATTTACATCTACTTGAACACATAGAGACGCGGACAAACTAAGAAACAAAAGAAAATGAACTTATTTTCAAAATATTATTTTATACAGTTTAGATATATATGAAAACTGTTATGTTAATTTAGTCATTAATTCAGTCACTATATATCGGTCCTTAAATAATTTTTATATAATGTAATATTTCCAGGCATACGTACCCATTTTATCTAATCCAAAAAATCACGTTGGGTGGCCGGAGGTTGTTCGGAAAGATGTTAAGAAACAAGTATACGACCTTCGAAGTCTAATATGGCAGGTAGAAAGATATTTATTTAAAAAATAGTAAAGCAATTAATTTTATATTTAACAATGATTGAGTATATACAGTGTGCCCGGTTTATCTCAAAGCACGCAAATATTTCGAAAAACACGAGTGATACGAAAAAATGTTTTAGACAAAAATTACACGACATCTAGAGGGACATACAATAGTATACTCTTTCGTTTATTTAACCTTGCAGTGATCTTGGAACCAGCTGTGAAAATGATATTGTAATTTTTAAATGGAAGTATCTATCTTTTATTGCATATTTTTGTAGCTGACATTCAGATGTTTTCAAAACATTAGAATTTTATATCTTTCGCAAAAGATACAGGTTTGTAGTATCTTGAGAACGTCTGAGTGTCACCTTTTTCACAGAACGTTTCAAGGTCATCGCAAGGTCAAATACTTAAGAGTACAATATGTCCACTTCGATATCGTGCAATTCTTTTCTGTATCATTCATGTTCGTCGAAATATTTCAGTAGTTCGAGATAAACGGGATGCACTGTATATGTATAATATTTATTTATTTGTATTTCTAATTTCTACTCATTGTCATATAAGTTTGTCTCAGAGCATCCATCATATCCAAAGACCCATACCTATTTACACTTTCGTCCCAAGCACACATATCGTCTCTCATATTTAATACTAAATATTAAACGTATTAGTTTATCCTTATTTCTCCTAACCTAACCCTAACCTAACCTATATACACTATCCAATACTTAACCTATACGCTATTACATATCTATCTTTACCTTACAATCAGCCTATATTTTTATGGGTGTTTTTCCAAAACTGAATTAACCAGCTTATAACCGCTTCACTTATCCTACCTTTTACTATATTTTCTTTTCTTCGCACACTAGAATCTAACCTATAGCCATTTTTTTACTAAGCCTTTTAAGGTGCCTATCTCTAAACTACATGAAGCACATTTTCTTTTTCCCTTGTCCAACTAGTTAACGATTACGCTTCTCAACATTTCCGCATCTTGTCCTTCCTTCCTTCTGCAGATATTCCGCTTTACCCGCTGTTCTTATGTATTTGTATCTACCAATAATGATTTAGTAATGAATTCATATGTAGATATCTGGTATGAAATGTTTTGCTTCAACTTTATAGAATGCATTTTTATGTTGACATCCTTAAGTACAAACTGTATAATTTTATAGTTATTAATTGACCTATCGTATTCGTTTATATACATATTAAAAACTATGTGAAGAACAAATTAAAATATTATTACTTATACAAAACACAGGTGAAAGGAAAAATAACAGGACAAACTTTACTACCAATGCCAATGGGTATTGAAGAAATTCTTGATCAACAATTCAATTCCAAATTAGAATCTCCTAAATTACTCCAAGTAAAGAACAACATAGAGGAAATTGTAATAAAATGGGCGACACAAATTAATGAGATCCTCAACGTAGAGTTCTCAAAGTTTTCAACGGATGACAAGGGAATTCCTGTGTCCGGTAATCTAATAATTTTTCAAACTATATCTGTTTATAGTTTATTATCTTTTTTTATCATTACATATAACTGAGACCTATATACACGTGTTAGCATTTAGAATATTATTATATACTTAGTTTATATACTTAGAATATATTGTTTCAAATATTGTAATAAAAAGAGACGTGTTTTCTGTGAAATTATTCTCTAAAATCTTAGACATTTTCTTTATATTAAAAAAAAAATAAGTATTTTACCAGATATTTCAATAATATTATATTTAGCATACTTTAAGTATGCTATGTTACTATTAGGGTAATCCAGGTAGAGATGGATTAGGCGAAGAAACGAGTTAGGTAAATTTTTGAAACTATACATCTGTGAAATGCGTGAAGTGAATCAGTATTGTTTTATTGTAATGATTATAATTTGAGCGTGTTAGATAACAATAATTTGAACTTTCGCACGTTCGCGGGGAGACGAACATTTGTATTTGCAATTTATGCATAATGCTGTATATATGTATGTATTATTTAACAAATTATTTTACAAATGTTTATTTTGGAAACAATTGGACCATTTTTCTGTTTCTAACGATTGTGATCTTATTTTCTATCATCTTTTGGACGATAGTAAGTAACTATTCTGAATCATATTAAATCTTGAATATTATCAATTATCCGTCAAGGAAATTTGCAAGTAGATGTTGAAGACTAGTTTGGGAGTTATCTAAACTGTGTTTTTATTTCTCCAAGAGGAGGAGGTATTAGTGTTCTATTTAAAAGAAATGAAAGGCCTATTGTTTTATCTGACAACAATGGACATGTGCAAATAAATGTGTCTATGTCGGCTGCAAGAATATGTAATAGAAAATGGTGGTATCCATTTAAAAATTTTAATGTCGCGTTTACAGACTGTTTCAAGGTCAAATGCGCAAGAGTACAGTATGATGCAATTTTCGTCTCAAACATTTTTTCGTATCCTTCGTATTTTCTCAGATATCTGAGCATTACCAGTTAAATAGGACACACTGTATGTAAGCAAATAGTTGTTCAGAATATTGACCAACATATTTCAAGGTCATTGAAATCGTTGGTATCGCCTCTATTCTGGTATAATTACATTAAATTAATAATTTAATTCAATAGAATAATGTAGCTTTTGTTGAATTCAACTTACCTACCTGTAAGTAAGTAAAAATAAGTAAAAGTAAAGATAGACCATATCCAACATTGTATTTGCGGATTTTCCATATTTATAAAAATATTCTATTACGATAATTACATGTTTTAGGAAAGACAGTTCACTACTTCAAGTAGGAAGTATATTTTATCAGTTTGAAAATATTTGAGTTTTTCATTTTAAATGTATTAAATATGACGTGTTTTTTGAAGAAAAAAATTCATCTCACTTGTAATTATCCTGTCATTGTACAAGGAAGGTACGACAATTATTAATATCATTCGAAATCGTTTATTTCACTAGAGTTGGTCTATTGGGATATGAGATTAAAGAATATGGAATCGCTTTATTATCAATTAAAAGACCCAAAAGTACGACAGATGGATCTATTTCTAGAAAAAATGGAAAGTCCATACTCGGTGTATTTCAAAAATTTAGTAAAGAACGTGACTGCATGTAAGTAATAGTTAGGAAAAAGAAAATGTTTTATTTCTTATAATTTTGAACTTATTGACTTTTTTTTATATTGACTGGAATAGCATTTTCTTACTCCTAATTTAAGAAATATAGACACTTATGTTTCAACTTAAAATTATAATTGCTTCTTCTTTTCCTATTCAAAGTAGTCCTAATTTAATCTTTGAAAAATACTAAATCTTAATCCTTTTGTTAAATTGAAAATAAAAATTACTATTGTACTTAGTAGATATATTTTTTATGTTCAAATGATCTTTGCTCTAATCTTTCAGCATTGTTGGAAACAAGGGATATAAATCTTTACTTGAAACCTCTGGAAATGTATTTCAATGAAATTGAAAACGTTGAGTTCAGAGATATAATATGGAAATTAAAGTTACTGTTTCACTGTGTCTGCTTAATGTGGTCGAACTCGAAATATTACCCTATAGAAAGAATTATTGCTCTGTTACGGGAAATTTCAAATTTATTAATTTCTCAGGTACTTAATTCACATAGTATAATCACATAACAGATAACATATTGACACAACCATTTTTTAGCATTATTGAACAAAGTTTCATTAACCATTATTTGGAAAGTGTGTACCTAAAATGTGTCGCAAAAAGCAAGAGTATATTCGTCAAACACAGAGTATGTGTGGCTGTTATAATATAGAATTAAGTTGTAACGAAACGACTATTTTATTTTTTAATTTTATTACTAACAGGGCTTGCCATAACACAAAATACTGCACCATTTCCTCATGACGAGTATACTCGTCAGAAACAGCTAACTGGATAAAAGAATTATTTAAATAGAGAATCATTTGTTATTTCAGAGTTCTAGTTGCTACTAGACCAATCAGTTACTTTATTTAATGCTTTATTTTACACTTTCAATATATCGCTTAATGTACTTTTTGATTCTCATTTACGTCCTATCCGGGTATCAGCTGATAAAGTGTTATTGCGAATAAAAATTACATTATCTACAACATTATTATTTCAAGTTCATTCACAAATTTATTATACCCTGCGTCCGTTTGTCGTTCATCAGCAATTAAAGTCCAATTTATTCCAAGTGTTTAAGATGTATGTTGTTCTTGTGGTTTCTAATTCTAAGAATAATTTACGATACGTTTATTGAATAGAAAACATCAAAGGTTTAAATGGTGATTAAGTTTATGACGTCCTTGGCAATAAAGTTAACATATGCAAAATTAGCGAAATATTTACATTTAAAAGACTAGTAGATATTCTCCTCTATATCGTAAACTTCAAAATGATCTCTAAATGATAATGACTCTGAATAATCTGACTTCTTTGGATGTATTTTATGGCGACACTTGAAGGTCTTGTTCTTCTTGTCAATGATAAATAATGCAATAGACCTATAACAATGAATGGAAAATGAACGTATGTTGTGTAATACAAGATACGGAATGAATACTGAAAAAAAATTGCGACAATCCATAATTAGCAGATGTTAGTCTTGCTTTGAAATAGATGGAAAACACACCGGACGTCTTTTACAAATGTAAAAACAAATCATTATTTTTCATTGAAAGGACTGACTTTAGGACTTATGTTGATTGAAGATACTTTACATCTTGTCAGCGAGTGCCATAAGCTCACAGTTTTAAATGCTTTTCTTCTAACATTTGTTACACTGTAAAATGCGTTTATTCAAGTACAGATAATAATAGTGATGTAAAAAGAAAATGATAAGAATACAACATAATATATATAATATATAGACTGACCATTAATCGTCCCCTATCGGCGTTGTGGGTCAACTATCGAAACCCGCGAAATTCGATTATGACTCATCTTGTATGGAAATTAACATTTTGGAAAATAAGCACGATTCTTTTGCTAATCGTTACTTTAATATTAACAGGGAGGATAACGCTCGTATTTGATATTTTTGTCACTTGATTATTGTTTTACAGGCAGTGAAACATATAAATCCGTCAACTTTATTCGAAGGAGATATTGAAGACAATAAAGCGAAGATAGCGGAGGTAATACCGACGCTCAATAATTATCAAGAATTGTTCCGATCATATAAAGAAAAGGTAGAAACTTATTTTAAGTCGCAAGAACCTATACTTTGGACGTTTCACGAGAAGCTAGTTTTCGAAAGGATTCATATGTTTGAGAAGAGGCTTAAAGAAATCGAGGTTTGCTGAATAATATCTATAAACACGCGCTTTTAATTTACCAACATTTATGCCGTTTAAACAAGGTGTAATTTTTATTAATATGAAAAAACGACAGTGGTTAACAAAAGAACATTGTATCTAAAGTTATAGGGAAAATTTGATCATTTTAATCATTTTTTGTTAACTTTTGTTATCGTTCGGTAAGTTTCGTTGGTAAGACTGGTAAATAAATCTGGTAAAGTTTCGTTGTTTAGGGGACCAACTTCCAATGACCTTAACCTTCACATATGTCACCCTCGTGAGTTATCTTCAGAAGGTTATAGCTGTTGCTATATCTGAAATGGAGGTACAAACCTACCACTGTTTTATTCCATATGGGTCAGGTTAGGATAGGCGAGGTAAAAATGCTGAAACCTAACCTTAACCTAGTTGATGATAAAACAGTTAAGAGATTCATATTAGTTACTTCGGTAGTTTACTCGCGCATTCTTGAGTTTTTACACGTTGACATCCAAAACACTGGGCGGAAGTCACATTGCGTTTTCGGGTAAAATTTGGAATAATTATGTTTTTTCGATCGCAATTCCTGGGATTTGACAGTATTAGACAGTATTGGGTTGAACGGAAGATTCGTTTCCTCTTTAAGGACAATCTGAAAGATGTGTTTTCTCCTTTACGTGTATTGTTTTCAATCAATATAACGTACAATACAAAAATGTATATATATAGCCACACTTTTGTAAAAAAACTTTGTTATTTCATCGGCGTAGAATCGCTTAGTCTTCCGAGAAAAAGAAACGTTCCGGTTTGTTTTTGCAGCGTTCCAAAGAGACAACTTCTAATTGTCAAGATAGTTTTGTAACGGGCGGAATAAGTGACAGGTTGCGCCGATATTTGTTGTGTGGCGTTTGACACATGTAGTCAGTTATATGTAGTAGAAAAACAAAAAATGCTTTCGAAAATGTATTTTATATAATACAGTTAACTGTTTACCAATCATCAATATCAGAGTACATCAATTAAATTAAACTTAATAGTCATGGTTTACATCCAAATTCAACTCGTTATGAAAAACGAAACGAACTTTCTGTTCAAGCCAATAGCTTAAATAGCGTACCCGCAATGAACGAATTGATGCAAACCAAACTCAAATCAAAGCGAAACGGAAAGCGTGGGAATATCTAGAGTCGAAAAGGTTCGTTCTACTTGCAAGAGTATTTTCTATTGCCATTGTTTATTTTGTTAATAATTTTTTAACAAATAAGAAACTACGAGTGAAACCTTCTAAGGGTCACTAGGGACCTTGATAACATCTATGAAGGTCATTTGGGACCCTGATAACATCTGTGAAGGTCACTTGGGACCCTGATAACATCTGTGAAGGTCACTTGAGACCTTGGTAACATCTGTGAAGGTCACTTGGGACCTTGATAACATCTGTGAAGGTCACTTGGGACCCTGATAACATCTGTGAAGGTCACTTGGGACCTTGGTAACATCTGTGAAGGTCACTTGGGACCCTGATAACATCTATGAAGGTCATTTGGGACCCTGATAACATCTGTGAAGGTCACTTGGGACCCTGATAACATCTGTGAAGGTCACTGGGGACCCTGATAACATCTGTGAAGGTCACTTGGGGCCTTGGTAACATCTGTGAAGGTCACTTGGGACCCTGATAACATCTGTGAAGGTCACTTGGGACCTTGGTAACATCTGTGATGGTCACTTGGGACCTTGGTAACATCTGTGAAGGTCATTTGGGACCTTGGTAACATCTGTGAAGGTCACTGGAGGCGGTTCCTTTAAGTAGCAGTTTTACCAAAATGCAAACATTTTTGTATTGTACAATACATGGAACGGGACACGTCTTACTAATTTCAATGATGTTAAAACATGTTAAGGTCAACGTCTTGGGTAATTTCACAAATACATATAGCTTCAGACATATACATGAAAGTAATATTTCCAATGTAGAACCTCAGTTACCCGAATTAATTGGAGCATAAGGGTGTTCTGATAATACAATTACTTTCATGATAATTCGTCTTCAAAAAGATGCTCATTTTTGATCCATGTATTTGAAAAAGGAACATAAACTATAATAGCTACAAAGCAGATAATGAAATGAAATAAGATGATCTCCGAAAGTTCATCATTGTTCTACATATTTAAATAAAGAACATAAATATCAATAACACCGATACAAATAATAAAATTAAATATGATTCGATTGAAGGTTTATGAGCCCTAAAATAAATTATACAATTTTTTTAGCAGATCTAATTCTGCGAATATACGTTCCTCGTGTGTCTCCGTCTTAACTGTGGTTTCTAAGGCCTCAAATACTTCAAAACATTGAGGAACGTCATCATTGCCATTATATTCGTGTTTCGATCCATTATTCGAAGCACACATAACATTAGTGTCACGGCCAATCGAAGAATACTCATCACATTGCAACCATTCCATCACGTCGACGCTGTCACAATCACCGGATCCCGGTATTGTATTCGATGCAGGAAGAGTTCCTTCTACATGTGTCGTATTATTTTCCGCTTCTTTCTGTATGGTGTCTTCAACGAAGTTCATTAACTTTTTCCATCTTCTTTCTAGTGTCACATATTTGGCGCCTAGCCAAGCATACGCCGCCATACAACAGCAGCAATCCTTCAAATTTAACTGCTTGTGAGACTGTATCACCTTTTTCCCAGCAACATCGTTCATCATTAAGAAAAATTCTTGCTGAGAATTGAACCGATTTAGAAACTAGCAATATTAAAATGTATCCACTTTGAAATCATTTATCCAACTTTTATTTGAACATTCTCCATTAGATAATAATATTAACGAAACCCAAATCCTAGCTTGTGTGTATCTTATAATATTACAATGTAACGTATGATAGTAGCTTATCTATCTATCACTAACTCTGCGTGTCAATACTTAGCGTATGTCGTCTGATCTCTTAATTAATTTCATCGCAACGTCCTTGTAAACCGAATAATTCACAAGCTTTGAATAATATGTAAAATTATTTTTATTAATACTAATATTCAACATTCATTTATTATAGTACTTCAGTAATGTAAATAGATTGTTCTCTACGTGGCATATTTTTCCTCCTTTTTTAAATAATCTTTGGTAGAGTTTTGCTCTGTAGAACATTCGGCAGGTTCCTTCAGCTATTAAGGACAGCTTGTGGGTGCTAACCCTATGGGGCTAGCACTATTACAAGAATGTATTTATAATTGACCTCGTGTCACTTGGTCCTGTGATTTCTTTTTCAATCTTCTAACGGTCCTGACAGTGTACAGTGTATTGGCCAGCGCGTTTGAGTGACTCATTGTTGATAATTTATATTTATTGAGCATCCGCTGAATTTCTTCCTTACAGTGGGAACTTGAAGATCTCTGCGTAGTTCTTCACTATTATTGTACATTACACTATTGTATATTACAGTCTATTATTCCACAAAGTACGATTGATTGCATGGCTTCCATTTCAGCAATATGGCTTTTAGCCACTGTACCCCATAATTGGACGCCGTATGACCATACTGGTTTTATTATGACTCTATAGATTAGTAGTCTGTTCTCTATACTAAGTCGACGGTTGGTTAAACAGTACGTGTCTTTCCTTTTAATTCTTACTTGTTGTATTCTTTTGTGTACGTGCTGTTTCTAAATGAATTTTGAGTCCAAATGGAGTCTCAGGTATTTGACCACTTTCGTTTCTGGCATTTCATTGTTGTGGAGTCTAACTTTTGCAGTATCTTCATTCTGGAGGGTAATACGATTATGTTTATTATAATTGACCTTTATTCTCCGCTCTACCAACTATTTTTTCAGTACACCTACATGGCTTGGTGAGATCTTAACTGCTTACACTGGATTTTCATGCATTGCTGTTATTCCGGTATCATCTGTGGATATACAGGCTGCAGTGTTTCGAGTTGCTGAAATGTCTGCTGTGTATAAAGTGTAAAATACTGCATCCAACACACTTCACTTTACTTTGCGTATCTGAGATCAAAGCGTATATGAGTTTTATTCTTTTACGTAGAATGTTCTGTTATTTGGGTAAGATTCTAATAGTTGACAAATTGCGTCTGGCAAATGTTGTTTCTGGTTTTCAGCAAACCTTTGTACCAGACTTTGTTGAACGCTTCTGTTATGTCTAAAAATAGGCATGTGCAGTATTTTTGGTTTTCCAGAGCTGTTACAATTTTGTCAATTAGCCTGTGCTCTTGGCATGTTTTGGAATGTTTTCTCTAGATCTAAACTGACGACCTGGTATTAATAGTTTACTGCTGAAAATCTCCTTGATTCTGATTATAAGTACGCGTTCTAGCGTGTGAGATAATATTGCAAGGAGAAAGATAGGACATTATGAGGAGGATTCGTGAATGTTTTTGCATACAGAATTTTATGCTCAATTGAGAAATTTAATTAGAAAAAAAATGTTAGTTTATTTTCTTCTTAATCTCTCAGTTGTGTTCCACTTTTGATCATATCCTACTTTGTGTTTATAATATATTTTATATTAATCTGTCGCATGTATTGATTATAATTTTACAATTATCATTTTTTATTACAGTCACTATTTGATACAGTACAAGATTATTTGAAACTAGAAAGAATAGAAATGTTTGGCTTAAAAGCGAAGTCATTGCTTTCCATGATTAATAATATTTACGAAGAGTTTATTAAATTGTATCAACAATTTGGAGACGTGTCTTATGAAGTTTTAATGCCAGAAGAAGAACAATTCACTGCAGATTTAAATGAATTTTTCGCCTCGGTAAACAATTTATTCATTAGACTCTAGGCTAGCTTCTGAATATTCTCTAGTGAAGTTCAATAACTTGAAAGCCATGTAGGCACATAATTTTATTGAACAAACAAGTTTTAATTTTATCAAGAAATATGCCGTTTATGAATATTTTACCAGTAATATTTAATAATACGTTATGATTTATACAGAGTGTCCAGTTAGAAGTATTATCAGTTGTGTCAATTATAATCTTGAAATTACAATTTTCTATTACAATCATTATTTGATACAGTAGCGTGTTATGCTATTCCATGTAGCAATAAGCAATAAAGAATTTCTTAAATTTATCTATTCAATGAAGCTTCAATTTTTTAAATAAGACATATAACAGTATAATAAATACTATCACAGATTTTGATGTTCTTATTAAATATACGTATCGTTTGTTTCAATATTTTGATGTTTTTCATATGTTGTATATTACATTTATAATTACATAGATTAGTACATAATTTGAGTATTTATTTTCTAAAATGTTTATTTACCTGTTGCTTTACATGTTTACTAATTAATAAAAATTTTTCCTGAAATAAAAGATAGAGCAGTTTGATCGACGATTGGCAAGCATTTTCGACCAAGCATTTGCTGAATGTTACAACCTAGAGTCGTTCTTTAAGTTCGTTTGGATGATGGGCGTAATTGCCAACAGACCTATAATAATGGCCCAGTTATGGCACAATTATGAAGAAATAATTCAAAGAGTAGATCAACATTTCAGTGACCTTAAGGTAGGGCTGAATTATACAAGGTGATTGGTAACTGGTGGTACAAGCGGAAAGGGGGTGATTCTACGTGAAAAAGAAGTCGAAAATATAGAATAAAAATTTTTCGTTTGAGGCTTTGTTTTCGAGAAAAATCGACTTTGAATTTTCGCTCGGTACGCCTGCACTTTATCACGTCTCGTTATAACGGATCTCACTGCAGATCGTTGTCTCGATGGACATTATCGATACGAAGAAACCATTAACTATAGTTAATGGGCAGTGATAAGAACTAAGCACATGGGCAGAATGGTATAATGTATGGTATAAAATAAAATCGGATATGAATTAGAATTCATTTGCAACAGAATGGCAACTTTTTATAGGAAATAAACAATTGCGTCATGTAACTGAGTTAATCTCTTATAAGAAATATTACGAGTTGTTAATTATAACAAACATTTTGTCTTGTAGGTGTTATTCGACAAGAATTTTAATTCCAGAAAAGAAAACGAGCTTTCCACACTGAATTTGTATTTACCTGTAGTGAGTGCATCCCTGTGTTTTTTAATGAGACTTCGTAAAAGAACTCTTCTCCCAATTGAGTGCATGAAATTAATTGACCATCCTTTAATTAATGACAAAATGGAAAACGTACTGAAAGACAAATACGAAGAACTTGAGGTAATATGCGATAAGATAATAATAAATGTTAATATATATTTAAGTACGTTTAAAGCTTGCATTAAACTTGATCAATCTCTTCTTACAACACTGTTTCTTCTTATTTGATTTTGTCATGGATAGAATGTTTCCTTACGTGTCTCTCTAAGATCTTCTTTTCATTGATTTACAATAATTTGTTATTGATCAGAATATACAATCAATAACGAAGGTACAGTATATTTATCATACCGATAATATTATATTGATTATATTTATCTCTTCAAGGCTATTATTGACGAAAAGGAAAAGAAAATATTTACCGCCTGGACGGAGAAATTGCCAGAAATTTGGGAAACCCACTTGACGAAAACTCTATTAAACGTTAGAGAGGATCAACTGCTGGAAACGAATTTCGACTTTGCTTTAAAAACTGCCTTGAAAGAGATTCGTTATATGATAATTGCGAAGATTCCCGATCTTCCTCAAGAAGCCATAGATTTTTATAATAGATCACAATTCTTCTTCATCAGCACTTACAATCTCAATCTGATAGTAAATTGGTAAGTCGTGCTTTTATTCTTTTGGATATATATGTCGGGTTAGGGGTAGGATCGGGGTTGTGGGCGTTTGATGAGTTTTCACTAGACATCGTTGTGGTACAACGTAAGATTTATTAGTAACAAGAGTCGCTATGACTGTAATAACAATTAACCGCTGTGGTCACACACTCGCAACACTCGCGATAATGGACTTAGGTTCACTAACGAATCCGCGGTCAACGGGATGATAATACTACGTACTCACAAAGTTCAAGTTAGGCACTTTATTAACAAGAGGTGAAATATTCACTGATCGTAAGGATCGTATCCTTCTCGTCAGAAGATTGCACAAGAGAATGAATCTCAGTCTCGGTGATGCCACCGAGGAAAACTATATGGGGTGTGTCTAAGGACACGCGGTCATCGGATTCGTGGAGAAAAGTCTTCGCTCGGAAAGTGAGGGAAATTGACGTTACTGTTAATTGGTCAATTTCCATGTCGATGGTTAGGGAAGGGTGCTAGCCGCCCTTAGGAGAAAGTTGCTAGTGGGGAGCATCGTTCATGAGAGAAAAAACAGATTTCTCTAACTTCCCATGGTTGGAACAAAGACTGTTTATCCGTTTGAAGGACTTTAGCTAACTCCTAAGATTTATAGCGGGTCCTCGGGCTAGCTGCACGTACTGTGGAGACGCATCGACATCTGGTAATCATCTTACTCGGAGAATAGAGTCTGCGTGTGGCAAGTCACGGAACAGAGACCGTCAAGATGTTCACTGTCGAATGTCACTACCACTGTTTCCTTCTTTTTCTAAGAAGAGCTCTAGAGTTACTTTCATGCCTTTGTTAGACGGAACGTTCATCCCTTGACCGCGGCTACGTTCGGCGACTGGTTGTCGCCTCGAGCCCAAGCTCACTATCATAAATCTCAAACAAATACAGTTCGGTTTGACAACGACGTTTATTTAGTTACGGCTACATTAGAAACTACAGTGTTGAGGTATCGGAGATTACAGTATTAAGGAGTTTTCCGAGGTTCCAAGGGAGGCTCCGATGTCTTTTCATCCCCGACACGGCCATCCTGACTATCACACGTCCTCGGGTGTAACCAAAATATTGAGTGTTTCTAACATTAGACTCGATACAACTAATATTGTCTATAATTTAACTTAATGTCCGAACAAGGCAAGGGTTCAGTGCAACAACAAAGTTTTGTTCGGAGGTTTGACAACAAGAGAAATAAGAAAGAACAAGAATTAGTAACGTTGTAATTAGTATTCAAACTGCTAGTTGCATCCTGTTGGTTGTCAGTCGGGTCATAACGGCATAATGGACCATTCTCGATTTCGCACCCCACTGGATCTCGTTTTTATAGATCGTATGAGCACATAGAGCTTTGTTCCACGGTCTCACTGGACTTTACCATACTACTGCCCCAAAAGCATGTGAACTACGTCTCACGTTCTCACTTGAACTTTACCATACTATCGCCCCGCCGGGTCACTGTTGTTGCCGTCACTACAGACATCCAACTCAGCAGGAATACAACTATCTGGCATTTTCCTCAATCTGTCATGACTGTACTTGTATGATCGTTTACCGTCTAATGTTTTTAAAATGTATCTATCTCCTTCCAAAATCTCTGCTATTACGAATGGACCCTTGAATTTTGGATCTAGCTTAGTTTGGTTCCTCTCCTCATTCTTGCGTAATACAAAATCACCGATCTTAAATCTAACCACTTTCGCTTTGGTTTCGTCGAATCTCTCTTTATCGTACTTGGCACTAATTGCTATATTTTTTCTGCCTGTTGTCTCACATCGGAGATGTCTATTTCCCTTTCTTCGACGTTATCGGGTAGCAACAAGTCGTACGGTCTCGCCGTCCTACCGATTAGTAGTTCCAATGGACTCGCTTTAGTCACGCGGTTGGTGGTACAATTCAAGGCCAACTGTATTTCCCCGATCGCGTCCTGCCACGACCGCCCGGTTGTTTCTATCGTTGTTAACATATTTTTCAACGTGCCCATAACACGCTCTACCTGTCCATTGGCCCTACTAGCGCCGGTTGCTATCAAGTGAACTTTAATCTGTTTACCTTCGCAGAACTCTTGAAATTCTCTGCCCGTAAAACATCTTCCCTGATCCGCTATTATCCGACGGGGGCTCCCGAATAGAAATACAGCGGACTTGAGCGCTTTAATGGTATTAAGGGAATCTATCTTACGGGTGTGATGTAGGTATACAAATTTGGTGAAGGCGTCAATCAAAACAATGACATACTCTTTCGAGTCGCTTTTTACCGCTTAGCTTGCCCGTTATATCCACGTGGACTGTATGCCAAGGTATGCTGGTCTTAGGTATAGGATGTAGCTCGGCTTGTATTTTACCCGAACTCGCCTTCGAAACTCGACAAGCATGACAGTTCTCTACGAATTTGCGAACGTACTTCGCCATTCCTTCGAACCAGTAATACTCGTACAGTCTCTCAAGCGTTTTATCCCAACCTAAGTGCATAATTGACTGGTGCACGTGATTAATAACGGACCATCTAAAGCCTCTTGGAACGATAGGTAAACAGAGAGTCTTGCCTTTTCTTTGTATCTTACGGTAGAGAGTACCGGACCGCAATTCGTACGTACTCGCGATGTCTTCCGCGAGCTCTTCGTTCCGTAATTTATTGACGATTTCGGAGAGTTGGGGATCGCGACGCTGTTCCGCTAGTAGCCAATCTTCGGAGATCTCGGCCAGATTAATTTCTTTCTCTGCGATTTTGTTGACTATATGGCTATTCGAGTCTACGGGGTTTCGCGAAAAGAAGTCTACGTGGGCCATTCGTTTACCCTCTCGATACATGATGTCAAAATCAAATGTTTGCAGATAGGCCCACCACCTATAGACCCGATCGTTTAAATTTATTTTGTTGCTGGAGGCTTTCAGAGAATTACAGTCGGTGACAACTAGAAATTTCCGCCCGTGTAAATAGTGTCGGAAATGCTTGACGGCGTTTACTACTGCTAACGTCTCCAGTTCGTACGAATGATATCTGGATTCCGCGGGACTGGTCCTTTTACTGTAATATTCTATGACTCTATTTTTACCTTCAACCTTATGCATTAAGATAGCCCCGTACCCTCCGAGCTGGCGTCGGTGTGTAATTCTATGGGATGACTAGGGTCGAATATCATTAACACTGGCGCGTCGGTTAGGACGGAAATTACTTTTGCCTTATTTTTTCGTGCCTATCCGTCCAAGTTATGTGCTTGCTACTAGAGGTAAGTGCATACAAGGGTTTCATCACTTGAGAGAATTTAGGAACGAATTTTCGGAAGTAAGAGGCCAAACCTATAAACTGCCTAAGCTGTGTTACGGTCGACGGTGCAGGTAGAGAATTTAGAGCTTGTATTTTCCCCGGGTTTGGACGGACTTCCCCGTTACAAATCACATATCCCAAATAGAGTATCGATGTTTTTAGAAACGAACACTTAGAAAAGTTGAACGAAAATCCGGCGTTCGCGAGGATATTCAACACAATGTCCAATCTCTCTAAGGCTTGATCTATTGAATCGGCGATAATTAGGACATCACCTAAATAAACAACAACGTACGAATGGGCGAGGTCGCCTAAGGCATTGAAAATGGCCCTTTGAAAAACGGACGGGGCATTTTTCAGTCCGAACGGCATCGTCAAGTACTCGTATTGTCCGTCGGGCGTAACGAATGCCGTGTACTCTGTCGAGTCGGGGTGTATGGGGATTTGGTGGAACCCGCTGGCCATGTCTAGGCTAATGAAATATCTCGCCCTTTGTAATCTCGCGATTTGATCCGCAATAAGAGGCAAGGGATACCGATCCGCGACCGTGTTTTTGTTTAACGCTCGAAAATCGACGCACAGTCTATCCGAACCATCCTTTTTCTTGACCAGTAACATGGGGCTCGCGAACGGTGAGTTGCTGGGCCTTATAATGTTTGCTGTAATTAGTTCGCTTATTCTCTCACGTACTATTTTCCGCTCGTCATCGCTAAGTCTATAAGGTCTCCTCTGAACGGTAACGTTGGGGTCGATCAGTCGGATTTCTAACTGTCCCGTGCTTACGCGAGTGCGTGGGAAACCCGTGATGAATGAATTTCTGAACTTCCCGAGAATAGAAATTAACCGGCTTTTATCGTTACCGAGCGCCTCAGTATCTACTTCGCTAAGATCGATCTCATGCTCGACGGTCTTATTACAGACATTAACTATTTTGGATTTGCAAATATCAAGGGTATTGCGCGTGATATGTACGTCGAAGCCTTGGCTTAAAATTTCGCAGCCAATCATAACATCGTGCTTTAGGTAGTTGTCGGGGAGGACGTGAAAAGTTATTTCCAATATAAGATCGTTAATACGTACTGCGGACAGAATTTGCGACGTACTTTTAACGCAAGCGTTTCCGATTCCCCTCATTACTACTACCTCGGTCGTCCTTCTCCCGGAGAATCTCGAAGCGACGGATTCTTTGACTAATGAGCACTCGGCTCCGGAATCGAAACGAAATGAGAACGACTCACCCAGGTGACTTAATTTGCCGGTTGGGACTTCTACCGCACAGGAGTCGACCCGATGTTCTTTACTGTGACCGTCCTTCCTTTCCTGCTTCATCGGGCAGTTGGGTGCGATATGGCCCTCCGCACCGCACTTGAAGCAAAGAGTCTTGAACGACGTAGCTGGTCTGGTTCCTTCCGGGCGTCGTGTGTTCCCACGTCCTTCGATCCGCCTCTTCTTGCGGCACTCCATGCTCATATGTCCGGCGTTCCCACAGTTGTAGCACCTTGAGCGGTATCCCGATGGCTTGGTCCGTTTGACTCCCGGTTCCGTCGCTGAGTCTCTTGGTAAAGATGTTGACCGGTCGTCTTGGAGAGCGTCCATTTCGTCCCGAAAGTGCTCCACCGTCTTGATATTATTTGCGCGCGTTAGTCGTCGGAAGCGTTGATCTAGTGGGCTTAGTATGTAAAGGGTGATGGCGTTGAGCAATTCGGACTTTGTTCGGTCTTGCAACTTTATTTCCATCAGGGAACGGATGCGATTACCGAAAGCCCCTAGCGTCTCGTTCTCCGACGGTCGTTCTCTGGATAGCCTTATTATCGTCGAGGTGGCCGTCTCTTGGCCACCAAAGCGCGAAAGGAATTGCTCCTTAAACGTTGGCCAGGCAAGTTTTCCGTAGGGTACTATTTGTGAGAGCCAGTGCGCCGCAGACCCATTTAGTGCAGTGTTTAAGGCAGGGAGTAGCGCACTGGCTTGTACAGGATTTCCCTCCAACATCAAATCGACGGTTGCGCACCATGCAGCCGGATCGGAGCCCACGATTTCAGGGTTAAAGCGCGGAAGCGTTAGATTTTTTGGTTCCACACTAGATTTTGGCGCGAGAGTCTGTATCAACTCGCGCATGAGGGCCATATGCTCTTGCATGGATATAGACGTTCCTGATCCCACTTCTGATGTCGGGTTAGGGGTAGGATCGGGGTTGTGGGCGTTTGATGAGTTTTCACTAGACATCGTTGTGGTACAACGTAAGATTTATTAGTAACAAGAGTCGCTATGACTGTAATAACAATTAACCGCTGTGGTCACACACTCGCAACACTCGCGATAATGGACTTAGGTTCACTAACGAATCCGCGGTCAACGGGATGATAATACTACGTACTCACAAAGTTCAAGTTAGGCACTTTATTAACAAGAGGTGAAATATTCACTGATCGTAAGGATCGTATCCTTCTCGTCAGAAGATTGCACAAGAGAATGAATCTCAGTCTCGGTGATGCCACCGAGGAAAACTATATGGGGTGTGTCTAAGGACACGCGGTCATCGGATTCGTGGAGAAAAGTCTTCGCTCGGAAAGTGAGGGAAATTGACGTTACTGTTAATTGGTCAATTTCCATGTCGATGGTTAGGGAAGGGTGCTAGCCGCCCTTAGGAGAAAGTTGCTAGTGGGGAGCATCGTTCATGAGAGAAAAAACAGATTTCTCTAACTTCCCATGGTTGGAACAAAGACTGTTTATCCGTTTGAAGGACTTTAGCTAACTCCTAAGATTTATAGCGGGTCCTCGGGCTAGCTGCACGTACTGTGGAGACGCATCGACATCTGGTAATCATCTTACTCGGAGAATAGAGTCTGCGTGTGGCAAGTCACGGAACAGAGACCGTCAAGATGTTCACTGTCGAATGTCACTACCACTGTTTCCTTCTTTTTCTAAGAAGAGCTCTAGAGTTACTTTCATGCCTTTGTTAGACGGAACGTTCATCCCTTGACCGCGGCTACGTTCGGCGACTGGTTGTCGCCTCGAGCCCAAGCTCACTATCATAAATCTCAAACAAATACAGTTCGGTTTGACAACGACGTTTATTTAGTTACGGCTACATTAGAAACTACAGTGTTGAGGTATCGGAGATTACAGTATTAAGGAGTTTTCCGAGGTTCCAAGGGAGGCTCCGATGTCTTTTCATCCCCGACATATAGATATAGAAAAGAAGGAAGATATCTCAATCTGAGGCGTATATTTTCTTTCTCTTTTCTTTCTATACAGTTCATTCATAGTTTATAGTTTACATTTTTTTCTATACAGTTCATTCATAGTTTACATTACAGAAAAGTAAAATGTTCCCTTTTTCTGAGGAGACACTTGAAAATCATTTTGGTACTTGCATAATACTATTAGGTCAGTACCAGTGAGGGGATTTATAATTAGGGGCCACAACTGTGACAGTCAAAATCAAAACAGCCACGGAATAACAATTATTTTTTCGACTGAAATGTTTTTGGTTGCGAATAATCATTGTAAATGACCGAAAAGTATTTTCCATTCTCGATTACCATTATCGACGAGGGACATTTATTTCGCTAGATCGTAACAGTTATCGGTGAGAAAAATTGCATTTCCACTGCACACAGTAGTTGTCGAAGAAGAAAATATCGTTTTGGTTTTTGGTTTCGATTAAGTTCTCGGCTTCGAAGTTTCTGTTTCATCACTACGAGTGGTACAGTTTTCGATTCAAATTACTAACAACCATAACAACCATAATAAATGGTAACAGAGCGAGTTTCGAAGAAACTTCTCATTCGATAGAAAATTATATTTACCAACCTTCTTATTTACAATAAAAATCATAGGTTGAAATTCATTTTAACAAACATACATTTCTTAACGTGTTCGTGTAGATCGTTTTCTCTTTTAGTTCCTTTCAGACCAACAAAAAGACCGTTTTAGTGCGGATACGGCGAATTGTCTCGGTGAAGTGCAAAACAACGCTTTACAACGTTATGAGCAACTAAAATATAATTTCTGGCATTGATAACTATTACTAGCGGTAGAATTTGCCCTAATCGACAATGGCCTGTTAAATATTATTTTCCTTTAAAAGTAGTGCATAAGTCTTGAAATGTAACAGAATAGAAAAACAAAAAAACAAAAGGCAGCATCGCGACAATATAAAAGTAGATATATATGAGATTAATACTTTCATTTATTTATTTATCATTTATCATTTACAATAGACGGATATCTTTCAACAAAATAGCTTATTATAAAGCCTTTGATTCTGAACGTGTACTGAAAATACACGTGTAGTTGGTTAATACATACAATAATAAAATAATAAATATATGTATAATAATATAAAGTATATTTTATATTATTCTATTCTATTATTATTATTATATTATTATGTTTACATTATATTATTTATTTTTATTATATTATTATATATGTGTATATATATATATATAGTATAAATATAATATAAATATATATATACATATATGCAAGTGCAAGAAACTACCAGATTCAATTTCTAAATATAACATTTTCCGGTATTCCCTTGGTACCCTGTAACAGCTTGAAACCTTCGTGGTTGAAACCTATTGAATTTACCAAGTTGTTTGTTCATTAAATATTTCTACATTTATTTTACAGACTAATTCTATCCAAAATTTTGATATCGCTAATAGCAAGTACTTTGTATAACTAATGATCTAAATACCATTAATATGTATTAGTATTGGTGTGGTCATACTAGAGATAGCAGTGATGGCTATGCTACTGCTGCTACATGTTAGTTTTTCGTTCTTTAGCTACAATTTTTATATCTTCGTGCAAACCTGATCAATTTTCATATATTAGGTTGTCCCAAAAGTTTCTTTCGTTTTATAAGGAAATAATAGATGCATAATATTTTGTGTTTTATGTTATTTTATTGAATTATGTATTTTGCAGTGATAAAACAAAATACATTATACATCATTCAATAAAATAATATAAAACAAAAAATATTGTGCATCTATCATTTCCTCATAAAACAAAAGAAACTTTTGGGACAATCTAATAGATAATTTCACATACATTTAGAAAGTAGGCCTGCACTATCTTAAAATAATTACATTTCAATACTTTCTTTACATTTTATATGCTCTGTGTTTCGTTATCCATTACCTTACCTTACCTTAGCTTTCTACATATTTCTTGACTCCTAATGTTCGAGGTTTCGCCTCGTCTGAATCCCTTTGCTTACGTTTGACGACTAGGTTTTCATGAAACACTGTTGCTTTATCGTTTTGTCACGCTGATATCCACCTTGTTCGATAAATTGAAATTCATATACAGGCTGGTCTAGAAATCAGCATTTCTCACGCACATATTTTCATATCTTTCTTTTCCATTAATCCTTTTTGCAGGACAGAGAAGGGTGGCTACTGATGACGCGGAAAATGTATTTTCTCAGTGAACGTCCATTGCACCTACGTTTAGGACGTTTATTAAGATCCCGAAAGTAGATATCACGACAAATGTTACGTAACGTAACGCGACATCGTAGCAAACTAGTACGTATGTATGCAGCAGATACGAGATTTTTGCAATGTAGAAGAGGCGATTGTCGACAAACCCGTTGCACAACCAGGAAAGAAAGTCTTGTATTATGTGAACGAATAATTTTCCCATAATTTGGTCATTTCTGATAAACTCGGTTGTGTGCAGAAAATAATTATTATAACAAATACAGTACAACCCGGTATAACCTCGGGACACACGCTGATTGATCCTTGTCAGAAAATTCATTTTCTGATTGACGCCGAATGTCACGACGACTCTTCTACGCGTTTCTGATGCGCCTTCTTCTCGCAACAACGGGGTGGTAACCAACCAAATGGCTGCGAGGTGTTCGGTTTCCTTGCGAGGTCGTGTCATTCCTCCAGGTCAGCTAATCTCAGCGACTTGTATCGTCACAATATGGTTACAGCATACTCTTCGAAGATATCGGGCTTATGCCACGTCCCTCGCTACTGGGTGTGAAATAAACTAAGAATCTTAAATTGCTCGTGTCCCCTTCGTAGATCCTAAAATTGCAGATCAAAAGATATTTACAGAGTTCAATTTAAATATTTTACAAAATATGAAATATTGAAGAAATTAGGAAAATATTTATAAAATGTACGAACCTTGCCGAAGAGCAGCCTACGTGGTTCATTAAATTGTTAATAACGTGTTAATATCCCTACACCTTCTTCAATCTTAAGATTACGCTTCGATAGCAACCTGATGTAAATGTGAAACTGTTATTAATTCGATAATACTTGAAATGTAATAATAATTTACGAGCGTATCACTGAATCGCACCTAAACAACTTGTTCACATCCATACGTGTAGTATTACGTCGTTGTCATTAATCATCATTTGTTTTTCATTATTAGTGAAGAGAAGAATTAGGAATGAACTTACATCACTTTCAAAAGAAATGTTTACGCAATTTCATTTATTGATGAAATTTCAATCCATTAGAACAGACAAGATTGGAATTGTAAATTGTTTACAAATAAGAAGGTCGCACGGAAGTATACATAAATTCGTGCTTCCTCAAATTTTTCCAAAAAAGAACCTATAACAATTCTACGATATTAGTGAAAGGCATCCTTATTAATATTGCTATAGTTGTTAATATTGTTTTTATTATTATAGTTTGTTATATATTATTTTTTATTATATAATAATGTAGTTGTTAATATTGCTATAGTGGTTCATATTGTTTTATTATTATAGTTTGTTATATATTATTTTTTATTATATATTAATGTAGTTGTTAATATTGGTACAGTTGACGAAAAAATAATCAAAACGATGGTAAATTATAGAAGCAAAATAGAAGCTCATAGCATCCCATTGATTAATAATTTATATAACCAGCACATCCAGAGAACACTTCAAAGAGATCATCCGGTAGATCTGATAGAAAGATAGAATTCGCTTGTAGACGTTTTCCCAATGGGGAAATCGTCTACGTGATATTCAATTCAATACTACACGTAAGAATTTATTTAATGTCCACGTAGACAAATTGCAAAGAATTTTGCAGTTGAAAAGAGGAAGAAATTGGAACAATCATAACATAATTTTTCCAGTAATACATATGTAGAAACAACCAAATATTTGAATTAATTTCTTGTTCATTGTTGTCGTAAAATCAATATTCTTCATCATTATGTAATCATCAGAAGAATCGCATTCCGTTGGTGTCTTATGCTTGCTGTTGCAATCACATTTACTTATTACCTGGTTATTCCGAATATTATCGGTTACTTTCACGGATTGTAAGCAGGTCTCGTTCCTCGCGTAACTAAGCATTTAGAAGGAGATATAATTTATCATTAAATTTACACAACTGAATGGGATCAAACAAAGAAGAACTTTCATTTTGCGTTGCTGCGCAATAAACAGTATTGTAACATCAGTTCCTAACCAGGTAGCTGTTTTTTACGAGTATACTCGTCATGGAGAAATGTTACAATATTTTGTTCTATGATGAGCACTGTTAGTAATAAAATTAAAAAATAAAACAGTCGTTTCGTTACAGTTTAATTTTATATTATTACAGTCACACATGCTTTGTCTTTGATGAGTATACTCGTCATCGCTTACTCTTTGCGTCAAATTTTAGGTACGCACTCTTGAAAGTTTTCAAAATGCTCGCAACAGCTAACCAGTCAATCGTTAAATTTTTATCATGATCTTATAGTTCGGCTTGAATTCTTTGAATTTTATTGAAATCAAATGTTACGTTCTCCAACATTGTTTTACAATCTAATTTTGAAATTGCCAGGCAAGACCATAGACAATGTAGATTAATACTGTCCGCTAGTTCTCTGCTTGAAATTATGTGCGTATTATTGTTAGAATACATGTATATATATATCTTCTTTGTTTACATATATTAAGTTTAGTATTAATATATATTATATATATAGTTTGTGTGTATATATGTAAAGTCCAAATTCGGATAATTCAGGGATCGATTCTAAGTCTGAAAATCGAGTTTATTGTAAAAATACTTAACAGAGGTAGACAACAATTAATAATAATTAATAACAATAAATAATAAATAATAAATAATAAATAATAAATAAGCTTTGTATATGGTCTACCTGAAAATCGAGAATCGATTTTCAACGTCCTAAACTACCACTCTTCTTCTGTTAATCTTCAATTCTCTAAATATTAATTTCCTTCTCGTAACCGTGTCTGTCTCTAAATGCTCGAAATCCTTCTTCTTCTCTCACCGTCCGTCTGTGTACTGACTGTTTTGGCGAATCGATAATCCGTAACGACAAATAAGGTCACATTGTCCGTTAAACAGAGAGAGTGTTTTTGTTTATCCGCATTTGAACTCTTAGGGAGTTTACATATATATATACATTTATATTTATGTTATGTTTATAGTATCCTTTTCTTATACTCACTTGTAAATCATGCTCCTACGATCTTACCAGAGAAGCAGGAAATACCCTGTATAATTATATATCATATATATTATTATATTATTATAATATTTAATATTATTATTATTACATTGTATGTTATGATATATAATGTACTATATAATATATAATATTCAATAATATAATATAATATAATATACATTATATATCATATTTTATTAATATATAATAATATATTATTTTATAATATATTAGGATATAATACATATTATAATATAATATATATCATATATAACATATATATGTAATATGTATTATTGCCCCAAAATACAATTCCACGATGTGAAAACGTGACCAAACGTTGACCGCGTTGGAGATAATCTGTCTTGGATACGTGACTGTCGCATAATCGATTGTAAAACGATTCGTACGTGGGCAGACGTGTATGGCACAGTTTATCGTGGGATGTTAGGTAATCGTATGGAAAGACAGCTTTCTTGGTGAGAAGTTCGAAATCGCTTTCTGGAAGATATTTGACCGTGATGTTTTGTACGATACGCAATTTACACTTTTCCAAATACGACAGGAATTTCTCAAGACTCGAATTTAGGAATTTGAGACAGTCGATGATACGAAACTTCACGCATTCTTTTCTCCTACCACGCGTGACTGTAACGTGTTTCATGAAAGAAATGTGTGTGTTAGTGAGCGCTAACAGTTACCTTACCCTCGAACGTGTTGGCGAGCTTCTTAATGACGAAACGTACGTCATAAATGGACAAATTGTGGAATACAATGGGTATGACGATCGGAGTTCCATAATCTAAATTACAGTTTCTCTTTTTCTTCTTTTTATGAACGCCTTATGGAATTTATACAATTTACACCTGCAAATAGCATGCATTACTAATCGTACATCGTTTCGAGGATTTCTTAACCTTATTATTATCATTATACATACATACATACATACATACATACATACATACATACATACATACATACGTACATCGTTTCGAGGATTTCTTAACCTTATTATTATCATTATTATATATATTATTATTTGCTAACCTTATCAGCCCCGGAATCAACATTGAATTAAAAATCATACATTCATTGTTATTTCTTTTGATCATCTAACTTTATGTGATTTCTTGTATCATCCGACTAATCAATTTCTCTATTTTTGTCAACACCAGACTTACGTGATGCGTCATTTTGACGCATTTCGAAGTTGACGAGAAAAATTAATCGTTTACATTTTTCTTCTACCATTTCTACTGGCTTTCTTCCATTTAACAAGACAGATATATATCGAAATTCATTTCCTTCGAAGCTTTCAAGTCTCGAAGTATGTGGTATATTTTATTATATTAGATTATATTTTATCATATCAGATTCGACGCAATCGGAATGTCTGTAAACCTAGAAAATAATACAAAAATTATTATATAAGAATTATTAAGAATACAAGAATTTACATAAAGTTAGACGATCAAAAGAAATAATAACGAATATACAATTTTTAATTTTTATACTTTGAAACCAGTCATTTCACAAGGCCTGCTTGCTTAGTGTTAATATTCCAGCTGTTGGATTACACGATTTATTGCACGAATTACTACTAATTATTACACGAGTGATTACACGAATGACGTGTATGACATCATGTCAAATGTAAATGTGAAATGTAAAACGTAAAACGACAATGATCGCGAACCTTTACATCGTCTGTTTACAACAGTTTTTCACGCTCGTGGCACCAGATGGCGCGATTGAAGTCTGTCCATTGTTCTTTCGTAAGATGATTTACTGACCCGATCCTATAAGTTTCCTAGTTGATTAATCTGATGCTGGGGGGAGTTATTGCTCCTAGCGCCACCCTCCCTGCTATTCGTAGCCCGAGGGGGGTTCAATTAACCCTTCGCCACATTACCCTACAAGGGTGGGAGTTTTCCTCTCTCTCTCTCTCTGCCCGCTCCTTTACGAGCATAACTTGCTCTCAGAAAGAACGAACAGCCTCGTAAAAAAAATCTGGTAAGTACAAAAAAGTTTTTTTTTTTTAACGTGGAGGAAATCTTCATAGACACCTTGCCATCACCCTGTGCTGGAGGAGACGAGGAACACAGGGCGGTAGCAGAAGGTAGTGCCGGATTTTTACCGGCTAAAACCTCCACGACTACCATTCGCAAGCAAGATACAGGTTATAAACCTGCCAAGCTGCGTTTCCATCCTTTGCAAATAACATCCACCAGATCGAGGAGATTCGAACTCGCTACGCGCCGTTTGCAGTTCGGGACCTCAACGGGCGCAGCTGCCTGCCTCGCGGTAAGGAGAGCATCTGGGCAAGAACAACTAGAAGTGGCAAACTGTTGGCTGTTGCGAGTAGCCGCCTGCTTGATAGACCTTGAAAAAGCATTCGATACAGTTTGGATCCCGGGGCTCATCTTCAAAATGTGCAAGAAAAACTTCCCAGAATACCTAATCAAAATAGTCTGGGACATGATAACAAACAAATCATTTGTAATGTCTGACGGACCACATACTTCAAACAAAGAGTTCACCATAGAAAACGGCCTGCAACAAGGAACGGTAAACTCACCGCTACTCTTCAACATTTACAATAGCGACTTGCTAAACCTCTTCAACCTCAACACATCTACCCACAAACGCTCCATAGCCTTCGCAGATGACCTAATTATCTACGTAACAGGCCGCAAAACAAAAACAATAAGGACAGAACTCGAAGAACTTTATAACAAAATCAGCGACTACTACCACACGTGGAAACTAAAAATTAACACAAGCAAATGCGAAACAATACTATTCAAACCCAAGACAAGCAAAATCGGCCCAATAGAAAGAGAACACTGTAAAAAGTTCCAAATAAAAGAAAAAACAAACAAAGGGGAAACCATACCACACAAAAACTGCGTAAAATACCTAGGAGTCAACATAGATGACAAACTAACCGATAAACAACACATCGAAATCCAGCTATCCAAAGCCAACAAAGCATTCTGGAGCACAAAAAGACTATTTTACTCCAGACATCTGAACAGCAAAGTAAAAATACTGTGCTACCAAGCACTAATCAGACCCATTATAACCTACGGCTGCCCAATCTGGTACAACATACCAGCCTCACTAATGGAAAAAATCCGCATATTCGAAAGAAAATGCATTAGAGCATGCCTAAGCGCATACAGATCAAAAACATAGCGAATACAGAAAATACATAAAAAACAAAAAAATATACGATCTAGCCAACATACACCGCATAGACTGCCATATATTAAAAAATAACAAGAAACCACTTCGCACAAGCAGCAATGATAAAAGAAAAACAGCCTAATCTTCGGTTGCCTATTCCCAAATGATACTTACCACAAAAACACACTATCAACAGGATACATCCCCCCCGAAGCGTTTCTTTACCTAGACGAAAGAAACTACCTACAAGATGCAAACAACATACCGATAATATACCACATAAAAAGAAATACAAGAACAAATGCAATTCTCTACGAGGAAAACTTAGATGGAAAGACAGCAGACACCAGGTGGAGATTCAACATGGCCCTCCCACAGAAAGACGTAGAAGACAAACACAGAAAAAACTCAAAAAAATATTGGTGGATACCGAAACCAAAATAAAAATATCGAGATAAAGATCCACAAAACAAAATACCAAAAATAAATTTACCCTAACGGGTAAATTCACAACTTGTAAATAAGCCTTGTAAATAATGTAAATTGTAAATATGTAAATAAACACACCCTCCCCCACTCACCCAGCCCACCCTCCCTCCCCCTTCCCAAACTCCCGCGTCCCCCCCAAACCAAACAAGCTAACAAACTGTCCTGTTTTGCGACCAGGTTTTTCAGGACAGAAATAAGAATAAACAACAATACAGTATGTAAGCACCGCTTTTGCAGCGGCTTAAAATCCATAGTATAAATAGTAGTATGAAATGTATAAAATAGTATAAAAGGAAATATTGTATGGCTACGCCGTGCCGTCACGTATCGGTACTTTTGCCTAAACAACCCACAACCGAAGTTCTCTGTTTATTGTGAACCAACAAAAATTGTATAAAGCAATGTCTGGTAAATAAATAAACACATTAAAAAAAAAAAAAAAAAAAAACTGTTGGCTGTTGCATCTATGTTATTACACTTGTATGGTTCCTTGGATATAGTCAAAATCATGGGATACATGTACCCACATAATATATGTGACGTATCCATCATCATCATTTGCAGTAAATAGAACAAAAAAAAAAAAGAGACATAGATGCTACTTTAAATATATCGTATACTGTATTGTAAAAAGCAGTTGAGATACGTAATATAAAGGCGATTAAAAAAATTAGAATTGTGTGAGCAATTGTAATAAGCCAAGATATTAAATATCAAAATGAAAAAGTTTTTGTATGAAGAATGATCGTAAATCGGTGAATTCGCGTAAAATACAGAAAGGAGTCAAGTTAGGATGATAAGTCACAAAGTTAGGGGCAAATGTTATGAACACCGAAATAGGCTTAAAGATGTGAGAATTCCATAACATATGGCAATAGCAACTGCGTCCACTTAGAGCATCACCGATATTTCTAGAATTCAGGGAAAATATTGTTTATGAAAGTTACCGAGAATTGTGGTAATCGTAGAATTCCAGTAATAAGTTCTTTTCTTGGCGATGAGCGTATGGAATACTTCTTGTTCAATTAATTTTTTTTAAATGGCATTTATACATTTTTATTTTCAGTAGTAATAGGTTTATATCATGTCATCGGCTTACGTACAAAATCGTTTGATTTGCAAATGACCAAATAATTAAAAATCGTAATTATAACGATGATACAGTCTACAGAGTGTTCCGTTTAAGTGAGTACGCTGGAATATCTGAGGAGAAATCGAAGTTATAAAAAAAAAATGTTCTTACAAAAATCGTATGTGAAACAAATGTTATAAGCAAGAAAAATTTGTTAATTCTTTTATGTATCTTATTCTTTAATGTGATCACCATCGTTTAGAAATACACATTTGTGTATTATTAATAATGGAATTAAACATTCCATGAATTACTATTACAAATTCAATTACGTCGTACCCAATCACGTTGCATTTCGTAATTTAGATCTCTCGGTTAATTAAATTGCAATGTAATTCGTGATCGTAATCGAAATATAATTACAAAATGCAAGGCAATTGAAATACGATTACAAAGTACAATCTCGTTAAAATATAATTAGAAAATACGATGCGATTGAAATATAATTACGTAATGCAATGCAATTGAAATAAAATTACGAAATACACTGAATGATATCCAAATTGATATCCAAAGTTTTTTTAAAGGTTTCAAACAGAAAAAAATTACTATTAATGATAAATATGGCATTATTCATAAATAGAAAAATTCGCCTCAGTTTTTCTGAGATTCAAACTGTAATTCAGTTACGTTGTATTTTAATTACTCTCGTGATTCCAGTAATTAGAGATTCAATGAATTGATAAGTTTGAATTATTTAATTCAGTAACATTTGTAATTGGACCGCAGTTTCTGATGTTTATAAAAAGTGTCTTCCATTATTTTCCAACGTTGCGTAAAAAGTTAAATGGTAGATAATGAAGATTAAAATCGATCATTAATCGATTTATCCATCTAACAGAATAGTCTTTCGTTTTTAACGTTCACTCCAGCATCAGCATTCTTACCATGCGAGGAGCAACGGTATGACACGCGAGGGTATCGGATTCAGCTAACCGACATTTACTGACTGCCGTGACTCCAATTTATGACTCATTGCACGAAATACCATCGAATAGCAGATCGTTGAATTTGTCTCAGAAGCCAGTGTAATATCAACGAAAAGATATGGTGCCATTTAAAAACAGCAACTACGTCAACCACAAAAATGTCTGTTTAAATTAATACTAAATTAAATTAATATTTTCTTTATAACTTCGATCTCTCGTGATACGTTTCACCGGAAGATGTTCCACTTCAACGGAACACCCTGTATATACATGTTTACCGTTAACAAATTTAAGATAATTGGTATTTTTCAAAATTTATTAAATGATACTTAAATGATATTTAATAGTTACTATAATAGTATATCCTAGTAATGTAGTTTGTTTTTTAAACAAAGAATATATTTCAGGTATAACAGAATACGAAATGAAAGCGCTCCAGTAGAATTTCAGTTAGTGGAAGACGAAGTTGAAAATATTGACAACTTGATTAATTATGGCCAAGAACATTATGATTGGAATTCGAAAGGTATAGAATTGATAATATCCCCAAAGTTGTACATCTCTTTTAAATTAAATTATACTTGCTCTTTAACAATTTCATATACGTTTAAGTATCGTAATAATAATTATTAATATAATACTTTTGTTATATTAATTTTTATTATATTGAATTTTATTATATTATTTTAATAATTATATTAAAATATAATTATTGTTATTTTGTATCGCTTCATGTGTTATCCACAGTTTGCTTTATACATACTTTGTTTGCTTAAATCATTGGATCTGCTATTACCATTTACCTTTTATCATCAAATTGATCTCTATCGATAACAAAAGTTACAACAGAATTTCGTAGAAGTGCCACTAATCGTCCCTTGTCTACCTAAAATGTTATATATATATGTAATAACGTAAATCCTTAGGTTATATCAGACGATCAATTCTGAAAAATCGAGTTTATTTTGGGAATAATTAAATTAAATACAATAACAGTTGATAACAAATCTACTACAAATTCTATCTGAAAAATCGAGAATCGATTTTCTAATTCTTAAATTACCGTCCTTCTCTCGTGATCTATTCTATTCAGCAAATGACTGCCGGTAAAATAAAGCAAAAGTAAAAATGACTGTTGGCAGGTAGTTTGAATTCTATAGAATTTACATATATATATATATAAATTGTGTAATAAAGTCATAAAACGCGTTGGGTCTTCTAAAAGCATATTAATTTGTAGGAAATATTTCATACAAATGTTTATCCATCTGGCAAGTAACTACAGAAGGTAACTGTTGGTCGCTTGAAATATTTCGTAGAATCGATGGAGTTTAAGATTCTATTATTACGTCGCAATGTAGTGTGTAATATTAGGTTGCGCTAAAAGTATCTTTCGTTTTATAAGGAAATAATAGATGCGCAATATTTTTTATTTTATATTATTTTATTGGATTGTGTATGATCCACTTTGTCTATTACTACAAAATGGAAAGAAACTTTTGAGACAATCTAATCTAATATCTTGGATGTATACAAAACATGTCTGTACGAGTTTCACTATGATTACATGCTACCGAGTTCTAGAGTTATGTATACGGATACGTATACATAACTATATATACGATGTACGATAATTTATCATCGATATAGACGATAATTCCATTTACGAGCTGACGTGCGATAATTCAAGCAATAATTCAATAAAATAATAGAAATAGAACAAAACGGATCATATATAACATTCAATAGAATAATATAAAGCAAAAAATGTTGTGCACCTATTATTTGCTTATAAAACGAACAAAACTTAACGAAACGAAGGGCAACCTAATAGTATGTCTGTATATCCAGAGTATTCCGCAAAAACGTTGTCAGTCGATTAGAGGCTGGTTGCACGTCCAAAAATAAGTCGATAATGCAGGATAATATTTTTTCGTCCGAAGCTTCATTTTCGAGGAAATCGAGTTTGATTGCTCGTCAAGTAGTTTTGGATGTGACTAATTATAAAATAAACTTGATTAGGTCCGAGTATAGATACAATTGGTGAGAAGTTATTCAACGTGTGAAAATAAGTAAAAATATATCCTGAATAAAATTTCTTTGTTTAAAGTTTCATTCTCAAGAAAATAGAGTTTGAGCATGTTAAGAATTGCTCTAGTGCAGGCGTATGATAAATCGTCAGATAAATATGATAAATCTTCTCGAGAACAGAACGTGTTGTGAGAAAAATTTATTATACAATTCCTACTTAATTCCACATATAGAATAACAACTTCCTGTCGATTATTCGCTTCTGTCCAATCCGGGATTAGTCCAGTTCAGATACAGTTGACAAATTTTCAAACACATTTTTCTTGAAATGAAAGGCTCGGACAAAAAGATCTTATTCTATATCGACTGACTATATTCTGATCGATTGCGTTATCAGCGACACATTATATGTACATTATTATTCATGCATTTCAGTCAATAAATATATTTCTATCGATAAGAAAAGTGACATACGACTTTTTGGAATTTTTGTAATTTATCCAATTCGTGCATAGCGCGGATGTATCCGAAAGAACCCGAAAATGTTGGGTCAAGTCGATAATTTATCTCAGGAGCGACTCGGGTTTCCGGGAATTATAAAATTATAAAGGTTAGAACATGAGCGAAAAGTGATACTGGAGCGAATATAATATTTAGAAATGTATGAGATCCCAAAAATGTCAGGAAGCCGATGCTTATGTCACGTAAAATAAAAAAGGGCTAGCTCAGACGAAGAGAAAAATAAAATGTAGAAAAATACAAAAGAGAATTTATTTCTTGAACTCTGAGTTTACACTGATTGCGATTTGGTTCTGAGCTCCAGCCGTGACTTTCCAAGACTGAAGCTCTTACAATTTAACTTTCGGTGGGATCTGTTCCTTTTTTCCTTTGTCACCCCTCAATATCCCCACTACGTTGTAGCGGTACGTGATCGTTGCCACGCACCCCTTCTTCTAAAACATTTGGTGGAAGGACCGTTGGGATATCGATGACTCATTAGGCATTTCGGCGATATACATTGTCGCCAAGGCCGCAACATCTTTATCTCCATCATCGGTCCATTGGATTTGAAGGGTGCCGGTCGTGACACTTGGAACGAGTCCTGTTCTCAGAAATGTTAGATAATTAGAAATTGTCGGGACTCCCGAGAATCTCGGGATTCTCGCTAATTATAAAATAGTATTGGCTAGAATATGGAGCAGGAATATTTTATTGTGAAATATTATTCTAAATATATCTATCACATATTTCATTATTATTTTTGCTTAATATTTTAGATCATGTAATTTTATAATTCCCGAAAAACCCGAAATTTACAGGAATTCTAACAATCTCGAATTACTAGATACTTTAGGGAGCCCAACCCGATTCCGAGCAAAATTCTCGACTCGATCCCACCCGACCCGACTCAATCCGAACCAATTCAATTCGATCCAATTCGACCCGATCCGACTCGACTCGACCCGACCCGATCCGACCCGACCCGACCCGACCCGACCTGACCCGACCCGACCCGACCCGACCCGACCCGACCCGACCCGATCCGATCCGACCCGATCCGATCCGACCCGACCCGATCCGACTCGACCCAATATTTTCGAGTTCTCACACATCTCTAATAATATTTTAAATATTATATATGACACATATTTCGTTATTATCGTTGCTTCATATTCTAGACTGTACAATTTTATAATTCTGGAGAACCTGAAATTCTCGGGAGTCTCGACAATCTCCAATTACGAGATACTTTCGAGACTCGACCCGACCTGTCCCGAGTATCGAGTTCCCGACATTTTCAGGTTCTCGTACATCTCTAGCGTGTAGTTAAACTTTAATTAAGAAATACGCGAATGTGTTTATCGAATTCTTCAACTTATCAAACAAATATATTTTAGAGGTTCCGGAATACATCGATAATTTGTTAAAAATTACTTGGAAATTACATGCCAGAGTGTTTCGCGCGCAAAAGAACTTGAATAATATTATGGATGAGATGTATACCTGGGCAATGATGCCAGTTATTTATCGTAAGGATGCGAGAGATGAAAATTTATTGTCAATTGCTGATAAAGACGACAGATTTATGGAAAGATTTGCGGAGATCGAAGCAACAGCTGAAGAACTGGAACAAGTATTAAAAGAAAATTATAAACTGTTTTTCGACTTGCTCCCAGATCATGTCTACAATAAAGAAGAGCTCGAATTATTAAACGGTAGCCGTTCAATGATTTTTGTATTTTACTATGGAGACTGATTAACAAAACGTTTTATAAACTTTTTGAAAGCGTTATCTATTCAATGCAATTATTTGTAGCCCACACTGAAGAAGAAGAGGAAGTAGAAACGGAAAAAGCAGAAGAAGAAAACGATGCTGAAGCTGCAAAGTAAAATCAGGAAACTTGAATATCATCATTTTTGTTTCGTTACGCATTTTTATTGCATTTTTTGTAACAGACAACAATTAACGGAAACTCTTATTCAGTACATCTGATCATTTCTTATTTTCAGTAATCAATTTTTCTTGAATAAATGAATGAACAGTTATAAAAATTAAAATACAATAATAAAAAAGGCGGACGACCGGTAATTTAGATATAAGACAATTCTTTTGTTTCAATGACTGCTTAAAATTTATAATTGACAGCGTTAAGAAAGAGTATTGTCCTATAATTTTGTGTTAATATTTCATTAGGCCGGATGAGGAAGTAACTGAAGAAGCGGAAGTACCGGAAGAACAAGAGCAAATAGAAGAAGAAGAAGAGGTTGATGAAGAAACGTTAGCAATGAGACGCGAGAAATGGCAGCCTTATCTACTCTATGTTGACAATTTAATTTCCAAAGGTCTTATTCAGGCTGTCTCCACAAGGTTATTAATAGTAATTGCGATGCTCGACTAAAATTTATCTTATTTTAAATTAATACTCATTATTAGTTACTACTTAGAAAAGCTAAGTGAAAATTTAAAATATTATTGTTTATAACAGTATTTTATGGATACTTGGTTTCAACATTTTGCTTATACAATATTTCTTGTCCGGTAAGAAATATTATTCCAACAAGGAGTGACTCTACATGAAAAAATAAGTCGGAAATATGAAATAAAATTTGTGCGGTAGGTTCGTTTTATTTGAGAAACCGCGACAGACGTCTATACAGGTCCCAATTTAACTTTGACAGTGAAATATCGCGGAAATTGGAAATTTATCGAAACAAATATTTTACACAAAAGTTGTAAAGTTCGTAATTAGGTTACGAGAACCTCCATGTTTTATGACACATTCCGATTGTATGGTAAAAATCAAATACCTTTCGTTCTTATCAATTTTTCGATCTGAGCTTCTGCTTCACAAATATTTGATTTGCAGGTTAATTTTCGCACGGCGAGTCGTCTAGCGGAAGCCGTATGGTGGATACAGTGTCCATTCGGACCATACAAAGAAATTGTTTCTATATAACTGTCCATTTTAACGTTCACAGTCCGAAATTAATCTGGGCGCTTATCTGGATTGCTGAATTCCTAGAATTCGACTGAGGGAAGGAGAATGAATGAGCATGAGTGAGATACCGATACTCGCCACTAGAGCATGTGATGGCAGTCAGACAATGTAATTTAATACGACACGCTTGAAGTGCATTTCCAAGAATTCGTGGGAATACCGACGGAAGCTAAAACGGATAAACAAAAGTCCGGACGCTAAAGAGGACACTATTTCATTTTCCCAACGCACAAACGCTATCTTATCGCTCTATGGTTGAAGCAGAAGAGTAGAGATACTTCGAGATACTTCGTGACGATTATCGACCGATCTAATTAGAACCCGTATTTGTTATTCGAGAGGTAAAGAAATCATACGTTGGCGAGACCCATAAACGAGGTTTGCGTGCAAGAGACAATCGACTACCGAGGACAACGACAAAGTTACCATTGTACCTGTAGAATGGTGATCTGTATCCCGAATGGTGTTATCGATATGTTAATGACTTTTGGTTAGGGCTGCCATTTATAAAATTACTAATTTAGAATAGAGGGCGTTGAGAGCCCGGATTTTTCTGCCTGAAACCTCGATACTGTTAATTGTTTTTTGGGTTGGGTACGATATCGCAAGAAAGTTTCTATACACTTAGATGTAATACATTTATTGAATTATATAGGTGTCATTTTGTTCCACAAGCTTTCGATAAATTTCTCGATATGATCTTTCGTATGAACCAAATTCCTTAAAAATCGGAACGAACTTTCCGGGCAACCCAATATAAATTGTAACCGGATAGCACTGCGTTTGCATTTAGACTGCTTCTAATGCGTCTACAATGCGAGCGCAATACTTGGAAGTCATTCTTAGAAAAACGAATGCATTGCTGTCCAGTATATTAGTATAGGTGACTCTAACGCGTGCCACACACCGTACGCAACGTACACACGGCATAATGACACGAATGGTCGGTGGAGGCTGATAGTTTCGACAGCGAGCGAGCATCGGTGAACCCGGATAACTACAGAAAATCTCACTGGGCATCTCCGGACGCCATTGAAACTACGAAAAATTAGGGGAAACCCATTAGGCGAATGGCAGCTCTACCATCGGTGAATGCCATGGAAATTACCGACGTGCTTCCCGTTTTTATCCTCAGCGATTTTCTAATGCTCATCAGCATTCAAATGCTCATAAAATAACAAATATTGGATTATATAAATAATAAGGAAATCTCTACAAAATCTATTACATCAGCAGAGACGAAGAAACCAAATACAAAATCCTAATGATCCTAGACTTTTAATCACCTTGGGAATGGTCCATTTGGATTCACATATCAGCATTCGACAAATCCAACGAAAATTACGCATTCCGCGATTTACGGCTCATGGAGTGTTACAACATATTCAATATCGTGCTTACTACAGGAGTTGAGATCATAGATTAAGAATTCGCTTTTGTAGATGTGCACTTGATAATTTAGATCAGAGGCAAATTTCTTTGTGTGGTGTCTGCGCAGCGACGAAACAATATTTCATAGCAGTGGGTGTCCCAATACATGCAACTGTCATTATTGGTTACATCCACATTGGTTCCAACAGGTGCTCAATCAACATCGTTGGAGCTTACATGAACATTCAATGTCAAAGCCAAAATCATCGGACTGCGTTCCTTCCAACTTCACTGCGGCTATTAACGGTCGAATTTATGTAGATTTTGTCTCAAAACTTCTGTCAGGATATCTTGACGTTCGACGTGGATCCATCAGAACGATCGACAGATATCACGGTTTCAGCAAGATAATGTTCCTGCATATTGTGCCAGTGATGTTAGTGGTTCTTAGATGTGAAACACACAAGTCAATGGATAGGGCGAAAAGAACCAGTTTTATAACTTCCGGGATCGCCGAATCTTAATTCACTTGATTTTTACTTATAGCGCTGTGTGAAGAATACTGTGTACGAGAATGTGTGAACATGTAATATACAGGAACACATACTTAAATTAATACGTATTTTCCGCATCTTGTTACTTATTACCATCAGCTGAACACTTTCTTGTGATACTGTTTTAACCGTATGGTTCAAATTCAAAACAATAAAGTTTTGAAAAATTCAAGCGGATATTGATTTCACACCGAAATCAAATATCTGCAAAACAGGAGACCAAATCGAAAAATTGATAAGAGCAAAAGGTATTTATCCTTTACCATACAATCAGGAACCGTAAAAGAATAGGGGTTATCTAAAAAAACTAAGCTGGTTGGGTACATATTTTTCGATGAAGTTTCGAGCTCAGTTTACGAGATATTTCGCTGTCTAAGATTAAACGGATTTCTTCGCACTTAGCTACTGCGTTCGGTAGTACAAATCTAATGGACACGTAACAGTAGTCGCATATATGGAATAACAATTTTTCACATTAATTTTCATATTTACTTGGGAGATAATAACGACAGTCGGTTGAATAGGTTTCTTCGTATTTAGGTACTTCGTTCGGTAGTACAAGCCGAATGGGTGTGATTCTCCGTGCAAAGTCGAAAATATAGAATAACAATTTTTGATATTATTCTGTTATAAAATTTCAGCATATCAGGAAACGTGACCTCTTAATTTTAAGAGATGTGATAATTTATTTGTGCGTGTATGGGAGAATGATATAATGTATGGTAATAGTCGTGTAATACCAAAAGATTTTTTCTTCTCGGTGTTTAAAGTAGATTATTAAAAATAGATTTAAAAAATTAAATTATTATTAAATTATTATTATAAAAAATTAAAATTAAAAACTAAATTAATTATTAGAAATAAATTTAAAAAAAGTAAAAAAGATTGGAGAAATAAAAAAAGCCAACACCACACGGAGTTCCCAAGCGGTCACCCATCTAAGTACTATCCGTGCCCAGCGTTGCTTAACTTTCGTGATCGGACGAGAACGAGTGCACTCAACGCGGTTTGAGCGTTGGCTGAAATAGCTTATTCTATTACTCAATGTTACTGTACAAAAAATATATAACAATATAATACTATTTGTTATATAAATATAATATTAATGTACGCGAAGAGCAATGGTATTTGTATACGTGCATCCAATTGTGTAAAATATTACGTAGCTTTTTAAAAATATAGGTTATAGGGTCCCATCATGCAGGTACGCGTGTACTTGAAAAATAACGGGAGTCAGGCGGACGAAATTTTATAATTGATTTTCTTGAAAACGGAGCCTTGTATCAAAAATTGCTACTCTACATTTTCGACTTACTTTTCTATGAAGAATCGCCCTCTTTCAACTTATACCACAATTTTCAGTACACCCTGTATATATATGTCGGGGAGACGTTAAGATTTGGTCCAGGATTATGGGCGTGAAACGAATCCTCGTTTGGATTAGATGTGGTCGTTATACAATAGAGGAGATATTCACTAGTGCAAGTATGATTGTCACAGAATTTGACAAGTAACCGCGATAATCAGATACTCGAGAAGCTAATGACAATGATCCTAAGTTCCATAACGAATCCGCGGCCAACGGGATGATAGAGGTACGTTCTCGCAAAGTTCAAGTCTGACTCTTTGTTAAAAGGCCGTGAAATATCCACCGATCGTAAAGGCAGTATTCTTTTCGTCAATGAGATCGCACAAGAGAATGACTCTCCGTCTCGGTGATGCCACCGAGGAAAACTATATGGGGTGTGTCTAAGGGCACAAGATCATCGGATTCGTGGAGAAAAGTCTTCGTTCGGAAAGTGAGGGAAATTGACGTTACTGTTAATTGGTCAATTTCCATGTTGGTGGTTAGGGAAGGGTGCTAGCCGCCCTTACGAGAAAGTTGTTAGCGGGAAGCGTGGTTCGTGAGAAAAATAGATTTCTCCTAACTTCCCATAGTTGGAACAAAGACTGTTTGTCCATCTGAAGGACTTTAGTTAAATAAATCTTGAGATTTATAGCGGGTCCTCGGGCTAGCTGAACTTGTACTGTGGAGACGCATCGACATCTGGTAATCATCTTACTCGAAGAATGGAGCCTGCGTGTGGCGAGCCACGGGACAGAAACTGTTGGGATGTTTATTGTGGAGTGTCCCTACAACTATGTCCTTTTTTAAGAAGAGCTCTAGAATTACTTCTATGCCTTTGTTAGACAAAACGTTCATCCCTTGACCGCGGCTACGTTCGGCGATTGGTTGTCGCCTCGAGCCCAAGCTCATTATCATAAATCTCAAACAAATACAATTGGACTAAACGACGACATTTGTTTAATTACAGCTACGTTAGAATCTAGATTACAGGATTAAGGAGTTTTCCCGAAGTTCCAAAGGGAAGGCTCCGGTGTCTTTCCATCTCCGACATATATATAACGCTAGAGCGACTGATTCATTCGTTAACGCCCAGTCCAAACCGCTGTACCTAAAATCATGAAATTTCAACAGTATATTTCTTCTATGACTGGAAAAGGTTAAAAAGGGTAACATTTTTGTTACGTCGGCTGACTCTCTACCTAGATCAAGCCACACACCGCGGATAAGATGGCATCCAGATGTCTACACATCCTTACTGCGTACCCTCAATGGTCTTAAGGACACACCATAAATCTTGGCATTTTCCTAGTTAAGGTCCTTCAGACCAAACAAGCATCTTTTATTTGAAGTGTCCTTTACATTTATTGTTTACTACGGGAAGACACGGGAAAGTTAGTTTTGCTCACGTACGATGCTTCCCACTAGCAACTTTCCATCGAGGTCGGCTAAGACCCTTCCTAGTCCACCAACCTTCTTATTATCCAATCAGAAGCAACGTCTACTGCCCTCACTTTCCTAACCAAAATTGTCATCAACAAATCCGATGGTCCCGTGTGCTAGACACACCCATCACTAGCTTTCCTCCGGAACTTCACTTATTCTTCATCGTTAGAATAGTCAACACATTTTTACCGTGTTTCTACCCTTAGATCAATCACTTACTTAACTGGTACATACGCATCAGCGTAATTAGCTTCTATATAAAGTTGTTGCAATAAACTGTAATTTATACGTGTTAATTCAGTGTAAACTCAATTGAACCACCCCCTATTATCCTAACAGAAATAAGGGGGTCGATCAGTTCGTGGCGTCGATTATCTAATCGTAACGGGAATTTTTCGAAGGAACAATTTTTTTAAAGGATGCTCATATCCTGTGCATTGCTAGAGTGGGGCACGTGAAATTCGACTTTTTCCAAGTTCAACTCTTATGTATATGAAAAAGGGATACGATTTCTTCTCAAAGAACAAGCGCATTTGTATATCCGCTAAAATTGGAGATACGAAATTTGACAGGCGAACTTCTCATTAAAAGTAAGCAGACGTTTCAGCGTTTTTCGAAATTCAACCCTTGTGGGAATAAAAAAGAAATAGGCTTTTTTCTCAAAAGATAAGCGTATTTCCACATCCACTTCAGCTGGAGATTTGACACTCGACGAACAAATTCCTCGTTAAAAATAAAATAAAAAAAATAGAAAAAAACGCGTTTCAGGGTCTTTCGAAATTCACCTCCTAAAAGGTGTTCGAAAAGAGGTCAGTGAACAAAAATTTAAATACTGTGCGGGTGAAGTCACAGACGGACAGCCAGTTTTTTTTTATTTTATTTTGTTTAAATTTTACAATTTGTTCAATAGGACATTTGGTAAAATATTATATCTTAGTAATAAAATATAGCATGTGGATGGTTACCCCCAGCGGGGTTCCATCTTCCGGGTTTATTGTATTTCTGTTGTGAGGTATGCGGGATGCTTCTTCTTCAGTCTTCTTTCTATTGTGTTTTTGTTCGTTTCAGCAACCAGCTGGTTTGGGTGTGTTTCCAGTGTTTCTTTATACTTTTTTGCCTATCTGGCGATTTCCTCTTTGACTGTTGAAATTTTTTAATCTTTACATATGCCTTCATTTCTGACATACCATGGGGCGTTAACTACTGTCCTTAAAATTTTTGCTTGCACTGTTTCTATTTTATTTATGTGACTCATTGCTGCCGCTCCCCATAGTGGGACTCCGTATGTCCAGATTGGTTTGATTATTGTTTTGTATATGTTGAGTTTATTCACTATGCTTAATTTAGATTTTCTATTGGTTAACCAGTACATCTTTTTCCCTTTTTCACGTATTCTGCTTATTATTGATTTTATGTGATGCTTCCATGTAAGGTGTGTGTCTAAGTGTAATCTTAGATTCTTGACTTGCCTTGTTTGTGCTATGTGGGCGCCGTCCAGTTGGATGTCTGGTATTTTTCCTTTTCTAAGTGTAAATGTTATGTTGTTGCACTTACTGGTGTTCACTTTTATTTGAGAACACCATCAATGTGTGCTTCGATATGTGGTCTTGCCCGCTCCTTTACGAGCATAACTTGCTCTCAGAAAGAACGAACAGCCTCGTAAAAAAAATCTGGTAAGTACAAAAAAAGTTTTTTTTTTTTTTTTTTTAACGTGGAGGAAATCTTCATAGACACCTTGCCATCACCCTGTGCTGGAGGAGACGAGGAACACAGGGCGGTAGCAGAAGGTAGTGCCGGATTTTTACCGGCTAAAACCTCCACGACTACCATTCGCAAGCAAGATACAGGTTATAAGACCTGCCAAGCTGCGTTTCCATCCTTTGCAAATACATCCACCAGATCGAGGAGATTCGAACTCGCTACGCGCCGTTTGCAGTTCGGGACCTCAACGGGCGCAGCTGCCTGCCTCGCGGTAAAGAGAGCATCTGGGCAAGAACAACTAGAAGTGGCAAACTGTTGGCTGTTGCATCTATGTTATTGCACTTGTATGGTTCCTTGGATATAGTCAAAATCATGGGATACATGTACCCACATAATATATGTGACGTATCCATCATCATAATTTGCAGTAAATAGGACAAAAAAATACGAGACATAGATGCTACTTTAAATGTGTCGTACACTGGATTGAATCAGACATTTTGAATTTTGAACATCCAAACTCAAATTGTCAGCAGTTAGCAATATTTCCGAGAACAACTATTTGGATTATTCGATCAAAGTTCGCACACCGAAACTGACGCGTTGATGAGTATATATATGATCGCAAGCTGTCATTTGGTACGAAATTCAATTGCAAAATCGAGGGAGCAAAAATGAGCGATTTATTTGCCGTCACATATATCTAATATGTTAGATTGAAACGTATAATATGTTCTGTGTAACTCGGGACGCTTAACTGCCTGAAAAGATACGATTGATTGTTAAAAAAATGTTTCAAACAAAAATTGCTTGGTATAGAAGAACACGTACTGTATTTTTATCTGTTTGATCTTGTGATTACGTTGAAACGTCCTGTAGGGATGACATTAAAATTTTCAAACGAATTGCTTCATCTCTGATTACATATTCTTGTATTTGACATTGAAACGTTTCCAAATTTTCAAAAAAAAAAAAAAGACTAACTAACTGTTCTAAAAACAGTAGAAAACCGAAATTGTGTTTTGACAATGCCATATCAGTGGTAGAACTATGGTAAAATTATATATATTATATTATAAGTATAAATTACACAATTATAAGTAGAATTATAATTACAAATAAATGTATATTATAATTATGGTAGAATTATGGAAAATATCTTTATCTATCCTCATGATACACATTGGGTAACGCTAATGCCGGTGGTTGCACTTACTGGTGTTCACTTTTATTTGTTTGTTTTGCAGCCACTTTTCTATTTTTGTAATGTGTTCTTGTAGGACAGCTAGTAGTAAATAATATAAAGAGCTGAATCATGCTATTCGATAGACTAGATAACATTCTCAAAAATTTCAAAATTAATAACATTTATTACGCGCATCAACATTTTGTTTCATTATTTGTTCTTCTTTACGTTATGGAATAAAAGCAAACATACCATAAGTAGTAGATATATTAGTTTATAACAACATACAATAGTACTCGTACCAGACAAATATTTAAAGTCAGTTCTCTGAAAAACGAAATTTTAAACGAATTTGATATTGTTTTCAACATATACGTACTATTTAATTTCTACCAGTAATGAACTAAATTAAAAATTGCTAAGCATTATAAAAATAAACATTATTATGAATTAACAGAATTATAGAACGGAAAATATTTTGCGTTTGGATAACAGTTTTAATTTTACGTGTTTCTACTTTTTCAAATTCAGATTGCTACCATGAAAAACATTATTTCCATTTTATTACTTAATTTAGATATTGAAAAATAAACGATTTATAACATTTAATATTCAATATATTATTATTATTTATTATATATATCATTTAATATTCTAAATGTGGCTAGTTTTTTAAATCTTTGCAACCTTAAAACAACACTTTATGCAACATTTGATAAGAATTAAACAATCATTTATTATTATTTTCGCAGTATTTGTTACATTCTCGACGAAACTGATCCCGAAGGCGAAATATTTCCTTCGTTTGAGATTCAGATGTGTTTGGAGGTGAGTATTTCTGCAGATGTCGAACTATTTGAAAACACTCGATTTTTTTAACTATACATATCTTTACCTTTTAAGTGAAAAAAAAGGTTAAAAAGACATGAATTATGTTACTAACATAAATTAAGTATCACTTTCATATACGTCTAATCAACATACAACTAATAGATATTAAAAACTTTTACAATACTAAATTATATGTTACAATTTTCTATTTTTATAAATATGTAAAATTCTTATTGTTAAATGAAACACGTGCATGTGTACCTAATGCGACAATTCTTTAACCATTCGCTCTGCTGGTATATATGTTGATAGAACCCTAGTATTGTTTTCCGACCGCCAGTGGAATTAGATGATCCGGAAGGTTTCTACGCTTTCTTCGAGTCACTTCTACTTGAAATGATGAAGATGGGTACCCTCATACCACGCGTCGATCCTGAGTTGCACGAAGGTCGTGAAAATTACGCGGTATATTATTTATTACTGATATTTCTAACTAGTATATTGACAGACCGCTGCTTTTACAATTTTCAATAGAACAATTTTTGATAAAACATTAATGGTCGACTAATTTTTCCTTCCATACAAACTATTAATCGTATTTTCATCGTCGAAGCTGGATGTTGCTGAAGAGGAAGGTATTGTGTTTATGTTGGAAGAAACTTGCAATCGAGCAAAACTGGCCTTAATAGAAGTGAAAGGACATGTATATGTAATTATCTGGACTTGAATTTCACATTTTCGAACGTGTCATTTCATAAAAATTACCGTATTTCTTATTTCTCTTATTTCAACTATTGAAATGCAATTTATTTATTTAAGAAGCCAGACAGGATGAACATATTTTAATTGCTTGATGTCTTATAATTTCTGAGATACCACTGTGATCTTGGCGTTTTGTAAGTTTTTGAATTGAAGACGAGCTACTCCTGACGAATTCCCGTTTCGTTTTGGGTTTCAAGGTCAACCGAAGGTCAGCTTATTCTAGCTCGTTGAATTGGTCTTTCTAGCTGCTACAATTTTTTTTTTTATTTTGTTTAAATTTTACAATTTGTCCAGTAGGACATTTGGTAAAATATTATATCTTAGTAATAAAATATAGCATGTGGATGGTTACCCCCAACGGGGTTCCATCTTCCGGGTTGTTTACTGTATTTCCTGGCGATTTCCTCTTTGACTGTTGGAATTTTTAAATCTTTACGTATTTTTTTTTTATTATATTATTTTAATTTTACAATTTGTCCAGAGGGACATTTGGTAAAATTTTTTATCTTAGTGAGAAAAAAAAAAAAAAATATGACATGTGGGTGGCTACCCCCAGTGGGGTGCCATCTTCGTGTTAGTTATATTTAATTTATATCTTTTATGAGGAAATCTTTACGTATGTCTTCATTTCTGACATACCATGGGGCGTTAACTACTGTCCTTAAAATTTTTGCTTGCTCTGTTTCTATTTTATTTATGTGACTATCTAGCTGCTACAATGGAGTATACAAAAATACGAGGTAATCGTTAAAAGAACTTAAAGTCAACTTGATATCTCAGAAAACATAAAGCATGAAAAAATCAAAATATATTCATCTAATTGGCCTCCACAAGTAGAATAAATTTCACTTCAAACAGTTCTTGCTAAAGTCAATGAATAACGAGCTATTCTAAGTGATAGTTTTCACTGATTCACCCTGTATATTCTGACATAACCTCAAATAATTAATGACAAGGAATTACTGGCTCAAATTATTATCCACAGGTGTACGAAATCTACTCGTGGCTGTGGACAGATGATAAACAGGAATATTTATCCTATTTTTTGAGATTTTCTCAATACGTAAGTCCCGAGCAAAGGGAAATGATCGAACATCATCCAGAGTTTATCCCGGATAATCTGAAAGAGAAGAAACCAGATTTAGCGGACTTCAAGCGGGAAATAGATTATTTTATGTCTCTGTACAACCAGTGCGATCAACTGCAAAATGAGCAGATCTTTGGTCGGTGGTTGAAACTTGACATAAAACCTTTCAAGCAGACGCTCTTGAACATAATTTGCAAATGGGCCAACGTGCTGAAGGAGTATCTGGTCAACCGAATTACCACACAGTAATTAAATTTTTAAAATTTCTATTAAATTTAACCTTCATTTGATATTGCAAGATTTTTACGGTTAGAATTCTTCTGATCGATACTTCTCCAGGTTCTATGTTGTTTCGAGAAAGTATGTTGATATTCTATTAGAATTACTATTGGGAATTTATATTTATATTTATATTATATTTATGAGCATTTATAGAATTATAGAATTAATCTAGCAAGACATAGATTTGAAAGTACAGGCAAAAAAGTGAGTACAGCGTCTTTTAGAAGTTTCATAGACGCTCTTGTGCATTTAGTGATTGATCCGAAAGACTGAACTGGACCAGCAATAGTAATCAGATAATTCCAGATTCTAGTGATATGACGATAAATGGGGTTGATAAATCTGAGATATTAAAAATTCTACATGGCAGACGGGCGTGTTGGGAAAATGACGTATTCCTTCATTGAAATTAATTAATTGAAATAAGGAGGACCAGTCTACTAAGTTATTTATAATTTTGAAAAGAAATAAAATGTCAACTAACTTTCTCTAGTCCTCGCGTGTTACAATGTTGAGTCTATAGAGTACGTAGCGTTGTAGTTTTGACCAACATTGTAAATAAGACAGCGATAGAGACCGTGATACAAAATGTAGGAATCTGTGGTGTGATCTTTCAATAAGATGAAGATATTTGCTGAAGAGAAGCCTATGCAACATGATACAAAACGTGGGAATTTTTGTTATAATCTTTCAGTAAGTTGAAGATAATTTCAGCAAATATGCTGAAGAGAGGCTTATGGAACATTGTACAAAACATAGAAATCTATATTGTGATCTTTCAATAAGCTGAAGATATTTGCTGAAGAGAAGCCTAAGGAACATGATACATAACGTAGAAATCTATGTTGTGATCTTTCAATAAGCTGAAGATATTTGCTGAAGAGAAGCCTAAGGAACATGGTATAAAACGTAGAAATCTATGTTGTGATCTTTCAATAAGCTGAAGATATTTGCTGAAGAGAAGCCTAAGGAACATGGTATAAAACGTGGAAATCTATGTTGTGATCTTTCAATAAGCTGAAGATATTTGCTGAAGAGAAGCCTATGGAACATTGTACAAAACATAGAAATCTATGTTGTGATCTTTCAATAAGCTGAAGATATTTGCTGAAGAGAAGCCTATGGAACATGATACAAAACGTGGGAATTTTTGTTATAATTTTTCAATAAGCTGAAGATATTTTCTGAAGAGAAGTCGGAGGAACATGATACAAAACATAGGAATCCATGTTGTAATCTTCCATTAATAACATTATCATGCTGTAATCAAATTCTTCTCGTTTAAAATTACAATTTTAAACACCAATTAAAACCATTGCAATCGAAGTTGTTGTAATCGATACTTTTCCATGCTGTTCGGGAAAAGAATTGCGACATTTTATTAGATTTACGATTGTTTACTAGGAAACTAATGAAGCACTGGTATTCTACGTATATTTAATGACTCGTGACATTAATGCAAATAGTTTTGGTCAGGAGTATCAATATTGAACAGTTATGACGAAATGTAAACATGTTTTCTCCAATATCGTATCCAATATTTAATCCACGTCTAATGAGAAATATCTATTTTAAGCCATTTTGATACCACTAACATTCCGACTACGATTTTCCAGAAATTATTTTCGTTTGCGGTTTCAGTTGCACGCATAAGCAAGTGAAACATAAATCTGAATGGCATATTTGCATTCGTGACACGAATAAACTGCACAAGTTTTATATACGAAAGATTATTTTGGCCAGCTCGAAAGTTATTATGCCATACTATTATTTTTACATTAAAGAATCATTAAGCTATCGTCTAAATTTAATATTGCGCCGTATAGTATGCAAATCTTGTTTAAGCAGGATTGTCATTAGTAAAAAAAAAATAGTCGTACAGAATAGAGCATAATATTTATATTGAACAAATAATGATTAGTATTTAAACGATATAAGAAGAATTATCCATTAGAATATTTTATTTTATTTTTGGAAATGAACTAACTGATCTAACAGCAAAAATTGCATCCACTGAAGAACCATATCAGCAATATATCGAAAAAATATGCGAACAGGACTAAGACGTGTTACGGGAAAATTGCAATATAAATTCACTGCACAAATTAATCCCTAGTTTCTCCGATTTGAAGGTAAATCAAGAATTTAATCGTAAAGAACAAACCGCAATAACTAACATGGAACACTGCAAATATAACTCACATAATAAAAGAAAAGAGCATAGTGTCGACAATAATCTTAAGAATATGCTCGTATCGATGCCTTTCAACAAAAAGATTATCAACTTCTGTAAAGAAATTAAGATATTAGACAGAATTTGATAAGCCAGTGAATATAAAAATAATCGCTAATTACCTTGACTATCGATGCAACTTGAAATAAAATCAATAATATTAACAATAATAATAATATTTGATTTTACTAGGATTAAAATTGTATAATTTACTTACTCTTAAATATAATTTATTTTCTTCTCTATTCCCCACTTCATTCGTTTGAGAATATTAGCATATCGGTATAATGTTAAGAAGAATGTTCCTTTAACAGTCTACTCTTCGTGTACTCTTCCCATTGGACGTTCCGAATGCAATTAAATATTATTGAGACATCCGAGTAATCTATAAAAGGGAGTTCTATGAATGCGAATCACATGTTGACCTCTAACTGCAAATAGAGCCGATTTCTCTGAAACCACAATCCTAACGTTCGCTGTTGGCACTAATCCTGTATATTTGTGCAACTGAATAGTAAACTGAGTATTTGGCTCGGAATCACTATTCCGGGAAACTATCAAAGTACCTATTGCGCGCGCAACCAATGTAAACAATTCAAGTGAAACTGATCATTTATCTATTACTGGAATAACACGTTGACTTGATATTATTTTAGGCTCACCTATTGTCCTTTCATTTGATGCTTAATGTATTGCTCCATTAAACAACTTTTAACGTAATAATAACATTTACATGTACTGTTGAAAATTTTCTAATTCTTGCAGAGACTTAGTTATAGAATATACCGGAAACATGTCATCGATATTCGCTCTTTAAACGACCAACGTTGCCATATTGGAGTTAGGTTGGGGTTAGGTTGCAGAAGCATATTTAACTTCCGCGCGCAATTATGAATTTTTATCTTTCTTATTCGTTCAATTTTATACGATATGATAGGTAAACACTGTTTATATTGCATCTATAATAATTAGTATCATGATATATAGTAATGATGTATTGGGTTGCCCGGAAAGTTCGTTTCGATTTTTCAGGAATTTGGTCTACATGAAAGATCATACCGGAAAGTTCTTTGCAGGAAAAACCTAAGAGGTTATGGAACGATGGAATATTCAAGTTGCCTAAAAGATAGAGAAAGCTTGTGGAACAAAATGACACCTATATAATTCAGTAAATGCAAATTGAATCGAAATGTGAATCGGAACGAACTTTCCGGGCTACCCAATATGATAATTCTATATTATACAGATTCTCTATGTACATTTATAGATCTATACATCTATAGATCTGTAAATGTTCTATATATATAGAATTACTATACACACATAACCTTTTTTTCGTTCGATATAAAATGCCAGAGAACAAAAAATTACTTTAACGATTGAAATTTCGCTTCTCGTTCATTTCAGATTGGAGAATTTAGCAGAATTTTTAAAAGCAGCAATGGAAAATTTCTCGCGTCCTATACACGAAGATGACTATGACGCGCTTCTAGAAACTATATACTATTTAAAGGAAGTCAGGGATCGTCAATACGAGATCGAAGACATGTTTGATCCAATTAAGGTAATTAACAAAAATTTCCATAATAAATAATAAATGCAGAGCATTAGAACCTTCATTATTCGAACTAATCAAAGGCACACGCTGTTGAAATAATCAAATAATTTTGTTGAGATTACGGAAGTGTGTAGCGGACCGATAAACTGAGAAACCGTTTTGGGGAAGATCGCGAAAAGTGCTTTATTTAATTTTGAAAATGTACACTTGCACGCGGAATTATTTTTAGACGATGACGTGTATACTTGACAAAATTAGAGAAAGTGCACTGACATGAAAATAAATTGAAATAAACTACAACAATGATAACGAAATTATCACATGACAATTACTTAAAAGTTCCGTCTCTTTGAGAAATCCATTGTTTGTTTACAGATTCGTTAATATTATTTAAATTAATTATAATTTATTATTATTCCATATTATTTAATATATTAATATTTGATATATTATTTAAATTAATTATTAATATATAAATTGAATTTGAAGTCAGGTTAATTCGTAAACAGTACAGGTGATCAATATTTGGCATTAAAAATATCTTTATACTAAATAATCAAATATTTGGAAAAATCAGAAATGAAAGAATTTAATTTGTTTTTAAAGAAGAGAATGGTATTCTTTAAAACAAAGAGCTACATCTAATGCAAATATTTATATTATTTTATTGAATTATGTATGATCCATCTTGTTCTATTACTACAAAACGCACTATACATAATTCAATAAAATGATATGAACCAAAAAATGTTGTGCACTCTATTATTTCCTTATAGAATGAAAAAATCTTCTGGGACAACCTAATACAACGTTCCATATATCAGTCGATTCACTGAAAATCATTTCACGTTAGCTGTATTGGTTGTCACTAGACCGCTGGATATAATAGTCTATCCTAACTTATATAACCTAACCTATAACCCACTGATTTTTCTCTTTTATTTATACTTATATATTTGTATACTTATATACATACATACATATGTATATTACTTATATAATATATCAAAAATGATTACTTGATCGATGAGTAATCGTAATTTAAATGTTATCAAATTTTTTTTGCAAATATATTGCAAACTAAGTGGGACGGAAAGTTATGTGAATGTACAGTAAGAAAATACTTAGAATATTGATCTTGGCTACATATTACGTGCACATGGTCATTGAAATCGATGTCCTCTATTCTGCATATAATTACCAAAATTAATATTAAATAACAAAAATCTATCAATAAGAGTCAAACAATTTTATTCTAATTTCTATTCTTCTATTTGTTATTTTCCACTCTTTCTCACAAGCGACAAAATTTCTCATTAATCGATGTTCAAATAATCGATTGTTCCTTCATTCAATGTATTTTGATAATCGAGGTTCGACTGTAGTATGACACACTTTGCGTGTGCGGCCAGCAAAATGGACTTTAATGAAGGTGTTCATAATTTTCTAACTACTTTCCTAGCTTTCTCGATAATTGCAGAAACTTCTTGGTTGTTTGACAAATCTGCAACAGCTAGTTGCAGAGTATGAGCCGCACACCTGATTGTTTTAACTATACAATGTGATATTGCAAGGACTTCGTTGTTGAATAAACAATGAAAGAATATTTCATTACAATTTTTAATGTGTTGTTCTGAATTCAAAACATCTGCTATTCCGATCCTGTAATATCTATATCTTCCATATTTCCATCGTCTTTATTTATTATTTCGCTTAAATTTTTCATTGCTTCAACATATTTGCCACTTTATCAACTGTCACATTGTAAATTTGATTAGTTGTAACTCCGTACAGATTACAGATTTCTCTTATAATAGGTCTCAAATATTCGGTAGTGTGACTCCTAGAAAGTTCCACAACTGTTAATGTGCGAACATGCAGTTTAACATCTTTCATAAATTGTGTGTTAATACCGAGAGACGATTCGCCTATGCAAGTTGCTGCATCCACCTTCAAGCATATTAATTTGCCTTTTATTTCCTCTATAATTTTTCTTCTTACCTCAATTGCCTGCTCAATAAAAGCATCACGCACTTTATGTGAAGTTATTTTTTCTTTCTTGAAAATTTATTATCTGAATTATATTTCTAAACGCGTCGTTATCTATCAAGGAGAATGGCCTACCATGTATTGTGATTAATCTGACGCATGCCACCACTACATCTCGTTTTACTTTTTTGTAACCTGTCTTACCGGTGTCATCAAAATTATTTGGTCTGCATCTTGTGTTGTGTCTTTCTTTTTCTAACATTACGATTGTAAATTCACTTGAATGGAAAACTTCCAAATGTTTTTGCAGATTTGTCGAATGATCCTACAAATTTATATTTTTAAAATTAAAATTAAAATTACGGTTACAATTAAAATTAGAATTAATATTAATATTAAAATTAAAATTAAAGTTATAGTAAAAGGATGTATAGTTAAGGTAAAAAAGAGATAGATCACACTGAGATCTCGAAAACGCCTCCATCTAGACAAATCTGGTGGTCATCATACGACGTTCTGCCTCAAACAGAATAAATTTCATTTGAAACACTTCTTTCAATAACGTATAGTTTAGGAGCAATTTGTGTAGATCGATTGAAATAGGACACCCTGTATTTAAGACTGCTTATTCACGCTGTATAGTAATTTTTCAAATCGGACATTTACAAATCGGAAGTTTTTACTATGACAATCGCGATAGTAATATCTCATTACAATGCATAAACGAAATTTCAGAAGAAATGTATACAATGCACATAATATATTGACGCACACACACCACAAATTATCACAATATTTTATCACAAATTATGTGGCAAGTATTTGAACACTTTTGTCAGCTACTGTATATATTGTATCAAGATACAATATGTGAATGACAAACACAATTTTAGGCAATTAATTACGTAGCCTGAATGTATTGTATTGTAGTATTTGTGGTTTGTATTATTATACTCTCGAAGATTACAGACAAAGATGAACTGATATGTGATATCAATAATCTTATTTAATAGGAATGTCATTCCAAACATGCGTATGTATAATACTCTGTCGGTTTGCTCAAGAAACACTCTGTGATTGGGGTTAGGTTGGGGTCAGCTCTGTTATTAAATACTGTCGCGTTCTATACATTCTGGAATTAAATTAATCAAATATTTTTCAGAAAACAATAGAACTGCTACAAGGCTACAACGTGTATTTAGAAGAGAAAATTTTTAACTGGCTCGTAGAATTGCCCGTTAATTGGGAAACATTGAAAAAGATGGCTGCTCAAGTGAAACATATCGTCCAACCTTTGATGACTCGTCAAATCGATCTTTTGAAGAAGAGGCTAAGCTATTATGATTTTAAACAACACCGTTTCCTGAACGAATTCCATGAACAAGATGTTTTCAAGTAAGCTAAAAATAGTATTGAAAGTATTTTTATAAAATAATTTTATAAAATTTTTCATTTTGTCTGGAAGTCACTTCTAATTTATTTTAAATTTCGTGGGTATTATTTGCATGAAATAATAGACTTGAGATGTGAAATCTTAGGTTTGGGAGATTATGCGTTCCGAAAATCCCTATACATACAGGATGCGGCCAAATAATATCTACACGTATATATATTTATTTCTCAGCCATATATCTGCATCACTTATACCCACATTGTTATACTAATTGTCAAACATTACGTTTAATAGTAGTGAAGATCTATTATATAAGGACCTGTATCTTCCAAACGCATGACTTCCCGAAGCTAATTTTTTAAGTTTTAGATCTACCATTTGATGCCATGATATCCATCAAATTTTCGTCTTTATCGACCATCGTTATCTTTAATGTACAGCTTATTTTTCATATTATTTTACAATTTTTTTTACATTTTCTACCATTGGCATTAAAATATTATTTTTAAAAATTTATTGAAATATTCCTTTAGATAGTTATTCAATTGTTTTAATATACAGAGCATCCCATGCAATTAGAGCAAACTGTATGTTGAAAACGCTCAGAGATAAACAAAAGTCCTATACGCTAAAATCAAATGATGCCATGTGTTATTTTAAAAATAATGTTATATATTTTTACCTTTATATATTGGTATGTGTGAAAAACGTAATTCTATCTTTTCTGGTAAATAGAACTTAATAGTTTTGACTATCATAGTCTTGTGACATTCTTATGTATGTGTAATTCTCGTGTAAGTAGAATGCGGATTTTTATGCATTTATGAGAAATTTGAAGATTCCTGAAGATGTGTCCTGAACGCATATATATATGCAATATGCAAAGATATATAAAATATCCCCAGTACAGCACTCGTTATAGCATTTAGTATGTGAAAAACTTTTCTACCTGGGTTCCATTTTTTTAATTATCTGCACAAAAAACTGAATTTCCATAAATATCCGCAATTTACTCATGAATATACATATTCAGATATATTACATGGCTACGAATTTGTTTATCTATGTGGCTATACTTGAATTAATTTTAAATTATTTCTAATTCTGGACACATGCATGACAGAGTGAGACACGACGCTGAAACAGATATGTGGTTATGTATTTATCTACACATATGATATGTATACCTGAACACTATCGTACAACTTGTGTAGAATTAGTTATATGAGTCACCCTGTTGTTTATATATATATATATTGGTACCAACCGCAATGCTATGAAGTTAAAGCTATTTCAGTAAAACCTACTACTAAAAGCTATGATTTCATTTAAAAAAGAGGATGAAACCCAATGAATTTCACATAATCTTCAAAGTAACGTGAAACAAAAAATTTGGTTGTTCCATCATATTTGCTATCTTAAGTAGTACAACTTTCGTCTTGAATACTTCATCATACTATCCATAGTAACAGAAGTGTTTAAATGTTTTATTTTGTTTTGTACTATATCTTTTAATTATCTACGTAATAACCCCTACGTAATAACGTAATAACCTCTATACGAAATAGAAAAACATGTCGATAATGTAGGAATCTTATTAATAACAAACGTAATGTGCTAAATTTATAAAAGTCTCGAATACTTTTCTAAATGTTATGATTTAGTGTGAAACAGCTGAGTATTGTATTTATAGCCCAGATTGTGAAAATCATTATGAAAAACTAAACGAAATACGTGAAGAGGTTTTAAAATTCCTGAGCGAAGAAAAAGATCTACGTGATCAAATTGTCATTTTTGAGCAGGAATTGCCTGAATTTAAAATGACGAAACAGATACAAAAGGAGATGCAGTTTTTGAAAACTTTGTGGGATTATGTGAATGTCATTACAACTTCTTTGAACGAGTGGAAGAAAACCACGTGGAAGAAACTAGATGTCGAATGGATGGATCAAGAATGCAAAAAAATTCTCAGAGAATTAAGACGTAAGGAGAAGCTCTTTTCTCTTACTTAGAACATCTCTCTTGGTAATAAAAAGTTATCAAATATAATTTTTCAAACTTTTTAGGCACACATTTTCATCAAATAGCTTTAGGCTTTTTTATATGAATTTTTCTGACAACAATATTTCTATTTGACATCAAAATTTTTTTTTATAATAATATATAGTAACCAAAAAAAGTAATTGTACATCTGCATTTATATATTAATTAATTAGATCCAACTATATCAAATTTTGTATTATTCAGTAGTAGTTTCATATGATTTCCAAAATTTGGTACTATGCAAATAAAATTTAGCTCCTGTCGATATATATTCTTATTTAGCCCGGAATTAACCAAATTTAAATATACTCGTCAAATTTTCGAACTTGATTTTCGCGAAAACGGAGCGTCGTATTAACAAATTTTATTCTATATATTTTCGCCTTACTTTTTCTCGTAGAATCACCGCGTATTTCATTGTACTCCCACGTATGGGCCACCCTGTATGATATTCTCTTTATTCGTATAACACTAATTTGGAAATCAGCAATATAGATAATGTGATAGGAATTTACAGTGTACAGGGTATACATAAAAGTTTGGAGAAACTTTAAAAGCAGATAGTCCTCATTAAAATAAACAAAAAATGTTAATAAACATGAGTCGAAAAAGTATTAATTTCAGAATTATGAGATGTTTTTGTCAGTAAGGTATTACCTCTACATAGAATTGCCATTTATAAAATCACTAATCTGGTATAAATACTATTAAAATTCTAAACTTTCCCGCCTGAAACCCGAATACTTCTAACTACTCTTTAGGTTAGGTACGATATCCTAAGATAAATACAAACATTTATGAATTATAGATTGTAATCGGATAGCACTGCGGTTACATTTAATCTGCTTCTAATTCATCTCATGCGAACGCAACATTTGAAAGCCCTAGAAAAACAAATGGCAATTGCTGTCTAGTATATTAATATAGATTTAACACACGGTCGTATATAGAGATTTCAAAACTTTTGTAGTCAGGGTAGTTTCAGATTTGAAGACAAAAAGATTTTTACATTGTTCACTACACGCAGAACACTCGTGTCGAGTAGTCAAAACAGTCTAGTAGAGTAATACGTGGTAAAACTAACCAAGCGAATCTTTTTATATTTTTTACAATATTTTATATTTTGTAATACTTTATAAGTAGGTGTACATTATTTATCCACAAACAATTCTTTTTATGGTTAAACTTCGTTTTAGAGGACACAAAATTATGGTCTTGTGTTTTCTATTGTTTTGACTATTCTACAGCAACGTCGTTGGCGGATTGGAGAAACACAGGTCACTGCATAACCGTGACATCCCCCACCACGAGAGTTTCAGATCTAGTAACGTGGTTTGACGCATGTCAAATCATCGGACGTAACGCACACATAGCACGATAACACGATTCATCTATGGAGATTGACGTTTGGATAGCAAGCGATCGGATGACGGAAATTTTAATGGCAATCTTTACAGGATATGTCCCACGTTCATTTCAACATACACTTCAGCACGTTTAATTATGTCACAGAAGTACTCACACGTCGACCTCTTGCATATTTCTTATCTCTTGATAACATTTTTCAATTAGTTGTTGAACTCATTTAAACGAAATAACTGATTTACTATACACTATACTCTTATACATTAAACATCCCATAACTCAGGAATTAATTTTCTTTTATTAATTAGTTTTTGGATCCATGTTTATTAAGACATTTTCTTTGTCTTGACAAGTACTACATGCTCCTAAAACTTTTCCTCAACTTTTTTGCACACCATGCATTTGACTTCTGTATTTGTAAATATAAAATAGAATGTTTCCCTACATTATTCATTGCAAGATTTCGCAAATTTCATGTGACAGAACTGGACAAAGACGTACGTCATTGGGAATTGTACACTAATATCGAAGCACAAGTAAGGAACATGATGGCATCATTGAGAGCGGTCTCAGAATTGCAGAATCCAGCAATTAGAGACAGGCATTGGAGGGAATTAATGGCTGAAACGAAGGTAATAATTCCGTGTTTACGTGTTATTACTTAGGTTAACTCAATTTCTATTCCTAAATTGCTGCAAGTTAAGTTTTGCATTAATTAACAAGTATTCTGCTTACACTTGAACGCATTGAATCCAAGCTAGATCTCTGGTTAACTAGGCCAAGTCTTGGTTAGGCCTTGATTTTAATTACAGACATTACAATACCATGAAAGCTGCGCAGTATTTAGTATGAAACGAACCGAAAACTTGACAGATAATTATTAAATATCAACGACAAGGGGATAATCTAACCTATAAATATTAAATGTGCGTATCATAAATATAATGAAAATATGAAAAATATAATAGTAGCAATATTGATAATTACAAATAGAAATAGCATTACATAATAATAATAATAGAAAATTAAATGAAAATAACAATATTGATAATGCAGTGACAATGTGTAATTAATATTATCTACATTAATTTTAATTTAAATGTTATATCATTCCTGCAAGCTATTTCTAAAGTGCAAGAATTCTCTTACCTCTTTAAATATCTAGAATCAAATATTATTGCATAATTGGCTCGGAGTCAAATTGGCTCGTAATAACGCCAGAAGTTACGTATTTCTTCTTAGAAGTTACGTCCGTGTATTTATCCTTTTTACATTCTGTTTTATTTATATCTACCAATATATTATCATATTTTATGAGTGATGTATTTATATAATAGTTATTCTTTATTATATATACAGTATATACTCTTTGACTCAAGCCGCTCAAATATTTCGAGAAACGTGAATAAAAATGTTACAGACAAAAATTGCACGATATCGATGGAAATATACTATAGTTTTGTGTATTTGATCTTGCGGTGATCTTTAGACCTTCTGTGAAAGTGACATTAGATTCTTCAATAGATACCTCCATTTTTTATTACATATTCTTGTAATCTGACATTCGGACGTTTTCAAAACGTTAGAAACTTGTGTCTTATACACCATCTGTTATTAACAGATGAAATTTCAAGTTGGGTATTTTGCCGGCATTAGCGTCACCCAATGTATACCACGGGAACACAAAGATATCTTTCATAATGCTGTTTTCTAATGTTTCTAAGTTTCTGAGTAGTTACCTATAGGTTAGGTAATTCCTTGTATTATACTGTCGAGTTTCAAAGTTGCAACATCGAAACAAAGTAAATTTTATTTGAAACACTTTTTTGAATAATATATGATTTAGGATTTGCGTAGATCGATAAAAATGAGACACTCTGTATTTGTTCCTAGTTTTTCGATTAGAATGAAAACTACAGTCAATTATACAGGGTATAATCGAAAATCGTGATAGAAGATGAAAGGGGTTGATTCTCTTGTAGAAGTAAATCGAAAATGTAGATTCATAATTCTTTATACAATACTTTTTTCGAGAAAATCTACGATGAAGTTTCAAGTACGCATGCACTTGGGAAGTAATAACGACAGTCGGTTGAATAGGTTTCTTCGTATTTAGGTACTTCGTTCGGTAGTACAAGCCGAATGGGTGTGATTCTCCGTGCAAAGTCGAAAATATAGAATAACAATTTTTGATATTATTCTGTTATAAAATTTCAGCATATCAGGAAACGTGACCTCTTAATTTTAAGAGATGTGATAATTTATTTGTGCGTGTATGGGAGAATGATATAACGTATGGTAATAGTCGTGTAATACCAAAAGATTTTTTCTTCTCGGTGTTTAAAGTAGATTATTAAAAATAGATTTAAAAAATTAAATTATTATTAAATTATTATTATAAAAAATTAAAACTAAAAATTAAATTAATTATTAGAAGTAAATTTTAAAAAAGTAAAAAAGATTGGAGAAATAAAAAAAGCCAACACCACACGGAGTTCCCAAGCGGTCACCCATCTAAGTACTATCCGTGCCCAGCGTTGCTTAACTTTCGTGATCGGACGAGAACGAGTGCACTCAACGCGGTTTGAGCGTTGGCTGAAGTAGCTTATTCTATTACTGAATGTTAATGTCCAAAAAATATATAAAAATATACTATTTATATGTCGGGTTGACGGTAAGATTCGGGTTCTGGGCGTTTAATGAATCTCCACTGGAATTAGCCATCGTTGTGGTACAATGAAGATAGAGTTTATTAACACAAGTATGGATACAACAGATTTGATAATTAACTGCGGCGATTAGGCACTCGTAACACTAATGACAATGGCCTCAGGTTCGATAACGAATCCGCGGTCAACGGGATGGCGAATGTATTATTTTCCTCAAAGTCTAAGTTGGACTCTATGTTAAAGCGTGAAATATTCACGGATCGTAGAGACGTTACTTCACTCGTTGATGCGATCGTACTCGAGAGAGTGTCTCTCTGTCACGGTGACGCTGCGGAGGAAAACTATGATGGGGTGTGTCTAAGGGCACGAGATCATCGGATTCGTGGAGAAAAGTCTTCGTTCGGAAAGTGAGGGAAATTGACGTTGCTGTTAATTGGTCAATTTCCATGTTGGTGGTTGGAGAAGGATGCTAGCCGCCCTTGAGGGAAAGTTGCTAGCGGGAAGAGTCTTTCATGAGAAGAATAGATTTCTCCTATCTTCCCGTAGTTGGGACAAAGACTGTTTGTCGGCTTGAAGGACTTTATAATTTATAACGGGTCCTCGGGCTAGCTGAACATGTACTGTGGAGATGCGTGGACATCTGGTAATCATCTTACTCGAAGAATAGAGTCTGCGTGTGCCGAGCCACGGGACAGAAACCGTTGGAGTGTTTACTGTCCAGTGCCGCTACAACTATTTCTTTTTAAGGAGAGCTATACTATTACCCCATACCTTTGTTAGACAAAGCGTTCATCCCTTGACCGCGGCTACGTTCGGCGACTGGTTGTCGCCTGGAGCCTAAGCTCATTATCACAAATCTCGAACAAATACAATCGGATTGAATGACGACAATTGCTTAATTACGGCTATGATTAGAATCTAGATTATAATGTTAAGGGATTTTCCCAAGGTTCCAAAGGGAAGGCTTCGGTGTCCTTTCATCTCCGACGTATATTATATAAATACGCGAGGAGCAATGGTATTTGTATAGGTGCATCCAGATGTGTAAAATATTACGTAGCTTTTTAAAAATATGGGTTATAGGGTCCCATCATGCAGGTACGCGTGTACTTGAAAAATAACGGGAGTCAGGCGGACGAAATTTTATAATTGATTTTCTCGAAAACGGAGCCTTGTATCAAAAATTGCTACTCCACATTGTCCACTTGCTTTTGCATGGAGAATCAGCCCCTTCCTGCTTATACCACAATTTTCGGTACATTCTGCGTACTGGCTGAGGCCCGACAGTTGATACTGTACAAACAGATAGCGAGCGATCTTACATTAAAAAATAAGTCGAAATAAGTAGAAAAATGTTTGTAAACACAAAATTTAAGAACCTGTATGATTATGGAATAGTTTCACTGCTTATATTACTGTATCTAATAAGAAATACATAATATAATATAATATAATAATAATATAATTTTTTTTTATTTATTTCTTTGTATTCACAATTTGTCCAACTTGGACATTCGGTGGAATTTTTTAGCATTTATAATAATGTAATATCGCAAAATAGTTTGAACTAGAGGTCGGTTGAAACTAGAAAAAACCGTGTGCGTCGTCTTTGTGTGGTTGGTTTATGTTTAAGAGTGCCTACGTGACTAAAGTCGCCTAGTTCTTACATAGATATGAGAAAAACAATAGACAACGTGAGAGCAGAAGGACGATTTCGTGTTTTCAAGGTGGGACGACCGAAAGGGCAGAGTGTGCGAACCGGAAAGTATGTGTGTCGCGAGAGTCAGAGTTGATCGAGAAGTCGAAGAGTAGAGTTGAGTTGAGAGAATTGATCGAGTGTAGAGTTGTTAGAGTTGTTAGTGAGAGAGAGAGGGTTTTTTTTTTATGTTTATTGAAAATTACAATCAATTCTGGCGTTGAGAATTTTCAGTAATTTTTCTGGCGTGGCGCAGTAACATGGCTAATTATTTATAATAAGTTAATACATATTATAGATAAGTATAATTTGTGAGTAAGTATTATAAATAAGTAAATATTACATTATTTAAATAACTAATTGTATCTGTCGTTTAGGTCTAGCGGGTAGTGTCTCTTCAGCCTGCGAATCTGGTCCGTCGTTTCAAGTAGTCCAGTGATTAAGGGGTTTCGGTGTTTGTTGACTCTTTTGCTATATCTGTCGCTATATTTTGCTATTTCCTCTTTAACTGTGGGTATCTTGAGGTCGCGGTGTATTGTTTCGTTGGTAATATACCAAGGTGCATCAATTAGGGATCTTAGCGTTTTCGATTAGAAGCGTGGAGTATTTCAATGTTGGAGTTACTTGCTGTTCTCCATAGTTGGATTCCGTAGGTCCAGACAGGTTTTATTACTGTCCTGTAGAGGGAGAGAGTGGTGTTAAATTCGTAGTGACGAGAGTTATCAAATAACTGTGAAGTTATTTGATATAGATACGAGTATCGCATTTAGTTTCAGTTAAACAAACATCGTTTTCTGTTCACTTTACACCTGTATATTCAATTCCATATTAATAAATTATAAATAATCGGGAAAGATTTATATCCTTAATTTCCACGATATTACAATAATATAATTTTTTTTTATTTGTTAGGATATTTACAATCAATTCTCATTGAGAATTTTAAGTAACTTAATTTTTCGTGATACGATAATAACTTGGGTTCATAATGAATTATGTTATGTTGATTCTAAATGGGACTAATGCTTCAAGTAATAATATAATTGTTGAGATATGTATAATTTTGTGTGTTGGACTAGGTCAAATGCGTAGTAGAGATGTTTGTATGAGGGTATCAGTGTGTGGAGGTACGTGTGTGCGCGGCGTCTGAGAAACAGACGAATGTAAACAGTTCAGTCGATTAAAGGTCGGGTATGGAAGAAGGTGGTGAGACGCGTGCAAGTGTATATCGATGAATATTCTAGAAATCGTTTATAAAATAAATATATGTCTACGTTAATGTTAGTCCGAAATGTAAACAATATTTCGGCCATCAAGATCCACAATTCTCAACAATAATAAATATGATATATTTTAGTATTAGAGGTAATTCTTTTGTCATAGAATTTAATTATTGTGTAGGTGGTATTTATCATGACCGATAATACAACACTGGAAGACTTGCTAAAGTTACAATTGCACAAATATGAAGAAGAAGTTAAAAATATTGTCGCTAAATCAGTGAAGGAAATGGCAATGGAGAAGGTGCTAAAAGAACTTAACGACACTTGGAGTACGCTCGAATTTGGGAAGGAGATACACGAGCGTACGAAATTAAATATTCTTAAAATCGACGAGGAAACTATTGAAACCCTTGAGGACAATCAGGTACCGTTTCAAGATATTTCTTCATCAAAGAAATAAAATAATAAAATACACGTGGAATGCTTCAAACAGTACGTTATAAACAATACAAAAATCTATAAACTTTTTTATTTGTTATCTTGTAAAATTCCTTTAGTAACAGTTTTCTTGTTACTGTTGTTATTTATTATATTCAACTTATTAAGACTTTCTGCGTTAATAATAAGTGTCTACAGTATGCTGTAACTTGTCTCAGCATCATACAGAGAGTTCAAATTCCATTATACATATAAATTTTAATTTTATAAAAATTTTTTATAAAAATTAAGATACTTACTAACATTAGATAAATTTTAATTTTATAAAAATTTAATTAATTTAAAAATTAATTATAAATTAATTATAATAAAGAATTAAAAATTAATTATAATTATAAATTGTAAAATTAAAATTTATCTAATGTTAGTATCTTAATTTTTATAAAAGTAAATTTATAATTTAAAAATTAATTAAATCTTTTTAAAATTAATTTTTATAAAATTAAAATTTATCTAATGTTAGTAAGTATCTTAATTTTTATAAAAAGTTTTTATAAAATTAAAATTTATATGTATAATGGAATTTTATAAAAAATATAATATTATTTAATTATAAATTAAAATTTATCTAATGTTAGTAAGTATCTTAATTTTTATAAAAAGTTTTTATAAAACTAAAATTTATATGTATAATGGAATTTTATAAAAAGTATAATATTATTTAATTATAAATTAAAATTTATCTAATATTAGTAAGTATCTAATTTATAAATTAATTTTTAATTACAAATTTATAAATTATATGTACCGATTTAGCTACTTGTATATTAATGGCATTTCGTTTTGTTTTACTTTAGTATGCTCAGAAATTCCTCTTCGCCTTTTTTCTTTATTTTATTATTTTTACTTCCCTATTTAATTCACTTATTTGCCAATAATTTAATATTTGCCTATGTTGACTTATATAACTTATGACAATGTGCTATATCGCTTTCTTATTGCTTTATAATAGGTGCAACTGCAAAACATGTTAGGTTCGAAATTCGTTGGATATTTTCTCGGTGAAATTCTTGACTGGCAGAGAAAACTAAGTACTGCAGATGCAGTGATTAATGCATGGTTCGAAGTTCAACGAGCTTGGGGTTATCTCGAAAGCATTTTCATTGGCTCTGAGGACATTAGGAGCCAACTTCCAGAAGAAACCAAGCGGTTTGAAAAAATTGACAGGGAGTTCAAAGTACGTACTACTATTAACAGTTTATTAACATCTTCCGTAATTTTCTTTGATAATTTCATTCGTAATACGAAAAAATCTTCCTTTTCAAAAAAATATACTTGGGTATCTTTTATAAACGTTTTCACACGATAAATACATTTCTTCGCATTTTTTAAGCATGTTTCTTAATTATACACAAAAGGGCACGGATCTCGATGACCTTGAAATATGTTGTCAAGGTATTGGTAGAAAGCTTCCATAAATTTAATTTCATAACATTTTTATATGGTACAACCTAACCTAACCTAACTCATACCTGAACCTAACTCATTAAGGAGAGAGATAGCCATAATAGTATGGAAATAAAAAAAAAAAAATGAATGGGTTACGAGTTGAGCTTAAAATTTACTTTAAATGTTTGATGAGGATCTGCTTGAAGTTGAAAAATTAAAGAAAGGAAATTAGGTCCCAAAGATGAATCTCGCAAATGGATTAGTAAATGAATTTAATGCAACAGAAGAACAAACAATTTTATAGAAACGATACATTCACGAAAGCGATGTTGAATCAGAAACAACCACGAGTATTATGTTACAGAGCAATGAAACAATAAGCGTTAATGATTCTTCGCGATAAATTTTATTTTTATTTAAAGATTCGACACAGCTTTTCTGTATGTATAATATTATTATGTATATACCGTATAATATTACCCTATAATATTATTAATAATATTAATATAATTAATATTATACAATATATTATATTATATAATATAGTAATATAATATAATATATTATATAGTATATAATATAATATAATTAATATAATTAATATAATATAATTAATAATATAATATAATATAATATTAATTATATTAATATTATACTATATTATAATATTAATATTAATAATATTAATATTAACAGTATAATATTAATATAATATTAATTATTATTATTATAATATTATAATTATTATAATTATAATTATTATTATTATTATTATTATTATTATTATTATTATTATTATTATTATTATAATTCTTATTATAATTATTATTATAATATTATATTAATTAATATTATACTATATTATATTATTAATATAATTAATATTATACTATACATAGGTAATAAGCTTTCAATCAAACGCAATAATACCAAGCTAACTAAAAAGAGTAATTATGTAGAAAAGAGTTCACCGATCTTGATGATCTTGAAATATGTTGTCAAGGCCAACATTCAGAACAACTTTCTTTTTATACATGTAACCGCCGCTCGGCTTCAGTTTCCGAGATATTCGCAAAATACTTGAATACAATTTGTGTTACGATTACGTTTCATTCTGACGAAGGCGGACGTATTTTTATATAGTCCAAGCTAAACTTAACCCATTCATGAAAGATGTAACCATTTTTAAAAATGTGTGGGTTACAGGTTGGGCCATCCAGCCGGCGATGCTGGTTTGAAATAATTTTAATTAATAATCAAAGTCATTAGATAAGTATACATGTATGACCGTATAACAAAAGAAAAAACAACAGTTGCCAGTTCAGTGCTCACGTTTTTGATTAATTTTCTAATGCACTCTTCCTGAAGATGAAAGTTTCTAATACAATTTTCAATGTTTTCTTTATTTCAAATTTTCGAATTTCCTTCATTTCAATTGTATTGCAAAACACGGTCCATTTTTTCTATAAATATAAATTACATAATTACATCACAATTAAATTATAATACATGTATAGAATATCTAAGAATGCCACACTTTTATTAAATTAAGCATTTGTTTAAAGAAATTAATACGTTAAATAATATTTTTTCAAACATGTTTGACAACATTATATCGAAAAATATAGCGATACGTGTAATAATTTTTAAGGAACTGCTGAAGGAAATGTTGAGCAATTTGAATATCGTAAAAGCAACCAACCGGCCTAAACTTTTAGAGAAACTAGAAGAGCTGCAAGTGCAACTAAATTTCTGCGAGAAAGCGTTAGCCGATTACTTGGAAACAAAGAGATTAATTTACCCAAGGTTTTATTTCATCTCCGCAGCAGATTTACTTGATATTTTAAGCAATGGTTAGAAAACATTGATATTTATAAATAACTCTTATTGTCTTTTCCTGCGGAAAAGAACGACCGAAAAGTGATACATTTTTGCTACCAAAATGATAGCTTATGATGAGACATCAGTCACATCAAATTTTCAAATTGAGTCGGCAATTAATTTCCAAGGCATTAGGCGTCCATCAATGTTTTTTTTCCTTTTTCTTATTTTTTTTTGTTTAAATTTTACAATTTGTCCAGTAGGACATTTGGTAAAATATTATATCTTAGTAATAAAATATAGCATGTGGATGGTTACTCCCAGCGGGGTTCCATCTTCCGGGTTGTTTACTGTATTTCTGTTGTGAGGTCTGTGGGGTGCTTCTTCTTGAGTCTTCTTTCTATTGTGTTTTTGTTCGTTTCAGCAACCAGCTGGTTTGGGTGTGTTTCCAGTCTTTCTTTATACTTTTTTGCGTATCTGGCGATTTCCTCTTTGACTGTTGGAATTTTTTAATCTTTACATATGCCTTCATTTCTGACATACCATGGGGCGTTAACTACTGTCCTTAAAATTTTTGCTTGCACTGTTTCTATTTTATTTATGTGACTCATTGCTGCCGCTCCCCATAGTGGGACTCCGTATGTCCAGATTGGTTTGATTATTGTTTTGTATATGTTGAGTTTATTCACTATGCTTAATTTAGATTTTCTATTGGTTAACCAGTACATCTTTTTCCCTTTTTCACGTATTCTGCTTATTATTGATTTTATGTGATGCTTCCATGTAAGGTGTGTGTCTAAGTGTAATCTTAGATACTTGACTTGCCTTGTTTGTGCTATGTGGGCGCCGTCCAGTTGGATGTCTGGTATTTTTCCTTTTCTAAGTGTAAATGTTATGTGGTTGCACTTACTGGTGTTCACTTTTATTTGTGAACACCATCAATGTGTGCTTCGATATGTGGTCCTTTATCTTGAACCAGATAGCTCAAAAAATCAGTCTCAGGCGTTTTGCTGACTGCTCTCGTTTCTCTTGCTTTTTCTTTCTCCTTTCCTCTCTAGCGTCAAAGTTTTTTTTTTTTATATTTTATTTTGTTTAAATTTTACAATTTGTCCAGTAGGACATTTGGTAAAATCTTATATCTTAGTAATAAAATATAGCATGTGGATGGTTACCCCCAGCGGGGCTCCATCTTCCGGGTTGTGTTAATTAAATTTAATTTATATCTTTTATGAGATCTATTGGATGTTTCCTTTTTAGTCTCCTTAAGGTGTTTTCTGTGTTGTTTGTTTCAGCTGCCAGCTGATTCGGGTGCGTTGCTATTCTTGCTCTGTACCTGCCTGCAAGCCTTTTAATCTCGTCCTTGACCGTTGGTATTCCCAGGTCTTTTCGTATGTCCTCGTTTCTGACGTACTATGGGGCGTTTACTATTGTTCTGAGTATTTTGGCTTGTTCTGTTTCTAATTTTGCTATATGGCTCTTTGCTGCTGTTCCCCATAGCGGGATTCCGTAGGTCCATATTGGTTTAATTATTGATTTGTATATTATTAGTTTGTTTTCTGTGCTTAGTTTTGATTTTCTGTTTGTTAACCAGTACATTTGTCTCCTTGCTGTGTTTATTTTGTCTATTGTTGATTTGATATGTTGTTTCCATGTTAGGTGTACATCTATATATAGTCCAAGGTACTTGACTTGCTTTGTCTGTGTTATTTGCGTGCCATTTAGGTAGATGTTTGGTGGTGTCTGTTTCCGCAGTGTGAATGTGATGTGGTTGCATTTACTTGGGTTAGCTTTGATTTGTTTGTCTTGCAGCCACTTTTCTATCTTTGTACCATGTTATTGCAGTATTGCCACTGCTGTTATTGGGTTGTTATGCCTGGCTAATATCGCTGTGTCGTCCGCGAATGTCAGTATTTTGGTGTTTGTATTTGTTGGCATACTGGCCGTGTATAGTGTGTATAAAATTGGTCCTAGGACGCTTCCCTGCGGTACCCCTGCCTTGATTTCTTTGACTTCGGAGTAAGCATCTTTAATTTTTGTTGTGAAGGTTCTATTAGTTAAATAGGAAGTTATTAATTTGTGTATTTGTTCCGGGAATTGACTTTTGATTGTTTTTAGTAAGCATTCGTGGTTTATTTTGTCGAATGCCTTCTCTATGTCCATGAATAGGTCTAGCGTCAAAGTGGCAAAGTATATTCGCGTTTCTATGTTCTCGGATCGCTATTGTCACAGAGAGATGGGATGGCCACGTCTACCGTGGCACCGTTACACTGCTGGTTTTGTGTAATAAAATTTACATAGACTATTACTTTATCATTATCACTTTACTTGCGAAACGTTTGAACTACGTGAAACAATATGTAGTGGCACTCGACAATAAACCTTCCAACGGTTTCTCTCCCGTGGCTTGCTGCACAAAGCAGACTCCATCCCTCGGACAAGATGATTGCATACCTTCAACTAGCTTAAGAACCCGCCATAAATCTTAGGATTACTCTAGTTAAGGTCCTTCAAACCGAACAAATATCTTTTAGTTTTAGTTTTAGTATTCCTTAATTTATCTACTCCGGAAAAATACGGGAAATCTGCTTTTTTCAGGTATGATGCTTCCCGCTAGCAATTTTCTCTCGAGGGCGGTTAGCGTCCTTCCTCACCCACCAACCTAGTAGATTAACCAATTAACAGCGACGTCCATTTCCCTCACTTTCCTAACGAAAACTTTCCTTAACGAATCCGATCCTCTTGTACCCTTAGCCACACCCATCACAGTTTTCCCTCGCAGCGCCATCGATACAGGAAGACAGTTCCTCTACGTTCCTTGAGCAGTCATCATCTTAGAATTCGTCGCGCACTCTGCTCAATCGGTATCTTAACTGAATTGCGAATTGTCAAGTGTAATCGCGAGTAACGTAAAGTGTCGAAAGCGAAAAAAAATTAAGAGAACATGGTACCCGACAAAAAAATAAAAATTGAAAAGTTTCAGGAGAAAGAAAAACGAAACAGAAAGAAACCAATGAATGTTAATAATAAGAATAACGAACAGAGGCCAAGGATACCTGCGTGTGGGTTTTTCTGGGATGGCAACCCTAATGTAACTCTCCTTCAGGATAAAGAGTTATCTACTTTATCTTTATCTAGTGATAACGGACGTTGTATGTGGAGAGGACTGGTATTTTCTTCGTTGTTTCTATTTCGCAAGATTCCGCTATTTCCTTTGCAGGTATCTGTATTATCTACAGGAATAAGTACGTTACTGGTTTTGACGGTTTTCGCTTCGAGGTCGTCTGGTATTACGAAGGCTGGTTTTAGCCTGTCTACCGAAACCATTACATCGCGATTGTTGGCTCGAATTGTATACGTTTTCTCGCCTCTTCGCATAACTTTAAATGGCCCGTCATAAGGCGGCTGTAAAGGGCCTCTAATCGCATCATGTCGAAGGAATACATACGGCGAAGTTTTTAGTTCGCGAAAAACGAATACTTTTTTTTCTCCGTGTCGAGTCACGGGTTGTGGTCTGACGTTCTCCATCGTTTCTTTTAGCAGGTTCGCGAATTCCGAGTTGGCCCGTTGTTCGGTCGGTAAGAATAATTCTGCCGGCAATCGTATGCCGGTACCATAGATCATTTCAGCCGCCGTTGCGTTTAGGTCCTCCTTTATCGCGCTTCTAATGCCTAATAAAACTATGGGTAAAATTTCTACCCAGTTGCTCGTGTCATGGCACTTAATTGCCGCCTTAAGCTGTCTATGTAGCCGCTCTACCATCCCGTTGGACGCGGGGTGGTAGGCCGATGTGCGTAGGTGTGTAACGCCGAGCAACCGGCATAATTCTTCGAATAGATGCGATTCGAATTGGCGTCCCTGGTCAGTTGTTATCTTCAGGGGAACGCCAAATCGAGCAATCCAATTTGTAAGGAGAGCCGAGGCGACGGTTGACGCTTCCATATCTGCGATGGGAATGGCCTCGGGCCAACGCGAAAAACGATCGATACACGTTAGACAGTATCGGTATCCTTGCGAATATTGCATCGCGATAATGTCTACGTGTATGTGTTCAAATCGACCTGCTAAGGTTTTAAATGTCGCTATCGGTGAAGATACGTGTCTGGTGACTTTATTTCGTTGACACGGTATACATTGCCTCGTCCACGTACGGCAATCCTTATTTACAGACGGCCAAACAAAGCGTGTCGTCACCAGCTTTTGCGTAGCACGTATCCCCGGATGGGAAAGTCCATGTAACCATTGAAATACGTTAAATCGTAACGATTTCGGTACGAACGGCCGCAGATTTCCCGTTGAGATGTCGCAGTATATCTGTGCTTCGGGAAATCGGATTTTTTCGAGTCGCAGTGTACCAGCGTCGGAGTTTAATATTTCTCGCAACTCGTCATCGCTTTCCTGGGCCTCTGCTAATGTGCGATGATCTACCGAGGTTTTTATTGTCTCGATTCGGGATAACGCGTCGGCTACCTCGTTCTCTACTCCTGTTACATGCCGGATATCGGTTGTGAACTGGGCTATGAAGTCGAGGTAGCGGAATTGTCGCGGAGAGCATTTCTCCAACTTTTGTTGAAACGCGTAGGTGAGGGGTTTGTGGTCTGTGTATATTGTAAAATCCCTGCCCTCAATCGCGTGTCGAAATCGTTTCACAGCAAAGTACATCGCAAGTAGTTCGCGATCATAGGCGCTGTATTTCTGTTGCGCGGGAGTTAATGATTTCGTAGCAAACCCTAACGGCTGCCATCCGTTCTTCGCGCGCTGTTGTAAAACGGCACGTACCGCATAATCGGACGCATCTACCGTAAGACTTACGGGCGCACCGGGTATTGGATGCGCCAAAATCGTGGCGTCCGCGAGGGCACGTTTGGACTCTTCGAAGCTCTTTTCCGCTTGGCTATTCCATGTGATGGGCGCGTTTCCTTTTTTCGCGCCTTTTAATATATCATTTAGTGGTTGGAATATTTTTGCGGCCCCCGGTATAAAACGTCGGTAGAAGTTAATCATACCGAGGTACCTACGTAATTGTCTGATGTCGGCGGGCTTCGAAATTTTTTTAATCGCTTCGACACGGTCGGTGGGCGGTTTGATTCCCTCGGCGTTCACTGTGTAGCCGAGGAATGTAATTTCGCTCACACCGAATTCGCATTTCAACGGGTTTATTACTACCCCGTATTTGTTAAGACGGTGAAACAACTCGCGCAAATGTTCGCGATGTTGTTGTTCGTTCTCCGACGCGATAAGAAAGTCGTCGATGTACGCGTATGCAAAATCAAGACCGCGAGTTATTTCATCGACGAATCGCTGGCAAGTTTGCGCGGCATTTCGAAGCCCAAACATCACGTTGGTTGCTTCGAAAAGTCCGAACGGTGTTGTTATTGCCGTTTTCTCTATGTCTTCCTTCGCAATAGGAATTTGGTGGTAGGCGCGAATAAGATCAATCTTTGAAAATATGCGCTTACCGTATAGATGATGAGCAAAATCTTCTATATGTGGCGGTGTATACCTGTCCAGTATCGTGCGGGCGTTTAACGCACGGTAGTCGCCACATGGACGTGGATTCCCGTCCTTCTTCGGTACTACGTGCAGAGGTGCTGCCCATGTGCTTTTCGATGGTCGCATCACTCCTTGCTTCATCATTGTTTGGAATTCCGCCCTCATTCGCATGAGCCGATGTGGTGCGAGGCGGCGGGGCTTGCAGTGGACGGGTGGGCCCGGTGTAGCCTTGATGTGGTGTACCACATTGTGACGAGCCTTTTCCTTGCCGTAATTTGGCGGACGGGTGAGGTCGGGAAATTCCGCCAGTAATTGATGGTACGCGGAGTCCCCGTGAATGGTTTTTATCGACGGAGTGTCGTTGGTGGCCGCGTATCCTTTAGTAGTTAATTGGGTTGTCGTGTCTAAAAGTCTCTTGTTACGTGGATCCACGAGCAACCCGTAGTGGCTTAGAAAGTCCATGCCTATGATAGGCGTTTGTACATCGGCCACTGTGAAATTCCACATGAAGTCGCGCCGAAGGGATAAATTGAGGCGCATCGGGATGATTCCGTACGTCGCGATTCGCGTCCCGTTAGCCGCGAATAATTCGTACTCACTCTTTTTCGACGGTACGCGGGTTTTACTGCGAGGGTAGACACTAATGTCGGCGCCGGTGTCCACCAGATATGAGACGCGCGTGTCTCGGTCACATACGAAGATGCGGCGGGATTTTGAGCCGTCGTCGTTCGCCGCGTTTACGGACGGCTGTTTTCGTTTCCCGAGTACCAACTACACGGTAGGTCGCATCTTGTCGCGCGTTCCTTGAACTTCGCATGGTAATAACATAGCCCGTCTGGCCGCTGCCGTCGTTTTGGTGATCTCGTTCGGGACCGCTGCCTCGTCCGAGAACGCGATCGAGATCGCGATTCTTGATGGGATCGCACACTCAACTTCTCCATGTGCGCTATCAAGCGACTCGTGTGTTCCTCCAACGCACGTTCGATGGCGTTCGCTATCTCCTCACCTAAGCCGCCGTTTTGTGCGCTTGTCGTGCACTCCGCCGCTGTTCTGCTTGAGCTGGCCAGCACTAACGGCCCGGTGTCCGTACGTACGTCGTGGACACGGTCGGCGATCTCGCATAGCGTGTCGGGCTTCCTGTCTTGAACACAAGCTAAGACATGCTGGATGTTAGCCGGCAACCGTCCTTCCCAGACGGTGAGGATGAAGTCCTCCGTTACGGCGGGGGTGGCGAGGGCCTTCAAGTCCCGGAAAAATTGGGAGGGCTTCCTGTCGCCTATCTGCTCACTCTCTATGAGTTTCTTAACGCGCTTTGCGTCCGAGTCTCCGAATCTCTTGATATGCTCCGCCTTGAGATATTCATACTGCCCTGTCTCTGGCGGGTTAGCCAGAATGCCGCGGACAAGACGTACATGTGTTCTGTCGAGGTGCGACACGACCACGTTGAACCTCAAATCTTCGGCAGTAATTCGCGAAGATTTAAACTGCGATTCAAGCGTAGTGAACCACATCGAGACGTCTTCCGGCCAAAACGGTTGTACGCGGAACATCGCGTTTACCGCGTCTACGTTAGCTCCGGTTTTCTCGTCCTTTTCCATGTCGAATTGTGTTTTTTTTTTATGTATATATATAGCTTGTACTCACGTTTACCTCTTCCGCTTGATCACGTCGGGGTCACCAATTTGTGGACGTTGGTATGTGGAGAGGACGTAGTTTGTGAGATTCAATGACGAGGCTTTTTGTTATAACCGTCAGTTGTATTTAAAACCAATAAGTTAATATATATAACGTAGACGTTAGTCGTTGATGCGTAGTACAAATCGCAATATAAAATCGCGGGATAAATACTCGCAAACGTATAATCATGTATTCGATATATTCGCGTGAGTCACTTCGGATTCTACTAAAAACTCGCTAATAACGCTATGCGCACTTGATAAGATGCTGTACGCTATCGCGTTGTGTTTATTTATAGTCGTCGTAGGGAAATCGGGGAATTCGAATTTGCCTTCCTACGACGTTGTTTTTTCCTAACTTGTAGCCTAACGGTCTTAACTCTTCAGGACAACAAGTATGACTCATGTACCGCTACAGTGAAAATGAAATAGAGGAAAAACCAAATTTAAGAAATAAAAAATTAAGTGCCGTTGAACGTCGAGAACAAGAAAAGCAGAAGGAACGTGCAATACGCCAAAGAGAAGAAGCGCTCGCCAAGAATGAGTTGCCAAATTCAGTAGATCAGTTCGACAGATTAGTTTAGGGTCCGACAGATGATGGAGCTTCATTAGTTTTCCTGGGCTGCTGGGATGCCATAGAGCCAGGTTTTACGCCAGCGGAAAGGATGAGGGCAGACTGCGTAAGGATGGACAACAAAGCACGTGCGTGCCTTTTCCGGCATATACGCCCCGAGTACCTGGAGAAAATTGAAAACAGCGAGGGAGTGCTGGATGGCACTGGAAAACGTTCATGGAAGGTCTACGTCAATGGACACTGTCTTATGCATGCGGGAACTGGGTACTATCGAGAAGACCCCGGACATGGACATGTCCGCGTACTGCGGAAGAATCAATGACCTGTGCGACAAACTATCCAGCGTAGGCATAGAAATCAGCGACCATGTTATGGCATGTTTCCTTTTAGCCGGCCTCGTGACGGACCCAAATTACTCAACATACTTCAGAACAGCGAGGAGCGACGAGGATTTGAGTGCGAGGGCCGTGAAATCCGATCTCCTACTCGAAGAGAGGAGGATCGACGCAGCCATGGAATCGTCCGAGAGAGGCAGCGCAATGGCGACCAGGATACAGCAGAAGCTAAAGCAACAAAGCAAAGATGGCGCGAGGCCAAAGGTCCGAAACCCACAAGACCAAAAGTGCTACAAATGTGGGAGAATGGGACACATCTCGTACCAGTGCCAAAAGGAGAAAGAAGATAAAGAGGAGAAAAACCAAAGGGAGAAGAAGAGACAGGAGGATAACAGGAGAGAGAGGGGATCGGAAGACAAACCGAGGTCCAAGGGACTTATATCGACATTGGCTTTGTCGTCTATCAGTCGCATGGATAGGGAGAGAATCAGCTACCTTGACTCAGGTGCCTCAAACCACATGACTCCGGACAGACATCGATTCGTAGACTTTACGCCTGCGACCGGACAGATCGGGATCGGCAAGGGACACCTGGATGTTAAGGGAAAGGGGACAATCGTTGTAAAAATGGCTAAGTCCTGTGGTGGTTGGACGCTATCCCTATCGAACGCTCTGTGGGTGCCTGAGTTAGACGTAAATCTAATCTCAATCAGACAATTGGCAAAAAAGGGAGTTACCACAGTGTGTACAATGGATGAGGCCGTTGGGACACACGACGATGGAGACGTCGTATTCAACTCGAAGGTTGGAGACGATGTCTATTACTTGGAAACAGTACCTGTCGAAGATCACGTAGCAAACCTCTCTGTGGAGCACGATCAAGAGGGACCTGGCCAAGATGACGGAGACGTTGAAGTCATTGAAGCGAGGGCATACAAGGGTACCACATCGTGGCACGAGAGATTGGGTCACCTGCATGGAAATGCAATGAGGAAGATCCCTGTGAGGAGCGTGAAGGAGGACTCCAGGAAACACAACGAACTCTGCGGAGTCTGTGTGAAAGGAAAAATGACGAAGGTGCCATTTCCGAAGACAGCCCACCACATGTGTCGGCGTCCTTTGAAAATTGTCCACAGCGACGTCAGTGACAGAGCTCAGTGCAAGTCACTAGGTGGAGGTAACTACTTCCTAACATTCATAGATGACTACTCACGATTCATGTACGTTAGGATCATTAGCAGGAAGAGCGAAGTATTTAGGTGCTTCAAGGAATACCAGATGGAAGTGGAGGCTCTACATCAATCCAAAATATGCGCCCTCCAAACCGACAATGGGGGTGAGTACGCGGGGACTAATTTTGAGAGCTACCTGAGGGAGAAAGGCATTCTGCACAGGAAGACTGTTCCAAGGAATCCTGAACAAAATGGAGTCTCAGAACGAGCGAACAGAACCCTGATGGAGATGTCCAGGTGTCTGCTCATCCAGCCGGGATTCTCTGATTACCTGTGGGGAGAAGCTGTGAACACTGCGTGTCACATCAGAAACCTATTCCCCTCCACCGCTATCGGAGATAAGATCCCATTAGAATTGTGGAAAGGTAAGGGATGCGACATCCAAGGGGAGATCAGCAGGCTGAGGGTATTCGGATGTAAAGTATGGTACCTGAAAAGCCCAGGCGAAGGTAAATTTGACAGCAGGGCAGATGAGGGAATATTTGTAGGTTACGACAGACAAGTCAAGGGATATAGAATTTACCTACCGAAAACCAAAAGGTTCGAAGAAAATGTGTTTCCCTACAAGAGCATGAAAGTGGACACAGGCAACATCAGAAAGAAACTTTCGGAATGGATATGGGACGTTGAAGATTTTGAACTTCAAAGAGGAGATGATACGAGTGATGTAGAAGCCCAAAGTGACGGTGAAAACGATGAAGGCGAAAGTGACTATTACATGGACAACTTAACTAATGAGAGTAATCAGGGGGAGGTTGTGAGTGTACCGACTGTACCCAGGAGATCAGCACGGTTGCACAAGCCAAGGACATGCAGCAGTTGTGCTCACGTCGCGACAGTTTGCAGGAAGCAAAGTCTATGTGAATCTGTGAATGTGTATGATGCCCTGAAGGGGCCAGATGCTCAAAAGTGGACCGATGCGATAGCAAAGGAGTTAGAAAACTTGGTGGACAAAGACGTGTGGGATATAGTGCAAAGACCCTCAGACAAAAACGTGATTGACTGTAAGTGGGTATTAGTCATAAAAAGGGGCCCTGATAGGTATAAGGCTAGACTCGTAGCTCGGGGATTCTGGCAAAGGCCCGGAGTAGACTATACAGAAACCTTTAGTCCAATTGTAAAGCGTAGGACACTAAGGATTTTGCTTGCTCTATGTGCGGAGAATGAGTGGTGTTATGAACATATTGATGTGGAGTGTGCGTACCTCAACAGTCCTTTGGATGAGGACATATATATGGAACAACCTGAATTCTATAAGGTGCCAGGAAAGAACAGAACTCAGTATGTGTGCAAACTCAAAAAGAGCCTGTATGGACTGAAGCAAGCAGGGAGAATGTGGTTTAAATACATAAACAGTATGTTGAGAGGTATGAGTTTGAACTCATGTGTGAGTGATCCGTGTGTGTATGTGAATGCATCCAAAGATCTCATTGTAGCTGTGTATGTGGATGACATTCTTGTGTTTGGAACGGAGGCTATGATCCAGGTGTTCAAGACTAGGGTTAAGGACAAACTAAATGTGAGGATGTTAGGAACCGATACTCAATTTCTATCCATCCACTTGAGTAAGCCAAATAGTACCACAGTTGTATTTGATCAATCCGTACAGATAAGTCAAATGTTAGATCTGTTTGACATTACTCATGAGGCTGGAGTGTCAACACCGCTAGCCAAAGAGTGCGAGGCTGGTTTTGACATTGTAGATAATGAACCGTTTGACAATAAGTTGTACGAACAGGCTGTGGGGCATATAATGTATGTCGCCACCGTAAGCCGCCCTGATGTCGCGTGTGCAATAGGAAAGTTAAGCCAAAGATGTGCAAATCCGACTATGTCTGATTGGAAAGCAGTGAAGCGTGTTTTTAGGTACCTGCTGAAGACTAAAGAATTAAAGCTAGTATACCAAAAGACAGGACAACCCTTGAAGGTGTTTTGCGATTTAGACTTTGCGGGCTGTGCATTAGATAGAAAATCCAGGAGTGGGTATGTCTTCATACTCGCTGGTGGAGCGGTATCTTAGTTGTCAAAGAAACAACAAATTATATCCCAATCGACATGCGAAGCAGAATTCGTAGCGATGCAAGAAGCAGCAAGGGAGGCCGTGTGGATATCTCTACTTAAGGGAGCTGGGTCAATCGTCATATTGTCCTCGCTCATGCAAAATTTTTTGTGACAACATTGGAGCTATTTCATGGTCCAAGGATGAGGTAGTTGCTGAGAGTTCTAAGCATGTCCAAGTGCGTTATTTTTATGTCAAGAATTGCGTGTCGAAAGGGATATTAGATTACATCTATATATCTAGTTCTGAGAATGTTGCCGACATTCTCACCAAAGGTTTAAATAGAGTAAAAACTCAATGTTTTACCAAAGCTATGGGGCTTGTAGAAACTAGCGATCAAAGGAGAGTGTTGAGAAATGCTAAGTTGGTATGACCGCTAGTTCCTTAAGCTAAGTTGGTACGACTTCTAACGACGCTTTTTTGTCTTAAAAGTCGACCACGTGCTAATTGCTAAAGCGCATCCGGTGAGTTCAGACGTTTTATACAAGGAGCTGAAATAAAGAGTGTTATTCAATCTGTGTTAATCAATTGAATATCAACCCCAACCCATATTAGATAACACAACATTTTCCGTTTTATATTTTATCGAATTACGTATGATCCATTTTATTCTATCAAAATAAAGATCACAACGTTCGACAGATTAGATTCCATGTTTGTATAAAGATGCATTGTTGTAAAAGACGGGTCTGTAAAAGAAAGGCGCTTTTCGGACAACCTAATACTTCCCGTTCGTGGTTATTACGTTTTGGGCAATTTTGTAATCGCCATATTGTTTCTACACAGATTGTGTTAGCGAAGTCAGTGGTGATAACCTCTTAAGTTAAGTGAAAAAAAGGAAAATAATTCGAGTAGCAAACTCGGTCAGTGGTGAAACCACACTCCTACCAAATCGTGTCAGAGATTTTTCCAGTAAAAACGAGCATAGTGACGTGCATATAAAACCGTGTTGTAAGTCGATCGCGTGTCTCGAATCTCGTAGCGTCGAGCGACTATTTCCTCAGTTCAGACACATCGAATCGGTAGTTCCGAGTATTCGTCATGGTGCGTGACGTTACCGACAATTCCGTGGGATGGCCCGTGCTTTTCAACATCGTGACGCATCACCTCCCCCATCTTATTCTTTTCGTAAAATCTCAGTAAGAGCGTTAGCTAAAATTCATTGCTGCTCGATAAACGACGATATGATCGAGGGGACGCGAACGTGTTCGTCTACGTAACACTGACGTTTTCTATTGAAATCGTGTACACATTTACTTTGGGCGACTTAATCAAGTGAAAACCCCTATCTACTTGTGTAAGAGGCATATAGCATTTGCAAAAATTTTACATTTTACAAAATGCAAAAATGTAGCACTTTATAATGAATGGCTTGTATGTGTGAAATATACTATTATATATATATATACGGGTCCGTGGGTTTTAACTTTGGAACGTGAGAAATGTCAAAGGCTCTGTGTCCAAATCAACGCGTCTTTCTTTTTCTTTTCCATCTTGTCGTCCTATTACTCTATCCTTGTCCCTCCTCCAATCGTCCCCCTTTCTCATTCTCTCTCTTACTCACTTACTCTCAGTCTCTGTTTCTTCCTTCCTGCGCCTAGTTTAACGTCTCTTTTTCGCGTTTTCTTACTCTCTAACCTCGTGAACGCGGGGTTAGGTTATAATAAAAAACACCATCGCGTTAGGCTGAAAACTTTACCTCAGGCATCAAAAATTGGTGACCAATCCCTATACGGGGTGTCGTAGTATTGGTAGATAAATTTTTGGCGTTCTAAAGGGAAGTTTAACCCTGCTGCGATCCTCGAATTTTGATAGTTCAATTTTGTTTTAATTTTAGCAGTAAAAGAGATTTATAGTATGTTGTTATTTCTCTATTTAGAGGTAGGATCACAATAGCTATTAGTTTATTCTTCGGATAAATCTATCACACCGTTCTGAGCTGAACAACCTTTATTGCACTTTCTTACATGGACTACGTAAAAAAAAAGAAAAAACAAAAGAATTCCTTAAACCTATCGATTAAATCTATCGATTAAACCTATCGATTATATCTAGAACTATCTTCTAGTTACTATTTATTGTAACTAGCGCATCTGCATATAGATGGCGAGAGCGAACTCACGTTGTCATTTTCAACATAGTATTTTAAGAAAATATTTATCTTAAAATTGAGATGAGCAGTCATGCATACCAATATCAGTCTTCTCATATCTTACCTGAATTTGAAATATTATTTAACGTCAAAAAATACCACTGGATAAAAAATGATTGAAAGAACGCAGCAGGGTTAATGGAGTCAATGAACTTGAAAATTGTATCGTCCTCGTATCAAAATCATGAATGTGCAAATTTTTTTGTTGGCACTTTTTAGTGTTAACTATATGAATTAAAGGTACGAATGAGGAATAAACGGCGATGATTATGGTTTAAACTTGATTCTAGTTATTTTACGTTAAATTGTGAATCTCTATAATCTATTGAATCGCATATTCATGGCATTGCTATAAGAGAAACGGTATCTTCGAGAAAGATAGGGAGAAATAGGAAATATATATCACATATACAATGTCGAAAGAGCTGGCAAATCGTTTTGATCGAATCGTGATAAGAAAGCTTCGAATTATTTTAAATTTGAAAAACTGTCCAAGACGAAAATCTTGATTTTAATACATTTAAATTCATACGATTGACGAAAGAGAATTCAGAGTTAATTGAGAGAATCCGATACGTGCTGTACACGATTGTAATATTTTAGCAACATTTTCAATTCTTGTGACATATGTGGACGTTTGTGTGTGAAGAGGACGTAGGTCGTGAGGATCAATGACGAGACTCTTGTTGTCGTAACCGTCGGATGTATTTAAAACAAATAAGTTAAATATAAACGTAGACGTTAGTCGTTACTACGAAGTACAAATCGCAATATAAAATCGCGGGATAAATACTCGCAAACATTTTATCGCGTACTTGATATACATTTTTTTTTATTTTGTTTAAATTTTACAATTTGTCCAGTAGGACATTTGGTAAAATCTTATATCTTAGTAATAAAATATAGCCTGTGGATGGTTACCCCCAGCGGGGTTCCATCTTCCGGGTTGTTTACTGTATTTCTGTTGTGAGATCTGCGGGATGCTTCTTCTTCTATTGTGTTTTTGTTCGTTTCAGCAACCAGCTGGTTTGGGTGTGTTTCCAGTCTTTCTTTATACTTTTTTGCCTATCTGGCGATTTCCTCTTTGACTGTTGGAATTTTTTAATCTTTACGTATGCCTTCATTTCTGACATACCATGGGGCGTTTACTATTGTTCTGAGTATTTTGGCTTGTTCTGTTTCTAATTTTGCTATATGGCTCTTTGCTGCTGTTCCCCATAGCGGGATTCCGTAGGTCCAGATTGGTTTGATTATTGTTTTGTATATGTTGAGTTTATTCACTATGCTTAATTTAGATTTTCTATTGGTTAACCAGTACATCTTTTTCCCTTTTTCACGTATTCTGCTTATTATTGATTTTATGTGATGCTTCCATGTAAGGTGTGTGTCTAAGTGTAATCTTAGATACTTGACTTGCCTTGTTTGTGCTACGTGGGCGCCGTCCAGTTGGATGTCTGGTATTTTTCCTTTTCTAAGTGTAAATTTTTTTTTTTTTTTTATATTTTATTTTGTTTAAATTTTACAATTTGTCCAGTAAGACATTTGGTAAAATCTTATATCTTAGTAATAAAATATAGCATGTGGATGGTTACTCCCAGCGGGGTTCCATCTTCCGGGTTGTTTACTGTATTTCTGTTGTGAGATCTGCGGGATGCTTCTTCTTCAGTCTTCTTTCTATTGTGTTTTTGTTCGTTTCAGCAACCAGCTGGTTTGGGTGTGTTTCCAGTCTTTCTTTATACTTTTTTGCGTATCTGGCGATTTCCTCTTTGACTGTTGGAATTTTTAAATCTTTACGTATTTTTTTTTTTATTATATTATTTTAATTTTACAATTTGTCCAGAGGGACATTTGGTAAAATTTTTTATCTTAGTGAGAAAAAAAAAAAAAAATATGACATGTGGGTGGCTACCCCCAGTGGGGTGCCATCTTCGTGTTAGTTATATTTAATTTATATCTTTTATGAGGAAATCTTTACGTATGTCTTCATTTCTGACATACCATGGGGCGTTAACTACTGTCCTTAAAATTTTTGCTTGCACTGTTTCTATTTTATTTATGTGACTCATTGCTGCCGCTCCCCATAGTGGGACTCCGTATGTCCAGATTGGTTTGATTATTGTTTTGTATATGTTGAGTTTATTCACTATGCTTAATTTAGATTTTCTATTGGTTAACCAGTACATCTTTTTCCCTTTTTCACGTATTCTGCTTATTATTGATTTTATGTGATGCTTCCATGTAAGGTGTGTGTCTAAGTGTAATCTTAGATTCTTGACTTGTCTTGTTTGTGCTATGTGGGCGCCGTCCAGTTGGATGTCTGGTATTTTTCCTTTTCTAAGTGTAAATGTTATGTTGTTGCACTTACTGGTGTTCACTTTTATTTGTGAACACCATCAATGTGTGCTTCGATATGTGATCTTGCCCGCTCCTTTACGAGCATAACTTGCTCTCAGAAGGAACGAACAGCCTCGTAAAAAATCTGGTAAGAACAAAAAAGGTTTTTTTTTTTTTTTTTAACGTGGAGGAAATCTTCATAGACACCTTGCCATCACCCTGTGCTGGAGGCGATAGGGAACACAGGGCGATAGCAGAAGGTAGTGCCGGATTTTTACCGGCTAAAACCTCCACGACTACCATTCGCAAGCAAGATACAGGTTATAAACCTGCCAAGCTGCGCTTCCATCCTTCGCAAATATATCCACCAGAGATCGATGGGATTCGAACTCGCTACGCGCCGTTTGCAGTTCGGGACCTCAACGGGCGCAGCTGCCTGCCTCACGATAAGGAGAGTATCTGGACAAGAGTAACTAGAAGTGGCAAACTGTTGGCTGTTGCATCTATGTTATTACACTTGTATGGTTCCTTGGATATAGTCAAAATCATGGGATACATGTACCCACATAATATATGTGACGTATCCATCATCATAATTTGCAGTAAATAGGACAAAAAAATACGAGACATAGATGCTACTTTAAATGTGTCGTACACTGGATTGAATCAGACATTTTGAATTTTGAACATCCAAACTCAATTTGTCAGCAGTTAGCAATATTTCCGAGAACAACTATTTGGATTATTCGATCAAAGTTCGCACACCGAAACTGACGCGTTGATGAGTATATATATGATCGTAAGCTGTCATTTGGTACGAAATTCAATTGCAAAATCGAGGGAGCAAAAATGAGCGATTTATTTGCCGTCACATATATCTAATATGTTAGATTGAAACGTATAATATGTTCTGTGTAACTCGGGACGCTTAACTGCCTGAAAAGATACGATTGATTGTTAAAAAAATGTTTCAAACAAAAATTGCTTGGTATAGAAGAACACGTACTGTATTTTTATCTGTTTGATCTTGTGATTACGTTGAAACGTCCTGTAGGGATGACATTAACATTTTCAAACGAATTGCTTCATCTCTGATTACATATTCTTGTATTTGACATTGAAACGTTTCCAAATTTTCAAAAAAAAAGAAAAAGACTAACTAACTGTTCTAAAAACAGTAGAAAACCGAAATTGTGTTTTGACAATGCCATATCAGTGGTAGAACTATGGTAGAATTATATATATTATATTATAAGTATAAATTACACAATTATAAATAGAATTATAATTACAAATAAATGTATATTATAATTATGATAGAATTATGGAAAACGTCTTTATCTATCCTCATGATACACATTGGGTAACAACGCCGATAGGACATCAAACTTTAAAACTTGTATCTCGATAGCGGATTTTGCAAAGGACACGAGTTTGAAGTGTTTTGAAAATGTCTGAATGTCAACTACAAGAATATGTAATAAAAAATAGCGGCGTCTATTGAAGAATTGTAATGTCACCTTTACAGGATGTTTCAAGGCCATTGCAAGGTCAAATAGATGAAAGCACAGTATGTTCCCGTCAATAGGATACAGCTTTCCTCTGAAGCATTTCTTTGTATCATTCGTATTTTTCCAGGTATTTGGGAGGTCCTAGTTAAACAAAACATACTGCAGGACAACGTTAGTAGCATAATTATATTTGATTTAAGTAAAGCACTGTTATAAACAATTATTTTATGAACTTAATATTGAATTTGAAATTTGTTGAATACATTACTTCTCCTTAGGGAACAATCCTGAATTGGTCTGCAGACATCTGTCAAAGCTGTACGATTCTATTGCAAAATTACATTGGAAAATGGACGGTGGGAAACCAACGAAGCAGGCGAGAGTTATGATTGCCAAAGACGGTGAGGAAATGGCTATTCATGGGACTTGCGATTGCAGTGGAAAGGTACTTTCTCGTAATAAATATGAAGATGGGCTTTCAACCCTCCGTTCGCAATCTTATTTTTACCAACGTCGTCTGCATACTGGGTTATTTAAGACCACGCAGCTTTTTTAGGATATTTTTAGATTTTAAAAAGCCCCCAAAATTCTTACATAAAACTGCTGTTTAGAGAACCTACCTCCTTCAATTTCACGTATGTTATCAAGCTCCTATCCTGTTCAAAAGGTTTTTGCCATCGCTCGTTGTTTATTAACGGTAGAACTACCACACCAGTCAAAATGACTGGTTTTACAATTTTATTTTATAATTCCTAATCATGTTACATTTCTTTTCCGCAATGATGTAATGACTTTTGCAGCTATAACTAAAGAAAACATATAATGAATTTTATTTTACTTTTTTTAGTTATTCAAAACCAAAATGATTTTTTTTTCTTGGCTACTTATACAAATACCAGTCAAAATGACTGGTAATTGTAAATGTATAAAAGGATCCTACAATCTGTTTACCGAATTAACCAGCTTCCTCGTTTCTGTACTACTTCCAACACGTTTCTTAGAATTTGTATTGCGTATCATTCCATATGATAGTGTCAATTATTAAGAAAATTCCGGGTTGATCGGAGATGTTAAGAAATTACGAAGTAGTTAAATAATAATTATAATAATATTAAATAACCAAAGAAACCTAATAAGTTAAAAAGTTACACAAAGTAAATGTTGGATCTGTAATTGCTTTATACCATATGAATCGTGGTTAGACTAGGATTAGCGAACTGAACCAAACTCAAACCTAAAATCAGGCGTTAGGCGAATATAAATGTTTACATTAATATGTTTGTTACATTAATATACATTAAGTTACATTAATATAATTACATTAATGTTACATTAATATAAAAGATCCAATTGAGGAATTTATTACTATCTCTTACTCTATTACTATCTCTTCAAATTTCTTCAAATCTCTTACGTTGTTTATCTCAATTTCATCGGCCATAAAACGTCGATGTAACCCACAGATGCAGAAACAACAGACGGTAAAACAGTGCACAATTTGTATATGTTACCAACAAAGTCGGCGTACGGGAAGATATTAGGATTTACCCCGAAAACCTAACATGCGTCGTAACATACAAACCTAACATATATCACGAAAATCACTAGAGCTGGAATAGAATAATCGTTTGTAACTACCGGCACTGCCTTCGTCGTCTAATCGTGCGCGATAGCCAAATGCAAATACGCTTTTCTTTACTTTTAACTTGTTATCGATAAGGATCAAGACTGACGCAAGGGTTGAGAAATCGGATGGACAAAGTGACAAGTGCAGATCGTTACCATTCCAAGTGTTCCGTAACGATTGCTCTGTTCAAAACGTGGAACAAGGAAGCGATCCACAGGTCGAGTCTATATGTTTTATGCATCGTCTCGTATGTTTCTCATTATCCGTCGCGCTTCTTTTTGATTGAGTTCCTTAGTAAAAAGATCTCAACAAGACACAAACTTGGTTTCAACGACCAGTACAATCAAAAGAACGAACGTTCCGAGCAATCAAATATATATGTATATATACATGTATATACATGTATAGCAATATCACGCGCTGACTCTTTAACTCTCCACTGGCAATATGTTTTCTCACTAACGCGATTGGCAATGTGAGTCTTCCACTCCGTGGCTTAACTTCTTATTGTTTTGGATTTGAAAGAAATGTGGAAAGATTTTGAGATACTACTTATAATCCCTGATTTACGATACAAGTGATCGTAGCCAAATGTTTAAATATTTTTGCAATAAAAAAACGTAAAAAAATCACGAAATATATAAAATGGATATAAATAAAGGATATGTATATACAAAAATTCACTGACTTATGGATCGCAGTACTCATTTTACTCTCGTGGTATTCAAAATTGAATTGTACAAAATAAATAGTATTTAGCCAATCAAAGGTAACACGCTTGTAATAGTTGTAAGATTTTTCAGATGCGAGAATCACTGGGTCTGCCATTTTCGTTTCAGAGAAATTAAGTTATTCTGTTAATAACTTTTTAACGAACAACCAGTGACTAAAACCTTTAGAAGGTTACTCAAAACCTCGATAACATGTATTGTCAGGTTAGAGTTATTGAAAGTGGGTCCTCTAAACAGCAGTCTTTTTACCAAGCAAAGTAAAATTTGAAAAAAAAAAAATATGGAAGAAATTAAGAATTACTTAAAATTACCGGTCAAAATCGACACAGTATGCAGAGATGGATGGACCAAGTTGGATTTGTGTATCCGTAGTAGAAAACTAAAATTTCCAGTAGTTTGAAGTGTCAATAACATTGATGCAAATATTTTTATCATTTATATTTTCATAGTTATTTATATATTTTTTTAAATAAAACATATTTCATTTTTCCTATTATTTTTTTAGGTGGAAGTCTGGTTGAACAACGTAACAGATGCGATGAAGAGATCGGTAAGGCATCATATATCTCAGGCAGTAGCTACATACGACGAGAAACCACGTGAACAATGGATTTTCGATCATCGAGCTCAACCCGCGCTATGCGGAACTCAAATCTGGTGGACTACGGAAGTAAACATGGCCTTTATGAGACTAGAGGAAGGTTTCGAGAATGCGTTTAAAGATTATCAGCGGAAGCAAATTAATCAGTTAAACGCGTTGATAGTACTTCTCTGTGGAGATTTGAGTGAAAGCGATAGAAGGAAGATCATGACAATCTGTACAATCGACGTACATGCAAGAGACGTTGTAGCGAAAATGATCGCGATGAAGGCAGATCACTATTCTAGTTTTCAGTGGCAATCGCAACTCAGGCATAGGTAAACTCGACGACGATTGATTTGGTCGTATAGTGGAGCCTCTAGTATCCGAACCTTCCACTATCCAAACCTTCTATTATCCGAACACTATATTTTCCTGCCTACGCCCTCTACTATCACACAAACAAACAAACAAATTGACTTGAAGTGTATCTGTAGTTACGTCCTTCCTTAATCTCATTTCATTCGTACATTGCCACGGTATAAAGTTGACATTATACGTGTCAATATAATTTACGTGTCATGACATTGTACTACTAAATTGTAATATTAACGATAATGTAAAAACTGCAAAAATTGCAAGATTGTATCGCAGCTTGGGAGACCTACAATGAATGGAATTAACAAACAAGAACATGCAATTGAGAATTATTCAGGTTTCTTTGCGACTAAACTTCAATGGAGCCAGAACATGAAGATGTGGATATTGCTGTACATCAGTGACCTCTACGTATCAGAGAAATAGCAATGCCAATATGAGTAGCTGAAAGCTATGTGAAAAACCTTTGAAATTTAATCAGCAATTAAACGGAGATCCAAATTTCTGGGCCCAAAAAGAAAGTAGTGGTTCGTTAGAAAAATGAAAATTACAAAATAAAAATTGCCAAGGAATAGAAACTTCCTCTAGACCATCTGGCCATGGAATGGGGAAGGCAGTGATGCCCTTTTGCTAAGCAGACTGTGAAGGACTTACCCCAGAACTTTGAGGGACTATAGTCTTTCTATAAAAAGATCTAACTGACTCTTTGCAAAATATGTACAATGTGTACCATGCTGAAATTAAAATGAATTGAACAGGCTTGTTTTGAGAAGCATTGACAAGAAGACCTTAGTTTCTTGTCGACAAGAATCGGCTCCTGGTCGTAAAATTAGCAGAAATGCCATCACAGCACTATTTTGCTCAAATGTAACTGGATGCCATCGGCTCTCCTTGTTAGCTCAGTGTTAAGGTAGAGAAAAGTAAACATCACATAAACGAGAACGATATGGGGTCTATAAATAATTTTGAAATAATTTATTTGTATTATATCTTACTCTTCGTAATTGTCATTGCATTATTCTTTTCGAAACATACTGCAACACTCATAAACACGTTCATTTGAAAAAAAATGTTTTCCATCGCGTAATAGTCCCTTCAGAATCTCAAACAACTTTGTTTCAAACGTTTCTCTGTATCTCAAAAACTGAAAGAGTTATTTAGGTGGCTCAGTCTTTGTGATTCACCCTGTATAGTACAATAATTATGAGAATATGAGAATAGCCATGTTTCACTATTGTTTCAGATACTAGAGGCTGCACTGTATAAATAAAGCAATTGATTATGAACTATATATCTAATATTTCAGCATAAATGTGCTAAATAAAATATTAAATAGAATGAATTGGATAAACAATGGAATAAATTGAACAACATAAAAATTGTACATAATTTCGTTAATTGCATATTCAATTTCATAATCCTTTTATCAAATTTGTTTAGCTATTGTTTACAGATTATCTTACTTTTATGATATTTTTAGAAACTATCGCTTGGAAAATTTGTCTGTTATGTAGCTCATATTTAAAGACAAAGTCATTTATTGCCTTGATTTATCTCTTGTTTTTTACTCAACTATTCATCAACATATTTTATTAACTTCTTTTGTTTCACTTTAAATGACCGAACAACTTACAGATGGGACGACAAAGTTGGTGATTGTTTCGCTGATATCTGCGATGCCTCCTTCAAATACGATTACGAATATTTGGGAAATGTTCCACGGCTGGTGATAACACCATTAACCGATCGATGTTACATCACTTTAACACAATCTTTGCATCTTATAATGGGTGGAGCACCAGCTGGCCCAGCTGGAACTGGCAAGACAGAAACCACGAAAGATTTAGGGAGAGCATTGGGCCAAATGGTTTATGTGTTTAACTGTTCCGAACAAATGGATTATAAGGTAAGAGGATAGATCATTGATATTAAACTTCCACGTTGGAATTAAAATTTACACAACTTTTGGAACGTGGAGATCTATTTTTATAACAAACATATTAGTTTTATTTTGTATTTTTGTTTTATAATTATATTTTATAATTTTGATTTTACGTAAAGTTTATACCAGTCATTTTACAATAGTCATTTTTGGAAATTCTACTGTACTTCGTATGGAGCAAATAAATTTTATATATATATGTAGTATCGGGGAAATTTAGGTATACATTTTTCCTGATACTATTTATGGTTTATAATTTATGTACAATAAATTAACTAACAGATGTTAATTAGACAGAAAACGATGGTTGTTTAACGCTCCATTAGCGTTATTTTTTCCTCTCTTTAATCTCATCATGTCAACGTTCCGCAACAACTAGGTGACATTAGTCACATAGGCTTTTTCCCCTATGTAAACTAACAACTGAAGGACGACACTGTTTTGATCGATCTCTAATCAAGCTTTTTCTTACGATACTGTCCATTCCTAACAATCACATCTGCCCTCAGATGTGCTCATCACCACTGCTCTCACTTACATCACTAATACCAACGTTCCACCACTTCATGTGGTCGGCTGCAGTGGAAGTTGTACGCGGCCCCTCGTGTTCGCCTTCTCGTTGTACTATGTAGCACTATTTTGCAGGACTTTCACCACGCGGTACAGCCCAAGGAACTCCGAATGCAGCTTTAACCCAGGACCGCCCTGCGTCCTCTCGATCGCCATCAGATCCCCCGTCTTGTATGTTGTCGCCTTCTTGCGTCTCTTGTGGCCGCCTCATTCTCGCTTTTCACTCGCTTCTTACAACTGGCGCTAGAACTTATCTGTTCGACTCTACAATTCGCACGATATTCGGTGCATCCTACGAAAACTTCATCGCAACCGTCCGTGTCGTTTCCACCCGACGCTACCGCGGTTATGTTCGTCGCACCGATTCATCTAACAAAATTTTGCTGATTACAACGGTGTTCTCGAGACAAGCACTCATGGGAACTACAACTGCCGTACATTCTCTACTATCCTCCTCGATAGCAATAGTAACTTAATGGGTCTTAGAGGAAGGACAAGTAAAGATGCTTTATTTGTTAACAAGGTGATATAGTTGGTATATTTAATAGCGATGAATATAACAATAAAGCGTGACAGATTATTCAGTGATAAACAAAGTCAACGTGTTCGTTCCGCTTAGCGGTTTTATACACCCGACCTCTCGACGCGTACTCTTCGAATCTTCACAAAGGACTGCCTCTGACCTTAGATCATTTCTCGGTCTTCTTGGGGAGACGACCCCCACTACGCTCGGATCACGCCACCGTTCGCGCCTATGATCACGTATATCGCATTCTTTTAAAACAACAGACCGAAATCGACGTTCCTGGAAGTCGCTGCTTGTCGGTAACTATGCGCTCGTCGATACATTGTATGCCCCTCGTCGGGCAGATAGGGCGATCCGCCTGTGACATTGTAGGACCGCGAGCGACGGCCAGAAACGCAATCCATACTGAAACCTCGCAACGTAACTAAGCGCACACCTCCCTCTTTTTCGATACTACAGCAATATAAAGAGATCCGTCCTTTTTTTCAACTACGATCGGGTTTCCAAAGTCAGATTGAGACTGATCTATTACTTCGTCTTGCTGCACTTCTATATCTATTTGAAACATCTCCGGGAGTCTATCGCAATCTTTTTTCTCTACTTTGCGGATGGAAGCATTTTCTTCCTTTATGTTTAATTCAACAGTATTCAAGAAGTCTGTACCTGGAACTACGTGTATCGACTCGTTATCTATCAGAATATTCGTCGAAAATTCTCCGAGTGTACGATTTCTGTCGGACCCGAAATTCAACAATTTCTCGGCTTAATTTGGGCGCTCCGATATTTACATGCTGATCTTCCCGCATCAAAGTTAATTCGCTACCGGTGTCTATCAGCGCGCTCCATTCGAAATTTCCAATTCCGACACTTTTTCAACTCGCTCGCAGCAATTTCCGCGCATTATAAACTTCTTTAGAGGACTTACCCAGATCGTCGCACTTCGATGCGATGTGTCCGTACCCTCTACACGTGAAACATTCGATCTGTTTGGACACTCTGCACAGACGTGTTCCTTGTCGCCGCAATTGTAGTGTCACGTCGATTCGAGATTATTTCACATTCCGCACGTAAGGTGAGAGATTCGTATTGCAATTATGATCGTTATTACAAAATTTATTAGAAACTGACAGAGTAACGATACAGAATGTTATAACAGAACAGAATAGAATGTCGAGTACTGACTTGGGAGGATTTTTATATCAAGGGTTTGGTTCCTGTGGAGGGGTTATCGCTAGATGCCGGTCACATAGGTATCCTGTTACTGCTTAGTTATTGTTTTGACGGCTAAGGTATCTGAGATACGATTATCCTATCGCTGTATTCTCGGGACCACCGTGACAGTAGCATCGCGGCTTCTTCGCATTTCCAGATCGACTGGGCCTCTCGTTTTTCTCAATTTTGGCCGGCTTCGCAATCGACTTTGTTCCACGACTCTTACGCTCCTCGTACGCGATCAACCTCTTTCTTAGCTCCTTGATGGATGCAGCACCATACAACATAGACTTGTTGGCTTCCTCGTCTACTATCCCGTCTATGATGTATTCCACTTTGGCTTCTTCTTCCATATCGACATGACTGGCTATTTCAAGCATGCGATACATAAAAGCCAAGCATGTGACACGTAAAATAAAGAAGGGGTAGCTCAGACAAAAAAAAAAATAAAATGTAACGAAAAAAAAAACGAGAGGATTTATTTCTTGAACTTTGAATTTACACTGACTGCGATTTGGTTCTGAGCTCCAGCCGTGACTTTCCAAGACTGCAGCTCTTACAATTTGACTTTCTGTGAGATCTGTTTCTTTTTTGTTTGTCACTCCTCAATATCCCCACTACGCTGTAGGCGTACATGACCGTTGCCACGCATCCCTTTTCTTCTAGAACATTCGGTGGAAGGACCGTTGGGATATCGATGACTCATTAGGCACTTCGGCGATATACTTTGTCGCCAAGGCCGCCAAATCTTTATCTCCATCATCGGTCCATCGGATTTGAAGGGTGCCGATCGTGACACATGCCTCGTCGCTTCTCTTTCTCGTTTCCCTGAGTTTCTGGCGTACTTGTCGACTATTAGACTTTTTAGAGAACTCTCTGATCCTTTCTTCAGCTCATGCTAAGTCCTGACATGGCACTCGAAACTCACGAATATTTTCGCTGATCCTTTCAACAGCTTTCTCGCGTAGATCGCCTTCTGTCCGTCAGACCACATGCACGTATCTGCGACTTCTTCGAACGACTCGAACCACCGCTCCACATTTTCGCCTTTGTCGCCACTGAACGACTCTAATGCGTCTTCAACGTCTTTGAAGCTCAATACCGAGCCAATACGTGCCTTTGATAATGTTCGTCATGGTCCGGGTACACCGCTCGCCTACCTCTCTTGTATTCTTTTACGTTTTTTCTATCGTCTTCATCCTTACTTTCGTCGTCGCTCTCTTCTTCCGACGATGTATTGTTTCCTTCCAGGGCCGCCTGTAGCCGTGCGCGTAATTCGGATTTTCTTCCCGACATCTTTAACCCCAAGCTAGCGAGGCGCGCTCTCAACTCCTTCGTCCTCAGCTTCTCGAGGTCTTCGTCTCCATCTTGATCGCGCTCAGCTCTTTGCCCGCTCCTTAGGTCTCGCTGGTTTGTTCATTCTTCACTGCACTTCGATCCCTTTGGAGTTGATTGGCCAGCCTTACACGCTCGGTTCAGCCTGGCAATCAGCACTGACCTCGCATCAGATATAGGCAAATTCAAACGTGCGAGCTTACTTCTCAGCTCCTCCAACGTCGAACCCTCTTCACCCGACAATCGTTCGGCTTCAACGTTTGCCATTTTTATCTTTTTCTATCCTAGCACAAATAGTTCCGTTAAACGTGTCGTTCTCTGTCTTGTTTCAATCCCGGCTGAGCGCCCAGAAATTTAGGTATACATTTTTCCTGATACTATTTATGGTTTATAATTTATGTACAATAAATTAACTAACAGAGGTTAATTAGACAGAAAACGATGGCTGTTTAACTTGAACTAAATGCGACAATCTTATTTCACTGCAACCACTCTCGCAACTGGACAACGCTAACAACTCAATCTCTCAGCTACGCTAGCAGCTGCCGCAACTCGACAACGCTAACAACTCTACTCTTCGGCTTCTCGACTAGCTCCGACCTCTCGATCAACGCTCTCACTTCTCGATCAACGCTCAACGCTTCTCGATCAACACTCTTTGAATTCAAATCGTCGCCCTCCATTAGCGTTATTTTTTCCTCTCTTTAATCTCATCATGTCAACGCTCCGCAAGAACTAGGTGACATTAGTCACATAGGCTTTTTTCCCTGTGTAAACTAACAGACTGAAGGACAGACGACACTGTTTTGATCGATCTCTAATCAAGCTTTTTCTTACGATACTACATATATAAATAAAATTAAATAATAATTATCTTACAATAGAAATTAAATAAAATGTATTAATGAATAAGCAGCTTAATAGTGAGAACACAAGTTACATTTTTTAATTGTTTCATTTTATCACACATTCCTTTCTCAATATATTTTTCAACTATGCAAAAAGTTTCATATGCTCGCAACTTGTACTGGAATTTTCCACTTCCTAAAAATGTAAATCTAATTATTAATAATCATAAATCGAATGTTATATATTATGTGAGTAATGTAGCATAACATTTTGGAAAATTGAATTTTATTTGTGCTTTTTTTTGTACAAAAGATAGTGTCAATTATTTTCTAGTTATCTGACATAACGTGTTGATTTACGTCTCGCTATAACAAACTGTAATATAAATAAACATTTTAACACATTGTGCATCTGAATATGAATTACATAATGCTCGGAGTTGTTTCAGACGTTCCTTCTACGAAGAGATGTATATTGGCTAAAAATTAATTTCTCTACTTGACTTTCACATATTATGATACAAATGTTAAGTAACGAGTTAATATTGCTTCTTGAGTATTTAAGTATTTAGTGAATTATTTTTAAGTATTTAGTAAAGCAAGTACGTCGAGTCAAGTAACTTTTCAACGTATTAATTTTGTTAATTTTACATTGCTATACGTTATGAATTTTATATATACAATATTAATAATATATATATTTGATTAATAATTGATTAATAATTATATTATATATATAGTATTTTTTATTCTTTTTAAATTGAAGTGATAAAAATATTCATGTAAATTAATAACTTGTTTTGTTCTTGTTTGAAACATTCAATAAAATACAATTAGAAGTAGATAGGTAGAGATCGTTGCCCCAGCAGAATATTTTGAACAATATTTCTATAAAATTACTTCATGTTTTTATTCAAGGAATATGCAGAATTTATTGATAATGTAGAATAAGACTACGCGCAGATATTAAGATATATACATATATATCACAGAAGGATGTTAAATGCATAAATTACAAGGTTTCACGAAGATCACAAATGTCATAAATTTACTTTGACAAATAATTTATTTTCGTACGAAATATCGTAGTTTTTATGGTAATTTAGAAACGAAATATCTAAATTTTTTGTAAAATTTTGGGAGAGTGATATATTTTCAATAAGAAAAGTTTACAAAATATCAAAATTTATATGGAGCTTATCATAAATCTGGCAACGAACGACATATTTGTTATAAATTTAATACGACAGAATTCCATTTATTCGAACTTCCTTCATTCAGACTGGTATCATCATAATGCACGATTTATCGAATATGTTCCTGAACTCCTATTATATATTATCCAGCTCTAGACCACGCGACATGCCACTTACATGAATAAATGTTTTTGCCTTAGTGCAGTTGTACCTCCAGTAGGCGAAGATCTATTATCCGAATGTTTCACTATCCACACGTTCAATTAACGAAACGATACTTTTTACTTGTGTCGTTTACTATTATATGTCCCTTGTGCAATTTCATACTATTGGGTTGGCAACTAAGATTTTGTCAATACCACCTAGTGACTTTAGTATGAAGCTAATATTCTACAAGTTAATATCTCTTGTCTCTGATGACATCAAAGAGGAAACGTGATGTATTGAATTTGATGTACATGGAAAGGAAAGATACCTCAAAAGTTAGAAAAAAAGTGTGGTGGTGTTGCAAAAATTGGAAAAATGTACAGCGTTAGAAGATCTATGATTAATGACATCAAAAACAGAAACAAGCAAGTGTGAGAAAGAATTACCCAAGTGTTTCAGGAAGCAGAAAAACTTTATTAATGGATTTGTGAAATAAATATCTATTCTCTGTTTTATAGCAATGATAATAAATCAGCTATAAAGGAATCAGTATCTAGATATGCAGGATGTTACAGAACATATACGATCCACTTCTGGAGCTGATTATACAATAAGTTTGAAAACAGCAAAAGAAGCTCATACGAATGTATGGTCTATCTCTCTTTGTATGTGAGATATAACAAATGTAATGTACACCTACACAATCTATTAGAAATGTTGAAGTACTAACATCCAGAATGGAACAAGCCTATCAGTAAATTTGGCTATCAGTAACATCAAGAACCGTTCAGAGTACAACTGGATCAATGGCAAGACTTGTGACAAGTCTACAGACTTGCCTTGAAATTTGAGGTGATCATTTTAAACATCTTTTTTAAAGGTAATTAAATAATATAAAATCAGAACAAACAATTGCTTGCATTTCATGAATGAAAACAGATAGAACATATGTTTAAATGAACCTTTTACATTATTTTCAGGTAAATTCCTGAGGCGTGTTCCACATGCTCTGTTACACCCTGTATATTGTACAAGAAAGTTTTGAAATTTGAATAAATTTCAACATTTTATGTCCTCGTGCTGAGAAAAAGGAAAGTACAGCGAAAGTGACAATGAAAAGTCATCTTTACAGTGTTTAGTATTAAAAGTGTTTATAGCATTGGAAAGAGGACTAGGTCGTTTGACCAAACAGAATATAATTCAACGCAGTTTAATGTAGTAACAAAATTTGTCTTACTAGTAAAAGAATGTAGAATCCATATATAATTCAAAAAAGATTTCCTTTTATATTGTATTGTATTCTTTGTGATTGTTCTTGTATTATTTGTTTTGAAATATAGAATAATAATAATAAAAAGAGATGCGGGTTCTATTAACTGAAAATCTCCTCATCCAAATAGTTATATGCCTCTCCATTTATTCGAATACTGCACATATCACTGTATCTAAAAGTTTAGTTTAATCTTTCTACGTAACAACGTATTCCAATATCAGTAGTGACCGAATTTCAATCAAATGATGAAAAGCAAAATCCAGTTACATGAAAATTAATTCCGATTGTACGAATAACAGCGAAGAAAGGAACAACTAGCGAATTCCTATTGTTATCCGACTGTGCTAAATATCCGACACGTCTTATCCGCGCACCGTATCGGATAAATGAAGTTTCACTCTGATTAACGAAACATTCGCGAAAACCTTTTCCTTGGTTTCACTACGTACCCCAGTTATCGTAACTTACATAAGAGGCGACCAAAGTATTTAATTTCTGTTGACATACATGCAATTTGACAATTAAGGACAGTTATGAAGAGTTTTTATGACCATCACGATTTCCCAATTTGATGTCGGTATATTACCTTCTGTGGTACGCAATAGAAAACGATATATTACGGACAGCTAATGACAATAGAAAGTATGAGAAACGGAATTTCTGAAATTCGTCCAATATTTACTACACAGACAACTTGATTTACGCAATTGTATGGCAATCAATTCTCAGGCTCGACCATGTACGGTAATTGAAATAGGTAGTGAAACCACAAAGAACTATTATGTTTAGAGCACACATTTAAAGATCTAAATTACTTTCTCAAATTTCGATACTGGAAAATAAAGCCATCTCAGTATCATACGTCTTCCCCGATATTACATCAATTTTTTATCAATTTCCATAATAAGATAAGATGAGTTTCTATAAATTTTCTTTCTTTATCCTGCAAGGAACCTTTAATCCTGCAAGTATTTTCGGTTCATAGCTGGTACATAAAACGGTCGTTAGGTCTATTATACATTCTTCCAAATTACGGAGAAAGCAGGTAGTTAAATAATGGAAAAAACCAAATAGTTGCCTAACGGAAAAGCTGGTTTTTATATAAACCATAAACAATGTCGCTCATGAACCCCGTTGGTAGGAGACTTCTTCCTCCTATCTTCAACCCAACATTGGTCATAACCAATCGGCATTGCGGATCGTTGCCCTCACTTTCCTAACTAAAAATGTGAGCAACGAATCCGCGTTCTTCGTTCAAAGGGCACACCCATACCGAGCTTTCGTCCGTAATCATATCAGAACGAACTTCACTGTTCTCAATGTTCCTACTACGGTTCCTACGGCGCGTACAGCTCCTACTGTTGGTACTGCTCCGACTGCTCCGACTGCTTCTATTTCTACTACTGCTTCTACGCCAACAGGAGGATCAACTCTACTGGTTCTCATAACCAAAGAACAGTCACATTCAAGGAGTTCCAACACTCATGTACAAGAAATTCTAACACTCATATCCCAGGAGTTCTAACACTCACATTCAAGGAGTTCTAACCCTCACATACAAGGAATTCTAACACTCATATCCCAGAAGTTCTAACACTCACATTCAAGGAGTTCTAACCCTCACATACAAGGAGTTCTAACCCTCACATACAAGGAGTTCTAAACCTCACATACAAGGAATTCTAACCCTCGCCTTCAAGGAGTTCTAACCCTCACATACAAGGAATTCTAACCAAGTCAGTCAAAATCAAGAAACAAATGAACGTCAACCAAAACACGGATTCTCTCATCTACGAGTAATCCTTCTCTACGTCACCGGTATTTTAAGCAAAGGTGTTACTTACTTGTGTTATTATACAAAGTGTGGGAAATAAATTTTATAACCCTGTGAATCACAGCGTTGTATCACAACAACCACGCCTATTTCTTAACGGAAATCAGGGGATCGATCTATTCGCAGCGTCGATTATTATAATCGTAACGGGAATTTTACGACTTCCGTTGACGTGTTTCCTCGCGATTGCGTCTCCCCGCGATTGGTCGAATTTACAGAAAGTGAGTCTGAAAACTCCAAATTTATCTCATGGAAACATAAATACTTGTACTGCCATATTATGTAACTCATTTTATATAAAAAAGATACAGTGTTACGATATGGTACATCAGATAGTCGTTTTATTATGAATTTCCAGCAATATTTTATTTTTAGTATCCAAGTCTTAGTATCTAATTGTGTTAAGTTATGCATTAAGTTTGTTCACCTTTTGGTGTTGCAGTTTTAACAATATTATAGAGGCGTTACTCTTGTTAGCTACAGTGAATGAACATAAGACAAATAGTATGAATAAATATTGTTTATAATTGTAATGTATTATAATTATTATTATATTTATTACATTTAATAGTAAAAAGAGAACTAATATTATAAGTGTTAAATAATGAAATTGTTCATGAGTGTAAAGCCAGATTACATATTAGATTACAAAGCAGTATGTCGATACATGATATGTCGGGTTCGGGTTGGGCCTGAAAAGTTCGGGCAAATTCGGGCATGCTCGGGTTGAGCCGTAAAAATTCGAGCAGATTCGAGTGATCACCCAACACATACGTACACTCAGATAGCCTTATTGCTTCGGGTAGTTTTCTTTGGGCTTTTTCGAGCCAGATCGGAAAAAATCGGACGAGTTTGGACGAAATACCGCGATACCCATAGTCATGATTTGGAATAAAATTGATCGCATTATGTTCATAATACAATCCTTGATAGTCAGCTTTCTTAGGCAATCAAATGTCCAACAGGCAAATGTAAAATCTTTGTCTATATAGAACTTTGAAATAAGATAAATTTTCTGTGAAATAATAATATTTCTAATGGATATATTTAAAATAAATTTCGTTCGATGTAACCTGTTTATTTACTTTATACGAAGTATATAAATTTCGTGCCACAAACAAGGACGCCGTAAATCATAGGTGATTTGTTGTAACTCGAACATCATAATCGGACTTGATGTTGCCGAATTGCGGGAAGAGGGTGATGCTCTCTTTCAACTCGATAACCCTGATACTGACCAGATTTCCTGGTACCTGGCAAGGTAGCACGCTGAAGGATGGTTTCACGAACCTCGTGACGTATCGTTATACCGTTATCCTGCATAACAGCCGATTGGAACATGGAAACAGCTGCTCTCTTGATATTAAGAGATGTTTGAGGGTCATCTGAGTCGGTGCAGAGCTGAGTGTCAATATGACCATCGTGGTAATTGAATTGAATCGGAAATTGTTCAACGTCTGGTGTCGACGGTGGCTGAAAAATGTATTTTACATCGTCAGCAAATAACTCTATATATATAAATTTTATTTTTATTTTGTGGAAATTGGAAAATGTACTCTATTAACAAATTACTTTTTTAATATTACAGTACTAATTACACGGATAGAAAAGAAATAGTTACTGAATGTTTAATAGTGATCAAAATATACAGCCAATTTTAAATCCGAAAGTAGAAAACCCAATTGTTCCAAATTTCATGGCAATAACTTTGTACTTGTAGCAATGACTATACTACCCGATGTTAAGAATAACCTCTCGTTCGTAAAGTTGCAGAAATATTTAAAACAATTGCATTTCTTACATTCAAATTTTATTCCTTCGAGGGAAAATTATCTTATTTCATACTTCTATACAGAGAAAGATTTTGCACATGTTTGTTGAGTACTTGATTGCCTAAAAAAACCGAATATCAAAGATTACACTATGAACGTAATAATCAATTTCAAACAGAATCTCGAATCGAATCACAGTCACGTGCATGGCGGGATTTCGTCCGAGATTGCACGACTTTTTCCGACTTTACCCGAAAGGCTATTCGAATGTAAATATGTAGTATCTTAGTGGGTCTTAGTGTAAGGACAAGTAATGATGTTTTATTCGGAGTTAAGTTTAGTTTAACAAGCAATACTCAATACAACAAACTGATTACAATATCGTCGTACATCTTATTATCATACTCGGCTCTCAACTTCCCGATTCACATTCTCCGGCTCATCCACTCACACTCTCCGGCTTCTGCACTCACTGTATGCAACTCACACTGTACGATTTCTCAACTAACTCTAACTGTTCTAGTATCCCTTTGTCTTTTTTCCGTCCCATCACGCATGTGTTCCGCAAACACCCGTGGCTAGGGCCACGTAGGCCTTTTCTACGAAACTATTTACTTGAAAGATCGACGACACATTGATGGACCCGACGGCACCTCGGCTCTCGCGACATTGTTTATGGTTAACTTGATATTTCTTGGCCCTTTTCCACGATACTACACATATGTATTATATATATTAAGATTTTTTAATGAAAGCTTCACAGTGATGGGATAAAGAATTACCTAATCTATGTGCAAAATATAATGGAATGGAAAATAGCGCATAACCTTTGATTAAATATATCTTACATACATAAGACAAACGTAGCGATATTTAATACTTTTTTAAAGAAATACGAGTGAACTTCTTATACAATTTAATAGGTATTTAGATTTAAAGTGTTGTTTTACACTATTTCATATAGTAAGTTTTTTGATGACTCTTACGTGAAGATATATTTTCTCGTTTCAAATGTTGATTGAACGTAAGTGATATTATTATTTTCTTTCAGTCCTGCGGAAACATTTACAAAGGTCTTGCTCAAGTAGGAGCATGGGGTTGTTTCGATGAATTCAACCGAATTTCGGTGGAGGTGCTTTCGGTGGTGGCTGTGCAAGTGAAATCAGTTTTAGACGGAGTGAAAAGCCGCAAACCGATATTTTTGTTCTTCGGAGAGGAACTGAATCTCGTTCCCACTGTTGGAATGTTCATTACTATGAATCCTGGCTATGCCGGAAGGACAGAATTGCCGGAAAATTTGAAAACTTTGTTCAGGTACGTTAAATTTATAATCTCTATAGTCTATATTTGTATATACATATGACTACAATCATACCAACATTGAAACAGCAAATTACATTCCGTATTAGAATATTATAATATTGACGTTAAATACTGCATTTTATTTAAGAAAATGAAGCTATATAATAAATTTATTATAGGAAAAATTAATATGAGTCATCACGAGAAAATGGAAAAATGCAAAACATGACGACGAAGGATGTATACATATGTTTACATGCATTTGCCATAGTCATACATATTATCATAAAAAATACTATCTTGTCTAATGTAGGGTATAATGAATAATGAATAATAATGAATCAATAATGATCTGTAGTATGCTTGGCACTGATAATATTACTTTTTGAATACCTATCTAAGATATTATTATTATTTTTATTGGTATAATTAATACTATTATTTTAAAAGTGAAAAATATACATATGATTTTTAAATTTTTAGCTTCAATAAATGGAATTATTTGTTTATAATTTATTTCTTACTTAAGGACAATAACTAATAAATAATTTCTTTCTTACTTTCTCACTTCTTACTCTTGTGCATAACAATGAAGTCAATGGATAATACAGTTTGATAACCCAAGAATATGACAAGTTAATAACTAAAAATACAAGTAATAGTTAAATGAAAAAGGTCAATTATCATAGATGCAATAAGATTTTATATCATCTGGAAATAAAATGTTCAGTTACAATTTGATAAACATAACATTAGTGTATCGTGCCTGTTTTGTACCTGTTATACTCTCTTTGTTCCTGTATACCACCAGCACATCAAATAGGAACATTCTTAATCTGAGATCATCTTCAAGTTTTCTTTTCCCAGTTCTTCGTATCTGGTTAAGTATCACATTCGCCTTGTTTTTCCTTCCTTTTACATGCTTTACCATGCTTCCATTTACCTCTGCAGTGGTACATTTAGATACGTAAACTCCTTGATGCTTCTTTTATCCTTGTTCTCTTCCAGTACTACTTCAATTTTCTCTTTCTTCCTGTGTTCTTCCTGAGCTTCATCATCTTTGATTTTTCCGCATTCGCCGTTAGATGTTTATTCTTATATATATAAATATATGAATTTTACTATATCAAGAGAGAATTATCACTGCTTTTTTTTTATTTTAAAGGCCTTGCGCCATGGTAGTTCCAGATTTTGACTTAATTTGCGAAATAATGCTGGTAGCGGAGGGCTTCCAAGAAGCTAGATTACTAGCAAGAAAATTCATAACGCTGTATCAGCTTTGCCGAGAACTTTTGTCGAAGCAAGATCACTATGATTGGGGTCTGCGGGCGATTAAGTCGGTTTTAGTGGTTGCAGGGAAATTAAAGAGAGACGATCCCGGGAGAGCTGAGGATCAGGTGCTAATGAGAGCTCTCAGAGATTTCAATATACCGAAAATCGTGACCGACGATGTTCCAGTTTTTATGGGACTTATTGGTAAATTGGTTTCTCGTAGTTCTTAATTGCCTTACAAATTTACAATCTACATAATTGAAACTAAATGCAAGATTCTCCGTCAATTCTCAGGAATCTTAACTTTCTTTTACTATTTTTTCCAACTTGTTTATATTCCTTTTCATTGGATTGTGACTTGTATTACCTTACAACAATATTTATCTTCTTCTCTTTTACGTTTACTTTTTGGGAATACTTTTTAAAGGAATCACCTTTAGAAACTGTTTCGCTAATCAACTAAATGAAGTGAGATATTATCATGCGTAAAAGAAATACGTACCATTATTTCAAACAGTATATTTTCCAGTGATTAAAGAAATATCTCAATTCACCACAAAATGACAAATAGACAGAAACGACTATAACAGGAAAACAAGATCATATTGAGTATGACGTTTATCCATACATATGTGTAGTATGTATGTTCTAAGTTAATCTATACATTTATACACTTAAGTTAACTTACTAGTTCATTTGCTTCTATAGGTGATTTGTTTCCCGCTCTGGATGTTCCGCGAAAGAGGGATTTAGATTTTGAATCAACGGTCCGACAATCTACTCTGGATCTCAAATTGCAACCAGAAGATGGTTTTGTACTAAAAGTGAGAGTAAAGCTGATTTGCGTTGTAATGTTTAACAGCTGGTATTACAGTTGTATACATAGTTATACCTATATTTATTATGTTTAAAGTCGTTTATCATACATAACTTTGAGGAAATTTGACATTATAATATCGAAGATAGTTTTGCTTATGTAAAATTTCAAATTATATTATATTCGTTAGGTTGTACAGTTAGAGGAGTTGCTTCATGTTCGTCATTCAGTTTTCATTGTTGGATTCGCTGGAACCGGAAAAACGGAAGTTTGGAAGACACTTAATCGAACATACTTTAATCAACAATTAAAGCCATATTATAATGACTTGAATCCGAAAGCAGTGACTAATGACGAACTATTTGGAATTATCAATCCTGCAACGCGGGAATGGAAAGACGGGTTTGATTCATCTCACTATTAACAATAGGTTTTACAGCAACACTAGGTTTAATGATATTTTTTAGATGTTTTATAAATCCCATTCAGAAACGTTAGAATATCTCGTAGTTTCAGACGAGATGATATGATGATCGATTTAAATTCAGGAATCATAATTTTACATTCATAGAATGTACTATTATATAGGAAAAGTGCAAGGGAAATATAGTATGTGCATGTGTGTGAAGAATCATACATTTATTATGTATGATTACATACACATATTTATTTAAAAAATTTCGTATGAATTAAATGCAAAATGCAGAGAAGTTTGCCTGCATTTATTAAAATTTATCAATAACGCGAATACCTGAATTAGTCAAAGCAATGATCGAGAGATGTAGTAGATATTAACGAGGAGAAATTTAACGTTAAAACATTGGATACAGGTATCCCTCTATAATATGGTACTCTTACAAACACAAATTCGCTCTAACACGATTTAAGAATTGGGGGAATTCCCGTAAAAAAGAAACACGAATTGAGAATCGTTAAGTGCGAGCAGCGTCATTCGATATCGTTCATTCGAACAAGCATATGTGTTGTCTCAGATTTGCATACGGAATTTAGAAGTATTAAAATTTTGAATTTATTCTCAGTTCAAGGAGTATTAACCATTTGCACTGGAAAAAGTCTTCGCTATATCGAAGTAGGAAGTCAAAGATTTTCATTATTTTTCATATAAAATGTGGATGACAGTTTTTAGAACTAACATAACTAATATTAATATATAAATGTGTGGTACTTTGAATTAATTATTAATTGTTTTAATAAATATATTTCTCTTGGCTATGAAAAGATAGCATACTTTTGTAGTACACTTATAAATATTAGTACTATATTAGTGTGTTATATTATATTATAATATACTACTATAATATAATATATATATACTATTATACTATACTATATTATATATAATATATATAATATATAATATATTATAATATAATATATTATAATATAATATATAATATATATACTATACTATATTATATATAATATATATATATATATACTATTATAATATACTACTATAATATAATATAATATGATAGAATAGAATACTATAACAGTGTATTATGACATATTATGATATCGAAAAGCCGTTAAAAAGTATTATTAAATATACTTATTTACTACAGTAATATTGCTATACTTATTAACTATTGGAACCTAACCTCCACTTTTATATTAGTTCTTTGTTTCGCATACTACGGCAATAAATATTAGTACTATATTAGTATGTTATATTATATTATAATATACTACTATAATATAATATAATATGATAGAATAGAATACTATAGCAGTGTATTATGGCATATTATGATATCGAAAAACCGTTAAAAAGTATTATTAAATATACTTATTTACTACAGTAATATTGCTATACTTATTAACTATTGGAACCTAACCTCCACTTTTATATTAGTTCTTTGTTTCGCATACTACGGCAATAAATATTAGTACTATATTAGTATGTTATATTATATTATAATATACTACTATAATATAATATAATATGATAGAATAGAATACTATAGCAGTGTATTATGGCATATTATGATATCGAAAAGCCGTTAAAAAGTATTATTAAATATACTTATTTACTACAGTAATATTGCTATACTTATTAACTATTGGAACCTAACCTCCACTTTTATGTTAGTTCTTTGTTTCGCATACTACGGCATTTTTCGAAACCTAACTATCGTGTTATACGAGGGGTACCTGTATATAAATTCTTTATGTATCATAAGATTCTATAATCTCTGCCTACCTTTATATAAGTTTCAAACTGAATAATAATTGTTAATAGTTTCAACAACTTTCAAACCTTTTTTACCTTTTTAACTTTTAAAAAGTCATACTTATACATACGATACATACAAGTACTTTCTGTAAGTGGCTTAATACCTGCGAACAGAGTTGTTTTATTAACATTTAAAAAACTCTAATTTAATATACATGATTTTATATATGATATATATTTTCAATTTTCTCGCTATGTATTATACCATACATAATTTTTCCTTCTTTTAATCGTTAACTTATTATATCAGATATTTAATAAGTAATTATCTTGATCAACCAGATTGTTCTCCGTGATAATGAGAGATCAGGCAAACATGACAGGAAATGATCCGAAATGGATCATTTTTGACGGCGATATAGATCCGATGTGGATCGAGTCATTAAACACTGTCATGGATGACAACAAAGTGTTAACTTTGGCTAGCAACGAAAGAATCGCTTTAACGGAACACATGAGGCTTCTCTTTGAGATTTCAAATCTTAGGTAATGTGCAGCAACTCTATCATTGGTAATATTTTTGTCTAATGACTATAGCTATCATCGTAAATATTAAAGCTGATTAACCACAAAAGGAAGCCTCAACTCCAATGACTTTGATCTTAAGATATGTTGTAGAGAGACAGAGACTAAATAACATACACTTTGTCCAAGGGCCTCAAAAGTTATGTTAAATTGGATGTTTTGGATCATGGAATCTAACCTAACCTAATCATTGGTTACCACTATTAGGATCGCAATTCTATACAAATGCATATGAAATTTCGTTTTTAATTACTTATATTGGAGTAAGCATAATCTAACAGATATCATTTTCTTTTTGTCATAACTTTTGAACAAGATCGTTCTACGCCTCGAAAGAAGCGTATGTTACTTAAGACTCTCCCTTTTACAACATATCCGAAATTCAGCAAAATTGGAATCGAGGTCCCCTCTTCTGTATATTTACGATAATGGTTATTTCTTCAGAATTCTATTAGTATTGAGATCTCAAATTTCGATCGTAAATCAGTTTTTAAGTACCAATTGAGTGGCAATCGATTTTTAGTTTGCGAGCACAAATTTGCTAGAACATAGACTTCTTATCGATCTTCTTATCAGTCATCGACGCAACATTTTTACTGCATACGATGTCGTATTGCTGGGAACATTTTCAGAAGATTGGAAAATAGACTAATCTCCTGTGACTGTTTTCCTCAAATTATAAGCGGAAGCTAAAGCACATTCAATATTTACGTATTGCAATATGATTATTTATTATATGACATAGACAGTATGCCCTGTTTAGCTGAAAATGCTCAAATATCTAGAAAAATACAAATGATATGAACAAATATTTCAAACAGAAGTTATATGATATCGAGTTGAAATTGCAATGAAAACAATTGTAAATGGGTACCTTTATTTCTGATTATATATTCCTGTAGCTGACAATTCCTGCCTTTTGCACCATCGTTTCGGCTATCGAGACATGAGCTTTATGAGTCTTTTTATGTTTCCAAAACAGTCAGTTCCGTGCAATCAATTTTAGGTTAGGTAATTCCTTGTACTGCTCTGTTGAATTAAAAAATTTATATCTCGATAGCGGATAATCAAATTGATAAAAGTACAGTATGTCATCGCTGATACTACATAACTTCATCTCAGACATTTTTTCGTATCATTCCTACTTTCCCAATGAAACAGGACATACTGTATAGATATACATACCCAATATGTTTGTTTATTGTCTTTAGTTATACTGTTTGTTCAAATACATGTAGAAATGCTGTATTTCTATATTAACATTAATATTTAATATTTTATGTCTTTTTTATATGTGTGAATATCTCTTATCGTACAAGAGTTAAGTAAGATTGGAAAATAAATTTCAGGACAGCAACGCCAGCTACTGTTTCTAGAGCAGGAATTCTTTATATAAATCCCCAAGATATTGGGTGGTATCCGTAAGTAAACATTTATTTACTTTTGTAGTCCGTATAAGTTCTCTTAACTAAATTATAGCACTCTGAACTTGACAAATATTTGTAATTTTTTATTATAAAGTTATGTTATATAATATATGTTGTATGTGTTATACATACATATATGTTATATAAAAGCTATATGTTATATAATTGTTATTCATTAATGAATCACCATTATTATTATTATTTGAATAGATTTGCAACCAGCTGGATAGAAACAAGAGATCCAGCTGAGAGAGCGAACTTAACCATTCTGTTCGATAAATATGTACCATCCCTTGTTGAAATGACAAAATCTAGGTTTAAAAAAATTACGCCATTACCAGAAATATGTCACGTGGAAATGCTTTGTAAATTACTGGACTATTTTCTGATTAAGGAAAATGTAACACCGGATTGCCCAAAGGAATGGTATAAATAAGACCTAAACAGTACTAAAATTTATATACGCTTGAAAGAACTCGTTATCTATCTACATTATCAACAAATATTTCAAATGAAATTTATTGTATTCAAGGGAATCAATCAGATGAATATGTTTTGATTTTCTTGATGAATTATATTTTCTGAGATATCAATGTAACCTTCAGTTTTTTTTAATAATAACGTATATTTTTTTATTGCTTATTGTCGTAGCCTTTAGAAAAACGAGTTCAGCGACCTACGAAAATGTAACCTTCAGTTAACCTCAAATTTCATAACGAAACGATTTGTGGAGAACTTGAGTCGATCTTAGGATCAATACAGACCTTGCTCAAAGTTGGATGCAGTTATTACTTTCCATAAATTTTCGCTTATTCGATATTCAAAGACAACTGAACATTACATTACATTATAGATCGTTGAGTTCGTTTTTAGCAACTACAACATAGTAGAAAAAGATATGCGGCGTTGTTTGAAAAATTCGGCATATTTTAGAAAATAATTCATTCAAAAATCAAAATATATTCATTTGGTCAGTTCCCTTAAATACAATAAATTGGTAGTAGCATACAATCTAGTGATTATCATAGATTTTTTTCAAGCTGCAACATATTGACAAAGGCTATTTAAAAAGATAAAATATCATTAAAAAAAGTGTCACAAAGAATTCTAAGTGCATAAACGCAAATTAAGTAACAGAAAGTAAACAGGAAACAGTTAAGAAAGAAATTTAATTTAATATTTGTTGATAATAAATTCAAATAACTAAAAATAACAAATAAAAAATAAATAAAAAGAATGAAACTTAATAGTCATATGGATCGTTATCAAGATCTAACTTATGGCTCGCTAACCTCTCAATTTTTGTATCACAATTGTAAATTTCACTTATAGCTTTAAATATGTTGTCGATCATTATTTTGTAGGGTTTTTCCTAGATTGAGGTTAAGTTTAAGTTTAGTTCTAAAGAAAAATTAAAAATACATATCCATAATTGTCGCGACACTTTCGCTAACATATTTGTAAAACCTTTCTGGTTGAAATAAGACCAAACACGATGTAATTTAAATTTAGAATTGTGCGAGTAACCGAAATTATGATTTTGGGTCCGGATCCGGAAAGTTTGTCAACATACAAACATTTTCGGATCATATCAGAATCCGATTTTCGATTCGGAATCAGAAGCTTAATTCAGAACGTAATTTTTTTGTTACCTTGTACTTAAACTAAGTTTAAGGTTAACTTGTATTTGAACTAAATTTAAGGTTAACTTCTACTTGAACTAATTATAAATATTTGTTGTAACAATTTAAATGAAATTTCAGTGTGTTACCGTTTTAGTACACTTAATCAGTGTTTAGGTGCATGATAACAGAAAAATTGTGTTCTGAATCGAACCTTCGGGTTCCGAATCGGGTCCCGAAATATCAGGTGTATGAATATGTTTATACGTCACTGAAATTGTAATCGGCTCAGGTTGGGACCCGAAACTTTGTCACCATATAAGTATCATTCTCAGATTTTGTACTTTAACTTTAAGATTCGGAATGATTTTCACATCTTTCTGCAATAAAAAAGACAAAATCGCACGGAAGCGTTATAACCCAACCTGATTCGATTACAATTTCAGGTATCCGAAACCTGACAAACTTCTAGGATTACAACCCGATCCTGAGTAAAATTCGCACACCCCTAAATTAAATTATATTTACATACATATTTAATAGAAGTTAAAAATTTAATAGACAGAAAATAGGATAATGTCACTAAATAAGGAAGCATGTTCCAAATTATATCGTGTCTGATCTTGCTTTAATCAGAAAAGCTTCACAGTTACATCGGCGTAAGCTTTATTCAACAAAAATTAAAAATAAAAACGTTTCATCGTTGCATTATTATTATCTCTTCGATATGCATTTTTTCTCTTTATAATAAGCCGATTCTCGGACCTGTTTTCACCTTCACTCACGCTGTCCTTTCTTAAAATTCGTAAGAATGATGGACCGTATCTATACTTAGCATCGATTCCTCCTTCGATAAACTTCGGATGCCATAGGGCAATTTATCGTATTTCTTATCGTTTTTAAATGCTTCTCCATGTCCTCAATGCCTTTCTATAAACAGGTACGAATTATACTTTGCATTTGCCTGTATTTGGGCGTTCGGATCGGCGACCTTTCAAGATCAATTGATCGATTGGCGAAACGAGTTCAATAAGTGGTGGCAAAACGAATTTAAGACTATTAAGTTTCCTACTGGCAGCAACGTATTTAATTTCTTCATCGAAAACGAAACAAAGAAGTTGGTTCCATGGAGTGAGAAGATACAGACCTTTGAACTGGATCCTGATATACCTCTCCAAGTTCGTTTAAACAATTTTTCATTAAAAAAAATTCTTTAGATATTAAACAAATGTTAGAATAAGATAATTGAAGTCTTTATTCTTCGACTCGTTTCTAGAACTTCATCCTTTCCTTTTACCGAAAGATCTTTATTATACAAGGAATTTCATTTTAGTCGACCACAATCTAATCTAAACTATATGTTATTCGAAGAAGTGTTTCAAGTAAAACTTGTTCTGTTTCAAGGAGCACATCTTATGACGACTGTAAGATTTGTCCTGTGGAGAACTTTTCAACATCTCAAGGTGACCTTTGTTTTGGATGAAACTGTATATTTTTTATACAGTAGAGCTTGAAAGATATTTCAGTACTAATTTCATGAAATTGAGTGTATAGAAGACCAGCAAAACATAAATATAAAAGCGTTATCTTTCCTTGTATTTAATACCTATTTTTGCAGAGAATTAAAAAATGCATCAAATGATGTATAAAGTTTCCACTTTAAAAAGCAAAGGTAACACAAAAACCTCCAAGGTAAATTCATCTAGATAAGATCATCATAAGATTTATTAATAAATGTTTTCTGTCAAATGCTTGCATCATGGTAACATTGTTGATATTCTTCTAATACTCATAAAATATATTGTTTAAAGCAAGTTTTACTTGAAACACATTTTCGAATAATATATAGTTTAACAGATATTTACATGGACTTATTGTGATAAAACACTCTATATTATAGAATTTCTTATAATTTTGATATATACAGAGTGCACAAAATGGTTGAAGAAAAACTTTAGGAGCAGTAGTAATGATGAAAACAAGCAAAAAAGGTTTTAATAAACCCATGAACCCATTTGTACCTATATTCATTGAGATTTCTTTACTTGTTTTGATGGGTACTATATGCTCCTAAAAATTTTCCCTACTTTCTTGTGCAGCCTGCATAAACACATAAAATAGAATTTAAATAGCATAAAAAAAAAATAGCATGATGAATGGATGTGAAAATTTATTAAATATTAAATGTACCATCTTATACATATTTGTCAGCATCATAAGTAATTCATTCACATTTTGAATGAAAGTTTAGTCCTTATCAAACTTACAGTGGATAATAATAATAATAATAAGAGGCATAAAAGAGAAGAAAGCTTATGCACAAACATTTTTTTAAGTACAAAAACTCAGTCATTTACAGAAACATGCTTTAATCTGGAATATTTTCAATATTATTAACGCCTTAAAAGTTATTCGCATGAATTGACTCAAATGTGACACTAAGTATACAAAGACCTCGAATTTTTTTGCTCGATGACATTATGCTCTACGGATAAGAGTAGGAACCAAACACTTTGCAAATAAACATTAGTAATATGGACTAGTTTTTCGTTTAGTATTGATTATTGATTTTCGATGACTACATTACGAATTCCTTTCTCTTCTTTAATTCTGTAAACAGCGTGATGAATAATACAATACAAATGCAAAATACAATAACAATAAGAATTTCGTGTACATCAGTAAATTGTTCGAATTATACTTGTACATTAGATGTTGGTGCAAACATTTTTCTTTTTTCAATCTATATGGATAATTGGTTTAGGGGGTTCTGTTTATTGATTATTTGTAAATTACGAATGTTTATGCAAATTCACATGTTTGTAAATGCAACTAAGAAACAGCTGAGATCTAAATAGAGATTTGATTTACTTTCCAAAATATTATAACGATTGCCTTACTTTAGATATTTTCTACATTGATCTACGTTTTTACACATTTAAATTTTTCCCAGATGATAGATATCATCCTTTTCGTTGCATGAATGATAATTATTGCTATCCTTCCAGCAATAAATTAAATATGTAAGACGACTATGTAATAACATTATGCTGGGGCAGTACTATCTCTTTCAAAAATGTATGTTTTTAACTCTGTTAAGATTTTGCTAATTGAACATGCGTCTTCTGATTTTTAAAAATTATTTTACATTTGTATATGTATTTTCGGGAAAATCTGCTAACGTTAAATTATATTTAGATGTGTACTAATCTATATTGTGAGTTTTGCTATTAAAATGATACATTTCCCTTCAGTCGTAATTATAACAGCCTTGTACTTTGTGTCACGCAGTGTTTGCAAATAATAGATAATTGCGTTGGTTTGAATATTACATAAATCGAAATATGTATCAGATTGACGTACTTCTCTCAATATTATACCGTTAAATATCAATAGTGTCAGGTTTTCGCGTATAACTTATGATATATATATATAATTGAACGGATAACTGAATTACATTGTTAAATATTATTCTATTAAATTCAATTCTGGTGTAATAATATGGCACCCGAAGTGCTTTCACATCCGTTGTGATCTATATAATGGTTTTGAAAAGTCGAAATATTGCAAAAGAAATGATGAACTTCATTTCTCCTTGAGTATAATCCATACGTCATAAGATAAAAGTTAATGTTTTAATCAATTCTTCAGAAAACGGTACAAGTTTAGTAAAATAAATAACATAGAATAAAAAGTTATAAATAAAAATCTGACAGATGGTCATTTACTATATAAAATTCAAAAATTCAGCTATTCGAGTCTATAGCCTACCTACCTCATTTGACGTAACGCGAGAGAAATACCTGATTTAAGAATTTAATTAGCTACTTGATCCTGTTAGTGTCTCTGAATCTGAGTCCGCGCTTGAGACATCTATTAGTTCATCAACTCTGAATATTCCACGTACAAATTCGTTAGGTATGAATGGTACTTGTATTCCAGCTAATTCTACGTATTTCCCAGGCATGATTTTTGCTTTGTTGATAAAATCTCCGCCTAATACGCCATCTGTCTCTATGTAGAAGTCATCAGCAACTACTCGACAAGAATGTAGCACAGTTTTGTTATTTACGTGTATACTTAAGCATATTAAACATATGGTTTTAACCCGAGCGCCGAATGGTTCCTCTAAAGTGACGACTTCTTTAGCAGCAGTCACATCGTCCTGTATCTTCCCTATTTTTATCATTGTAATTGGACAGTTCATATCAACTATCATTTTTGCTTTTTTACCCTTCAATTCTGGGGCTGAGATCTCGATAATATCTCTATAAAGACACGTTAAATAATTACGGTAAGCTCCTACTGTTGATAGGCTTGATATTTCTGTACTGATACTCGAACTGGCGTTGCTGGTACTAGGTTGGCCCTCGGGATCACAAGGTCTTAGAGAAGCTTTTCTGAAAAGCTGCTTAGCTGCATCTATTACGAATTGTTTATCTTTCTGATAGGTTCTACACTCTCTGAGATCATGTCCTGTCTTTTTACAGTAGTGGCACATACGCGAGTAACAATCTTCTGCGAGATGTCCTACCCGTTGGCATCTTTCGCAAAAAACATTCGGTTTATTTTTCCCTTTGTTTTTATTAGGCATCTCGATTCACTTCTTGATCCCTTATGTCCTGAATTATTATGTTATTATATTATTTTTTATCATATTATATTATATTATTATATTATTTATTATTATATTATTATCGTATTATATAACTATCGTACATTTGCCATTCTTATTTGTTAGTCTTATTTTCATCGTAAATAGTTCAAAACTGTTCGATTAATAGATGAAATAATATATATATATATACATATATATTATATATATATATATATATATATACACCTTATATATAATATATCTATTGGGATATATATCTTCCTACAATTCATTTCGAGAATTCTACGAAAGTACTGCTTATAAATAACATCTAATTTTAAATATACACACACTTACTTTATAGCAACGTATTAATAAAAACAGTACGTCTGAATTCCTTTAGAGCGTGAAAGATTAAATGAAGGATTAAGGTTAAAATTTACCTCGCTATCCGGTTAGTCTGATCCAAATTGAAATAAAGGTTTCCTCAAAACTCGTTCTACGCTTCACTCTGAAAGCTTCACCTCAGTAATTCGTAGTATTCTCCTTCGTTGTCGTCGATTCTCGAATTAAAATTTTCGAACTCAGAAAATTAAGGAAAGAAGAAATGAAGAACGCGCCGAGCCGCCCGATATTCGCAATTTACAAAATAGTTACAATAAGGAAGGGAAAGAGAATTGTATAATTGATATAGTAGGTATAAAACAGATGAGATCGCGCAATGACAGAATGCGAATTACTTTAAAGGCGGTTAGACGTTTACTATATTACGTTTTAATGAGTAATACTCAATACAGCAACTAATATAACATAGGCGAGAATCCTGTTCGTAATAGAATGATAGAGCGTTGGCCAATGAAGAATTACTTGCTTTCCTAAACATTGGCAACGTTCATAAAAACACCGCCTTTAAGATAATGGAGCGAAATATACGTTATCCGAGCCAGAGAACCCAAACATCGATACAAGTTTCTTGCGTAGGGGTCGAATTCCCGATTAGCGGTTTATGGTGCGTCAATGTAATTGAGACGCAGAGAAAACTCTGACTTCTTCGTTAACTCTAGAAATTAGGAGTTCTTCTGACTATGAATGAAACACAACCGAAATATGATAAGAATGCCTCTATATAATCTAACACTCCGCAATAGAACAGATACTGCAGCACTAGAAACTTGGTTTAAAAATAACTATTAAAATAATCATTTTCAACGCCTTAACAAAGCAGTTCAAATATGTTGTAATTGAAGATGTTAAGTAGACAGAGTGACTATAAAATCAATATAGAATTGACGTAGATAAAAATTATAAAATAAATTTCATCATTTTTGCAAGACAATAACAGATTTCTGATATCAGCCCCGAATACAATAGTTTCAATATAAAATTGAATTTCAATATAGATATTCATATCTCGGTTCGTGTGAAGATTTCGTTTATAGTAATTTTTATATTAGCAGTACGAAATATAATGATTTAATTTAACTTACCAACTATGTTTTGTATAATAGGATTGTTATTTGAATTTTTTAATAATGCTGGTCCCTTTCCATCGAAAAAGAATACAGTGAATTTGGGTTCAGAAGTTAACTCGCTGAGGAATCAATTGATAAAAAATATAATAGGTAATATGAGAACAATACAATTCTAATTTTGGAAACCCACGAGATAGAGAGAAGTACACATGATTTGTAGACGTATTTAACTTTATTTTTATCCCGATATAACGTCGAAAAGCAACAGGTGGCACCCAGCAATCCCTATACTTATTATAGCAATAAAATAATCACGTATATTGAATTTTAAGCTGGGAGGACCTCTAAAATAATAATGTGTGGTTACCAGAAATCACGTGTACCCGCCGGCAGGTAATACACAAATTAGTTCTTTCAATCAATTACATGTAACATTGAGTACAAGTTAGTAAATTAATACTTATGACTTTATGACTCGTACTTTAAAAGCAGAAGATTCTGCTTGAGCTCTACTTGCCACGAACACCTGGCACACCAGCGGACCATATTTTAAGCGACGAATATATCAGACACATGAAATGCCATAAGTTTCTTTAACTATTTCTTTCCTATTTTTTATTTCTATCGAGTCTATGAATTCAACAGAAAATTTGTTTCACGGCATTTATCATATGACTACTAATGAACAGAAATATAAATTTTTTAATTTATTTTCAACAAAATGGCGATGCGCAATGACCCATGTAAGATTGATGTATCCATCAACGTTACGCACTTTTCAGAACTAGTACGATCTAAACCAAAAAACTTTGATCTCGACAACGTTTTTATAAGAAGTTATTAACTTTGAACGGTAAGGTCCTATTGTACATGCGTCTATCTTTTTCGTATTACACTTCGCGTTGCGTCGTTTGCGGGTTATAGTTTGGTTCTCGCAGCGTTGTCCTTGTGGTTTGTCTCTTGTATCTTCTTTCGAATTCGGAGGAGACATTAAACACTCGATAATCTGTGATACAGTCCTCCGTCCGCTTTCACTATCTCTCATCAAGGTTCTACACTCGTCTTCCATATGTCCTACTTTGTCACAATAGTCGCATAAAAGCGTGTGACATTTTTTCGCGGTGTGCCCTGTCTGTCGACATCTTCTGCAACGCGCTGTGCTTTGTCTTGGCATCTTACATTTATCAGTTATCATCGTCCGTTCCTTAATCTTTTATGTCCTGCATTATTATGTTACCAATATATTATTTGCAATTATACGATCATATCATTTATTATTGTATTATTACTATATTATGTAATTATCATTTATATATATATATTTATATAACTACATAATATAAATATATATATGCCATTCTTATCCTTTCACTGTTATCTTCATTATAAAAGCTTCAAAACTATGAAAGTACTTCAAAACATTACTAAGTACGTAGCACGTAAATATAATATAATACGTGTAACATAAATTACGTATAATATAAATACATAAATATCTTTTTACAATCATTAGAATAGAAATGCATGTATAGAAATCTGAGAGTACTGCTTATAAATAACGTCTAATTCCAAGTATATACCTATTTAATTTATATTAGTATTTCAATGAAAATAGTATTTTCAAGTTCCTTTAGAAGGTAACGTGTTAAATCTAAATTTACTTCGCTATCCGATTAGTCTGTTCCATGCTCGGGTAGAGAAATCGTTCTGTCCTCAACTTTGAAAATTTGATATCGGCGGTTGATCAATAGCTGTCTTCTGTTGTAGTTGTTCCTCGGATAAAAATGTTCAAAGTCTGAAAATTAAGAAACTATGAAGTGAAGAATGTTCTACCTTTTAAAATAGTAAAAAGAAATGTTTACTCTACCACTGTTGAACGAGTACTACTACGCAGAGAATCTCGTATCTGCACTCTCAAGCCTCTTCCACAAGGATAAGATATACGAAAAACTGTTCCTAATAGGTGATTGAATGTCTGACCAGTGTAGAATTACTTGGTTTCCTAAACATTGGCAACACTCATGAAAACACCGCCTTTAGGATAATGGAGCGAAATATATGTTATCTGAGTGATAGAACCTAAGGCATCGATACAAGTTACTTCCATAGGGGTAGAACTCCAGATTAGCGCTTTGTGGTGCGTCAATGTAATTGAGACGCAGAGAAAACTTTGACTTCTTCGTTAACTCTAGAAATTAGGAGTTCTTCTGACTATGAATGAAACTCAACCGAAATATGATAAAAATGCCTCTATATAATCTAACACTCCGCAACAGAACAGATACTGCACTACTATAAACTTGGCTTAAAAATAACTATTAAAATAATCATTTTCAACGCCTTAACAAAGCAGTTCAAATATGTAACTTACCAACTATGTTTTGTATAATAGGACTGTTATTTGAATTTTTTAATAATGCTGGTCCCTTTCCATCGAAAAAGAATACAGTGAATTTGGGTTCAGAAGTTAACTCGCTGAGGAATCAATTGATAAAAAATATAATAGGTAATATGAGAACAATATAATTCTAATTTTGGAAACCCACGAGATAGAGAGAAGTACACATGATTTGTAGACGTATTTAACTTTATTTTTATCCCGATATAACGTCGAAAAGCAACAGGTGGCACCCAGCAATCCCTATACTTATTATAGCAATAAAATAATCACGTATATTGAATTTTAAGCTGGGAGGACCTCTAAGATAATGGTGTGTGGTTACCAGAAATCACGTGTACCCGCCGATAGGTAATAAACAAATTAGTTCTTTCAATCATTTACCTGTAGCATTCAATACAAGTTAGTAAGAGGGCATAAAGGCTTATGACTTTATGACTCGTACTTCACGAACAGGAGATTCTGCTTGTCACGAGCATCTGGCAGACCAGCAGACCATCTTTTAAGAGGTGAATACCTGGGACACATGAAAATCATACGTTTTGTAGCAATTTCTTTCCTATTTTTTATTTCTATTGAGTATATGAATTCAATAGAAAATTTGTTTTGCGGCATTTATTATATGACTGCTAATGAACAGAAATATAACCTTTTTTATTCATTTTCAACAAAATGGCGATGCGCAATGAGCCATGTAAAATTGACCTATCCATCAGAATTACGCACTTTTCAGAATTAGTGCGACCTAAATCAAAAAACCAGAAATTTTCATGTTTTACGTGAGTTACGGAAGTACATAAGGATTTTAAAAAGTACGCATTTTAATGAAAATAGTGGATCGATTTTTGAGAAAAATATTTTAATTCTGTGGAAAAAGATTGGTAACAATAACGTCTATGAATGAAGGTATTTTTAAAAAATTCATAAAAAAAAAATGTTTTGCTATTCATTAATAATTCTATACCTAATAAATGTTACAAAACAAATTTTCCATTAACAGAAATAAAATAGGAAAGAAATTACTAAAAGAAAAACAATTTATTATGATGTGTCTAAAGCAAATGTACCCTTTCCATCTTCTTCTAAAAGGTGGTCTGCCACGTATCCATGGTAAGCAAAAATCAGGAAGACATTTTTATTCGTAAAATACGAGTCATAAATCTCTATATATAGGATTTAATGCAAGCCCTGTTACTACTGTGTACTCTATGATGAAGGTACAACATATATTAGGTTGTCCCATAAGTTTCTTTCGTTTTATAAGGAAATAATGGATGCCCAACATTCGTATTTAGATGCACAAGATGCGTTCCACTAGAACAAAATGAATCATACATAATCTAATAAAATAATGTAAAACAAAAAATATTGTGCATCTATTATTTCCTTATAAAACAAAAGAAGCTTATGGGACAACCTAATGTATAGCGACAGGTATATATAGGTAATGTAGCCACAGGTTATGTTCCTGCAGACAAAGCACCTTTTGTTTTTCAACAATGTACTCACACTCGTATTCGTCCACCCTTTATAACAATAACTTTTTTAAAATTGAACCAAACGACTTGGCTTTTCTCGAAAAGTTAGATGGATTAGTTTACTATATAACACATAAAAAGTGTTGAAAAGCTTTCAGTTGATTCGAAATCGCAAACAAAATAATAAAAGTCGCTTTTCATAACCTTAAAAACTTAAACTTATAAAGTATGTTTTGTATATTTATGACAATACATATATGCTGAAAATTTCATCGAAATGGGCTAACGTTATTTTAAACAACAAACAATTAAAATGGTGAAAATCGTAGTTTGCACTGTTTTCACGACCTTCTACCTATACTTGTAATAAATCTAAAGATTATTAGAACTTCCAATGCCTTTCACTTGTTTCTGCATCAAATTTTCAGCATGTGTATGACATAAATCTACAGAACGTGTTTTTTAAAGTTTTACTTCAAGCTTACATAAAAAAAGCTTGGAAAAAGTGGCTTTTATTGTTTCTTTCGTAGTGTATAGAATATCCCGTAATCGCCGTTTACACTGCCAGCCCTTAGTCAAGTGAGATTTACTCACTTGCATGCTTTAAACTATCTTTTAGAAAATTAATACATGTTGACTAAATTGTTTTTCGCTAACCTCTAAACGCATCGCTTATTTGATAGATCGTTTGTGCTTTATGCCTCAGAAAGAGCTAATCGCCCAACAATAGCATGCAAAGTGAAAATTAAAAAAAGTGAGCGTTACTTACAAGATTGATTTTAAACACAAAGAGAGTTTTTTCTCTATCTCACTCACACTTTACGTTTCTCACTTAGGGACAAAGGATGTAATGGCTGACTTCCATCTGTATCGAATGTTATTTGTTTTGAATCTTGAGAGTGAAAGATTTGGAGAGAATGACAGTGTGGTTAAGCTAATAAAGAAAGTTCGACACATCTGATACATTCTTGCCAATAGTAGGAAAATAATATAAAATGGTTAAATTTAGTGTAAAAAGGTAAAAGGTTAGGTAAAAAATTAGTATAAATGATATAACTTATAACCTGAAAAAGATCCTGAAACAAAATTTTGTTACATCAACTTTTTTATTGTTCTCTTCGTATCAACAATCGATCTTGTAAGCAGCGCTCACTTTTTTGTTTATACCATGTAGATACAATGTAAACGAATGAACTGTTTATAAATAAGATAACTATATATATAATGGCTACAAAAAGTTCTGGCTAATAAATATTTTTGTAATAATACAATACACAGTGTGAGATAGAAATATTCGCACAGTTGGTTTGCTATGAAAACAAACAGTGAAATATTTTCTATGTCATTAAATATACCCAAATATATGTAATATAATATATGTATACTGTACACAGATATTTTCAGTAATAAATGTATACAAAGGTTAATATGTAAATATCATATCATGTCGAGGGGCATCTTAAGAAAATTTTGAAAAAAGATTGCGAAGATATGTATAGAATCGGACATCACTTAAAATTTAATTCAATTGAATTGAATTTGAAAGAAAAAGGACCACAAAAGGTTAAGTATACCACGAACATTTAAGTAAATAATAGTACAACATGAATATTTTTGTTTCGACGAAATATTTCTATTGTAACCTTGTCTCGTTATAAGTTACCAAATAATTTGATTAACATTTTATAATTTACATTTAATATTGTAAGTGCGTAGGTATAATATCGTCATAATAATGTTACATACCGACGTGCGTTACGAAAAGTAGCAGATTTCAGTCACCTGATCACGGTAACACATTTCAATTTCTCACGAAAGGAAGCACATAGTATCATTTCTATCGATAACTAGCATGATTGATATGAACTGATATTAACGATAACGAGCAAGATACACAATTTCTCAAGTGTGTATTATAAATATTTATTACAAAAAAGTAACTTCATTACCAATATGTAAAGTAATTGGTGAAAATCAGATGAACACTTCCGAGCACGGTATAAACAGATCTGCGCACTCGCTGGGGAAAAGCATGACCGAACTCTAGTTAGTTTAACTTCTAACTAACTAACTCTAGTTAAGCCTACAAATAAACATGATGACAACTTGAAGAAAAGTTATGCGCATGTGTGACGCATATAGTTATATACATAGTTACATAAATGATGTGTATCACTCGGGGCATGCTTTCGTCTATGTTTCAGCATAAGAAACTCAGAATATCGATACGTCAATTAGTGACAGAAAATTAAACTACTAACATTAGGCCGAGTATCCATATGATTACCAATGTTTAAATAGATACATTGTGAAAAACGAGTGTTTTTAAATTTGTTCAAATGCTTTTAAATTGACCAGTGTAATAAGAATCATATAATTATTTAAGCGATTATAAAAATTTATATAAAGAAGGGTGAGAGTAATGTAAACTTTTTGTCCACATCTTTATATATCACCTCTCCTGCAGATATCAGTGACTATTCTATCACAAACGGTTTAAAATATGTTCCTCTTAAATGCTTCACTTCTTTCTAATCGTACGTTGTTTCCATTGTTATCATCGAAAAATATTTTTGTGTAACTCGGCATTTTTTTGTCTTTAATTGAAATAATATTTTCAGCTTCATTTTCGAACTCCTTTTGAAACTATTACCCTCTGAAATTATTACGTATATTTTTAATAAAGTTATTTATGTTATCATATGATAATATTTCAATAATTTTCTAAGAACATTTAACACTTGTTCGATCTAAAAAAATTTTCCATATACATATTAACGAAACAAATTCAAATTCATTCAGTTTATTAAATAATATAGCTGTTTCTCCTCGAACAACTATCTTTTCAGTATATGGGTAGTTGGTTCAATGCTGTTTTATAGTTAATATATTCAGACAGTGGATTTATTTATTTCATGCAGTGGTAACAAATACTTCTGTCCGAGCCCCTCTTTTTTTGGGTACGTGCCTGTTTTATCTACTGGTAACGGGGCCCCGAGTAAAACAGTGACCGGCATTAATATATCTATGTATGTTCGGATACTCTTTAGAACAGAATAACCTTTTTTAGGTTGGACCAAACAACTTCGGTTTTTTTTAGAAGTCAGTTTACTAGATGACGTGTAAAAAATGTTTTCAAAAAATTACAATTAGTTGGAATCGGGAAGAAAAGAATAAATGTTATATATATGCTGAATCGAAAGATGTGAATGTCTTTAAATTTATTACAGTTATAGGCCAAATATCGTGAAAAAGTGCGAAAATGTTTTTCTACTGTTATCTGTATAATGTAGTGTAACATAATGTAATACATATTTATTGGTTACTGTATATTTACTGAAAATGTATAGAGGATAGGAATAGACTGTACAGAGTCCGAATATTTTTGTGACCGACTGTGCATATTTTGTAAACTTTCCGTCAAACCTTTCAAATTCTCATGAACGATTTCATTTTATAGTCTACTTTGGTGTCAACTGGAGAAACTGCGCGCCTACACTTTTTCCTGGATGTTTTCATACAACAACGTGTGCCGGTAATGCTGATAGGTGCGGCGGGATCAGGGAAAAGTGTAATCATTGCTGAAAAGCTTGCTTCCCTTCCGGACACTTATAATATTGCCAACGTGCCTCTTAATTATTATACTACATCCGGTAATCAAAATTCAGTTAATTGAATACCAAAGGTAATAATGGTCTAATTCACATTTAACGCATCCCGAGATAAATCGGTTTGTAGGTTACACTGCTCTTTAATGTTGTGATGACATTCTCCTGTACCTTAGGCGCTTATTCCATTGAAAGATTTAACAGAACAACTAGAGGGCGTAATGATACATTTTATTTCAGTATTTATTACAATGAAGCGGAGTAATTCAAAACTACTTAACTAAAACTATTTTAATTAGATGTATTATAGTTCCCTTGCTTTCAAAATTACATCACCTTTTTATTGCAATATCTGCAATCTGTGTGTACTAAAATGATTCATGGAGACTGTAAAATCATACTGTATTGTTAACCCAATTTTGATCGAAATGTGTTGTAGACCTTTATTTCCCATTGATATTTATATACACTGGTAGTGAGTACATAATTTTGTTTATCAACGCAGTTTTAACCTCCACGAGGAGATTATTCTATAATGGTTATATAGTGTTCCTAAGAACTATAATTTTATATTTTAAGCGAATTGCACCATTACTATTACACACGATAGAAGTTCGTTTATCCGAATCCCGTTTGTACGAACCAGTTATTGTTTACGGTTGGTTATGTGAACTGGTAACTGAAACTTTATTATCCGAACTACACTTGAGCACACTATCACATATACGAACGCGTATCCAGAGTCGTACATGTCCGTGTATTTTCTTTAAACTGATATATAATTTAACACAGTTTACGATGAAATTATTAATCAACCTCAGATATCTGAACGTTAATTTCTATTATCGAAACTCAGCAGTAGTTGGTAGAGGTAGCAAGTGAGTTTTTATTATTCGAATTCGATTATCGGCTATTCGCAATATTTTGTTCTCTAACCAATTTAGATCAACGAACTTCTACCGTGTTAGCTTAACTCTATTTTCGGGAAAATTTTCAAACGGATGTTTCACAATTATTATCTTTTCTTAATTCACAAACTGCCATCGGTATTAAAGAGCAGTTAATTATATAGATAAATATATATTTATATTGACCTAAAAGAATTTAATTTCAAATATTATGTTTATATAAAATATAAAACCGTACTATAAAAAGATAAATGTCAAATATAGATTATTTATTCATGCAAAATTTTGTTTCCGAGAAAATTGTTTTTAAGGTTAATATAACTATTTATAATATATGTTATATATGTTGCAATATGTTGCAATGCATGCATGGACATCTAGGTTTCATGAAATTTATATCAGTTTCAATTTATCAGATTTTTTTCAATTTGTAGCGTGATATCAATTACTATTCAATACAGTACTATTCACTACAGTACACTACAGTGTACTCAAGTTTTATTATCAATAATAGGAAATATGTTGATTATAGAAAATAAATAATTAAAAACTAAGAGGAAATGGGTAAAAAGGTCGTTAATTGAGAGAATCTGCTTTTCTAATTCCGCGTTATTAAAGAGACTGGATCAAAAGAATCGAACCATTATAGAAATTATTTGCGTATGGGTGATTCTGCTTTTTAACATATATTGGGTAAAGATTGACCAAGGATTGAAAAACAAAATATAATGATGAGAATCTACCGTAAATTATATTTGGTACCAGTGCTGCCTTCTACACATTGAAACTTGTATCCCAATTGGGCCTTACTTACCAACTGACAGTATCCTGATTCCTGCATCGATACAAAGTTACATCTGATAACGATTCGCCGATATCGATCTATGTACATTGTACATGTATCATGAAACTTAAGTATCAATAGAATGCATCGCAATGTATCATCGCAATGCATCGCTTTCAAATATTTGTCTCATAAGTGTCAACAAATGCCACAGTAAATTAATATTTCTATTCATGTCTGCGTTTCATCTTGTTACAAAAAATCGGTTCAAAAATAGAAAGAAAACGTGAGAATCGTTGTCGACCGTTGCGTTTCCAAACTGTTGATACAAAGAAAGAGAATCAAAGCAAAAAAAACCTTTTTTCTTCAAGTTCTTCAAGTTCTTTCAATAATAAATTTTCTTGGAAGCAAAATTTTACGTGAAAACCATATTCTATATTTTTTTCTTATCTTTTCTTGTAGAACCGCTGTCTTCTAACTGTATCATTAATTATAGGACATCCTATATATCTTAATATAAATGATTCTTTAAGACTTTTTTAACACATTCGTAGTAACTTTTCCGACAAAGAGAATTTGGAGAAATGAATTTTTCTTTTTTTATATTTTCAGCATCAATATGCCGTTATATTTCAAAAGATATTCCAAAAGATATTTAATAATAGAAAATGTTCTTTTTGCCACATTGTTAACATGGAAGTGGGATTTGTCGTTTAGACAAGCCTTCAATATAAACTATAGTTTCTGAAAAAAATATTTCTCTGGGATACATTTAGGTTATGAAATCTACACATATAATATTTCAACTCTTTATTTTCAAAATTGTTATTATTATTATTATTATTTACAAATATTTATTTACATGGTTCATTTACAGAATTATTATTATGATTTGCAAAATTTTATTTACAGAATTATAATTATAATCATAGTTATTTACAAAAATCCCATTTAAAGATAGGACCTTAACAAATGTCAAATCCTGTCCTCACTGATATCACTAGTGTAGGTAAATTCTCTTGTGGCTGTATTTATCTATTTACAAAAGACATATGAACTCCCTCTACAATGTCTCAAAGGTTGGCAATTGATTGAAAAGACTTGGGACTATATTTCCCAAAGCGAGGTTCGCCCATGTCGGCAACTATAGATTCCATCCGTACCGAATGTGTTAATAAAAAAGAACAAAGAATGCTACATATTGTTTCTCGATTTCGAAAATGTTATTCATTAGTGTTTGATTGTCACATTTTCTATTTAGTTCTTTTTTACAACATAATTAAAAGTTTAATTACATATTCAAGAAATGTTACAACGAATAATGGAAAAGCATTTGGAGAAAAAGACTGGTAGAAATTATGGGCCACCTGGTATGAAGAAGTTAATTTATTTCATCGATGATATGAATATGCCCGAAGTCGATACATATGGAACCGTTCAACCTCACACACTCATTAGACAGCATATTGATTACAATCACTGGTATATATAAATATTATTATAATATATTATACATATAATTATTTTATATGGTATATAAAAATATTATGTATAATGTAAATATTACGATAGAATTTCTTTTTCTTTTAGATTCAATTTCTTTACTTTCTACTGGCAAGATATTATTTCGCATGACAAATTTAACTACATTAGGACTACATTTATCTAAACTCTATTTATTAGATCATTATTCTGGTAAACTACTATCTCACGATAGAATCCATTCACTTCAGCTAATTCCTAATTTGAACAAGAAATTACAATGTAATGGAGAGAGCCAGTGAAATCCTATTGCATAAACTCTAGTTTTGTGCAGCTCAGATAAATGGAGTTCTACTGTAATAAATCTTTGGGACGATTAGTATTCTTCACAAAACGAATGTTTTCATTGTTTCTTATTTTTATCTATAGAAAGTTTCGACATAAGTAGAAAAGCGATCTCTGTTCATAAAAAGTTGTAATTTAATAAGACTAACGGTCCACAGTAAGAATCAAAGGCACTTCTCGACAAGAGAAAAACATATACAGGGTGTTCGTTTACCTTGGATTTTTGAATACTTGGTTATTTCTATGCGTAAAAGAATTATACGAGGACAAAGTTAATCGGAATAACAAACATTATGGTTCTCCTTGATGATTATTTTTCTTCGAGTTTTCAATGTTTTGAATATTGTTTAGTTAGCAGGATTTTTTAAAATAGGATTATATAGTTTTTTTGTATTCTCATCAATGCGTTCTTCCATTATTTATAAAAAAAAAAAATGCAGTAATGAACATGGATCTGAAAACAACTGGCATAAGAATATTTCAATTTTAATTTTGTAAGACTTACTGATTATTATCATTATTTATATGGTCGAATGTAATTAAAAAAAAATATTTCGCCATTGGTAATGATTATTGATAATCAAAATAAAATTTCCGTCATCCAGTATGGTTATCGATAACCAAAAAAGAATTCCTGTTATCAATATTGGTTACTCGTAACCAAAATCATTTTAGCAAAGATGAATTCTTATATCACAATTTTTAAAAGCTGACCTGTAATAGTTATGAGCTCTGGTTTTCTTAGTATTACATACGATTAATTTTATGAAATTAAAATGTTATTTAAACTAATCGGTTTTAGCGCAAGTACCATAGCATTTGTTTACAGAGAGTTATAAGATACACCAATGATTGTATCTAAAAATATCCAGACCTATTTTAAGGAATGTTTACTGTATTTCTGTTGTGAGGTCTGAGGGGTGCTTCTTCTTCAGTCTTCTTTCTATTGTGTTTTTGTTGGTTTCAGCAACCAGCTGGTTTGGGTGTGTTTCAAGTCTTTCTTTATACTTTTTTGCCAATCTGGCAATTTCCTCTTTGACTGTTGGAATTTTTAAATCTTTACGTAATTTTAAGGAATGATGATAATGTTGAAAACTTGAAAGAACTTGGAAGAGAGACCTTGGAAGAAAAAGATGAATCATCGTGTTGGACCAATTAATTTTGTCCTTAAACAACTTTATACATATTAACATATTAACATATTCAAAGTAAACGAAACACTTATTACTTATTGGTTAATTTAAAGATACATGTTAAGGAGATCAATCAATTGAGATCTATCATTACCTTTATTACTGTTTAAAATTCAATATCATACTGTGGACTCTTAATTTCCATCTAAAGTTTTATCTATATTCTTTATTTTCTTGCTATGCGATATGCGTCAGAGGCAGATGTTTTTACAGTTTTATAGTAGCTTAGCATAATCTCAGCTATTGTAAATTAATATCGTAAAATAACAATTTGATGGAATTTTAGGTACGACAGGGCGAAATTAACGTTAAAAGAAATTCAGAATACACAATATGTATCCTGTATGAATCCTACTGCTGGAAGTTTCACAATCAATCCTCGTTTACAAAGGCATTTCGCTGTTTTTGCAGTTAGGTAAGCTGAAACCAATTTAATTGCTGCACAGAGTTGCCTTAACTCGTGAGACAATATGTTTATTCGCAGAAACATGGAAAATGTGCCAGCATTATGTTTTCTATAATTAAAATAACGTAGATCTTACAGGATGAGACACGTAAAGTGTCACAGCTGGATATTTTCAAAAATGAATTCTGGCTTTCCCATAATTGGATTTTTTCTACATGAAGCGGTCAGCAACATTTCAAGGTCATGTATATATATGTCGGGTTGGCGTTAGGGTTAGGGTGAGGGGCGTTCAATGAGTCGTTGGAGTTTGCCATTGGTGCAGTAAAACACAGTAGAAGTTTATCGCAATAACGAAGATGTTACAGTCTTGACAATTAACCACGACGGTTAGGTGCTCGCGACACTAGCGATAATGGCCTCGGGTTCGATAACGAATCCACGGTCAACGGGATGGTAGTAGTACGTTCTCACAAAGTTCAAGTCTGACTCTTTGTTAACAAGACGTGAAATATTCACTGATCGTAAAGGTAGTATTCTTCTCGTCAATGAAATCGCACAAGAGAATGAATCTCTGTCTCCGTGATGCCACCGAGGAAAACTATATGGGGTGTGTCTAAGGACACGAGGTCATCGGATTCGTGGAGAAAAGTCTTCGCTCGGAAAGTGAGGGAAATTGACGTTACTGTTAATTGGTCAATTTCCATGTCGATGGTTAGGGAAGGGTGCTAGCCGCCCTTAAGAGAAAGTTGCTAGTGGGAGACGTCGTTCCTGGGAAGGATAGATTTCTCCTAACTTCCCGTAGTTGGAACAAAGACTGTTTGTCCCTTTGAAGGACTTTAGTTAAATAAATCTTAAGATTTATAGCGGGTCCTCGGGCTAGCTGCACATGTACTGTGGAGACGCATCGACATCTGGTAATCGTCTTACTCGAAGAATAGAATCTGCGTGTGGCGAGCCACGGGACAGAGACCGTCAGGATGTTCACTGTCGAGTGTCGCTACAATTATTTCCTTTTTTTAAGAAGAGCTCTAGAGTTACTTTCATGCCTTTGTTAGACAAAACGTTCATCCCTTGACCGCGGCTACGTTCGGCGACTGGTTGTCGCCTCGAGCCCAAGCTCACTGTCACAAATTTCAAACAAATACAATACGGTTAGACGACGGCATTTATTTAATTACAGCTACGTTAGACACTAGATTACAGTATTAAGGAGTTTTCCCGAAGTTCCAAGGGAAGGCTCCGGTGTCTTTCCATCCCCGACATATATATTTCCCAATTTCTATAATATTTTTGACCGCTATTTCGCCACTGTTTGACCCAAAGGATTGCCAGATTGCGTTTAATGTGTCCTGAATCCCGCTGTACCCGCGACTTATGTTGTTTTTGAATAATTAGCTGTGTGAGATGGCAGCTTCGCGTACGTTAATCATCTCTAACCATTATTATGCCATCTTTGTCAATGAAAGGACTTAACGATAATAATTTATTATCTCGACTTACGCTAGAGTTCTTTATCAATGTATTGAGTGTCCATTATGAAGTGCTGTTAGTTGTAGTAACTTAATGATCGCAACGAACGATGTACAGAATTTTCTCCGTAATTGATCGAAAATGGGACTCCACGGCGATCAATTATTGTGTACACAACTCGATGGTGGGTGAATGAAAAATTTCGAACGTAACGGTTCTTTCCTGTGTGTCCGATTCATGAACACTTGGAACATTTTAATTTCACTCGTTCATTAGGAGACTGGTTATTTGTGTGTCCAATTCTTCTTTCAACTTGGTTCGGTATGCGTGATACCAGTATTATCGCTGGTCCGCGTGCTCCTTCTTTCTCTCTGATATATAGCTCCATTTCCTATGCGAGGTTCTGGGCTTTGACCAGTGTATCTGGCTGACTGGGATAACTTATTGTCCGATGCCTTCTTTTAGGTTCATAATAGATGCCTTTATTGCGTCGGTTTTTTCTTTTTTTGTAACGATTCGTCCGCTTACAGGTTTTGAATGCTTGTGTCGAATGGCGTAAATTAGTTCGTTTAATTGTTGTCGGAAGCGCATATTGCGTGATTGTACGCTTTCCGTGTTTCCTTGTCTAGTCGTTCTAAGTTTGTCGCAGCAACTGGATGCTGTGTTTGGGAGTGAAACGTTCTGCCTTAGTGCGGCGTATAATTCTTCGTAGTTTTCGATTTGGATGACGCGGCTACTTCTCTTTCAAGCTTCAATTATTTTTTTAACAAAAATTTATTTTACAAGCAATGTTTTTTCGTAGCATTGACCTCTGACGTACCTGATATTCTTCATGAAATCTTCTACAGCAACGTCGTGTCCTCCTCCCAGAGTTTCGATTTGTTCGTCAGCAGCTTTAGCTGATAGTTCGCCTGGGTTTTCCGTACAACTCCTTCGTGTTTGACAGATTGGTCCAGCTGTTGGTTGCGGTACCGATACAAATTTTGCTGATATAACCGGCCCTTCTTCCGAGTCGTCGGATAACGTTTCCGATCCAGGGGTTCTAAAGGAGCGTCTACCAGATTCGTCTAGAGCGAGCATGGTTAGGCGTAGCTTTACGGAGTTTTCCGATTTCTTCTGCGCTTTTCTTATTCTCTGTAACTAGCGTTTTCAATTAATATTTTGTTCGCTTTTTTAAAGCCTCGTGTGTTATACAGGTACCGCACGTGTTTACCAGCGTGTATCCGTTTAATATGGAACGACTCCGTCATTCGTTTGGTGTCTTTTCAATGAGTGTTACATTGTCCTTTGGGTTTTGGAGGACAATGTTTACTGGGGTCTGTGTCTCTTTTTGTTGAGGCTGTGGTGTCTTTGCGTTCTTCCGTGAAGAGGCTGGTGGCCCGTCTGGAATATGTCTGGTTTTTCAGTATCGAGGTTCCCGGAGAAAGGCTCCCTGCCTGACTTGTGAGCGCTGCGCCTGGGACGTTGAGGGCTTCGTTGATGATGATGTACCTCTTGGTCTATTTATTATTCTCTCTGGTACTTATGATTTTTCTACCTGACTTGCCGTATGATTACTCGCTTTATTTCCTAGGTTTCCATTCTTTCCTCGTATCAATTCCAAGGTACAATTTGGCCTTGTAGTTTCTTTTATATCTATTGTTTGAGAATATTGCTGAGTCTGTGAATGTGGAGACTCTTGTAATAGCAAAATGTCGAATCTACTTTTTGTTGGCACTTTTGCTATTGTGAAGCTTTCTACTGGATTTGTGATTTCGCTTCTTCCACTGTATGCATCCCCTATTGTGCTCTCTTCTTTGCTTCTTCTTTCTTTATTACTTTCTGCCCTTTTATTCCTGTTCACCAGGTTTCGCAGACGGTTGAGTACGCGCTTCCTTTGGGAGCCAAGGGCGTGTTGTTAAGAAATGATCCGTTTTTGCTGTAGTATTTTTCTTTTCGTTGCACTTTTCATTCTTTTTATCTTCTTTCCTTCTCCCATTTTCTTGATTGCTTTTATAGTGAGCATTACTTGTTACCTTTCGTTAGTGAATATCGCTGTATAAATTGGCAAACTCACTAACAAGTCTTACGCCTGGTATTTTTGGCCAGTGAGGTCCGACCTGCTGGGAGGTTCACAACGCTCTGACGAGAAAGAGTGCATTCAGCTTGGTATGAGCGTTAGTTGAAGTAATCGATTTTGTTATTTAATATTATTGAATAAAAAATATTTACAAAACATACAATTATGTTGTAGGACAAAAAAGATATGTGAAACCTTCGCTGGCTTTGTTTTCAAGAAAATGGACTGTGAAGTTAAGTAGAGGCAATTTCATAATTGATTTTCGCCGTGCGCAGGGAATCATCGTGCTTCCGTTTGTGTCACGATTTTCGCCACGTGTATTTTTGCATTCTTTCAAACGACATATTCCGAATTCCGAATATTGAATACATGTAACATTATCGGAAAATATAACATGTAACATTATCGGTCGTTGGTCGAGTCATTGTGATGCCGTCAGAAGGTTGGTTATCGCAACTAGGTCTTCGATTTCTATGGCGTATGAAAGCCAGTTTTGGTATATTACCTGGGCTCCTAGAATACTCCTGTTAACTGGGATGGCCGTAGTCCTTCGGTTGCCAAACGTCCGTAGAGTTGGTTGGAAGTTTCCCTGTTGAGAATGATGAGTATCCTGGGAGGGATCGCCAAATCTGTCACGTCGAAGACACAGGAAGCTTCCTGCAAACTTAAGAACTCAATTCGGTGGTAGAAACCGTATTCATTTCTTGCGCAAAGCATGCAGTAAATGCAGCATCATAATTGTTAAATACAAAACTCCAGGTTCAACAAAATCAATTTACAAAGCTCAACCTCATCCTCGCTATCTTCCAAGTCCACAAGTACATGAAGGAATCTCATAGCTACTTTTTTGAAGGTGAAGCCACGCATACTTTTATATCTCTGAATGCACAACTCATTTCTACACCAATTCATATTCTTTAAGTATTCTATTTTTTTGGACATCCAAAACATAAGAAAACTAGTTATGTGACACCTGAGCAAGTCGGACCGCAGTACCCAAAAAAATACCACGCGTAGGACTTGTCAGTGGGTGAGTCAAATTATTCAATGACATTTGGTAACAAAAGTGCACGTGTTATCCTCACTATCAAAACAATCAGGTAAATAAAAGAAGAAGAAAAGATAGGAGACAACGGATATGGTGACCAGAACAATGAATCGCAGCCCTCCATAAGAGGAATGAAAAAAGCCACCAAAAGAAAAATACTGATGCAAAAACCGACCAAGAATTCATAGCAACACAAACCTCGGCTCCCAATGGAAGTGGAAACTCAACCCTCCGCGAAACCTGGTGAACAGGAACAAAAGGGCAGAAAGTAGTAAAGAAAGTAGAAACAAAGAAGAGAGCACAGTAGGAGATGCATATATTGAAAGAAACGAAATCATTAACCCAGCAGAAAGCTTTACAGTAGCAAAAATGCCAACAAAAAGTAAATTCGACGTACTGCTATCACAAGAGTCTCCACACTCACAGATGCAGCAATATTCTCAAACAATAGATATAAAAGAAACTGCAAGGCCAAAGTGTACCTTAAAACTGATAAGGGAAAAGAACGAAAACCTAGGAAATAAAGCAAGTAATCATACAGCAGGTCAAGTAGAGAAATTATAAGTACGAGAGAGAATAATAAATAGATCAAGAGGTACATCATCGCCAACGAAGCCCTCAGCGTCCCAGGCGAAGCGCTCACAAGTCAGGCAGGGAGCCTTTCTCCGACAACCTCGATACCGAAAAACCAGACGCATCCCAGACAGGCCACCAGCCTCTCCGCGGAAAAACGCAGAGAAACCTCAAAAAACAGAGGCAGAAAAGCCCCGATAAGCATCACCGTCCAAAACCCGAAGGACATTGTAAAACTCAATGAAGAGACTCCGAACACAAAGTCATTGCATATATGAAATGAATACACGCAGATAAACTCATGTTATACGCACATAACACATGAGACTTTAGAAAAGCGAAATAAATACTAATTGAAAATCATAGCTGCAGAGAATAAGAAACGTGCAGAAGAAATCGGAAGATTCAGCAAAGCTCTACGCCTAACCGTGCTCACTGTAGACGAATCTAGTAGGCGCTTATTTAGAAATCCGGGGTCGGAAACGTTATCCGTTGATTTGGAAAGTGTCAGTCATACCAACAAAACTTGTGCCGGAATCGCAACCAACAGCTGGACCATCCTGCCAAACACGAAGGAGTTTTACGGAAAACCCAGACAAGCTACCAACTAAAGCTGCCAACGAACAAATTGAAACCCTGGGAGGAAGAGACGACGTTGATGTAGTAGTCTTCATAAAAAATATAAGGTACATCAAAAGCCTATGCTACAAAAAAAGCATTGCTGTAAAATTAATTCTTGCCAAAAAAATAATCGAAGGTAAAAAAGAAAACACCCGCGTCGTTGAAATCGAAAACTACGAAGAATTATACGCCGCACTAAGGTAGAACGTTTCAATCCCAAACACAGCAACCAGTTGCCGCGACAAACTTAGGACGACTAGACAAGGAAACCCGGAAAGCGTACAATCACACAATATGCGCTTCCGACAACAATTAAACGAACTAATTTATGCCATTCGACACAAACATTCAAAACCTGTAAGCGGAAGAATCGCTATAGAAGAATAGAAAGCCGGCACAATAAAAACGTACATCATGAACCTGAAAGAAGAGATCGGACAATAAGTTATCCAAGTCAACCAGATACATTGGCCAAAGCTCAGAACCTCGCGTCAGAGATGGAGCTATATACCAGAGAGAAACAAGCAGCAGGAAGACCAGCGATAACACTGGCATCACGCAAACCGAACGAAGCTGAAAGAAGATTCGGACAGCTGAATAACCAGCTTCCGAATAACCGAACGAAAGTAAAATGTTCCAAGCATTCATGAATCGGACACACAGGCGAGAATTGTTACTTTCGAAATTTTGCATTCACCCACCAAGGAAGGGTCCCACCTCGAGTGAACCACACAACAAATATGCCAGGAGTAACATACCTAGAGTCAACTGCTTCACCTAGACGAGATTACATTACCATTCTTGAACACCAACCACCAGATAGGACCAGATCAAACTGCGACATTGTAGCGGCACTCGACAGCAAACCTTGCAACGGTTTCTATCCTGTAGCTTGCTACACAAAGACCCTATCCTTCGGACAAGATGATGGCCAGATATCGAACACCTTCATAGGATATTTTTAATAGCTAGCTTAAGGACCCGCTATAAATCTTAGGATTTATTTAGCTAAGGTTCTCCAAAGGAACAAATAGTCTTTGTCTTAACAGTGCCAAAATCTATCACTTACTACGGGAAGATACGGGAAATCTGCTTTTCTCACCTGCGATGCTTCCCGCTAGCTTTCTCTCGGGGTCGGTTTGGTATCCTTCTTCAACCACCAACATAGAAATTAAGCAATTAATCGACGAATCCGATGATCTCGTGTCCTTAGACACGCCCCATCATAGTTTTCCTCTGCAGCATCATCGTTCGTCGCCCAGCGTGATTAGGCTGTGTTTCCTGCGGGGCCCAAATCCGACCGCCGGTACGCAGAACGTGAACAGAGCGATAAGTGGGAATTCATTGTTCATCGCCTTTGATTCATTGTTTATCGCCTTCGATTCATTCTAAATTAAAGTTTATTTAGTTTTGAAATGGAGAAAGTGATAAACTTTCCAGCTAGAGTATTCCGAGGGATCTCATGGCAGATGTCTCAGGTTCTTCATTTAGTCGAGAAGCATACTTGTGTAGTATCGAATAGAGGAAGATGTGCGTTTTGTTACTCTATTTTGCGTGTTTCTGGCCTTCACTCGCTGGCCTACGATGTCACAGGCGGGTCGCCCTATCTGCTCGACGAGGGGCATACAATGGGTCGACGAGCGCATAGTTGCAGACAAGCAGCGATTTCCAGGAACGTCGACCTCGGCCTGTCTTGTTTTAAGAAAATGCGGTACACGTGATCATAGGCGCGAACGGTGACGTGACCCGAGCGTAGCGGGGGGGGGGGATCGTCCCTCAGAGAGGACCCATAAACGTTTGCGAAGACTTCGATGAATACACGTGGAGAGGTCGGGAGGAAAATATATTTGAAAGTGAGGAGAGTAGTGATGACGAAGTAGTGAATTTTAGAAAAAAAGTTATAAATAGAATCTCATCGAGTTCGCACTCGGATATTGAGGAAGCATGTGCAACCGAGACCTCAAAGGCATGTTGGAAGAACTTGCCATAGACGAAGAAGAGAAATTCGACTATTGACAATTCATTGAATAATATTCAATGGGATGAATTCGCTAACAAGCAACAGACATTTCCGTTCACTGGAAAAAGCGGACTTCTGGTGGATTTGCCGTCTGACATTAGCGCGAGTGAAGTGTTTTCGTTATTCGTTGATGAAAAGGTGATAAACCTTTTAGTCACAGAGACTAATAGATATGCAGAGCAAAAATCACATCAACATGAAGTGACCGGTGAAACTCGACATAAGAGGTGGAAACCCACCACTTCCAAAGAAATTATAAAATTTATCGAACTAATGGTTTGGATGGGTCTAGTACAGACACCGCTTGTTACACGTTGGACAACGAGCCGTCTTTACAATTTTCCGTTTCCACGAAGCAGAATGTCCCGTAACCGTTTTGAATTGCTATTGGCAAACTTGCATTTTGCAAATAACGAAGCTATAGAACAGAGTAGCAGACTTGGACAAGTTTTCCATTTACAAACATATTGATAGACAATTACCAATCACGTATTCGAATGGTCCAATGTGTCCTCAGAAAATACTGTGCCCGACAGCCATCGGAAGAAAACGAAGAAGGTGTCCCACCATTTGGAGATACGCAAGAATCAAGAGGGCAAACCTATAAGAAGGATGTGCACCTTATGTTACAAGAAAAAGAGGCAAACTATCTCAGGCGAAGAAGAGAGAAAAACGTGAAAAGAACTAGAACATGTTGTAAATGCTTTAAAGTTTTACATTCTAAATAATTTTTTTTTAATAAACCATTTTTGTATTATTTTTATAATAATTCAATAGTTTTATTATTTGCTCTGCAATATCTTTTCAAATACCTACGACGATCCTTCACAAGTAGTCAAATAGGCGACACCCGAATACGGGTGGGAAGGGAGAACTTTCATAATTTTTACGCACCATAAACCCCTACATATGCCTATAATCAAAATCCCGATAAGTGTTCGCCGCGATAATTCCGACACCTTGATTACATCGGACAACTCACCACCGACATGCGATACATAAAGAGGCTAGATAATAACGTAGCCGACGCTCCGTCACACATCGAAGCGATAGGGAAGTCATCAAACTCTCGCCGCCGCGCAAGAAAACGACAACGAACTACGCGACATCGTCAACACCGGTACATCCGCGTTACGGTTAAAGGAGATACGTTTCCCTGATCACGACGTAGAAATATATTGCAACGTATCATCGACAACGCCACTGAAGAGACAGGCACCCAATGGCCTGCCCACCAGCCACCCCGCAGAAGACCACGCGGACACCATTGTATCTGCAAAAAAGCGCAGGCCTCCCCCCATTCAACATAACCCTTCAAGACCCGAAGGACACCATAGCGCTCATAAACAATTCCACAAAAATTAAGAATTTCCACATTAGGAGAATTCATACAGGTAAGCATACACTATACCTGGAAAATTTAAACGACTATATCCAAGCGAAGGAAATTCTGACCGCAGCCAACACAGCTTACTATACATACACACCGAAACAACTCAAATGCCACACCTACCTTCTAAAAGGACTTGGCAACAGCTTCACAGAAGCAGAAATTCTGGAGGACCTACTAGCCCTCCAAATGGACGACATAAAATTCCTAAAAGTTTCAAGATTCACTACAAGATCAAGGGAGAACAACACATTGCCCCCAATCTTCATAGTGCAGGTATCTCCCAATAGCAATAAAAATAAACAAATTAAACTACTTGAAAGTACATTAGGAAAAAATAAAAAAAATAACGTTACTCAATGCCACAAATGCCAACGAATAGGCCACACAGCGCAAAACTGTAACCTAAATTACCGCTGTGTAAAATGCACTGAGCTGCACGGTCCAGACGAGTGCAAAATAAAAAAGGATGACGCAGTAACCCAAGATAAAATATTCTGCGATAACTGCAAAAATTACGGACACCCCGCGTCATACAAGGGGTGCCTCAAACTCGTAGAGCTGCGCAAAAAGCTAGCCGATAAAATGAACAAGGCTAAAGAAACAAAGATCAAACGAATTGTCCAAATAAGCCACAAATACGCCCCAGAGCTAAAGTTCTCTGACGTAGTGAAACGTAGTCTGCGGAGGCCAGACGGAGTTTAGCGACGAGTTCAATAGACTTTAATAGACGAGTTCAAAAGACCAAAACAATATCCCAATAATCTACCATATAAAAAGAAAAATAGGAATTAAAACAATACTCTACGAGGAAAACTTAAATGGATAGACTGTAGACACTAGGTGGAGATACAACATGGTCCTTCCCCAGAAGACACAGAAGACAATCACAGAAAATACATAAAAAGATATTGGTGGATACCGAAACCATAATAAAAATAACAAGAGAAAGAGCCAGAAAACGGCAACGCTCAAATCTCTTATCCGGTAAATTGTGTAAATAATGTAAACATGTAAATATTGTAAATAATTCTACACGACACCCTCCCTTCCCCTCCCCGTCCGCCTCTTCCACCCTTCCCAAAATCCCACAGCCCCACCGAAACCAAAAGTAGACTACCGAACTGTCCTGTTTTTGCGACCAGATCTTCAGGACAGTGATAGGAAGAAAAAAACAATATCATACGTAAGCACCACTCTATAGCGGCTTAAATTTAAGTTACAAATTGTAAACCTAAAAAAATGTAATCCCTTCACATAAAATATTGCATGGCTATGTCGTACCGTCACGTATCGGTACTTTTGCCTGATCCACCCCACAACAAAAATTCATTGCTTATTATGAAAAACACACATATAATACTACCTACTGGCTAATAAACGTTATAAAAAAAGCACTCGTTCTCGTGGCTGTTCGAAAAAACGCTGTAAGTGACGTGCCCCTGCATTTGAGACCTTTTAATCAATATAATTACATGATTAAATCTAAAATAAAACCACCATTGGAGATTGGTGCGGCTTTTAAATATGCGAGCGTTCAGACAATAGCGTATTACGTGAAAAGTCTTAACGTTATTTTTTGTCTGATATTTAATCTGATTTCGGAACGTTTTCTTTCTGTTATAAGTAAAAAAATCCTTATTTTGACTAATACGTCTAATGTTGATTTTGAGCGTGAGATAAATCGAAGGATGAATTCGTTCGAAGTCACCATGATGAGACAAATAGAAAATGACATGTCGAAATATGATAAAGCGCAAGGGGAAATTTTACGACACTTAGAGGATGAGTTACTGCGTCTGTTTGGTTTTCCGGAGGAGTTATTAGAGATATGGAAGAACTCGCATGTTAAATCGATCCTGCGTGATAGACAGACAGGAGTGAAGTTTGATTCTTCTATAAGAATCAATAGAATTCTTCTATAAGAAACAATAGAGAATTTAAATATGACGTGAACACTCATTTAGGTAGCATCTGAATCATTCGTGCAGTGATATCGCCACTTTTAACAGAATAAAATATTTTCATTCGCTTAACGATGCGATGTCCTCGTGATTTATTTTATAGCAAGAGAATAGCTAGAACGTTTAAGAATCTGTGTTATCGATTTAAATACAATATCGAAATATTCCTTAACTAGACTCTCGTTGACGCGCTATCTCGCGATCGTGTCTCTCCGCGAACGGTTGAAACACAGGAGTGAAGTTTGAGATTGACCATCAGCGTAAATCTGGTGACGCAAGTACATTTTTCGGCAACACTTTCTTTTATCATGTTACAATATTTGTTACGTCGGACGACGCTCTGTCTAGACCAGGCCACACACCGCGGGCAAGATGGCAACTAGATGTCGGCAGATCCTTCCTGCGTACCCTCAATAGTCTTAAGAACCTAGCATAAATCTTAGGAATTTTCTAGCTAAGGTCCTTCAAGACGAACAAACACTCGTTCAAGCATTGTTTTCCAAAATTTATTGTCCACTACGAAAAGATACAGGAAATCTGCTTTTCCTCACGTACGACACTTCCCGCTAGCAACTTTCTCTCAAGGGTGGTTAGCATCCTTTCCAACCACCAACTCAAGATAGCCAATTAACAACGAGGCCTATGTCCCTCACTCTCCAAACGAAACATGTCCTGAGCGAATCAGATCATCGCAAATCCTTAGAACCACCCATTCCAAGTTTTCTTTTGCGGCATCATCCTGATTCTCCAGTACTCTCTAATGAGTCGTCTCAGTGTCGTCCACTTCTCTCCTGAGTATCTCCTAAGTCACTCCTACGTCTGCGATCATTCCGTAGTCCTTAAATCAGTTGATCTTGACAAAGTTGTTAAAATAAACCTGAATTTATACTGTTAATTCAGTGTCATATACAATTCAACCACCCCTATTATCCTAATCCAAATAGGGGATCGATCATATTCACGGCGTCGATAATCTTATCGTAACGGGAATTTACGACTCCCGTTGATGCTCTTCTCCGCCAGTGGTCGAAACAATATTGACGATATTAGTTTGTTAATGGCTGCTGGAGACGATTCTGTTATTTTCTTTGAACCTGTTGTTACCATTGATTATGACCATTCTTCCAGGATAGCTGAATTGTTTAATTTAGAAAGTAATCTTATGACACGTTATTCGGTTTCATATTTCTGCTCTAAATTTATTATAGTTACAGATGATTGGATATATTTTGTACCAGACCCGGTAAAGTTTTTAACCAAATTAGGTCGACGAGATATGTCGAATTATGATCATGTGGAAGATTATCGTATATCTTGTATTGATATGATGTTTCCGTTACTTAACAACAGAATACATGGTAAGCTTTCTTTAGGTGTGGCTGAAAGATATAAGGGACGTATCAATGAGGTCCAGAAATTGATTTCTATTTTTAAAACGTTGTGTTCTGATAAAGCTCCTTTTTCAAAATTATTTGTCGAGGAAGAAGGAGGGAAATTACGTTATGACCGCTCTCGGAGTAAGTTAGATTAATCTGACGATAGGTTAAGATGATACTAACTCTGTTATATTCGATAAATGAGTACTGTGTGTGGGATTTGTAAAATGAGTGCTTGTAGTTGTGACCGCTCGCCAACTCCACAGGGTTCGTCGACTCCGGGACTCTTGACCCCAACAAAATCGCCGGCTAAAAGTTTGATTCCGAAAAGTTCGACTGTTAGATCGAAGAGTAAATACTCGCGACGAACACCGGAGCCGGAGTATCGGACTAGTTCTTCACCGTCACCGGAACCGACTGGGGAGGTTGAGGGATTGCGTGTGTCGATAGCCCAGGAGAGTGAGGACTTGGGCGTGTCTATACTCGATGAGAGTGTGACTGAAACAACTACTTTGCTACAATCTTTAAGGATTGATATAGCTGATTTGTTCCCAAATTTGGAGGATTCTGGAGCGCTCGCTTCCAGTAATACCTTGAGAGCGAGTGATTTGCTGACCGAAGGTTGTGAGGTTGTGAAGAGGATCGTTTATCACAACTTTTCTGTGAAGCATAGGTTGTTTGCTGCGCATGGTTGGTGTAGTTAGGCTAACTTTGCTCAATTTGTTGTTAATCATCAGTTTCTTGGTTTCCACGTCCTTGCCAACCGGAACAGGATCCGTGAAGCTTACGCTAAGTTGCGTGGTCCTGCACCGTTTTCGTCGACGGCGCGTTTCCCGGATGATTTCTTCGTTTCGTTAGACGGGCCGTTGCGCTCATACTTTGAACAACTTATGAGTGCTGTCAATTTGCCGGACCGAGCTCTTGAACGTGGTAATACCGGGGCTGAGCAGGGTATAACTAGCATCACTGATGCTAAAAGATCTTTTGATATTGCTATACCTCCAAAACCTACCCGATTACAACAAAATCAAAGAAACCTTACTCGCAGCCAACACTTAACACTTAAACACTTAAAAGGTTTAGACAATAGTTATACTGAGGCAGAAATACACGCAGACCTGCAAGCTTTACAAATAGACGACGTCCATTTCACAAAAGTCTCGCGGTTTACGACGAGAAAATGAAGGGAGAAGAACATATTGCTCCCAATTTACATAATTCAATTATTCCTCCAAAGCAACACAAGTAATTTATTAAAAATCAACCGTTTTAACTACCTCAGGATAAAATGGGGAAAAATAACTAAAAAAAAAAAAAAAAACATAAGACAATGCCACAAATGCCAGATGATAGGACACGCAGCTCAAAATTGCTACCTCAAATACCGCTGCGTCAAATGCATTGAGTGGCACGGACCAAGCGAGTGTAAGATAAAAAGCAAAGACAAAATCTACTGCGAAAATTGCAAAAACTTCGGGCATCCCGCGTCATACAAAGAATGCTCAAAACTCGTGGAGCAAAAAGCTCAACAAAAAGATAAACAATGCAAAAAAAAACAAAAGATCGAATGGATCGCCCAAATAAGCCCTGTAAATACATCCCTGAACTAAAGTTCTCGGACGTAGTAAAACAAGGAACAAGCCTAAACCAGGGCATCGAGAACCCTCCACGATTAACAAATATAAGTAATATCATACTTTTGTCTAAACCACCCCACAATCGAAGTTCGTTGTTTATTGGGAACAACAAACCAATACAATACTCAAGGATTTGCAATAAACATTATAAAAAAAAACATTATAAAAAAAAGCACTCGTTCTCGTCAGATCACGAAAGTTCAGCAGCGCCGGGCATGAGCGTCGCCTGGGAACTCCGTCTGTGTGGTGCTGGCTTTTCTTTATTTACCCAATCTATTTTACTTTTCTTAACAATCAACTTTTAATAATCTATAATCTAAGCATCGAGAAAAAGATGTGTTTTGCTATAACACGACTATTACCTCACATTATATCCATCTCATTTTTGCACCCACTTATGTTTCTTTAAATATTCTATTTTTTTTTTAGACAAATAAGAAAACTAGTTATTTCAGCCAACGATTATACCGTTCTAAACGCAATCGCTTCGCTCAAATAGTGGCGCTCAAGGCAATGAATCGCAATCTGCCATAAACAGGGCAACCTGGAGAAAAACACTACTACAAAAATTGACCAAGAACTGTCTTAGCAACACAAGGCTCCTAAAAGACGCGGAAACTCAACCCTCCGCCAAACCTGATGGAACAGGGAGAAAAGGGCAGAAAGTAGCCAAGAAAGTAAAAGCAAAGAAGAGAGCATAACAGGAGACGCGAACAAAAAGAAACGAAATCATGAATTCGGCAGAAAGCTCTCTATTATTAGCACTACAACGAAAAATAGATTCCACGTATTACAATCACAAGAAATCCAGCATATCTCAGAAACAGTAACACCCTCAAATAAAAACAATAAAAGAGTTCACAAGGCCAAACTCTACTTCAGAACTCATAAGGAAAAAGAACGAAAACCTAGAAATTAAACCAAGTGGGCATATAACCTCTCAGGACGGGAAATCACAAATTAAAAAAGGGTAAACAGTGGTCCGAGTGGTATACCATCGTCAACGAAACCCTCAACGTCCCAGGTCCAGCCCAGCGAAATGGACAATGCAGAGGGTCCATATCTCCAGCAACCTGGATACGGAAAAACCAGACATATCTCAGACAGGCCACCAGCTTCTCCAAAGAAGAATCCGCTGACATCACAGCCCCCTCAAATGGAGACAAACCGCCCCCAATATACATCACCCACCAAGACTCATAGAACGCAGTAAAACTCGTTGAAGAGACTTTAAACACAATAAACGAATATACGCAGATAAATACGTGCTATTCCAATAAAATATACCAGACTTTAAGAAAGCAAAAGTAATCCTAATTGCAGCTAAAGCAGACTTTTACGCATATACACCCAAATCAAAGGAGTACAACACGGTCTTATTAGAGGGTCTAAACAATAGCTTCTCCGGGACAGAAATACTTGCAGAGCTGCAAGCAGTGCAGATGTTCGACATCCAATTGACCAAAGATTGGCGCTTCTCGACAAAAAGATCAATAGAGAACAACGCATTGCTCCCAATTTACATAATCCAAGTATCTTCACAAAGCAATATTAGTAACGTACTAAAAATGAACCGTCTAAATTACTTTAAGTTAAAATGGGAAGAAAATCAGAAAAATGACATTACACAATGCCAGAATGCCAACTGTTACAGCACACTTCACAAAACTGCAACTTTAACTACCGATACGTAAAATACATCGAACCGCACGGGCCTGACGAGTGCAAAATAAGAAAAGAAGACGCGGTAAACAAAGACAAAGTACACTGCGTGAACTGTACAAATGACGGACATCCTGCGTCGTATAAAGAATGTCCAGAACTCGTTGAGCTCTGCAAAAAAACGAATAGTTCAATACCAACTCTCTGAAAACCAATCACATCAAGCTATACTGTTTAGACGCAAATTAATTGAACTGGGCGCACTAGAAAAAGAACGCGGCAACAGATTCCAATTAAGAGAAAAAGCAAGTGAAGGGGATTTCAGTCCCCACAAAAATTGTGTAAAATACTTAGGTGTATATATAGACGGCAAATTAAACTTCAAACAGCATATCGAAATTCAACTTACCAAAGCAAGCAAAGCGCGTTCTGGAAAGCAAAAAGACTATTCTATTTGAAACATCTGAATAACAGAGTAAAAATCATCTGTTACCAAGCACTAGTTAGACCGATCATAACCTACGGCTGTTCAATATATATGTAACTACTAATAGTCCGGTCAAAATAGACATTTCAACGTACAGGAAATCCTACGGAGCTAAATTTTGGTAGAGACCTTGGGTACACCTGTAGAAATAAAGTGCCAAAAATCCTTATTGATTCCATGCGGGCTGAAAGAGTTATTCAAGGTCAAAGTCAACATTTTCGGATTTTTTAATTTTTCTTGAAAACGGTAAGTTTTATCGAAAATATAGCTCAGACAAAAATTGTAGATCATAAAATTATCTACAAAAATGTTCCTCATACTTTTTTTTCTAAGAATCACCATTCCTAAGATATCGCCATTCTAAAAGTTGAAGGAGTTACATTCTACATGATATGCACACAAAATACCACGTACATACATAGTCAGGCACTTAATATAAGTAAAAATGCCTATTTGTATCTCTTATATGTTTAAACCATACAATTTTGAGAATATACATTCAAAAGAAACTCAGTTCCTTAGCCAATCCTTTCTATATCCCCGCATGGCCTTGATCAACATCTGGCTACTCTATAATTGTTCACGTGGCGACGCTCTGTTTTTCTGAAGTAAGTGAAATATTTTTAGTGTTGTAAACGTTCCTTTCGAGTGAATACGTGTATTTATTGCCATAACATTAATTACCATAAAGCTCGTGAAGTTGGGATTGCTTCCATGTCCAAAATGATAGGTCAAACGTTCAATAATATTAAATTCAAATTCGCTCTTTTAGCCGTGAGTAGCACCGTTAAAGTTCACCAAGAGGAGGTACCTACAGACCCTGTATTATTATTTCAACGCATGAATATCACTAAGACGTTCGAGGATGAAATTGAAACATTTTTCGAGTATGAATTAGCCCCTTACCCGTTATCACTCTTCGATGCACTTGGAATGCGCAAAACATCAAAGTCAGCCATTTACGATTGCTTTAAATCAGTTAATGCTGAAGTTGATATTACAAACGCAACTTGTATTATCGATGGAGGGTATCTGTTACATCAGGTTGTGTGGGATCGAGAAGAAACCTTCAACGTTATTTTCGAAAAATACGTTCAGTATCTACACAGACACTATGGTCATAGAGTGAGGGTAGTATTTGATGGCTATATACAATGTAGCGACAAGCGCATAGTTCTCATCAAGCAGCGAGTTCTAGAAACGTGGACTCGCCGTCGGTCCGTTATTTCGTCTACACCAAGAAGGTGGCATACGTGATCATAGCCGCGAACGATGGCGTGATCCGAACGTAGTGGGAGTCGTCTCCCAGAGAAGACAAAGAAAAAATCGGAGGGCAATTAATATCATTTGAGGATTCAAACGGAATGCATCGAGATGTTCAGAGAAACAAAATCGAGGTCGCTTAGTCAAACGAATACGTCGAGAAATATTATAAAGTCGAGTCGAATTATAATAATAAACTAGTTGTATCATCGTTAAATCGTTTGTAGCGTATTAATTATAATTTTAAATATTGTTAAATATACAAGTCTATATTAACCCTGCTAATTCAGTGTTAAAATCATTTGAACTACCTCTGTTATCCTAATCGAAACAGGAGAACGACTAATTCGCCGCGTCGATTATCAGAATCGCAGCGAGAATTTACGCCTCTCGCTGACGCGTTCTCCTCGCGACCACGTCTCTCTGCAAACGGTCGTAACAATTGTTAAATAAAATGCCGATTATTTCTTTGGCACTATACACGTCCTGCTAACCATCTCAGTTCGTATATTGGAAAGAAAACGCATGAAGGCTTGTCTGAGTACACATAGATCCGAACATAGTGAATTTAAAAAATACATTAAAAATAAAAAAATCTACGATTTAGCCAACATACACCGCATTGACTGTGACATCCTAAAACTGACAAGAAATCACTTCGCTCAAGCTACAAAGATAAAAGAAAATAGCTTAATTTTCAGTTGTCTATTTCCAAACGAATTATACCAAAAAAATACACTCAAGACAGGCTAAATAGACAATCCGTAATTAAATTAAGAACAATTCCGCAAATAAAAACACAAAAGACAAACACAGAAAAAATATAAAAAAGTATTATTGGATACTGAAATCAAAAAGAAAAGCAGAACTGTGAAACGTCACCAGCGTTCAATCTCTCCACTTGTAAAATAAATGTAAATATTGTAACATATTTAAATGACATCCTTTCTCCATCTCTTCCCTACCCTGTCCTCTTTCCACCTCTTTTCACAAACAATCAACTTCACAAAAACCAGAAATAAACTACCGATTTGTTCAGTTTTATCACCAAACCTTCAAGGCAAAAGAAGAGAAAAGGCCAGTATTGTATAAAAGTACCGCTTATGAGCAGCTTTAATACAATCAATTACTGTAATGTAAAAATCACGTAAATCCTATCCCAAATATTTTATAACTATGTCATGCCGTAACGTTTAACGATACTTTTGCCAGAGCCACCTCTCACCTGAAATTCTTTATTTATTGAGTATGTAACATATGTAATACGTATTTTCTTAGGCAATAAACGTTATAATTAAAAATTAAAAAAGCACTCGTTCTCGTCCGATAACGAAAGTTAAGATGAAGAAAGTATTTAAATGGGTGACCGCTTGGGGACTCCGCGTGGTGTTGACCTCTCTATTTTTCCAATCTTTTTTACTTTCCTTAATAATCTATTTTTAATAATCTATAATCTAAACATAGAGAAATAGAAATGTTTTAGTATTACGCGAATAATACCATATATCACTAATTCTTACACACATTTATATATTTCAAATATTCTTTTTTTCGTACATTAAAAGCAAATAAGAGAACCAAATTATTTTAGCTAACGCTCATACCGCGCTGAATGGAATTGTTCTCGTCTGAAGGCAGTTTGAGAGATGGGATAGAGTTTGGTTCTTTTGATATAAAAATTTGATTTCTCTGTGGGACATGCTAGCAGAGTCTTTTTTAGAGATACTTTTTATTTCGTTTGCCCAGTGTTGATTTATAGAGTTGAGAATTCTTGTTTTAGACCCAACTTTATTTTGTGCAAAAGGTACTTTAATAATTCTAAATCTTTTCTTTTATCGTAGGAATAGTTTCATTTTAGATTGTTTATTTTGGATGGCATGAAGCTTTTGTCTCGTAATTTTTTTTTATTATAGATATAGGGCTTGAAAGCCGACTTTTGTTTTATTTTTAGTACGGATTCTTGAAGGGCGGTTTGTACATATTTTTCTATTTCGTCTATAAATGAGTCGATTTGCCTCTTTGTTAGGTTCACATTGTTGTGGATATTTAGGACGCAGTTCTTTTCGAGCTGATTTTGTAATTTTTCCTAGTTTGTTATCTTTGCAATTGTACCTGGGATCGTCACTCCGTGTTTCTAGGGTTAAGAAATCAGATGTATTTCTGTTTATCTGGAATACGAGAGATACGTATATTATGTTCAGTTGGGGTATGGTTTTAATTGTGTTTGGATTTCGAATTACGCGCGGTAACAAATTTGTTTGATATGGTTGGTTTTCGGAGACTTGGCTTCGGCTTATTCCTTGTCTTAGGATGTTTGAGAACTTTAACCACGGGATGAATCTGCGGCTTATTTCAGCAACGCGTTCGTTTTTTATTCTTTGCATTTGTTGATATTTTCGCAAAGTTTTTTGCAAACTTTCCTAACGAAAAATGTGAGCAACGAATCCGCTTTCTTCCTACAACAAAGACACCTACCTAGAGCTTTCCTCCGTAATCACACAAGAACGAACTTTACTTGTTCTCACAACTACAGAGCAGTCACTTCATCTCTATACCTGTTCTCACGACTACAGAACAGTCAACTTGTGCTGTAGACTTCATCTTTATACTTGTGCTCTCGACTTCATCTCTATACTGGATCTCCAGACTTGTCACAAACAGTAACATTCAAGTAACAGTCAAATCTCATCAGTAACAGTTAACACCAGCTCGAGTTAAAACACAGTTCAAGGAATAGCAAGAGTCAGAAGACAAATCAGCAGAATCGCCAAGTCGAAGACAGTCAATCGACAGAAGATACATCATCACAGTCGCCAACACGAAACGAGTCTCAGGTCGTACTCATTCGTAGTTTGTCATCCCATATACGTAACCTTGTATCTCATTGGAGTTGTTGGATCGTTGAAGATATATATTAACCTGTTAATATCAGCGTTATATTCATTCAACCACACTTATTATCTGAACCGAAATAAGGAATCGAACGATTCGTGGCGTCGATTAGCCAAATCGTAACGGGAATTTACGACTCCCGTTGGCGCGCTTCTTCGAGATCGCGTCTCCCTGCGAACGGTCGAAAGTTCATTCAAATTGAAAGATTCATTTTTGCAGTATTTGTTTTTGGTTGCTCCTTTCATTCTGTCTACCTTCTTTCCTTCTCTTATTTTCTTGATTGTTTTTATAGTGAGCATTACTTATCACTTTTCGTTATTGAATATCACTGTATAAATTGGCAAACTCATTAACAAGTCTTACGCCTGGTATTTTTGGCCAGTGAGATCCGACCTGCTGGGAGGTTCACAACACTCTGACGAGAAAGAGTGCATTCAGCTTGGTATGAGCGTTAGTTGAAGAAATCAATTTTGTTATTAAATATTATTGAATAAAAAATATTTACAAAACATACAAAAAAAATAAAAATTATTTAAGTGGTTAATTATATTTTACGGTAATAATTTTGTTTAACGATTTCACATATTGTTTATAGAAAACATCAAATTAAACGTATATATTAAAGTATAAAAAGATGTAGGTAAAATTAAAACCATTAACACTAGGTTTACGGGACCCGCCAATTTGACGGATTTCGAACTTCGAAATGAAATATCTCAAAAACCATAGCATTAATTTTAACCATTTTGCATCGTAAATTAATCATTTCATCTAAAGAATTTATGCACAAAATTATTTTTCCTAGACTTTCTAATTTTTGAAATCTATATGTAGTATATCTATCTCCGCGAGATCCGTGAAATTGACGGATTAGCTGATTTCATAAACAATCCGTTTTTCAAAGACAGTGTGCAAAAGTTTCAGTTATTGTAGACACTTCCCGTTATTGTCTCCACTTATTCTAAGTATTTACAATAGGACAATTGAATTTGAGCACAGTATTTTCTTATTTCGAACAATCCCCCTTTTCTAGCAATCATGAGTAAATCCAAGAGATACAATAAGATATTGAACAAAATTGTCAACATCAATGAAGATTGTTCTGAGAATACCTCCGAAGAAGATCAGTATGAAAAAGGCCAAAGCGAAGCTGACAGTGAAAGTGGAGAGATAGAAGGATCTTCGGATAGTGAAGAGGAACACTTCTTGAAAGTGTGTCGTAACAAGAAAAGGATGCGTATACTTCTTAGTTCTGACTCCGAGGTCCGAGGTCAAAATGTAATAGGTGAAATTGGAATTACAATTGACGGGACACAGTGCATAAAACTGAAAGCAGGCGGATCTAGGGGTAGGACGCCCGTTCGTATGATATTCAAGGATATCGCAGAGCCTACTGGCTACGCTAACGGAAATATTATGTCTGGTTGTGTAACGAGTGCTTTCGAATTGATAATTGATAGAACATAATGGAACAGATAAAAGATTGCACTGAAACCGAGGCGCATCGAGTTTTGAAAAAAGACGAACAATCACAGTTGCTGAGTTACGTAGTTTTCTAGGAATTCTATATGCCCGGGGCGCATATGAAGCGAGATCATTGAAAGGCTCCGAAAGATTACAAACAGATAAATTTGCGCTGATATCCAAAATATGGAACAGATTTATAATAGCCAGGCTTGTTACAAGCCATATGAAAATATCTCAATAGATGAACAATTATTTCCAACGAAAAACCGATGCAATTTGTACATTTACGCAATATATACCGAATAAGCCTCATAAATTTGGCATTAAGTTTTGGTTAGCAGTTGACGTCCAAACAAAATATATTTTGAATAGTTTCCTTTATATGGGGAAAGATGAAACTCGATGCTCAAAGGAAAAAAGGACAAGATGACATTGTTTTCCTCAAATTTATACAAATCAGAAAACTGCACACTTACTGTGTATAAAAGTAAACCTAAAGTAAAAGTCTTCCTTCTAAGCACTAAACATTACAGGTGTACGAATAGAAGATAATTATAAACGTATTCCAGAAACCAATTCTTTTTACGATAAAACAAAGTTTGGTGTGGACGTCGTTGACCAAATGGCACGCAAATGTAGTGTGAAAGCAGGGATTTTCCCTTGGCCCCTTCAAGTCTTTTTCAATATTTTGGATTTGGCAGCGATAAAGGTGTGGATATTATATAAAGAGTGCACCAGATCGAAAATATGCAGAAAGGAATTCATATTTTGTTTAGCCGAGGAAATAGCTGGAGAAAACAAGGAGAACATTTACCAAAGATCAGACGCTTCATTTCTGTCACCTTCAACGTCAGAAGTGCGAAAAAGTTGCCAAGTGGGTTATTGCAAAAAAAAAATAGAAGTAATAATTATTGTATATATTGCAAAAAGATGGTATGCGGAAAATGCATAAACAACATTCAGTATATTTGCAAAAAATATGCTCAATAGATATGATTACCCTGTACCGTTAATGTTATTGTTATTTTTTTTTAGTGATAATTTAAAAAAGACTATTTATTTATTAATAACTTATTTAAATGTGAAGCCAAATATTGTTCCTTTCAGACTTAATTTGAATAAATCGATTTTTTAAAGAAAAATGCGTATTTTCGTTTACCCGTCAATTTGACGGGTCCCGTAAACCTAGTGTTAAAAATGACTAAAGATTAATGACACAACTTGAAAGTGAAGTTAAAAATTCATAATCCATTTTAATATTTTTTATAGTGTGGTATCAATCGATTATAACATAATTTATTCATAACTGATAGTGTAACTTTTTAATTAATTTGAAGACCACTAAATTGGTGTATTTTATTACATATTGTACTTAATAACAGCAGAAATAGTCGCAATTAATTGGGAACAATTCCAGGTAAACAGTACTTGATAATAACAACAACAGCAAAAAAGAAAACGCGTTGCTAAAGTAAAAAAAGGAGATCTACCCGTTCGATTGGCTAAGTGTTAAGAAAAGTAAAAAAAGCCAACACCACACGGAGTTCCCAAGCGGTCACCCATCTAAGTACTAACCGTGCCCGGCGCTGCTTGACTTTCGTGATCGGACGAGAACGAGTATTTTCAACGCGGTATGGGCGTTGGCTGAAGTAGTCAGTTTTGCTATTTCATGTTATCGAATAGACAAAATGTTTAAGAAAATATACATGTATGTATGAGGATAAGTGGTATTTTTAGACGTGCATTAGACCACCGAAGAGTCAAGAGTTGTTATATCACACTATTTCCAAACATTCTCAACCGTCACTCTGTTGAATTCACATAATAAACTCTGCCACCATATCTAAAGTTTGAATTTTTCTTACCTTCCTCGTGAAACGTTTAAACCTAAGCGAAATCATTCGAACGGCACAAGGAAACGCTCAGTGATTTCTTAATTTCACTACTCCCCGTTGCCTTCGACGTAACTCTAATCCAGAAACATCAGTCATATTACTACCAGAGCGTATCAGAAAAATGAAAAAATGACTGCAAGATAAAAGCAAACTCCAGTCGATTTAACCACATTACATTTAAAATACGAAAACGGAAACCACCTAATACTTAATTGAATGGCACGCGCATAACACAAACAAAGCAAGTTAAATACTAAGACTCCACTTAGATTCATAACTTACATGAAAGCAACATACTAAACCAATTATAGACAAAATACGGATAAAAAGAAGACAGATGTACTGGCTAGTTAGTCGAAACTCTAAAGTCAGCATGGACAATAAACTAAAAATTTACAAAATGATAATAAAACCAATTTGAACGTATGGAATACCACTATGGGGGACAACAGCAATGAGTCAGGTAAATAAACCAGAGTCGCTTCTCAGAGATACTCAGAACAGTAGTCAACGCCCCATGATATATCAGGTAAAATACAAATTAAGTAAAAAAAAAAAGAAATGTTTTGCGTGTTTGCCCACAGACGAGTAATCTAAATGATGAAAACTTTGAATAATACTTGTTACATACCATATCCTTCATAATGACTTTTGTAACGGCACATGAGTAGAGGACAATTCAAATCATGTTGTTGTTTTGCCTCGGAGTATCAAGATCGTTAGGACACATTTATTGTAAGAATAAAAATACTCCGGGCAAAAAACAGCGTCGCCGCTACGTGCAACCGTCGAACGAATGCGAATTCGAATTTTCCGACTCCTTCCCGACCAGTACTAATAAATCGACGCAACCGAAAAGAGTTTAGTATCGATCGACATCTACGAGTATCTTTCTGTATCGACGAGCTCTCTAAGTGTTATCACCAGTTATTTACCGAGTTATCGACGATTATCTAGCAAGCATTTTCTGAGTATTAATTAGCAATTTTACTTTGCGATTTATACTATGTACGAACGACTCAGCGAATATAATCTGTATATGTATTTATCATTTTTAAATTTATTCGACGGTTACGACAACAAGCAATAACATCTAATAAATCTCACGGTCAAACATCCTGTAGCGGTACATGAGTCACAGTTGTTGCCTCGAGGGGTTAAAACCGTTAGGCTACAAGTAAGGAAAAAACAATGTCACCGCTACCGATAACCGTCGTAGGAAGGCAAATTCGAATTCTCCGATTCCCCTACGACGAGTATCAATAAACCAACGCGATCGCGAGCGAAATCATCTTATCGAGTACGTATCGAGTTATAGTGAGTATTTAGCGGAATCCGGAGCGACTCTGAATATTTCACGCGAGTACATGATAAAACGTTTGCGAGTATTTATCCCGCGAATTTATATTGCGATTTGTACTACGTATTAACGACTAACGTCTACGTTTATAATTAACTTATTTGTTTTAAATACAACGGACGGTTATGACAACAAAGAGTCTCGACATTGATCCTCACGACCTACGTCCTCTTCACATACAAATGTCCACAATCCTATTTACCACCGACGGTCAAGGACGAGATTAAAAAGCTCGCAGGCAGGTACAGAGAAAGAATAGCAACTCACCCGAATTAGCTGGCAGCGGAAACAAACAACACAGAAAACACCTTAAGGAGACTAAAAAGGAAATATCCAATAGATCTCCTAAAAGATACAAATTAAATATAACTAACACGAAGATGGCACCCCACTGGGGGTAACCACCCACATGTCATATTTTTATTTTTAATTTTTTTTTATTCACCAAGATAAAAAATTTTACCAAATGTCCCTCTGGACAAATTGTAAAATTAAAATAATAAAATAATAATAATAAAAAAAAACAATCCTATTTACCAGTCCTCTACACTTTCATTGCAAAGAATCGGTACATACTATTCTAGCTAATAAAATTTTTGCATTAGTGAAATTTTTACGAACTCTTATTTTCTTTTTGAAATGTTCCGACGTATTTATAACACTCTCTACTATTTCATTTTCAGCTTTTCTGCGCGGGTCATATTACCGTCTTATAATATAATTTTGTATCAGTGCGTTCCCTAAATTTTCTATGATCGCACGCGTTTTTCTCAAATGTGTCGGTTTCAACAGTCGGATAACATTTTGCTCTATACGTCTAAAAAATACAAAAGTTCTTAGAGAAAAAAAGCAGTAAGAGCAAAGTGACCCGGAGACCGCAGCAGGGTTAAAAAGAACATGAATTTAATTTGTACATATTTTGGATTCTTGCACCCTCGTATCAATCTTCTGTTTAATCAATTTTCATTGTTAAGAAACATTTCAAACACTATCTAGAATACAAAGATAAGATACTTTATTTTATATACCACATTGCGAAAATAAAGATAATTTATTTTTTACTACATATTTAAAATACTTTATTCGTACTGTAGACCAACAACTACTTAAAATAGTATTTAAAATATTTTTTCTATAAATTTGACCCAGCGCTGCTCAAGCACAATTAACATATTCGCAAAGAAAATTCAGAAATAGAAATAACTTTTACTTACATAAATATCTAACTCGTCGGTTTCATCAGTCTCTGTAAAATACTATTTCGAATCAATTTTACAGTCTCTCACACTAATCAATATTGAAATAGTCGAGTAATAATAATCTTTTAATGTTTCGAAAATCATATAGAGTAAATAGAAAAATCATTATTTATGATAATATTGACATAATTTAACCGTTTGAGTCTCAGGGGTCTTTGAAAAACCAAGGTCGAAAAGTCCCAAAGGGCACAATAGCCTCTTAATCGATTGCGAAGAGAAACAAGCGGCACAATAGCGCTCTCCATAATTGTTATTTTTATGAAATACATCTATATTTTTATATATGCTTACTATTAGTTTATAATTATTTCAAATTTTGTTCAATAAAAATTATTAAGATAACAATGAAATACAAAATACCGTCGAATGTACTGGGACTTTTCCACACAAAATCTAAACAGCGCAATTACGTTGCTTAAAACTCAAACGTTTAAATAATAACGATACCTCTATCGTGCGCGTGTGTCTGATATCGACGATACCGCGCTGTGTAACTTGTTCCCCGTCGAATTAATCTTGGATAACAGATTTACGAGGGAGAGTAATGACTCAATGCGCGAAGAACAATTGACGAATTTAAAACTCGAAAACAAAATATCGAAAAACAAACGATGAGAAAGTTTCGAATTGTCTTCGACGATTAAGACGAAATTTACGAATGCTTACTGCGGACGATTAAGCGATACGAAGCAACTGAAGCGAATGCCGCGACGCGATGTACGATTGAACGAGTGCGACTGAATTATCGTACGACGATACGAATGATTAACGATACACTCGTCCGCGAACGCGTCTCGATGTCGTTCGCATTTGAAAGACACGCATGAGACCGTTTACTAATCGTTCGATCATTAAAATAATACTTACCTTTACGTATGCTTGGAGATACTGTTCACAACTGAAGATTTCGCACAGGACTGTCCACTGATCGTTACGACTGACGAAACGATTTCACCTGCACGAGCGCGCTTGAAGAGCGCTGAGAGATTGAAACGGTTTTTTAGTTCACGTTTAGCGATTCGAAGGCACTCTGCTACGCGTTCACGATTGAACTAGTCGAACGAGACTGCTGATACCGTTGTTATACTCGAGCGAGCCCAACACATATCGAGTTAGATTCCAACAAGGATGAAAACGGAGGACCTCAAATTCGCACGCTGATTGGTTTTCAAGATAATCGTCAAACGGCACATTCGCCCGCAAGATGGCGTTTACTACATGAAGGCGCCCCAAATGCGTGGGATCCTTCGCGGGAAGAGCGTGAACGATACATGGATGAATTCGAGGCTTTGATGTTATTGAGTTAGGGTGGCGCTCGACCGTTTGGACCGTTAAAATCCGTCAATTATCCTTACAAGAAACTCATAGCATAGGAAATTAGAAATACTGCTACGAATGTTGAAGGGAATCGTTTTAGCTATTGGACCCTTCCAAAATAACGCCTTGACTGCGAAAGCGAGCTACAACGAGCTACAACGAGACAAAAGCTACATACTATCGAAAATAAACAATCTAAAATATAACTATTTTTACGGTAAAAGAGAAGATAAGCAAACAAAATAAAAAAAATATGCCTAAAAAGACTCAGCTAGCATGTTTCCACAGACAAATCAAATTTTTAGGTTAAAAGAACCTAACTCTATTCCTTCTTTCAAACTGCCTCCAGAGAAAGCTCCCCTCCGCCAAGATGCAGGTATAGCGATACAGAACATCGATAGACATGAAGTCTAGTTATTTCATAACATGTAAAACAACGGAAAAACTATACGTTATCGGCACTCACTTTTCCAAAACACACAAACACACACACACACACACACACAACGAACACATAGGTCAAGGATAATTAAACAGAATTATTATCTCCGAAACAAATAAACTGAAAAATAAAATAGAGCGAGACATATCGCTAAATAAGATAGCCCTCATATTCTCTAATGAAAACACCTCGGACAAACCCAAACAACCAGACACAGAAATAAACTACTTTACAAATTATAACCGACTAAAAATCATTTTGTCTAAATTAAACAATTAAAAATCATCCGGTTTCGACGACATCCTGAACATTTTGCTCAAACACTTGCCCAACAGAATAAAATGATATTACACAGTGCTCTTTAATAATTTTAAGAGCCATCAGAAAAGAAAAAAAATAAAGACTGCTCCTTACTCTCAAACCTGCGATACATAAATCTCCTAGCCAACATAACCAAAATATTCGAAATAGTTACAAATAACACCCTAGTCTCCTTTTGCACAAAAAATAAGGTAATCCCAAAAAATCAATTCGGCTTCCTTAACAATCAATTTTTAATAATCTATATTCTAAACATCAAGAAATTACAATGTCTTAGTATTACGCGACCATCGTATATCAGAAACGAAGATAAACGCAAAGACCTAAAAATACCAACGGCCTAAGTAGAAATCGGCAGGTACGTAAACAAAAAACAAAGAAATAACGGCAACACGTCCAAATAAGTTGGCTGCTAACACGAGCGAAATCCATATAAAAAAGGAGACTGAAAAGAAAACATCCTACTGACCTTGCTAAAGAAATAAAATAAACAAACTGGAAGATGGTATCCTGATGGAGGTAGCCATCCACGTGTTATATAGCAATAAAGCTATAAAAATTTAACAAATGTTCAGCTGGACAAATTGTAAAGTACAAATTAAATAATAATAAAAAAAAAATATTCAGTTGTCATGATTTACGTGTATCGCCCTGTATATGATATAGAATATGTATATAGGATTTCTGGAAATATAACTTATATGTAAGTTATTATTACAAAAATCTTTTTCTATCAACTGAAAATTTCTTTTTATTGCAGTTTTCCAACCGAAGACAATTTAGTATTGATCTACAGCCAAATGCTAGAACAACACCTGATGAATCCTATCAACAAATTTAACTTAGCGCTGACAAAAATTGCAGAATCATTATTAAATGCAGCATTGTACTGTCACCACAAAATTTCAACAACATTCCTACCAACGGCAGTCAAATTTCATTACGTATTTAACCTACGTGATCTCTCAAACATCTTTCAAGTAAGATTTATTTCAACAAAGCAAGTAATTAAAATAACAAAAGCTTAATTAAAACCATAGAAATTTATCGCTCTTTGCTGCAGTTTACCTTTTAAAATTAATATGCTTTTTTGTGTAAAGTGTTTCCAAAATGGTGACGTTAGTACAGTAATATTTTTCCATAGGAAGCTTTATCACCGAGTAAATCGAAATTAAAGACTCTTCGAACAAGCGTACACTTGACTATGTCGTAAAATGGGTGGGTGAATGCGAAGCGCAGTGGCTATGAGGATTTCCCCACGTATAAAAGAAAGAGAGTGGATTTTGTTACGTTTATATTTATACGCACCATTAATATCTCCGCTGAATCGGTCATTATGGTATTTTATCTTATTTAGCTTATGCAACATAATTTCGAAATCTAATATAGATAGATCTTTCTGATCTGGTGATCCTCAATCCGAACGATACGTATTTCGGCAGCTTATCTCATACAAGTCGTAGGGATCGTCCACAACAAAATCACACACGCACCGCGATTGTCTCGGCTTCCACAAAAAACACAACACGTACAACTTACGATATTCGATACGTCCTCTGTTCTCTTGTAAACAGAGCCTGACTGTTCTCTTAAAATTTTACTGTGTGTGTCTTCGTGTATTCTAAAAGTGTATACTATATGTGTATACTATAAGTGTATACTATACAGTACTAAAAGTAGAGAGGATTTAAATCTTAGAACTGAACACGTCAAAGCGCAGATCCTCCTCGACCAACTACCTGTTTCCAAAACAGCTGGTCAAATGCTCTTGTACGGCGTTGGTAGAATGTGGTGGTGCACCATCCTGCACGAACCATTTCTTAATACCTGTGGATTTTCGTGTGCCCGGAAATATTTGTTACGTATATTTGTTATTCCACATTTACTAAATATTGTCTCTTCAATAAATGATATCTTCACGGGGAAATTGGAATTGCGTTGGACTACAAAATTAACAATTCATTGATCGTTGAAAAGGTTATTGTTATTGAAAACTGAAAAATTGCCAAAAGATAATAGAATAAAATACACAAAAGAATTCGGGGAATAGCCGATATACACAGTTAAAGTATTATATAAATTTTGAGTTTTTATAGCAAATGGTAATTTTTTATTTTACACGACGAGTATACACGTCAACCGCACCGAAATAAAGTTTTGGATTGACGTGTATATATATGGAACGCAGTTAGTAACTGAAGTAGTTACGATGAAATTCAACTTATTGAGATAAAAATCACGTGACGTTATAATTAACTCTCTTAAAAAAATATTTAATATTATATTTAATAATAAATATTTGATATAAAAAAGGTTTACTCTTTCTTTAAGGGCATACTGTTTGCACACGGTGAGACTGTTCCGACTGGAAATCATTTGATCAGATTGTACGTTCACGAAGCAACAAGAGTGTATTCAGATAAATTAATCAGTGCTGAAGATGAAAAAGCCTTTCAGCAATTGCTGAAGGAGTCGCTTCGCAAAAATATTTCTGTAAGTTTAAAAAAGTCAGTAGTATTAATTATTATAAATAAAAGAGAAGTAAATAGGTCTTTGTTACGTATATTCTTAATTTAATTTTTGATAATGATAAATTTAATAATATCATTTATTATCACAGGAAATGGACGAAAATATTGTATTTGCTGGACCAATAATATATTGTCATTTTGCGGAAGGAATCGGTGAACCAAAATATATGCCAATAAAAGATTGGCAACAATTGACGAAGTTACTAGAAGAAGCTCTGGTTAATTATAACGAACTGGTAATAACAGTTTATATTTAAAATATAAATTATATAATATATCATATAAAAAATATAAATAATATTAATAAATAATAGTTTTGTGAAATGTTACAATAAAACAAATCATAGTCATTCTAAAAATAAACTATTTTGACTATAGCTCAAAATCAACGTTCCTTCGGTATAGAATGTGACAAACAAAGTAATGTCACATTCAGATGTGAAAGACAGTTTCTTATTCTGTTTGCTACAAGATAGGTTAAATTTAGATCTTTTCTTATCGATAATATAAAACTTGCAACATACTTGCTAATATTGAAATATAGATTACACGCTTTACATAAACAATATTTATATACAATATTTTGGTACATGAAACATTGTTTTCCACACAACTTTTTTTGCTTGCACTCTTCGACTGTAAAAATAGATAACATAAGAACTTATTTTATATTGTATATAGTAGTACTATTAAAATTTAATGTAAATTAATTTCTAATTCATGAGTAAGATATTTTTATACGTTTTTTGAATTAAAATTAATTGATAAAACAAGTAAAACCTATATTTATTCTAATTGGAATATTCGAATTTTTTATATATGTTACTATTTCTTTTTTCTAATCGAATATATATTTTTTTACCTTGGAGTAGGTAGCGGCAATGAATCTGGTTTTATTCGAAGATGCTATGTACCAGGTTTGTCAAATAAATCGCATTCTGGAGTCACCAAGAGGAAACGCATTGCTTGTTGGTGTTGGAGGAAGCGGAAAGCAATCTCTTTCTAGCCTTGCGTCTTTCATCGCAGGCCTAGAGGTACTTCTGCAATAATTATTTGTAAAATTCCCAACACCATGCAATTCTAACTAATTCTTATCTTTAAGAAGAGTTGAGTACCTGTGCAAATTTTCCATAAAAATCACCACCTTTTCAGACACGAAAAGTGAAACATTTACCATTATGAAAGAAATGTAAAAAGTGAACAATTAACAAAGTAATAGAACAATAAAGGTAATTATACGTCTAGAAAATTTCAACGAGCTAAAAATATATTATCAAGATCAAAATTCTAAACAACGTTTTTCTATACACATAATCGCCGCTCAATCTTCGTTTCCGAGATATTTACAAAAAATGTCAATTAAATCTAGTTTTCGTTACATTTCATTCTGGCACATGGGTGGTCATAGTTTTACATATCCCGACCTAAACTTGACTTACTGATGCTAATTATCTTCGATATAAGTAGAAAAAGTTAAATCAATGAGTTATAGGTTAGATTAGATTAATATTCGGCTGCTATGGGGCTGCTGGTAACTCTAGTATGACTTAATTCTTATTTCATGCGATTTTGTAAGTGTATCGTAAATTGGATTACTACTACTTATTATTATTTATATATATTACCAAATGTACATTTGTATATAACTCAAAAACTAAGACCGTGCATAGTTATTATCATGTTATTCAATATTCCATGTTACATTTAAGATTAAAAAATAATAATCACGTGTGTGTCGGGAAAGCGAGTCAAAACTTATCCGCACTTCAGTTATATTCTAGTTATATTTAGAACTTCTGTTGGCCGTACTGTCCTATTTGCACTTTTCGTATAACATCACTATCTTTTAAGTCAACGCTGTTCAGGTTTGAACGTGTTACGTCAATTCATTTATGGACGCCCCACTTGTGATTTGCACGAAAAAAGAGCAGCATGAAATGATTCGTATTTTGTGGTTGGAGAGCGTGTCTGGTGCCGATATTTATGGAACACTTTGTGCACAGTAGTTAGAAAGCGTTTTGTCGCGAGCAAGTGTGTTTGAATGGATATAGAAGTTCAAAGAACGTAGCACAGGTGTCAGTCATGAAGAAGGAACCGGAAGGTCGTCCACATCCACGACTGATGACAACATCAAAACGTAAACTGATTCTGTCGAATAGACGGGTGGCATCGAATGATACGGCAAATCATTTGCGAATCAGTCATGGCTCTGTTTATGCAATACTCCGCGACATACTTAGGTTTCGAAAAGTTTATACGAGATGGTACCGAAACAACTGACGAAGAAGCGAATACGGCGCTGCATTCGTGGCTCGCAGCTCAGTCGAAAACATTTTTTAATGAGGGAATGCGAAAGCTCTTTAACAGATGGGCAAAGTGTATTGAAAAGCTGGGCGATTATGTAGAAAAATGAGGTATGTCATTTCTGAAAATTGCTTAAAATAAATTCTACAGCGACAGTGCGGATAATTTTTGTCTCACCCTCGTACATATCTTCTGCCTCTAATAATTATTAGTATATGACGAACAGGCAGATAAGAGATAATGCAATATTTTCTGTAGCAATAGGACCATTGAAAATTATTTTACGCTAGAATTGTTGGCTACCTAGTAGTTACTGGAGCCTAAACCATAATCCGTTCATAGTTTTTTGTTTATATCATCTCTCATCAATAAGTTAAGTTTAGATTGGAATATATAAATTGTATATATATTGAATATTAATTGTTAAATCAGTTGATATACGAGCAATAATATCGCCCTTTTTCTCTCTGACTATTGTCTTGTTTTCATAGTTTTCATCAAAGAACTACATGTATACAATATATTCTTTGAATTCCTAATAAAAATAGGATCATATTAGAAAATTTCATTACTATGATAAAAAGTAACTGAAGAAATTATACCTACATAGTTTATGTCATGTTCCTTAAAATGTCAGGTAAAGTGAAAATTAGAATTTGATAGCACTGGAATAACATTAAATAAGGAATTGTTATATAACAGATATAACAAGAGTGCAAAGGAGAGATCAAATTTTATTATTTTTGAATTGAAACGAAGGTATCCTAAACGATGTTTAAATAGTTTTTTAATGCTCCTGAGGTGAAATTTTGGGTGAATCTGTGCTATTTGAAGAATGTGAGATAGACGGAGAATAAAAATTAACTGTGAACTTTCATACATCAAATTTTTTAAAAATTAGTTTCAAATTAATATCAACACGTATACATAACATGTAAGCAATCTCTTTACATAAAAATTAATCAAAGTCCTTTACATTTTAGGTTTTTCAGATACAATTACGAACAGGTTATTCGATGACTGATTTAAGAGGCGATTTATCAGGTTTATATCTGAAATCTGGATTGAAAGGAATAGGAATAACTTTCGTGATGACTGATTCTCATATCGCCGATGAAAAATTTCTGGTACTTATAAACGATATGCTCGCTTTTGGCGAAATCTCCGAATTATTCGCCGATGATGAGGTAGATAATATCGTGAACGCCTTAAGAACTGAGGTACGTTTTCTTATTTGTAAACAAAACACTTTCAATGCAATATTTGGATCGCGATCTATTCCTATTATGCAAATTATTTTTTCTTCGCGGTAATGTCTTATAACTATAACTATTATGCATTGGCAATCAACCTTACAAAATTTCGTTACGATGCACTCTTTTGTGCACAAATATAATTTTATATTTATGCTCTTTCCATATAGTTGATTGTGAATTATACGTAACATATAAAAAGACAAGCAAATATTTTCGGTATTAACTTTTGTATAACTGAATATATTGAACCCATAAAAAGTTAAACTATTTTAGGTACAGGATGTTCAAGAATTCTTTGTCCTTGAATTTCAAGGTCAGATTTTTTTATTACATTGTATAGTACTCATCACGAGGGACAAATTGGTTGAATTGCGACTTTGCAGTATCTTTGAGGAACCATGAATCGCAATTCAATTGAGGTGGATCGTAGGTGATAGTGCATTTAAAGGAACGACTCTTGATGTTTAATGAACAACAATTTATTAACAAACGATTTAACAGACAGTCAACAAATAACAATTAACAAATATGATCAACAAATAACTGGTAACAATTAACAACTAACAATTAGTTGAACCAAGAGTTCAATTGACGCGTTTGCTACGCAATGGCACTGAGGACTTATTTATTTCATCTCATCAACGATTGAAGTATCGTTTGTACACGCAATGATTACTCCACGTTTTAACATTGAGTACAACTTAGACGTTGATGAAAAAGTAAAGTTCGCTATCCCATTGACCGCGAATTCGTTATTTAACATAGGATCATTGTCATTAACTTCTCGAGTATCTAATTACCACAATTACTTGTCAAATTCTGTAATAATCATATTTGCACTAGTATATATCTCCTCTATTGCATAACGACAACGTCTAATCCAAATGAAGATTCGTTTCACGCCCCTAACCCTAATCCTAATGTGAACCCGACATATACATACAATGAATGAAAATTTAATATCTTTTTTCGAAGAGAACGGTTGAGTTACGCCCGATGGCTCCCTTGAGAGTTTTCTTCCTCGTAACGAATACTACACAATACAATAAAGAAATTTGACCGTGAAATTGGATATTAAGCTCAATTTCTTTAACTTTTTGTTTATTAATTATTTCAGACTTGTCTTCCATTAATTTCGTCTTTAAAGCGCTGCGAAAAATTTTATTTGTGTTTGACTGACTTGGTTGGTTGTAAACAATTTCTTCAAATTTTGGCGAAGTAGCAGGCTTTACAGCAACATTTACTACTATCTAACATAGATGGAGATAGACTTTTGTCATCTTTATTTTCTAAAGATTCCTCTTGTGTATTAGCATCTAAATCTGTCAACATAAGATCTACTAAAGTTTTTGGTTCTGCACTGTCACAAGCATTTTTCGCTGTCATCATTTGGTCTTCTTCTATAAGCAAATTTTCATTACTGTAAGCATTATCTTTTGCTTTTTGTACGGATTCTAATGATATATTTTGTTCAACGTTGTCTGTTGATTTTGTATCATTTTCAGCAGTTGATTTACTAACTGCTTCTAATTCCTTCATTTCAATTTTGTTTTCTTTATTTGCATCATCGTCCAAAATATTTCTTATTGAAATATTATCCTTCTTGTTATGATCTTTCTCTGCTTCTCCTAAACTTTTACTTTTTTTTATCAAACCATTCTTCTAAATTTTGAGTATCTTGTGACGAAGATTGTGACAAATCTGTTAGGAAGATGATACATTTACACTGTACATGTGAATGTGTATGTAAGCGTCGAATCTGCTGTACCGACACCTCATAGCCATATCACCGAATATGGCTGCTTACAGTTTAGAGAATGTGTGAAATAGTTTGTGGATGACAAGTGGCCCCATGTAGCATTGCCAAAGAATGGAGACTCTGTCTGAAGGATCTCGCCACGGAGTGCGGATAGCAGCGATGCCTTTAGATAAGCGGACTATAAGGGGCCGGAAGGCATTTACCCCAGACCCTTTTTTTTTTTTTTTTTTATTGTTTATTGAAATTACAATCAATTCTCGCGTTGAGAATTTTCAGTAATTTTTCTGGCGTGGCGCAGTAACATGGCTAATTATTTATAATAAGTTAATACATATTATAGATAAGTATAATTTGTGAGTAAGTATTATAAATAAGTAAATATTACATTATTTAAATAACTAATTGAATCTGTCGTTTAGGTCTAGCGGGTAGTGTCTCTTCAGCCTGCGAATCTGGTCCGTCGTATCAAGTAGTCCAGTGATTAGGGGGTTTCGGTGTTTGTTGACTCTTTTGCTATATCTGTCGCTATATTTTGCTATTTCCTCTTTAACTGTGGGTATCTTGAGGTCTCGGTGTATTGTTTCGTTGGTAACATACCAAGGTGCATCAATTAGGGATCTTGGCGTTTTCGATTGGAAGCGTTGGAGTATTTCAATGTTGGAGTTACTTGCTGTTCCCCATAGTTGGATTCCGTAGGTCCAGACAGGTTTTATTACGGTCCTGTAGAGGGTAATTTTGTTCTGTATGTTTAGTTTGGAGCGTCGGCCCGTGAGCCAATAGAATTTTCTTAGTTTTTCCTTTAGTCTTCTTGTTACTTCAAATACCGAAGAACACGATTCAAAATTGCAGCACCTTCCTTATGACTAATTTCTTCATTGGACTTATTCTGCACAGCTGCAATTATATTTGCGTCGGTAATGTGTAAATTATTTTCAGATAGCATTCTCTATGTCGAGTTCATCCAGTTTCTCGCAGTGTGGCGCAATTGTACAATTTCGTTGTTTGTATCATATTATGTCAGAATGTTCTGTATCAATAATTTTATATTCCTAAAGTTTGAGCTATGATTTAATTATAGTCTGAATCTAAACTTTGTCCCGTGCATTGGTACTCATATAAATAATATCTTTATTACCGACGGATTTCAATGCAGCTATTATATATTTGGCTTATGTATTGGTTCAATTTTTATCCTAATATGGTATATCGACGTTTTACTATATCGTAGGTAAAGCAAACCGGTATGATGGACACCAAAGAAAATTGCTGGAAATTTTTCATCAATCGAGTTCGAAATTTGTTAAAATGCATTCTTTGCTTTTCTCCCGTTGGTGCAACATTACGAAACAGGGCTAGACAGTTTCCAGCAATCGTAAACAACACTTCGATCAATTGGTTTCAAAGCTGGCCGCAAGATGCTTTGAGATCCGTTTCTACCAGGTTCTTAGAAGTAAGACAATTTAGCACATTCTTTATAAAGCTTAATAAGTCATTTATTTAATTTAATTTATCTTAAGACATCAGTGTGAATGAAAACAGATATTATGTTTTACATTTTATTAGATTATTTATTACATTGAAATGTTTATAAAATCAATATATCAAGGGTATCTCTATATCGCATCTACGCTATTTGTACTGTATTATTTTTTGGAAAAGATGATAGAAGGTGATTTTTGGAAAAGGTATAAACATAAAACTACTATTAATTTCGTAACACTTTATATGTAATAATAATTTACGAGTACATTACTGAATCGAATTTAAACAACTTGTTCACATTCGCACGCGCAATACTATGTGAAATAAAGAGGATAGAATTCCATTCGCTATCGTTTGTTTGTCATTATTGATACCATGGCCGTTTGGACAGCCTATAGATTACAAGAAATAGACCTACACTACTTTCAAAATAAATCATTATTAATTTTAGTAATTTTAAAATCTAAATTTAGAAAAGTTAGAAAATTTCTCAATCTACATTTTTTATAATTTTTTAATTTCAAATTAAAAAAATTTTTAAATCTAAATTATAAATTGTTTATAAATAAGAAAAATCACACTAAAGTATATGTAAATTTGTCGTTTCCCTAATTTTTTCCAAAAATGGACTATTAATTATTAACCACTATTACTTATGAATAAACTTAATCTGTCTTCCTGATATTATTCTATTTTCATCTATTAAGTTCATCATTGTGATATTTACTGATTGCAGGAATTAGAAGACCTTCCAAAAAAATACAAGTCATCAGCTTCTTTGTTCATGTCATACGTGCATACCAGCGTGAATGATATATCTTCGCTTTATTTACAAAACGAGAGAAGATACAACTATACGACTCCAAAAACGTTCTTGGAGCAAATTTCTTTATATTCGAAGTTGCTTGTGGAAAGAACCTACGACGTAAAAGCGATGATAGAGAGATTGAAAAACGGCTTGGAAAAGCTGGAATCTTGCGCTGGCCAAGTAATAACTTCATTTGTTATAGTAGCACTGTATTATATAGATAGAATATTAAATAACATTTGATTTTTATAATATAGTTGACAATTCACGAATTTCGAAGCACATTGCATATTAACTTGAAAAACATTTTCGCAGTACTACTAATTAAATTAAATATATAAAATATATAAAATTCTTAAAAGTCTAAACTATCAAAGATTTTAGTTATAACTAGTGTTGTAGAACTTCTAATCAGTTCGTAGATTCTTAACTATGAAAGATGAATAATAAATAAATAAATAGATTAATCACAAATAGGTTATTTCTTAACGTAAATATATTTTGGCAATAAGTATGTGATTGTGAAAGTCCAACATTTTTAAAAATCTTTAGATCCCAACAAAATTAAAAATGTCTTTCGAAGTCCAAAAAAGAATTCCTTAATTGTTCGATAATTGATAATTGTCCTATTACTGTTTACGTGTGCGTAAATTCATTTTTTAATATGAACACCAAGATTATGATGCATTAATTGTCATTTAAACAAACAATATTGGAAGCTTTAATATGTTATTTAAATTTTCGACGTTTAATGTTTAAAATATTCGGGCTTTTAAAAAATAGCAAATGTTTCAGCAGAGAGATAATAATACGATAACGACCAGATTCATCAGAATCGCACATAAATGCATAGATGAATTCAAGAAATTAATTGAGACTGGCGTGTATCTTAAAGTGGTCTATTATTTAAATTTATCTTGTTCTTGTTCCAGATTATTGATCTCAGTTAGATTTATTAAATTATTTAGTATCATTAAGCGCCTTATCCCCTCATTTTAAGCAAATTACAATACTAATAAAACTTTTTCAAAAAACAATGTCTTACACCTGACCAGCCTTAAATAAATCGTTAATTATTTATCTTGCCAAATTATATTTGAGATATTAATAATTTCGTTATGTATATAACTTTTTTATTTGTAAGTATTAATATACGCAAATACACCTATCCAAGAACGTTAGTAATTTCATTATTTATCATATATTCAACGATAAGAGACATAGCAAACTTCACAAAGTTTGGACCACTATTTAACACTTTTTATATTAAAATTTATATTACTATTTATATTAAATACTTAATTGATTCAGTAAATTTACACAAGGCTATATGAACGTTAATCGATAGGTAAGCGAATTAAGAGTGGTGTTAGCAGCCCAAGAAATCGAATTGAAAAAGAAGAATGAAATTGCAGACAAAATTCTTGCCGAAGTCCGAGCAGAGAATACCAAAGCCGAAGGGGAAAAAGCTATTGGTATTGTTTCGCTTCTTAAATCCGATCAAGCGTCCCAAATTATTTTTATTTGCTTTCTGATAATAAATATTATTTAAAAAATTATTAGTGTAACTTTTTGAAGACTGTTGACATTTATATTTTTATACACGTACTAATAACCGAATTATTATATATATAATACACAACAAACTTTAGATAAGTGCCCGTAAATACCCGGTTGTTATCCCCAGCGCTAAGGAGAATTCCTTCCAAGGTGTCTTCTAATACCTCGTGAAACTCAGTAGCATAATTTGATCCGAATCCGAATGTTTTTCAGATACTACTAATTCAGTGGTGAAACACTCTTACATTTGATTTTTTATAAATTGTAAGATTTTTCTGTTTAAAATAAGAGTAAACACGATATATGTACTTCCGATTGCATTTAATAGGCAAAACAAAATAAGTTAGTGTCTTTAAATAAGCAGATATGCACCAAATTATATCGTCTTCCATCTCATCCTAATCAGAAAGATCTCATAATTACATTGGTCGAGGTTCAATAAAAAGTAATTTAACAAAAATGAAATAAAAATAGTTATTACTATAATAATAACAAAATTTGCATTATAATAATAATAAGTAACTCAATAAAAATAAAAAGTAGTTGAATAAAAATGAAAAATAAAGTTTCATCGTTGCATTAGTATTATCTCATTGATGTTTCGATATGTTTCTTTCTATCAAGCCGGTTCCCAAACCTCCTTGATCTTCGTATACGCTATCCTTTTCTATGTTTACGAAAATCGCAAGCCGTATCGACACTTGAAATCGATGCCTCCATTGGATGAGTGCCCTGCTTGGGTCTCGATCCTTCGAGTACTTATCCAAAGTTTGCTCAGATTAATATGTATATTACATTATGCAACGGTATAATTAAAAAATACATAGAAAATTGTCACGTGTTGAGTAAAAAATTTGTGTACAGTGTCCGAGGAAGAGGCAAAGGTAGCCGAAATAAAAGAAACAGTAGCAGAGAGACAAAGGAGGTGCGACGAGGATTTAGCAAAAGCAGAGCCTGCAGTCCGGCAAGCTGAAGCTGCTCTTGACACATTAAATAAAGTAAGACATACGTTTGAAAGACAGATTCAATTTTGGCACTTATATTTCTGTTCATCATATTTAATTTGTATAAATATTCTTTCTAATTTCCTCTTCATGACATTGTAACATGATAGGACAAAATAACTAAATATATACAAACCAATATAGAATTTATTAACATCAGATTCAATTTGATATTACAAAAAGTCTAGGTTTATCTTGAGAAATTTAAGATTTTTATAGTCCATAATTATCAAAATCGAAGCGACAATGTTGAAAGAACATCGAGATATATTGTAGGGATGTTTTATTGAGAGGAATAGCTGAGACTTACAAGCAAATCATAAATGATAGAAGATATAAGGAAATGTCATAATAACGTTTACACTTGCCACGCTGTGAAGACTGAATACGTCCTTACTTGATTATATCCACCTCACATCGAAAACAGAACAGTAATTTTAAGCCGAATTTACACGAATGAAACGAGAATGAAAAAATTGCATTTCATTTCAAAGCTGCTAATGACATTTCCAACGTGAAATAGTGTAAACTCGGCTTTAACGACGCCCTTTGCAACGTTCTAGATTTAGAGTATCCCAAAGTGTTCTCGATGTACGCTGTATCATCCTCATTTTTTGCACGTGGAGAAATCCTCACGGACACTTCGCTGTTGCTAATAATCGGTAACAGCAGAGTAGTGTCGGACTCTTACCGACTGAAACTCCACGATGACCATCCTACGCGTATGACAGGAGTGCTCCAGGAACCTCTTATGAATTATCTTCAGTTGCACCCCCTTGCCGCGACCTCTTGTTCGAGCCAGTCCTAATAGTTCTCCGACTGTTGAATTCGGCATTAGGGGGGGGGGGCATTGCCCCATGCGCTATCCCCCCTTTTAGTCGTGGCCCGTTGGGACGGCAATGAAGCGGCTCTAAGCCGCCTGACCGCCATCCCCCTCCATCGCGTTATCCTACAAGGGTGAGAGTTTTTCTTTCTCCCCCTTTCTGCTCGCTCCTTTGCGAGCATAACTCGCTCGCAGTAGAGACGGACAGCCTCGTATTCCTGTGGCCCGCTCAACATCGCTTCTACGATCGCCGAGAGTGTCAATAATTCGGACATAGTATAATTCTAATTTCTATATTTTTAGTAAAAGTATAAGAAGCAGGAAAAATATATTACATTGTGTTACACAACACTATATAGATAAAGTTAATTATTAGAGTTATTATTTATAGTTGTCGAAATATTACACAGGTTAGGTAACACATTTTTGTTGATCCTTGGTACATTTACAGAAAATTAGAATTAAAAATTAAAATTGTACAGTGTCGGAATCTTTTTACAACCGATGGTACATAAACATATATGTAAGATCGTAAATCTAAGGATAATTCAGGGATCGATTCTGTAGTCTGAAAATCGAGTTTTTTTTTATTATAACGTAATTAAATAAAATACAAAAAATAAACAACGATTAATATCCGTCTATAACAATAAATAACAATAATTATATAAACAAGAAATAACAGGTTTTGTACAATGTTTACCTGAAAATCGAGAATCGATTTTCAACGTCCTGAGCTACCGATCTTTCTTCTTCAGTCTTTAAAATCTTAAATAACTATTCTGTAATCTTGTCTATCTCTAACCTAACTCTCTGTCCGTCCGTTTTAAAAGCAGCGTGCCTCTTAAAAAATGGTCGTCCGTAAAACAAAAAGAATCCCCATCCCACATGAACTCTAGGGAGTTTACATATATGTAGTTCCAAAAATCTCGACTTTGATAATTCTAGCTATATTAATAAAAAAAAACCCGATAATTAGATTTTATTCCGGATATTTCACAAAATTATTATCTAAATTTCAGAACAACTTGACAGAACTAAAATCCTTTGGAACGCCACCGGAACAAGTAGCGATGGTGGCACAAGCTGTTTTAGTTTTATTTTTCCCCCGGGGTCAAATTCCAAAAGATAGAAGTTGGAAAGCGTGCAAAGCGATGATGGGACATGTTGACACATTCCTTTCGCAACTTCGAAATTACGACAAAGAGAACATTCATCCTGAAGTAGTCAAGGCTATCCAACCTTATATCAACAACAAAGGTGGGCAGTAATTTATAAATTTTAATACACTACTATTTTACAATTCAGTAAAATTGTAAAATTGAGTAATTTACAATTAGTAAAATTAATGAAATCAATAAAATTAATATACAATAGAACTTTGTTTATCCAAACAAATGAATGCTGAGCCTGTATTATCCGAGCTAGGATCAAGGATAACCTTGTAATATGTGCAATCGGTTTTTATATAACGAGTATATCTGCTAATAAATGTAGTCACTTGTTTTTATTCAAAATAAATACTATATGTCAAAGAAGTAGCAGTTAAAATTTTATAATTTCACTTGAATCGTGATGTTGCAAACAATGAGAAAAATTGGAGAGATTTGCTATATAGTAAATTTTTATTGCCGATATATACTGCTCGATTATCCGAACTGCCTTCTTTTCCACCAACCTGATCGGATAAACAAGGTTCTACTGTGTATAAATTAATTTCAGTATACTAGGATTTGAATACACTAGATTAAATGTTAATGGTGGTTATAAGTATATACGTATACATGTATATTGCTACAACTATTTCCAAAGAATTTTTCGTATTACTGTAAGATAACATTAAATAATCAATCATCAATTTTTCATATTATTTTATTATGCTCACGACTCTCGCAATTTTACAATTCTACTCTTCGGCTTCTCGACTTACTCTGACCTCTCGATCAACGTTATTTTTGTCCTTTTCCTAATCCGATTCTGTTTACGTTCCGCAAAAACTAGGTGACTTTAGTCACATAGGCTTCCTCCTATGTAAACTAATAGCCGAAGGACAGACGACATTGTTTTGATCGGTTGCTAACCAGGGTTTTTTCCTACGATGCTATAAATATGAGGTCGATAAATATTGCTTTGTATTTTATATATGTCCTATGAATTTCTACTGAAGATTTAAATATATTTATATAACACTGTATTTTATTTACCTCTATAGAACATACTGATAGAATATGACTAAAAAATTTAATTTAAAATTAATTGTGTTATTTGGTGTATAAATTAATTCGATGCCTTTACTTTTAACTTTTATACTGCCTTTAAATTCACAAATACCCTCTCGTTTTACAATAGTTTTAAATAAATGCTGTTTACGTTTATATAGTTTAAATATAAATTCAAATAGTAGAAATAAAACGAAAGAGGGCGATTTAGCTTCGACAACAACCACCTTGTGTCGCAAAAGTTATAAACGAAGCAATTTTCAATGTAGAAAATCATGCCTCATCTGAGCCTTATTGCATAATTAAACCAATATTATTACTAAATTCTATATTTCACAATCTATAAGTTATTAATTCATATTAATAAGCTTTCTTCCACAACAGTCATAAACTTGATGGTAAAACAAATAAAATTTTGGAAGTAAATTTCACAAATTACAGGTCACTTGATTATCCTATTTCATCCAAAATTGTAAAATTTTCCGGAATCCAGCATTCGATCGAAAAGTAAATTTTTAAATTAAAGCAAATTGTAGAAATTCGTCTGGTGATTGTCCTTACTTCATACGATATATAAATAAAATTTATATTTTGTTTAAGACTACATCGAATTAATTTATGTACTTAATGCATAGGAGGGTCTGTTAAATATTAACCGGACTGCATGTGGCATATCTGACCTTCCATTCCATGTAGTGCTCTATTTATCGTTTCTTCAGTAGATGGCACAATATGCGAGAAAGCAGTACGATTTTCTGTTACACGACACATAATTATCAAGTTTTTAACCGTTAAGAGCAGAAAACCCACTGAAATTTTGCATAGATTGCGATTATAGTTTGGGAACAAAACATTATCAAGAAACCAAGTGAGTGGCATAAATCGTTTTCTAGTGAACACCAATACTAGAGATGGCAAGAGCTGTTATTTGTGAACCATAAATGATTTAATCACATTCGTTCTCAATCACGATGATTTTTTATCAAAAGATTCTTTTTGGTCTTTCGTAATCACTGCTGATGAAGCCGATGGAGGAGAGCATAACTGTTTTTTACACGCATCACATAACCTGTATATTTTATATTAACGATATCAAACGATTTTGAAATCGAGAGGAAGAATTAATACTTTACTCTTTAAGATACTGATATGAGAATTATTTTACATTTTTATTATTAAATAAAGTAAATTTACGTTAAACGAAGAAAGCGGTAACGTAACTTTAAATTAATACTATATGCAGATATTTTTGTGCAAGCTGTACTGAAGTATTTTATAAGAAATAATTCAATCAGAATCAAGAATTACGATCACAGTGAATAAATTGACTGCATATAAAAAAGTTACGATCACGATTGTGCATAAAGTTAGATTACGACTGATGATTTTGCGTTCACTGTGATAAATCCCTGTTAGTAACTTTGCGCGCCATCTCTAATCAATACGTTTAAAACACATCACATCAGCAACGTCTGCTCGAAAGGTATTATTAATGGCGAAAGTGTGGTTTCCATCATTCGGAAGGAGATAAAGTTCCGCAAAATCAGGATCACTTAAAGAGGCGCTAGGAGGATGTAACGTAAAATTGACACTTGGATTGTAAGAGAAAAAAATGCTGAGTCATAACCAAACTATTAATTTTCTTTTATCGAACTTTATTATCAATTTAGCATTTACAAGAATAGAATGACAGTGAACTGGAGAAAGAGGTTGTACAAGAACAGGAACTAGAACAAGAACTGCCCGAGCTGGATGAAATCTCGGCTTATATGCGTTTTGGTTTGAGGATGTTGAGGGGCTCCGTATAGGTTATGATGTGTCCAAAGGAGTCCGAAGCTCGGGGGTCGATGCTTATCTCTGATGTAGGTTGAGATGTGATTGATGTCACAAGGACAACGTTTCGACATCAACAAAGAAGTAGATTAATTGACTTCTGATCCAGCCTATCACTTTTTACAAAACAGGAATGAAAAAATGAACAATCCGATGGAAAAAGTGTATATACAAAAACGAAATGTATATAGAAAGAATATTCCTTCTGGAATATTTTACTAAAATATAAAGTTAAAAACAAAGTCTGGTTTATATTCGGCTGATCCTCGTATATTAAGATAGTTAATATTACATCACATATTATATATATGTAGTAGCATAATGAATCGGCATATAGATATACGTTAACGAAACAATAATTATATCATACTTTTAGATTTTGACCCAGAGATTATTTATTCCAAATCACAAGCCGCTGCAGGTCTTTGCAGTTGGGTGAGAAATATAATGGTTTTCCATTATATTAATGAAACAGTGAAACCATTAAGAGCTGCACTTGCACAAGCTAATGCCGAGTTAAAAGCTGCTATGGATCACTTGAATGCTTTGAGGACACGATTAGCGGTAAATTGATGTTCATTTCATTGCTAGTCATGATGCATAGGTATATATCACGCAATTTTTTATATTATAAAAGTACACAATTTCGATGAACATGTATAACATCTATCGTGTTTGCTTTAGAATTATGGATATATACATTTATATCAATATTAATCATAATTTTCTTTATTATTTCTTTGAATTGTACGATTTTTCTTGGAATTATTATTCCACCTTTCAAAAGGTATAGTACAAAAATGAATATATAATAATAAACATAATAATACAGTATGATAATACAAAAACAATTACAAAGAATGAAATATAAATATAATATTATTTTAATTATTTATATACTTTCTTATAAACTATTTCTCTCTCTCTCTCTCTCTCTATATATATATATATATATATATATATATATATATATAGGTTATAAGAATGTATATAAATAATTATATTTAATTAAATATTCATTTATAATTAACTATCTCTCTCTTTCTATTTTATATATATATATATATATATATATATATATATCATATATATATGTCGGGTTATCAATGGGGTAAGGGGCGTATAATGAATCTTCACGTGAATTGGTCATCGTTGTTATGTACGATAGATGATATTTTACTGATACTGATTATTACAGAGTTTAACAAGTAATAGCGGCGATTAGATAATCGAGCTGTTGATGACAATGAATTTAGGTTCGATAACGAATCCACGGTCAACGGGATGACGAATGCGATTTCTGCTACAGTCTAAGTGGAACTCAACTTACTGATCCACGCTTCGGATGTGTCTCAACGTACTTGTCCACAGTACAAGTAGAACTTATCTGACTGAATCTCAGTCCAAGTGGAACTGCCCTTGTATGCTCCTCTCTGTACTTCTCTGTACCCCTCGGGTCAATCTTTGTTTTTTTTTAAGGAGAGCTATATAAATACTCCATACCTCTGTTAGGTACACGTCTCTCCCGTGACTGTGGCTGCGTTCAGCGACTCGTTAAGTCACTTCGAGCCCAAGCTCACTGTCATAAATCTCGGGCACCCACACTCGGATTAAATCATAAACAACTATTTCTCGGTTTTATTATTTAAGTATAGCTATAATAAAAAGTCTGGGCTAAAGTATTGGGTACCTTCACAAACAATCCAAAAGAAAGGCCCCGATGTCCTTTCATCTCCGACATATAGAATACACATATATACATATATATTCTAGTATATTATACATATGTTTAAAGTTGTGAAGTTAATTGTAGGGGCATAATGGATGTTAATCAAATGTTGGCATCTGTTACCATCTGGTCTTGATCTTTGGTAACTGTTATGCGTTACTCTAGTTGTAGAATCTTAGATTTTTCGAATTATACTGCCACCAGAAATAGTCGTTAGACTATTTCAATTGGTTCGACTCTCGTTAGTTATTTGCGAAACGAAGCGAACGACTGAATAGAATAGATTCAAAACTTGTCGCGCCTTTCTAGAGCGCAACATTATTTTAAATTTCCAAACTGTCGTATTCTTGCTAATCTAATTCGTTAATATTAGGTCATCCCATAAGTTCGTGCCGTTTGTCGAGCGGTTATATATGTTAAGATTGTTTACATACCTTTCAGTTTCATGAAAAAATGTAATCCCCCTCTCGTTGTTGTCTCGATCAGCTAAGCTCAAGTGCATTGGTCCCTTATCGCCGTATGTTTATAAATCGACACATGAAATGCATACATAAAAGTCGGCACGAACTTATGGGATGACCTAATACAACCATGGGAGTAGCTTTGACTATCGTATTAAAGGGACTGGTAAATAAACTCCACGATTCGGCTTACCTGCTATGGGCAGGAGTACTAGCGCGAGAAAGATTAAAGTTTTCTTGGAATAAATAAATAATTTCAATGTCCCGTAACTGGTAATTTATTCGATTTTATTTAGTTATATGTTTATTAACAAAATTCTCATCTGAACTCTTTATGTAGTTTTTAAAACGAGGAAAATTATCGTTATCGTAAACTATTAGCGATGCAGCCCTAGATCGCATTCGGGTATAGGTGAGTTTGATGGTGAAAACTAATTTCTGTTTGTTCCGTGGTTATTCCTAATTCTTTTCGAATATTTTCTTCTTCTCTTCTAATTTCGGCAAACGTTTAAATCAACGTTCTATTCGTTTGCTGCTGTTATATCCTCTACCTCTATGAAGGAAGAAAAAAGATAAGATAAGGAACGTAGAAACATTGTTTATTATTTGGATACAAGACTATAATATGAAGAATCTCTATTTTGCGTTTCCAAGAGAATAGAAAAGGAGAAAGAAATAAAACACAATGTGTGATTATAGAAACAAATAGATTTATGCGATATAATATGTGTAGCGGTATATGAGTCGTAGGACAAAGCTAATTGCGTAGTTGTTGCCTCGAAGTATTAAGACCGTTAGGCTACAAGTAAGGTAAAAAACAATATCACCGCTACCGGCAACCGTCGTAGGAAGGCAAATTCGAATTCTCCGATTCCCCTATGAGGAGTATAAATAAACAACGCGATCGCGTGCGAGATCTTGCCGATTACGTATAGAGTGCATAGCAAGTATTTTTCGAAATGCAGAGTGACTTTGAATTTCTCACGCATGTATATCAACAGTTCCGCCCGAACAGCCAAGCCGAATGGACGTGAAACAGTGAAAGTGCGGTGAGAGTGTAAGCAAAAAGAAAGCGGCAACAAAAACGCCCATCGCCAATCGGTGGAAATGCAAATTCCACCAATAAAAATTACGAAAGGCGAAACATACTATATAAGCAGGGACAAAAGCTCTAACAATAAAGCGCATGGAAAGGAAGAAGAGACAGAAATGATGGAAGAAGACATGGAAATGACACAAGAAATGAAAGAACAGTGGAGGCAAGAGGAGAGCAGTCAGGGCAACGAAAAATGGCATCAGGACAATGCCTGGAAGATAGCAAAAGCCAATAAGAAACGCAAAATAACTACAGGTACAAACGCCGCAGGAAAACCAGAAATAGAAAAGCAGCGATGGCTGCAAGAAGTACCATTAAGAAACTCCTTTACCTCACTAACGGAGGAATTAGACGTCGACCAAGCAAGTGAAGCAGCAATCCGCGCAACCCACATCATAAAACCGCCACCAATATTCGTCGAGGCCTAAATAATTGACCCGCTTATCAACCTATTGAACAATATAGTCGGGGAGGAAAACTATACATTAAAACAAACAAAACTGGACCAGGTTAAAATCCAAACAAACGCCCCAGAAAATTATAGGAAAGTGATAAAAGAATTAAAAGAAAAAAATGCTATATACCACACGTATCAGCTCAAAGCTGAAAGGAGCTATAAGATAGTAATAAGAGGGTTACACCCAAAAACTAATATAAGAAAATTGAGCGAAGAATTAGCAAAAATTGGCCACCAAACAAGGTCAATAAACAATATAACAAGATACGATACAGAACAGCCACTACCATTATTGCTAATGGAAATTGAGTCCAGAGCCAATAATAAAGAAATTTATGAGATTAAAAAAATATTAAACATATTAATAACGGTGGAACCACCACGCTACAAAAAAGAAATACCACAGTGCATGCGGTGTCAACAATACGAAAAACTATTGCAACAGAAGCCCGGCATGTGTTAAATGTGCAAAAAACCATTTAACGACACATTGCCCATACACAGGGAAAATAGAAGAAGCTAGATGCTATAACTGTAGCGGAAACCACCCAGCCAGCTATAAAGGATGTGCAGTCAGGAAGCAATTACAACGCAAATTGTTTCCACCAGTTCGCAAAAGAATAATAAATAATTACCAACCACAAAGTATAACGGACGATACAACACCGAAAACGCAACAGGAACCAAACGCTATAAGCAGAAGTGCCGAACTACAAGGCAACCAAAGCTATGCGCAAGTAACCCAAAACATCAACCAAGCAACGACCACAAAAAACCAAAATCAAAACAACAACAACGAAGAAGTTACAGAAATAAAAGAAATGCTCAAACAATCAATTAAAAGTACGGAAATGATAGGAAAAATGGTGAGTGAGCTAAATGCAACATTAAGGCAACAAGTACAACAAACAACAGTTATGTTGCAACTGTTAACGAACCTGCTAAGTAAAAAATAAAAATGGACAGGTTGAAGATAGCAGCATGGAACTGCAATGGCTTGCAACAGCGAGCCCCAGAAACTAAAACATTCCTGTATAAAAATAATATAGACATACTACTTGTCTCAGAAACACATTTCACACTAAAAAGTTATATGAAAATACAGAACTACACCATCTATGACACCAAGCACCCCTCAGGTAAAGCACATGGAGGAACTGCAGTAATCATAAAAAACGACATCAAGCATCACCTACATAGTCAAACAAAACAAGAACACCTGCAAGCAACCACTGTCACAATACAAACCCATTGGTTTACGACAATTACATGTCTATGACAATTACTTCCAGATATCAGCAGTATATGCACCACCGAGACACAAAATGACACTTAAAAAATGAGAAGAATACTTCCAATCCCTAGGAGATAAATATATAGCAGCAGGAGACTTTAATGCAAAGCACACGTTATGGGGATCAAGAATTAATACACCGAGAGGCAGAACATTGGAAAAACATCAGGAGCAGCAACCTCAACGTAATATCTACAGGAAGACGAACGTACTGGCCGACAGACCTCAATAAAACACCTGACCTGCTGGATTTTGCAGTAACAAAAGGAATAAACGTAAGCAAATTAAACTCCCTATGGAAAGTCACTAACATAATCAAGAAAACAATAAAACCAATCCCAGCAATCAGAAAAACGGACAACACATGGGCCAGAAGCAACGAAGAGCAGGCAGAAGAATTTTCGAAGCACCTGCAAAACATATTTTCACCGTACGAAAACCATAACAGCACCCCCAGAAGGCAAACAAATGAAGAAGAGGGAAACGACAGCAACACAACTGACAAACGCTGCACCATACTTAGCACAACAGCGCAGGAAGTCGCAAACTTAATTAAGGCAATAAAGACAAATAAAGCACCAGGATTTGGCTTGATCAATGGAAAAATCTTAAAAAACCTTCCCCCAAAGGCAAGAAGACAAACAACGATAATATTCAACGCAATCCTAAGAATACAGTACTTTCCTGCACTATGGAAAATAGCGCAGATCATAATGTTACCCAAACCAAACAAAAACCCACAACTAACTGCATCCTACAGGCCACTACCTGCGTTTTCCAAATTACTGGAAAAAATAATTTATAAACGCTTACAACCAACAATAGAGAAAGGAAAACTAATTCCAGACCATCAATTTGGGTTCAGGAATAAACACTCCACAATAGAACAAATGCACAGACTCGTCAACGAAATCCTACAGGCGTTGGAAACAAAACAATACTGCACGGCACTCTTTATGGACATCGAAAAAGCATTCGACAAAGTTAACCATGAAAAACTTCTTTAAACAATCAAGAAACAATTTCCAGAACAAATCTACAAACTACTCAAATCATACTTAAACAATAGAACCTTTATTGTAAAAATAAACGATGCATATTCGGAAATTAAGGATATCAAGGCAGGAGTACCGCAAGGAAGCGTCCTAGGACTGATATTATACACACTATATACGGCAGACATACCAATAACTGTCAACAGCAAAACACTAACGTTCGCAGACGACACGGCTATACTAGTGAGGCACGCAAATCCAGAAACGGCTGCTGTACTACTACAAGAACACATTACAAAAATAGAAAAGTGGCTGCAAAACAAACAAATAAAAGTGAACACCAGTAAGTGCAACCACACAACATTTACACTTAGAAAAGGAAAAATACCAGACATCCAACTGAATGGCGCCCACATAGCACAAACGAGGCAAGTCAAGTATCTAGGATTACACTTAGACACACACCTTACATGGAAACACCACATAAAATCAATAATAAGCAGAATATGCGAAAAAAGGAAGCAAATGTACTAGTTAACCGATAGAAAATCTAAATTAAGCATAGAGAATAAACTCAACATATACAAAACAATAATCAAACCAATCTGGACATACGGAGTCCCACTATGGGGAACAGCAGCAATGAGTCACATAAGTAAAATAGAAACAGAACAAGCAAAAATTTTAAGGACAGTAATTAACGCCCCATGGTACGTCAGAAATGAAGACATACATAAAAATTTAAAAATTCCAACAGTCAAAGAGGAAATCGCCAGATACGCAAAAAAGTATAAAGGAAGACTGGAAACACACCCAAATCAGCTGGTTGCTGAAACGAACAAAAACACAATAGAAAGAAGACTGAAGAAGAAGCATCCCGCAGATCTCCCAACAGAAATACAGTAAACAACCCGGAAGATGGAACCCCGCTGGGGGTAACCATCCACATGCTATATTTTATTACTAAGATATAAGATTTTACCAAATGTCTTACTGGACAAATTGTAAAATTTAAACAAAATAAAAAAAAATGTATATCAAGTACGCGATAAAACGTTTGCGAGTATTTATCCCGCGATTTTATATTGCGATTTGTACTTCGTATTAACGACTAACTAGACGTTTATATTTAACTTATTTGTTTTAAATACATCCGACGGTTACGACAACAAGAGTCTCGTCATTGATCCTCACGACCTACGTCCTCTTCACACACAAACGTCCACATATGTCACAAGAATTGAAAATGTTGCTAAAATATTACAATCGTGTACAACACGTATCGGATTCTCTCAATTAACTCTGAATTCTCTTTCGTCAATCGTATGAATTTAAATGTATTAAAATCAAGATTTCCATCTTGGACAGTTTTTCAAATTTAAAATAATTCGAAGCTTTCTTATCACGATTTGATCAAAACGATTTACCAGCTCTTTGACATTGTATATGTGATATATATTTCCTATTTCTCCCTATCTTTCTCGAAGATACCGTTTCTCTTATAGCAATGCCATGAATATGCGATTCAATAGATCATAGAGATTCACAATTTAACGTAAAATAACTAGAATCAAGTTTAAACCATAATCATCGCCGTTTATTCCTCATTCGTACCTTTAATTCATATAGTTAACACTAAAAAGTGCCAACAAAAAAATTTGCACATTCATGATTTTGATACGAGGACGATACAATTTTCAAGTTCATTGACTCCATTAACCCTGCTGCGTTCTTTCGATCATTTTTTATCCAGTGGTATTTTTTGACGTTAAATAATATTTCAAATTCAGGTAAGATATGAGAAGACTGATATTGATATGCATGACTGCTCATCTCAATTTTAAGATAAATATTTTCTTAAAATACTATGTTGAAAATGACAACGTGAGTTCGCGCTCGCCATCTATATGCAGATGCGCTAGTTACAATAAATAGTAACTAGAAGATAGTTCTAGATATAATCGATAGGTTTAATCGATAGATTTAATCGATAGGTTTAAGGAATTCTTTTGTTTTTTCTTTTTTTTTACGTAGTCCATGTAAGAAAGTGCAATAAAGGTTGTTCAGCTCAGAACGGTGTGATAGATTTATCCGAAGAATAAACTAATAGCTATTGTGATCCTACCTCTAAATAGAGAAATAACAACATACTATAAATCTCTTTTACTGCTAAAATTAAAACAAAATTGAACTATCAAAATTCGAGGATCGCAGCAGGGTTAAACTTCCCTTTATAACGCCTTATAAACTTCCCTTTATGTTCATCTTCTGACAATTCTCTTGCAATGTCAAATAGTTGACATTTCTCTCGATATTCGGATGAATCCAAAATCTCTTTTCCTTACATCGTCGAATGTAATGATATAGAATGAAAGCGATTTCCTCATCGTTCGACATTTCAATAAGGAGAAAAAATGTATCTTATTGTACGCTTCCTAGACTGAATATTGATATAGGCGTATCGTCACGTCTAATAAACTACGATTATGTTTCTATGAAGTCACGTTTCGTGGACAGTAAGCCTAAAGGACACAAGCAGGACAAATTGTTCAGTTAATACAACGTTTAGTTAGTGGTACGGATAATAATGTAGGTTTTGATATACGGGGTGGTCCACTGCACTAATAACATTTTTATGTAGCAAAATATATGTGAAATAACTTTTTAGGATAATTATTATTCGTTTCAATTAATTACTTCTAATTCCATTACTTTAGGAGTTGCAAAAAGTGCTCGACGTTTTAGGAGAAAGGATGAATGCAGCTTTAGCTGAGAAACAAAAATGTCAAGACGAAGCTGACGCTACTGCTTTAACAATTGACCTTGCAAATAGATTAGTGAATGGTTTAGCATCCGAAAAAATTCGATGGACCGAGGAGGTAGAAAGGTCAGATTTTACTATTTCTCATTTCGTATTTTTGTATGTTACATATTATTTTCAAAATATGTCACATTAATATTAAAATGATTATTTTCACAGTTAATGATATTTTTCTGACAAATATAGAATGGTATTTATTATTTATATATATATATATATATATATATCATATATGTATTTACAAAAATATACATAAATATGCATGTGTCATATATATGTATAAATATAGATACTATACAGGGTGAACTAAAAACAGGGTATACCTAACACAGGTAACTTGAATATCTGGACTGTTATTGGTGATAGGAAAAATGATAGAGAAATGATAAGAAAAACATAATTTTCATAGGTGGGCCTGTAGAAATCATATGAAGGTTAATTTCGTTTTTTTTAAATGAAATGATACGTTTTCTTACAATCTAGTAGGACGTTTTAACACACGTACAATGATCTATGATTTAAGAATATTTACTATCCTTATGACATAAAATTTGTTATTTTATACAATAGAAATAAGATTATTTTAAAGAATTTAAATTTTTAGTTTGACGAACTCGTGTGTAACGGTACCAGGGGATGTGCTGATTGTAACAGCATTTTTATCATACATGGGATCTTTCACTCGAAAATATAGAACTGACCTAATGTACGAAAATTGGTTACCATTTCTGGAAAGTTTGGAAGTAAAAATACCGAGGACTACTGAATTGGATGTACTGGCTTTATTGACAGACGATGCACAAATTGCACAATGGAACAACGAAGGTGAATACATTTATACGTTCTACAGCTTAGTTAATGTCATCATTTATTATCATTTGAACATGATGCTATGGAATAGATATATAATTCTCCGTCTAACTGAAACACCTTAAACATCTCACGATCAGTCGATTTCTTCGATAGGAAGAAATGTAAGAGGAAAACGCTATTTTTGTTTCGAACAGACAAGTAATATACACAAAAAAATGCTCTGCTTTATTTATAAAATCTTTCTCATATTCTTCGAGATATTAGTCATCAATATATTTTTTTAATGAAAATATTAAACATCTCCCTGTACTGATTCAAATCTCCTTTTCGTGAACAATTTAAGCAACAAAAGATCAACAAATGTACAAAGTAGTATGAGCAACTTAATAGTAAAAGATAGAAAAGTGGCTGCAAGACAAACAAATCAAAGCTAACCCAAGTAAATGCAACCACTTCACATTCACACTGCGGAAACAGACACCACCAAACATCTACCTAAATGGCACGCAAATAACACAGACAAAGCAAGTCAAGTACCTTGGATTACATATAGATGCACACCTAACATGGAAACAACATATCAAATCAACAATAGATAAAATAAAGACTGCAAGGAGACAAATGTACTGGTTAACAAACAGAAAATCAAAACTAAGCACAGAAAACAAACTAATAATATACAAATCAATAATAAAACCAATATGGACCTACGGAATCCCGCTATGGGGAACAGCAGCAAAGAGCCATATAGCAAAATTAGAAACAGAACAAGCCAAAATACTCAGAACAATAGTAAACGCCCCATGGTACGTCAGAAACAAGGACATACGAAAAGAACTGGGAATACCAACGGTCAAGGACGAGATTAAAAGGCTCGCAGGCAGGTACAGAGCAAGAATAGCAACGCACCCGAATCAGCTGGCAGCGGAAACAAACAACACAGAAAACACCTTAAGGAGACTAAAAAGGAAACATCCAATAGATCTCATAAAAGATATAAATTAAATATAACTAACACGAAGATGGCACCCCACTGGGGGTAGCCACCCACATGTCATATTTTTATTTTTATTTTTTTATTCTCACTAAGATAAAAAATTTTACCAAATGTCCCTCTGGACAAATTGTAAAATTAAAATAATATAATAAAAAAAAAAAACTTAATAGTATTACACATTCTACGTTGAAATGAAAATATGGGAATATTTGGCTCACAACCAAGAGGTTGCTGGAGGGATCCCTTAAGTGAAGGGAGATTATTCCTACTTTCAATACAATCACAAAGATAAGTGGGCTTATTGGCTGAAAAGTCACATGTACGTGTTAAATCTTTCTATAAAGAGACTAAACTCCTTCGAGGTTCCAAAGTAAAGCTGGAGGTGCACTGAAGCTAAGCCAATCCAAATTCAGTCAAGTTCAGTCCAAGTTACGCTGCAATAAATTGTTACAGTTTTTAATACACACCCACACACTACATACCTATTTCAAGTGGCACATCGCCGAACAGCTGATCGGGAGCAGTGTTCTTCTGTTTGCGATGGCAGGCAAAAGCTGTCTTGACATCGAAGAAGGGACCTTTATAAGGATGCGGGAGAACTCCTCGAGGGTCTGCTAGAAACTTATGATACGCACGGCTCGCAGGAGTCATTAAATCCGCCGCGCATGTCCTATTAGAAATATATTTATGTGGTATCGAAAAAAAAACCTAGGTCAGCAACCGATCGAAACAGTGTCGTCTATCCTTTAGTTGTTAGTTAACATAGGAAAAAAGCCTATGTGGCTAAGGTCACCCAGTTCTTGCAGAGAGTTGACATGATGAGATTAAAGAAAGGAAAAACAACGCTATTAGAGTAGGACGATTTGGGTTTAAAGAGCGTTGACCGAGAGGTCAGGGTGTGCGAAGCGAGAAGTGAGAGTGAGTCGAGAGTTCAGAGTTAGTCGAGAAGCCGAAGAGTAGAGTCTTAGAGTTGAGAGAGTCAGTTGCTAGCGTTGTTGAGAGATTGAGTTGTTAGAGTTGTAGAGTTGCGAGAGTGATTTGAGTAGAATAAGACTATTGCGTTCAGTTCAAGTTAAACATCTGTCGTTCTCTGTCCAATTAATATCTGTTATTTTTATTTATCTTAAATAAATAGTATTAGGAGAATTTTACAAATCTAAATTATCCTAATCCTATCCTTTTCCGATACTACATTTATGATTACAATTTGCCATCTAATATTAACAGCTACCAATTGGAGCGCACTTCTAGCTCCAGAAATATTATACATAAAATATCCAAAGTACAACGCCTTCTATAATATTATTTGATAGGTAAAATAATTATCTATCGAGGTTCCTTCTTTTTATTTATATTCTCAGAAATATGAATTTGAATAATACCATTTAAATATTTGTTGAGAATTTAACAAATCTCGAATTGTAATGATTTCTAAACTAATATATGTGTTTTTAAGATGCACGGACAATATAACAATTTTTAATTACAGTTTTTATGTACAAAGTACAAAACTACATCGATCAATATACTATTAATAACGATCGAATCATTATAAAAGTTTAAAATCTAAAAATTAATTGTGCTTGCATATTTAACTTTAATAATAAATCATTGTAACGAAATATTGATCGTTTGTTAAGGTTTACCAACGGACAAAATGTCCTCGGAAAATGCAACAATTTTAATGAATTCAACAAGGTGGCCTCTAATGATAGATCCACAATTACAAGGATTAAAATGGATAAAAAATCGATACGGTGAAGATTTGCAAGTGCTGAGGCTTACTCAACCGAATTATTTATATTTAATTGAAATTTCCATTGCTAATGGAGGAATTGTTTTAATTGAAAATATCATGGAAGCTATCGACCCCATTTTAGATCCGGTTATAAAGAGAGATCTAATAAAAAAAGGAAGGTACTTTCTTATATATATTATTATTGTAACATAAATTCATATTAGATAAAATTGCTGTTTAGGAGATCCACCTTTAATGATTCTGGCCTTCATACATATATGCTAGCAAGGTCACTGTCCTGAGTGACCATTAGAAAGTTTTAGCTCTCGCTCGTTATTCCTTAAAAAGTTATGAATATAATCATATTTAAATTTATTTGAAACAAATCATATTTAACTATTCATTATTACACATTGTTGCCACGCTATCTGATAAAGTCCAAAGAAATATGTTGTTAAACAGCATACATAGCCTGTTGTAATGTGAGAAAATTTGACATTGTCCATCAGTGGGTCAACGATGTCAGCAACTATCATTTCGGTAATTATGCACAAATGGGAATCTCAACTCCAATTTTGTCGAATTTCGGATATGTTGTGGAGGGGTTGGTCTCGAGTAACATGCACTCTGTTCGAGGCGTGAAAGGATCGTAGTCCTGGCGGAAAACGAAGATTTGTACATAACCTAACCCCATGCAGTTTCGAAACAAAACGATATAACTTTTTTTTTTTTTTTTTTTTTTATTTATTTTTTAAATTTTTTAATATTTTTTTTGTGGGGTTGTTTTTTTTTTTTTTTTTTTTTTTTTTTTTTTTGGGGGGAGGCAAATAAAACAGAAACAACTTGGCGCAAACGCATTTTTCGAAATTATGAGTTCGAAGTTCTCTTTAGAATAATTAAATATTGAATAAACCTTTCAATCTATATCTTTGAAGTTAATGTAAACAGTTATATTCGTCTAACGACTAACATTAGGTTTGGGTTAGATTTTGCATGCTAATCCTAACCTAACTCTCAGGCCTCAGGTCTAGTTTGGCCATTGTGGGGACCCCCCCTCCTCGCAATGCTATCCGCTGGGCCATCGTGCAAGGACTTCTTGGCATGACGACAACCTAACTCTAACACTAACTCTAACCTTAACTCATGTGAAGCAAAAGTATTGACCCAAGATTTTTGCCTCGTTGGCCAAAATTTTAACGGACGAACGGCAAGATCAGCGGCTAAAACTTTTTGAAGATCACTCAGAAGAGTGACCTTGATAACATATCTCAAGGTCGTTGGTAGTAGGTCCTCTAAACAGCAGTTTTACCGCACATTACAACAATCGAGCATTTATTTTGAGGTGGTAGGACGTGTAGGGTGCCAAAGAAATACTCCGCAGACTGATTGAACAACATGTCTTTATTATTATAAGACGGATTTGACAATCTTAGTAGTGCGCGCCCGCGAGTTTTCCCTCGTTTCCCTCTATATAAGTTGCCGTGGTCCCCGAAAGAGAAAGTTTTCTTTGGGGGTAGGGGAAGGATCTTGCGCCTTTTTGTAAGTCCTAGGGTTTATCCTTTCACGACGCCCTGGCAATTGAAAGAAAAGATTATTATAGCCTTTCATACTTTAAAACAATCGAATTCGTTAGAAAGTGTTCATAGAAATTTAATTAGAAGAGCAGAAGTATGTGTTCGGCAGAATGGGCAACATTTTCAGCAATTTTTGTAATAATAAACTTTATGATTACTTCATATTATTTCATTATGTATTCCTAATTTTCCGTTACGGCAAAAACAAACTTAAACTGCGATAATATCCATCGAGACAACGATCTACAGCGAGATCCGTTATAACGAGACGTGATAAAGTGCAGGCGTACCGAGCGAAAATTCAAAGTCGATTTTCTCGAAAATAAAGCCTAAAACGAAAAATTTTTATTCTATATTTTCGACTTCTTTTTTCGCGTAGAATCACCTCCTTTTCGCTTGTACCACCAGTTACCAACCACCCTGTATATTAATATGAATCAGAAATAGTAACAAAACTTAAATTATTTGTAATAGATGCACATATATCTCTATATACTTGGAACACTTACATTTATGTTACTTTTGAATTGTTCTATTTATTTTCTTTATTTTATTTTATAATTACTGTAATATATAATTACTACAACTATTATATACTATATATTTTATAAATACTTTTTATTACTATAAAGGGCGATAAAAATTTGGGACAAGGAAGTAGATTATGACCCTCGTTTCCGGCTAATTTTACAAACGAAGTTAGCTAATCCTCATTATAAGCCCGAGATACAAGCCCAAACTACTCTTATCAACTTTACTGTAACAAAAGATGGGTTGGAGGAACAACTTCTGGGCGACGTTGTGAAAGCCGAAAGACCTGATTTGGAATCCAAAAAGGCGGAATTAACTACTCAACAAAATACCTTCAAAATTACCTTGAAGAGATTGGAAGATGATCTTTTACATAGGTAGGTATATGGTACAATTTTAGGTGGTATTCTATGTGTTGCGAATTATCAACTAGGTGGCGACCAAAATCCCGAACGTACCGCCCCCCTTGAACGATCACGTTCAAAAGTTTTCATTGTAAAGAAGTATGTAATTGCGTATAGTACATTCTGATGAGATATGGATTTACAAAAGTGCGATTATGGAATGAATATCTTAAATTCTAACATCTATGAACATTTTCCATCCTTCATACAGAGTTCTATGGTTTTTGCTAACTTGCTGATAAAAAATCGACAACAGTTGGAAGTACATGGGACGAATGACATATTAGATGTGTTTTATATATTAGATAAATTACCCATATTCGAATGTAGGAGACTGTGGCGCCATCTATGACACAGCGTGCAACTACCCATTGGGCATTCTTCAACAGAGTGTGTATTACGTAGACAATTGAAGCAGAGGTTTTTCCCTCTCACTAGTTTTGATCGCTCGGGTACTGACATTGTCAAAAGTTTCTTGCAATATCGTCAGGCATGGGATCTATTACAAAGGTTGCACGTGATTTGAGATTGTGAGATGAATTTGGAGTCCGGTTGGATTTGTGCAGTTTGCGTATGCCGTTTTGTTCCGGTAACGTAAATTATCCTGACAGGTTATAGAGTGTGATGGTGTTTGATATGTTAATCATGTAGATTCTAATATCCTGCAGCGACCGTCTAAAAATTTGAATAGTTCTTCGACTATTGGCAAGGGTGTGTTTACCATTCTTTCCTTCCATTTTAACTCGGTCTCGCGATCTAACTTGGATGTAAACAAACAGAGCAGCACTGCATGCGCGGTCGGTTACTTGAGCGCTTGCAAGACTCTATAATGAATTTCTATCTTCTTTGAATAAGATTATAGGTCTTGGTACGATAGCCGCTGTAAAGGAGCCATGTCAAGCAATGTCGAGCTCTATTGCCATCAATTATTAATTAATTATCTATTGCTATTAACGGTGCTATTGCGTTAGTAGCCTCCTGTGATAGACAAGGGTGCAGATAAATTAATTGCTTACAGTCATCAATACGTAAATTCTCGTGTACTATGGAGTGTGAGGTGGTATTGGTGATAGGTGCGTAAGGAACTACTCTTGGTGTTTTTTTAACGAACAATAGTTTATTTAGAACTAATCAACAATCAGAGTAACAATTAACAATTAACAATGACACTTAACAGATAACTGGTAACAACTAACAAATAACGATAGACACCGAGAGATCATTCGACGCGTTGCTGTGCAAATAGTATCGAGGAGTTTTACGTTTAACAGCATAAGACAGACTGCCTGCCCTTTTGTTTCGGATCGCGCAGATTCTTTCCTTCGTTGCCCATCGATATCCCCCACTAGCGTGCATTCATTAGATGTGCCGCCACTGCTGGCACGTGTATGCTCTTCCGAGAATTCGGCGGAAAGAGCGTGAAGATATCGATGGTACATTGGACACGTCGGTGTTGCGCTTTGGCGGCGTCGCGCTTTGTATCCGGAGCCGTTGAAAAGTTCCGTGGCCCGTGCCGCCACAAGTGAAATTGCTCCGCGAACCTTGGCTAATCTTCATAGGATTCCGAAAAGGTACGTTTTTTTTTTTTTTGTTTTTTTAAATTTTACAATTTGTCCAGTAGGACATTTGGTAAAATATTATATCTTAGTAATAAAATATAGCATGTGGATGGTTACCCCCAGCGGGATTCCATCTTCCGGGTTGTTTACTGTATTTCTGTTGTGAGGTCTGTGGGGTGCTTCTTCTTCAGTCTTCTTTCTATTGTGTTTTTGTTCGTTTCAGCAACCAGCTGGTTTGGGTGTGTTTCAAGTCTTTCTTTATACTTTTTTGCGTATCTGGCGATTTCCTCTTTGACTGTTGGAATTTTTTAATCTTTACGTATGTCTTCATGAAAAGGTACGTAGCTGATCTTTTAATAATGCTATTTCATTGTCGGCTGGATCCGAATATGGTGTGCCCGGTGAGTTTAGCGTACTATCACTTGCCTCTCTTATCCGTATTTTTGTCTGTTTAATTATATCTCGAGCTTGTTCTTTACAGGTATAAAATGCTGCTTTTAGGTTAAGGTATTCCTCTATTGTCTGCCCATAGTCTGTCTCGTCCAATTCGCTATGGGTTTCTTTAAAAGTGACATATTCTTTTTCTAAGTCGTCTAACGTATATCGAATTGAGGTTGCTGACCTTCCTTCATCATAGTATCAAGTACCGCTTGAAATATTTCTAGTTCACATCTTGAACGCTAGTCGTTTCAGTTTCAAATGCTTCATGCGGTCTTCTTGATTACGGATCATGGTGGATTCGCGTAAGTTTCGATTGGATAATTGAAGCATCGGGTGAGTAGAAGTGGTTCAGTCTGTGTTATGTGTCTTGCTTGATGACTGATGAAGACTGCCGTATGTTGAAGCGCCTGATGCTTATATTCTAACACTCCTTCCAGGATGTACTCCTCTGTCTATGTTTCCTGTGAGGTGGGAATCTATTTCTATCCAATCCTGTAACTATCGAACCGCCAGGAGCGTATCTCATCTGGTTTATTATTTATTATTTATTAATGTTTAATACCAGATGTTCACTTTAGAGCGGACCTGTTGAACACTTAGGATGCCAATTAGCCTCTTAATGGGATCCGCATTGTAAATTCTACAACTAGCGAGGTGAGAATTTCCAACTTCCCAAAAAGAGTAGGTGCACTGCCCGTGTTGTAAACTGAAGATCACTCAAAATCCTGAACACTATTCGATCGATTAATTAGTGGTTATCAGTAATAGTAATAGTATTTGATATATGTCAATATTCTATCGCAATCAATATACTAATATTTTGTCTAATGTATCAGTATGATGAAGTTTTCAAGTACTAGATTTAATGTCCAACCTTTTAGGATATTCTCTAGATCATTTTCTATTAAAACTATTCTCTCTACACATTACATTTAAAATTACGTACTTTATAGATTTGAATAATTATTTTATAACCAGAGATCCAAAGTAAACTAAGAGTAACTATATTAAACATTTTGTGGAAAAATGTCATTAAAATTTAATTTTTATTTAAATGGTAATATCAATTTTTAATTGTTCTGAGTACGAATAACTATTAACTAATATTTAATATTTATGATATTTTATTCGTAATCAAAATCTTTTAATTAAAGATATTAACTGTTATATCTTAATTTTTAAAATTTGTCTTATGACAGTTATGGTGTCTGTCTACAAATGTAAATTATCACGACATAATATTGTGTTTCTTTTCAAAGGTTATCGACTGCTGGGCCAGACATTTTAAGCGACGTCGATCTCGTGATCAATCTCGAAACCACGAAAAAAACTGCCGCGGAAATAGAAATAAAAGTAGCTGAAGCTAGAGTGACTGCTGTAAAGATAGACGAGGCTCGAGAAATTTATCGTCCTGTTGCGGCTCGAGCCAGCCTCTTATATTTCGTTTTAAACGATTTGAACAAGATCAATATGCTCTATCAGTTTTCTTTGAAAGCTTTCAGCGTTGTCTTCTTAAACGCAATTAGATTTGCAGTAGCTTCGGAGGATTTGGCTAAGCGCGTCGCTCTTTTAATGGATAGCATCACTTATCTAGTTTTCATTTATACAAGCAGAGGATTATTTGAAGCCGATAAATTGACCTTCCTCTGTCAAATGACCATTCAGGTAAATATCTTATAATTTAGATCAGCGGTTCTCAATCTGTGGAAACCCCTCCCCCTTTTTTTTATTTTATTTTATTTTATTTTATTTTATTTTATTTTATTTTATTTAAATTTTACAATTTGTCCAGTAGAACATTTGGTAAAATATTATAGCTTAGTGATAAACATAGCATGTGGATGGTTACCCCCAGGACCCCTCTTCCAGGACCCCTCCCCCCTGTTGTTTGATTCAAAGGATTCCTTTTTCTTGGTCTTGTTTTGTCACTATTCCTATCTTATACCTAGTAATTACTGTATTACTTATACGCTTCCTATTAGTGATTTGTATAAAACAACCATCTTCCATTAGCTAAATTGCAACTGTATTAGATGTGATAATTATAATTGGAATAAATTCCACGATTAGTTCTTTATAATCGAGTTCAATAATACAAACCAGCACCCCGCAGACCTCACAACAGAAATACAGTAAACAACCCGGAAGATGGAACCCCGCTGGGGGTAACCATCCACATGCTATATTTTATTACTAAGACATAATATTTTACCAAATGTCCTACTGGACAAATTGTAAAATTTAAACAAAATAATAAAAAAAAAATAATACAAACCAAACGGTTAGATACTTCTAACAAGAAAAGGAAAAAGGACGTTAAAATAGCGATAAATAGCGTAGTATATTGATTAGAAAAATTTGCACAGAAGTGGAAAGTTTACCGAAAAAAATCTTCCTTGGATAAATTAAATCATATGAGAGCAGCTTGCAACGCTCTGTATCGCATTATTATTGCAACTAACGTCACATTGAATAATTCTATATTCGTTTCAGATTTTTATGGAAGCAAAGGAAATATCACAATCAGAACTTGACTTCCTACTACGATTTCCCTATATTCCGGAGTTAACAAGCCCTGTAGACTTTTTAACAGATGTCGGTTGGGGAGGGATTAAATATCTGAGCCAAATGGAGGATTTTCAAAATTTAGAAAAAGACATAGAAGGTGCTGCGAAACGGTGGAAGAAGTTTGTAGAATCAGATACGCCGGAACGAGAAAGTTTCCCACAAGATTGGAAAAATAAAACTGCTCTGCAAAGATTATGCATCATGAGGTGTCTTAGACTGGATCGTATGACTTACGCGATTAGGTATGGTCCTGTCATATTAACTCATTTGATACTGCAACCAGATGTCGGCAGATCCTTCCTGCGTACCCTCAATAGTCTTAAGAACCTTTTTTTTTTTTTTTTTTTTTGTTAGAATATTTACGATCAATTCTCGTTGAGAATTTTAAGTAACTTCATTTGGCGTGGTACAATAACTTGGGTTTATAATAATTTATGTTATGTTGATTCTAGGTGAGACTAATGCTTCAATCTAGAGGGTATTTTCTTTTTAGTCTGCGGATCTGGTCCGTCGTGTCAAGTAGTTGGGTGACTAATGGGTTCTGATGGTTGTTGACTCTTGCGTTATATCTGCTTCTGAACTTGCAAATTTCCTTCTTGACTGTGGGTATCTTGTCATTGTCAAAGAATGGAGACTCTGTCTGAAGGATCTCGCCACGGAGTGCGGATAGCAGCGATGCCTTTAGATAAGCGGACTATAAGGGGCCGGAAGGCATTTACCCCAGACCCTTTTTTTTTTTTATTGTTTATTGAAATTATAATCAATTCTCGCGTTGAGAATTTTCAGTAATTTTTCTGGCGTGGCGCAGTAACATGGCTAATTATTTCTAATAAGTTAATACATATTATAGATAAGTATAATTTGTGAGTAAGTATTATAAATAAGTAAATATTACATTATTTAAATAACTAATTGAATCTGTCGTTTAGGTCTAGCGGGTAGTGTCTCTTCAGCCTGCGAATCTGGTCCGTCGTATCAAGTAGTCCAGTGATTAGGGGGTTTCGGTGTTTGTTGACTCTTTTGCTATATCTGTCGCTATATTTTGCTATTTCCTCTTTAACTGCGGGTATCTTGAGGTCGCGGTGGATTGTTTCGTAGGTAACATACCAGGGTGCATTGATTAGGGATCTTAGCGTTTTCGATTGGAAGCGTTGGAGTATTTCAATGTTGGAGTTACTTGCTGTTCCCCATAGTTGGATTCCGTAGGTCCAGACAGGTTTTATTACGGTCTTATAGAGCGTAGCATAAATCTTAGGAATTTCTAGCTAAGGTGCTTCAAAACGAACAAACATTCGGTCATGCATTGTTTTCCAAAATTTATTGTCCGCTAGTAACTTTCTCTCAAGGGTGGTTAGCATCCTTTCCAACCACCAACTCAAGATATCCAATTAACAGCGACGTCTATTTCCCTCACTCTTCTAGCCAAAATTGGCATCAACAAATCCGATGGTCCCGTGCGCTGAACACAGCCATCCTTAGCTTTCCTCCGCCACGGCATCGTCGCCGAGCTTCACTGATTTTCTATCATTCAGACAGTCAACATCCTTTTGACCGGGTTTACACCCTTAAATCAGTCATTTACTAAAATCATACATACGCATCAGTGTAACTAGCTTCTGTACAAAATTGTTGGAATAAAGTGTGATTTGTAACTTGTTAGATCATATTTAATTTAACTACCCTTATTATCCAAAAAGAAGTAAGGGATCGATCATTTCGTGGCGTCGATTATCTAATCGTAACGGGAATTTACCACTCCCGTTGACGTGCTTGCTCGCGATCGCGTCTCTCCGCGAGCGGTCTGAAGTTCAAATCCTAGGAATTTATTTTCTCAATTATATCTTACTAAAATCATGTTATGCCTATAGAATTTCTGCAACGTCGTTTTTTATTCTAATGTCCTTTTTATTGAGCGATTACAAACCATCATTATCAAACACATTCTTTAAACACAGGCTAATGAGTGCATCATCTACTATCTATGTACACCATACAATCATCATAACCTGTTTCGGCCGTAATGACGGTTTCAGCAATTGTTTAAGATTTTCATTAGCATCCAACCATTGTCCAGATCGTGTACGATTATCGTCTTCTAAAATAGCCTCTTGACTGCGAAGGTGAGTGTCGCAGATTACCAACTAATGGTACTTCCCTAGAAAATGGAAAAAAGCTAAATTAACAGCCATCACAAAAAAATAAATAAAGACCGAACCTGCGACATCTAAGTATCCTACATAACATAAGCAAAGTATTCGAAATAGTTATAAATAACCCCCTATAGTCTCCTTTCGCATAAAAAATAACGTAATCCTAAACAATCAATTCGGCTTCCAAAAAAGAAAAGCTTCGGCTTCCTTAACAATCTATTTTTAATAATCTATAATCTAAGCATCGAGAAAAAGAAATGTTGTGGTATTACACGACTATTACCTCATGTTATATCGTTCTCTCATAGACGTACAAATAAACTAGCACATGTTTTAAAACTAAAAGAAGTGACGTTTCTTGATATGCAGAAATTTTATGATAACAGATTGATATGGAAAATTGTTATTCTACATTATCGACTTCCAGTACACAGGGAACCACCTCGTACCATCGAATAAGGTAGCTAAGTGCTAGCCCATTTAATCGACTGTCCTTTCAAGTGCATGCGTACTCGACGAAACTCCAGCGTCAATTTTTTCGAAAACGTAAAACACGTGAAAACAAAAAACATCTAAACAAACTCGCAAAGGAAATAAAAAGTAAAATAAAAGATCATAATAATAACGAATTCTCAAAATCCATAGAAATACTCTCTGCCCACGAGAATGCCATCTATTCTCTTTGGAAAGCGACGAACAAAATAAAGAAGCCAATAAAACTAATCCCAGCAATCAGAAAAGCAGACAACACATGGGCTAGAAGCAACGAAGAGTAAATTGCAGAATTCTCCAACCACCATTTTAACACATTTATTCCATATAATACTAACAACAGTAAAACTAAATGTTATTCAGACGAAGACGCGCAAAATAATAGTGGTCCAACTAAAAAGCACTACACCATACCTAATACAACAGTACAAGAAATTAGAATCATAATGGAGAAAACAAAAAATAATAAAGCACCAGGAATCGACCTAATCAATGGTAAAATCTTGAAAAACCTTCTCCCAAAAGCAATACGTTTAATCACAATAATATTCAATGCAATTTTAAGAATCCAATACTTTCCTAATCTATGGAAGCTAGTGCAGATCACAATGTTACCTACGCCAGGTAAAGACCCATACCAAACTGCATCCTACAGACCAATATCACTGCTTCCTTTGTTTCCCAAAATACTAGAGACAATAATATACGATCGGCTAAAAGCAACAATAGAGGAAGAAAAATTAATACCAGATCACCAATTTGTATTCAGAAACAAACACTCCACGATAGAGCAAATGCACAGGCTCGTGAACGAAATTTTACTAGCAATAGAAAAGAAACAATACTGTACAGCCTGCTTCATGAGCGTTGAGAAAGCATTTGACAAACTGAACCATGAAAGTCTCTTACAAACAATCAAAAAACACTTCCCGGAACAAATCTACCACTAACTCAAATCATACCTAAGCAACAGAACCTATGTAATGAAAGTAGAGGATGTATATTCTGAAGGCAGGGGTACCGCAAGGAACCCCTTGGTCTTAGGACCAATACTATACATATGTGGCGGCACTCGACAACAAATACCGCCACTCAACACTAACTACAAACGGACACGGTAGCGACGCAGGTTAGCGCTCTAGGTTTTCGAACGTTCGGACCCGGGTTCGATTCCCGGCGCCCGTGATCCTATTTTTCGTCCTCGCATCAAAATAAAAGAATAATTAGCAGTACCCCAGCAGCGACATCTACAGCCGGCAACTACAACTATCACGGACAACATAACATCACCTCTACACATACTATACGCGGCCGACATACCAACAACTACCAACAGCAAAGTACTAACATTTTCGGGCGACACGGCTGTACTAGTTAGGCACACTAATCCAGAAACAGCAGTCACATTACTACACAAGAACATATCACAAAAATAGAAAAATAGCTACAAGATAAACAGATAAAAGCAAACCCCCCAGTATATGCAACCATATGACATTTACACTACGAAAATGGAAATCACGAAATAATATTCAAACTAAGAGTATTCATTTAATTCATTTAGTACAAATTATCTTACTTCTGTGGGGGAAAGAAAGAGTTCTAGTATTACGTTATTGATAAATTTAAAAAACATACATAATCTTAATATTTTCGTAGAAACAATAATATTTCAAAAATCTATTCACCCTATCGTAGCATGTATAAGAAATAATTAATTATTTTCCTTTTCTATCCATCTTACAAATCTGTTATTTATAAAAAAGAGCATTAAGAATATCAGTAACACCATGTATATTACCTGGTATTATTTTAAGTTAAAATATTTCCTTTTTCCTCAAATTGTTTAAAATATTGTATCTCACGAATTTATTTAGGTGCTTCGTAGAAGAAAAGCTTGGTTCGAAATTTGTTGAATCCAGATCTCCACCTTTTCATAAATCCTTTGAAGAAACCAGTTCAATCACGCCTATATTTTTCATTCTCTCTCCAGGCGTTGATCCGTTGAAGGTAAGAAATTTATTCAATAGCTATAAACATTTTTCATGCATAACAGCTCTGTTAATGTTCTTTTTTATTTAAATAATATCACATTGGCTTATTAGTTATTAATAACTATTTAGTATTGTGTTATCAATCGAAACAAAAATCCAGCAGTTTGTTTATAGTCTATCAGGATAGTTTCCAAAAGCTTATCAAGATTCGTCTGGATCAGCTGTTTAAATTTATCGCAGGAAAGGAAAAGAAAATTTGACTGAAGATTCGTAAGAATCTCTTGTGTTCTTTTTTGTTAAGTACTTCAGGTCTCCAAGGTTCTGGGCTAAGTATCCTGCGGTCCCTTACAATCTGTTTACTAAAAGGCATCACTACTTTGCTCACCCCGTAGCAAGATCCTTTAAACAAAGTCTACTCTTTATTCTTCTTCCCATTCGCGACCAGACGCGCGCAACCGCGAAGTTAAGACACGACTCTGCGACTACAAAGTATATGCAAGACATACATATATCTATACGTGCTATGCACACGTGCAAAAAACGTCATTTTGTTATTAGAATATCAGGAATCCTTATTGAAAATTTGTTATTTATTTATTTATTTATTTGTCTAGTGTGTAACACTATTAACTTATAATAATAATATATATAATGCATAATATTGTATGCAAAATATAAAGCGTTATATATATGGTGAAACTGTAGAAACGTTATCTACCCTCGGATTTCTATGATTTTTGGATATGTTATAGAAATATTTTGAACAACTTTTACCTATATGCTATACTGTATACAAACAAAACAAACAAAAACATGTTACGAAAATCAACGTAATCACATGAAATATGTATTTACAATAACGACAACGATAAAAATTTAGGACGTCGAAAAACTGGGAATGCAATTGGGTTTCACTTTTGGAGGAAGAAATTTCCATAATGTGTCACTGGGTCAAGGTCAAGAACCCATAGCGGAAGAAGCCATAGAACTTTCTGCGAACGAAGGCCACTGGGTAATTTTGCAAAATGTCCATTTGGTGAGGAAATGGTTGCCTACATTAGAAAAAAAGATGGAACAGTGTTCGGAGAATCCACATGATGATTATCGATTGTTCATTAGTGCGGAACCCAGTCCTGATCCTCATGAATCAATAATACCTCAGGTAATAAACAATTGTATAATTTGAAAAAGCAAAAGAAAATATGCACTTTTAATTAAGCTAACATGTGCTAATTATATTCTTTAACCCTCCGTCGGTAATACGGTTTTCCACTAACGCGGTCGGCATTACAGGTCCTTCATTAACTGGCCTAATTTCTTATTGTTTTTTTGCTTTGAAAAATCTAAGAAAATTCTGAGGTACCTATTATAGTCCCTAATTTACTATATAAGTGATACTTTAGCCAATAAGTAGATAATATCGGTAGGAAACACTAATTACTAAATGTAAGGTTCCTTAAATTGTACACAGGGTATACTAGAATCAGCCATAAAGATCACGAACGAACCACCATCTGGAATTCAAGCGAATATTCACAAAGCGTTGGATAACTTTACCCAGGAAACTTTGGAGTCCTGCAGCAAGGAAACCGAATTCAAAGCAATATTATTTGCACTTTGTTATTATCACGCTGTACTTGCAGAACGTAGAAAATTTGGGGCACAAGGATGGAATAGGGTAAGTGACTTTAAATCTTAATGGATCATAACGTTAAATTAGAAATTATGGATCGAAGATTTGTAACTGTTGAAACAATGAGAGAAGGCAAAAAACAATGTTTACGATATCTTGTGTAATGTAATAACTTAAAATTAATACTCTTTAACAGATTTTTTATTAATTATAAGACATATTTGGAATATATCTCGCAACTGTGACATAGTTTAAAACGTACTATAACTGTCTTCCTTGTAACCTGCAATTCAATTAGGAAAAGCTACTAATAAGATAAAGCATTACTTTTTACTAGTGATTATATTAGCAAAGTTCGTAAATTATATTCTTTAATAATTGTTTCTTTAGTCAATATATGTTTTAATAATAAATTATTAAATAATTTAGAACGTAACTAAGCACGAATAGCAATTAAACAAATTTCTCTGTTATTATGTTGTTAATCGTTGTTAAAAAATTACACTTACATATATATATATGTAGGAGATGAAAAGAACACCGGAACCTCGGGAAACACCGTAACATTGTAATATAAAGTCTAGTGTAGCTGTAATTTGACAAATGTCGTCGCCTAACCAAATTACATCTGTTTGAGATTTATGATAGTGAACTTGGGCTCGAGGCGACAACCAGTCGCCGAACGTAGCCGCGGTCAAGGGATGAACGTTTTGTCTAACAAAGGCATGAAAGTAACTCTAGAGCTCTTCTTAAAAAAAGGAAATAGTTGTAGGGACACTGGACAGTGAACATCCTGACGGTCTCTGTCCCGTGGCCCGCCACGCGCAGATTCTATTCTTCGAGTAAGATGATTACCAGATGTCGATGCGTCTCCACAGTACATGTGCAGCTAGCCCGAGGACCCGCTATAAATCTTAAGATTTATTTAACTAAAGTCCTTCAAAGGGACAAACAGTCTTTGTTCCAGCTACGGGAAGTTAGGAGAAATCTATCCTTCCCACGAACGACGTCTCCCACTAGCAACTTTCTCTTAAGGGCGGCTAGCACCCTTCCCTAACCATCGACATGGAAATTGACCAATTAACAGTAACGTCAATTTCCCTCACTTTCCGAGCGAAGACTTTTCTCCACGAATCCGATGACCTCGTGCCCTTAGACACACCCCATATAGTTTTCCTCGGTGGCATCACCGAGACGGAGAGTCATTCTCTTGTGCGATCTCATTGACGAAAAGAATACTGCCTTTACGATCAGTGAATATAGTGTCCGACTTGAACTTTGCGAGTACGCACTACTATCATCCCGTTGACCGCGGATTCGTTACGAACCTAAGTCCATCGTCATTAGTGCTCCGAGTGCGCGACCACTACGATTACTTGTAAACTCCGTTGTATCAAGACTTGTGTTAATAAATTATACGCTGTACCTCAACAATGGCAAATGCCCGTGAAGATTCATCAAGCGCCTGCAACCCCAATCCTACCACTAACCCGACATCAGAAGTGGGATCAGGGCCACTTGAACTTGTGCAAAGGCAATTGACAGTCATGCAAGAGTTGATACAGACACTTGCGCAAAAATCTAGTGTGGAACCTAAATATCTAACACTCCCGCGTTTTAACCCTGAAATCGCGGGTTCCGATCCGGCTGCATGGTGCGCATCCGCTGATCTGATTTTGAAGGAAAGTCCTTTACAAGGCAGTGCGTTACTCTCTGCCTTAAGTTCTGCACTAAATGGGTCTGCGGCGCACTGGCTTTCACAAATAGTACACTGCGGAAAACTTGCCTGGCCAACGTTTAAGGAGCAATTCCTTTCGTGCTTTGGTGGCAAAGAGACAGCCGCCTCGGCGTTAATAAGGATTTCCAGAGAACGACCGTCGGAGATCGAATCTCCAGGGGCTTTCGGTAGCCGCCTCCGTTCCATGCTGCAGATGAAGTTGCAAGATCTACCGACGCCCGAAGTGATCAACGCCGTCGCCCTTTATATGCTAAGTTCACAAGATCAACGCTTCCGACGACTAACGCGCGCAAATAATATCAAGACGGAGGAGCACTTTCGGGATGAAATGAGCGCTCTTCAAGACGACCAGCCAACACCTTTGCCAAGAAACCCACCGGCGGAACCTGAAGCCAAACGACGCAAGTTATCGGACCACCAGGTGAGGTGCCATTACTGTGGTACCCCAGGGCATAAACTAGAGGAGTGCCGCAGGAAGATGCGTGTCGACAAGCGGAGGGATGCACAACACCAGAAGAGGAGTCGGCCAGCCACATCGTCCAAGGTGGTTTGCTTCAAGTGTCGTGCGGAGGGCCATATCGCACCTGATTGTCCGTTACTGCAGGACAAAAAAACCGGCTCCAAGAACGAACGTCGAGTCGACTCCTGCGTGGTGGACTCCAGCTGGTAGATTAAGTCATCTGGGTAAGTCGTTCCCATTTTATTTCGATTCCGGAGCCAAATGCTCATTAATTAAAGAATCTATAGCCTCGAAATTTTCTGGCAAGCGAATAACCGATGTAGTAGTACTGCGAGGCATAGGAAACACTTGCGTTAACAGTACCTCTCAGATCTTGTCCACTGTATGTATTAACGGTTTTACATTGGAGATAGTCTTTCATGTCCTTGCCGATGATTACTTAAAGTACGATATCATGATTGGTCGCGAGATTTTAAGTCAAGGATTCGACGTATATATCACGCAAAAAAGCATCGTTATTTGTAAAACGAAGATCGTTAAAGCTTGTAGTAAAGTCGCGGAAGATGCGGTTAACATTAACGAGGTTGACACGGATGTGATCGGTAACGATAAAGACCGGTTAATCTCTGTTCTCGAGAAATTTAAAGAATCGTTCATTACGGGTTTCCCGCGTGCTCGCGTCTGTACGGGCCAGTTAGAAATACGGCTAATTGATCCCAACGTTACCGTGCAAAGAAGCCCTTACAGGCTTAGCGAGGAAGAACGAAGGATAGTACGCGAGAGAATAGGCGAATTAATTAGAGCAAACATTGTAAGACCTAGTAATTCGCCGTTCGCGAGCCCCATGATACTCGTGAAGAAGAAGGACGGCACAGACAGATTGTGTGTGGACTTCCGAGCGCTAAATAAAAATACAGTCGCGGATCGGTATCCCTTACCCCTTATTGCTGATCAAATCGCGAGACTGCAGAGTGCGAGATACTTCATTAGCCTGGACATGGCCAGCGGGTTTCACCAGATCCCCATTCATTCCAATTCGATGGAGTATACCGCGTTCGTAACTCCCGATGGTCAATACGAATACATAGCGATGCCGTTTGGATTGAAAAATGCACCCTCCGTTTTCCAGAGGGCCATTCTCAAGGCCTTAGGCGACCTCGCCTATTCGTATGTCGTTGTTTATTTGGACGACGTTCTAATAATTGCTGACTCAATAGACCAAGCTCTAGAAAGGTTGCACATTGTACTAAACACCCTCGTAAACGCCGGATTCTCCTTTAATTTCGCTAAATGTTCCTTTTTGAAGACGTCAGTACTTTACCTGGGTTATGTGATTCATAACGGAGAAGTCCGTCTAAATCCGGGTAAAGTTTTTCAAAATTTTTGTCAAGATAGACACATTAAACTCCACTTAACAGCAACCGGCGCTAGTAGGGCCAATGGTCAAGTAGAGCGTATTATGAGTACGTTGAAGAATATGCTTACGACGGCGGAAACGACCGGGCGAGCCTGGCAAGACGCGATTGGCGAGATACAACTAGCCTTGAATTGCACCACCAATCGTGTAACTAATTCAAGTCCTCTAGAATTGTTAATTGGGAAGGCAGCAAGGCCCTACGGCTTATCGTTGCCTGATAATGTCGAGGAAAGGGAAGTAGACATCTCCAATGTAAGCAACAGGCGATACGGAACATACAGACTTGTGCTAGTTATGATAAAGACAGGTTCGATAAAACGAAGGCTAAAATAGTCAGGTTCAATCTCGGTGACTTTGTGTTACGTAAAAACGAGGAAAGGAACCAAACGAAGTTAGACCAGAAGTTCAGGGGTCCATTTGTGATAGCAGAGATTTTGGACGGGGATAGGTATACCTTAAAAACCTTAGACGGCAAGAGGTCATATAAGGACAGACACGACCATCTGAGAAAAATGCCAGATAGTTGCGTTCCTGCTGAGTTGGACGTCTGCGGTAATGACAGCGACAGTGATAATAACGATGCGAGTACGCTGATCTCAGAGGATCATTAACACCGCGTTGTGGTCATAGTAATACACCCAGTGTAACGTCTGCGCCTTCTGTAATACACCCAGTGTAGCGTCTGCGCCTTCTGTAATACACCCAGTGTAGCGTCTGCGCCTTCTGTAATACACCCAGTGTAGCGTCTGCGCCTTCTGTAATACACCCAGTGTAGCGTCTGCGCCTTCTGTAATACACCCAGTGTAGCGTCTGCGCCTTCTGTAATACACCCAGTGTAGCGTCTGCGCCTTCTGTAATACACCCAGTGTAGCGTCTGCGCCTTCTGTAATACACCCAGTGTAGCGTCTGCGCCTTCTGTAATACACCCAGTGTAGCGTCTGCGCCTTCTGTAATACACCCAGTGTAGCGTCTGCGCCTTCTGTAATACACCCAGTGTGGTGTCCTGCGCCTCTCGTAATGCACCCAACGTGGTAATACGACCCAACAAACTGAGATCTGTGTGCGAAATCGAAAATGATCTGTCGTGTCATTGCGGTCTGACTGGTGACTCTCGGAATGCAACTGGCACTTTGGATACAAACTATAACACTACCAATTTGAGTTATCTTTCATTTCCTTGTTTGCCAAATCCCCGAACAAAGTTTTGTTGTTGAACTGGACCCTTGACTTATTTGGAACATTTAGTTGAATGGTAAATAATATCAGTTACACCGAGTCTAATGTTAAAAAAAAACCTCTGTATTTTAGCTGCACACGAGGACGTGTGATAGTCAGAATGGCCGTGTCGGAGATGAAAGGAAAACCGGAGCCCTCCCTTTGCAATTTTGGGAAGAGTCCTCTAATGCTTTAGCTTAGATCTTATCATAGTTGTAATTGTTTGAAATTTGTGATAGCGAAATTGGGTTCGAGGTGACAACTGGTCGCCGAACGTAGCCACGACCACGGGATAAACGTTTTGCCTGACGAAGGTGTGGAACGGTTGTATGGTTTTTCCTAGAAATGTGATTGTGGCGGCATACGGCCTCAAGAACGGGCCTGGCCACATAGGATTGTATTTTGGAGGTGTCGATGTAATGGGACACACGTTGTATTAAGAATCAAACTCCAGACAGAGGTTGCCTAGCAACGGCGCTTGGAACCTTCTCGATGCATCCAGCGAGTATACAACAAACTTTTGGCGGAAGTTGCCTAGCAACGGCGCTTGGAACCTTCTCGATGCATCCAGCGAGCATATAACAAATGAAACGCATTCGTACAGGAAGAAAGAATTCCATCAGTTTAGGCATTCGTGTGTTCGCCTTGAAGAGTGACATATCGAACAGTATACCGAGCGTCTCAGTAATCGTATTTTGGTGTCTAAGATTATTCTACGCATAGTAAAGGGTTATCCTGTTGGCCGTGGATTCGTTTGAATCCAAGCACATTGTTAATAGCATTCCTTTAACGGATTATTCGTTAATTTCATTATCCTATAAACTTATTAATCATAAAACATATTATTCGTTAATCATATTATCCATTAGTCTTATTGTTCGTTAATCTTATTGTTCGTTAGTCATATTAATCGTTTTACCTATTACTTGCAAAGCTTATTATTCATTAGACTCAATATTCATCATACTTTGTAAAATCTTGTATATACGTGTAAATATAATCCCCGCTTTGTAAAACGATGGCGAATTCAAACGAAGAAGCGTTACGTGCCCTAAACTCTAATGTACCTCCGACATATATATATATAATTTATGTATGTATAATGTACGTGTATTGTATACATATGTATGTATATTATATATATGTATATATACAATTTATGTATAACATTCAGAGATAAGTAATTATTAATATAATTAGATATGGTATTAGTAATGATTTTTGGTAATTTTTTCAAACAACACTTTCTGTAGAATAATTCTTTGTTTAGTAAAATGTGGTTTATTCTCATTCAAAATATGTTTAAACAAATTTATAAAATTATAACAAGCTTGTAAATTATATACTAAATTTACACATATATGTATGTTCAAAAAAAAATTTTTTTTTGTGTCAGTCCTATCCATTCAACTTCGGTGATCTAACAATCAGCGTATCTGTATTATTTAATTACCTGGAAAATAGTATCAAAGTACCTTGGGAGGATCTTCGTTACTTATTTGGAGAAATAATGTATGGAGGCCACATAACAGATGATTGGGATAGAAGACTATGCAAGACATATTTAGTAGAATATTTGAAAACGGAATTAGTTGAAGGTACATATGATAATTCACAATAATATTTCCAATATATTCGATTTATTAAATCTATTTTTAAGTACAATTTTTTCTATAAAACTTTGTTTGTAAATTCTTTATTGGTCTCTTCTTATAATAATCAAAACTTTTTAACATTGAAACGGAATATGCTTTATATCAGTGTAGTTGCTTTGGAGATGCATGTAATTCTTTACTATTTAATGATTACTATTCGTTTCCTTTTCTTATTTTGTATATATATATAAGGTGTTGGTAGTATGTGTAGAGTGTAGAGAGTTTGTTTAACAGTATATGTATTCTCGCTTAACGTCTTTGTTACAAGTCTCGACTCGCGACTTGAGCGGACGATAATTTACTCGCGTTTCTCGATTTCGACTGCAATCACGCTTCTTGGTCACCACTCATCTCAATCCATTTCGTCTCTTTTCGTCACCTTTCGATATCCCCACTACGCACGCGTTCGTTAGACGTTCGCGACCGTGGTCACATACGCCTTTCTTTCGAGTGTTTGGTGGTAGGGATATCGATGGCTCATTAGGCGTGTCGACACTTACCCTTCGTCGCGACCTTGTTTATGTTTTGTCGGCCGCACGTAAACAGTTTGTCAACGGTGGTATACTATGTACGGACGAAACCGTTGGAAAGTTCTTTGCTGTCGAATGCCGCTACATATCACTTTGGATGATTATTATAACATAAGGGATTTTTCAAGGTTATAATACAATTTCAATTTATCTTTTATTTGAAAAGTAAATCTTTCACTTTATAGAAGTTTATAAACTCTAATGAAAAGATTAATGATAAGACTTCTTTTATTATTCTTGAATTAGTACAAGTACATATCAAATACGTTTTCTAAATTATTATAACATTGTATTTGTAGATGTTTGTGTGAAGAGGACGCAGGTCGTGAGGATTAATGACGAGATTTCTTGTTGTTGTAACCGTTAATATATTTAAGACAATAAATGAATATACAAACGTAGACGTTAGTCGTTAGTACGAAGTATAAATCGCAAAATAAAATCGCGGAATAAATACTCGTAAATGCTCGTCGCGTGACTTGATAGACGCTCGTTAGATACTCGAAGATACTCAGGATGCTGTTAAATACTCGATATGTACTGTATATGAATTCACTATGTACTCGCTATGTACTGTCGCTCGCGATCGCGTCTGTTTGTTTATACTGGTCGGGGGAGAGTCGGAAAATTCGAATTCGTCCTAACTCGACGGTTGCACGTAGCGGCGACATTGTTTTGCCCGGAGTTTATTTGTTCTCACATTACTTGTAATCTAACGGTCTTGATACTCCGAGGCAAAACAACAACATGATTTGAATTGTCCTGCGACTCATGTGTCGCTACATATCTTCGTTTTCGCCAATTTGTACACTTGTACAGTTTCATAAAGTATTAATATACGGTTCACAAATATTTTCAAAATTGTTGATGTTATATCGCTTTGCAATACATATAAAAATCAAAATATCTCTAAAATAGCCATTTCAGAGTGTGAATTTTATTTTATTATTTCTTCTGCCTTTTCAGGACTACACCGATTAATGCTAAATAATAAAATAAAAAATATATAATTCTATATAAAAATGTAATATTATCATTGAGAAATCCTTCAGTTATCCATTCGTGAAGAAATTACATCAAATTATATACCCCTCGAAATTGTTGAACTTTTGTTTGAAATATTTTTCCACACCATCAATAGCTTCAACAATTTATCACGAGATGGAACTAAAAGGCATTACAACAATTTTTACAGAAACAGTTAACAAAAAAATGAATTTACACTTTTTGTGTAGGTGAATTATACCTTGCACCAGATTTTTTGGTACCACCAAATAGTGATTATGATGCATATCATCAGTACGTCGATAACTACCTACCTGCTGAAAGTCCTGTTCTATATGGACTTCATCCCAATGCAGAAATTGGTAAATATATATAACATTTCAAAACAATCTAATGAAACTGACATAATATCATATCACATTACTAGAGAAATAACTAATGAACACAAGTCAATGTTGTGAGATCGCCAATTCGAATCAAAGTTTATGTATTTGGAGTTGAAGTGATTAAGAATAGTTTCTCCGTCTTTTTCCCATTTATATTGCAGTCTACGTATAAAGAAATTTATTTTCAATACGTTGAATAATTTTTGCTGTCATATACTACGCACAAGCACTTATTTCTCATAATGATCCAACAGGCACAAATAGAAATTTTGTACGTACGTTTTTTGATAAAGTTTCGAAATAGTCCAATAAAAAAAATTCTAATTTGTCCTTAGAACTCATAAATTGATGAATTCGTAATATAATGTCAAATAGACAATTTAGTCAATTCTCGATTTAACATAAAGACTTTTCCTGAAATTGATACACTGAAGAATTTATTTTATACATTTATTAGGGTTTTTAACACAAACCGTGGAAAATTTGTTTAAAACGTTATTGGGTATACTAACAAGAACTGCCAGCGATACAACAAGCGGAGATATTTCAAAAGAAGACAAAATAAAGGGACAAATAGAAGACTTATTGGACAAACTACCAGAAGAATTTAATATGCTAGAACTGTACAGCAAGGTACTCACTGCCTCCCTCTACTACTAATTTTAATGAATTACTTAATAAATCTAAATTTAAAATAAATAGAAATTAGTAATTAAGAAACCGCAAATCTTTAAAAGAACGTTCAGACGATCAATATTTATTATCAATATTATTGTCAATATTTAAGGTTCTCAATATTGTATTGACAATGTATAGAGTATTTAACTTTGGAAAACTAAGGTCAAACAGCGGCTGTAGAGGACATATGTATACATTCATACAGAAAAATTTTTCAGTACTGATATTTACAACATTTTAAGCTCATCAAAATCGTTGCATCATTTAAACAATTAACTGCGTTCGACGCGTATACACGACATTGCTTGATTTTAATTACGCACCCCGTAAGGGATTTTGAAAACTAAATTCCGCAGTTAACTGGTTAACATCGAAGATAGACCGAGGGACGAAATTGGGTATAGAAAGTCGGATCTCAGAACAATTTCCGTCTCTAATAAAATCTTTGTTAAATTTTTTAGGTGGAAGATCGTACACCATTTGTCACAGTTGCTTTACAAGAATGCGAACGAATGAATCTACTGTGTGAAGAACTTCGAAGATCCCTGCAAGAATTAGAGTTAGGCTTAAAAGTAATGACGAATTTTTATGCATTTTTACATTTTTACATTTCACGCAAACGCACACATGATCGCTCGCATGCACGACATGTACAGAAGGCTACATGTAACTAGGGTAAACTACAGTTCAGAAACAATATAAGATAGCAAAAAATCTCATTAGACAAAATTAAATAATTTTAAATAATACCTGATCTGGTGTATATGTACAGTAGTATACGGATATATAGCCAAAACTTTGCCCGGAATTATGGGCAAGAGTTTCTAGAATTTCTTGCTTGTAATAAGAAATATACTAAGATATAATTTTATCTATTCTGTCTTGCACTGTCTGTTTCTAACCTGTATCAGAGAGGAAATTTCTCTCTGCCCCTACTTTCGGTGCACGCATTGTATAGACCTGTAGACGAAGCGCGAATTTTAATAATTTAATATTTATATATTTTATTATAATTTGATAATTTAATATAAGAATTAAGATAATTTGGCCCAATTCGATATTTGAATATTTTTCCATAATTAAGAAGATTACTGACAACAGAAGTTCATATTTTCAAATTTATTGATGATAGATGAAGGAAGTTACATAATCTTTTGAATTTTTAAATTTTAAATGCTGCTTTGTAACATAATCTTGATCTTTAATTTCTTTAATCTCTTCTTGATAATTAATTAGTGATCTTTTTTTTGATAGGGAGAATTAACTATTAATGCTGAGATGGAAGATCTACAAAATTATATAATGATGGATGCTGTTCCGCCGTCTTGGACAAAAAGAGCTTACCCTTCAGAATTAGGATTAAACAGTTGGTTCACGGATATGTTGTATCGAATAAATGAATTATCTAATTGGACTGCTGATTTTAACGTAAACATTTACTTATTTTTTTCCTATTATTGTAACTTTTATTATTATATAAAACAATGCCCTATTAATATCGAAATGTTTCAGTTTGTGAAATTGATAATTGAATCCGTGGCAAATTTCAACTCAAACTGGTAAAATAAACATAGCAAAATTGAATGAGCGACAGAATAAAGCTTCGTTCAACGCACACGATTGTTGCTACCCAGAAAAAGTGAAATTTTAATAACTCGTATCCCTTCCCGGTAGAAAAAAGCTGTAAAAGACTGCTTAAATCTATTCAACTAAAATAACATTAGATGTGAACTGATATGAATCAAAGTGTTTTCATCTTCAGATAATTAATCTGTAGATAATTTGTAGTAAATAGAATATGAATCTGCCTGAACTGAATCCAAAATAGTTGGATTGAGTTTGTGAAAATTCATATTAATTGAGAACATCGCTCCAATCTATTACAATACCTTTCATTAAGAAAAAATAGAAATTATAAAATTTATCATTTTCAAGCAGCTTTATTCGCATACTCGCCTTTAATATCCTGTATTTCATGCCCTTTAGCTGAACTTGGGAAACAATCTTTTGCTTGAACTATATTCGAACCCTCGAGAAGATGAGAAACCAGATATTAACGAATCTTCTTTCAGACGATATTAACGGGTCATTCATATTGTTTACGTGTACCAAACGCAGAATTTTCCTTTTTTGCCAATTAACATTAAAATCTAAAAAATCTTACAACATTATTATTCAACTTTATTGCAATCTTATTCTCCTCATCGATTAATCTATTCTAATAACATAACGCATCATTATGTAGTTACCATCGTCGGTATGGCTAGGTGGTTTTTTCAATCCTCAATCATTTCTAACTGCAATTATGCAACAAACCGCACGCAGAAATGAATGGCCATTGGACAAAATGTGTTTATATTGCGAAGTACTGAGAAAAACCAAAGAAGAAATCACGTAATTATTAAAAACATTACTCCGTCATTCCTTCAAACATATCCTTTATTTTTATTTTTCCTTACTGTATGATGTTAATATCAAGTATACTATACTTATCGCACATGTACAATGATGGAAAAAAGTATTTGTACATACACATCCTTATTTTTCAATGAACCTTTTTTTTGGCGGAATCCACGATTTATTTATTTTATCAATTTTTTGTAGTCGTATGAAAGTACTATTATATATATTATTATATTATATTATATAGTATATAATACCATTAAATGACACAAAGATCACTGCAGATTAGCAGGGAGCATGAAGGGGCACGCGCGCGTACACACGTACACAGGCTTAGAGCATTGGTTCATTTATAGTATTGTATATAATATAGATCGTATATAATGTAAATAGTATGTGTATGGTCACTTTTTGTCATTTATTAATTTCATTTTATTATTAAGTTGGTATGATATTTTGAAAACGCGACGTAAACTTGTGAGGACTTGTAAGGTTAAACGAAAGCGAGAGTGGAGTTCGTAGCAGTGAAAACGAGCAACGAAGTATTGTCCGAACTAGAAGTTATGTAACCCCATAAGCGAAGCAATAAATAATGGCATTAGATTTAATATATATGAATCTAATTAATTAGTAGCTATATAAATGCTCTAATAAGTACAATGATGTACAAATACTTTTTATAGCTACTGAATGTGCGAGTATCTATATATTATCTAATATTTTAAAGTATTAATAAATAATGATACCTTAACTGTATTTTTAAATATTTTAAATATTTTATTTCGAGTACATTTATTTAAATAAACTCTCTAGTTTACATCATGAACAAAATTCAGTTACAATTTGTATAAATTTTATTCCAGAGTAGTAATAATAGATTTTTGACAAAAACTTTACAGATCAGCACCAAGAGAAGGCGCATATATAAACGGATTGTACATGGAAGGTGCACGATGGGACGTTCAAACAGGATGTATCATGGACTCTCGATTTAAAGAATTGTTTCCATTATTGCCAATTATGTATATTAGGGCGATTACACAGGACAAACAAGATTTAAAGAATATGTATGAATGTCCTGTGTATAAAACACGATCTCGAGGTCCTACTTACGTGTGGACGTTCAATTTAAGAACTAAGGAGAGAGCTAGTAAATGGATTCTTGGTGGAGTGGCAATTCTATTACAAATCTAATTTTATAAATTAAATTATGGACTAAATATGCAATTAAAATAAAGATTTTCGAAATTGTCAAAGAGTGTTGGTATTCATTTTTCAAAACACGGTATTATTTTATGCAAGATAATATTTATATAAAAGAAGAAGTACAACGCTTCTCTACGCATGTGATCGTTTTATGTATGTGTTTTGAAAGGTGGGTGCCGATAATGTCTAGTTTTTTCGTTGTTTTGGATATTATGAAGTTATCCTCGGTGTCTTTGTTGGTGTTGTGTAACGCTATTAGTCCGGTCAAAATAGACATTTCAAAGTACAGAAAATCCTACGGAGCTAAATTATGGTAGAGACCTTGGGTACACAAGTAGAAATAAAGTGCCAAAAATCCTTATTGATTCAATGCGGGCTGAAAGAGTTATTCAAGGTCAAAGTCAAAATTTTCCGATTTTTTAAATTCTTCTTGAAAACGGTAAGTTTTATGGAAAATATAGCTCAGACAAAAATTGTAGATCATAAAATTATCTACAAAAATGTTTCTCATACTTTTTTTCCTAAGAATCACCATTCCTAAGATATCATCATTCTAAAAGTTGAAGGAGTTACATTCTACTTGATATGCACTCATTTTCACACCACCTATAAGGTAGTGTACTTGGCGCTTTTTTTCCACGATCTGTTATAACGGAGTTTTATGGGAAAATACTGTATTTGATGATTAGTGATATTGATATTGTGATATAGGTGATTATTTTAAAATGTAGTTCTAATTTATGTTAATATTTTAATCTGATTCATACTCTTCAAATTCGACTTCAACAGTCATATCTTCTTCGATTCCTTCTTCTTCCTCTTCTTCTTGCTGGATGTCCATAAGTTATTCAACTAAAGATGAATCAGCTGTCTCTTCATCGATATCACACGAATCTTCGTCTATAGGATTCGATTGAACATTCGAGCAAGACTGGCTTTGGCAATTAGTACACGCTGGTGAACACGACAACCCTACTCTTCTACAGCCACATTCAGTACTACAACCTTTTTTACAATTGCAAAAAATAATGTTTAGGAGTTTTTCCGGAGCAGGTGGGAGGATAGTTTGAATCGGTTCCAAAATATTGGCTGTTAATTTCTAACCCCAGTCTTCGGGGTTTAGTTGATTGCCTAGCCATGGATAAACTTGATAGAATGCTCGATACAAGTGTTGATGACCGTGAAAGCGGCGCACGAAGACGGTTCTGTATCCCGCCGATATTCGTCACGGACAAGAGTTTGAGGATTCCCTTCCTTGTGGACACAGCCGCCGATATATGTGTGCACTGGCAGAGCAGATTACGCAGACCCGCGAGCAGAAACGAGTAGTAACTGTTCACGGCCAACGGTAAGCAAATTGCGACATACGATACCATCGTGATTAACCTGAACCAGTCCCTCAGACTAGCCTTCAAATGTCGTTTTGTAGTAGCTGTTACGTCGCGTGGGACATCTGCACACCATCTTTCAATACCTGGCAGCCAGCGGCCCACCTACAATATCCATACAATGAAATTTTCAATATTCGCTGTTTTTTCATTGTTACGTTTACCCATCATTTCGCTAGTCGAGTCGTTCAGCCAAACTTTAATTTGTGGTGTCATCGACCACGGAACTTTCCAACGGCTTCGCGGTACAAAGAACTATGCCGTCAAAGCGCAATACCGACATGCCTAATGTACCATAGATATCCCGACGTTTCTTTCGCCGAATTCACGGAAGAACGCATACGCGGCAACCGCCGCGGTACATCTAATAAACGCGTGTGTGGTAGGGATATCGAAGGTCAACTAAGGAAAGAATCCGCGGCTTCGAACAAAAGTCAGTCTATCATCTCAAGTCACCGAATCCATATCACCTCGAGTCAGTCAGTCGAATACAGTTATTTTACAACAAATATTCATTTGTATTACACTGAAGTTGTTGGTTTTGAAATATATATTAACCTGTTAATCGCAGCGTTATATTGAATTTAACTACCCTTATTATCCCACAAGAAATAAGGGATCGTACGATACGTGGCGTCGATTAGTTAATCGTAACGGGAATTTACGACTCCCGTTGGCGCGCTTCTTCGAGATCGCGTCTCCCCGCGAACGTGCGAAAGTTCAGTAGCTGACAATCAAACACCCATCGTTGGCTTGATCTTTTTCAGCTACTATGGCTTGCTCGTGGACTCGAAGGACAAACGACTCCTCTACACGACAACTCAATTGTCGTCAATAGGATACGCGGCCAAGGCCCACGTAGCATCGATAAAGACGACAATCTGCGAATAAACCTACTATTAACTCCTGGCGGAATTCTATGATCCAACCCGACCGTCCGTTTTCGCAAGTACAGCACGGCACGGTGTGGAACACCACATGAAGACGACGCCAGGTTCCCCCGTCAATAGCAAGCCTCAACGACGCCTCGTCCCCGACCAGTTCAAACAGATGAAGGTGGAATTTAAGATGATGATAGAGCAAGGAGTGATTAGACCGCAGAAGAATCTGTGGGCATCGCCGTTGCACGTCGCCCCCAAAAAAGACGGAGGTCTACAATCTGTGACGACTACCCAGCGCTGAACGCCCATAACATATCCGATAAGTATCCGTTGCCGCACATCGAAAATTTCGCACAGCAACTACATGATAAGCGCATCCTCTGGAAAATCGATCTTGTTCGCGCGTATCATCAAATTATTGTAGCGCCCCAGGACGTCGAAAGACAGCGATCATGACGCCGTTCGGTTTGTTCGATGCAATTCATGCCATGTTCGGATTTCGAAATGTGGCACAAACGTATCAAAGGTTCGTCGATGAAATCATACGCCGTTTATTTTATTTCGTTCACATAGCTTCGGAAGACGAAGAACAACACAGCGAACACTTACGAACTTCGTTCAATCGCTTAGACGAGTACGGCGCAGTAATAAATCCCGTGAAATGTGAATGTGACGCGAGCGAAATCACATTTTTAGGATACACCGTAACCACCGACGAGATAAAACCTTTAACCGAACCATGTTGACGCCATTTTCAAAGTACCGCACCCTTTCAAACATCTGCGAAGGTACCTCGAAAACATTAACTTCTACCGACGTTTCATACAGGAGCGCGCAGCCAAATCTACAACCATACAACGACCTGTTAAAAGGTGCGAAAGAGGGCAACGCGCCCATCGAATGGTCCGAGCAAATTCGAGACAGTTTTAGCGAACCGGAACGTGTTCTGGCGGACGTTATGGTGCTGGCGCATCCGATTACGCGATGGACGTGATCCTACAACAACACGTCAACGATACACGGCAGCCGTTAGGATTCCTTACGAAAACCTTGACCCCCGCGAAGCGAAAGTGTAGCGCGTATGATCGCGGACTACTCCCAATGTACACCGCGATTAAACGCTTTAGAAGGGACAGATTTTGAAATTTATACGAATCACAAACCCCTTACAAACGCGTTCAATCAAAATTTCGACAAATGTTTGCCGCGACAATTTTGGCACCCTGACTATATTGGACAATTCACGACCAACATCCGGTATATAAAGGAGCTAAATAACAATGTAGCCGACACTTTATCCCGTATCGAAGAGATAGGGAAATCGGTAGATCACCGAACTTTAGCAGTCACGCAGAAAAACGTTGCCGAATTGCCCGAAATTGACAACGAGAGAAACTGGATCGTATCAGAGCAAAACAGCAACCCGTAATAACTGCTAACCTATACGCTGTCCGCCGTGCATTTTTCAAAGTAACGAGGACTAATATTCACTAATACTTAAAAAACAAAGGAGTCTAAAAATTATTTAAGTGGTTAATTATATTTTGGTAATGATTTTGTTTAACGATTTCACGTATTGTTTATACAAAACATCAAGTAAAAATTATATATTTAAACCATAAAAAGATATATGTAAAAACATTAAAGGTGGCTAAAGATTAATGACACAACTTGAAAGTGAAGTTAAAAATTCATAATTCATTTTAATATTTTTTACAGTGTGGTATCAATCGATTATAACATAATTTGTTCATAACTGATAGTGTAACTTTTTAATTAATTTGAAGACCACTAAATTGGTGTACTTTATTACATATTGTACTTAATAACAGCAGAAATAGTCGCAATTAATTGGGAACAATTCCAGGTAAACAATACTTGATAATAACAACAACAGCAAAAAAGAAAACGCGTTGCTAAAGTAAAAAAAGGAGATCTACCCGTTCGATTGGCTAAGTGTTAAGAAAAGTAAAAAAAGCCAACACCACACGGAGTTCCCAAGCGGTCACCCATCTAAGTACTAACCGTGCCCGGCGCTGCTTGACTTTCGTGATCGGACGAGAACGAGTATTTTCAACGCGGTATGGGCGTTGGCTGAAGTAGTCAGTTTTGCTATTTCATGTTATCGAATGGACAAAATATTTAAGAAAATATACATGTATGTAGTATCGAAAGAGCGAGGTGTGCGTTTTATTACTCTGTTTTATGAGGTTTTCGTATGGATCGCGTTTCTGACCGTCGCTCGCGTTCCTACAATGTCGCCGGCGAATCGCCCTGCATGCCCGACGAGAGGCATACAATGTATCGACGAGCGCATGGTTGCCGGCTAGCAGCGACTTCCAGAAACGTCGATCTCAGTTTGTTTAATTTTTAAGAGAAATGCGATATGCGTGATCATAGGCGCGAACGGTGGCGTGATCCGAGCGTAGTGGGGGGTCGTCTCTCCGAGAGGACCGAGAAACGACCTAAGGAGAAAAGTAGTCCTTTACGGAGATTTGAAAAGAGCACGCGTCGAGAGTGTCGAGTAAAAAAGCCGCTAAGCCGAACGAGCGCGTGAACATTGTTCATCACCGGATATTCCGTCACGCTTTGTAGTTACACTTATTGCTATCAAATATATTAACCACATCACCTTTTTAACCATTAAAGCAACTTTCACTTGTCCTTTCCTCTAAAACCCCCAATTCAGTTTCCTACATAATTTTGGGGGCTCGTCCGGGATCTAGAGCGTTAAGCGACGGGTGAAAGTGTGAGTGATATTTTATCCGGAAGAGTGATATCGGGAACAATGGTTGATAACAACGCAGGAGAAGCAGGTTTGACTGACGAGCAGGTGGCTCAGATGCAGATACCTGAGTTGAAAGACGAGCTGAGAAGACGTCGGCTGAGATTAGCGGGCAGAAAGCGCGAGCTGGTAGCGCGATTGCTGGCTGCGTTACGCATGGAACGTGAACACGGTGCGCGTGAAGAAGATGAGGATGATGACAACGATGATGTAGAAGACGACGACGAAGATTTTGAAGACGATGAGATCGGCGCGGTTGGGAATCGTTTAGACGTGAACGTTCCAAGGAATCGCGATCTCAATAATCAAGACGGCGGAGTTCGGGGAACTCCAGTGATAAGACGACGGAGGCGCACGGTGTTAACGTTCAAGGACGTAGAGGACTCGTTGGAGAAGTTTAGCGGAGATGATCTGCTGAGTGTAAGTCAGTGGATAGAAGACTTTTGAGGAAATGGCGGAAGTGTGTGGTTGGTCGGACATCCACATGATAGCTTTCGCTAAGAAGCTCCTCACAGGCTCCGCTCGAGCCTTCGTGCGACAAGAACGATGCACGGGGTCCTGGGCGAAGTTAAGGAAGGCGCTAAAGGACGCATTTGAGGGATGTAGTGAGTGACCAGCAGATACATCGGGAGCTAGCGCGTAGAACGAAGAGAGCGGACGAGAGTCTGCAACAATATATGTATAGTATGCGTGAGATTGCTGGACAGGGCAGGGTAGACATGCAGTCGCTAATCGACTATATCATTCAAGGCATTCCCGATGAGGTCACCAACAAGGCGGTATTGTACGGGGCCAAGAACATACAGCAGCTAAAAGAACGCTTTAAGCGGTACAAAGCGATGAAAAGGGATATGGGAGTGAAAACTAAGTTTCGGAAATACAAGGACGACAAGGAAAAACGATCAGGAGTGCGGAATCAGCAGAGGCAGGCAAGTAGTGACCCAAGAAGATGCTTTAACTGTGGTAGTGAGGATCACTTGAGTGCAAAGTGGCCGGAGAAAGGAAGGGGTGTCAAGTGTTTTAAGTGTAGCGAGTTTGGGCATATTGCGACGAAGTGTACCGCACGACCCCAAAAGACTTACGTCATCTCAAGACCCGAAAGGAAGAAATGCATGAAGGAGATGTTGATAGATGACTGCAAATTTGTAGCGTTAGTGGATACGGGTAGTGATCTCACGTTCATACGGTCAGACGAGTATGCGAGATTGGGATCACCACCTCTAGCTAAGGCTAAGCTTAAGTTTGATGGTTTGGGTTCCACGGGCAATGAGACTTGGGGCGAGTTCACGAAAGTAATGAAGGTAGACGGGTATGAATTTCAAGTCACGTTGCATGTTGTCTCAAATAAAATATTGGCAAGACACAGCCTGCTGTTGGGTGCTGATTTTCTGGATCAGGTAGAGTTGCGGATCAAACGAGGCGAGGTGACCTTTCTGCGATCTGACGAGCAGACTGGTGGTTGCGAAGACGCGTCGGATATATTCAGGGTCAACGCAGTAGAGCACGCCGACGAAATAGATTTATCGCACGTGCGAGAACCACAGTATCGTGAAGCGATTCGCGATATCATTAGGGAGTATAAGCCGGAGAAAAAGCGGGAGGTCGGGATAACCGCAAAAATCGTGTTAAAGAGTGACAAACCCGTAGTGCGAAGGCCGCGAAGGCTGGCACCGTCGGAGAAGAAAGAAGTAGATGATTTGATGGAGGTGTGGGCAAACGAGGGCGTCATAAAACCATCAGACTCAAAGTACGCGAGTCCCATAGTGGTAGTCAGAAAGAAAGATGGCTCCATCAGAGTCTGTGTCGATTTTCGCGAGCTTAACGAACTTATCGAGTGCCCACATTTCCCATTGCCGTTAATTGAGGACGTTCTAGATGCCTTGCAGGGGGCTCAGTTTTTTACGACGATAGATTTGAGGAACAGGTTTTTCCACGTGAATTTAGACAAAGACAGCCAAAAGTATACCTCTTTTGTTACGCCAACGGGGCAATACGAATTTTTGAAGTTGCCGTTTGGCTTAAAGATTTCGCCCATCGTCTTTCAGAAATATATCTCGATGGTCTTTAAGGAACTGATGGGGAAGGGCATTGTCATAGTGTACATGGACGATATTATCGTCCTAGCGAAGAGTTTGGATGAGGCGTGGGAACGCTTGCAAACGGTCCTAGAGTTAACCAAGCAGTATGGGTTAGTTATTAATTGGAAGAAATGCCGTTTTATGCAGAGAGAAATTGAGTACTTGGGGCACATAGTTTCAGAAAACACCATAAAGCCGTCCGCCCATAAAACCAAGGCCGTTGCAAACTTTCCAAAGCCAACATCTGTTAGGAAAGTCCAGAGTTTCTTGGGACTTACGGGATACTTCCGAAAATTCATTAGGGGCTACGCGAAGATCGCCAAGCCTCTAACTGACCTGTTGAAAAAGGAGGTAAAGTTCCAGTTCGGGGATCGAGAATCGGAGGCTTTTGAGACCTTGAAGGTGGCACTCACCAGCTGGCCTGTGTTAAAATTGTATAGAGTAGGCGCAGAGACCGAGTTGCATACAGACGCGTCCGCGGAGGGTTACGGAGCAATTCTAATGCAACTAGATCTAGACGACAAAAAATTCCATCCGGTCTACTTTGCCAGTGGAAGAACAACCCCAGCCGAAGCAAAGTACACCAGTTACGAACTGGAGGTACTGGCGATAGTGAAAGCGTTGAATAGGTTTAGAATATATCTGCTGGGTATGCCGTTTACTATTGTCACGGATTGTCAAGCGTTCGCCATGACAATGAAAAAGAAAGATTTGTGCGTCCGTGTAGCCAGATGGGCTTTATTGCTGGGCGAGTTTAAGTATCAGGTGTGCCATCGTCCGGGTAAAAACATGCAGCATGTAGATACCCTGAGTAGAAATCCACTGCCGACCACTATGTATGTAAAGGAAAATGAGGACGGGCTGATTGCACGGTTGAGAAGTGCCCAGAACAATGATGCGGAAGTTCGTAGGATTTTAGATGCCGCAACGTGCAGTCAGGCCGATGGGTATGTAGTGAGAAACAATCTTCTGTACAAAGAATGTGAGGACGATCTGTTAATAGTAGCACCGAAGGCTATGCAGGCTCAGATAGTCAGGCAGGCACACGAGCGTGGGCATTTCGGAGTCACCAAAACGGAGGCTATAGTCAAGAAAGACTTTTTGTTTAAGGGGTTGCGGGGAAAGGTCGAGCACGTGATATCCAACTGTCTTGACTGTATCCTAGCCGAACGAAAGTCGGGCAAGCAAGAGGGGTATTTAAATCCGTTAGACAAGGGCGACACGCCGTTAGACACCTACCACATTGACCACGTGGGCCCCATGACAGCTACGAAGAAAAGATATGCGCATATCCTTGTAGTAGTGGACGCGTTCACGAAGTTTACGTGGCTTTACCCCACCAGGTCTACTGGTACCGCGGACGTTATCGACCGACTGAAGAAGCAAGCGGCTATCTTTGGGAACCCACGACGAATCATTTCCGATCGGGGAACAGCGTTCACATCAAACGCTTTCCGGGAGTATTGTGAGGGAGAAAATATAAAGCATCTGTTAATCACGACGGGGACTCCGAGGGGGAATGGACAGGTAGAGAGGGTCAATAGAACACTCATACCTTTGTTATCTAAGCTAACTGCCCCCAAGCCCGATGACTGGTACAAACACGTTGATCAAGTTCAGAAATATTTAAGAGACTATTATAGTAACGCGGAAAGATCGCCGAACTACACACAATTTCGGCGATAAAGCGCAAATGCCGACAAGCAGAAAGGGTCCGAAAACTTGAATAGGTCTGTAGCCGCGCAGTTGACCGTGAACCCCCGAGCAGGACGGACCTTGCAGCCCAAAAGGGATACCAGGTATAGGTTCTATCAGTGAGCGCGTCATCCATACAGCATTTGAGTGCAGAAGAAAAAAAAAAACCGTGCAATAGTGAAAACAGTGTTGATCAGTGATCGTGCTACCCGCATAGAAATAATAATAAAAAAAAGAAAAAAAAATTGAAGGCCAAGAGAATGAAAACAAAAGCAAGGAGACTGAACCCTCCATAATCCCATTAAAACAGGGAACGAAACGAAAAAATAGTCCGCAAATCATAGACAGCAACAGCAACGTAAGGCTCTCCGCACAAAAAACGCGGAAACTCAACCCACCACCAAACCTGATAAACAGGAGCAAAAGAACAAACGCCCCGGAAAATACAGAACAAGAAAAACACGACACGCGGAAAGTGACCGGAAAAACTAGACATTATCGGCACCCACTTTTCCAAAACACATACGCGAAACGATCACATGGGTCGAGAACAATTAAACAGAATTATCATCGCCGAAACAAACAAACTCAAAAATAAAATAGAACAAGACATAGCGCTAAACAAAACCGACTGCACATTCTCTAACGAAAACACATCGGACAATCCCAAAAAACCAGAACCAGAAATAAACTACTTTACAAACTAAAACCAGCTAAATATAATCTTCTCCAAACTAAACAACAAAAAATCCTCAGGCTTCGATGGCATCCCAAACATTCTGCTCAAACGCCTACCAAATAAAATAAAATGGTACTACACAGTACTCTTCAACAATGCACCAAATAACATGTATTTTCCCATTAAGTGGAAAAAAGCAAAACTAATTGAAATCACAAAAAAGAACAAAGATGGCTCAACACCAACAAACCGAAGACACATAAGCCTTCTCCCCAACATAAGTAAAGTATTCGAAATAACCATAAACAACCCCCTAGCTTCGTTCTGCGCAAAAAATAACATAATCCCAGAAAATCAATTCGGCTTCCGGCACAAGCACTCTACAATACACGCAATAAACAAACTTACGTCCGACATCTGCTGGGCGCTAAACGCAAGCAACGAGTAGCGCGCCTGCTTGATAGACCTTGAAAAAGCATTTGATACAGTTTGGATCCCGGGGCTCATCTTCAAAAGGTGCAAGAAAAACTTCCCAGAATACCTAATCAAAATAGTCTGGGACATGATAACAAACAAATCATTTGTAATGTCTGACGGACCACATACATCACACAAAGAGTTCACCATAGAAAAGGGCCTGCAACAAGGAACGGTAAACTCACCGCTACTCTTCAACATCTACAATAGCGACTTGCTAAACCTCTTCAACCTCAACACATCCACCCACAAACGCTCCATAGCCTTCGCAGACGACCTAATTATCTACGTAACAGGTCGCAAAATAAGAAAAACAGAACCTGAAGAACTTTATAACAAAATTAGCGACTACTACCACACGTGGAAACTAAAAATTAACCCAAGCAAATGCGAAACAATACTATTCAGACCCAAGACAAGCAAAATCGGCCCAATAGAAAGAGAACTCTGTAAAAAAAGTTCCAAATAAAAGAAAAAACAAACAAAGGGGAAAAAACTACACAAAAACTGCGTAAAATACCTAGGAGTCAACATAGATGACAAACTAACCTATAAACAACACATCGAAATCCAGCTATCCAAAGCCAACAAAGCATTCTGGAGTACAAAAGACTATTTTACTCCAGACATCTGAATTCAGCAAAGTAAAAGACTGTGCTACCAAGCACTAATCAGACCATTTATAACTTATGGCTGCCCAATCTGGTACAACATACCAGCCTCACTAATGGAAAAAATCTGCATATTCGAAAGAAAATGCATTAGAGATGCCTATGTCACGAAGCTGGAGCTGGTCTAGTACCGACAGCAACAATGTTACGAAGCTGGTTATGGAACGAACCTTGAGTGAATGTGCGATTCGAAGGACGAGATTCATTTGGGTGCGAAATCAAGAATGGTCCATCATGCCGTTACGATCCGACTGACAACCCACAGGATGCAACTAGCACTTTGAATACTAATTACAACGTTCTTGTTCTCTTTTATTCCTTTTGTTGCCAAACCGCCGTACAACATTTTTTTGTTGGCTTATTTGGATATTAAGTTAAATTGTAGATAATATTAGTTGTATCGAGTCTAATGTTAGAAAACTCAATATTTTAGTTACACCCGAGGACGTGTGATAGTCAGCATGGCCGTGTCGGAGATGGAAAGACACCGGAGCCTTCCCTTTGGAACTTCGGGAAAACTCCTTAATACTGTAATCTAGATTCTACCATAGCCGTAATTAAGCAATTGTCGTCATTCAATCCGATTGTATTTGTTCGAGATTTATGATAGTGAGCTTGGGCTCGAGGCGACAACCAGTCGCCGAACGTAGCCGCGGTCAAGGGATGAACGTTTTGTCTAACAAAGGCACGGAAGTAATTCTATAGCTCTCCTTAAAAGAAATAGTCGTAACGGCACGCAGCAGTAAATATATCGACAATTTCTGTCCCGCGGCTCGCCACACGCAGACTACTCTTCGGGTAACACGATTCCCAGATGTCAACGCATCTTCACAGTATATGCTTAGATAGCCTGAGGACCCGTTATAAATCTTAAGATTTAGTTAACTAAAGTCCTTCAAACAGACAAACAAACAGTCTTTGTTACAACTACGAGAAGATAGGAGAAATCTATCTCTTCTACGAACGACGCTTCCCGCTAGCAACTTTCCCTCAAGGGCGGCTAGCATCTTTTTCTAAACACCGATATGGAGATTGACCAATTAGCAGCAACACCAATTTCCCTCACTTTCCGAACGAAGACTTTTCTCCACGAATCCGATGATCTTGTGCCCTTAGACACACCACATATAGTTTTCCTCGGTGGCATCACCGAGACGGGGAGTCATTCTCTTGTGCGATCTCATTGACGAAGAGAATACCGCCTTTACGATCAGTGAATATTTCACGTCTTGTTAACAAAGAGTCAGACTTGAACTTTGCGAGAACGTACCTCTATCATCCCGTTGACCGCGGATTCGTTGTCGAACCTAGGATCATTGTCATTAGCTTCTCGAGTATCTGATTATCGCGGTTACTTGTCAGATTCTGTGACAATCATACTTGCACTGACAGATATCTCCTCTATTGTATAACGACAACATCTAATCTGAGTGTGGATTCGTTTCGCGCCTACCCTAGACCAAATCTTAACGTCTCCCCGACATATATATACACACACACACACACACACACACACATATATCATATATATCATATGTATATATGTATATATATGTATATGTATGTCGGAGATGAAAGGACATCGGGGCCTTTCTTTTGGAATTTTTGGGAAGACCCCCAATTCTTTAGTCTAGACTCAACTGGTGACACAACTGGTCGCTAAACAGCCACGGTCACGGGATGGAAGTTTTTACCTAACAGATGTATGGAGTTGCAGTATAGCTCTCCTTAAAAATATAGTTGTAGCGGCACACGTGCTCGAGGATAAATGAAGCCACGTGTAGTTTTGCCTCGGAGTATCATTATCGTAGGATACACACATATTGCATTCATAATCAAACTCCGGGCAGAAACAATGTCGCCGCTACGTGAAACCGTCTAACAAAGGCGATTGGAATTTTATCGGTACCCCCTCGACCAATATAATATAAACGAACGCGGTCGTAAGGAGAGGAGAGTTTCATCAGTTTCAGTCATGTGTGATCTCATCAGCGAGATACGCACGTCCTAGCGAACATTTTTGTATCTTTTATTGTTGAAGATATACTCTACGCTTCAACAAGAGTTAGTTAGAGTTCTACTTGTATTGTGGACAAGTAAGTTGACTATCTCGTTGATCATTGTCATTAGCATCTCGAGTATCTAATCACCACGGTTACTTGTTAAATTCTGTAATAATCATATTTATACCAGTAAATATTGTAGCGGCACTCGACAAGTCAAATACCGCCACTCGGCTCTAACCATAGAGCGGACACGTGGCGCAGTTGTTAGCGTCTTAGGTTTCGAACGTTCGGGACCCGGGTTCGATTCCCGGCGCCCGTAGTCCGATTTTATTTCCGGGCACAAGAAAATAGAAGAAAAAACAGCAGCGACATCTACAGGCTCGACAACAATCGGCTGACGCCTTACCTCACTAAGATTAATATCGTTATCACTGGTAAGGGAGTATTGTAGCGGCACTCGACAAGTCAAATACCGCCACTCGGCTCTAACCATAGAGCGGACACGTGGCGCAGTTGTTAGCGTCTTAGGTTTCGAACGTTCGGGACCCGGGTTCGATTCCCGGCGCCCGTAGTCCGATTTTATTTCCGGGCACAAGAAAATAGAAGAAAAAAACAGCAGCGACATCTACAGGCTCGACAACAATCGGCTGACGCCTTACCTCACTAAGATTAATATCGTTATCACTGGTAAGGGAGTATTGTAGCGGCACTCGACAAGTCAAATACCGCCACTCGGCTCTAACCATAGAGCGGACACGTGGCGCAGTTGTTAGCGTCTTAGGTTTCGAACGTTCGGGACCCGGGTTCGATTCCCGGCGCCCGTAGTCCGATTTTATTTCCGGGCACAAGAAAATAGAAGAAAAAACAGCAGCGACATCTACAGCCCTCAGCCGACAACACCCGCTGGACCAGGCCCAACCAGCCTACTTACCGACAACCACTCGTCGCTACAACTATCACGGATACGACGCCTCAATATCATCTCTATTGTATAACGACAATGACTAATCCAAATGGAGATTCGTTACACGCCCCTAACCCTGATGAGAACTCGACATATATATACATTAATAAGATATACCAATTGAAAACATGTGATGATTTTGTGGCGGCACTCGACAACCAAATACCGCCACTCGACTCTAACTAAGGAACGGACACGTGGCGCAGTTGTTAGCGTCTTTAGTCTGGGACATGATAACAAACAAATCATTTGTAATGTCCGACGGACCACATACATCAAACAAAGAGTTCACCATAGAAAACGGCCTGCAACAAGGAACGATAAACTCACCGCTACTCTTCAACATCTACAATAGCGACTTGCTAAACCTCTTCAACCTCAACACATCTACCCACAAACGCTCCATAGCCTTCGCAGATGACCTAATTATCTACGTAACAGGCCGCAAAACAAAAACAATAAGGACAGAACTGGAAGAACTTTATAACAAAATTAGCGACTACTACCACACGTGGAAACTAAAAATTAACACAAGCAAATGCGAAACAATACTATTCAGACCCAAGACAAGCAAAATCGGCCCAATACAAAGAGAACACTGTAAAAAGTTCCAAATAAAAGAAAAAAAAAACAAAGGGGAAACCATACCACACAAAAACTGCGTAAAATACCTAGGAGTCAACATAGATGACAAACTAACCAATAAGCAACACATCGAAATCCAGCTATCCAAAGCCAACAAAGCATTCTGGAGAACAAAAAGACTATTTTACTCCAGACATCTGAATAGCAAAGTAAAAATACTGTGCTACCAAGCACTAATCAGACCCATTATAACCTACGGCTGCCCAATCTGGTACAACATACCAGCCTCACTAATGGAAAAAATCCGCATATTCGAAAGAAAATGTATTAGAGCATGCCTAAGTGCATACAGATCAAAACATAGCGGATACAGAAAATACATAAAAAACAAAAAAATATACGATCTAGCCAACATACACCGCATAGACTGCCATATCTTAAAAACAACAAGAAACCACTTCGCGCAAGCAGCAATGATAAAAGAAAACAGCCTAATCTTCGGTTGCCTATTCCCAAATGATACTTACCACAAAAACACACTATCAACAGGATACATCCCCCCCGAAGCGTTTCTTTACCTAGACGAAAGAAACTACCTGCAAGATTCAAACAACATACCGATAATATATCACATAAAAAGAAATACAAGAACAAATGCAATTCTCTACGAGGAAAACTTAGATGGAAAGACAGCAGACACCAGGTGGAGATACAACATGGCTCTCCCCCAGAAAGACGCAGAAGACAAACACAGAAAAAACTCAAAAAAATATTGGTGGATACCGAAACCAAAATAGAAATATCAAGATAAAGATCCACAAAACTAAATACCAAAAATAAATTTACCCTAATGGGTAAATACATAACTTGTAAATAAGCCCTGTAAATAATGTAAATATGTAAATAAACACACCCCCCCACTCACCCAGCCCACCCTCCCGCCCCCCCTCCCAAATTCCCACGTCCGGCCCCAAACCAAACAAGCTAACAAACTGTCCTGTTTTGCGACCAGGTTTCCAGGATAGAAATAAGAATAAACAACAATACAATATGTAAGCACAGTTTTTCAGCGGCTTAAAATCCAAAGTATAATCATAGTATAAAATGTATAAAATAGGATAAAATGAAATATTGTATGGCTACGTCGTACCGTCACGTATCGGTACTTTTGCCTAAACAACCCACAACAGAAGTTCGCCGTTTATTGCGAACCAATAAAAATTGTATAAAGCAAATCTGGAAATCAATAAACATTTATATAAAAAAAAAAGGTCTGTAGCAGCGCTCGACAACAAAACTTTCCAACGGTATCACCGAAGCATAAGTGCCAACAGGCCTAATGAGCCATCGATATCACTACGGTCCTTCCACCAAATATTTGGAAGAAGGCGTAGGTGGCACCGGTGGCGGACGCGTAACGAACGCCTGCATAGTAGGGATATTGATGGATATTGATGAAAAAGAAACGAATCGGATCAACAAAACAGTTGTGTTTGGAACCGAGAGGAGAGTGTCACGATCGGCATCCTTCAAATTCGATGGACCGATGATGGAGATAAAGATTTGGCGGCCTTGGCGACAATGTATATCGCCGAAGTGCCTAATGAGTCATCGATATCCCAACGGTCCTACCGCCGAATGTTCTGGAAGAAAAGGGATGCCTGGCAACGGTCACGTACGCCTACAGCGTAGTCGGGATATTGAGGGGTGACAAACAAAAAAGAAACAGATCCTACCGAAAGTCAAATTATAAGAGCTTCAGTCTTGGAAAGTCACGGCTGGAGCTCAGAATCAAATCGCAGTAAGTGTAAACTCAGAGTTCAAGAAATAAATTCTCTCGTTTTTTTGTTACATTTTATTTTTCTTTTCGTCTGAGCTACTTCTTTTTTATTTTACGTGACATTTTTGGCGATCGTGCCAGGATAGTGAAAAGTGTTTGTTCGGAAACCAAAAGACATTCATCATCTACGGAACCGTCGCAGAGCTACGGATTGGGTTCGGATCCCTTGCGACCGATGATTTTCGTTCCATCATCACCGAAGACAATGGAAGTGTATCGACGGCGATCCATCGCACCGAGAGTACGGTTAAGGCACGGAAACCGTCAGGGTTAGCAGCTCCAGGCATCCCACCTGTGCACCTCGACGCCGAACAATCCGAGGTTGAAGAGAGAGGCTACTTTCCACCCGCTCCTCCCGCTCTACGAGTTAAGGATGCAATACGTTGCATCCCAACGCTCAACGGAGACGATGACGTAGGAGTCGAAGAGTTCATTAAAGAAGTGAGAAGTATGAAGGACGGTTGCATGGAGTAAGATTTATTGCTAAAAGCAATAAAGGTGGAAAAAATCATAGAAAAAGGCGGCCCAAAGTATCCGCAACATCCCCATTGAGAGTTACAGCGATCTGTACTACGCACTGAGAAACAATGTGGCAGCTCAAGTGACTTCGGACGAGGATCGAGAACAATTAAAAGAGTTGAGACAGGGGTGGGAAGAATCAGTGCAGAGTTCCAACATTCGGTTTAGAAGAATACTCAATTGTTTGCTGTACGCAATAACCAACGAGTACCCGCAACCACTTACACGCAAAATAATTATCGAAGAAATAAAAAAGATTATCCGTGTGTACCTAAAGGGACTCAGGCGCGACATAGGCCGAATATTATTACTCAGCGAATCCTTGAATCTTCAAAAAGCTGAAAAGAATCGACGTCATCTTCAAAACTATCAATAGTATAGATGACGAATAACCAAAATCTACTAAACCAACAAATACAGCAAAAAACATAGGAGTTAAACCTAAAACATCTGAAAATAATTTCAAGAAATGCTAACTCAATTATCCCAAATCAAAAAAGATGCAGTATGCTGACCCTAGTAGGCGGGGAAGCCCCCGATATCCTGCTTATTTCAGGAGCAGGGTTGAACAAGGGACGCAAAGTGCACTTCGGGGACTGCTCTGTGATGGGACACGACGAGCCGAGTGCTGGGCGGGGAGGAGGAGCGGCGGTCCTCATGGGGAGCCCTCCGAATTTCAAAGAAATCCAAAGGGACGGGATGGCAGGTTTCAGAATCCTAGAAGGGACGATTATGAGGATGGAAATAAGCAATAGGGAGGGCTTGTTTATCGCTGCAGCCTGCGGAGGCCAGACGGAGTTTAGCGACGAGTTCAATAGACTTCAATAGACGAGTTCAAAAGACCAAAACAATATCCCAATAATCTACCATATAAAAAGAAAAATAGGAATTAAAACAATACTCTACGAGGAAAACTTAAATGGACAGACTGTAGACACTAGGTGGAGATACAACATGGTCCTTCCCCAGAAGACACAGAAGACAATCACAGAAAATACATAAAAAAATATTGGTGGATACCGAAACCATAATACAAATAACAAGAGAAAGAGCCAGAAAACGGCAACGCTCAAATCTCTTACCCGGTAAATTGTGTAAATAATGTAAACATGTAAATATTGTAAATAATTCTACAGGACACCCCTCCCTTCAGCCTCAACCACCCCTTCCCAAAATCCCACAGCCCCACCGAAACCAAAAGTAGACTATTGAACTATCCTGTTTTTGCTACCAGATCTTCGGGACAGAGATAGGAAGAAAAAAACAATATCATACATAAGCACCACTCTACAGTGCCTTAAATTTAAGTTACAAATTGTAAACCTAAACAAATGTAATCCCGACACATAAAATATTGCAGGGCTATGTTGTACCGTCACGTATCGGTACTTTTGCCTGATCCAGCCCACAACAAAAATTCATTGTTTATTATGAAAAACACACATATAATACTACCTACTGGCTAATAAACGTTATAAAAAAAGCACTCGTTCTCGTGGCTGTTCGAAAAAACGCTGTAAGTGACGTGCCCCTGCATTTGAGACCTTTTAATCAGTATAATTACATGATTAAATCTAAAATAAAACCACCATTGGAGATTGGTGCGGCTTTTAAATATGCGAGCGTTCAGACAATAGCGTATTACGCGAAAAGTATTAACGTTATTTTTTGTCTGATATTTAATCTGATTTCGGAACGTTTTCTTTCTGTTATAAATAAAAAATCCTTATTTTGACTAATACGTCTAATGTTGATTTTGAGCGTGAGATAAATCGAAGGATGAATTCGTTCGAAGTCACCATGATGAGACAAATAGAAAATGACATGTGGAAATATGATAAAGCGCAAGGGGAAATTTTACGGCACATAGAGGATGAGTTACTGCGTCTGTTTGGTTTTCTGGAGGAGTTGTTAGAGATATGGAAGAACTCGCATGTTAAATCGATCCTGCGTGATAGACAGACAGGAGTGAAGTTTGAGACTGACCATCAGCGTAAATCTGGTGACGCGAGTACATTTTTCGGCAACACTTTCTTTTATCAGTTCGCTGTTGAGTGGCGAAGCGTGCAGACTTGTCTCTAGTGCCCAGTGAAGTTCGAAAGCAACACGTGTCGCCCAACCGTCGAAAGTGAACACAGCGTGCTCCTATCCTCCCAAGTGTTTCCTATCCGTCAGGGAGAAGAAAATCCCGCGCACCTAACCCCAACCCGAATATTGCCTCATAGCCTCACCACTAGTTATTCATATTGAATTAACTAGCTCGATGATGGCCCAGCATTCACGACCAGGCTCTCCTGAGCTAACACTCAACTACCCCGCGCTACCCCCTCCATGGCAAAAGTGCAACAGATCCCGCCGTGCTAACGACGCCAGTAAGTCGAAAAAACGGAAAATCGAAACAATAAAAACAAACTTGAACGAACAGCCATCAATACAAATTAAAACGCACAACAGGTTCGCAATACTGGAATCCTCAAACGACGCCATGGAAATCGCAGACCCGCCAACAAACCATCACGCACAGAGAACCCCCCCACACCCACCAATATTTGTCGATGATGTCATCGACATCCAAACAATGATCAAGTCCTTAGAGAGAGATATCTGCAAGGAGGACTACAACTTGAAGATTATCAATAACAAAGTCAAAATCCTGCCGACGAACCCAGAAGCCTACAGGAAGCTTGCCAAGATACTTAGGGCCCTGAACGCCAACTTCCACACCTATCAACTTAAAGAAGAAAGGCCATTCCGGGTGGAGCTATGAAACATCCACCACTCTGCAGACATCGACGAGCTAAAAACCGAACTATCAAAACTCGGCCACGAAGTCATCAACGTCAGCAACATAAGGCATAGAGTCTCGAAAGACCCGTTATCCTTATTTTTCGTCGATATAAAACAGAAACCTAACAACAAGGAAATATACAACATCAGTCGCCTAATGAATGCAATAGTAAAATTCGAACCACCGCTAATCAAAAAAGAGACAGTGCAATGCAAAAGGTGCCAAAGATACGGTCACACGCAGAAATACTGCAACCATACCTTCCGCTGCGTCAAATGCGCTGGAACACACCCCACCGACCAGTGCACTAAATCACCAGATACCCCAGCGAAGTGCATCCACTGCAATGGTGACCATCCTGCGAACTACAAAGGATGCCCAGCCTACAAAACCCTATATTCAATGAAGTATCCCAAACCTAGAGCCAGAGAGACAACTAATCAAATGCCCAGTCCTCCAAAATTTACCTGCCCTTCAATCTCCTATGCCCAAGCAGCAAAAACCAACCAAGACAATCTGAATATCCATAAGGACCATTTCCAAAACACCGTACCCAATCCACAAAACTCAGACAACTTCTCCAGACTAGAAAAATTAATTGAAAAGCAGTCAGAACAAATAAATAACCTACTATCACTATTAACACTCATCATGGATAAATTAATACGCCCCGACGTAAAATAAAACCAAGACGCATAGCTATGTGGAATGCCAACGGTCTAGCGCAACACAAATTTGAACTAGAACTGTTCCTAAAACACCAGCAAATCGACGTAATGCTCGTATAGGAAACCCACTTCACCGACAAAAACTACCTCAACATAAACGGATACAAGTTCTACCATACCCAACTCCCCAGCGGAAAGGCCCACGGCGGCACCGGAATCATAATCAAATCAAACATTAAGCACTACGAACTTCCACCATTCCAGAAAGACCACCTTCAAGCAACAAACGTAGCAATAGAAGACTGTCATGGTACAATTACCACTTCAGCTGTATACTGCCCTCCCAGACACTCCATCGCCAAAGAAGACTTTGATAGCTTCCTGGACACCCTGGGTAACAGATTCATAGCTGGAGGAGACTACAACGCCAAACACACCCAATGGGGCAGCAGACTGGTCACAGTAAGAGGCAAAAACCTCTTAAACAGCATAATAACCAACAACCTCAACTACCTTACCACATACGAACCCACATACTGGCCCACCGACACTAACAAAATACCCGATCTTCTCGACTTCTTCATAACTAAGAATATCTCGTCAAGACACGTCCAAATCAACTCCTCGGCTGATCTCTCCTCTGACCATTCCCCCGTGATAGCAACAGTCAGTTCAACTACCATCGAGAATACACCTAATGGCTCCATTCATAACCAACACACCAACTGGCAGCTCTTTAGAGAAGTCTTTACCCACACAACCTCAGCCTTAACCTCACTAAAATCCAATGAAGAAATAGAAGCAGCCACGGAATACTTAAACACAAGCATAATAAACGCTATCCGCTACTCCACACCGGCAAGAACGTCCATCAGGACACACGAATACCCACAGTACATACTAAAAAAAATAGCAGAAAAACGTAAACTAAGAAGAATATGGCAGACCCATAGAACACCGGAGGACAAACGCAAACTAAACAACGCAACTAGGAAACTGTCCAAAACCATAAGAAACTATAAAAATGACTGTTTTCACAAATATCTCGCCAGCTTGTCCCCCACAGCTGACTCCAACTACTCACTATGGAAGTCCTCCAGGAAACTCACGCGCCCCCCACAAATAATACCTCCAATCCGCCGTCCGCAAGGTGGATGGGCGCGTAGCCCTATAGAAACAGCCAACCTATTTGCCAAATACTTGTCTGAAGTATTCAAACCTCATTCCTCCAAAGGTGCCGCGGACGTTACCGAATACCTGCACACTCCCATCCAAATGTCCCCTCCTATTGAACCCTTCACTTCTGCAGAGATCATAGAAGCAATCAGTCTCCTAAACCCCAAGAAAGCAGCAGGGCACGACCTAATAGGCAATAAAGCAATCAAGGAACTTCCCATAAAAGGGATTGCACTCATCGCATCAATCTTTAACGCTATCCTCCACCTTGAACACTTTCCTAAGGCGTGGAAAATCTCACTGGTCACCCTCATCCCTAAACCCGGTAAACCGATATATGAAACCAGCTCCTATCGCGCAATCAGCCATTTACCTACCCTGTCTAAACTATTCGAAAGGATGCTCACGAATCCTCTCCTTCCACTCCTAGAGGAATCAAAAACTGTCCCAGATCACCAATTCGGCTTTCGAAAACAACATTCAACAGTAGAGCAAATCGCTAAACCTAAAACATCTGAAAATAATTTCAACAAATTCTAACTCAATAATCTCAAATCAAAAAAGATGCAGTATGCTGACCCTAGTAGGTGGGGAAGCCCCCGATATCGATGCTTATTTCAGGAGCAGGGTTGTACAAGGGACGCAAAGTGCACTACTCTGTGATGGGACACGACGGGCCGCCGAGCGCTGGGCGGGGAGGAGGAGCGGCGGTCCTCATGGGGAGCCCTCTGAATTTCAAAGCAATCCAAAGCGACGGGATGGCAGGTTTCAGAATCCTAGAAGGGACGATTATGAGGATGGAAATAAGCGATAGGGAGGGCTTGTTTATCGCTGCAGCCTGCGCAATAGACAATAGTTCAATAGACTTCAATAGACGAGTTCAAAAGACCAAAACAATATCCCAATAATCTACCATATAAAAAGGAAAATAGGAATTAAAACAATACTCTACGAGGAAAACTTAAATGAACAGACTGTAGACACTAGGTGGAGATACAACATGGTCCTTCCCCAGAAGACACAGAAGACAATCACAGAAAATACATAAAAAAATATTGGTGGATACCGAAACCATAATAAAAATAACAAGAGAAAGAGCCAGAAAACGGCAACGCTCAAATCTCTTATCCGGTAAATTGTGTAAATAATGTAAACATGTAAATATTGTAAATAATTCTACAGGACACCCCTCCCTTCAGCCTCAACCACCCCTTCCCAAAATCCCACAGCCCCACCGAAACCAAAAGTAGACTACCGAACTGTCCTGTTTTTGCGACCAGATCTTCAGGACAGAGATAGGAAGAAAAAAACAATATCATACATAAGCACCACTCTACAGTGCCTTAAGTTTAAGTTACAAATTGTAAACCTAAAAAAATGTAATCCCTTCACATAAAATATTGCATGGCTATGTTGTACCGTCACGTATCGGTACTTTTGCCTGATCCAGCCCACAACAAAAATTCATTGTTTATTATGAAAAACACACACATATAATACTACCTACTGGCTAATAAACGTTATAAAAAAAGCACTCGTTCTCGTGGCTGTTCGAAAAAACGCTGTAAGTGACGTGCCCCTGCATTTGAGACCTTTTAATCAGTATAATTACATGATTAAATCTAACATAAAACCACCATTGTTGATTGGTGCGGTTTTTAAACATGCGAGCGTTCAGACAAAAGCGTATTACGCGAAAAGTCTTAACGTTATTTTTTGTCTGATATTTAATCTGATTTCGGAACGTTTTCTTTCTGTTATAAATAAAAAATCTTTATTTTGACTAATACGTCTAATGTTGATTTTGAGCGTGAGATAAACCGAAGGATGAATTCGTTCGAAGTCACAATGATGAGACAAATAGAAAATGACATGTGGAAATATGATAAAGCGCAAGGGGAAATTTTACGACACTTAGAGGATGAGTTACTGCGTCTGTTTGGTTTTCCGGAGGAGTTGTTAGAGATATGGAAGAACTCGCATGTTAAATCGATCCTGCGTGATAGACAGATAGGAGTGAAGTTTGATTCTTCTATAAGAAACAATAGAGAATTTAAATATGACGTGAACACTCATTTAGGTAGCATCTGAATCATTCGTGCAGTGATATCGCCACTTTTAACAGAATAAAATATTTTCATTCGCTTAACGATGCGATGTCCTCGTGATTTATTTTATAGCAAGAGAATAGCTAGAACGTTTAAGAATCTGTGTTATCGATTTAAATACAATATCGAAATATTCCTTAACTAGACTCTCGTTGACGCGCTATCTCGCGATCGTGTCTCTCCGCGAACGGTTGAAACACAGGAGTGAAGTTTGAGATTGACCATCAGCGTAAATCTGGTGACGCAAGTACATTTTTCGGCAACACTTTCTTTTATCATGTTACAATATTTGTTACGTCGGACGACGCTCTGCCTAGACCAGGCCACACACCGCGGGCAAGATGGCAACTAGATGTCGGCAGATCCTTCCTGCGTACCCTCAATAGTCTTAAGAACCTAGCATAAATCTTAGGAATTTTCTAGCTAAGGTCCTTCAAGACGAACAAACACTCGTTCAAGCATTGTTTTCCAAAATTTATTGTCCACTACGAAAAGATACAGGAAATCTGCTTTTCCTCACGTACGACACTTCCCGCTAGCAACTTTCTCTCAAGGGTGGTTAGCATCCTTTCCAACCACCAACTCAAGATAGCCAATTAACAACGAGGCCTATGTCCCTCACTCTCCAAACGAAACATGTCCTGAGCGAATCAGATCATCGCAAATCCTTAGAACCACCCATTCCAAGTTTTCTTTCGCGGCATCATCCTGATTCTCCAGTAGTCTCTAATGAGTCGTCTCAGTGTCGTCCAATTCTCTCCTGAGTATCTCCTAAGTCACTCCTACGTCTGCGATCATTCCGTAGTCCTTAAATCAGTTGATCTTGACAAAGTTGTTAAAATAAACTAGAATTTATACTGTTAATTCAGTGTCATATACAATTCAACCACCCCTATTATTCTAATCGAAATAGGGGATCGATCATATTCGCGGCGTCGATAATCTTATCGTAACGGGAATTTACGACTACCGTTGATACGCTTCTCCGCGAGTGGTCGAAACAATACTGCTGGAGACGTTTCTGTTATTTTCTTTGAACCTGGTGTTACTATCGATTATGACCCTTCTTCCAGGATAGCTGAATTGTTTTATTTAGAAAGTAAACTTATGACACGTTATTCGGTTCTGTATTTCTGCTCTAAATTTATTATAGTTACAGATGATTGGATATATTTTGTTAGCTATGAAACAAACAAGAAGCACCCCACCAACAACATTTACAACAAAAAACAGATTCGAAGTGTTACAAACTCAAAAACCTATCATCATCGACAACGCCTCTGAAGAGACAGGCACCTAATGGCCTGCCCACCAGCCACCCCGCAGAAGCCCACGCGGACGCCGTCGTAGCCGCAAAAGAGCGCAGCCCCCCCCCAATCAACATAACCCTTCAAGACCCGAAGGACATCATAACTCTCATGGAAGAGACGCTAAAAGCTAAAAAGTTTCATATGAAAAGGATACACTCAGGTAAACACACACTTTACCTTCAAGATTTAAAAAATTTCACCAAAGCGAAAGAATTACTGACTGCAGCCAACACAGCATACTGCACTTACACACCTAAACAACAAAAATACCACACTTACTTACTAAAAGGGCTAGGCAATAGCTTTACAGAAGCAGAAATTCTGGAAGACCTACAAGCCCTCCAAATAGAAGACATACACTTTATAAAAGTGTCACGATTCTCTACAAGAAAATCAAGGGAGAACCACACATTGCTCCCAATCTTCATAGTGCAAGCATCTCCCAATTGTAATATTGTGAATCTGTAGGGGAAGAACAAATTAAATTATTTGAAGGTTTAGCGACACTCGGCGGTGAACTTTCCAACGTTTTCCGTCCCGTGGTCCGCTACACAAAGACTCTACCCTTCGAACAAGATGATTGCCAGATGTCGATACATCCGCGTCGGATATTTTCAACTAGCCTAAGGACCCGCTATAAATCTTAGAAGTTGTTTAACTAAGGTTCTCCGAAAGGACAAATAGTCTTTGTCTCAATAGTCCCTGTACATACCACCCACCACGGCAAGATACAGGAAATCCGATCTTCCTCACGTACGACGCGTCTCACTAACAACTTTCTCTCAAGGACGACTAACATCCTTTTCTAACCACCAACTCAAATTTGACCAATTAACAGCGACGTCCATTTCTCTCACTTTCCGAATCAACACGTCCCTTAACGAATCCGATGATTCCTTACCCTTAGACACACCCAATCATAGTTTTCCTAAGCAGCATCATCGCGACGGAAAGTCAGTCAGTTGTGAGTCGCGAGACGAGTGGTGAGACCCCGATTCGAATTGATAACGAATCCGAATTTCTCGACATCTGATGCAATCATCTCTCGGCTCGAACCGCGCCGCGAAACGTATCGCGCCGCGCCCGAACTTGTAACCCGGTACCGACAAATTATATCGCGCATCCTAAGTGTAAACCAAATTAAGAACAAGTTAAATAAATATTTATTGTTGAACGTAGCGAGTGGTGATTCTATCCCTATCACGCATATCACCTCAAACTGGTGACACCGACGTGGTTTTCAGCGAAAGAGGTGACCGTGATAGTGCTTGTGAGACTTCAAACGCCGCGAAGTTAAGACGTTTCGAAATGTCAAATACCGCCGATTCTGAATGTGCGACGGTCGCGGGTGGCAACGTAGACACGATAAACGCACTCCTCCGTGTACCACCTTTCTGGCCCGACGATGTCGACTTGTGGTTCACGATGCTGGAAGTGCAGTTCGCAACTGCTCGGATCACGAGCGATCAGGAAAAATTCCAGACCGCTGTCGCACATCTCGACAAGTCGCATGCGAGATTAATCCGAGACGTATTGAACGCCCCACCGGCTACTGGACGTTACGAGTTCGTCAAAAAGTTGCTCATTAAGAGATTGGGAGAGTCGGATGCCAAGAGACTCCGACAAGTAATCGAAAAGGAACAAATGGGTGATAGGATGACATCCCAGTTCTACCGTGATCTAAGAAACTTAGCCACCAACGCAATAGCAGACGATTTCATCCTCACCGTCTGGGAAGGTCGACTCCCGTCGTGCGTGCGGAGCATCCTAGCCTCTGTACAGAGCAAAGACGCGGAAACCCGCATTCAAATCGCAGATAGCATCTTCGAAGCCACCTCGGAAACAGGGCAGATAGTCGCGGCCAGCGCAGTCCGACTCCCTGCGGTAACCCATCCACGTGGACAGAACGGCGGAATAGGCGATTCTACGGCAGCCGCCCTCAACGCGTTGAACCATCGCTTGACACGAATGGACGCCCGAATGGACCAGATGCAAGCGCAAATAGCCGAGCTGAGAATCGACGGACGTCGCCAATCACGATCACAATCGCGTTCGCGTACGCAATTCCGCCGCCGTCCGCCCTCCAGCGATCAGCCGCGACAAGATGGACTATGTTACTACCACGCACAGCACCGAGAGCGCGCGAGAAAGTGCACATTCCCATGCTCGTGGAATTCGGGAAACGGAATCAGCCGTCCGTAAAAGCGGCAAACGACGACGGTTTAGCATCTCGCCGCATATTCGTAACGGACAAGAACTCGCGAATCTCCTATCTTATCGACACCGACGCCGATATTTGCGTATTCCCGCGTAGCAAGTTACACGGACCCGTGAACAGAAGCGAGTACGAGCTGTTCGCGGCCAACGGGACACGGATCACAACCTATGGCACCATCGCAATCAATCTAAGCCTATCCCTACGCAGAGTGCTGAAATGGAACTTTACAGTAGCCGATGTCAAAACGCCCATCATTGGCATGGATTTCTTAAGCCATTACGGGTTGCTCGAGGACCCGCGAAACAAAAGGCTCGTCGACACGACAACCCAAATAACATCGAGAGGATACACCGCCACGACAGACGAAGTGTCCGTTAAGACCATTATCGGCGAATCACCATACCACCAACTCTTGGCAGAATTTCCGGACCTCACACGCCCACCGATTTTTGGAAAAGAGAGGACTCGACACGGTGTGGTACACCACATCGAAACCACACCAGGCCCACCAGTCTACAACAAACCCCGCCGTCTCGCACCTGATCGACTTAAACAGGTAAAGGAGGAATTTCAGCTCATGATTGAGCAGGGCGTGATGCGACCATCAAAAAGCCCGTGGGCATCATCCCTGCACGTAGTGCCGAAAAAGAACGGAAACCTGCGACCATGTGGCGACTACCGTGCGTTGAACGCCCGCACCGTACCCGACAGGTACTCACCGCCACATATCGAAGACTTCGCGCAAAATCTGCATGGTAAGCGAATCTTCTCAAAGATCGATCTCGTCCGCGCGTACCACCAAATTCCGATTGCGCCCGAAGACGTCGAAAAAACCGCGATAACAACACCTTTCGGACTTTTCGAAGCAACAAACATGATGTTTGGACTTCGGAACGCCGCGCAAACATGTCAGCGATTCGTCGACGAAATCACGCGAGGGCTCGATTTCGTCTACGTGGACATCGATGAGTTCCTCATAGCTTCGGACGACGAAAACCAACATCGCGAACATCTGAAAATCCTGTTCAACCACCTCAATAATTACGGCGTTGTGATAAACCCCACGAAATGCGAATTCGGCGTGCACGAAATCACTTTCCTCGGATACTCGGTAAACTGCAACGGAATTAAGCCGCCGCCCGAACGTGTCGAAGCGATTGTAAAATTGTTAAAACCCAACGCTAAGCAACTACGTAGGTACCTCGGTATGATAAACTTCACCGACGTTGCATACCGGGGGTCGCAAAAACACTTAAACCGCGCAACGACCTGTTAAAAGGCGCGAAAAAAGGGCAACGCGCCCATCCAGTGGTCGGAACAGTCGGAAAACAGCTTTCGCGAATCGCAACGTGCTCTCGTGGACGCTACGATGCTGGCGCATCCGATACCAGGTGCGCCTATCAGCCTCACGGTAGATGCGTCCGACTACGCAATTGGTGCAGTGTTACATCAACGCGCGAATAACGAATTGCAACCGCTAGGGTTCGCAACGAAATCTTTGACCCCCGCTCAGCAAAATTATAGCGCGTACGATCGCGAACTACTCGCAATATACACCGCAGTCAAACATTTCCGACACGCTTTAGAAGGCAGAAACTCCGTAATATATACCGACCACAAACCTCTTACCTACGCGTTCAGACAAAAATTAGGAAAATGTTCGCCGCGACAATTTTGATATCCAGACTATATCGGTCAATTTACCACCGACATATGTTACATAAAGGGGCTAGATAACAACGTAGCCGACGCTCTGTCACGCATCGAAGCAATAGGGAAGTCTGTGGATCATCAAACTCTCGCCGCCGCGCAAGAAAACGACAACGATATATGCAATATTCACAAGGCTACCGATATTGTCTAACATGCATCAATCGTTTCTCGCGTTGGCCTGAAGCCATTCCCATTGCCAACATGGAGGCGACAACCATTGCCTCGGCCCTCCTCTCTACATGGATAGCTCGTTATACGCCCCTAACTCCAGTGATAACCTGATATCAGAAGTGGGATCAGTGGACTCAGCGAGTATAACAATGCAAGGGCTTATAACCCTCGTGCGCGAGATAGTCCAGCCGCTAGTGCAGAGATCGAGTGCTGAACTTAGAAATTTAGGGCTAACACGTTTTAACCCCGAAACCGCGGGCGCTGACCGAGCTGCATGGTGCTCAACCGTCAACATGATGATGAAAGGAAATCCTTTACGAGGCAACGAGTTGTTTTCTGCCTTAACTAGTGCTCTAGGGGACCCTGCCGGGAGTTGACTTATGCAAATATAGACCGAGGAAGACCTTACCTGGCCAATGATAAGGGAACTCTTCACTACGCGTTTTGGTGGTAAAGAAACAGCAACCGCGGCGCTGATGAAGATATCCAAGGAACGACCATTGAGGAACGAAAGCCCGGGAGCCTACGGTATACGTCTCAACTCCCTTCTGAGGACGAGGTGGCAAAATTTAACGACGACCGAATTGATTAATGCCACCACCCTTTATGTACCGAGTTCGTAAGATCGACGCTTCAGACGATTAGCACTTACGAAGGATCTCAAGGCCGCGGACCAATTTCAAAACGAGATGACAGTTTTCTCTTACGAAGACGAGTCTACGTCTTCGTCAGCTAATCCACAGGAAGACCGCGAAACAAAACGAAGAAGGCCATTAGACCCCCCCGATTAGGTGTCGCCACTGTAAGCACTACGGTCATAAAGTGGCGGAGTGCCGCAAGAGAATAAAATTTTAGCAGGCGAAGAATGTACGAAACATAGAGGGAAACCGACCAGCCGCATCGTCCAAGGTATCTTGCTTCAAATGTCATAAGGAGGGCCATGTCACGCCTAATTGTCCGTTATTGCGGAGAGGAAACAATAACAGCAGCACACCGAAAGGAGCCTATAACTTTAATAACTAGCGTCGAGTCGACCTCTACGTAGTGGAAGCGGCAACTGGTAGATCAAGGCATCTGGCTGAGTCGTTTTCAGTATTGTATAAAAGTACCGTTTATGAGCAGCTTTAATACAATCAATTACTGTAATGTAAAAAACACGTAAATTCTATCCCAAATATTTTATAACTACGTCATGCCGTAACGTTTAACGATACTTTTACCAGAGCCACTTCTCACCTGAAATTCTTTGTTTATTGAGTACGTAACATAAGTAATACGTATTTTCTTAGGCAATAAACGTTATAATTAAAAATTAAAAAAGCACTCGTTCTCGTCCGATAACGAAAGTTAAGATGAAAAAAGTATTTAAATGGGTGACCGCTTGGAAATTCTGCGTGGTGTTGACCTCTCTATTTTTTCAATCTTTTTTACTTTCCTTAAGAATCTATTTTTAACAATCTATAATCTAAACGTAGAGAAATAGAAATGTTTTAGTATTACGCGACTAATACCACATATCACGCATTCTTGCACACATTTATATGTTTCAGATATTCTTTTTTTGTACATTGAAAGTATAATAAGAGAACCAAATTATTTTAGCTAACGCTTATACCGCGTTGAATGGAATCGTTCTCGTCTGAAGGCAGTTTGAGAGATGGGATAGAGTTTGGTTCTTTTGATGTAAAAATTTGATTTCTCTGTGGGACATGCTAGCAGAGTCCTTTTTGGAGATACTTTTTATTTCGTTTGCCCAGTGTTGATTTATAGAGTTGAGAATTCTTGTTTTAGACCCAACTTTATTTTGTGCAAAAGGTACTTTAATAATTCTAAATCTTTTCTTTTATCGTAGGAATAGTTTCATTTTAGATTGTTTATTTTGGATGGCATGAAGCTTTTGTCTCGTAATTTTCTTTTATTATAGATATAGGGCTCGAAAGCCGACTTTTGTTTTATTTTTAGTACGGATTCTTGAAGGGCGGTTTGTACATATTTTTCTATTTCGTCTATAAATGAGTCGATTTGCCTCTTTGTTAGGTTCACATTGTTGTGGATATTTAGGACGCAGTTATTTTCGAGCTGATTTTGTAATTTTTCCTAGTTTGTTATCTTTGCACTTGTACCTGGGATCGCCACTCCGTGTTTCTAGGAATACGAAGTCAGATGTATTTCTGTTTATCTGGAATACGAGAGCGTTATGGTCGCAATCGTAGACTATGGTTTTCAGCGTGTTATTTGCCCGTAAATTAAGGAATTGTAATTGTGTGTCTCCAAGGCATATAGCTAGGTACGAGCCTCCTTTTGGACAAGAATCAATCCTTTCTTCGTGCGTTTTTAATGATTGTTTTAGTTCGTTTAATTGTGTTTGTTGTTCATTTAGGGCTTTGAATATGCTTTTTTTGAAGTCTTCGATAAGTTTATTACGTTCAGTTGGGGTATGGTTTTAATTGGGTTTGGATTTTGAATTACGCGCGGTAATAAATTTGTTTGATGTGGTTGGTTTTTGGAGTCTTGGTTTCGGCTTATTCCTTGTCTTAGGATGTTTGAGAACTTTAACCTCGGGATGAATCTGCGGCTTATTTTAGCAACGCGTTCGTTTTTTATTCTTTGCATTTGTTGATATTTTCGCAAAGCTTTTTCTTTGTTCTTCATACAACAAAGACACCCACTCAAAGCTATCCTCCGTAATCACAAAAGAACGTACTTTACTTGTTCTCACGACTATAGAACAGTCTACTTGTGCTGTAGACTTCATCTTTATACTTGTGCTCTCGACTTCATCTCTATACTGGATCTCCAGACTTGTCACAAACAGTAACATTCAAGTAACAGTCCAATGTCACCAGTAACAGTTAACACCAGCTCGAGTTAAAACACAGTTCAAGGAATAGCAAGAGTCAGAAGACAAATCAGCAGAATCGTCAAGTCGAAGACAGTCAATCGACAGAAGATACATCATCACAGTGGCCAACACAAAACGAGTCTCAGGTCGTACTCATTCGTAGTTTGTCATTCCATATACGTAACCATGTATCTCGTTGAAGTTGTTGGATCGTTGAAAATATATATTAACCTGTTAATCGCAGCGTTATATTCATTCAACCACCCTTATTATCTGAACCGAAATAAGGGATCGAACGATTCGTGGCGTCGATTAGCCAAATCGTAACGGGAATTTACGACTCCCGTTGGTGCGCTTCTTCGAGATCGCGTCTCCCTGCGAACGGTCGAAAGTTCATTCAAATTGAAAGATTCATTTTTGCAGTATTTGTTTTTGGTTGCTTCTTTCATTCTGTCTACCTTCTTTCCTTCTCTTATTTTCTTGATTGTTTTTATAGTGAGCATTACTTATCACTTTTCGTTATTGAATATCACTGAATAAATTGGCAAACTCATTAACAAGTCTTACGCCTGTTATTTTTGGCCAGTGAGATCCAACCTGCTGGGATGTTCATAACACTCTGACGAGAAAGAGTGCATTCAGCTTGGTATGAGCGTTAGTTGAAGTAATGAATTTTGTTATTAAATATTATTGAATAAAAAATATTTACAAAACATACAATTATGTTGTAGGACAAAAAGATATGTGAAACTTTCCCTGGCTTTGTTTTCAAGAAAATGGACTGTGAAGTTAAGTAGGAGCAATTTCATAATTGATTTTCGCGAAAACAAAGCGAAAAATGTCATTTTACATTTTCGACTTCATTTTCGCTGCGCGCAGGGAATCATCCTCCTTCGGTTTGTGTCACGATTTTCGGCACGTGTATTTTTGCATTCTTTCAAACGACATATTCCGAATTCCGAATATTGAATACATGTAACATTATCGGAAAATATAAACAAAGCAATATATAAGTAAGCGTGTATGCGAGAATGATACGACGTATGGTGACAATCGTTTAATGCTAAAAAGATATTTTCTTGATGTATACGATCGTAGCTTATAAACACTTAGCCAACCGCGCGCGCCAGAGCGAGCTATAACTTCTCTGTACACCGCGCCCGCACAGGCCAACCTATACGCTGTCCGCCGTGCATTTTTCAAAGTAACGAGGACTAATATTCACTAATACTTGAAAAACAAAGGAGTCTAAAAATTATTTAAGTGGTTAATTATGTTTTGCGGTAATGATTTTGTTTAATAAGTAAAAATTATATATTTAAACCATAAAAAGATATATGTAAAAACATTAAAGGTGGCTAAAGATTAATGACACAACTTGAAAGTGAAGTTAAAAATTCATAATCCATTTTAATATTTTTTATAGTGTGGTATCAATCGATTATAACATAATTTGTTCATAACTGATAGTGTAACTTTTTAATTAATTTGAAGACCACTAAATTGGTGTATTTTATTACATATTGTACTTAATAACAGCAGAAGTAGTCGCAATTAATTGGGAACAATTCCAGGTAAACAGTACTTGATAATAACAACAACAGCAAAAAAGAAAACGCGTTGCTAAAGTAAAAAAGGAGATCTACCCGTTCGATTGGCTAAGTGTTAAGAAAAGTAAAAAAAGCCAACACCACACGGAGTTCCCAAGCGGTCACCCATCTAAGTACTAACCGTGCCCGGCGCTGCTTGACTTTCGTGATCGGACGAGAACGAGTATTTTCAACGCGGTATGGGCGTTGGCTGAAGTAATCAGTTTTGCTATTTCATGTTATCGAATAGACAAAATGTTTAAGAAAATATACATGTATGTATGAGGATAAGTGGTATTCTTAGACGTGCATTCAGATATATACAATTTTTCCTGGCTTCGTTTCCCAGACAATGAATTGTGAAGTTCCGTCATATAGGTCCGCGTATACTTCAAAAGTAGCGAGTCAAGTGGACGGAACTTCATAATTGATTTTCTAGAAAACCAAGTCTTGTGTCAAAACTTGTCACCTGATCCTCGACTTATTCTCGTATAGGAAATCAGGCCCTTCCGTCTTGCACCATCATAATACTCTAATTTTCTCGCCTACATCAATTTTGAAACTATCGAGTTTCACTGGATTGCGTATAACTACCAACAGCAAAATACTAACATACACGGACAACACGGCTGGACTAGTCAGGTGACACTGTAGAACGGCTTCTTTGGAGACCAAAGAGACTATTATAGTAACGCGGAAAGATCGCCGAACTACACACAATTTCGGCGATAAAGCGCAAATGCCGACAAGCAGAAAGGGTCGGAAAACTTGAATAGGTCTGTAGCAGCGCAGTTGACCGTGAACCCCCGAGCAGGACGGACCTTGCAGCCCAAAAGGGATACCAGGTATAGGTTCTATCAGTGAGCGCGTCATCCATACAGCATTTGAGTGCAGAAAAAAAAAAAAGAACCGTGCAATAGTGAAAACAGTGTTGATCAGTGATCGTGCTACCCGCATAGAAATAATAATAAAAAAAAGAGAAAAAAATTGAAGGCTAAGAGAATGAAAACAAAAGCAAGGAGACTGAACCCTCCATAATCCCATTAAAACTGGGAACGAAACGAAAAAATAGCCCGCAAATCATAGACAGCAACAGCAACTTAAGGCTCTCCGCACAAAAAACGCGGACCACGCGAAACTCAACCCACCACCAAACCTGATAAACAGGAGCAAAAGAACAAACGCCCCGGAAAATACAGATCAAGAAAAACACGACACGCGGAAAGTATATGTAAATAAACACACCCCCCACTCACCCAGCCCACCCTCTCACCCCCCTACACAAATTCCCACGTCCGCCCCCAAACCAAACAAGCTAACAAACTGTCCTGTTTTGCGACCAGGTTTTCAGGATAGAAATAAGAATAAACAACAATACAATATGTAAGCACAGCTTTTCAGCGGCTTAAAATCCAAAGTATAATCATAGTATAAAATGTATAAAATAGGATAAAATGAAATATTGTATGGCTACGTCGTGCCGTCACGTATCGGTACTTTTGCCGAAACAACCCACAACAGAAGTTCGCCGTTTATTGCGAACCAACAAAAATTGTATAAAGCAAATCTGGAAATCAATAAACATTTATATAAAAAAAAAAAAGGTCTGTAGCAGCGCTCGACAACAAAACTTTCCAACGGTATCACCGAAGCATAAGTGCCGACAGGCCTAATGAGCCATCGATATCACTACGGTCCTTCCACCAAATATTTGGAAGAAGGCGTAGGTGGCACCGGTGGCGGACGCGTAACGAACGCCTGCATAGTAGGGATATTGATGGATATTGATGAAAAAGAAACAAATCGGATCAACAAAACAGTTGTGTTTGGAACCGAGAGGAGAGTGTCACGATCGGCATCTTTCAAATCCGATGGACCGATGATGGAGATAAAGATTTGGCGGCCTTGGCGACAATGTATATCGCCGAAGTGCCTAATGAGTCATCGATATCCCAACGGTCCTACCACCGAATGTTCTAGAAGAAAAGGGATGCGTGGCAACGGTCACGTACGCCTACAGCGTAGTCGGGATATTGAGGGATGACAAACAAAAAAGAAACAGATCCTACCGAAAGTCAAATTATAAGAGCTTCAGTCTTGGAAAGTCACGGCTGGAGCTCAGAATCAAATCGCAGTCAGTGTAAACTCAGAGTTCAAGAAATAAATTCTCTCGTTTTTTTTTTACATTTTATTTTTCTTTTCGTCTGAGCTACTTCTTTTTTATTTTACGTGACATTTTTGGCGATCCTGCCAGGATAGTGAAAAGTGTTTGTTCGGAAACCAAAAAACATTCATCATCTACGGAACCGTCGCAGAGCTACGGACTGGGTTCGGATCCCTTGCGACCGATGATTTTGGTTCCATCATCACCGAAGACAATGGAAGTGTATCGACGGCGATCCATCGCACCGAGAGTACGGTTAAGGCACGCAAACCGTCAGGGTTAGCAGCTCCAGGCATCCCACCTGTGCACCTCGACGCCGAACAACCCGAGGTTGAAGAGAGAGGCTATTTTCCACCCGCTCCTCCCGCTCTACGAGTTAAGGATGCAATACGTTGCATCCCAACGCTCAACGGAGACGATGACGTAGGAGTCGAAGAGTTTATTAAAGAAGTGAGAAGTATGAAGGACGGTTGCATGGAGTAAGATTTATTGCTAAAAGCAATAAAGGTGGAAAAAATCATAGAAAAAGGCGGCCCAAAGTATCCGCAACATCCCCATTGAGAGTTACAGCGATCTGTACTACGCACTGAGAAACAATGTGGCAGCTCAAGTGACTTCGGACGAGTATCGAGAACAATTAAAAGAGTTGAGACAGGGGCGCGAAGAATCAGTGCAGAGTTCCAACATTCGGTTTAGAAGAATACTCAATTGTTTGCTGTACGCAATAACCAACGAGTACCCGCAACCACTTACACGCAAAATAATTATCGAAGAAATAAAAAAGATTATCCGTGTGTACCTAAAGGGACTCAGGCGCGACATAGGCCGAATATTATTACTCAGCGAATCCTTGAATCTTCAAAAAGCTGAAAAGAACGCAGCCGATTTAGAACTCTACTCACGAGAAGAACGGCAACCCAATTGGTCAAGTAGTCGCTTACCTTCCGCTAGCAATCGCCCCAACAGTCAATCAATGCAGGTAAGACGATCTAATACACTACCTAGATCGCCTAACACGCCAGTAGTTCAGAAACCCACTACATTTGACCAAGTAGAGAATAGACCACTCGCTGAACGCGCGCAGATGAAGTGCTTCAAATGCGGAAAAAACGTCCATCAGCAAACACGAATATAAATAGCAGAAAAACGTAGACTAAGAAGAATATGGCAGACCCATAGAAGACCGGAGGACAAACGCAAATTAAACAACGCAGCTAGAAAACTGCCCAAAACCATAAAAAACTATAAAAATGACTGTTTTCACAAATATCTCGCCAGCTTGTCCCCCACAGCTGACTCCAACTATTCACTATGGAAGGCCTCCAGGAAACTCACGCGCCCCCCACAAATAATACCTCCAATCCGCCGTCCGCAAGGTGGACGGGCGCGTAGCCCTATAGAAAAAGCCAACCTATTTCCCAAATACTTGTCTGAAGTATTCAAACCCCATTCCTCCAAAGCTGCCACGGACGTTACCGAATTCCTGCACACTCCCTTCCAAATGTCCCCTCCTATTGAACCCTTCACTTCTGCAGAGATCATAGAAGCAATCAGTCGCCTAAACCCCAAGAAAGCAGCAGGGCACGACCTAATAGGCAATAAAGCAATCAAGGAACTTCCCATAAAAGGGATTGCACTCATCGCATCAATCTTTAACGCTATCCTCCGCCTTGGACACCTTCCTAGGGCGTGGAAAATCTCACTGGTCACCCTCATCCCTAAACCCGGTGAACCGATATATGAAACCAGCTCCTATCGCGCAATCAGCCATTTACCTACCCTGTCTAAACTATTCGAGAGGATGCTCACGAATCCTCTCCTTCCACTCCTAGAGGAATCAAAAACTCTCCCAGATCACCAATTCGGCTTTCGAAAACAACATTCAACAGTAGAGCAAATCCATCGCATAACCCACATGATCAGCCAAACCCTTGAAAAGAAAAAATATTGCTCAGCGGTATTCCTAGACATCCAACAGGCATTCGACAAAGTATGGCATGAAGGACTACTATTCAAGCTTAAAAAGATCCTACCTCACCCATACTACTCCATCTTAAAATCCTACCTAACCAACAGACAATTCATAGTTAAATACCTAGACGCCACTTCCGCAACATTCCCAATAGAATCCGGCATACCCCAAGGTAGTGTCCTCGGACCCCTACTGTTCTCCATCTACACTGCCCACTTACCTATATCAAACGAGATAACAATAGCAACATTCGCCGACGACACAGCGATACTAGCTACCCACGCAGACCCGGTAATTGCCTCATCCACTCTCCAGCGAAGTCTCGACTCTATGGAAAAGTGGTTTCATAAATGGGGCTTCAAAATAAACGAAAAAAAATCCTCACATGTAACCTTCACGCTCCGAAAACAAAGCTGCCCCCAGGTCACCATTAACAACACTGTGGTCCCTAGCAAGGACTCAGTCAGATACCTGGGCATGACCCTGGACAGGATGCTAACATGGAAAAAACATATCTCAGAAAAAACAAAGCAACTAAAGGAAAAACTAAGAAAATTCTATTGGCTCACGGGCCGACGCTCCAAACTAAACATACAGAACAAAATTACCCTCTACAGGACCGTAATAAAACCTGTCTGGACCTACGGAATCCAACTATGGGGAACAGCAAGTAACTCCAACATTGAAATACTCCAACGCTTCCAATCGAAAACGCCAAGATCCCTAATTGATGCACCTTGGTACGTTACCAACGAAACAATACACCGCGACCTCAAGATCAAAAGAGTCAACAAACACCGAAACCCCTTAATCACTGGATTACTTGATACGACGGACCAGATTCGCAGGCTGAAGAGACACTACCCGCTAGACCTAAACGACAGATTCAATTAGATATTTAAATAATATAATATTTACTTATTTATAATATTTAGAAATTATACTTATCTATAAAATGTATTAACTTATTATAAATAATTAGCCACGTTACTGCGCCACGCCACAAAAATTACTGAAAATTCTCAACGCGAGAATTGATTGCAATTATCAATAAACATTAATAAAAAAAAAAAAAACCTATCACCATCAACAACGCCTCTGAAGAGACAGGCACCTAATGGCCTGCCCATCAGCCACCCCGCAGAAGCCCACGCGGACGCTGTCGTAACCGCAAAAAAGCGCAGCCCCCCCCCCAATCAACATAACCCTTCAAGACCCAAAGGACACCATAACACTGATAAAAAACTCAACAGGAATTAAAAAATTTCCACGTAAAAAGAATGCACACAGGTAAGCACACGCTGTACCTAGAAAATATAAAAGAAGCAGAAATACCACACTTTCTTACTAAAAGGACTTGGCAATAGCTTCACAGAAGCAGAAATTTTGGAGGACCTACTAGCCCTCCAAATAGACGACATACAATTTATAAAGGTATCACGATTCACTACAAGAAAATCAAGGGTCTCCCCGAACGTCTCCTAAACGCGAATCTCGGTCATCGCGTACGAAAATAATCGACTCAAATTCATCTCCCAGTCCTACGCGACAAAGAAAACAATGACTGCCGCAGACGACTTTAATCGGGACCGAATCACATAAAACGGATTCACTGACCGCGCTTCCCTCGGAACCATTGCATCATGATCTGTTAGTCACGGCGCAGGTGAAAATCCTGAACAATCAAAATCAACCATTCCGTTGTAGAGCTCTGCTAGACACCGGCTCTAGCATGAACTTTATCACCGAAAAGCTCGCCAAATCATTGGAACTTAACCAACGGAAATGTTCGGTCCCAATCGGAGCCCTGAACACTCTGTCGACGACATCGAAACGTTACATAACGACCACGATCACCTCAATTGACGGTACATACGAACGTAAACTGACGTTCCTCATTATCCTAACTATATCGACCTGGGTCCCAGATCAACCTGTAGATCGCTCAACGATACAAATACCCAGGAATCTACAACTGGCCGATCCAAGTTTCCATAGACCTGCTCCGATCGATATCCTAGTAAGCGCCGGACCAACTCTAGCATCACTGTGCGTCGGTCAGCTTAATATCAGTCATTCAAACGGGCCCGATCTGCGCCTACAAAAAACGCGATTCGGATGGGTCATCGGGGGGAGCCCACTCTCGCAATCATCAGCGCACGCACTTCTCGCCTCCACGACGGCTCTACAGGCGGACCTTGCTCGTTTTTGGGAAATCGACGAAGGACCGCCCACGTCACACATTTCAGAGGCGGAACGACAATGCGAAGAACACTTCCAAAATCATGTCCAACGCACCAGTGAAGGGCGATACATGGTCGCTCTCCCATTCAACGAAGCAACTCCTTCGCTTGGATCCTCTAAGGCCATGGCGATGAAGCGACTCGCATCCCTCTTCCGTCGGTTCCGACGAGACAAAAAATTCGAAGCCGACTATCACGCCGTAATGCAAGAATATATGGAATTAGGGCACATGACGAGGATCACCACGGAACATTCCACAGACGACGGATATTTTCTGCCACACCACGGCGTGATCAACGAGTCCAGCCAAATGACAAAACTCCGAGTCGTATTTGACGGATCTGCACCAACCACCACCGGAGTCTCATTAAACGACAGACTTCATACAGGACCGAAACTACAAGAGGACTTATTTTGCATTCTCTTAAGATTCCGTTCCCATCAGTACGTCCTTACAGGCGACATTGAGAAAATGTACAGACAATTTCTTGTGCGTCCAGAGGATCGAAAATTCCAAAAAATTTTATGGCGTAATTCTAAGGGAGAAGTTGACACCTATCAACTTAACACAGTGACGTTCGGGCTATCAGCGGCTCCTTATCTAGCCATCCGATGTCTCAAGCAATTGGCGGACGACGAGGGACATCGATATCCACGAGCAGCGACAGTCTTACAGCGAGACTTTTACGTCGATGATGTTCTCACAGGAGTTGATAGACAGGCCGAGGCACGATCAATGCGAACGGAGCTCACAGAATTGCTCAAACTGGCCGGCTTAAACATTCGGAAATGGGCTTCAAACGATCGGAAACTGCTCCACGGACTTCCCGAAGAAGATATCAACGACAAGCTTCTTCTAGGTGAGTCTCAAACTTTCAAAACTCTGGGTGTTGTTTGGAATTCATCTGACGATTCAATCCTATATTCCGTCAAAATCAATTCAACTACCTCTCGAGTTACGAAAAGAACAATCAGCTCCGAAATAGCCAAGATCTACGACCCGCTGGGACTACTTGCACCGGTAATCGTTCGAGCTAAGATGTTGCTCCAACGACTCTGGACACTAAAAGTCGATTGGGATGAATCGCTTCCGGCCGATTTACACACAGAATGGAGCAGGTATTGTGCGCAGTTGCCATTGTTAAATAACGTAAGATATCCACGCAAAACCATAATCAAATCCGCAGCGGAAATTGAGCTACATGGATTCTGCGATGCCAGCGAAAAGGCCTACGGAGCCTGTGTCTATCTCCGAACCGTTAATCCTGACGGCCGCGTATGGACACAGCTCCTAACCGCGAAATCGAAAGTAGCCCCTCTCAAATCTCAGACCATTCCTCGGCTCGAGTTGAGCGGAGCCTTCCTTCTTACGTCCCTGATGTCGACAATTCACCAGGCTTTATTGCACGGCATAACTCGTACTGTATATTGGACCGATTCCACCATCGTCCTCCACTGGATCCACACATCACCTCACACACTTAAAACATTTGTCGCTAACCGAATCGCCGAGATTCAAAGAAAAGCCAGCAGCCGCAATTGGCGCCATGTTCCCACCAACGACAATCCCGCGGATCTAATATCACGAAGTCAAACACCTGAAGAATTTCTACGTCCAACCATTTGGCAGCACGGTCCTGAATGGCTCCAACAGTCGGAAGACCATTGGCCGACATGGACACTAAATCCAGAAATGGAATTGTTAGAAAGAAAAAATGCCATTTCCTTATCCACAGCTCCCGCCGATTACAGTTTGTTGCAAAGGTATTCATCCTGGCCCAAATTAATACGGATCATCGCTCGTTGTCTCCGTTGGAAACAAAAACAGAATCGAGCTACACCCTTAACTGCAACCGACTTAAACATTGCACACGACAAGCTGATAAAATCATTGCAAAGCATCTACTTCTCCGAGGAAATCAGCGTACTCCGAAATGATCGCAACGCAGCGTTAAAAGGGAAGCTCATGCGGCTCAACCCGTTCATAGATAAGGAAGGAATATTGCGAGTGGGGGGACGACTCAGTCAGTCGTCGATGACTTTCGCTCAGAAACACCCTATAATATTGCCCAAGTCATTTGTTACAGCACGAATCATCGAACACGCACACCAGGTCCACCTGCATTCTGGAACACAGGCCACGTTATATGCAGTAAGACAACGCTATTGGCCCGTCGACGGCCGAAGTCAAGTCTGGCGTACAATCAAGGGCTGCGTCCGTTGCTGCCGCGCTCGCCCACCGTCTGTGCACTACATAATGGGCAATTTGCCGGAAGCGCGAGTGACGGAATCTCGCCCATTCACCAACGTCGGCGTCGACTACTGTGGGCCATTCTAGATCAAGGAGAAACGAGAACGTAACCGCCGCCAGGTCAAGGTGTACGTAGCCATATTCGTATGCTTAGCAGTCAAGGCGGTGCATATCGAACTCGTTGGCGATCTCACGAGCGAAGCCTTCATCGCCGCTCTTCGTCGATTCATCGCTCGACGAGGGTTTTGTTCGACCATCCATTCGGACAACGGCACAAATTTTATCGGCGCAAACAACGAACTAAGGGAGCTCCGCGAGTTACTAAAATCGGATGACCACATCGAAAGGGTAACTACGTTCCTAGCCGACAGGCAAATCGAATGGCGCTTCATACCCCCTCATTCCCCGCATTTCGGTGGGTTATGGGAGGCAGCGGTGAAGTCACTCAAACATCACTTTAGACGCGTCGTTGGTAATGAATTGCTTACTTTCGAACAATTCAATTCACTTATCATCGAAATCGAAGCATTTCTTAACTCCCGACCATTAACACCCATCTCCACTGATCCCAAAGATCTCCTCGTCCTCACTCCGGGACATTTCCTCATCGGCGAATCGTTACTGAGTGTGCGAGATCGAGATTTCAGAGACACACCATCCAACCGGCTCTCCAGATGGCAGCATATCCAGCAACTCAAACAGCATTTTTGGAATCGCTGGCACAAAGAGTACCTGAACGAGCTGATCAACCGCAACAAATGGAGCAAGGGTGGACACAACATCCAGGAAGGCACAATCGTCCTACTCAGAGAGGACAACGTGCCCTCAATGCAGTGGCCTCTGGGCCGAGTTATCAAAGTCCATCCAGGAGCCGATGGCATAATACAAACAGCGACGGTGCAGACATCATCGAGCCTCTTGGACCGCGGCGTCAAACGACTGGTTCCCCTGCCATGTCAATCAGATCCAGCTGAGTCCGGACAACCCCTGATATCGAAGGAGGTGGATCACACATCCATCTAACCCACTCATTGAATTTGATCGGTGCCCTCTCAACGGGGGGGGGATGTTACGTCGCGTGGGACATCTGCACACCATCCCTCAATACCTGGCAGCCAGCGGCCCACCAACAGTCTTCCCGATGCTCAATAAACTCAAGGGCCCACCATCAATCGTCAACTTTAGCGTCATTGTATCCGCACACGTTTTCCAGTCAAACTGTTTGTCTGGAAGTAATTTAGAATTCTCGGAGTTTTTCTGGTTTGTGTCTGGGTTTCGGAGAAGTCCTTGAGTTTATTAGGCGCTCTTAAACAATCACGGAGAAAGCGGGTATTAGCCTAACGGAAATCTCGAGTTTTCCTTTAAACAAAGACAGCAACTAGCACCATTGCCATTGGTAGGAGGTTCCGTCCCCTCTCATCACTTGTCAATGTCGAAAAACCAATGGACATCGTAGATCGTTGCCCTCACCTTACCCACGAAAAGTGTAAGCAACGAATCCGTTTTCCTTACTAAAAAACCACACCCACACCGAGCTTTCCTCCGTAATTGCATGAGAGCGAAGAGACAGTTCAAATCTCAAGTTCGTTTCTAACACTTCTTGTCTAACATTTCGCGCCTCGTGTCTTCATTGTCACTCTTTCGTCTTAATTGTTAACCGTTACTCGTTGAGTGAAATTGTTGTCAGTTCATTTACAATTAAACTTTTATTAACACATTAAGTGTAATTTCTCATTTACATTCATTCCAACCACCTCTATTCTCGTAATTGAAATAGGGGATCAATCAGTTCGTGGCGTCGATTGCTTAATCGTAACGAGGATTTACGACTCTCGTTGACGCGCTATCTCGCGATCGACAGGATCAAAATCAAAATGCAATGCAAAACACGATTTTGGAAAATCTAAGGAAAAAAAACGAAGAATTACGAAACAAACGGGTAAACACCCTCCGCCCCGGCCCACCGAGGAAACCGACAGTATCACAAGTGCAGACCACGCAAGTGGACAAACTCAAAAACCTATCACCATCGACAACGCCACTGAAGAGACAGGCACCTAATGGCCTGCCCACCAGCCACCCCGCAGAAGACCACGCAGACACCATCGTATCTGCAAAAGAGAGCGCAGCCAACCCCCCCCCCTAACAACATAACCCTTCAAGACCCCAAGGACACCATAGCGCTCATGACTAATTCCACAAAAATTAAGAATTTCCACATTAGGAGAATTCATTCAGGTAAGCATATACTATACCTGGAAAATTTAAACGACTATATCCAAGCGAAGGAAATTCTGACCGCAGCCAACACAGCATACTACACCGATATAGCAGAAATACCACACTTTCTTACTAAAAGGACTTGGCAATAGCTTCACAGAAGCACAGAAGCAAATACATAAAAAAATATTGGTGGATACCGAAACCATAATAAAAATAACAAGAGAAAGAGCCAGAAAACGGCAACGCTCAAATCTCTTACCCGGTAAATTGTGTAAATAATGCAAACATGTAAATATTGTAAATAATTCTACAGGACACCCCTCCCCGTCCGCCACAACCGCCCTTTCCCAAAATCCCACAGCCCCACCGAAACCAAAAGTAGACTACCGAACTGTCCTGTTTTTGCGACCAGATCTTCAGGACAGTGATAGGAAGAAAAAAACAATATCATACCTAAGCACCACTCTATAGCGGCTTAAATTTAAGTTACAAATTGTAAACCTAAACAAATGTAATCCCGACACATAAAATATTGCATGGCTATGTTGTACCGTCGCGTATCGGTACTTTTGCCTGATCCACCCCACAACAAAAATTCATTGTTTATTATGAAAAACACACACATATAATACTACCTACTGGCTAATAAACGTTATAAAAAAAGCACTCGTTCTCGTGGCTGTTCGAAAAAACGCTCTAAGTGACGTGCCCCTGCATTTGAGACCTTTTAATCAGTATAATTACATGATTAAATCTAACATAAAACCACCATTGGAGATTGGTACGGCTTTTAAATTAAAGAAAGGCCATTCCGGGTGGAGCTATGAAACATCCACCACTCTGCAGACATCGACGAGCTAAAAGCCGAATTATCAAAACTCGGCCACGAAGTCATCAACGTCAGCAACATAAGGCATAGAGTCTCGAAAGACCCGTTATCCTTATTTTTCATCGATATAAAACAGAAACCTAACAACAAGGAAATATACAACATCAGTCGCCTAATGAATGCAATAGTAAAATTCGAACCACCGCTAATCAAAAAAGAGACAGTGCAATGCAAAAGGTGCCAAAGATACGGTCACACGCAGAAATACTGCAACCATACCTTCCGCTGCGTCAAATGTGCAGGTACACACCCCACCGACCTGTGCAGTAAATCACCGGAAACCCCAGCGAAGTGCATCCACTGTCAAGGTGACCATCCTGCCAACTACAAAGGCTGCTCAGCCTACAAAACACTGTACACAAACAAATACCCCAAGCCCGGAGCAAAAGAGGTAACCTACCAAACACCCAGCCCGCCGAAATTCACTATTACCCCAATCCCCTCAACCAATCAATCACCCAGTCCTACTAAATTCACCACTTCCGCAACCTCCTATGCTCAAGCGGTACAAGGCACCCAAAATATACCAAATAGCCACAGGGATTTTCCTCAAAATAGTGCCCCCAACTCACCTAACACAGACAACGTCTCTAGACTCGAAAAGCTAATAGAGAAACAATCAGAGCAAATAAAAAATTTGCTATCGCTACTAACACTCATCATGGATAAATTAATACGCCCCGACGCAAAATAAAACCAAGACGCATAGCTCTGTGGAATGCCAACGGTCTAGCGCAACACAAATTTGAACTAGTACTGTTCCTAAAACACCAGCAAATCGACGTAATGCTCGTATAGGAAACCCACTTCACCGACAAAAACTACCTCAACATAAACGGATACAAGTTCTACCATACCCAACTCCCCAGCGGAAAGGCCCACGGCGGCACCGGAATCATAATCAAATCAAACATTAAGCACTACGAACTTCCACCATTCCAGAAAGACCACCTTCAAGCAACAAACGTAGCAATAGAAGACTGTCATGGTACAATTACCACTTCAGCAGTATACTGCCCTCCCAGACACTCCATCGCCAAAGAAGACTTTGATAACTTCCTGGACACCCTGGGTAATAGATTCATAGCTGGAGGAGACTACAACGCCAAACACACCCAATGGGGCAGCAGACTGGTCACAGTAAGAGGCAAAAACCTCTTAAACAGCATAATAACCAACAACCTCAACTACCTTACCACATACGAACCCACATATTGGCCCACCGACACTAACAAAATACCCGATCTTCTCGACTTCTTCATAACTAAGAATATCTCGTCAAGACACGTCCAAATCAACTCCTCGGCTGATCTCTCCTCTGACCATTCCCCCGTGATAGCAACAGTCAGTTCAACTACCATCGAGAATACACCTAATGGCTCCATCCATAACCAACACACCAACTGGCAGCTCTTTAGAGAAGTCTTTACCCACACAACCTCAGCCTTAACCTCACTAAAATCCAATGAAGAAATAGAAGCAGCCACGGAATACTTAAACACAAGCATAATAAACGCTATCCGCTACTCCACACCGGCAAGAACGTCCATCAGGACACACGAATACCCACAGTACATACTAAAAAAAATAGCAGAAAAACGTAAACTAAGAAGAATATGGCAGACCCATAGAACACCGGAGGACAAACGCAAACTAAACAACGCAGCTAGAAAACTGCCAAAAACCATAAAAAACTATAAAAATGACTGTTTTCACAAATATCTCGCCAGCTTGTCCCCCACCGCTGACTCCAACTACTCACTATGGAAGGCCTCCAGGAAACTCACGTGCCCCCCACAAATAATACCTCCAATCCGCCGTCCGCAAGGTGGATGGGCGCGTAGTCCTATAGAAACAGCCAACCTATTTGCCAAATACTTGTCTGAAGTAATCAAACCCCATTCCTCCAAAGCTGCCACGGACGTTACCGAATTCCTGCACACTCCCTTCCAAATGTCTCCTCCTATTGAACCCTTCACTTCTGCAGAGATCATAGAAGCAAACAGTCGCCTAAACCCCAAGAAAGCAGCAGGGCACGACCTAATAGGCAATAAAGCAATCAAGGAACTTTCCATAAAAGGGATTGCACTCATCGCATCAATCTTTAACGCTATCCTCCGCCTTGAACACTTTCCTAAGGTGTGGAAAATCTCACTGGTCACCCTCATCCCTAAACCCCGTAAACCGATATATAAAACCAGCTCCTATCGCGCAATCAGCCATTTACCTACCCTGTCTAAACTATTCGAAAGGATGCTCACGAATCCTCTCCTTCCACTCCTAGAGGAATCAAAAACTGTCCCAGATCACCAATTCGGCTTTCGAAAACAACATTCAACAGTAGAGCAAATCGTTAAACCTAAAACATCTGAAAATAATTTCAACAAATTCTAACTCAATAATCTCAAATCAAAAAAGATGCAGTATGCTGACCCTAGTAGGTGGGCAAGCCCCCAATATCGATGCTTATTTCAGGAGCAGGGTTGTACAAGGGACGCAAAGTGCACTGCTCTGTGATGGGACACGACGGGCCGCCGAGCGCTGGGCGGGGAGGAGGAGCGGAGGTCCTCATAGGGAGCCCTCTGAATTTCAAAGCAATCCAAAGCGACGGGATGGCAGGTTTCAGAATCCTAGAAGCGACGATTATGAGGATGGAAATAAGCAATAGGGAGGGCTTGTTTATCGCTGCAGCCTGCGCAGCCTGCGGAGGCCAGACGGAGTTTAGCGACGAGTTCAATAGACTTCATAGACGAGTTCAAAAGACCAAAACAATATCCCAATAATCTACCATATAAAAAGAAAAATAGGAATTAAAACAATACTCTACGAGGAAAACTTAAATGAACAGACTGTAGACACTAGGTGGAGATACAACATGGTCCTTCCCCAGAAGACACAGAAGACAATCACAGAAAATACATAAAAAAATATTGGTGGATACCGAAACCATAATAAAAATAACAAGAGAAAGAGCCAGAAAACGGCAACGCTCAAATCTCTTACCCGGTAAATTGTGTAAATAATGCAAACATGTAAATATTGTAAATAATTCTACAGGACACCCCTCCCTTCAGCCTCAACCACCCCTTCCCAAAATCCCACAGCCCCACCGAAACCAAAAGTAGACTACCGAACTGTCCTGTTTTTGCGACCAGATCTTCAGGACAGAGATAGGAAGAAAAAAACAATATCATACATAAGCACCACTCTATAGCGGCTTAAATTTAAGTTACAAATTGTAAACCTAAACAAATGTAATCCCGACACATAAAATATTGCATGGCTATGTTGTACCGTCACGTATCGGTACCTTTGCCTGATGCACCCCACAACAAAAATTCATTGTTTATTATGAAAAACACACACATATAATACTACCTACTGGCTAATAAACGTTATAAAAAAAGCACTCGTTCTCGTGGCTGTTCGAAAAAACGCTCTAAGTGACGTGCCCCTGCATTTGAGACCTTTTAATCAGTATAATTACATGATTAAATCTAACATAAAACCACCATTGGAGATTGGTACGGCTTTTAAATTAAAGAAAGGCCATTCCGGGTGGAGCTATGAAACATCCACCACTCTGCAGACATCGACGAGCTAAAAGCCGAATTATCAAAACTCGGCCACGAAGTCATCAACGTCAGCAACATAAGGCATAGAGTCTCGAAAGACCCGTTATCCTTATTTTTCATCGATATAAAACAGAAACCTAACAACAAGGAAATATACAACATCAGTCGCCTAATGAATGCAATAGTAAAATTCGAACCACCGCTAATCAAAAAAGAGACAGTGCAATGCAAAAGGTGCCAAAGATACGGTCACACGCAGAAATACTGCAACCATACCTTCCGCTGCGTCAAATGTGCAGGTACACACCCCACCGACCTGTGCAGTAAATCACCGGAAACCCCAGCGAAGTGCATCCACTGTCAAGGTGACCATCCTGCCAACTACAAAGGCTGCTCAGCCTACAAAACACTGTACACAAACAAATACCCCAAGCCCGGAGCAAAAGAGGTAACCTACCAAACACCCAGCCCGCCGAAATTCACTATTACCCCAATCCCCTCAACCAATCAATCACCCAGTCCTACTAAATTCACCACTTCCGCAACCTCCTATGCTCAAGCGGTACAAGGCACCCAAAATATACCAAATAGCCACAGGGATTTTCCTCAAAATAGTGCCCCCAACTCACCTAACACAGACAACGTCTCTAGACTCGAAAAGCTAATAGAGAAACAATCAGAGCAAATAAAAAATTTGCTATCGCTACTAACACTCATCATGGATAAATTAATACGCCCCGACGCAAAATAAAACCAAGACGCATAGCTCTGTGGAATGCCAACGGTCTAGCGCAACACAAATTTGAACTAGTACTGTTCCTAAAACACCAGCAAATCGACGTAATGCTCGTATAGGAAACCCACTTCACCGACAAAAACTACCTCAACATAAACGGATACAAGTTCTACCATACCCAACTCCCCAGCGGAAAGGCCCACGGCGGCACCGGAATCATAATCAAATCAAACATTAAGCACTACGAACTTCCACCATTCCAGAAAGACCACCTTCAAGCAACAAACGTAGCAATAGAAGACTGTCATGGTACAATTACCACTTCAGCAGTATACTGCCCTCCCAGACACTCCATCGCCAAAGAAGACTTTGATAACTTCCTGGACACCCTGGGTAATAGATTCATAGCTGGAGGAGACTACAACGCCAAACACACCCAATGGGGCAGCAGACTGGTCACAGTAAGAGGCAAAAACCTCTTAAACAGCATAATAACCAACAACCTCAACTACCTTACCACATACGAACCCACATATTGGCCCACCGACACTAACAAAATACCCGATCTTCTCGACTTCTTCATAACTAAGAATATCTCGTCAAGACACGTCCAAATCAACTCCTCGGCTGATCTCTCCTCTGACCATTCCCCCGTGATAGCAACAGTCAGTTCAACTACCATCGAGAATACACCTAATGGCTCCATCCATAACCAACACACCAACTGGCAGCTCTTTAGAGAAGTCTTTACCCACACAACCTCAGCCTTAACCTCACTAAAATCCAATGAAGAAATAGAAGCAGCCACGGAATACTTAAACACAAGCATAATAAACGCTATCCGCTACTCCACACCGGCAAGAACGTCCATCAGGACACACGAATACCCACAGTACATACTAAAAAAAATAGCAGAAAAACGTAAACTAAGAAGAATATGGCAGACCCATAGAACACCGGAGGACAAACGCAAACTAAACAACGCAGCTAGAAAACTGCCAAAAACCATAAAAAACTATAAAAATGACTGTTTTCACAAATATCTCGCCAGCTTGTCCCCCACCGCTGACTCCAACTACTCACTATGGAAGGCCTCCAGGAAACTCACGTGCCCCCCACAAATAATACCTCCAATCCGCCGTCCGCAAGGTGGATGGGCGCGTAGTCCTATAGAAACAGCCAACCTATTTGCCAAATACTTGTCTGAAGTAATCAAACCCCATTCCTCCAAAGCTGCCACGGACGTTACCGAATTCCTGCACACTCCCTTCCAAATGTCTCCTCCTATTGAACCCTTCACTTCTGCAGAGATCATAGAAGCAAACAGTCGCCTAAACCCCAAGAAAGCAGCAGGGCACGACCTAATAGGCAATAAAGCAATCAAGGAACTTTCCATAAAAGGGATTGCACTCATCGCATCAATCTTTAACGCTATCCTCCGCCTTGAACACTTTCCTAAGGTGTGGAAAATCTCACTGGTCACCCTCATCCCTAAACCCCGTAAACCGATATATAAAACCAGCTCCTATCGCGCAATCAGCCATTTACCTACCCTGTCTAAACTATTCGAAAGGATGCTCACGAATCCTCTCCTTCCACTCCTAGAGGAATCAAAAAACTGTCCCAGATCACCAATTCGGCTTTCGAAAACAACATTCAACAGTAGAGCAAATCGTTAAACCTAAAACATCTGAAAATAATTTCAACAAATTCTAACTCAATAATCTCAAATCAAAAAAGATGCAGCATGCTGACCCTAGTAGGTGGGCAAGCCCCCAATATCGATGCTTATTTCAGGAGCAGGGTTGTACAAGGGACGCAAAGTGCACTGCTCTGTGATGGGACACGACGGGCCGCCGAGCGCTGGGCGGGGAGGAGGAGCGGAGGTCCTCATAGGGAGCCCTCTGAATTTCAAAGCAATCCAAAGCGACGGGATGGCAGGTTTCAGAATCCTAGAAGCGACGATTATGAGGATGGAAATAAGCAATAGGGAGGGCTTGTTTATCGCTGCAGCCTGCGCAGCCTGCGGAGGCCAGACGGAGTTTAGCGACGAGTTCAATAGACTTCATAGACGAGTTCAAAAGACCAAAACAATATCCCAATAATCTACCATATAAAAAGAAAAATAGGAATTAAAACAATACTCTACGAGGAAAACTTAAATGAACAGACTGTAGACACTAGGTGGAGATACAACATGGTCCTTCCCCAGAAGACACAGAAGACAATCACAGAAAATACATAAAAAAAATATTGGTGGATACCGAAACCATAATAAAAATAACAAGAGAAAGAGCCAGAAAACGGCAACGCTCAAATCTCTTACCCGGTAAATTGTGTAAATAATGCAAACATGTAAATATTGTAAATAATTCTACAGGACACCCCTCCCTTCAGCCTCAACCACCCCTTCCCAAAATCCCACAGCCCCACCGAAACCAAAAGTAGACTACCGAACTGTCCTGTTTTTGCGACCAGATCTTCAGGACAGAGATAGGAAGAAAAAAACAATATCATACATAAGCACCACTCTATAGCGGCTTAAATTTAAGTTACAAATTGTAAACCTAAACAAATGTAATCCCGACACATAAAATATTGCATGGCTATGTTGTACCGTCACGTATCGGTACCTTTGCCTGATGCACCCCACAACAAAAATTCATTGTTTATTATGAAAAACACACACATATAATACTACCTACTGGCTAATAAACGTTATAAAAAAAGCACTCGTTCTCGTGGCTGTTCGAAAAAACGCTCTAAGTGACGTGCCCCTGCATTTGAGAACTTTTAATCAGTATAATTACATGATTAAATCTAACATAAAACCACCATTGGAGATTGGTACGGCTTTTAAATATGCGAGCGTTCAGACAATAGCGTATCGGCTCGAACCGCGCCGCGCCCGAACTTGTAACCCGGTACCGACAAATTATATCGCGCATCCTAAGTGTAAACCAAATTAAGAACAAGTTAAATAAATATTTATTGTTGAACGTAGCGAGTGGTGATTCTATCCCTATCACGCATATCACCTCAAACTGGTGACCCCGACGTGGTTTTCAGCGAAAGAGGTGACCGTGATAGTGCTTGTGAGACTTCAAACGCCGCGAAGTTAAGACGTTTCGAAATGTCAAATACCGCCGATTCTGAATGTGCGACGGTCGCGGGTGGCAACGTAGACACGATAAACGCACTCCTCCGTGTACCACCTTTCTGGCCCGACGATGTCGACTTGTGGTTCACGATGCTGGAAGTGCAGTTCGCAACTGCTCGGATCACGAGCGATCAGGAAAAATTCCAGACCGCTGTCGCACATCTCGACAAGTCGCATGCGAGATTAATCCGAGACGTATTGAACGCCCCACCGGCGACTGCACGTTACGAGTTCGTCAAAAAGTTGCTCATCAAGAGATTGGGAGAGTCGGATGCCAAGAGACTCCGACAAGTAATCGAAAAGGAACAAATGGGTGATAGGATGACATCCCAGTTCTACCGTGATCTAAGAAACTTAGCCACCAACGCAATAGCAGACGATTTCGTCCTCACCGTCTGGGAAGGTCGACTCCCGTCGTGCGTGCGGAGCATCCTAGCCTCCGTACAGAGCAAAGACCCGGAAACCCGCATTCAAATCGCAGATAGCATCTTCGAAGCCACCTCGGAAACAGGGCAGATAGTCGCGGCCAGCGCAGTCCGACTCCCTGCGGTAACCCATCCACGTGGACAGAACGGCGGAATAGGCGATTCTACGGCAGCCGCCCTCAACGCGTTGAACCATCGCTTGACACGAATGGACGCCCGAATGGACCAGATGCAAGCGCAAATAGCCGAGCTGAGAATCGACGGACGTCCTAACCAATCGGCATCGCGGACGTTTTCCCTCACTTCGCCTACGACAGCAGGAGGGTCAAGTCCACGAGATCAGTTCGTCTTTCCTCGATCAAGCATCAGTCAGTCCACAGCAAGCATCAGTTCAATAAGGATCCGTTCAAGTCAGTCTTGGAAAGTCACGGCTGGAGCTCAGAACTAAATCGTACTACCCCTTTTTTTTTTTACGTGACACGGACGCTGTCGTAGCCGTAAAAGAGCACAGCCCCCCCCCAATCAACATAACCCAACAAGACCCAAAAGATACTATAACACTATTAAAAGAACTAACGGAAATAAAAAATTTCCATATAAAAAGAATACACTCAGATAAACACGCGCTGTACCTGGTAAATATAAAAGATTACAGCCAAGCGAAGGAAGCTTTAACCGCAGCCAATACAGCCTACTATACATATACACCGAAACAACTCAAATGCCACACCTACCTTCTAATAGGACTTGGCAACAGCTTCACAGAAGCAGAAATTCTGGAGGACCTACTAGCCCTCCAAATGGACGACATAAAATTTCTGAAAGTATCAAGATTCACTACAAGGAGATCAAGGGAGAACAACATATTGCTCCCAATATACATAGTCCAACTATCCCCCAATAGCAATATTGGAAAACTCCTACAAATAAACAGACTCAACTACCTAAAAGTAGCTTGGGAAAAAATAAAAAAAAAACGACATTACTCAATGCCACAAATGCCAACGAATAGGCCACACAGCGCAAAACTGCAACCTAATTTACCGCTGTGTGAAATGCACTAAGCCTCACGGACCAGGCGAGTGCAGAATAAAAAGGGAAGAAGCAGTAGCCAAAGAAAAAATCTACTGCGTAAACTGCAAAAATTTCGGTCACCCCGCATCATACAAGGGATGCCCTAAACTCGTAGAGCTGCGTAAAAAGGTCAGCGAGAGAATCGCCAAAGCGAAGAAATCAAAAACAGAGCGGATCGCGCAAATAAGCCGCAGATACATCCCCGAACTAAAATTCGCAGATGTAGTTAAACAACAGTTCCCTTCCGACCGCCGAAGAGTGCAGACGTGTCCGCAGTGACCAGTGAGGCTAAGGTAAGAGACAAATAATAAGGACGAGAATTCAGTGCCCCCTCTAGTGCGACAAGCGGGGAAAGCAACAAAAAAAAAAAAAAATTCAACGGATACCACCGTTAAAAATAACAAATAATGGCGAAACATACGCCATAAATACAGATACGGAGATGGAAATGGAGACAAGTGAGGATAACACAAACAACGAGCAACCACAACAGCACGAAAGTTGGAAGGTTGTAACCCCCAGCAAAAAAAGGAAAATGACAACAAACAAAACAGTAAGACAACAATGGCTTCAAGATATTCCACTACAAAACTCCTTCAGTGCACTGCCACAAGATAAGAAACCACAAATAATAGAAGAAATAACAACGTACAACCCTAAACCACCACCAATCTATACAGACGCGCAGGTTATTGACCCATTAATAGTAATGTTAAATACCACGGCAGGCAAAGACAATTATAGAATAAAACAACAAAAACTAGACCAAGTTAAAGCGATAACCAACACCCCTGAAACATTCAGAAAAGTAATAAAAACACTTAAAGACAAACACGCAGGGTACCACACATACCAACATAAAAGTGACAAAAGTTATAAGGTGGTAATCAGAAGACTACATCCGAGGACAGATACAGGAAAAATAAGTGAAGAACTTGCCAAACTTGGACACCAAGTAAGAACCGATGATTCCTTACCCTTAGACACACCCAATCATAGCTTTCCTAAGCAGCATCATCGCGACGGAAAGTCAGCCAGTTTTGAGTCGCGAGACGAGTGGTGAAACTCCGATCCGAATTGATAACGAATCCGAATTTCTCGACATCTGATGCAATCATCTCTCGGCTCGAACCGCGCCGCGAAACGTATCGCGCCGCGCCCGAACTTGTAACCCAATACCGATAATTGTATCGCGCGTCCTACGTGTAAGTGTAAATTAAGAACAAAGTAGAATGAATATTTATTGTTGAACGTAGTGAGTGGTTATTCTACCTCTATCACGCACATCACCTCAAAATGTATCCCACAACTTAACGGTGAAAACGATATAGGAGTAGAAGAATTTATTAAGGAAGTCAAAGAGATGAGGGTAATGTGTAGTGAACAACATTTACTATTAAAAATGATTAAGATTGAGAAAATTTCGGGAAAAGCAGCTATGGCAATACGTAATGCGCATATCTCAGAATACGCACATTTATATCAAGCATTACGACAGAACGTAGCAACTAACTCAATCTTCGGTTCGTGAAAACCAAGACCAATTACGAGATATTAAACAAGGATTTAACGAAAGCTTACAAAGCTACATTATTCGCTTTAGAAAATTATATAACGAACTACAATATAGTATTACCAACGAATATCCAGACGAAATAACCAGACGTGCCATGAGCGACAGAATTCTGAAAGATTGAGTAACAGATTTTATTCGAGGATTAAAGACAGAGATAGGACAAGGTCTACTTGCCAATCCGCCGCACAATGTTATTGAAGCCGAGAAACGCGCCGCCGAAATCGAAAGATATTTTCGTGAAGACAGAACGCGCAAGCAACAGACCGTTCGCCTCAATGATCGACTACAATACAAACCACGATCAGTAACAAACTCCACGTCCACACCACCCAAGCCGATTCAACATACTTTCGCTCAGCAACCAAGAACTACGCTTCAACAACCCGGACATGCACCATTAGCAGAACGAGCCCAACTACAATGTTTCAAGTGCAAACGCCTCGGACACAGGTCAAATCAATGTCCAAATTTTCGAACACCAGGCCTACAACAGTTCCGCCCGAACAGCCAAGCCGAACGGACGTGAAACAGTGAAAGTGCGGTGAGAGTGTAAGCAAAAAGAAAGCGGCAACAAAAACGCCCATCGCCAATCGGTGGAAATGCAAATTCCACCAATAAAAATTACGAAAGGCGAAACATACTATATAAGCAGAGACAAAAGCTCTAACAATAAAGCGCATGGAAAGGAAGAAGAGACAGAAATGATGGAAGAAGACATGGAAATGATACAAGAAATGAAAGAACAGTGGAAGCAAGAGGAGAGCAGTCAGGACAACGAAAAATGGTACCAGGACAATGAGTGGAAGATAGCAAAAGCCAATAAGAAACGCAAAATAACTACAGGTACAAACGCCGCAAGAAAACCAGAAATAGAAAAGCAGCGATGGCTGCAAGAAGTACCATTAAGAAACTCCTTTAGCTCACTAACGGAGGAAATAGACGTCGACCAAGCAAGTGAAGCAGCAACCCGCGCAACCTACATCATAAAACCGCCACCAATATTCGTCGAGGCCCAAATAATTGACCCGCTTATCAACCTACTGAACAATATAGTCGGGGAGGAAAACTATACATTAAAACAAACAAAACTGGACCAGGTTAAAATCCAAACATACACCTCAGAAAATTATAGGAAAGTGGTAAAAGAGTTAAAAGAAAAAAATGCTATATACCACACGTATCAGCTCAAAGCTGAAAGGAGCTATAAGATAGTAATAAGAGGGTTACACCCAAAAACTAATATAAGAAAATTGAGCGAAGAATTAGCAAAAATTGGCCACCAAACAAGGTCAATAAACAATATAACAAGATACGATACGAAACAACCATTACCATTATTCCTAATAGAAATTGAGCCCAGAGCCAATAATATAGAAATTTATGAGATTAAAAAAATATTAAACACATTAATAACGGTGGAACCACCACGCTACAAAAAAAATACCAAAATGCATGCCGTGCCAACAATACGGACACGCGAAAAACTATTGCAACAGAAGCCCGGCATGTGTTAAATGTGCAAAAAAAAACCATCTAACGACACATTGCCCATACACAGGGAAAATAGAAGAAGCTAGATGCTATAACTGTAACGGAAACCACCCAGCCAGCTATAAAGGATGTGCAGTCAGGAAGCAATTACAACGCAAATTGTTTCCACCGCTTCGCAAAAGAATAATAAATAATTACCAATCACAAAGTATAACGGACGATACAACACCGAAAACGCAACAGGAACCAAACGCTATAAGCAGAAGTGCCGAACTACAAAGCAACCGAAGCTATGCGCAAGTAACTCAAAACATCAACCAAGCAACGACCGCAAAAACCAAGATCAAAACAACAACAACGAAGAAGTTACAGAAATAAAAGAAATGCTAAAATAATCAATTAAAAGTACAGAAATGCTAGGAAAAATGGTGAGTGAGCTAAATGCAACATTAAGGCAACAAGTACAACAAACAACAGTCATGTTGCGACTGTTAACGAACCTGCTAAGTAAAAAATAAAAATGGACAGGTTGAAGATAGCAGCATGGAACTCCAATGGCTTGCAACAGCAAGCCCCAGAAACTAAAACATTCCTGTATAAAAATAATACAGACATACTACTTGTCTCAGAAACACATTTCACACTAAAAAGTTATATGAAAATACAGAACTACACCACCTATGACACTAAACACCCCTCAGGTAAAGCACATGGAGGAACTGCAGTAATAATAAAAAACGACATCAAGCATCACCTACATAGTCAAACAAAACAAGAACACCTACAAGCAACCACTGTCACAATACAAACCAATGACAATTACTTCCAGATATCAGCAGTATATGCACCACCGAGACACAAAATGACACTTAAAAAATGGGAAGAATACTTCCAATCCCTAGGAGATAAATATATCGCAGCAGGAGACTTTAATGCAAAGCACACGCTATTACGAATTCGTTTGTTGTTTTAAGAGAATGCGATATACGTGATCATAGGCGCGAACGGTGGCGTGATCCGAGCGTAGTGGGGGTCGTCTCCCCGAGAAGACCGAGAGATGATCTAAGGTCAAAAGCACTCCTTTGTGAAGACTTGAAGAACACACGTCGAGAGGTCGGGTGTATAAAGCCGCTAAGCCCAACGAACACATTGACATTGTTTATCACTGAATAATCTGTCACGCTGTATTATTATATTCATCGTTATTAAATATACATAAATATAAACAAATGACGGAAATGTTAGATAACGGTTTCCGTCCAGTGACCCCGCTACACAAAAACCTTGTTTACTTATAAATAAGTTTATCATAGATCCGACAACCTTAGGCGGTTACTGTAGGTCAATAAAAATCCGTTGTTTTTGTCGTGATCATATGCCTTCGCTTCGACTACAGGTAAAGTCAAAATGGTAAACAAGGTCGAGAGTACAGCGACCGTTGGGATCTTTCGAGAACACCTTCGAAAGGAAGACCCCCGACGCCTTTTGTCAACTCCAACGGTAATCGAGTCATACGAGTAGCAAGAATTAAGTCGATACTTCTCCCGCGCCGATATATTCGTAATCTCGAATCAATCCAGCCGGTTGTGTTATACGACTAGTGTGCACTTAGGGTATATCTTAATAAATAATATCGTTAAATATACACAAGTGTTTCTGAATCCACTATCGCCCAATACCACCTCAAGACCATTACATATACATATTTTCAGCACCTAATAAAATACTGACAGACAAAGGACAAAATTTTATTAGTAGTTTAATGCAAAAATACGAAGAAGCTGTCAAAATAAAACAACTAGCTTCCACCCCCAAAGTAATGGATCGTTAGAACGAACTCACGCTGTAATAGCAGATATGTTAAAATGTGTTCAAAAAGACTCAGGGAAAGAATGGGACGAACATTAAGCACTCCATATGCCTAGCCTACAATACGATGATACACGACTCGACCGGTTATACACCTTTTGAATTAACATTCGGATATATAGCAAATTTACGCTCGACCATTTCACGAAATCCACAACGCACTTACGTAGACGAAGTAGCATTCAGAAAACGAGAATGGGATTCTAGACTTTCGAAAGCTGGCGACCAATTGATTAAAAATAAACAAAGATATCAAAGAGATCAGAGACGACGAATAATAAAACCACAGTCAATATTTAAAGAAGGGGATGGAGTTTTAATAGATAATGACCATAAAGAGCATAAATTAGACATAGAATGGCTAGGACCCTACACCATTGAAAAAGTTAAAACACCGTATTATGAGGTTTTAATAGAAGGTAATATCAAGAAAATTAATGGAAACCGTTTAAAACCTTATTTTCCAGGACGGTCTTCATAACTATAATATATTTAGCCAACACGCAAATAGCAATTCTACCGTTAAAACAAGGAACGATATTTTAAGAAAAACTTAACAACGCATATTTATATAGCGATACAAGGGGGGCCAATTGACCTAGACATAATCTGCAGAAACACTAAGATTTTGGTGGACCAAAATCAATCTAAGGAGGGGGATATGTAATGTGAATCCACATCAGAGACCAGGCCGCTGTAACGACCGGCTCACTTTAAAATTGGAGACAAAGATGTGGCGGCACTCGGTGACAATGTATATCGCCGAAGTGCCTAATGAGCCATCAATATCCCAACGGTCCTTCCGTCGAATGTTCGACGAAAAGGCGTGCGTGACGGCGATCGCGGACGCCTGACAAACGGATGGTTAGTGGGGATATTGAGGGGTGACAAAGGATCCGATCAGAAGTATTGTAAGAATACAAAAATCATTGTCAAAAAATTGTAAGAGCTTCAGTCTTGAAAAGTAACGCCTAGAGCTCGGAAGTAAAAATTGTGATCTGTGTTAGAAAAAAAAATAAAGTTTCTTTTTTTTATTTTTTCTATTTTTTTTGTGTTATTTTACGTGACACACGTGGCATAGCGAAAAGAAAATTTTCAAAGAATTAGAGTCCTCGCCTTACGTTTTCTTGCGCCATGACGCGATAGGTGGCGCTTTACAGCCTAAGTTCGACGGACCCTTTAAAGTCATAAAAAGGGATAGCAACCATCGCGACGTAACGGTCTCCATCGATCGACTAAAACCTGCGTTTGTTGTTCCAGACGATTTAGAAGAAAAAAGCGCCGAATCTCGTAACATACTGATTCCCGTAGGTCAAACGAACGCCCGCGATGAAAACCGCACAAACAACAACGATCAAACCGCGGAAGAAAATACCAGGAACAGGTACGTTACGAGATCCGGACAAAGAGTCCGTTTTCCCGATTGGTATCAGGCAGGTTTCGGGTAAAAAAAAAAAAAAATAAATTGTCAGACGCAGGATGTATCGGCAACTTTTAAAAAGTAACGACGACAAGGAAATACTCGGTTTAACTTAATAAAAACATTATCACTGGTAGGGGGTAATATAGCGGCACATGATTTAGAGGACAAATCAAATCACGTTGTTGTTTTGCCTCAGAGAATCAAGACCGTTAGAATACAAGTAATGTAAGAACAAATAAACTCCGGGCAAAACAATGTCGCCGCTACATCCAACCGTCGAGTTAGGACGAATTCGAATTTTCCGACTCTCCCCCGACCAGTATAAATAAACAGACGCGATCGCAGGCGAGAGAATATAGTACAGTATCAAGTCAGTATCAAGTATCGATAGAGATCAACAGCGTTTAACGAGTATCTCTGCGGTAAATTATATCGAATATCTATTTCGGATTATTTGTTGTATTTACGACGCAGTGTACGTTTATTTACTTATTCGAAATATATTTAACGGGTTGCGACAACAATATCTCGATCTCGTTATTTCGTACTATCTATCCTCGACTAATCCTCCACAAGTTTAACAAAAGCAAAATTGATAGTTATGTTACGACCCAGCTATTTTATTTTTTATCGTCCTACCTTCAACTTTACGTGACACCTTCGACGTAACACAAGCACTCTAATCCAGAAACAGCAGTCATATTACTACCAGAACGTATCAGAAAAATAGAAAAATGACTGCCAGATAAAAGCAAACCCCAGTCGACTTAACCACATTACATTTACAATACGAAAACGGAAACCACTTAATACCTAATTGAATAGCACGCGTATAACACAAACAAAGCAAGTTATATACTAAGACTCCACTTAGACTCATAACTTACATGAAAGCAACATGCTAAATCAATTATAGACAAAATACGGATAAAAAGAAGACAAATGTACTGACTAACTAGTCGAAACTCTAAGGTCAGCAGGGAAAATAAACTAAAAATTTGCAAAACGATAATAAAACCAATTTGGAATACCACTATGGGGGACAGGAGCAATAAGTCGGGTAAATAAACTAGAGTCGCTTTTCAGAGATACTCGGAACAGTAGTTAATACCTCATGATATATCAGAAATCAGGATACATGCAAAGACCTAAAAATACCAACGATCAAAGAAGAAATGGGAAGGTACTCAAAAAAATACAAGGAAGAAATGGCAACACATCCAAACCAACTAGCTGCTGAAGCAAAATACGGATAAATACGGATAGCTGCTGCGCAAAACTCTAATGGAAAAAAGGCTAAAAAGAAAACACCTCATTGGCCTCACTACAGCAATAAAATAGTCAAACTCGAAGATGGTATCCCGCTAGGGATAGCCATCCGCAAATAAAGTTAGAAATATTTAACAAATGTCTCGCTAAACAAATTGCAAAGTACAAATTAAATAAAAAAAAATGGATTGCGTGTTTGCCCACAAAGGAGTAATCCAAGTGCTGAAAACTTTGAATAATACTTGTATTTACATTTACTGAGTATTAATTAGCAATTTCATACTGTGTACGAGCGACTCAGCGAATATAATCTGTATATGTATTTATCATTCTTAAATATATTCGACGGATACGATAACAAGCAATAATATATAGTAAATCTCACGGTCAAACATCCTGTTTACCAGTCCTCTACACTTTCATCGCAAAGAACCGGTACATTCTACTATCGCCAACAAAATTTTGGCATTAGTGAAATTTTTACGAACTCTTATTTTCTCTTTGAAATGTTCCGATGTATTTATAACACTCTCTACTATTTTATTTTCAGCTTTTCTACGCGGGTCATATTACCGTTTTACAATATAATTTTGTATCAGTGCGTTCCCTAAATTTTCTATGATCGCACGCGTTTTTCTCAAATGTGTCGGTTTCAACAGTCGGATAACATTTTGCTCTATACGTCTAAAAAATACAAAAGTTCTTAGAGAAAAAAGCAGTAAGAGCAAAGTGACCCGGAGACCGCAGCAGGGTTAAAAAGAACATGAATTTAATTTGTACATATTTTGGATTCTTGCATCCTCATATTAACCTTCTGCTTAATCAATTTTCATTGTTAAGAAACAATTCAAACACTATCTAGAATACAAAGATAAGATACTTTATTTTATATACCACATTGCGAAAATAAAGAAAATTTATTTTTTACTACATATTTAAAATACTTTATTCGTACTGTAGACCAACAACTACTTAAAATAGTATTTAAAATATTTTTTCTATAAATTTGACCCAGCGCAGCTCAAGCACAATTAACATATTCGCAAAGAAAATTCAGAAATAGAAATAACTTTTAATTATATAAATATCTAACTCGTCGGTTTCATCAGTAACATTAGTATTACAGTAACTCTGTAAAATACTATTTCGAATCAATTTTACAGTCTCTCACACTAATCAATATTGAAATAGTCGAGTAATAATAATCTTTTAATGTTTCGAAAATCATATAGAGTAAATAGAAAAATTATTATTTATGATAATATTGACATAATTTAACCGTTTGAGTCTCAGGGGTCTTTGAAAAACCAAGGTCGAAAAGTCCCCAAGGGCACAATAGCCTCTTAATCGATTGCGAAGAGAAACAAGCGGCACAATAGCGCTCTCCATAATTGTTACTTTTATGAAATACATCTATATTTTTATATATGCTTACTATTAGTTTATAATTATTTCAAATTTTGTTCAATAAAAATTATTAAGATAACAATGAAATACAAAATATCGTCGAATGTACTGGGACTTTTCCACACAAAATCTAAACAGCGCAATTACGTTGCTTAAAACTCAAACGTTTAAATAATAACGATACCTCTATCGTACGCGTGTGTCTGATATCGACGATACCGCGCTGTGTAACTTGTTCCCCGTCGAATTAATCTTGGATAACAGATTTACGAGGGAGAGTAATGACTCAATGCGCGAAGAACAATTGACGAATTTAAAACTCGAAAACAAAATATCGAAGAACAAACGATGAGAAAGTTTCGAATTGTCTTCGACGATTAAGACGAAATTTACGAATGCTTACTGCGGACGATTAAGCGATACGAAGCAACTGAAGCGAATGCCGCAACGCGATGTACGATTGAACGAGTGCGACTGAATTATCGTACGACGATACGAATGATTAACGATACACTCGTCCGCGAACGCGTTTCGATGTCGCTCGCATTTGAAAGACACGCATGAGTCCGTTTACTAATCGTTCGATCACTAAAATAATACTTACCTTTACGTATGCTTGGAGATACTGTTCACAACTGAAGATTTCGCACAGGACTGTCCACTGATCGTTACGACTGACGAAACGATTTCACCTGCACGAGCGCGCTTGAAGAGCGCTGAGAGATTGAAACGGTTTTTTCGTTCACGTTTAGCGATTCGAATACACTCTGCTACCCGTTCACGATTGAACTAGTCGAACGAGACTGCCGATACCGTTGTTATACTCGAGCGAGCCCAACACGTATCTAGTTAGATTACAACAAGGATCAAAATGGAGGATCCCAAATACGCACGCTGATTGGTTTTCAAGATAATCGTCAAACGGCATATTCGCCCGCAAGATGGCGTTTACTGCGTGAAGGCGTTCCAAGTGCGTGGGATCCTTCGCCGGAAGAGCATGAACAATACATGGATGAATGCGTGGCTTCGATGTCATTGAATTAGGGTGGCGCTCGAGCGTTCGGACCGTTAAAATCCGTCAATTATCCTTACAAGAAACTCATAGCATAGGAAATTGAAAATACTGCTACGAATGTTGAAGGGAATCGTTTTAGCTATTGGAGCACCCTTCCAAAATAACGCCTTGACTGCGAAAGCGAGCTACAACGAGCGACAACGAGACAAAAGCTACATACTATCCAAAATAAATAATCTAAAATTCAACTATTCTTACGACAAAAGAGAAGATAGGCATACAAAATAAAAAAAATATGTCTAAAATGACTCAGCTAGCGTGTTCCCACAGACAAATCAAATTTTTAGGCTAAAAGAACCTAACTTTATCCCTTCTTTCAAACTGCCTCCAAAGAAAGCTCCCCTCCTCCAAGATGCAGGTATAGCGATACAGAACATCGATAGACATGAAGTCTAGTTTTTTCATAACATGTAAAATAACGGAAAAACTATACGTTATCGGCACTCACTTTTCCAAAACACACACACACACACACACACACAACGAACACATAGGTCAAGGATAATTAAACAGAATTATTATCTCCGAAACAAATAAACTGAAAAATAAAATAGAGCGAGACATATCGCTAAATAAGACAGCCTTCATATTCTCTAATGAAAACACCTCGGGCAAACCCAAACAACCAGACACAGAAATAAACTACTTTACAAATTATAACCGACTAAAAATCATTTTGTCTAAATTAAACAATTAAAAATCATCCGGTTTCGACGACATCCTGAACATTTTGCTCAAACACTTGCCCAACAGAATAAAATGATATTACACGGTGCTCTTTAATAATTTTAAGAGCCATCAAAAAAGAAAAAAAATAAAGACCGCTCCTTACTCTCAAACCTGCGATATATAAGTCTCCTAGCCAACATAACCAAAATATTCGAAATAGTTACAAATAACACCCTAGTCTCCTTTTGCACAAAAAATAAGGTAATCGCCAAAAATCAATTCGGCTTCCTTAACAATCAATTTTTAATAATCTATATTCTAAGCATCAAGAAATTGCAATGTCTTAGTATCACGCGACCATTACCATACATTTTCATTTTGGTACACACCTGTTTCTTTAAATATTCTATTTCTTTGACAATCAAAGTCAAATAAAAAAATAAGTTACTTCAGCCAACGCTCATACCGCGCTGGGTGCACTCGTTCTCGTCCGATCACGAAAGTTAAGCAGCGCCGGGCACGGATAGTACTTGGATGGGTGACCGCCTGGGAACTCCGTGTGGTGTTGGCTTTTTTTTTATTTTCCCAATCAATTTTACTTTTCTTAACAATCGACTTTTAATAATCTATAATCTAAGCATCGAGAAAAAGATATGTTTTGCTATAACACGACTATTACCTCGCATTAAATCAATCTCATTTTTGCACACACTTATGTTTCTTTAAATATATTATTTTTTTTGCACATCAAACATAAATAAAAAAAACTAGCTATTTTAGCCACAAAAAACTCAACGAAAAGATCAACAAAGCGAAAAAACAAAAGATCGAATGGATCGCCCAAATAAACCATAAATACATCCCTGAACTAAAGTTCTCGGTCGTAGTAAAACAAAGAACAAGCCTAAACTAGGTCATCGAGAACCCTCCGCAATTAACAAATATACTTTCGCGCTTAAATCAAAACCCTAACCCAACAGTAAACATACACCAACCAAACATAATAAAAGTCATTGAAGACATTAAAAAAAGTATACTCAAAACATTAAATGAAGAGCAGACGCAATTAAACAAAATGAAAAAATCATTGAAAACGCAGGAAGAAAGGATCGACTTCAGCACTATCGATAGTATAAATGGCGAATAACCAAAACCCACTCAACTATCAATTATAGCAAAAATCAAATCAGTTAAAAGTAAAACGTTTGAAAATAATTTCAATAAATGCCAACTCAATAATTTCAAACCAAAAAAGATACAGTATGCTAACCCTAACAAATAAAGAAACCTTCCACATCGTACTTATCTCAGAAACAAAATTGAACAAAAGACACAAAGTACACTTCAAAACACACTACTCTATGATAAGACACGACAGACCAAACGCTACCCAAGGAGGAGGAACGGCAATCCTCATAAAAAACCCTCTGAAGTTCAAAACAATCCAAAACGACAAAATAACAAGTTTCAGAATCCTAGAAACAACGATCATAAAAATAAAAATAAACAATAAGGAAAACATATTTATCACTGCAGCCTACGCAGCCTACGGAAACCAGAAAGAATTTAACGACGAATTCAACAATCTTTTTGAACTTTTACAGATCGACAAACAGGAAAACTTCTATATAATAGCTGGCGACCTTAATGCAAAACATGCAAGCTGGAAAAACGAACTAAACAACACGAGAGGAAACTTCATTAGAAACTAGCTAAAGAATAAAAGCATACACTACAAAACAAACCTTTACAGCTCCGAGCTACCCTCTTACCCAAAAGGAAGCTCATACCTGGGCGTATGCCTAGCAGACGCTCGACTAAAATTCCAAAATTTAGGACCAAATAACACTCTCAAAACCCTAGCTTATGACAACGACCATAATGACCTATTTCAGATAAACAAGAATACATCTGAGTTCCTAACATTTGAAACACAGACCGAAACTCCTAGGTTGAATTACAAAAAGACAGACTGGAAAAAGTTCCAAAACCCATCTGAACAGAACTACGACCTAAAAATTTATAACAACGTCAACCTAACAAACAGACAAATCGACTCATTCATAAACGAAATAGAAAAACATATACAAACCGCCCTGCAAGAATCCGTACCGAAATTAAAAGAAAAAAATTCTTGCGAGCCCTATGTAAACTATAAAATAAAAAACTTCAACGAGACAAAAGCTACATACTATCCAAATTAAACAATCTAACATACAACTATGCTTACGACAAACGAGAAGACTTCGAATTCCTAAAGTATCTACTATACAAAATAAAATCGCAACTGAAGCAAGAATTCCCAAAATCTATAAATTAATAATGGACAAACAAAATGAAAAATATCTCCAATAACGATTCTGACAGCATGTTCCCGTATATAAATCAAATTTTCAGACCAAAAGAACAAAACTCCATCCAGCCTCTCAAACTGCCCCCAGAAAAAGCCTCCCTCATCCAAGAAGCAGGTATACACAACACCAACAAATACACCGAGGATAACGTCATGCAAACTTGAGGCTTACATGATAAAAACAAGAAGGTTGATCCGTAACGCAACTATTAACTTTCCTTTTAGCAAACTTTATGATGAATTCAGTAATCACAATGGAATACACACTGAATTGACACGTATAAATCACAATTCACTCCAACAACTTTATATAGAACCTAGTTACAATGATGCGTATGTATAAACGAGACTGGTCTAAGCGTAGAAACCCGGTAAAAAGATGTTGACTATTCTAAAGATAGAGAATAAGTGAAGTTTAGAGAGGATGTTGTGGTGGAGGAAAGCTAGTGATGGGTGTGTCTAAGGACACGAGATGAGCTGATTCGTTAAGGACAATTTTGGCTAGGAAAGTGATGGCAATAGAACTTGCTTTTGATTGGGTAATAAGAAGGTTGGTGGACTATGAAGGGTCTTAGCCGCCCTGGAGAGTGTGACGTCAATCCACATTAGAGGCCAGATGTGTGCAGGTCCTCACCGTGTATACTCAATAACGGGAAAGCTGGTTTTCCCCATGAACAACGTCACCTACGAGCCGTGTTGGTAGGAGACTTCCTCCTCCTATCTTCATTTATTAACGTGGGCTATAACCAATTGCCATCGCGGATCGTTACCCTCACTTTTCCGAACGAAAAGTGTGAACAACGAATCCGCGTTGTTAGTTCAAACGGCACACCCACGCCGAGCTTTCCTCCGTAATAATACGAGAATACCTGGGGGCTGAAACTACAAACTCTCATCAGTCAACATCTCTCAGATCAGTGGCGTAAACTGCGCTTATAAAGTTGTGTTATTTAATAAAGTTCGATAGAAAAGAAACATAAAGTTGTGTTATGGCTCAACTTTCTTGTCTTTAAAACCTAAGCCTTAATTTCACGTGACAAGAGAAAGTTGGTAAAGGAAGATACCGAACGTGAGAAAAACCAACTTTCCCGTATCTAGTCGTGGTAAACAAAAAATGTAAAGATCCTTGTTTGGTCTGAAGGACCTTAACTATGAAAATGCCCAGATTTATGGTGGGTCCCTAAGACTATTGAGGGTACCCAGTAAGGATGTGTAGACATCTGGCTGCCATGTTGCCCGCGGTGTGTGACCTGGTCTCTGATACGGATTGATGTCGCAATAACTTCCTAATATCTAAAACAACAGAAAAACTAGGCATTATCGGCACCCACTTTTCCAAAACTCACACAAAACGAACACATAGGACGAGAACAGCTAAACAGAATTATTATCACCGAAACAAACAAATGCAAAAATAAAATAAAACAAGACATAGCGCTGAATAAAACCTTCTGCTTAATTCTCAAACGAAAGCACCTCGGCCAACCTCAAATAACCAGAACCAGAAATAAACTACTTTAGAAATTACAACCAACTAAAAATAATCTTCTCCAAACAACTGAAAATCCTCCGGCTTCGATGGCATCCGAAACATTTTGCTCAAATGCTTACCTAACATAATAAAATGGTACTACACAGTAGTCTTCAACAATGCCCTAAATAACACGTATTTTTCCAAAAAGCCAAATTAATAGCCATTACTAAAAAAAAAAAAAAAAGACGTTTCATCACCTGCAAACCTACAACCTATAAGCCTCCTCCCCAACATAAGCAAAGTATTCGAAATAGTCATAAATAATCCCCTCTAGTCTCCTTTTGCATAAAAAATAACGTAATCCTAAAAAAATCAATTCGGCTTCTAAAAAAGAAAAGCTTCGGCTTCCTTAACAATCGATTTTTAATAATTTATAACCTAACCATCGAGAAAAAGAAATGTTTTGGTATTACACGACTATTACCTCATATTATATCGTCCTCTCATAGACGTACAAATAAATTAACACATGTTTTCAAACTAAAGCAAGTCACGTTTCTTGATATGCAGAAATTTTATGATAACAGATTGATATGGAAAATTGTTATTCTACATTATCGACTTCCAGTACACATGGAACCATCATATGACTCCTACCACCGAATAAGGTATCTTAGTGCTAACCCATTTAATCGATTGTCCTTTCAAGGTCATGCGTACGACCGCCACTACGCTCCGGTCACGCCACCGTTCCCGCCTATGATCACGTATGCCGCCTTCTTTGTGGATGAAACAACGGACCGAAATCGACATTCCTGGAAGTCGCTGCTTGTCGGCAACTATGCGCTCGTCGATACATTGAATGCCCCTCGTCGGGCAGATAAGGCGATCCGCCTGCGACATTGTAGGATCGCGAGCGAAGGCCAGAAACGCGATCCATACTAAAGCCACGCAGCGTAACAAAGCGTACACCCCCCTCTTTTTTGGTACTACATGTATACTATCTGGTATTACTTTAAGTTGAAACATTTCCTTTTTCCTCAAACTGTTTATAATGTTGTATCTCATGAATTTATTTAGGTGCTTCGTAGAAGAAAAGCTTGGTTCAAAGTTTGTTGAATCCGGATCTCCACCTGTTCATAAATCCTTTGAAGAAACCAGTTCAATCATGCCTATATATTTCATTCTCTCTCCAGGCGCTGATCCGTTGAAGGTAAGAAATTTATTCAATAGCTACAAACATTTTTTATGCATAACAGATCTGTTAATTTTTTTTTTATTTACATACTATCACATCGGCTTATTAGTTATTCATAACCATTTAGTATTGTGTTATCAATCGAAACAAAAATCCAGTAGTTTGTTTATAGTCTATTAGGATAGTTTCCAAAAGCTTATCAAGATTCGTCTGGATCAGCTGTTTAAATTTATCGCAGGAAAGGAAAAGAAAATTTGACTTAAGATTCGTAAGAATCTTTTGTGTTTTTTTTTTGTTAAGTACTTCAGGTCTCCAAGGTTCTGGGCTAAGTATCCTGCGGTCCCTTACAATCTGTTTACTAAAAGGCATCACTACTTTGCTCACCCCGTAGCAAGATCCTTTAAACAAAGTCTACTCTTTATTCTTCTTCCCATTCGGGACCAGACACGCGCAACCGCGAAGTTAAGACACGACTCTGCGACTACAAAGTATATGCAAGACATACATATATCTCTACGTGCTATGCACACGTGCAAAAAACGTCATTTTGCTATTAGAATATCAGGAATCCTTATTGAAAATTTGTTATTTATTTATTTATTTATTTATTTATTTATCTAGTGTATAACACTATTGACTTATATTAATAATAATAGTATATAATGCATAATATTGTATGCAATATATAACGCTATATAGGGTGAAACTGTAGAAACGTTATCGACCCTCGGATTTCTATGATTTTTTTATATGTTGTAGAAACATTTTGAACAACTTTTACCTATATGCTATACTGTATACAAACAAAACAAACAAAAACATGTTACGAAAATCAACGTAATCATATGAAATATGTATTTACAATAACGACAACGATAAAAATTCAGGACGTCGAAAAACTGGGAATGCAATTGGGTTTCACTTTTGGAGGAAGAAATTTCCATAATGTGTCACTGGGTCAAGGTCAAGAACCCATAGCGGAAGAAGCCATAGAACTTTCCGCGAACGAAGGCCACTGGGTAATTTTGCAAAATGTCCATTTGGTGAGGAAATGGTTGCCTACATTAGAAAAAAAAGATGGAACAGTGCTCGGAGAATCCACATGATGATTATCGATTGTTCATTAGTGCGGAACCCAGTCTTGATCCTTATGAATCAATAATACCTCAGATAATAAACAAATGTATAATTTGAAAAAGAAAAAGAAAATATGCACTTTTAATTAAGCTAACATGTGCAAATTATATTCTTTAACCCTCCGTCGGTAATATGGTTTTTCACTAACGCGGTCGGCATTACAGGTCTTTCATTAACTGGCCTAATTTCTTATTGTTTTTTTGCTTTAAAAAATCTAAGAAAATTCTGAGGTACCTATTATAGTCCCTAATTTACTATATAAGTGATACTTTAGCCAATAAGTAGATAATATCGATAGGAAATACTAATTACTAAATGTAAGGTTCCTTAAATTGTACACAGGGCATACTAGAATCAGCCATAAAGATCAGGAACGAACCACCATCTGGAATTCAAACGAATATTCACAAAGCGTTGGATAACTTTACCCAGGAAACTTTGGAGTCCCGCAGTAAGGAATCCGAATTCAAAGCAATATTATTTGCACTTTGTTATTATCACGCTGCACTTGCAGAACGTAGAAAATTTGGGGCGCAAAGATGGAATAGGGCAAGTGACTTTAAATCTTAATGGATCATAACGTTATATTAGAAATTATTCTACGTCTTAACAAAGAGTTAGTTTAATAATACTTATACCGTAGACAAGGATGTTGGGTACAACTTGGACTTTGGAAGAGAGCGCATTCTGTTATCCTATTGACTGCGGATTCGTTATTGAACTTAGGATCATTGTCATTACCTTCTCGAGTATCTAACTACTACGGATATTTGTCAAATTCTGTAATAATCATATTTTCTACTTTCTCCAAGTATCTACTAAAAGTGCCTATTAAGAGCGTTAATTTTCACTATATGGAGGTTGCTGTGAGTGAAGATTCTGCTTGTCCACGGTCTGATCTACTTTCCTTTTACACAAAAATATGCTGGTTCCGAATTAAAAATTTCGAGCAAATTCTTTTCTTCATATACGTTTGCAAAATGTTCATTCTTGTGATTATTGGGTGAAAAAAAGATCGAAAGGAACTTTAAAAAAAAGCCGACGTGAAGAGCTAAACCAACGCTAATGGCTGAAAGTAAAAGATGAATTAAATCTTAAACTAAATTATGATTATTTATGTTTCAACCGTTCGCGGAGAGACACGATCGCGAGATAGCGCGTCAACGAGAGTCGTAAATTCTCGTTACGATTAACCAATCGACGTCACGAACTGATTGATCCCCTATTTCAATTACGAGAATAGAGGTGGTTGGAATGAGTGTAGATGAGAAATGACACTTAATTTGCTAATAAAAGTTTAATGACAGATAAAAGGTCAACAATTTCACTCAACGATCAACGATTAACAATTAAGAATAAAGAATGACAATGACAGCCTTTTTGCGCGTGTTTGCTTATTACGAGACCTTTCCTACTTCACAGCTCGAGATAGACTGCCTTTGTTCGAAGCCACGGATTCTTTCTTTAGTTGCCCTTCGATATCCCTACTACACACGTGTTTATTTGACATACCGCGGCGGTTGCCGCGTGTGCGTTCTTCCACGAATTCGGCGAGTGATACGTCGGTATATCGATGGTCCATTAGGCATATCGATATTGTGCGTTGACAGCATAGTTCTTTGTATCGCGAAGCCGTTGGAAAGTTCCGTGGTCGATGACGCCACAAATTAAAGTTTGGTAAACGTAACAATTTATGATACGGTATTTCGAATGTACATCAATATTTCATAAAAATGTGAAATATTTGATACCATTTACCTGCGTTACTTTATGTATTTCAATACCAGCCTCAATCTTTGACTGATCACGTGCCCTAGAATCGCATGGTCGGTCACGTGGGGTTTGTCAGACCCCATATGATAAACATGGTATGTAACATAAACTGTAATCTACATTATTATTATTAGTATTTATTTTTATTAAGAACGTCCATTATGACTAGTGTGTTATGTTTTTTAAATTAAGAATATAACGTAATGTATATTAGTTTTATTGTTATATTCCAAAAGAAAGGTTAATCTAAAGCTCTCACGAGTCCTAACTGTCATACGTATATATATATATATATATATATATATATGTAAATATAATAAAGGAAAGGGAAACGATGGTATTTTATGAAATGATTCCTTCAAAGTTTTGCATCGTGAAATACCTCTTTCTAAGTATCTCGAAATACTTAGAGTATCTCTTTCCATTTTTTCTTAGTTTTGCAGAAATTTTTGAAACATACATTTAAATCTATTTAAACAAAATTAAAAATTCTTTTATAAGTTCTACCTATCAGAGATCTGAAGGGGTCTCTGATTTTGTAAATCCTCTTTTTTTTTTTTTTCGCCAGAAGGTGCTTTACGCATACAACAACCTGTGCTTTTGGTTTATATGGGACTCGGCTAGTGGCAATATCATAAAAATCCTTCCTCATATCCTAGTCCTAGTATGATGCAGGGGGAACTAACCTCGATTGTCATCAGCGATTACATTAGGATTGGCCTCGTTGTTCATCTGTACCGCTGTATCTACAAACATCTGTGTCAGCCATTTTTCTTGCTTTCCCACCGACCAATTATTGAACGTTTACCACGGGCCAATCAGCGCAGGCCACTAAAGTAGCTGCTTTGCAGCGCGAAGCAGTGCCACCGGTACCACACAGTGCGCATGCTCTGATCAGCCTCAACAATATGGTCGCCGTGTCATGTCAACGTCGTTCTCGTTAAGGTTTGTTGATCCAAATGATATACATAAACAAATAATTCGATAATCGCTAAATAAAACATGTTATTTCAGCATCTTACTAAATGGATTCGTTCCATGCTACATCCCCCGTTTCTTCAGTGCCAGGAAAAACACTTGCACAACGTTGCCGTTTGTAGGCGTGGCCATATTTCGATATAGTAAACACTGGTGTTATGAGATTTAAGACTAAAGTTACCGCGACCGGACAAACGACTATTTTTTAAATTTCGATTAGAATTTCCTACATATAACGTTATTGCACAACCATTTAGCCTCACGACTTTTTTTTGTGATTTTAGTCTCTCGATATAGCGAAGACAATAATCAAATAATCAAACTTGTTTTTGAAAAATATTGGGTCGCCGGGAAAGTTCGTTCGAATATACATTTCGATTTGATATATGTTTCGACCAGTCGCGGGGAGATGCGATCGCGAGGAAACACGTCAACAGGAGTCGTAAATTCCCGTTACGATTATAATAATCGACGCCACGAGCAGATCGATCCCCTGATTTCTTTTCAGATAATCGGGGTGATTGTTGAGGTATAACGCTGTGGTTCACAGGGTTATAAAACTTATATATTTCCAACAACTTAATACACCAACGATTGATAGCAACGTGTTATAAAGACTGACTGGAGCGGATCCTTCTTGTAGGTGAGGGTGAGACCTTCTTGAATATGACTCGATTCTTCGGTTGCGAGAACGAGTAGATTGTTGAAGTTGACTGCCCTTTGGTTGACCCTCGTGATAGCGTAGAAGCAATAGAAGAAGTAAGAGCCGTCGGAGCAGTAGGAACAGCGAGAACACTTGCAGGAACAGTGAGAACGACGACGACTTGATGCGTGTTGGAGAGAAGACTGCCTTGGGTAGAGCTCCTTGTAGGTGAGGGTGCGAACTCCGTGACAACAGTGAAGGAACAGTCTCTTGTGTTTACGGAGGAAAGCTCGGTAGGGGTGTGCCCCTGTGAACGTAGCACGCGGATTCGTAGCTCACATTTTGGTTAGCAAAGTGAGGGCAATGATCCGCGATGCCGATTGGTCAGGCCCAATGTTGAGGAAGAAGCCTCCTACCAACGTGGTGACATTGTTCATGGGAAAAACCAGCTTTTCCGCTAGGCAGCTATTTAGTTTTTCCCATTAGGCAACTTCCGGCTTTCTCCGTAATTTGTCAGAACGTATAATATACCTAAGGACTGTTTTATGTACCAGCCATAAACCGAAAATATTTGCAGGATTAAGGGTTCCTGCGAGCGAATAAGACTCGGTTTATGGTGGGGCCTTAGGTTTATTGCGGGTCTCCCTAACGGTGACTGGGCCTTGATGGTCAGACATTGAAGGACGTCGCGCGGACCTTTTCACGCGACGTAACAATATATATTTAATGAATTATATAGGTGCCACTTTGTTCCTCAAAAAACCCTTTGTTTGTGCCCTTTGTTTTTCCTCAAAAAACTTTTCGTAATAATACATAATATTAATACATAATATTACTGGATATATAATACATAATTTTACTGGAGGTGTAAAGAAAATACACCGCTAAATGTCATTTATATTACTTTCTTTTTTCTTACTAAAAAAAACATCATTCTACATGAAAAATATTTATTATTAGCAAACAAATTTATTTTTTATTGGGAAATAACAGAATTTACATACCACTGAGAATAACGAATTTAAGTAGAATGCCCACAAAATGATTGTAACAAATAATGCTACATAACATTTCTAAAGTACAAAATAAAAATTTTAGCACTTTTCTTGTAAATATATCGAATGCTTAAAGTTGAAAACAATTGTACCTTGTATTATAGAATCAAAATCATTTGTTACACCACAAGATACAAAATATAAATGCGTTGTTTCTGCATTATTACACTTATGTTGAACGAACAAAATATTTCAATATTATGTTCAAACGATTTGATTTGGGTTTTTTACGGCCTACGGTATAAAATCTAGGAAATAATTTTTTAATTAATTCCCTTTTCACTGCTTGATTACATATTTTAGTTCAATACACTCTTGCTTAAATATAGGTCGCACAACAGAATTTTGAGGAACTTATCTGCCTATTGTCTCCATTTGTTACCATCCATATCAGGTTACAATTTATATAATTTGTATTTAATTTTCGTAATAAATTTTCTCTGGATGGAGTTCCAAGTTGAACGCGTAATATATAATTTTTCATTATTATTTCCAAACGCTGATCTCATATGAAAATAAGCGTATAATATTAAAAAAAAAAAAAAGAAATCGACAAAAAGCCATTTTATAAGGTTTGGTATAATGCACCATTGTGTCCTTGTAATTGTAATATTTTGCAGCTTTAAGTACTAAAAATCTAAAGCATATAAATATATTTTTATAATGCAAATTCATCGAATGTAATTAATTTTGTTAATATCACGTTGTTACGTATATCCAATTTTTCAATAAAAAGTCTCAAATTAAGCGATTTAAAACTTGGTGTATTCAATAAGTGAAACGTAGCTAACGTTTCATTTTTTTCCAATTTCGTAACTTTCCAAACAAATCCAGATCAATTACGTTACAGAATATAAGATCAAAAAATAACTCCAATTGCTTCTTATTAAAGATTAAATGCTTCGGAACAGTCAAATAATGGAATTTTGTATTATAGTGACTTATTTATTCGATAGATTTATTTATAATGATTGCAACAGCAAACTATAATTTTTTAACCTAGGGCTATTTTTTGATGTAATAATATAATGCAAATAAGATAACTAAATTAGTCACAACTAGTCAACTACTGAGTGACAACTCACAACTCACAAATAACCACTCACGACTCGTGACTAATTCCCAATTAACTCGAAACTGACTTTCTCTACTATCCGTTTATCATCAGTTTTTATACTTCCACCACACACACGTGTTCCGTAGCCGTCCATGATCAACGATGTTCACGTACGTCGTTTCCAAGTAATTACTTTTCTTACAGGCCGCGGACACATCGATGGGCCATGTGCTCCATTGGAATTTCACGTCTGTTTACATTTCCACTTCCTATGTACACTGTAATTCGTACTCCTAGAGAGTTCTTTTCTTATGATTATTCCACAATACTACAGCATATAGATATAATAGAATTTTCATAATCAATAACAACACTATTTTTCATCATATGTTCTATAATAAATATTATACACGTATATTGGCGAGCCAGCCTCCTCGTCTTCGTCCTGAGGAGGGCACACGCCGAGCACCTTATCCGACGGGGCGTAGGCATCCCAAGCACCTCGCAAAAAGGATATTTCGGTGCGGAGACAGGACATACATGTCTCCGGTTCATCGGCGAGATGACACAACTGCTTCGAGGCACCTGAAACGCTGCATTATATTATTATTTCCGTGCAATGGTTTGGATCTTTACCGCCGACGATCCTACAGAGAATCTGTCACCCTACAACAGCTTTCGCGTCGCTGCCAGCGAGACGACCTAACCTGAACTTAACCCTAGGGAGGTCCCAACATCTCTAACTTGGCTGATGCCGTGGTTTTTCGCAGTTCCAAAGGCAATTCTTACAATGACCGGATCCAGTACCTGAGTCAGTACCGCCGGGCGTGCGCGGATGCCTCATCTCTGTCTTTATCTCTGGAATCTGCAAAATGAAGTCTCCGACCAACGTACTCTTCATCCTTATCGCCTCAACCTCCGCATATGTTTCATTCGACTGCTCCTTGAGAGTTAGCGCCACCGCCGACGGGGTAGCTTCTTGTTTCCTCGAAATGCTCTAAGAGGAGGTCGCTTCTGTGTCGGCCGTGGTAACCTCTGGGCGCAGGACCTCCCGGTTTTGCTCGCTATTCTCACCGGATCATATGCCTTCGGTGCTCGCTTCTTGTCACTAGTTAACGCCCGAAGGCGCTCTTCCAGCGCGTTCATAATCCAAGGACTCTAGGAGGTTGCGCGACTGGGAATTATTTCAACGCCATGCGCCTGAGTTTGAGATTAAGGATTTTTTATAGAAGTTGTCATCTTCACGGCTCTACCGATCAAGATAAGGCCCCCATTTCTCGAAACATCACCAGAGGCCTCTAGTATGATTTTGGTTCGTGTCCGTACTGCAGCCGATAAGTCGTCCTCTGAGGAACTGTATATTTCATCTTCGTTTGCAGCTTCGATGAAAAGACAATCTTTCAAATTTGTATAACTTTTATAACTTGGTACAACATGAACATATATCGTATAAATATTTAATCCTTTCTTCATGTACTATAAATTCTGATACACTTCTAATTTAGGAAAATTTACGTTTTTTTTTTTTTTGTAATCTTCCTTTTTGCTTGTAGTAATTATTTAAAGTAATAATTTATTATTACGAATTCACATTGTGGTATTTGTATCCTTTTCGTCATATTCAATTTACATAAGCTTAAGTATGCTTAATGATACAAATGATATAAGAATATCAAAACTTATTTGATATATCACAAATATGACATTTAGTGTGTAATACGTACGATTTTTTACACCGCGTGCAGTACAATTATCCATCATTTGTATTTTACAATTAACACGTTAATACACGAGAATGACGATATTCCTTAGCACAGAAGTAGCATAAATATGAAATACCGATATAGAAATATCGAAACTACTCAATTAAGATTGAGAAACTACCTAAAAGATTGCCGATGAGGTACAGAATAGACGGGACATGGAACTCTTTGTTTCGCACGTTGTTTCTTTTTTCTTTTGTATAACGTTTATTGTCCAAAAAGATTGGTATTACATGTATGTGTTATCCACAATAAACAATGAATTTTGGGTATGTTACGTCGCATAAAATAATCCGCGCGACGTCCTTCATTGTCTGACCGTCAAGGCTCAAGCACCATTAGACAGACCCTGAATAAACCTAAGGCCCCACCATAAAATTTTAACTTTTAACGTCATTATTTTAATACAATTTAATCCTTTTATTTTAATACAATTTAATCAAGTTAATCCTTTTATCCTGAAGGACTTTCTAAGCCTAGAAAGGTTTTCGGTTTATGGCGGGTTATTAGAAAGGTCCTTAGGTTTATTAATACGCTCTTAGAAATTACGGAGACAGCAGGTAGTGACCTAACGGAAAATTCGGTTTTTGCCGTAAACAACCCTCTAGCAAGGTTGGTAGGAGGTTTTCTTCCCCTCTCACCACTCATTAACATGACTGGAACCAATAGGCATCACATATCGTTACCCTCACCTTACTAACGAAAAGTGTGAGCAACGAATCCGCTTTCTTCGTTCAAGAAAACACACCCACACCGAACTTTCCTCCGTAACAGTGCACCATGCGATCGCACATCACTGTGCTCATAAATGTTTTTCCTACCAAGCGCATCGGAGACGAGTCGTATTGATAGTGTAGTCGTTGACCATGAGAGGTCTTTATTCTCAGTGTCCACTTTGTAGCAAAATTTCGCACGTAAACATTGATTGACGATCTCTTTAGTTCCTATATTTCTAACAGAAAGAAAACTTCTCTCTGTTTTTAATATTCTCTAATCTGTGGTGACTAGTGCGGTAATAAAATACGTTAAAAGAATTTTGCTAATTCTGTGATATGGCAAAACATCATCCAGATTTAATTTTCTGTAGAAAACAACCGGGAGTTGGTAAGATTTATACATGTACTAGGTTAAATTGCAATTTTGAATTTTAGGTTAAGTTTGCTTTATTAGTTTTAAGAATACTATTTTTTTATGAAATTCTTACTTAAAGACAAAAGAAATTATTTTATTATTGTTATATTTAAATAAATATTTGATTATTACAAATGTTAACTATAATATATTTTCATCAGAAATATATATAGTGATATTGTTACATAAACAATAAACTTCCTTAATAAATAATTAGATCTGTTTGTACCTTCATTGTTAATTGATTATATAGTAATAATTTTTCAATATATATATGCATCAATTGTATATGTGTCAAAATTCTTGTATAGATATATGTATCTGTATACAATTTTTTACCTTAACTTCTATAATTTAACCTTTTATTTACATTGTACTCCATTTACCTAGAAATTTATAAAATGAAGAGGTAAAATTACAAATTACAAATTAAAAAGAGGTAAAAATTAGTCAAATAGATTTATATATAAAAACATTATCAATATCGTATAATTGTTATGTGATAATAATAACATCATGTATACATGTATAATTAAAATAGTCCGTTATTGAACTTTTTATGATGAAAATCGAATTTTTTATTTTCAGCAATAGGGAGGTTATGCGAGAAATGTGATGGTAAATGTGTAATTTGTGATTCTTATGTAAGACCTTGTACTCTGGTTCGGATTTGTGATGAATGCAATTATGGATCTTATCAAGGCAGATGTGTTATCTGTGGTGGACCTGGTGTGTCGGATGCCTATTATTGCAAAGAATGTACAATTCAAGAGAAAGATGTAAGTTTTTAAAAAGTAATTTAATATGTGTTCTTAATATATTATGTTCTTTATTTTTGAGTATAAAATTATGAAATTTGATTTATTAAACGGTCAGATTGTTAACTATTGTAATTTATATCTTTGTTATTTTTTATTTCATGTCATACTTTAAAGCTGGTTTACAATATTAATTAATTGTTGGCGATAAATTCAAGCACACATAAAGATTTTGTAGGAAGAGTAAACAACTTTTTTAAAGAAAAATTTATAAATTTAATGCTTCAATTTTTTAAAAGTATAGTTTATTTCTCTGGTCCCATACGGGCTGGAATTACAATAGATCTATCTATATCGAGTAATATTTAAATTCGAAATGCACATTGATCAACCTGATTGATATAATTATAATAAATGCATAGTTCATTTTTCATATTTTGTAATCTATAAAATTTTTAATAAAAGCAATTTGTTAATGTTATGTGTATAATGTTTCTATATATTTGAGATTAAATATATATGTTTTATGCTCCAGCATAAATCCAATATCTTTGTAGCCAGAACTTTTATCCTTTTTTTTTAATTAGCTATAAATTATACATTAATATACAGGCATTTATGATATATATTATAATTTAACATTCATATTCTTTAGCAAGCAGCGGGAGATAATGAGAAAGGAAGAGATAGAGAGAGAAAGGGAGAAATATTTACATAATTTTCTTGTTTATATATTTAAGAGATACTTCAATTCACAACTTCCATTTTAAATAGTATGCTGGATTTACATTTAAATCTTGTTTAAAGCACGTTACCAATTCTTTTTCTATGGCAATGTCAATTGAATAGAGCTTGTGCAGCACTGCTATACTAAATATTATGTACTCCAGTAATAAAAGTACAATATAGAGTGCTACATTTTAATTCATTCAGATAAGTATTTTCATAAAAAAGACATGAAAAAATATCTAAATAAAATCAAAAGTTGTAGACAGTTACAGCATATCAAGGAAGACAGAATGTGCTGACATTTATATATATATATGACTTATAATGTGTAGTAATAGATTATGATTTGAAATTTGGTTTGTTGCAGCGTGATGGTTGTCCAAAGATTGTAAATCTTGGGAGTTCAAAGACTGATCTATTTTATGAAAGGAAAAAATATGGGTTCAAAAGAAGATAAGGACTGGTACCAACAATTTTTTACGTGTACAAAATGTTTCTAATGTTGTAAATAAACAACTTTTTTTATAAAATTGTAATAATTTTTATTTTTTAATTTAAAAACTCAACTTCAAATTCGCGATCATACAATCTTTTTGTTACAAAATGTGTGTACGAATGAACATTTTTGTAAGTTGTAAAGAAATTTAAAATGGAGAAATAAATTGTAATCGCGTAATTGTAAATTGTGTAGAAGAGCGTTGTACTTCTTTTATATAAAAATTATCTTACATAAAATAATACTATGTTTTGAAAAATGAATACCAACACTCTTTGACAATTTCGAAAATCTTTATTTTAATTGCATATTTAGTCCATAATTTAATTTATAAAATTAGATTTGTAATAGAATTGCCACTCCACCAAGAATCCATTTACTAGCTCTCTCCTTAGTTCTTAAATTGAACGTCCACACGTAAGTAGGACCTCGCGATCGTGTTTTATACACAGGACATTCATACATATTCTTTAAATCTTGTTTGTCCTGTGTAATCGCCCTAATATACATAATTGGCAATAATGGAAACAATTCTTTAAATCGAGAGTCCATGATACATCCTGTTTGAACGTCCCATCGTACACCTTCCATGTACAATCCGTTTATATATGCGCCTTCTCTTGGTGCTGATCTGTAAAGTTTTTGTCAAAAATCTATTATTACTACTCTGGAATAAAATTTATACAAATTGTAACTGAATTTTGTTCATGATGTAAACTAGTGAGTTTATTTAAATAAATGTACTCGAAATAAAATATTTAAAATATTTAAAAATACAGTTATTAGTTACTAATTAATTAGATTCATATATATTAAATCTAATGCCATTATTTATTGCTTCGCTTATGGGGTTACATAACTTCTAGTTCAGACAATACTCCGTTGCTCGTTTTCACTGCTACGAACTCCACTCTCGCTTTCGTTTAACCTTACAAGTCCTCACAAGTTTACGTCGCGTTTTCAAAATATCATACCAACTTAATAATAAAATGAAATTAATAAATAACAAAAAGTGACCATACACATACTATTTACATTATATACGATCTATATTATATACAATACTATAAATGAACCAATGCTCTAAGCCTGTGTACGTGTGTACGCGCGCGTGCCTCTTCATTCTCCCCGCTAATCTGCAGTGATCTTTGTGTCATTTAATAGTATTATATACTATATAATATAATATAATAATATATATAATAGTACTTTCATACGACTACAAAAAATTGATGCTGCGAAAATAAATCGTGGATTCCGCCAAAAAAAAAGGTTCATTGAAAAATAAGGATGTGTATGTACAAATACTTTTTTCCATCATTGTACATGTGCGATAAGTATAGTATACTTGATATTAACATCATAGAGTAAGGAAAAATAAAAATAAAGGATATGTTTGAAGGAATGACGGAGTAATGTTTTTAATAATTACGTGATTTCTTCTTTGGTTTTTCTCAGTACTTCGCAATATAAACACATTTTGTCCAATGGCCATTCATTTCTGCGTGCGGTTTGTTGCATAATTGCAGTTAGAAATGATTGAGGATTGAAAAAACCACCTAGCCATACCGACGATGGTAACTACATAATGATGCGTTATGTTATTAGAATAGATTAATCGATGAGGAGAATAAGATTGCAATAAAGTTGAATAATAATGTTGTAAGATTTTTTAGATTTTAATGTTAATTGGCAAAAAAGGAAAATTCTGCGTTTGGTACACGTAAACAATATGAATGACCCGTTAATATCGTCTGAAAGAAGATTCGTTAATATCTGGTTTGTCATCTTCTCGAGGGTTCGAATATAGTTCAAGCAAAAGATTGTTTCCCAAGTTCAGCTAAAGGGCATGAAATACAGGATATTAAAGGCGAGTATGCGAATAAAGCTGCTTGAAAATGATAAATTTTATAATTTCTATTTTTTCTTAATGAAAGGTATTGTAATAGATTGGAGCGATGTTCTCAATTAATATGAATTTACACAAACTCAATCCAACTATTTTGGATTCAGTTCAGGCAGATTCATATTCTATTTACTACAAATTATCTACAGATTAATTATCTGAAGATGAAAACACTTTGATTCATATCAGTTCACATCTAATGTTATTTTAGTTGAATAGATTTAAGCAGTCTTTTACAGCTTTTTTCTACCGGGAAGGGATACGAGTTATTAAAATTTCACTTTTTCTGGGTAGCAACAATCGTGTGCGTTGAACGAAGCTTTATTCTGTCGCTCATTCAATTTTGCTATGTTTATTTTACCAGTTTGAGTTGAAATTTGTCACGGATTCAATTATCAATTTCACAAACTGAAACATTTCGATATTAATAGGGCATTGTTTTATATAATAATAAAAGTTACAATAATAGTACAAAATAAGTAAATGTTTACGTTAAAATCAGCAGTCCAATTAGATAATTCATTTATTCGATACAACATATCCGTGAACCAACTGTTTAATCCTAATTCTGAAGGGTAAGCTCTTTTTGTCCAAGACGGCGGAACAGCATCCATCATTATATAATTTTGTAGATCTTCCATCTCAGCATTAATAGTTAATATAAAAGATTATGTAACTTCCTTCGTCCATCATCAATAAATTTGAAAAGTTATAATTGTTTTCTATAAGTAGTTACATTCAATATAAACAATTTCGAATGTAATGTCACATTTCAATAGTTTTAAGTTGATCATGTTCTAATTGATTTAATGATGATGGAAGAAGTACGACAATATGTTCCAAGAGTTGTAACAGTAATTTGAGTCGCATAGAAGAATGTCGCTTTGTCATTGCACTCATCGTATGGTATAATTCTACAATGATTTCTTTCCTTACGATATATTTAAAAGTATTTTATATAACATACAATTTGGAAATTAGGTTCCAGAAACACATATAAGAAACATTCGGTAATTGCACAAAAGTTGGAACTGAAGTGTTGCAGTTATAGGGAGATAGAGACTGTTCGAAAAACTGAGATCTTCGATATGCTCAACGTAGAAGAGGATAACGCGAGTGAAAGAAAAAAAGCGACGAGAGTAGAAGCATTCGGCAAACATTAAACCTGACCTCAACCTAATCACAAGCTTAGACCTTTAACTCAAAGATCAAAATTTTCTATTTTTGATTTGTGACCAATGAAACTTACCAATATACGTATTTGCTTACTTTATAAATAATAATTAAATACATGTTAATAAGTAAATATAATCCAAATTATTTGTTTGGTTTCATCTTTATCAGAAAGATCTCACAAATACGTTAGTAAAAGGACGATTTAGAAAGAGTAAAAGATTTACTTTTGATTTACTATCTAGATACATTGTCTCAGTGATATTCGGTTTCCGGTACGTCAGGCGTCCCGCAGGGGGAACGACGACTGTGCAATTATGCATGGGATACTTTTGTGCAATTATCGAATGTTTCTGTTTGTTATTTCTAAATGAAATGCACATACATTACTAGCTAAAACTTTGAAACCACTTTCTCAGTTGTATCTGTATTAAATATTTCACTAATATCGTTATTCATTTGAAATTAACGTTATAGTTATTAATAGTCATTTATTTTCATAGACTTTTAACGAGAGAGTTTTCTAAGGTAACAGAATTCTGGTACTTTTTTTAATTCTCGTGTTTTGTAAAACACGCAGTAATTACAATTTTTTGACTGGTAAACATATATACAGTGTGTCCGGTTTATCCTGAACCGTTGAAATATCTCGAAAAACACGAACGTCAGGAGATGTTTCTGAAAAAATAGCCTAACATGGACGGGAACATATTATACGCTATTGTGTTTGACATTGCGGTGACCTTGAAACCTGATCTTGAACGTGACATTACAATTTTTAAATACATCTATCTATAAATAAATCTATCTTTTATTACTCGTATACGATAAACAATATTTACATATATACAAAAGATATAAAACTTAATCATATAAAAATGCAGCATTCTTACATATATCACAATAAACAGTATAACTAAAGGTAATGAACAAACAGTATTGAGTATACAGTATGTATAACGATCGGGACCAGAAGTAGGAATGGAAGATAACCGGAGAGGTGACTTCCCAAGAATTCGGTACTTGCATACTATTCAGTAATTATGTAAATTAATTTAGGAAAGAGAGATTTGTGACAAGTATTTTTTTCTACAATGATTAATAATAAAACAGTTACAAGCAATTAAAAATTAGTAAGGCCGAACGTTTCCGACCACGTACCGAATGTACGCAAAGAACGCGTGACTTCATAAGTCTGTAACGGTGCTCAAATATCAGTAAAGTTTTAATTTAATTATTTTAATTAATAGGTAAGTATATGGAACGAAAATGTGAACTAAAGAATTTCCAATCTTCTCAATTATAGAAAGATTCCAATATCAAATTAGGGCAAATTATCTTAATTATTATATTAAATTATCAAATTATAATAAAATATGTAAATATTAAATTATTAAAATTCGCGCTTACTCTACAGGTCTATACAATGCGTGCACCGAAGGTAGGGGCAGAGAGAAATTTCCTCTGCAAAACAGAATAGATTAAATTATTTCTTAGTATATTTCTTATTACGAACAAGCAATTCTAGAGATTGGTAGGGGATAACTCTTGCCCATAAATCCGAGCAAAGTTTTGGTTATATATCCGGATACTACCGTACATATACACCAGATCAGGTATTATTTGAAATTATTTCATTTCGTCTAATGAGGTTTTTTGCTATCTCATATTGTTTCTAAGCTGTAGTTTACCCTAGTCACATGTAGCATTCTGTATATGTCGTACATGCGAGCGGTCACGTGTGCGTTTGCTTAAAAAAGTATACAGCAAAAATGTGAACATGCCTAAAAACTTGTTGTTACGTCGCGTGAGGTGGTCCGCGTGACGTCCTTCATTGCCTGGCAGCCTACGGTTCACATACCGTCATTTCGACCCTCAATAAACCTAAGGACCCACCACAAACTTTAACTTTTTAACTTAATTGTTTTAACACACGTCTCCCCGCGACTGGTCGAAAGTATACTTGTCATTACTTTTAAGCCTAACTCTAATTCTTGCAGGGATCTTCTAAGTTCATCACACAGTAGATTCATTCGTTCGCATTCTTGTAAAGCAACTGTGACAAATGGTGTACGATCTTCCACCTAAGAAATTTAACAAAGATTTTATTAGAGACGGAAATTGTTCTGAGATCCGACTTTCTATACCCAATTTCGTCCCTCGGTCTATCTTCGATGTTAACCAGTTAACTGCGGAATTTAATTTTCAAAATCCCTTACGGGGTGCGTAATTAAAATCAAGCAATGTCATGTATACGCGTCGAATGCAGTTAATTGTTTAAATGATGCAACGATTTTGATGAGCTTAAAATGTTGTAAATATCAGTACTGAAAAATTTTTCTGTATGAATGTATACGTATGTCCCCTACAACCGCTGTTTGTCCTTAGTTTTCCAAAGTTAAATATTCTGTACATTGTCAATACAATATTGAGAACCTTAAATATTGACAATAATATTGATAATAAATATTGATCGTCTGAACGTTCTTTTAAAGATTTGCGGTTTCTTAATTACTAATTTCTATTTATTTTAAATTTAGATTTATTAAGTAATTCATTAAAATTAGTAGTAGAGGGAGGCAGTGAGTACCTTGCTGTACAGTTCTAGCATTTTAAATTCTTCTGGTAGTTTGTCCAATAAGTCTTCTATTTGTCCTTTTATTTTGTCTTCTTTTGAAATATCTCCGCTTGTTGTATCGCTGGCAGTTCTTGTTAGTATACCCAATCACGTTTTAAACAAATTTTCCACAGTTTGTGTTAAAAACCCTAACAAATGTATAAAATAAATTCTTCAGTGTATCAATTTCAGGAAAAGTCTTTATGTTAAATCGAGAATTGACTAAATTGTCTATTTGACATTATATTACGAATTCATCAATTTATGAGTTCTAAGGACAAATTAGAATTTTTTTTATTGGACTATTTCGAAACTTTATCAAAAAACGTACGTACAAAATTTCTATTTGTGCCTGTTGGATCATTATGAGAAATAAGTGCTTGTGCGTAGTATATGACAGCAAAAATTATTCAACGTATTGAAAATAAATTTCTTTATACACAAACTGCAATATAAATGGGAAAAAGACACAACAACCATTTATTTATATATAAATATGTATAAAAGATGCCGATATTATTTTCTTTTGTTTAATAGTTTAATTGTTAAATAGTTTAATCATTGTTAACGGTCAGTTTTTAAGAATTCAGTCCGAAATATAGACGTGTCTTCCGCAGATAAAAATTAATTACATTACGTAATTATTACAACCAGAATTGTTACATCTTCTAACTTATATTGTCTATAACCAACAGAGCCTAACAGTTAAGGGCCACAGTATAGGTTTCAAATTTTGCAACATCTCTATCTCTGGTATACATATACATGTACATAAATACATATATAAAGTGCAAAATACTTTTATGTTCGTTCGGTTATAACTTAAAAACTACTGTACCGATTTAAATTGGACTCAAATCATTCGATAGAGAATATTCCAAAGATGGTTTAACCAAAATAGCACCTATTTACTATTTTAAGTTGTGAAGCAATGAAAGAGAACACTAAAAGATTCAGAACGAATAAACTGCTCCTTCACTGGCAACAGTGAAGTTGATATGACAGTGAGAGATGGCCTGAACAGATCAATCGTCATTCTTCGGCTGTATTCGGAATAAGTTTGAGCGCCGTATGCGACAAATTTTTTTTTTATTATTTAATTTGTACTTCACAATTCGTTCAGCTGGACATTTGGTAAATTTTTCTAACTGAATTGCTAAGTAACATGTGGATGTATTTTTCCTTATATGTCCTTGTATTTTTCTGCGTATCTGCTAATTTCTTCTTTGACCTTTGGTATTTTTAAGCTTTGTGTATATCCTCGTCTCTGACATACCTTGGGGCGTTGGCTATTGTTCTGGGTATCGTTTAGAAGCGACTCTGGTTTATTTACATGACTCATAGCTCCTGTCCCCCATAGTGGTATTCGAAATTGGTTTTATTATTCTTTTGTAAATTTTAGTTTATTTTCCATGGTCAAAAAAAAAAAAAATAGAATATTTAAAAAACATAAGTGTGTGCAAAAATGAGATTGATATAATGTGAGGTAATAGTCGTGTTATAGCAAAACATATCTTTTTCTCGAGGCTTAGATTATAGATTATTAAAAGTCGATTGCTAAGAAGAGTAAAATAGATTGGGAAAATTAACAAAAGCCAATACCACACGGAGTTCCCAGACGGTCATCCATCCAAGTACTATCCGTGCTTGGCGCTGCTTAACTTTCGTGATCGGATGAGAACGAGTGCTTTTTTTTTTAAATGTGTTTATTTATTTACCAGACATGAATTATACAATTTTTTGTTGGTTCACAATAAACAGAGAACTTCGGTTGTGGGTTGTTTAGGCAAAAGTACCGATACGTGACGGCACGACATAGCCATACAATATTACATTTTATACTATTTTATACATTTTATTCTACGATTTATACTATGGATTTCAAGCCGCTGTAGAGCGGTGCTTACATACTGTATTGTTGCTTATTCTTATTTCTGTCCTAAAAACCTTATTATATTTTCGTTTAAAAGTTCTCTCTGTGTCGTAGGTGGAACGTAAGCACCGTACGACAAGACGACGAGAACGTGTGCACCCAGCGCGGTATGAGCGTTGGCTGAAATAACTTATTTTTTTATTTGACTTTGATGGTCAAAGAAATAGAATATTTATAGAAACAGGTGTGTGCCAAAATGAAAATGATATAATGTATGGTAATGGTCGCGTGATACTAAGACATTGCAATTTCTTGATGCTTAGAATATAGATTATTAAAAATTGATTGTTAAGGAAGCCGAATTGATTTTTGGCGATTACCTTATTTTTTGTGCAAAAGGAGACTAGGGTGTTATTTGTAACTATTTCGAATATTTTGGTTATGTTGGCTAGGAGACTTATATATCGCAGGTTTGAGAGTAAGGAGCGGTCTTTATTTTTTTTTTTTTTTTGATGGCTCTTAAAATTATTAAAGAGCACCGTGTAATATCATTTTATTCTGTTGGGCAAGTGTTTGAGCAAAATGTTCAGGATGTCGTCGAAACCGGATGATTTTTAATTGTTTAATTTAGACAAAATGATTTTTAGTCGGTTATAATTTGTAAAGTAGTTTATTTCTGTGTCTGGTTGTTTGGGTTTGCCCGACGTGTTTTCATTAGAGAATATGAAGGCTGTCTTATTTAGCGATATGTCTCGCTCTATTTTATTTTTCAGTTTATTTGTTTCGGAGATAATAATTCTGTTTAATTATCCTTGACCTATGTGTTCGTTGTGTGTGTGTGTGTGTGTGTGTTTTGGAAAAGTGAGTGCCGATAACGTATAGTTTTTCCGTTGTTTTGCATGTTATGAAATAACTAGACTTCATGTCTATTGATGTTCTGTATCGCTATACCTGCATCTTGCAGGAGAGGAGCTTTCTCTGGAGGCAGTTTGAAACAAGGAATAGAGTTAGGTTCTTTTAACCTAAAAATTTGATTTGTCTGTGGAAACATGCTAGCTGAGTCTTTTTAGGCATATTTTTTTTTATTTTGTTTGCTTATCTTCTCTTTTACCGTAAAAATAGTTGTATTTTAGATTGTTTATTTTGGATAGTATGTAGCTTTTGTCTCGTTGTCGCTCGTTGTAGCTCGCTTTCGCAGTCAAGGCGTTATTTTGGAAGGGTGCTCCAATAGCTAAAACGATTCCCTTCAACATTCGTAGCAGTATTTTCAATTTCCTATGCTATGAGTTTCTTGTAAGGATAATTGACGGATTTTAACGGTCCGAACGGTCGAGCGCCACCCTAACTCAAAAACATCGAAGCCTCGAAATTCATCCATGTATCGTTCACGCTATTCCCGCGAAGGATCCCACGCATTTGGGGCGCCTTCATGTAGTAAACGCCATCTTGCGGGCGAATATGCCGTTTGACGATTATCTTGAAAACCAATCAGCGTGCGAATTTGGGGTCCTTTGTTTTGATCCTTGTTGGAGTCTAACTCGATATGTGTTGGGCTCGCTCGAGTATAACAACGGTATCAGCAGTCTCGTTCGAGTAGTTCAATCGTGAACATGTAGGAGACAAACAGCTTCCGTGCCTTCGAATCGCTAAACTTGGAGTAACGAACTGTTTCAATCTCTTAGTGCTTTTCAAGCGCTCGTGCAGGCGAAATCTTTCCATCAGGCGTAACGATTAGTGGACAGTCCTGAGCGAAATCTTCAGTTGTGAACAGTATCTCCAAGCATACGTGAAGGTAAGTATCATTTTAGTAAGCGAACGATTAGTAAACCGTCTCGTGCGGGCCTTTCAAATGCGAGCGACATCGAGACGCGTTCGCGGACGAGTGTATCGTTAATCATTCGTATCGTCGTACGATAATTCAGTCGCACTCGTTCAATCGTACATCGCGTCGCGGCATTCGCTTCAGTTGCTTCGTATCGTTTAATCGTCCGCAGTAAGCATTCGTAAATTTCGTCTTAATCGTCGAAGACAATTCGAAACGTTGTCATCGTTTGTTCTTCGATATTTTGTTTTCAACTTCGTGAATTGTTCCTTGCGCACTGAGTCATTACTCTCCCTCGTAAATCTGTTATCCGAGATTAATTCGACGGGGAACAAGTTACAGAGCGCGGTATCGTCGATATCAGACACACGTGCATGTTAGAGGTATCGTTATTATTTAAACGTTTGAGTACCAAGCAGCGTGATCGCGCTGTTTAGATTTTGTGTGGAAAAGTCCCAGTACATTCGACGGTATTTTGTATTTCATTGTTATCTTAATAATTTTTATTGAACAAAATTTGAAATAATTATAAACTAACAGTAAGCATATATAAAAATATAGATGTATTTCATAAAAATAACAAATATGGAGAGCGCTATTGTGCCGCTTGTTTCTCTTCGCAATCGATTAAGAGGCTATTGTGCCGTTTGGGACTTTTCGACCTTGGTTTTTCAAAGACCCCTGAGACTCAAACGGTTAAATTATGTCAATATTATCATAAATAATGATTTTTCTATTTACTCTATATGATTTTCGAAACATTACAAGATTATTATTACTCGACTATTTCAATATTGATTAGTGTGAGACACTGTAAAATTGATTCGAAATAGTATTTTACAGAGACTGATGAAACCGACGAGTTAGATATTTATGTAAGTAAATGTTATTTCTATTTCTGAATTTTCTTTGTGAATATGTTAATTGTGCTTGAGCAGCGCTGGGTCAAATTTATAGAAAAAATATTTTAAATACTATTTTAAGTAGTTGTTGGTCTACAGTACGAATAAAGTATTGTAATATCGTGAAAAATTAAGAGTTTAAATTTTTCCGATTATTTACAATTTATTAATAAATAAATAAATAAATATACAGGTATAAATTGAACAGAAAACGGTATTCGCTTAATTGAGCTAATTACGGTATTCGTATCTATATTAAATAACTTCGCAGTTATTTAATAATACTCTGACGATTCTAATAACACTAACGATGCGATCAGTTCTCTCGACTCGACTCTACTCTCAGACGTCTCGATCAACTCTGACTCTCGCAACACACATACTTTTCGGTTCGCACGCTCTGCCCTTTCGGTCGTCCCACCTTGAGAAACGAAATCGTCCTTCTGCTCTCACGTTGTCTATTGTTTTTCTCATATCTATGTAAGAACTAGGTGACTTTAGTCACGTAGGCACTCTTAACATAAACCAACCACACAAGGATGACTCACACGGTTTTTCTAGTTTCGACCGACCTCTAGTTCAAACTATTTTGCGATGTTACAGTATTTTAAATATGTAGTAAAAAATAAATTATCTTTATTTTCGCAATGTGGTATATAAAATAAAGTATCTTATCTTTGTATTCTAGATAGTGTTTGAAATGTTTCTTAACAATGAAAATTGATTAAGCAGAAGGTTAATATGAGAATGCAAGAATTCAAAATATGTACAAATTAAATTCATGTTCTTTTTAACCCCTGCTGCAGTCTCCGGGTCACTTTGCTCTTGCTGCTTTTTCTCTCTAAGAACTTTTGTGTTTTTTAGACGTATAGAGCAAAATGTTATCCGACTGTTGAAACCGACACATTTGAGAAAAAGACGTGCGATCATAGAAAATTTAGGGAACGCACTGATACAAAATTATATTATAAGACGGTAATATGACCCGCATAGAAAAGCTGAAAATGAAATAGTAGAGAGTGTTATAAATACGTCGGAACATTTCAATGAGAAAATAAGAGTTCGTAAAAATTTCACTAATGCAAAAATTTTGTTTGCTAGAATAGTATGTACCGATTCTTTGCAATGAAAGTGTAGAGGACTGGTAAATAGGATTGTGGACGTTTGTATGTGAAGAGGACGTAGGTCGTGAGGATCAATGTCGAGACTCTTTGTTGTCGTAACCGTCGGTTGTATTTAAAACAAATAAGTTGAGGTGGTAGATAGTGATAGGTGCGGAAGGAATACACAGTTGTTCAACAAAAAAGGTTTATTTAACTATTGACAATCAAGGGTTAATGGTCGCGTATCGCGGCGTGTGTTCGTTATGTCGCTAACGTTTCGCACTTCGCGGCTCGAGGCAGAATGGTTCTTTTGTTCGGAACTCAACAGATTCTTTCCTTAGTTGCCCTTCGATATCCCTACTACACGCGTTTATTAGATGTATCGCGGCGGTTGCCGCGTATGCACTCTTCCGAATATTCGGCGGAAGAACCGTAGGGATATTGATGGTACATTAGGCACGTCGGCCTTGCGCTTTGACGGTATAGCGCTTTGTGTCGCGAAGCCCCTGGAAAGTTCCGTGGTCGAGTGCCGCCACAAAGTTAATTATAAACGTAGACGTTAGTCGTTAATGCGTAGTACAAATCGCAATATGAATTCGCGGGATAAATACTCGCAAACGTTTTATCATGTACTTGCTATACTCGTGTGAAATATTCAGAGTCGCTCCGGATTCCGCTAAATACTCACTATAACTCGATACGTACTCGATAAGATGATTTCGCTCGCGATCGCGTTGGTTTATTGATACTCGTAGGGGAATCGGAGACTTCGTATTTACCTTCCTACGACGGTTATCGGTAGCGGTGACATTGTTTTTTCCTTACTTGTAGCCTAACGGTTTTAACCCTTCGAGGCAACAACTGTGACTCATGTACCGCTACAGGATGTTTGACCGTGAGATTTATTAGATGTTATTGCTTGTTGTCGTAACCGTCGAATAAATTTAAAAATGATAAATACATATACAGATTATATTCGCTGAGTCGTTCGTACATAGTATAAATCGCAAAGTAAAATTGCTAATTAATACTCAGAAAATGCTTGCTAGATAATCGTCGATAACTCGGTAAATAACTGGTGATAACACTTAGAGAGCTCGTCGATACAGAAAGATACTCGTAGATGTTGATCGATACTAAACTCTTTTCGGTTGCGTCGATTTATTAGTACTGGTCGGGAAGGAGTCGGAAAATTCGAATTCGCATTCGTTCGACGGTTGCACGTAGCGGCGACGCTGTTTTTTGCCCGGAGTATTTTTATTCTTACAATAAATGTGTCCTAACGATCTTGATACTCCGAGGCAAAACAACAACATGATTTGAATTGTCCTCTACTCATGTGCCGTTACAAAAGTCATTATGAAGGATATGGTATGTAACAAGTATTATTCAAAGTTTTCATCATTTAGATTACTCGTCTGTGGGCAAACACGCAAAACATTTCTTTTTTTTTTTATTTAATTTGTATTTTACCTGATATATCATGGGGCGTTGACTACTGTTCTGAGTATCTCTGAGAAGCGACTCTGGTTTATTTACCTGACTCATTGCTGTTGTCCCCCATAGTGGTATTCCATACGTTCAAATTGGTTTTATTATCGTTTTGTAAATTTTTAGTTTATTGTCCATGCTGACTTTAGAGTTTCGACTAACTAGCCAGTACATCTGTCTTCTTTTTATCCGTATTTTGTCTATAATTAGTTTAATATGTTGCTTTCATGTAAGTTATGAATCTAAGTGGAGTCTTAGTATTTAACTTGCTTTGTTTGTGTTATACGCGTGTTATTCAATTAGGTATTAAGTGGTTTCCGTTTTCGTATTTTAAATGTAATGTGGTTAAATCGATTGAAGTTTGCTTTTATCTTGCAGTCATTTTTTCATTTTTCTGATACGCTCTGGTAGTAATATGACTGATGTTTCTGGATTAGAGTGAAGAAATTAAGAAATCACTGAGCGTTTCTTGCGCCGTTCGAATGACTTCGCTTAGGTTTAAACGTTTCACGAGGAAGGTAAGAAAAATTCAGACTTTAGATATGGTGGCAGAGTTTATTATGTGAATTCAACAGAGTGACGGTTAAGAATGTTTGGAAATAGTGTGATATAACAACTCTTGACTCTTCGGTGGTTAACTGAGGATCAACGGCTGCGGTTCCGAAATATATTGATGGCCGTCAGCCCTGAGGTGATTTTGGTGTAGGACGTTTAGGGTACCAAAGAAATACTCGGTGGTGTTTAACAGTATATTTATTAACAATTCTCGCTTTCGACTCTTTACGTACCATTCTCCATTTCGACTCTACGAACAACTCCCGATTCCAACTGACGATTCTCTCCTCTCGGTTACAACTCAACTGTTTTGTTGATCCGATTCGTTTCTTTTCGCTATGTTTCATTATCCCTCCTACGCACGCGTTCGTTACGCGTCCGCTGCCATTGCCACCTATGCCTTCTTCCAAATATTTGGCGGAAGGACCGTACTGATATCGATGGCTCATTAGGCCTGTCGACACTTATGCTTCGGTGATACCGTTGGAAAGTTTTGTTGTAGAGTGCCGCTACAGCCCTATTCAAGTTTTCCGACCCTTTCTGCTTGTCGGCATTTGCGCTTTATCGCCGACATTGTGTGTATGTCGGCGATCTTTTCGCGTTACTATAATAGAGACCAAAGAAGCCGTTCTACAGTGTCACCTGACTAGTTCAGCCGTGTCGTCCGTGAATGTTAGTATTTTGCTGTTTGTAGTAATATGCAATCCAGTGAAACTCGATAGTTTCAAAATTGATGTAGGCGAGAAAATTAGAATATTATGATGGTGCAATACGGAAGGGCCTGATTTCCTATACGAGAATAAGTCGAGGATCAGGTGGCAAGTTTTGACACAAGACTTGGTTTTCTAGAAAATCAATTATGAAGTTCCGTCCACTTGACTCGCTACTTTTGAAGTATACGCGGACCTATATGACGGAACTTCACAATTCATTGTTTGGGAAACGAAGCCAGGAAAAATTGTATATATCTGAATGCACGTCTAAAAATACCACTTATCCTCATACATACATGTATATTTTCTTAAATATTTTGTCCATTCGATAACATGAAATAGCAAAACTGACTACTTCAGCCAACGCCCATACCGCGTTGAAAATACTCGTTCTCGTCCGATCACGAAAGTCAAGCAGCGCCGGGCACGGTTAGTACTTAGATGGGTGACCGCTTGGGAACTCCGTGTGGTGTTGGCTTTTTTTACTTTAGCAACGCGTTTTCTTTTTTGTTGTTGTTGTTATTATCAAGTACTGTTTGCCTGGAATTGTTCCCACTCTTGTAACTCTATTTCTGCTTTCATAAAGTACAATATGTAATAAAATGTGGGGGATCGGTTGGAAAATGAATTAACGCGAAAAACGATCGATACACGTTAGACAATATCGGTAGCCTTGCGAATATTGCATTACGATAATGTCCGCGTGTATATGTTCGAACCGGCCTCCTAGCGATTTAAACGTTTCAACTGGCGAGGATACGTGCCCGGTGACTTTATTACGCTGGCACGGTATGCGTTGCCGCGTCCACATTCGACAATCCTTATTTACGGACGGCCAGACAAAACGTTTCGTCACCAGTTTCTGTGTAGCGCGCATCCCCGGATGGGAAAGTCCGTGTAGCGATTGAAATACCGCGCGTCGTAACGGCTCCGGTACAAAAGGTCGCAGTTCGTCTGTAGTGATGTCGCAATATAATCCGACGTCTTGATCGGGAAATCGCACCTTTCTTATTTGCAGCGCGCTAGAGCCGGACTTCATGATTTCACGCGGCTCTGTATCTTTTTCTTGCGCTGCGGCGAGCGTTTGGTGATCGACTGATTTCCCGATCGCTTCTATCCGGCATAGAGTATCGGCTACGTTATTGTCCATCCCTTTAACATGTCGGATATCAGTCGTAAACTATCCGACATAGTCGAGATGGCGAAATTTCCTTAGTGAACACTTGTCGAGACTTTGGTTAAACACGTACGTCAAGGGTTTATGATCGGTATAGATTTCGAATTCTCCTCATTCGTTGAGCGGGGGATAATGATTTTGTCATAAAGCCTAATGGCTGCCAAGAATCATTGACGCGTTGTTGGAGAACAGCACCTACAGCGAAATCGGAAGCGTCGACCGCGAGGCTAACGGGCGCGCCAGGAATCGGATGCGCTAACATCGTCGCGTTTGCTAGGGCGCGTTTCGACTCGCGGAAGCTTTTTTTAACTTGATCGGACCACTCAATAGACGCGTTTCACTTCGGTGTGCCTTTCAACAAATCGTTGAGTGGTTGTAAAATTTGCGCGGCCCCCGGTATAAAACGTCGATAGAAGTTGATCATACCGAGGTACCTTCGCAGTTCTCTAATAGTTGCGGGTGTCACGTAAAATAAAAAAGGGGGAGCTCAGACAAGAACAAAATAAAATTGTAACGAAAAAAAACGAGAGGATTTATTTCTTGAACTTTGAATATACACTGACTGCGATTTAGTTCTGAGCTCCAGCCGTGACTTTCCAAGACTGCAGCTCTTACAATTTGACTTTCTGTGACATCTGTTTCTTTTTGTTGGTTATCCCTCAATATCCCCACTACGCTGTAGGCATACGTGGCCGTTGCCACGCATCCCTTTTCTTCCAGAACATTCGGTGGAAGGACCGTTGGGATATCGATGACTCATTAGGCACTTCGGCGGTATACTCTGTCGCCAAGGCCGCAGAATCTTTATCTCCATCATCGGTCCATCGGATCTGAAGAGTGCCGATTGTGACATTCCCCCCTTCTTAGATTGAACTTGGTCCCTCAAGTTTTCCCCAGGAGACTTTTGTGGAATCGGACTCGGCGTGGCTTGAAAATCACAGCTGATTCCTCTTCTTCTTCGCGGTGGTATGAGTCGGTTGGGGTATAGATGTTGGATGTTGCGACCGGGGCGCTTGGTGGGGACGTAGCATTGTGGCTATTGATTACAGTTTCATTTCGACAGCAAAATAAATTAATACATAAAGTATTCGGTATACATTTCTTGATGCATTTGAATACTCCTATCTTGTTCAATCCATATATACCTAACAGGCTTAATGCTATGTACCCTAATATCTGGAGCGTGGTTAGCCCCCAATACTGTATACTCTTGATTCTATGTTCGAAATTAAGAGTTTTTATCTCGTCGCCTATTTTATCGATCGTGGTCTTATAGCCTTGTAAGTTATCTATTATTTTTGGTGCTCGCTCGAGTTTATCTAACAGGTGAGTGAAGCTATCGTTTGTTTTGAGCGCTAGGATCTTAGTTTTGATTTCGTATTTGACTTCATTTTTTGTCTCGCCTATACGCATGTGTTCATCTTTGTACAATAAATCGCAGGAAGTGTTGGCTCTTATAACAGAGGGCTTGTCAAGTTTTTGCAAGGTGTGTTTCGTTTGGCAAATTGTGTCTATTTCTATCGGGTTCGCCGGTATCGCAATGTAGCTGTTGCTAGTTCTGAGTGGTATAAAGCTAATGTCTTCAATCTTAAACACAGTTATTTGGCAATGTTCGATATGATTTTTGAAGTTTATTATTTCGTTGTGACAATCGGTTCTCGAGTTTCTGTCATGGATTGGTATTGTTTGCTTGCATATAGTGGTTCCGGCTCGTTCTTTACAAAGTTTGTCGAGATATTCGATATCAGTGTTTATAAATGAAAGTCCTGAAGTTAAATATATCTGATGTTCGACTACTGGAGCCAAAAATGCTCCATTTCTCTTACTCGGGATAGGATATACCTGTAATATATTCCATTCCGTGTTAGAGACTAAAGGTACTATGATTTTAAAGAATATTTTGTCACCTATTGTGAAGATTTTAAGATCACTGATGTCGAGTATAAACTGAAAATGTTCGGTTTTGGCAGAGATCGCGGTGTTGTACGTCTGGCTGCCTATCGCTTTGGCGTAGTTTTCTATTAATTCATCGGGGTCGAGTATTTGTGGACTAATTATTCCCTGTTTGACTAATATTATGACGTTAAGTATCTCGTCTAACTGAAAGTGTAAAGTTTGTATCGCGGTGTCGAGTTTCATAATCATTTTAAGCATAAATCTATCGATATTTGCCTGCTGTTGTTGTTTTAATACATCGTTATATCATTTCTCTAGGTGGTTTAGGTTTTCCGAGTTTACAATTTTCCTAATAAGTGCTGTCTGATTTGCTATTACAGTCCTGATTTTATTGTTGCCGTCGAATAGTTTGTCCATGTTTTCGTTTATGAGTGTAAGATCGTCCTCGTCGAGAGTTCCGAATAGACTTTTCGATACCGAACCTATGATGTTAAGTAAACCTCGTTTGCTTCGGGTGTGTATTAACGTTTTCAAGTGTTTTGCGAGTTGTTTCAGGTTATTGATACGAGTTTGTAATCCGTCTAACTCTTCAGCGTATTCTTTGTTGCGTGGATAGACGCACGTGTCCGCACCAGTGTCTATTAAATACGCGATGTTGGTCCTCTGGTCGCGTATAAAAATGCGGCAAGTTTCTAAGCCGTCGACGTTCGCCGCGTTTACGGACGGCTGGACCCGTTTCCCTGCTTCCATTTGCACGGGGATCGGCACTTTAGCGCGCGTTCGCGGAACCTCGAGTGGTAATAGCAGAAGCCGTCCCGGGACTTCGAGCGGCGGCGGTATTTCCCGGGAGAACGCGAATGCGGTCGTCGACGATCGCGTAACGTAATTTTTAGGGTTGGTTGGTGAAAATAAAATATAGTTGAGTCGTAACACAACAATTAACTTTGTTTTAATCAACCTTTATTGTGAATTCACCAATCACAATGTAACACGCACTGAACTAGCATAAATCGCAATTCACTCCAACCACGTTGACTATTCTAAGAGTACAGAATAAGTGATTCTTACTGACGATACTGTGTCTGAGGAAAGCTAGGGGTGGGTGTGTCTAAGGACACGGGACTATTGGATTTGTTGATGGCAATTTTGGTTAAGGAAGTGAGGGCAGTAGACACCGTCTCCGATTGGATAATAGGACGGTTTGTGGACCAGGAAGGGTTTTAGCCGCCCTCGCGAGAAAGTTGCCAACGGAACATGCCAGATGTGGAGAAAACCAACTTTCTAAGCTAACACGTGGTAGACAATAAACGTAAACGGAAATCTAACACAGGAAATACTCGCTTGGTCCGAAGGACCTTAACAATGAAAATGCCAAGGCCCCTAGTGGGCACTTAAGACTATTGAGGATGCGCGCCAAGGATACGCAGACATCTAGGTGCCATCCTGTCCGTGGTGTGTGGCCTGGTCTCTGATGTGAATTAACGTTACAATCGCGTAAGCTTAACGCTTCAATCAACCGACTCATCTGGTTTCGCATAGCACTAATTTCGGAGGCGGTTGAATCGGTCGTCCTCTCGATTTGCGCCAGTGGATTACTAACGGCTGCGACGCCGGACACCCGCGGGCTATTTTGCTTCCATACTTCCTCCACTTGATCCGCGGACTTAATCAATTTCTCGACGTCCTTGTCGTCTATCACCGCCAGGACTCCCTGTATGCGGGCAGGTAGCCGGTTCTTCCGAAGGGTGAGGATGAATTGTCCCGACGCGTATGGACTCGCGAGTTTCCTCAAGTCGTGGTAGAACTGCGGCGGTTTTCGGTCGCCCATGACCTCATTTTCTACCAACCTATTTACTCGCTCGCTGTCGCACTCGGCCACGCTCGTATGTTTTGTCTAGGTTTGATACGACCACGTTAAATTTCAAGTCTTCAGCAGTAATTCGAGAAGATTTGAACTGCGATTCGAGAATTGTGAACCACAATGAGATGTCTTCCGGCCAAAACGGTTGTACGCGGAGCAGCGCGTTTACCGCGTCTACGTTACCTCCTTGTTTTTCGTCACTCGCCATTTCGAATTTTTATTTTGAGATTCGACTCGTACTCACGTTTACCTCTTCCGCTTTGATCACGTCGGGGTCACCAACTTGTGGACGTTAGTATGTGAAGAGGACGTAGGTCGTGAGATTCAATGATGAGACTCTTTGTTGTCGTAACCGTCGGTTGTATTTAAAACAAATAAGTTAAAATATAAACGTAGACGTTAGTCGTTAATGCGTAGTACAAATCGCAATATAAATTCGCGGGATAAATACTCGCAAACATTTTATCATGTACTTGCTATACTCGCGTGAAATATTCAGAGTCGCTCCGGATTCCGCTAAATACTCACTATAACTCGATACGTACTCGATAAGATGATTTCGCTCGCGATCGCGTTGGTTTATTGATACTCGTCGTAGGGGAATCGGAGAATTCGAATTTGCCTTCCTACGACGGTTATCGGTAGCGGTGACATTGTTTTTTCCTAACTTGTAGCCTAACGGTCTTAACCCTTCGAGGCAACAACTATGACCCATGTACCGCTACACATACTATACCTGCAAGACTTAAAAGATTACTTCAAAGCGAAAGAAATCCTGACTGCAGTCAACACAGCATACTACACTTACACGCCCAAGCAACAAAAATACCACACTGACTTACTAAAAGGCAATAGCTAGGCAATAGCTTTACAGAAGCAGAAATTCTAGAAGACCTACAAGCCCTCCAAATAGAGGACATACATTTTACAAGAGTGTCACGATTCTCTACAAGAAAATCAAGGGAGAACAACACATTGCTCCCAGTCTTCATAGTGCAAGCATCTCCCAATAGTAATATTATGAATCTAAAAAAAAAACAAATTAAACATTGGGAAAAAAAATAAAAAAGACGTCACCCAATGCCACAAATGCCAACGAATAGGCCACACAGCGCAAAACTGCAACCTAATTTACCGCTGTGTGAAATGCACTGAGCCCCACGGACCAGGCGAGTGCAGAATAAAAAGGGAAGACGCAGTATCCAAAGAAAAAACTTACTGCGTAAACTGCAAAAATTTCGGGCATCCCGCATCATATAAAGGATGCCCAAAACTCGTAGAGCTACGTAAAAAGCTCAACGAAAAAATCACCAAAGCGAGGAAAACGAAAACCGAGCGGATCGCTCAAATAAGCCGCAGATACATCCCCGAAGTAAAGTTCGCTGACGTAGTAAAACAAGGTACAAGCCTAAACCAGGCCATGGAAAACCCCCCTCAACTAATAAATACAGCCCCGCGTGTAAATCAAATCCCCAACCCAACAATAAACACATCCCAACTAGACATTGTAAACGTCATAGAAGAATTTAAAAAAAGCATCCTAAAGGCACTAAGCGAACAACAAACGCAATTAAAGGAAATAAAAAAGACACTTCAAATGCACGAAGAAAGAATCGACGCCATCTTCAGCACTTTCGAAAATATATAAGACGAATAGGCAGAGCCCACTCAACCATCAATTACGGCAAGAAACAAATCAGTTAAAAGTAAAACATTTGAAAATAATTTCAATAAATGCTAACTCAATAATCTCAAATCAAAAAAAGATACAGTATGCTAACCCTAATAAATAAAGAAACCCCCGATATCGTTCTCATCTCTGAAACAAAATTGAACAAAAGACACAAAGTTCACTTCAAAAACTACACCTTGATAAGACACGACAGACCAAACGCTACCCAAGGAGGAGGAACGGCAATCCTCATAAAAAACCCTCTGAAGTTCAAAACAATCCAAAACGACAAAATAACAAGTTTCAAAATCCTAGAAACAACGATCATAAAAATAAAAATAAACAATAAGGAAAACATATTTATCACTGCAGCCTACGCAGCCTACGGAAACCAGAAAGAATTTAACGACGAATTCAACAATCTTTTTGAACTTTTACAGATCGACAAACAGGGAAACTTCTATATAATAGCTGGCGACCTTAATGCCAAGCATACAAGTTGGAAAAATGAACTAAACAACACGAGAGGAAACTTTATTAGGAGCTGGCTAGACAATAAAAGCATACACTAAAAAACAATCCTTTATAGCTCCGAGCTACCCTCCTACCCAAATGGACGCTCCTACCTGGACATATGCCTAGCAGACTCGCGACTATAATTTCAAAATTTACGACCAAATAGTACCCTCAGAACCCTAGACTACGACAGCGACCATAACGCCACAGTATTTAAAATAAACAAGAACACTACTGACTTCCTATCTCTCGAAACACAGACCGAAACACCCAGGTTCAATTACAAAAAGACAGACTGGAAAAAGTTCCAAAACCTATTCGAACAGAACTGCGACCTAAAGATCTATAGCAACGTCAACCTAACAAACAGACAAATCGACTCATTCATAGACGAAATAGAAAAACATATACAAACCGCCCTGCAAGAATCCGTACCGAAATTAAAAGAAAAAAATTCTTGCGAGACCTATGTAAACCGTAGAATAAAAAAACTGCAACGAGACAAAACCTACATACTATCCAAATTAAACAATATAAAATACAACTATTCTTACGGCAAAAGAGAAGACCTAGAATTCCTAAAGTACCTATTATACAACATAAAATCGCAACTGAAACAAGAATTCGCAATCTCTATAAATCAATATTGGACAAACAAAATAAAAAATATCTCCAAAAAAGACTCTGCTAGCATGTTCCCAGAGATAAATCAAATTTTCAGACCGAAAGAACAAAACGCCATCCCGCCCCTCAAACTGCCCCCAGGAAAAAGCACTCATCCAAAAAGCAGGTATAGCGATACAAAACACTAACAAAGACACCGAGGGCAACTTCATAATATCCAAAACAACGGAAAAACTAGACATTATCGGCACCCACTTTTCCAAAACACATACGCGAAACGATCACATGGGTCGAGAACAATTAAACAGAATTATCATCGCCGAAACAAACAAACTGAAAAATAAAATAGAACAAGACATAGCGCTAAACAAAACCGTCTGCATATTCTCTAACGAAAACACATCGGACAATCCCAAACAACCAGAACCAGAAATAAACTACTTTACAAACTAAAACCAGCTAAATATAATCTTCTCCAAACTAAACAACAAAAAAACCTCAGGCTTCGATGGCATCCCAAACATTTTGCTCAAACGCTTACCAAACAAAATAAAATGGTACTACACAGTACTCTTCAGCAATGTACTAAATAACACGTATTTCCCCAGAAAATGGAAGAAAGCAAAACTAATTGCAATCACAGAAAAAGATAAAGACCCTCCTCCCCATCATAAGTATAACGGTGGTTGGGCCTCGACGGTCAAACATTGAAGGACGTCGCGCGGACCTTTTCACGCGACGTAATATCCTCCCCCCCTTGAGAGGGCACCGATCAAACTTCTATGGGTGGTCTCAGGTGCGTTGTTCATCCGCCTTCTTCGATGTTCGTAGTTGTCCGTGTTCCTCTGATTCAGATTGACAGGGTAGTGGAATCAGCCGTTTGACGCCGCGATCCAGGATACTCGTTGCTATCTTCACTGTGGCTGTTCGTACAATTCCGTCGGCTCCCGGGTGGACCTTAATTACGCGGCCCAAGGGCCATTGTATCGATGGAACGTTATCCTCTCGGAGAACTACAATGGTACCTTCGCGAATGTCAGGTTCACCTTTGTGCCATTTGTTACGGCCGGTTAACTCGTTGAGATATTCGCGGTACCATCGGCTCCAGAAATGCTGCTTAAGTTGGTGGATACGTTGCTAACTAGATAACCGGCCTGGTTGGGTTGCCCTGAGATCTCGTTCACGTATGTTTGTGAGTGTGTCATCTATTAGAAAATGTCCGGGAGTGAGGACCGGGAGATCATTAGGATCTGTGGAGATAGGAGTAAGTGGACGGGAATTCAATATCGCTTCGATCTCAATACCCAGAGTGTTGAGATGTTCGAAGGTCAAGTGCTCCGTACCGATGACGAGGGTAAGATGCCATTTAAACGATTTCACCGCGGCTTCCCATAAGCTGCCAAAGTATAGTGAATTTGGAGGGTTGAAAGACCATTGTATCTGCCGGTCGGCGAGGAAGGCCTGTACTCTCTCTTGGTGATCGTCGGTTTGTAATAAAAGCTGAAGTTCCTTCAACTCCTTGTTAACCTCGACGAAGTTAGTGCCGTTGTCCGAAAGGATTGTTGCACAATGTCCTCTCCGCGAGATAAATCGGCGGAGAGCGGCAAGGAATGCGTCAGTTGTCAGGTCGCTCACTACTTCAATATGAACGACTTTGGTAGCCAGACATATGAATATGGCGACGTAAACCTTGACCTTTCGGCCATTGTGATCCCTTCTCTCTTTGATATAGAAAGGGCCACAATAATCGATCCCGATGTTGATGTAGGGCCGCGACTCGATGATACGTGACTCTGGCAGATCTCCCATCAGGTATTCTACTGACGATGGATTGGCTCGGCAACAATGGACGCACCTTTTGATGGTACGCCATACTTGGCTACGGTTAGGGACGCTGCCCGGTTGTGCTTGTGTCTCCATCGAAGACACCGAGCGACGACTCTTATCAGTTCTGACCATGAGGAATATTTTTCCAAGATAGTATGGTCGATGGTGTTCGCAACCAGATAGGTTGACTGTTTTTGCTCAGGGACTTCGACCAACGGAGTTGGGATCCTCATCGGCCATTGTTCGTCGGTTTGCTGGAGCCACTCTGGTCCATTTTTCTAGATGAACGGGCTCAGGAACTCCTTGGGCGTCTGACCTCGTGAGATGAGATCCGCTGGATTATCGGCGGTAGGCACATGGCGCCTGTCGGAGATGTCGGTCTTGGTCTGTATCTCGGCCACTCGGTTCGCCACAAATATTTTTAACATATGCGGCGAAGACTTGATCCACTGGAGCACGATGGTGGAATCAGTCCAATATACGATCCGAGAGATCTTGATCGTTAAGCCCTTCTGGACTGATGAGATCAAGGAAGCCAGACGAAGTGCTCCGCTCAGTTCGAGTCGTGCTATGGTCAGCGTTTTGGACATTGCGTAATGGAATGTCCTAAGCACTTTGTGCAGAGTGATGCCCCTTTTGCGAATTCCAGGCGTTGTATCGCCGATTTCGCCTTGAATACCTTACAGTGTCTGAGTTCGTGGGTTCCTTGGCATGTCGGACACACCGACGTCCTGTGTGTGGTGGTGAATGTGTGTCCTTGTGATTTGTTCCTACGATGATGGGAGCGTTGATAGGAATCCTCCTTTTTCCTCGATGTTAGACCGTTCGTCTGATCGCCGTTTGCTCTTGTTTGGAGGAAGTCTATCAAATAAGTGTACTCGGGCATTTTTTTGTTTGGCAAGGTGCGATGCCATTGGCGGACGGTGGACTGAGGCAATTTGGAGGTGATCACGTCGCAGATCACTGTATTCGATGTCAGCGGATCGCCTAACTTCTCTAACGCCTTCAAATTTAATTTTACCGTTTCGATCAGGTCCTCTACGGATTCGGGCGTTTCTTTCGCCATCTTCGGATAGTGGAGGAGCGCATGCCAATGACGCAAGCATATTTGACGATGGCAGTCAAATTTGTCTCGTAGAAGGTTTATGGCGATGGAGTAATTAGCCTCCGTGATCTATCGTTACCGAGAAGGATTCGTAAAGTGACCGCCAATTCTCGAGGGTGCCATCAAAGGTAGGTACCCGAATTTCCGGTAATTGAAGTGGGGCAGACTTGCTACCGGCGGCTGATTCGTTTTTTGGAGATTTCGACGGCGTGGCTAGTCGTATATTCTCGAGTTGCTTGCGTAGTCGGAGTTCTATGGCTTCTTGTTCGTCTGATATTTCAAGGCCGCCAGCGAGTTCTCCCTCATCTAGGAGGAAAATCTCGTTCTGAATGGCATAAAATTCCGTCGTAAAACCGTCCAGACGATCTTTAATCAGAGTTAATTCACACTCTTGCGGACAGCCGGATCGCTCGATTTCGTCCAATTTTTTGGATAATCTTGTAAATTGAAATTTATCGGCTATATAATTTATATTAAATTGGTGGGATTTACTTCTGTTGATAGTACAACTGCGGCGGGAGATTGCGTGGATTCACGTGTCACTATATGGTCACTGGCGAGTGCACTCTTCACTGACGTTGAATCCGGCTCGAAGGACCATGTTATTTCGACCAATCGCGGGGAGACGCGATCGCGAGGAAACACGTCAACAGGAGGCGTAAATTCCCGTTACGATTATAATAATCGACGCCGCGAGTAGATCGATCCCCTGATTTCCGTTAAGATAATAGGGGGTGGTTGTTGAGGTATAACGCTGTGGTTCACAGGATTATAAAAAGTATATTTCCCACACTTTGTACAAATATACAGGCAAATAACACCTTTGCGTGAAATACCGGTGACGTAGAGAAAATCCGTTTATAGACTGACGGCGATTTAATTCGTGAGTATGACTGCCTTTCTGACCGGGTTTCCACTCTTATATACTTACGGAAGAAAGCTCGGTATGGGGGTAGTATCTAGAACGAACGAAGCTGATGACTCATAGGAAAATCCAGATTTCTATCAGGAACGTTTTTAAGGTAATTTCTATTAGAAAATGTCTGGTTTTTTCCAATTATATAATTACCGGCTTCCTCCGTAATTTGTAAGAACGGACAATAAACCTAAGGACTTTTTAAGTACCAGTTATAAACCGAAAATACTTGCAGGATTAATGGTTCCTGTCGCCTTATAAGATTCGGTTTATGGTGGGACCTTGGGTTTATTGAGGGTCTTTCTATAGATGATTGGGCCTCGACGATCAAACATTGAAGGACGTTGCGCGGACCTTTTCACGCGACGTAACAGTATGGAATAAAATGCATCAATTTAGTGGTCTTAAAATTAATTGAAAAGTTACACTATCAGTTATGAATAAATTATGTTATAATCGAACGATACCATACTATACAAAAATATTAAAATAGATTCTGAATTTTTAACTTCACTTTCAAGTTGTGTCATTAATCTTTAGCCACCTTTAATGTTTTTACATATATCTTTTTATGGTTTGAATATATAATTTTAGTTTGATGTTTTCAATAAACAATACGTGAAATCGTTGAACAAAATCATTACCGCAAAATATAATTGACCACTAATATAATTTTTAGACTCCTTTGTTTTTCAAGTATTAGTGAATATTAGTCCTCGTTACTTTGAAAAATGTACGGCGGCCAGCGTTTAGGTTTGCCTGTGCGGGCGCGTTGTACGGAGAAGTTATAGCTCGCTCTGGCGCACGCGGTTAGCTAAGTGTTTATAAGCTATGATCGTATACATCAAGAAGATATCTTTTTAGCATTAAACGATTATCACCATACGTTATATCATTCTTGCATACAGCTTATTGATATATTGCTTTGTTTATATTTTCCGATAATGTTACATGTATTCAATATTCGGAATTAGGAATATGTCGTTTGAAAAAATGCAAAAATACATGTGCCGAAAGTTGTGACACAAACCGAAGGACGATGATTCCCCGCGCACGGCGAAAATGATGTCGAAAATGTAAAATGACATTGTCCGCTTTGTTTCCGCGAAAATTAATTATGAAATTGCCTCTACTTAACTTTACAGTCCATTGTCTTGAAAACGAAGCCAGGCAAGGTTTCGCATATTTTTTTTATCCTCCTATATAATTGTACCAAAAATACCAGGCGTAAGACTTGTTAATGAGTTTGCCAATTTATACAGTGATATTCAATAACGAAAAGTGATAAATAATGCTCACTATAAAAAAAAAAATCAAGAAAAGAGAAGGAAAGAAGATAAAAAGAATGAATAGAGCAACCAAGAGAAAAATGCTACAGCAAAAATGGATCAAGAACTTTCTTAGCAACACGACCTTTGGCTCCCAAAGGAAGCGCGTACTCAACCGTCCGCCAAACCTGGTGAACAGCAATAAAAGGGCAGAAAGTAGCCAAGAAAGTGTAAGCAAAGAGGAAAACACAACAGGAGACGAGGACCGCGAAAATAACGAAACCATAAATTCAGCAGATAGCTCCCCATTATCAGCAATACGAACGAAAAATAGGTTCACCGTATTGCAATCACAAGAGTCCAGCCTATCTCGGACACTGCGATTGAAGACAATTCATAAGAGATTCCTGGAGCACACCTGTCATACGCGAAGGATGGGCATCGTGAAGTTTTAGTCGGTAAGAGTCCGATACTACTCTGCTCTTATCGATTATTAGCAGCAGCGGAATGTCCATGAGGATTTCTCCACGTACAAAAAAAAGCACATCTCGGACACAGCAACACCCTCAAATAATAACAATAAAATAATTCACAATAATAAGGAAAAAGAACGAAAACCTAGGAAAGAAATCAAGTAGGCATACGGCCTCTCAGGACGGGAAATCACAAGTCCGAAAGAGAATAATGAATGGACGGAGGGATATACCATCATCAACGTAACCCCCGACGTCCCAGGCGCAGCCCAGCGAAATGGACAATGCAGGGGGCCAATCTCCAGCGACAACGCTACCGAGAATCCAGACACAACCCGGACAGGCCATCAGCTTCTCCAAAGAAGAATCCGCTGACACCACAGCCCCCTCAAATGGAGACAAACTGTCCCCAATATACATCACCCACCAAGACCCAAAGAATGCAGTAAAACTCGTTGAAGAGACTCTAAACACAAAGTCATTCCATATTAAACGAATATACGCAGATAAATACGAGCTATTCCGATAAAATATACCAGACTTTAACAAAGTAAAAGAAATCCTAATTGCAGTTAAGATAGCGTTTTACGCATACGCACCCAAATCGGAGATGTACCACACGGTCTCACTAAAGGTTCTGAACAATAACTTCTCCGAGACAGAGATAGTCGCAGAGTTGCAAGCATTACAGATGTCGGAGGTCCAATTGACAAAAGATTGGCGCTTCTCAACAAATAGAACAATAGAGAACAATGTATTGCTCCGAATTTACATAATCCAAGTATCCCCACAAAGCAATATTAGTAACGTACTAAAAATGAGCCGCCTAAATTACTTTAGGGTAAAATGGGAAAAAGTCAGAAAAAATGACATAACGCAATGTCACAAATGTAAACAGCATGGGGCCGTACGGTCCAAGCGAATGCAAAATCAAAAAAGAAGACGCGATAAACACAGACAAGGTGCACTGCGTGAACTGTAAAAACTACGGATATCCTGCTTTGTATAAAAGATGCCCAAAACTCGTGGAACTTTGCAAAAATCTTTGCGAAAATATCAACAAATGCAAAGAATCAAAATCAAACGCGTGGCAATAAGCCGCGAATTCATTCCGTAGTTCTCAGACATCCTAAGACAAGGAATAAGCCGAAACCAAGTCTCCGAAAACCAATCACATCAAACAAATTTATTATCGTGCGTAATTCAAAATCCAAACCCAATTAAAACCATACCCCAACTGAACGTAATAAACTTATCGAAGACTTCAAAAAAAGCATATTCAAAGCCCTAAATGAACAACAAACACAATTAAACGAACTAAAACAATCATTAAAAACGCACGAAGAAAGGATTGATTCTTGTCCAAAAGGAGGCTCGTACCTAGCCATATGCCTTGGAGACACACAATTACAATTCCTTAATTTACGGGCAAATAACACGCTGAAAACCATAGTCTACGATTGCGACCATAACGCTCTCGTATTCCAGATAAACAGAAATACATCTGACTTCGTATTCCTAGAAACACGGAGTGGCGATCCCAGGTACAAGTGCAAAGATAACAAACTAGGAAAAATTACAAAATCAGCTCGAAAATAACTGCGTCCTAAATATCCACAACAATGTGAACCTAACAAAGAGGCAAATCGACTCATTTATAGACGAAATAGAAAAATATGTACAAACCGCCCTTCAAGAATCCGTGCTAAAAATAAAACAAAAGTCGGCTTTCGAGCCCTATATCTATAATAAAAAAAAATTACGAGACAAAAGCTTCATGCCATCCAAAATTAACAATCTAAAATGAAACTATTTCTACGATAAAAGAAAAGATTTAGAATTATTAAAGTACCTTTTGCATAAAATAATGTTGGGTCTAAAACAAGAATTCTCAACTCTATAAATCAACACTGGGCAAACGAAATAAAAAGTATCTCTAAAAAGGACTCTGCTATCATGTCCCACAGAGAAATCAAATTTTTACATCAAAAGAACCAAACTCTATCCCATCTCTCAAACTGCCTTCAGACGAGAACGATTCCATTCAGCGCGGTATGAGCGTTGGCTGAAATAATTTGGTTCTCTTATTTGTCTTTGATGTTTAAAAAAATAGAATATTTAATGAAAAATAAGTGTGTGCAAAAATGAGAATGATATAATGTGAGGTAATAGTCGTGTAATAACAAACATCTCCTTTTCTCGGTGTTTATGTTATAGATTATGAGAAGCTGATTGTATGGAAAGTAAAAATATTGGAAAAATGAAATAAAACCAACACCACACGATGTTCCCAAGCGTTCACCCATCTAAGTAGTATTACGTAGTAGTACTGCGTGCCCGGCGTTGCTTAACTTTCGTAATCGGAATTAAACGAGTGCGTTACGTCGAAGCACGAGTAAGGTTCAGACCAAGCAAGTATCTTTTATTACATGTGTTCCTTAAATTTATTGTCTACTACGTGAAGATACCGGAAAGTTAGTTTTTCTCACGTTTGGTGTCTCCTGCTAGCAACTCGGGGGCGGCTAGAACCCTTCCTTGCTCACTAACCTTTTCCTTACCCAATCAGAAGCAATGACTATTGCCCTCACTTTCCTAGTCAAAGTTGTCATAAACAAATTCGATGGTCCCGTGCGCTAGACACACCCATCACTAGTTTCCCTCCACCACAGTATCATCATCGTCGATTGCCTAATCCTAACGGGAATCTATGACTCCCGTTGGCGCGCTTCCTCGCGATCACGTCTCTTCGGGAACGGTCGAATAACGTTGTTGTTTCGATGGCCTGCAGGATGTTCCTTAGAGTTTCATACCCCTGGTTTCTGTATTGCTAATTTATGGCTCTGCGACATACCCCCTTTCTTAGCTTCGCTTTGCTCCGTTAAAGCGTGTGGCTCTAGTAGATCGTCTAGGTCGAATGGTCCATTCATCTTCGTTTTCGGTGGTGTTTTGGAAAGTGACTGTCTACTAGATTGCCACTCATGTATTCAAGGGTCGGAATTGTTAATATTATGGCCTTCTTTCTAGAAAGTAAGGTTTTAATCTGTTACCATGAATTCTTTGCGTTTGATATTCAATAAAATTGGTGGGTCGATTGGATAAAAGAATTTCTGCTTGTCCCAGCCATTCGTGGTCTCGTCAGTGACCTATGTACTCGTTATGTACCCATACTTTATCTTTTATGTGGGATACTGTTTGTGTTTTAATAACTTTTCGTGTCTGATCTCTCTGATATCGCCTTTTGTTCAATTCGGTTATTTCTCTTGCTTTCGCTATATATGCTTTATGTCGATTTTTCCAGAGGTTAAACAATTGTTCTTTAATTAGGCTGGTGGTAGTTGATATTGAGGATGGCATGTTAGCTTATCGTCCAAATGTTACTTCAAATGGGGTATGTCCGGTCGTTTCGTGTACTGAAGCATTATATCCCATGCATATTAGGTTTTCGTAAGGAATCCTAACGGCTGCCGTGTATCGTTGACGTGTTGTTGCAGGATCACGTCCATCGCGTAATCGGATGTGCCAACACCATAACGTCCGCCAGAACACGTTCCGGTTCGCTAAAACTGTCTCGAATTTGCTGCGACCATTCGATGGGCGCGTTGCCCTCTTTTGCACCTTTCAACAGGTCGTTGTATGGTTGTAGATTTGGCTGCGCGCTCCTGTATGAAACGTCGGTAGAAGTTAATGATTTCGAGGTACCTTCGCAGATGTTTGACAGGGGGCGGTACTTTGAAAATGGCGTCAACATGGTTCGGCTAACGGTTTTATCTCGTTGGTGGTTACGGTGTATCCTAAAAATGTGATTTCGCTCGCGCCACATTCACATTTCTCGGGATTTATTACTACGCCGTACTCGTCTAAGCGATTGAACGAAGTTCGTAAGTGTTCACGGTGTTGTTCTTCGTCTTCCGAAGCTATCTGAAAGTCGTCGACGTACGCGTGAACGAAATCTAAACGACGTATGATTTCATCGACGAACCTTTGATACGTTTGTGCCACATTTCGAAATCCGAACATGGCATGAATTGCATCGAACAAACCGAACGTCGTCACGATCGCTGTCTTTCGACGTCCTGGGGCGCTACAATAATTTGATGATACGCGCGAACGAGATTGATTTTCGAGAAGCTGCGCTTATTAAGTAGTTGCTGTATGAAATCTTCGATGTGCGGCAGCAAATACCTATCTGATATGTTGTGAGCGTTCAGCGCTCGGTAGTCGCCACAAATCGTACGCCTCCGTATTTTTTGGGGACGACGAGCAAGGTGTGATGCCCATCGACTCTTCGACGGTCTAATCACTCCTTGCTCTATCATCATCTTGAATTCTACCTTCATCCGTTTGAACTGGTCGGGGGCGAGGCGTCGTTGAGGCTTGCTGTTGACAGCGGATCCTGGCGTCGTCTTCATGTGGTGTTCCACACCGTGCCGCGCTGTACTTCTTCCGAAAACGGACGGCCGGGTTGGATCAGAGAATTCCGCCAGGAGTTAATAGTAGGCTTATTCGCAGATTGTCATCTTTATCGATGCTACGGGGGCCTTGGCCGCGTATCCCATTAATGACAATTGGATTCACGTGTGGAGCTGGCCTACGAGCAACCCATAGCAGCTCAGAAAGTCCATGTCGATGATGAGAGTTTGATTGTCAGCTACAACAAAACGCCATTTGAAGGCTAGTCTGAGGGACTGGTTCAGGTTAACCACGATGGTACCGTATGGCGCGATTCGTGTTCTGTTGGCCACGAACAGTTCATGCTCGCTTCTGATCGAGTGTGCGCGTAAGTTGTTCTGCCAATGCACATATATATCGGCGGCTATGTCCACAAGGTAGGGAATCCTCAAAGTCTTGTCCGTAACGAATATCGGCGGGATACAGAACCGTCTTCGTGCGCCGCTTTCACGGTCAGCTGTTTTCGTGATTCCAGGTGCACGGGGAAGAACACTTGTTTGCGTGGTCTGGAAACGTCGCGTCGTTGTAACAGAGACCGGACAGCTGCAGTCTTTCTCTCGAATATGAGTTACGACGACTCCTACTTCGTCGTCGTGAAGGGCGGCCATTGCCGAAACTCAGCGCGCTTATATGCGCCCGCAGTTGGATAATTTGTTCGTTTAACTCATTATTGCAGCCGACCTATGGTTCGCTTGCTCGAGCGTTTTGTACTCGCTCCTGTGGCTCGCTTACCGCCGCCATTCAGGATGTGCCCGGTCGAGTCTCATGGATCCTGTCCCCCAGCTCTGTCAGGGCTTTCGGCTTGGAATCCGTCGCGGCGGCTAGGATTAACTGTACGTCTGCCGGCAGGTGGATGTTCCAAAGCATCAGAACGAACTCATCTGAGACTATAGGTGGTGGCTGGTTTCTTCAGGTCGCGGTAGAACCGCGACGACATCCTGTTTTCGATTTCCTCGCCCTCGTGCATTTTTCTCATCTTCGTACCGTCGGAATCGGCCAGTCCTTTAATCAGCTCGCTTTTAATGCTCGCAGCGTCCCGTCTCCGGCGGATCGACCACTATATCCTCCATTTGAGCTAGGATTGTTTTATCTAGGTTCGCGATAGTGGTAAGATACTTCAACTCGTCCCTCGCGTTACGCGCAAACTTAAGGTACGTTTCAAACGTGACGGACCACAGGGTGGTCATCTTATGCAGCCAAACGTCTAAGTAGCTGATTAGGATTTTCTCAAGAGGTTCTCAAAGTTCTGGATCAATATGTTATCATATCAGTGTGGATCATATTAGTGTGGGCTTTCCTTCAATGTCTTGGCTTGAATTCGGAGTTTGGCCTTGTTCTGTCTGGTGTTCTGAAATGTTTATATAATCTCGTGTAGAGTTTGTGCGTTGTTGCAGATTTTACACTTATTCTTTGTAAGGAATGGGATTCGGAGTATTCAGTCTTCGATTAGGCGAAAGTTGTTACAGACTCCGTTGAATTGATAGTTTTTCTTGGGCGTGGTCAGGTTGCAAATTTTATCGCTGGTGTGTTTGTCATTGCCCATTAGGAAACTCTTTAGGTTAGAGGTATTGTCGTTTAGTGGAACTTCTCCTTCTATGATGTTTATTACCACTCCGGTAACGATGAGGAATGTGGCTCCTCTTCATCATTTCGTTGCAATATAATTGCCAATAATCTCTCAGCGATGGTGCAGTAGATTCCAGGTACGTTGCTTCTGGGTTCCTCTATTGTTTGGTTCACTTACATGCGATCTTCCCATGTTGGGTAAATGGAAAATTTCCAGAGTAACAGCTCTCGCTGGAGTGTCCGATTCGTAACACTTGGAACATATTAGTTTCGCTCGTCCATTCGGTGACTGGTTATTTACGTGTTCGAATCTTCTTTGAGCTTCGTTCGGTTTGCGTCATGCCAGTGTTATCGCTGGTCCGCGTGCTCCTTCTTTCTCTCTGATATATAGCTCCATTTCCGATGCGAGGTTCTGGGCTTTGACCGGTTTATCTGGCAGACTTGGGATAACTTATTGTCCGATGTCTTCTTTTAGGTTCATGATGTATGCTTTTATTTCGTCGGCTTTTTCTTTTTTTGTAACGATTCTTCTGCTTACAAGTTTTGAATGTTTGCTTGGAATGGCATAAATTAGTTCGTTTAATTGTTGTCTGAAGCGCATATTGTATGATTGTACGCTTTCCGTGCTTCCTTGTCTAGTCGTTCTAAGTTTGTCGCGGCAACTGATCACAGTATTTGGGATTGAAACGCTTTGCCTTTGTACTGTGTATAAATCTTCGTGGTTTTCCATTTTAACGAAGCAGGTTCCTATTTTCTCACTTTCAATTATTTTCACGACAAGAATTAATTTTAGAATCAATGGTTTTTGGCAGCATTGGCTTCTGGCGTACATGACATTCTTCAGGAAATCTTCTGCACCAACAACGTCTCATCCTCACAAGGTTTCGACTTATTCGTTGACCACTTTTGCTGGTAATTCGCCTGGGTTTTCCGTGGAACTCCTTCGTGTTTGACGGGAAGGACCAGCTGTAGGTTGCGTTGCCGGCACAGGTTTTGCTGATATAACCGGCTCTTCTTCCGAGTCGTCGGAGAATGTTTCCGTTCCTTCAGTAAGCATGGTTAGGTGCAGAGCTTTACTGAGTTTTTCAATTTTTTCTTATTCTTTGTAGCTAACGAATTGAGTCCGGTTGAACTGGTCTGTCTTTTGTCGTCAGTCCAGTGCTTGGTGCAACAAATTCGAGTCGGCTGAGGGTGTGGTCGTTGGTTGAGTCATTTTGATGTCGTCAGAAGATTCGTTATGGAAACTAGGTCTTCGATTTCTATGGCTTATGAAGGCCAGTTTGGTACATTACCTGGGCTCGTAGAATATTCGTGTCTTCAACTGCGATACCCGTAGTCCTTCGGTTGCCAAACGTCCGTAGAGTTGGTTGGAAGTTTCCCCGTTGAGAATGATGAGTATCCTGGGAGCGACCGCCAAATTTGTCACATCGAAGACACGGGAAGCTTCCTGCAAACGTAAGTACTGAATTCGGTGGTACAAACCGTATTTATTTCTTGTGCACAGCATGTCGAAAATGTAATATCATAATTTTTAAATACAAAATTTCAGTTTGAACAAAATCAATTTAAAAAGAAGCTATGATTAATTTTATATATCTGAATGTACGTATGCAAATACAACTTATTTTTACACCAGTTCATATTTCTTTACGTATTCTATTTTTTTGAAGATCAAAAACAAATAAGAAAACCAGTTATATCAGCCAACGCTCATACCGCTCAAAAGAAGATACCACGCGTAGGACTTGCCAGTGATTGTGTCAAATTATACAGTGACTTTTAGTAACAAAAGATAAATAGTGCACGTGTTATCCTCGCTATAAAAACTATCAAGAAAATAAAAGAAGAAATGAAAATAGAAAACAACGGAAATGGTGAGCAAAACAATGAATCGGAACCCTCGATAAGCGAAGATGAAAATACCAACCAAAAAAAAGATTCTACTACTAAAATCGACCACAGACCTTCTTAGTTTCTCAACCCTGGCTTTCCAAAAGACGCGGAAACTCAACCCTCCGCCAAACCTAATGAACAGGAACAAAAGGAAAGAAAGTAGAAAGAAAGTAGTAGAGAACACAAATAGGGGGCGAATGGCACGATATCATGAACCCAACGGGAAGCTTCCCATTGGCAGCAACAAATCGAAACCTCTTCGACGAAGAGATGTTGTTGGTCTAGAAGATTTCATAATTAATGTCATATACATCAGAAGCCAATGCTACCATAACTGTTACTTCTAAAATTTAGACTTTACAAGAAAATAAATGTGCGAAAAGAAGTATCCCCTTCATTGCCATGGAAAATTAAGAAGATATATACGCCGTACGAAGGCAAAACCTTCCAATACCAAATACTGTAACCAATTACCGCGACAAACTTAGAACGACTAGACAAAGAAACACGGAAAGCGTACAATCATAGAGTATGCACTTCAGACAACAATTAAACGAACTAATTTATGCCATTGCAAGCAAACATTCAAGACCTGTAAGCAGAAGAATCGCTATGGAAGGAGAGAAAAACGATGCAATAAAAACGTACGTCATGAACCTCAAAGAAGACATCGGACAATAAGTTGTCCCAAGTCAACCAGATACACTGGTCAAAGGTCAGAACCTCGCATCGGAAATGGAGCTACATATCAGACAGAAGCAAAGAGAACGGTGACCAGCCATAACACTGGCATCACGTAAACTGAACGAAGGCGAAAGAAAATTTGAATAAATAATCACTCTCCGAATGGACGAGCGAAACTAATATGTTCCAAGTGTTTACGGATCGAACAATCAACCGAGAGCTGTTATTTTCGAAATTTTCGATTCATCCACCATGGAAAGGTCCCACCTCTAGTGACCCAAACGATAGAGGCACCCGGAAGCAACATACCTAGGGTCAACTGCACCACCACCGAAAGATTACTGTCAGTTGTATTGCAACGGGAAGATGAAGAGGAGCTACATTCCTCATCGATACCGGAACAGGAATAAACCTCATAGAAGAAAAAAGCCCCACCAAACTACAAAACCTCTTACCCAAAGAGTTTCTTAATGGACAGTGACAAACCCACCAGCGATAAAATTTGCAATGTGACCATGCCCAAGAAAAACTATCGATTCAACGTAGTCTGTAACAACTTTCGCCTAATCGAAATCGAAATCCCATTCCTTACAAAGTATCAGTACAACATCACTAACAACAAACTAACTCTACACGAGATTCTATTATCATTTCAGAACTCCAGATAGGACCTGGTCAAACTCCGACTTCAACCCAATACATTAAAGAAAAATTCCGTGAAAGAGGTGAACGTGATAGCGCCACAGCGACCTCGATTGCCACAAATTAAGGATGTTTGTGCAATGGAAAGAGCGAGCGAGCAAATACACGCGTCGAATGCCGGCGACAGGGTTGACGCAGTGCAAGCATACCACATACCGCCGTTTTGGTCGCATAGGGTCGTGCTGTGGTAAGTCATGTTAGAAACGTAATTTTTTTATGTAATGGGTATTTTAAATTTCATTCATAAGTTTTTATCATTTATATTTTGTAGATTAAAAATTTTTTGAAAAGTTTTTTTTTTTTTTGCTGAGTTTTGGTTTTTGTACCCCGTGTTCGTGAACAGTGGAACATCTGTACCTCTCTAAGGTCCTGTGTTTTTTTCTCGGGTGCACATTACTACTATCACTTTTACTTTTTTTTTTCTCTCCTTCTGTCTGTCAGATAGTAGTTTTACGTTTACAGACTCCCCTTTTGTTTCGTCATTTCTTCTCCCACTTCCCCACTAGTATTCTTATCCCACGCTAGTGTATGTTTCCGAGGGAGTTTTCTCTCCGCTTTGTTCCCCGTTAGTCTTTAAGTTCGCACGTATCGCGGGTGACGAGTTGAAGTATCTTATTACTATCGAGAACCTAGATGAAACAATCCTGGCTCAAGTGGAGGATATAGTGGTCGATCAGCCGGAGACGGAACGCTACGAATGAATTAAAAGCGAGCTGGTTAAACGACTAGCCGATCCCGCGGTACAAAAATGAGAAAATTGCTCGAGAGCGAGAAAATCAGAGACTGGATGTCGTCGTGTTTCTACCGGGACCTGAAGAAACTAGCCACCACCTATAGTCCCAGATAAGTTCGTTCTGATGCTTTGGAAGATCCATCTGCCGGCAGACGTGCAGTTAATCCTAGCCGCTGCGACGGATTCCAAGTCGAAAGCCCTGACAGAGCTGGCGGACAGGATCCATGAGACTCGAACGAGCACATCCCGAATTGCAGCGGCAAGCGAGCCACGGGAAGGAATACAAAACGCTAGAGCAGGCGAACCATGGGTCAGGTACAACAGTGCGTTGAACGAACAAATTATTCAACTGCGAGCGTAAATAAGCACGCTGAGTTTCGAGAATAGCCGTCCTCCACGACGAAGAAGCAGTAGTCGTCGTAGATCGTATTCGAGAGAAAGACTGCAGCAGCCCGGCCTCTGCTACTACCACGCGACGTTCCAAGACCGCGCATAGAAGTGTCGTTCCCCGTGCACCCCGTGGAATCACGGAAACAGCTGGTCGTGAAAGCGGCGCACGAAGACGGTTCCGTATCCCGCCGACATTCGTCACGAACAAGAGTTTGAGGATTCCCTTCCTTGTGGACACAGCCGCCGATATATGTGTGCACTGGCAGAGCAGATTACGCAGACCCGCGATCAGAAACGAGTAGGAACTGTTCGCGGCCAATGGTAAGCAAATTGCGACATACGGTACCATCGTGATTAACCTGAACCAGTCCCTCAGACTAGCCTTCAAATGACGTTTTGTAGTAGCTGACAATCAAACACGCATCGTTGGCTTGATCTTTTTCAGCTACTATGGGTTGCTCGTGGACTCGAAGGACAAACGACTCCTCTACACGACAACCCAATTGTCATCAATAGGATACGCGGCCAAGGCCCACGTAGCATCGATAAAGACGACAATCTGCTACAAACAATAAACCTACTATTAACTCCTGGCGGAATTCTCTGATCCAACCCGGCCGTCCGTTTTCGGAAGTACAGCACGGCACGGTGTGGAACACCACATGAAGACGACGCCAGGTTCCCCCGTCAATAGCAAGCTTCAACGACGCCTCGTCCCCGACCAGTTCAAACAGATGAAGGTGGAATTTAAGATGATGATAGAGCAAGGAGTGATTAGACCGCAGAAGAATCTGTGGGCATCGCCGTTGCACGTCGCCCCCAAAAAAGACGGAGGTCTACAATCTGTGACGACTACCCAGCGCTGAACGCCCATAACATATCCGATAAGTATCCGTTGCCGCACATCGAAGATTTCGCACAGCAACTACATGATAAGCGCATCCTCTGGAAAATCGATCTCGTTCGCGCGTATCATCAAATTATTGTAGCGCCCCAGGACGTCGAAAGACAGCGATCATGACGCCGTTCGGTTTGTTCGATGCAATTCATGCCATGTTCGGATTTCGAAATGTGGCACAAACGTATCAAAGGTTCGTCGATGAAATCATACGCCGTTTAGATTTCGTTCACATAGCTTCGGAAGACGAAGAACAACACAGCGAACACTTACGAACTTCGTTCAATCGCTTAGACGACTACGGCGCAGTAATAAATCCCGTGAAATGTGAATGTGACGCGAGCGAAATCACATTTTCAGGATACACCGTAACCACCGACGAGATAAAACCGTTAGCCGAACCTTGTTGACGCCATTTTCAAAGTACCGCACCCTGTCAAACATCTGCGAAGGTACCTCGAAATCATTAACTTCTACCGACGTTTCATACAGGAGCACGCAGCAAATCTACACCGCGGTTGACCGCTTTAGACACGCCGTCGAAGGGACAGATTTTGAGATTTATACGAATCACAAACCCCCTACGTACGCGTTTAATCAAAATCTCGTCAAGTGTTGCCGCAACAATTCTGGCACCTTAACTATATTGGACAATTCACGACCAACATCCGGTATATAAAGGAGCTAGCTAACAATGTAGCCGACACTTTATCCCAGATCCAAGCGATAGGGAAATCGGTAGATCACCGAACTTTAGCAGCCACGCAGGAGAACGTTGCCGAATTGCCCGAAATTGACAACGAGAGAATCTGAACCCTATCAGAGCAAAAGGGCAACCCGTAGTAACTGCCGCACCCGTTAACCCAAATTACAAAGTCGCAATGAACATATTCCGATCTCTCACAAAAACCAAACGAGGTAACCAATTTATCCTGGACAATTGACCAAACACCTCGTTCTCTGCAGTTAAAAGGCCAAACAGACAAGTCGATCATTAACGAAATTTTGGATCACTTTGCGTACATATCTTCCGCACCTAAAAGTATCCTGTCGGATATAGGACGGAATTTCGTGTGTAAACTGATGGATACAATTGAACAAGCGTTCAAGATCTGATACATAAAAACTACTGTGATATCGTGGAAATTAAGAATATAAATCTTTCCCGATTATTTACAATTTATTAATATGAAATTGAATATACAGGTATAAATGGAACAGAAAACGATGTTTGTTTAACTGAAACTAAATGCGATACTCGTATCTATATCAAATAACTTCACAGTTATTTGATAACTCTCTAACAACTCTAACAACTCTACAACACTGACAACTCGATCAGTTCTCTCAACTCAACTCTACTCTTCTATCTCCTCTTCGTCCTCCTCTAATAGCATTGTTTTTCCTTTCTTTAATCTCATCACGTCAACGCTCCGCAAGAACTAGGTGACCTTAGCCACATAGGCTTTTTTCCTAACAACTGAAGGATAGACGACACTGTTTCGATCTGTTGCTGACCTATGTTTTTTCTAGTTTCAACCGACCTCTAGTTCAAACTATTTTGCGATATTACACTCGGCCTTTCCTGACAATCACATCTGCCCTCAGATGTGCTCATCATCGCTGCTCTCACCTACATCACTATCGTCAACTTTCCACCGCTTCATGTGATCGGCTGCCGTGGAAGTTGTACGTGGCCCTTCGTGCTCGCCCTCTCGCTGCACTATGTACCGGTCATTTCGCAGGGCTTTCACCACCCGATACGGCCCAAGGAACTTCGAATGCAGCTTTAACCCAGGACCGCCCTGCGTCCTCTCGTTCGCCACTAGATCTCCTGTCCTGTATGTTGTCGCCTCTTTGCGTCTCTTATTATACGCCTGCTTGTTTCGGGCTTGGATCTCCTCGATCCGTCTCCTCGCGTCCGCACGCAATTGATCTCGTTCCTCTTGGAACACTGCAACCTGTTCGTCCTCGATTAGTTGAATGATCTGTAGATCGTGTCGCAGCCTCATTCATGTTCCGAACAACAACTGGAACGGGGCAGCTTTCGTACTTGCATTGGGAGTCGCATTTAGGTACTTCTGCGCTGTATCCAGGTGTTTGAACCACTTGCCCGGCGTTGGCGCAGATAGCTTCGTCAGTAGTGGAATAAGGGTGCGGTTTATTCTTTCTACTTGACCGTTTGCCCGCGGGATCCCAGTTGTAGTCCGAACGTGCTGTATGCTTTCCTCACTGCAGTAGTCTTCAAAAGCGCCGGCCGTGAATGCTGTCCCGCGATCGGAGATGATTCTTCTCGGGTTCCCAAAACTCACAGACTGCTTCTTTAGGCGGCTAATGACCTCGGCAGAACCCGTCGATTTAGTGGGATACAACCAGACGAACTTCGTGAACGCGTCTGCCACCACAAAGATATGTCAATAACTTTTTTTTGTAGAGGGTAATGGTCCAAGGTGGTCGACGTGGTAGGTGTCGAGCGGCAATTCCCCTTTGTCGATGGTATTTAGTAACCCCTCCTGTGTTCCCTGCTTTCTCTCCGCAAGGATACAGTCGACGCAACTCTGCACTACCTTTTCCACCTTTTCGCGCATTCCTCTGAACCAATAATCCCTCCTTAACAACGCTTCTGTTTTGGTGATGCCAAAGTGACCGCGTTCGTGAGCTCGTCGAACTACCTGAGTTTGCATTGACCTTGGCACGACCAGTAACAACGGTGTATCCCTTGTTTCTCGGTATAAAATACCGTTCTTTAGGACGTACCCGTCGGAGTCGTGTTGTTCGATGTTGTTTCGGATCTGCCGCAGATCGTCTTCTTGCAGCTGCGCGCTCCTTATCCGTGCAACGATCCCTCGCTCGTCCTCGTCTATCAGCATGACCTCGGGTAGCGGACTCCGACTCAACGCATCAACATGCATCATACTGCTCCCGGGTCTGTGCTCCACCTTGTAGTCGAATTCCTCTAAAAGGATCGCCCACCTCGCAACACGTACGCACAAGTCCTTTTTCTGCATTGTTAATGCAAATGCCTGACAATCTGTGACGATCTTGAACGGTATACCGAGCAGGTAGACGTGAAACTTTTTCAGCGCTTTCACGATGGCCAGAACTTCGAGCTCATAGCTGGTGTATCTCTCCTCAGCTGGCGAAGTCTTCCCGCTCGAATAGTACACAGGGTGAAAAGCGTTATCCTCGCCGTCGCGTTGCAACAAAATCGCACCGTATCCCATACTACACGCATCTGTATGCAGCTGAGTCTCCGCCCCCACGCAGTATAGCTTCAGCACTGGTTTCTCGCTCAACGCTGTTTTCAGTTTTACAAATGCTTCTCGCTCGCGCAACTCGAACCTGAATGGAACATCTTTTCTTAGCACATCTGACAATGGTCTCGCAATGATAGAATATCGAGACACAAATTTTCTAAAGTATCCCGCCAAACCAAGGAAGCTCTGGACATCTCTGGCGGACCGGGGTTCCGGAAAATTAGCGACGGCCCTGGTTTTACATTCCGACGGCTGAACGTTACCACCTTCGACAATATGGCCCAGATACTCTATCTTTGTCTGTAGGAATCGACACTTGTTCCAGTTTATGAATAGTCCATGTTCGCTAGCGACACGCAATACCGACCTCAGCTTTTCAATTCCACTGAAAAGGTCAGTCGACGGCACAATCAGATCGTCCATGTACGTTAGAACAACCCCCGTCGCGATCAATTCTTTAAAAACCACATTTATACATTTTTGAAAGACAGCTGGCGAGTTACATAATCCAAACGGCATCTTCAGGAATTCATACTGACCCGTGGGGACTACGAATGCCGTATACTTTCTACTACTTTCCCCAACGGGAACATGAAAGAATCCGTTCTTGAGATCCAGAGTACTGAATACCCTCGAGCCCTGCAGCGAATCTAATTGGTCTTCGATCAAGGGCAGCGGGTATCTATCCTTCACTATCTTTCGATTTAACCGTCTGTAATCGACACATATTCTAGTCGACCCATCTTTTTTTTTTACTAAAACGATCGGACTGGCATAGTCGGAATGTGACTGGCGTATTATGCCGTCTTCCAGCCACATTTTGATTTGTTTATCGACTTCGACCTTATCGTGTGGAGATAGTCTTCGCGGCCTTTCGTAAACTGGAAGATCATCCTGCAATATCAGGTTCATTTCGACTCCTACTTCGCGTGTTTTCAGTGCTCTATAACTTTGGATCAGACTTTCCACTGCCTGCCTATGTTGCGCGTCCTTAATGTGGGACAAATCTACCTCGTTCACCCGTGTCTCTAAATTTATTTTGAGGATTTCCGGACACTCATCGGGATTTTCGTCCTTTATTCTACGAATAAAAGATTCTCCCCTTTTTATACTTATTTCAACAGTGTCGAAAAAGTCTGTGCCAATAATAAACGGATGTTGCATCACTGTGTCTGGAACTACGTGTATTGTTATACAGTACGACTCGTTGTCTATAACTATATCCGTCGAAAATTTCCCGAGCGTAAAATTCTTTCCGGAACCGATACCGCGAAATCCGATGATTTCCCGACTTAATCTGGGCGATTTTCGCATGCTGATCTGCTCGCATTAGAGTCAGGTCACTACCAGTGTCTATCAGCGCGCTCAATTCGAAATTTCCAACCTTGACATCCTTACCACGCCTTGTTTGTAACAACCGGAACACGCTACAAATTTCTTTTGAAGACTCACCCAGGTTGTCGCACTTTGATGCGATGTGTCCGTACTCCCTACATTTAAAGCATTTAGGTCCTCTCGACCTGTTTGGACACTCTGCACAGACGTGTTCTTCATCACCACAATTATAGCATCGCGCCTTCTTCGCATCTCCAGATCGACTAGGCCTCTTATTTTTCTCAATTTTGGCCGGTTTCGCAATCGTCTTTGTTCTGCGACTCTTCTGCTCCTCATACGCGATCAATCTCTTCCTTAGCTCCTTGATAGATGCAGCACCATACAACATAAACTTGTTGATTTCCTCGTCCACTATCCCATCTATGATGTATTGTACCTTGGCTTCTTCCACCATATCGACATGGCTGGCTATTTCAAGCATGCGATACATATAAGCCAAGGATGCCTCGTCGCTTCTCTTTCTCGTTTCCCTGACTTTCTGGTGCACTTGCCGACTATTGCACTTTTTAGAGAACTCTCTAATCAGTCCTTGCTTCAACTCATGCCAAGTCCTGGCATGGCACTCGAAACTCACGAATACTTTCGCCGATCCTTTCAGTGGCTTTCTCGCGTAGATCGCCTTCTGTCCGTCCGTCCACATGCACATATCTGCAACTTCTTCGAACGACTCGAACCATCGCTCCACATTTTCGCCTTCGTCGCCACTGAACGATTCTAGCCCGTCTTCAACGTCTTTGAAGCTCAACACACCGAACCAATACGCGCCTTTTGATCATGTTCATCACGGTCCGGGTACACCGCTCGCGTACTTCTCTTGTATTCTCTTACGTTTTTTTTATCATCTTCATCCTCACTGTCATCGTCGCTATCTTCTTCCGACGATGTATTGTTTCCTTCTAGGGCCGCCTGTAGCCGTGCGCGTAATTCGGATTTCCTTCCCGTGATCTTTAACCGCAGGCTAGCGAGGCGCGCTTTCAGCTCCTTCGTCCTCAGCTTCTCGAGGTCTTCGTCTCCACCTTGATTGCGCTCAGCTCTCTGCCTGCTCCTTAGATCTCGCTGGTCTGTTGGTTCTTCGTCACTCTTCGATTCCTTAGGAGTAGATCGGCCAGCTCTACACGCTTTATTCAGCCTGGCAACCAATACTGACCTCGCACCAGATATAGGTAAATTTATCTATGCAAGCTTATTCCTCAGCTCCTCCAACGTCAAATCCTCCTCACCCGACAATCGTTCGTCTCCAATGTTTGCCATTTTATTCTTTTCTTTCCTACTTCAGCACAAACAGTTCCGTTGAAAGGTGTCGTTTCCTGTCCTATTCTATCCCGGAGGGGCCCCCACTTGTGATATCGTGGAAATTAAGGATATAAATCTTTCCCGATTATTTACAATTTATTAATATGGAATTGAATATACAGGTATAAATGGAACAGAAAACGATGTTTGTTTAACTGAAACTAAATGCGATACTCGTATCTATATCAAATAACTTCACAGTTATTTGATAACTCTCTAACAACTCTAACAACTCTACAACACTGACAACTCGATCAGTTCTCTCAACTCAGCTCTACTCTTCTATCTCCTCTTCGTCCTCCTCTAATAGCATTGTTTTTCCTTTCTTTAATCTCATCACGTCAACGCTCCGCAAGAACTAGGTGACCTTAGCCACATAGGCTTTTTTCCTAACAACTGAAGGATAGACGACACTGCTTCGATCGGTTGCTGACCTATGTTTTTTTTCGATACTACACTACCATTTTTCCACCCGCAATCTAACGAATCCCTGGAACGGACATATGCTGTGGTAAAAGACCTTATTCGAACTTGCACGATAGAGCGATAAAACGACTGGAACGGAAACCTAAATCTAATATGCATGGGATATAATGCTTCACGAAACGACCGGACATACCCCATTTGAAGTAACATTTGGACGACAAGCTAACGTGCCGTCCTCAATATCAACTACCACCAGCCTAATTAAAGAACAATTGTTTAACCTTTGGAAAAATCGACATAAAGCATATATAGCGAAAACAAGAGAAATAACCGAATTGAACAAAAGGCGATATCAGAGAGATCAGACACGAAAAGTTATTAAAACACAAACAGTATCCCATTTAAAAGATAAAATATGGGTACATAACGAGTACTCAACGTATTTTGCATGTAATTATATACGATCGAGTTCTGTACGCGATAATTGATCGCCGTGGAGTCCCGATTTTCGACCAATTACGGAGTAAATTCTGTACATCGTTCCTTGCAATCATTAAGTTACTACAACTAACAGCACTTCATAATGGACACTCAATACATTGATAAAGAACTCTAGCGTAAGTCGAGATAATAAATTATTATCGTTAAGTCCTTTCATTGACAAAGATGGCATAATAATGGTTAGAGATGATTAACGTACGCGAAGCTGCCATCTCACACAGCTAATTATTCAAAAACAACATAAGTCGCGGGTACAGCGGGATTCAGGACACATTAAACGCAATCTGGCAATCCTTTGGGTCAAACAGTGGCGAAGTAGCGGTCAAAAATATTATAGAAATTGGGAAATATATATGTCGGGGATGGAAAGACACCGGAGCCTTCCCTTGGAACTTCGGGAAAACTCCTTAATACTGTAATCTAGTGTCTAACGTAGCTGTAATTAAATAAATGCCGTCGTCTAACCGTATTGTATTTGTTTGAAATTTGTGACAGTGAGCTTGGGCTCGAGGCGACAACCAGTCGCCGAACGTAGCCGCGGTCAAGGGATGAACGTTTTGTCTAACAAAGGCATGAAAGTAACTCTAGAGCTCTTCTTAAAAAAAGGAAATAGTTGTAGCGACACTCGACAGTGAACATCCTGACGGTCTCTGTCCCGTGGCTCGCCACACGCAGATTCTGTTCTTCGAGTAAGACGATTACCAGATGTCGATGCGTCTCCACAGTACATGTGCAGCTAGCCCGAGGACCCGCTATAAATCTTAAGATTTATTTAACTAAAGTCCTTCAAAGGGACAAACAGTCTTTGTTCCAACTACGGGAAGTTAGGAGAAATCTATCCTTCCCACAAACGACGTCTCCCACTAGCAAGTTTCTCTTAAGGGCGGCTAGCACCCTTCCCTAACCATCGACATGGAAATTGACCAATTAACAGTAACGTCAATTTCCCTCACTTTCCGAGCGAAGACTTTTCTCCACGAATCCGACGACCTCGTGTCCTTAGACACACCCCATATAGTTTTGCTCGGTGGCATCACGGAGACGGAGATTCATTCTCTTGTGCGATTTCATTGACGAGAAGAATACTACCTTTACGATCAGTGAATATTTCACGTCTTGTTAACAAAGAGTCAGACTTGAACTTTGTGAGAACGTACTACTATCATCCCGTTGACCGTGGATTCGTTATCGAACCCGAGGCCATTATCGCTAGTGTCGCGAGCACCTAACCGTCGTGGTTAATTGTCAAGACTGTAACATCTTCGTTATTGCGATACTCTTCTGCTGTGTTTTACTGCACCAATGGCAAACTCCAACGACTCATTGAACGCCCCTCACCCTAACTCTAACGCCAACCCGACATATATATACATGACCTTGAAATGTTGCTGACCGCTTCATGTAGAAAAAATCCAATTATGGGAAAGCCAGAATTCATTTTTGAAAATATCCAGCTGTGACACTTTACGTGTCTCATCCTGTAAGATCTACGTTATTTTAATTATAGAAAACATAATGCTGGCACATTTTCCATGTTTCTGCGAATAAACATATTGTCTCACGAGTTAAGGCAACTCTGTGCAGCAATTAAATTGGTTTCAGCTTACCTAACTGCAAAAACAGCGAAATGCCTTTGTAAACGAGGATTGATTGTGAAACTTCCAGCAGTAGGATTCATACAGGATACATATTGTGTATTCTGAATTTCTTTTAACGTTAATTTCGCCCTGTCGTACCTAAAATTCCATCAAATTGTTATTTTACGATATTAATTTACAATAGCTGAGATTATGCTAAGCTACTATAAAACTGTAAAAACATCTGCCTCTGACGCATATCGCATAGCAAGAAAATAAAGAATATAGATAAAACTTTAGATGGAAATTAAGAGTCCACAGTATGATATTGAATTTTAAACAGTAATAAAGGTAATGATAGATCTCAATTGATTGATCTCCTTAACATGTATCTTTAAATTAACCAATAAGTAATAAGTGTTTCGTTTACTTTGAATATGTTAATATGTTAATATGTATAAAGTTGTTTAAGGACAAAATTAATTGGTCCAACACGATGATTCATCTTTTTCTTCCAAGGTCTCTCTTCCAAGTTCTTTCAAGTTTTCAACATTATCATCATTCCTTAAAATTACGTAAAGATTTAAAAATTCCAACAGTCAAAGAGGAAATTGCCAGATTGGCAAAAAAGTATAAAGAAAAACTTGAAACACACCCAAACCAACTGGTTGCTGAAACGAACAAAAACACAATAGAAAGAAGACTGAAGAAGAAGCACCCCACAGACCTCACAACAGAAATACAGTAATCAACCCCGCTGGGGGCAATCATCCACATGCTATATTTTACTACTAAGATATAATATTTCGCAAGGACGGTAACTCGCTGGGGGTAGCTACCAACATGTTAATATAAACGCTACAAAATTTCATCAAATGTCCAAGTTGGACAAATTGTGAATACAAAGAAATAAATAAAAAAAAAAAAAAAAAAAAAAAAAAATATATATATATGATACATAATATTGTATGCAATATATAACGCTATATAGGGTGAAACTGTAGAAACGTTATCGACCGTCCGATTTCTATGATTTTTTGATATGTTGTAGAAATATTTTGAACAACTTTTACCTATATGCTATACTGTATATAAGGAGTGAACTTGTTTAGTTTTCAATATATTGGCAAGAAACTACCGGCTCAATTATAGTGTATTTCTGCCTATAGATGTACATCTGTGACAGCGTATGCGTTGGTCTGGTTGCCAGCCGCCGGTCACTTATCTTCTGTTTATTAACAATTATTAAATTATTTAATATTTGAACCTAATACATTGATGATATTCACTCTTAATTGAGTTATAAGTTATAAGTTATCAGTTATAACAGACTCTTGGAGCCTGGCATGTATACGTTGTGCACGAAGCCTTTAAATTCGCCCGACCCTCGTTTTCAAAGGGTCGATAAGTGACCGGCAATCGGCAACTAAACTAATGCATACGCTGTCACGGTTGCTCAACTGCAGATGCAGAATTCACTGTAGTGATATCGGCAGTTTTTCTCGAATATCTCGGAAACTAAGCTAATTCACTTCTCATACAGGAAAAGGTTATTTGAAATATCGATTTTTTCAACACACTCAAAAATATCGAAATCGAAGAGTAGTTAACGTTTCTGCAGTTCCACGTACCTAATTATATTCTCTTCAACGCTATTCAATTTTATACGAAAGATTTCTCCATAAAGTAAGTAATTTTGTAATAGTTTGAAATGATGAAGTTAGATGCTTCATTCTATTTAGCGTAGGTTATCGCACATTCAAAGGAATAGCTTTCCGTTTGTTCATTAATGTTGCATTACTTAGTTTTTATCTAAGTGATAGATGTAAACATTTTCTAACATAATTTCAATATAAGAGCTAATGAAATTTTAAGGTCATTTTCCAAAAGAACGGTTCATTTGCGACCCACGGTTCCTTACAGATATTTATTCCTCGTAACGAGCATTAAGCAATGCAATACAAAAAATTTAGCTTTGAAGTTCTATTATACGTTATCTTTCTTTAATAAATCTCCAACGATCTGAGGGTGTAGGATCTTCTACCAAAGTCATGAGATATAATTCTTGCATACCCTGAACAACCAACAAGCTATAACCAAACTGCGCAACATTTAATATTTTTTCTTTAATGCAATATAATTGGAATACCTTCTTACTCTTCTCATTTCCTATACTCTGTTGCTTTCGATGACATATCTTTCGTTTACCAGTTTATAACCTGAATTGAAGACAATTAAAATTAAGAATTATCGATACCTAATGAATTATACAAAAACATGTTACGAAAATCAACGTAATCACATGAAATATGTATTTACAATAACGACAACGATAAATTTCAGGATGTCGAAAAACTGGGAATGCAATTGGGTTTTACATTTGGAGGAAGAAATTTCCATAATGTGTCACTGGGTCAAGGTCAAGAACCCATAGCGGAAGAAGCCATAGAACTTTCCGCGAACGAAGGCCACTGGGTAATTTTTCAAAATGTCCATTTGGTGAGGAAATGATTGCCTACATTAGAAAAAAAGATGGAACCGTGCTCGGAGAATCCACGTGATGATTATCGATTGTTCTTTAGTGCGGAACCCAGTCTTGATCCTCATGAATCAATAATACCTCAGGTAATAAACAAATGTATAATTTGAAAAAGAAAAAGAAAATATGCACTTTTAATTAAGCTAACATGTGCAAATTATATTTTTTAACCCTCCGTCGGTAATATGGTTTTTCACTAACGCGGTCGGCATTACAGGCAATATTTAGTATAGCAGTGCTGCACAATCTCTATTCAATTGACATTGCCATAGAAAAAGAATTGGTAACGTGCTTTAAACAAGATTTAAATGTAAATCCAGCATACTATTTAAAATGGAAGTTGTGAATTGAAGTATCTCTTAAATATATAAACAAGAAAATTATGTAAATATTTCTCCCTTTCTCTCTCTATCTCTTCCTTTCTCATTATCTCTCGCTGCTTGCTAAAGAATATGAATGTTAAATTATAATATATATCATAAATGCCTGTATATTAATGTATAATTTATAGCTAATTAAAAAAAAGGATAAAAGTTCTGGCTACAAAGATATTGGATTTATGCTGGAGCATAAAACATATATATTTAATCTCAAATATATAGAAACATTATACACATAACATTAACAAATTGCTTTTATTAAAAATTTTATAAATTACAAAATATGAGAAATGAACTATGCATTTATTATAATTATATCAATCAGGTTGATCAATGTGCATTTCGAATTTAAATATTACTCGATATAGATAGATTTATTGTAATTGCAGCCCGTGTGGGGCCAGAGAAATAAACTATACTTTTAAAAGATTGAAGCATTAAATTTATAAATTTTTCTTCAAAAAAGTTGTTTAGATGTTTCCCACTCGTCTGAAAAATCGTGAACAATACTATCGAATTCCTTTTGTCGCCTTTCTTATTTTAAATAAAATAAAAATTTCACGAGATATATACATGTAAACTCCCTAAGAGTTCAAACGCGGATAAACAAAAGGACTGTCTCTGTTTAACGAACAATGTGACCTTATTTGTCGTTACGGCTAACCGATTTGCCAAACAGTCAGTACACAGACGGACGGTTAGAGAAGAAGGATTTCGAGCATTAGAGATAGACACGGTCACGAGAAGGAAATTAGTATTTAGAGTATTGAAGATCGACAGAGGAAGAGTGGTAGTTTAGGACGTGGAAACTCGATTCTCGATTTTCAGGTAGACATTGTACAAAGCTTTGTTATTTATTATAATTTATTGTTATTAATTATCATTAATTGTTGTTTACCTCTGTATTTTATTTAAGTATTGTTACAATAAACTCGATTTTCAGACTTAAGAATCGATCCCTGGATTATCCGAGAATTGAACATTATAAATCGATTTTCGCTACGCCATGCCGCTGAAAGTTAACTTACGTATCGTTATGAACGAAAACGCGAAAGGGGAGAAAATAGAGGGTATAGAATCTATAAGAAGACCAGAAGACGAAGTATGCTATATTTTGCCCCCGGAATATCAAGCAAGAAACTACCATCAGCAATTGTTCAATTCACCAACAGTGAAGAAGGCCGCAAACAGTCTAACCAAGGTAGGCCAGTATAGAAACGTGAAACTCACGATGGATGACGAGACGGCAGCGTTATATATCGATAAGGATTTAAACTTTGTATTCCGAGACATTTTCCTAGAGGAAGCAGAAATTACCCCCAGAAGGAAAATAAAGACAGAAACCGAGAAGTCCAGTCTAGATATGGAAAGACTTGTAGAGACTCTCCAAAAACGAGATAAACGTGAAATAGAAGAAATAAACTTTAGGATAAAACGATTTGATGGCACTCAAAAAGCCACAGACTGGATATCAAAGTATGAAAAGGAATGCAGAAAATATAAAATCAAAAGTGATGAGGAGAAAGTCAAAGGTTTAAAAAAGTATTTAAAGAAAACAGCAGCAAAATGGTACCAAACAGATCTGCTGAAGGCTGAAGGATACAACTGGGAAGACTGGAAAGACGCATTTCTTAAAACTTTTAACAATAAAGGTTGGTCTGCAATACGATACGCTTACAACTTCAAATACCTTTCAGGTTCGTTCATTAAGTATGCCTTAGAGAAAGAACGATTAATGTTGGAAGTGAAAAGGAAAATGCCTGAAGACGTGAGGATACATTTGATTGTCATTGGATTACCTATCGACATCCAGGATAAAATCGAAAGAGAAAGGGTACAATCAACAAATGAGCTAATGGGAATTTTGAGACAATACGAAGATCAGAGGAAAAGGAAAGAAAGGCAAACCTGGACAAAAATGCAAATGCACCATCGAAGAAACGACCGTGCACGGTCTGTGAAGCACTGAACTTGCCGGGCCGATTCCACCCAGTAGAATTATGTAGAAATAGAAACAGAAAGGCTCAGAAGAAACCCAAACAGGTAAATTCAGAAGAACTATTTACCTCAAAAAATGAAAAACAGTAACACCAGACACAGTGTCACAGGATTTGCTCCGAACTACTTACTGTACGGGAAAAGAATTGAGATCGCTCCTAAAGGAATAATTGAGAACAAGACAGACTTAGAAAGAGACAGAGAAGAAGCATTTAAGAACTCAATGAGAAACTTCGAAATTAACAAACAAAAATATGATAAAAAAAGAAGAGAGCATGAATTTAAAATTGGCCATATGGTCTTCACTCACAATGGGAACAAATTAAATAGAAATAAGTTGGAGGAAATCCGCAAAGGACCTTTCAAAATTCTGAGAAGAATCTCAAATTCTATGTAGGAGAACACATTACAAAAATAGAAAAGTGGCTGTAAAACAAACAAATAAAAGTGAACACCAGTAAGTGCAACCACATAACACTTACACTTAGAAAAGGAAAAATACCAGACATCCAACTGAATGACGCCCACATAGCACAAACAAGGCAAGTCAAGTATCTAGGATTACACTTAGACACACACCTTACATGGAAGCACCACATAAAATCAATAATAAGCAGAATACGTGAAAAAAGGAAGCAGATGTACTGGTTAACAAATAGAAAATCTAAATTAAGCATAGAGAATAAACTCAACATATACAAAACAATAATCAAACCAATCTGGACATACGGAGTCCCACTATGGGGAACAGCAGCAATGAGTCACACCGTAAGATAAATTTGACGAGCGAGTGAAAGACAAGCAGCGAATCGCAACGAATTTCCGAGACCTGTAATTGTTCGTGTTTCAATCGGGTACACGGCCGATCTCCTGAACTACATTTCGCGCTTTGCAAACAATAAAACGCAACAACGGGGGCGCGCTCATAAAGCTAATCGAAAATAATTTCTCCCACACCGACGATGCCGATTCTGTGATTAATCGCAGAATCCGCTTCAAGTCGTCCGGTCTTTCGCACGTTAGTCGCGTTTCGAATTTCATGTCGTATAAAAATAGTCAATTCGTAATCTCCATTGAGAGCCACTTGATGTTACAAACACTATTTCTACATTTATTTTTTAAATAATAATCGTAATCCCGTCTTCGTAAAATGTTTCATAAAAAGTCCTTCTGAGACATAAACTAAATTTTTAACCAAAAATCTATAAACTAATATTTTAACCAGTCATATTTATCTAGAGAAGGTATATTCTCTCAATGAAAATAAAAGATAGAATGCATCAAAACTCTTTCTGCTTAAAAATTCGTAGATTGCATAATGTTTCCGCAAGAAGATCTTACAAAAAACAAACAAATTTCCTAACCAAAACTGCAGCCGGAATGTATCCTCTTAACAAGAAACGTAGAATAAAAGGTATCGAATTTTTGTTTCGCGCAGAAATTTGCAGACACGGTCCCGTTAACCACGAATGGATCGGTTCCGCGAAAGAATTCCTTTTTTCCACGGAGATGATGCTCGCACAACGATAATCGGGCGTAGCAATCGTGCGACATTCGCGATGAAGAAACTTAGTGAATGAAAGGAAACCGGTGGTGGTTCACACGCGTCCGGGCACGCACGTCGCTCTGCCTCCTCGACCATTTACCTTAAAGCGAGGCGATTTCCTTTTGCACGTTATGATCCATATTAAGAATCGGCTACTTTCCCAAACCATGGAAAAAAGCCTTAATCACAATGCTACCAAAAATAGGAAAAGATCCTCAACAAACATCATCCTCCAGACCTATTTCACTGCTCCCAGTACTCTCTAAAATACTAGAGAAAATAATACACACCAGATTAAAAGTATTAATCGAAAAAGATAAAATAATACCTGACCACCAATTCGGATTCAGAAATAAACATTCCACCATAGAACAAATACACAGGCTTGTCAACGAAATAACACACACAATAGAAAATAAACAATATTGTACAGCCCTATTCATGGACATAGAGAAGGCATTCGACAAAATAAACCACGAATGCTTACTAAAAACAATCAAAAGTCAATTCCCGGAACAAATACACAAATTAATAACTTCCTATTTAACTAATAGAACCTTCACAACAAAAATCAAAGATGCTTACTCCGAAGTCAAAGAAATCAAGGCAGGAGTACCGCAGGGAAGCGTACTAGGACCAATTCTATACACACTATACACGGCCAGTATGCCAACAAATACAAACACCAAAATACTGACATTCGCGGACGACACAGCGATTTTAGTCAGGCATAACAACCCAATAACAGCAGTAGCAATACTGCAAGAACATGTTACAAAGATAGAAAAGTGGCTGCAAGACAAACAAATCAAAGCTAACCCAAGTAAATGCAACCACATCACATTCACACTGCGGAAACAGACACCACCAAACATCTACCTAAATGGCACGCAAATAACAGAGACAAAGCAAGTCAAGTACCTTGGATTACATATAGATGCACACCTAACATGGAAACAACATATCAAATCAACAATAGACAAAATAAAGACTGCAAGGAGACAAATGTACTGGTTAACAAACAGAAAATCAAAACTAAGCACAGAAAACAAACTAATAATATACAAATCGATAATTAAACCAATATGGACCTACGGAATCCCGCTATAGGGAACAGCAGCAAAGAGCCATATAGCAAAATTAGAAACAGAACAAGCCAAAATACTCAGAACAATAGTAAACGCCCCATGGTACGTCAGAAACGAGGACATACGAAAAGAACTGGGAATACCAACGGTCAAGGACGAGATTAAAAGGCTCGCAGGCAGGTACAGAGCAAGAATAGCAACGCACCCGAATCAGCTGGCAGCGGAAACAAACAACACAGAAAACACCTTAAGGAGACTAAAAAGGAAACATCCAATAGATCTCATAAAAGATATAAATTAAATATAACTAACACGAAGATGGCACCCCACTGGGGGTAACCATCCACATGCTATATCTTATTACTAAGATATAAGATTTTACCAAATGTCCTACTGGACAAATTGTAAAATTTAAACAAAATAAAATATAAAAAAAAAAAAAAAAAAAAAATTGAAAGATTCATTTTTGCAGTATTTGTTTTTGGTTGCTTCTTTCATTCTGTCTACCTTCTTTCCTTCTCTTATTTTCTTGATTGTTTTTATAGTGAGCATTACTTATCACTTTTCGTTATTGAATATCACTGTATAAATTGGCAAACTCATTAACAAGTCTTACGCCTGGTATTTTTGGCCAGTGAGATCCGACCTGCTGGGAGGTTCACAACACTCTGACGAGAAAGAGTGCATTCAGCTTGGTATGAGCGTTAGTTGAAGAAATCAATTTTGTTATTAAATATTATTGAATAAAAAATATTTACAAAACATACAAAAAAAATAAAAATTATTTAAGTGGTTAATTATATTTTACGGTAATAATTTTGTTTAACGATTTCACATATTGTTTACAGAAAACATCAAATTAAACGTATATATTAAAGTATAAAGAGATGTAGGTAAAATTAAAACCATTAACACTAGGTTTACGGGACCCGCCAATTTGACTTCGAAATGAAATATCTCAAAAACCATAGCATTAATTTTAACCATTTTGCATCGTAAATTAATCATTTCATCTAAAGAATTTATGCACAAAATTATTTTTCCTAGACTTTCTAATTTTTGAAATCTATATGTAGTATATCTATCTCCGCGAGATCCGTGAAATTGACGGATTAGCTGATTTCATAAACAATCCGTTTTTCAAAGACAGTGTGCAAAAGTTTCAGTTATTGTAGACACTTCCCGTTATTGTCTCCACTTATTCTAAGTATTTACAATAGGACAATTGAATTTGAGCACAGTATTTTCTTATTTCGAACAATCCCCCTTTTCTAGCAATCATGAGTAAATCCAAGAGATATAATAAGATATTGAACAAAATTGTCAACATCAATGAAGATTGTTCTGAGAATACCTCCGAAGAAGATCAGTATGAATTAGGCCAAAGCGAAGCTGACAATGAAAGTGGAGAGATAGAAGGATCTTCGGATAGTGAAGAGGAACACTTCTTGAAAGTGTGTCGTAACAAGAAAAGGATGCGTATACTTCTTAGTTCTGACTCCGAGGTCCGAGGTCAAAATGTAATAGGTGAAATTGGAATTGCAATTGACGGGACACAGTGCATAAAACTGAAAGCAGGCGGATCTAGGGGTAGGACGCCCGTTCGTATGATATTCAAGGATATCGCAGAGCCTACTGGCTACGCTAACGGAAATATTATGTCTGGTTGTGTAACGAGTGCTTTCGAATTGATAATTGATAGAACATAATGGAACAGATAAAAGATTGCACTGAAACCGAGGCGCATCGAGTTTTGAAAAAAGACGAACAATCACAGTTGCTGAGTTACGTAGTTTTCTAGGAATTCTATATGCCCGGGGCGCATATGAAGCGAGATCATTGAAAGGCTCCGAAAGATTACAAACAGATAAATTTGCGCTGATATCCGAAATATGGAACAGATTTATAAGTAATAGCCAGGCTTGTTACAAGCCATATGAAAATATCTCAATAGATGAACAATTATTTCCAACGAAAAACCGATGCAATTTATACATTTACGCAATATATACCGAATAAGCCTCATAAATTTGGCATTAAGTTTTGGTTAGCAGTTGACGTCCAAACAAAATATATTTTGAATAGTTTCCTTTATATGGGGAAAGATGAAACTCGATGCTCAAAGGAAAAAAGGACAAGATGACATTGTTTTCCTCAAATTTATACAAATCAGAAAACTGCACACTTACTGTGTATAAAAGTAAACCTAAAGTAAAAGTCTTCCTTCTAAGCACTAAACATTACAGGTGTACGAATAGAAGATAATTATAAACGTATTCCAGAAACCAATTCTTTTTACGATAAAACAAAGGTTGGTGTGGACGTCGTTGACCAAATGGAACGCAAATGTAGTGTGAAAGCAGGGATTTTCCCTTGGCCCCTTCAAGTCTTTTTCAATATTTTGGATTTGGCAGCGATAAAGGTGTGGATATTATATAAAGAGTGCACCAGATCGAAATTATCCAGAAAGGAATTCATATTTTGTTTAGCCGAGGAAATAGCTGGAAAAAACAAGGAGAACATTTACCAAAGATCAGACGCTTCATTTCTCTCACCTTCAACGTCAGAAGTGCGAAAAAGTTGCCAAGTGGGTTATTGCAAAAAAAAAAAAAAATAGAAGTAATAATTATTGTATATATTGCAAAAAGATGGTATGCGGAAAATGCACAAACAACATTCAGTATATTTGCAAAAAATATGCTCAATAGATATGATTACCCTGTACCGTTAATGTTATTGTTATTTTTTTTTAGTGATAATTTAAAAAAGACTACTTATTTATTAATAACTTATTTAAATGTGAAGCCAAATATTGTTCCTTTCAGACTTAATTTGAATAAATCGATTTTTTAAAGAAAAATGCGTATTTTCGTTTACCCGTCAATTTGACGGGTCCCGTAAACCTAGTGTTAAAGATGACTAAAGATTAATGACACAACTTGAAAGTGAAGTTAAAAATTCATAATCCATTTTAATATTTTTTATAGTGTGGTATCAATCGATTATAACATAATTTATTCATAACTGATAGTGTAACTTTTTAATTAATTTGAAGACCACTAAATTGGTGTATTTTATTACATATTGTACTTAATAACAGCAGAAATAGTCGCAATTAATTGGGAACAATTCCAGGTAAACAGTACTTGATAATAACAACAACAACAAAAAAGAAAACGCGTTGCTAAAGTAAAAAAAGCCAACACCACACGGAGTTCCCAAGCGGTCACCCATCTAGGTACTAACCGTGCCCGGCGCTGCTTGACTTTCGTGATCGGACGAGAACGAGTATTTTCAACGCGGTATGGGCGTTGGCTGAAGTAGTCAGTTTTGCTATTTCATGTTATCGAATGGACAAAATATTTAAGAAAATATACATGTATGTAGTATCGAAAGAGCGAGGTGTGCGTTTTATTACTCTGTTTTATGAGGTTTTCGTATGGATCGCGTTTCTGGCCGTCGCTCGCGTTCCTACAATGTCGCCGGCGAATCGCCCTGCATGCCCGACGAGAGGCATACAATGTATCGACGAGCGCATGGTTGCCGGCTAGCAGCGACTTCCAGAAACGTCGATCTCAGTTTGTTTAATTTTTAAGAGAAATGCGATATGCGTGATCATAGGCGCGAACGGTGGCGTGATCCGAGCGTAGTGGGGGGTCGTCTCTCCGAGAGGACCGAGAAACGACCTAAGGACAAAAGTAGTCCTTTACGGAGATTTGAAAAGAGCACGCGTCGAGAGTGTCGAGTAAAAAAGCCGCTAAGCCGAACGAGCGCGTGAACATTGTTCATCACCGGATATTCCGTCATGCTTTGTAGTTACACTTATTGTTATCAAATATATTAACCACATCACCTTTTTAACCATTAAAGCAACTTCCACTTGTCCTTTCCTCTAAAACCCCCAATTCAGTTTCCTACATAATTTTGGGGGCTCGTCCGGGATCTAGAGCGTTAAGCGACGGGTGAAAGTGTGAGTGATAGTTTATCCGGAAGAGTGATATCGGGAACAACGGTTGATAACAACGCAGGAGAAGCAGGTTTGACTGACGAGCAGGTGGCTCAGATGCAGATACCTGAGTTGAAAGACGAGCTGAGAAGACGTCGGCTGAGATTAGCGGGCAGAAAGCGCGAGCTGGTAGCGCGATTGCTGGCTGCGTTACGCATGGAACGTGAACACGGTGCGCGTGAAGAAGATGAGGATGATGACAACGATGATGTAGAAGACGACGACGAAGATTTTGAAGACGACGAAGACGATGAGATCGGCGCGGTTGGGAATCGTTTAGACGTGAACGTTCCAAGGAATCGCGATCTCAATAATCAAGACGGCGGAGTTCGGGGAACTCCAGTGATAAGACGACGGAGGCGCACGGTGTTAACGTTCAAGGACGTAGAGGACTCGTTGGAGAAGTTTAGCGGAGATGATCTGCTGAGTGTAAGTCAGTGGATAGAAGACTTTGAGGAAATGGCGGAAGTGTGTGGTTGGTCGGACATCCACATGATAGCTTTCGCTAAGAAGCTCCTCACAGGCTCCGCTCGAGCCTTCGTGCGACAAGAACGATGCACGGGGTCCTGGGCGAAGTTAAGGAAGGCGCTAAAGGACGAATTTGAGGATGTAGTGAGTGACCAGCAGATACATCGGGAGCTAGCGCGTAGAACGAAGAGAGCGGACGAGAGTCTGCAACAATATATGTATAGTATGCGTGAGATTGCTGGACAGGGCAGGGTAGACATGCAGTCGCTAATCGACTATATCATTCAAGGCATTCCCGATGAGGTCACCAACAAAGCGGTATTGTACGGGGCCAAGAACATACAGCAGCTAAAAGAACGCTTTAAGCGGTACAAAGCGATGAAAAGGGATATGGGAGTGAAAACTAAGTTTCGGAAATACAAGGACGACAAGGAAAAACGATCAGGAGTGCGGAATCAGCAGAGGCAGGCAAGTAGTGACCCAAGAAGATGCTTTAACTGTGGTAGTGAGGATCACTTGAGTGCAAAGTGGCCGGAGAAAGGAAGGGGTGTCAAGTGTTTTAAGTGTAGCGAGTTTGGGCATATTGCGACGAAGTGTACCGCACGACCCCAAAAGACTTACGTCATCTCAAGACCCGAAAGGAAGAAATGCATGAAGGAGATGTCGATAGATGACTGCAAATTTGTAGCGTTAGTGGATACGGGTAGTGATCTCACGTTCATACGGTCAGACGAGTATGCGAGATTGGGATCACCACCTCTAGGTAAGGCTAAGCTTAAGTTTAATGGTTTGGGTTCCACGGGCAATGAGACTTGGGGCGAGTTCACGAAAGTAATGAAGGTAGACGGGTATGAATTTCAAGTCACGTTGCATGTTGTCTCAAATAAAATATTGGTAAGACACAGCCTGCTGTTGGGTGCTGATTTTCTGGATCAGGTAGAGTTGCGGATCAAACGAGGCGAGGTGACCTTTCTGCGATCTGACGAGCAGACTGGTGGTTGCGAAGACGCGTCGGATATATTGAGGGTCAACGCAGTAGAACACGCCGACGACATAGATTTATCGCACGTGCGAGAACCGCAGTATCGTGAAGCGATTCGCGATATCATTAGGGAGTATAAGCCGGAGAAAAAGCGGGACGTCGGGATAACCGCAAAAATCGTGTTAAAGAATGACAAACCCGTAGTGCGAAGGCCGCGAAGGCTGGCACCGTCGGAGAAAAAAGAAGTAGATGATTTGATGGAGGTGTGGGCAAACGAGGGCGTCATAAAACCATCAGACTCAGAGTACGCGAGTCCCATAGTGGTAGTCAGAAAGAAAGATGGCTCCATCAGAGTCTGTGTCGATTTTCGCGAGCTTAACGAACTTATCGAGTGCCCACATTTCCCATTGCCGTTAATTGAGGACGTTCTAGATGCCTTGCAGGGGGCTCAGTTTTTTTACGATAGATAGATAGATTTGAGGAACGGGTTTTTCCACGTGAATTTAGACAAAGACAGCCAAAAGTATACCTCTTTTGTTACGCCAACGGGGCAATACGAATTTTTGAAGTTGCCGTTTGGCTTAAAGATTTCGCCCATCGTCTTTCAGAAATATATCTCGATGGTCTTTAAGGAACTGATGGGGAAGGGCATTGTCATAGTGTACATGGACGATATTATCGTCCTAGCGAAGAGTTTGGATGAGGCGTGGGAACGCTTGCAAACGGTCCTAGAGTTAACCAAGCAGTATGGGTTAGTTATTAATTGGAAGAAATGCCGTTTTATGCAGAGAGAAATTGAGTACTTGGGGCACATAGTTTCAGAAAACACCATAAAGCCGTCCGCCCATAAAACCAAGGCCGTTGCAAACTTTCCAAAGCCAACATCTGTTAGGAAAGTCCAGAGTTTCTTGGGACTTACGGGATACTTCCGAAAATTCATTAGGGGCTACGCGAAGATCGCCAAGCCTCTAACTGACCTGTTGAAAAAGGAGGTAAAGTTCCAGTTCGGGGATCGAGAATCGGAGGCTTTTGAGACCTTGAAGGTGGCACTCACCAGCGGGTCTGTGTTAAAATTGTATAGAGTAGGCGCAGAGACCGAGTTGCATACAGACGCGTCCGCGGAGGGTTACGGAGCAATTCTAATGCAACTAGATCTAGACGACAAAAAATTCCATCCGGTCTACTTTGCCAGTGGAAGAACAACCCCAGCCGAAGCAAAGTACACCAGTTACGAACTGGAGGTACTGGCGATAGTGAAAGCGTTGAATAGGTTTAGAATATATCTGCTGGGTATGCCGTTTACTATTGTCACGGATTGTCAAGCGTTCGCCATGACAATGAAAAAGAAAGATTTGTGCGTGCGTGTAGCCAGATGGGCTTTATTGCTGGGCGAGTTTAAGTATCAGGTGTGCCATCGTCCGGGTAAAAACATGCAGCATGTAGATGCCCTGAGTAGAAATCCACTGCCGACCACTATGTATGTAAAGGAAAATGAGGACGGGCTGATTGCACGGTTGAGAAGTGCCCAGAACAATGATGCGGAAGTTCGTAGGATTTTAGATGCCGCAACGTGCAGTCAGGCCGATGGGTATGTAGTGAGAAACAATCTTCTGTACAAAGAATGTGAGGACGATCTGTTAATAGTAGTACCGAAGGCTATGCAGACTCAGGTAGTCAGGCAGGCACACGAGCGTGGGCATTTCGGAGTCACCAAAACGGAGGCTATAGTCAAGAAAGACTTTTGGTTTAAGGGGTTGCGGGGAAAGGTCGAGCACGTGATATCCAACTGTCTTGACTGTATCCTAGCCGAACGAAAGTCGGGCAAGCAAGAGGGGTATTTAAATCCGTTAGACAAGGGCGACACGCCGTTAGACACCTACCACATTGACCACGTGGGCCCCATGACAGCTACGAAGAAAAGATATGCGCATATCCTTGTAGTGGTGGACGCGTTCACGAAGTTTACGTGGCTTTATCCCACCAGGTCTACTGGTACCGCGGACGTTATCGACCGACTGAAGAAGCAAGCGGCTATCTTTGGGAACCCACGACGAATCATTTTCGATCGGGGAACAGCGTTCACATCAAACGCTTTCCGGGAGTATTGTGAGGGAGAAAATATAAAGCATCTGTTAATCACGACGGAGGCTCCGAGGGGGAATGGATAGGTAGAGAGGGTCAATAGAACACTCATACCTTTGTTATCTAAGCTAACTACCCCCAAGCCCGATGACTGGTACAAACACGTTGATCAAGTTCAGAAATATTTAAGAGACTATTATAGTAACGCGGAAAGATCGCCGAACTACACACAATTTCGGCGATAAAGCGCAAATGCCGACAAGCAGAAAGGGTCGGAAAACTTGAATAGGTCTGTAGCAGCGCAGTTGACCGTGAACCCCCGAGCAGGACGGACCTCGTAGCCCAAAAGGTATACCAGGTATAGGTTCTATCAGTGAGCGCGTCATCCATACAGCATTTGAGTGCAGAAGAAAAAAAAAACCGTGCAATAGTGAAAACAGTGTTGATCAGTGATCGTGCTACCCGCATAGAAATAATAATAAAAAAAAGAAAAAAAAATTGAAGGCCAAGAGAATGAAATCAAAAGCAAGGAGACTGAACCCTCCATAATCCCATTAAAACTGGGAACGAAACGAAAAAATAGTCCGCAAATCATAGACAGCAACAGCAACGTAAGGCTCTCCGCACAAAAAAACGCGGAAACTCAACCCACCACCAAACCTGATAAACAGGAGCAAAAGAACAAACGCCCCGGAGAATACAGAACAAGAAAAACACGACACGCGGAAAGTGACCGGAAAAACTAGACATTATCGGCACCCACTTTTCCAAAACACATACGCGAAACGATCACATGGGTCGAGAACAATTAAACAGAATTATCATCGCCGAAACAAACAAACTGAAAAATAAAATAGAACAAGACATAGCGCTAAACAAAACCGTCTGCACATTCTCTAACGAAAACACATCGGACAATCCCAAACAACCAGAACCAGAAATAAACTACTTTACAAACTAAAACCAGCTAAATATAATCTTCTCCAAACTAAACAACAAAAAATCCTCAGGCTTCGATGGCATCCCAACATTCTGCTCAAACGCCTACCAAATAAAATAAAATGGTACTACACAGTACTCTTCAACAATGCACTAAATAACATGTATTTTCCCATTAAGTGGAAAAAGCAAAACTAATTGAAATCACAAAAAAAACAAAAGATGGCTCAACACCGACAAACCTAAGACACATAAGCCTTCTCCCCAACATAAGTAAAGTATTCGAAATAACCATAAACAACCCCCTAGCTTCGTTCTGCGCAAAAAATAACATAATCCCAGAAAATCAATTCGGCTTCCGGCACAAGCACTCTACAATACACGCAATAAACAAACTTACGTCCGACATCTGCTGGGCGCTAAACGCAAAGCAACGAGTAGCCGCCTGCTTGATAGACCTTGAAAAAGCATTTGATACAGTTTGGATCCCGGGGCTCATCTTCAAAATGTGCAAGAAAAACTTCCCAGAATACCTAATCAAAATAGTCTGGGACATGATAACAAACAAATCATTTGTAATGTCTGACGGACCACATACATCACACAAAGAGTTCACCATAGAAAAGGGCCTGCAACAAGGAACGGTAAACTCACCGCTACTCTTCAACATCTACAATAGCGACTTGCTAAACCTCTTCAACCTCAACACATCCACCCACAAACGCTCCATAGCCTTCGCAGATGACCTAATTATCTACGTAACAGGTCGCAAAATAAGAAAAACAGAACCTGAAGAACTTTATAACAAAATTAGCGACTACTACCTCACGTGGAAACTAAAAATTAACCCAAGCAAATGCGAAACAATACTATTCAGACCCAAGACAAGCAAAATCGGCCCAATAGAAAGAGAACTCTGTAAAAAGTTCCAAATAAAAGAAAAAACAAACAAAGGGGAAAACTACACAAAAACTGCGTAAAATACCTAGGAGTCAACATAGATGACAAACTAACCTATAAACAACACATCGAAATCCAGCTATCCAAAGCCAACAAAGCATTCTGGAGTACAAAAAGACTATTTTACTCCAGACATCTGAACAGCAAAGTAAAAAGACTGTGCTACCAAGCACTAATCAGACCCATTATAACTTATGGCTGCCCAATCTGGTACAACATACCAGCCTCACTAATGGAAAAAATCCGCATATTCGAAAGAAAATGCATTAGAGCATGCCTAAGTGCATACAGATCAAAACATAGCGGATACAGAAAATACATAAAAAACAAAAAAATATACGATCTAGCCAACATACACCGCATAGACTGCCATATCTTAAAAATAACAAGAAACCACTTCGCACAAGCAGCAATGATAAAAGAAAACAGCCTAATCTTCGGTTGCCTATTCCCAAATGATACTTACCACAAAAACACACTATCAACAGGATACATCCCCCCCCGAAGCGTTTCTTTACCTAGACGAAAGAAACTACCTGCAAGACCCAAACAACATACCGATAATATATCATATAAAAAGAAATACAAGAACAAATGCAATTCTCTATGAGGAAAACCTAGATGGAAAGACAGCAGACACCAGGTGGAAATACAATATGGCCCTCCCCCAGAAAGACGCAGAAGACAAACACAGAAAAAACTCAAAAAAATATTGGTGGATACCGAAACCAAAATAGAAATATGAAGATAAAGATTCACAAAACTAAATGCTAAAAATAAATTTACCCTAATGGGTAAATACCTAACATGTAAATAAGCTCTGTAAATAATGTAAACATGTAAATAAACACACCCCCCTCCCCACCCAGCCCACCCTCCCACCCCCCTCCCAAAATCCCACGTCCGCCCCCAAACCAAACAAGCTAACAAACTGTCCTGTTTTGCGACCAGGTTTTCAGGACAGAAATAAGAATAAACAACAATACAATATGTAAGCACCGCTTTTCAGCGGCTTAAAATCCATAGTATAATCATAGTATAAAATGTATAAAATAGGATAAAATGAAATATTGTATGGCTACGTCGTGCCGTCACGTATCGGTACTTTTGCCTAAACAACCCACGACCGAAGTTCGCCGTTTATTGTGAACCAACAAAAATTGTATAAAGCAAGTCTGGTAAACCAATAAACATTTATATAAAAAAAAAAAAAGTTGTTAGCGTCTTAGGTTTCGAACGTTCGGGACCCGGGTTCGATTCCCGGCGCCCGTAGTCCGATTTTATTTCCACGTACAAAAAATAGAAGAAAAAACAGCAGCGACATCTAACAGCCCCTGGCGGACAATCACACCACCCAGACAAGGCCCAGCCGACAACAACAACTATCACGGACAACATACTTCACCTCAATTTTCTCAATCAACTCTAGTATATAAGAGAATAACAATGTTTCTATTTATAACTTTAAATTAATTTATAATTGTTTACCATTATATTATTTAGTAAATAATTAGCTTCTTTTAAAATTGCATTATTACAGATGTCTATTCATTGGGGTATAGCAGGTGCTGGAAAAATATCACATGATTTTGTAACATGCTTACGAACATTACCAGAATCTGAACATGTAGTTCTTGCAGTAGCGGCACGTGAATTATCAAGGGCACAGAACTTTTCTAGCTTACATAAAATTAAAAAGGCGTTCGACAATTACGTAGAGCTAGCGAAAGACAAGAATATTGGTATGTTTCATGTTTTTTTTAAGTTGAATTAATATAGAAATAGTCTTTTTATAAACGTTTTTAAACGTTATTGAATCTAACAAATCCGCCTTACTCTCCTTGCCTCTGGAAACGCAAGAGCAAGAGAACGCACGTTCAGTTCCTCGCTTGAATGCGACCCATATCATGGTTCCTTTGGGACTTCTTATCCTCATAATGAGTGGAATACGTTACAATAAAAAAAAAAATTTAGCCTTGAAAATCATTTTGCACAATCAATTTTGCACAAACATTTTATTACAAATCTCCACCAATCCAGATGTTTAGAATCACGCTACGGTGACTTTTACATATACTTTTTATACGCCCTGTACATTGTACACTGTACATACTCGCCACTCGGCAAGGAAATTATACACACAATTCATTTACCACTCGTTTTTTCATCACTTCGACACTTTCTAACGTCGCATGCGCAATTACTCTACAGATACGCACCTCCGAAATACCGAAAGCTAAATACGATAGTCAGTTATTGTGAAATAACACAAAATTGTTGTAATCTATTATTTTTACCAAAAATTGAAAATTAGTACCCATATTTTATGAAACTTATTCAAATATAAAAATGCCATAAATCATAATTTACTTAATTTTAATATAAGCATATTGTCTCGATTATTTTGTATTTTTTTACATTTACAGATGTTGTATATATTGGAACGTTACATCCTCAACACTTCGACATTGCAAAATTAATGTTAAATCATGGGAAACATGTTTTATGTGAAAAACCTTTAACTATGAATTTGAAGCAAACAACAGAGTTGATAAATTTAGCAAAGCAGAAGAAGTTGTTCTTAATGGAAGGTATTTGGAGTAGATGTTTTCCTATATATGAAACTCTTAAAAAAGAAATTGAATCCGGAAGTATTGGAGATGTTCATCAAGTTCTTGTATCCTTCGGATTTAGAATGCCAGATGTTCAACGACTCAAGTACGTAAACGATGTTTGTTTTGTCTTTTGTATGCATTCTAAAATTAAAATTGTAGATGAAATTATAATTCACAATACTGCATGTAAGTAAGAAAGATGGTGTCTACCGAGGCAGTTTTTAATGTTAAGATTTGCTAGGTTGGATATAAAGGTTTTTATTTTATTTGCATTAAAACTGTACACAGATGGACTTTTCGTGTGTCAGAACAGTCGTCGATATACATAGCCAAAGTTGAAGGAAAGTCTGAAAACAGTATCATTATCATTGTTACATTAGTTAGTTTTCGGCTCGCTGTACATTTGGATATTAAAAATTTCCCAATAATTCTTTTTGTTGAAGCGATTTTCACTTGTAGGAAAAAATAGCCTTTTCTAAGAAAATGCCTTGCACAGATGGTGCAGCGGGGTACAGACAGGCCAGTATTTCTTAATTATATAATATAAACACCCATAGGCCCATGGCTTCGGAACTCTTTTGTAAAGTAACGCTACCAGCGTCCGGATCTGGACTAGCATACGCTGTACTTATACTCAAATATATTTCTATTATACATTCATCCACGCATTTCCTCTGTCTATTACGAGATAAACATCAACACTTTTTCCATGAAAATTCAAGACCACCTCAACGTTTTTAAATGACAGCGTGTATCGAGTCCGGCCGAATAACATGTAAAAACGGACACGACACAATTCTATATACAAAAGTAAGAAAAAAATATAGAATAAAAGCTTTTCATTCTCGGTTGTTTCCGAGAAAATCGAGCTTGAAAATTTATCAAGTATATTTGAACATAGCAAATTTCGGACTGGTCAGGACTAAATAATGCACAAGAAATCATCCTACGTGCAAAAATAAGTAAAAAATGTAGAATAAAATTTTTTCATGAGACGCTTTGTTTCTATACAAAAAAATAAATTTGAAAATTTATCATACGTATGTACTTTTTTTTTTTTTTTTTTTACGTGGAGAAATCCTCATGGACACTCCGCTGCTGCAATAATCGCGTGACAGCAGAGTAGTGTCGGACTCCTACCGACTAAAACTCCACGATGACCATCTCATGCGTGTGACAGGGGTGCCCCAGGAACCTCTTATGAATTAACTTCAGTTGCACCCCCTTCTCGCGTTCTCTTGTTCGAGCCGGCTATTGAGTAGGCGTTAGGGGGGGGGGTCGTTGCCCCTAGCGCTGTCACTTCTTCTGGTCATAGTCCGTTGGGGTGGTGGCGGGGCGGCTCTGGGTCGTCTGACTGCCATCCTTCTCCATCGTCTTATCCTGCAGGGGTAAGAGTTTTTTCTCTCCCTTTCCGCTCGCTCCTTCGCGAGCATAACTCGCTCGCAGAAGAGGCGGACGGCCTCGTATTCCTGTGACCCTCTCAGCATCGCTTCTACAATCGCTGGGGGGGTCAGCGTTTCTCTTATGGCGTGCCGCAGGGTGTAGCGGGGCAGCTCCCACGCCGGACAGAGCTCCAGGGTGTGCTGCGCTGTGTCCCTGCCCTCTCCGCAGTGGTGGCAGATGTCTGTCGTCTCTCGCCCTATTCTCTTCAGGAACTCGCCGAACACGCCGTGTCCGATGAGCATTTGTGTCATCATCATACGTATGTACTAGGCTAATTCTTAACCAAACATGTCCAACCGCTATTTTTCTGAAAATAAAATCTTTAACGTAAAAATTTTATTCCATATTTTCGACTTATTTCCATAAGTAGAATGTCCTCCTGTCGATTCTGTCCAATCTAAAATTAGCCAAGTATATTCGGAAAATTTTCAAACTTCACTTTCTCGAAAAATAAGCAGAGAGTGAAAAAATGTTATTCTATATCTCTTTCTTACTTTTTCACAAAGGTCACGTTGTGCCCACTTTTACATATTATTCGGCCGGATCCTCTATGTATGTATTTTGAACTTCGCGGAGTTGTTGCAGTCGTCAAGATGAGTTCAATAATCTACAATATTATGACTTTGAGATAATCTTGACATGACCTTGAATTCGGAAATTTAAATTGGAGCAATAAGTAGTAGATGATTGTAGTGTGTAATTCGAAACAATATTATTGTGTATTGTCGGCTAATTCTTCAAATAAGCTTATTAATTTGACAGTTTTAATTTTATTTTGAATATGTAATTCGATCGAAATAAAATAATTCTTCATCTTCCTTCTGTTGATCCAACCTAAATTTTTTAATTCAAAGTCATCTGAAGGTCATAGTATAGTGGAATTTGAATTCTTCTTGGGGTCAGCTACAACTCTAGGAAGCTCAAAATATATAATATTGTATATAGTGCCACTTAAAAAAGTCAAGGTCATGTTGACCTTTTATTAAACAATAATTTGTCGGAAATTTTTAATATCCAAATGTGCAGTGAACCAAAAATTGATTAACTTTTATTTAAAACACTTCTTTGTGAAACTATCGGAAATGCTTGAAAAATACTGGTCATTCTCACAGGAAAAAATTTACCGAATGTCCAGCCGGACAAATTGTAAAGTGCAAATTAAATAAAAAGAAAAAAAACAATCTTACAAGATATACCCTCTATATACTTCGCCTTCTTGTATTCCGCGTTTTTGACGTTTTCGAAATACTTCTATAGGTAAATGACAGCATCAAACTTCCTACATTTATAATGTGTTGTGTATTAACGACTGCAATTTAATTTCTGTGTATCTGTGATATCCACTAATTCTTTATTCTAGGCAGTATGATAAAATCTGTTAATTTTTATTAAATGCATAATACATTGCAAAATGCACTACATATTTTAGTCAAACTTATTATATTAAAAAATACGTTATTCTGTTTAGCATAAAAAGTTTAGGAGGAGGTACCGTATTGGACTTGGGCGTGTATGGAATTCAATTTGCTTGTTTAATATTTAATAATGAAATACCTCATACTGTACAAGCTGCTGGGTGCTTAAATGAAGAGGGGGTTGATCAATCTGTATCTACTACCTTTCTTTACAAAGGAAACCGTACTGCAACCATTATTACTCACTGTCTAGTTGATTTACCGAATGAAGCTTACATCATTGGTACAAAAGGAATGATAAAAGTTCCGAACTTTTGGTGCCCTACAACGGTAGAATTGCCAAGTGGTAAAATAAATATACCACTTCCTGAAACTGAATATAAGTTTAATTTTATTAACAGCGTTGGACTTGTTTATGAAGCTAATGAAGTTCGCAATTGCATTTTAGCAGGTACTGCGTGTTTTGAGATTTTCTTTAAATTCAAAGTATTATTCACAAATTACCAATTAATTAATATTCACTTTAACCAAACAACAAAAACATTTGAATCGTCTAAATGCCACTGAATCTTTACTAACCGAAAAATATGAAACAGTACAATCTGTTTCAGCGGTATCCGTAACTCCTTTAACTACCTCAAAATGAGCATTCTTACGTAGTTGCAAGTTTGTAAAAATATTGCAATTCTGTTTTAGAATTTTTAATTACATATTATTAAACCAGGCGCGCCATCAATTGTATTGTACCTCTGTATAAACCAGCCGCGGTAGCATTTTTCGATATAAGATACAAGTAGCGAATGTCTTATATGCATTATATGTGCCCTATGTCCTATAGCAATGGAATGGTTAAACAAGAACAAGAGATATTACAGTGATCAACACGAATTTAAATTTGCGATATGCATTAGATGATCTTTGTAGAATGATCCACCCTAAACAAACATCTGAAAAATATAGTCCTTGGAGCATTCATCTTTTACTGTTGACATTCTTTTATAACTTCAAGTAAAAAAAAAAAAAGAAAATATGGTTTGTTCCAGTTACGTGACTGATTTTGTAGGCGATATTTTTCTTAAGCTAGATTTGCTACCTGAAGAAAAAATTTTTTACTAGCTATACTTACTAGCTAGATTTACCAGTGTCAAGATAGCAATTAAATTCAAGTGCCGATGGCGATAATGTCACACTTACGGAAAGATTCTCTTTTGTTATTAGTTGCTTCCGAAAAAAATTTGTTGCATCGCATAATTGACAATTTTTCCATAAATATGCTACACGTATGTATGAGATACCAGCTTAACGTGATTTATATAATTATATATTGCAATATCTTTTAGTTAACTATATTAGTCATATAGGGATCTTCAATTAACTATGTTACTTATATGACAATCTTAAGGATATTTAAATATTCATATTTAATTCTTTAATCGGCACTCTTTATTTTAGCATCCCGTTAAACATACTTTTTTTTTTTTTTTTTTTTTTACGTGGAGAAATCCTCATGGACACTCCGCTGCTGCAATAATCGCGTGACAGCAGAGTAGTGTCGGACTCCTACCGACTAAAACTCCACGATGACCATCTCATGCGTGTGACAGGGGTGCCCCAGGAACCTCTTATGAATTAACTTCAGTTGCACCCCCTTCTCGCGTTCTCTTGTTCGAGCCGGCTATTGAGTAGGCGTTAGGGGGGTCGTTGCCCCTAGCGCTGTCACTTCTTCTGGTCATAGTCCGTTGGGGTGGTGGCGGGGCGGCTCTGGGTCGTCTGACTGCCATCCTTCTCCATCGTCTTATCCTGCAGGGGTAAGAGTTTTTTTTCTCTCCCTTTCCGCTCGCTCCTTCGCGAGCATAACTCGCTCGCAGAAGAGGCGGACGGCCTCGTATTCCTGTGACCCTCTCAGCATCGCTTCTACAATCGCTGGGGGGGTCAGCGTTTCTCCTATGGCGTGCCGCAGGGTGTAGCGGGGCAGCTCCCACGCCGGACAGAGCTCCAGGGTGTGCTGCGCTGTGTCCCTGCCCTCTCCGCAGTGGTGGCAGATGTCTGTCGTCTCTCGCCCTATTCTCTTCAGGAACTCGCCGAACACGCCGTGTCCGGTGAGCATTTGCGTCATCCTGAATGTGAGTGGTAGGCCGTGGCGGCTCTTCCATGCCTCCCAGTTTGCTAGGACCGCTTCCGCACCTCGGTGTTCGCTTCTCCCGTTGCTCAGTTGTGATCGCCACAGGTTCCATGTGTCCTCCTCGGCAGTTCCTGCGTCGTTTGGAGCCGCCTGCTCGGTAGGTTCTTCTCCCGGATGCCATTCTCTCCGGCGGGTGTATCTCTTTTTGAGCGCCAGTGCCCGCAGCTCCCACGGGGGGGGGACGCGGCTAGGGTGGACGCCGACGCGTGAGACACCGTCCGATATCCCCTAATGACTCTGATGGCGGTCACTCTGTGCAGCCTTCTAATGAGCAGAATGCTGCGACGGCTTGCCATCAGGTCGTCCGCCCATACTGGGGCCCCGTACATCACTCGTGACCGAACGACGCCCTCGTAAAATCGGCGCACCGCGTCTCCGGCCCCGCCGATGTTCGGCAGTAGGCATCCCGTTAAACATACTGAGGTTCATCGTATATTGTGTCGCCTTCTGTCATGAAGTTTCGGCATTCACATACATTCTTCAGCACTCAACATCATACGCGCGCGCGCGAACACACACACACACGCACACATGTTCCATTACTTTAGGCGTTACACACATACACGGTAGAAATTATTTTTTTGTTTTTTACACACTCAAAAATGTGAAAATCGTTTAAAACATTGTTTTTTGTAGATTTTATTATCAATATTTTTTTGAAATGAAACTATGCACTAGTCAAAGTCAACTCAATTTCTTTTAAATGGAACTATATATTAAAGATATATATTATATATTACAAATGTATTGTATATTAGTATATTAATACGTTGGGTAATATATCAAATAATAATAAGTTATTAACTTATTTATGTCAAAAAATCATTGGTTTAACAAATATTTTAACTTTTATTTTGTAAAATTAATCGTACGAATGCAATAATATTTTATGTACAAAATAAACATTGAAATATATGTGCTAAACTAATAGCTTTTCGATATATTTAAATAGGTTAATAGCTTTTTATGGGAATGCCAAGTAAGATCGATTAATATATTAAAAGAATTATATATGGTTCTATTAGAAAAAAATTGACTTAGTTTTCATATATCCTTTGCACTTCCCTCTGCAAGAAAACTGCTAAAATCAAATTATGTCCACCTCGAAATTTAACTTTTATTGGGACACTGTGTATTTTTATTACTGTAGACTTATTTCATTTTTCAATTGTCCGTCCATTTCCATGCATTACGTCAATTTGATTTCATTAATAAAAAATTAGTTTTTTTTATTAAGAGTAATATCCTTGCATGAACATAATTTCTAAGATCCATATTTTATATATATATATATTATATAGAAAACAATCATATGGCAACATTTATATAGAATTATTACTAATATTACGAGTTACGTTCCATAAATGATCCATGTTACCAATGTTTACATACATTAATCTAATTGTATCATATAACTTGTATTACATTGTCTGTTTAATTTTAGTTAAAGCAGTCCAAAGTACAGACTATAAGATCAATTGTCAAGACTTTAGCAGGTGATTCTACAGCTTTGAAGTGATGGAGATCACCAAAAAAATATTCGCAACATTGAATTTGATCTTGATCTTGAAATGTCATTTCAAAATCTTCTTGTTGCATCGTACTCTTACTTATCATGTAGCACAAAAATCTCAGAGAAACCATGGGCTCCATCTCAACAGTTCTATTGGACAAAAATATTGACATTAATTCTATATAAAACATATGTATATAAAATTATATATTATATACTACTGTCGTATGTAAATCCCAGATATACCATTCGATATCCTATTTCTTCTTTTTTTTCTTTCTTTTTGGATCTGTGTAATAGCCATACCTGCGTGTCAACTTCTACATGACCAACACTATTGTTTAAATAGAACCAGACTCACATTTAAATTTCTACATTTTATATTCTGGCCAAGTCTTCCCCCAAGATTACGCATTGATTGTTGACAGGGGAAAGCATATTAAATTCGTCATTTTAATTGTTCAACGGATTTAATCCGTCCACCTGAACTGAAATGACCCACGGAACTGATCCAATTGTAGGACAAAACAATGATCTGGAACTTAAAGACAACACATGGGCCAGAAGCAACTAAGAGCAAGCTGAAGAATTTTCCAACCACCTTTGTAACACATTTCCTCCACATAATATTAACAACAGCAGCCCCAACTGTCATACAGACTTAGATGTGCAAAACACTAGTACCTCAACTGACAAGCACTACACCATACCTGATACAACAGCACTAGAAATTAGAATCATAATGAAGAAAACAAAAAACAATAAAGCACCATTAATCAACGTAATCAAAGGTAAAATCTTGAAAAACCTCCCCCTAAAAGCAATACGATTAATGACAATAATATTCAATGCAATATTAAGAACTCAATAATGTCCTAATCTATGGAAACTAGCGCAGATCATAGTGTTACCTAAGCCAGGCAAAAACCCACACCAAACTGCATCTTACAGCCTAACATCACTACTTCGTACGTTTTCCAAACTACTAGAGAAAATAATATACGACCGCCTAAAACCAACAATAGAGAAAGAAAAGTTAATAGCAGATTACCAATTTGAATTCAGAAACAAACACTCCATGATAGAACATATGCACAGGCTCGTCAACGAAAATTTACTAGCAATAGAAAAGAAACAATGCTGTACAGCCCTCTTCATGGACATCGAGAAAGCATTTGACAAAGTAAACCATGAAAGCGTCTTATAAACAATCAGAAAACATTTCCCAGAACAAATCCACCACTTACTCAAATCATATCTAAGCAACAGAACCTTTGTAGTAAAAATAAAGAACACATATTCTGAAGTTAAAGAATCAAGGCAAGGGTATAGCAAGCAAGCGTCTTAGGACCAATATTATACACACTATACACGGCCAACATACCAACAGCAAAATACTGACATTCACGGACGACACGGTTGTACTAGTCAGGCACACTAATTCAGAAACAGCAGTCACATTACTACAAGAGCATATAACAAAAATAGAAAAATGCCTGCAAGACAAACAAACAGAAGCAAACCCCAGTAAATGCAACCATATTACATTTACACTACGAAAACAGAAACCACCGAATATCCAATTGAATGGCACGCACATAAGACAAACAAGGCAAAAAGTTAAATATCTAGGACTCCACTTAGGCACACAACTTACATGGAAGTAGCATACTAAATCAATTATAGACAAAATACGGATAAAAAGAAGACAGATGTACTGGCTAGCTAGTCGAAACTCTAAGCTCAGCATGGAAAATAAACTAAAAATTTACAAAACGATAATAAAATCAATTTGGACGTACGGAATACCACTATGAGGGACAGCAGCAATGAGTCACATAAATAAACTCGGGCCCCCCAAACAAAAACACCCAGAACAAAAATCAACCGCCTCATGGTATGTCAGAAAAAAGAATATACGTAAAGACCTAAAAATACCAACGATCAAAGAAGAAATCGGCAGATACGCAAAAAGATACGAAGAAAGAATGGCAACGCACACAAACCAGTTGGCTGCTGAAACGTGCAGAAACCATATCAAAAAAAGACTAAGGAGAAAATATTCCACGAAAAAAATAAGTTAAAAATGTAGGATAAAATTTTTCCGTTTAAGGACTTGTTTTCAAAAAAATAAGCTTTAAACATGTTTAATTACGTACTGGTCCGATAGGAGCGCATGGTACATCTTCAAATTTATTTTTCTCGGAAACAAAGCCTCTTATGGAAAAATGCTATTGTACATTTTTGACTTATTTTAAATGCAGTTTAATTTTTTATCAACTGTTTATTCTTTTTCAGTCCAAAACTAACCAAATTTAAGTATACTTTTAAAATCTTCAAAGTCGATTCTCTCGAAAACGAAGCTTCAAGTAAAAAAATATTATACCAAATTCTTTTCTTATTTCTTCCCGTCGAGTCCCTCCCTATCAGATTGTACTATGATTACCATGCCACCTTATATTTATATGTGTATATACATGTATATATGTATATGCACTTGCACATACATATATAAAATTAATGAAATTCTAACATTTTTTTTCAAGAGAACGTTTGATTTGCGATCCATGGTTCCTTTAAGACTTTTAATTTTCACAATGAATAGAATACAATGGGGAAAAAAATTTGGTCTTGATTTTCAAAGTTAAGGTCAATTTTTCAGCTATCTTGTTTTTGCAGATCTGTAGAATCACCTGCCAAAGCTACGGAAAATAACATTTTTGCAACTTGTACATATCTATGTTTATTATTGCTAACTTGGTTTGTTCCGTTTTAGGTGTAACCGAAAGCTCTAAAGTACCCCACAATGTTTCTTTATTAGTTGCACAATTAGAGGACGAAATTCGAAGGCAAGTTGGAGTTACATATCTTGAAGATTAAACCTTATCATAGACGAAATAATTTCAACGTAGTTAAATGTACTGAATAATGTGTAATTACATTAATTCATATTAGAACTTCAGAGAAGCTTTCTTGTATACACATATATGTATATGTAAGATATGTTCTGTATTAAGAATAAGTAAACAATTTATGCATCGCTAATGTATTTTGTTTTCACTCCTATATTCATTTCATGATGTATCTGGAAAATATTGCAATAGATCTTTTATTGTAGATAAAAGCTGTATGCCCTATACAAAACATATATACAATATAACTACAAACAGTGTGGAACGTAAGAAAATATTGGTCACGACTAGCATAGCTAAATTTTAAATTGATGGAGATCTATCAAAAGAATATTCTGCAAAATGATCCTTTACTGTGGAACTCAAATTCGTATCTTTTTTCATTGGATGTTTTTCATTTTCTTGTCATGTAGAGGCTAAATCTGAACGAATTATGTGTCGCGACCTGATCGTTCTTTAATATATTTCTCTTAAAATACTATAGATCTCTAAAAATACTATAAAAGTTCCATTACTATTTAAGCTAACGTTTTACATTATTTTATTACAAAAATATAGAATCCGAAGAATAGTCAACAGCTGCGGAGAACCTTCAAATTGATTCGGTAATTTTCTACCAGAAAGTACATCTTCGGTTTCTTCGTTGAACATTACTTGCTAACAACTCTTCGATAAAAAAAAAACACCTGCTATCAATTCTTCGGTCAAAACACACTTTAACTTGTTATCCAGTCTTCGGTAAAAACACAACAAAGTCTCTTCGGTCGCAACACTCATGAACACTTATATTATTCAAAAGCTGTTGGAAATAAATAGTAATATTTAAACTGTGAACTCAGTATCAAAGTTATTCAAACCACCCCTATTATCTTAACCGAAATAGGGGATCGGCTGATTCGTGGCGTCGATTACCGTATCGAGACGGGAACTTACGACTCTCGTTGACGCGTTATACTGCGAACGCGAATACGGTCGAACACTTACGTTCGTCAAATTGCTGCAAAAATTGTAAATTCTCATATGGAGTTATTCTAAATTTATATCGGAACACTGAAAAATGCTTCCGTATACATATTGGTTATAAACAATAAATATACATAAATCTCTAATTCTTACCATTCGCTCGCTACTTAGTAAAAATCCTTCCCGGAATAAATATATTTTTAATGTACATTTCATAATTAATAATATATTAATTATTTAATCAAATCAATTAATTTTATAATTAATAATATACTTAAGGATTTAGAAGGATTAGTTTATTAGATGACGTGCAAACAATTTTTGAAAAGACTGCAAATGATCGGAATCACGGAGAAAATAGTAAAGGTCACTCTTATAGCTTTCGTTATCTGTGCCTGTAATAAAAGCTTAAAAAATACATTTTATAGATTTACGTCATTTATATGTATACATACCGAAAATTTCATCGAAATCGGCTAACATTGCTATCTGCTACAAACGATTAAAAATGATGAAAATGGCAGTTTTTCACGACTTTGAGCCTATAACTGTAATAAATCTGACGATTCTTACATCTTTCGATGTCTGTCACTTATTTTTGCATCAACTGATTTTATTGAAATTTTCAGTATGTATGTATTCATCTCACGTGTTGTATTCGTTATTGTACTTTGTAAATAATAAAGCGTTGTGAACTAAACTAATGCCGGAAAAATTTATTTTACGCTGCTCAAAACAGGTATGATACTTCGACAATATCGAAATACTGTGTTTTGTGTTTCAGTTTCATTTTCGGAAGTAACAAAAGTTGCAGAGATTTTTTTACTTTTCCTGTTATATTTTATGTGGGTTCGTTCCTGCCTTATAACCTTATTGTCTCTATAATCATTTGAAAAAATTAAAATTAAGTTCACTCCAAAACATTTCAATTTAAACAGATGTAACATTTTCTCTAAACCAATTTCCACTGTAGATAAATTTAAATCAAAATTAAACTTTATTCTTCGTGTCTTCGACCTATTTTTCATTATCATTCTGTATTTTATTATGAATATTATCATTCTCCTTAGCAAAATACACCTCTCTCTCTCTCTCTCTCTCTCTCTCTCTCTCTCTCTCTCTCAATTGTCGCATTTTCAAATACAAGACAACTTTTATAGCAAATTTTTGTAAAATTATTTCAAAGTTGTTCCGAAAATAGAATATAGTAGTTGATATAATTATTTACTATAAAATTACTCGCAACTAATTTATCTTACCAGAAAAAAATTTTGCACGTAGTCTTGCCATGTAGAAATACAACACGGACGACTTGTTCTTCGTATTGTCTTCGCATTTTTCACTAGAAAGATGTCGATCACGCCAATCAGATCGCATAACTTTCGAGATTTATGTTACAATATATTTTCCATATCTCGTATGATATACATATGACTATAAGAGCGGCTTAAACATCTTACCTCAGAGAAATTTTAGAACATTAACGGCTATGACCGTTTTATATCAGCAGACCTGAAAAACTATAATGTTAGCAATCTCGTCCATCAAATATTGAGTTGCAACATATGATTCCTTTTTGATATTTCGTGAAGAGTATAATACAATACAATGAATATTACGATCTACATAATACAATACAATAATCGAATTTCCAGATCACTTTTGTGGAATGTTTCTTCAACAGAGTTTAGCCATAACACAAAACTTTCTCACACTCTATACACGTTATATTGTTTCTGTGGACATATATATAAGTTAATGTTCATTGTCAGAATTAAAGGAACGTAATAATACATTTTTGACAAATTACTATCAATACTAGCTCAAGTATTATGACAGCTGATTCGTGAAATTGTGTGTGTAAATTTGTAGTTCCTATATACTAGATATTCACTCTAAAAGTACGCTTGATTCTTGAATGATTTGCGAAAATATAACAATAAAACACTGCAACAAATATTTTTAAAGTAATTTTCCAAAAGAAACGATTTTTTTAACAGCATCATATTATTATCTTCTCTTTTTTCTTTTATACCATTGCGAATGAAATTTAAACATGATACAGGTGAATTCCATTTGTACAGTACTACACTTCTATATATTATAGAAACGCGCGAATAATGTCTGCAACAACAAAATCCGCTATGTATATCGAACCTATAGAAAAAATGTAACATTTATTGGCATGCAAAATAATACATGTTCGTAAGGTTATGATTCCTTATTATTATGTAGAAAGTACATACATAATTTGACCCTTTCAGTACTTAATAGAATAACAAAGTATGATATAAAAATGTTTCTAATATGGCAAGTTTTAAAATAAAATCTGAATAGATTACAATTTGGCCAATGAGTATCTCTTATCTTTCTTATATTTTCCTCATCTACACGTTTGAAATAGCACATCATGTGCTTTATTTTTATTTTTATTTATTTGTGGTAAAATCTCTCAAAGTGTCTTTTTATGAAACGGAGCAAAAGGATTCGAAGCTACTGGCTATTTTACTGGTTCCTGATAATTGCTTTTTAGCTTCTATTCCTTCCATTATTTTTACAAAGATAGTGTTATAAAGTAAATTGTTTATTGGAGTCACAATAAGATCTCCACATGATAAATAGGCTAAATGTTCTGGTTGACTGTATTTCGTCCATACAACATATAAGCTAAGCGTCCCGAAAAATGCCTTTTTTATTGCTATAAATTTCATATTATGCATATAAACAAGTTATATGTTGCATTGATCGAACTCATTTTTATGTCTTCTATATTATTGTAAAACAAAAATCATAATATCGTTAAAGTCAACATTTTGTATTTACCCTCATATAAAAATTCTTAAAAGGCGTAATTTTATTATTTTTATATCACTTTATCTTTTACTACTTATTGTATAGTACACTAGAACATCTAAGATAAAGGTTTCTTAAAAAATAAAGACTGGAATTCAATCTTTTTATGCTTACACTTTTTATTTTTTTATGCTTTTTATTTTAAAAATTATATTGTGTCATTACTTTTGTCCATCACTGTATCTATTCTTTGAAAGAATTATACAATTATTTTTTATAGTTCTTAAATTCGAATATTTCATTTCAATATAAAAAAATATTCGAACATTCAATAACATTCTAACAAAAATTCATAAAATAATGTAAATTGTTTTAAAAGACGCCTATATTTGGGATGTATTGTAACACGATAAGTATATTCTATAAAATATTAAATTTTCATTTAGTTTTAAAATATATGTACAAAATACATTTTTTCATGTAATATTATGACATATGTGTAAATTATCTGATTTATCTGCTGTATTTAAATTTATCCCATAAATAACAAAGTAAATATAGGGCTGCTTATACAAAAGAATGACTTCATTAACTCAATATTTCACAAAAAAATTGAATCATTTCTTTGATATTATCTAAAGCATAAAGCAAGGATATTATATCGTGACACTGAAATATAAAAATTACTATATAAACACATACATTTTTTATCTATCTCTATCATAATTAAAATATATTGAATGCTTATAAAGAAAACAGTTATTTATATGTCTCTTAAAAATATTACGTCCTGAGATAAAATAATTTGTAAACAACAATAACATTAAATCGTTTTTCATAATGTTGAAAACAATACTAAATTTTATTTTTTTCTTTTATTAACATAGAGAACTTTTATCTTTATTCCTATAATATCATAGATATTATACCGAATGCTTAAATCACTTTTATAATTGTATTTGGTTTGAAATTTTTACTTTATTAGACTTTTTATCTTATATGATACAAGTCTAATCCAGATATATACAACGCATGTATTATTGGAAAATTGACAGACCATGTTTATTTTTGTTATAAAAACTCCTATGAGTTAACTCCTATCATGTAGAAAAGATATTAATTATGATATAACTTTAACAATAAATTATATTTCATAACTGCAGGACTTCTATTCTCTAAAAACATAAATGGAATTTATCACAAAGTTGAAATTTTAATAAAGAAACCTAATCTTTTACTGTTATTACAGCATCAACATCATTATTACTAAAAGTCTGTTCCTTAAAACTTTTATATATCCAACTCTTTCTTTTATGAAAGTATCAAAAATATCCTTTCTGGAGTACATTTTCCAACAAATAACAAAAATGAAATGACAGATTTATAATGAAATCATCAAAAGTGCAATTAAATTGTGTAATATAAAGTTTGCCTGATTGTTATTCATGGCTTTTGACTACATTTCATTTGATATTCCCTTCTCCAAAAACAATATATATTAATCAATAACAGATTAGCCTAATTATCCCTAATCCGATTCCAAAATGTAAAACTAAGTAAAATTTGTAAATATGGTACAATTAATGGTAAGCTACAGAGCAGTAATAGATTAATTACGGATACATATAGATAATAGCATTGTATCGTTGAATTTTATGGCGATTTTTTAAGTCCCCTGCTTACAGGTAGTAATCGAGGATTTAGTTAAATGTCTGCTTTCATATTCAAATTGAATATAGCTCATTCAGTCAAACAATTGCATACACCAACCAGCACAGTGGACTAGCAGCCATCTTGACTAGTGTTTTTCAAATTTTTTTCATTTCCTCCCACTTTTTTCTCATTTTGATAAGAGTCTTTGAAATTAACAAGTTGCATTGTGCTATTACAACTTCAATGGGTATAAATCAATCTCCAGGATGTTCAGGACAACTACGGTTCACTTGAAACCATTTATCAATACAACTGAAACATATTAATTATCATTTATTATTTTCATAGTATTATTTATATTTACAAAATGTACATAACAGTAAAGTTATTTCATGCACATAATGAATGTTGTTTAAAGTTATGATTTTATTAAATATAATATAAAAACTTACTTTTTGTGATATATACACAGGCAAGGTAGACGGGCTATAACATCTCCAGATTGTAATTCTTCAAGACAAATAACACATTCACCTTTTTCATCAGATAATATATCTTCTATAATGAAAACAGAAAAGAATATAATACATTAATTATTGTGATGTGGGAAATGTAAAATTTTATTATTTTTTATTTGTACAATGTACAAAATAACCAACATAATTTAATATGTAACTATTTGATTCTTTAACTTTTATATAATTGTAGCTGTTAAATATGGAAATAAGATCAGTATATACTATAAAATATATACCTTCATCATTAATGTAACAACTTCTAACATTACCCTGCTTTTGAGTCGCTTATTATTACCCACACAAGTGGTTGATACGATATTAAAGAATTGAAATACAAGAAAGCTTCTAATGTTATCCATATAGCTATTAAACATTTTATTAAAAATATATGTGTGTGTATACATTCATATATATTATATACAATTATTTATTTATTATAATATTTACACATATACGTGCACTTTTATATATGGACCTTTGAAAATGATCTAAGTTCATTTTTCTTTATTATAAGATATTGAAGTGTTCGTATTTTCATTGATTGAAAAATCCTAATAAGGGCTACTTAGCTCATAAATAATTTTTGTGAGAATTAACAAGACCAATATTTCTTTTTTGGGTCATGAATGGACATACATCGCTTTTAGAACTAGTGAATTGTACAATTCATTATATTTTAATTATTTAAAATTTATGTTTTATCTTTTAATCCATTTTTGTTTATAAATAAGAGCAAAGAAAACACTACTGTTGTTTAATTTCAATATCATTTGTTTCTAATTATTGGTGCCTCGAGTATTCAAACAAGCTACAAATTATAGAAAATGAATTTACACCACTTGCAAAATAAATGATTATGCAATTCCATTTATTAATGAAGTTTCGACTGATTAAAATAAACGAATGTTTTAAGATCTAAATTATAAATTATTCATAAATATATTCATATATAATATCCATATATTAGTCCATGTATAAAATATATACTTATATATTTGTATAATATATATTTATAAATATATACCTATTATAATATAATATTTATAATGTACTAGAAATTTATGTTTATGAAGTATACGTGTATGTATGGAAATAAAAACTACACAGTGTTTTCTACTTTTCCAAACAAATGGCATAAGCATGTTACTGTGTGTACAAATGAAAATAAGAAAGAAAATGTTATATACTCTGCTGTAAATACTTTGCTATTAGATTGTAAAGAAGTATTACGTACAAAGTGAAACGTGTATGTTCCTAGCGATGAATTTCATATTGATAGATCATACTCCAATACCAATGTGCTTGTATGTTGCAATATACGATGCAATATACAACGCAATATACAAAAAATTAATGCAATGAATTGATAACTTATCAGTGGATATTCAGTAAAATTCTCAAGAAATTTTGGATATAATAAAAATATCATATTATACTGATATCAAACTTATATCAAAACAAAATTAATGTTTGAGGATCTAATAATCATACAAAACTTTAGAAAATATGAATTACCAAAAATTTTTTTCTGTGTTCTTTAGATAAATACAATAGTGAAAAGGCATATACAATCACTAGACTCGTAATACTATTGAGAAAGAGTGGAAACTTCATAATAAAATATTTAAATATTCTATTATGAATAATGTGCAAGACAAATTAATAATGAAATATAATTTAGAAAAGTTATTTAAAAATAATGATACAATTAACTATAGAAACATTTGAAATACTTATTAAAAATGAAATATTAATTATAACAAAACTATAAAATTTTATGAGATATGCCAAAGCAATTCTGTAATCTTTACGGTTAAGATAAGTAAGAAAATATACAATGTATATTATTCACAAATAGCAATGCAAGTATATTTGGAAATTATTGGAAGATGGTTTAACCACTTGTTATATGTTGTTTTAATGTTAAAGGTTTTCAAGTAGCAAAGTAAAAATTAATAAATATTTCTATGCATACTGATTTCACTAGTACAAAATAAATTATGTCTGTCGAGATAAATAATAATATAGTATATCTTTGTATTCATTTTTATATCACTATCTAGTCAAAAATGTAGCATTCCACTTAAGAAAAAAAAATGTCCTTAAAAGTTCTGAACCAACTCCATCTAAAAATACTACATATTATATATACCAGAAATAATATAACCTTTATAATTATAAAAGCTCCAACAAATAGTTTTTTGACATTTTCTTTTATTTAAAAAATACTTGGTTGTGATAATTTACCTAGCGCACTGCATAATGTATTCTACATTGTATATGTATATACAGTAGAACTTCATTTATCCGCACGTCGTTTATACTCAAAGTTAATGCTGAGCCTTTATTATTCAAACTATGATCAAGCGTAATTTCGTAATACATATAAACACTTATTCTTATAATGGATATGCGTGTGAACGTTTATTATTATAGGAATTGTTCATGTATCCCAATTGCTTTGTCCTCCAACCTGTTCACATAAACCAGGTTCTATTGTATACAATGTACATTGTCTTACATATGTTCCATGGTATATATTTGTATAAATAGTAAATATAAAAACGACTGTAGCACAATTCTACGGCCCTGGACCGGTGGATATTTGCAAAAAAGGTTCAAGGTATAAAATGTTATTTATTGCGACGTATTCTACTCGCAAGTAATAAAGGTCCCAAACCCTAGGTCACAAATGACCCCGTTCGGGGTTCAGGGCTATTTATATCGATAGAAAGAGAAAAAGAAGAAAGACAAGAAAGAAAGAAGGGAAGATATGGGATATACAACGGAGAATCTGAAACGTCTAAGTGCAATAACAGATGTTACTTTTCTTGGATCTAACTGCAGAATGTAGACGCATTGTGTATAAAGCTACTTTAAGAATTATTAAAACTTTAATATTCTTTTTCCGAGAGAAGAGGCCATTTGCGATGAGTACAATATGTTGCTATAAAAAAATTTTAGTCTTAAAAATTATGCTCGTTAATTTTGCACGAATTTTGTTTACAAATCGGCATCGATCCAGAGGTGTAAAATCTTACTTTTTATGCATATTGTATATATAGAATGCTTCATCAACTAGGACAAGACATATCTTTTTTCTGATTGCAAAAAGGAAATATAGAAAGAAAAAAAAAAGGTTCAAGAGGATTATTTTCCACAAACATGTTTTCTTAATAATAACTATAATGCATACAATGCTGTTTTTTAAATTGGTTTTTGTTTACTCTTTTGCAAATTATTTAAATAGTTTCATTATTCCATGGGAACACAAAAATCTATTGAAAAAATATTCCATCGATAACCCTCACAAAAATTCTTCTACAAATTAAAGAATACTTTATAGAAATATGATGCATTTATAAAATTTAACAAGAAGGGAAGTCTTTTATTCATTAATTACTGATGTTGATAACATTTTTGAGGCAGCTATTTTGCCAAAATATATTTAACTCACATTTATTTATTGATAATCATCTACATCTACAGAATGAAAACAATCTTTGAAATTAGAAATTGAAAACATATTTTGTTATATCTCGGAAATTATTCAAAACAAAGGAATTATATCAGTGGATGTTGTGCTTTTGAATGACTATGTCAACACATTAAAAACAAATCCATTTGTTTAAATAATATACCAAAGATTATAACATTTGTGTTAATTTTTCTTATAAATTTTTATTTATCGATTATCACTAAATTTATTATTGTATACCACACACGTATAATTAACATATATATCAGAATTTTTTTTGCAAATTAAGGAAAATAAAATAAAATACTATAAGAGTGAGGTCTTCACATATGTCCAAATAACTCAGACAGATGACTACCTTATATACTCCTTACAATGACAAACAGCGCTATAAACCTTTTCTATCTGGGATGGCACTTTTTATCATACTAGAATTTATCTTTATCATATTAGAAGCAAGGATATGCTTATTGTACAGTATCGCTTAGTATCCCTCAAAAGGTGATGTAAACGAATCGATATATGTAGATTCATTAAAACTGAAGTATTTAATTGACATACCAAATATACATGGGCCATGAAAAGCCTATATCTTAGAACTACCATGTTAGTACTATGTAATACATATTAAAAGTTTATCAACACCTCACATCTTCAAACATCACACATCATTACTGAACTTTTTTCTGCAGAGTTACTTTAAAGATAAAGTACATATCCATTAAATTCTATGAGAAACATTAAAAAATAGTCCAACTATAAGATACACATGAATAACAATAATTACTTTAGAAATATGATCATGAAAATGCAGTTCTTCTTGAACCATTAATGTTTTTCTTTTAACATTCCTTTTTAATTGCAGTCAGAAACTAAATATACTTTTGTTCAAATCTCCTGTGCCATACGTGTATAAAAAACAAAATACAATTTTCGATGTTACAGGTCTTAGTAAGAATGGGCTAAATAAACAATAGTAGTTAAATTTCTTAAAAATCACATGATAAATTTTAATCATATAGTTTTTAATATTAAAGGCTCCACAAACTTTTAAATACACATTAAGAAATAAACTAATGATTCAATGAAAAAGTTTTAAATGAGGACACCCATAAATTATTTTCGTAATCTATGTTAAAAAACCAACAATTTTTATTTGGCATATCTTTTTTCAACCACTCTTTCAAAAATCATAAATGTTTATAGGGTAGGTTAAGATTACGAGATTAAGATATCCAAAATTCATTGTTTTCATAAATAGATTTATAAATTTGATTGGTATACATAATATAATCATATTATGCAATACTCAATATTTTTTAAATGCATATTTAAATTAATCTCATTCAAGGTACGAAATTTATTGTTTGTATTGATTCTGCATGCCAAATGTAGTAATTTTTATTCTATGAATATAGTAAAGAAAGGAAATCATAAAATAAAAAATTTAAATATATCATAAACTAAAAATGAATATTAGAAAAGAGAAACTATTCAGCAGTCATTTCATACTTTTTCATCACTTATTATTTAAACCATTTACTTATTTTACAGATACACGCAAAAAATGTACTTCTTTAAATAAGAAACAAACACAAAGAATGTAGCAAAAAATAAGAAAAGCATCTATCGCAATAACACCTCGGATACTATTTTACATTAAAAGCACTGTTGTGTTTGAAATAATTAAATGTTTACATGTTCATAGTTAACAATTTGAACATTTAATAAATTTAATTCAATATAATGAACTTATTTGCACTATGTCTATTTCATAAAATTCAAATCAATTGATATATATCATTTTAAACTTCAAACGTTTGTAACACAAAAAGAAATAATTTTAAAAAAATATTTTATGCAATATTATTATTATTATATATAGAAATTGTTATATAGAGTCTCTTACTGCCTAATATATATTATACAAACACTTTCCTTTACTTAAGTTTCCATTTAGAAAGGAGTGAATAGAAAATTAATTTGACACAAATTTTGGAGCTATAATTTTGTATCAAAATAATTAAAATTAATTAAATTGTTTCTGAGATATTTGAGTTATATGAATTACATTACACACACATGTATAAAACACTTATTCTCATTATATATCAGTTATTGAAAAATGTAATAGTACATATGTAGTAATCAAAAAGTCTAAAATTATTGTATTGTATAAAAACAGATGACGTAAAATATAAACTTACCATTGTAACTAAGACGTGGTTTGGTTAAACACATAACCAAGTGACATTCAATATCGTCTGGTAGAACAAACTTGGAGCAAACAGGACATTTTAGACCTTGAATATAAAATAAAATAATTATTTGTTGCTTTTACATCATAATACTTATTAATGTGAAACTAAGAAAAGTTATACCATAAAAAATTCTTCTCACTTGATTTACTGGAACAACTTCTGCCTCAGATTCATTCAGACATGAACTTATTACAATTCCCATAATAAAATTCAAATAATTTTAACATACCCATCACATAGACAATATTTTAAAATCGTACGAAATTCTTTGTCTATAATTACTTTTATTCTACAACCGCAATTTAAAATTTACGCACCTAGGTTAAAATACAATCGATTCACATATGTATGGTTACCGGGCCAACTATTACGACAACATGAGTCAAACAGGTATGCTTTATTTCAACTCTCATTTATTTCGTAAAATTTCTAGACCTCAACATAACCTTACTTTTATTTTCTCAAAATTTTACAACGGTTATAATGCACAATTTGAAATTCTAATGCGGTTAATAAATATAATCGATTAAAAACTGAAGACATTATTATACTTAATGAAATTCATGTAATATTCAAAAACAAAATAAGAATATAACGACCTACTTTATTATTTTCTAAAATAAACAAAAATGAAAACTAAGAAGCTTATCTGTATTTATGATTATTCTAGAGATCTGTATATCATAGAAAGTTATGTAATCAATAACATTCATATCATATTAGTTAATACAAGTTTACTCCTCTAATTTTTTTAGATTATACAAATTTAGTCATAATTTCATACAAAAGAGTTACAAATTTATTTAGAATATTTTACATTACATCATTTGTATATTTATTATACTATATGCAGATATATGTATGAGTATAAAGTGTGTATATATATATATATATATATATATATATATATCACTTATATATATACATAATACATGTATCCACTATAATATATGCTTATAAAAGTAATAGTAACTAAAACAGGTACAGAACCACTTTGAATGTTATAATGTATTTGCTATAAATTAATAAACTTACCGTTGAGAGACCAGATATGGGATGGCAAGCTATGTGCTGAGTAAACTCGTCCACTGTCTTCATCAGGATCATCTGATTCAAGTTGTGGCAAACCAAGTGCTTGACCAACTCCAACTCCAACTGAGGAAGCAAGACTACTTTGTTCACCAGATGAGAGATCCGGTACTGAACTTAAAGAACGAGCACGTTGCCTACTATCTCCGGATACTCTAGAAGTTTGTGATTGATTTCCTTGCTGATGTTGATGCTGTAACATGCTAACACCTCCAGGAAGAGAACGTAGCATAGAAAATCCTTGCATTGCAGTTTCATTTGCTCCAGTAGAGGATTGTCCATTGCCTCCAGCAGATTGTGCAACAGTACTTGCTTTAGCTCCCATCCCAATTTTAAATAATAATAACGCGTTTGTCAATTTTGGTAAAAGTTTTTGCTTAAACTGAAAATTTTATCCCGCAATCAGAAGAAAAATTAACATTCCAAATATTGGTCTTGGCAGTGGTACACGCACTGACACGATTTTTGCAAATAGTCCTAGTTTTCTTTGTTTTTTAATATTATAATAGTAGTTAAAACTTTAATTTTAACTTCAGCAATATTGCAACACTTTGGGATTTAATATAGGCCGGAATTTTGTATACATACACTGCAATAAGCAAGTCATATCGTCCAAAAGCATACTAGCGGCTTGTCACGCAAAACACCCTCCGACATCTTGCTAGAAACTTCCTAGAAGTCAGTGACCAGTGACCAGCTGCTACGGAATGTTCCATTCATACATTTACATTTTGTATAAAATGTAATTATTTATTAGTTTACATGAAATTTCCCTAGTAATAAAATATTCTTTTTATATAATTCTTAATGATTGTTTCTTTAAATTATACTGCATTGTATTATATGCGATTGTATAATGAATTAATCAATAATTTAAAAAATATATCGAAAATATTCCTAGTTTTATTTTCAAATTTTTATATTGAGTTGTGCATATTTGTAATTATTCAAATAATACAGATATATATTTTTCATATGTCATATATGTCCTATAACTTTTCAATCCTTATAAGTGAAATTAAAATTCCGAAATTCTAAGTTAGTTTATAATAGTATCTATCTTAAAGTTGTAATATCTATGTTCTTGCTAGTATTTTTGTTCATGCCCTTCTAGGATCATATAAACAGATCTCGATACTGGCTAGGGAAAACCATCCGAAAATTGAGTCATGAAAAATCAACATGTAACAAAACAATTCTCGTTCTTGCGAGATATACAGAGATCAGTAGAGTGCCTTTATCTCTGCTGAGATATTCACAGTCCTATCTTCAATATTGATTCTTCATGACTCAATTTTCAGACGGTTTCTTCAATGCTTTCGACATTGAGTGGTTAAGACCAATTTATATAATCGTGGTCCTTTCTTACCACGGTCGTATACACAGGGTCTGGAAACTCCAGTGGAAGGGATAAGGTTCTTAATATCCGGAGGTGTGTTTTATAAATCAGCCGCTAACCATAGCGCTGCGATCCATTTGTTAAACTTATGCATTTAACGCCACCTTTGTTATCCTTACCACTGAAGGTGAAAAATATAAATTAAACTTTTCATAATTATAATTTTATAACAATCTTTCAATGTATTTAAAGTAAACATACAATATTTTATGTGACACGGTACAATTAATTGTGTAAATAAATGTAGATTGATATAACACAGAGTACAGTTCAGTTATAGACACAGTCGTATCAGAGATTGCAAATTACAAACACAAGGCGCGCTACAGAACCAAGCCTAACAAATCGATTGAAGCGCCTTGAGAGACATTTTTTGACCCAAAAGAGCTTTATCCCCTCCACTGGAGTTTCCAAATCTGAGTGTGTATACAAGAACAGTTATTGCAAGGAGTTATACAACCGTTGTTCCTTACGACTTACGCTTACGACTTAAGATAGTGAAATTAGATGCAGATATAAGAGATTCGATTAAAAAACGATTTGAACAGTTTTGATTTATCACATTGGAATTAAATTAAAAGTACTATTTTAAATAAAGCTATCAGCAGAAATGTCTGCGTGGAGGCAAGCGGGATTAAAGTAAAATATTTATTTCAAAGATACTTGCTTTTAATGTTAAATATCCACTATTGAAAAATATTATATAATCTGTGTTCACATTTCAGTTATATTAATTATTCGCAAATAGCTGCCAGACTTGTTAGACAAGCTTTGAAAGCAGAACTCCGATCAGATGCCCTAAAACGTGATGAAATAAACGTAAAATTTACCCAATGGAAAGATGGTAAACCTATTAGTAAGTATATAACTGTAATTTTTAACTTATTTTGTATTATTTATACAGAAAGATACAGTAATATTTTTAAATAACATGGGTATATATATATATATGTGTGTATATATATATATATATATATATATTATATAAGATGTGTACATATATATCTGTGGCTGTAGGGAAAAATGCTGTATGTCACAATTTTAAAATGTTTGAATTTATGCATTAATTAAACTGTAGAATATAGGATTCATGTATTTCTCAGAAAAAATGCATAAAAATAAGTTTTATAAGTTCAAGAAAATAATGTAATTCAATCGAAGTTCAATATTCAATTCATATGCATTAGGCTATTTTCATTAATCTGCTTAGTGTTAATAATCATGCATAGTGTTAAATTTTTATATATACATATTACATGCATAGCAGAATAAGGAGATCAAAACTGCCCTTGAATAGATTTTAATATGTGATGAATTATTCAATAGTTTACCAATAGGAAACATCATAAGCCAATTCTCAGCCCTTTATCTTGACTGAAAAGATAGTTACAGGGTAAACTCGGATTTTCCGTTGTTACGGAACGCCTACTTAATGGCATGTTAAAATTCTGAAAAAGTTCTAGGACATTATAGACACAGTGTGTATGTTAGAGAAAATTTGTAAAAAATTTTAAAAAACTCAGAAATGTTGAAAAATGTGGATTACATATTGAAATATTAGAGCGACTACTTTCTCATTTTTATGTATTGGCATAGCTATTAACTTTAATTTTGTGGTAAGATGTATCATAGTTAAAAAGATGGAAAACTATTTTTGTCATGATATTTTGGATGAAATCATGAGATATTATTTGAGTCTCATTGTTTTGGGTTTTGCCACAGTTGGCAATAGTTCTGTTTAATCTACTAAATACATAGTCCTTCATAGCCCTCATTGTCATATTCAGCCTGTGCTTTTCTTCCACCAATTCACTATAAATAAACTGAATACCAAATAGCTTAGAGAACATTCCTATCTTTCTCTGTTCAGAAACATTCATTCTTTCCCCGTACTTTTACATTGCATAAGGTTTTTTTTATATATGTACGTTTAAAATTTTTTCTATCAACCACTTATTGTTACTCCACTAACTGTTATTGTCCATGCCAGTTTTCCTCTTGTCTTCTGTATCAAAGGCAGCTCTTAAGCCTACAAAAACGGTAATCATTCTCCCGTTCTTTTCTCACTTCCCATCTTATGATATAATTTAGGAAATATATTTAATTCATTATCTCTGCCTCTCAAACCTATCTGAGTATTACAGGCATTCACCTTTTCACTTGGTACCATACAGAAGTGAACCAAACTAACCAACCTTGGTACCAAAGAAGTACTTCCGTCACGCGCTGATATATGACTTTACTCGTTGATTTACATCATGTGAACTTTTGGTCAATATGTATATGTATTTTTATAATTATGGGTTCACCAGAAATAACCAAACAGACTCTCGTTTTCTTGTAGGGAATTTCTTTCTAGCTTCATACAGTATCTTATATAGCAAAGAATTATGAAACGTTAATAAGTCTTGCTATTAAGGTTGCCTGTCTCTATCACTCATACTTCATATGAATCCAATATTAAATCTTTCGTTTATTACAACGACAAACACAAATATACTCATGATTGCATATACATTAATTTACACAATTATTTAAATATAAACTTGCGTTAATTATCATTATAACATTTGCTATTTAATGAAAACACTAAAATTTCTATTCAATTTTTGTTCAATTACAAAAATAGCCGGTAGTATGCGTTATTTTTGTCATAAAATAGTTGGTCAACAGTGTGTTAACAGGATACGTAATGCGTACGTTATAGCATATTAAATTATATATATATATATATATCACTTACAATAATACTTTTTTATTACAGCTGAGAAACAATAATAATAAACAAATAAACATGCGTAAATGTACAATCATGTGTAAGTCTTAAATTCAGATTTCATATAGCGTGAAATGTTTATAGAAGAATGCATGAGCATTATTTATCACAAATATTTTAGTGCATAAAATATAACAGCAAGGAGATTTAGCTATGGAGATTCCTTGTTCAATATTAAATAATTTGCTACTAACATACCTACTATATAAATGTGTGAAATGTGTGAAATTTATATAAGTACAAGGTATAATCGAATGGTATAATTATAGATAGTACAATCCAAGAAGGCTTGATATGATAAAATAGAAACAAAATATATAATAATCATTTTTCATACAAGATTTTAATTCTGAGTAAATCGATGTCGAAAATTCGTCGAGTACACGTGTATTCAGCTATAACTTGCAATGTATCGCGTTCAGTAATATACATATACCTACAATGTATACAAAAAGTGTTGGCATATCAGTGTATTTATTATAGCATTTACATATTAATTAATTAGGATGATTTCGATGATTTTTTAATATCTTGTAAAACTCAATATTTTGATTAATTCTTTTCTGTACACTAAGAGCTGAGCTCACTTAGTTTCCGAGATATTCGCGAAAAATTGCCGGTTCTTTTTAGAGGACATTGAATTATTCTGTATATAATACATTCTATAACGTATGTATGAATATTGCTAGTCACCAGCTGCTTACCTTTTATTTATAGGTCCCGTGCACAATTGCATATACAAGGCTGTAAGAAATGTTTGTTACAACTCAATTAAAAATGAATATCATTAATGTACATTAATTGGGTTTGGATTTTCAACACAGCTGACAATGCTACATGAAACAATAACAATTCTTCTGTTTCGTAAACTAATCTCAATTATTCATTTCCCTATTTTTATAATTATTTTATGATTTATATAAGCGTTGCTAGTTGCCCCGCGGCAGTCGGATTGAAAAATTTAATCCAAACCCACTATATTGGTAATATTCACTGATGATTTTCGAGTCATAAGTTATAACAAATATTTCTTGCAGCCTTGCATATACAACTGTACACATTTATAAATACTCGTTTATGAACAGAAGATAAATATCTGGCAACCAATACTGACGCATACGTTGGCACAGATTTACAACTATAGACTGAAACATACTGTAGTGATATCAACAGTTTTTTGAGAATATCTCGAATGCTAAGGTCGACCGCTGGTTATGTATATAAGAAATAGTAGTTCAAAATATTGATATCTATAACATATTTCAAAATTATCAGAATCAAAGATGAGGTAGCTTTCCTGTAGTTTCATTAAATTTGTAATATTTTACAAAATATTAATTTTTTGGCATTGTATCCTAATACCTTTCTGTTTAAAATGGCACAAAGAATCAGTTAATGCAAATAAAATCGTAAGATTTCATTTTTTAAAAAAATGTACATTTGGAACTGTGCCGATGCATTTCTATGAAAAATCGAACTATATGATAATAAACAGTGCAATGTAATGCAAACAGAGTTATAGTTCGGTTCGGTCACTAAGTCTAGGTTCGGATCAGAATTCGCCTTGTGGATTGGTTTCTGATCACCATTGATGTTTTCATCACCATTTGACCAACCCCGGTTTCGTCGACATTGTTTATTTGTCAACATGTTGAAATCACTGACAATATTTTCGTCGACGCTCATTTCACCGAACTGAGTGAGTATCTCTGAGTGACGAGGAAGACATTGTTGGTATACAAATGATGTCGATAAAACTGACATCGATAAAGATATTGTCACAAACTAATCCCATCCTGTACATATACAATTAGAAATCGTTAAAATCTAAATTAGATTTTTCCCTTTTAAGTGAAAATGAGGATTTATTCGGAAAAAGTTCCCATGCAAAAGTAATATTGAACATTTTCATCTCATTTTCATATAGAAGCATTAGTTTCGGGATTGTATAGTACCATAAATATGTACTCTGTATGTTAAGAGATACCTTGTACATCATAATTGATTAAATACTAATAGTGATATACACTAACATATAGTTAAAAAGCATATGTTATATATAGTATATGTTATAATTTTATTATGGACTGTTTAACATTTTAACGTTTTATTGAGTAGAAATTGAACTTATTTAATTCTATTCATTTATTTAAAAAATTTGGTAAGTTACAAAAATTACATTTCGTTATTTTTGTTGCAGAAAATCCATAAATTATGATATCACAGATTGAAGAAAGAATCATCCAACTCTTCAAATATATATATGCATATCCTTGGATATTGTATATGAAATAAGAAAAGGATCTAATAAAATAGTATAGAAAAAATTTATATATAGTAATTCAACATTCTTATATGAAGTAAAAATATCTAATAATATTATGAGCTTCTTTAATTTAATCCATTTAATTTAATCCACCTTCCTTTCGATAGATCATCTTATAGTCGGGCAATGTGCTTTACAGTGTACTGAAAAAGACAGATCAGAACTTAAATATAATAATCTACATGTAAGATTTTATAAACTCACCTATAAATTCTGAAACAAGATCATTGTCGCTATCACCACGCATTGTACCTGTAATTTCTTCATCTTCAACCATAGGAAGAAATAAATGAATAAATTCAGCTGTATATGGTGGAGCTATCGCTTCTAAAACCTAATACAGTACCATCTTAGTATCATTAAGCATGCTATGTACATATTTATTTAAAAAATAATTTTACAATACCTCTGTAACAAAATACCTAATTAACGATACATCTGTGTCTCCACGTTGCCAACACTGTTTGATGTAACACACTACTGGTACTACGCAACCTCTACTTAATAAGTTCACCATTCTATCAATTAGCATTTTTTTCATTTCCAACTGAAAATTAAAGAAGACAGGTTATTAATTCACAAAAATAATAAGTATAAAATTGCTACTAACGTTTCCTTAACTACATGCTTAAATAAGTAAACAAATTAATAAATAAATTATAAACTTACTCATAATGAATGCCCGAAATGGCACAACTAAGAATGAAATTACTACAGATGAAAAAAGCGAAACTGAAGAATGAATTATTTTTTTAATCTTTTGAGTAACAAATAATTCTCGGAACTATGTGCCTTAAGAGTGACATTCTTTTTGAAATATATGTTAAAAGAAATTCATTCTATATCAAGTAATTGATTATATTATATCAAATTTGATTGAACTTTACTCAAGGACAAAAAATTATTGATTTTTTGTATTTTTAATCTTGTACTTTTCGATACGTAGAATTTGAAAATACAAGTTTTAAGTTGCGTAATCTAGTGATTCAAAAGTTATGACTATATAAAATTGAACATTTCCAGAATATATTGCACATTATTTTAACGCCATATTGGCTTCTATCCATGTTCCGTGCAATGATTGGATTCCATGGAACCACTGACTGCACGTGAATTGCAGTCATTTTGACGGGTTAAGTCAAATGTACTTGACTACATGTATTTTGCGTATGTTTGATCTCTCACCCTGATATAACTTTTATACTTATCTCATAATACTTTTTCTAATGTTTCCGGGGTATTCACTTGTGTATTTTTACGTCGTTAGTTGTTATTCAAAAATACGGAATAATATATATCAAATTTATTACGAACATATTTTAAAACATCCGCAAAATAATTTTAATTATATAGAATATTTGATTTTAATTGTATTACTGCAAATATTTTAAGAAGTATCCTTAGAAGAAGAAAATGCTTTATGAGAAGTTGTCGAAGATCGGGGGCGACATTGTAGATAATAGAATATAAGTAGGATGTTGCTAAGTAGAGATACAATCATATCAGAGAGCTGTAATGTCGCCCGAAGGATGTAGATCATCGCAATGTCAATGATCTCTATCGCCGCGATAGTGCGTGTTATCTAAATGTTCGAAAAGCGTGTGGATCGCTTTCAGCTTTTGACTTAGCAGTAATATCAGGTCTGTAAATATGAAACCGGAATTTGCCTATAGATGACCCTAGCTGATAATGTAGTTATCACTAAACTGCGTCATTGATGCCAAAAGTCTTTGTTGACATCTCACAAACATTTTCGACTCAGAACAATACAAGTTTCATACAACAGCACAGTTTGTAATAGCGTTGAACATGTCGAATATTCTTACCTGCACAAGTATTTCCAGTTCGTCTTGTTTACTTTCAAATAACTGTACAAGAAGTTGTAACACTTTTGGATGCAGTAAAGAATGGCAAACTACAACTTCATCAAGTAATGCAAGATGTACAGGACAATGTTCTGTACACAATTTAAAATATGATGGTTCAGTTACAGTACACTCCACCCATCTAATTATACCTACACTTACAACAGGAAATCTAAAAGAATGTAGATTTTACTATATATAGAAATAAGAAATATCATATGACCACTAATATAATTTGTATACATTATACCTTATGCACTGATATAAAGTTTGTAATTCTGCTATCAATTCAGTAGATCCTTTATTAATGTTACAAATGTTATGGACTTTTTCTATAGCTTGAATAGTTGTTTTTAATTCATCCTTATTTAATTTCCTTGAATGCCCCTTCTTGGCTGGAATATCACATACACTAGCTGCATAAGCTAATAAATATATGTATTTAGACTTATGCTCAGGATTAATTTTTACACCTGGTTTAAAAAGTGCATCAACTAATAGTTCTGGAATTAATGAATTATTATTTTGTATATATTATAGCAGCTGTAAAAACAACAAATTGTAATTTTATAAATTATGTATATTAATACCTAAGAATTGTGGATTACGAAGTAATTCTATAGGAGGTGGTTCTGCAGTAGAATAATTTCGAAATAATACAGTAATATCAGCAGGATTTAAGGTATTCCGTGATAACATGGATGCAAGTGCTTGACATGCACTAGGGCTACTTGAAGCTCCATTAAGTGCCATTGTTATTGGAGTAACATCATGATGGCTGTAAATATATACATATATAATACATATATGAATTATAAAATCAGTGTATAATAATGTTGTAATTATTAAATTTTTAATTAATTAAAACTCGGTGTTAATTAAATGATGGTTATCCCCATGAATTCAACATGAATTATATTTTTAACAAATGGAATAAACAGACAACAAATTACCTACACTAGAAAACAATGTATTTCATTAATGTTAATATAATATTTTCAGAAAGCAAACAGTTGATATGAAAATAATATGTGTATCTACTAAATAGGGAAACAACCAACTTTTTTCCCGAAATCAGATAATAACTCTCAGTTTAAACAAGTTAGAGAAATTTGGAAAACACACTTGTTAATATTCTTTGTTATTAGATTCTATTGATCCTAAGTTGAGAACAATTGAACGCTCTCTGACTGTACATACTTGATAAAATAGTAAAAACTTTTTCTTACTTCTGTTGGGCGCATTTAGTGATTTCCTGAGAAAGCCTTTTCATCATAAATCCACCACGTGATTCTTGTGCAAGAATTTGCAGCAATACTTGACTGTAGACGTAAGTGTGTTGTCCATGACATACCATTTTCTAGCAGAAAAAGATTATATAAAGACATTATAATATTTTAAAAATATACTTTTTACCATAATACAAATACATACTGTAACATTCTAAATATATGTATATCGTCTCTCTATAATAAAAAGCAACGAGCAAGAAGGAAAAAGGTAATTAAAATCTAAAAGAAAGCAGAAACTTCCAGAAACGAAAGCGTTCATTCAGTTAAAGGAATTACAATTCGTAAGTCTATACTGTATGAAGATAATGATGCCTGGCATAGACTATACATACAGTCAGGACTATACATTCGGTTAATACAACGAGTAAAAAAATTTGAGGGATGATTTCTGAAACTAAAATAAGATGAAAATCAAGAATAAAAAGATTGCGTTTTCTACTTTGTTTTTTAGTTATTAACAATTAAAAATTAGCCGAAAACGCGATTTTTTTATTCTTGATTTTTCTCTTATTTTAGCTTCAAGAATCACCTCTTAAATTTTTCTACACCTGTAGCCGAACACCCTATATATAGTCCTGGAACTAGCGTCATTGTTATGTAGTCAATATAATGGTCAATATAAACTTTAAAAATTTGTGTGTTGATAGTTTTGATAACAAAAATGAACAAATTCAATTCCGGGCTGGGCGAACGTAGGGATGGAAGATAGAGAAATGCGCTGTCAAACTTGTCAAACTTGAAGGTGAAATTTTGCAGAAAGTACAGAAGTTGAAAATGAAACAGTAAAATATATAAAAAAATCAACCCTCTAGTGGAGTAGTTATCCTCAGTTTAGTGGAAAAGTATCCTTTCCGGTATTTCATGGAAGACTGTTGTATGGTAACTACAATTTTATAATTTTATCTAGACTGAAGCTTTATGTAACAGCAGATTATATCCTGAAATATGTAAAAGAATACCCTAACAGCATTAATTTTTTTTTTAAATCTTAGCAAACAATTGACATGAAGAACATGATTCCGGCAAACATAATTTATTTTTCCCTTTTTTTCATTTAATTTAATGAACAATCAGTTTTATTATTGTAAAAATTACTACTATATGTTTTCAGATGATGATTTACATTTTGAATTTGATCCTTGATTTCATGTCAGAATGACGAAGATCAGAATTCCGAGGATGACGATTGAGAAGTTTAAGATGATTGAAAAGGGTGTTTTATTATTTATACGAAGTTGAGACACCCACATCAGGTAACACGCGGCTCATCATACCGCACAGCGATTTCAATGGTCTGACATGAGTTTTTCAAATATATTTCCGGATATAATCTACTGTTACACGAAGTTTTAGCCTAAATAAAATTAGGAAATTGCAATTACCGTTCGACAGACTTTAATGAGTTACCAGAAAGGATTTGCTGTACTAATGGACTTCCAGGGTTGAACTTTCATTAATGAGTTGATTTTTTATATATTTTATTTTTCCATGTCCTAGTACAACAAGTTTCAGTTTCTATATTTTCAGCAAAATATCACTTTCGAGTTATACCACTTTAATAAGTTTAACAGTGTACCTCTCATCCCATGTTCATGTCCAAAAAGCCAGGCATAGATTTTATTTATTTCTGCTATCAAAGCTATTGGCTTACAAATTTTATGTTATTGCCCGCATAAAAATGACATTACTCTGGAAGAGTAATATATTGTGAGAGAATAGCAAATAAATAATTGATTGGAAGTCATTTACATTTTCTTGCAATTACCAAATTTCGATTCCAATGAAATAAGTTAGAATAAATTGAATGTGAAAATGCAGCAGGATTTATGAACACTTTGGAAACTAGATTTAAATTAGAATCCAATTTTATAGATATGTTACACTAAAAAATGAATCACTCTATATAGAATGCTTTTGGTATAGAATTTGGAGTGGAAACGAATCTGGACACATATTTTAAATTACAATTATAATGTACTCTCTGCTTATTTAATCCAACTTTTATATAACATGTATTATCAATCATCTTCTTGTGAATTCGAACAATTTGTGAAGAGACAAAAAGATTGCAATATTAAGAATTAGAAATTACATTATCATATATATATAGGTTACCTCATTTAATAGGTTACCTATTAATGCATATACATATAATGAAACTATGTGTACAAAAAATGATTTCAAGAATTTACAAAAAGGAACTATCTAGTCAGAATTATGTTAGTTGAAGACATGAAGATAGAAAATTTTTTTACATATATAACTACTTAATCTCTCTTAATCTCTCATTGACGGTTTAAACATTTTTACAATTAAATTATATTTCTTGTTTTACATTCTGCAGTTTTTAAGAAAATTATATACAAAACAATATAATTGAATTCATCTTATTATTGTGTGTTATATTATATTAGGTCATCCCATAAGTTCGTGCCGTTTTTTGAGCGGTTATATATGTTAAGATTGTTTACATACCTTTCAGTTTCATGAAAAAAAGGCAATCCCCCTCTCGTTGTTGTCTCGATCAGCTAAGCTCAAGTGCATTGGTCCCTTATCGCCGTATGTTTATAAATCGACACATGAAATGTACACACAAAAGTCGGCACGAACTTATGGGATGACCTAATAGAAAATAAATACATTCAAAAAACTATATCCAAAAAAATATAAGTGACTTTCACTTGATTTGAATGCCTTCACATAACAAATTCCTTTCTTCATATTATATTGCCCTTGAATTCTTATAAAAGATATTGCTTTATACTTAAAAGACTTTCCAAAAATCTTATTCTGTATGTGTATGAAATATAATATACAGATATTATACTTTAAATTGATTCAGAATATAAATCATAAATAATAATACTTACTGCACATTCTTGTATACTTGACTGCCAATCTTCTGTATTTTGCAAAAATCCAGCAATTGCAGTTTTTAAAACTCGTGAAAATACTTCAATTTGTTGTGCAGCTGTTGAAATGCTTGTAATTTCACCTTGAAATCCAGCATCAGATATAAGCTGTAAGAAATGTAAAAAAGATACAAAAATTCAATAAAATTTGTATAGTACATATTAAATGTTTGTAAAATATTTCATATATAATTGTGCAAAAATTATATTATTGCAAACAAATTACTTGTGTAATATAATAAAATTTGAAATATGTCAGTTGATGATACATATATGTACAAAATTTGTATACAAATTTCAATCTGCTAGTTATCTTTTAACCAGAAATTTCTATGATCATGAAATTAATAATTAACAAAGATGGACAAATCTCACATATACTGAGTTGAATTTTTCTAAATATAAATACATATAAGCCACTTGTTATAAAAATAGGGTAAGTTCATTTTCTTTATTAATGAGATATTTAAGGTTTCGTGGTTCATACAATTAAGAAATATAAGTACACCCCAGAAAGGTTTCACCATGTTGTATATACTTTTAACACAGGTAGATTTACTGCGCAATGATTTTTATAAGAATACATTACGAAAAAAGGTGTTTTTATAAATCTGAAATAGAGTTGCCTCATTTCCATAATTAATGAATTATAAAAATCGTGAACAATAAAATTTCTTTTTAATTTGAATTTTTATATAATTATTATTTAATTGTAATTTATTACAACATTTATTACAGAACAAAATAATATCTTTTATTTTGGAGTGTTATGTGCAAGTATATTAAAATATTCATGATATACAGGAGGTATGTAAGACAATAAAGTAAGTTAATTCAATACTTTAAAGTTTGAGGCCTTCCTTCGACAGATGGTAGTAAATTTAAAATTATGAAAGGCTTCCATTCATATTTTATACAAAACAGTACATGGGCACTTCTTAACACATTGTTGATCGGTCACGAGTTAACTCGTGTTTTCATGGCCAAACGTTACCAAGCGGCCACGAGTAAACTCGTGATGCGCTTTTTTTTCGCAGTGCAATTGTTGGTCAGCATAGTGCATAGAGTATGCTCTTCGAAAGGAAAACGCAGCGAAACTAGATATATTTGCAAAAGCTGTTGTGTACCATTACACGTAGATGATTGTTACACTGTTTATCATATAAAAAAGAAATATTAAAAGTTGAATAATAAATAAAATTTATTAAGGTTCATTTATATTGTTTTACTTCCACATTCAATTATGAAATAATAGCTGGTGACATGAGATAAATTGTCAGTAAAGTTGCCGGTCAACAATGTGTTAAAAACCTCATCCAACATATGAATTTCCAGTCAGTTTGTCTTCTCCTTATCAATATTCTTTACTCTTTTAGAATTGCATTTTTTAAAGCTTTCGTCGGAAGAATTCCCCGTGTTTCATTTTGTATAAACAAAATTTCGTTTCTTCCTAATATTCTATCATGATTTTGTAATAATCTCGAGGAATGTACAAAGCATTTGATTTTCATGATGCCATTTCCATAATTCTAAAATCTGCGTTATTTAGTAGATAAGAATGCCCAGAAAATAGAAATGTTTAATTAATTATCGATATTTTAATAGCAGTTTTGGGATATTTTATAGAAAATAGGGTTGTTCCACTTTCATATATAGTAAATGATTTTGCATCTACCAAAATTTGCAAATTACCAACCAAATGTACACTGATCAAAACATTAGATATTTAAATATGGATGGTAAATTTATTGTAAAATAAAATTTCATATTTAACCGTTTGAGTCCTAAGCAGCGCGATCGCTTTGTTTAGATTTTGTGTCGAAAAGTCCCAGTACATTTGAACGCTACAGACCACTGAAGGTATTTTGTATTTCATTGTTATCTTCTCAATAATTTTTATTGAACAAAACTTAAAATATTTATAAACTAACAGTATGCATATATAATAATATAGACGTATTTAAAGTAGACGTTATTAAAGTAACAAATATGACGAGCGCTATTGCACCGCTTGTTCCTCTTCGCAATCAATTAAGAGAAGCGCTATCGCGCTGTTCGGGGATTTTTCGACCCTGCTTTTTCAAAGACCCCTGGCACTCAAACGATTAATAAAAGCTACGACAATATGAAGTCCACTTTTTTTCAAAAGTGAACTTGCCCCACTTTCATAACGAATGGCTCATATTTTATTTTCAAGAGAAATGAGACTATTAATTAAAAAACAGGTATTCATGAATAAAGAAATTATTATATCCAAAATTTTAGAAATCTGAGTGACGAATTACATTTTTCTTGGATAAAGACCAACTAGTATTATGTTTTATAATACTAGTACACTTATGTATTAATTAATCAAGTTAGTAAAATATCTTATATATAGAAGAACATTTTTCTGTGTTGATGCTTATTGACTTACTTTTTTCTTTTAACTTTACTTCTTATTGTGCAAAATTATATTATTTTTATTATATTGATTATTTTCTCAATGGTTCCTGGGGAGAATTTGAATTGATTGAGCTGCTACTTATAAGTCTACAAGGTTGTCTTGAAATACAAGGTGATAATTTTTAGTATTCTACAAAAATAAAGAAATAATAAATGACAGAACACAAAACTCGTCATGTCAAAGTCAAAGTTAGTCAAATGTCAGTTAAAGACAAGTATGATATAGATATATTTATATGAACTTTTTTCATTGTTTCTAGATGTACAATTAATTCAAAAAGTTGATCCATATGTACAGTATTACAGAATATCCTGTATACATATAACATCTAAACTTATAGGATAAGTATTTCTAAATTGCTTTGACTAACTATACTAATTTTTTTAATTTTGATGTAAATATAATTGATGATGACAAGTAAATGTAATTGATAACACTGTCCAACAAACACTTTTTTTTCTATTTTGTAATATCTGTTCTATACAAATTACAGATACAAACTTCATAACTGTTTGCAAGAATCTGCCTATTAATAATAAAATTGTTTATGATAGCTCTAAAATATTTCGAGTCGCTTTGAATCTTTATATACTAGACAATTAGCCATGATAATCTTAGTATAAATAAGGGTAGCACTTAAAAACAAGAGTTCAGTCAGTAAATGGAGAATAATCACTTAATCAGTTCGGTTAGTCAGTTAAAAAGTTCAGTCAGTTAAAAATTTGTTGAGAGTCAGTTAAAATAGAGTTCAGTTCAGTTATTGCTTTCAGTCATTCAGAAATTTTGTCAAGAGTCGGTTAAAAATTTAGAACATCAAGGATACAATAGTTTGGAAACTCAAAATAATACTGCGCTCTAGAAGAGTATGACAAGTTTCCGAAATCATCCCATTCAGTCGTTTGCCTTGTTCCAAAAATAGCGAATGAAAGTCGAATTAATCGAAATAGTTAATAACTATTTCTGGTGGCAGCAACTACCATTTTGATTTAAATATAACTCGAAAAGTCTAACTGTTACGAACACCGAAGATCAAGACCAGATCATAACACAGTCTTCCATTTATTTTTTCAAAAACCGTGCGTTATACGAAAAAAAAGGAATATAATATAAAAAGTGCATTTTGGCTACGTTTATAACTTTCGTCTGACATAATTTTTATATAATCGATAATTTAGAAAATAATTGAACAAAACTGATTTTATAAACACTTAAATAATTATTTTAATGTTTAAGGACCCAGGGGCATGCTTTTCCGTTATTCAATCGAGTTCAAATTCTGCACAAGTTATTTTTTTAATATTCAACATCTCGAAAAAAACTTTATTTTCATAGATTTATTTGTTATAAGCACAAAAATTGGTAAATTTTGAGGTGCATTTAAAAATGTTTGTAATTGTCATTTTTCTATGTATTTTAATTTATAGAGTTAGTTAGCATGACTTCTAAGTGATTCAAATAATACACTACAAATAATGCAAAAGAATTTAGTTCAAAGAGCACGCCTCTTATATGTATAAAGTTATTACTACTATTATATTTATCTATATATGTAATAACAATATTTCCAATATTATAATAAAAATTTTACCTTTATAGTGAAGTTTAACATCAAACAATCAGGATATTCTTCTGCAAGTCTGTAAATAAGTGACCGCCAAGTAGGATGTTGTATCATTTCCGTTAACCAAGCAGGAGTCTGATACACAAAATATTGAACTTTAAGTATTAACTAAGATTTAATATTTAATTCAAAAATCAATGAAGGATTAAAAAACTTACTTCACCCTCCTCTGTAAAGATTTTATCTGCTTTTTTGGGATCAAATGTTTTCAATATCATATCTTTTAAGTTGTTTTCTACCATTGCTTGTACATCTGTAACTTTAACTCCAGCAAGAATAAGCCATTCTGCAAGAAGATTTGCCATTTGAGCACAAGCTGTATAGTTTTTAGATAACAATTCTATCACTTGTTCTGGGTTTCCACCAGCTTGAAAATATCTATAAAGTGAAAAAAATGATATATTATTAAATATATATATATTTAAATTTCACAAACAGTGTACCAGTGCATAATTAAATACACATATTGAAATTAACATCATCTACAGTGGCTACAAAAAGCACATATCTTTACTTTCTAATAAAGCATTCCTTTATCAAATTCTAAATTTATAATCACATGGAAACATTACTATATAATTAATATTACTATACTATAGTACTATTATGTGATAAGAAATTTAATATACTGGGATCTAATTAATTAATATATAAATGTTATAATAAATATAATGGCTTCCAAATACTTTTTGTAATCATTTCACATAATAATCTAAATAGTTGTTTAAAATAAATAAAAAGCAAGAAAGATTAAATTATATATACTTTATTAAGACACTTTGCAGGAAAATCAAAGAATGTTTACTTGTATATTTTTGTACCATTAAATGAAAATTTCATCCTGTATGTAAGATTATTTAATTTTTTATAAAATTATGAATCCATTATTTATCTATATCTACAGGTAATAACAATGTTATGTTAATAAAATTCATTAGATAAAACTAATGAATGTAGTAAGAGAAATATCATCAATATTTAGTTTCCATTTCATCATTAAATATACATAATGAATTTTTGTGTAATAATTATAAATCCTATAATAGAGAATTTTATTTCAGTCTTTTCATGATTCGTTAATATGAAGACATGAAATGATTATTACGAAATTTGTTAAAAAATATAGAAATGTGCAGACCCTCCCTGTTTCTCAGGGTTTCGGGACGGATCAGTAGAAGTTCGGGCGGGATTTCTATATCCATATCACTCGGGCTCCCGAATGTTTCGGGATCCTAAAACTCGATTTGGGTATCAACTATAAAAGTATGTATCAGCATGAACAGATAGTCTAACTTCGTGTCAGCTCGACTAAAATTGCACGAATTGACTTAAGGCTTGGGAGCCCAAGATCCAGCTATTAGGAGATAAAGTAATTACAAAATAGTGCAATAACTTCACAAAACAAAATATGTATAAAACTAAAATAAAAAAACCATAAGCAAATAAAAACACACTATTCGCTACAAACTCTGTACAAAGAAATCAAATATCCTACAATCTCAAATTATTATTAAAATAAAAATAATTTTCTCCCAAAATTTTAAATATGAATTTTGAATATGAATATTTATTCATGTAAAGCTTATTATCATCGTTTCTTTTTATATCTTTATCTCCTCTTAATATTTCCTAATAGTTGGATCTCGGGCTTCTGAGCCTTGCCGATCCCATTCGACTTGTCGAATTGACACGAAATTAGACTGCCCACTTTTAATTATTTAGCATGCTGATACATAAATCTATTGCTGATACTCGAATCGAATTTCGGGACCTCAAGTAATACAAGTATATCAAGATCCCGCCCGGATTTTTTCTGATTCGTCTCGAAGCTCGGAATCCCAAAACTCGAAATGGTCTGTACACTCCCACTGCCCGCGCATGCTGGTACCCGAGTTGAATTTCGAGAACCCGAGCGACACAGGTGTACGGAAGCCTAAAACATTATAATTTTTAAGAACGTTTCATAAACATTTGATCTAGTATGCAGAGTATAATAAAACATTTTAACTTTTTGCGGATTTTAATGTTAATTATTTTTCATGAAAGAAACTGTGTACTTTTATTATTCTCAACCTGTTATGCATTTCAAAACACATTCAGAAACATAAATAAAGAATGTTTGAACAATTCTTCATTAAATATTTTTGCAAATATTACTTTTGATGTAGATATTTATATTATATAGCTATATTGTAGTAATGCATATTTTTGCCTCTCTTAGCTTTGACAATTTCTGCATTTTATATTATAAATAACTAGTATGAGTTTACTCTTATAATAATGTGAATTCCAATATGCATGTAACCCTGATAAGCAAATACAATATATAGTTAAAATATATCAATATATATTTCAACTTCATTGATTCTTTATCATAAAAGAAAATATCAATTATAAAGTATGACATTTGATATCATTACTTATATAAGTATAGCTAATAAATCATTCAAATATATGCTTTATGGCATCTTGCTGCCATACTAGATATGATACTATGTTCATAAACAATACTCCCTTGCAGAAAACTTAAATATTTTATTAATTCTTCTATTGACAACCGGATATTCATTTCAACTTTTCCTTTATTTATTTTTTATCATCGAAACAATACACCGCATAACCACTCTAAATCCCTACTTTTTTCAATATTTTTATGTCTATTTATATTTTCAAAATAAAATTGTACAAAAATATCTTAATTATAAAAATTTTAAACATATTATTTACTTGTTTGTTTGGTAACTGGAATACCTAAGCATCCATATAAGACACATAATAGCTGGATGCTTTATGAAATGAGAATAGAAATGAGTTTCTAATCTAAATCATTTATTCACTAATTAAATTACAATAAATATATATATATGTATTCAGAAAACAATTTTTGCAAATTGTGGTTATACTTGTGAAGAGTAAGAACTAAAAAAAATTAAGTTTCTGTATTGAAACACATACACTTACTGACAGAAGTAAAGAAACATAATTATCATTTAAAAATTACTGTATATTTTTTATCTTAAGATACATTAGTTAGAATTGAAAATACCATAAACAGATAACAGTCCATAATGAACATACAATAAGTTTTAATGTTAAATAACTAAAATAAACAATGAAATTTGGAGATGATAACATGATGGGACTGTAATGATCCAGATCTGCTAATACAAATAAAAGGAACTATGGATAGATTTGTGTATTGCAATATTTTATAAACATATATGTTGCCATGTGCAAATGTGAAAATGCCAATAAAATGATCATTACAACACAATAATGAACCCAAAACATTCCTCTAAATTAATTATATAACATTTCTTCTGGAATAAAAAGCTAATATAATTAAGTCCAAGTCAATCTCCTAATTTAAATCCAATTAAACATTACATACGGAATTAATTTAATATCAACTAGAAAGTCAACCTTTTGCAAATAAAAGGGGATTGATGCAAAATGTTACAAAAATATGGTGTGAAATATCGACTGCGTGTTGTGTACAATTAATTGACTCAATGCCATGCAGATGACATGCAGTCATCGAATCCAATAGTTATCTAACATCTTATTAGATTATTTTTCATTTACTTTTTGTTAAAAGCAGTTCTATGTATATCAAACAAAGTATGTTTCTTAACTTTTGTCATGAAGTTTTATTTTTCTCACCTGATCCAATATTAATTGTAGGTCTCATACGAATATATAAAAAAAAATATTTTAACTTCATGTGTGGACTATTATCTCTTTATAGTATTTTTAATTTCATCCAATGTACCTCGGGAGATAAAAAATATACAGTAATTTCCAAGCGATCATAATATTTCTTAACCTTTGTTAGTAAGTGTATGTATGCAAGAGGAAGTTCACAATTCACTCTAATACTATACTATATTCTAATTTATATAAACTTCTGGCATAAATTGTTTATAATTGCATTTAGTGAATTACAGAAAAAGAAGGTTAAAAATTATGGTAAAATTACGGTAAATTATTGTCCCTATATATATCTTCTATTTATAGTTCATATAGGTTTGAGTTAAGTGTTGTTTTATCCAACTGACATGGGTCGGTCAGTAGCCAACACCAACGCATACCCTGTTGCAGATGCACAATTATAGGCAGGATTTACTGTGTGTGGTACTGACACTATAGATGGTTTCTTGGGAATATCTTGGAAATTAAGAGAGTCTGACATTTTCATAAAAGGAAAAGTTGCTCCAAATGTTGGGTTTTACAACATATTCGAAAATCAGTGAAATCACTGTTAAAGCTAAACTTCTAAATAATTACCTAATATCTTATATAATATAATATATAATATCTAAATCATTTTGTTCACCAATATAAGAATTAAATTTCTCTGGCTTATGATTCGGCAATATGATTCAAATTCTGAAGCAAACTGCGTAGATACATTCAATATTCTATATCTATAATGAGTAAAATTAATGTGAACTGCACTATATAATAAATCACTATACCTTTTAAGTTGTGCAAAGATACCAGGCTCCATGATGTAATCTGGTGTTTTAAATTTATCCAAGCATTCATTTAATATCTCTTGAGGATTATCAAAACTATCTTCTCCTAAGCAATCTTCATTTCTTGTCATTTCTTCTGTCCAAGCTCCACGATCCTCATCATAATCCGACTCCATTATTTCTAAAAATAATACATAATATTTAATAAAATGGTTTTTCTTCTACATATTGATTAGTAATATAAATTTTTAAAATTTTTGCTTTGTTATGAATTAATATCTCTGTTGCAACAAACAGCTATTAAAAAAAGAAATATGGAAGAACTAAAAGTTTCATTACTACTTTCAAACAATAAAATTATATAAACTAAATGTTGGAAATAAATATGTCTCAAATAATTGAAATAATTTTATTTTTTCTTCAAATTGGAAAACTATTACTTATATATCATATCATCTGAGAGAAACTATTAAGGTAAATTTAATGATATACAAGACATAAGATTAAAACAATTAACTTCATAAGATTTTTTATGTCATCATATATGTTTAATATATCTTTTGTTTTATTTCGACAATCACAATTACCCTCTATTTAAAAAACTTGAAACTATTATGATTGGAAATACTATGATTGAAACTAAATTATTATGAAATATATGTACCACAATTTACAAAATTAACTTGTTATATTTTTTTACATGGTAATCATGTATAAAAAACAAATATAAATATTCAATTTCAAACTTTTGTGACTTATTCTGAACAGATTGGTAACAAAATTAATGCACACTTGCAACTTGAAATGTATGTATCTTGTGTCTGAAACTTTCTATGACATAAAAATTCTCACTCTTTCAGTATTTCTCCTGTTATCTTCATCGTATAGTATAATAGTTTAATGTAATTTTTGTTGGTCTTTGAATGTCTACTAAAAATATATAGCTTAGAAACTAAAAATACGCAGTATCTGAATCTTTTTGTGACCATCTGTATATATTTTGCAAAAATTAACCTAAGATTTATTTTGATATTTATATATTGTTATCAATTTTATAAAGTATTAATGTCTAGTTATTTAAAATAGATTAAAAATCTCTCTCTCTCTCTCTCTTTCTCTCTCAATTATATATTTTCATGAAAATTATTGGTACAAGTTCTTGTTTATATAATTCTTTTTTCACAAAATCTAAACATTTATTATAAATAAGATAGTACAACCATGCAATAATATTCAAAAATAAAATCTCAGCAGTATATTAATTAGCAACATTAGTCCAAATGAAAGATGTACTTCCTTTATATATGTATATTAATATGTACTCTTTGTATATATTAGAAATTTTAAAGCTAAAGATAGGTTAACTATTCAACATATTTATTTTAGTTAATACTTCCATAAAAACTATGAAATATTTTATACTTTTTAATGAAGATTACTTACTTTTAATTTGTTATGATAGATTTAACGCACAAATATTTTTAAATATTTTATAAATACGTAATACAATTATACACAAATAATATAGATAAACATGTAATATATTGAGCTAAAGATTCATACTAAATGTCTCTTTCTAATATAATATAATGGCTTAGATTTCAGCCCTCTAGTGATATGATGGCAAACTACTAATGGTAGATTTTTCAGTCTTTTTGTTCATTTATTTAAATTTTAAATTATACACATACGTGTATCAATAACATAAAAGCTGAATCATCTTCCGTTTTCCTCGTATAAAGTACATGATTGCATACTTGATTGTAATATAATGTGCACACATATGTATCTACGTGTATTATATATATATATATTACCAGAGAGAAAATTTCTTCTTTGATATACATATACATATTTTACATAGATAGAAAATAAAATATATATAGTATGAGCATAAGAATATGTAAATAAATACTGGCCAATTAAAGAATGTACACAACACAATTATACATTAAGGATCGTTTCGGTATTCAATTTATTACCAGTCATTATAATTATATAACTATATGAAATGTATATAATAAATGTCGAAGGTCGGATTTACTTTGTATAGAATTTTATATTATGGTAACAGATAATTCTTTTTACACAAGAAACATAATTAGTTGATTTTAATTCAATTAAATTTTAATCAAATTGTGTCAATTCATATACCTTTTAGAGAAATAGTTTTACAAACTATATAAAAATTTAATAGAATTGAAAGTAAGTTATTCTAATAAATATAGCATTAAATTAAAACATTTTGAAAACATATTATGGGTTACGATATATGTAGTTAGTTATTAGACCGACGATCGTGTGTATACACTCGTGACTAGACTAATATATTTATTTATTTTACTTTATTAAAAATATGTAAATAATATCTTTTTTGCTTAATAATAAAGTAAATAAGTTTGTCATTTTTTAGTTCACTTGTGTGTTGTATGTTAAAAGAACGTACCTAATTCGAAATAATGTAAACCAACCCTTAATGAGAACACATACATATGTACTTTAGTCTGTCCAATATGTGTTTGTGAATAACATTTCCAAGGAACTACAGAGCATAGAATTGTATCGACATTTACGTTGTGTCGTCATACGCGGTGTATTTTCACATACTTTGCGTTAACTGATATTGGTGTCTAATATTCATAATAGTTATAAACATTCAAATTTTTAGTGGATTTTGCTTATTTCTAGCAAATTTGGAATTTCTAATGATGTCAAAGTTTTTACTACTCCTTTGCTTTACTGCACTCCACGTTCTGGGTATGAATTTTCAAATACATTTTATTTTTTCTGCAGAGGATTATGAACATTTTTTATGTATCGTGAAATTATACTTTCCCCTGAAACACATAAAACTTATAAGGTCTCTTCTTACAAAATTACATCAGCTGTAGATTTATGGTTTAATCTTAATTTTATTATCTTTACTATACATTATTTCTCATTAACGTATTTACGATATTAAATACAACATACTGTCTTGTGATAAAATATTGTAACCTATGGTAAAATTTTAGAAATCAAAGCTATAATAATAAGATATTTAAAATTATCAAATTAATTAATTAATAAGAATTACTACTATTATAAATTATTTTCTATGTAAAAATTCAGATAAAAATATTACTTAAATTAATATTTCGAAATATAGTTTGTATTATTTTTATATTTCCTGCAATAAATTTTGTATATTATAGTTTAGAAATAAAATTATATTATTTCATTGATCTAACTTAAATATTGACACAAGCAAAGATTTTGGCAATTCATATTTACAAGTTTTTATTATTTATGGTTCTTAACTCTTTTATTATTATATGTATATCAAACACTAAACGATGTTCACAGGATTAAGGATCTATATTGATGAGTTGTCAATCACTTCAAATTGTATCAAATATGTATATGTGGATAAAAATATGAGTCACATTGAATAGAATTCGGTACCATAAATCTCCTGAAAATTTTAGAAGTCTTGGAAGTTTTGAAAATCTCAAAGGTCTTGGTTATTTTAATAAGTTTTGAAAGTTTGTTATATAGTTGATATTTTACAAGCATTTTAAATGCTCTAACCCAAACAGTATCATTGATGTAAAATATTAAAGGAAGTCTAAAAAAATTGGGATATTGGAAATGTATTTATGTGAAACAACTTTCAAGACTTCATATATAAAGCTCAATCTCATAAATAAGCAACATTTTAGTTAGAGATCATAGTTTTGAACATATATTAAAAACATGTATGCACTGTGCATGTACACAAATTATACAATATTCTGAATATTAGCATAATGAAATTATGTATATCCAATTTATTATATTAACTTAGAAGTCAATGTAAATGTGTTCGATTAATTTGATTATATTTCAATTTTACAACAGGTGAAGGACAAGAAAATATTTTATCTAAAAATGAGGGTATTCTCACTAATGGAACATCTTTACAAAATGAGCAACATTTTGAAACAAATATTCCATCAAATAAGATACTTTCCCTGGTACCTGCGCCAGCTCCTTTAGGCACAAACAAAAATAAATTAAAGCCAGAAGAGGTTTTAACGACTCAAAGTCCTATCCAAACTCGTACAGTAATTTCCAATGATCACCAATCTTCTGCTATGTCACTAGATACATCAGCTACCTTAAGTTATACAAATGAAACAACTACGAAACAGATTTTACATACAGCAATTAACCCAGCAGTTATACAAGCTACAGTAAATTCTACATTGTCTTCTCATACTGCTGGGAAGTGGGTAGTTGGTAATGGAACAGACAAAGCCTGTATTGTAGTACAGATGTCTGTGGAGTTTAATATCTCTTATATTAATGACAACAAAATGGTTTGTATTATTTAGGTGCAGAATATATTATATTATTTAGACATTATCATGGTATATGATAAATTAGAATATATATATAATATATATTTATATATATATAATTCTCACCACAGTATAGCGAGATCATAAAATCAATTTGGTATGAAATGAACATGTTTAGATATAGGGATAAGTGAATCAGGGCTGTACAAAGATGCAAAGTCAATGTTTTATATTGTTAATTATGTTAATGAAGTATAATTTAATATTTATGTTAATTTTGTTTATATAAACAAGGCCACACCTTAATGGTTTCATTGATTCTTACATATGTTATTAAGATCATTATTCTGAGCAATTTCACTTACCCATATAACTATTGCTCGACTTTAGTCTCCAAGATATACACCAAAATATTTTTCATATTATTGGGTTAGCAACTAGTTTGGGTTAGATAGTGGAAAAAAAGAAGTAATTATAATTCATATACAATTTTATAGGAATAATGTAGAAAGGAGAAACAGAAAAAATCTCATTGATTTTATATTGACCTCGTAAGCAACATTGTGCTGCATATATGTATAGCAGAATTTTTGTTTCATCGGTAATAGGACTTTAATAACTTGGCAATTGCATTTTCTAATATCATAGTTGCAATTTTTCTAATTAGTACTAATACTAGAGTAGTAGAAAATTCCATATAAATTGTACTTATCTCCTTTTATTTATTATATAACCAACACTTGATATATATATTTTTTATTATAAATATTATAAATAAATATATATATCTATATCTATATATATATAAACATAAAAGTTTTCAAAAATTTATTTTATGAAATATCAGGATTATTGTGAAATGGGGCCATATATTTTGGACTTCACAGAGTTGAAGTTATCAAGACAAATTGAACAAACTACTATGTTATGACCTTACAATGACTTAGAATTCAAAAATTTAGGTTCAATCAATAGAAATGTTAATATGGTAAATTATATTATTTCGATCAAATTATACATTCAAAATAAGATTAAGATTATTAAATAAATCCAACGATAACGATAATACCATTTTGTATCATACACTACAGCTGTTGATCGAACCTAAATTTCTGAATTCAAGATCATATTATAGTAAGTCGTTGAATTCATCTGCTACAACTTTGTAAAGTTTAGAATACATATATGATGCCATTTAAAAAAATCAAGATGACTGGCTTTTCATTGAAGAAATTTGTTTGGATATTTTTAATATCCAAATATGCGGCGGACCGGAAACTCATTAACTTTTGTTTAGAACATTTCTTTGGCAGATTATCGGAAATGTTTAAAAAATGGTGATTAATAAAGATGTGCAAGTACCCGAAATTACGGGTTGGTAAGATTGGTGAAATTCGGGCGAGCTCGGGCTGGAACCCAAAACATACGAATATTCGAGTACCTTAATCAAGTCGGGTAGCTCGATCGCCACGGTTAATCCGACACATTCGAGTTAGATCGGTAAAAATCGGCCGGGCTCGGACTAGTTTTTTCGATACTCGAGATTCGATTCGGAGTTTTCATTGTAAATTTGAAATGGATCATATGTGTAATTACCTCATACATTTTTAGTGATTAATCTTAGAGGACACACCTTGTATATGTACAAATTCAACTATATGTCGGAAACTAAAGTCGAGCGGCAGTTATATCTATAAATGAAATTATTCAAAATGTTGACCTTTATAATATATAATCAAAGTCACTCAAAATATATAATTACCAAATTTATATTTGTACTATAATATCTTTTACTCGTTATTTAATTTATTGAAGTAATAAGAAATATTTTTTGTCTTTTTAATTGTAAATGGAACATCGTCAATCATAAATCATTATCATTACTATTGCATAAATCCTTAAAATAGAATATAATGTATGATTCTCAGTGACCCTGCAACCAAAGATGTCAGTCGATGCTGCTTCTTGATATTTTAATTTAAGATTTCGCTATAATTTGGTACATACTATGCTACTGGTGAAAGAAATATAGCGAGATTATACCTGCAAAAATTAATCAGATGTTAAAACATACATATGTATCTCGAAAATCAAACTAGGCAGCAACTCGTGAGTCAAATTAGGAATTCTTTGTGCTGTAGTATATTGAAGAAAATTGTTTATAACATATCATTTGGAAGGGGGGTTTTAAAAATATGCAATTTGCTACCTTTTATACATATTGCAAATAATGCAAATATATATTACAAATAACTTTTACAGATTACAAATTACATTGGCAACTTAATATTCAAACTATTTTTATAGACGCAATTAGTTTAATTGTCATCATTTAATACTTCAATTTACGGCGTTAGTATATCTCTTTCACCAATAGTATACTGTATTATTCAAATAGTAATTGCAAGCTTTTGCCAATAAACATTATCATTATCATTGAATGAAAAATTTATTTAGAACTTCAACATTGTACCCTCACTTCGAAATAATCTAACCTATCCTAATCTAACTGATTATTGAATTAAATTCAAATAAACTTGTCCCAAGGACAGATTAAGTTAGGTTACGTTCTTTTATTTTAAGTGTTAAAGTTTTAAATAAATTTTTCATTCAATAATAACCAAATGTTACGCCATACATATATCAACTTTATTGCAAAATGGATCTCTTTTGTGTCGTATATTTAACAATTAATAACTTTATAAACAATAACGAGCGATAGCTAAAAGCTCTTGAACATTAATAAAGGAGGTGTCCTTGATAACACATATCAAAGTAAAGGTCAAGGTCATCGGGTCTGCCTCCCTTGAAGTCAACATTTATCTTGAAAATATCCATTGCCCATTTATGGATCCTCTTTCCACATAAAAATTGTGTTTGTCCGCGAATTCGCAGGTTGGAAGGTAATCATAATCAGTGAAAATTCGTGATTTTCCATTTTAACGTGTTTACCGCGATGGGATACACTAGTCTTTCACCCAAACTCAACAGTACCAATATTTCCATTGCAAATTGTTAAAGCATGAAGTATTTTTCTTGAAGGGACAAAATATTGTTATGAAGAAATGATTTTCTTTATGATCATATTTTCGGAGATTTCTTAATTGACAGAAAAAGATACACTAATGTTAATACATATTGATATACCGTTTTATACAGTAAATGAAAGATTTCCTAAGTAAGTTATTAATGTATTATTGCTAAATTTTTTTTGATATTGACAATATTGGCTAAAAAAATTATATCATAGCCATTTGAGAAGGTGAATGTTCCATGTTATTGTAGAAAAAGCGTTTTAATCACCTTTAATATCGTTTGAATACTATCTACTTCTTATTTAGAACATTTATGTTAGACTCTGGAAACCAAAACAGTCTTGGTTATTGTGGCAACGAACATCGTACATGGTGTGAGCTAAACGAGTATTTTATTGAACGCTTATTGTGCAATTAAAGATATCCATAATCTGGTAATTGTTTTTATCGAAACAGGTATTATTTAATGATCTAAATTAATGAAATATTATATTCAATGAAAATTGATCTTAAGTGAGAATGCAAAGATGCAACACTTTTGTAAAAAAAAAGGTAATGATATTTGTTTATATCGTTTCATTTCATATGTAACGAGTTTCGTGGTGTGGGGTAAACCTCACATTCTCGTCGTTTCAAAAAATGTCTCGCAATACCAACTATGAAAATTAAGTAAAATTTCGCAGTGAACGTCTTACTACACATTGTTAAACAGTTGAACTGAAATAGATTTATTTACTGAGGTAAATTTAAAATTGATGAAAATGTTTTGTGAAATTGCACAAAGGCAACAAATTTTTGAAACTAAATTCTTTTTATGTCAATTCGTTGGTTTTGAATGTTAGATTTTGGAATAGTTGGACGTAATTCATTCAGAGACACTACTACATGTATTGTAAATTCAAAGTGTTGTGGCTTGTAGTATATTATCAATACTAGTATATCTTCATATAGTGATGTAGTGTTCGGTTTTGACGTACTGATAATACGAGAACTAATTGTAAGAGCAGCCTAATGAGATGTCGAATAGAATTTGTACTGTCTCGCGGGTTCTATAGGGTTAATCTGATTAACGAATAATAGGAAAAAGAATTCTAGTCCTATCTCATTGGATATTTAATTGACTTTGATTAACGTGATGCGAAGTAATGCTATAATCTTCAAAGTTCAGCTCCTTATAAAGGATCTATGGCGTAACTGTTGCTACAATTTTTCAGGCACTTCCAATAATGTGATAAAAAAATGTTTCGAATATAAATCAATCAGCTTCCAATAGGCTGAAAATTAGTACAAAGATAAGAAATTTCCCAAAAGGGATAAAAAGTCAAAGTCACCTTGACTTTTTTAAATGACACTATATATTTTCAATTTCATACTATTGTAGCTGGTATTAAAACAAATTCAACAACCTATTATACGAGTTCTTTTAGATTTCACACAACTATTTATATTTAATTTAATAGTTCAAATAAAAATAATTATTAATATCTTTATAATGATCAGTTAGTACTATATTAATATTGAAACAATAAAAAATGTATTTTTTCAGAAATCTTTTAAGGTATTTGATATACCAGCAGACAATGCAACTACGAAAGCAAGTGGATACTGTGGCAAGTTGGAACAAAATTTGACATTAGAATGGTCTTCTAAAAATGTAACTAATGCTAGTATGACACTGCATTTTATAAGAAATGTAACTGAGAATGACTACTCTCTTCATCATTTGGAGCTCATTCTTCCATCAACAAATTTTCCAAATACCACACTAAGTAAGAGATCTTAATTATTAATATATAATTTTAATATGTCTTAAAGCATTTCTAGTCATTCATCAGAGAGTGTTAGTAAAGTATATTTAATTACAAAATGAAGCCATAACTGAAATCTGAAATAGTTTGAATAATAATTCAATTTCAAACCTGTTTCCTTTGATAGAATTATGTTTTTTATTGCAAGAATCAATTCAATTCGTTGTTCTTTATAAAAAGTATTAACATGCTTGTGCCAAAAAAACTGCTGGTTTGTGAGATACATCTGATTTTAATGAAATAACATATTTCAATATGAAACAAACTACATATATTTCTTTCTACGAAATGAAAGAGATTGTAATACCAATTAAAGTATAGAATATAGTTTCATGCATATTTTTACTTAGAAGTTTGTAGAACAAAACAACGGAAGTAATAAATATCTCAGGAACCAACGATTTTCGTTTACAGCATAAACATCTTGCTACATACTTTTTGTGTAGAATAAAGAAGTGGATCGATCAGTACGTTAAGAAATTAGTTCTTTTTGAAGAAATGTAGTTGATATTCATGATGTCAAGTTGTATCCTCTACAATGACTTTTAATTTTTTTTTTGAAACATTTTTTCATGCAATAAGTAACATTCGAGGAATTGGAAGTCATGAAGATAGGTGCTTCAATCGATATTTTTATTTACGTTCTTTCTAGCTACAAAATGTAAACACACTGAGAATAAAGTCAGTTTAGAAACTAAAATACGTAACGTTTTAAGAGACTAATTCATTTACGATCCGTGATTTTTGTTATGAGATTAGTCTTTACAATGTGCATAATATAATATAACAAAATATTTGACCTTGAAGCTTTGCTTCACAGTCAGTTTTGCACGTTACTTTTCTTAAGCTAATCTTCAAACCACAGACGTAGAACCCATCTATGATAGTGGCGACCTTTCATGCACTTACATGCAGTATACGTTACTAGTTAACAGTTTTATTAAAACATGCATGCAATAATCTCCAAATATTATCAAATATTAAGAAACTTATTAAAAATACACGTCTTAAGACTTTTGAGCAGGAATGTACATTTATATATATGTATGTATGTATGTAAGTAGATTTCATATTTTAACTTTAAAACTTTCTTGTAGTTCTGTGGAACATCTGTTCGTGTGTCGCTTATTTCTAAAATGTCTCTATCTTGATACATACAGTTGTATGTATGTTATTATCTTTTTTCATTTATACTAAGGAACAAAATACATATCTTGTAAATATTATATTAAGGCATTAGCTAAATCCTACGAATCACTCGTAAGTGATGATAGATAACACTAAATTTTTGCTTCACCCCGATTTTCTTTTGTATCTCGAAAATTATTTATTAGTATTTATTACTACTATTATTTTTCTGTAACTAAACATATTTACGAATTCAATTCTTAGTGTTCGTTCGACCAGTCGTGGGGAGACGGAATCGCGAGGAAACACGTCAACGGGAGTGGTAAATTCCCGTTACGATTATAACAATCGACGCCGCAAGTAGGTCGATCCCCTGATTTCCTTTCAGATAATAGGGGTGGTTGTTGAGGTATAACGCTGTGGCTCACAGGGTTATAAAATATACATTTCCCACACTTTGTACAATAACACAAAGGATTGACGTAGAAAAGATTTGCTTACAGAGGAGAAAGTCCGTGTACTGATTGACTGGGTTAGAACTCCTTGAATGTGACTCGATTCTTCGGTTACGAGAACGAGTAGTATGTTGAGTTTGACTGTCCTTTGGTTATGAGAACCAATAGAGTGGATCCTCCTGATAGCGTAGAAGCCGTAGACGAGGTAGGAGCCGTCGGAGCAGTAGGCACCGTGAGAGCAGTTGGCAGAACCGTCAGAAGGTTGTAGGAACAGCGAGAACACTTGAAAGAACAGTGAGATTCGTTCTGATGTGATTACGGAGGAAAGCTCGGTAGGGGTGTGCCCTTTGAACGAAGAACACGGATTCGTAGGTCACATTTTGGTTAGCAAAGTGAGGGCAATGATCCGCGATGCCGATTGGTTATGCCCAATGTTGAGAATCAAGATAGGAGGAAGAAGCCTCCTACCAACGTGGTGACATTGTTCATGGGAAAAACCAGCTTTTCCGTTAGGCAGCTATTTAGTTTTTCCCATTAGGTAACTACCTGCTTTCTCCGTAATTTGTCTGAACGTACAATAGACCTAAGGACTGTTTTATGTACCAGCCATAAACCGAAAATACTTGCAGGATTAAAGGTTCCTGCAGGCTAATAAGACTCGGTTTATGGTGGCGCCTTAGGGTTATTGCGAATCTCTCTAACGGTGACTGGGCCTTGATGGTCAGACATTGAAAGACGTCGCGCGGACCTTTTCACGCGACGTAACACTTAAGAACAAAAAAGTGTTTTTCTTATTTTCATTTAAAGGGGAAGACACTGTTATAACTTGAAAAGTAGAGATATATTCGAGTATTTTTTTCAAGCTAATAATACAAGTAGAAAATCAATTTAGTATTATATTTAGTACTGAAGAGCGTGATAAAGACTTTTAAGCCAATCTCGTCAAATCGATTCTAATATATTCCTCTTCAAAATTTCCACTTTGACCAGAATAATGGTTCGTCATTGGCAGTAATTACGTCATAAGTTGATATGTAGCCCTATCTGGGGAAATTTCAATATCTCAATAAACAACAAAATGGTGAAGGATTGAAAAGGTTTTTAATTTTTGTGGGGAAATTGAACGGTTTTTTTTTAAACAATAAACCATAAGATCTCTATGTAGTAAAGATAAATCTCTCGGAAATACGCATTTTCTAACATAATTGATCTCAATTATTTCTTATTCGCTATAAATGAAATCGAGAAAAAATTCGTCCAAAATTTTAATAATAGATATTTCAATACATAATCTATAATTCAGTCAGATATTCTTGAGCAGCTCATATACTCATACAGCAACTTTAAGCTTCCTTAAGATTGCCATTGTTGCCAATATTGTTTAATTTTTCATGCGAATAACCCTCGTGCATGCTTTGTTGCGTTTGGAGCATGGTTTTGCCGATACGTTTCCTATTGGTATTTTTGTAATATTGGCAAGTACATTGCTTCGTTAATAGTAATGTGCAAATGCTTTCATGTAACTCATATAACCAACAATGAGGATTAACAACAATTTAAATGGAGAAAATGCTGCAATGTTTTCGCTGCTTTCCGAATAATAATAATAATGTACAAATTCAGTAATATGTGTGTTAATGCCATTTATATCTTGTTTGAATATTTTGTTTTTAAAAGATTCAGTTGCTACACAGTATATCCTTGCTGTTTGTAGCGTTACATGCTGAATATTAGTATATGGAAAATGCAATATCGCCACTAATTTTATAAGTATATGTTTTCATATTTCTATCTAAAGAGATAATCCTTTGAAACATGCGTTTTTAAGAAGAATGTAAGAAAAAGGAATTGATTTGTTCGACCACTTACACTGTTTAATACCCCTTTATAATGACTTTGAGAATGAACATATCCATCATTGCATTTTGTTGTTTTATAATTTTATGTATCGATTTAAGAAAAAAATATCTTCAAATTACAGTATCACGCTAGATGACAAATTGATGTATTATAGTAACACATCCCTGATTGCAAAAAATATTGATTGAATGCGAATTAACTTGCTCTGTATAGTCCGGGACACAATATCTTCATAAGCATAACAGCAATTTGTATATGATACGATAGGAAGTGTGTAAATTATTACGTATTGACGAAATCTCATAAAACAGTGATCAATGAACACTTGCTGTCGAAACCTGAATTTAGGTTTTGATATAATTTTAAATAATGCAGTAGTTTAGTCTCAATAATTAATTTGTTAGTAATTGAGAAAGTATTGAGTGTTCTCTCTCTCTCTTGCTCTCTCCTTCGTTTGCTCCTTCTCTCGATGTCATAGATAAATATTTGAATTAATGAAACGAATTGCGTAAACTGATAATATCTGATTTGTTAAAATTTTTCACTTGTAAGTATTACGATGAATGAAGCAGCATGAATGAAGTACACTTCCTTAATTCGTTAAACAAGAATCTGCCCGCGATATTAAGAACAAGATATTAGTGTCATATCAAATGCCACTTTTATTGCTAGTATATATCTGAAAAACGAATATTTATATCTCAAAACGGAGAAAATTTGTATGAAGAATTGATGTATTTCACATACATACTTGCATACACGTGCGAACATTCAAAAGTCTTAGAATATTATATGGTAGCAATACAAAAAACAATTTTCTAAAATTCGAATTCTCTTTTTCTTCCTGTAATTCAAAAGTAAAATGTAGAGTCAAATATTAGAGTTTTATCAAAAACAATGAATTTGTTAACATTTTTTAAAACGTAGAATACATGAGTCATATGTTGGTCGGTCACCTAATCTTGAAATATCCATTATGTATGTATAATAGTTTGAGTAATGTAATAGATGTTAATACGAAAACTTGACGGCAATTTCTCAGAACTTCAACAACACATTTGTTAATCCTTCTATATCTATATCTTCTATATCTAAGAATTATATGTATAGTACATACATATAATTCTTTTATATCTTTACGTATCCTATGTATTTTGCCGTATTATAAATATAAGTGTATCTTTCTTAACAGATACATCAGTGATTCTGGCGCATGAAGCACCTAATTTTGTGGTGAAAGTATCAAATTCCTACAGATGCTTGAAACAACAGATGCTCAACTTAAGACAAAATAACAGTAATGAAACATCTGGATATCTAACTATATCAGATTTGCAATTTCAAGCATTTAAAGTAGATAATTCTACTGTTTTTGGTTTAGGTAAGTATAAGTATAAAATATTTAAAATAATTAATTGCATATGATGCAGAAATTAATTTATTTGTATAGTATATAGTAAATAGTGAAAAGGTTACTGGTAAAAGGATTAAAGAGTACTTTTATCAGTCAAAATAAGATAAAAAGGAAAAATAAAAATAATAGACATTTAAAAATAAACCACAGCAGACATAACGTATATGTTTCAATGCAACAACACATGTTCGTAGCTTACTTTGCATTATTCACAGTCAAAAAGATTGTAACATTCTATACCGTAAACGATTTTACATTTTATTATACATATTATAGATTGTGCATTTATATACATACTTATAGAAATTTATAAAAAAATATCAAAATCACAAAATATATGTCGGGGAGACGTTAAGATTTGGTCTAGGGTTGTGGGCGCGAAACGAATCCACACTCAGATTAGATGTTGTCGTTATACAATAGAGGAAATATTCACTAGTGCAAGTATGATTGTCACAGAATCTGACAAGTAACCGCGATAATCAGATACTCGAGAAGCTAATGACAATGATCCTAGGTTCCATAACGAATCCGCGGTCAACGGGATGATACAGGTACGTTCTCGCAAAGTTCAAGTCTGACTCTTTGTTAACAAGCCGTGAAATGTTCACTGATCGTAAAGGCATTATTCTTTTCGTCAATGAGATCGCACAAGAGAATGACTCTCCGTCTCGGTGATGCCACCGAGGAAAACTATATGGGGTGTGTCTAAGGACACGAGATCCTCGGATTCGTCGAGGAAAGCCTTCGTTCGGAAGGTGAGGAAAATTGGCGTTGCTGCTAATTGGTCAATCTCCATATCGGTGTTTAGAAAAAGATGCTAGCCGCCCTTGAGGGAAAGTTGCTAGCGGGAAGCGTCGTTCGTGGAAGAAATAGATTTCTCCTATCTTCCCGTAGTTGTAACAAAGACTGTTTGTCTGTTTGAAGGACTTTAGTTAACTAAATCTTAAGATTTATAACGGGTCCTCAGGCTATCTAAGCATATACAGTGAAGATTCGTTGACATCTGGGAATCATAAAATAATACAGGAAGCAGCGTGGGCAACCACCTCCTATGAATCGAATAGCAGGCAATAAAAAATTATTTCACAGGATATCCTAGATAAAATCAGGGAAAAAAGAAAAGCGAAAGCAAAATGGCAAAAACAGAGAACACGAGAAAACAAGAAAAACCTAAACAAACTTGCGAAGGAAATAAAAAACAAAATAAAAGAACACAACAACAACGAATTCTCAAAATTCATTGAATCACTATCCGCGCACGAGAATACAAACTACTCCCTATGGAAAGTCACCAACAAAATCAAAAAAACAATAAAACCAATCCCAGCAATCAGAAAAGCAGACAACACATGGGCAAGAAGCAACGAAGAGCAGGCAGAAGAATTTTCGAAGCACCTGCAAAACACATTTTCACCGTAGGAAAACAATAACAGCACCCCCAGAAGGCAAACAAATGAAGAAGAGGGAAACGACAGCAACACAACTGACAAACGCTGTACCATACTCAGCACAACAGCGCAGGAAGTCGCAAACTTAATTAAGGCAATAAAGACAAATAAAGCACCAGGATTTGACTTGATCAATGGAAAAATCTTAAAAAAACTTCCCCCAAAGGCAATAAGACAAACAACGATAATATTCAACACAATCCTAAGAATATATTACTTTCCTGCACTATAGAAAATAGCGCAGGTCGTAATGTTACCTAAACCAAACAAAAACCCACAACTAACTGCATCCTACAGGCCAATATCACTATTACCTGCGTTTTCCAAATTACTGGAAAAAATAATATATAAACGCTCAAAACCAACAATAGAGAAAGGAAAACTAATTCCAGACCATCAATTTGGATTCAGGAATAAACACTCCACAATAGAACAAATGCACAGACTCGTCAACGAAATCCTACAGGCGTTGGAAACAAAACAATACTGCACGGCACTCTTTATGGACATCGAAAAAGCATTCGACAAAGTTAACCATGAAAAACTTATTCAAACAATCAAGAAACAATTTCCTGAACAAATCTACAAACTACTCAAATCATACCTAAACAATAGAACCTTTATAGTAAAAATAAATGATGCATATTCGGAAATTACGGATATCAAGGCAGGAGTACCGCAAGGAAGCGTCCTAGGACCGATATTATACACACTATATACGGCAGACATACCAATAACTGTCAACAGCAAAACACTAACGTTCGCAGACGACACGGTCATACTAGTGAGGTACGCAAATCCAGAAACGGCTGCTGTACTACTACAAGAACACATTACAAAAATAGAAAAGTGGCTGCAAAACAAACAAATAAAAGTGAACACCAGTAAGTGTAACCACATAACATTTACACTTAGAAAAGGAAAAATACCAGACATCCAACTGAATGGCGCCCACATAGCACAAACGAGGCAAGTCAAGTATCTAGGATTACACTTAGACACACACCTTACATGGAAACACCACATAAAATCAATAATAAGCAGAATACATGAAAAAAGGAAGCAGATGTACTGGTTAACCAATAAAAAATCTAAATTAAGCATAGAGAATAAACTCAACATATACAAAACAATAATCAAACCAATCTGGACATACGGAGTCCCACTATGGGGAACAGCAGCAATGAGTCACATAAGTAAAATAGAAACAGAACAAGCAAAAATTTTAAGGACAGTAGTTAACGCCCCATGGTACGTCAGAAATGAAGACATACGTAAAGATTTAAAAATTCCAACAGTCAAAGAGGAAATCGCCAGATACCCAAAAAAGTATAAAGAAAGACTTGAAATACCCAAATCAGCTGGTTGCTGAAACGAACAAAAACACAATAGAAAGAAGACTGAAGAAGAAGCACGCCGCAGACCTCACAACAGAAATACAATAAACAACCCGGAAGATGGAACCCCGCTGGGGGTAACCATCCACATGCTATATTTTAATACTAAGATATAAGATTTTACCAAATGTCCTACTGGACAAATTGTAAAATTTAAACAAAATAAAAATAAAAAAAAATCTGGGAATCATGTTACCCAAAGGGTAGAATGTGCGTGTGGCGAGCCGCGGGACAGAAACTGTTGAAATGTTTACTGCTGCGTGCCGCTAGGACTATTTCTTTAAGGAGAGCTATAGAATTACTTCCGTGCCTTTGTTAGACAAAACGTTCATCCCTTGACCGCGGCTACGTTCGGCGACTGCTTGTCGCCTGGAACCCAAGCTCACTATCATAAATCTCGAACAAATACAATTCGGTTAGACGACGACATTTGTTTAATTACAGCTACGTTAGAATTTATGTTACAATGTTACGGTGTTTTCCCGAAGTTCCGAGGAGAGGTTCCGGTGTTCTTTTCATCTCCGACATATATATATTATAATATAATATAATATAATATAAGATATAAGATAATAAACTGCCGAATAAGTGTCGTTGCATTAAGAATCGTCTTGATTCGATTAGATTGTCTTATATATGGTTCGTATAATGTGTCAAAATTAAATGATTGGGAGGACAGTATGGTTAATAAGATCGATGAACTTTTTTTGTTTTTTACAAGATATAACTATATGATTCCATTTGAAAAATACCACTAATCTCGTAAAAAATGACACTGAGAGAAAAATATTTTTACCGTTACACGTATTCGTTGAAACAGTGCAACTTTATCATCAGAGATTATTTCATACAACAGATATTTAGCTGGTCCAACCTGTATATCTGTTTGTGTAAGGAGATTTATCGGGTCTTATTGTCAGGGACATATCGATCAATTTTTAAATATCAATAATATGTCAGGTAGTGTGGAATGGCGTGGATTTGGGTATGGTCGCTGTCACATACCCCCTTCCTTAAATTGTTTTTGGTCCTCTAAAGTTAATGTTTCTTCCTGCTGCTGTTGATCCTCGTTCTCGTCTTGTTCCGATCTGGTTTACTTGTGAAGGTGGTAGGTTTCTTTGGTTGGTTAATTGAAAATTTTGACATTACGGTGCAACGTGTCCCAATTTACCACATTTGAAATATTTTACTTGTTGTCGCTCAGCAAATGTTATACGTTCCGTTTTAGAAAATGGCGAAACATTTTTGTTGATTGGATTATTAGTGGCAGGTAGTGGTCGGTTGCTTGTCTGCATTGGTCTGTTATTAAGTCTGTTATACGTTACTGTTAGTCGAGTACCTGTCCTTCTGCATTCCTTTTGTTCTTCTCCTAGGTATCTTTCAATGTCGTCGGCTTTTTTTTCTGTTTCGCTCAATGAAAATGGTTCATTTGCTAATAATATGCGTCCTATGTCGTGTCAAAGTCCTTTTAAATATTAGGTCATCCCATAAATTCGTGCCGTTTTTCGAGCTGTTATATATGTAAAGATTGTTTACATACCTTTCAGTTTCATGAAAAAATGTAATCCCCCTCTCGTCGTTGTCTCGATCAGCTAAGCTCAAGTGCATTAGCCCCTTATCGCCGTATGTTTATAAATCGACACGTGAAATGTATACACAAAAGTCGGCACGAACTTATGGGATGACCTAATTAAATTCGACTTACTTTTCTCATGGTGGCTTCAATCATTATTCGTCGTGTAATCGGTTGTGGATTTTTATTAGTTATTGCATACGTAAGTTTATTTAATATGCGGCGGAATCGGATATTGAAACTTTGAACAGATTCGTCGCGCCCTTCTTTCAAATCGCGTAATTGTTCTTCGTATTCATCAGATGTTACTCGAACTGCTACGATGGATCTCAAAGCGTCATGTAAATCTGCATAATTTTCAATAGGTATGTTCCGAATACTTTGCGCGGCTTTACCAACTATTTTATCGACTTTAATGGCTTTCAATAACAAATCTCTTTGTGAACAGCGCATTCGCATAGCACGTACTTGTTTTATGAAATTTTCCACTTCAACATCATCGTCACCGTTTAAAATTGGAATGTATCTTATTGCGTCTTTCGCTGATAACATAGTCGTCGTGTCGTGGTTCATTGTAGTCTTGGTATTCGTCATCGTTATCGCTTTCAGGGTCAAATATTGTTTCGGGTGCGCTCGCTACAGGTACACGATCCCTGTTTCTCGATTTCGCGGTTCCTTTTGTGGTGTTAGTTACAAATTCAAATCTTTGGTCATAATTGTTTCCTGACTTTCAATGTCTAGCTGAAGCTATTCAATTCGGCAACTGTTTTTCTTAGCAGTTCGATTTCTTTAGCGAGGCCTTCTCTTCGTTTGCTTGTTTGGTTAGTATTTGGATTTGTTGTTGAATTTCGGCGGTAGTTCTCGCGTGAATTTTGTTCTGTTTCTGTATCGCGTCTAGTACTTGCTTTAGACTAATTTCGCTGCCTTCACTTGTTGATGCTTTAGACATTTTTTTTCGAAAATTGCTACTTCGTCTGAGTCTTGGCTCAAGTTAGAACGTCTATATTGAACAAAAGAATTAAACTTTACCTGATATCTGTGGAATGTCCGTTATCAAGTTGTAGGCTTCAGATTCGTAGATTGTGAGTTTGTCGTTGAAGATGACCTGTAGTCCAAGTTGAATCCTTTTCTACGTAGCTAGGATGTCCTTGTCTTCCCAACGAGCACTTTTCACAATCCTGGCAGGATCGCCAAAATGTCACGTAAAATCGTTGTGATAAAAAAGGAAGAGCTGAGCAATAGCTTAACTTGATTGTCCTTTAATATTTTTATATGCTTTTATTCACCAAAGTGGTTAAGTACAATATTACAATGAAGTAGCGAATTTACAAAGTATTAAAATAGTTGTTCAAATCACGGCCAAGATCACCCCAAGACTAGTCGTGGTCGAATGCTCGCAGTTCTTATATGTTGAGTTTGAAGGAGTTGAGGAGTAGGGGCAAGGAGAGGATCCTGAGTGCCCTAATGGGGAAAAAGGTAATGGGGAAAATTTGGTGTTGGGCCATGTGCAAAGGTAAGGTCAAAGTCTAAAGGTTCATTGTCAGGTAGTGTGGAATGGCGATTTGGGTATGGTCACTGTCACAACTTCATCTAAATTCTGCCATGTCCTCCTTTGTATTGTAATACCCTCCGCGTGCAAATCAACACGTGGCATAAAGGCCTGTATGTGTATAAGAATTCCCTTCATTTCTTTTCTTTCTTTTATTTTTATAGAAAAAATTAATAATAATCTTTGATTACCCAAAGATTATAAATAAATTCTCGATTTTCAAGTTTCTAATTTCTAGGCAATGTGTTTAATAATTACATCTTTTGTGTCTTATTTTTGCCAAACTAAAAAGTTTGTTATAGAAAGCTTAAAATATTTTGAACGATTTTAAATTTTAAAATATTTTGAAAATTAATAATATTTTTTCAACTATAATTATTAAATTTGTTCAAGTGTATATTACTTAATTGAAAATTATATTACAAATGAAGTTATGAGTTGAAAAAGTACAATTTTATTAGCATTAATGATTATGCATTATATCCTTTGTCTTCGGGTGCACAAATTTATATTACGTGAAACAAGTTTCACAAGTCAAGCTTCCACAAATGAATAAAGGCATATAATAAATGATAATTTGGAATATTATGTTATAAAATATATTTTATTTAATATAAAATACGAAAAATGCTAGAAATATAAAAAATATGCAATGATTATTGTTTAAAACATGATTAGCGTTACTAATATTTATTAATTATATTTGTTATTAATTTTCAGCTAAAGATTGCGCTTTTGATACACCGGATGTTGTACCAATAGCAGTAGGCTGTGCACTGGCAGGATTAGTGGTTATAGTGTTGATCGCATACTTGATTGGTCGTCGTCGAAATCAAGCTCATGGTTATCTTAGCATGTAACGTTAAAATGTTTTTATCTTTAACTTCTTTCGTGTAATTCAATGGAAATTTCCTTATTTAGTTTATATTATGTATCGTAATGTTAACTGCAAAATTTGGCGAGAAGTATTTCTCAAAAATTATACGTTAAACATTACAATTCAAAGATATTTAAGAAGTACTATGAACAGAAAAATAAAGTTATGTAAAATTTATGATTATTGCAAATCGTGTGTACGATGTTTTTCAGTTATAAAATTTTTTATTTACATATTCAAATAATAAAGTGATACCATATATAATGTGTACAATTTATTATTATCGCTATTGTTATTATCGGTATTATTAATATTGTTATGTAACGTCGATTACTATTATCATTATTTTCATTAACCCTTTGCACTCGAGGACTTTTTCGACCGGGCGTAGCAGCTACTCCGGATGATTTAGCGTATACGTGACGCGTGTCTTACTGCTAGTGTAAAATGATTTCATATACAAATTAACTTACAAAAACATATTCTAATAATTTATCTATATTTACATCTTTGAAAATATGATTTTGTAATATTAATTTCTGTATTTTTTTGTATGATAACTTATAAAGCATTTGTAGCGGCACTCGACAGCAAACTTTCCAACACAAAGACTCTACCCTTCGAACAAGATGATTGCCAGATGTCGATACATTCTCACCGAATATTTTTAACTAGCCTAAGGGGGGCTTCAAAATCAATGAAAAAAAATCCACACATGTAACATTCACGCTGCGAAAACAAACCTGCCCTCAGGTCACCATTAACAACATAACAATTCCGAACAAGGACACAGTCAGATACCTGGGAATGACCCTGGATAGGAGACTAACGTGGAAACAACACATCACGGACAAAACAACCGAAAACTACTTTTTTAGGGTTTCTAAACTATAATAGTTTTGCCATGATCGTCGAATCCGAACTAACGTTGGAGACGTTACAATACCATAGTTGAACCATAGTTTAGGAGGGATATGGGATTAAATATTTTATCTCCATTTTTAAAGTCTAACACTTTACACTTCTTAACAAAGAACACAAATAGCTAAGGAACCAATTTACGAACCAATATTGCACTCTCATCAATTGGAGATGTCGAAATCTAGCATAAACAGGGACTATCGTCTTTCGCTTGCCACTGGAGTTGCAGCACGGAATGCCGTGGTGACTGAAAGTTGCCTCTCGAGTGCAAAGAATTAATGCTACTATTATCGTTGTTACTGTCAGAATACTTTATTTTCCATGATTTACGTTGCGAATTGAACGCTTTAAGAAATTAGTTTATTGTTTATCAGCGGAAACATACTAGATGTTTGACAACAGATGGTAGAAATTTTGGGCACTGTTTTTATAAACAAAAATAACATGTAAATAAAGAATAAAATGACTGTGATTTGTTTTGTAGTAGCTGTTATCATTTAAAAATTGACCAAAGCATTCCTAAAATTTGATAAATCTTATACGAATGAATGCAAAGCAGTTTAGGCGATAAAGTTAAGCCCAATAGCACATGCTGAGCAACTTAGCTCGTACTAGGAGACAACGATAATGAAACTGAAAGCAAGGAGGCGGAACCCGCCATAAACTCAACAAAAAAAGGTATTAAATGAAAAATAATAACACAAAAGACAACCAAAGACACTAACAGCATAATAAGACTTTCCGCACAAAAGATGCGGAAACCCAACTCGCAGACAAATCTGGTGACCAGGGCCAAAGGGTTAGAGGACAAATAGGAAAGCACAGACGAAGAAAAGCGCTACACCCAAGAAGAAAAGGCTGAAAGAAAAGAAACCATGAAGCCTACAAAAACCGCCTCATTCACATATATCCCAATCAAAAATAGATTTGACATACTACAATACCAAGAGACCAGCAAGTCACAACCACAACCTGGACCAACAAAAGAGGTCACAACGCCAAATGCAATTGTGGAATTAATAAAAAAAAGAATGAGGTACTACGAGGCAAAACGGGAAGACACCCACCCACCTCTCCATCGAAGCAATCAACGCCGCAAACGCGGTAAACCCTATCGAACAACCCAAAAGGCCCAGCCTCACCGGCAACGCCACAAGGAGGCCAGACACTCAACAGGAATCCTACCAGACAGACGCACATCCTACCAAAGAAAAAACAAAGAAAGGGGAAACCATACCACACAAAAACTGCGTAAAATACCTAGGAGTCAACATAGATGACAAACTAACCTATAGACAACACATCGAAATCCAGCTATCCAAAGCCAACAAAGCATTCTGGAGAACAAAAAGACTATTTTACTCCAGACATCTGAACAGCAAAGTAAAAATACTGTGCTACCAAGCACTAATCAGACCCATTATAACCTACGGCTGCCCAATCTGGTACAACATACCAGCCTCACTAATGGAAAAAATCCGCATATTCGAAAGAAAATGTATTAGAGCATGCCTAAGTGCATACAGATCAAAACATAGCGGATACAGAAAATACATAAAAAACAAACAAATATACGATCTAGCCAACATACACCGCATAGACTGCCATATCTTAAAAATAACAAGAAACCACTTCGCACAAGCAGCAATGATAAAAGAAAACAGCCTAATCTTCGGTTGCCTATTCCCAAATGATACTTACCACAAAAACACACTATCAACAGGATACATCCCCCCCGAAGCGTTTCTTTACCTAGACGAAAGAAACTACCTGCAAGATTCAAACAACATACCGATAATATACCACATAAAAAGAAATACAAGAACAAATGCAATTCTCTACGAGGAAAACTTAGATGGAAAGACAGCAGACACCAGGTGGAGATACAACATGGCCCTCCCCCAGAAAGACGCAGAAGACAAACACAGAAAAAACTCAAAAAAATATTGGTGGATACCGAAACCAAAATAAAAATATCAAGATAAAGATCCACAAAACTAAATACCAAAAATAAATTTACCCTAACGGGTAAATACACAACTTGTAAATAAGCCTTGTAAATAATGTAAATATGTAAATAAACACACCCCCCCACTCACCCAGCCCACCCTCCCTCCCCCTTACCAAATTCCCACGTCCCCCCTCAAACCAAACAAGCTAACAAACGGTCCTGTTTTGCGACCAGGTTTTCAGGATAGAAATAAGAATAAACAACAATACAATATGTAAGCACAGCTTCTCAGCGGCTTAAAATCCATAGTATAATCATAGTATAAAATGCATAAAATAGGATAAAATGAAATATTGTATGGCTACGCCGTGCCGTCACGTATCGGTACTTATGCCTAAACAATCCACAACAGAAGTTCGCCGTTTATTGCGAACTAACAAAAATTGTATAAAGCAAATCTGGTAATAAATAAACATTTATAAAAAAAAAAAAAAAAAACACACATCCTACCAGCCAACACAAGGGGAACCAGGCCACCCCCAATCAACATAACTCTACAGGACCCATAGGTACAAAAGTCTCGCGGTTTACGACGAGAAGATCAAGGGAGAACAACATATTGCTCCCAATTTACATAATTCAATTATCCCCCCCCAAAGCAACACAAATAATCTATTCAAAATCAACCGTTTTAACTACTTCAGTAGTATAAAACATACAAGCTGAAAAAACGAACTAAACAACACCAGTTCTGCCCGAGCAGCCGAGCTAAACGGACGTGTGAAACAGTGATTCAGTGAAAGTGCGGCAAGTGGGAAAATAAAGTGACTAGCGATAACGCCCATCGCCAAATGGTGGAAAATCCAAAATACAAAATCAGATACCACCATCAAAAATAATAAACAAAGGCGAAACATATTTCATAAACAGAGCTACAAATATAACAAATCTAAGACAATCACTAAACGAAGATCAGGAGTGCTCAGCTATAAAAGAAATAGAAATGGAAACATCACAAAATAATGAGGAGAATAAAATCAACAACGAACTAACCCACCAAGATGAAAGCTGGAAGGTGGCAACTTCCAACAAAAAACGCAAAGTAACATCAAGCACAAACGTTAGGAAAGCTACAGAAGCAGATAAGCAACAATGGCTACAAGAAATTACTCTCCGAAACTCCTTCAGCGCACTGCCAGAAGAGAAAGAAGCAGACCCAGCCGAAAAACCAATAACCCACATCGCCAAACCACCACCAATTTACATAGATGTTCAAATAATAGACCCCCTAATTGAACTACTGAACAACACGGCAACAAAAGAAAACAATAATATAAAACAATTAAAAGTAGACCAAGTAAAAGTACAAACTAACACCCCAGAAACTTTTAGAAAAGTGACAAAAGCACTAAAAGAGAAAACGCCGGGTATTACACTTACCAGCTAAAAACCGATAAAAGTTACAAAGCAAGCAAAAGAGGATTACACCCAAAAACAAATACAAACAACATACGGACATCGGACACCAGGTAAGTGCAATAAACAACATAACCAGATACGATACCAAACAACCATAACCGCTATTTCTAATAGAACTCGAACCTAAAAATAATAACAAAGAAATTTTTGAAATTAAAAAAGTTCTAAACACAATAGTAACAGTGGAGCCATCTAGACATAAAAAAGACACACCGCAATGCATACGGTGTCAGCAATATGGACATACGAAAAATTACTGCAACAGAAACCCGGCGTATGTCAAATGCGCAGAAAGCTCCTAACAATAAACTGTCCATACATAGGAAAAATAAATGAAGTAAAATGTTACAACTGTAATGGAAACCACCCAGCTAGCTACAAAGGCTGTGTAGTCAGAAAACAACTGCAACGTAAACTGTTTCCGCCGCTTCGAAATAGGACATACAATAGCTTTCACGCGCAACAGGATAGCACAGAAACTGAGACAACACCAAATTTACAGCACGCAATGAACATTAACCACAGTAACACCAACACCTTTGGTAGCCGAAGCTACGCGCAAGTAATCAGCCAATCGCCACCCTTCAGCAACCAAAATCAGAACAATATCAGCAACGACACTATAGAAATCAAGGAACTGCTCAAACAATCCATCAAAAACACCGAAATGCTAAACAAAAATGATAAGCGAACAAAACGCAGTTCTCAGACAGCAAACGCAACAAATCACAGTCATGCTACAACTACTTACAAACATGCTAAGCAAAAAATAAAAACGGACACGCTGAAAATAGCAGCCTAGAACTCAAACGACCTACAACAACGGGCCCTAGAAACTAAGACATTCCTGTATAACAACAATATCGACATATTACTTGTTTCAGAAACACACTTCACTCCAAAAAGCTACATGAAAATACCATACTACACCATATATGATATCAAACAGCCCTCAGGAAAAGCACACGGAGGGACGGCAGTGATAATAAGAAACGATATCAAACACCATTTACACAGCCAAGTTAGGTAAGGAATATACCCAAGCAACCACCGTTACAGTACAAACTAGCAGCAACCACTTCCAGTTGTCAGCAGTATATGTACCACCGCGACACAAAATAACATCACAAATGTGGGAAGAGTACTTTCAACAGTTAGATAATAAGTATATAGCAGCGGGAGACTACAATTCAAAGCACACGCTATGGGGATCAAGAATTACTACACCTCGAGGTAGAACCCTGGAAAAATACATTAGAAACAATAACCTCAATATATTATCCACAGGTAGATCGATATACTGGCCGACAGACCTGAACAAAAAACATGACCTGCTCGATTTTGCAGTTACAAAGGGACTAAACACAAATAAACTAAAAATAACACCCAATCTCGAGCTTAGCTCCGATCATACACCCATAATAATTGAATACAGAAACAAACTAATACTTTATAGCAATCCAGAGACACTATGCAATAAAACCACCAAATGGCAAACTTTTAAAGAAATAATCGAGAGCAAAATAATCTGCAACATCCCATCGAAAACTCCCGAACACATCGAACAGGCAGTAACAACATTGACAGAAACTATCCAAGAAGCAGCATGGACAACCACTACACCTGAACCAACCAGCAGACAAACAAAAATAATTCCGCAAGACATACCTGAAAAAATTAGAGAGAAAAGAAAAGCGAAAGCAAAATGGCAAAAACATAGAACACGAAAAGACAAGAAACACCTAAAAAAACTTGTAAAGGAAATAAAAAACAAAATAAAAGAGCACAACAATAACGAATTCACAAAGTTCACAGAGACACTCTGTGCACACGAGAACTCCAACTACTCTCTATGGAAAGCCACGAAAAAAATAAAGAAGCCAATAAAACCAGTCCCAGCAATCAGAAAAGCAGATAACACATGGGCAATGAAGAACAAGCTGAAGAATTATCCAACCACCTTTGCAACACATTTACACCACATAATATCAACAACAACAACCTCAAATGTCATACGGATGAGGATGCGCAAACCACTAGTACCTCAACTGACAAGCACTACACCATACCTAAAACAACAGCACAAGAAATTAGAAACATAATCGAGAAAACAAAAAACAATAAAGCACCAGGAATCGACCTAATCAATGGCATAATCTTGAAAAATCCTACGCCAAAAGCTATAAGGCTAATAACCATAATATTCAATGCAATACTAAGAATCCAATACTTTCCTAAACTATGGAAACTAGCACAGATCATAATCACTACTTCCTGTGTTTTCCAAAATACCGGAAAAATAATATATGACCGCATAAAACCAATAATAGAGAAGAAAAAATTAATACCAGATCACCAATTTGGATTCAGAAACAAACACTCCACGATAGAACAAATGCACAGGCTCATTAACGAAATAATACTAGCACTAGAAAACAAACAATACTGCACAGCCTTCTTTATGGACATAGAGAAAGCATTTGACAAAATAAACCACGAAAGCCTACTACAAACAATCAGGAAACAATTCCCGGAACAAATATACCAATTAATAAAATGTTACTTAAGCAGCAGAACCTTCGTAATAAAAATCAAGGACACATACTCTGAAATTAAAGACATCAAGGCAGGAATTCCGCAAGGAAGCGTCTTAGGACCAATAGTATACACATTATACACGGCCAACATACCAACAACTACAAATAGCAAAATACTGACATTCGCGGACGACACAGCGATATTAGCCAGGCATAACAACCCAATAACAGCAGTAGCAATACTGCAAGAACATGTTACAAAGATAGAAAAGTGGCTGCAACATAAACAAATAAAAGCAAACCCCAATAAATCCAACCATATTACATTCACACTGCGAAAACAGATACCACCAAACATCCTACTGAACGGCACGCACATAACACAAATGAAGCAAGTCAAATACCCAGGACTCCACTTAGATACACAACTCACATGGAAACAGCATACTAAATCAATAATAGACAAAATACAGACAACAAAGAGACAAATGCATTGGCTAACAAGTCGAAAATCCAAATTAAGCATAGAAAATAAATTAAAAATATACAAAACGACCATAAAACCAATCTGGACGTACGGAATACCACTATGGGCGACAGCAGCAATGAGCTACATAAACAAAATAGAGACAATGCAAGCTAAAATTCTTAGAACGATAGTAAACGCCCCATGGTACGTTAGAAATGAGGACGTACGGAGGGACCTGGGAATACCAACGGTCAAGGAAGCAATTAGCAGTTATGCGGAGAGATACAGAAAAAGAATAGTAACACACCCAAACCGGCTGGCTGCGGAAACGATCAACACCTCAAACATGGAAAGAAGTGTAAAAAGGAAACACCCAGCAGACCTCACAAAGGATATAACCTAGCAAACGCGAGGATGGTACCCCGCTGGGGGTAGTCACCCACATGATAAGCAATCAGTTAAAAAATTCTTCCAAATGTCCAAATTGGACAAATTGAGAATATAAAGAACTAAATAAAAAAAAATCTGTTTTCCAGACGCCGCGCACGCACATACCTCCACACACTGATACCCACATACAAGTATCTCTACTACGCATTTAACCCAGTCCAGCACACAAAATTATACATATCTCAATAAATTTTATCAGGAAGTTCTCCTATTTTCAAACTTGCTTCATTTAAGGTAACTTTATGAATTTCCGATCGATGCTTTAACAATTGATTTAAGTCTTCTATTACTGTTTCACGTTCTTTCAACTGTTCGTTAAATTTGTTGTTTGACATATCCACTCGAGAAATTTCGAGTTCTTGAGCATCGTTTCTTTTTCAGAAATTTGGCTTATTTTCTGTTGTCTGCTGCTACATGTTGCTGTTATTTTATCAACTTCTTTCAACATAGGTGAATGTTCCTTTTTTTTTCGCAACATATCATTGACCGTATCTTTGGATTTTACTTTTTTAACTGTATGTTTTTCATCTAAATTTATTACATAGTCTTCAGCTTCCATTCTTGCTTATTTTGTTACTAACTGTAACATATGAGCTGCACGTCCTTGTGCTGAGTAGGTTTTCTTTTTTCTTTTTTTTTATCGCATGATTTTTATACTTATTTAATTAATTTAACATGTGCAAATGTGTCGTACACCAGATATACCTTTCTTAATAAATTGTCACATTTATTACACCTCGAGTGACCTCTAATATCCTGAATGAGTCGCATAATTGATCAATAAGCTATGAATAATTATACAGATTCAGTTTTCCCTCATCCTATCTGAATATTATAACAAATACTTTATATTGAATATTTTATTAAATACTGCAAGTTTTTCATAAACGCTTCAAAATTCACAGTCTATTGATCAATTCCTCTATCCTTTCTCTTTTTCCTCACTAAAATAGATAAATTCTTAATGCAGTTTTATGGAGATTTTCTTTTTTCTTTTTTTTTTGCTTTTATAAAGTAAATCACATTTATCATGTGATATATTTTTGAAGTAATTTCTGTCTGTACATTTTCTTCTTTTCCCCTACTTTTCTTTCTCCTTCTAATGAATTCTTTTTATTCTGTAAAATAGTTTTTGTATCTTTAATTTTGTTAAGTGCAATTCTTATTTTTGATAATTTACTTTTATTAGATAATTCTTGTGAATCTTCTACTACATCTTCCATATCATTTTGAGTGTGGCTTCTACCTTCAGTAAATTTAATATTTTGAACAGTATCATTAATTTCAATGGCTCTTTCGTTATCAAGTAAATCGCACTTATTATTTAATATATTAGGTCATCCCATAAGTTCGTGCCGACTTTTGTGTATACATTTCATGTGTCGATTTATAAACATACGGCGATAAGGGACCAATGCACTTGAGCTTAGCTGATCGAGACAACAACGAGAGGGGGATTACATTTTTTCATGAAACTGAAAGGTATGTAAACAATCTTATCATATATAACCGCTAGAAAAACGGCACGAACTTATGGGATGAACTAATGCTGTAGAGGTGAATGTTATGTTGTCCGTGATAGTTGTAGTTGCCGGCTGTAGATGTCGTTGCTGGAGTACTGCTAATTATTCTTTTATTTTGACGCGAGGACGAAAAATAGGATCACGGGCGCCGGGAATCGAACCCGGGTCCGAACGTTCGAAACCTAGAGCTTATTTTTTTATATAAATGTTTATTGATTTACCAGATTTGCTTTATACAATTTTTGTTGGTTCGCAATAAACGGCGAACTTCTGTTGTGGGTTGTTTAGGCAAAAGTACCGATACGTGACGGCACGACGTAGCCATACAATATTTCATTTTATCCTATTTTATACATTTTATACTATGGATTTTAAGCCGCTGAAAAGCTGTGCTTACATATTGTATTGTTGTTTATTCTTATTTCTATCCTGAAAACCTGGTCGCAAAACAGGACCGTTTGTTAGCTTGTTTGGTTTGGAGGCGGACGTGGGAATTTGGGAAGGGGGGTGGGAGGGTGGGCTGGGTGAGTGGGGGGTGTGTTTATTTACATATTTACATTATTTACAGGGCTTATTTACAAGTTATGTATTTACCCATTAGGGTAAATTTATTTTTGGTATTTAGTTTTGTGGATCTTTATCTTGATATTTCTATTTTGGTTTCGGTATCCACCAATATTTTTTTGAGTTTTTTCTGTGTTTGTCTTCTGCGTCTTTCTGGGGGAGGGCCATGTTGTATCTCCACCTGGTGTCTGCTGTCTTTCCATCTAAGTTTTCCTCGTAGAGAATTGCATTTGTTCTTGTATTTCTTTTTATGTGATATATTATCGGTATGTTGTTTGAATCTTGCAGGTAGTTTCTTTCGTTTGAAACCTAGAGCGCTAACCTGCGTCGCTACCGTGTCCGTTACATAGTTAGTGTTGAGTGGCGGTATTTGTTGTCGAGTGCCGCCACAATACCTTTTGAGTTGATTTCTGTCTCTACAGTTTCTTCTTTTGTATTTTCTTCAACTTTTCTTCGTTCTAATCCACTCTTTTCATTTTGTAAGATCTTTTTTGTATCTTCATCTTTTTTTTCTTCAACTTTATCCGATCTCCTAGGTCTACCTCTATGTTTCGCTTCTCTCTTTGCAATATTAGCACCTTTTGTTTCTTCTGGTTGTTTTTTGTCATCGCAACTCTTCAATCGCCGACTACGTGATAAGGGACTATCAAATACCATATTTATACGTAAACGAGATATTTTATTCCTAGTACGTTGGCTTAAATTCGCTTCATCAATTGCTATTACACTCGTTACTGCATTATTATTTTCTACAGATTTACACCTATCGTTATCACTAGTTGTGTCCGTTAAAAGAACTTCCCTTCGTTGACGCGCATCAGTTGTTTCGCTTTCACTATCCGAAATTGATTTTTGTTTAATACCTCCTTTGTTTTCTTTGGTCAATTTATTTTCTACATTTTCCGATGCTTTTTGTTTATTAATTATTTGAGACTTGTCTTCGATTAATTTCGTCTTTAAAGCGCTTCGCAAAGTTTTATTTGTGTTTGTCTTGGTTGATTGTAAACAATTTCTTCAAATTTTGGCGAAGTAGCAGGCTTTACAGCAACATTATAAAGATTGCGCCGTTTACTACTATCTAACATAGATGGAGATAGACTTTTGTCATCTTTATTTTCTAAAAACTTCTCTTGTGTATTAGCATCTAAATGTCTCGACATAAGATCTACTGAAGTTTTTGGTTCTGCACTGTCACAAGCATTTTTCGCTGTCATTATTTGGTCTTCTTCTATAAGTAAATTTTCATTACTGTAAGCATTATCTTTTGCTTTTTGTACGGATTCTAATGATATATTTTGTTGTCTGTTGATTTTGTATCATTTTCAGCAGTTGATTTACTAACTGCCTCTAGTTCCTTCATTTCAATTTTGTTTTCTTTATTTGCATCATTGTCCAAAATATTTCCTATTGAAATATTATCCTTCTTGTTATGATCTTTCTCTGCTTCTCCTAAACTTTTACTTTTTTTATCAAACCATTCTTGTAAATTTTGGGTATCTTGTGACGAAGATTGTGACAAATCGTTATACAATGTTGCAATATCTTCTTTCCTTCGTTTCAAAGGCTCTTTTTGATGTTCTGTCAAGTTATTGTAGTATCGAAAGGGATAATTTAGGTTTAGAAAATTCTCCTGATACTATTTATTTACGATAAATAAAAATAACAAATGTTGATTGGACAGAGAACGATAGATGTTTAACTTGAACCAGATGTAACAATTCTTACTTCACTCCAACTGCTTTCGCAACTCAACAACGCTAACAACTCAATATCTCCGCTACGTTAGCAACTCACGCAACTCTACAACTCTAACAACTCTCGCAACTCTACAACTCTTTTATTTTCTTTTTTTTTTTTTTTTTCGTGGAGGAAACCTTCATAGGCGCCCCGCGCCCTCCGGGGAGAGGGCGCCGGGTAGTGCCGGACTCGTACCGGCTAAAACCTCCACGGTGGCCGTACTTGGCGCCTGGCGGAAAGGGCCCTAGAAACGCTCATTAGCATGTCATCACGAGCCCCCTCCGCGCCGAGTTCACCTCGAGTTATGCGAATCTAACTAACGGCGCGATGCGCGGCCACCGCCTGGTTCCCCGGCCAGGCGATTTGGCAGCACCGCGGCGCCGAAGCGGCCGGCGCCTAAGACTCACCTGACGGCGAAGCAGTCCGAGCTCGCCTAGAAATGGCGTGCCCACAACTCTAACAACTCTACAACTCTAACAACCCTCGCAACTCTACAACTCTACAACTCTACTACTCGGCTTCTCGATTCACTCTCTAACGACTCTACTCTTTGGCTTCTCGACTCACTCTGACCTCTCTATCAACGTTCTCACTTCTCGATCAACGTTCAACGCTTCTCGATCAACACTCTTTGAATTCAAATCGTCTCCTTCCATTAACGTTATTTTTTCCTTTCCTTATGTAAACTAACAACTGAAGGACAGACGACACTGTTTTGATCGATCTCTAATCAGAGTTTTTCTTACGATACTACACTATTGGCATCAAACATTAACTCTGTTTTAATGAAAATATAATCCTATGAATCGGTGTCAATTGATACTTCCTTTTCATAAGAATTTTCTACATTAGACTGCAATTCTTTTGAAAATTCTTTCAAAACCATCTCTTCATTTTCTACAATAACGTCTTTTTTCTCCAAGCTTTTGTCCAAACTATTAGGAACTAAACTATCCTGACAATTCCCACTAGTCGCTTTTTTAATAGTTTCCTGACTTCCAATTCCTAACTTCATTTCGGTAATTGTTTTTCTTAGCTCTTCGATTTCTTTATCGAGGAGTTGACCCTCTTCGCTTGCTTGTTTGGTCATAGTGTCTATGCATATTTGCGTTTGCGCGTTTTCTTCTCGTAGTTTGTTTATCATTTCGATAATTTGTGACAGTTTGTCATCGTCTCTACCGGTGGATGCTCTATCTTTCGACATCATTCTGAATATTTCTAACTCTTCTTCTGAGTCTTATTCAAATCTAGATCGCCTATCTCTATAAGTAAGAAATGAATCCGTAGATGCTTTATGTTTTGCAGGTTTCTCCCGGATTCGTTGATAGTGGATTTGTCGTTAGAGATGACCGTGGTCCAAATTGATCCTTTTCCCGTAGGTTGGATTTCTTGTTTTCTCAACGAGCACTTTTCACTATTCTGGCAGGATCGCCAAAATGTCACGTAAAGTTGAAAGTTGGATGATAAAATAAAATAGCTGAGTCGTAACGTAACTATCAGTTTTGCTTTTGTTAAAATTTATGATGAATTCAGCAATCACAATGGAACATACACTGAATTAACACACATAAATCACAATTCACTCCAACAACTTTATGTAAGACTTAGTTACACTGATACGCTAAGTACGCGACCGGTCTAAGGGTAGAAACTGGGTAAAAAGTGTTGATTATTCTAAAGATAGAGACTGATTGACTTTTACTGACGATATTGTGGTGGAGCAAAGCTAGGGGTGGATGTGTCTGAGGCCACGAGACGAGCTGATTCGTTAAGGACAATTTTGTTTAGGGAAACGAGAGCGATAGACATTGCTTTTGATTAGAGCACAAGAACCCTGGTGTACTAGGAAGGGCCTTAGCCGCCCTTGAGAGAAAATTGCTAACGGAAAATACCGACCGTGAGAAAACTAACTTTCCGTATCTTCCGTAGTAAACAAAATGTAAAGAACACTGGAGATAGAAGATGCTTGTTTTTGGTCTGAAGGACCTTAACTATGAAAATGACAAGATTTATTGGTAAGTCCTTAAGACTATTGAGGGTACGCAGTAAAGATTCGTACATATCTGGATGCCATCCTGCCTTCGGTGTGTGGCTTGGTCTCTGTTGTGGATTGAGATTTGGTTTGATGTTACAGCTCATTAGGCACTTCGGCGATATATTAGATCATCCCATAAGTTCGTGCAGACTATTGTGTATACATTTCATGTGTCGATTTATAAACATACGGCGATAAGGGACCAATGCACTTGAGCTTGGCTGATCGAGACAACAACGAGAGGGGGATTACATTTTTTCATGAAACTGAAAGGTATGTAAACAATCTTAACATATATAACCGTTCGAAAAACGGCACGAACTTATGGGATGACCTAATACATTGTCGCCAAGTGCCGCCACATCTTTATCTCCATCATCAGTCCATCGGATTTGAAGGGTGTTGGTCGTGACACTATCCCCCATAGTGGTAAAGTTAATATCATCAATGAATTTGAATTTGAATTTGAATTGAAAGTAATCACAAATTACTTATAAAAATAATTACAAATTTAATAAAAAATAATAACAAAGATCTATACTGAAGTAAAATTTTCGAAAACAAGCTGTAGTTTTGCATATGCTATTGTGAACGAAGTATTCGCAGAAGCTGTTTATTTAGATTCGTAAAATGTGATAGAAAGATAAAGAGAATGATGGCCGATGAATATAAACATAAACAGATCGCTAAACGATGAACAAAGCGGCCAACGAGTCGGCTATGGTTACACTTGTGATTTGTCCCTTGTCACAGATGCACACATATAAGCCAGATCCAATGAGTTAGTAATGACAGTTTTTTGAAAATATTTTGGATAGGAACTAGGGTCGAGCGACAATTACGTGAATACCACAAATGTGTTTAGAATAATGGCCTCGACAGTAGGCCTCAAAATCCATGAAAATCTGTGATAAAGGCAAATTTCTAAATAATTACCATGAATTTTACTCAGTAACAAAACTAAGATGGATAGAAATCGTTGATTACATGATGTCAAATTTTGTCTGCAATTAATTTGTTCTTCTGTATTTACCATTTTTATAAACGAATACATATATAAAATAGATACATTACGTCAAAAATATTATTCGCAGCCTATCAACTACTGAAATTACTATTAAAATGAAATTTGGGTTTTATTATAACAAAAACATTATCATGAAGAAAGCAAATTTAATGTTAAACTTAAATATCATTCCACTGATCCATTAACATTCAAAAGGAAAGATATTCTTTTCTTCTCTAAAAAACTATAATGAACAATTAATTCCTCTTTCAGATGCAACTAAATTTAATTACTACGCAATTCTGTTATTTTCATATTTGTCTATTTCGGTATGAACTTTTCTGTGGTACCGTATAATGAAGCTCTTGTAACAAAACAGGACAGATCTCTAACTTTATAGGTTCTTGTATATGCTAGCGTGAAAACGTTCGACACTTGGCCACTGTTGGCAGCACTAGTCCGGGAACAACCGGAACCATAAGCGTCAGCGCTCTCATTTCCTCTTTGATATAATTTCGTCTAATAATACAGATCAATTAAATAAATGTGTGTACATTTTTACAGAAATTTTAAATTTCGATAAAGATTATTAATGAGTTAAAACGGTCAAATGAATTATACAACTTTTAGAGTAAAAAATAACGGTATGTGTCTATCAAAAGTTTTTGTTAAAGTATAATTAATATATAATCACGTATGAACTTTTTTCTTTATTAAGATATAATTTTAATTATGTTATTTATATTGTTATTTAGTTATTTGATATATAGTTTGTCGAGATATGATTATTGAATACATTCAAATAATTACAGAATTTTGAAATTGACTATTGTATCAATTGTCTATTGTGCATTATGACGACGCGACAGTATCTACTTACATATGTATGTTTGCACGGGTGGGGAAAATATGCTTACGTTTTCTGACAACAGATGACATAACCTAACCTATGCACCTGCGTATAGTTATGTATTAATATCCCCACTACTTAATAAATAAATGAATACAGCTAGCAAGTTACCACGGAAAATTTACGTTAAAAGACTTGACGTCTTCTTCAGACTTTTTCGTTACAAATCTGAGGTATGATAACATTATTCGTTTTTTACTTTTTCTTTTCCTATGTATCATCTCATATTATACAATAAGGTTAATATTATTTCTTATTGAGTTACATATATTCGTAATGTTATGAATTCATTTATAAAAATTATATAAATAAAAATTTTTAGTGCTAACATCGTATCCTAAATTTTTCATTTAGTGAAAAATCATAATGTTACATATATCCTTATGGTTTTAGCTTACATGATTTTGCAAATTTATCCTTCCTATTTGTTATAATTTTGTTATGGTATATATGTACTATTTACAATATTTATACTTCAAGTTGAGTTTTGACAAAAATACTTTATTAAAATATTAAAATAGTGATGCAAATATAAAATTATAACATTCTGCATAACATTTTTAAATAATGATCCTAATTGTTAAAACTTTCCAAATAATTTCTAATTTGTATGTCATAAATACTATAAAAATTAAGTAACCCATAATTCATATTAAGAAGCCTTTTTTTATTTTATTGAATAACTATAAATAATTTAAACAGATAAAAAATTCAAACAAATATTTTCTTAAGAAAAAAGAAAATACAATTTTTAGTATGTTAGGATTCTTAAATTATATCATTAAGTGTTTCAAATCATTTTTGAAAATTTGAATAATATAAATGGAACATAGATATCGTCTCATTGTAAAAATGCCGAAATAAATCAAAAAATTAAATCCATTTAAATAGAAAAACTGTGATTTTATTATTGCAGACAAATATACAAATAAACTTAAAAGTTATTCAAGAAGATACTTACTAAAAAAATTATGTATGTTCTAAATCTATACATTACTTTCATAAAACCCTTATTCTTAAAAGAGAATCTAGTTTAAGTAACATAATGTTTAGAATATTACTCAATATAATAAGCATTCAACAAAGGGTAGTTCTAACTTTAGTATATTTTTTTCAAAAAATATTTAATAAATTATAGAATATTTTAAGTATTTTAAAGATTTATTATTAAATTTGAAATTTGATTTTGAAACCATATTTTGCAGCTTTTATTTAATGTAAAAAGTTTACTATGTATTTAATAATAGATGTAAATTATTATATAAGATGTTTATTGCATCATGATAATGTTATACATATATTATAAAGATTGATTGGAATATTATGTTCATATAACTTCCTGAATATATGATAAAATTTAAAATTGTCTATTATTGGTTAATATTAATGTAAAAATAGTATATACATTAAAAATACGAAAATAGGACCATTATTATTAAATAATCTGTGCAGTTTGATGTTGTATATATTTACACAATGAAATATTTCTAAATAATTGGTTATTGTAATTTATAAAGAGCATTATTAATATTGTGTAATATTGTATATAAATGTATACAAATTTTAAACATTTTTATCAATTTTTTATTGAATTTTAAAATTGTATGAATTCAATTCTAAGTTAATGTATGAATTAATTTTTCTAATTAATTGATATATATTAAGTGTTATGTATTATATCTAACAAGAAGATGGCAAGAACTGCAACGTCTTGTTTTCTATTCACATTCTATGTGCATTCGATGCTTTAGGTTGATGGTAAAATAGCTCCAAAAGAATTTGAATGTATGGCCCTTTGTCTCCCAGGAGATTTGTAAGAATATGCAGGAGTAATATAATAAATAAAAAAAATAAATAAATAAAAATAATTAAAAATTCATCAAAATAAACTGTAAAAATTTAAAATTAGAATAACATAACATTAGTATTAAAAGGATTTTATAAAGTAAGATATAAAAAGAACTTATTAATTTCCTGAAAACAGTGGGCCATGTACTCAAATCCTTTTGGAGTTGTTTTACGAATAACCTGAAGTATTGAATGTATACACATCCAACTCATTTAAGATTTCACAGTTCTTGCCATTTCCTTGTAAGATAAAATCAGTGAAGTAATTAAGATATAATCTTATGGAAAGATTTAAGAAAACAGTAAAAGATAGCTTTGAAAATTTACCAATTTAAATAATTAAAATTTTTCTTTATGCACTTCCTCAAAAAGAAATTTCTTTCTTGTACACAACATATTACTTGAAATTTATAAAGGCTGTTTTATAATAAGTAGGCAATATTTAAGGGAAGGATTTGACGCTTAAAAGCAGTAAAAATGTTTGTATCAACATATGTCCTATTTGGATTTGTTTATACAATATAATATAATTTGATTATCTTTATAGAAGATGCTCAAAATGATTTTTTTGTATTTCAATACATGCATGGAAATGTCTTGCTATCTATATGTTCACACACTTTTTTTATTTATTAATATCTGGTTCTACCCTTAATCTTTTACATTATGTAGTAGTCATCCCAAAAATTGGTGCATACCATATAATTAAACCATATGTTTTATTTAATTAAAAAATAATAGAATCAATATTTGCAATGATTTTTAAAAATATATCTTGTAACATGCTATTTAGTCCACCTTGTATATTTAAACATTTAGGTTAACTTACATGATTTAAAAATGTTTTCTAATATAAAGAAAAGTTAAATTATCTATATATATTTTAATAGTTTTAATAATTGTTTTATTTTGATAATTAATATCATATATTTAATACATTCTTCAATTTCAAAATTGACTTATATATACAATATATTTATTACTTTCTATTTGACCACCCTTTATAAGATAAATTTCAAAAAGCACTCGAACAAATGTTTGTTTATTTTTAATGAGGAGCTCTTATGCTGACTTCCATTTCCTCAACTTCAGCAACTCATGGGAAATCAGTATCCTTTAAAAAAAATATACCACTTTTTAATCTCTTTAGGATCTGTATTTCTAAAAATTCTTTTTCATCCCACGCCTATATCATAAAAGAAGTATACTGTCCAAATTTTGCTCTTCTAAATACAGCGATTTGGGCTGTGCATTCATGAGTGAATCAGCAACTTTTACATTATATAATATAATATGTATATATATAGATTTATTTTAATAGAATACATATATGTATAATGTTAGAAAACATTATAATGTAAATATTAGAAATTTGTTATTATTATATTATTGGTAAAAGTAACTTTTTAATAATATAAAGAAGTATATATTAAATTAGTAAGCTTATATTTTTTTACTTATTTATAATTTCTTGTTATTTAGTTATTAGACTGCGGATATTCACGTAAAAACATGTTTTTACGAACACATAAAAATGGAACATGAATAGAAGTACTTTTGATGCTTTTAGTATTAGAAGAAATACTTTATTCTGAATTCCTTTTATATTTTTGAATATTTTATGTATTCTATAGATTTTTGCATATTTAAATTTTTCATAAATGTATAAACATCCGCATAGTCTAATCATTATCAATTATTGTAATATTATAGGATCTTAATTACTTTATTGGTAAAATATTCATAAATTATTGTAAATTGATTATTAGTAAGAAAATAATCAGTTAATTAATAAAAGAAAAAAATCATGTAGTATTAATAAAAAATGAAAATTCATTGTGAATATATTCAAATTTTAATAATATAAAAGTAATTATATAAGAATTTTGAAGGATAGTAATTAAAACATTGCTTTGTTGTTTTTTCAGCATCATTACTATGATATTGTTCCATTTTTACCCTTTCATATGTCCGGACTAGCTGCAAAGCAAGTATTTTTGAGAAATTTTTGTAAAAACATATTAACATCTGAGAGACTATCTTGTTACAATTTGGTGGGAACAATGGCAAATTCAGCTGCACAACAGAAATTAAATCAGGCATCAATGGAACCATTCTTGGAAACATATTACAATTCTAGTAATAATTATGAAATTCCATTAAATTTTTTACCAGAAAATTTAACATGTGAAAGTAACATGCAAACAGTTCTTGGGACAAATGCATGTGTTGAAACTCCAATGTTTTTAATGGATAAGTACATGTCTGATAAACAGAAATATAAAGCAATGAGACAATGGATACGTTTTAAGAAAGGTAAGAAGTAGTATTAATATCACAGAAAGAAATATTTAATATTCATTATATAAATTTTTCCAGAGAAGCTGACCTCTAATTCTGAAGAATCTTTTATTCTGAGAGTATTATCCTTCAACATTTTGGCACAATATCTATTGGAAACATATCCATTTTTGTACAAGGCTCATGACAAACAGGCACTGTCTTGGAAGATTAGGAGGCAGCTTCTCTTACAAGAGATTTTAGGAGCACAAGCTAACGTTAGTTTTTTAAAGTAATTTTGTGTATATATTTATATATAATATTAGAAGCACAGATGAGGTACAGGGTATCCACCTTGCTACCATAGTAATCCTGCTATCAAGCACTGAAGGCCCACACTGATTTTGATGTCACTTCCAATTTTGGCAGTTCAATATAGAATCAAATTGTAACATCAATAGCAGTTAAAATTGGAAGTAACTGTAACTACGAAATTTTAAATAGGGTAGTTACAAACGTTTGCAATGAGATACCAGAAACTATTAAATGATATAATTTTTTCCCCCTATTCAGGAAAGTTAAAACTTTTTATTAATTAATTACTTCTTAATGTGCAAAAAGTTACTTCTATTATTTAGTTTACAAATTGAAAATAAACATTTATTTTGCAGTTTTTAAAATAAAACATTGAAAATCTGAAAAATATCATTGTAGTATTTTAAATTTATTTTATATATAACATGGGTCAATTTGTCATCGACTTGTCATCATCATACATCCGGTATAATGACTTTTTTTTAATTATTTTGTTGTGACGTGTATATAATAATAGAAGTAATAAAAACGGGCAATCGGACTCCAATGACCCTGAAAAAAAATAGTATACTGTCCTAGTTTATGGTATAGCTTGCTCTGTCTTATGTAGTAGAGATAGATCTTTAAAGCATTAGGCTTTATTGGCGCTATGAACATTAGCGTTGTAGTATTTGTTGTGCTACACATTTTTCCGAATGATCTATTGACAATAACTTTTGAACCAATGGATTCCTAAAGTCTAAACCGTTATATTTTATTTATTATTTCTTAGTCCGTGCCTTTCGGATTTGGACGAACTTTCGGTTTTACATCACTTATGTCTAATTCTTTTCTTACATATCTTCCTCCCTTCTTTCCACTCCATTCTATTGCACTACCTTAGTTATTCTATTCTTTAAAAAATGAAACTAGGAACTACAAATTAACCACTAATGACTAAAAATTATTGCAACTTTGGGCTTTTAGTCTCCTTGCTGCGCATCCTTCCTGTCGTTTACTCTTCTCTTCTCTATTATTGCTTTCAGTTCTGCTAAGCCTTCTCCCGTCTCATTTAGTACTTTTCCTATGTCCTTTGGTCCTCCGTCTAAACCGTTATATTTCGTCTCTATTTATCGAATATTATCAGAGAATAGAAGAAGTTTAAAAAAAGGTGGTATGAACAGTATTTTATTTTTTTTTAGAGGTCATTGAGATTCGACTGATCATTTTTATTATTTTGCTCGTTATATACGCGCCAGAACAAGATAATTAAAAAAAGTTTTATCAAAATCAATGAGGATGTCACACCGCTAGGTTCATCGCATTCTGATATTTATTCTATAAGATATAAATTTGTGATAACTTAGGTAGAAGGTTCCAGTTTCGATCGAGTAAACTTTATGAGAGGTGTGATTGACTATCTGCAATCCCACAATCAATTTCGCATGAGCTGCAGCGTTGTATGTGAATTCATGCATAAATTGATATTTAATGATTCATTTTGATATTAATTGCGGTAATTATTTATAAAGTAGACGACTTCACGGATTTCAAAGACATTGAAATATGTTGTCAAGGTTAAAGGTCATTTTGAACAATTTTTGCTTATAAATGTTCTCGTCTTTCGGTTTTGGTTTCTGGAATATTCGAAAAAAGCTTTAGTTCAATTTACGCTACTTATGATTGCACTTCATTCTGGCATAGATGGACGTCTCACGGCTCACTGCGTCTGTACTTTTATATGACTCAATCTAACTCATTTTTGATAACCATTTTCGATCATTTTCAGAAAAGAAAAAATCAATGGGTTAGGTTTGACTTACATAATTATTCGGCCGCCCACGCTGTAAAATAAAGTAAAGTAATGGATAATAAGACAAATAGAAATGAATTGCTTAATATGATATTAAGCAATATGGTTTATACTGTGGAATACCACAGACTAATAACATACATGTTGTAGACAGCAAAATACAATATACAACATCAAATATATTTCTACAAATATCTCGGAAACTAAAGTCGAGTGACAAGTAACATTTAGAGGGCGAAGTTGTTCGAGATGTTGACCATGACAACATATTTTAAACTTATTGAACTTGGTGAAATCATTTGCTTTGTAGCAGTTACCCTAATTTCTAAATCAATTAGACGCGGGAGAAGTTTAGATCTTATGAAGTGTATCTAATATATCCAGTACATATACTGGAAAGCTTTTCCTATTCAAATGTTTTCATTATAGAAATCGCCAGTTTATATGTATTCGATAGTAGATAGTAGATAGCAATTAATCTCGATGTATGTAATTTGTCTCCGCATCCGTGTGAAATGAAATTTTATTTCTGCATAGGTGCGGTGAAAGTTCTCGAAAAATTACTAAAATGTATGAAAATTAATGAAATTAATGTAATTTCAACTTCTGAACAATTAGAAACATCATAAAGTACTTAGAGTAAGAAAGCAGTTGTGATAGGAAACGTTCTGTATTCTGCAAAAAACAATAGGATAGTCACTAATTGTGCGTCTAAACGTGGTTTAATAACACATACATGATTTAAATTCCAGTGTAGTTATGATTTGGCATCGGTAATATGTATAATATTGTGCAGTCCGATGGGTTTAAACTTGTAATACGAGTACAACAATCGCGTGTTCGTATACATTGCACTATTAGAAGTATAGATAAACTTGCTGAATTGTACAGTATCAGTAACAAAAAATTGTAACATAATATCAAAATGTGGTCACGTGAAATTGCCCTCAAATGTGTTTTAATTACTACGGCTGCCGACGTTAGAAAATTGTTAGACTGTTGCTTTTCTTAGTGGATATAAATTGTGCACTATATCAAAGTATTCTAATTTGTAGCTGGTATACTATATACTATCTCCGTAAGGCACTAGGCTTATCCTGAACCTCATCTGTGCTAGAGGGCTAAAAATCTGACTCCTTAATATATTTCTCCGTTGGAGAAAAGGGACTATGAACTCTACCAAACAAGAATCGCGTAAGTAGCGATTAAATAAATTGATTCAATAGGTATTTAATGAGGTGCTTCTAAATTTTATACGTATCTGTTACTGTAACATGATTTATGGCTTTTTTTTATACAGAGATATACTCCCTTTTTCTTATAACTAGGACAGAAAGTATAAATACACGCTATACAATAAACAATAGGACACCTCAGGGATTTTTGCGTTTCTCTAAGTTAATGCAATGTAAGAAGATTTTTTATAGATCCAGAGGCATATACACTGTTTCTTCATGGTAACATAGAAAAGCTTCAATTGCTGCTTAAGTTTTTTAGAAGTTAGGAATTTTATAGGTATTTGATTCGTTTATATAAAAAACAGGTCTGACAAAATGATGGGATAATAAGTAAGATCTCAATAAATGCGTATTTAATTGTATTGAAGCAGTTTTTGTAAAGTGATATTAATAATGGTAACAATAATTAGTTATAATATTAATTATCAAATTTTCGTGGAAAAGAGTTCAAAGATACTAAAAACAAAACCACTTTAAATTTAAAAAGAAAAATGTGAGTGTAAGGAACATAATTCAAATCATGAAGATAAATTGCAGAGAAAGTAGGAGTAGACATTCATATGCAGAATATGCAACGAAAACAATTTAGAGGAAAACTGTTGATGTTATAATAGAATTGGCAATGCGAAAACTTTGTTTATGAACATGTTTGTTCATTTTTATAATTGAAAAAGGAAATGCTTCGAGTGAGAGAATTATAAAAATAAGATGGCACAGAAGTACAAGATGCGATAATTAAGGCATTAATTAGTATGATATTACCAATATAAGATTTTTTAGGAGAAAAGGGCAACCTATACATGAAGAAATAATATCATATGATACCATATAGCGATATAGCGACGGTTATTAAAAATTATTTTTTCGTGGAAAATATCCATAATAGGATGTACATTTGGGTGTCCTAATTTTAACATAATAGGAATTTGGGACGTGTCGTCACGAAATATATGTACGAGATGTTAAAAAGAAGGGTTCAATAATTTGGGGTCTTATATTACATACTCACAGAGAAGAATAAAAAATGTGTAATCAATATAAGTCCTAAAAACGATCATTCCGATGTAAAATTAATTTTTATTAGTTATTAGCGTTGAATATCTCTTTGTAACGCATTAAATGTGTAACAATTTGAGAGTTAGGAGTTTGAGAGAAAATGTTCGTTGACAGCCTGGATAGGTTAATTTCGAAAGCATGGCAAGCGGAAGGTCCGGGTTCGCTGCTGTACCAATCTGATCTGTCGTTTATTTTTTTTCTCTACAAATGTATAGTCGTTGGAAATTAAACATGAAAAAATCAGAACATGTGTTCTGTATGTCAGTTCCGAAGGATGCATATTTTTCCATTAAAATAGTAATCGGATGTTGTTAACAATAGTGAAGACTGTGCCATTTACACAATGTTTCAATTTATACAGTAATTTTTGTTGACAGTAATAATTTTGTATTTAGAATGTTGAATTAATATTTCGAAAGAGAAATAGTGTGCTTATAAATTATTTGACAAACTCGAAGCCATCCCGTGTCCTTCGTACTAGCGCCAACATCGTTCTATGTTACTATGTGTGTTTTCATATGGAACGCGTTTTTTCATGCTTGATTGAATTTGCAACAACGCCATTTGATTTTATCGGCTATAGTTACATTAAATGTGTTGTGAAAAAACTCACGATATCGAACGTTAATACATAATAAAAGTTGATTTTATATCGAAAGGATAGCTTTTAGGACCTTATAGATTAGGCATTTTTTACTCCTTTTGGCGAATACTATAAGCCCGTTAAATACTGCACCCTTTTTATAACATTTTCTGTATACACAATTTATTTAGATCATATCATTAATTGCATAAATGATACGAAATCACAATAATTAAGCAAGAATCGAAATTTACATTAAAATAATCTATAAATCTTCATATAAATTATTATTCAAGTATAAACTGTATACTCTAGAAATTATTGATATTATTAGCAAATAGTAAAGTAAAAGATGACTTTTTATAAAAATGATTACATTTCTCGTCAAAAAGATAACCCAGGTGTGCTATCTTTAATTTCTTAATGATGCGTGTAAAGTTTTTCGTCTGTAATGTATAATATCAAAACATTATGAGCTCAGAATATGTGGTTCGTTGAAAATAATTGAAAATATTATGAGGTGTAGTGTGTAACAAAAAAAATTGTTTTATTTTAAGAACGAAATGATAACACACTCTGTTAATATTTTTTGAAATTGCTCAGTAGTTTATGATCTATTAACGAGTAAAGATTACAGTACAATGTTATATAAATTTGTAAGTATGAGACGCGGAAAAAAAACTAAACGAGTGTGAAAAAAGCAAATTCTTGAATTAAGACAGCAACGGTTATCAGTAGGAAAAATATCAAAAGTAATAAGGAGAAATCGTAAAGTAATAGTGTCCGATTTTTCTTCCACGACACCTAAATTAGAAGAAAAGCAGCAGTACCCCAGCAGCGATATCTATACCAACAGTAGAACTTATCTCTGCCTCTACACTAACGCCAGCACTATCTCCACACAACGATCGACACAACTACTATTACACCTCAAGTGCAATTGTACGCGAATGGGATACGTTAAGTCAAAATTATATGCAGAAACTATATAAATCGATACCAAATCGTATAATAGAAGTAATAGAAAATAAAGGGGGATGTACCCATTATTAAATAAGTATATATGTTTGATAAGTAATTATTGTTAGTTACAATTTATGTTGATTATTATTTTCTTATTGTACATGTGTTATCGTTTCGTTCTTAAAATGAAACAATTTTTTTTTATTACACACTAGACCTCATAATATTTTTAATTATTTTCAACGAACCGCATATTCTGAGCTCATAGTGTTTTGATATTATACGTTACAGACGAAAAACTTTACACGCGTCACTGAGAAATTAAAGATAGCACACCTGGGTTATTTTTTTCACGAGGAGTGTAGTTGTCTTACGCAAATTATCTTACATGTCCTATCATTTTATCGCATCCATTTTTCACATAAATATGTAGGTTAGATTGCTACGAAAATATGTAAACAGCTCTCAGTCCTTTATCATGTTACTAATAATAAGGGCAAATATAATTTATATGTAATATATTATATAATCTTTAAAATTTTATTACATTGTATTAACTTTAAAATACACTAAAAATTGTTGAGTGGCCTGTTATTTTGTCTTGAAGTAGGGGGTAGCAGGGTAAAACCGGGTACCATTGTTTTTCTAAGAGAAGAGCTGTCATATGCACTCAATTCGTGGTGATAGATCCGAGCTGGTTCCCCGACCATATGAGAAAATCTATTGATGTGGACGGCTACCACTTTAAACATCTAACAAAATAAGGTGATTTACATTCTTCCAATTGAAATTCATTTTTTCGTATTCAAGGTCACTTCAAGGTCATGGTATTTGGATCGTTGAACTCGTCTTTATCTCAAGTATAACATCGCATTATATACAATAGATGTTAGTATATAAAACAAAATTCGATGACCTTGAGGAAACCTCGAAAATAATCTTCACAGAGCATTTTTTATCACCACCAGATAGACGCCTTGAAACCATTTAAATCCTTCTTAGTCTTTTTTTTGTTATTGTTAATCCCTTAAGCTAGGAGAGGATATATACGAGTGGTATTTGCTCGAGTTAATTGTTTGCTTGATGAGTCGATTCTGTAGAGCAATAAAAAGCAATTTTCTAACATTTTATATATATGCCTCTATAATCTAAAACAATACATACTTTCCACACACTCACAGTTCCCGTGCGAATGACCTGCAAAATTTCTTCTGCTGCTTAAGGGGTTGATAGTAGCAAGAAATAATTGAAATGTTCAATTTAAGCGAAACACTGTAATTTTACATGGGTACCCGGTTTTATCTATACCCATAGGATAAAACTGAGTACTGGTATACCGGTCAATCACACGGATTTTGACGAGAACTATTATAATTATAATACTTTGTTGTGACATGCATATAACAAAAAAAAAAAAAAAAAATAAAAAATATTAAAAATGGGCGGGTGGACCCCAATGATCTTGAAATATTAGGTCATTCCATAAGTTCGTGCCGACTTTTGTGTATACATTTCATGTGTCGATTTATAAACATACGGCGATAAGGGACCAATGCACTTGAGCTTAGCTGATCGAGAACAGGCTAGAGCAGATTTTCGTGGTTGTAAGATCGTAATATAGTGAACACAGTGACTTCTAACAGTAAAAAATCATGAGTGAAATGCGTATCCATTTTCGACATCTCATGTTATATGAATTCCGGAAAGGATGTTCTGTAACAATTGCCACGAAAAACATATGTGCTGTTTACGGAGAAAATGCGCTTTCATCTCGCACCTGTAGGAAGTGGTTCCAACGTTTTAGAGCTGGGAATTTCTGTTTAGAAGACGAGGAACGCTCCGGGCGTCCTCCTCAGACAGACGAAGATAAAATTCGGCATCTTGTTGAAAAATCACGAAGTTTGACAGTTCAAGAGATGTCAAATGTTCTGAAAATACCTAAGACAACGATTCATAGGCGTTTAAAAAAAATGGGGATGGTAACTGCTCGAAAAACGGCACGAACTTATGGGATGACCTAATATTATCCTGGAGAAAAATAAAATACCGTTCACATAAAGTCATGGATCACAAGGTGCAACGGGTAAGAGAAGTTTATGTCTGTTATCTGTGCCCACAGCCTTATATTATGTTCATGACCGTAGACACTTAAAGAACTTCGACTAGTCTTTTTCTGAATGGTCGACTAGGCAGTGGTGATAGAATTTGGAGAGGCACACTAAATTTTTCTATTAAAGCTAATTGTCCTGTATCTTATAGCATCAACAAAATTTATATGCACGATGACGTAAGTAAACAGTTTCAAAACCAACCAACCAGAAGTTATCTGTTTATTCCCGATTCGGAAAATAGCAGTTAGGCACATTAGGTTTAAATTCTATCATTGTTCGTCTATCATTAAAGTTTTACTGCAAATGTGATAATTCGATAACATGAGTATTTATGCCACCGGCTCTCTCTTACTAATTCGATGTACCGCCGAAAGCAATAGAACGATGTGCCGCATATAATCAGTCCAGCAAACTCAATGAAATTTCGTATGCTTGCTTTTTGTGTATTAGACAGTACTAAAGTAAAATAAATTTTTTCCACGGTCCGACCGCCCGTTCTTATTATGTTTCTCGTTATATGTACGGCACAACAAGTAATTAAAATAGGCCTCGTCAAAATCTATGAAGACGTCACACAAGCAGGTTCACCTGGATACTACAAAATCATATTTCCCTTTGATCTAACAATAAGTATCATATCTTTTAAGAAGAAAACTATAATTTTCTAATTGTGTGAGGAGCACTTAAGATTTCTGCCTCTGTTCAGAGCGTGTTTTCTTCTCTGATCTTTTCTACTATGAAAATCTATTAGACACCCGGTTTTACCCCACTATTCTCTGATCTATAATAGAAATGAATAATAATATATATATATATATATTATTATTATTATTATATCTATCTATATATATATATATAATAATAATAATATAAATGAAGTTCACTTAAAGATTTTATAAATATTAGTGTTTTTTTGCGTTTGGGACATTATCGTGTTATTAGTCATATTTGATTCAGATTGTGTTTTGAAGTACCGTATTTGATACATAGAATGCATTTATACTTTTGGAAACCAATTCTTCTTTATTTTCTTCTTTTTGGTATACCTATTTTCTTTTTTTTTGGATTAGTGTTATGTCATTTTCGTCGTTGTGTGTTTCAAAACTGTGATCATTTTCATTGTTTTTTAAACCATTCAATAGCATTTTTAGCTTTGTGTTTCATATAATAGCATGAAATAGATATTGATATTTTATGATCTTGCACTATATCTGTTCCTTCGTGTCTAATGTTTATCATTTCTTCATTTGAACTTTTTATAATATATCTTTTGTGATGTAATTCTATGGGGTTTCTATCTCATAGCGTGAATCCTTCAATAGGTACTTACGTCAATTTTTCTTAAATTAATTTCTATCATTGTTAACAATTCAATGATGAGTCATAAAATCGCAGTTTCTAGAATTGGTTATAGCTATTCTCCTTTACAAGGAGATTTTATTAGATGTGTATGGTAAAAGAAGAACTGTTTCTGAGTTGACATTGCAGAACCTTTTGAACGAGGCTCTAAGTCCTCATGACTTGACTCGTTCCAAATTAGTTGCGATATTTACATTTATTATATTATATTTACATTTGTATTACATTATATTTACATTTACTTTTTTTGAATAAGAAAAATAACGTACTACTGATGAAGTAGCTGGAAATTACAGATATATCAGAGTACAGTGCAGGAAAGGTACTGTGGCAATGCGATTTTCAGCGACTAAATTAACAATTTTGTGATGAAAAATTAGTATTGCGACATTTAAATCCACATCGAAGATCAAACCGGCTCTGTATTCCTAAAGAAAAGTAGGTTAATTATCACTGCTTGCTCATGCATATTTATTAACGAGCTTACGTAGAACAGATCGTCGAATCAATCATATAATACAATTTTATAAAATTCACTGCACTCGAGCACTCTAAACAGCTCTGTCACTCGACGAAACTTTTGCCATTGGATGCTACTTAAGTTATAATTATGTAGCATCCTCAATTAACAAATGTTAAGATTTGGACTCGCGAAAGACCACATGCAATAATTTCGAAGGTTTTATCGAGAATGGGATTTTTACACCAATTTTTGAATGAAATGTTTGTGTTATCGTGAATAGAATACACTGCTGCTCCTCATGGGCCACCTCGTTCTCCAGATTCAGTACTATTGCAATTTTTTCTTTGCTCAGTCTCTTTGCTGAGTGAATATTGTTCATAGTTCGGTTTCATAATTTATATCCGTTGAATGTTAACGTTAAATTGAGTATACTTCCCGTTGCTTACGATCAAAAATAAATTTCTGCCGAAAAGAACAGATTTTTGCTATTTTATTGTGTTTACTTACGATTCCGAATACTTATCGGAATTTGTTTCAAAAGCAGCCGAAGTGAAATGCATCGAATTGAATGTGGCTTTTATCATTCGAAATGGAGAATTATATGTAATTTTAGGGGAAACTAGGGACCGAAATGAGGAGCAAGTTTGGGACTGTTTAAATAGCGAGATAGAAAGGAAAAAAAGGAAAGAAAAGAAGGAACAAAGAAAGGAAGATATGCGACATGTGTAATGATAGATTGGCATTATTAACCTGTATCAATAAACGCTACTTTTCTTGCATCTTTAGCATAAATAATAAAAAAATTTGACTTTGAATTTCAAGGTCACGGTCATTTCTGCACCAACTTTTTTTTTTACAAATTTCCATTGATCCGAAAGTTTAGGATCGGACTGCAGTCTTTTTTACACTTCCTTTCTTTATATAATGTGTACATAAATGTATAATGTGCAACGTCGCAAGGACTCGCGTAAGCAGGATACAGCCGCTAAAACACTTGCGTTCCGACACGGCAGTCTCTCTATGCGAAGCAACCAGATACGAAGTTGTGCTGATTGTTTGAAATAACGTCGACGACGAGTACAAGTTCTTTTTTTGCCGCAATGTTCTCGAATATCTTACCCATGACACTTAATAGGGATATGGATCTGTAATTATTAGGTCATCCCATAAGTTCGTGCCGACTTTTGTGTGTACATTTCATGTGTCGATTTATAAACATACGGCGATAAGGGACCAATGCACTTGAGCTTAGCTGATCGAGACAACGACGAGAAGGGGATTACCTTTTTTTCATGAAACTGAAAGGCATGTAAACAATGTTAACATATATAACCGCTGGAAAAAACGGCACGAACTTATGGGATGACCTAATAGTAATATCAGTATTCTTATTCTCGCCGCATTTCTATACTGGTGCTTGTTTTCCATTGACTGGGAGAGCAGCCAGAAGTTGAAATAAGCCCTAAACAAAATGAACTCATAATTCATATAAAATATTGATAATCATGGATCTCATCTTCACCTATACTCTTGTTGATGTTCAGACGTTCACTATATACGTATCGCTAATGCTAATAGAGAATTAGCTGTGCCTAGAATACTAATTAATACAGACGCGATTAGAAGTAGCGTCATTTTTCGAATTTGTATAGACTGTCTCGAAGTGACGCGCGAAGAAATCATTTATAAGTTACAAGACAATTAGATTTGCGGTATCGTGTTTAGGTATCCTATCTAAGCACATAATAAGTAAGCGGAGAATCAGCTTTGTTACTATATAAATGATACTATATAACATTATTTGATAAGTTTGACAATTATTTGGCTTTCGTTGGATCTTGTCGCGGTCACCAACAGGCGGATTTCTGTTTTACCAATCTTAAGCACCAATCTAACAATAAAATTGATAAATTAAGTTTTCTGAAATCATACGACAAAGTGTTTATTGCCTTACGGACTATTACTTTCGAGTTTTTGATTGGGGGTATGAATGCAGTATAAATTCTAGAAAAATCTGCATTTTTTATTTACAAATCGTGTTTATTCCCTAATATTTAAACTGTTATCCTATTAGTAGAGTCTCAAATAATGCATGCACATTTATTTTTATTTATTTAGCGGCTTCCACTTCTTGTTTATGTTACGACGAATTTTGTGTTATACGTTTCAATAAAGATAAGATGAAACGAAAATTAAGTTGAAGATTTCAAGGTCAAAGCCGATTTGTCGATCATTGTTTTAACAGATCTCCGTCAATACGAAGGTGTAGAATCATTTTCCAATGGTATAATAACAAATAATTTTGATACACCCTGTATAATATTCTATTCTATATCTTCATGTGTGTATTTGTAGATTTGTAGAAAAAACTTCATTTTCGTATCATCCTATCTTTACTGAAATCTGTAGCATAAAATTCGTTGCTATGTTTTAGAGCTTGCTGACCTAAGCATAATACATATAATTCAATGAGTTTGTTATCAATCTGATTAGAATTTTGGTATCATTATACGTTAGTATTCTAGGAATATATTTTGGCATACTTACGTCAAAAATAATAAACTAACCTGTTTTTATCTAATATGCTTATTTAACCGAGGAACGATATTAGATGGTGAATAGTATTAAATAAGTTTGAAATATAACAATAGAAAATAGATTTGTAACATAAAATATTGATGGTGTTTGTGATTAAAAGTTACTTAAGAACTTATTGTGATTTCCTTTCAATTTTACTATAATTATGTCTATTTCAAAGTTCTATTTTTTGTTAAAGTTATCATTTATAGAAGAGTGTCTAAAGAGATTTTTTAAAATTATATGGTTGGTGATTTCAGGTGATTTGCCTTCAAGAAATGCAAGAAGAACATTTGGAAGAATTTTTGGTTCCGCTCCAGGAGTTAGGTTATAACTATTTATATAAAAAACGAACAAACGATAAAAAAGATGGATTGCTATTCCTATATCGATCTGATCAGCTTATTTTAATAGACTATGCAAAAGTTGAGCTTTATCAATCTGGTATAGAATTGTTGAATAGAGATAATGTTGGAATTATTGCAAAACTGGCAGTTAAAAAAAATCCTGAAATACAATTGGTGATTGCTACAACCCATCTACTTTACAATCCGAGACGACATGATGTGAGATTGGGACAAACTCAACTTCTTTTAGCAGAAATTGAGAGGATTGCTTTCCTGGAGAATACAATGTAAGTAATTTATCTTATTTGTTTAAGTTCTTATTCAAGGAAGGGCAAGCAATACATTTTAAATTACATCAGAATATTAAGTAAATAAATAATACGGAATAAATATTTGATTTTTTATGATACTTATATTGTAAAACTTTGAAAATTATGTTACGGAAATGAAAATTTCCTACTGTCCAACAAACTCATCGTTTTGTGAAATACTTTCGCTAATACTTTAACTGTAGATACATTTATCTTTACAGAAAAAAGACTAAAACCGATAAGTCTATTGAAATTTATAACCAGTCAATGCTATTAAGTCTTGAAATGAATTTCCTGAAGGTGATTCTTTTTAAAAGCTGATTTCTTATGTACTAAATCCGAATCACATGGGCGATATCTATCGTCCGCCTGTGCTAGTTGCACGGGTCTGACGATCGACTGCTTTGAAAGCAGTCTAGGACTAGACCACGATCAAATAAATGATCATGTGATTCTGGTCTAGATGCAAACTCAATGCGATCTGATTGTGGTGGACAAGTTTATTTATTTATTTATTATTGCTTAGTCCGTGCCTTTCGGCATTGGACGAACTTTCGATTTTACATCTCTTATATCTAATTCTTTTCTTATATATCTATCTTCCCTTTTTTCCACTCTATTCTATTGCACTCCTTTAGTTATTCTATTCTCTAAACACTAAAACTAGGAACTACAAATTAACCACTAATGACTAAAAACTATTGCAACTTTGGGCTTTTAGTCTCCTTGCTGTGCATCCTTCCTGTCGTTTACTCTTCTCTTCTCTATTGTTGCTTTCAGTTCTGCTAAGCCTTCTCCCATCTCATTTAGTACTTTTCCTATGTCCTTTGGTCCTCCCGTTATTTCACATTCTTCTATTACATGTCTCAGGTCTTCTTCTTTCCTTCGACATAGTCTGCATCTTTTTTCTCTCTCTTCTTTCCAGTATTCCCTTGCTTTGATCTCGTTTCCACATCTGAATCTTGCCAATATTCTTCTGTCCTTCCACTTCATCCTCCCTTCTAAGTACATTGGTAATTTTTCTTTGGCGATATTTCTGTAATGTATACTATATTTGGATTGCTTTATCCTTTTTCCCCTCTCTTCTGCTTCTTTCTTTCTTCTTTCTTCTATAATTTGGTCTGCTGTCATCCTTTCTTGCTCCTCTCTTCCTTCTATCTGTGTCCCTCCATTTCTCACCTCTTCTAGTCCCTTCTTTCTCTTTCTTGCTCTTCTCCCTTCTTGGCCATTTCCCCAGTTTCTCTCTCTTTCCTTTATACACTCTTTTACTAGTTCCTTTTTTGATTCTAGGGCTTTCTCTTCATACCTTGCTGCTCTTTTTAATGCTTTTTCTTTCATTTCTATTAGCTTGCATTCTTCTATCAATATATAATTTGGTGTTGTCATATCTAAACCTAATATCCATTTCGCATATCTTCTTTGTATTCTATCCAGTCTTTCTTCCATGTTCCAGCCCCATACCTCTGCTCCAAACAGTACCACGCCCTCTACCAGTGCTCCAAACATCTTCATTCTCCTTTTGTAGTCCTGTTTGAATATTCTTTCTCCCACGTTCCATGTTTTCTTCATTGCTACCGTTGCTGTCTTTTTCCTGTCTTGTATGTGCTTCTCATCGCCGCCGTTTTTCTGTAGTATGTACCCTAGGTATCTTATCTCGTCCACTTCTTCTAATTCTTGCTCTCCCCATTTCCATTTTCTTTGTCTCCTTTTGTTCCTTCTTTTTTCGAACACTACTATTTTGGTCTTTTCCGTGCTCAGTTCTAATTCTGCTTCCTTTAAAAATTTTTTGAACTTCTTTAACATTTCTTTTAGCTCCTCTTCTCTTTCCGCCACCAGCACAATATCGTCTGCATATGTTAGTGACCATACTTTTCTTTCTCCTACCACTATGCCCCAGGCTTTTTCTTTCCTTAGTTCATCTTCCAGTCCTGCCACGTAGATATTGAATAACGTCGGGCTCAACGGGCACCCTTGTCTGACTCCCCTCACAGTCCAAAATTCTCTTGTGCTGTGTTCTTGACTCTCACTACATTCTTTGTTTCAGAGTATAACTCTTTAATCCTTCGGGATAGTTTTTCGTTAACCCCATTTTTCCTCATCTTCTCCAGTTTCTCCCTGTTTACCCTGTCGAACGCCGCTCTTAAGTCCGCAAAGCAGGCATATAATTTCCCTTTTTCTTTATCTAGCTGTTTATCTATGATATGGTTTATCACAAATACAACATCGGTCACTCCTCTTCCTTTTCCGAATCCGAATTGGCTCTCTTCCAATTTGCTTTCAATCTCTGCCTTCAGTCGTTCGTCCAGTATACCTGCATAGATCTTGTATGCTGTATCCATCAGCGTTACTCCTCTGTAGCCCTTCACTACTCTCTTGTCCCCCTTCTTATATATCGGGCACATTACACCTTTTTTCCAATCTTCTGATATCCCCTCCCCATTCCATATATTCCTTAACAACTCCCATAACGCCTCCCCCACTTCTTTCGGTGCATACTTCCATACCTCATTTTCTAACCCGCCTTCCCCCATTGCTTTCTTTTCCTTCAAGTTTATTAGCTGGTATATCACCTCTCCTTTCTCTATATTATCTTCTCTCTCCTCCATCATTTTCTCTTCCTCTTCAGGCCCCCCGTTTTCTGCACTCTTTGTGCTCTGTTCCTTCCAAAATTTCCATAAAGTGGTTTTTCCACTCTTCTTCGCTTATGTCCTCATCTATGCCTTCTCTACTTCTTCTATATTTATTTACGTATTTCCACGCTTCTTGTTCTGTTTCGATCTTCTTTATTTTCTCCATTTCTTCTTCTTCGTGTTTTTCCCTTCTTTGTCTGCACCACTATTTAAATGCCTTTTTTCCCTCTGTAAGCGTTTCTCTGCTGCATTTTCCTTTCATAAACTTTGTCATCTTCCTTCTCATCTCTCTTTTCCTTTCTTTCCACTCCTTGTCGTACCACGCTTCCTCTGCCATGCCCCATTTCCTTATCTTCACTTTCTTCTTTGGCATTGCTTCGTTTATCTTCTCTTTGATCTCAGTCCACATTTCCTCTACCGTTCTTCCCTTCCAGGTCCAGTCTTTACATTCCTTCAGGTATCTTTCCACACTTTCGTTTGTCCATTCCCTTTTCTCCCTCTCGTCTTCTTTCTTTTCCTCATTTGTTGTAATTCCGGCCCCTATTTCTATTTCTAACGGCACGTGGTCCGACTCTGTTCTTTTTCTTACTTTCATGCCGATTATGTCTTCTGTCGCCTCCTGATTGCCAATCACATAATCTATTACTGAGTTTCCTCTCTCCCCAATATATGTCCACTCTTCTAATTTGTATCTTTCTCTCGTCCCTGACTTCTTTTCGCTCTTCTTTCACTTTCCCCTCGTATGCTCACCCTTTGTTTTCTCTTCTTCGTGTCACTTTGTACTTCCTTCTCCTTTTTCCCTTCACACTTCACTTTTTCCACAGAGCTCTCCGTCCGCGTGTTATCCTCGCCCCGAACCAAACCGAAAGTCCGTGGACAAGTTAATTTTTATTAAATATGTTTATTTAAAAAATATATTCTTATTTGATAAAAATTAATGTAGATGAATAAAAGCGTATACATTTTTTAATAACAATTAATTATTATTAAATATTATTTTAAAAATATGTTTTTATTTAAACTAGTATTCTAGTTAATTTGTGGAGTTGAGGAATAGTAGAATTCCTTAAAAAGATGAAAAAAAAAGAATCAATTTTTACATAGGTTCACACTAGAACGAAATTATTTCATTAATAACCATTAATAAAAATTAATAACAATTAATTTTTGATGATTGAATTGCAAAACCTATACTTTGATTCTATAATATCGGTTCTATTGTGGTTGCATAATAAGTAAGTAAAATAATTAGTTTCATTTAAATTTTCATTATTTGGTCTTCATAACTTTATATTTAATCACGTAATCATATCAGAGGAGAAGTGTCTGAATTTCGAAGCTTTAGAGGATTGCAAATTCATAAAAAAAAAAAAAAGAAAAGAAATGCTTTTAAATTAAAGTTGTGAAATTTGATTTTTACCACAAATTACCAGATTTCCAGATCATTGTACAATGGGCGGTGCGATTTATAATCAGGCGACGATTTATATTCCAGCGAAGATACTTTTGAAAAATCAGTTTTATACCCATTGCTATAAATACAAACACATGCATATATTTTTTCTTTTAAAGTCTTTTTGCCAGTCTGAATAGCGTTCATGAGAATCATAAATTTCGAGGTTATAGATTCAAAAATTTAGCGTGTCAACGAAATAACACACACAATAGAAAATAAACAATATTGTACAGCCCTATTCATGGACATAGAGAAGGCATTCGACAAAATAAACCACGGATGCTTACTAAAAACAATCAAAAGTCAATTCCCGGAACAAATACACAAATTAATAACTTCCTATTTAACTAATAGAACCTTCACAACAAAAATCAAAGACGCTTACTCCGAAGTCAAAGAAATCAAGGCAGGGGTACCGCAGGGAAGCGTCCTAGGACCAATTTTATACACACTATACACGGCCAGTATGCCAACAAATACAAACACCAAAATACTGACATTCGCGGACGACACAGCGATATTAGCCAGGCATAACAACCCAATAACAGCAGTAGCAATACTGCAAGAACATGTTATAAAGATAGAAAAGTGGCTGCAAGACAAACAAATCAAAGCTAACCCAAGTAAATGTAACCACATCACATTCACACTGCGGAAACAGACACCACCAAACATCTACCTAAATGGCACGCAAATAACACAGACAAAGCAAGTCAAGTACCTTGGATTACATATAGATGCACACCTAACATGGAAACAACATATCAAATCAACAATAGACAAAATAAAGACAGCAAGGAGACAAATGTACTGGTTAGCAAACAGAAAATCAAAACTAAGCACAGAAAACAAACTAATAATATACAAATCAATAATTAAACCAATATGGACCTACGGAATCCCGCTATGGGGAACAGCAGCTAAGAGCCATATAGCAAAATTAGAAACAGAACAAGCCAAAATACTCAGAACAATAGTAAACGCCCCATGGTACGTCAGAAACGAGGACATACGAAAAGACCTGGGAATACCAACGGTCAAGGACGAGATTAAAAGGCTCGCAGGCAGGTACAGAGCAAGAATAGCAACGCACCCGAATCAGCTGGTAGCGGAAACAAACAACACAGAAAACACCTTAAGGAGACTAAAAAGGAAACATCCAATAGATCTCATAAAAGATATAAATTAAATATAACTAACAGGAAGATGGCACCCCACTGGGGGTAGCCACCCACATGTCATATTTTTATTTTTTTTTCTCACTAAGATAAAAAATTTTACCAAATGTCCCTCTGGACAAATTGTAAAATTAAAATAATATAATATAAAAAAAAAAATTTAGGGACCACACCAAATGCCTCGTACTTGGAAAAAGTGCCGCTGCGTTTCGTATGTATATTTCTGTCTGTCCAACGAAAAGGTCATGTGTAGTGAAACCCAAATCAGTTTTCTTAATGAATGTAATATAAATTTACTTGTGCTGATATTAAAAGAAGAAGAAGATGAAGAAATACTATTAGCACTTCCAATGATTAAAAAAAAAAAAAAAAAGAAAAGCAAATAACAGAAATGTGCTTTTGTCGAGAAAAGTTATTATTGTAATATATTAATCAGAAACCGTTTGCTGGATGATGCAACATATAGACAGCTTTTTAGATTAAGTAAAAATCAAGTAGATTTTGTTTAAAATCTTGTCGATAGTAATTTCAAGAATGGACACGTTTTTATGAACTTTTATTAACTAAAAATGTATTTTTAAAATAAAGATATTTAATAACAATTAATAGATACTAATCCGACCGCCACAATTGGATTTCACTGAGTTTGTATTTAGACTGCTTCCGAGATGGTCGAGCGAGCGCTAAACGCAACGTAACATTTGAAACTCGTTTATCGGAAAATAGAAGCATTTCTGGCCATGTTATTGATACAGTCGTATGTTATGTACATACCAGCGCGTGGTATGTGTATAAATACAAGTATCAGACGCGTACATGGCAGCGGTGTCGTTATGTGATTGCCGCATATGGGTGGTGTGATGTCGCCCGTGTGATTCAGGTTTAAACAGCTGCGTACGGTGGACGTACTTTAGAAATTCCGTCTTAGAAGTTTCAAGTTTCGGTAATAATGAGTAATTTGGTCAGTATCACCGTTTCTTTTGAAACTTAATAAAGTTTAAAACATATCAATGTTAAAAGAGGTTATGTAAGTAAGCAATATATCACAAAAATGTGTCGCAAACAATTATAAGTATCTTTAAATTTTACTTTAGTACTGAATCTAGAGTTAACCTTAGTCTAGAAAAAAGCCCCAAAAGTTTCGTCATTTTTATCTGGCGATTTGCTTACTAGAGCTAAGTTTAACCGAAACCATTTCTCAACAAACCCAAATTGGGTCGAGTTAAGTAGTAGTATTAATCCGCCCGACCAGCATTTCACCGTTTCACTTTACTGAGATCCAACAAATTTATTTAATTGCTCTTTAAAATGATTAAATGATGTTACCTGACCGCCTCACGGCGACTGAATTAATACTACTTAGTAGGTTAGTACCAGGTATGTAAATATGAAACCGGAATTTTTGTATAGAAAATACACGTTTATTGTATGAAAATGATTAAAAATATTTTATTCGAAGTATTGCCCATCGCTAGCTATACATTTTTCCCACCTGTCTGGCAATTGGTGGATGCCACGCCAAAAAAACTGTCGCTCTTTTGAGGCAAACCAGTCATCGAGCCATTTTCGTACATTTTCGTAAGAAGTGAAGTGCTGGTCAGAAAGTGCGTGTCCCATCGATGCAAATAAATAGTAATCGGACGAAGCCAAGTCTGGTGAGTAAGCCGCGTGCGAAAGTATTTCCCAACTGAACGCTTCAATCGTTTCCTTGACCGGTTTTGCTGTATGTGATGGTGCATTATCATGAAGCAAAATTACTTTGTGTTGCCTTTTTTGATATTCTGGTAGTTTTTCACGCAAAGCTTGATTCAAATCGATCATTTCTTGTCGGTAGCGCTCAGTATTAACGGTGTCGCCAGGTTTTAACAGCTCATAATAGATCTCATCCTTCTGATCCCACCAAACACAGAGCATTGTCTTCCGTTCATAGCGATTTGGTCTTGTAGTCGATGTCGGTGGTTCGCCTGGAGCTACCCACGATCCTTTACGCTTAGGATTCTCAAAATATATCCACTTTTCATTGCCAGTCACAATTCGGTGGAGAAATGACTTTCTTTTGTATCTGGCGAGCAGCATTTCGCAAATGGTTTTTCGGTTTTCCTGCTGTTTTTCATTCAGTTGATGTGGAACCCATTTTCCCACCTTCTGGATCTTTCCCATGGCTTTCAAACGTATGGAGACGGCTTCTCGTGTCACGTTTAATTGATCAGCGAGTTGTTGTGCGTTTGAGCGTCATCCTCATCCAACAATGCTTGCAATTCGCTGTCTTGAAACTTCTTCGGTGGTCTTCCACGTTCTTCGTTCCTCACGTCAAAATTGCCACTTCTGAATTTTTTAAACCACTCAAAGCACTGTGATTTACCAAGAGCATGCTCACCGTAAGCTTCGACAAGCATTCGATGCGATTCTGCAGCAGTTTTCTTCAAATTACCATTTGAAAATCAATGCTGTACGCAAATCGTAGTTTCCAGGCACAAAATTCGACATATTCAACGCTATTACAAACTATGCTGTTGCATGAAACTTGTATTGTTCTGAGTCGAAAATGTTTGTGAGATGTCAACAAAGACTTTTGGCATCAATGACGCAGTTTAGTGATAACTACATTATCAGCTAGGGCCAAATAGGCAAATTCCGGTTTCATATTTACAGACCTGATACCCAACCCAGTTTGAAAATTAAGGCCGCGTGGTGAGATATTTTTGCAAAGAACTCGAAGACTAAGGCCGAGCGCTGGTTGGTTGAAATTGTTAAGCTTTACGATATATCCCAAAATCGTTTTAGACTTTTGTTCCTCGTGATGAGTACAAGGTGTTGTTATAAAAAAAATTTGGTCTTGAAAATTGTGCTCAAGGTCAATTTTGCATAGACTTTTTTTTACAAATCCTCACCAGAGGGATACAGAGATGTAGAATCACGCTATTATAGTGTTTAGATTTACTTTTTATACATCCTGTACATTGTAAATCATTTCTGTTAATCATTTTGTAAATATACGATATATTCCAAAATCATCGAAATCGGTGGCGATACCCTTTATCGACAACTTTACCGATTTAGTTCTAATAGACGAATCGCAAAATAAAAATGACGAAGTTTTCCGGGATTTCTCCTAGATTAAGGTTTAGGTCTAGTTTTAATATAACATTAAAAATGCTACTGAAATCTGAAATCGTTTGCGACACTTATTTTTGTGATGTTTTGCTCACTTAAATAGTCCTTTTTAACATATTATAGATTAAACAAAATCGAAGATACTCAACAAATTGGTCACTGTTATTCGCGTCTCTTGCTGTACGCAGCGTAACGCCATTTTATCGAAACCATATCTCTTTTAAATGAAATTGCGTGTTAAATAATTACTTCATAACAAACATCAGTCGTTATATATATAAACATCAGACGCTAGAATTATTTCCTTTAACATCCGTAACAAAATATGGCAGAGTTACATCTTTAATCCATATTTCACTACATTATAGTACTTATCAAGTGTAGAAATATCAGATAGAATTAGTATGATTCAGTATGACTAAATCATGTTTATTGGATATTGTGTTTGTTGACAAAGCCACATAGGCGAAAATATATACCTATATAAAGTTAGTTGCCCTCCCCCATTTTTAAATCTCGTATCTTTCTTTGTTATTCCAAATTATTCTATGTTTTACATTGCTGCAAATAATTTTTAAATTTTATCGCAAAAGATTCCAGAGATCACCTAAAAAAATGGATTTCTTACCAGATTTCCGTTTTTTAAAAATCGAACATTTAGAAATTGTTCTCGATTGTTCTAGCTGTTCTAAACATTGTTCCAAAGCATTATTTCAATATCACATTTAGTTTAGGAAATAATTTGAAGAAACTGTACCCATAGACAATAGACATTTCTATTGATTCATTTTGACAGCAATAATATACATTAAAGGATTCTTCTTTTGGAACACGTATTTGCACTCCTAGAACAACCCGGAACAAAAATTTGAAGACCGGAATACAAATATAAGGGTGACTTTACTCTTGTGTCAACGCCGTCTATCGACAACATTTTGTCAATTTTCTCTAGATTGGAAGTTGTTACAGGCTTGTCTGTTTGGAACAATTACCTACACTCTTAAAACAAATCACAAAAGAGAATTGAAGACTGGAACACGAATACAAGGGTGACTTTACTCTTATAATAACGGCGCCCATAGATTTTTTTTTTTTTTTTTACTTATTAGAATATTTACAATCAATTCTCGTTGAGAATTTTCAGTAACTTCATTTGGCGTGGTACAATAACAGGGTTTATAATAATTTATATTGTTGATTCTAGGTGAGACTAATGTTTCAATCTGGAGGGTACTTTCTTTTTAGTCTGCGGATCTGGTCCGTCGTGTCAAGTAGTTGGGCGACTAGTGGGTTGTGGTGGTTGTTGACTCTAGCGTTATATCTGCTTCTGAACTTGCAAATTTCTTCCTTGACTGTGGGTATCTTGAGGTCGCGGTAGATTGTTTCGCTGGTATCATACCATGGTGCATTGATTATGGTTCTTAGCGTTTTCGATTGGAAGCGTTGGAGTATTTCGATGTTGGAATTACTTGCTGTTCCCCATAGTTGGATTCCGTAGGTCCAGACAGGTTTTATTACGGTCTTATAGAGCGTAATTTTGTTCTGCGTGCTTAGGTTGGAACGGCGGCCAGTGAGCCAGTAAAATTTTTTAAGTTTGTCCCTGAGTAGTTTTGTTTTGTCCGTGATGTGTTGTTTCCATGTAGTCTCCTATCCAGGGTCATTCCCAGGTATTTGACTGTATCCTTGTTCGGAATTGTTATGTTGTTAATGGTGACCTGAGGGCAGGTTTGTTTTCGCAGCTTGAATGTTACATGTGTGGATTTTTTTCATTGATTTTGAAGCCCCGCCCATAGATGACGACGCAAGAGTACAGTCATGTACATCATTTGTATTCGTGTTCCGGTTCTATCTATTGGGTTGGAACAAAAGTTTGTAGCGTTTTTCAAATAGAATTCAAAAACAGAGTTTAGAGACATTATTAGATATTACATATCATATGACGTAATTATTTTCAATAAGCGTTACAACTTCCTCATTATAGAAAGTTCCATTATAGATCTACCGGAATCATAGTCAAAATTTTTACTTTTGAATCGAACTAACCACTTCGGTATTACATTCTCACCTACAGCATCATCTCTATTAACGGTACATACTTTTTTTGCTGTTTGTACATTTGTACCTTTTGTGTTAGAAGAATATCAAATGATAAAAATGCATACCGCAAATGCAAACCGCATAAAATACGTGTTGAAGAGTCACAATTCAGAATATGCATATATGTGATGTTTCATTTTCAAATGTTTTACGTGTTTAAACTTAAACGCCGCTGTTGAAAAGCTCCGATCCAATAGTCTATTTAATATTATGATTTTCATGCAAATGTCAAAGTTGTTTTGATCAAACTGAGAGAATATTGTATAGTTGAAACTTGTGAATTAACTAAATTCTACATAGGTGTATATGAATGTAAATTCTTTACCAAGTGTTATTTCACAATAAACCACGAGCAAAACGTGATATTTATGTTATGAACAATGTCTTGTGGAGGTGACTGGATCGTCGATCATACTTACCATTACCATTGAAAAATTACTTTGATTAAATGTTTTTACAAGAAATGCACATTATTGTATCGTATACATTTTCGACGTTTGCACTTTTGAAAGATCAAATTATAATAGGCAGAAGATGATGAAAAAAAAGAAAACATTAAAATAGTCGAGTTCTTTTTTGTTCATTTTGTGCAGTCAACGAATGGTACTATAGTAACTAGCGTAAAAAGACGAATAGATTAAAAGGAGCAAAATATATACAGCGTATATATTAGGTCATCCCATAAGTTCGTGCCGACTTTTGTGTATACATTTCATGTGTCGATTTATAAACATACGGCGATAAGGGACCAATGCACTTGAGCTTAGCTGATCGAGACAACGACGAGAGGGGGATTATATTTTTTCATGAAACTGAAAGGTATGTAAACAATCTTAACATATATAACCGCTCGAAAAACGGCACGAACTTATGGGACGACCTAATATGTTGTCGGGGACATGATTTTGAATAACTTTCCTGTATGCATGTAATTGCTGCTTGGCTTTAATTTCCGAGATATTCGCAAAAAAACTGTTGATACCCTTAAAGTGAATTCTGCCTATAATTGTGCGTCTGTGATAGTGTCACGTAAACTTGCGGGTTGGATGATAAAACAAGAAGGTTGAGCCCTAACACAACTATTAACTCTCCTTTTATCAAACTTTATTATGAATTTAATAATCACAGTGGGATACACACTGAATTAACACACATAAATCACAATTCACTCCAACAACTTGATATAAAACCTAGTTACATTGATGCGTTAAGTACGCGACTGGTCTAAGGGTAGAAACCGGTAAAGATACGTTGACTATTCTAAAGATAGAGAATAAGTAAGTTTAATGACGATGTTGTGGCGGAGGAAAGCTAGGGGTGGGTGTGTCTAAGGACAGGGGACCATCGGATTTGTTGATGACAATTTTGGTTAGGAAACGAGGGCAGTAGACACCGCTTCCGATTGGATAATAAGAAGGTTAGTGGACCAGGCAGGGTTTTAGCCGCCCTCGAGAGAAAGTTGCTAACGGAAGATACCGAACGTGAGAAAAACTAACTTTCCCGTGTCAACCCGTAGTAAACGATAAATGTAAAGGGGCACTTAAAACAAAAGATAATTGTTTGGTCTGAAGGACCTTAATTATGAAAAATGCCAAGATCCATGGTGGGTCCTTAAGATTATTGAAGGTACGCGCCAAGGATGTTAGACATCTGGCTACCATCTTGCCCGCGGTGTGTGGCCTGGTCTCTGATGTGAATTGATGTTACAATAGCGTACTCGTTGACCGGATAAAATGACATCTAACATAAACCTATATAACCTATGAACAAATGGTAATAATTTCGAGTCTAAGTAAGTTGGACACTATAATAGCGTGACGTTGTTACAGGCTCAGAATTATAGTCAGAATTCACTTTAGCGGTACGATAATTAACCGTACAGAAGTACATATGTGGACGATTCTAAACATCAAGACGATGAAAATAGTACTGGTATGTTAAATAATGGAAATTTTGGACGATTGCAATCTCACAGTGGTTCTAAAGCAAACTTCTTCTCTATCCCGTGATCTTTAAACAATGTCTCTAGTTTCTATCCTTTGACAGTGCAACGCGTTGGGTTGTTAGTTATTTGTAACTTCTAAACTATCTCACGCGTCTCTAAACATAAATGTTAAATAGTCATATCATTGATGCCTCTCATAGCTCAGCGACTTCGAGTCGTCGGCTATCAATTTTCCAGACATTCATTCGTAGCACTCTGCTGAGATCCTTATTGAAACCTTGGCTCAGTCATAAAATATAGTATGATAGATTAAATAGCGGCGGACTATCTACCATTATATCTTGCGACTAATAGGTATGCGTCATTCCACGCTAAATCGATCACCTGGTCGATGTTGAAAATTTTTGCTTAATAATAATAAATACGTAGATAGTCCACATGAAATTAGAGGTAGCGAGATCAATCATCATTTTTTGAAATTAGTTAAAAAGTATGAACCTTCGAATTTTGGAATTTTTGCACATTTTTATGAAATCAAGGTGCACTAGACAATTTTTGTTTGGGAAATTATTTGTCGGATTGAGTTGCGTTCTTTTTAGTTTTACTTAGAAGGCTTAATATATCCCAATACAATTTTCTTACGCCGAAACATTAATTTTTTAATATTGAAAATTATTATTTTGCAAATTTCTTCTTGAAAGTTGCGGATTTAAAAATTTGGAAAATATAAGACAACATTCCTTGTTTCAGTTAATCAATTAAATTAAATTTCAGTTATAAAGGACTGCTGTGTCCCGGTTTCGGTGTATGATCTGTGCGTTGCGCTATGTAGTCGAACACAATGGTATACCTATGATTTATAACCTATACCAATGGTATTTATATAGGTATTGTATATAGGTATACCAATATACAATGGTATACCTATGATCTATAACCTATACGTATTGTAACCATGAAACACGATCATCATATAAACAGGTCTCGAAACTGGCTGTAAAAATTGAGTTGCGTCTAGTTGTGAAAAATCAACATGAAAGGTCAACAAAGTCCCCGAAATTCTTACAAGACAGAGTCAAATGATTGGGAATCTCTGTCTCTGGTTTAGATATTTATAGTATGTCACGCATGCGCAGAATGAGAACTTTCTTGTCTTCCATGTTAATTTTTCACAACTAATCACGATTTAATTTTCGGACGGTTTTCCCTAGGCTTTGGTATATGATTGTCGAGATTTGTTTGTATGATCGTACCCTGAAACGCAGTGTATCGGTCTTTTAATTTTTGAAGAAACTGGCGAAACTGTAGAAAAAATAGGCCTCTTCGATTTCGATGATTTTTGAGTTTGCTGAGTAAAGCATAAAATTTTGAACAACTTTTTCCTGTACATGTAATTGTCGGTCGGCTACAGTTTTCGATATATCCGTAAAAATTTATCGATACCACACAGTAAATTTTGCCTATAGTTATGCACCCGTGGCAACAGCTGTCGCTGTATTAGTTGCAATCGGCTGGATAGAATGACCTAGTCAAAACATAACACTTATCTTCTGTTTATGTATATAAACGAGGGTGGGGCGAGCATGGGTGAAGTTCCGTGCGCAACTGCATATGCAAATCTGTAAGAAATATCTGTTATAATTCAACTAAAAATGAATATCATCAATCGTTGGTTATCATTAAATATTAGTTGGTCTTTTCAATCTGGCCGCCATTGCATGATTGAATATTAATTCTCCTATTTCGTAAAACAGTATCAATTACTCATTCACCTATTATTTTTATAAAATTTATCTCGACCAAACATCGTTTATAAACTATACTCGTTTATATACTATAAACGAAATACAGGCGACTGGCAATATTAACGCATACACTGTTACAAATGCACAATTATTGGTAGAATTCACTGTAGTGGTATCTATAATTTTTTGCAGATATCTCGGAAACTATTATAGCCGCCCGACAGTTATGTATATAGGAAAAACTTGTTTAAAATGTTGATTTCTATAACATGTTAAAAAATCATGGAAATCGGAAAGAACGCAGCTTTTCTACAGTTTCGTCGAGAATTTAATTAAAATATTATTTTCTGTGACTACGTTTTATTACGGAAACATTAATTACGCTCATATATATAATATATCTAATCTGTTATTTTATGAACAGGACGGGTGCCAAATATCTTCCAATCATACTGGCAGGTGATTTCAACTTGCAGCCCCATTCTGGAGTATACAAATTTATTGTAGAGGGAGTATTTGAATATCAAGGGAGGGGGAAAAATCTTGAACGAACTGACTACCGGTCTCTATCGAATTCTCTTATCCCTCCCCGGCTTTGCATTACCGATAATTGTCAACATTTTAACGTCTTAAAACAGAGACTACGTGGAGAAGGAACAGACAAAGTGATGGTATGTTAATAATTAATAAATAGTTAATAGAGGTGAAACTACAGGAAAACTATCTTCTCTCCGATTTCGATCATTTTGAAATATATTATATTAATAAACATTTTGAACAACTTTTCCCTATACATATGGCGAGCGATCAGTCTTAGTTGTCGAGATACAGTAGACTCCCGCTTAACCGGCCGCTGTAGAAGGACCCCCTTGGTCGGATAAACCAATGACCAATTAATCCGATAACATGTTTCAATTAACATTTTTAAGTAGTTACTGAATTTGTTCAGTAACGTATAAGTATATGAATAATGTTTATTGCATACACCTAATGTTGAGAAACGCTAAGTTGGTATGACCGCTAGTTCCTATGAGCTAAGTTGGTACGACTTCTAACGACGCTCTTTTGTCTTAGAAGTCGACCACATGCTAATTGCTTAAGCGTATTCGGTGAGTTCAGACGTTTTGTACAAGGAGGTGAAATATAAAGTGTTATTCAATCCGTGCGGATCAATTGAATATCAACCACAACCCATATTAAATAACACCTAATACATACATATGTACATATAAACAATTTTTACTAAATATTATTTTTTACACGAAAGTCGGTAATTTCTTTCTGTTTCTTTAATTTAATTTTGTTTATTAATGCGATATCACGCCACTTCTTTTAAAATAAAATATTAATTGCAAATGATTCTCTTGTTGCTCAACATATCTCATTGTAGTTTCAATTGCAGTTTTGCTTTCTGCATGACTCACTTCTTCATTCTTATCTACACTCAAAACTGCTGAATTATTTAATTCTTCATCTCCCATCATCTAATTGCTTGGATAATTTCGTCATCCATTAACATTTCATTCTCTAAAATATTATCATTTATAAGCTATTTAGCGACATCGTCTATTTCTGAATTTTCGCATCCGGCCAAAAGATTGAAATCATTAAGCAAAGCAATATTTTTATCGTGATCTGTTCGATCATTGACACATAGCTCCTTTCGCAGCTTGTTTCCCTCGATGAATTTTTTCGCATCAGGTCGTAATTTCTTCCATCATGTTAAAAACGTCGATGCTGGGGTTTCTTCAGAAGCAGATACCAATATATAGTAACATCTGTAATATTAATTTTCTTAAGGGCGACAGTAAGACGTCTTTCTTGGTTAGTTATTATTTCGAATAATTGTGATAGAAGTTTTCTTCTATAACGTATTTTTCAGGCTAATTATAACACCATGATGCATGGGTTGCATCAAAGTTGTAGCAGCAGCTTAATCACCTAAAATCATCACCTTAATGTCACCAAAAAAAAATATTTCTCGGATACATGGGAGCATTATCAAGGAAAAGAATAGGCTTGATTGACAGTTTCAATCGCATTAATATCTTTAAATGTCTTTGCCTTAACTGTCTTGCCTATAAAAGAATGCAGCAGCAATTTTAAACCTGTTTCATCGGAACTGTACACTTGCCCAGGGCTCAGATTTTTCTTCTGTATAATGTCTACAAATTTCTTTGAAAATTCATTTACAGCGTTTTCGTCTGCTAATTTTTTCATCATAAACACTTAAATAATGCACACCGTGTTGCTTTATCCACCGTTAAAGACAACCTTCGCTCGTCAAGAATTCTTCGTCGCTAAATTTCTTGCACAATTGGATTGTTTTTTTTTCTAAAATTGGCCCACTAATAACTTTTTATCATTCCTGCACGTGCCATATCCATAAGACATCATCAACTATTTCATTTTTTTCATTGAGCATATGTTCGACAACATTCTTTCTCATTGTATTTTTACACTAAAGTCTGTAGGATGCATCCAAGCGGTAGTTTGGTAGTTCCGCCTACAACACGTTCTGCGAGCTTGGAATATGATGAACTCGCGTGATTTTGCTTTTACGTTTGTCCGTGGTGACGACTGTACAATGAATGACCAGCACTCTCTGCATTACAGCCACGCAGAAGATCAGAGTTTTTCTTAGGTGTTTTTACTATCTCTTTCACTATCTCTTTCAGACCGCTGGCCTGCACGCCACGCGGATGAGGGCTTAATTTATAGCGCCCTTTAAAGTGTTGACGCCTGCTTTTTCATAGCCGAAGGTGACGAAGGGCAGACGGTCGTCCCAGACGTTCTAACTTCGCGATTATCTTACAAGTCTTGGAACGATTTCCGGTTTCTCCGCCAGTTCTTCAGTGCACTCTTCCCGATATTCAAATCGTTACATGTTAGACTTGCATATCCATCATTATCCAAACGTTCCAATACATTTAATTTTATTGCAATAGTCAATATATTTCGCTTACGTTTACAACACGATATATAGTGTACTTCACGTTAAAGCAATAAATATAAGAAAACAGAAGTGTGGAAGTAACATTTAAAATGCTTTTGAGATCACTTGAAAGACACTGCCCAAATGTTCGATAGATACGCCATAAACACAGATACGGAGATGGAAATGGAGACAAGTGAGGATAACACAAACAACGAGCAACCACAACAGCACGAAGGTTGGAAGGTTGTAACCCCCAGCAAAAAAAGAAAAATGACAACAAACAAATCAGTAAGACAACAATGGCTACAAGATATTCCACTACAAAACTCCTTCAGTGCACTGCCACAAGATAAGGGAACAAAAATAATAGAAGAAATAACAACGTACAACCCCAAACCACCACCAATCTATATAGACGCGCAGGTTATTGACCCATTAATAGTGTAGCGGCACTCGACAAGTCAAATACCGCCACTCGACTCTAACCATAGAGCGGACACGTGGCGCAGTTGTTAGCGTCTTAGGTTTCGAACGTTCGGGACCCGGGTTCGATTCCCGGCGCCCGTAGTCCGATTTTATTTCCACGCACAAGAAAATAGAAGAAAAAACAGCAGCGACATCTACAGCCCTCAGCCGACAACTACTCTCTGGACCAGGCCCAACCAGCGCTTACCGACAACCACAACCACAACCACCACCGCTATCACGGACAACACATAGTACGCGCCTCAATAGTAATGCTAAATACCACGGCAGGCGAAGACAATTATAGAATAAAACAACAAAAACTAGACTAGGTTAAAGTGATAACCAACACCCCTGAAACATTCAGAAAAGTAATAAAAACACTTAAAGACAAAAACGCAGGGTACCACACATACCAACATAAAAGTGACAAAAGTTATAAGGTGGTAATCAGAGGACTACATCCGAGGACAGATACAGGAAAAATAAGTGAAGAACTGGCCTTACTTGGACACCAAGTAAGATCAATAAATAACATAAAAAAATACGACACCAAACAACCTCTACCGCTATTCCTAGTCGAACTAGAACCGAATAGCAACAACAAGGAAATATACGATGAAAAACAGCTATTAAACACAATTATAACAGTCGAGCCACCCAGACAAAAAAAAAGACATTGTATGCGGTGCCAACAATACGGGCACACTAAAAACTACTGTAACAGAAACCCGGCGTGTGTAAAATGTGCAGAAAAACACTTAACAACTAACTGCCCATACACGGGAAAAATAAATGAAGTCAAGTGCTACAACTGCAACGGAAATCACCCAGCTAGTTACAAAGGATGCCCAACCAGGAAAATACTCCAACAGAAACTATTTCCGCCGCTTAGAAGCAGAACATTCAACAACCAGCATATACAACGGGACAGTACAGAAACAGTGACACCAATGATCAGACAGCACATAATAAACAACAATAACAATAATAACGATACATTTGGCAATCGAAGCTACGCGCAAGCAACCAAACAAAGAGCACCTGAAGACAACCACAATCAAAACATTACCAACGACGCTAATGAAATCAAAGAACTACTAAAACAATCCATAAAAAACACAGAAATGCCTAACAAAAATGATTAGCGAGCAAACCACAGTACTCAGACAACAAACGCAACAAATCACAACCATGTTACAACTTCTTACAAACATGATAAGCAAAAAATAAAAATGGACATGCTCAAAATGGCAGCCTGGAATTCCAACGGCCTACAACAAAGGGCTCCAGAAACCAAAACGTTTCTGTATCACAACAACATCGATATACTGCTCGTATCAGAGACACACTTCACCACAAAAAGCTACATAAATATTCCTTATTACACTATATACGAAACCAGGCATCCCTCAGGAAAAGCGCACGGAGGGACTGCAGTCATAATAAGAAATGATATAAAACACCACCTACACAGCCAAGTTAGTAAGGAATATCTACAAGCAACCACCGTTACAGTACAAACCAGCAGCAACCATCTACAGTTGTCAGCAGTATATGCACCACCGAGACACAAAATAGCAGAACATATGTGGGAAGATTACTTCCAATAATTAGGCGGATCAAGAATCATCACACCCCGAGGTAGAACCCTGGAAAAACACATAAAAAAAAAACAACCTAAATATACTTTCCACAGGAAGACGGACATACTGGCCGACAGACCTGAGCAAAACCCCTGACCTTCTCGACTTTGCAATCATAAAAGGACTAAACGGTAATAAAATAAATATAGCATCCAGCCTTGAGCTTAGCTCCGACCATACACCCATAATAATAACATACAGAAACAAACAAGTTCTCTATAACAACTCTGAAGCACTGTGTAATAAATCCACCAAATGGCAAATCTTCAGAGAAATAATAGAGAGCAAAATCAACTGCAACATCCCATTAAAAACGCCAGAACACATAGAACAAGCAGTAAAAACACTAACAGAAACCATACAAGAAGCAGCACGGGCAACCACTAAACCTGAATCTACCATTAGACAAACAAAACTAATCCCACCAGACATCCTCGAAAAAATTAGAGAAAAAAGAAAAGCGAAAGCAAGATGGCAAAAACACAGAACAAAAGAAAATAAAAAACACCTAAACAAACTTGCGAAGGAAATAAAAAACAAAATAAAAGAACACAACAACAACGAATTCTTAAAATTCATTGAATCACTATCCGCGCACGAGAATACAAACTACTCCCTATGGAAAGTCACCAACAAAATCAAAAAAAACAATAAAACCAATCCCAGCAATCAGAAAAGCAGACAACACATGGGCAAGAAGCAACGAAGAGCAAGCTGAAGAATTCTCCAACCACCTATGCAACACATTCACACCACACAGCACCAGCAACAGCAACCAAAACTGCTATACTAACGACAACGAGACAAACACTAACATCGCAACTGACAAGCAATACACCATACCTAAAACAACAGTACAAGAAATCAGAAACACAATTGAAAAAACAAAAAATAACAAAGCACCAGGAATTGATCTAATCAATGGGAAAATACTAAAAAATCTTCCTCCAAAAACGTTAAGATTAATAACAATAATCTACAATGCAATATTAAGAATCGGCTACTTTCCCAAACCATGGAAAAAAGCCTTAATCACAATGCTACCAAAAATAGGAAAAGATCCTCAACAAACATCATCCTACAGACCTATTTCACTGCTCCCAGTACTCTCTAAAATACTAGAGAAAATAATACACACCAGATTAAAAGTATTAATCGAAAAAGATAAAATAATACCTGACCACCAATTCGGATTCAGAAATAAACATTCCACCATAGAACAAATACACAGGCTTATCAACGAAATAACACACACAATAGAAAATAAACAATATTGTACAGCCCTATTCATGGACATAGAGAAGGCATTCGATAAAATAAACCACGAATGCTTACTAAAAACAATCAAAAGTCAGTTCCCGGAACAAATACACAAATTAATAACTTCCTATTTAACTAACAGAACCTTCACAACAAAAATCAAAGATGCTTACTCCGAAGTCAAAGAAATCAAGGCAGGGGTACCGCAGGGAAGCGTACTAGGACCAATCCTATACACACTATACACGGCCAGTATGCCAACAAATGCAAACACCAAAATACTGACATTCGCGGACGACACAGCGATCTTAGTCAGGCATAACAACCCAATAACAGCAGTAGCAATACTGCAAGAACATGTTACAAAAATAGAAAAGTGGCTGCAGGACAAACAAATCAAAGCTAACCCAAGTAAATGCAACCACATCACATTCACACTGCGGAAACAGACACCACCAAACATCTACCTAAATGGTACGCAAATAACACAGACAAAGCAAGTCAAGTACCTTGGATTACATATAGATGCACACCTAACATGGAAACAACATATCAAATCAACAATAGACAAAATAAAGACTGCAAGGAGACAAATGTACTGGTTAACAAACAGAAAATTAAAACTAAGCACAGAAAACAAACTAATAATATACAAATCAATAATAAAACCAATATGGACCTACGGAATCCCGCTATGGGGAACAGCAGCAAAGAGCCATATAGCAAAATTAGAAACAGAACAAGCCAAAATACTCAGAACAATAGTAAACGCCCCATGGTACGTCAGAAACGAGGACATACGAAAAAACCTGGGAATACCAACGGTCAAGGACGAGATTAAAAGGCTCGCAGGCAGGTACAGAGTAAGAATAGCAACGCACCCGAATCAGCTGGCAGCGGAAACAAACAACACAGAAAACACCTTAAGGAGACTAAAAAGGAAACATCCAATAGATCTCATAAAAGATATAAATTAAATTTAATTAACACAACCCGGAAGATGGAGCCCCGCTGGGGGTAACCATCCACATGCTATATTTTATTACTAAGACATAAGATTTTACCAAATGTCCTACTGGACAAATTGTAAAATTTAAACAAAATAAAATATAAAAAAAAAAAAAAAAAAAAAAAAAACTTTGTCGAATGCTTTTTCGATGTCCATAAAGAGTGCCGTGCAGTAATGTTTTGTTTCCAGCGCCTGTAGGATTTCGTTGACGAGTCTGTGCATTTGTTTTATTGTAGAGTGTTTATTCCTGAATCCAAATTGATGGTCTGGAATTAGTTTTCCTTTCTCTATTGTTGGTTTTAAGCGTTTATATATTATTTTTCCTAGTAATTTGGAAAACGCAGGTAGTAGTGATATTGGCCTGTAGGATGCAGTTAGTTGTGGGTTTTTATTTGGTTTAGGTAACATTACGACCTGCGCTATTTTCTATAGTGCAGGAAAGTACTATATTCTTAGGATTGTGTTGAATATTATCGTTGCTAGTCTTATGGCCTTTGGGGAAGGTTTTTTAAGATTTTTCCATTGATCAAGTCAAATCCTGGTGCTTTATTTGTCTTTATTTCCTTAATTAAGCTTGGGACTTTCTGCGCTGTTGTGCTGAGTATGGTGCAGCGTTTGTCAGTTGTGTTGCTGTCGTTTCCCTCTTCTTCATTTGTTTGCCTTTTGGGGGTGCTGTTATTGTTTTCGTACGGTGAAAATGTGTTTTGCAGGTGCTTCGAAAATTCTTCTGCCTGTTCTTCGTTGCTTCTGGCCCATGTGTTGTCCGTTTTTCTGATTGCTGGGATTGGTTTTATTGTTTTCTTGATTTTGTTAGTGACTTTCCATAGGGAGTAGTTTGTATTCTCGTGCGCGGATAGTGATTCAATGAATTTTGGGAATTCGTTGTTGTTGTGTTCTTTTATTTTGTTTTTTATTTCCTTCGCAAGTTTGTTTAGGTGTTTTTTATTTTCTTTTGTTCTGTGTTTTTGACATCTTGCTTTCGCTTTTCCTTTTTCTCTAATTTTTTCGAGGATGTCTGGTGGGATTAGTTTTTTTTGTCTAATGGTAGATTCAGGTGTGCTGCGAATATGGATACACATATAGCTTCCTTATTTAGACTATATTACAAAATACTTCACCGGATATTGCACTGGATTTATGTAGATGTATTTGATAAAGTTCCTACATTTATGTGTCGACAATTGACATAAGAGCGCGGAATTGAAGAATAAGCTCGTTAAAAAGAATATGCAAAATCGAAACACGGAGAATATATTACTAAGGAAATTACAATATGGAAATAGGAGGATGAACGTGATGTTTTAGTCCTTTCTACAACAGTACAATGTCAGTCCCTAGGATCTGACGCCACACCCAACGTGTTAAGTCTGACCACCCGTTATATGTATAAGAAAAAATTGTTCAAAGGACAAATTATTTTACCCCAAATAGTTTTACAAAAAAGTTTTATTTAAAATTCAATAGGATTGGTGTTGAAGATAAATTTCTGAACAATTACCTACAATATGTACAATGTACAGGAATGTTCAAATGTTCAAAAACAGTTTGTCATGGCTTTGGCAGATGCTCCTATACCTTCGGATTGGTAGAGGTCTGTCAAAAAATTAACCTTGACCTCGAATTTTAAGGCCAAATTTTTTTATTGCATCATATAATACTCGTTGCAAGGATTGAAAGTCTCAAAGGAAACATGATCATAACTCTACCATTCTCTGGGAAAAAATATCAAAGTTTTATTAATTTTAATATCTGTATGTATATATAACTGATTTTATTCGTATGTAATATATTTACGTGTCGTAGTAGATAAAGATTACATAGTCTACTATTGGTGAAGCCGCTGAGAATTATTCTTTAGCACATAAAATATATCGACAATCGATAAAGTATGTATAATGGAAAACCGTCTACGGTCTACAAGTCCTAGATTGGGGTTAGGTTGTGGTTAGGTTGATCCATCCAGGTTGCTATGAAATTGGGATGGTAATGTTTAAGTAGACGCTAGTTCTTTAATTAGTATCCTTATTTTGTATATGTACGTAAGTACCATAGGTATGGAGCACTATATTTGCATTTGAGTTATTAAATCTTACAGGTGTTTTCTTCTCAATTTTATAGTATTTTTGTTTTTATACAGGATGCTGGTCAAAAAGTTTAGGTAGTTTGTTGTCTTTATTTTGTAATTTATTCATTTTTTTATTTTCTAAAAAGGATATTAAAGAGAATTTGATCTCGAAATTTAATATCAAGGTTGACTTTGTGGTCACTTCTCTTAACAGATCTACACCAACGGAATCTAAAGATATAGACTTACTTGCCAAAGCTGTGACAAATAATTTTTTTATACCCTGTATATATATCGTATTAAGAGTTTTGAAATATGACCGTGTATTATTTCTATTCGAGATATATGCGTAATTTACGAAGTAAGAAGGTAAATTGAATATTTAATCTGTTGCAGTTGGAAAATAGCGAACACCACAATGTAGATACTTCAGAAAATAATTCATCAAACCTGTGCGAAGTGAAAGCAGATACAACTGATTTTCAAACAATAGAAATTGCACATGATTATCGTGTTAATTTCTGTTCTGGTACCTTAACTCATCCTTTCCATTTTAATAGTGTATACAAACATCAAAATTGTCACGGAGAACAAGAAGCTACAACAAATCAGGGCAAATGGATCACTGTTGATTATATTTTTTATAGCGATCTGGAACTTCTTGAGATATATGATTTACCCACAGCCACGAAATGCAACACTTTACCTACAATACCTAATTTTGCAGTTGGAAGTGATCATTTGTGTTTAGCAGCTACTTTTAAACTACGTAAAAGCAAGCTTTAGAACTGTTAATATCATGATTTATAATATAGTGAAAAGTTATTATGTTATAACGTTGATACAAAACACCTTTTTTACACTATGTATGAAAAGATAATGTAAGTAAGAGACACTGTACAGAATAGCCATGTTATTTTGTATAAAAAATTAAAAATGTTACTATTTGCCTTTATTGTTATTGATAAATATGGAAAACATTGTAGTTTGTAATGATTTATTATATTAAATATGGCATATATTATACTATATAGATTAAAATATTTATCTCGGGTGCAGAAACCAAATTTAATACAAAATCATTGTTCTTTAAGCGTATTACTGTTTCTATTATTATATTCGTACAATGGCTACAAAAAGTATTTGTACCATTACATTTATTCTTGCATTTATATACGAATTAATTCTCATATGTATTCTCATATGTATAAATTATAAATATGTAAAAATTTGATACAATTTTTTTTTTATTATTTAATTTGTACTTTACAATTTGTCCAGCTGGACATTTGGTAAATTTTTCTAACGTGATTGCTAAATAACATGTGGATGGTTACCCCCAGCGGGTTACCACCTTCGAGTAATTTGATACTATGTTAATGAAATGTATGTAGAATGTAAGAAAAAAAATGCTTCATTGGAGAATAAGGGTATGTACCTTTTGTAGCTACTGTATTCCCTAATATCATAGTTATTTACATTTACCATAATATTTGGAACAATATATTTAAAAACGTCACAATTTTTTTTATAATAAATTCCTTAATTTATACCTTTATAATTATTGAAATATTCGTTTACTAGCTTTCTATTCTGCTAGACACTTGTCAAAGAGCGGAACACGATTATGTTCGAAATTGACGTGAAGTAAAAAATTTTAAAACTTTAACCCAAATGGGCCACAGGTTTCCGTTGTCCAGTCACTCTGAAATTTTGTACATATTATTTTCTCACTAGGTATCACAATCTATGAGAGTAAGACTAACAAAAATTCTAAGGAAATTTTTGACTATACAGTTTTTGATCCAGTGCAAAAAATAGAGGAGCTTTATCATAAGAAATCATTAATATATCGTGGAGTTTAATTGTGATGTTTCACAATCTTAATCAGGCTTAGATGCTATAACGTACTTCCATTGTCAAAATTCCGACAATATGTAAAATTTGTATACGATATGAAAACGAAATATTGTCTGATATTATTAGTGAATATTTCTTATTTAGTGCAGAATTTGGGTTAAACTTTGAGAATTTTCGTATAGTGTTTGTTAAATATTCCAGCAAAGCTTTTGTCTGATTACTTTCTTGTTAATTATAATCATTTCTTCAGCAATCTAACGACTATCGTGTGCACACTACTACACACACATGTTACTTGCGAAGCGAGAGGACCGATAGAGGTCTGTGCTACACACTGGTCATTATTTTGTTTATCAAAAGTGTTTTATAATTCCAATGAATAATTTTCATTATGAAAAATTCAGCGCTATAATAAATGTAATTTCATATTGACAGAAAGCGATTTAATTTCTAACAAATGACACACATTATTTACTCGATTTCATAATAGTATTAAAAATTGTATGCTTTACAACTTTTGGCGACCTTGAAGGATTATGAATTGTTAAATTTCTCTTTACTTTAAAGTTGTCATTATGTACATACGAAGAAATAAAATGTAGCAGTTTGTTAAAAAGAAACGAAATTATTACCAATGAAATAAAACGAATGTTTACTATGCATTATGTCGTAATAATTTACGATCTTGCATAAGTTGAACACAATCGTTTCGTTTTATAAGGAAATAATAGGTACAACACATTTTTTATTTTATATTATTTTATTGAATTATGTATGATCCATTTTGTTCTATTAAGATAAAGACCACGACACTTGACAGATTAGGTTTCATGTTTGTATAAAAATGCATTGTTGTAAATGACATGTTTGTAAGAGAAAGACACTCTTGGGACAACCTAATATCATATATGTATACTCGTATTCAGTATTCAAGCACTTGCATTCGAATAATATAGCAAAAATTTTCTTAAAAAAGATGTTTATTTAAGCGAATTATATCTATGTATTATGTGACGGGTAGACGTGTTGACTGTTTGAATATAATTTGTGTTATGCTGTGTCTCGTCAGATTTTTAACAGCTGTCTCTTCTAACGAGATGTGATGGTGTGATGGGACACGCGGATCGAGTAAAGGCATTTTTCTTCGAATTGGCCTCCTAGCGGTCGATGTAGATACTCTATTGGATAAACAAATCGAGAAAGAGTGACGAAAAATGATCTCCCCACGCGATAGCCACTCTTAGTCTTAGTCTCAGAGTCTTAGTTCTGGTATCGATAGACCCTTGCGTGACGCGCACGTGACTTCCGTGTGTCCTTAACATTAACCGTTACAAAAGTAGGCAATAAACTAAAAAAGTCCTTCAACTGTAAGAAAGCAAGCAAAATATAAAAAAAAAAAAAACTGTAAGAAAGCATGCTGGAAACAATGACTCGGAAACGAAAAGCTCGGATATTCTACAGAACGGTCAAAGTTTCTTGAAAATAATGTTGGAAGAAATATGCAGATTTAAAAATTCTGACTCGGTTTATGTTATAACATGAAGGATGTACGGCGAAACCGTAAATTTGAGCCGTTCCATCTGGTTACTACTGATTAGAATTACTCTTTCTTCGTAACTGTATTACAGTTAGGGTGGGTACAGTAGGGTGGGTGGCTCAACACATTGAGCACGGAAAACGCTAATTCACGTCTTACCTATAAAAAATATTAATTACTATTAAATAAACAATATGTTTATAACAATAACCATAAACAAAATGTTTTTTTACATTACATGTTTGAATAATACAAAACAGTTATCAATATGTTAGATATCATATTGGTCGCTCGGAAAGTTCGTTCCGATTTTTAAGGAATTTGGTCGCCATAAAAAATCATATTGAAAAGTTCGCTAGATGCGTGTTCGTTCAAGGTTCTGGGACTGTCTGAAGATTGCCTGGAAATATGCGGCAGCATATTTTGAAACAAACTGTTGGCATTGAAAAACAAAAATATCCGAGGAAAAAATGCCGCGTATATACTGGAAACAAAAGAAGGGACGATACACGATATATTTGTAAATTTTGCTTAGTACCTCTCCATCGGGGAAATTGTTTTCAAGTATTAGGTCATCCCATAAGTTCATGCCGACTTTTGTATGTACATTTCATGTGTCGATTTATGAACATACGGCGATAAGGGACCAATGCACTTGAGCTTAGCTGATCGAGAACAGGCTAGAGCAGATTTTCGTGGGTATAAGATCGTAATATAGTGAACACAGTGACTTCTAACAGTAAAAAATCATGAGTGAAATGCGTATCCATTTTCGACATCCCATGTTATATGAATTTCGGAAAGGAAGTTCTGTAACAATTGCCACGAAAAACATATGTGCTGTTTACGGAGAAAATGCGCTTTCATCTCGCACCTGTAGCAAGTGGTTCCAACGTTTTAGAGCTGGGAATTTCTGTTTAGAAGACGAGGAACGCTTCCGGGCGTCCTCTCAGACAGACGAAGATAAAATTCGGCATCTTGTTGAAAAATCACGAAGTTTGACAGTTCAAGAGATGTCAAATGTTCTGAAAATACCTAAGACAACGATTCATAGGTGTTTAAAAAAAATGGGGATGGTGTCAAAGTTGAACGTTTGGGTGCCCCATGAACTTACGGAACGGAACCGTCTTGAACAAACGACAGCGTGCATGTCATTACTTGCGTGTAATAAACATGAGCCATTCCTTAAACGCCTGGTAACCAGTGATGAAAAGTGGATACTTTACGAAAACCCTGAACGGAAACGTAGCTGGTCCCAACGAAATCAGCCACCTCAACGCTGTGCAAAACCAGGGTTACATCCAGGTAAAATTCTTCTGTGTGTATGGTGGGATTATAAAGGAATACTCTAGTTTGAACTTTTATCTAGTGGTGTACCATTAATTCAGACAAATATTGCACTCAGTTAGAAAAATTAAGGGAAGCACTAGCTGAAAAACGACTAGGTTCAGTGAATAGGAACAACGTTATCTTCCATCACGACAACGGTAGAGCGCATGTCGCGAAAAGCGTTACAAAAAAATTGTCTGAATTTAATTGGGAAATTTTACCACATCCCCCATATTCCCCAGACATTGACCCATCTGATTACCACCTGTTCAGAGCATTACAACACTTTTTAGTAGGTAAAAAATTTAAAAATATTGACATTCTTAAAAATAGCTTAGAAAATTATTTTAAAGAAAAACAAGAGAACTTTTATCGAGACGGAATAATGGCCCTACCGGAAAAATGGGAAGAAGTTGTACAACGAGAGGGGGATTACATTTTTTCATGAAACTGAAAGGTATGTAAACAATCTTAACATATATAACCGCTGGAAAAACGGCACGAACTTATGGAATGACCTAATATATCACATTAAAAAACGTTACTAAAAGTATCTTTAAATTTGCTCATTGATTTTTAATAAAATATTACACTTGTTAAATGCTATACATAGCATTATATACTCTTTTGAATCTTTTCAATCAGTGCAAAAATACGCGGGAATTCAGGCTATACGCTTATCATAGCATAGTATCCTCAATGTGTTAATATTCCTAGCTGAAACGTGTTACATTTTTTATAGTCATTGAGGAACAAGGATTAATTGTAAAAAATGTATTGACGATAAAACTCATTTATGTAAAATACCATGACTGACTTTTATTTATGTTTTACATTCATAATTTAATAGCAGACGAATACACAGTATTTTATTGTACAAGATTCATCATATTGAAAAGTGCAGAGCATCGTTATATTAAATTATGTATGCGTAATATAACAGAATTTTTATGAACCAACCTATTGTATAATTTAACGAAGAATTATACGACAAAGTGATGTTACAGATATTGCATACATAATATTATGTTCTATATAAGTATTTCTGCATCAAAATACTTTTAAAAATCAATATTCAGCAAAGTAATATATTTCGTTGCAAATATTTCCAATTAGAATCGAATAATCTTGAATTTGAATTACAACAGAAAATATTCAATGTCCTTCGATCAAACATTCCTCCTTATATTAAAATACTTGACAATTGTCCATAATAACTAACAAATTGTAAATACGTATGTATGAAAGTATAGTAGATGAAAATTTTCAAGTACGCTGCACATTAAATCTTTCGTAAAAATAAAATGATATGCAGCAAACATAAAATTGCATAGCAAAGATCTAGTTTAAAATATTAATTTTCGTAAATAATCATAAATAATTAGCATTATATCGTATTTTAAGACCTTTTCCATTTGAATACGTTTTGTAAACTATTTTGTAAATATTATAGCATAATTCGAAAATATAAGTGCTAGAAATATAAGCAGCATTTCTCATTTCATCTCAAAAGTATAAAAACATGAATATTGTCCTTCCAACTAGACCAAATTAAATGGACTTTGGCAAAAGGGTTTTGCTGCAACGTACTTAAGTTAAAATTAACATTGAAATTGACGTTCGTACGGGTGAGCGCGTATGTGATTCATATTTTTATATCGCAAACGATGTTTGAAATGTAATAAAATAATTTGAATATCGAGGATTATATGCAATCTTCATCACTGTGAAAGTACCAACTAAAACAAATGAATTCATAGTTTTTAAACCAAGTCAGATTCTTTGGTACTGAATGATTTTCCTTATCGCGTTGATACATATAACTATGAATATTCACATTTTAATAACAAAGTATATATGCAACTATTTTCTAAATAGAAAATTATTGATAGTAATCGCATATTTTAAATATGAAAAGAAGTATACGTCATTCTATAATCAAATATTTAATATTTACGACTTCAGATAAATTTTACTCTTTTATCTTTTTATCGTGAAAAAAAGTGCAAAATTTTTAAAACAATGCTAATCACCAATTTTTATTCGAAATTAATAATCATAAATACTTATCTAAAATGTATAATTTACTATCAATTTTGACATCTTACGTGTTTTGTTCTACACAAAAAATCAGGCATTACAGATAAATCTGTAACACCTCTCATGAATGTACTATTCATTCTTACAATATGTTACACCATCTTTCTCAATACCGATGATTTTAACTTTACACACTTAGTTGCTTAAAGTAATGTCTGCAAAATACTGACATCATCGAGGGCGGAGCATCAATTTTACACAACAGCTTCTCTTCTTTTTCTGTTAATCTTTCCAAAGATAGTGTGTATTCTCTATCGAAAACACCTAAAACAAATAAATCGTTCATATAAATATGACAATGGTTAATAGTTATTCATTAGATATTCTAGAGGATGTTCGATTCAATTATTTGTTATGCCAGGTGATTTTACTCCTCTAGATCATTGGAGATGCGCAAAAGAATGTAGTCACAAAATTCATCTTGATCTTGATTCTTAAGCTTAAGGTTACTTCTGTTGTATCATATAGTACTCGTTACGAAGATCAAAAGTCTCAAAGGGACAATCGATCGAAACTCAACCGTGAGCAAAAATATTAAAGTTTCACTAATTCTATATGTATACGTATTTATATGTATATATATATACAGGGTGGTTGGTAACTGGTGGTACAAGCGGAAAGGGGTTGATTCTAGGCGAAAAAAGAAGTCGAAAATATAGAATAAAAATTTTTCGTTTGAGGCTTTGTTTTCGAGAAAATCGACTTTGAATTTTCGCTCGGTACTTATGGAGCCATATTAAATCAATTGTCTATTCTGAAGAAATCGCAAGTTGCGAGCAATTGAAAGAAAAGATTATTGTAGCCTTTCATACTTTAAAACAATCGAATACGTTAGAAAGTGTTCATAGAAATTTAATTAGAAGAGCAGAAGTATGTGTTCGGCAGAATGGGCAACATTTTCAGCAATTTTTCTAATAATAAACTTTACGATTACTTCATATTATTTCATTATGTATTCCTAATTTTCCGTTACGGCAAAAACAAACTTAAACTGCGATAATATCCATCGAGACAAAGATCTACAGTGAGATCCGTTATAACGAGACGTGATAAAGTGCACGCGTACCGAGCGAAAATTCAAAGTCGATTTTCTCGAAAACAAAGCCTCAAACAAAAAATTTTTATTCTATATTTTCGACTTCTTTTTTCGCGTAGAATCACCCCCTTTCCGCTTGTACCACCAGTTACCAACTACCCTGTATATATATATGGAGGACAGAGAATATAATATAGAGAAAGAAGAGGTGATATACCAGCTAAGAAACTTGAAGGAAAAGAAAGCAATGGGGGAAGGCGGGTTAGAAAATGAGGTATAGAAGTATGCACCGAAGGAAGTGGGGGAGGCATTATGGGAGTTGTTAAGGAAAATATGAAATGGGGAGGGGATACCAGAAGATTGGAGAAAAGGTGTAATATGCCCGATATATAAGAAGGGGGACAAGAGAGTAGTGAAGAGCTACAGAGGAGTAATGCTAACGGATACAGCATACAAGATCTATGCAGGGATACTGGACAAACGACTGAAGGCAGAGATTGAAAGCGAATTGGAAGAGAGCCAATTCGGATTCGGAAAAGGAAGAAGAGTGACCGATGTTGTATTTGTGATAAACCATATCATAGATAAACAGCTAGATAAAGAAAAAGGGAAATTATATGCCTGCTTTGCGGACTTAAGAGCGGCGTTCGACAGGGTAAACAGGGAGAAACTGGAGAAGATGAGGAAAATGGGGGTTAACGAAACACTATCCCGAAGGATTAAAGAGTTATACTCTGAAACAAAGAATGTAGTGAGAGTCAAGAACACAGCACAAGAGAATTTTGGACTGTGAGGGGAGTCAGACAAGGGTGCCCGTTGAGCCCGACGTTATTCAATATCTACGTGGCAGGACTGGAAGATGAACTAAGGAAAGAAAAAGCCTGGGGCATAGTGGTAGGAGAAAGAAAAGTATGGTCACTAACATATGCAGACGATATTGTGCTGGTGGCGGAAAGAGAAGAGGAGCTAAAAGAAATGTTAAAGAGGTTCAAAAAATTTTTAAAGGAAGCAGAATTAGAACTGAGCACGGAAAAGACCAAAATAGTAGTGTTCGAAAAAAGAAGGAACAAAAGGAGACAAAGAAAATGTAAATGGGGAGAGCAAGAATTAGAAGAAGTGGACGAGATAAGATACCTAGGGTACATACTACAGAAAAACGGCGGCGATGAGAAGCACATACAAGACAGGAAAAAGACAGCAACGGTAGCAATGAAGAAAACATGGAACGTGGGAGAAAGAATATTCAAACAGGACTACAAAAGGAGAATGAAGATGTTTGGAGCACTGGTAGAGAGCGTGGCACTGTTTGGAGTAGAGGAAGATGGAAGAAAGACTGGATAGAATACAAAGAAGATATGCGAAATGGATATTAGGTTTAGAAAGTATTAGTATACTCTTTAGAATATTAGGTTGGTATAAAAAGTATTAGTATACTCTTTAGAATACTTTAAGATACACAACCTTCTTAAAACTGGTCCAAACGATTTGATATTTTTCCCTTTTCTGAGAAATTAGAAGCATTAGTTTAGTAGGTGGTGACCCATAAACAAAATTTTGAACAAGTTGCAATTGATCAGAATCGCTAACGAAAAGGCAAAGGTCGTTTTTTATAACTTTTTATCTGTATTGAGAATTTAAACGACACAGTACAAAATATCGCAATTTTTCACGTGTTTCGGCCCAAAATATAAAGATTCTTACATTTTTCGATCACTATCACCTGTTTCCTCATTAACCGTCTATTTCGATAAATTTTTCAGCATATACCAATACATCTTCAAAACGTATTGCTTAAATTCTCATTACAGGCCCAGATAAAAAAGTTGTTAAAGGCGAGTTTTACTTTTTTCTTCGCGATTCTGACAAATTGCAACCTTCTGAAAATTTTGGTTACACTTCATCTAGTAAACTAATCCTTCTAATTGCTTAAAAAAAATCACGCCATTTGGCCCAATTTCAAAAAAGTTATTCTATTGTTAAGAAGAAAGATAGAAAGAGAGAGAGAGAGAGCTATGGGCTCCGGGGTTCTCGGCACTTAACCAAAATCATGGTTCCGACAATATAATCAATGTTCTATTATATTTTTATATCCTGGTTCTTAGTTATAGAAAGCTTGAACGCTTTGAAACTTGATAGCTTGAAAAAGTAATAAGAGGAAATAGGTATGCATATGTACACACGTGTGCATACTTTCTGCATCTTCTGTCGTCAGTAAAACTATCATTTGTCTTTGTCAAAGTAATATCATATAATTCAAAAACATTCGAAAATAAAAAGTAAATGAAAGTACAAAACTTAATCACCTTTTGAAACAAAAACGCAAGTATTTTTAAAAATGAAATATATGTTTACACCTGTGCAGAAACTTGAGACATGCAATAAAGTAATGAAAATTTATCAATCAAGATTGTACATTTTTTCGTAATTTTTCGTAAACTCGTTACATCACTTATTCTTTATTTGTAGTTATGTAATTTCATAATAAAAAGTAAATAAAGGGATGGAATATGTACAATGTTAAACGTATAGGTATGTATATAAAGTCGGGTCCACTACAGAAGTATTCCAATGATTATGAATAATAAGACATTCTATGTTAATTTAATAAAAACCAACATACCTTGGTCAATATTCCCTCTCCCCAAAACTGTAAATGCCAGAAACAAAATATCTCGATATATAGAAAATAGCGGTTGATTAGTTGATTGATTTTTATTTCTTTCTAAGGCCACTCTTTTTATAGGTTCCGCTAGATCATTCCGACGAACATTCGTGATCACTGACTGCATTAATCTGCAACAAACAAGGATAATATTTAGATAATTATAAATGTATTTTATATCCTGTAATCAAGTAAATAAAAAGGAGAAGTAAAGCAAGTTGTAAACGAGACGTCACTGGAAATGTGTAGGCGTTCACAAGAATTATAAATTCGTTTTGTCAACTATACAGTAATCTCTGCTTGACATCGGATTGTTTGATTTTACAAAAAGACAATGTGATTCTTACAAAGAGATATGATCACATATATAGCGACGGGAAGCAACAAAACAGAAAGAAACACAAGACCTACAGATGACATTACAATTATCGAAAAAAGGAGAACAGTATCGATAGAAAATATGTAGAAATCCTTGTGAGTTGAACAAAAAAAAGAAAGAAATGAAGAAACATGTACAATGTACATATGTAGTATCGTGGGCAAAAAAGGCCTAAGATGCCGGTCGAGCCATAAAACAATATGGCAAGGGCCGAGGCGTTGTAACGTAAATCACATCAGAGACCAGGCCACACACCGAAGGCAGGATGACACCCAAATATCTGCACGTCCTTGGCGCGTACCCTCAATGGTCTTGGGTGCCCACCAGGGGCTTGGAACTTTCTTAGTTAGGGTCCTTCAGACCAAGCGAATATTCCTTAATTGCCTTCTTCCTTTTTTTACGATTATTGTTTTACTACGGGTCAACACGGAAAGTTGGTTTTCCTCGCGTCTGGTACATTCCGTTAGCAACTTTCTCACGAGGGTGGCTAAAACCCTTCCTGGTCCATCACCCGTCTGGTTATCCAACTGGAGACGGTGTCTACTGCCCTCACTTCCTTAACCAAAATTACCATCAACAAATCCGATAGTCCCGTGTCCTTAGACACACCCAGCCCTAGCTTTCCTCAGACACAGGACAGTCTGTAAGACTCACTTATTCGGTACTCTCAGAATAGTCAACTTCTTTACCGATCTCTATCCTTATAGTCACGTACTTAACATTGTAACTAAGTTTACCTAACGTGATTGAAGTGAATTGTAATTTATGTGTATTCTTTTGTGATTGCTACATTCGCAATAAACTAATAGCTGTGATACGAATCAGCTGTTTCATTTTCACCATCCAACCCTTAAGTTACGTGACAGCGTCGTCGGCATCATAAAGCGGATAATTTAGGAAAAAAGGCCTACGTGACCTTGGCCACGGGTGTTTGCGGAAACATGCGTGGTGGGACGAAAAAGGACAAGAGGATGCGAGAGTCGTAGAGTTGCGGTTGAGAAGTCGTACAGTTGAGTTGCAGACGTAGTGAGTTGGAGTGCAGAAGATGCGGAGAGTGTGATTCGGGAAGCTGAGAGCCGAGTATGATAATAAGACGTACGACGACATTGTAATCAGTTTGTTGTATTTGAGTGTTGCTTGGTAAACTAGACTTAACTCCGAAATAAAACATCATTACTTGTCCTGCCTCTAAGACCCAATTAAGATACTACACATATGTAAACTCCCCAGAGTTCAAGTGTGATAGGGACTCCTCGGTCTACGGACAACACGACTTCTTTTGTTTCACGGACAGAGCGACTTTCTTTGTTTTACGGACAACCATTTTAAGAGACACTGATTTCCCAAACGGACGGACAGAGAGCAACATCAGAGATAGATAAGATCACAGAAGAAACAGTAATTATTTAAAACATTGAAGATTGACGGAGGAAGATCGGTAGCTCAGGACGTTGAAAATCGATTCTCGATTTTCAAGTAGACATTGCACAGAGCTTGTTATTTATTGTTTACTGTTATTAATTGTTGTTAATTATTAATTGTTCTTAATTCTTGTATTTTATTTAAGCGTTTTCACAATAAACTCGATTTTCAGACTTAGAATCGATCCCTGAATTATCCGAATTTGGACATTATACATATATAGTAAAAAATATGTAGTATATTAAAACAAAGTAATATATTCTACGGCACGTAATATGGTGTTTACGAATGTGAAAAGAGTAAAAACGATCTATATAATACAACTTACAATTCAATGATCTATGATCTAACTTCCAGTTGCCCTTGAATCCCAATATGAAAGAAAAATTGGCGAACTTGAGCCGATTTTAGGGGCAATAGAAAGTTTGCTGGGCGCGGGGTGCAATTATGTATCCTCCATCAATTTTCATTGTGAAATTCAAAGCCAATTGAAGCTTATTTTATTATAGCTCGCTGAATTCGTCTTGGTCATAACGCACAAAAGGAGACTTCAACCCCAATTACTTTGACTTTGAGATATGTTGTAGGGAGGAAGGAATCGTGGTTTAAAAGTTAGTATAAGTTAGATGTTTTGAGGGGACCGTCCCCTTCTGTGCATAATTACCTTCGTCTTTTTTAGTGGCTACAACAGAGTATACAAGAAATACACGCTGTCGTTAAAAGGAAACTAAGTCACCTTGATATCTTAGAAAATATTTGGCACTAGAAAAATCAAGATATATGTAGTATCGGAAAAGAGGGAAGTGTGCGCTTTGTTACGCTGCGAGGTTTTAGTATGGGTCGCGTCTCTGGCCGTCGCTCGCGGTCCTACAATGTCACAGGCGGATCGCCCTATCGGCCCGACGAGGGGCATACAATGTATCGACGAGCGTGTCACGATCGGCACTCTTCAAATCCGATGGACCGATAATGGAGATAAAGATTCGGCGGCCTTGGCGACAAAGTATATCGCCGAAGTGCCTAATGAGTCATCGATATCCCAACGGTCCTTCCGCCGAATGTTCTAGAAGAAAAGGGATGCGGGGCAACGGTCACGTACGCCTACAGCGTAGTGGGGATATTGAGGGGTGACAAACAAAAAAGAAACAGATCTCACAGAAAGTCAAATTGTAAGAGCTTCAGTCTTGGAAAGTCACGGCTGGAGCTCAGAACTAAATGGCAGTCAGTGTAAATTCAAAGTTCAAGAAATAAATCCTCTCGTTTGTTTTCGTTACATTTTATTTTGTTCTTGTCTGAGCTACCTCTTTTTTATTTTACGTGACAAGCGCATGGTTGCCGGCTAGCAGCGACTTCCAGAAACGTCGATCTCAGTTTGTTGTTTTAAGAGAATGCGATATACGTGATCATAGGCGCGAACGGTGGCGTGATCCGAGCGTAGTGGGGGGTCGTCTCTCCGAGAGGGCCGAGAAACGGCCTAAGGTTAAAAGTAGTCCTTTGTGAAAATCCGAAGAGCATACTTTGATAGATCGGGTGTATAAAGCCGCTAAGCCGAACGAACACGTTGACATTGTTCATCACTAAATAATCTATCACGCTTTATTATCATATTTATCGTTACTAAATATACTAACTATATCACCTTGTTAGCAATCAAAGCATCTTTACTTGTCCTTCCTCTAAGACCCATTAAGTTACCACATATATGTATTCATCTGATCAGCATTCCCCCCCCCCTTCGAATATAATAAATTTTATTTCAAACAACTGTTGTTAATGTCAATAGATAACGAGTTATTTCAAGTGATAATTTTTATTCACTCGCCCTGTATGGTTGCCTAATCAGTTAACACAAAAATTCTATTCTTTTACCGACCGATGTGACAGTGTTAAAGTCAGCTGCTCACAGTAATCGCATCATGCTAACGTCCATAATACATAATAAATTTCCAATCACATTAAAAATGGTTACGAGTGGTTTACTTCCTCAATACCGAATCTGCTACAGTTCTGCTTTTGTATTCGCGGAGTGGTCATTGCACGAAAACAATAAACAAAGCGGTAAAGGCATAAAATTCTTCAGTATTCCGAACGGTGGAGCAAAATATGTACAACCATATTGATTGGCAACTAAGTGATTGCGAATTTTGTCATTAGATGGTATTGACAAAATCCACAATCACTTAGTTGCCAACCCAATATATGCATACAGGGCCGCGTTTATCACTAGGCAAAATAGGCACGTGCTTAGGGTCCGCTGGAAAGAGAGGCCCGGCAGAGGTATTTATAATTACTGCGCGAAATAAATAAATTCAGTAGCTGCGACTTCTAAATTTAATTAAAAAATATATATCAATAATAATACTTACTGCAAAAGCTTTGCCAAATATAAGATGATTTTGTGCAGTAAGTGTTTGTAAGAGAATTATGTTAACGTTAAAGCAGCATTAAACAAACTATCCAAAAATTAAAGTAAAAAGCCAGTTTAGGCTTAAGTAGAAGCAGCTACGTTATTTAATGAACTGGATGAATTCGAATTTGTCTCATTAACATATATTTGGGAGGGTATTTCAAATAGAATAAGTGCTGTTGGCATATCGTTGCAATCTACAAGTTGAAGATGTACAGTGGATAATTATATGATAGCATAATCAACATAATTAAAAATGTACATAACAATTTTAAGGAGTTTGAAAATGTGAAATTGAAAATATTATTCCAATTAAACGTAAAAGAATGTAGATTTACAAAAAAGATATTTTTCAATCATAACAGTGAGAACAACGTACAATTAGAAAGGAGCGAAGCTTTTAATAGATTTATGTAAAAGGGGTAATATATAAAGATATAAACAGTAAATTTAAATTTATCTACCTATATATAAAGTAATATATAAAGGTAATATATAATAATATATAATATAGGATAGGGGTAATATAGGGGTAATATAACATAGGGGTAATATAACATAGGGGTAATATATAAAGATATAAACAGTAAATTTAAATTTATCTACCTATATATGATTATAGTAAGGTAGCATTCATGTATTGTAAAACTTATAGTGAGGAAACTTATAGTAAAGATGTAAATTGATTGATTGGATTCAAAGTGGAAAGTTTAATATATGTATAGATTTCCTACTTGAATGAATTTTACCCGTCGATTTTCAGATACAGCGCTATCATAGTTTGTTATTTAATTGAAAAATGAAGAAGAAAAGTCAATTGCTTAGTAATGAAAAAAATCCCATTTTTCTGTTTAGTATATTCATGAAAAGTATACCCTGTCACGACATCACGCCTGTGCGTCCAGAATACAATATTCATGTCGTTAGTATTATTTAAAGTCCTATGAACTGTTAAAGTTATTTTGTGATTACTTATCTTAATATATGCTAATAACTTAATAGATAAACTTGAAAGATTGTATCCTTGTGGTATGAATTTTGCCATATAAAAATAAATGTACTTTAAACGGTTATTCGAGGATTATAGGTAATATTAGATATATCATATGTTTGCCCCAATAAAATAGGAAATTCAAGGATGTTGCCGTATATTATATTAATATGTATTAAAGAAATTTTAACTTACGTTTTGTCATCTGCGATGTTCAGTTTCCATTGAAGATACATAGGCAAGCGATCCATGTGAAGCCTTTCATTATCCCACATAGTTTTGACACCTACAGCACTGTAATTTATCTGTTCCTTTTTCTTATCGTTGCCTAGCCACAGATCAGGAAGGTGACTCATTAAATTAATTCTTTCGAAATACCATATAAGATTCCAGTATACGATTGGATGTTCCTCGATAAATTTATGCTTAGTAAGACACGCGTCACCTTCTTGACTTAAAACACTTTCTAGTTCTTTCCTTAAAACTAGAGGATTCAAGTATGGCACCGTAATAGGTTCTAATAATTCTTTCGGTTTATCTAGTAATTCAACCAAAGCTCCCATTAGAGGGTCACTCTTCTTTTCATTTTCCTCGCATCTTTGTAAATATGAAAATGCACAAATAATATAACGCAAGCAATTTACAGAAAGATTATACTTTACCAAATAATAACTTAATAAATTTTACGTACCTATAATCTAATATTGTGATAGTAAGTAGAGGTACTGTTGCTTTATCACAGTACTGACAAACTGTATTTAAATTTGAATCTTCTGGTTGCCAACCGGCCATTATTTCTTCGTCGTAAAGGATAGAGGCGCAATGATGACATCTACTCGCACTAGAGAGTACAAGCTCAATAGCAATCCGTTCGTCTAATTCTCTCGATCCTTTTGGATATAAACATTCAGTCAAATCGTATAACGTATAAGGATCTAGAGTTCCGTCTCCTATTTCAATACAACAAGGAATTATTTCAAATCCATATTTTACACTATACTTGTTATGATCTGTTTTTATGGAGATAGTAAACTATATGTTACAAACCAGATACTTTAAGAGGCTCGTTTCTGTCTTGTAAAGAACCATCCGTCATCGAGTCCAACGACTCATGTGATGCTCCATGTAGTATTTTACAGTCGCGCTCCTTTATTTTCACAGGGGTACTTGTCGCAGAGATAGCTTCCTTGATCTCATCAAACTTCTTTACCACTGTTGTAGCAGCAGATTTTAGACTATTTAAACCACCGAGTATTATTTCATTGGATTTCTTTCCTGTCAAACTAGTAGGACTGAAACAAATATTTTTCTTGATGTTAACTTAATATAACTGACTGCTGATATTAGCCTACCTATATCTATAATGTACATATACACAGGATCCGACCGAATACATGTGCAAACAGGCAAGAGGCGATTCATCAAGAAAAGAACAACAAGAAAATACAGAATAAAATGTCTTCGTCCGAGGCTTAGTTTTCAAGAAGATGAACATTTGTCAAGTATGCTTGACTTCGTTAATTACCGACTGGGTATGAGTAAACAATCAGCAATCTATTAAGTCATCCTATAAGTTCGTGCCGTTTTTCGAGCGGTTACCATCCCCATTTTTTTTAAACACCTATGAATCGTTGTCTTAGGTATTTTCAGAACATTTGACATCTCTTGAACTGTCAAACTTCGTGATTTTTCAACAAGATGCCGAATTTTATCTTCGTCTGTCTGAGGAGGACGCCCGGAGCGTTCCTCGTCTTCTAAACAGAAATTCCCAGCTCTAAAACGTTGGAACCACTTGCTATAGGTGCGAGATGAAAGCGCATTTTCTCCGTAAACAGCACATATGTTTTTCGTGGCAATTGTTACAGAACTTCCTTTCCGAAATTCATATAACATGAGATGTCGAAAATGGATACGCATTTCACTCATGATTTTTTACTGTTAGAAGTCACTGTGTTCACTATATTACGATCTTATACCCACGAAAATCTGCTCTAGCCTGTTCTCGATCAGCTAAGCTCAAGTGCATTGGTCCCTTATCGCCGTATGTTTATAAATCGACACACGAAATGTATACACAAAAGTCGGCACGAACTTATGGACTGACCTAATATTATTCTACAATACATGTGAAAATATGGAATACAACTTTCTCACATAAGGTCTCATTTTCAAGAGAATAGAATTTGAATATTTTTAAGAATTGATCTAATACACGCGTATGATAAACAAATTTATTTTTCTCGATTTATGTTCCCACGTGATACGACCTCCTGTCGAGTAATTATCGCTGTCCAACCCGAAATTAGTTATATTTAAATAAATATATATTTGATTTTCTCGAAAACGAACAGCCATGTGAACAAATTTTATTCTACATTTACTTCTTATTTTTTCATAAGAAATCACCTCGTCTCTACTTGCACAGCGTGTTTGAAAATGATTTGTTACGAGCGTTATTCTACACTTGTAGATCTAGATTGGTGAAAACCTGCGAACAAATGTACTCATCATGAGGATCAAAAGTGTCAAAGAACCCAAGCGTAACTCGAGCGTTTTCCTGGAAGACAATGTTAAAGTTCCAATAGTTTTGGAACTCACTTTATTTGCAATGTGTTTACATTTTGCAGTCAGATGCAAGGAAAATAGCATCTATTGCCATACATACGTAAGATCAATCATTACAGTAATATATATCCTTTATCTTCCTGTTGATGATGATGATGATATCGAAAAATTAGAGTTTCGAATACAAGTTATACCTGGGCCACCTTTCACACGGTTACGTCCCGTGCAAAAAGATCGTATAAAGAAGTCGTGCAAAGATTGATTTATAACAAAGTATAAAACTTGCGTTAGACTAGTGCAAACTATACAAGAAGCAATTTAAAATATAGATATGCATTGGCTAGAAACATTTTATTTAAAAGACATATACATATATTCAGTTTGAGAGAAGAAGGATTTTATATTCTTGTATAGGATATGTATGATTTTCAGTAAACTAATGAATGTGCAACCGTATAAAACTAACTATAACGAGTGAAGAAAATCACCCAAATGTGAATAAGACGCGTTAAAAAATCATGATCTATGAATGAAACGTGTAGAAAAATACCGTATAAAAAGGGATGAAGCAATATATAAATATTTTCAAGTAACACATAATTTGATACAAGTATTTTTTTTAAGCTGAATACGTAAAAGATACAGAGTAATAATAACAATAACTCAGATGAAATGATAGAGGATTTAAAAGATGCCATTATAAACTAAAATGAGGCGAATCAAAATAGGAGAAGAATAAAAATGTTGCGTTACAGATTTTGTTTATCAGTTACATGTAGAAATGACTCAAAATATCTTTGTGTTCCAGCGAAGTTCCACACAGACGAATGTAGCCAATCTAAGCAACGAAGAGGATAGTATTCTTCAAACCCAACGAAACATACTTGACAACTACGCTGTAATTAGCAGAAAAGAAGACTGACATTTGATATCGCAAACAATCCTATACTTTATAAGAAAATTCGTAAGATACAAATTATCCCTGGCTATTCACAGAAATCTATAATAGAATAGAAGAGTATATCCTTTGAGGGGTAAATGAAATAAATTATCTTTCTCATGATTGAGCTTCAGTGACCTCTAATCATAGATAAACATGTCTTGCAACGCGTTCTATTATAAAACGCACTTCAACGTATTACAGAATTAATGACAACGAGCCTAGATTATGTTCCCATTGAAACCAAACAAAATTGGTCTAATGTCTGTATACATACATACATACATACATACATACATACATACATACATACATACATACATACATACATACATACATACATACATACATACATACATACAAACAAACAAACAAACATACATACATACATACATACATACATACATACATACATACATATATACACATATATGAAAATAGAATAGTATTCTGCCCTTAATAAAAAAATTCATTAACTTCTAATACAATGTTTAAATAAACAACTATTTTATTCACTCAGTATTTATTTACCGAAACTGTTTTTAATGAGCTACTTTGGATATACAATTCGTCCATTTGATAAATTTTTTATTCAATAGAATATTCTTCTATTTTTAGTGTTCAATTCTTTTCAGTTCATTCTTTTTTAAATATTTAATACCTACACAATTACTTCAATAATTATTATTAGTAAATAGTTAAACCTTTTGTATAATTATTTTAATCAATTACACACAAAATATTAAAAAGTAATAACAAGAAAACTAGGATTGGATATTGTCTATTCGGTTATTTAATTTAACTTAATAACTTTATAGGATCATGATAATAAATATTAGTAATGTCTACCTTACCCAAAACTCAACTTCAAACTGGAGCCTAAACTTGAAAGACTGGAAGTAACGCTGTCCTTTTGTGACCAAAGACTGCTTATTTCTAGCCGTTCTCTTTCCTTATCTTGCTCACTTTGCTGTGCAACAGAATGTGGCATAGTTTCACTCCTCTGCAAATGTCCACCTATTGCGACACCAGTTTCATCTACCGTCTGATGAAATGTTGCACTACGAGGCAAAATATTACTGCAATATAAATGTAAAGAACAGTTATAGTAATATTAAAAGAATATTATAGTAGTATATTAATACTGTAGCAATATTTTTTTTTTGCCGTTAATATATCTTTCCATAAGTATATTTTTCCATATTTTTTCTATATGATATTTAAAATTTCCTAGTTTAAGCTGTAATTTAACTATACTCCAGATTAAAATTATTTTCTCATTGCATGTTCCAAAATATGCGTTTATATTATAATATTATTGCAAAAACGTGACGCGATGCTTTATAACGAACTTTAGAGACTTACAATTAGAAGAAGAAAGTTCCTAATGAAATTTCCTAATGAGTTTGGACTAGAAATAAAAACGGAACATCTCATGGCAATATACATTATTTATCAAAATATTTTCCCAATGCAATGAAAGAAAACAGAAAAATCAATAGAGTAGTAAATTAGTCATAATTCCAATATCGTGGATTGTTTTCTCATGCAGTAATAACTTCTTTTCTTATTGTCTTTTTTATTCATTCTCAATAATCTATCTGATAAAGATATAATCTTAGAAGAACCGGCAAAGCTGAATGCAATAAATAAAATAAAATCTACCTTTGTCTATCGTCTATGTAGTAAAAATAAAACTCTGAATGTAGTTTGTAAAAAAGTCTGTTCTCAATTCTATTTTGCACGTTCATTTTTACATAATAACATTTCAAGAATATCTACTACCTGTCTCCAGTTACGTCACTTTTGTTACGACACAATAAACAAATTTGCTAGCATTTTATTATAATAATACTAAAGAATATTTTAAATTAAAGTTGACTGATTTCAATGGGGACATAATCTGATCGATATCGATCTATAGAAACACATACGAAGGACAGATTTGCTGTTTAATAAAGAAGTATAGTTACACACGTATATACATATATTTAAATACTTTGTTATGTTCATCAAATGTATCTCTAGTAGTATCTATAAGATAGTTTTAAGATAGTTATAATTAAGAACTAGGTAAATAATAAGTAATAGATAGAAATAAATATTCTAAAGAGTAATTATTTTTGTAAGGTTGACAACCAGAAGCCATCCAAAGTCTAGGATTTGCATGATTCAAATTCGCAATGTCTTTGGAATAATACGATAAATATTTACTATTATAATATGTTATAATAAATATAATAATATGTTACGTTAAAATGAGAATATTCCTCAAGCCAAATCTAATACATTTTTTAAACATATGAAAAAATGTATCGATTAATAAATAAATAGGTATACACATGTTTAGTTCTATGTAAAAAGACACATACAATTGCTCACAAAATTGAGCGTACACCTATTTTGGTAATGAAAATTGGCGGAAAAATGAATATAACATGAATATAAACATACACATTGAAAAGTATTTTAACAAAATTTTTTTAATGAAACAAACTATTTGTTTATATTTAATTGAAAATATAAATGTGCCGGTATTTTACTGACACAAAATTCAGCGTACGCGTTGATATTAAGGAATTATACCATATGAATAAATAAATATTACACTTGTGGCTTTAACGACACTATAATCACCGCGACATGAGCTTAATGAGTTTTTGAATAAAGAAAGACGGAATTCTATCACATTCTACAGAGAAGAACTAGTAAACGAAAAGAGACAGACCTTTGAACGCAAAAATTAATTATAAAATTGTATTTCGAAGAACAAATTTTTTACGGAATGGACAGAATTGTTGATAGAACTCATTCCACTGGACAAAAAATTATAAATAATTATGGGTACCAAAAAATTTTTTTTAAAGAATTAACGTATTAAGACATATGAAGACACGTAGAGGACATATGAAGATCAACTATGTTTTTTTTTTAAATAGAATAAGATCTTTTTATGCATCGACGCATCTCGGTACTCCATGTAAGAAAGTATTAAGTTGCTCATATCAGAAAACCAGCTCAAGAGATATTTATTATTTTTATTGTTTTGTTTCAAAAGCACAATTTACTGAAATATTTCCGGGAACAATTATTTTTTCAGTATCTTTTAATTTTTTAATTTACTAGTAAGATATTTACTTTACCTCCTCATATTAAAAAGATTCCTAATGCATACATGTGCGAACTCGTGTCTATGTATCCATAAGACGTATGTAACTAATTGTGCAATTTATATTTAAACAAAAATTTATCTTATTCTTAGTTATCTCAATATATATAAGTGCCAGTTACAAATTATAAAAATAGGACCTACCTTCGAAATAAAAGAGGTCCTCCTGGGCGTTCTTCGGTGTTATTAAAAACAGTTAAAGTACTTGTGGAACAATTTGAATCATTCTCTTCGGAAGGTGAAACAATCGGAGTTTCGTCATTAATTAAAGCACCTAATGGGTCATTTTCTGTGACTGGTGTCCGAATAGGACTTTTCAATGGTGATTCCAAATTTCGAATTATTCTAAAAATGAAGAGAAAATATATGTGATATGTAAATATAAACGCCATTAATAAAGACAAAGCAAAATTAAAATTAGATAGAATAATGAAAAAAATTACCTTTGATTCAACGACATATTATCCAATTCCTCTGTTGGCATAACACTTAATGCTACTGAATCTTTAACAATACTATTTTGCCGGGGAAGCTTTTTTATTTCAAAAGGTCCATATTCTGGCAGATCTGGGACAGAGCTCCCTTTAGTAGCTACCAATGCAATGACGGGGAAAAAGCGAGAAAAAAAGGAAATGAAATAAGAACCTGCATCTAAGAAAGCAATAATTCAACATAATAAATTAGTACTCACAATCACTGTGGGCAGCCTCCGTGTCTTGAGAATGAGAACTGTCAAGACTAGATCTAGAAAATGCATGTTCCATACTTGCAGTTTTGCCATCGACAGATAATAATTCTGCATTGGAACTCAATCTTCTTCTAGCGCTTCTTTTACCAGCTCTCTTAAACAAAGCAGCTCCAACTATAGCGTTTCTTAATTTATTCCACATCAATTGACTGGAGTTTGTCATATCAGATGGCCAAGTTGCTTCGAGTACAGCCTAAGGATTATAAAAAAAGACATTTTACAATGAAATGCTACCAATTCATTTTTCTCAAAAGATGGTAATATATGAAATATCAAACCTTGTTATAAAATCCATAAGTGAGTGCATTTGGCTGAACTCCACTGCGTTTCATATGAAATAATAATTTTACAGCTAACACAGGCTGTCCATAAACGCCACAAAGTTGCATCATAGCTCTATAGCAAACCTAAAATCGATACCTTCTACGGTAAGATTCGTTAACACAATTTAATTGCAAAACAATTGCTTAAACACGCAAGAATAGAAAAATTTACTTCTTCGATAGGGTCAAGATGTAATTTCGGCATTTTGACTAATAAATCATAAGCTTGATGTAAGATAGTAGCCGGTTGATTCGAGACCTGTAGCATAGCCGGTAAATGCAAAAACCAAAGGCTGTAACAAGTTCCAAGTAGACATCTACCCCATCTATCTGGCATCGCTGCCTGAAAAAAAACGCTTTAGGATATTACAAGAAAAAATATAATATAAACAACTTTATTCTCTCATAACAACTACATAAGTAATAAATAAGAAGCATAATTAGGTATATTAAAGTTTATATATTCGCATAGTTCAAGTCACACAATTCATATTAGGTCATCCCATAAGTTCGTGCCGACTTTTGTGTATACATTTCATGTGTCGATTTATAAACATACGGTGATAAGGGACCAATGCACTTGAGCTTAGCTGATCGAGACAACAACGAGAGGGGGATTACATTTTTTCATGAAATTGAAAGGTATGTAAACAATCTTAATATATATAAAAGCTCGAAAAACGGCACGAACTTATGGGATGACCTAATAATTTCTCTTTTATGACGTTAAAAATAAATGTTAGATATATGTATATAGAAACTGTGTTTTCATTTAATTTTGTTTAATGTTTGAAAATATATTGAAAACTATAACAATTAAAAAATGTATATTTACTTGTTTGCGCGCCATTCTTTGTGCTACTTTAATTTCATGCTTGGTTCTACGTGCCATAGGACTTCCTGGTACTATTCCGAAGGCACTTAAATTCGGATTTCCTATGTTGAAATTCTTTTGCGGTCTTATTAAATCAGGATTTAGTTTAAATGTACGATATACTATCGGCGATTGATTTGGGCCAGCTTCAGGCGGAGGTATAAATACTGTCCGTTCGCTATGCTGAGATTCATCCAGTTCCAAAAGAGGCACTAAAATATGTATTCAGAATTACGAAACATGTTCCAAAGAATTAGTTAATTTCTAGTCTTACACAATACCGTAAAGGTTGGCTTACTTAGTACAAAACTAATAAATACCATAAATATGGAAAATAAATATATATTAAATAAGTAAAATATCAGTAAACTAAAAAAAATCAACTAACCCTAAGTATAATTCTGTACAAATAACTGTTTAGTCAACTCCAATTTTAAAACCATGGAAAAGCAATTGGCATTTTGAAAACGGCGATTACTTCGCTGTTTACACTATACAAATAATTGTCTGTGTTATTATATATTATTCAAACACAGTTTGTGTACTTTATCGAATTTTTCTTCGAATATGAATGATAAGCTGAAGATGATAAAAATATAGTTTTATCGAGAAAGGTATAATATTCATATCGATGTTAAGAGTCGGAAGGGACGGCTACGTAGCCGGGATACTCTTAAGTTATGGAGTTTGTTAGTACAATAAATCCAATGTTGTTAATTACATCGGTTGCCGAAGAAAATAGATGCCGTGATAAAACAATGTCTGGCTAATGCCAGAAGCCCTAGGAAGGTGATATGCCGACAAATCAACTCAATGTATGGTTAACGCTAAGGAAATATTAATATCGTATCGCTCGTAACGCTAACTAATCGGTACATCTCTAGCGGCAAAGGTGGGTCCTCTGGACCGGATTGAACAGAACGTTATGCATATGGTAAAGAATATTGTACATATTCTGAAAACCGGGACCTACAATCATTCAGTGTAATTGTCACGAAGTAAGGAATCAAATAAGAATATCAACTTGAAGTTTTGTTTAGTTTCCATTCTGACGAAGCAAGAATCTAATCCTTCCCGATTTACACGTGAGGTGGATGATGTGTTGTCCGTTGACCGTGATAGCGGTGGTTGTTGTTGTCGGTATGCTGGTTGGGCCTGGTCCAGAGGGTAGTTGTCGGCTGGTGGCTGTAGATGTCGCTGCTGGGGTGTTCTGCTGTATTTTCTTCTTATTTAGATGCCGTGGAAGAAAAATCGGACTTCGGAAAAATACGGGCGCCGGGATTTGAACTCGGGTTCCGAACGTTTGTAGTCTAAGGCGCTATCCACTTTTTTTTATATATATATATATAAATGTTTATTGATTTCCAGATTTGCTTTATACAATTTTTGTTGGTTCGCAATAAACGGCGAACTTCTGTTGTGGGTTGTTTAGGCGCTATCCACTGCGCTGACGTCGTCCGACCTTGGTTAGGAGTCGAGTGGCGGTATTTGACTTGTCGAGTGCCGCCACACACGCAACGAGAAAGCCAGAGGCAAAAAGTACTCTAGAATAATGGCTAACAGCAGCATGGCGTATTGTACAGTGCTGAAGTAAGTTCAACTAGGACTTGTATACGTGATCTCGCAGAATCACCTCGTACATAGTCTCTTGTCCAACTGAACCAATTTAATCCTCGTTGCTACGCTCTTTATACCCAAAAATTAGAGTAAAAGGAGCTAAAAAGATAGAAGAAATCTTTCCACTACATGGGATTTTCATAGAAAAGATTCTAGTTTCGCATTGGTGTGAGTCTTTCGAGATCTAAGCCAAGCATACAATCTCCAAATAAGGAAATTATTAGGAGTGCGAATACTCAAGCCGCGGATTGGGTCGAATCGGGATTCCAAACGTTTCTGAACACATAAGTATGACGCTAATTCTTAGTTTTACAATCAGATCATGTAGCTTTAAGCTTTTAAATTTAGAATGATTTTCACATTTGACTACAATAAAAAATACGAAATTGCGGTTTATCTGAACATCGTCTGAAAATCTGTCGAGATGCCAGCCTGATCACAAGTAGAATTCCCGATTTGACCCGAAACCGAAATATTGGATACCGGCACAGCTCTCGAAATTATGTGACACGAACGTAACATCTTCTCTTTTAGATGAAACATCGTTTATTACGATGCAGTGTTGTTTGTTTTATGTATCTTGTTACGTCGCGTGGGACATCTGCACACCATCCTTCAATACCTGGCAGCCAGCGGCCCACCTACAGTCTTCCCGACGCTCAATAAACTCAAGGGCCCACCATAAATCGTTAACTTTAGCTTCATTGTTTCCGCACCTGTGGACGACGGGGGTGATGCTGTTCTCCTGCTTGACGAGGAGGAACTTCGGCTCGAGGTGGAGGAATTCGACCTCGACGGCTGTCTTTCCTGATGTAGCATTGTGTGGTGTCGTCCTCGTCACACCCGACATGAGCCGGCATGACAATCACGCGTCGTGTGCCCCTTCTTCAGGCAATTCAGGCACAAGGATGCCCTTTTAGCGTCCTTCACGCGTTTACTTACAGTTTTCGATTTGAACGCATCGCATCGCCAGATGGGGTGTTGACCTTGGCAGGAATGGCAGGTTGATTGAACCTGGGATGCGGTGAATACGTGTCCTCGTGGCTCCGGTCGACGGACTCGCTTAGGTCGTTCCTGCGATCTTGTCTGCTTGATCTCAGACGACGAGGTGCCTGCGAGTGCTAAGTTCTCGAGGTAATCCAGGAGATCCGTGTATTGAGGAACCTCCTTATTCGGTAACGTCAGCTCCCACTGTTGTCTGATATGATCTGGTAGCTTCGAACCGATGATGTTGAGTATGAGACAGTTCGCATTGGTGCCTTCTCCGAGAGTGTTTAGAGCGTCGATATTTTCTCTCACGACATTGATCAAACTTCTCAAGGCCGTTGGCGAACATTCGGTTAACCTCGGATAGTTAATGATGGCAAGGCTGTGGCAAGCCACGATACGTCGCGGACAGTCGTACCTCTTCTTGAGGATGGCCAGAGCCTTAGGGTAATTTTCTTCATGGAAGCTTAACGAATTCACGCCATTCGCTGCTTCTCCGGTTATGGAGGCCCGCAGATAGTGAAATTTCTCCAAGGTCGTGAGACTGGTTATTATCTATCGACGAGAACGTATTGTAGAATGCGTTCCACTGTTCGAATTTCCCGTCGAATGCAAGTAGCCGCATTTCTGGCAAATGCATTTTCGCTTCGGGAAAATCGCTGTTTTTTTATTCTGATGGGGTTGACGGTTGTTCAGCCAGTATTAGATCCGTCAATCGAGCTTCTAGAGCCATGTAGGTGTGTAGAGTCTGGTTTTCCAAAGTAAAGTCTGCTTCGCCTTGTTCGTCTAGATCCTCTTGGGCGAGTCGGAACCGCTTCCACTCTTCCTCGAGTTGGGCCTTATATTTTTCCAAGAGGCTAATGCTCTTCTTGCCAGATTGCGGATACTGGTCGATCACGCTCACTATGGACTTGATGGTGTTGACATACTTGTCGCGTTTTTGCCGCATGGAGCTGAGCTTTGCTGGGGTCGGCATGATTCGTGAAGTAGACCGATTTACTTGTGTAGAACCTTCTGGAAGATTGTTCAACTACGTCGGGACGATGCCTGGTTGCGTGCCTCGACCAATGGGCTATACTTCTTCGAAGGTGATGCTCCTGACGTCACTGACTTCGATGGAGTGATACACGTCTGCTGCTGGATTTGATGTGGACACGTGACACTGTGTGATCACTGGTAGATTCACTTTTCACTGGCACTTATCCGGCTCGAAGGACCATGAACTTTCGCACGTTCGCGGGGAGACGGGATCTCGAAGAAGCGCGTCAACGGGAGTCGTAAATTCCCGTTACGATTAACTAATCGACGCCACGAATCGTTCGATCCCTTATTTCTTGTGGGATAATAAGGGTAGTTAAATTAAGGATAACGCTGCGATTAACAGGTTAATATATATTTGAACGAGTCAACAACTTCGGTATAATACAAATGAATGTTTAATATAAAACAACTACGAGTGAGTACGACCTGAGACTCTGTTCGTGTTGCCGCGTATGATAATGTATTTTGTCGACTGACTGTATTCGACTGACTGACTCGAGGTGATAGAATGCCCGGTGACTCGAAGTGTTATAGACTCGGTGACTTGAGATGATAGACTGACCGATTCGCTCTTATGTTTTTCCGGAGGAAAGCTTGGTGTGGGTGTGCCCTTTGAACGAGGAACGCGGATTCATTGTTCACACTTTTCGCCAAGGAAGTGAGGGCAACGATCCGCGATGCCGATTGGTTATTACCCATGCTAATGAAAAGGGATATGAGAAAGTCTCCCACCAACGTGGATCGGGGGTGACTTGGTTCGTGGGGGAAAAACAGCCTGTTTCGGTGGACATGTGTCCGTTTTTCCCGTTCGGCGACTACCCGCTTTTTCCGTGATTTTTAAGAGCGCCTAATAAACTCAAGGACTTCTCCGAAACCCAGACACAAACCAGAAAAACTTCTGAATTCTAAATTCCTTCCAGACAAGCAGTTTGATTGGCAAACGTGTGCGGAAACAATGAAGCTAAAGTTAACGATTTATGGTGGGCCCTTGAGTTTATTGAGCGTCGGGAAGACTGTAGGTGGGTCGCTGGCTGCCAGGTATTGAGGGATGGTGTGCAGATGTCCCACGCGACGTAACATATCTATATGAGACTTATCGTTAGGGTACACATATTAATTGGCAATTCAGTTGTGGATTCCTGATGGTGTCCTATACGCGAATTTTGGTTCAATTTGCAACCGCGATGAGACCAGGTTTTAAGCTGATGCTTTCAGCGTTAATCCGTGTATGCGATTTTTAATTTATCTTGGTACTTTGTGACAAATGTATTGTATCCCATTCAGAGTATCTCGTTATTTAAGTTTTTTAAATCGATTATTTCATACAGTCCAATATAATGACGACCTAATTTACTTTTTTGTTCCTCCAATATATAGAGCGTAATCTCCAATTTTGAACTGACAGGATCGTGCATTCCTTTACCGTATTTAAATAACCTGTTGGAAAATTTCGGATTTCAGTCATTCTCGTGATTCGATAGGTGCCACGAATTTCCATAGGTTTCCAATTCTTGATGAGCAAACGGGCTAGAAATCATGCCCGGTTTCCTAAAATCAATTCGTGTGTAACGTAAATCACACCAAAGACCAGGCCACACACCGAAGACAGGATGACACCCAAATATCTGCACATCCTTGGCGCGTACTCTCAATAGTCTTAAGTACCCACCAGGGGTCTTGGAATTTTCTTAGTTAGGGTCCTTCAGACCAAGCGAATATTCCTTAATTGCCTTCTTCCTTTTTTTACGATTATTGTTTTACTACGGGTCAACACGGAAAGTTGGTTTTCCTCACGTCTGGTACATTCCGTTAGCAACTTTCTCACGAGGATGGCTAAAACCCTTCCTGGTTCACCACCCGTCTGATTATCCAACCGGAGACGGTGTCTACTGCCCTCACTTCCTTAACCAAAATTACCATCAACAAATCCGATAGTCCCGTGTCCTTAGACACACCCAGCCCTAGCTTTCCTCAGACACAGGACAGTCAGTAAGACTCACTTATTCGGTACTCTCGGAATAGTCAACTTCTTTACCGATCTCTATCCTTATAGTCGCGTACTTAACATTGTAACTAAGTTTACCTAACGTGGTTGAAGTGTATTGTAATTTATGCGTATTCTTTTGTGATTGCTACATTCGGAATAAACTAATAGCTGTGATACGAATCAGCTGTTTCATTTTCACCATCCAACCCTTAAGTTACGTGACACGTGCGGCGCAAAACTGTTGGCTTCGTAAACGGATGTATTGTAGTGTAGGACAATGTTGTAAATGGTATAGGTTCTAATCTTGTAGAATGAAATGTGAGAGAAATGAAATATTAGCCACGTCTCTCATTACAAGAACGCAATGAAAAACAAATATTCTCTAAATTTCTTCAAGATATAGGAAAATGTAAGATAACTTTTATATTAAAAATTTTTAAGAAATTAATGTTTTCATTACCGCTAATGTTTTAAAGTTTGTAACTAAAATAGCCTTTTTCTTCAAGATATAGGAAAATGTAAGATAACTTTTATATTAAAAATTTTTAAGAAATTAATGTTTTCATTACCGCTAATGTTTTAAAGTTTGTAACTAAAATAGCCTTCCTCTGCGATCGTATTATAAGTTTTGTCAACGAGAGCTTTATGCCTCCCTTCGTATGTCTCTGAATAAAAAATACTATTTTTACGTGTCTGACCTGTGCAAAAATTGTTCCTAATGCGAATGTAGCGGACAACTAGTCATCCGTGTTTCGTTCATGTTTTCGTGGTTGCGAACACAATGCGGCCCGACAACTCACTCGTACATATTATATTTTTTGAAATTAGTGATAGCTGGCAACTGCTCGAGATTGCATAAGGGCTCTTCGCGCGATGCATTCATACTTGATGAAAGGGATATAGTGAAGTTATAAAAGGAAGGGTTGCATAAGATTACCAACTAATCTAACAGTAGCTTTAGCACCGTATACGTTCCACACGCACCTAGGCATTCATGTCAATTTTTTGGGATCAACATCTATAATAGCAGTTGGTAATTAGCAATTCATGATGCAATTAGCAATTGCGACGAGTCACAAAATTTCAGCTTGCAGAATATACGTTAAAAGTGAATTATAATAGTTTTCCTTTACAAATAGATAAATTTTGTAGATACACTTCCAAGGATGAGCTAATTTTCAATTCATATCATATGTGCCCTATCAAGTCTCTAGGTCGTCATGACTATCAACATATCTCTAATTACTTGCTGTATTCATGAAAAATGCTATACTTGAAGTGCTAATCAGTTTTACGACGCTACTAAAAAATATATCTAAAACGAAGTGCAGCCATCCTTTAGGAACTCACCGCAGCATTCATTTTAAATCCCATTTTAAAAACGGTAAATGAAACATCGAAATGTATGACCATATTTTTTCTAACTTTTGTAAAGAGGAATTTACAAACCGAGAATATATTTATAACTTTCAATGTCATAAAATTAATTGTTCAGAGTAATATGATTTTATTTACATACGTGAGAACTTCCACTTTGAAAAAATGTCTGATAGCGACGTGAAAAAGTAACCGATTTGGTGTAAGTGACCAAATAGCCAAATTATTAATATTACTCTAATTATATCAAACTCGTATACATGATAATTTTTTATAGGACAACATCTATTCTAATGAAAACTATTACAAAATACGTGTGTATTCTCACCATTTTCTTCTTCGATGCGTTCGGTACATTCGTCAAAAAATGCTAAACCCGCCATGTCCATATCAGATACAAAACTCCTTTCTTCTATAAATCTAAAAAAATATCAAACACAATAATATATTGCAAAAATAATATTTATAGTCCATAATATATGTAATGTAGTCAAACTTCAAAACTTCTTGATAGTGAAATGAAAATAATGCACATTGTATGTAGATTGAATGTATCGGTATTAAGTATGAGGATGAAAGTATCACTCAATCCACATAATAAAACATTATTTTTAATTAACATATGATCTATAGGTAATAATCACCGAACGTGAAATTAATTCTTATTACATTACTTATTTATAGTAATTAAATAATAGCGATGTACGAACGTCCTACATCATTCCAAATGGAGATTTTTTGAAACATTACAACAACACAATACAGACACAGCATACTTTCTTACTAATAATTATTAACAATAAAACAAAACAACATGCACAATGATATCGATAAAATTTCTGTGAAAGAAATTCAGAAAAGCTCACAATAATTATCATGTGTTTGACATCAAAATTGAAAGTAGAATTGTGTACTCTCTTGGTGAATAGAATATGACGCAATTAATAAATTTAGTTTCAAAATTAATGACTATTTTGCAGTAAATTATTTTAACAAATATCCGCAGATATAGAGGTACAAAATCACCTACCATGTTACATGTCATAGCATATATATACGTGCCTTTTTTCATGTTATCTGCATGTTATCTAATAATAATTTTTCTATTCTTTTCGGTAAAAAACTACTAACATCCGATAAGTTTTATAGAAATCAGGAAAATAAGGTGATTAACAATATACAGTGGCAATCATAAATATATGTAAATTGGGAAACACTTTCGCCAATATATACATAACATTGTACATGGTTCGCAAGTTACGGCTGAGATTTTCATTTTTCTCTTTGCACATGTTAAAAGTATAATTCTTAAGCTCTACTGCGGCATCAAATTTTTATATCTGATCCGTTTAACTAATAGTAAAAAAAATATAAAATTTTAAATAAAGAAAAACTTAATCCTTTATTTCTAGAGTATACATGTATTTCGCTAAGCTCATTCGATTATCATATATATTAGGTCATCCCATAAGTTCGTGCCGACTTTTGTGTATACATTTCATGTGTCGATTTATGAACATACGGCGATAAGGGACCAATGCACTTGAGCTTAGCTGATCGAGGACAGGCTAGAGCAGATTTTCGTGGGTATAAGATCGTAATATAGTGAACACAGTGACTTCTAACAGTAAAAAATCATGAGTGAAATGCGTATCCATTTTCGACATCCCATGTTATATGAATTTCGGAAAGGAAGTTCTGTAACAATTGCCACGAAAAACATATGTGCTGTTTACGGAGAAAACGCGCTTTCATCTCGCACCTGTAGGAAGTGGTTCCAACGTTTTAGAGCTGGGAATTTCTGTTTAGAAGACGAGGAACGTTCCGGGCGTCCTCCTCAGACAGACGAAGATAAAATTCGGCATCTTGTTGAAAAATCACGAAGTTTGTCAGTTCAAGAGATGTCAAATGTTCTGAAAATACCTAAGACAACGATTCATAGGTGTTTAAAAAAAATGAGGATGGTGTCAAAGTTGAACGTTTGGGTGCCCCATGAACTTACGGAACGGAACCGTCTTGAACGAACGACAGCGTGCATGTCATTACTTGCGCGTAATAAACATGAGCCATTCCCTAAACGCCTGGTAACTGGTGATGAAAAGTGGATACTTTACGAAAACCCTGAACGGAAACGTAGCTGGTCCCAACGAAATCAGCCACCTCAACGCTGTGCAAAACCAGGGTTACATCCAGGTAAAATTCTTCTGTGTGTATGGTGGGATTATAAAGGAATACTCTAGTTTGAACTTTTATCTAGTGGTGATACCATTAATTCAGACAAATATTGCACTCAGTTAGAAAAATTAAGGAAAGCACTAGCTGAAAAACGACCAGGTTTAGCGAATAGGAACAACGTTATCTTCCATCACGACAACGCTAGACCGCATGTCGCGAAAAGCGTTACAAAAAAATTGTCTGAATTTAATTGGGAAATTTTACCACATCCCCCATATTCCCCAGACGTTGCCCCATCTGATTACCACCTGTTCAGAGCATTACAACACTTTTTAGTAGGTAAAAAATTTGAGAATATTGACATTCTCAAAAATAGCTTAGAAAATTATTTTAAAGAAAAACAAGAGAACTTTTATCGAGACGGAATAATGGCCCTACCAGAAAAATGGGAAGAAGTTGTACAACGAGAGGGGGGATTACATTTTTTCATGAAACTGAAAGGTATGTAAACAATCTTAACATATATAACCGCTGGAAAAACGGCACCAACTTATGGGATGACCTAATAGATAAGCATTGTATTTATAAGATGTAGTTAGGAATATCAGTTTTTACAGATAGAAACGAGTCATGGAAAATATATTACACGCACACAGCGCAGCGCCTAGAAATTCTCCATCTTAAGAACGAAAAATTGGTTTATCAAATTTCAGAATACATTAAAGTTTCGACTAATGCTGTACATTAAACCGTCCATTGAAACAGATAGGAGTTAATGTAAATGTAAATAACCAAACACGTACTAAAAGCCCACGGAGAATAACGCCACGATTGAACAAAACGGTACATCATCTGACAAAATTTAAACACGAATCAGCACACAAATTAATGTCCATACTGTTCGTGGCGATGTCTGATTGAATTTCGATTAAGAGTAACTTTTTATAAATCGAAAGAATCATAAGGCGAAGAGACCAGCTCCCATTAAAGAACATCTTCTTTGGCTAAAAAAATAATCGACTAATGTAATTACATTAAAATTCGCCATATTCGTTTCATATCAAATGGAAAAAGTTGCGAAAAACATAAAGCGAATTTGAAATCGACTGTTAAAGAAACAGATAGTTCTGTAATTGTCTACGCTGGAATGAAGGAATACGAACGGTTCTGGTGCAATTTACCATATTAGTAGTATTATAAACTAGCATCTCTATGTATCATATGTAAATATCTTGGATAAATATTTAATTCTTTTCATTTAAGAATACATAAAAGCGACTGAATTCCAAGTTGGCAACGATTCCAAGCATATGTTCCAAAAGGCGAAACGGATTTCGAGGAACTAGCAGTTGGAGGGATAATGTTAATGTTATGTGTCGGCTAGCTTAACAGTTGGCCCATTAAAATCTAATATTTATTAATTAATAAAATAAAAAAAAAGAAATTAAAGCGAAGAAAGTCAAATGTATAAACAACTAATATAAAGAAATCAAGAATGCTTGGAACAACATTTCGTTTGTCTCATTGATTGCATACCTCGTGGCTGTGCTGCGTTCATATAAAAATAAGGTGACCCAACGAAATATTACAATAGTTATCTATAGTAAATAAGCTGTTTATATTATAAAATAAACTATTTTTCATGTGTTTCCCCATTTAGCTATTTCCCAAGTATCTCTTTTATTTTAAATTTGTTATTTTTTACTAACAATTGAACGGAGTTTGTTATAAAAACTTCACGTCATAAGAAGTAGAGCTTACGAATTATAGGCGCTTTTAACCGATTTTAACGTATGCAACGAAAAAAAAAGAAAATCTTAATCGCTTCTTTAGAACGATGTCTTACGTTTATATTGATAAAATTCTTTTCCTATTTATGTGCTTGCCATTGTACGTACAGGGTGTAACAAAGTTATTTGCTAAGACCAGAATTCTACATCTTTGTATCGGAGATCTGCGAAAAAGTAGTCGCGAAATTGGCTTTGATCTTGAAATTTAATTTCAATTTCAATTTTTTTTTTACTGCATCATATTCTACTAGTCTTGACGATTAAAAGTCTCAAAGGAACGAAAGGTCGCTACTTAACCGTTCTGTTAGAAAAAAACGTTAAAGTTTCATTAATCATATATACGTATATGCTATATGTATATAGTATATGTGTATATATATATATATATAACTGATTTTATTTATAATATATTTATCGACTGAGGATTATTATCTAGCAGATGATAGAGTCTATACAATTCATAACAATGCAAACAAGAAGTAATAGAAGATCATTGTGGACCAAGAGAAATTTCAGATCGCCATAATTTCCAATGATGACCAATTTAATGGACTATTCCAGTTCGGATGGGTAGATTACATCCGTTGAACAATTAAAAATGCTTGGCAGCATATAAAATCAACGTATAATCTTAGGCAGAAATTTAGATACATACATTCTAAAATAAATCAACTGAATACAAATGCTGTTTGTATCTATTATGTATGTTCAACATTTGAATCTCTTTTTATTTACAGTGTGTAAGTAGTAATAATCACTTAAACCGGTAAATTGTAATACAATCGATTCTTCTTTGATCGCTAATGAGAGAATCACCTTGTGTGTATTTAACACTAGATTTACCGATAGTTAAGACGAAGCTATTTCTACCAAAACCAGTCAAAATGACTGGTCTTTAAAAAATACGTAATTTATTATTTATTTATTGATTTATTAGTTTCTTACAAAAGGAATTTCATGTTATGTGGTACATTTTTCGTATTATTAATCCATCTGGGACTGGTGTGGTATTCCTAGTGTTAGCATCTAGCTATCTACTGATCGATCCGGAATTTTCCTGACAATTGATACCATTGAAGGATACGCAGTAAAAATTCTAAAAACGTGTGGCAAGTTGTACAAAAACAGGAAACTGATTAATTCGGGTCCGGTAAACAGATTGCACGACCCTATTACACTATGACAAGCACCGGTCATTTTGACTGGCATTAGTATACCTAGCCTTGGTACGAAATTATTTTCAGTTTGAATACATAAAGAAGAAAATAAAATTCGTTATATTATTCCTTTAGTTATCATTACATTATCGCGAAAAAAAAAGATATAACATGAAGTAGGAATTTCAAAACCAGATTGTAAAACCAGTCATTTTCACTGGCACAGTAGTTCTAGTGTTAAAAGTTGTATTTTCAATATGCAGTATGTCTAACGTCAACATAAACATCAATGTTCAAGAAACATTCAGTCGATTCATCCACCACCGCCACCCCGCATCTATCGTTCTTTAAAAAGTTTCCTGATCGAAACAAACTGATTTCTATATTAGAATATCATTGTTAAATAATAATAAGTTCTAAAATTTCATTTAATTCACAATATAATCACATACGAAATGTTTTGTATTTTTTACTCGATTAAAGATGATCTTTATATTCAAAATCATTTTTTCTCAAAAATTAGAAGAGCAACTGAAAAATTCCATTTTAAATTGTTCATATTTTTTTACCTATCTTTTGTGTACACAATCACCCTCCTTGTCGATTGTACTACAATTTATCGAACACTGTATGTAAGTCGTGTTTGAACCACTCGTTTTTGTAAAAGATAACTTGATATTTGTTGGAAATCATTTTTAAACGTCAGCTTCATATGTATATGATGTTTTAGGTTTAAAAATTGCTTATTGACGCATCGTATCTGATTAAAAAATTATACATCGTAAAAACATTGTATATGGAACGATCAAAGAACAGAAGAAACAATAAGAAACGAGAATTCCTTGTTAAAATTTTGTTGCAAATTATTTTCATAAGATAGAAAAATTTGAAAACGTTAAAGATTTCGCTCAAAGTAATTTTCTGTAAAACATAACTGTTCCTTGCATTTTGCACTACATGAATGAATACTACTTTAACGAAACATTTCACTAAAATTGTAATTTTGTGATTTATACGAAAAAGAGGAGGTAAAAAGATATTAAGCCAAGATAAATACACTCGCTCACATTAATATTCGAAGATCCTTTAAAACAGAATAACTTTTTTTTTAAATGAACCGAACGAGTTGAATTTGGTTGACAAGTTAAAAGAATCAGTTTATTAGATGACGTGTAAAGAAATTTTGAAAAAATTGGAACTGGTCGGAATCGAAAAGAAAATATGTAATTCATTTTTACGAGCTTTTCGTCTCTGCCTGCAATACAAATTCTAAAAGTTCGTTTTGTACGTTTATATCAGTTATATAGCTATCTATGTAGCCACATGCTGAAAACTTCATCGAAATCGGCTGATGCAGAAACAAGTGACAGATATCGAAAGATGTAACAATCTTCCAATCAATGTAACAATTCCAATGTAACAATTATAGGCCGAAAGTCAGGCCTGAAAGGTTTTTTCATACACCAAGTAATTTTCTAATATATACTTGGAAATCATAAAACTAGGTGCTTCGCTCTACTTGGGATGGATTGTCTTATCTGCTGAGGAATAATTCCCTGTTTTCTCGTTAATAATGTTGACATGGCACTACCTATTTTCTATCTAATTGCCAAATGTACACATACTGTAAATAATGTTAATATAGGAGGCAATGCAACTTTAAGATCATAAACGTTTTAAGAGAACGTTTTACTTGCGAGTTATGGTTCCTTTGACACTTTTATTCCTCATGACGAATACTAGGATCGACAAAATTTATCCTATAAATGCAAGGTCAAGGTCAACTTTGCGATACCAATAATCTATAATACCAAAGTCACGAGTTCGCGGAAAAGGATTTAATGCGATATGTTGTATATTGAAATAAGGTAAAAATGAAGAATAATAAAATTATGATCCGGCTTTGTTTATTAGATACTGATATTTAAAAACCAACCAAAATTTCTAAACTCCGACAGCTTCCTATATGAACGAATACAGATGAATCTAAGCAAGTAATGCTCAAACGAAACATATCCAACATCTTACCTCATAATTAAGTAACAGAGAAAAATACCATTACATTGTCATACACGATCCTACCTACATTTTCTAAAACAAGTTGTAGATTAAACGTTAAATCTGTGTACATACATCTGTCACAGAAATCCATAAGAGAAGATTATAGCTTACCTTATGAAATTTCCGCGTGAAGAAGATTAATGACTCCTTCAGTCCTCGAATTTTCTCACATAATTAAAAAATAAGGTAAGAAACACAAAGTACATAACAATCAGAGAAAAAATAATTATTGCATAAATTAATGTGTATATATATATATATATATATATATATGTGTGTGTGTATATATGTATATATATATATATATATGTATGTATGTATTTGTGGACATACGAAATAAAAAATGAAAAAACAAGAAAAAAATATGAAAGCTACAGAAAAGAAATGAAACCGATATTAAAACTATAATTGATTAACTATAAATTAATATACAATTAAAAAATAGATTCAGGTGTCAAAATGATTATGTTCTCCCAAAACTACTTTATTCTTTGAGTAATTTCTGAACACATCTGATAAACAGCATGTCATGACAGCAAAACATGACTTCTGTTTTTGGTCTAGAATAGCTTTGGAAGAGCAGCATCATTTCAATAACAAAAGCGAAATATTGAAAGATCTATTCAACGCAATAATTTAATTCTCGTTTTTCATTATACAATAGAGCCTCCTGTATTTGAACCTTCATTATCCGAATACCCAATATTCGTACATCCTGTTATACGAATAGACTGTCTGCTAGTAACACACAGAAATCTTTTTCAGTTACAAACGCTATTATCATACGTATTATTATATTTCTGATGTGCTCTTCATATTCGCAAAGAATGCTTACTAAAATACGAGATGCAAGATTTCACAAAAAAATATTCCTAATCGAAATATAAGAGATTAAAGTATTTAATTTCGTGATAATTAGTGCTTTTATGGGTTATAAGGGTGCTATAGGTAGAAATTTTACTCAAATTCAAACAGCAAATAAAAATGATAATTTTTGATTTTGAAGACTGTGCTTTTTTGCCCCATAGTATTCCATGCATTAAAAAAAAAAAGGTTCAAATGGTATAAAAAACATTAGTTAGATATAGATACTTATGTTAATAAATTTATGTAATTCAGCTGCCCAAAAATATAAGACCTATAATTACTGAAAGAAAATGGCCATTTTCTTGATTTCTATTTGAATAAGTAAAATTTAATATTACAAAATTGATTATTCTGTTATCCACAAATTCCACTGTTCGGAATGATTTTCTTTTCTTATTACATAGTTTGGATATGGGAGACTCTGTATGTATCATATCTTAATTTATAACTAATTAACTGTAGCTGTAATATCGGTTCAATTTATTTTTCTGTACTTGCTTTTGTTTCTTTTTTTTCGTGAGTATACGGAAATATTACACTACCATAGTTATCTTGCTGCATTTATTACCATATTCTTGTGTAATTATGTAAACAAACTCGTGGACCGAAGGAGATATTAATTCTCTCAATTCGAAAATTCCATAGGGTAGACTTCGATTTTCTCTTATAGATATCTGTGAATAGACACATTTAGTGTTTAATCTACAATATTCTACAAAAGTGGAGCGTGTATGGCACCAAATGTCCACTTCTGTACGACTTAAACAAAATACAAAGTAAGCTGCCGGACATGTATCATTGGGTTCTCAAGTATCTTAAATAGTAGTGAAAAAAGTAAGTCTTAAATTGCCTTATATTCGGTTCGGATATAGAATCTTTTGCTTGATTTTTAAAAGTTGAAATAAACAGAGCCTCAAAGACAATCTTTTTTATTCTTCATTTTTATTTTATTTCGGCTTGTAGAAGTATTCCTTATACCTTTTAGTATTTTTGGCCGAACATTTTATGTATGTATATGGGATACTACTTAATAATATATTGAATAAAACATGAAGTAATAATTCAGTAAATTTCTGAAATTGATTATTATTAAAAAAACGATGGACAGGTTTATGATGAAAGCGGCATTTATGTATATTAATAACAAACTTGGTGTTTGTAAAATGCGAAAGTAATTATACGAATTTGATCTGATGAATCTGAAAGCTCGTAAAAAAAATCGTTTCTTTCTGGATAAAATCAAAAATTATGTTTCGAAGATTACTGAAAAACATTGATTGTTGAGATATTTGCTAATAGTCGTTCATTTTATCAATGAATTTAGATCTTACAAATTAAACTAAAGTCAACAGTAAAAGGTTTAGAAGCATTAATTTCAGTTTGAAACGGGACGATATTGCAAACTATTGATCATACAATTAACAGTGCTATGAATCAATGTAGATATAACTAAAAAAGTTTCATATACATATTTCTGTCTACAGAACATTAGATGCCAGAAATCTGGACTTTGCAAACTAATTATAATCCTCAAGATAAAGGTAAGATTCCCTAGGTTATTAGATCTATATGTTATGAACCATGGGAATCTATATTAAATACATATGTATAAAAGGCTTGAAAATTCTAATGTATAGTATATCGTAATCGAAGAACAGTGAAAGAATACTTCGTTTGAGATTGATTTGATTCGATGTCGAGATGAAAAATTATTATTCAAAAAGATAAATCAATAAAAAAATAAAACAAACAAAATTAATAATTTATGTATTTCTTAATAAAATATTTGAAGCTTTCACGGCTCGCTTTTACAATAAGATTGTTCGTTATAATTGTTCAAGACTTTGGGCTGTAAACTGTGTTCAATATGTAATTATTACATATATAAAACGAAATTAGCGAAACAAGAAATGTCAATGTACGTACATATGGTGATATTGATATTAATATTTGATGTATCTAAATTTTTCGCACTCAAGATTACGTGAAAGCCATAATTTATCATGACTTCCATTATTAAGCTGTCAAGTTTTCTTTCTTATTGTGAAATGTAATAAGAATACATAACGTTTTATTAACGCAATATACGACAAACATGAACTTTTATATTTGACTTATATTGTATTAATAAGTATTCTTATAAAAAATTCTTGGAAGATTTTCAATATTATTATTAGTTATCGATTTAGTGATGACTAATCTTTATTCGTAACATTCTGTTGTTAAATTATCAGGAGTGTTTAAAAAATCACAGCGATAATTACGATAAATACCCCATGTATGACTACCTATTAGCTTTAAGACTAACAGACGCTAATAGATTTAATATTTTCTTACAAAATGGATTCTTAAAATTCTCACACAGAAAGTAAACATTACAAACAAATAATTCAAAATCACTTTAATATCTTAAATGAGTAGAATATTTTAGAAAGCCAATTTTAATACCATATATACCCGTTAATATCGCACACTTTTTATAAAAATTAAGAAGTGACTCGATCTATATCTATAATGTTCTACAAAAGTTGAATTGCAAAATTTAAATTCGTAGTAATCGAAAATATTCTTTAAATAACAGCAATGGCCTGCTTATTTCATAAGCATAAGAATTTTTTATATGCAGTACCGCCGTATATGATATTAATAAATGATTTATTATGTTAAATTTTGTAAATAATATAAAAGAAATATTAATAAAAACAAACCTTATAAACATTTGCGTTTTCACTAACATACTATAAAATTTCGCATGAGCCTTGTCCCGACTTCTAAGAAACGCTTGTATATTGAACAAACTAGTTGGGTCTGTAGAACCAACTGTTGGCGCTTTGGTAATTGGTAGTAAAAAAGCACGATAACCTTTAAGTATAGTAGCGGTAAATCTTAGAAAAGCGTCTTGTATTTCGAGCTCCAAAGCCTGCTCTTTTCGCTTCTGCTGAAATTCTTTATCCACACTAAATTCTTCATCTTCTGTGTCTAAAAAACAAAGTCATGAAAGATGAAAGTATTGTGATAAAAAAAGAACAAGCACAACAATACTAAACATACCTTTCATTGATGAATAACTTTTGCCCAAAGAAATCAACTTCGAATAAAGATGTTCTAAACAATTTCTAAGCTGTCTAGCTGCTTTCTTTGGTAATAGTTTTACATTTAAATATTTTTTATCATCACAAATTGCTATATTATTTGTGTCCAAATTTACACAATTAACATCAGAAGGAGGGTCATATAAATCAAAAAATCTGGAATCCACTCCTATTAAAAACGGCAGTGGAGCATGCAGAACCTAAAATATAAGATTCGTTATTATCTTTGGCATTTACCATTAAACCGATAAAATAAAATACATTACTTCAGCCAATCCAAGAGGGCACAAAGGTATGTACGGGCACTGCCATTTAAATGGAAATAGTATCATAGCGATTGCTTCGCTCACCGATGTAAGTACATCAGGACGTAACGAATGTACAAGTATTTTTTGTTCAGTAAGGATTAACAATAATATAAGTAAACAATTATCGGGTCCTAAATTTATGAGTAACTGTCGAAAACTGGCACCAGACCTAGGTAGCGCCAAATCTTCTGGTTGAGTCAAAATTAATCTGTCCTTAGTACTTAACTGCACAAGAATTCTCGGTCTCTGTGGACTTGGAAATGGTATATCATACAAAAAATATGCTATATATTTCTCAATAGGAACTTGTTGCGGTTTGCTATTACACATGCTATGTAAGAAAACTAAAAATTTCTCAAATGTGTCAAAAAACGGCCAATGTGATAAGATGCATATAGATTTACTAATGTTCAAAGATTGCGTTGCAGGATTTGTATACTGTAATTTTTCTAACTGAGCTAGTGTGAGCTTTTTCAATATTCCAGACTGCTTCTGTGTTTTCATTTTTAACTGTTGGTAGTCAATTTCTGCGTGTTCAACTGAAACAAGAAAAAAAAGTTCTTTATTTCTTTCCTAGAATTAATTAACGTTATATTTATTTAATGCGCGCGACCATTTTCACAAATTTTACGTAGGTCTAAACAAAAAAAGTTTAAGAAACAGAAAATGGTTAAAAATTAACGATATTACAGATCAGAGGCAATATTTGTTATAAATTGGGAGTATTTTCCAACAAAAATTTTATCGGGGAAAAAGAAATATTCTTCCAGTTGATGAACAAATGATAAATAAATAAAAGTGATGACGAAAAAGTGGAAATATTTTTTCCTAGAAAAAAAATGATATATGTATTTTTATTAAAATTCTATTTTATTATGTTACTTCATTAAAGTCATAATGTGATTTAAACGTATAACCACATTCTCTACTGCAACCGTCACTCCGATTAGATAGTTGAACATAAAATGATTCTATAATAGTTGTTCGTAATATATTATTTAATGAAAATTAGCATTTCTAAATGGAACCTATTAAGAAGATTCTTCGTTCATTACTAGCTTTCAGAACAAGAATAACAATTATATATGTATATGATTGAAAAATTGTATACATATCTGAAATGTATTATCTCATATCTTATACTCATATCTTAATTAGAATAATTTAATAATAATTCTAGAGAACAAAAGTAGAATAAACTTCAATTAATGTAAGGGTGTTTCAATATTACAAGTTAATCAAACATAAACACGATAAAAAGGATATTTTTAACTCAATAAACGTATGTCTGATCTTACTTTATTTTTTTTTCTATAAATCTTTAAGAATGCATATATTCCAACTAGTTGTTTCGAATAACAGACGTTTCTATAATGTTTCTTAGCATTTATGTTTAAATAGTTATTAATAAACTCTTTAAATTAAAATAAATTTTTAAATAAAATAGTCATGTTTTGAAGTACTAGCAGTCAAATTAGTAATTAAAGTAAAGTATTAGGTCATCCCATAAGTTCGTGCCGTTTTTCGAGCGGTTACCATCCCCATTTTTTTTAAACACCTATGAATCGTTGTCTTAGGTATTTTCAGAACATTTGACATCTCTTGAACTGTCAAACTTCGTGATTTTTCAACAAGATGCCGAATTTTATCTTCGTCTGTCTGAGGAGGACGCCCGGAGCGTTCCTCGTCTTCTAAACAGAAATTCCCAGCTCTAAAACGTTGGAACCACTTCCTACAGGTGCGAGATAAAAGCGCATTTTCTCCATAAACAGCACATATGTTTTTCGTGGCAATTGTTACAGAACTTCCTTTCCGAAATTCATATAACATGAGATGTCGAAAATGGATACGCATTTCACTTATGATTTTTTACTGTTAGAAGTCACCGTGTTCACTATATTACGATCTTACACCCACGAAAATCTGCTCTAGCCTGTTCTCGATCAGCTAAGCTCAAGTGCATTGGTCCCTAATCGCCATATGTTTATACATCGACACACGAAATGTATACACAAAAGTCGACACGAACTTATGGGATGACCTAATACTATACGAAAGGGTAAAATGAACGTTAATTCTATTGCTCTGTTTTTATCTATATATTTAAAAAAAATAATGCGCTAGAGCTAGGGTCACAAGCACCATACGGGTTGGTGAGAAAAATCAACAAGAATGTATATATTGTTAGTATATTGGTTACATCGTAGCATTCTAACTTTAGATTATTCATCATTTTTTACTAACGAAATATTACCTAAAACTTGACTTATCATAAATGTGTATGCCGTGGTAAATCAATGTACACTTAAGTTACCTATTTGACATTCTGTTTCGATGTACCGAAAACGCGTTAAAATAAATCTAAACATATTGTGCACTTTTCTTGGAAATTTTCATTAATATAAATGCCATATAGAGCGTCACAAAATATGTGCAGGATATTTACAAGGTTAGTTCATGACATTAAAACGATGAGAATTATTCATGCATAAAAATGTCGTTTGAGACTTATTTTTCAAATTGAGATACCTTTGTCCCTATCTTACTTATACTTCATATTTCTCACTCTAATTAACCCCTTCACCTACGATTTACGTTCGAGAATTTACATTTGGTCCGATCATTGTGCTACGAGCTATGCCCGTCATATTTACGTTTGATCCGATCATCGTGCTACGGGCTATGACCGTAATACTTACGTTTGGTCCGATCATCGTGCTACGGGCTATGCCCGTAGTTGTAGGTTGAGGGGTTAATGTAACAGTCGAAATCCTATGTATGTATATGCTGCCATTTGTTTCAGTTGGTGGATCTTGAAATTACAATGAGAAACATGAAATATGAACGAGATAGAAAGAAAGATTCACTAACTGATTCATTGATACTAGCAGATTTTTGACGTAAAACAGCATTTATTACTTGAAAAATAATACTCAAATTAATCGAATTAATGCCACAAAGGATATTTCATAATTAAAGATAAGGGACCATAAATTCTTTTTATTTCCTTATACTAATATTATTGTGTTTAGTAAGATTAAAAATTGCAAAACCTTTTTTTAAAAATCGCACACCCAGCCAATCGAGCGGAGCAGTTGGTACATTCATGAAAAACAACATTTATAGCTAACAAATCACAGTCACGTTCAAGTTTGCAGCTATAGTCGTCAAAATCTTCCATAAAATATACAATACACATATACAACATCTATATATGAAACAGCCAGCGTCTAGATGAACAGGAAGTTATTCATCTAATAAACCAATTACCGAAACCCTTTATTATTCTTGGTTTTCATAGCCATAAACTTCTGTAGGGTTCTTACAAAACTGATACATGTGCTACTATCACCGAAAAGGAGACATAATCCACCAACTTAGACTTTCTATTAGACATCAATAATTCTACCCACTTTAACACAGCATCTGGCTCTGTTTTAATGCAATAGACCTATCGCTATGTAACCCTTCAGTTGCTCAAAATATCACATGGAGTGTAGTAAATGATCTGTACGATAGCGACCACTTCTCGATCAAGATAATACTAAAATATCACCTGAGCTATGACATCTAATTCCACAAGCTCTCAAGATGGAAGTTTTAAGAAATCAACTGGGCAATGTTCCTTGACAGAATATTTAATTCAGTTCCCCAAACATGTGGAGCCAAATCCGTCAAATGCTGATTTAATAAACGAAACATTTATAAACTTCATAAAAATTATTACAAAAACAGCTGCCTTATCTACTCCAAAAACAAAAAACTCCAGTAATATAAAAACCCAATATAATCCACGGAACGAGTTATTAAAAATTGCAAACATGCTTTCAATGGATATAAAAACACATAAATCTCTGATAAATCTTATCAATTTTAAAGAATATAGAGCTATAGCTCGAATAAACGAACTACTTCTCTCAAATTATTGAAATTTGGAAAAAAATAAAAGCGATCAAAGTTTTAAATCACTAATGCCCGCCTTGACTAAAGAAGACAGCTCACTTGCCACAGATTCATATGAAATATCGGAAATGTTAGGATCAACATTTCAAACAATTCTAGTGATAAGTACTGAAAGGAATTCCAACATCACAAAAAGAAAGTATACCCATCGACTTCCTCAGATACAAACCATGACTCATCCATCATATCCGCCCTGGGTATGCCTCTTCGAATCGTTGAATTAAAATATTTTTTAATTAAATGTAGCAATACCAGTCGTAGGCACGATGGAATTGCAAACATCCTCCTTTTCAACCTGTCCTTGATTACATGCTTTTCCTATTCAACTGTATCTGGATTCACAATGCATTCCCAAACAGGTGGAAGGAAGCCATAGTCATTCCTATCTTAAAGTCAAAACTCCAACTGGCCTAAACAAGTATCGTCCGATTGCATTCACTAATACGATGGGCAAATTAACAGAGAATATCATTAACTATAGATTCTGTTAAGACTTAGAAAAATATCTGTTAATTTCCAAATTTCAAAGTGATTTTCTCTACCTATAGCCATTTAATAAATCTGGAGATTAACATGCGGCGCACATGCCAATCAACACCATCTGACTGTCGTATCTCCCGACATAGAAAAGGCTTATGACTTACGATATGATAATTTTCATTAGTAATTTCTTACACATGGAGTTATCAAAATCAGAGCCAATAACGCTCTCTCTTCCTCTAAAGCTAAGGAAATTACCAGTCCAGACAGAGGGCTATTACTTATCGGCGACTTAACTATAATATGCAGACGAAAGAACGGTCACGTCACTGAAATATACTTACAAGCAACACTAAACAAATTATGAAAATGTCACAGATTACCGGATTCAAATTTTCTAACCAAAAATCAGAAATAATTATTTTCTGCAGAAGTCGGCATCCCATAGTCATAAAGTTGACCCTCAACAACCAAGAATTAAAATCAACTGTAATCAAATTAATATGACTGACCTTTGTCTCTCGATTATGACTGGGAATGTTATCGATTCTGTTAGCAATAAAGGCAATATCCAACCTAGCGACTCCCCATACAATTTCCCTTTCTGAGGGGTACTTAAAAAAAAAGATGCCAGCGGCGAAACGAAACGCAGGAACTATTCTTTATTTTATTACTACATGATTTGCAAAAACTTAACGAAGAACCGCAACAGAACGTCGATTCATTACCTAACGTAGACACGATTCTACATCAGTTAGGGAACGCAAGATATTTCTCCGCATTTGACTTAACCTCTGGATTCCACCATATGCCCATGAACCCGAAATACTCACGCAAAACCGCTTTAGTGCTCCACATGAGCATTACGAATATCGACAAATGCCAAATTAAATGCTTTTGGCTTTTAAAAGACGACCCCGCTAGTTCAACGTGATGAATGATGCATTGAAAAGCCTTATCAATCAAACATGCTCTGTATATTTGGACGACATAATCGTATGCGGCAAAACGCCCGAGGAACACAATAAAAATACCACGAGTACTATTACAGCGGTTGAAAAAGACAAGCTTGAAACTGCAGCCTGATAAATGTGAGTAACTGCGGCCCGAAGTGATCTATCCCGGGCATGTTATATCAGAAAGCGGCGTGAAACCAAACCTGGAATAGGTTAAGACCATCACAGTATTTCCAACTCCTGGCCCGGTGTGTCGCTCACACCGGTTCCCGGGTCTCTCTCGATCACAGCCGGGACGGTCATCGTGGAGGTTTTAGTCGGTTGGAGTCCGGCACTACCACGCCGTTCCCCCAGAAACGGCCTGGTGTCCGTGCAGATTTCCTCCACGTTAATAAAAAAAAAAAGTATTTCCAACTCCTAGTAATCCTAAGCAAATTAAACGATTCTGAGGACTGTGGTTATTAATGAAAATTTTTTTAAGACGTTAACAAATTAGCCAACCAACGACGTTCCTGAAGAAAACTATCGATTGAAAATAGGAAAAAATTACGGAAAATATCGTTCCAATCACTCGAAACAGCGCTAATCACGAAATCAGTACCAGAATATCGCGAATTTCAAAAGTCATTTGTTTTAATAACCGATGCATCTTGGAGCGGTACTCAGCCAAGGAGCTATAGGATCAGATAACCGGTAGTATACGCGTTCAGAGCCCTGAATAACGCCGAAATATATAACTCCGCAATATGAGTATGTAAACATTTCCGATCATACCTGTATGACCGAAAATTTAACATTTTTATCGGTCACAGACCGCTATTTTGATCGATGAACGTCGAGAACCCTAATTCCAGATTGATGCGATGACGTCTTTAACTGGAACAATACGAATATGGAATAGAGTACAAGAAAGGAAAGATTAATACGCTGATGCGTTTTCTCGCACTTTTTCTGTAGAAGAAGTGCCATCTCACTGGACACACTTACAATTCTCAGCGAACGGGAAGGCGATGTCAGTAACATGCTTGAAGAAATAATGGATTCAGAGAAATATGTGACACAATTCCTACTTAATCAGGAATCGAAGTACAGCAAATTCGAACAATATGAACAAGAAACCATTGGTAGCACTAATACACATGAATAAACATCCGTTAAACACATCGCAGGTGTATTAACGAAAGTGGAGCCTTTAAAATTCAACGATAGAGGATGACAAATACCCAACAGCCTGGCTAAAAAATATAGACTGAAAGAATTATAATTCATAAAAAACCATCAAAAGCCAAACAAGGAATCTATACAATATCATCGATTTTATTTTGAGTGATTAATGTCAACTTAATTACAGAAGAACCATATCCATGGACTGAGAGATATTCGTAAAACAGGTACACGAATCTGCACTAAATGGACACGCGAAAATTTTTGAAGCTGTAATGAGAATAAGAGATATTATGCTTACTGTGAAAAGTATATATCTCAGAAAAAATATTACATTGTCAATTTTACAGAAAAAGCAAAGATGAAAGGAATAAAACCAAAGCAAGGATTGAAATTATAAATTACAAATACAGCAGTGGCAGCACACCAAATAGTCGTCAGTGTCTTAATAAGTTCACTATCCAGAACAAATAAGGGAATCCGTTATATCTTATCGATACAAGACCAATTAACAAAACTCATAACACTAATCGCCCTGCAGGATATCACGATCAAGAAAATAGACGATAATCTCATGAAAGAGTACCTATCAATTTACGTGTTTCGAGAGAAGCTAATTGAAAGAAAAGGTTCTGAAAATAAAACCAACACGGGCTATCACTTATAGGTTCCCATCAAATAGCAACCTCGAGAGAGCACACCATATAATAAAAGAATAGCTTAGACACTACGTAAACCAGGATTGAATCAATTCGAACGAATCCATTAAATTAATCACGCTTTCATATAATACGGCAACATATGAAGCAATGGAGGAGAAGACTACATAAGAGAACTAAGGAATCATCTTTAATTCCAAATAGAAAAGGCGAAAGGAAAACATATATATATAGCAAAGGGAAAACGCAAGGAAATCTATGACAATAAAATAATTAAACACGTACCAACCAAAGTACCAAATCGGAGACATGGTATACATTCAGAATGTTAAATATTAAGTAAAAATAATCATCCCGAACTTAAAACTAGCGAACTCTACATTAGATACATCTGAGGTAGATTATGTTTCTACTATGGACCCAGTAAAGCCAGTGCCTAGCGCCTCCAGGAAGCAACTCGTACGAACTAAGCATACCATACCTATATACCAGGTATGTAAATATGAAACCGGAATTTTTGTATAGAAAATACACGTTTATTGTATGAAAATGATTAAAAATATTTTATTCGAAGTATTGCCCATCGCTAGCTATACATTTTTCCCACCTGTCTGGCACTTGGTGGATGCCACGCCAAAAAAACTGTCGCTCTTTTGAGGCAAACCAGTCATCGAGCCATTTTCGTACATTTTCGTAAGAAGTGAAGTGCTGGTCAGAAAGTGCGTGTCCCATCGATGCAAATAAATAGTAATCGGACGAAGCCAAGTCTGGGGAGTAAGCCGCGTGCAAAAGTGTTTCCCAACTGAACGCTTCAATCGTTTCCTTGACCGGTTTTGCTGTATGTGATGGTGCATTATCATGAAGCAAAATTACTTTGTGTTGCCTTTTTTGATATTCTGGTCGTTTTTCACGCAAAGCTTGATTCAAATCGATCATTTGTTGTCGGTAGCGCTCAGTATTAACGGTTTCACCAGGTTTTAACAGCTCATAACAGATCACACCCTTCTGATTCCACCAAACACAGAGCATTGTCTTCCGTCCATAGCGATTTGGTCTTGTAGTCGATGTCGGTGGTTCGCCTGGAGCTACCCACGATCTTTTACGCTTAGGATTCTCAAAATATATCCACTTTTCATCACCAGTCACAATTCGGTGGAGAAATGACTTTCTTTTGTATCTGGCGAGCAGCATTTCGCAAGTGGTTTTTCGGTTTTCCTGCTGTTTTTCATTCAGTTCATGTGGAACCCATTTTCCCACCTTCTCGATCTTTCCCATGGCTTTCAAACGTATGGAGACGGCTTCTCGTGTCACGTTTAATTGATCAGCGAGTTGTTGTTGCGTTTGAGCGTCATCCTCATCCAACAATGCTTGCAATTCGCTGTCTTGAAACTTTTTCGGTGGTCTTCCACGTTCTTCGTTCCTCACGTCAAAATTGCCACTTCTGAATTTTTTAAACCACTCAAAGCACTGTGATTTACCAAGAGCATGCTCACCGTAAGCTTCGACAAGCATTCGATGTGATTCTGCAGCAGTTTTCTTCAAATTACCATTTGAAAATCAATGCTGTCCGCAAATCGTAGTTTCCAGGCACAAAATTCGACATGTTCAACGCTATTACAAACTGTGCTGTTGTATGAAACTTGTATTGTTCTGAGTCGAAAATTTTTGTGAGATGTCAACAAAGACTTTTGGCATCAATGACGCAGTTTAGTGATAACTACATTATCAGCTAGGGCCATCTATAGGCAAATTCGGGTTTCATACTTACAGCCCTGATACTAGAGCATCTTGCCAAGATACGGATGTAACAGAAAATTTGCAGCTGCTTAAGAGCAGCTATGTATAAAACAGAACGTGGTATATAGAATATATGTCAATTTCTTTAATTCCAAACTAACTTCTATCAACAGTAAGGACATTAAACTTTACAATTTAGTAAATATATTATATATTACTCAAAACGAGTATGAGATTGAGTTTGAGGAACTAACGTTAGAGTTAACCAATATTCTAAACGAATATAGTAACGATATAAATAATCTAATCCCTAATAATTAATCGAATGCCGTTGCGGATAATAAATATATCATAACACATCCTCAACTCATACATCCCGATATTCTTTTCGGTACATTTAGAAAGGTCAAACTAGCTGTAGAAACGCTTCTGGCACCCTTAGAAGCTACAGACCCTTGTCGATATTAGCAAGGTGAGTATGATATAACGATAAGCTTGTTTACATACTGAACATTTCACATTTTGCGTAATTCCTATTTCATATAAAAAGGCTCCAGGAACCTTTTATTTCTATGACCCTTCAGACGAATACAGCGTGCTAAATACGATTCAGATGATCCTCGTCACTACAAATAAAGTATTACTGAGTAAATGCAAACATAGTAACAACTTCCATATACGTAAAAGTCAGATGCCAAACTATTCAATCACCTACAAAGACGCTTGTTTAACAAATTTGCTAAGATCCCGTTCAGACGGCAACTCATGTACAATAAGATACACATAATTCCGAAAGACTCTTTGGATCCAGCTATGATCTAATACGCGATGGCTAGTTTAGTTTAGTTACAGTTGCAACGACCAAAAGACGGCGCATACCATTAGCCCTGACAAAAAGCCTAGGAATGTAGATATTTCCGAGACTATACTACTAACAATATATAATACTAATAATATGACCCCACTACCAAAGCAACTCTGACTATGACTGAACGGAACTCTGCTATAAATACTTATTATAACTAATAACTAATATACATATTAATAATATAATAAATAACTAATTATGTTACGGGGCAACATTAACAACACTGAATTAGGAGATAGATTGAAAAACACGACGTTGAAGATAACCGATCTCTCCTTAATCCGACTAATTCTCACCATGTAAGCACACACAGACTCGAGATTGTCAAGAAGTGCCACTGGAAAATTCTCAAATGACAGCTTATGGTAACTTACGTTTTTTAAAAACCATAACAAATCAGAAACTTGCACAGAGTTAGCGACGCGTACTGTACTAGTTCAAGAGGCAAAAAGACAAATCCAGGATTTAAAGATGAAGAAAAACAAAGCATTAAGTTACCTTCACCGATCGGCAATTTTTTCTTCTACTTGCAAATTTGAGTTAGTAGAATCACATCCGAAATTTAGCAATTCCATTTCTACTAACCATAAGGATTATTTTTAAATTACCATGTAAATTCTTTAAATTCTAGATATAATGGAAAACAGTTAGAAAAGACTGATTTAAAGTGAAATTTTTAGTTGAGGTATTTTCACAGAGATGTTTAAAGACAGTTCCCTTGAATCGATTTTAGCAAATAATGATTCAATGACAGTTTGCCGAAAGAGCATTACATAAAACAATTTTCAATCCTATAACTCCCTATTAGCAAAATTGAATGTTAAAATTATGCTTCAACTTGCTTTTATTTCTATAATAAACATATTTGGCCAAACAACCAATAACACAAATATACGTTAATTATAACATATCATAAAAATTTCTATTATCTTTTGAGACTATCTTACACATTCAATAAATATGTATTGTTTATCGGAAACATGTTCACCAATATGAATTTTGCAAACAATTATAGTAAAAAATAATTCAAATGTTTGTGTAACGAATAAATTAAAATTATTTAAATTCACGAATAAAGTTTAAATTGGAAACATAAAATACGGTTTAGTAAATGTTTTAATTTTTAATCATGTTTCATTTTATTTGTACATTGTACATTGCATATATTTAATTTATAAATATATTTATTATAGGAAGAAAGTTTCTGCTGAGATCTAAATAAACCTCTTTCGGATTGGAAACAGCGTTCTCCTTTTTTTAAATTGCGTTCTTAATAAACAATTGTTACATTGTGTTAAAAAATTGAAAAAAAGTTTGTCTACAATACCGGCCGTAAATATTAGGAAACCTATTTGTTATATTTATTAGATAATTCTAACAAATTTTACTTTATCTTGCGTTTACGTTACAAGAAATATATGATACAGACGGTATAATAGATCGATAATAAATAATAGTATGTATAACTGAAGAGTGAAAACAATGAAAAACGTGCAATTTATATGAAATAGTTATGGCCAACAATGTATGTGTGGTCTGGTAGCGAACCGTGCGCACATTTTTCTGCGGTGGCTGCTCGGGACGGTATGGTACGAGGATATTTTCTCTTCTCGCTGTGCAAATACATTTTTTCCACCAAACTCACCTAGCGAAGGAATTCGTTTCTAATTTGGCCGTTTAACAGCTAGAAGTGGTAATTCCTCAAACCTACTTTTCGCTGAATTTCTGAATTTCTCCTATAAATATCGGCGACCAATATCCTATTTATCTCTGCACATATGTATATACTGACGGTTCTAAAATTTAAAACAGCACTGATTATGCAATTATACGTATCTGGTCAATTGATCATAAAAGTGAAATTTCATCATGAAGCTTCTACATATCTCTTTTTTGAGTTTAACGCGTTAAAACATGCCATGGAAATTATAGAAAATGATCGAAACAAATATGTATTTCGCTATTTCTTACGATTCTGTAAATACCATCCAAGCAATCCAAAATCAATGGACAAACAACTCCACCATCCAAGAATATCAAAAATCTTAAGTCAAGACAATCCAAAATAATAATTCCGTCATAGTAATCTAAATCTCTTCTCATATAGGCATCGAAGGAAATGAAAGAGCGGACAGAACAGTCAGAAAAATAGCTGATTCACCAACCTGATAATAGTGTAGGTGCATCGTTTGAAATCGTTCTCTCTTATTTAAAAGAAGTAATGCAAGAAAATTGAAATGAAAAATGGAAATCATCTACAGAACCACGTTTACCATCGATCAAAGATAATGTTTTTTAAAACAATATACCACGCTCGCTATAACAACGCAATTAAGTTACCAATATCACATCAAAAAAGAGCCCCCATCCTGAGACCTGTACACAATACATGACATCTGACAATAGAAGAACACATCATCATACACTGCATGCATACATTATACAGACAACAATTTAATATGAGAACATCCTAATGAGCATCCTAAACGACAACTTAAAGGACAAAGAATCAATGTAAAGGTTAATATAATATTTAAAACCTACCAAACGTTATGACAAATTTGTTCTTATGTTGTTAGTAACCGGTATAAGCAAGTGATACGACATTAAATAATAGATATAGTACAAAAGAATTAAAGGATCATTCATTTGGGAAAAAATCATATAAGTTTGTATGGACTCATTTTAAAAAACAAAGTCTCTCCATTTCATTTCTGAATAGAATTTCGTCGGAGGCACTTTTATATTCGGAGGCAGGAGGTGAAAGAGAAGATAAATTCTATTTATCCCGGCCCTGTAATATCTAATACATTTTGTTTGCATTTAAAAAACAAAGTTTGTTCTTTATTCGACGAATTTCTTCTAAAAGTTATACGATTTATTATTCTCGTTTTATCACACTAGATACACCAAAAAGTTGCGTGGGCGGACTTGCATTTTGTGTGTATGTTTTTCATGAGTGTTTAATGTTTAGTATGTGTGTATAACGCGTATATTAACATATACTTCTAACATCTATTTTTGATGTATATTTAGTGTGTGTATTCAATGCGTGTTTGTTGCTAGTGTCTGTATTTAATATATATACAAATACAATTTGTGTATATGTACATATATACAGTGCACAGTCACACATTAAAATTATGTACGAAACTCACGCACTAAAAACATATATACGAAATGCAAATCTGACTGTGCGACCTCTTCACTAATGTCAGCTGCGTACTATTTATTGAAAGTGTGACGGCAACGAAAAATCGTATATCCACATTTGTGAAATCGATGCAAAGAAGAGGCTTTTATCCTGGACAATTCAATTCAAAGATCAAAAGATTATGAGAAAGTAATTAGAAAATAAATTAAAGTAAAGAAATTACAGCAGTTCAAAGATCAATCATTTTTCGATTAAAATTAATAGTCTTATAATATTACTGCGGGGCGTATAATAATGTTTGCAAAAATAACATTTAATTAAAAAAAAAATATTCTTAAGGCTCCAATTCTTTGTTTTTTAAACTTTCTGTTACAAAAGATAAAAGATGATATCTATCAGTTTGTAAACAAAAAGAGTCTCAAAATAAGTAAAGATATAAACTTATTGTTAGAGAAGAAGTCCTTACTATATGCCATAAGACTTGAAGATATCAAAGAAGATAATAATTACCATGTATATGTATTTCTTTTCCTCATTAGTTACTACGAATACTACTTAATGAAACCTTTTTATAGCTAAAATATCAATATCTAAAATAATAAATAGTAAAGCTCTTTGTATAAATAGTAAGCAGTAAATAAATTTGAATGTGTGTAGCATTTTTGTTCGAACTGCGTATGTGCTTATTAAATATGAATTCTATTGTATGTAGCATAAAACCATTCCAATATTTTATTATTATTATTATTATTATTATTATAAATATATGTTAAATATGATAATATAAATTTTAACTTTAACTAAAGATTAATTTATAATTTTAATAAAATTAGAATCAAATTTAAACAGTAAATAATTGTTATTATAATAGTTCACTTCATATTGTTTCACTTGAATATGGGATATCCAATAAATTGTAGGAAATGATGATTCTTTATAAAACAAAGTAAAACATAGAAAATAAACATATTTGATTGCTTTCCTAGTTATCAAGAAAAATAACTAAGTATGTAATTATAATACTACAGGTTTAGGTTAAATAGGTTTAGCACTATCTGCATTTAAATCGTAATCTTAATCATTTATTTTATGAAACAATATTAAACTATTACTTCCAGTAATAAATGATAAGCAATATCTACCCATGCTGGCATAAGCAAATCTTTCTTTAGTATTACAGTATCAAATATCTTTGTCTCCTAAGTTCCTCAAAAACAAGGATAAATCTTTGTTTTAGTTACTCAGCACTTGTTATTTCTTCCATATAAACAATTTTTTGTTTTACAGATAATGGATGTCAAATCTAGGTTCTAATCATGCATGGAAAATCATGGTGATCAAGCAATTTTGTCACTAAAACTAATCCAACAATGATAACAATTCTTTAATACAAATATTATATCACTATTCAAATGTGTTGACGTGATCTGTTAATAAATTGAATTTTTTGATGCTTGTAGTGAAACATCTCCAACTAATGAAAATAATTCTTCTCTCAAAAAACACAAGAATACAGTATCATTTAAAATTGATAAGAAGAAGTAAAGATTAATATTTTCAATCTCATTTCATTGTCTATTATCGTCTACAAAGTTTAATGCTTTTTAAACTACAATATCTAGACTACCAATATATTAATATTATTGGATAATACATATAATTATTTAGAATACACATATAATTCTTAAGTAAGAATTTGATCACATACGAAATGTACCTATCTTATATATCATAATTTTACATTGAATATCAATTTTCTCAGAAGCAATCAAAAAATTCGATCTATATTTTTTATTTACATAATTTTCTTTGGAAATAATTTTATAAAATCTGCTTCATTTACATTTTACATCTTTTACATTATGATTTATAGGACATCCCATATGGTTGTTATATAAAAAGGTAAAGCAAAGAAACGACTAAGTGAGAAAACTACATACATGTATATACATACATATGTATATCTCAGTCATGAAATCATATCTACATCATACTATATATAAATATACAAAAGATTTCATACCAGAATTCTTCATATTCTCCATGAGTACGTCCGCTGGTTGTTGGTTTTCCTTAAAATTTGGTTTATCCATTTCTAATTCGACTTCTTCATAAAATGTTATTGCTGATCCATATATTTTTTGAGCTGCATCAGCAACTGTCAAAACAAATGTAGAAAACACTGGCTTAGGTTTACATGCTACTTTGGGCCAGCATTCTATTGTTGCTCCCATTGGCAAACAAAACATTGCCACAGAATTTGGAAAAATAAAACTGCTGTAATCAACTATTGGATATTTATACAGTATTGTAGGTTTAAAAGATATCAAATTTGCCCGATTCATAGATTTCTTATAACACAGAAATACATCACTACCCAACATGCCTTTGTTCAAATTTTTATTGATAACACAGAATGCATGTGGGGGAGTTTCTCCTTTATTTGCTAATATTACACAAATATCAGTCACGACTAATGAGTTGCATGGCATTTTACGAGTTGCTCGTCTATATGTCACAAATATTCTTGCAGCTGAGTTATTCACATTAGCTAAATGTCCTTTTGGAGTTTCTAATATCATTTCAGCATCTTGCATTATACGTTCTTTACCATCATATATTACACCTGTAACATATACCTCTTGAGAATTGAAAAATTGTCGATATACAGTGGTGGACAAAAGAAAGTTTAAAAGATAAGTGAAATATCATCATAATATTACAAAACAGAATTATATTTAGTCCCATTGGGAACCTTGAATTTTAATATTTCAATCTTGCTTTTATTTTAACAAACAAAAGGATTTATAATATTTTAGGATATTTAACATAGGACTAAAACAAGAAACTATGCATACTAATAAAAACTTTTTTATATTTTATTCAAATTTGAAACATTTTTTACCATTAGAAAAATGCTGCATATAAAATAATAATAAAAGTTAATAATAGCAATGAATAAATGTAAAGCATATTCCATACAAAGATAAATAGCTGTTATCAATATGTTATGAAATATTCAATACAAAAGTTATTAATACTTATATATGCAACTACAAATTTTAAACTTTCTTTTATCTGTAACTATGTACTTATTTAAACTATATTGCTATAACAATATAGTTAAAACATCAAGTTTACCACATTACAATTGCATGAATTTAATTTTTACATAACATTCTTCCATTCATATTGAAAGTACATTATTCATGACATTAGGTTCATGCCATTATAACTAATGCACTTAAATTAAAAAATATATATACTTTTGATTCTTTAAATTGAGATACAATTAAAAATCTTTATTGAATTAATGTGAAATATCATATAAATAGTGTTGCTAACATTTATTTAAAATTATTTAAAACATTTTGTTTTATTAAATTTATTGATGAATTACATGTATGAATCTAATTTCTATGTAATACACTATTCTAAAATGATACGAAAAACAAGAGCATGCAATATTTTATCTATAAATTTTAGAATGTTATGTTTATAATAATGATATAACAAAGATTTTAATATCTCTTTCTAATAATTGTTATGAAAAAATCAACAAATATATTAAACAATATCTTTTAATATATTTTTTATAATTGTACAAATTGTACAATTGTGTATTTCACACATACAAATTACATATTCTTCTCTTTTATAATTTCAAACGCCATTCAATTATGTAAAACATACATCCTTATACTTAAACATATATAGAATAAATACTTTTTTAAAAAGAAAAATTGAGCCAAATATATATAAAAGAGTACGATAATATTGAATTGCTACACTTTCAAAATTAAAATCTAAAATGCAAAAATGTTAAAAAGCCCAATTACTAAAGAAACTTATTTTAACAACAACTAAAACAAAGTTTTAACAACATAATAGCTAAATATCACTGATAATAAAAATTTTTTCCAATTTTAAAAAATGCAAATTTTCGAAATACTGATATAATATTACTATAATAGTGCAAATAATAACTTTTACAGCTTTCTTATCATTTGCAAAGATAAATAATCACATAAGTAACATATCTAAAATTATAAAAACAAATCTGTATAATTTTTATGTGTGATATATAATTTACAAGCTGATAAAAGTACAATAAGGCATAAATGTATATATATACATATATATCATCATATTCATATATATATATTCATTCATATTCATATATATATATATATATATATGTATGTATTGATGTACTGAATGTCTATTATAAACAAATCACATTGATGTCTCCTATTTGAATATTAATACAAGAAATATATTAATAAGAATTTCCAATCCGATGTTTTACTCTCCTACATTATTTTATATTAACATACTTTTCCCAAAGTATTTGACGAAAATCTAAAAATGACCTGTTTTTAGAGAGTAATCATATACTTTTATTAGTTACAAAAAATGGATATATCTTCAAGAGAATTTCAAACTTATTTATTACTTAAGTACATTACAAGTATCCTTGGTTTCAATATGAGTAAAATAAGCTTTCTGTCTCACTATATTTTACAAGTAGAATCTAAAGATGCAAGATTGAAAGGTCGTAGAACTATGATACCTGACTTAATGATTGTATCTTATTGCGTTCTATAAAGTTATTTCAAACTCATTATATTCCACAAACACATACACTTTATCAAAATATAAAATTTAATTTCAAATAATATGTAAAACTTTTGTACAAACTACTAATATTTTCATTATCTGTTTTCAAAAAACGTGTAAGTTAACAAAATTCCTATTAACTTCAATAAGAAATTAAAAGAATATTATGAAAAATGTAAAAGATATACTTAATTAAGAAACATATCTTCAAAACAGAATATATTTTAATACATTACAATATCTTCACCTTTTGTGAAAATTTGTTTAATAATTTGTCCCATATATAAGTTGCAAATATTGCATATTCTTTTTTCTAAGAATTTTGTTATATTATTTTGGCAAAATAAATTAAATTGATATAATTAACTAGCATTTTCACATATTGCAGTAAATGTTTTTTAAATTACAATATATTTTAAATATAAAGATTAACAAATATAATGATATATGAACAATTAACAAAATTTGTAGTTATAAAATATGTTATATAAACAGGTAATATAAAATATACAGCAACAGAGTATAATATAAACAGAATGCAACACAATTATCTTTTATTTCACATTGAACAAGATGAAAATGTAAGACTAACAAGTTATAATGAACCTGGTAACGTAGTTAAGTATAATATTAAATATGTTAAAATTTAATAAGATAAAGAAGATTATTGATTATATATTTCGATAGTGTATAATGAAAATCAAGCAATAAAATTTTATCATTCTAATTTTTTAAATACAGTAAGAAAATGAAAAAACTAATAAAAAATTTTCTATTTCATTCATTAACAAAACTTTTATTTTCATTTACTGCCTAATTATAAAACACAATATACCTGTTGTTATAAAAAACACTTAATAAAGGTTCTCAATAGCTTAGATGATATTTTAAAATTTTTATCTTACCTATATCAACTAATGGTGGTTTATCACGCCCTCGTCGATAACATAAGTAACATTCATTTGTTCTTAAACTTCCATGATTTAAGTCTGCAGGTAACCCTGAAACAGTATGTTCTAACAAAACATACCCTTCTGGACATTTTTCACCCAGTGCCGGAAATATAATAGCAAGATCAGTAATAGGAGGTTTCATATTTGTGTCTTTTACATGTGTTCCTTCTTGATACCAATCTTCTAACTGGTCATTTTCATTATCATTATCAAAATCATTGTCTTGCCCTGATAAACCAGCAATAACAAAGTAGTCTGCTACCCTCCTTTCGTCCATGATTATCTAATTATTGAAATTTAATAGTATAACATACTACGTAATATATTACATATGACATAGTTTAATAAATATACTATAATCCACTGTAATATATAATACATGGCACAGTATAATAAATAATTTTATAGTAATTCAAAATAAATTTACCAACTTTAAATAACAAAACTGATCTTCACATGGCATTGAAAAAATCCTTTTTTATCTTTCCTCATGTATCTTAAATATTGCTCTTATTGATGATTAGTAAAAACAATTGCATTTGAACAATAATCATTATTTTTCAGAAACATCCTATAAATGCATAGAATTAATCGTTACTTAAACACATTAATAATTATATTAATAAAATACTTCTTGCGAAGTTACCTTCTGTAGAGTATATTTATTCCAATCATTCAGTTTTTTTTCAACTATATCTTTGTCTCAAACTTCCCAAGGTTATCACTTAATACAAACATTAAACTTAAATTTTGAGGAAAATAAGTATATATTTGTTCGTATATTTACAATTTTCACAATTATCCTGCTAAAAACGTATTTTCTGGAAATCCAGAATTACACACATGCTGATTTAAATTGTACATGAGTTTTCATGTAAATGCAAAAAGTTATGAAATAAATGATCATGTTTTTCTAAAGATGATAGGAAAATTCAGGAAGTAAATATTAAATCACAAAAATTAAAATAGTACTAGTTGTAGTGTTTGTAGGTTTTCACAAATATTTTACATAATAATCACAACAAAACGTTCTGCACAAGTCGTTTTGAAAGTTAAATATTTCTAGGCTATGTGTCATACCAACTACATATCTTATACGCGTTTACTCTAATCACGAGTGACGTTATTGAAATGTGACGCAAATTTTGTATTAAGAACTAAAATTTTTCTATATTATGTTTCCACTTTGTTGTTTTTAAATACACATCAATAAATTATTCAATTGAAAATTATAAAAGAGAAGATATTTAAAAATTTCATAAGTATCAACTTTTTAAACTATGCATATCTTTATATATTAGCATAAGTAAATGTAATCTATTATTATTTTTCTTTGAAATAATATATATACTAATATATACATATATATATGTGTGTGTATATGTTGCTATTTTTTATATTTATAATAATTCTCAAGAGTATTAAATATAAGATGTAAATAACAAATGAATGAGTATATATATATGTGTATATATAGATATTAAATGAAAGAATATTATTATAATAGATAATATACGTATATACTTAATGTACGTATAATAAATACAACTGGTACAGATAATACAGAATGTGTATTTATTTAGGTTTAATTTTATTTAATTTGTTAGAAATTATTCTTTTTATAATAATTTTGTAATATATATATGTAAATATTATCTGGTATTCTGTTTGAAACTAAACATTAATAATATTTTTCAGTGATGAATAAAAACAAGGCTAGCAAAATATTATCATTCGTCATTGACTATACTCACATTTGATATAAAATAACAAAATTAATAAAAATTTGTGTAGAAAATTATTTATGTATGTATGTATGTATGTATGTATATTTAGACGTAAAATATCTCTACCTACACACACACGCAACATGTATGTAATATAAGTATTTAAAAAGCCAGAGAAAATAAGTACTTTTATAAGTTAACCAAGGGAAGGAACATAAGGTAAGACGAATAACAGATTTCTAGCAATAATAAAGAAGAAATAATAAAACAGCTTTATTTAAAAATTGTGGGGGTAAATATACATCTATTTTAAATTTTAATAATTTTTAATATTCTGCACAATATTGAATAAGCATTCAATTTATTATGTCAGAACCTATTGCAGCTTACAGTGCATGCTCCATTAATCCACGTCTACGGCATTCCATGGTTATTAGTCGTATATATATACGATCACGCCATATACTTATATCCCCTGATATTATCGGTGTTATTGGTAATGTTGGTAATATCTGGTATTTTAGTTAGTTGTGCAAAAATTGGCAACATTCATTCGTTAGTTGTTGCAGTTGAATGTTGGTAATATGATTATAATGTCAGAGAGAAATCTCTGATAGAAAAACGGAATAATAATCAATCAAAATCAAGTAATATGTAAGATTTATTGTAATAATTAAGTAATTACGTATGAAGTATTTGAATAGTGTTATGATAAATAGTTATAGTGTAGTTATGTTAGTAATAAAATATAGAGCCAATGTTTATTCTACTTTTCATGTCCGCCTCCCTTAAATATATAATTTAAGAGGTGTTACTCAATATATGTGTTATACATGCATAAAACATTTTTCAGGATTTCTTACATGAAAGACTTTAAGGATAAAAATGAAATAATAAAATGGAATGAAATCTAATATCTGGGAATGGTACGTTTTAGGATAAATATATATCTTAGTATGCTCTCGTTTTTACTTTCAAAATTTATTACCTTTTCTATCTTGATATAATCATACAATTTTTATGTGTATTGTTTTTGCTTATTACTTGAAGTGATGAAGATATACACATGTACAAGATATGAAATTCAATGTCAAAATTTTTTTATTGCATCATATTTTATCATAAGGATATAAAATTTAGAAGGAACCATGGATCATATATCAACTGTTGCAAAAAACCCAATGCTGGGAAAATAACTTCTATTGTAGATTTTTGTAAATAGATATCCCAGATCATATCTCATATTTTTGTTTCTTTCTTTCTTTCTGACTATGTAAGCAGCTATGGACTCTCATTTGTACATTTAATTAAACCAAGCTTTCTTCTAAGATTATGCATTGGCTTTAGATTTTAGATAAAAAAATTAATGAATTAGTCGATAATGGTATTCCATCTCAGTTGACCAGTTCATCAATTTTTAAATGAAATGTTTGTATCTTACAAAAGAAGAGTTTCTAGAAATTGTTTATAGTTTGGGTGAATTAATTACATCCATCGAACAATCAAAACATTGGAATGAATATGATTTTTCACTACCTAAAGTGAATGCATAATTTTGGGGAGACACGACCAGAATGTGGAAATTAGAAATGCAAGTCTGGGGCTGCTTAAAATATATCAAATTACATAGCTCTGTACAACTTTTCATTTTTTCCCATCATTAATAATTTAGGCTAAAGATTGTTACGCCTATAAGGGAAGTAAAAAAGACATTTATATATAATAATTTTTTATACCTTTAGATTCATCACCAGTTTTTTTTAAGGTTATTTTGCCAAAATATACATGTATATGTATAATAGGATGAAAATTTAGCAACCTATATAAAACCATCAAAAAAGAATTTGAAATTATAAACTACAAAAAATCACAGAAGTGACCAATTCATATAGTTTAAGTAATGTATTATTATCATGAAATGTTATAAGTTTCTATTGCTTTCCAAAAATATATTTCAGACAAAAGTTCGATTATATTCTAATACATATAATTTCTGAAGATTAACGTTTTTTGATTTTTTCATATACGCAAATACATTCTGTTGACAGAAATACGTGGCTTTTACATTTAGCTTTTTTAACTAAAACTATATACATGTGTACCTAGTCTCATAAATTTTCTTAATTTATCAATATAGTACATGAAGGCAGTTTGTGATAAAAACCATTAAATTTGAAATTTATTGATTCTCTAAAATTAAATTTACATTACAAATATATTATCATCAATTATAACCATATTTTTTTCTTATATTATCTTATTTTATAAAATTTAAAGGGTTCTTAAGTTCTTTTCAATATCTTGGGAGTATTTCTATATAATTTTATTAATATATCCAATCAATAACTTTATCAGAATATACCAAATAAATAGCAAATATAATTTATTTAGTAGAAAGGTTATTTCTAAAAATAATAGTTGAGAGTACATATACAGTATATATCATTTTGCATAAAATGATTTTTTATGTTTATTACTGTAAAACCATACAATATATTTTTTGAAATTATGAAAACATTTCATTGCAAAATAGAATCATAATTTGATATCAATATCTAGTAAAAGTAAAATGTTAAAATATTCGTCATTAAATTAAACAAATTTTATTGTAGTATCAATGTTATGTAAGTGATAAAAACTACATTAAATCAACGTTAGTCCAATATATAAATAGTAAAAAAATGTATTAAATTAATATTTATGACATATATCTTACAATGAAAGTAAATGTAGTATACTTACATCAATAACAGTAGTTATGAATATAAATGTTTTATATGAAATGATTATCAGAAACGTTCGCGACCAAGGGAAAACTAGAATGATATGTGTAAAATTGTCTAATTTTTATTATTTTAAAGTGAAAATAGCCTGTTTACATTAGTTAGTTTCAATCTTTGCCTTATTCATCGTTTCACTATTTTTTTAACAATCGTGTAATTAGGACTTAATATTATTATTTAGATATATATATACAATAATATACATATGTATATATGTATACTATTTATACTTTGTATTGTCTACATACTATATCAAGTTGAAGTTCATCTAAACGTAAGTATAATAAACTTTCAGTATTTCATGAAACCGAAACGGCTTGTTGGATATATGTATGTAAGTAGATACATATGAATGAATATATAACTTATATTGATTGTAGAAATTTCATTATTCAGTTTAATTGTATAATTACTTGCTATAGTTTAACATATATTTCATTCAATTACGCCAAATTTTCGTAGTGTCATAAATTTTAGGATAACTATGCATAACCTATAAAATACCAATAAATAATCATTGGTAAATGGTAAAGAAGCTCATTATTATTATATAGTATTAATCTTACTTTTAGCCACAAGACATTTTTTTATAAACAACCATGTAAGATACAAATTTTTAACATTGTCTTATAAAGATAAGAATTAAAATTTTTAATTTAAAAATACTCATTGCGTAGTTACATCTGTTATACAGTATGTATAATACTTATAATATACATTTTGGTCTATATTTTTGAACTACTTAACAATTTTATATCACGTCATAATAAATTTTTTATACTAATCTTTACCTACAAATACAATAAATATTAGAAAATGATAATAATAGTTCTAATATAAGGAATTTAACTTTAATTATATACATATATACGTGTTAGGTTTAACATTTACATGCATACATCAAATAGCATACACAAATCAAAGTATAAAATTAATTACACAAAAGTTTTGTTAATGTATTTTTTGAAAAATAATTTATTTTTATTATATCATTTGTATTTAGTTCTTTAATATTTTATTAATTTTCTTATCATTATAAAATTTATCATATTTAATTAATTATAGCTTATGAGTTTGAAATTAAAACTAATTTATTAAGATAGGATTCTACTATTGTAGGTTAAATTTGCAAGCATAAAAAATTATAATCAGTTTTTAAACCTTCATAATATTAGATCGAAGAAGAATAAAACATAGAAAATATTTATATGAAATCTTTTTATATAAAAAAGTTCTACTATAATGAGCTATAATATAGTAAAACTTTAATATAGATTGTAGATAGAAGCAGATATTTCTTAGTACTACAAACAAATTTATTTTATTTCATGTATTCAGAAACTGAAATACATATATAGTTTTTTGAATGAAATTGTAATATTATTACTTCCCCTTATTTAAAATTATCATTGGTCTCGAAAACATTGTTATTTAAAACATAAAAACATTATTTTGCAAATAATGCTAAATATGTCTTTGTTTCTTAATGCCGTTATTTACATAATGTATGTTTTTAGATATTGTTAAACGAGTAACGTTTTTAATAGATCTATTAGTTCAATAAAGTGATTAATCGGGATAATATGTAATTATTTTTTATGTTAAGTAATTACGATAAGGTAGAAAATAGAATAAATAAAATTTCTACGAATATTATCTTCAATGTAATGAACCTTTTGTAAGTATTGAGGATTATGAGTAATTCTTGCACGTATATTTTATCTTCTCTATGCAAAGGTGAAAAAGGATACTCTGAACATAAACATACCAAATCTCAGTTCTGACAATTCATGCATTTGCAAAATGCCTTCATAACAAATTTTCGACGCTATTTCGTGTTTTATTCGTGATTTATTGTTTTATTCTTTATTGTTTTATTTCATGATTTATTGTTAGGTATGCATATGTAAGTACATAGATGCATATGTAGACCATAAGTCTATGGGCCAGTCAGTCTAGCCGATCGGTTTTCAGTGTTAAACTGATTATGAGTGATGTCGATCGAATATCTTGTCGATATCAATTTTCGACTCGGTAGTAATGAAGTCGTGCAGTACTGTGGTTGAGGAAATACAATTGTTTGTATTTCATCAGATGATATAGTTTTGAGCTACGCTTTTATTTATTTTCTCCAATTTTAACTCTTTTATAACTTGCTCATTATATCGTTATTATTTGGCGTATTAGTTGTGTTGGTAGGGACATACGTACACGGTTTACTATATAACGAATAGGTATATTTTAATGATATAATACAATGTAAATAAAAATATGTATTATGAAATCACGATTATTCAATGAAAAATACGTTCGATTACACTCTTAATTCTTTATTCTTTGTCGAACTGCGACTGTTCGATGCGTATATATCTCATTTTGCTATATATGTCATTATTACAATTAGTGAATATTTATCTTCTTAACCATAGCCTATAACAGGCTTTTGTTTGTGCCTTGAGATTATATTATATATTAGTAACCAATTTTAATCTGAGAAACTATAATATTTTGATAGTAACGTAATAAACTGTAATATAACCATATAATAAACATTTTAACGGAGTACAAAAATGTACTATGTATAAATTGTGCGCGCACGCACGACACACCAAGCATACACACACAAGCACTCACACCTTGTCGCTTTCTTGCCTTTGTCTATATTTTTCTCCGGACGATGTGATCGTCTGCGATCATTTTTCGACAATCGATCTTTCTAATTGCAATGATCACTTTTTAAATTAGTAAAAGAGAGCAATCTTTTTTACTAATCTTTAGGTAGCCTATGCGAATTTATAAGATACAAAATGTTTTTTTGCAAATGCGCATAATAAGAAATTTTATAATGATGTTAATGGAACTGCTAAAAAATTTGTTGCATTTACAAGTTTGAAACGTGAAAACATGAACATTAAACTATGGTTTTGGACGAAATGTTTGACTGAGCTATAAGAAACATTGATAATATATATTAGGTTGACAGAAAGATCATTCAATTCTTTTTTTCAATTTTTAAATCATTTTAAAACAGTATAAACAATTAAAGGCACCAGAACTAACCATAGTTTTGTGTCGATTGCAAATACTCAACATTTCACAAAAGTGTTCTTAAATGTCAGCCACGATGTCACAGTGGTTTTGTATAATATATATACAGGGTGGTTGGTAACTGGTGGTACAAGCGGAAAGGGGGTGATTCTACGCGAAAAAAGAAATCGAAAATATAGAATAAAAATTTTTCGTTTGAGACTTTGTTTTCGAGAAAATCGACTTTAAATTTTCGCTCGGTATGCGTGCACTTTATCACGTCTCGTTATAACGGATCTCACTGTAGATCGTTGTCTCGATTGACGTTATGTTGATAAACACTTAGAAGAGCAGAAGTATGTGTTCGGCAGAATGGGCAACATTTTCAGCAATTTTTGTAATAATATACTTTATGATTACTTCATATTATTTCATTATTTATTCCTAATTTTCCGTTACGGCAAAAACAAACTTAAACTGCGATAATATTCATCGAGACAACGATCTACAGTGAGATCCGTTATACACGAGACGTGATAAAGTGTACGCGTACCCAGCAAAAATTCAAAATCGATTTTCTCGAAAACAAAGCCTCAAACGAAAAATTTTTATTCTATATTTTCGACTTCTTTTTTCGCCTAGAATCACCCCCTTTCCGCTTGTACCACCAGTTACCAACCACCCTGTATATTCAAAGATTCTAAGTTTTTTTTATATATTTTTATTTTGTTTAAATTTTACAATTTGTCCAGTAGGACATTTGGTAAAATCTTATATCTTAGTAATAAAATATAGCATGTGGATAGTTACCCCCAGCGGGGTTCCATCTTCTGGGTTGTTTACTGTATTTCTGTTGTGAGGTCTGCGGGGTGCTTCTTCTTCAGTCTCCTTTCTATTGTGAGTGTTCTAATTCTTTCTTCTTTTACTTTCTTCTACTTTCTTCTATCTAAGAGTATTCGAATACTTTCGTGAGCCACTGTACATTAGTGTACAAGTGTACATATACTGACTCGCAAGAGTATTCTATATATTTATCATAGAAAAGCTTTACGTCCATATTGTATGTTAATATCAAACATTCCGAGAATTTATTAACATCGTAATGTAACACGCCTGTCATGATCATATTAATTCACTTTAAAATTAGCCTGAAAATGCACATAGAATACATAGCAATATACATAGAAGTCATATAAAAAGATGAAATATGCTAAAAGATCAACTAGCTTCATTCATATATTAATCATAGCAAATTTTGTGTTTAAGTAATTATTACTGTCGTTGTTTCATACGTTCAAACTAGTGATACGAATTGAAAATCCCACCGAAAATGAAATGCGACCGCACTGTCGCACCGCTACGTTTTTTGAATGTAGAAAACGTTCATGCAAAAGAAATTCAAAAAAGAACAGTTTACAACGATAGGATTATGAATGATTGGTACGACAGTGATTGTAAGCATTCCAACCTTTCATTACTGTGGAGAGAACTTAAGGCATAGTGCCTGCGATTTCATTAAAAATGTATAAATGTGTAATGACGCATTAAACAAGCCAGTTACTGTTTTTCTACAAAATTGAAAGAGTTTTTGGGAGGACAATATTTCGCAGGAGACGATGATTTAAAGTCCATTTATACACAATCAAGCCGTATCCGTTCCGTATCCGTTCTGTATTCGTTCCGTGTCCGGATATTTATGCGTTAATATTTACACCGGGTACCACCAGAGATGTACCTCCTTCCAATTGAAAACTTATTGTTAGCTATGATAACTATTACTAATAGCTAATAACTTTTGGATGAAGAAGAGGAAGAAGAAGTAAAGCGACAAAAGAATTAAAGGCCGATTCAACGTACATCCGTTATAGGAACCGTAAAGAAAAAAGAGAATTTCATTTTTACAAACGACTAATAGATCACGGGCAGAAGTTTTACGAATCTCTTCAGCGTGACACAGTATAAGAATACTGTATATAATTAGGCAGTACGCAGTCTTCGCATCAAGTGTTCTTCGCTACAAAAGACAGCGTCATGCACGGACGAGACACGTTGAGATGGCTGTGGTCCGTACTGTGTTAGGCAAACAGAAAGAATATTGAAGATTACCAAACTACCAAATGTATCCGGGACACGTCGTGTCTATTAATGACCAACGGACACAGCGCGGATGATGTATAAACTTGTATCCCTTCAAAGTGAAGTAGTGTAAATTCAACGTTACATTTAAAATCTGACACAGTCTGAAAAAGAACGGCGCGGTGTGCAACGATAGTTATGCGAACTGTGAATTCGCAGTGGAAGTATCGAAATTGTATATGACGAAGGTATACAATATATATTGTTGTTTACTGTATTTCTGTTGTGAGGTCTACGGGGTGCTTCTTCTTCAGTCTTCTTTCTATTGTGTTTTTGTTCGTTTCAGCAACCAGCTGATTTGGGTGTGTTTCAAGTCTTTCTTTATACTTTTTTGCGTATCTGGCGATTTCCTCTTTGACTGTTGGAATTTTTAAATCTTTATGTATGTCTTCATTTCTGACGTACCATGGGGCGTTAACTACTGTCCTTAAAATTTTTGCTTGTTCTGTTTCTATTTTACTTATGTGACTCATTGCTGCTGTTCCCCATAGTGGGACTCCGTATGTCCAGATTGGTTTGATTATTGTTTTGTATATGTTGAGTTTATTCACTATGCTTAATTTAGATTTTCTATTGGTTAACCAGTACATCTGCTACCTTTTTCCACGTATTCTGCTTATTATTGATTTTATGTGATGCTTCTATGTAAGGTGTGTGTCTAAATGTAATCCTAGATACTTGACTTGCCTTGTTTGTGCTATGTGGGCGCCGTTCAGTTGGATGTCTGGTATTTTTCCTTTTCTAAGTGTAAATGTTATGTGGTTACACTTACTGGTGTTCACTTTTATTTGTTTGTTTTGCAGCCACTTTTCTATTTTTGTAATGTGTTCTTGTAGTAGTACAGCAGCCGTTTCTGGATTTGCGTACCTCACTAGTATGACCGTGTCGTCTGCGAACGTTAATGTTTTGCTGTTGACAGTTATTGGTATGTCTGCCGTATATAGTGTGTATAATATCGGTCCTAGGACGCTTCCTTGCGGTACTCCTGCCTTGATATCCGTAATTTCCGAATATGCATCATTTATTTTTACTATAAAGGTTCTATTGTTTAGGTATGATTTGAGTAGTTTGTAGATTTGTTCTGGAAATTGCTTTTTGATTGTTTGAAGAAGTTTTTCATGGTTAACTTTGTCGAATGCTTTTTCGATGTCCATAAAGAGTGCCGTGCAGTATTGTTTTGTTTCCAACGCCTGTAAGATTTCGTTGACGAGTCTGTGCATTTGTTTTATTGTGGAGTGTTTATTCCTGAATCCAAATTGATGGTCTGAATTAGTTTTCCTTTTTCCATTGTTGGTTTTAGGCGGTTATATATTATTTTTCCTAGTAATTTGGAAAACGTAGGTAGTAATGATATTGGCCTGTAGGATGCAGTTAGATGTGGGTTTTTGTATGGTTTGGGTAACATTACGATCTGCGCTATTTTCTATAGTGCAGGAAAGTACTATATTCTTAGGATTGTGTTGAATATTATCGTTGCTAGTCTTATGGCCTTTGGGGAAGGTTTTTTAAGATTTTTCCATTGATCAAGTCAAAACCTGGTGCTTTACTTGTCTTTGTTGCCTTAATTAAGTTTGTAACTTCTTGCGCTGTTGTGCTGAGTATGGTGCAGCGTTTGTCAGTTGCGTTGCTGTCGTTTCCCACTTCTTCATTTGTTTGCCTTCTGGGGATGCTGTTATTATTTTCGTACGGTGAAAATGTGTTCTGCAGGTGCTTCGAAAATTCTTCTGCCTGCTCTTCGTTGCTTCTGGCCCATGTGTTGTCCGTTTTTCTGATTGCTGGGATTGATTTTGTTGTTTTTTTAACTTTGTTAGTGACTTTCCATAAGGAGTAGTTGGTATTCTCGTGCGCGGATAGTGATTCGATGAATTTTGAGAATTCGTTATTATGATGTTCCCTTATTCTATTCTTTAATTCCTTTTTTTTTTATTATTTTGTTTAAATTTTACAATTTGTCCAGTAGGACATTTGGTAAAATCTTATATCTTAGTAATAAAATATAGCAAGTGGATGGTTACACCCAGCGGGGTTCCATCGCTTTAGTTCCTTTGTAAGTTTATTTAGGTTTTTCTTGTTTTCTCGTGTTCTCTGTTTTTGCCATTTTGCTTTCGCTTTTCTTTTTTCCCTGATTTTATCTAGGATATCCTGTGGAATAATTTTTGATTGCCTGCTATTCGATTCATAGGAGGTGGTTGCCCACGCTGCTTCCTGTATTATTTTTGTCAGGGTTGCTACTGCCTGCTCAATGTGTTCGGGTGTTTTCAAAGGGATATTGCAGTTGATTTTGTTTTCGATTAACTCTTTAAAAGTTTGCCACTTGATGGTTTTGTTGCAAAGCGACTCTGACTTGTTATAAAGTGATTGTTTGCTTGTATATTCTATTATAATTGGTGTATGGTCGGAGTTGAGCTCAAGGCTGGTTGTTATTTTTAATTTGCTTACGTTTATTCCTTTTGTTACTGCAAAATCCAGCAGGTCAGGTGTTTTATTGAGGTCTGTCGACCAGTACGTTGGTCTTCCTGTAGATAGTACATTGAGCTGAAAATTCTTTGCAGTATCGCAAAGGGAGGACAGGTTCTCAGTTGACATAGTACAGCTCTACAACTCTATATAGTTTAGGGTAATTCTCATTCTCTAATTACTTATTTTATCTCTAATTATTTATTGTGATCGTCAAAAATTGTAAACTTTAACCACTAATCGACTTTATGAACTTGCTATATCGTTCTCGCTTACCAATACTCTTGATGAAAGAGATATAGCGAAAACAGGCTTGAGAACAGACAGGTTTTGAACATCGAAACAGAAATTTGAGAATGTCTAAAGCGAAATGTCAAATTAGAGCTGTGTAGTACTTTCTTTGTAGATCGAAATTAATTTGTAACAGTAGATTTGAATAGCGATGCAAGGATAATTCTTTATAGTACTATATAACTTCTTTCTTTTATAGGAATAATTGTTTCATACAATCCATTCGTATAAAAGGAATTACATAATAATGGGGAAATATATTCTAGTACTATTCTTTTTTTCGTATATATATCAATTTGATGGCGTACAAATTGATTCTCCTCCAGTTGTTCTATGGCATGGAATGGGTAATGTTTTTCATCCTTTTTATACAATGTACCTATATAGTAAAACTCTATTTATCCGACATAATTAAGAAACAAGACTAAGTTCTGTTTATTATTCGTGTAATCGCAGTTAATTTCCATATATGAAATATGTTAAGCTAAGTTTGAATTTCGCTATGCTGAATTTTTTAAATAGGCAAATACCATAATAAGGCAAAGATCATTATTCATAGAAGTAGTGCGTTATGTGGCCTGAAATCAGATAACAGGAAGATATGTATTCGATAAATGGGGCATTGTGATGGATGTCAGTTCGGATAAATGGAGTTCTACTGTACAGATCGATTTATCTGAGAACACTCAAATATCTCGAAAAATATGAATGGCACGAAAAAATGCTTCAGACTAAAAGTGTATGATATCGCGAGAGACATACAATATTCCTGTATATTTGATTTTGCGATGACCTTGAAACGTCCCGCGAAGGTCATATTCAAATTTTCAAACGGGAACTTACATCTTTTATTACATATTTTTATAACTGACTTCGAGATGTTTTCAAAATAGGACTTATTATCTATGTATTAAGAACTTGTGTCGTTCGCACCATTCACTATCGAGATATAAAATTTCGAAGTTGACAGATCGATACAACTACATACAACTGACTGCTGGAAACTGACTGACTTAATTTTATTTTAGAAAACCAAAAATCATTGTCTTGTTTTCTGCAATCTTGTAGTTCGTGACGTATAGAATTCGAAAATATAAGTACTAGTTTTTTTATCTGTCTCACATTCTAAATCACTTCTCTTAAACTACCATAAATTAGATGAATGTTACTATTAATTTTTTATATTACTTTTATTTTGTTTCAAAACGATGACAGCACACAGTAATTAACATTTTTTATAATAGCATTAATATTTAATTTTTCATGTAATAAATCTAATAACACGTGTTTTTTATACAATAGATACTAGATATTATGGTTAAAAGATAATATAATTTTAGGAGACAGTTGCTGCTTTTCATTTAGTTTGGGAGGAATAAAAAAATTGATAGAGAATAGAATACCTAACATTTATGTGTATTCCATTCGATTGGGAAATAATGAAATAGAGGTAGGTATTTTTGTAATTTTTAATTACTTATATAATAATAGCTTCTTAAGTTTATTGTACATAAATAGATACATATTTTTTGAATTTTGAATAATCTAAACTAGATGATTAAAAAGTTGCAGTAACATCAAATTGTGCTCTCCTCGACACCATTTAACTCATGTTTAAAAGGATTTGTAGTCTACCAATATTGTAGTTGATAGAAACATATATTTTATTTATTTAACGTACATACTTTTTCTAACTAAGAAGGGATGAGATAAATCTGTTAGATAATGTTTGAAAATTCTATAAGTGTTCGGATATTAATGCGAGTTACTGTATGCTTACCTATCTCATTTTTGCTCATTAATAGTTCCTAGTCAGTGATGTTTCAATAACCGATGTTTTTTTAGGCAGCAAACTAAATGTTTATTGACACTTTATTATAATATTTTAGGATGTGGAAAATAGTTACTTTGGAAATATCAATGAACAAATACAAGAAGTTTGTCAACAATTGTTGAAAAATGAACGTCTTAAAAACGGTTATAATGCAATTGGATTTTCTCAAGGTGCTCAATTTCTGTAAGTATTATTTATGAGAAAATTAACAAAATTAGGTATTCGATGGAAGGTAAAATCTGTAAAAGGAGTTTATTATTGTATTTCACAGATAGATATCTAGTAAATGATATACAGGGTGTATTGAAAATCGTGCAACAAGCCGAAGGTCGGTAATTGTGATCGTGTAAAAGTATCAAAAATGTAGAATGACAATTTTTAATACAAGGCTTCGTTTTCGAGACAATCAATTATGACGCATTAATATAATACATATCATGTTATTTACTTTCTATCCGACTGCGAAATAGAAACATAATATAAATAATGTCAGTGCAAGGGACAATGGAACATTAACATTATTTTTCAAGAGAACGGTTGAATTGCGAATTGGTTCTTTTTGCAAAGTTGCTCTTCGTTACAAGTACTATGCGATACAATAAAAAAAATTTCATGCTGAATTTTAAGATGTAGGAGGTGTTCAAAGACGTAGACTCACGCTGTGGCGGACATGACACTTACTTTCAGTATACCCTGCACATTTTACATACACAAACATATATGCACGAGCAGATTTATATATATGTCGGGTTTTCGTGAGGATTTCGGGCGCAAGGTGATTCTTCATTTGAATCAGACATCGTTTTGCGCAACAAAGTTTATATTTACACGTATATTATTATTTAACAAAGTTTAACTTATAACGTGTTTAACGAATAATCAGTTTAACGAACGATAAATTAAACAAAGCTTAAACAAGGATATTGGGTTCAATAACGAATCCACGGTCAACGGGAAAACTCTTTGTACAATAGATTGTATTCTGTATCGCACAAACACGTCAGCTCAGAAGCAGGGTTACTTTTAGACTGACTGACTGTCGATATCCGTAAACTTTCCAAGGAGATCAAAAGAATAAAAGACTGATACGGTCACATTTGTCAATTACATATTGATCGGAGTTATCAACGAAATACCAAACACCGTTACTAGGCAATCCTGCATCAAGCCGACATTACTCGTGGCCGGGGCTTGCTTGTTAATACAGTGTGTCCCACAACATCGGCACTCCTTCTGTTAGATAAAACATCCATCCCGTGACCGTGGCTACGTTCGGCGACCAGTCATGTCACTTCGAGCCCAAGTATTGGAGATCTTCCCAAAGAAATGCCCGATGTCCCTACTTCTCCGACATATATAAGTACATATGTATATATGTAGTATCGGAAAAGAGAGAGGTGTGCGCTTTGTTACGCTGCGAGGTTTTAGTATGGGTCGCGTCTCTGGCCGTCGCTCGCGGTCCTACAATGTCACAGGCGGATCGCCCTGTCTGCCCGACGAGGAGCATACAATCTATCGACGAGCGTATGGTTGCCGGCTAGCAGCGACTTCCAGGAACGTCGACCGCGGTTTGTTTAGTTTTAAGAGAAATGCGATATACGTGATCATAGGCGCGAACGGTGGCGTGATCCGAGCGTAGTGGGGGGTCGTCTCTCCGAGAGGACCGAGAAACGACCTAAGGACAAAGGGAGTCCTTTACGAAGATTCAAAGAGCACACGTCGAGAGGTCGAGTGTTAAAAGCCGCTAAGCCGAACGAGCACATGGACATTGTATATCACCGGATAATCCGTCACGCTTTATTGTTACATTTGTCGTTATCAAACATACTAACTATATCACCTTGTTAACAATTAAAGCATCTTCACTTGCCCTGCCTCTAAGACCCATTAAGATACCACATATATGTGTATATGTATACCTACACTAGTCAGTATTACAATCTTAATTCTCTTATATGAATACATACATAAATAATTTGAAGGTTGTATTTATCGTAATCACCCAATAAGTGGTATTTGGTCTAACAACAATATGACTTAAAACAAAACAAGTTCAATAAATTTTTTAACAGGTTAACGAAACTTGAAAAAAATATTTGTATTTCTAAAGTAAATTCAATTTTATAACAGATGTGTTACGTACAAAGATGATATTGGAATAATCATTTAATGTTTTATATATTACAGGAGAGCGGTAATTCAAAGATGCCCGAATCCCCCAGTTAAGAATTTCATCTCCTTGGGTGGTCAACATCAAGGCGTTTTTGGATTGCCAAATTGTGGAACATTGAAACCTAAGATTTGCAACTATATATCTCGCATGATCAAATATGGAGCCTACTTACGGTATTGATTTTTAATTTTTACTTTTGTTTTCTTACAATGTCTTACATACCTATATAATGTTAATTTAAATAAGTAACACATAAAGTCGTGCACAATCATAACAAATATTAAGTTGCAAATTAACAATTTCAGCATTTTGATGCATAACTCGTTGATTTTAGAAGTTACATGTTTAATTTTTGTTTTCTGCATTTGTTAGGTTCACTGTGCATGAAGCGTCGCTTCATAGAAGCATAAGTGAATCGTTTATTGTTGCAACGTATCTATGCTTCTGTACTAACTACTAACAATATTAACTCCAATCGTCATGACAAAAACAGTTCGCTGCTGTTTCATGGAGAGCTGCACATTACTTTATAATGACCACTGCATGGGAATGTACTGTTAGCATCAATGCGACGCTTCATGGATAGTGGGCCTTAGCGTACCATTTTGCTGTCATTTTGGTTTGTCATGTGTTTGTTGTTTAATGAAGCTATCCCGAGTTGATATTTAGAAGTAATTATTTCTACGCATTCAACGTACTAAAGCTTTCGGAAGATATAAAGACTGAAAAAGCTGCTATGAGACGAAAGATTCCTTTTACGTTCCTATATGCTATCACAAACGCACAATTATAGGCAGAATTCATTATAATGGTATTGACAGCTTTCTGTAAATATTTCGTAAAATAAGACCGAACGGCGGCTACACTTATAGATGAAAGTTATTTAGAATCATGTTCCCGATAACATATCAAAAAATCATCGAAATCCAAGATAGCTGTAGCTCTCTAAATAATTACCGTATTTATACGTACCTCTTTTACCAATAAAGCGTTTTTTTTTATAAAGTTTTACATTTCATTTGTACAGTATCAATTTTTTGTATTATAAGTGATACGAAATTTATTAGATATAATCAGATCTCATTAATTAGTAATAATAAGTATAAGTAGTGTACAAAGTATAAAATACCTTTTGTAGTCATTATACTTATACCTTTTGAAAGGGATTGTAACATTGTTCCTTTAACATTTATATTAATGTACACTTTTATATAATAGCAATAACTTATACCTACATATGTATAATTATTACATAGTACATATAAAATATAAAGTATATATTCTTTTATAAATACTTTCATTTCAGTTCGTTACTCATGTTATAGAATTATTTTATTTCATTATAGAACAGTTCAAGGAAAATTTATTCAAGCAACGTATTGGCATGATCCATACCAAGAAGAAGAATATAAAAAGAAAAGTATGTTTATGGCCGACATCAATAACGAGCGTTATATTAATGAGGTAAGATATCTATATGTCTACATAACACCTTATCGTATTAAAAATGACAATTATTTAGTAAGGGAAGTTTCCTAGGTGAGTTATTAGTTTTAAAAAGATAACTATTGCATGTTCTACTTGTTAGTAGCTGCTACTCTATCTCCTAATAACTAAAATGAGTGCCATTCGCTCGGAAAATTTGATATCGGCTGGAAAAATGACGTCAAATTCCGCTATAAACACTTCCTAAAATGGATATAAATGACAGTTTTTTGTAATTATTTTAACCTTTGGCTTTTTTTCTAAATATATACAAATGAAATAACTACCATAGAAAACAAACTTGGGTCTCAAGTCAGGTGTTAAACATTTTTTTTTATCCATTTCCCCTGAAGTTCAAATTGCATTTGACTATACGTAGTTCTATACATGTCGGGTTTTCGTCAGAATTTCGGGCGCAAGATAATTCCTCGTTTGAATCAGACATCGTTTTGCACAACAAAGATTATATTTACACGAATATTATTACTTAACAAAGTTTAACATATTTTGTGTTTAACGATTAATTTGTTTAACGAACAATAAATTTAACGAAGCTTTAACATATAATGTGTTTAACGATTAACTAGATTAACGAACAATAAATTTAACAAAGCTTTAACAAGGATCTTGGGTTCAATAACGAATCCACGGTCTTCGGTTAGCTCCGAAGCAGGGTTTCTTTTAGACTGACTGACTGTCGATATCCGTAAACTCTCCAAGGAGATCAAAAGAATAAAAAACTGATACGGTCACATTTGTCAATTACATATTGATCAGAGTTATCAACGAAATACCAAACACCGTTACTAGGCAATCCTGCATCAAGCCGACATTACTCGTGGCCGGGGCTTGCTTGTTAATACAGTGTGTCCCACAACATCGGTACTCCTTCTGTTAGATAAAACATCCATCCCGTGACCGTGGCTACGTTCGGCGACCAGTCATGTCACTTCGAGTCCAAGTATTGGAGATCTTCCCAAAGAAATGCCCGATGTCCCTACTTCTCCGACATACATATACATATGTGACTTTATGTATCTGTACACGCTAATGTTTTTTTTTTTTTATTTGTTAAGATTTTTACAATCAATTCTCGTTGAGAATTTTAAGTAACTTCATTTGGCGTGGTACAATAACTTGCGTTTATAATAAATTATGTTATGTTGATTCTAGGTGAGGCTAATGCTTCAATCTAGAGGGTATTTTCTTTTTAGTCTGCGGATCTGGTCCGTCGTGTCAAGTAGTTGGGCGACTAGTGGGTTGTGGTGGTTGTTGACTCTAGCGTTATATCTGCTTCTGAACTTGCAAATTTCTTCCTTGACTGTGGGTATCTTGAGGTCGCGGTAGATTGTTTCGCTGGTATCATACCATGGTGCATTGATTATGGTTCTTAGCGTTTTCGATTGGAAGCGATGGAGTATTTCGATGTTGGAATTACTTGCTGTTCCCCATAGTTGGATTCCGTAGGTCCAGACAGGTTTTATTGCGGTCTTATAGAGCGTAATTTTGTTCTGCGTGCTTAGGTTGGAACGGCGGCCAGTGAGCCAGTAAAATTTTTTAAGTTTTTCCCTGAGTAGTTTTGTTTTGTCCGTGATGTGTTGTTTCCACGTTAGTCTCCTATCCAGGGTCATTCCCAGGTATCTGACTGTGTCCTTGTTCGGAATTGTTATGTTGTTAATGGTGACCTGAGGGCAGGTTTGTTTTCGCAGCGTGAATGTTACATGTGTGGATTTTTTTTCATTGATTTTGAAGCCCCATTTGTGAAACTACTTTTCCATAAAGTCGAGACCTCGCTGGAGAGTGGATGAGGCAATTACCGGGTGAGCGTGGGTAGCTAATAGCGCTGTGTCGTCGGCAAATGTTGCTATTGATATCTCTGTTGTTATTGGTATGTCGGCAGTGTAGATGGAGAACAGCAGGGGTCCGAGGACACTACCTGGGGGTATGCCAGCTTCTATTGGAAATGTTGTGGTAGTGGCGCCTAAGTATTTGACTGTGAATTGTCTATCGGTTAGGTAGGATTTTAGGATGGAGTAGTAGGTGTGTGGTAGGAAGAAAAGAAAGTGCGAGTAAATCGTCTCTTTAGAGTTGTGAATTCCTTCGCTAAGAAGTAAAGTAGAGCTAAGGGTGTGTGAATACCCTATAATAATTGTGCCAATTACGTTCCTACTTTATTTTGAAATAATATTGAAATTTCTTTCCAGACGTACAAAGAGAATCTTCAGAGATTACGTACCATGGTACTAGTTAAATTTACTAATGATACCATTGTCAAGCCTACAGAAACGGAAATGTTTGGATTTTACAAACCAGGACAGGGATCGTTAATTCAAACATTGGAACAATCTGATTTATATCGTGAGGTATAGAATTTTATATAGCTATCATTACAGGATTATGATTTAATAATGTTTGAAAACACAAACGTCGTTTTTTAGCTTTTGTCTGGTTACAAGCATCTTTGTTTAGTTATAGTGATTAAAAATAAACGTTATAGGTTCAGTTATAACGAATACTTGGCAAAATTAATTGAAATTACAATTGCGTTTCAAAAAATACAACTGCAACGAATAATTTCAATCAGAAAATAAATTTGTACATTTCAGGATCGTTTAGGTTTGAAAATGTTACACGATTCTGGGAGAATTCATTTTCTTAATGTACATGGGAACCATTTGCAATTTACGGAAGACTGGTTTGTAGATAATATAATAAAAAAATATTTGTTATAAGGATTAATAACATTAAATAACGTATAAAGAATTAACCTTTTTAAAACAAATGTTATATATGCGTGCGTATACATATGTACATTTCACTATCTTTGCTTAATACATATATCATTATTGTATCTACGTATTCCCTTCACTAATGCACATTCTTCTCCTGTAATTGGATGCTATCGCAATAATTTAAATATGTATACTTTTTGTAAAAACTACACCTATTCATCAATAAATTTTTGTATCTATTATATTTCTGAAATATGGAGTTATCTAAATTGAGTGTCATATCTTTAAATTGAAATGAAATACAAATTATTTTAACATCAGATTCATAGATAGATACTTTGTTACAATAATATGGAACACAATATCTATCATTTAAGATCTCTCTCAGTTTTTTTCACAAGGTCGACGCGTTTGACTCAATCTTCCACTAAATTCTCATATAACTGGGATTGGACTTCATCAATGGCGACTATAATATTGCTTTTCAGCTCGTCAATTGTGTCTGGACTATCGACGTAGACTCTATTTTGGAAAAGTTCCTATGAAGAAGGTCTAACGGTGTCATATCATACAATGTTGGTTCGTTAATAGATAATAATAAACTTTTATACTAAATTTTAGCAATTTGCACACGTTGCCGCACTGTATAGTGTTCCATGTTCCATGATGATTTGTTTGGGTATAGGCTTTTAATAAAGTTTATACAAAACAAATGAAGGTATGTCAAACCGCTTTGCAGTAATTTCGGCGTTGACTGTTGAAAGATGTGACGCTCAATTTAGATAGCCGTTATCCAATGAATTTTCAATATTATGTTGGATGACCAACATAGTGACTTGCTCTCTGATAAGTAGAGAGGAGCCACCGTGCCATCTTCAATGACTACAAATCGGAAATCCAAAGCGTCTCCTTTAGCCCTCCCGATTCAAGGATCACAGTTATCCCCTTGCTGTCTAAAACCGAACATACTATAGATATAAGTTTATGCGCACGATTGCACTAAGTAAACATTCTTGTATTAGGTCATCCCATAAGTTCGTGCCGACTTTTGTGTATACATTTCATGTGTCGATTTATAAACATACGGCGACAAGGGACCAATGCACTTGAGCTTAGCCGATCGAGACAACAACGAGAGGGGGATTATGTTATTTAATATGGGTTGGGGTTGATATTCAATTAATCTACACAGATTGAATAACACCTTTTATTTCACCTCCTTGTACAAAACGTCTGAACATACCGAATACGCTTAAGCATTTAGCACGTGGTAGACTTCTAAGACAAAAGAGCGTCGTTAGAAGTCGTACCAACTTAGCTTATAGGAATTAGCGGTCATACCAACAGATTACACCTTTTCATGAAACTGAAAGGTATGTAAACAATCTTAACATATATAACCGCTCGAAAAACGGCACGAACTTATGGGATGACCTAATAATTTCTACGTTTCTTACGTTGGCGGTCAATTTAAAGTTTAACCCCTTCTCGTGCCATTTAGCACGGCGAAACTCGGGCCCAAACGGTAGGCGTCAAAGCGTGGTAAACAAACCAGATTGATGCTCGAGAACAGTCACAATACGAGCCGAAATGTGAATACCTATGATATAGTCAGTCTTACGCGATACTGCTGTTGTGGAAGTAAACTCTAATTCTTTTTCGTTTTACAGGTATTATAAATATATTATATTTTGTAATAGATGACAGTTTCAAAATTATATTTCATGCATAAACAATACTTCAATAGAAATTCAAGCGCCTTCAAATGTGATTTTGTCCTAAGGAATATAATAATACTACGCCTAAAAATAAATAGCATACTGTAAACAAAAAATTCAATTATAAGAAATGTTCACCTTGAATCAATATCTAATAAGAAAATACTTACAACTCTGAGAAACCTCCATGGTGTGATACTTCCTAAAACAGTTTGGCAGATATAAAGCTATTTTACGTTTCGCGTATTCCCACTTCGTTTCGCTTCGTATTTTAGGTTTATAACAAACTTTACACATCCTTGTTGGATGCTTTTGGGAAATGAGCCCAATATTGTGCTTAGAGTTCAATTGATGTGTATTTAATTCGACATTTTGCAAAATTGCCTCTGTTATATTTATTCGGTAATCAACGTAAGTCTCCTTTCTTCGACTGTGCATTGTTTTATGCATAATGTAGGTATTGAACAGAGCCATATCTGACATGTAAAAGAAAAGTTTTCGGTATCCTTTGATGACTTTTCTCATGAATGGGAAACAGGATAACATCTGATCTTGATGATCAACTGCACACCCATACCCTTGTTATATTCCAGGATACATTTAGGCTTCATTAGTTTTTGTAATTCTTTGTCTGATTGCTCAACCATTTCTACACTTTCGTGTTTCGTTGATATCATATACACGTCGCGTTCGTTCGTCCATCTCAGAACTAACAAATTATTGCAACACTTCCATACATATTCTCCTTTCTTCAAAATACGCTTTTCAATGCCTTTTGGCATATTTTTCCTATTCTTACGTACTGTCCTGATAACGTTTGTCTTTTTCTGGTGAAAAGTACCACTTGTCCAGAAACAAAGTATATTCCTTGTTTATTACAGATTTATGAAAACTCTACCACAACGTTCTCCGACGCACTATCATTTCGATCAATTTTGTCTTGGCCGGTATATATTTTAAATCCATAACAGAAACCGGTACTTGCCTCGCACAATTTCTAAATTTTTAATTCAAATCAAGCTCTTTTCGACAAATTGAATTATTTGTACGCTAAATGCCCTTTATATTTCATCAAGGATCTATACTGACATATTCATTGGATGTGTAAATTTCTTTAAATTTTTCATTCCAGAGGTTGATGATAGATCTTACTTTTCGAAGTCGGTCATTGCTATCAGCAGTTTCATTATCAGAAAAATGTAAAAATCTCAAAATTTGCCGAAATCTCTTAAAAGGCATTGTTTCTCTAAATATTGGCGTTTCTACTACTGCTCTTATAGTCCAATACAGTTGGATATTTGATTTTTTTTACCTGACCCATGAAAATACACAGTACATAGTAGGCCTTTATTTCGTCTAACGTAACAGGATACTAAGTGTCGTCCACTTTCTGTCTTTTACGCTCGTCGTACATTGTCTGTAAAAAATTTAAATTAAAAAAGTTTTATACTAATTCAATTTTAAATTATAAAATATCAAAATATCAAACCTATTACCCCCAAATAGATTTATACTTTCAATAATATTCTACTAAAATTAAATTAATATATAAAATTACCTAAAATGAATTTGAAAAATTTTGTGCCAAGCAATTTGTTTCCGTAACAATTATTTCCCAAAGTTTGTTGTCAAATGTAATAGAAAATAGGTCTAATATTTTTGGATCCTCGCTTAAATTATTTAAAACAGACGCTTTTATGCCATGAGTTTCAGAATACTTCCAAACTATTGGTGTGCTTTTTACTTTCTGCCAAATCCATGATTGTGTCACGTAAAATAAAAAAGAGGTAGCTCAGACAAGAACAAAATAAAATGTAACGAAAAAAAACGAGAGGATTTATTTCTTGAACTTTGAATTTACACTGACTGCGATTTAGTTCTGAGCTCCAGCCGTGACTTTCCAAGACTGAAGCTCTTCCAATTTGACTTTCTGTGAGATCTGTTTCTTTTTTGTTTGTCACCCCTCAATATCCCCACTACGCTGTAGGCGTACGTGACCGTTGCCGCGCATCCCTTTTCTTCTAGAACATTCGGCGGAAGGACCGTTGGGATATCGATGACTCATTAAGCACTTCGGCGATATACTTTGTCGCCAAGGCCACCGAATCTTTATCTCTATCATCGGTCCATCGGATTTGAAGAGTGCCGATCGTGACAATTGACGCGTCGTACCTTCTTCTTCACTACTCTCATCTAATCATACGCCTTGCACGCTTTCTAATTGACACAAACACGTCATTATCATTGGATTCGTTGTCATTGCTTTCATTTAAAACTTTCGTATTTTGCATTTTGTAGGGGTTTATTAAATTTCAATAACTAAACTGCTTTCTAACAGCAATTATAAGAATCGCGACTAACTTTCGTGGCGTACTGATAGGAACTAACATTCAATTACGATCGTTATATTACGATGTTTATCTTTGGCCCCCGACTTTCTGTTCGCGAGCCTGGCTCGTGATAATTATGTTCGGCCCGACTACCTGTTCACGAGCCTTTTTCTTTTTTTTTTCCTCGAGGAAGGGAAAATGTTATGACGCATACCCAGTGACTGAATATGTGGGACTCGGCGGAAGTTGCCATACCCACTAAAAACCCCTCCTCTATGCGCTCCTCTTATGGTACAGGAACCAACCCCGGAACCGCCTGTAGTGGCACTCGACAGCAAACTTTCCAACGGGTTCTGTCCCGTGGCTTGCTACACAAAGACCCTACCCTCGACCGGACGACGGTAGAGCTGTGGTTAGCGTTGTTGGTTACGAACGTTCAACACCAGGTTCAAATCTCGGCACTTTTAGTCCGGTATTTTCTCCACGAGCAGCAGTAGCACTGTCACCAACCTATCCACCTCACGCCTTTCGACATTACTTCAGGATTGGCCTTAGTGTGTACCCCTCACTAGTTTGGTCTTTTCAGTTCAGTCTACTAGCTTGCCTTTTCTTCCTCTCCACAATCTTCTCTTGCACTCGTCTTTCTTGCATGATCTTTCTGCAAAATGCTTGGAACCTAGTCCAATTGTCCTCTTTTTTGGTTATTGCTTCTATCAAATTTTCCAGCGTAAGTGGCATGCCAACGTAGCTTTCAAATTCAGTCCCCTCGTAAATCCACCTAGGGCAGTGGAACAACGCATGCTCCGCATCGTCACCATCGGTGTCACAATCCCAACATCTCGAGTGATCCTCCTTGTTAATCGTCTTTCGATACACATTAAAAATCCCGTGTCCGGCCAAAGTTTGCGTGGTCCAATGATCTTTTGTATTTTTTAAAAGTACAAGCGTCAGAAATTAATTTCCTCGTCCAATTGTCACTTCTGTAAAAACTGTATTCCTCTCTCCACTTGTCGTCAATGCGTTCCTCCACCTGCCTCATTCTCTCCACAAAATTTGAGATATCTCCTGCTCTGCAACGGGTCTCATACTATTCCTGCCGTCAACACACACACTCTTTGTGTTCCCTTCAAGATGTTCTTATTCTTCTTCCGCAACAGCGCTTTAACCCATACCGGGGATGCATAAAGCACCACTGACTCCCATACCCCGTAGTATAATCTTCTGACTGAGCCAGTGGGCCCCTCGACATTAAGTAACAACGACCTAAGCGCTCCCATTAGGGCATCAGCCTTTCCACAAGCTTTCTCAAAGTGAGCCCCCAACTTTCTACAGTTATCTAACTGCACCCCAAGGTATCTTAATTCCTGCTTCGTCCTCAATAGGAATCCTTCAGTGTCCATTTCCATAACCCTGGGCGTTTCCCAGTGAGCAGAATCACCTCCGTCTTGCCGTGTTCGATTGTTAGCCCATTGTCAGCACACCATCGCGTAACCATACTCATTGCTCTGCCTAACCTATCCCCAATCTCCTCCTGACTGGATACATCCAATATCAACGCCAAGTCGTCGGCAAAGGCGACCGCACTCATGCGTGGGATATCCTGGAGCTCCTTCAGAAGTCCGTCGCAGACCAGATTCCACAACAACGGTCCCAAAATGGATCCCTGTGGAACACCCGCAGAAACATTCCTCTTCACCGTTCCACCAATGTTCCGGACTACTATTTTCCTGTTTTCAAGGTAGTTGCCAAGAAGAGTTAATAGTTTTCGGGACATCCCTCTCGCTTCAGCCTCCATCAGGATCTTACCGCAATTGAGAGTGTTGAACGCGTTCTTGATGCCCACCGCTGCCAGTACACATATCCGGTTTCTTCTTTTACAATTCTCCGCTAATTGCACAACCCGACACAAGGCGTCCACCGTTTTCTTCTTCCTGCGAAACCCGTATTGGTCCTTGTGGAAGGGGTCTAACCCCAACTTTTCCTCAATCAGGTTCTTAGACGTGTGCTCCTAGACTTTATTAAGTGCTGGAAGCACGTTGATCTGTCAGAAAGACGATGTAAGTGCAGGGTCTCTACCCGCCTTCGGGATGAGAACTACTATCGCCACCTTCCATAACGCAGGTATCCTTCCGTTGTTGTTCACATCGTTCAACACTTTCAACATCTTATCTGTCCTTTTTTCAACTAACTCCTTGACCACTGCTCCTGGTATGCCATCCACGCTCACCGCTTTGTTAGGGTTTATCCTAGTTCCGGCATCCAGTAAAGCTTCCTCCGTGAACTCCGTCCCCTTCACCATCTCTGCTGTTGATACTCCCGTCAGTTCTCATGAAATTCTCCGTCGGTCTCGTTAGGAAAAGCTCATTGTAACAACGTCCTTCTAGAACGTATAACGAAGGAGCGAATTAAGACCTTCCGAGTATTCATAATGTTACAACTATGTATAGAATACGTCAAATTATAACTACTCCCGAATACGAATAATACGCCGCTAGTAATTGTTAGGAAGATGATACATTTACACTGTACATGTGAGTGTGTGTGTAAGTGTCGGAGGGCGTCCAGGTCTTAGTTGAGACAAAAGACTGTTGGGAGATGAGAGAAGCTTCTAGAAGAATCGGCAGACGACAAGCGTGCGTGCAAGAAGGTTATCGAGGTCTTCAGAGTGTAATAGTTTTGTATAGCTGTTGTGTGTGAAATAAAGTAAACGATTTGTATTTCCGAATCCTCTCTTTACCTTAACGGTAATAAGTAAATGATTATTAATATTTCGCATCATCAGACTTTAGAATACGTAACTTCGTTGATTGTGTGAGCTAGTAGTGGTCCATGAAAACTAAATTAATTAATTTGAATAAAACTCCGTGATTATAACGGGAATTGTTCATGAAATGGGTAATTGGTAACTGGTCAATTATTGAAAGATTGGAAGTACATCTTATATATCGTGTGACTGGTATAAATGTTTAAAGCCAACAATAGCGAAGTTAAGACAATAGGACGTGCAAAAAGTGGTTTCTCGCACACACTGTTAACAAAAGTATTTAAAAAATGCATTACTACAAAGCCATAGTGGCTGAAGACGAGAGAATTTGGGGTACTCAAATGCTTGAAAAATTAATAGATATTAATAGAAAATGAGAAAACTAATTCCGATTCAACGTGTATGCGAATGAAAAATGTGTAATGTTTGCTATACATATGTACATACTTTACACTATATATCAACTTTAAAATTGTTAAGGAGTGTTTAGACGATCAATACTATTGTTAATATCATTCTCAAAATTTAAGGCCATTGACATTGTATTGACAATATATGTATATTGGTCGTCTAGAGTGTGGAGGATCTCTTACTTACGATAACGTTGAGAACCTTAAATATTGACAATAATATTTTAGGAGCGAATCGAACATCACCTCAGAGAAAGCCTCATTAAACAATTTTAAATTATAATGTACTCATCGTAAATTTTGTTAAAACCGCATAACAAACTTATTAACGAGCTTATATCTTTATTACGTTTCTGTAATAATATCATAATGTGTGATACAATTGTTTTCGTATAAAGAAATATTAATAATTATATAATATAAATATTATATAATGTTGTTGAGATATGTATAATTTTGCGTGCTGCACTAGGTCAAATGCGTAATAGAGATGTTCGTATGTGAGTATCAGTGTGTGGAGGTATGTGTGTCGCGGCGTCTGAAAAACAGATGAATGTAAACAGTTTAGTCAGTTAACCGTCGATAGAAGGTCTGGTATGGAAGAAGGTGCTGAGACGCGTGCAAGTGTGTATCGATGAATATTTAAGAAATCGTTTATAAAATAAATATATGTCTACGTTAATGTTAATCACAAGTGTAAATTCAATCTTTCCATAACAATATTTCGCTCATCAAGATCCACAATTCTTAACAAATGTATCATACATTATTGTAGGAACAATGTCGTGGTTGTAATTGCAATTTCAACTCGAACGTAATGCTCAGTATGAATGACGATAGGAACCGGAAATTAAAAATGAGAGTGTAAGGAAAATTTGCGAAGAAATAACAAGCGTAGATAGTGTCAGTTTAGACCTTGGAAAGAGGGCCATATATTTTCATCGAGCACACTGGTAGCTCTATCCGAGGGAGCGGAAACAACAGGGTATATTATGGAATACTATCCGCAATAGGTTCCACAATCTCGGTAGCCATTGTTTCGTGGTACCTACAGATGTGCTCCATTGTCGGTCTATCGGTACTCTTGCTCGAAAAGGAGAAAGAGAAAGAAAAAAAGAGAGACGTTTACGAAAGGAACGTATCAATTCTTTGTCGTATCAGTATATCTGTAGGCATATCTAACGGGTGACATGTCTTGAAATTACCTTCTTTATTTTCGATAATAATGACGTATAGCGTTAAAATGACACCTTTTCACACTCGATTATGCATATTTTAAAGAATAAGTAGCATTGGGAAGATTCAACGCTCCATTATACGATATTATAGATATAGATACAAGTTTTTAAGATTTGTTTTATATAGTTTTTGGAGTTTCAAATTATACAAATTCTAAAATTGGTTTGTCATTAGTGATGTCACATACCTACGTACGTCAATACGCATAGGTATGTATGTTCACACGAATTGTTATACACATATTGATATAATGTGAATAAATTCTGTTAAGAATTTAGATAATTCTGTAGTTGACTTTTAGGTATTTTGTAATCTTTTCTTTACCGTACGGTAATTATATTATGTCGTGCAAATAAAGCGGAACACTTTCCAATATCGTGCAATTTTTGGCGATGATGTAAATGCGTTACAACATGTATTACAAAATTCTAGTTTGCCTACCACTTGAGTATTAATCTTATATTAAAAATTGTGATTCATAAAATAGAAATATTAAAAGTAGCTATAGGAAATATCAGCTTTTAATAAAAAATTATGATTACACTGTGAATTTTTATGCATTTATGGGAAATTTGAAGATGTAAAAATGCGTGCAATACATACAAAAATATATGAAATATTTAAAATGCAGTACTTGTTACATGTAACGTTTAGCAGGTTCTATTTTCTAAAGTATATTCACAAAAGTCTAAATGCGCATAAATATCCGCCTAATTATCAGATTTGAAAAAGAATTGAAATTAAAAAAGGAGAAGCAATCGGCATAATGTACAAGGTAATATTAATAGTAATCGTTATATTAGGTCACCCGGGAAGTTCGTTCCGATTTACATTTTGATTCGATATACAATTATTGAATTATATTGTTATTTCACGACATTTCTCCATCTTCCACACAACTTGAATATTCCATTCTTCCAGGATCTCTCAGGTTTCTCGGCGACAAACTTTTTAATATGGTCTTTCATGTTGACGAAATTCCTTAAAAATCGGACCGAAGTTTCCAAGTAACCCGATACATATTAGGCCATCCCATAAGTTCGTGCCGTTTTTCGAGCGGTTATATATGTTAACATTGTTTACATACCTTTCAGTTTCATGAAAAAATGTAATCCCCCTCTTGTTGTTGTCTCCATCAGCTCAGCTCAAGTGCATTGATCCCTTATCGCCGTATGTTTATAAATCGACACATGAAATGTATACACAAAAGTCGGCACGAACTTATGGGATAACCTAATATATGTAGATATTTAATCATACTATTTCGTATCATTTAGTAAGTACCGAAGCAAAGAACTATCAACAAATGAACTTATTTTAAAAATGTTCATTTTTTCCATTCACTTATTGATAGCAAAGATTATCAGTAGATACCTCTATATTTTTATACATTTTTCAAAATTGGATTCATACAGTAAGAGTAAAGTATAAAGTATGAAAGTTTGTTATTGGTTAGTAGGTAGGTTATTGGTAGTTTATTTGGTTAGTTTTCCTTTCCAATAAGACAATTGACAATTTCATTTGATTTGTGCGCATTTTGCAAGATTGTAGATATGCGTTTAAAAATACTTTCAAATTTTAAATTTATATTATCAATGTTTTATGGATATGCATATTTGTACATACGCGTATGTATATGTTTTTAATCAACGGTATCTCTGTACCGCTAATTACGATAGGTAACGAATACTTAAAAAGTTCCTAATTACATATGCGAAATTAAAATACAATAGTGTGAAGATATTAGCAATATTATGAATTAATTCTCTACATATTTTCATTTTGTCTTATCATAAGTATTGATTTTAATAATAACATAGTTTTGGTATTAATATGTACATTATGCATGAATCCATTTCTTATTCGTCGTTTATTTAATTCTTATTTATTTTTAGTAAAAATAGAAACATGTGTTTTAGAATACGACAATAAAATTAAGATTTTGTGAAAATAAATCAGATCAATTGCTCAAATATTGTTTTTGTTTCTGTATCGAATTTACGAATTTCAATTAGGATGTAAATATATTGGCTAGTTTGAAAAGTGTCTTTCTTTTACAGACACGTCTTTTCCAACGATGCATCTTTATACAAACGTGAAACCTAATCTGTCGAACGTTGTGATCTTTATTTTGATAGAACAAAATGGATAATACGTAATTCGATAAAATAATATAAAACGGAAAATGCTGTGCATCTATTATTTCCTTCTAAAACGAAAGAAACTTTTCGGATGACCTAATATAAAACGTTACCCCTGATGTTTGTATATTTTGAAATTGAATTTCACTGGTAGTCAGGATTTCGTAGTACTATAATAAATATACGACATAGGTACATACAGTACATGAAAAATTTGTTGGACTTGTACTTCTTAAACCACATAAATTCAATTAGGTATTTGGAAATAACGCCACTGGGACCAACGACATTTATTAGGAGAGCAAGTTAGCGAATTAATTGTAAATCTAACATTGATATACGTACGTGTATGTACGTGAACTTTTTTCTGTTTAATATCTCTACATCCTTTTTCAACTGGCTTTGTTGAATCAATCGATAAATAGCCCATCAGGAAATGTATGTGAAGCGATCTAAATAAAATGTCATTATGAGCGAATCGGTACTTCAAGAAAATCACCCTGTAGATTGTAGATAGTGGGAGTACCTCTCAAGGATACAGTCACGCAATAAGAGGGTGAGTAGTAGCGGTAGCGATGATAGTAGTGGTAGTTGGTTTGATGCCAATGGGCGGGTAGGTTGGCATAGGTTGGGGTAGGTATTCCGTTTGTATAATGTACCTACTCACTCGTATCGGACTGTCTCCCTGTGATGTGAACGCAGCCTCAGGCTTATTATATATCTCAATCTCAGAATACTACTGACTCTGTCGAAATTATGATTACTCGTCATTCCAGAATTTCGCAGCAAGACGAACTCTTCTCTCTGTCTCTCCACCCCCCCCCTCCGAATCTTTTTCTCCTTTTTAATAGGTATTTATCTGCTTATGATATATTTTAGTACGCTCAACTTTCACAACGCTCCTCTAGCTATTTAATTTATAAATTTCCAAGAAGCATGTGTTCTTCTCCACTTTAGTGCAAACCTTTGATGCAAGCATCATACAAAATCAGAATCTTTTTTCACTGATATCAAAAGTTTCATAAAGCATCGTTCGTGATACAAGTTGACGATAATGACGTTCAAAATAATTTTACCTTAGCAATAAGCATATCTCATATTTTATAAGTTGTCAAGTAAATGAGTGAAGTAATAAATCAAAATAATTCATACTTTCATTCATTGTAACTATTCATGTAAGTCATACTAACTATGATAATATAATTAAACGCATGGTACACTTTCAAAGTCATTATATTATTACGATTTAGTAGCATTAACCGAATACTATAATCATTTTGTTTCTTTATTTTTTTACATGAATAACAAAGTATGTAATGTATGTTTAATGCTTCATTGGTAAAGTAATAATAAATAAACTTTGATCTTTAAAGATTAAGAATGGTATCTACTCAATGGTAGATAATGGAATTATTTCAGATGAAAATGGTATATACATACCTATATATGTATATATATATAATAAAATATAAAATATATAAAACATAAAATATATAAAATATAAAATATATAAAATATAAGATATATATATTATATGTATGTACTATATATATAAGGTATAAAAAGGATAAAGAATAATACAAATATATTACAATACAAAATTGTGAAATACCTTCGGTTAATTTTATGGGGTATTTCACATGATACGTGAGTAAACGGTAGTGCTGTAAAGAAAAGGAAAGTATAAGATATAGGTACTTGTTGAGAAATTGATTATTATGAATGGAAAGAGGGTTCGAAAAGCTGATCAAAAAATCAATTCTTCGAGGATGACGAATCTCCGCATCGATAGGCGTTGAAGATGAGAAACAAAAGGTATTGTGTTCGTTTTATCCGCTCGAGCGGTTTACCAAAGAGAAACGAGAAGGTGCTGGTACTGTAGCGGTAGTGAAAATCGAGGAACGATATTCATCGGTGGCTCCGAACGAAGTCTTCCTCGGTTGAAAGTCGACCGATGGAAAATCGTGAAAATGATATGCTGGACAATGGGTATTGTTCGAACCGATCGCCGTGTCTGGCCTCCTACCATAGTTGCTTTTCGTCCCTGGATGCTTAGAATCGGTAGCTTCGCTGGGAAACTCAGATTCGCGAATCGTTCTTCCAGAAAACGAGAGTCCAATAGGAATTTTCCTTATTCTCCTTACCCCTTTTCTACTTGCTTCTGCTTCTTCACTATTCATATACCTTTGTTAATTGCCTGTTCTAACAACTCGCTTCAAACATTATCGATTTACATAATTAACGATATCTAAGCTTGAAAATTACACGCTAATTAGTTAATTAATAGATTGACATGTGTCTATAAACCATAAACCTTTTATTTTACTACTATTATAATATTGCTAAAAGTAGTTAATCGGAGCTTTTTTTCGTGGTATTGATAATATTCGTATTTAGTATCTAATTTAAAGCGAAAAATTCATTTTGTTAAAGAATTTCATTTCTTCAAATAATTTGCTTATCGATCAATGATACGAACGCTATAAGATATAAGTATGTAGATGATCTTCTGTTTCGCGCGATGGAGATTTCAGGCCCTTTAATTGCAAGTAAGACAAGTAAACGATTTACTACTAAAGATTTAACGCTCGTTCAGACTATTCTGGTCAAGTAAGAGAATAGATGCGCTTCTCTCACCAGTCACTATTACTAAACGAAATGAAACATATTCGGACGCGTTCCTTTATGTACTTGAGTCCATTAGTATCTAGTTTGTCATATTTGCGTTAGAATCGGAGCGCTTCGCAAGCTTATTATCTGCACGAATCGTGTAATAAGTATCTACATATTTACGGGCATGGACGAAAATATAAATTACTCTTTTTTATCGATAACTATAATTGTTATAAACATCGTCCCTGACCCATTAATGAATGTGAAATCACAAGAAACAAGTACTTTAAACTTCTTAGATCCCGAGGTATCCTTAGGTACAATAAATACACGATTAATATCAAAGAATTAATATTATAACGACGAAACAATTTTCCTCAAAGTAAAGTTCAATTTGCCATGATTGTGTCGTCCACCACTTCAAGAAAGGGGCAGGACGTATTATTGCGATTATTTGACGGCACGTACACCCTGTGCAGAAAATGAAGAAGATTGGTCCTTTGCGATATCCGGGATATCGACCAAATACAAGAGAATCGTCAGACGTAACCGGATCCTTGTATCGAAAACACGTATCCAGAGTTGCTCCCTATTACGATATATTGTAAAATATACACATGTATATATGTATATACAGGGTGGTTGGTAACTAGTGGTACAAGCGGAAAGGGGGTGATTCTAGGCGAAAAAAGAAGTCGAAAATATAGAATAAAAATTTTTCGTTTGAGGCTTTGTTTTCGAGAAAATCGACTTTGAATTTTTGCTGGGTACGCGTACACTTTATCACGTCTCGTTATAACGGATCTCACTGTAGATCGTTGTCTCGATGGATATTATCGCAGTTTAAGTTTGTTTTTGCCATAACGGAAAATTAGGAATAAATAATGAAATAATATGAAGTAATCATAAAGTTTATTATTAGACAAATTGCTGAAAATGTTGCCCATTCTGCTGAACACATACTTCTGCTCTTCTAATTAAATTTCTATGAACACTTTCTAACGTATTCGATTGTTTTAAAGTATGAAAGGCTACAATAATCTTTTCTTTCAATTGCTCGCAACTTGCGATTTCTTCAGAATAGACAATCCGTTATAACGAGACGTGATAAAGTGCACGCGTACCGAGCGAAAATTCAAAGTCGATTTTCTCGAAAACAAAGCCTCAAACAACAAATTTTTATTCTATACTTTCGACTTCTTTTTTCGCCTAGAATCACCTCCTTTCCGCTTGTACCACCAGTTACCAACCACCCTGTATATAAATATAGAATTGTAAATAGATAGCTATGCAAGAAGATCATCAGTGCCCGCGCGACAATATTAATTGCCATGAAGTTATAATAAGTCGCGTTTAGTCAGTGATGGGTACACAATTTTATTAATTCTTTTTAAAGTTACAGCTGGTTGCAGTTGAAATTTACATACACATATTAGAGTTAGGATGGTTAGTGATTATTTGGGTATCAATAATTCCTCGGACAATTTCGAACATTTTTGAAAATGAAGTAAAAATAAAAATTTGTCGGAAGCATTGAGATACATATATATACAATATCATTCCGGTTTTCCCCACATTAATAAGTTCTTAATAATTAGACGAATGTGTCGCATTATAATATTAACTATTTATATTAAAATACAAGATTTAAAAAGCTTAAAACATTTGTTTTTCTGTGATTTCGCATCCATTACTACTATAGGATAATGTTTATAACCTCAAATTACTTAATATTTTCATCATTCTCCGTAGATATGGATATATATGTACATATACGATTCGTCCCATTGCATAAAGTGTGATTTTCGTTACTTTATTTGCTGTAAGTATTTTAATCCCTATATTTTTTGGCTAACTTATTTATTGGCACTTACCTGACGGATGTTATAGTTATGACATTACTAATGGACTCGGTTAGGTTAGTTCGTTAGTAGCGAGTGGTGAGGAACCCTACTCGATCACAAAGTTCATAAAGTTAGGTTCATCCGACTAGTGTTGTTTATTCTTTGAGAATATGAACCATTTATCGTAGCTCGAAAGTACGTAAACAACTTCTTTTTAACGGTAACTTTGAATTGTTTAACAAAGAGAGTTTTTGTTTCTTAAATTTGATGCGGTTTTTTTTATATCTTCTAATACCTACTGTTCAATTTCACGATAGTTTAACTCTGTTCTCTATGATAAATTACAAGTTGTCTTTCGTCAAAGGACTTTTGGTGATATCATAAATTTCTTGGTGTATGGACTTATTATAGAAGTATTGGTGTTAATTTCTTTTCTGACATTAATCACAGACAACGATTACACAAAATAAATTTATTTTGAACTGCGAGTCGATCTGTTTCTAAGAATTGGTAAATCGCACAACGTAAACAAGCGTTAGTATATTAATGCGACGTAAACATAAGGTAACTTTTTGTTAAAATATTGCACATATAGTAAATGTTTTTTTACAATTACCCTTAGGAAGAAATTGTTTACGTATTTTCAAGCTACATACATACATACATAGGAATGATTCGTAGTTTCGTAGAACAAGCAATACTTAAATACAATATTTAAAACATGTTTTCTTGTAAGTACAAAGCAACAAATACACAGATAGTGCTGCGTCCAAATATGTATTAATGTGAGTAACAGTATACTGGAGTATAAGACGAACACATTTAGCAAATTAAGTTTTTTGTTCTGAGGACTACTAAATACGGAATAATAAAATATAGTGGTTTAACGTAGGTATTGAGACGCACCCTAAAGTCAGTTGAGCATGTGCGGCCTATGTGATTAGTTTTCATAAAAGGTGATTTTAATGGAAGCCCAACTGTTCCCTTATGTTTTCAACGGCTGCCAGACAATGACTTTCTTTTCAATTGTTTGCCCTATACCATCGCCCTTTCTAACGTCTTTCACAATGGTCATAGATTACATGAAGAGATTACCATTCAAATTCTGTTTCCGTTCATCCTTTTATGTTTTGCTTATGAATGGGACGTTACCATTAATTGTTTGGCGATTCAATTGGAAATGAATATCGATTAATACGCTGTATTAGGGTGTCATAAATCTTCGAATTGAAAAGGTTCAAACCAATTAATTCGCCAAGTGTAGTAAAAATTCGAAAGTTTAATAATTAAATGATCTAAATCATTTAATAAGACGATGAATAATGTATTTTATTAACTTGTGTAACTGACTAGTATTCTATCTTTAATTCTACTTTGCATCGGTTACGCTGTGTAAACAAAAATGAAATTATAATTGTTGCGCTTCGAAAAGAACAGATTGGAATCGCAGATACTAGAATACAAACCGTGAAATTTAATCGAATGACTCTCGAAATGTGTACAACGTATGAAATATCGCGAATGTTCAAGAGTTCGAGATAGGTCCATCTTGGTAGCAAAGTGAGCGATGTACCTGAAATAGGAAATAATGAATAAACAAAGTGTACAGAGAAACGAAAAGATGCGATAAACTTGAGTTCTTGAAACACTCTCTGATATGCAATCCTGAAACTAATGACTGACATATGTCCTCGAGCCAAAAAGAAGGTGAAATAGAAAGTGTTTAAGCAATAGAACTTCTCCGGATTATGTATATTATTTACCTATTTATTTGTTTATTCATACGGTTAGTGATCTTTGATTCAGATATAATTATCATAAAAGAACATATATCAACGTATTAGGTCATCCCATAAGTTCGTGCCGACTTTTGTGTATATATTTCACGTGTCGATTTATAAACATACGGCGATAAGGGACCAATGCACTTGAGCTTAGCTGATCGAGACAACAACGAGAGGGGGATTGCATTTTTTCATGAAATTGAAAGGTATGTAAACAATCTTAACATATATAACCGCCCGAAACAACGGCACGAACTTATGGGATGAGTTAATATTATCACACAGTTATAAAAAGTTATAAAAATAAAGTGTCTAGTTATAAAAATAAAGTGTCTTTCCGCATTTACATAAACAGGTATATCGCATAGATATGTTACAGTTATAATGAACACATTAATTCAATATCTGAATGTATGGAAATAGATACATCTAATCTCGTAAATTATGTGTACCTACTAGGAATCACAAACATTTTTATACTTTTGCATATTTTTTATATTGTAGATACTAAGTATACACTTCATATTTACTAGCGTTCACTGCTACTACGTACTTATGTATGTATATAACATTTGGAAGAATATCCCTTATTCTTATTTTCTTGTATTCTTCTTTATCTTTTACATATTTTTACGTAGTTTCAATAAATGAAATGTTTCATTCTGTTATGGAACAAAATATCTGTTTCATCGTAGTTAATGAAAGTTTTTCTCCAATCTATCATATGTCATAGAAACACTAAGTGTATAATTAAAAAATTACGCATCAATAAATATCGTTCGTTTCTTATTTGTTTCAACTTTATAAATTTAATTAGATTATATTATATTACAATAGATTTAATTATTAGAAAGAAACGTCAATTTCCGCGTATCGATGAATTTTTAAATATCTAAGATAAAAATTTATATCGCGTGTTAAACTGGAAACTTGATCAATCGAAGTTTCATGTTTGCATTCTAAAGATTATTTTAAAAAACTCGCTACAAGATGACCAATCTTATTCGAAATCTGTTCAGTATGTTGGAACAATAACTTCCTCCATAGTATTGAGAGCAATGTAACATGAAATACTTTTATGTAACATTATTAATTACTGTATCCTTTACATAAAGTAACTATTATTAGAAAAATTGAAATAATTCAAAAGCTGAAATAACGTATATCTATGACATATAATCTTAACATATATAACCGCTCGAAAAACGGCACGAACTTATGGGATGACCTAATATAATAAAAATATGACATTAATCATGCATGATGCGGAAGTAAAGACGAATGTAGATTCGTTTTTCATATGTTTTTTAAACGTGCACGACGATTTACAAATAAGGTGTAGCTGATGTGCGAGTGAGGCGATCTACTTATATATATGCGATTAACACATGTATAGATGAGAGGAATAAGGGAAATCTGAGCATCCCTGATTTAATAGTTGAAGAATTTCCAAGTAGTCTGTATAGCCGTTTGCAATAAAATGTATATGCATAACGCGATAATTACAGATTTCGAATATATTTACATACATACATACATACAGTGCTGTGATAGAAATACATTCTCTGCTTTATCAGTTCTGTAAGTATGAAACCGGAATTTGCCTATAGATAGCCCTAGCTGATAATGTGGTTATCACTAAACTGCGTCATTGATGCCAAAAGTCTTTGTTGACATCTCACAAAAATTTTCGACTCAGAACAATACAAGTTTCATACAACAGCACAGTTTGTAATAGCGTTGAACATGTCGAATTTTGTGCCTGGAAACTACGATTTGCGGACAGCATTGATTTTCAAATGGTAATTTGAAGAAAACTGCTGCAGAATCGCATCGAATGCTTGTCGAAGCTTACGGTGAGCATGCTCTTGGTAAATCACAGTGCTTTGAGTGGTTTAAACAATTCAGAAGTGGCAATTTTGACGTGAGGAACGAAGAACGTGGAAGACCACCGAAGAAGTTTCAAGACAGCGAATTGCAAGCATTGTTGGATGAGGATGACGCTCAAACGCAACAACAACTCGCTGATCAATTAAACGTGACACGAGAAGCCGTCTCCATACGTTTGAAAGCCATGGGAAAGATTCATAAGGTGGGAAAATGGGTTCCACATGAACTGAATGAAAAACAGCAGGAAAACCGAAAAACCACTTGCGAAATGCTGCTCGCCAGATACAAAAGAAAGTCATTTCTCCACCGAATTGTGACTGGCGATGAAAAGTGGATATTTTGAGAATCCTAAGCGTAAAAGATCGTGGGTAGCTCCAGGCGAACCACCGACATCGACTACAAGACCAAATCGCTATGGACTGAAGACAATGCTCTGTGTTTGGTGGGATTAGAAGGGTATGATCTATTATGAGCTGTTAAAACCTGGCGAAATCGTTAAAACTGAGAGCTACCGACAACAAATGATCGATTTGAATCAAGCTTTGCGTGAAAAACGACCAGAATATCAAAAAAGGCAACACAAAGTAATTTTGCTTCATGATAATGCACCATCACATACAGCAAAACCGGTCAAGGAAACGATTGAAGCGTTCAGTTGGGAAACACTTTCGCACGCGGCTTACTCACCAGACTTGGCTTCGTCCGATTACTATTTATTTGCATCGATGGAACACGCACTTTCTGACCAGCACTTCACTTCTTACGAAAATGTACGAAAATGACACGATGACTGGTTTGCCTCAAAAGAGCGACAGTTTTTTTGGCGTGGCATCCACCAAGTGCCAGACAGGTGGGAAAAATGTATAGCTAGCGATGGGCAATACTTCGAATAAAATATTTTTAATCATTTTCATACAATAAACGTGTATTTTCTATACAAAAATTCCGGTTTCATATTTACATACCTGGTATTTCTACAATATTTCCAACAAATCACCGATGACGCTTGGATATATTAAGTGGAATTTCTTTTGTAAAGGGTAAATTGAACGCTATAGAATATCCGGAGATGTTACACGGCGAATTTTTCAGTCTTTCATAGCTGAGATAGAAATGAAAAAGACAATTTTTCAACAAGACATAGCCGCCACTACAGAAAAGTGGTTTCAAGATATCCAAATAGAATTATTATCACGGCCAGCATCGAGTGCTAATTTGGAATCCGATCGAAAATCTATGAGGAATTCTAGGTAGAAAAGTTTAGAATCAGCAGAAGTCGCCTATAGAAAATATCGCTGAATTTAGAAAAAAGGATAAAATACGGGTGAGCGCATATTAAAAACAAAACTTTGAATAAGTTACTGGACAGTCTACTTGGAAGATTAATAGAAGTAATGAAAAATAAAGAAAAATCGATGAAATGTCGAACGAAAATATAACAAAATTAACACTGAGTGTATATTTTCTCACAGCCAAAAACACAAGGAAAATAGTTCTTTAAAAGGAAGTTTCTTCCAAGCTTCAAAAGGAGAAAATTTTTCTTATATCTTCAGTTTTGTTTTACATTATAATACGAAATTATATGTCAATTCTCAATTGTCAATTTCTGTTTTAATATTTTGAAAAATCTAAAAACAGTTTTGTTTATAGTTATTCACGGCACCGTGTATGTACATACGTGCCATGGTACAATTACAATATGTAAAACAAATAAAACGTTGAATTGAAACTAACGCGGCACGACAAACATTTGAAGAATTTTGTTAATCATATTTCTGCGAACGACATGTGACTGATAATGGGTGTATAATTAATAATTACTTGAAAGTTTTATGTCCTGCATCGTCTAGCGCGTACTTACAATTGAAGAAGTAGGTACGCAAAGAAGAATACATGTATGTAATACACAAATACAATTTTACATATCTCGTGATGCTGCAAGATTATGTATTATATTGTGATATTTTTATCGATAGAATCTACTATAAATGAGCAAACAACGTTGCTTTCTAGCATCAGACGATTCGTTGGTTAGATTCATCAGCGTTGAGAATCTATTCAGTGGCATATATTAAAAAGTCAAAGATACGAAGTACAGTAGGGCGATGTAATCACCGAACCGCAACGAATCATTATTTCCATCTCAATTAATATTTTAATCAAGCCCCTGTACACTGCGTTGTTCCATTTACGGTCTCGTTAACATTCGTTTAACCACCCTCTTAGAATATAACGCCAGTTAGTATTCACACAATACTAACAATAAGAATGATACGGTTGTACAAATCTGGTTGACCGTTTGATTGTTTTGTAGACAATGAGTATAATGAAAAGATTAAATGAAAAACGACTATGATGACGAAAAATGATATACGACTTTCAACATACGACGAGTATGGTACTTCAATGATTTATTTATTCTTATTATTGGAATACTGGTAAACGAAAGGAAATCTTTTGGTTTTTTCTGTTTACTTTAAAATTTAAATACACATCATTAATTAACTCTACGGTCTATATATATTCGTTATATGTCGTATGTAATTAACTTTCTTAATCAAGAAAATAAAATACGAATAAAAAAAAGAAATAAACTCGTATAATCAAGAAAATAAAATACGTTTATTTGGTAATAATTTTCATTAATCTTAGAAGAAAAGAGGTTATGATTATACCATACTTCCTATTTAAAAGCGGCACTTATTCCAATTTCAATATTCTACTGCCATCTCTTTTTCCAGCATACCTAGCATGTACGAGTATGTTTAGTACTCATATCTGATAATTATATGTCCGTTTGCATATATGTATATGTAGTTGGAAATCTGCGTTACATCTTCTGTACAGATCTACTCTGCGTAAACTTTACGACGAGAAGTTCTAAATATGCAGACTTACTCTCGAAAAGAAGCGTTCTTAAACATCTTAGAAAATGTGCCTTAACTTGTAATTGATCATTACTAATGATCAATGTCCGTTGATATTTTTCAATTTTAAAAAATTTAATTAATATTTAATAATTCTATCAATTATCAGTAATTAAAAATACGACGAAATATCACGAATAAAAATATAGGTCATCGTATCACAACATTTGAAAATAACATTTAATGCTGCATTTAACTTATTTAATTCATAAGCAAGTATGTATAATTGCGTTGTAGGTTAACTGTATATGCATTCCTTCCTATATGTATGTATAAATGTCGTAAGTGGCTATTTCAAATCTCTGAATCGTTATCGGCAGAAAATACAATTAAAATTAATTATAAACATGTGAGCTACCAATCCAGTAATATTATTGCCTGCACGACTTTTTATAAAAGAAATTTTTATAGCTTTGTTTATTTTCATTTATTTCTAGTCCATGCCTTTCGGCTTTGGACGAACTTCCAGCTTTACATCTTACTTGTAGTTTACATATTCCTCTTTTTCCTGTAACTACCGCTATAACTACCACTGGTGGCTTGCGACTTTGTAAAGAAATTTTTATATATATACATATATGTGTAATTTCTTACGAGTGAGTACATAATCATTTTGTAGTAACATAATCTCGTCGTTTTAACATTGGTCATTTTCTATATAATATTTCTTTTAAACATATATGTACTTTCTGAATAAAAAAAAAACTTATTTCTCATACTTGTCAGTTATATTAATCTTTCTTACTTATAAATTAAGTTGTGCGAGTAGTGAATATCCTAGACGCAATATACTTTAATGTGTCATACTGAAAAAAGTGACACGCTTCAAAGGAATCTATTGATTGAATGCGTGCATTTATTCGAGGTAGAGTATGGACATTGGCCAGTTGATTAATTAGAATCTCTCCGTGGCACAAACTGAAAGGGTTAGTCTCGTGGTAAAGAGGACATGTAACGAGCGAAGTTTCCGTATTTCAATCACACCAATTACTTGATGTTTTATACGTCGATTGTCGTTACAATATAATTATCTATTACTCGTTATAAGAATTTTTATTTCACTTTCATCATGAACGATGTAACACTTAAAATAGTATTCATTAACTTACGCATTTAAAGCATCATAAATTCTTGAACGTCGTACAGTAATCCAGTTGATCTCGTTTAGAAAATCCAAGTCTTTAATCTCATCTTTTGTTAAGTTCATTTCCTTTCAAGATGCTTTTACGATAATAGAACCGCAAAGCGTAAACGGATGTTTTTTGAAAATTGTACATTGAATCAAACTCAGGTGATATCGCATGAAATGTTGATGTAATACACTCAGAATGTCGTTGATCGTAAGAGGAAATCGTTGACAGCAGCCAATCAACGTACATCATGAACATGCCAAGCAAAACTAGAACATTTCGAGAGAAACATTTTTCAGATGTTTTTTAATCTTTCGACGGACGTTATCCAATAGTAAAAGCACACAAATCAGACAAACACTCTGTTACACGTTCGAACTTCGAACACAAACATACTCATTCAGTCAGCTATTGAAATTCAAGATTTATTGTTTATTAAGCAAACAGAAGATTAGCTTCGTTTCAACAAAATATCCCTATCCCTTCTAACGGAAAGTAGAAGATGTTAACGCGATACGCTGCGTCGATAGAAATCGAAAACGGACATTTATGACTTTCGCTGGCTACGTCATAGTACGAACCTGTCTCGTCGCAATCACGTTAAATAATAGGTAACTGTTGAGAAATGCTAAGTTGGTATGACCGCTAGTTCCTATAAGCTAAGTTGGTACGACTTGTAACGACGCTCTTTTGTCTTAGAAGTCGACCACGTGCTAATTGCTTAAGCGTATCCGGTGTGTTCAGACGTTTTGTACGAGGAGGTGAAATATAAAGTGTTATTCAATCTGTGTGGATCAATTGAATATCAACCCCAACCCATATTAAATAACAGTAACTGTATGCCACGTGTTATTATTTTTATAGTTACAGACGAAGAACCAAAACGCTTTTATTCTACATATTTATCTAGGCAATGAGAAGATAGCGGCGGTAATTGATGATAAATGTACAGAGGGTATCGTTCTCGGAAATCTTGAAACGTTAGTCTTTGCCTATGCACATAAGCTTTTGACTCCCCTCCATCGTGAGATCTTGCGATTTTCATAGTATATATATAAGAAGCCGAAAAATCACGCTCTTCGGACAAAACGGTCAGAACGCTGAAAGTGCCGTTGTGTAACTTGGTGTCTTGTTCGCTAAGAATTGGTACAGCGAGACTGGACGACTAACGTTCGCTTTCTGTTCGGCGCTACTTCGAAGCTGCTCTCAATTCCCGTATTGCCAGTAAAAGACCGTGCATGTAAACGATCTAAATAAGCTAATTGTATGGTAATACACATGTGCACAATCGGACTCATTTATCCGCGACATATACAACACACTTATAACAATATTTTGATTACAATATACATACCCGTATCTCGCACAGATTCGAATATAATTATTTAAAACCTAACATACGTACGAGTCAGCAATTGCAATTCACAAAGCAACGTGGTTGAACAAACCCATTCCATATTATTTTATTGCTCGATTCGTTAGCGTCGACTTCTGTTAATTAAAGTTACGAGGCCCAGACTAACATCGCAACCGTATTCCTTAAAATTTAAAATATTCTCGTCGACCTTTCGCAAAATTTAATCTCTTTTTTTCATTTGTCTTATTAAACGACGTGTTTTTCTTGCAATTCCAGCATGAAAATTATTTTGCGATAACAAGTTTCGACAGAATCTCGAGGAACTGTTCTAACTATAAATGTTTATCGACCACCTTTTCTTTCGCGATTAATAGAACATTTTCTTTAATAACTTTTACTTGTTTCGTTTGCCGGAATCGTTTGCATTGCAAAGCTGTTCTAGTACTTGCAGATTTAATTAATATAATTAATAAATCACAATAGAAAATTATACACCAATAACAATCTAAGAATTATTTCATCGAATTATAAATTACTTCGCAATTGTATTTTTTCGCAGCAGTGTTGGTAATTAGTTAGATATTCCTTTTAAGTGAAAGTAATGAAAATGCATTCGTCAATATACATAGTATAGTAGGTGATAGTGGTGTTTTTACAGAAGTAGGTACCTATATATATAAAGTGGCTTACAGAAGATTAAAGTTAGAGGAAGAAGGACGGATAAAGGATGGATGCGGAGAAGCGGGAGAAGAGGAAGGTGGGGGGAAGATGAAAAGCGCATCGGTCGAGATAATGAGGACAAAAGAGGTGGAATCCGGTAGATCGTTGGGTAGGTGGATCGGTGGATCAGCGAATCAACGGATCAGTAAATCGGGGAAACCAGGTTGGAAAAGGACGAGTTTGTACAAGGAACAACCAAATTCGTGTGTTTCGAACTTCCAACCGTGCTCAAACTTGCTCGGAGGCCGAGTAATTAACGATATTTCAGGGGTAATTAAACGCATCCAATCTAGCTGAAGGGTGGGCTGCTAAAGGCCTTCAGCTTCAGAAGTTCGAAGACGGTACTGCTCGAGGAAACCGCATTTTGTATGCACCCTCTACCCTCCAAGAAACCACTCTATTGCCAGCTTCTCTTCTATCATGTTCTCGTCATCTCTCTTCTTTTTCCTTTTTACTATTATTCCCCTCTTTTTCTGTCTCTCCTCTCCCTCCCTCTTTCACTCTTTCGCTTTCCCTTCCCCCTTTCTCCTTCCCATAGGTATATCTTATTATTTCTTATACTTGCATTTACGTATCTATTTAACGCGTATAATCGATTTATCTAACGTAATCTTCCGATCGATGGAAAGGATTTCGTTTATTCTTTCAATTAAAACCATTTACTTTACACGTAATATCTGTTTTCTTATCCTAACGCCTAACTGTAAGAAAATCGGAGATTGTACCTATACCATCGAAATTTGTATACCGCTATACATGTTACTTGGTTGTGCAATTTTTCGTTAATACATGAATGTTACATATACTAATTAAGTTATGATAGACTTTCTCTTTCTCTTCCGTTTAAATTATTATTATTATTAATTACTCAAATATAATATACAATGTTCAAATATAATGTTTACAATAATAACAAGTTTAATAGTTAATACTTTTGTAAATATATATTTTTATTGTTTTTGATTTAATACTTTTCAATGATTTACGATTTATTTTACATTAACGCCTTTTTATTGTCCCATTATTTTCATTACCTTCGTATATGTATCTCAAAGGCGGACCTACCATACTATGAATTTATTCCTGAAGATCAGGATTATGCTTACTAAATACATATAATAATATTTCTAGACTACCTAATGTTAGTCATCAATCGTCCACAAGTAGTAAATAGTTCCGTACACAAAACTCTACCCTTCGTTCTTTTCACACTCGTTCAACATAGGTTTGTTAAAAATTTATTGTGATATAATTTTTGTATCTTTTAATCGATCGTACGCAGCGATCACTAATATTAGGTATTAAAGATAGGATCGATATACATGTGTATAATAAGGTGAACAAATGTCTCAAACTAGTAATCAAAGAAGAATAGATACAGATAAAATCTCTTTACGATATAAGATACCTATAATTTATAACATTGTATTGAACTATTTGGAATAGAATCGGATGCTGAGGAAAGATCTGAATAAAATTTACAAACAAAACGTTAAGCAGTTATTGCGTACATGTGAGGTGGATGATATCTCCGTGATAGCGGTTGTTGTTGCCGGCTGGGCCTTGTCCTTGTCCTTGTCGGGAATTGAACCCGGACCCCGAATGTTCGAAACCTAAGACGCTAACAACTGCGCCACCGTGTCCGTTCCTTAGTTAGAGTCGAGTGCCGCCACACATGTAATACACGCACAAGTAGGTATGCAACGACCGCTACAAGTGAAAATTTTATATTCCATCAGAATATACGCAAGTGTACATATAAAAAATTACTTTCTATGGTTAGAGAAAAGGAGATATTTTAAAATGATATGTAAAATCTGTAAACCACGATATAATAATAGAAAATTATTGCGTTTGAAAGACAAAAGCAATTTGAAAATGTACCGATATTTATCAGAAATGGGCTTAAATCCATTAGAATTTTATTAGTAGATTGTATAAATCAGTTTCAAAGCATATGCTGTCAGTTTTACGAAGTAGAGAAGAATGTATAAATTATTATTAAAAGTAATATTTTATGAATTCTGGTTTATCATTTTGATTTGTGATTATCTTGTTATATGTAGATACGTAGGTAGGTATATTCGAAGGACAAGATTTTCTCTTTTATTCTTTTATGGTAGGACATACAGTTTTACAGATGATACTTTATAATAAAATTCTTTTAAGACCGAAACCAACAAATTTCTGACATAAAAATTACAAAAACATTAAATTTATTCAGTGTGCTATTCATTTGTTGCGATATCTTATGCTTGCTATTTGTTGTTTGTTATTCGAGTTAACATACATATTTAATTGTACGAGTCAGCAAGATATATGTACGGTAAAAGGTATTCTGCGCAAAGTCAACTATTTTGATAGTTGTTTGGAGATTTTATCAATTGCAAAACAACAGTGGGACGTTTAATGCTGGATGCAAGTGTGCCAGCGGTATATCAACGTCAATGCGTTTCGGATATCTGCTTTAAATACGGATTGAAGTAAGTACATAGTTATTATGTCGATGAGATCTTCATATTACTATTGTATCTATAAGGTGCTACAAGAAACAAAATAAAATATATCGTTAAGTGATTAGATTCTGTTGAGAAACGCTAAGTTGGTATGACCGCTAGTTCCTATAAGCTAAGTTGGTACGACTTCTAACGACGCTCTTTTGTCTTAGAAGTCGACCACGTGCTAATTGCTTAAGCGTATTCGGACGCTTTGTACGAGGAGGTGAAATATAAAGTGTTACTCAATCTGTGTGGATCAATTGAATATCAACCCCAACCCATATTAAATAACAGATTCAACGCTAATACATATTAATATCATTTTATTTAGAGTTCAATATTTCTTTTAATTTCAATGCCAGGAATTATAAACGTTTATTTATGGAATTGCAAAGTTAAACTTTGAACTTGTGCAACGCATCTATCTACTAAAAGAGCTACCTGTAGCATATAATATGCGCGCTGAGATTATGCAACATTTGTACCTATACCTATATAATATGAATTGCACATATGCAACGTATAATCTGAAAGAGATGTGTCGATTAATTAGATCACCTTATACATGTGTACATAGGTGCCTAAATATTTATGTGCGTATGTTCTTACATATTATACATTACGTTAAATTAAATCTTCAATGGTGAAGTAAATTCATTCAAATATTTTTACCAAATATAGGCATGAGAGGCATCTATGCTATTTTTTATGAATAAAAGTAAATTTGTATATCGATATTAACGTCCACTAATTTATATCAAAGAAATTAAATTATATATATTTTATTAAAGGAATGTAAGAAAAATAAAATATGCCTGTACGTAAGAATGTTGTGTTTTAATTTTTCAGCATATCTATTGCAAGCCTTTGTACAAATCTTTAAACATCGTGCGTGGTTTTTTCACATAATAATAGAAAAAGAAATGTTATGGGAAAGCGAAAGTGATATTAGATAAATACATATAATACGATTTAACGACATTAACGACATTAAACGTTAATATTTCAATAATTTTTCGAAGCTTTCTCGATTCCTTTAAAAAAATGCAATCTCGATATTTGTCTACTCAAGATTAGCTTGATGTTTCTGATTTTACATTTATCTGTGTATTTCGATTGTACCTAATTCGATAATCAAGTAACAATCAAGTAACGCGTAATGAAACGATGATTCCATTAAAAGTACAAATAGTTTCCGTAAGAAAAGAACATTTTTTTAATAAATCAAATATTTTAAAGCGAAAAATTGTAGCAAATATCTACTTTCCTTTTAATAATATTCGATATTGTATTTATTCGAATCGAACATTTTCAACATTATGTATCTCTTACATTTTCTCTATTATCAACAAATGGCACAATTTTTCAATGTGCAGGAGACGTGTTATTGAACATCGTAGTTGTTAATTATTTAGTAAAATATTATTAACTTTTGTTTGGAACCTGCTATGAAATACCTTCGTAATCGTTAAGATGATAACTCTTAGTAAGATAAACAATATTTCCGCGAAATATCCAAATTTAATTAAATTTCTATATCTGGTTATACATAATATGTTGTCATAAATGGTTGGATGTGAAAAAATTAGCAAAAGCTACTTACGATGAAACTAATATAATATTGCTCTAATCGCAAGTGGAATAATTCGACGTATGCGAAGATGTACGAGTTGTATTAAGAAGTTGAAAAGAGAGAGACGGAATATTGGTTTGAAACATGCACCAACCACTAGTTAACGAAAGAGAAAGACCCAGGAAAGGAGAAAGAGGGGGGATTGGTAGAGAGAGGTGGGCGGTCTGGTAATGTGACTAAATGAATCCACTAACGGGGTTGGTTTTGCCGTAATGGAAGGGGTAATTAAAACCACCCTTCTGCGGATGCGGACCGAGCTAGATCCACTCTGCAGGGCCGCAATCCTGCGATGAACTAAAATTATTCAGCAATGAATTTTCATTAGCAGTTGTTTGCTATTCTATCACACCCTACCATATATTTCGGATTATTTTGTAAATTTGTGTTCACGTGCAAGTAGTGTACCGTTACCTTTATTATTAGATATTATAATCGGAATCGGAATTTTAACGCGTAGATAATCGATTGCCTTTGAAATGAAAGTTCGTTATGAAAGAAGAAAAAGGGAGGAGAAGTTCGTTTGAAATATTTTAATAAACGTTAACACGTTATTCGTCATAACGAATTACACCATAGTGTAGTACGCTAGTTAAATTTCATTTACAACAATTTACTGCTGCAGCTCAAATTTGAAGGATAGATTTATAAACGTATGTAGATAATATATGCAGATAAGTATGAAATTAAATGCGGACAGTAGTCTTAAACTTATCCATTTTTATATCTTTGTAACCATACCACGAAACTACGCAAAATGCAATGAAAATATTGCACAAACTAGAAATTACTTTGTGGAAATAACAAGGAACGAAGTAAACGGTAAAACAAGTTAAAGATTATTTAATTGTATAGAACAGGATGTAATTGCCTAATAATGATTCGTACGATGGGTAACTTAAATGGGTAAAAAAGTAACATTGGGGATGTACGATGTACTTAGGTACATATGATGAGAAATTCTAGAAGAACCGGCGGCCCTGGAATTCTCGATTCAGTCGTCGAGGGAACTGCGGCAGCGATGCTTTGCAAAATGGAACTGATTAACAAAGATTCAGAAAGGCGCGCATCCAATTTCCCCATTCTTCGTAAAACCATCCTCTAATTATCGGTAATTCACTTACTGGCTCATACGATCGAGTCGACACGCTTATTCCGATCTCCAGAGATGTTCTCTTCTTTACAGTAGCGGTTCTAATTGTAACGAGTATGTTTCAATCTGTGCTTGGATATCTTCTTCGGCATTGCTAAATAACATTCGATCTAATATTATTATCATAACTATCCGTTCGACATTTTTATCAATTCGAAGAGAAACAAGCTTAATATTTAATATTTAAGTTTAGAATAATATTTAATAAATAAAATCCAGTCCAGGTACATGCAAACATACATAAAATAGGGAGCAAAGGAAAATTGAATGATTTAGAAAGAAATAATATTCAAACGATATGTGCAAAATTTATGTTGTCTTTTTTGACGATGAAAGGAAAGCTTCGATGTTAATTTACGGACTTAACCGAACAAAAGCTATCCTATTAAACGCCATTATAGCTAATTTAAAATTTATAGAAAAGCAATTTCTATGTAATTCTTCTAATTTCTGTATCCATAATTTTATCAATCACTTCCACATTTATACGACTGCCTATATAGTTACAATGATATAATAAAAATGATAAAAAATAAAATTTTCGACACTAAAATTTTCATTTCTTGATCGTTCGTTTTTCTCGTTATCGTATTACGTTTCAATGAGACATCGATTTTAATAACCATATAGAATTATCTAATAAAATAAAAATTAACGTTGCAATAATTATAGTTATCAAAGAATTACGATTTTTTCCAAAATATTTCCAATAAAATTCCAGATGTTTGTTATTTTTATGAAAAAAAGTAACAAATCGTAGAACGTGAAATATAGATAAAAGGATATGTCGCTACATAAATGTACATACTATGCGAAAAAGTTGTTTGCATCTGTGATTAAGAAAATGAAAATTGTGCAAATAAAACGATAATCGAAGTAACAGCATTTTCTACGTAGAAATTTTATGTATCAACGAGACAGAAGCAAAACAAATAGGATACATTTTTCTTTATTCGACATCGATGAGCACAAGCTGGTAGAGACATTGTCCAAAGGTACGAATAGCCACTAACTTTTCTCTAGAGGGTTGCTCGACAAATACAAGCTCCGTCTAGTGAGGAAGGGGTAGGCGGCAGGGTAGATGGTGGAGGAACGGGGTGGGTTGGTGAGTGGGAGGAGGGGGGCGGGGCGTAATCAATGAATGGACCAGGCGGACAAACCTTCTGTTACAAAAGCCTGACATTTTTCGGCTTTTCAGTGTCATTACCATAATAATGCGAATAAAAGGGAATTCTCGGAGTCCAGACTACTCTCCTTCGCTTCCCGCTTGTTCACCTTCAGCCCCAGGAGAAGATGGTACTAATGAATAGATTTCTTCTAGCTGAAGTATGCTCGACGCAACGACGAAAAAAAACTCTCTCTTTCCTTTCGTATTTATTTATATTTACTCATTTCCACGGAAACAGTGCTACAGTTGTAATACACTTTCTATGCTGTGTCCGTTTTACAAGTAAATAACGATACATACATTCGAGAATCGTATTTATGTACGCCCTTTAAAAACTTGTATCTAAAACATTGCATAAACATAGAACTTCTAATTAATTACAGAATGTTTGGTATGCAGATAAAAGTATACTTAACAGCGCGAGAGCAGTTACGAGAATTATCAGTTGGATGACACAATTGGTAACGTTAAATCGGTATAATAATTTGTATAATTAGGCAAATTATCAAGCGTAAAGTAACCCTCTGTAATAAAGTTGTTCTAGTACCTATTTTCGGTACAATATAATAGTTACGATACGATAAATCATTAATATAACGAAGAATAGTTACATAACGTAGTTACTAAATTTCAATATAATATTATTCGCTATTGACTTTTACGTATCATATCTAATACGCTAAATGACATCGTCGATTTTATTGTGTAAGAAGATGAATGGTATACGCATTATAAATTTTGTCAAGTTGTGTATTGGATACAATATTTAAATGGAATAATGCAAACATTTTTACGTCAAGTATAATTTCAAATTTAAACACAACCACTAACATTGATTATAACCGGGAATAATAACGGGAAATAATTGTTAATGTTATATATGAATATTGTACCAATAGTTTGCTCAATACAGTTATGTATCATATGTGGGTAGAAGCTTGAAATATTATTTGAAAACTAGGGAATCGTTGGTTCGGCAGAAATGCGAACCATTAAATATTGTATTATACAGTGGCATTTATCTACATTTCATAATATAAAGAAGACAAAACCCGAGGCAATACATATACGTAACTACATATTATTATATGAAAGAAATAAAAGACACGATATTTACCTGCCTATAATCTTAATGCACGATCAGATATGTGTGTCAAGTTGGATCATGATCAAACAGGCTACTTATGACATAGAATGTAAATACGTGTTCTACAAATATGATGATCTAATAAAAATATAATCTTAAATAACTAATTTTACATGTATGTACATCGTTAGTATTCCATATGGCTAAACAATTCGGTTTGATTCTTTTTCATTTTTATTGTCATTCTAGAAGTTAATGACAAAAGAGGTGGTTGAATTTTGGTACTTAACACGTTAAACGCTATGTCATGTCATTGTCGATCCTGATGACGGATTCCATTTAAGCGACGTTGATCCCTGGACACAGACACTAAACTTTTGTCTTTTGTTTATACGCAGACACATTTTCTGTATTATTTATGCGTCGCTTAAATGGAAAGTAAAAGAGAATTATGTCCGCGTTTAACGTTTTGGTAATGATTAAGCTGATTAGGTAATCGGGTTGGTCTTTCAAATTCACAAAACAATAGTTTCAAGCTAAGTTACACGTTCCTATTATAAACGATTGTATTAGGTTGTCCGAAAAGTGTCTTTCTTGTACAGACCCGTCTTTTACAACGATGCATCTTTATACAAACATGTAACCCAATCTGTCGAACGTTGTGATCTTTATTTTGATAGAAGAAACTGGATCATACGTAATACGATAAAATAATATAAAATAAAAAATGTGTTGTACCTATTATTTCCTTATAAAACGAAAGAAACTTTGGGGTTAACCTAATATATATCGAGTGGCAGTTATTCGCTTGGAGCAGGTTAGGCAGTAATTTGTCTAGCTGATATCAATCGTTCATGTGAATGAATGTAACTATAACCTCGAGAGTTATGAAAATTAAATGTCAGACGATATGCAGTGAAATTTATTTGCGATAGAATGATCCGAAACTCTTATTTTATGGTGATGTATCAGTTTTTATCAACTATGCCATGAATCGTGCAGCCAAGATTCTAATGTCATTACCTATGCATCAGTATGGTATAGTTAATTATATAATAGTATAATAATAAAAGCGTAAAAGTAAATCGAAGGCATCTGAGGGAACATGATTAGAATTAGAATTTTAATGTTTAAAAAATATATATTCTAAGAGGTTGCCAGTTTTGAAATCTTTCTAGCTGCATTCCGTCTTACACGTTGTGCATCCATTATTTCCTTATAAAACGAAAACAACTTTTCAGATGACCTAATAATTCGCTAATTTCAAAAAACTATATGCGAGTGTATAATGCAATTGTGAAAAGCGACAAGCATATTTACTTATTGTAGTTATAATTTTGTTCTTACAATAAATGATTTGTTTTCCTGACTTGCGTATACATGATGTGTACCTAAATACGTACAAATAATACATACGCATATATATATATGCTTAGAGAGCTAATAAACAGTTGAACAAATCCTATTACAAAGAAACAAGAATAAATACTATATTAAAGAGTGAGATGGGGAAAAAGAATTTAGGAAAAATCGGAGAAGAAGATCAGGGGAAGAAAGAGAAAAATAGTGGTGAAGAGGTCTTGCTGCGGAAGACAGGGACGGGGAGACGATGGAGGCGGAAGATGTAGAGGGAAGGGGCGGAGGGGGGGTAGTTATGGAAAGGTAGAAACGCAATGCAATTCGTAGTTTTCATTGTCACGCGACAGAGCTACCGTGATTCTGGGGTGGAACATGGCTTAGGAAGGGTAGCGGTTGGCGAACGAATCACAGTAGCGAGGGGAATGGAGGTTGTACAAGCGGTCCGTGGAATGAGAAAACATTAATCTAGGCATGTTTTGCAATCTCACCACCGCACCACCACTCCCACCACCACCACCACCTCCGTCTCTCCCTCTCGTTGGTCTACCTACATATAATGGAACACTGTTATTGCTACGTTATGGCGTGCGCACAATGTTCGTTTCGACGTCAACCCCCTTTCCACCTCTCTCTCTACCTTCCTTTCCTTCTCTCTCTTCCTCTACTTATCGTACCTAAAGATATACGCTTATATGTGTTTTTTCTCTATATTTACATACTTTCATCTACGAATGTACTCGGTACATTACAAGTATATGAATAAAGGTATAATACTGTATCTGTATGTATATACATATATATATTATATATCTGCTGTATGTACGTATATACATGTATATATGCATATACATATACGCGCATACACAGCATCGTTTGAACATCACATTTTAGTATCTCCATGTGTTCTTTATGTTCATACGTATAGGATATATACGCGTTTATAGTTACATGTACTATTTACATTGACAGGCGCGAGACGCGGCGCGGCGGTAGGATTAATACATCGAGAATAACGAGAAAATTTCTTCATCTCGGTGCGAACAGAATATGTTACCCTGCGTCATGCGACTAAGAGAAAGGGCGAACGCGTATAAACATATATGTATGTATATATAAATGCAAACAATACACAGAGGTATTAAAATATTAACTGTTTAAAGAAGAGTACCTAGGTATGTAAATATGAAACCGGAATTTTTGTATAGAAAATACACGTTTATTATATGAAAATGATTAAAAATATTTTATTCGAAGTATTGCCCATCGCTAGCTATACATTTTTCCCACCTGTCTGGCACTTGGTGGATGCCACGCCAAAAAAACTGTCGCTCTTTTGAGGCAAACCAGTCATCGAGCCATTTTCGTACATTTTCGTAAGAAGTGAAGTGCTGGTCAGAAAGTGCGTGTCCCATCGATGCAAATAAATAGTAATCGGACGAAGCCAAGTCTGGGGAGTAAGCCGCGTGCGAAAGTATTTCCCAACTGAACACTTCAATCGTTTCCTTGACCGGTTTTGCTGTATGTGATGGTGCATTATCATGATGCAAAATTACTTTGTGTTGCCTTTTTTGATATTCTGGTCGTTTTTCACGCAAAACTTGATTCAAATCGATCATTTGTTGTCGGTAGCTCTCAGTTTTAACGGTTTCGCCAGGTTTTAACAGCTCATAATAGATCACACCCTTCTGATCCCACCAAACGCAGAGCATTGTCTTCCGTCCATAGCGATTTGGTCTTGTAGTCGATGTCGGTGGTTCGCCTGGAGCTACCCACGATCTTTTACGCTTAGGATTCTCAAAATATATCCTTTTTCATCGCCAGTCACAATTCGGTGGAGAAATGACTTTCTTTTGTATCTGGCGAGCAGCATTTCGCAAGTGGTTTTTCGGTTTTCCTGCTGTTTTTCATTCAGTTCATGTGGAACACATTTTCCCACCTTCTCGATCTTTCCCATGGCTTTCAAACGTATGGAGACGGCTTCTCGTGTCACGTTATTTGATCAGCGAGTTGTTGTTGCGTTTGAGCGTCATCCTCATCCAACAATGCTTGCAATTCGCTGTCTTGAAACTTCTTCGGTGGTCTTCCACGTTCTTCGTTCCTCACGTCAAAATTGCCACTTCTGAATTTTTTAAACCACTCAAAGCACTGTGATTTACCAAGAGCATGCTCACCGTAAGCTTCGACAAGCATTCGATGCGATTCTGCAGCAGTTTTCTTCAAATTACCATTTGAAAATCAATGCTGTCCGCAAATCGTAGTTTCCAGGCACAAAATTCGACATGTTCAACGCTATTACAAACTGTGCTGTTGTATGAAACTTGTATTGTTCTGAGTCGAAAATGTTTGTGAGTTGTCAACGAAGACTTTTGGCATCAATGACGCAGTTTAGTGATAACTACATTATCAGCTAGGGCCATCTATAGGCAAATTCCGATTTCATACTTACAGACCTGATACAACGATTCACTGAATCTGTCGATGTTGACATTGAAACGAACGACAGGCATCGGAACGTGTAATGTTATCTATAAACCTTTAGATTTGTTACAGTTATAGGTCGAAAGTTGCGAGAAACTGTGATTCTCGCCATTTTTAACCGCTTGTAGATCATACTAATGTTAACTAATATCGATTAAGTTTTCAGCATGTATAGCAAAGTACGTACGTCTAACTGACGTAAATCTACAAAACGTATCGTTTAAATTTTCGTTACAGGCTCGGATAAAGGAATTGTAAAAAGTGACCTTTCTTCTGACTATTTTTTTCATGACTCCGGCCAACTATAACTTTTTCAAAAATTTGTCTACATATCGTCTAGTAAACTAATCCTTCTGATTTGTGGAGAAAACTCAAACAGTTTGATCCAATTTTGAGAAAGGTATTCCGTTTTTAAAAAGTATTCAAATAGTCTCTGATTAAACGCTGACATATTTTTTCTTATTTTTACTCATAGAATGATTTTTCGTTAGATAAAGGATAGGAACAGATTGATGATATTTATATTCGTTCCAAAACGTATCACGAATTCTTTGTATCATCTGTATCCATTGAAGGTAGTCGTACTGCATTCGTACTGTATTTTGTAATACTATACCACATTTTCAACAATCGCAGATTTTATTCTAGCGCATTCAGAGCATACTTCCTTCTGTATGTTTTCTGCCATTCGGAATAGAATAATCACCGAACTATAGGCAAATATCGATACATTATTTCCATATGTTTTAATCGATTCTTTAACGTTTGATTCGAATACAATAAATATTCATATTTTAATATCTCTGCTCCACTAGTGCATTTTCACTGGATAATACTCGAGTAAAGAAGATTTTATTCCATCAAGTGTGCTTGATAAAATACGTGAAATTAGTAGAAAGTCCTAGTATGAAATAAAAATTTTTAAAGGAAACGTGAACTTTTTATGAGAATTTTAAAAGTATTCAGATATTCGGAAGGAATTATGAAATCTGTGCAATATTTAACGAGAGAATTCGATATTTCCATTGATGGAACTGAACCTTTCGATGAAATCCGGCGCTTGAAAATGTTCTGCGGTGAAGAAAAATACGTGAATTGAACGAATGAAGTAGCTTAAAGAATCGCAGAAACGATAATTAGAAATAATTGAGCATTTTAAAAGTCGATGTATTGCTTTAAGGGATATGCAAAAATAATTATCAAATCAATGATCCCTTCTGGAAGAAACGAGATGCCGAAAGAATTTTGTCATTGATCTACGACTTTTATTTGTCTCTCGAAAAATCTACTTTAACGGTGAATACGCAATACCGCGAGCTGTCACAAAAGTAAAAACTAATATGTGATAGATATAGCTGTGAAATGTTCTTAAGTATCTGCCGTGAAGGTAAAAAAGATTCATTTAAAAGAAAAATGTTTAAAATTAAAATACAAATGTTTAAATTTAAAATGAGGAATAACAAAATTAAATTAAGGCTATACGGTTGAATAAGCTTTTTGCAAGAAACAGAATTTTTTTACGTGTATTGCGTTTTCACGGAAAAGAACTGGTCACTTTAATTTACCTAGCTATGTGACATTTTTATTATCATGTTTACTCATAAAATATACATCCTTTTGCATTGTTACATCCTTTTGCAAAAGAAAGTGCCCTGTGCACATTTCGCTCATTTGTTACAACAATGACATAATTCAAAAATCAAAACTTTAGGAAAAACGAGTTTGAACGTTTTGAATGGTCGTGTATAATTTTGTAAGGACATCGCGTTAAAATATGAAATTATGATATAACAGGATGACGAGCTTACACAAAAGTATTATAATATTCTTATCTAGTTGGATAAATTCGCATTTACTTACCCTTGTTCGAAGTTCTCATTCGTTTATACTAGTCGATGTATGTATACGTACGTGTATATGCATAAACGTGGTTCACGAAAAGTTCGAGCATCTACATTTAAAACTTTTACCAAGCGAGAAAATTACGTTGTACCGGTAAGATTAGAAAATAATTCAATGACATATATTTTATGTATGTATATAAATGATTACGCTTGGTTTGTTTCAAACACGTATAAGCCACTGTATTTATGTATGTACGTTGCATTTTCCGGAATATTTCACGGCTACAATGTGAATCGTTAAAGTCTACGGTGCATCGCGGTGCAGAAAATCGAGAAGAGAATCGATCCTCAACGATATCCGCTATATCGATTAAACGTCGAAGGACAGAGAGTTGATTCCGGAACTTTGTACCGAACGCACGTAACCTAAATTGCGCCGCTTTATATGGTACATTTGCGAATATATATATATATATATGTCGGAGATGAAAGGAAAGCCGAAACCTTTCCTTGGAAATTTTGGGAACATCCTCTAGTACTCTAGCCTAGATTTTATCATAGCTGTAGTTGTTCGAGATTTGTGATAGCGAGATCGGGTTCGAGGTGACAATTAGTCGCCAAACGTAGCCACGGTCACGGGATGGACGTTTTGCCTAACGGAGGTGTGGAGTGGTTGTATGGTGTTCCTTAGAAATGTGGTTGTGGCGGCATACGGCCTCGAGAACGGGCCTAGCCACGTGTGATTTTATCTCAGAGGTGCCAATATAATGGGACACACGTTGTATTAACAATCGAACTCCAGGCAGAAATTGCCTAGCAACGGCGATTGGAACTTTCTAGATGTCGCTAACGAGCATATAACAAACAAAACGCAATCGTACAGCGAGAAATTTCCATCAGGCTAGCATTCGTGCGATTGCCTTGGGGAGAGACACATCGAGCATTTTCAACAATCGTATTTTGCGCCTAAGATTAGTTTACGCTTGGTAAAGAGTTATCCCGTTGACCGTGGATTCGTTTGAACCCAAAAACATTGTTAATAGTATTCATTAAACTTACTATTCGTTAAACTTATTATTCATTAGACCTATTATTTGTTAAGCTTTGTGATAGTCTTGTATATACGTGTAAATATAACCTCGCCTTTGTGAAACAATGGCTAATCCACGTGAAGAGTTGTTACGCGCCCAAAATTCCAATCACAACCCGACATATATATAGTGATCATTGTAAATAAATGGTAAATTATGAAAGAAAATCACTAGCGCCCATGCAACGTTAATAATTCAGTTGTTAAAATAACAAAACAATCTATATTTATTAGTAATTACAAATTTTTTACTATATCATATTCTTTTGTTTGGCCAGGAAAAGTAATAATAAAAAATATAATAAGCTGTATACAATATATAAGATTATATAGTAATATAAGATAAAACATAAGCGAGGTAATACAAATAGTAGCATACTAGAATCTCAATATCAGTAGTACCGTATTGTCCTGTATTGTACTGTATTATACTCTATCAGTATATACAAGTATGAAATATATAGATATTTATATGTTCGTACTGTGACCAAAGGTATTTACTCGTGTCACTAGATTTCAAACATCGTGATGATTAATCAAATAATTCCTGCAAACAAGCAATTGAAAGATGAACGAACCAAAGATTCTGCCGTCAATACTATGGTTTATCATATTGATATTATCTAATACATATGTATCAAAGTAATCACTCAAACGTCTTAAAATCTATAAACAATCAATTCTTTTATATATTATCTATAGATAAAGTAAAAAAGCATCTGTAGGTTATAGGTGCCTATGGGCATGGGAATTGACAGAGGAACTCGCTCCTTCTATTTCAAAAATTGCAGAACTTTCTGCAGATCGTGATAAATTATTTTTACATTATGAGAAAGAAAGGACAGGACACCGTCGTATTAAAAAATTAATTCGAACGTTGGAAGGAAAAATGTATTAGAAATCTTCTATGTATCATATCTCTGCCTTTCTATAACATATCCGTGCATATTGATCTCTTTGATATTTTTGTAAATAAGTAAACAAAAATAAGTTTTCAAAAATAATGATCACTGGCCATATGTATTTTGTTGTTTTAAAAGCCACTATAGTTCTTAAACTATCTCGATGTAACTATCTGTCTTTCTCTTCCATTGTGCAACAATGACTAGTTGTTTCTTTTTCATAGCGAACGAAAACGATAACGAGAACGATAACGAAGATGTTCCTTCCTATCCTCTTCACCCCCCGTTTTCTACATCCAGCGTTTCTTTGTTCTTGTATTTTTAATGCAAAATGAAAATGAAACAGAGGCGTGAAGGAAGGGGTTGTCGAAGGAAAAAGAATGAGGAAGAGGACGAGGAAGAGAGAGGGAGAAGAGGTGTCCATGCGTGGATTTGCGCATCGGCACTCCCGTGGATGCAACTCGGAATCGCCTCGATGACGTTAAAAGGAGACTCGATAAACGGGTCGCATTGTCGCATTATGAAGAAAAGGGGTTGCTGCCTTTTTTTCTCGCTTCCTTTCTTCTTTTTTTTTTCTATCAGCTACTCCGTCACAAAAGTATGCCTGATGGAAATGGTTTCCTCTCGACAGATTTCAAATAAGGAAAGTAATCTCCTTAACGGCAAGAATCAAAATTAATAGCAATTCGTTTCCTCTGTTTTCCAACTGTTTTACACGAGGCATTAATTTATGAAGCAATTTTCAAATACTCAAGCGTCTTCCATTTTTTTTATTTTATGATACAGCAAAATACAAAATGGAAAAATCTGTACAAGTATTAATAACGAAACAAGTACTGATGTAACAAACTTTTTCAGGCAATTTTATTTTAATGTAACAGACATACGTATATAATAAAGTACAAAATGAGCCATTTGACGAAAACTACCTAACTTTGAACAGTTTCTCTCATTATGGTGTTTATACCTTAATACAGACATCGTAATAGATAATTGATTAAACAGGAAGTCAATCTATCGATGTTTTAAAGGACCTTTCGTCAATTTTACATAGTAGCTACCTGTATATGCCATTTGTTGATTAAAATCTTCGTTCTAACAATTTCAATTACTTTTGATAATTATTAATGTTCTATTTGCTAGCAATTGACCACCAACTGTATTGATCAGAAAACGCATTTTACAGGCGAAAATAATCTTGTGTCAGATAATTTGTTATACATAGTAGTAGTCTACGTGTACCTATATGTTTAGTAATAAAGATGCGTTTATCTAGCGATATCGTTACGATATTTCATTACGAATACAAACCTCCAAACAAACGAAACGTACGAATCCTTGTGTATTCAAATTCTATGGATAATAATAAGAAAACATGATCGTTCGGATAAGGCAATTTTCGGATACAGCGAGACTCGCTTTTCTTTATACCGATCGATTACTTACCGAGGATAACACGCACAAAGGATAATTTTATATAGATACATAATCAATATTAATATCAATACCTATTAGTTTCAACTATATTTCTTGTGCTTTGAATTACCTATATAAATATTCTTTCTCTAATATAATAAATTGGTACATTAAAGTGAGAAATGCGTTTAGAATCGTACATTTTGCAACATTTTTACCGTCTCCTAATTACTAAATTATTTATCAGTCTATTAATAGAGGAGTTGCACTCAAAGTCGAATTCCGCCTCCTATGTCACCTTCGATTTCTTTTAGAAATAAAGTGTTATAAATATCGTGAGCAATGTTACTATTGTCATTATGCAATAATATTAGGTCATCCCATAAGTTCGTGCCGACTTTTGTGTATACATTTCATGTGTCGATTTATAAACATACGGCGATAAGGGACCAATGCACTTGAGCTTAGCTGATCGAGAACAGGCTAGAGCAGATTTTCGTGGGTATAAGATCGTAATATAGTGAACACAGTGACTTCTAACAGTAAAAAATCATAAGTGAAATGCGTATCCATTTTCGACATCTCATGTTATATGAATTCCGGAAAGGAAGTTCTGTAACAATTGCCACGAAAAACATATGTGCTGTTTACGGAGAAAATGCGCTTTCATTTCGCACCTGTAGGAAGTGGTTCCAACGTTTTAGAGCTGGGAATTTCTGTTCAGAAGACGAGGAACGCTCCGGGCGTCCTCCTCAGACAGACGAAGATAAAATTCGGCATCTTGTTGAAAAATCACGAAGTTTGACAGTTCAAGAGATGTCAAATGTTCTGAAAATACCTAAGACAACGATTCATAGGTGTTTAAAAAAAATGGGGATGGTAACCGCTCGAAAAACGGCACGAACATATGGGATGACCTAATAGTTAAACGGTACATTGATCTATGAAATTTTTTCACCGTAACTTCTCCGCGATATAGCTTAACTTTTGCATTGGTAAATTTGTATTTTACAACTGATTTGCATAAAGTAAAAGTAGAAAAACGATCTATATAGATATATCACATATATGACTTGCTATCTGTTTCGTCGTTTCTTGAATGCAATGATAAACGACATTTTATATGGGACATTCGCACGTTCCAAAGTAGAAACTGAATTTTTCCATTTTCATCGAATATATGACGATGAAAAAAATTATACGAAAAGACTTTCTTTTTTCTAATGATCCTTTTTATATACATAATTATTCTTATTTAGGTACAAATTGAATCTTCAGAAGAATATCGTTAAATTAATATTTAGAATTTATCCTTTCTACCTATATATGTCATGTGTGCGCGCTTATTTGTTTTATGTTTCAAATATATATTTTAATATCGCCTGTTTTACTTTTCCTCACAAATAATCGTCGATATTAAGTAATCTGTTATTCAAAATCATTATGTTTGATACTTTTTGTATGCGAGTTGTAGCTATTTAACATTGACTCTTTAACCAAATTTACTTTTTAACTAAGTAATTGGAAGAAATTTTTACATTAAAGAATTAAATTTATCTTTAGCGACATTTGCAGCACGTATCTATGTATACGTATATGTCGGGTTCACATTATGATTAGGGTTAGGGGCGTGTAACGAATCTTCATTTGGATTAGACATTGTTGTTATGCAATAGAGAAGATATTTACTAGTACAAATATGATTATTAGTACAAGTGTGGATATTGCAGAATTGACAGGTAACCGCGGCGATTAGACACTAATGACAACGGTCTTAGGTTCGATAACGAATCCGCGGTCAACGGGATACGAAATATACTTTCTTCCAAGGTCTAAGTCGGACTCGATCTCTTGTCTACGGTACAAGAATTACTAAACTAGCTCTTTGTTAAAACGTAAAATATTCACCGAGCGTAAACACGCTACGTAACTCGCTAATGAGACCTCAGGAGAGAATGACTTTCCGTTACGATGATGATGCAGAGGAAAACTATGATGGGGTGTATCCAAGGACACAAGATCATCGGATTCGTCAAGAAAAGCCTTCATTCGGGAAGTGAGGGAAATTGACGTTGCTGTTAATTGGTCAATTTCCATGTTGGTGGTTAGAGAAGGATGCTAGCCGCCCTTGAAGGAAAGTTGCTAGTGGGAAGCGTCGTTTGTGAAAAAAAAATAGATTTTCCCTATCTTCCCGTAGTTGGAACAAAGACTGTTTGTCTGTTTGAAGGACTTTAGTTAACTAAATCTTAAGATTTGTAACGGGTGCTCAGGCTAGCTGAACATGTACTGTGGAGATGCGTGGACATCTGGTAATCATCTTACCCGAAGAATAGGGTCTGCGTGTGGCGAGCCACGGGATAGAAACCGTTGGAATGTTTACTGTCGAGTGTGGCTGCAACTATTTCTTTTTAAGGAGGGCTATACTATTACCCCATACCTTTGTTAGACAATGCGTTCATCCCTTGACCTCGGCTACGTTTGGCGACTGGTTGTCGCCTCGAGCCTAAGCTCAATGTCACAAATCTCCAACAAATACAATCGGATTGAATGACGACAATTGCTTAATTACGGCTATGATTAGAATCTAGATTATAATGTTAGGGGATTTTCCCAAAGTTTCAAAGGGAAGGCTGCGGTGTCCTTTCATCTCCAACATATATATGTCGGATAAGGGGTTGGATTGGAGTTGTGAGCGTTAGATGAGTCTTCGCCGGAATTGGCCATGATTGCAGTACAATGATGAATTTATTAACATCAGTCTTGATACAACAGATTTGTACAAGTGACGGCGGGGATTTGGCACTCGTAGCACTAATGACGATGGCCTCAGGTTCGATGACGAATCCGCGGTCAACGGGATGATAGTAACACGTACTCGCAAAGTTCAAGTCTAACTCAAAGTGTTCACGGCTCGTAAAGACGGTACTCTGTAAGCAAGGAGATCGCACCAAAGAATGAATCTCCGACTCGATGGTGCCACCAAGGAAAACTATATCGGGTGTGTCTAAGGACGCGCGATCCTCGGATTCGTCGAGGAAAGCCCTCGCTCGGAAGGTGAGGGAAATCGGCGCTACTGCTAATTGGTCAATCTCCATATCGGTGGTCATAAAAGATGCTAGCCTCCCCTGAGTGAAGGTTCGTGGAGAAATGGGTTTCTCCCTGTAATTAGAACAGGGGCTGTTTGTCCGTTTGCTTGCCTAAATCTTAAGGTTTATAGCAAGTCCTCAGGCTAGCCGAACATGTACTGTGGAGATGCGTCACCGTCCGGTAATCATCTTACCCGAAGAACAGGGCCTGCATATGACGGGCCACGGGACGGAAATCGTTCTAATGTTTTACTGTCAAGTACCGCTACAACTATTTCTTTTTATGGAGGACTATAAAGTTTTCCATAGCTTTGTAAAACGTTCATCCCTTGACCACGGCTACGTTCGGCGACTAGTCGTCGCCTCGAGCCTAAGCTCACCGTCATAAATCCCGAACAATTACAATTAAATTAAACGACGACATTTGTTTAATGATAGCTATTAAAATCTAACTTTCATTGTTATGGGATTTTCCCAAAATTCCAAGGAGAAGTTCCGGTGTTCTTTCATCTCCGACATATAAATCTACAAAATGTATCGTATAAATTTTCTTAATAGGCTCAGATCAAGAAGTTGTAGAAAGCCAGCGTTACTGTTTCTTCGCGATTTTCTAATCTAATTGCAATTTTTTAACTTATCCTAACTTATCAAGAAAGAAAAAGAATTAAATCGTTTGGTCCCATTTTAAAGAAGTTATTTCATTTTAAAGGATGTACTGTGGCATATAGTACTAAAATAGATTAATCATTTTTACTAGTAATACATATATAATAGACTAGTTAGTAATATACTCTGTCACTTACATAGTTTTGTTCTCTGATACCACAGTAACACAATTTTGTATATCCTCGTACCGAATAAACGATATATAACAGTCGGATACATTGGACATTTTTTTGAATATGTAGGACAAAATAACTATTACGATAATATAAAATTATTGTCAAAACAATCAGTAGTGAACAATGAAAATAAATTTTACATAATCGTGGACATCCATTCGTGAATTGTGTACATTGCAAATCTGCCTAACGATATTCTCGAACGAAATTTTATGTATCAAAAGATGTAAATATAATTATATTTTTATAACTAAATACGATAATTCTATCAATAGCACAATATCTTTGCCGCCATTCTTAACTGTTCCATTTCCATTAGTTCGTGAACTGACAATGAGAAAATTGAGTTTGAATTTTATGAAGTTTAATATTATATATTGTATGCAGTTAGGACTTAAAATAACTGAATATTTGTTGTTTTCTAAATAGAGCTTTCATCGTGTTATTATGAATTTATATCTATTCTCTCTACCAATGAGACATATGTGAATAGGTTAACTATATTTCTATTAAAAATGAAGTTAGAACAGTTGAGAACTAGTGCAACGCGACGATATGCATAGGATACTTGTTAGCAATCCGATTTGTTTTATCCGGTTATACTTAACATCTTCTATAGAAACTACTAAATAAGCAACTCGAAAGAAGGCTGTACCTATTATATCTACCTATATTTATTGTTAACGTAGCGACGTTATCAGAATATGAATATTCTTTGGCTACGCTAAATAAACGATAAGTAAGGGAAGAGAATATATCAGAGCGGCAGGGAAAAATCCAAGTGACAAAAGCGGAGACTTTTAATCTCCTTTCGCTGTAAAAACGAAGAATCGCCCTTCGCGTTCGTTTATTTATGCATTTCATAAAAACGGCCGACCAAGGTTGTATTATATTCGATTCTCCTCCAGTCTGCTTACTATCCTCTTCTACTAATCGTGAGTCTGCGCGGCTCTTCTACAGAGAGCTCTACGTTAATGTATAAATGAATAGAGTACCAGTGCTGTTACTCCCTCTACTACCTTCGTCTTATTCTTGCAGAGGATGATGCTGATGGTAGTAGCGGCAGCGGCTGCGGCACCGCGCACCGGTGACGACGATGTCATTCGAAGTGGGGTTACTCAAGGGGGTGCTGGTTCTGGTTCGTTGGTGCTGGTGCTGGTGCTGGTGCTGGTAGTGGTGCTGGTGCTGGTAGTGGTGCTGGTGCACTGGTGCATTGGTGCTGGTAGTGGTGCTGGTAGTGGTGCTGGTAGTGGTGCTGGTAGTGGTGCTGGTAGTGGTGCTGGTAGTGGTGCTGGTAGTGGTGCTGGTAGTGGTGCTGGTGCGCTGCTGCGCAGGCGCAATGGTCCTGGTGTGCTGGGGCCCCGAAACATTGGTACTATTGGTGGTGCTATTGGGCACATGCGCAGGTGCGTTGGTGCTGGTGGCGACGCTGGTGCGCTGGGCTGCTGGTGCTGTGGTACTAGTGATGGTACTTGTGGTGGTGATGAGCTGGGGCGCTGGTGCTGTGGTACTAGTGGTGGTACTTGTGGTGCTGGTACGCTGGGGCGCCGGTGCTGTGGTACTAGTGGTGGTACTTGTGGTTCTGGTACGTTGGGGCACCGGTGCATTAATACTAGTGGTGGTCCTTGTAGTCTGCTGCTCAGGTGCATTGGTGATGGTGGCGGTGCTGATGGTGGCAGTGCTGATGGTGGCGGTGCTGATGGTAGTACGTTGGTGTTGGTGTTGGTGATGGTGCTGGTGATGGTGCTGGTGGTGGTGCTGGTACTGGTGCTGTTGCTGTTGCTGGTGGTGATACTCGTGGTGCTGCTATTGGTGATACTGGTGCTGTCGCTTTTGCTGGTGCACTGGTGCTGGCGCAGGTGCTGGCGCAGGTGCTGGAACAGGTGCTCGCGCACGTGCTGGTGCAGGTGCTGGTGCATGTGCTGGTTCTGGGGCTGGGGCTGGGGTTGGAGCTGGGGCTGGGGCTGGTGCTGGTGCAAGTGTTCGTGCTGGGGCTGGTGCTGCTGCAGGTGCTGGTACGGGTACGGGTGCTGGTGCTGGTACGGGTACGGGTGCTGGTGCTGGTACGGGTACGGGTGCTGGTGCTGGTACGGGTATGGGTGCTCGTGCTGGTACGGGTACGGGTGCTGGTGCTGGTACGGGTATGGGTGCTCGTGCTGGTACGGGTATGGGTGCTCGTGCTGGTACGGGTGTGGGTGTTCGTGCTGGTACGGGTATGGGTGCTCGTGCTGGTACGGGTACGGGAGCTGGGGCTGGTACGGGAGCTGGGGCTGGTAGGGGAGCTGGGGCTGGTACGGGAGCTGGGGCTGGTACGGGAGCTGGCGCTGGTACGGGTGCTGGTGCTGGTGCTGGTGCAGGTGCTGGTACGGGTGCTGGTGCTGGTGCAGGTGCTGGTGCTGGTGCTGGTACTGGTGCTGGTGCTGGTGCTGGTGCTGATGCTGGTGCTGGTGCTGTTGCTGCTGCTGCTGGTGGTGGTGGTGGTGGTGGTGGTGGTGGTGGTGGTGCTGCTGCTGCTGCTGCTGCTGCTGCTGCTGCTGCTGCTGGTGGTGCTGGTGGTGCTGGTGGTCAGCCATACTATGCCAGAAAACGGGACGGGAGTTTACATACCTGGAGAGCGACGAGTTATGAAAAGTTTTGTGATTTTGTTAACAAAGATTGGTGAGCCTCGATAGGATTCATATCTCGCATATTTCTTTTACCTCATTGAAATGACAAGCTAATATGAATCTGTAGTGGCACATGAGTCAGAGGACAATTCAAATCATGTTGTTGTTTTGCCTCGGAGTATCAAGACCGTTAGATTACAAGTAATGTAAGAACAAATAAACGCCCGGCAAAACAATGTCGCCGCTACATGAAACCGTCGAATGAGGACGATTTTGAATTTTCCGACTCTCCCCCGATCAGTATAAATAAACAGTGCGATCTCGAGCGACACAGTTCATATCGAGTACATATCGAGTATCTAACAGCATCTATAGTATCTCCGAGTATCTTATTACGGGACGAGCATTTACGAGTATTTATTCCGCGATTCTATTTTGCGATTTATACTTCGTACTAACGACTAACGTCTACGGCTGTATATTAATTTATTGTCTTAAATATATTCGACGGTTACAACAACGATTAATCTCATTATTAATCCTCACGACCTACGTCCTCTTCACACAAACATCTACAAATCATCGACGTATGCGTTAATGAGAGCGTATAATAATAAAAACAGTTATAATTATAGACTAGTTATTGCAATATATAATATCTGTGTGAACGCAATTATGCCTTATTCCCCTATTTTCTACAAATCGGGTGGTTAATTATTATATTTTCGACCAGTTGCGGGTAGACGCGATCGCGAGGAAGCGATAATCGACACCACGAACAGATCGATCCCCTTATTTCTTTTGGGATAATAGGGGTGTTTGATGTGGTATAACACTACGATTAACGTGTTATAATATTTATATTTCCAACAACGTATTACATGATAAAGTTACCTTGTTACGTGTGATATAAATGTCGTAGACGAATGTTTGACGGATGAAGACTCGATAGAGATGCACTGAATATTCTGTCGTAGTAGAATAAGTCCCGTACAGTTGAATGTAGTAATGTAGTAGAAGAAGAAGTTGAGTTGACCCTCTTGATGTCGTAGAAGAAGAAGTTAACTCTCCTGATGTAATAGAAGAAGTGAAGTCCGTTCTCGTGTTATTACAGAGGAAAGTTCGGTGTGGGAATGCCTTTTGAACTAAGAAATCGGATTCGTTGTTCACACTTTTCGTTAGTAAAGTGAGGGTAACTATCTGCGATGCCCATTGGTTATAGTCAACGTTAATAAATGATGATAGGAGGATGAAATCTCCTACCAACGTTGCTAGTGAGTGTCATTGTTCATGAAAACACTTCTAGGATTAGAAAATCCTTCAGGATAAACAGATTAACTTAAATACCATGTATTAAAACAATTAAGTTAAAAAGTTTATGGTGGGTCCTTAGGTTTATTGAGGCAATGAAGGACGTCGCACGGACCATCCCACGCGACGTAACAATTATTATCGACATTATCTATTTAAAATCGATCGCAAAGAAATATCCTATTTGGATTACATAATTGGAAAATTAACTATTCGAACATTTTCAAATTCTGAGACAAATTTAGTAAGGTAATTTTCTCAATTTTAGTATTTTTCTAACTTAATATATTACTTACTTTTTAAATATGTACGTGTTATGTAAAGAATAAGCAACTACTATAGATAAACATGTACATATGTAGTAAGTATCGATCGAAGGTAAATCTCAAAGCCTCTGAAATGGTAAAAAATTTGTTGAACAAATTTCCAGATAGATATATTAATATTTAGTAGAATAGAATTGTTTAACATAACAGGAAAAGTAAGAGGGAATAAAAAAGGATATGCAAGAAAAAAAAGAAAGAAAGAAGGAAGGAAAGAAAGAAAGAAAAAGTTCTGGGGGATGAAATGCGGAATACAATGGAAATGTTGTAGAAATGATAACATCCGGTTGTCTGGCCCGTCCTGTTGATCTCCCTGGTAGCACTATGGTTTCATGTGCACCCTTGTTGTAAGGGGTTGGGGGCGGTGGCGGTAAGGGGAGGACGTGGTTTCGTTGATTAAAATAACCTCGTCAGTGTAGTCGTTCTGTTGTACCACTAGTCGGGGGATGATGAGTAATCGTCTGGCTTAGGAAATCGTCATGACAAGGGCATCGGACAAAACAAGGGGCGGAGAGGAGAAGAGCTGCAGGTCACCCGTTCAACAAGATCAAATGCGAATTGAATAAACTGTAATAACATAAATTTATAATTTACCTATAGTACTGACAATAAGTGACTGGAAAATTATATATTTTCTTAATCATTAAATAATTTAACGATAAAAAAAATAATCGGTAGATACTTATAAGTATACGTACTTAATGTAAATAAATAATTAATTATAGGACCGATGAAGTAAAAATATGGTACTTTAAACGTGACTGCCTTAATTTTTATAATTATCCTTAAATTTTATCCTAATTATTGAATTATCTTTGTTTTCATTCTCATTACAACAGTTACTACTGGAAAATTATATATTTTCTTAATCATTAAATAATTTAACGACAAAAAAAATAATCGGTAGATACTTATAAGTATACGTACTTAATGTAAATAAATAATTAATTATAGGACCGATGAAGTAAAAATATGGTGCTTTAAACGTGACTGCCTTAATTTTTATAATTATCCTTAAATTTTATCCTAATTCTTGAAATTATCTTTGTTTTCATTCTCATTACAACAGTTACTTTCAATTCACGTGAATTAAATATACCTATTGCTGTAAGTTACGATTTAGAAATAGGATTATAGATAGTATTGGGCAAATTTTATTTCAAATAAACATAAAGAATAACAATCTGAAATAATGAATCGTTCCAACCACTTTATTATTTTTACTTTAGAAATAGAGAGGGTAACTTTATTTCATATTAAGGTTAAATAAGTTATTTTCAAATGCTTCTCCATTTTTGTTAACTCTTTCAAATAACAAATAACTTGAACTTTAAATAACACTTATACTTTGCATACGATTAAGTCATAAACAACATAATCAAGTTATTCTACCTGCAACATAACGATATTTGCTCTTGGAATCGTTATAATTACGATAATATTTAAAGAACACGCGTTTGAAATTGCGAGCGGGAGAAACTGTGAAAAGATTTTTATTTTACGAAATAAACAACAAATTATTTCTTATAGGTATTATTTCAGGAAACATTTATTCAAATGGGGAATAAGAAATTATATAAAATGATTATTCTTCTTCATGAGGATAATAGTCTTAATAAATAATACAATGAGTGGAAGAAACTAAAGCATAATTATATCAAAATAATATACTGCTAAATAAGATAATGTATCTTTTAAATAATCATTTTTGAAATGTCTTATTTAGATAATATCTATCATTTCTTCTGAAAATAAATGCAAGTGGTATAAAAATTTCTTATTTTTATTATATACACTTACTTACATATATGTGAATATAAGTACTTACAAGTAATAACAAAGAAATAATTTTTATATTTAATAACAATAAATATTATAATAACTTATAATAACGGATTTTCATTCTACAATGGTGTTGAGGAAAGGACTTATCACTTTGGAAAAGAACGTTGTAGTACCTAAGTACAAAATATTTATTTATCGTCTTGCATTAATTGAGAAAAGAATTCAGTTTTGTAATAACAATTTGTCACGATTAATATTTGTAATATTGCTTTTTATTAATTAAATTGTTATAACTTGTTCGATCTTTTCGTGATAGATACCTATTATTAATAACTTTTAATTTTTTTAGTATCTCTAACTTTTTTTAAAACTACGATTTTTAGCTTAAATTACTGAATGTATCGTACTCAAATATTATTTTTAAATAATATATATATATATATGTTATGAGTACATATGTACATAAATAATTTGGCATAATGGTGGGCACGATATTTATTATAAATTGTAAGGGATTATCGATAGAATAACTATTGGGATTAACCGATTTTACTATAGGAAAATAGAATTTTATACTTAAGAATGAGGAATAAATATAATCAATGTATTAGTAAAAGTATCGAATTGTATCTATAGGTACATACCTATGTACTTTTAAATCGCATACGAAATTTTAACTTAGGTGGCTACTTATATATCTTTTTAAAATCACTGTGAAATAGGTATGTGCATACATGGCTACCTACTTACATATTAGATTGTCCGAAAGTGTCTTTCTTCTATAGATACGTGTTTTACAACAACGCATCTTTATACAAACATGAAACCTAATCTGTCGGTCGTTGTGATCTTTATCTTGATAGAAGATAATGGAAGAAGAAGAAAATGGATCATACGTAATTCGATAAAATAATATAAAACGAAAAATGTTGTGCATCCATTATTTCCTTCTAAAACGAAAGAAATTTTTCGGACGACCTAATATAAACGAGTAGTTTAAGGTCTAAGCACTCACTAAGCACGGTAGTAAGTCGATTATATTATAAATTACAACTATCTGTGTACATACTTACAATTAGATAGTGAGATAGTAGTGGATTTGAAAGGCAAGAGACAAGAAGGACACACAAGAAGACCAAAGAACAAAGTCGCAGGAGCTCTAGCCACCAGTGGTAGTTATAGCGATAGATAGAGGAAAGAGGAATATGTAAGCTAGAAGTAAGATGTAAAACTGGAAGTCCGTCCAAAGCCGAAAGGCATGGACTAGGAATAAAAAAAAAAAAAAAAGAAATGGTAGTGGATTTGAAAGATCTCAAAGATGTTTTATTTCGTAGTAATATATTGTAAAAATCGTTGAAGAAGAAATGAGTATTAGCAGCGAAATAAATAGGATGATTTATGTAACCATGTTTGTACATGAGTATGGTTGAAATTCTTCAAACGATTAAACGAACTAGTATATTTTTGTCAAGTATAATTTCTACATAAGCATTAAGTTTACGGCATAAAATTTCATTTATGACGACAAAACCTTCACTACACACTGATATTTGCAAACTAGTGTTGTTACAATCTGAAGCATGCGCCTGTTGTTAATACATAATGCGATATTCTTACATGTATTCGTAATGTTCAACGTTTCAGATTCGCATGATTTTTCACAGTAGGTACTACGTGTTAACACCCGTTGGCCGCGCTGGATACACTCGTAATTCCGACACACAAAATATTGTATGGCTGTGTCGTGCCGTCACGTATCGGTACTTTTGCCTAAACAACCCCACAACCGAAGTTCTCTGTTTATTGTGAACCATCAAAAATTTGTATAAATCAATGTCTGGTAAATAAATAAACACATTAAAAAAAAAAAAAAAAAAATACACTCGTTCCCGTAAGATCACGAAAGTTAAGCAGCGTCGGGCACGGGGTAGTCTAGGATGGTACCCCGCTGGGGGTAGCCGCCAACATGCTAATATATAAACGCTAAAAAATTCCACTAAATGTCCAAGTTGGACAAATTGTGAATACAAAGAAATAAAAAAAAAAGTAGGTACTACGTTTAGGTATATATTATATTCTGCACCAAAGTTGAAGAGGGAAACATACAATTCAATGAATACACATTATGCACTTTTACAACTTGAAGGATAGATAAACATACATAGGTAAAGGAATAGGTATAATGTGTAACGTTCATTGAGCGATAAAAGTAGAGCAGTAGGGTAGACTAGAATAGATAGGGTAGAATAAAGTAGTAGAATAACCTAACGATAAATACAATTGTTCTTTGCAATAACTACATATACGATCTTTGATATGGTCGTATTTATTTGATAATAGAAAAGAAAACACTGTAAACATTTGAAAGAAGAGAGCCACATCCGATTTCGATCATTTTTTAATATGTTCTCAAGTTGCAGTATTGCAAATTAAAAATATATTATAAAAAATATTTTACACAAAGATACATAATTTTTCGGACACCGTTTGCATCCAATAGAGCGTAAATGTAGTAAATCGAATGCTCGTGTTTACTTCTCTTATTGCGAGCTATACCGATGGTATTTCTAATGGCTCTGACAGAAATAAATAAAACAGTGCGGTGTTTTATAAAATTATTATTTTATGCCTTAATACCGCATAAGTACATGTGTATTATAGGATTAATGTTATGGAATAGAAGTGTGCGCCCGAACAAATCTAAGCCAATCTAAATCTAATTTTAATTTAAATAGAAATGAGTTTGACTAAAGTTAGATTTTTCGCCAAGCGGGAGTGTAGGAAAAGGTACAACAGAGCCCCTCTCCCATCCATGCGTTTGATTTACCCCCATTATATTAAAACACGATTCAGGTGGTGATTTTGACAACATGTTAAAAAATTATGAAAATCGGAGGTGGCTTCTCTTTTGTAAATATTTAATATTAGCTGACTAACACGCAGCAAATATTTCATATCATTTTATATCGTATAGGAAGATCACAGAGAAAAGAAATAATGCACTATTTGGTATATGTAGAGCTACAGAGATTCGCTTAATACATATGGATTTGTTATACGTAAGTATGTATATATGTGGAGATTAATGAAACGATAAGTAAATATAGCTATCGAAAGCAATGTACGCAATAGATATATCGCTACATTTCCATCAAATATACCATATATCTCTCGCAACTACAAAAGATAGAAAACAAAAAAGTAGATCAAAGAGAAAATAATAAATGCACGAGTTTTGATAATTTCTCTCCAATCTCTCTTCTATTTCCGTAGTTTCTTTCACCAACATAGTACAACAAAGCACATAAATATTGCATAACGAGTATACTACGTATTATCGTGCTGTTCGTTTATGTACCTATACAATTCGCCAAAAAACGACCTTATAATTTGCCAAGTAAGGAAAACGTTGGAACGATTCAATATTTTATATCGCGTATTGCATTTGCCTAAAGAATTAAAAGCAAAATAATTAATACAATCTAGTTATAATTAAATTGATATAAAAACATTTTGCTGGTATTTGGATCATTAAAATAGCGAGAATATAAAAAGAGGAGTCAGGGTAAGAGGGAGGGAGGGAGAGAGAGAGAGAGAAAGAGAGCGTCGTCCAGAAAGAAAGACTCGGCGGACAATCACAGAGAAAATCAGATGGAAAGGGAAAAAGAGAAATACAGCGTAGCGAACAGAAAGGCTCCGTACAGGAGGCGAGCATAGAACGCCAACGAGAGAAAAAGCGAGAGCAAGAGAGAACTGTACTCAGTGCATGCAATCTTTTTAATTATGAAAACACGGCTTTGTGTTTCATTTTGTTTTGTCGTCAGGGGCGCTATTCTATTCGGGCCCTTCTCCTTCCTCATCCGGCTGGTTCTTCCTTTTTTTTATATTATAACGCGCGCGCACCGCTGAAGTCAGGAGAGGGTGTGCAGGGCTGGATAGGGTTCAGGAGAGGGGCAGAGATAGGGCAGGGTGAGATTGCTTTAGTAATGAATTACATGGCTTCGGGGTATGTGCCTGTCTGATGCGCTATGCTATACGAATACCGAGCATCACTTTCTGGATTTCGCTACGGCTCCTATCACTAAACTCGCGCACCTTCTTCCTCTACCTCTTCTTCTGCTTACGCTTCTTCTTCTCTTTTTTCTCTTCCTCCCCTTGCAGCTCCATCTTTTTCGCGCTCTTCTTCCCTTTCTCCCACTTTTCGTCGGTCACTTTTTACTTCTTTATTTCCATTTGGTTTTCCCTATTTCCCTAATTCTTATATCTTCTCGTCTCCTTTTATCTTAAATTAGTACGTATATACTTTGAAATTATACAACTGTATAGGTATATTCAGTTCGATATGTCGAAGAAATGAAATACAAATGCGAGAAAATTGGAGTTAGCTGGAACACTTTTTTCTTGAGATAAAGCAGGTACAAAATTCTGCTTGTCGATATTTCCGTGTAATAAACTCACGATCAAGTTGGCACAAGTACCGAAAAGAAGAAAATTTCTACGCGACACAATGTTACATTGCATATAGTTAGTGACTAAATATAATACTATTCAAAACAAAATTCGATTATAATTGTGCTTGACCTTTAGTTCATTTATAACATGTACATACTAACGATGAATTTTGAATACTTTGCCCTATTTTACAAATTACAAACTTCATCCCAACACCACCTAATAAGCGTGGCCATTCAATTATACACGTATCATTAAATTATTCGCATAAAAACGGTATCTACGTAGGTATAGGTGCTCGTAGTTTTTACTTATAACGATTAAAAATATAACTTGTTAGCTGCTGATTATACTCCGTTAGAAATGTAATTTATTAAAGCCGTTAATAATAAATATATAATCCAAACTACTGAAATCGCTCAAGTACGTATTTCGGATACAACTTCCAAATAACTTTTATTCGGGCAAAGAAATGTTACGTTAAACGTTTCAGTCCGTCGTTTTGTTTTCATCCATCTATTTCCGTTTTCATTGCAGCAACAGCATAACGTTCTCGTTCTGTATTATAGCGACGGTATAATTTCTAGTTATAAGTTATAACCTCGATTCTAAATGAAAGGTGAAATAATTGGAGCTTAACGAAACGTTAAAATGAATATTAAATAGATGATGCGACTATTACGAGGAAAATTGCTAACCGGACAAGAAAATTACCTAATGAACAAAGTGGAATGACAAACTACATGAACGAAGGAGAGTTTCGAGAATGCAAATTGTAAAAAGCGAGAGAAAATCTTGAAAAATCAAAATTCAGGTATCAACGTTGTTCTTTGGAGAAAAAATTCTGCGCGCTACGATTTAGTGAATTTTCCACAACAGGGGTGTGTACTTATCTCCATGGAAGTGGTACCGCCCCTAGAATCGGTGGACCAATCCCGTGATATAAACCAACCCCCGTTCTGCACGTAACTCGCAGCTTGATCGAGGGTGAACTCTCGAAAGGAGACTTCAGTTTTCTCGGTGTCGTCTATCGAGAACGATAAAGCGACTCTCTCGCAGTGAGATCCCAGGGTAAAAAGAACGCAAAGCTATATCTTTGTTAGTTTTGCCAAACAACCGACAACTTACAAAAGGATGGCAGGCCCATATTTATCACCCTTAGGCCCTCAGGCTGACTTGCTCACCGAATATATGTTTGGAAGACGTCGTCAGGTCAGTGTACGTTTCTTTTTTGCTACTGTTTAGCTCCTTTTTTTTTTGTTTGTTATATTTTCACATATTCGTGCTTGTATTATTAAAAGCAGCCAACTCGTGTTCGATAAGTATCTGTCGAATCTCCTTCTTCTCCCTTCTCCCTCGTAATTTGCTTTTGCTGTGTTCCTTCTTTCATACACAATCTTCACTGATGCATATTTTGTATAATTCTACCTTTTATTATTATCTAACGATGTAATGCTTTATTCGTATAAAAACAATGTGTGATAGGAACATATATACAAAAGTGCTGTTTAGCTCGTTTTAATTAGGTATCGCTTGATCGTTGTGAAGCAGGTTGTCTTCATTTATTGGAAACCAGTGACTGAAAAATATTGTACATATATGTAGGTACAAGATAAAAATTTTCTCGTCAGATTCATATCCATATGTAAACAAATTCTGTCGTTATAAAAGAGCCGTTTAATTCTTTTGCGTGTTACTCGAGTAAGTAAAATATCGATTGATTGCGATTATGTTCTATTATGTTCTGCTTTACCGTATAAATGAATCATCGATTTATTTCTTTACAAGATTATACCAACTTGCTACGTTTGTTTTGGTGGTAATCTAATTGTAAGTTTTTACGCTCAAATATGTAATATGAACTTTGTACTTAACTGAATGTTACAAGATGTTTTTCCGATCGTTACTGCGCTGTATTTCGCTGCGATAGCTATCGGCTATTAACTATTCCTACCTACATATATATATATATATGTCGGGGAGACGTTAAGATTTGGTCTAGGATTATGGGCGTGAAACGAATCCTCGTTTGGATTAGATGTTGTCGTTATGCAATAGAGGAGATATTCACTAGTGCAAGTATGATTGTCACAGAATCTGACAAGTAACCGCGATAATCGGATACTTGAGAAGCTAATGACAATGATCCTAGGTTCAATAACGAATCCGCGGCCAACGGGATGATAGAGGTACGTTCTCGCAAAGTTCAAGTCTGACTCTTTGTTAACAAGCCGTGAAATATTCACTGATCGTAAAGGCAGTATTCTTTTCGTCAATGAGATAGCACAAGAGAATGACTCTCCGTCTCGGTGATGCCACCGAGGAAAACTATATGGGGTGTGTCTAAGGACACGAGATCCTCGGATTCGTCGAGGAGAGCCTTCGTTCGGAAAGTGAAGGAAATTGGCGTTGCTGCTAATTGGTCAATCTCCATATTGGTGTTTAGAAAAAAATGGTAGCCACCCTTGAGGGAAAGTTGCTAGCGGGAAGCGTCGTTCGTGGGAAAGATAGATTTCTCCTAACTTCCCATAGTTGGAACAAAGACTGTTTGTCCGTTTGAAGGACTTTAGTTAACTAAATCTTAAGATTTATAACGGGTGCTCAGGCTAGCTGAACATGTACTGTGGAGATGCGTTGACATCTGGGAATCATGTTACCCGAAGGGTAGAGTCTGCGTGTGGCGAGCCGCGGGACAGAAACTGTTGAAATGTTTACTGCTGCCTGCCGCTACGACTATTTCTTTTAGGGAGAGCTCTAGAATTACTCCATGCCTTTGTTAGACAAAACATTCATCCCTTGACCGCGGCTACGTTCGGCGACTGGTTGTCGCCTCGAGCCCAAGCTCACTATCATAAATCTCGAACAAATACAATCGGATTGAATGACGACAATTGTTTAATTACGGCTACGGCAGAATCTAGATTACAGTATTAAGGAGTTTTCTCAAAGTTCCAAAGGGAAGGCTCCGGTGTCCTTCCATCTCCGACATATATAACGAAAAAAATAGAGATAAACATACGTTCATTTATTTATATTAGATGAGTATCTATACATGAACCATTGTTATACCTAAAATCGTAGTTAAACAATGCGTAAAATTGATATAAAATTCTCTACTAACGCACTAATCTGCAAGCACAAGGGATGTAAAAATGAACCGGAAAAAAGCACGAAGTAACTACTCCTCTGATGTTTAATTCATATATCTACAGCTTTGTCAAACGTTACCAGTTACGTAAAAACGTAATAATATACTTCCCAAAATACATGTAATTTGTTCCATAAAAGATTCTTATTAAATATGAAAAATACTCCAAATGCCAAAAGCTTAACCATTATGCGATTACGTAACAACGATCAACCTCAAATTTATATATACCTATATGTAATAAATTCTATAATATAAGCAGTTATAAAAAAAGACTGAAAATTTTAAAAAGGTAATGAAAATATATATTCGTCATTCATATATGTATATACCTATCCTAGTACGCTAATGCTTGTAAACTGTATTTCTAAAATAAATGAATTGGTTATTTTTATTCTTTTATCATTTATGATTTTTATTTTCCTGTCGATTAATTTTATGCTACAGTTCAAAATATTTTATTCTTGTATAGCCTTCGTGTATATTTTGTCTACCTTCCGTCTTCCAAACGTACAAAAAACCTGTTGTTATTTTATCTTTTGATTGATTAGTTATGTATGTGTGTGTGTGTATATGTGTATAATATAGGTATAGATAGTATATACCTACATATAGTATATGAACGCATGTATTAATGCATAGTAGGTAAACAGAGAAATTAATTGCAACAGTGTGTAAACATACTACATAAATTAAAAAATCTACTAATATTTATCCAGTTTGGAACTTTGTATATTAAAAGTATGTATGCATATCATGAATTTCGTTAGGTTTTAGACGACAGATTTTCGGAGGTACAGCCAACGTACCTACGGATACTTATACATATAGAAATCTAAAAACAGAGAAAAATGAGTAAAACTAAAGGAATAGTTGCTTTAAAACGTAATAATATGAACAATCGGAACAACGAAAATAATTCGATTGATTCTAAGGATATATGTACCTACTTACGATAGGTATATACTTAATATCAAACGTAGAAATTTTCTTATATTTATATAAAGTATGTATTTTTCTGAACAGCAAAGTGAAATAAGTTGATGTAAAGAAATAAGAAAGTGAATTGAAATAAAATTCAACATAATTTAGTATAATCATGGTCTCTCTGTAATTAAAATTAAACCTAAATTAATTTTTAATATTTTCATATTTTTAGTATTTCCCATTCTTTATTTTTATTTATTTTTTTTTTATTTGACAGGAAAATCAATAGAAATAATTTGTATTATTTTCCAACGCCACTCATGTAGGTATACTATGATAATCTGATCTGACAACGAGATCAACTATGTGATATAAGTTTAGGGACATAAAACGTAGTAGTAAACATTTTTATACGATCATTAATTATTGTTAATCATGTCTGAATAGAGACGCAATCGGACGACTTTCACTCCGCAACAGCTTCAAGAATTGGAGTCGCTGTTCCAGAAAACGCACTACCCTGACGTTTTCCTAAGAGAAGAAGTCGCTCTTAGGATTTCACTTTCAGAGGCTCGTGTTCAGGTTAATAAACATAAATATTTTTCCCTGTTAACCCATAAATAGGTATTCTTCTTTGTTTTTTTTTCTTATTATCAAATTAACAGGAAAGTACTTTACTTTTAGAAAAATCGCCTTCTAGATGTTGCTTTATGCATAAATCCTTGTTTATACAAAACCGAATTACAATTTATTTAGACACCGTATAAATGTATGTAAGAGATTTTTATTTCTTTCTCCAATCGTTTTTAAATCTGAAATTGACATCGTCTAAAATTTTTCACTAGAATTATCCGAATAATGGAAAAAAACATTTAAAAAATAATTCGAAAACTATAGAGCTACTTGAATATTGATGTAACGTGTCTTCAAGTCTGTTTCTAAAATATAATTTCCCACAGTTTGATTAGCATCTACCTATATTTAGCTCAAATTCTGTGTCAAAATTTTCTATTCACCCAACTACTATAATTTCTTTCGAATTTGTTGATGGATACAGAACCTTTCAAAAACCTCGTTTGCTACGGCCATTTTATTCTTCGCTATTTGACGGAGTCAAGCTGCACTACGCGTTTAGAGCTTCAAAGAGGTAATACAATAAAACAGAATACTTTATACAGTTGAAAAGATCATCATTTTTGCGGGGGATATTTACAAGTACATGATTTTAGAATGTTTTGTAATTAAATTATATTATTGTAACTAAACAACAAAAGTGCTTATTTTTATACAAATTACAGAAGTAACGCTAATATTTCATTACAATTTATAGCGAATATCGATCTACATTTTTTGGAGAATAATTTTTGGTAACCATCGATCTACACTCGAATAATTTGTTCCGTAAGGTGCATTAATGTCAATTTCCATGTGGGAAACATTTAAGCAAATAGTTAATAAGGAAATATTTGATTAGCGATAAAAAAATTGGTAATAGACTAAAATGATAGGTATTAAAAATTGTATTTATAATATGACAAGAAAACGTTCAAAAACCAATTTCTATAATCGATACGCGTGATTAATAAAATATTATTTTACAAGTCCATCTAAACACAGCTAAAATATCGTAAAAAATTAAATAGTGCTAAATTATTTAACTAATCTATTTGCCGCCTGTTTTTTTACTATAAACCATAAAGTCTGTAGTATCTACATTTTAGAAAAATAAGTTCCTATCGGTATTTCATAATGTGTATGTAGCTACTTTTCAGCTGAAAATACTTATTTTATTTATGAAATAATAACGTGAATTATTTGCTATTTTAGGTTTGGTTTCAGAATCGGCGAGCGAAGTGGCGGAAACAAGCCCGATTGCAATTGTTGCAAGATGCATGGAGAATGCGATGTTTGGGATTAGGAAGTGCAGCACCCCTTCTTCTAAGGCCGCCACCTACAGCATCTTTGGAACGACCTGATGCTGCGACACCACCACCCCCGCCTCCCCCACCGCCGCCGCCTCCGCCGCCTTCAGCCTCTGCTTCTACCAACGGACCACCTATAACTATAACGGCGAGCAACGCAGACAAAATACCTGACGCTTCAACTTTATCCGTTTGCAGAGATTACAGGATTCTTCCACCTCCTCACGGGTAATAAAATTACTTTCCTTAATCGTATTCTACTTTTATTAATTCAAACATGCAAATAGTAGAACAAGAATTTACGCAAAACGATATAACGCGGTCGTAAAATCAATGAACAGTGTTGAAATGTTGAGTATCGAAACGTATTATCTATTACATGGTGTAAACCCAAAACTCTCTCTCTCTCTCTCCTAACTGTCCTTCCCTGCCTTTCGGAAGTAGATATACTGAGGTGGTAGATATATGTCGGTGACCGTGATAGTGTAGTTGCTGTCTGGTTGGGCCTGGTCCAGAGTATAATTGTCGCCAGGGGGCGGTAGATGTCACTGCTGATTTTTTCTTCTATTTTCTGTGCATGGAAATAAAATCGGACTACGGGCGCCGGGAATTGAACCCGGGTCCCGAACGTTCGAAACCTAGCCGCTAACAACTGCTTTTTTTTTTTTTTTAATGTGTTTATTTATTTGCTAGATTTGCTTTATACAATTTTTGTTGGTTCACAATAAACGGAGAACTTCGGTTGTGGGTTGTTTAGGCAAAAGTACCGATACGTGACGGCACGACATAGCCATACAATATTTCATTTTACCCTATTTTATACATTTAATACTATGATTTATTCTATGGATTTTAAGCCGCTGGAAAGCGGTGCTTACAGACTGTGTTGTTTATTCTTATTTCTGTCCTGAAAACCTGGTCGCAAAACAGGACAGTTTGTTAGCTTGTTTGGTTTGGGGGCGGACGTGGGATTTTGGGAGGGGGTGGGAGGGTGGGCTGGGTGGGGAGGGGGTGTGTTTATTTACATATTTACATTATTTACAGAGCTTATTTACATGTTAGGTATTTACCCATTAGGGTAAATTTATTTTTAGCATTTAGTTTTGTGAATCTTTATCTTGATATTTCTATTTTGGTTTCGGTATCCACCAATATTTTTTTGAGTTTTTTCTGTGTTTGTCTTCTGCGTCTTTCTGGGGGAGGGCCATATTGTATCTCCACCTGGACCCTAACAATTGCACCACCGTGTCAGTTGCTTAGTTAGAGTCGAGTGGCGGTATTTGGCTTGCCGAGTGCCGCCACAATACGTTCTAATCCTAGCCTATCGTTAGCCTTCTTAAAACTTCAATTTACAACTGCGCTATGCCGTTTCTATCTAGTATCTAAGTATACATAGGCGTGTTTTAAATTAGACTTTTGATTGATTAACTTCTATATTTAATTTTCTTGATATTCGACAGAGTATGTGAATATGCCGAATCCTCGCGTATTTTCGACATTTATGTTTCAATTCAAATGAAAAAATTCGCACACATACGCGCCTGTCGTAGCAAAACCATCAATCTTATATGATATAAAGGAATAGTACTATTCGAAATTCGAAGTTAATAAAGGATTAAGAGGAAAGTTCTTAATTCATTAATTGTACGTTATTTCAGCTTTTGAATTATTTCAACTTTTCTAATAATAGTTACTTTATGTAAAGGATACAGTAATTAATAATGTTACATAAAAGTATTTCATGTTACATTGCTCTCAATACTATGGAGGAAATTATTGTTCCAACATACTGAACAGGTTTCAAATAAGATTGGTCATCTTGTACCGAGTTTTTAAAAATAATCTTTAGAATGCAAACATGAAACTTCGATTGATCAAGTTTCCAGTTTAACACGCGATATAAATTTTTATCTTAGATATTTAAAAATTCATCGATATGCGGAAATTGACGTTTCTTTCTAATAATTAAATCTATTGTAATATAATATAATCTAATTAAATTTATAAAGTTGAAACAAATAAGAAACGAACGATATTTATTGATGCGTAATTTTTTAATTATACACTTAGTGTTTCTATGACATATGATAGATTGGAGAAAAACTTTCATTAACTACGAAGAAACAGATATTTTGTTCCATAACAGAATGAAACATTTCATTTATTGAAACTACGTAAAAATATGTAAAAGATAAAGAAGAATACAGGAAAATAAGAATAAGGGATATTTTTCCAAATGTTATATACATACATAAGTACGTAGTAGCAGTGAACGCTAGTAAATATGAAGTGTATACTTAGTATCTACAATATAAAAAATATGCAAAAGTATAAAAATGTTTGTGATTCCTAGTAGGTACACATAATTTACGAGATTAGATGTATCTATGCCCATACATTCAGATATTGAATTAATGTGTTCATTATAACTGTAACATACCTATGCGATATACCTGTATATGTAAATGCGGAAAGGCACTTTATTTTTATAACTAGATGCATTAGCTTGCGACTTTTTACATATTAATAGTATTTATATATGTGTGATAATATTAGCTCATCCCATAAGTTCGTGCCGTTTTTTCGGGCGGTTATATATGTTAAGATTGTTTACATACCTTTCAGTTTCATGAAAAAATGTAATCCCCCTCTCGTTGTTGTCTCGATCAGCTAAGCTCAAGTGCATTGGTCCCTTATCGCCGTATGTTTATAAATCGACACATGAAATGTATACACAAAAGTCGGCACGAACTTATGGGATAACCTAATATGTATTTTGCACTTTTATCCCTAAAATTTCGTTCTCATAGAAAGGACAACTATTACATTTCAGATATTCTCTGACCTGTGAAAAGTCTCCAGAAAGAATGAAATGTGGTTGTGGTTCTCCACCAAGAATATGCGGCAGTCCAATAGAAAGAGACATCAATTTAACCGCTAGAGATAGGCCTCAAGAGGCTGAGATGGATCTCACCGTGAAGGGTCCACCCAGGCACACACCGACCGCTACTTTATTCCATCAGCTACCCCAACAAGAACTCAGTCCATCGCAAAATGTCGACGAACCTTTGGACGTTACACTTAATGCTAACAAAAACAATTAATTGTTTCTTGTTACGTTAGCTTTATATAATTCAGTTTCTCACTCGCGACTTACTTATTATTTCTTCACTTTTTCACTCGAAAGAATCAAATATCTACAATGGATAAATCAGCTGTTGAAAAATCTTTGTTCTAAAGGTACGTCGTTAAAATTTCAAATAAAAATGCTACTTACAATTATATTAAAGTACTCAAGTAGTTAGTTTAAAATTGAATATTTCTCCACAAATAACTTTCACTTTATATTTGTAACATTATTATTTTTCGATCTTGACAATGTTACAAGTGCTTCGTTAGACACAGTATTCTAGGTAATCTCACTAAAAATCCTTGTATATTCTACATTCTGCATTCTCTTCTTGCTCAATATTTTACAAAATTACGAAATACCTCAATCATTATTTATTGTATGTTACGTAATTTTTATTATCTCATATATTTTTATTGGGATAAAAAGATATAGTTTATCTTCTTTTCTACATAACTAGAAATGTACATATAATATGCATATGTATTCTTCATTGTCTTTACCAAATTATATTCATTGATATAATGTATTATTAAGAATGATAATTGATTATATAAAATGTACTATTTATTTTATTGTTATACTCAAAACGTTTCTTTCATTTTAAAAAATATGTGAGAAGTAATGAATTTTGTAAAAGTTATGTGGTTTTAGAAGCACATGGTAATGAACAAACTTTTTTCTATAAAACAAGCATTCTAAAAATACATTAACCATTTAAGCGATTATGTCGCATGCGTTGAAACTAAACTCAATTCGCATTCATAAAAAGAATGACGGATATAATCGGTTTATAAAAATTTATGTCGAGTACGTTCTGCTATGAGATTGTTCTGCGTTGGTACCTTCCAATGTCTCATCACACTAATCGTCTTCTTTAAACTTATTTTTCCCTGTTCAATAGTAAATTCAGCTCTCAAGATACTGTATTAATTATAATGGACATACATACGTATACGCTAGTGGAAGAAAATTCGTGCCACTGTGAAGTAAATTCTACACTTTCAGCGATGAACCACAACTATAACGTTCGCGGGGTTAACGTCAGTTTTATTTTTTACAATTACATATGTAGTTATTACCACCTAGTCATAATTTTATTTTGTTATTAATAAAAATTACCTACTAAAATAAATTCTATGTTTATTTACATTTTACTGCTAATGATGTAATGTTCTTAATACATTTTAAATCGTATGATAAATACGATCTGAAATCACAGGGCATACACAGGAAACACTTTTTTAAAATTCTGAAAATAAAATAGTGACCTTGTAAGGGTTACATATATTTACAATATTATTACTATATTTACATTACATACATGTTACATATATTATTTCATGCAAACATTAAATGCTTTTTACGTTCGTATAATATATATATATAATATATTACATTTTTAAATTGTTACCGTCTATTAATTCGACTGTTAATAAAAGACTAATGTAATAATAATTATAAAACGATAATTATACTTTTACGTCAATTCAGTTTTATCCATATTGTAGATATTATGAAGTTGAAAGTGCTGCTCAAGTATAGTAATAAATGTAGCATGAAATAATTGACTGTCGTTTTATCAGTATCTTACTTTTCGCTGTGAATGCATACTATGGATAAATGATGAATGGAATGAAAATTTTTAAACCGCTTCAGCCACCCTGTGCTCGTGTGAAAGTTGGATATGAATTCTATTTCTTCATGTAATTGTGCCGCTTTGTTCCGAAGCACTAGATTAATCACAGAACCGTTCCCTAATCGTTTTTTGTTCCGAAAACCATCAACTTACAAACGATTGTCTCATTATTTATTCTGTGTTCTACTGACCTTTCTACTTTGTTATGTAACATGTATTATATTGTCTTAATCGTATTTTGTTAGTAAATTATGAGCTTATTTTTATTATCTCACCGCTTTCGTTCCGCTTTTATATTACTCTTTGAGAAACTCTATTATTTCTGATAACGTAGGATAGCTTTCATCAGACCGATTCTTCAGTTATCATGATGCACTTTAAGTATCATTTTGAACCTATAGAATAAATCAAAGTGTTTTTTAGTAATTTCAATAAAGAATTAAATAAATCAAAATATTTTTCCTTATTATATGTTATGTACATATTCTTTTGTGTTCATAATTCACAATAGTTAAATTCTGAAACTCTTCTCATACTTGTTTAATTTTATGGATTATAGTTTATATACTTTTTATGTAGTAATAAGTCTCAAAGCACTATTTTCTAATGGTCTAACGATATCCACATGTTATTAGAGAGAACAATGTGTACATTCTGATATGTTTGTCTTTTATATATGATTTTTCACTGACTAAAGCTGTAAAATATTTACCTTTTTTACAAAATCTCTATATTTTCCTTAGCTAAATGGTAATTTTTTATTTGTTAAAATTTTTTGCCACTGATGAGAGCATAAGTGTATATTGCTTTTTTATAAGAAATTATTGATTTATTACTTGTAAACTTCAATCACACAAAAGCCTTAAGAAAAGTAAATACATAAAATGGTGAGAAGAAAAAAGTGTAAAATTAATACTAAAATTGGTACTTATGCATATGTATGAATACCTTTCACCTTTTACTATGTTAGTAACAATCAGCAATTCTGAGATAATATACACTGTATTTATTTGTTGCATGTGTTAATTATTCTTCATTTACTTTTCATTCATTTTTCATTATATTTTATGGTGTTTCTTTTGCTTTAACTTCCAAATTTTCTTCCATTCCCCATTGTTTGTCTTACACATTGGATATTTTAACAGCGTAATGAATTAACAATGCAGGATATATAGACAAAGAAAACAAAAGATTTAAAGGATAGATTTATTTCTATGGATATCCTTGATCTTTATCAAATTCTGCCCTTATTTTAAAGCAACCTCTCAGGTATCATTTAGTCGTAAATTAGTTCATAGTTAATCAATTAAGCCTTTAATATTTGCTTAATTTCTTTCACGTTCTTCTTATTTTCAACCTTTTTATTTCATACAAGTGCGAAGGTAGATGAATATTATATTGTATTATGTAACTACCATTTCTCATAATTCGTGTATTTTCTATGATTCTTCTTACAAAATGCAGCAATATTTATTGTTTGATCTTATTGAACATTTATTCTTCTCTATGACTTGTACGAGGTAAGCTGCTGGTATGTATCATCGTTTGAAAATCTTACATCATATACAGGACTCTTCGTTATATTTTCTTCTTGTGATTATTTCAAACTATTGTTATACAGAAACTTTTGAGACATTTTAGAGACATTTCATGATAAATATTTTTTATGAGTAAGAAGTGCCTGTAAGGTTTGAAGGTAAAACTATTTCTTTTCTGTTTTCGTTTAGGTATATTTTTTTAGATAGATGTATAGTCAACTCCAAGACGGATACATAAACTTATATAATTTAGTATCCAAAAGTTATTCAAGCTTGTTGTTACATGAATTCAAAAAAATAACGTTAAGTACAATCGCTGTGTACAAAGTATTGGGTCGCCCGGAAAGTTTCGTTCCGATTTACATTTCGATTCGATATACATTTATTGAATTATATAGGTGTCATTTTGTTCCACAACCTTTCTCCATCTTTCACGCAACTTGAACATTCCAACCTTCCAGAACCTCTTAGGTTTTTCGGCGAAAAACTTTTCAATATGATCTTTCATGTCGACCAAATTCTTCAAAGATCGGAACAAACTTTCCGGGTGATCCAATACAAATATTTTCCTGATCTTCCTTATCTTTCACTACATAAGACAATATCTAAAAAATAAAACAATTAAATATTATAATAACTTATTTTATTCACACATAGTTTTTAAATCCACTTTTAATGTTTTCAATATAAAAAGATATAAATATAAACAAGTAGTATTAAAAACTAATGATAATATATTGAAACAGGTAATAATGAGTTGATAATAACTCATATAATATACATACAGAAACATTTCTTTATTATATATCTCATAATATAGAAGGAAATTTAATTCTAGTATCTTTATATAAAATTAATAAAGCAAACAAAACAAATGATACATTTAAGGCAGTGAATTTAATATTAATGTATAAATATTAATCTTTGTTTTAGTATGAAATTATTATACATTAATATTTCTTAAAAATTAGTAATAAAAACATTAATCAAATAACATGTACCATTAATTTATAATAGTAAAATATTCTATAATGTAATGTTGGAAGAAGGAAACTAATTTTAGCACGTAGTAGGCCTTCAGGAAACATTAACACACTTTTTAAATTCTCAGAATTACTTTTTTTTATGGTAAAAATTGTTAGGCCTATTGACTATATTGAAGTGTCTCGATATTAATATAATATTCAGTCTTATGTTGCCTTTCTACTATTTTTCTCATCAATATTTTATGTCTCATAAACGTATGCTAAAGCTCCTGAAAGTAATGAATATGTTAAAATAAATTTAATGTCAGTACCGTAACAAAATAAAAATGACAATAAAATTTATACGTCTTACTTTGAAAAATCGCTACTTTTTTCTATAATATGTTCAAATTCAGCGAAGCTAAGTGCACCATCATCATCCAAATCTGCTTCATCAAGTATATATTGGAGAACCTGTTGCATATCTGTCTCGTTTAATCTTTGTGGAGCAGTAAGTCTATCTACAACTTGTCTTAAATCTCCAATACCAAGCATATCATCTCCATCAAAATCTGCATACAATATAATTCAATCAATAGATTAAATTTATAAAGAAACTGACAAATAAGATGTAAATATTACCGAATATTCTGAAAGCATGTTCTGCTTTTACAGCTTTTGGAGCTGCATCACTAAAAACAGACATCATGTCTAAAAAATCTTCGAACGTACAATCTCCATCTTGACTAGAACTAAAAACTTTACAAATCCGGTCTCCGAAAGGATTTGCTCTTAATTCAGGATATTGTAAGATTTTAGACATTGGAAGTTTTGCATTTCTATTATGACCAACCTTCTCTGGAGCAAGTGCTTTAAACTTTTGATGTGCACTGTCATACAAAATCAAAATTTCACACATGAATTAGTGACTTTCAATATATAAACCGTTAGTTTAAATACAGAAATATGAAAAGTTGCTAATAATACATAATAATACATAAGAGTATAAGAACTGTTCTTAATTTCATGATCATAATAACTATATAGGAATAACCACAATCATAAAATTATTGATATTTTATTGCATGTTCTGTATGTACGTGTCTGTGATACAATTAATAAAATATTGAACATTAATGGTTCTTAGATATAATAAATACAAATGTTGTATACCTGAGGGTAAAATATTTTTACAAAATAATCAGAATAACATAAAATATTTCTATTTGAAATACGTATAAAATATCACATTAAAACAGATCTGTTCTTCATTTTGAAACATATATGTAAAATACAAAAGTAAATCTGTTTTTTATTTTTCATAAATACATTCAAATACATTACATCGAAAGATTAAAAATCTAAAGTAATATCTATATTATTATTATAAAAAACAGAATATAAATAGCTGTGCATCTTCCTTTTTCTAATATTAAATAAACCAATGTGTTAGAATAATCATTGTATATTCCTAACTATTACAAGAAGCTATTAAATAGATATTATTTAAATTATTTAAGTATACTTACTGCAGAACTTCTTTTTTTGTAAAATATGTCAAATCCTATAATAATAATAAGATAAGATTAAATAATTAAACAAAATTTATGGATATTGAGTTATTAAGAAGAACCAAATACCTGGTAATCTTGTAATTCTTCTTCAGAAAATTGACTTTTACCTACTCCCATCTTTTATGGAACTCAAAAAATTAATTTACTACCCTCTACACAATTACTAATCAATAATATTTATTTTTTCAAAGCATTAGATTTATGATATCCTATATTAATGTTATGCTTGACTTTAGCGCCTCAAACGATCGATAAATTTCTTTTATCTAAAGAGAATACTATTCATCTGCAGATAATACAAGATGATATCCACAATGAATAAATATACTGTTTTTTAAATAAATATCGATTAATATCGTATAACAGGAATCTGAACATATCAATTTCGTTACTACAAATTGGTTTATGCGAAAGATATGAAAATTATTATTTAAATTTAAGATAGTTCATGTATATTCATTTACATATACACACTGATACTTTAGATATAAGTCAATACATCTTAAGATTGTATTCAAATCATATTGACATTCCTATACATTGTTATGTATAATATAGTATCTATAATTATGTAAGAATAGTTTACTTATTCAATTGTAACAAATACATAAATTTTTTTAATACAGTTACAATTAATATGAGAGCCTTATTTGAAAGATTTTTACATTGAACAATTCAAATTATTCGAATATTTAAAATTTGTCTGTTTTAATCGTCCTTTGTTTATTTCGGTCTGATTGGTTCCAATATAGGGACCTGTGTCATACTTCTTGTGTTGGTTTGTAGTTACGTTGGAATAGTTACAGTTGGTTACACACAATGGCAAGTTGGATTTGCGACATTTGTCAAAGTTCATTATAATTTCTGTGCAATTTGTGTTTTTTTTGTTTCTATTTTCTGTATTATATGATGTAAACACTAATCGTCGAATCTTTCCTTATAACTTGTACAACTTAAAATACTTCGTGCCAAAGTTGTTTCTAAGTTATATAAAGTGCAGTGACATAAATATTGAATAAAATAAAAGAAGGTTAAGAATCGGCTTATTGTAACATTGTAACCTATATAATTTGCTTTTTCTTCGGTTAGTTATTAGTGGACCTGATTTGTTCTATTTAATTACACTAAGTTCAATTATTATAGTTCTATTCATTTCTATTTATATTGCAGTCTGAATTAACAGCCAGTTTGTAAGAAGACATTGTGACATGGTTCAACAATATCAGTCACCTGTTCGGGTGTATAAGCATCCTTTTCCGCTCGTAATGATGGTGCGTTTGTTGTATATTTTTTTATTTCATTATCATTATTTATAGCAATCTATATTACTTTTTAACTTACGAAATTACATTTAGTTTACGCTTATATCATATATGTGATGTGTATATTATGTACATATTATGTGTAGTAAGGATTATATTACGTGTGTATATATGCAAATTAATAAGATGAACTATACATAATTTCAAAATTTGGAATTAGAAAACATGAATGCGTTATGCCGTATGAAGTTTGTTAATAATTTATAGTTTGTGTGGATTAAAATGTTATATTACCGCTGTATATAGTTACTTACAAAACTGAACATATACACAATACAGAAATCTGTATGGTTTAAATAACATGACAAATAAAGAGATCATTTTGTAAATAAAATTGGTTGTAGGCATATGTTAGTAATTAATCATTCAATAAAAGCATAAGGATTATATTAATATAATTTTATTCACTGAAATAAGCAAGATATAAAAGTAGTATTTGCTACTACATAGCCTCATAATGCTATAAAATTCTTTGTGCGTGTGATTGTGAGACCTGTATCTTTTTTGAATAATTATTTGTTTTTGTGTAAATTGAATATATTAATTTTAACTTTATTGAGAAATATTACATTATTCTATAAATTTTGGTTACAAATTTTTTTGCAATTCCCAACAGTTTGTTCTATTTGCTATAGAAGTATATGGTTCCTTTTAAGCTGTCCTATTATTATAACTGTCATTTTGTGGTATCCAAAACAGTTTCCATTGAAATAATTTCCTTACTTTTCAATAGCATATCAATTGTTAATGTTTTTCATTTTAGGAGTAATTTTAATTTGCCTGATTATATATTCTCCATTCGTTTTAGTTATAACATTTTTCTTTCCTTGTTCTGTCTTATTGTACAATGTCTAATTGTATCTATAAATATAATATATGTATTTCTTATCTTTCATGTAGTAGTGTAAGCTCTATTTATTATGTCTTACAGATTTGCGCTGAAAGTATAATTTTATCATTAATTTTCATGTTGAAATGTTAGTCTCTGGTCTGTTTAAAGCCATAATGCAAACTTTTATTAATATGTAAACAAACAGAAATGATTATTGAACATAACATAGCGTAAGTTAAATATATGTTTTGGTGCTTTAGAAAATGCAGTTTTTAAGTAACTCTATCTATATAACAATCAATTCAATTTTTGGCAACAAAATGTACATATCATTTTATTTTAATGAATAAGATCATATTATTATATCATCCCAAAAACTCGAGGTTGTCCCAATAGAACAAGCTGGATCATACCTAATTCAGTAAAATAATATAAACAAAAAATGTTGTGCATCTATTATTTCCTTGTATTTCCTTGTAAAACAAAAGAAACTTTTGGGATAACCTAATAATTAATACATTGAAGATATTAAAGATGTAGTGATTCATTCATGCTATTTAGTATTTCTATTATAAATTATTTACTATTTACATTATGCTAAAAATGCATGTTAAAATACAACTTATTTTGAAATAATTACATTGTTTTAATATAGAAGCATTTCAGATGAACAAAATAATTGATTTTATTTCATTTATACATTTTTAATAGTGTTGATATAAAGATTTTTATAAATGCCTGTTAACTAGTAAATTAAATTTATTTTGAAGAATAGGTAATTCTCTTTTAATGTAATTTTTAAATTACAAATATTTTGTAATGCACATTTATAAAAATGTTACAAATAATTAAATTAAAATAATTTGTAATGCACATTTATAATACATTGTATTTAATAGCATACACATATATGTAATATATAGTGTTCTATATTCATCATCATCTTAGGTTAAAACCAAACTCATATTTTTAATTTTATAGTATATTAGGCTGCATGGAAGAATTTATGTGCATCTATTATAATGCTTTTCATTATAGAAACGATGTATATTCTATTCAAATTATTTATTTATTTATAGCACGGTTTACACATGTGATAACATTATTATTAATGTTGTTATAACATAAATGTATTTTATATATTTTTCACACATTTTAATTTGCTTTTATTATCTGTTTTGTGATATAAATAATATTTTCCCTTCATTCTAACTGCTGAAACATCTAATTCTTATATTGATACAATATATTATTATATTATACTATTATAGTTATATTATATTATTATATTATAGTTATCTGGTACAATAACCTCGATGTTTAAATATACATACTATGGATATATTTCAATATTATATTATATTATTATATTATAGTTATATTGATACAATAACCTTTATCAATAGTGCATATATTTAAATGTACATATTATGGATGTATTTCAATATAATTGAATGTATTTAGGTACATTATAGATATTATTTTCCTAATAAGAATATGTAACCTTCAGTTTTGATATATCCAGAATGTTTGTGATAATTTATAATTAGTATTATATATATTGTTGTGCAATTCAACACTATCTTGTCAAATATTATAACAGGTTTAGTATATCATATTTGAAAATTGTTGGTTAGTGAATATATTTGACTATTAGTTGCCATCATGAAATATAATAATTGAATAATAGTATTACCTCCAGAGGTGTGCAAGAACCCGAAAATATCGGGTCGGATCAGGTCGAGAAATTTTTTCGGGATTGGATCCGGCCCCGAAAGTATCGCGAGACTCGAGACAGTCTCGAGAACCCGGACGATATTTCTAACGACTAGCTATATGCCCATTCTATAACAAAACTAGTTGCAAAACATTGTTCGAAAACGTTGTTTTCGAAATTGTCGGGAATTCCAATATTTTCGAATCTCGAAATACTTTCGGGAACCGACCCGACCTCTGCTCGACCTGTTTCGAACATCGGGTACCCGCACATTTCTACTTAATAAGTGCTGGACGTAGAATTTTCAATTTTTCGTGCATTTCTTCGATATACTGGTAATATATTTCGGTTGTGATAGTCTCTTTTAAAATGAGTAGTGAAGTACTCCAGTTATATTTCACTAATTGTTAACAATATCTTCCGAGGATAAAGTGACAAGGTTTCGGAACATGAACTGCTCTTTATCGATCTTTATCGAATCACTACGAAGATCTCCTTCGATTGTCGTAAAGAACTTACTTTTCAATATCGATAGTAGTGCGATTAAAAAATGGCTCTCAATTACATGTGGCTAATAACGACGAGTACACATTCAATCACTGTAGCCCATATCTTGACATTTTTTCATATGACGCGACGCGGCATCTCGTCGGCACGAGACACGAACGGCTCGCAGTGTATCGGACATAATTTTTCAACGACATCTACTTTAAACGGAATCATTGAAAGTAAGTTATTCTTCACAAATTTTCGTTTCGTTCTGAGGTTCAAGGTCAACTGAAGGTCACCTTATTGTAGGTAGTTGAATTCGTTCTCTTAGCGGCTGCAACGAAATGTAAAAAATATATAAGATAACTGTTAAAAAATTCAAGATCATCTTGATTTCTTAGATACTATAAGCCATCAACAAAACAATGTATTCATCTGATCAAAGCTCTTAAATACAATAAATTTCACTTCAAACATTTTTTGATAAAATCAGTAGATAACGAGTTATTTTGAGCGATAGTTTTTACTGACCCTGTGTACATACATACTATATATGTTTATATTATAAATATGTACATGACATTATTAATTAATAGAATATGATATAGAAATAAAATGATCTTGTAAATCTTAAGGACGTGAGATATTGAATGCGAAAAAGTTGAGTAATAAGTTTAAACTTCTTAAAATATCTATAAATATTACAAAATTAAATATCTTAAATTTCATATAAATACTATCGACTTGTATTTGGTGTTTATGAACAGTTCTTCCTTTTGTATTTTTAAGCGAATTCTATTAATCTATTATATTATTTCTATCAGTAATTTGAAACTTTTTATTTAATTCTGAAAATCGAATCGACACAGTGCATCATAATATCATATTGGCGAGACATTTTATATGTGTAATTCGTAATTAACCAAAATTCGAATATTAAAAATTCGCCGAAAAAAGAGAAATGTCATTTACATATCTATCATATTTTACAATTTCTTCAGTTTAAATATTCACATTTATGTATGCACATGCATTCTTGTAAGGTCATCGCATAAGTTCGTGCCGTTTTTCGAGCGGTTACCATCCCCATTTTTTTTAAACACCTATGAATCGTTGTCTTAGGTATTTTCAGAACATTTGACATCTCTTGAACTGTCAAACTTCGTGATTTTTCAACAAGATGCCGAATTTTATCTTCGTCTGTCTGAGGAGGACGCCCGGAGCGTTCCTCGTCTTCTAAACAGAAATTCCCAGCTCTAAAACGTTGGAACCACTTGCTACAGGTGCGAGATGAAAGCGCATTTTCTCCGTAAACAGCACATATGTTTTTCGTGGCAATTGTTACAGAACTTCCTTTCCGAAATTCATATAACATGAGATGTCGAAAATGGATACGCATTTCACTCATGATTTTTTACTGTTAGAAGTCACTGTGTTCACTATATTACGATCTCATACCCACGAAAATCTGCTCTAGCCTGTTCTCGATCAGCTAAGCTCAAGTGCATTGGTCCCTTATCGCCGTATGTTTATAAATCGACACATGAAATGTATACACAAAAGTCGGCGCGAACTTATGGGATGACCTAATATTTACTTCATTTTCAGTTGAATTTTTAAATGAATGCTATAGAGTGCATCTGTTATTTTAAAGAATAATACGTTTAAGCGTACACACCATAAAAAAAGTAAGGATATTTCTAATAATTTTGCAATATTCCTTGTTTTGGTACGTCACACATACAGTTTCAGGTGTTTAATTTAGAGCTAATTAAACCTTCAAAGACAGTAACAAAAAGTAGAATACCATTTAAATTGCATTTCACTATATCTCATTTACTCTCATTGATTCTCACTCTCATCACCAATTCAGATCCAAGAAACCAAGCGGCAAGTAAGAACAGGCAATTCCTGACGTACCTACCTCCCTCGTTAAGTGTCGTGGTGCGAGCTTGCAAGCTCCTGAGGTTGCGACAGCTAAGTTAGGCATCAACGAACAGTGGACATATCTCAGTAAGCAAATCAGAATATGAAACTGTCAGAAACAATGCATGAAAAATTTGAAAATTGTTATACAATTACCTTGGTAAATGAGCTTCTTGGTGGACGGTATTTTGTACTTTAAATTATTGACACTGATAATAGTGTTATATCAAACTTATAATTATCATATTCTCTCATATACCGTGTGCAAAGATACAGGATGGAATGTCTATATAAAGAGAGATTACGGACATAAAAGATAAATATTGAAACTGAAGTATTTTTATGTACTAAGATCTCAAAAAAAAAGTTAAAATTTTTAAAAATTCAATTTGGAAATTTTGTAAACATAAACGAAGATTATTTTAAAAAAATGTAAAGCAGTGAGGATAAACATATTTATTGTTCGTTTCTAAAGCGATACATAATCTTGAATTTAGAAATGAAATTTTGCCTCGTAAGAATAGTGGTGTGAAATACTTTCTGCATTCACAAGTTAATTAGGTAATTATTTAAAAAAGGGAGCCCCAATTCTAGTTTTGTTGCATTTCGGATATGTTACAGAGGGGAGGGCCTTGAGTCCTAAGTAACATCTACTTCGTCCGAGGCGTGGGATCATCGTAATTCAAAAGTTAGATTAGGTTAGATTTTTTGGAGGATCTGGACGCTCGGCCATATATAACTTAACCTAAATTAATCATACCTTACCACTATTAGGATAGCAATTTACATTTACTCCTATTGGAGTAAATGTAATGTAAAAAGTAGCATTTTCTTTTTGTCACAACTTTTGAACCACGAACGTCCCATGTCTTGGACAAAGTGTATGTTATTCAGGACTCAGAATCCTCTTCTCTATAACAAATCCGAGATTCAACAAAATCGGAATTGAAGCTCCCCTTACTACATAATTATCGTTAATTGTTCTGTTATGACTCGTTAAACTCATAACCAGTACTGTTTAGAACCAGCATTGATCAATTTTAAATTAGAAGAGGAGTGACATAGTAATATTAGAAATACAGTAATGCCTCGATACTTGCCGGACACGATGTTCCTTCTAATTTCAAGGTCTTCATCCCCAATATTGCGGGGAGTTCCGCTCAAGGAGTCCTGGTGTTCCCTTTGACATATTGCAAAGCTCGACGGCTAAGTAGTATAATTTGATCAGAATTCAAATGTTAACGAGACGATACTAATTCAATAATGACAATTTTTTATCTTTGACTTTTTTTAAATTAAACTTTGCCTAATGTATTTGTGATACTTTTCTAATTATAGTAAGATGAAATACGATACATCTTAAATCACATTTACATACATACTTAACAAGCAAAAAAAAAATAAATTAATTTTATTAAATAAGCAATAAATAAATATATCGTGTGTGGCCTTATTTTAATCAGAAAAATTTCAGAATTACAGCGATGAAAGTTCTACTCAATAAAAATAAAAAATCAACATTTCATTGTTGCACTAACATTGTTTAACTAACCGATATGCTTCTTTTCGTCGATCTCTTTCTTTTTCACTCGCGCTGTCCTTCTCCACGTTTGGCAAAACAACGGGTCGTACCAATATTTATTGTTAAAATCAAAATAATTGGCGATCGTGTGTCTCGGCTTTCCGGCAATGTATCAAGACATTTATTGTATTATTTACTAAAATTTACCTTAAAATGTATGGTTATCTATTCCACTTCATAATTAACTTTATGGCCCAATTTCTTTTTTTTTGGTAGTTTGTGCTAATCATATGCCTAGGAAAAAAATCAGAAAGTGTATAAAAACTGGAGTTGACCAGTCTGAGTTCTAAGAGATTTAACTATCATATGAAAATATTGTAGCAATGAAGTGTATTGCTATCTACTTGGAGAAAGAACGAATTAGATAGTGTTTAGGATTATTTGCTACTTTCACCAAAAACTTGGTCAATTTACTAATATGTGTCCCTGTTTTACTATTTAATTTTGTGTTTTATATTTTACGGATTTTGCATGAACTATTAATGTCAACGTATAACTGTTATATAAGTTCTCACAAATGTTAATTTTGTTTGTAGGCATATGAACGCAGATTTCCTACTTGTCCAAAAATTCCTGTTTTTGTCGGTTGCGAGATAGTTTCAGATGAAGAAAGTAAAAATGGCTCAATTAGAATAACAGAACGACGCTGTAAATTAAATGTTGAAGCACCGTATATTTTAAAAAAGGTATGTATGTAAATATATATATATATGTATAATATAGTATGTAGTTGTTTTCTAGGTTTTCTATATCGGATGATATAGGCTGGCTGGGTCAAGTAATTTTTCTATTCTTCTCATAGATGGAATGGATGATATGGAGCGTTCTTGTTTTTCATGGATTGTTTCAGTGTCTTTTTCCTCTTTCGTGGTTCTTATTGATTCTGAAAGTTTAAAGATTACCTAGTTGTATCGGCTGGAAGTGAGAATCTTCTCACGATATCAATAGCGGTCTTTTAATCCCGGTTTTATTTATACTTGGTTTTTCTGTTTTGTCAGTTTGATGTCTAATGTTTCAGGAAATCTGGAGGAGATTTGGACTTGTGGTAGTCTGAAAACTATCTATAGCTACTATTCTCGTTTGTGTCGTTGTTATTTTGGGCATCGTTTAGCAATGTACCTCTTCTGTTTGCACATGAAGCCGTTCTGCTACCCTGTGTAGGTGAAAATTTTGTTTTCAGTGAACGACCTTCGTATTATTTTAGAATCCTCTGGGTATACATAAACTTGTCTCAAGCTAAGTATATGTGAAAATTCGGGATCAGAGATTCCTACTTTCAAATATGTTGTTTTCAACCAAAGTTTTATGTTGTGTTTTCTAAACATCCTGGATTGTACAGTTGGAAATTATTGGTGCAATGTTCAAAAGTATGATCCGATGTGGGACGAATGTCTATGTTCTTATTATTTGTTGTTATAGACTTATATTTCGATGTTTGGTTTATAAGGGTCATTTTTTTATACAAGTACATGCAGACTCTTTTGTTCGAAATTCAATAAATATTTTATTGATTTAGGTCCTATTATATTTCTGATGGCTCAAGCATATTCTTTGATTATGGCTTGATCCTTAGTTGGTGCGTATTCATATTTTATGACATTCACGTAGGAGGTTTTCGGTTTAGTTTTGGTTCATGATTTGGGTTCTTTGCTCAGTGATCTACTAGGTGAGATTCCTGTACTCATAGATATCACGTATGTATTGGTTCTCTGTTTTTAGTACGATAATATGTATGGTATACGTATATAGGAGCCAGGAGTCAGTTGGTGTAGTGGTATTGATATTACTACCACTACCCTAATATCACTAATATTAGCACCATTTCTTTCGCTGCCACTATCACTTGCTTCAGGATGGCACATACTGGAGATACGTGATATTATCAAATACGTCCTATCGCGATGGAAGCCAAGGCAAGATTGTTAAGGATGTTATTTACGTAGTTTATAGGTTGAACTTAAAAAAATATTTAGTATATGCGCATACATAGATTATCTAAATAATTCGTTTATTTATATGAATAAAAATATGCTTTAGAAAAATGTTATTTGATCGCAGAAAATATATCTGATCATTTTATAGTTGGGTCACCTCCTTAATTGCAATGAGATGTTTCAAGAAATATACAATAATCTAAAATATAATAGAAGTACTATTTCGTCGAGTAATCTACATAACAATCGATAATCATTTCAAATATGTAAAACTTATATGCTTTTTATTCATAAGAGTAAGAGTAAGATACATTGTTTAATAATATACATATAAAACACCAAACATTACATCTATACAAAATTTAACCGATATGTTTTCGTTCTTCCTTAGAAGTTTTTACTCTTATCGTTTGTTTCAGATCATTGGAGTAGATTTTGTATACTTTATTCAAAGGAATGTTTTAAATAGACGAAATAGCGTTCTAGAAATAGAAGCGTATAATGAAAGTTTTTCATCTAGAGTATCGGTTATCGAAAAGTGCAGATATTTTGTAAGTATTTAGCATAATTTAATCATTATTTGACATTTTTATTGCTATTTTTAACATATTTTGTTTTTGTATATAATATGTCGTATTTATAATTTATGAAAAAATGATATATGATGTAATTAAAGAACTTAATTTGGTTAAACAGAGTAAGTTCTACAACAAACATTTCATAAATAAATGATTTGTATAAAAGTTACAAAAAGAATTTCTTTAATAATTTATCTTTAACAACAGTTCAATATATGTAACTATGAACATATTTAGTGAATTGCTTGTGTTTTGGTTTAAAATAGAAAATCTGTAAAATTTAAGAACAATTTTCTATTTAATAATTCACAAAATACCTAATCCTAATTATTATATTAGCGGTACTGCTTTGCCATACCGGTATATTTAGCACGCGTTACTAATTATGTATCTATTAAAGAAGAGAATTATTATGAAATTGGTGGAATAGTAACAGAATAGATAAGTGTTTAACTTTAACTAAGTTTCTTTTCATTTTCCTTTCATATTTATTGAATTAAACGCTAATTGGTTAAACTATTATTAAACTAATTAAAACATTCTGCTTGAAAATAAACTTCCTTCCAACGATTTAAATTTTAAATGAGTCGAGTATTACGATTTTAGTGTATATTTTACTATTAAGTGTATTATTTATGAATGTGATTCTATTTTTTCTGCCTAAAGCGATCATTTGCTATCCATGGTTGCTTTGAGACTTTTATTCCTGGCGATGAGTAGAATACGTTACAATAAAAAATTTTTAACTTTGAAATTAATGCTCAAGGTCAATTTTTAACGAACCATTTTTACAAATCTCCACTGTTCCAGAGGTGTAGAACCACGCTATAGTGTTTTTTTATACTTACTTTTTATAAACCCTTTTGTACACCAGCATTATAATACCATATGTGTCATTATGATATTTCGACCTTATTCTACTTTATTGCTAACATTCTGTAAACCTTTGATTTTTGGAAGAATAATTTTTAAATTTTTTGAAAATTGTTTCAAAGTGATATTTCAGTAAAAAAGTTTCTTGTCTTCATATTACTTGTTATTTAATATGAGTCATTAAAACGAGTCATGCTATTGACTGTTGTATGATGGGAGCTTTTAATAGTCGCACTAAACCTGACATTTTTAAGTCAGTTCCATTTATGACAAGACACGTCTATGCGTTTACCTTCGTTCATACATTACTATAATATTAAGACATTTACAGAAAATAAGGTAAACATAAAAACTTAGTAGGGATGTATTAAAGCATTTAGAATTACTATTTCATTTAGACCCTTGGAATAAAAAGAATCTGTATATTGTATGTTATAATGTAAAAATCTAATCAATTGTATATAATATCTTCTCGCTATGACCGATGAAAGTTGGCATTTGTATTATTACACTTTCCATTGTATTTATTATTCTTTGATTTCGTGAATTTCATAAATGAAGTCACGAATCAGATTCAGAGTTTTAGTAAATATCGAATTAAATATTGTAACTAGTCTTCGCAATTTGAAACGCGTACCGATAAGCCCTGGGATCTATTTATTAGCATTCGGACGTCCAAGATGTACGTTCGCCCTGGCGACATCCGCTGCTTTCATCGCTTGCGATAAATTCGAATTGCGTATTTGCCTACGTCCTCGTTCTTACAAATCGTGAACCCATTGTGCTATTTGTTTCACTATAAAATTTGAAAACCTTGTTTGTGCTGATGGTCATTGCAATAAAACGAAGCCGCCTGACGGATTAGAAGAAGAAGATCTACGCCTCATTGACTTCCACACACATCCCGCCATTCTCGTTCCTAACTTACATTCTCAGCGTCAAAACTATTATCGCGCTATCGAACATTTTTGAGTCCTTCGAGCTGGATCGGCAAGAGCGACGAAGAACCAGGCATCATGGACAAGCTCATCCAAGAGATTTGGCTTATGGCTCGTGAGATGCTGTGTCTTGTAGAGAATTGCAAGAAGGTGAGCTAGCCTAACCTGGTTTGGGCAAGGCTCGGCTGGAGAGCCTGAGAAAATCTTGGGAGCAGCGTCAGCATTTGAACTTGCAACTCCAGTTGCAAGTTCCGATAATGGGACGAAATTACCTCTATTCCGCTAAGGAGGAGTTTCTGTCGATCGAGGACACCTATTGGGCAGCATAAGATTACCTCAGTGGCGTGATTACAGCTACTAAGACGCCTTCAACGCAGGACACGAGTGACCGAGACCAGTTGTCGCACATCGCCATTCCATCCTTCTTAGGAAAGTACGCCGATTGGCCCGGTTTTGGTGATGTTTTTCAGACCCTTATAAGGGGAAATGAGTAGCTCAATTTCAAAATGGGGGAACGTTGTAAAAACGTTATGATACAAGCATATCATCGTGCAGAAGCTCTTGTCTGATTTCATGACGTTACCCCCCACCCTGTCGAAGAGGCTTCGTGATATAATAAACCGTGCTATTGCGATGCTTGCGAATCAGGGCTGACGGACCAAATAATGAGAGGATCTTCTTATCTACGTCATCACGCAGAGATTGGACAAGAAGATTCTCAAGGAATGGGTATTCTTCTTAGACCTCCCACTTGCTCCGAACTCGAAGCGTCCCTCAAGGCCCGCATTCGATTTTTGGAAGCCGTCTACATCATAATTAACGTGACCTATCACACCCAATTTCGAACCCAGGCCTTGTACGTCATACACGCGCGCCTGCTTCGGTGCTCAGCACGCGCTATATCGTTGCTCTGCATTTAAGACGTTGCATTTGGCACAACATCGCAGCATCGTAGAACGTATCATTCGTGATTGCATTTCTCTGTCCTTACGGGAGAAGGGCCCAAGGCCCTTGTACGCGAGGAAATGTTCACCAACGTCGACCCGGTGACGCCACACAACTGCCTCGCGCGTTCAGCACAGAGTGCGTCGCTGGTGGCACTAAATACTGACAACAACACTTACGGCCATCGTCACGGTTCAGTTTGGCGACTCTGCATGCGCTCATGCGCTCCCTGACCAAGGATCCGAAGTATTGTTCGTTTTCGAAATCTCGTGTAGACTCTGTGTGTTCTGAAACAACATGTGTTTACCGCTGTTAATGGCTTCGATTATAATATCGTCCGGTCGGTGATTGGAGGGTCGGATACCCGTTGACGATCCTATTATTTTACACCTTTTGATTATTGGACATATTGCTGGAAACGGCATATAATAAGAAGATTCTATCTGTATGTTATCAGTTTGCCACATCAAGACTAATGAACATGGTATATTTACAGGTTCATCCTGAAAATCCAGAATGGACGTGTTTTGAACAAACTGCAAGTTTAGATATTAAAAACTTCTTTGGTTTTGAAAACTCAATGGAAAAATTAGCGATGAAACAATATGCTCAAAATATTGCAAAGGTAATACTTTTTTCACTAAATTGTTTTTCGGTAACCTTTATTATTTAAATGAAAGGTTACTAATAAAAATCATTACAGGGCAAGGAGATAATTGAATACTTCATAAATCAATTAAAAGAAGAGGGTATTGTATATGTACCTCCATGGAAGGATCCAAATGATATATCTGAGAAAAATGAAGGGTAAGTTTGAATAAGTGTGTTTTCAGATTAATATAAATTATTAAATCGTTCAAAAAGAAGAAAACACACAGTAATGATAACTTTATAAACTTTATTATATGAATAGATAAGAATGTTTTTAATGAATTGGATAACAGAAATAATTTTGGTTAACTAAGTTACACACATCCTGTAATGTTGCTTAGTTAGTTATTTGGATTGCCTTATATTCGCTTTGTGTAATGACTACCAGAGATCAGGGATATTTTGGTTGACTTTCAAAAATATCAATAACTACTAAACACAATCTCAAATGTAACTTTTTTATTCCCCAGTTCTCTGCTACTTTAGCTTGTAAGAAACCCTTTCAATTTTACGTCATCTTTTACAAAATAACCTGCATACTTGGAAGATCAAACGAATTTACTTGTAAGTGAAGTACGATCGCAATTATATGAAGAACCTCGATCGAAGAAATTATTAATACAGTCACAAGGCTCTTCATATAATTTCGATTGGACTTTACTTCAAGCAAGTCTGTGTGATCGCCCAATTAGATTTCATTCGCCTTGTTCTCGAGATTACCAATGTAGTTATTCAGAGAAAAAGTACAATTTTAAATGCAAGAATTTTATTATTATAGTACCGCTTTTTTATAATCTTTGATACAATCTTTTATCTTAAAATACTCTTAACCTCCTTATAACAATTATTTAATTATAAACGACTATGTCACTCTTGTGACAAACTCATAATTATCTGACAAAGGCCTATTATAGAATCTGGCAAACGTCTGAAAGCTTACCTATTTTCCTGCAGTTCGTCTAATCATGTTAAGATCCAGTCTGTTCGACTGTTCGCGGAGAGATGCGTTCGCCGTAGACCGCGTCAACGAGAGTTGTAAATTCTCGTTACGATTCGATAATCGACGCCACGAATTGGTCGATCCCCTATTTCGATTAGAATATTAGAGATGGTTGACTGATTATAACACTGAAGTAACAGGTTATAATATATCCTTTATTCCAAAAATGAACGGAAGTGAGGACAAGGAGGATCATTAGGATCCGTGGAGATTGGCGTTAATGGTCGGGAATTAAAAATTGCTTCGATCTCAACGATAAGGGTATTAAAATCTTCTCCTCCAGCATAGATCGAAATGATCAACTAACGCCTGTACAGGAGCTACATTACCTCCAGGAATCCGTAACAGGTAGAGAAGCGAGATATGCTCGATCATTAAACACCGCTGGAGCTAGTTACACAGACGTTATCGCCGCTCTCAAGGATAGATTCGATTGTCCACGACAAACTTGTCTACGTCACTTGTCTGCAATGCAGAACTATCCTAAATTGACCAAAAAGACACCGGAAACCTTAGCAAATTTAATCGACACTATCAAACACCATCTCAGCGCATTGAAAAACTTAGGTGACCCTGTCACGTCAAACACCATTATCATAGGACTCTTCCTTTCCAAATTAAACCAAGACACCATTCAACAGTGGGAATTCACCATACCCAACAAAGAAATGCCTCCGTGCATTCATTTATTAGACTTCCTGGGAATAAAGGCAAACTGTACCATAACAACATCCATGGCAACTCCGACAAGACGAGCACCAGAATTACACTATCCTCTACGACAAGGCGATCTACAGGGGCACGCATTCACCGTTGTACACTCTCTGTCGACATGCCCATTCTGTCAGGGATAACACGAAATGTGGGCCTGCGACACCTTCAAGACAAAATCGGTCAACGAACGTCAAAGTCGTCAAGAAAGCATCCTTGTGCACCAATTGCCTAGGGAAAGGGCACTTGATTTTTCATTGCCCTGCCGGATCCTGTCGCTTGTGCGGAAATCGTCACCACACGCTTTTGCATCAAGACGAAGCTCACGTCAAGAATCGGCCGATCACAATCCGCCGAACATTCAATCGATCGCTTACACCTTCTTTAACACCTTCAACACATCCTTCGACACCCCGTCCGACACACCCTTCGACACCCCGTCCGACACACCCTTCGACACCGCCACGTGTTCGGAAAATCCTAAAACCCTTATCCAGTCCGCGGCGACGAAGAAGACAATGATTGCGAAAATCGACGACTACTAGAAGAACCGAATCACCAACAACCTTCGCATCAGAACCACTACATAACGGCCTATTAGTCACGGCCCAAATCAATATCTTAAATGACAAAACCCAATCAGTCCGCTGTCGAGCACTGCTTGACAACGGTTCTAGCATGAATTTCATGACCGAAAGACTGGCAAACTCACTTGGGCTCACGCAAAGGAAATGTTCGGTTCCCATTGGAGTCCTCGACACCTTGTCAACGACTGCTAGACGTTACACAACGGCCACAATCAACTCCACGGACGACACATACCCACGCACATTGACGTTCCTGATTATCTCAACCATATCGACATTGATCCTAGATAAACCTATAGATCGATCGACAATCCAGATACCTAGGAATCTCCAATTAGTCGATCCAAGATTCCATATACCAGCCCTGATCGATGTCGTACTGAGCGCGGGATCCACACTCGTGTCGCTGTGTGTCGGTCAAATAAAACTTAATTATTCTAAAGACCCCGATCTGCGTCTGCAGAAAACGCGATTCGAATGGGTCATCGGGGGAGCCCAGTCTTCCATTTAACGGTAAATATCTTTCACGCCTTCACGACGGATCTGAGGTGGTAGATATATATATGTTGTTGAGTGCCGCCGCATACCCCCTTACCAGAGATAACGTTATAATCTTAGTGAGGCAAAGCGTCAGCCGATTGTTGTCAAGCCTGTGATGTTGTGCGAAGTCTTCGATGTGGCCATGGATACCTGTCGGTACGGTGCGGGCGCGTTCCGCGTACGGTCGTACTCCTCTGTTCCTCCCAAGTAGTCGTTTCGTATCCAGTCACCTGCTTGCGTGAGTCGGCGGTGAGGCGTCGAGTATTGCTGAAGAAGGAAGAGCCGTCCGTGTTCGTCGTAGCGGCAGGTCCAGATTGCCACAGTCTTAGATTCACGATGATGGAAGGCTCGTAGCGCTATCACGGTCGCACCTCTTGTCGTTGTCGATCACGTCGGGGTCACCAATTTGAGATGGTAGATATATATATGTTGTCGAGTGCCGCCACAAATCTATAGATGCACCTCGCACGCTTCTGGGAAATTGACGAAGGACCACCAACGAAACATCTGTCAGAGCCAGATCGACGATGTGAGGAACACTTCCGAAGCCAAGTCCAATGCACCAGCGAAGGGTGATACATCGTCGCGCTCCCATTTAACGAATAGCTTCCGTCGCTGGGGTCGTCTAAAACAATTGCGATGAAACGACTCACCTCTCTCCACCGCCGATTCGAACGAAACAAACAATTTGAAACTAAGTATCGGGCGGTCATTCAAGAATACCTGGAATTGGGACACATGACCAGGATCACAACAGACCACCCCTCAGAGAACAGATATTATCTGCCACATTACGGTGTCATCAAGGAATCGAACCAAACTATTGAGGTGATGGATATCCGTAATAGTGGTTGTTGCCGGCTGGCTGGGCCTGGTCCAGAGTGTAATTGTCGCTAGGGGCTGTAGATGTAACTGCTGATTTTTCTTCTATTTTTTGAAATAAAATCGGACTACGGGCGCCGGGAATCGAACCCGGGTCCCGAACGTTCGAAACCTAAGACGCTAACAACTGCGCCACCGTGTCCGTTGCTTAGTTAGTGTCGAGTGGCGGTATTTGGCTTGCCGAGTGCCGCCACACTACAAAACTCCGCGTCGTGTTTGACGGATCTGCACCAAGCACCGGAATTTCTTTAAACGACACTCTGCACGTAGGGCCGAAGTTGCAGGAGAACTTATTCAACATCCTCTTGAGATTCCGTTCTCACCAATACTTTCTTACTGACGATGTGGAGAAGATGTACCGACAGTTCCTCGTGCGTCTAGAAGGCCGAAGATATCAGCAAATCTTGTGACGCAACTCTAACAGGGAGGTCGAAACATATCAACTTAACACAGTGACGTTCGTGTTGTCAGCAGCCCCGTATCTAGCGATCAAGTGCCTCAAACAATTAGCGGATGACAAGGGACACCGATTCCCGCTAGCCGCTTCAGTCCTGCAACGAGGTTTTTACGTCGATGACGCCCTCACTGGAGCTGCTACAAAGGACGAAGCACTGTCGCTCAGAACTGAACTCACCGAAATTCTCCAATTAGCCGGTTTGAATATACGAAAATTGGCGTTACTTTCCACAGCTGTGTTATCTTTACCCTTTCTATATTCGATTTCATAGTCATATTCTTTGAGTTTAAGTCTCCAACGAATCAGTCTGCTAGAGGGCTCTTTGCAATTATGTAACCACTTAGGAGCTTGGTGGTTAGTTCGAATAATGAAGCGTCGTCCTAACAAGTATTGTCTAAGTCTTTTCACGGCCCATACAATGGCTAAAAGTTCTTTTTCTGTCGTGGTATAGTTTCGTTCGGGTGGATTCAGAGTTCTTGAAATGTAACAACAAGGATGGCCGTCTTGTGACAGTATTGCTCCTAGTCCTTCGTTACTTGCGTCGGTAGTTAAGGTAAAGGTTTTGTTAAAATCTGGGTAAGCTAATATTGGAGAATTACAAAGTTTGTCTTTTAAAGTATCAAAGCTAGTCTGGTGTTTGTCAGTCCAATGGAATGGCGTGTCCTTTTTTGTTAAGTCTGTAAGGCTTTTCGCGATTTTAGAAAAGTTTCGAATGGATTTGCGGTAATAACCTGCTAAACTTAAGAATGATTTCACGTCCGTGGCATTGCGGGGTAATCGAAAGTTTTTTTACAGCGTCTAATTTCTTGGGGTTTGGTTTAACTCCTTCGGCTGAAACTACATGGCCTAAGTATTCTAGTTCTGGTTTTATGAATTCACGTTTGTCCGGTTGCAATTTAATTCCTAATTCTCTGAGTCTCTGAAATACTATCGCGAAGTTTTCGTTATGTTCTTGAATCTTGTTCTTGAATGATATTTTTTCGAATATCACAATGTCGTCCAAATAAACAAAGCAATATTTTCCTACAAGTCCAGTTAAGGCTCTGTCTATTAATCTTTGAAAGGTAGCGGGTGCGTTTTTAAGTCCGAATGACATTCGATTGAATTGAAAGTACCCTTGCGGTGTCGAAAAAGCGGTATATTTCTTAGATTTCTTGTTCATTGGAATTTGGTGGAATCCCGAGGATAAATCAAGTGCCGAAAAGAATTTTACGTTTCCTAGTTGTGTTAAAATGTCGTCTATATCAGGTAAAAGGTAAGCGTCTTGTTCTGTGAGTTCATTTAGTTTTCTAAAACCAATAACTATCCTCCATTTCTGTTTTCCTGAGGCATCTAACTTTTTCGGAACTACCCATACCGGAGAGTTATAAGGGGATTTGGATTCTTCTATAATATTTTTCTTCAACATGTTTCCTATTTGTCGCGAAATTTCGTCTCGATGACATAATTTTGTCTTTGGTTAACGAAATTGTATGCTGAGTTAAATTAGTACAGGGCGAAAGGTCGGTTTCTAAATTAAAGATGTCAATATAGTGGAGAATAATCTTTTCGATGGATTCACGGATTGGTTTTTCAATGTGATCTGTTCTCACTAGGCTTTTTAGTTTTGATACGTTGGAAACATCATGAGAATTTTGAATATCGTTAGAAATTTCAATGTTTTGCTCACCAGTGTTGATAAAATATACTTTAGTTGGTTTGCCTTCCAGATAGATTGTTTGAACTCTGTTTTCTCCAGGAGTCAAGTGGGTTGTCAAGTTGGTTTAAAAATAAAATGGTTTTGACACTTAGTCGGATTTTGTCATTGGATATTGAATAGTTATACTTCTCTAAACATGGTAACCCAATGATTCCGTCTTCGATAATAGGGAAGTTGTTCTGTACTATGTGAAAAATGTGATTTTGTCCAAAAATTCGTTTCGTTACGTATTCGTTAGTTTCGTATTTGTCTCGTCCCATAGAAAATTTTTGTTTAGGCCCTATTTATATCGCGTTGACAGTTTTGTTACATTTCGCCAAATTTATCCCTGCTCCTGTGTCGACCAGAAATACTCGCTCTGCGGTTCGGATTGACAAAGATATTGTGAGTAGTCTTCCCGTGGTGATGTTGACTCGTATGTCTCATACGGTTCGTCCATATCCTGGTTCGATGTTACTTCTTGTATTTCATCCCATTCTTGGACTACCTGAATTCTTGCAGGTGGTCGGTCGCGCTGTCTCGGTGGTAGAAAATTTTGACATTTGTTGGAAATATGTCCCAGCACTTTTTTTCTTTCCTTTTTTTTATTTACAAGTAGTTTACAATCAATTCTCGCATTGAGAATTTTGAGTAAGTTTCTATGATGTATTGTTTCCATGTCAATCTCCTGTGCAGAGTCATGCCCAGATATCTGACTGAATCCTCGTTAGGAATTGTTACATTGTTAATGAGGGCAGGTTTGTTTTCGCAGCGTGAATGTTACATGTGTGGATTTATTTTCGTTAATTTTGAATCTCCATTTGTGAAACCACTTTTCCATAGAGTCGACACATCGCCGGAGAGTGGAGGATGCACTTATCGGGTCTGCATGGGATGCTAATAGCGCTGTGTCATCAGCAAATATCACTATGATTATCTGTGTTAAAATTGGTAAATCGGCAGTGTAAATGGAGAACAGCAGAGGTCCGAGAACACTACCTTGGAGTGTGCCAGCTTCTAATGGAAATGTTGTGGTCGTGGCGTCTATGAATTGTCTTTTGGTTAGGTAGGACTTTAAGATGGAGTAGTAGGTGTGTGGTAGAATTTTTTTAAGTTTGTATAGAAGCCCTTCATGCCATACTTTGTCGAATGCCTGTTGAATGTCAAGGAATACCGCTGAGCAATATTTTTTCTTTTCTAGGCTTTGGTTGATATTGTATGTTATGCGATGGATTTGCTCTATTGTGGAATGTTGCTTCCGAAAACCGAATTGATGATTTGGCAGTGTTTTCAAATCCTCTAGGAGTGGAAGTAGTCGAATCGTTAACATCATGTCGAATAGTTTTGACAAAGTAGGTAGAAGACTAATTGGGCGATAGGAACCAGTTTTCTATATTGGTTTTTCGGGTTTAGGGATGAGAGTAATCAGTGATATTTTCCAAGCCTTAGGATAGTATTCAAGGCGAAGAATTGCGTTAAAAATTGATGTGATGAGTGCAATCCCTTTTATGGGAAGTTCCTTGATTGCTTTATTACATATTTGGTCATGCTCCGATGCTTTCCTGGGATTTAGGCGACGGATTAATTCTGTAACTTCGACAGAAGTGAAGGGTTCAATAGGAGAAGACATTTGGAAGGGAGAGTGCAGGTATTCCGTTATTTCCGCGGCAATCTTGGAGGAGTGAGGTTTAAATACGTTAGATGGGTGACTACCAAACAGGTTGGCTTTTCTATAGGGCTACGCGCCCATCCACCTTCTGGACAGCGGATTGGTGGGATTATTTTCGGGGAGCGCGTGAGTTTCCTGGAAGCCTTCCATAGTGAGTAGTTGGAGTCAGCTGTGGGAGACAGATTGACGAGATATTTTTGGAAACAGTCATTTTTATAGTTTTTAATGATTTTGGTTAAATTCCTAGTTGCGTTATTTAGTTTGCGTTTGTAGTCAAGTGTTCTATGACTCTGTCATACTCTTCTAAGTCTACGTTTTTCTGCGATTTCTTTTAGCATGTAATGGGGGCATTCGTGTTTGTTGATAGAACTCTTGGTAGGTGTGGAGGAGCGGATAGTGTTTATTATGCTCGTGTTTAAGTATTCCGTGGCTGTTTCAATATCTTCATTTATTTTTAGGGAAATTAAGGCTGATGTTGAATGATTAAAGACTTCTCTAAAGAGCTGCCAGTTGGTAAATTGGTTATGAATAAAGCCATTAGGTGGATTTTCGATAACTGTTGAGCTAATTGTTGCAATAACGGGGGAATGGTCTGAAGAGAATTCCGCCGAGGAGTTGATTTAGACATATCTTGGCGAGATATTTTTAGATATAAAGAAGTCAAGTAAATCAGGTATTTTGTTAATGTCAGTGGATCAGTAAGTGGGTTCATATGTGTTGAGGTAGTTGAGTTTGTTGGTGTTTATGCTATTCAAGAGATTTTTGCCTCTTACTGTGATAAGTCTGCTGCCCCATTGGGTATGTTTGGCGTTATAGTCTCCTCCAGCTATGAATCTATTGCCCAGAGCATCAAGAAAGTTATCAAATTCTTCTTTAGAAATGGAGTGTCTAGGAAGATAATATACTGCTGAAGTGGTGATTGTACCATGGCAATCTTCTATCGCTACGTTCGTAGCTTGGAGGTAGTCCTTCTGGAACGATGGAAGCTCATAATGCTTAATGCTGCCTTTGATAATAATTCCGGTGCCGCCGTGGGCCTTTTCGTGGGTAATTTTTGTCGGTGGAGTGAGTTTCAGATATGAGCATTACGTCGATTTGCTGTTGTTTTAAGAAGAGTTCTAGTTCGTATTTGGGTTAAGATAGACCGTTGGCATTCCAAAGAGGTATGCGTCTTGGTTTTATTTTGCGTCGGGGCGTATAATTTATCCATGATGAGTGTTAATAATGATAGTAAGTTATTAATTTGCTCTGATTGTTTCTCGATTAATTTTTCGAGTCTAGAGAAATTATCCGTGTTTTGTGAACTGAGAACACTATTTTGAGAATGGTCGCTATGGATTTTCGGATTGTTTTCATTTCCTTGAACTGCCTGGGCATAGGAGATTGATGAGTAGACAATTTTTTAGGACTGAGTACTTGGTTGGTTATTTCTTTGACTCTGGGTTTAGGATACTTATTTGTGTACAAAGTTTTGTAGGCTAAGCAACCTTTATAGTTCGCAGGATGCTCTCCTTGATAGAGGATGCACTTCGCAGGGGTTTCTGGAGATTTAGTGCACTGATGTGGGGTGAATACCTGCACATTTAACGCAGCGGAAATTATGGTTGCAATATTTCTGCGTGTGTTCGTACCTTTGGCACCTTTTACATTGTACTATCTCTTTTTTTTACAAAAGGAGGTTCGAATTTTACTACTGAGTTCATTAGTCGATTGATGCTGTAAATTCGTTTATTGTTTGATTTTTGTTTTAAGTCAATGAAGAATAAGGATAGCGGGTTTTTCGAGATTCTATGCCTTATGTTGCTAATGTTTGTTACTTCATGGCCATGTTTTAGGAGTTCGAACTTCAGTTCGTCTAAGTTAGCTGAGTGGTGGATGTTGCGTAATACCACATGAAAAGGTCTTTCTTGTTTGAGTTGATATGTGTGGAAGTTTGCGTTCAAGGTTTTTAGTAATCTTGTTAGTTTTCTATAGGAGTCTGGGTTAGTCGGCAGAATTTTAACTTGGTTATTATTTATGTTTAGTTTGTAATCCTCTTTGTTGATATCTTTGTCAATGGACTATCATTGTTTGTATGTCGATGACATCATCAATAAAGATAGTTGGGGGAGGGGGATTTTTTTATGTATGTTGGTTAGTTAATGTTTCAGCTACGTCCATGGAGTCGTTTGGGAATTCTAATATTGCGAATCTATTGTAGATGGTTGCACGGCTTGTTGACTGTTCGTTCTGGCTAGTGTTTGCGTGTGTTTTAACTGTTTCTAGCTTACGTTTTTTGTGTTTTTTGTGTCGATTGAAAGGAGGGATATATTGTCCTTTTGCCACAGAGGAGATAGAGCGGTGCAGTTGTAGTTTTGCTCAAGAGAGCCTGATCGAGATACTTGGGCCATCTTCGAGCTAGTTAATTCAATTTGAAATAACTAGTGATTCGGGTCAGAGATTAGGAGCGTTGGAATTTTTCACTAGTAAGTTAGGAAACACTTGGTTTATGTCTGTTTCGATTCACTTTCGACGGTTGGGCGTCACTAGATCACAGTGTCACAGAGCACTAGACACACGTCTGCACGCTTCGGCACTCAACAGGAAACTGATGACGTATATCATTAACCACTAGATTCACAATTTAAATTAATTTTTGCTTTCATTTCTCAAAAATACTTGTTCAATTTATGGATACTGAAACGCTTTAACTTACTAACTAAAGTTTACTGTTTGATTTGTAGACAGTGCAATGCTCCAATGCTCTTCTTTTTTAATTCTGAACGTTGTGATCTCTAGCAGACAGGATGGGGGATTGCATGAGTAATCTTCAGAACGAGATGGATAAAATATCTTTATATTTTTAATATTTTGTTTTATATTTTATATTTTAAAACGTATTATTTAATAATAGATGACGATTATGTGTACAATGAAACTTCAAACAGTTGTTTGTCTTTCATATTTAATTTGAATTAGCACGATACATGTATTTAAGTTAATACTTATTGCAATATTACTAGGCTGTGAACATAGAACCACCAGAGAACAGTAAGCGGTAAGCGGCAAAATTGACATTTGGAGCATTGGCATTGGTTGTGCCATCGTTTATTTTTCCGCTTACTGCTCGATATGTTCATGGTTTTATGCATTTATTATTTTTTATGTTTAGAGATATTGCAAAAAGTCAAGAATCTCTTGATCCAGAAGAAACTTATTCTTGTGCGGACAACAAATTACAAAATAGAGGTATGTTATATTTATTTATTTTCTAGTCCGTGCCTTTCGGCTTTGGACGAACACTTCCAGCTTTACATCTTAGTTCTAGTTTACATATTCCTCTTTTTCTTATAACTACCGCTATAAACTACCACTGGTGGCTAGAGCTCTTGCGACTTTGTTCTTTGGTCTCCTTGTGTGTCCGTCTTGTCTCTTGCCTTTCTCTTTTCCATTACCACTTTTAGTTCTGCCAGCCCTTCTCCCGTCTCACTTAACATTGTTTCTAAACTCTTTGGTCCCCCCGTTATCTCGCACTCTTCTAATACGTGCTTCATGTCTTTCTCATTCCTTTTGCATAGTCTGCATCTTTTTTCTCCCTCTTCCTTCCAGTATTACCTTGCTTTGGTCTCGTTTCCACATCTGAATCTTGCTAGTATTCTCTTGTCTTTCCACTTCATCCTTCCTTCTAGGTACCTAGGAAGTTTTTCTTCTGCTATCTCTCCGTAGTGTTTGTTGTAATTGGACTCTCTTATCCTTTTCCCCCTCTCTTCTGCTTCTCTCTTTCTTCTTTCCTCTATGATCTGGTCTACTGTCATCCTTCCTTCTCTTGTTGTCTGCGTCCCTTTCTTTCTCACCTCTTCTAGCCCCTTCCTTCTCTTTCTTGCTCTTTTCCCTTCCTGGCCATTTCCTCCGTTTCTCTCTCTTTCCTTTATACACTCCTTTACTAATTCCTTCTTTGATTCTAGGGCTTTCTCTTCGTATCTTGCTGCTCTTTTTAGTGCTTTCTCTTTCAGTTCTATTGTCTTACATTCTTCCGTCAGCATGTAGTTTGGGGTTGTTATGTCTAAGCCTAGAATCCATTTCATGTACCTTCTTTGTACATTATCCAATCTTTCCTCCATGTTTCAGTCCCATATCTCTGCACCAAACAGCGCCACGCTCTCTACCAGTGCTCCAAACATCTTCATTCTCCTTTTGTAGTCCTGCTTGAATATTCTTTCTCCCACGCTCCATGTTTTCTTCATTGCTATTGTCGCTCTCTTTTTCCTGTCTTGTATGTGCTTCTCGTCGCTGCCGTTTTTCTGTAATATGTACCCTAGGTACCTTATCTCGTCTACTTCTTCTAATTCTTGCTCTCCCCATTTCCATATTCTTTTTCTCTTTTTGTTCCTTCTTTTTTCGAAGACCACGATTTTGGTCTTTTCCGCGTTTAGAGGTATGTTATATTTTTCTATGTTATTATATGTAATATTTACAAATTTAGCTAATGGTATTGAAAAACAAAATGTTAGAAAGAATATAGATTTTAATACAATTGAAATCTGATAAGAAATAACTGTAAACAAAAAATGTATGGTCGCAAAAACTTTGTAAATTTAATTTCATTAATTATTTTACTTGAATGAGACTATTCACGCAGAAGACAAAGTCAGTACAATTTGGAAGAAGATGCATAAAAATTACGACAAGTAGTGATTCTTTTGAATAAATGGAGAGTTTTCTATAAGCATTAAACGTAAAATTATGGTAAATTTACCATTGTAACAAATGAAAATAATTTCCTTACAGGTGAAGATGGTAATAGTACAGTGTTATATTTTACAAAAACTTTCTTTATATTTGGATAGTCTTGGAACTACGGAAATCATTGTTTTTAATTTTGTTCCCTTAAAGTTTATAAAAACTTCCGTTTCTATATACAACTTAAACTAACGTATTTATATCTAACTTAAGGCTAGACTCCATTATTCGCATTTACGCAATATTTACAATTTGTACAGCTATTACATTACTATTGTGTTCGCAATGTTTATAACTTTATCATTTTTATCATCACTCGCTTCGCCATCAGTTTCTTCTACTTTCTTCCCTTCCCCGCTTCATTTTCTTCTATCTTATTCTATTTTTTATTTATCGCGATTCTATCTTACTTCCATCTACTACCTATTTTTGCTCTTTTTCTAACTTCTGCCTCCTATTTACTTTTCTCTTCCAATACCTATTTGTTTTGTCTCTTCTACCTTCTTATTCTTACCTTATCATCCAAATCTATTATTTGAATATAATACCCAAGCTTGTTTGAAATTATATTTCTCTCAATAGATTCTGGAATGCAGTATTACTGTTCTTTTTTTTTTTTTTATTATGAGGTTGTGTCAGGAGAGAAGGGTTTTTAAAAGGGTTGGTTTAGGTAAGCTATGTGGAGAGTCTGTGGTTGGTCTGTTTACATTTCATGGCACTTTAGGAGATTTATATTGTTTAGTTTCATTATTGCTACAACATCTTCTTGTTTAAGGGAAGCATTTCAGAACTACTAATGTTCCTCCTCTATTCACTATTGATCATTTTATTCCTTTGTCTATCACATATCCTGTAGTTAGTGTATCTTTATTCTACATTCATCTACAGAGAACTAATAACATCAAGCTGTACCTCTTTTGTTTCTTTTTGTGTCCATATTGATTAATATTTAATTCGTTTGTTTAAAATCTTATAGACGCTTTTTGAGCTTCTCTTGGATGCTTTAGGAGATTAAGAGATGGTATATTAACATATTAAAACAAAGCCATTTGCTGAATTAGTTATTCATGATATAAATATTTAAATATATTAATTTAAGTCATTAAAACTTACTACATATACTTTGTATTTTAGAAATGCAGTTATCTTCAGATTACATAGAAAGATACTTAGGAAAGCTTGACATGATGCAAGAAAGCAAACTTATTCAGTTGAGACAAAGCATAAAGGAATTAAGGGGAAGTTCAATACCTGGAGATGCAACTCTTCTAAGATTTTTAAGGGCTACTGAATTTTCAGTTGAGAAAGCAAAGGAAATGCTAACACAGACATTACATTGGAGGAAGAAGCATCAAATTGATAAGCTACTTGAAGAATATGACATACCACAAGTAGTGAAAGATTATTTTCCTGGTGGTTGGCATCATTTTGATAAAGGTATCGTTTTTTTTATTAATGTTTATAAAGATAACAATTTTCTATTATCTTCAAAATAATTAGATATTTTATAATTAATTATAATATGAAGTAGATACCAAAAATCAATAAAGTATATGGTAATAATATTACCCTAGATATTTCATATATTTTTTAATAGTACATATTTTGTTACATTTGTCTATTACTTTCTTTATTGTACTATATATCTTAAAGACACACAAAGATATGAAATGATATTAATCAATGAGATAAACATTTTTTCGTAAAATATTATATATAGAATAGACTGAGATCGAAAGTAATAATTTTATTTTGAAATACGATTTCATAAAAGCTGTTAGGGTTAAAATTGTCAGTAAAGAATAGACACGAGAAAAGATATCACAAGCCCCTTTTAGTCTGAATTTTAATACTATATGAAGTCAATAATAATGCAATTGTAATTTTAAAAAATTTCAAACTATCCAATTAACCCTCAAACAGCGGAGTTTATTAATTCCAATATATGGAAGTATTACATGTTTATTACTTTCTAAGATACATTATTATGTATTATGTATTTTTCTTCTTTTTATTATTATTACTATTATTATTATCATTATGCAATAATACTACAAACTATAACAATTTTATTTTTTTAGTGAATTGTAAATATTATTATATAAGTGTGAAAGGTTCAGGCTGGATCTAGGATAACAGTGCGGGAAAAATATGCTCGTCGAAGTTCTTTACTTACAAATTTAATCTTCCTTTTCGTTCTTTTGTTTTTTAATCTTTATTTCTATATTTACTTTTGCTATTATATACCTTGTGATTATACATTTGATAAAGTTTGATCTTACATTTCACTATCTACCTCAGTAATATTACAATACTCTGAGAAGGATTATTATTATTAATTTAACCACGAAGTATAAAGTTAAGTGTTCTTCATTGTTTTCCGTAATTTGTTTGCTTATTAAATTTTCCACTTCGTATAAATCGCATCTCAAATCTGTTACCACCATAAAGTGGAGCTCTTAAATGTCTAATTTTGTTGTGTGTTTATCTTTGATTTTTACGAGCCATAGACCATTAATAGCAAATAATTTCATATTATACAATTTACTTTTGTTCATCAAACATATTTTTTCCATAATTTGCATTGTTTTTAATATTGCCATTCGTCTTGTCGCGTATAATATTTAAATCTAACTGTTTAAAATCAGTTGCAGACATTTCTTTTATCAAAGGTAAATTTATTTTTCGCCCAATTAGTAATTCAGCAGGAGTATATGTATTGAGTACTTCTATACCACGAACAATTTATTGTCAATTAAATATCAGCCAATCTATATTGCCAATCTTTACTATAGCCACTTTCAGTTACCGATAATAGGTTCTTTAAGAAACTTATTACCTTTTCAATTCGATAATTTGGCTTACTGTGATTATAAAATGTAATTCAATATAGTTTTCTTCACAAAATCACTTAATATTCTGCCACAGAAAGAAAAAGACCTTGATACGATTGATGATGCGATTGGACGTTTTAAACATATGTTGGAATTCAGATAGGGAATAACTCGTAATTACAGAACAAAGGTATTTATTCTGTAACGCAGGTACACAATATGTATTGTAACACTGAACTTGTAATGGCAAGTAATGAGTTCGAATCTCACTTGGTGACATTCGGATAGAATCTGACGTGCAGGAAAGATGTTGGCGAAAGGGCGGATTTTGGGAAATGAAACTATTGGTTCGTGAAATTTGCGGAGGTGAGGAAAAGCGATTTTTTATTGAATATTTGGGAAGAGAGGTGGTGGTTTAATTGGAGAAAGTTGAAGTTTTATAGGGCGGTTATTTATGGGGCTGCAGGGCCTAATCCGCTCGGGCTCGAAAAAGTCACGTTTTGGAGATGATGGAAAACAGAAAGGGTTGAATAAACAGTGGAAATAGAAAATAGTATCAGTAGAAATAGACAATGGAGATAGAGAGCAGAGATTGTTATTTATGATCACGTTTGTTGAGTCTCCAACACCTTCGCCTACTTAGACGATAGCATAAAATTAAGATAAAGATTTGATTTACATGATGTAGATTCTTGCGTAGATGTGTACATATTCACATATGTATACAACTAACGTTACAATTAAGTACTAGCGCAAGAAGGAATGTTATAATAGTAGGGGATATTTAATGATCATAAAAATGTTTGGAGGGGATGATAAGAAATTACAATAACAAGAAACTTATGATCAACTAATATTATTATAATAAGAACTTAAGATAAAACAATGACAATAAAGATATTAAAGCTAGATTGTGTTCGTAGGAATTAAGGTACAATAAATGACTACATACTTTAAAATTTTATGTCTAAGAAATGAGACTTATAAGAGATAATAATCCGATTGATAAGAGTATGGATAATAATTACATAGTGTAATCGATAACGCGACATTTCACAGAACGATACAATTTGTGTACTTGATTTTGAAAGAAATGAATAAATGAATTAGATTAAACAGCAGCTTAAAATCGAAATTCTAGTTAATGGTAATACGTTTAAGACTAAGTGTTATAACATACAAAGGTGGTAATACAGTATATTCAGAGTGTAATTACAGTGGCTATTGTGACTAGGTTGCTTCGATTGGTCAAAATAATGCATAATGCGACATTGGGGCTTAATACTGTAATCATTGGATGATCGTGAAGGTGAGTGACTATCCTCGATTTTCGAAAGGTCTTCTTCCAGGTAGGAATATCCGCTGTCCATAATACTTGCGCGGCTTTTTCGGGTATCATAAGTGAATGTGTCCATTGGCATTTCTCGATGCTCACTCCGAAAATCAAAGTCGAAGGAACAGTTGACGAAGTTGCTTATTGTGAGTTGTAGCGTTCCTACGTTAGGTTTGGGTTCTTCATGGAATGGAATATTCGGCAGAGAAGTTTGAAACAACCAATATTAGAGAGTAATATCGAATACCAGGGCATGTGTGTAACCATAAATGGTTCCCTCAGTAGTTTAGTTAATAATAATCGAGATAATTGAACTCGTCTATTTAAGTTCGGTTAGATCTAAGTTTCATAATTTTATTGGCTGTAGGAATATCGGATACAACCGATGTACGTGAGGCGTAGCGATGCAACAATCATTGTCCGTAATATTAATTGTAGAGGTATAGTACGTCATGTTTTTATCTGTCATACCTTTTTGGTTCTAGTATATGGGAAGTTAATGTAACTTTTATATCAGGTCTGTAAGTATGAAACCGGAATTTGCCTATAGATGGCCCTAGCTGATAATGTAGTTATCACTAAACTGCGTCATTGATGCCAAAAGTCTTCGTTGACATCTCACAAACATTTTCGACTCAGAACAATACAAGTTTCATACAACAGCACAGTTTGTAATAGCGTTGAACATGTCGAATTTTGTGGCTGGAAATTACGATTTGCGGACAGTATTGATTTTCAAATGGTAATTTGAAGAAAACTGCTGCAGAATCGCATCGAATGCTTGTCGAAGCTTACGGTGAGCATGCTCTTGGTAAATCACAGTGCTTTGAGTGGTTTAAAAAATTCAGAAGTGGCAATTTTGACGTGAAGAACGAAGAACGTGGAAGACCACCGAAGAAGTTTCAAGACAGCGAATTGCAAGCATTGTTGGATGAGGATGACGCTCAAACGCACAACAACTCGCTGATTAATTAAACGTGACACGAGAAGCCGTCTCCATACGTTTGAAAGCCATGGGAAAGATCCAGAAGGTGGGAAAATGGGTTCTACATGAACTGAATGAAAGACAGCAGGAAAACCGAAAAACCACTTGCGAAATGCTGCTCGCCAGATACAAAAGAAAGTCATTTCTCCACCAAATTGTGACTGGCGATGAAAAGTGGATATATTTTGAGAATCCTAAGCATAAAAGATCATGGGTAGCTCCGACATCGACTACAAGACCAAATCGCTATGGACGGAAGACAATGCTTTGTGTTTGGTGGGATCAGAAGGGTGTGATCTATTATGAGCTGTTAAAACCTAGCGAAACCGTTAATACTGAGCGCTACCGACAACAAATGATCGATTTGAATCAAGCTTTGCGTGAAAAACTACCAGAATATCAAAAAAGGCAACACAAAGTAATTTTGCTTCATGATAATGCACCATCACATACAGCAAAACCAGTCAAGGAAACGATTGAAGCGTTCAGTTGGGAAATACTTTCTCACGCGACTTACTCACCAGACTTGGCTTCGTCCGATTACTATTTATTTGCATCGATGGGACACGCACTTTCTGACCAGCACTTCAATTCTTACGAAAATGTACGAAAATGGCTCGATGACTGGTTTGCCTCAAAAGAGCGACAGTTTTTTTGACGTGGCATCCACCAATTGCCAGACAGGTGGGAAAAATGTATAGCTAGCGATGGGCAATACTTCGAATAAAATATTTTTAATCATTTTCATACAATAAACGTGTATTTTCTATACAAAAATTCCGGGTTCATATTTACATACCTGGACATATGTATAACCATATAAGAGACTGTGTTCCGACAGACAAAATGTCTTCTGTTTATTTGTCTCTATATTATAACTAGAGATTATACTATGACTAGAGCAATCTTTTCTTGTAATCGATGTGGTAGAATATACTGCGATCGCTGTTCTGATTAAACGTTCGAACGTCGGAACTCACTGTGTAGCTTTTATTTCTGTTCTCGTGTGATAATCTGCTGAATCTATGTGCGGGTTTCAAAAGTTGTAGAATGTGAATCTTACCTCCGTTTGTAATTTTATCTTCGGTTCGATGTCACAATTTAAATTGTAAACCACGAATAGTGCGATATTATTCATTTCAGAGTTCCAACAAATTTCGCAGAATGTCGAATCCAGTGTCCTACCGACTGCGTCTATTTTATGTTGCAGTCCAGATAGGGAATAACTGTTAATTATAGAACAATGGTGTTTATTTTGGTATACGATATTTATTCTATCACCGAACTTGTAACGACAGGGAGTGAGTTCAAATTTCGCTCGGTAACGTTCGGATAAAATCTGACACGAAACGATATTGGTGAGAGCGCTGATTTTAGGAAATGAGACTATTGGTTCGTGAAATTTATTGGATAATTTATAATTTATTTCCAAGTTGTTCTACGCTTGTTCTACATCGTTCCAAAGAAATGATTTATCTCAAAAGGTTCCAGAAATAACCCCCAAAAAGTGAATTTTTGATCAGTCCCCTCTTTTTTGAAAATCGAACATGTAAAAGTTGTTCTGGATTGTTCTAGTTGTCATAAACATTGTTTCAAAGTATTATTTCAATATCATATTTAATTTAGGAAATAATTTGGGAAGCTGTACCCATAAAACAATGGACATTTCTCTTCATTTTAACAGTAATGATATATAGTAAAGGATCCTTCTTTGGAACACGTACTTACACCTCTAGAACAAACCAGAAACATAATTATAAAGGGTAACTATTGTAGTATCGAAAAGGGATAGAATTAGGATAATTTAGGTTTGTAAAATTTTCCTAATATTATTTATTTAAGACAAATAGAAATAGAAGATATTAATTAGATAGAGAACGATAGATGTTCAACTTGAACTAAACGCAATAATCTTATTCTACTTCAATCACTCTCGCAACTCTACAACTCTAACAACTTAATCTCTCAACAACGCTAGCAACTCAGGCAACTCCGCAACTCTCACGACTCTTGCAACTCTACAACTCTACTCTTCGGCTTCTCGACTTATTCTCCTCTCTCGACCAACGTTCTCACTTCTCGATCAACGTTATTTTGCGCGTCCAACAATTTTTTTAGACCTTGTTTACGTGAAAGCCGTCTGTTGGGACTTTTCGGGCTATCTTGGATATAATAGTCCGATAAGGCCTCCGCCATCCAACGTGACGCAAAATTCCTCCCATACTATTTTTTTTTATTTTCGCGAATCTTCTTACTAAGCTCTTTTCTTTAAATTCTAAATTCCTCAATCAATTGACCCGCGTCCTATAATCCTCTTATTTTGGGCTCTCTGAGCTTTAAAGTTTAAACACCACCCCCCCCCTAAGTATCTTTAGTTCTTCGCACCACCAATAGTTTCTACTTTTTTTTTCTTATAGGAGGATAAACTTTTTTTTAATTCGGAGGCACATGTCGTTTCTACAGTAGCCTGGAAACATTCTGCATGTGCCTCTTCGTCGTTTGAATTATGAATAAATAAGTTCTGATAATTGAAGTCAAATTTTAAAATAAAATCATCTGTATCCATCTGCTTGGTTTTTCTAAGTACACACAGACTCCCTCGGTGCCTCCCTGCCCTTCATTAAAATTTTGTATGTTTCAATCCACTGAACAGTTTCCTCTACTTTTACTATAATTGCTTTCGGTCTATTTCTTCTGCTAGTTATCTCCCCTTCTATTCTCTTTTTTACCTTTCTAATATTAGGTCATCCCATAAGTTCGTGCCGTTTTTCGAGCGGTTATATATGTTAAGATTGTTCACATACCTTTCAGTTTCATGAAAAAATGTAATCCCCCCTCGTTGTACAATTTCTTCCCATTTTTCTGGTAGCGCCATTATTCCGTCTCGATAAAAGTTCTCTTGTTTTTCTTTAAAATAATTTTCTAAGCTATTTTTGAGAATGTCAATATTTTCAAATTTTTTACTTACTAAAAAGTGTTGTAATGCTCTGAACAGGTGGTAATCAGATGGGGCAACGTCTGGGGAATATGGGGGATGTGGTAAAATTTCCTAATTAAATTCGGACAATTTTTTTGTAACGCTTTTCGCGACATGCGGTCTAGCGTTGTCGTGATGGAAGATAACGTTGTTCCTATTCACTAAACCTTGTCGTTTTTCATCTAGTGTTTCCCTTAATTTTTCTAACTGAGTGCAATATTTGTCTGAATTAATGATATCACCACTAGATAAAAGTTCAAAATAGAGTATTCCTTTATAATCCCACCATACACACAAAAGAACTCTACGTGGATGTAACCCTGGTTTTGCACAGCGTTGAGGTGGCTGATTTCGTTGGGACCAGCTACGTTTCCGTTCAGGGTTTTCGTAAAGTATCCGCTTTTCATCACCAGTTACCAGGCGTTTAAGGAATGGCTCATGTTTATTACGCGCAGGTAATGACATGCACGCTGTCGTTCGTTCAAGACGGTTCCGTTACGTAAGTTCATGGGGCACCCAAACGTTCAACTTTGACACCATCCCCATTTTTTTTTAAACACCTATGAATCGTTGTCTTAGGTATTTTCAGAACATCTGACATCTCTTGAACTGTCAAACTTCGTGATTTTTCAACAAGATCCCGAATTTTATCTTCGTCTGTCTGAGGAGGACGCCCGGAGCGTTCCTCGTCTTCTAAACAGAAATTCCCAGCTCTAAAACGTTGGAACCACATCCTACAGGTGCGAGATGAAAGCGCATTTTCTCCGTAAACAGCACATATGTTTTTCGTGACAATTGTTACAGAACTTCCTTTCCGAAATAACATGAGATGTCGAAAATGGATATTTCACTCATGATTTTTTACTGTTAGAAGTCACTGTGTTCACTATATTACGATCTTATACCCACGAAAATCTGCTCTAGCCTGTTCTCGATCAGCTAAGCTCAAGTGCATTGGTCCCTTATCGCCGTATGTTTATAAATCGACACACGAAATGTATACAAAAAAGTCGGCACGAACTTATGGGATGACCTAATACTATTTACCTCTATTATTCCAATATTTTCTATTTTTTTCCTTTTTCTCCTCCTTCTTTCCTGTATTTTCCAATCTCCGTTATCATCTTCTTGCGTATCCTCATTTCCGGCGTTTGCTCCACATACATCGGCACATGTGGCTTCACCCCTTTTTACTCTTTTTCTATTTTCTTCTTTCTTCTCCTGGGCTGGTGAGATTTGCTTTCTTTTTGCCGCTTCGATCATTTTTTGCCATCTACTCATTTGAGCTTCTTTGCTGTTATTCATTTCATCTGCATAGCGTGATGATGTCTGTGTCATTGTAGTTTTGTTTTGGGAGATTACTCTCTTGTTCGTCCTACGACTCGTTGGTTTTCTTTTCCTTGGCTTGTTTGTCCATTCAATCAGTGATATAGCATACCCGTCTATCATTCTTACAATTTTAGCTATCTCCGAGTCCTTTTCTTACATCAGATTTTTTTTTAGGCCTCCAATACTTTCCACTGCATCCGTCAGTATCTGGGTTAGACGTCTCAGCTCACCTACTTTTATAATTATTGACTCCTCGTCATCTACTAGTGTGGTTTTATCATCCTTTCCACTATCTAGTACATCTTTACCGCTCGTTGATTATTTGACTTTTGCGTTATTTATATTATGCATCATGGCCGTCCTGTTCAAGTCAGCCTTTTCTTTCATTCGTTTCGGCGAATCAGTGTGCTGTAGTCACGCCACTAGAACAATCTGGATTCGTGTAATAAAAGAAGAAACCTTTACTTTATAATATTGCTATTAAATGAAGAAAAATGTCCATTGTTTTATAGATACAGATTTTTTAGATTTAGAACAACTAGGACAATCCAGAATAATTTTTACGACGTTTAAAATGAAGGGGGAGGCTGGACAAAAATTAATTTTTTGGGGGGCTTATTTCTAGAACCTTTCGAGATAAATAATTATTTCTTTGGAACGATGTAGGACAAACGTAGAATAACTATTATCAACAACAAAAAGTTCGAGATATAAAAAATGGGAGTTAACTTCATATATTATAGATTAAGCCAGCCAGGAAACAGTACTGACGTGTACGCTACCACAGATGTACAATTAAATTTAGACAGAATTCATTGTAGTGATATCGACATTTTTTTGCGAGTATTCGTTTAGTTTTTTTTTTCTTTATTTGTTAAGATTTTTACAATCAATTCTCATTGAGAATTTTAAGTAACTTCATTTGGCGTAGTACAATAACTTGCGTTTATAATAAATTATGTTATGTTGATTCTAGGAGAGGCTAATGCTTCAATCTAGAGGGTATTTTCTTTTTAGTCTGCGGATCTGGTCCGTCGTGTCAAGTAGTTGGGTGACTAATGGGTTGTGGTGGTTGTTGACTCTAGCGTTATATCTGCTTCTGAACTTGCAAATTTCTTCCTTGACTATGGGTATCTTGAGGTCGCGGTGGATTGTTTCGTTGGTAACATACCAGGGTGCATTGATTATGGTTCTTAGCGTTTTCGATTGGAAGCGTTGGAGTATTTCGATGTTGGAATTACTTGCTGTTCCCCATAGTTGGATTCCGTAGGTCCAGTCAGGTTTTATTACGGTCTTATAGAACGTAATTTTGTTCTGCGTGCTTAGGTTTGAGTGGCGGCCAGTGAGCCAGTAAAATTTTTTAAGTTTGTCCCTGAGTAGTTTTGTTTTGTCCGTGATGTGTTTCCACGTTAGTCTCCTATCCAGGGTCATTCCCAGGTATCTGACTGTGTCCTTGTTCGGAATTGTTATGTTGTTAATGGTAACATGAGGGCAGGTTTGTTCTCGCAGCGTGAATGTTACATGTGTGGATTTTTTTTCATTGATTTTGAAGCCCCATTTGTGAAACCACTTTTCCATAGAGTCGAGACCTCGCTGGAGAGTGGATGAGACAATTACCGGGTCAGCGTGGGAAGCTAATAGCGCTGTGTCGTCGGCAAATGTTGCTATTGATATCTCTGTTGTTATTGGTATGTCGGCAGTGTAGATGGAGAACAGCAGGGGTCCGAGGACACTAGTTCGTTTAGTTATTCAAAAATTTGATTTGTATAACATATTTGAAAACCGGATATGAGATAGTTTTTCCGAATAGTTTTACCGAAAACAACTTATTGAAAATTGAAAATTTTGCATTTAACAATTATTACAAATGTAAGGTAGAAATTCCAAGAACGATATTATGTACAGTGGGAATATACAAATGATACATGAGAATGCGAAATGAGAATATAGTGATGGTAGCGATGATAGTGAACTATACGTATAACGACAAGAAGATGCGTGTGTAACAGAAGTGCCATATCTATAATAATTATTTCTAATTTTTAAGAACAATACGCTTTGAATTTCATAACACAAGGTTTTGAAGAATTTTCAGTCAAACATTTTCTCATCTTTTTTACTTTTTTCTCGAAACTATCTTTTGCATATTCATGACCATGTTCAATAAAAATAGAAGAAATAAAGTACATATACTATGTTCTTAATTATTTTATAATAGATTAATATTGTAAATAGACGAATTCTTTCTGTCTTCATTAGTGTTTATAAAGTTAATCTTCAATTCAATATATATTTCTTCATATGCATTTTACAAGAAAGGTGCTTATAAGCGTAAATTTAAATAATGATATCTTTATTAATTTGTAGATGGTCAACCTTTATATATTTTAAGAATGGGACAAATGGATGTAAAGGGATTATTAAAATCTATCGGAGAAGATGACTTGCTGCTGCTGGTATGTCTCATTTGTATAATAATATTATATGCAGCATTATACAGTACACATCATGTAAAAATAATAATTTATATTATTTATATATTTTATAGGTTTCCACAATATTCATAATTAATATTGTCATTGTAGGTACTACATATTTGCGAAGAAGGACTGGTTCTTATGGAAGAAGCAACTGCTGTTTCTGGCCATCCAGTTTCGCAGTGGTGTTTATTAATAGATCTTGAAGGTCTAAATATGCGTCACTTATGGAGACCTGGTATAAAGGTATAAAATCTATTTAATATACTTTAATATTTTTTCAAACAACAGTTTAATAAGTACATGTATGCTACTCATATACATTATATCTTATTTGAATACATACAAAGTCAATAAATATGTTTCTTATATTAATCATCCCATAAATAATATTAAAATTACATCATATATAACTTAAGTGCAAAATATTAATACTTATATTTATTTTTAATGATAATCAATGTATTGTTGTTTCTTATGAGGTGGTAGATGTATATATTGTCTGTGATAGTTGTAGTTGGCTGGGCCTCGTCCGGATGTAATTGTCGCTAGGGGCTGTAGATGTCGCTGCTGATTTTTCCTCCAATTTTTGTGCGTGGAAATAAAATCGGACTACGGGCGCCGGGAATCGAACCCGGGTCCCGAACGTTCGAAACCTAGCCGCTAACAACTGCTTTTTTTTTTTAATGTGTTTATTTATTTACCAGACATTGCTTTATACAATTTTTGTTGGTTCACAATAAACAGAGGACTTCGGTTGTAGGTTGTTTAGGCAAAAGTACCGATACGTGACGGCACGACATAGCCATACAATATTTCATTTTATACTATTTTATACATTTTATACTACGATTTATACTATGGATTTCAAGCCGCTGTAAAGTGGTGCTTACATACTGTATTGTTGTTTATTCTTATTTCTGTCCTGAAAACCTGATCGCAAAACAGGACAGTTTGTTAGCTTGTTTGGTTTGGGAGCGGACGTGGGATTTTGGGAGGGGGGGGGGAGGGTGGGCTGGGTATGAAGGGGGGTGTGTTTATTTACATATTTACATTATTTACAGAAGTTATTTACATGTTATGTATTTACATATTAAGGTAGTTTTGCGGATCTTTATCTTATTATTTCTATTTTAGTTTCGGTATCCACCAATATTTTTTTATGTTTTTTCTGTGTTTGTCTTCTGCGTCTTTCTGGGGGAGGGCCATATTGTATCTCTACTTGGTGTCTGCTGTCTTTCCATCTAAGTTTTCCTCGTAGTGAATTGCATTTGTTCTTGTATTTCTTTTTATGTGATATATTATTGTAATATCGTAAAATAGTTTGAACTAGAGGTCGGTTGAAACTAGAAAAAAAAACCGTGTACGTCGTCTTTGTGTGGTTGGTTTACGTTTAAGAGTGCCTACGTGACTAAAGTCACCTAGTTCTTACATAGATATGAGAAAAACAATAGACAACGTGAGAGCAGAAAGACGGTTTCGTGTTTTCAAGGCGGGACGACCGAAAGGGCAGAGTGTGCGAACCGAAAAGTATGTGTGTTGCGAGAGTCAGAGTTGATCGAGACATCGAAGAGTAGAGTTGAGTTGAGAGAATTGATCGAGTTGTCAGTGTTGTAGAGTTGTTAGAGTTGTTAGTGAGAGAGAGAGAGAGAGAGAGAGAGAGAGAGAGAGAGAGTGTATATGTGTTAAATTCGTTGTGACGAGAGTTACCAAATAACTGTGAAGTTATTTGATATAGATACGAGTATCGCATGCAGTTTCATTTAAACAAACATCGTTTTCTGTTCAATTTATACCTGTATATTCAATTCCATATTAATAAATTGTAAATAATCGGGAAAAATTTATATCCTTAATTTCCACGATATTAAATTATTGGTATGTTGTTTGGGTCTTGCAGGTAGTTTCTTTCGTCTAGGTAAAAAAAAGTAAAATAAATTTCCGGTACCGGGAATCGAACCCGAGCCTCCTGGGTGAAAGCCAGGTATCCTAGCCACTAGACCATACCGGATTCTTACTGTACCACTGTGTCCGTTGCTTAGTTATTGTTCAGTGGCGGTATTTGGCTGTCGAGTGCCGCCACACTTATAATATTTATTTATTTCTTATGTAATTTTTTAATTCATGAGCCAACATTTTTTAATAATAGAGAACTTTGCAAGACGCCAACAAATAGGTGGTGGAAGTACAATCATAATAGTATCATAAAAAGACGGAAATTGTATTTATTGCGGAAATTCTATTATATATACCTCATCACATGCATCAAGAAATCTTTGGACAGTGAAGTTCTGATCTTAGACACAGTACAGACTTTCAATATAATAGTCATCATAGTTTACAATTTCTATATACAATCTATTTTCCGTCACTAATAATATGTAATTTAATCAATTATAATACTTAATATGTAGATCACGTAATGTTTAATATAAATGTTTACTCGTCGGATATAAATCGTCATTGATAGATGCACATCTTTTAAATTTCAATTTAAGCTTCCGATTTGCTTTAAATATTAACATATAGTGCTACTATAATAATTACTATATTGGTTATCTATTTTGGTATTTTTTCATAAGTGGATGAGGTGCTATTTAGATCAGATGATCTTGCTTCATTATTGTATGTATTTTTGTTAAAATTTAGTGTCCAATCTTCTTTTGTAGTACTACTACAAGAACACATTACAAAAATAGAAAAGTGGCTGCAAAACAAACAAATAAAAGTGAACACCAGTAAGTGTAACCACATAACATTTACACTTAGAAAAGGAAAAATACCAGACATCCAACTGAATGGCTCCCACATAGCACAAACGAGGCAAGTCAAGTATCTAGGATTACACTTAGACACACACCTTACATGGAAACACCACATAAAATCAATAATAAGCAAAATACGTGAAAAAAGGAAGCAGATGTACTGGTTAACCAATAGAAAATTTAAATTAAGCATAGAGAATAAACTCAACATATACAAAACAATAATCAAACCAATCTGGACATACGGAGTTCCACTATGGGGAACAGCAGCAATGAGTCACATAAGTAAAATAGAAACAGAACAAGCAAAAATTTTAAGGACAGTAGTTAACGCCCCATGGTACGTCAGAAATGAAGACATACGTAAAGATTTAAAAATTCCAACAGTCAAAGAGGAAATCGCTAGATACGCAAATAAGTATAAAGGAAGACTTGAAACACACCCAAATCAGCTGGTTGCTGAAACGAACAAAAACACAATAGAAAGAAGACTGAAGAAGAAGCACCCCGCAGACCTCACAACCGAAATACAGTAAACAACCCGGAAGATGGAACCCCGCTGGGGGTAACCATCCACATGCTATATTTTATTACTAAGATATAAGATTTTACCAAATGTCCTACTGGACAAATTGTAAAATTTAAACAAAATAAAATAAAAAAAAAAATCTTCTTTTAACACGTTCGTCGCCACGTCACTCATATCTATGTGACGGGTATACTTCCGTGGGGGCCTCATCACCAAACTATGGGTGACGCTCTTCTTGTTCGAGTTAATTAAATATAGGGTATTATATATAGAATATACAACACAAAAATATTAAAAACACATTATACCATACTTTTTATTCATTTATATTCTGGATAAAATATTACATTATGCTATATCGCATGGTATTTGTTAAAACATTCCAAATACATTTGGGGTGATTTTGGGCACTCGAACAATAGTTGTAGACTTCGTCATCACTACTCTCCTCACTTCCAAATATATTTTCACGCTGTTTTCTGAACATTTTGAGGATGAAAAAATCACTGATGTACGTCTCACAAGTATGCTTTTCACTAAATGAAAGATCTGAGATGTCTGTCATGAGATCCCTCGGAATACTCTAGCTGGAAAGCTTATGGCTTTCTCCATTTCAGAACTAAATTTCTTTACAATGAATCGAATGCGATAAACAATGAATTCCCACTTGTCGCTCTATTTACGTTCTGCGTACGGGCGGTCGGATTTGGGCTCCGCAGGAAACTTAGCCAAATCACGCTGAGTGACGAACGTGTTAACCTGTTAACTGCGAGATTTATACGACGTATACACGTCAAACGCAGGGCAAATGCACCTATTATAAATTTTACGAAAGAAGTAAAGCAAAACGAACAAGGATTACATTTTTATTCGATAAAAAATTTACAATTCGTTGTTTAAAAAGAAATTGTTATTAAAAGCTTTAAAATTGACAGAAAGTAATACAATTCATAAATAAGAAAAATTTTACAAATTTAGTTGATTTCAGTGTGGTATTTTTCAAATAAATGCTGCAAGGTACCACACAAAGTGGCACTTTGCAGGTCGAACACCAGTAACGTAATTCCTTATGGATTCCATTTTTTGAGCAGGCGGCATATCTTCCAAGTTTTTTTTTTTTATTATTATTTTATTATTTTAATTTTACAATTTGTCCAGAGGGACATTTGGTAAAGTTTTTTATCTTAGTGAATAAAAAAAATTAAAAATAAAAATATGACATGTGGGTGGCTACCCCCAGTGGGGTGCCATCTTCGTGTTAGTTATATTTAATTTGTATCTATATCTTCCAAGTGGATTTGCTTTTGATGGTGTTATAAACTATATAAGCTGATATAAGTTATATAAGCTGGTACAAAACGCAAAACAATTCAGGGAATAGCCGATATACGCACCAAAGAGAATAATCAAATAATCAAACTTTTTTTTATAAAATACATAATAGCTTTTCAGGAAGTATAAAGGAAACATACCACTAAACGTCATTTATGTTACTTTTTACTAACATTTTGAGTTTCTACAGTAAATGGTGACTTCTCATTTTATATGACGAGTATCGTCAACCGCACCGAAATAAAGTTTTGGATTGACGTATATACACGTCAAACGCAGTTAACTGGATAAGTAAAAGGTACCAGTTTGAATATTTCAAACTCTACATTCAACAATGCAGAATTTTTCAACGATATAAAGGAAATTATATAAACACATCATTTAATCATATGAATGCTTATTTAAAGATAAGAAACAACATTACTTATGGAATGGCGTGGTAGAAAGCGTATATACGAGTTTAATATATGTACATTTAGTTTTTACGTTCGGTCGTAGTTGTGTATTTCCTGTCGTTTAAGCATTTATTCGCGTAGACAAATTTGTCAAACTTCGTTGATATTTTCAGTAATTAATAAATAGAGTCCCAAAGATAACTTATTTTCAGTTTCGTCTCATTTTAGCTTGCAAAAACACCTCTTAAATTTTTTGTGATATGTGGCATGAAATCTGCCAGCAGACTCTGCCAGAAGAAAAATGTTTTAATATATATGTCGGAGATGGAAAGACACCGGAGCCTTCCCTTTGGAACTTCGGGAAAACTCCTCAATACTGTAATCTAGATTCTAACGTAGCTGTAATTAAACAAATGTCGTCGTTTAGTCCAATTTTATTTGTTTGAGATTTATGATAGTGAGCTTGGGCTCGAGGCGACAACCAGTCGCTGAACGTAGCCGCGGTCAAGGGATGAACGTTTTGTCTAACAAAGGCATAGAAGTAATTCTAGAGCCCTTCTTAAAAAAAGGAAATAGTTGTAGCGACACTCGACAGTAAACATCCTAACGGTCTCTGTCCCGTGGCTCGTCACACGCAGACTCTATTCTTCGAGTAAGACGATTACCAGATGTCGATGCGTCTCCACAGTACAAGTTCAGCTAGCCCCAGGACCCCTTATAAATCTTAAGATTTAGTTAACTGAAGTCCTTCTCTTAAGGGCGGCTAGCACCCTTCCCTAACCACCAACATGGAAATTGACCAATTAACAGTAACGTCAATTTCCCTCACTTTCCGGACGAAGACTTTTCTCCACGAATCCGATGATCTCGTGCCCTTAGACACACCCCATATAGTTTTCCTCGGTGGCATCACCGAGACGGAGAGTCATTCTCTTGTGCGATCTCATTGACGAAAAGAATAATGCCTTTACGATCAGTGAACATTTCACGGCTTGTTAACAAAGAGTCAAACTTGAACTTTGCGAGAACGTACCTCTATCATCCCGTTGGCCGCGGATTCGTTATGGAACCTAGGATCATTGTCATTAGCTTCTCGAGCATCTGATTATCGCGGTTACTTGTCATATTCTGTGACAATCATACTTGCACTAGTGAATATCTCCTCTATTGCATAACGACCACATCTAATCCAAACGAGGATTCGTTTCACGCCCATAATCCTAGACCAAATCTTAACGTCTCCCCGACATATAAATCATAATGTCACACATATATTGTAATTTCAGTTAAATAAACATTTCCTTATTGAATATTATTTTAGTACTACTTACTACAAGGGTGAATTATTTACAATACATTTTTGTTACAGGCTCTACTACGTATTATTGAAATCGTTGAAATAAATTACCCAGAAACTATGGGGAGAGTTTTAATTATGCGAGCGCCTAGATGCTTCCCTATTTTATGGACACTGATAAGTACATTTATAAGTAAGTATTTCTTAATTGTTTCTTAAGATCATTTATTATGATCAACAGTACTGTTATGTATTGCCCGAAAATATCATTAACCCTAAAACACTTCATACTACAATATCAGCATTTGCATTTCTAATCTCGCATCAAATCGTTGCCTTAACGTTATGTAAAGCATTTAGTCCAGTCAAAATAGACATTTCAAATAACAAAACCTCCGACAGAGCTAAATTTTGGTAGATACCTTGGGTACACCAGTAGAAATAAAGTGCCAAAAGTCCCATTGATTCCATGTGTGCTAAAAAAGTTATTCAAGGTCAAAGTCAAAATTTTCGGATTTTTTGAATTTTTCTTGAAAACGGTAAGTTTTATCGAAAATATAGCCCAGACAAAAATTGTAGATCATAAAATTATCTACAAAAATGTTCCTCATACTTTTTTACATAACGACCCACTCACGAAAAAACGCAAGCTGGAAGCAGCTAAGACAAATGCTAACCAAGTGCCCATGTATAACAGATTTTCAATACTGGAGACTACAGACGACTCCATGGGCACAACAGAAATGTCAAACAAACCATATACCCAAAGAAATCCCCCTCCCCCGCCAATCTTCATTGACGATGTCATCGACATCCAAACCATGATAAAATCAATAGAGAAAGACATCAACAAAGAAGAATATAAGCTCAAAATTAACAACAACCAAGTGAAAATTCTGCCGACCAACCCAGACGCCTATAGAAAACTAACGAGGCTGCTAAAAACCCTGAATGCTAACTTTCACACATACCAGCTCAAGCAAGAAAGATCTTTTTGAGTGGTACTACGCAACATCCACCACTCGACCAATCTAGACGAACTGAAATACGAACTTTATAAACTGGGACACGAAGTTATTAACATCAGTAACATTAGACATAGGATCACTAAAAACCTACTATCCCTATTCTTTGTCGACTTAAAGCAAAAGCCGAACAACAAACAAATTTACGATATAAACCGATTGATGAACTCGGTAGTAAAAATCGTACCTCCTTTAATAAAAAAGGAGATAGTACAATGCAAAAGGTGCCAAAAGTACGGCCACACGTAGAAATACTGCAATCATAATTTCCGCTGCGTCAAATGTGCAGGTACACACCCCACCGACCAGTGCACTAAATCATCAGAAACCCCAGCGAAGTGCATCCACTGCAATGGTGACCATCCTGCGAACTACAAAGGATGATCAGCCTACAAAACCCTATACTTAAACAAGTATCCCAAACCCAGAGCCAAAGAGACAACAAATCAAATGCCCAGTCCTCCAAAATTTACCAGTCCTTCAATCTCCTATGCCCAAGCAGTAAAAACCAACCAAGATAATCTGCATATCCATAAGGACCATTCCCAAAACACCGTTCCCAATCCATAAAACTCAGACAACTTCTCCAGATTAGAAAAATTAATCGAAAAGCAGTCGGAACAAATAAACAACCTACTATCACTATTAACACTCATCATGGATAAACTAATACGCCCTGACGTAAAATAAAACCAAGACACATAGCTCTTTGGAATGCCAACGGTCTAGCTCAACACAAACTCGAACTAGAACTCTTCCTTAAACAACAGCAAATCGACGCGATGCTCATATCGGAAACCCACTTCACCGACAAAAACTATCTCAAAATAAACGGCTACAACTTCTACCATACCCAACATCCCAGTGGAAAGGTTCACGGCGACACCGGAATCATTATCAAATCCAGCATCAAGTACTACGAGCTTCCACCATTCCAGAAAGACTACCTCCAAGCTACAAACGTAGCAATAGAAGACTGCCATGATACAATCACCACTTCAGCAGTATATTGCCCCCCAGACACTCAATTACCAAAGAAAACTTTGACAACTTCCTTGACGCTCTAGGTAATAGATTCATAGCTAGAGGAGACTACAACGCCAAACATACCCAGTGGGGCAGCAGACTTGTCACGGTAAGAGGCAAAAATCTCCTGAAAAGCATAATCACCAACAATCTCAACTACCTCACCACATATGAAGCCACATACTGGCCCACTGACACTAACAAAATTCCCGATCTCCTCGACTTCTTCATAACCAAAAATATCCCGCCAAGATATGTCCAAATCAACTCCTCGATGGAACTCTCTTCTGATCATTCCCCCGTTATAGCAACAGTCAGTTCAGCAATAATCGAGAACCCTCCTAATGGCTTTATTCATAACCAACTCACCAACTGGCAGCTCTTTAGAGAAATCTTTAATCACTCAACTTCTGCGTCAATTTCACTACAAACAAAGGAAGATATCGAAACAGCCACGGAATACTTAAACACGAGCATAATAAACGCTATCCGCTCCTCCACACCTACCAAGACTCCAATCCCCAAACACGAATATCCCCACTACATAACAAAAAAAATCGCAGAAAAACGAAGACTAAGAAGAGTATGGCAGACCCATAGAACACCGGACGACAAACGCAAGCTAAACAACGCAACCAGGAAGCTAACAAAAATCATCAAAAAATACAAAAACGACTGTATCCAAAAATTTCTCGCCAATTTGTCCCCCACGGATACCACCGTTAAAAATAACAAATAATGGCGAAACATACGCCATAAATACAGATACGGAGATGGAAATGGAGACAAGTGAGGATAACACAAACAACGAGCAACCACAACAGCACGAAAGTTGGAAGGTTGTAACCCCCAGCAAAAAAAGGAAAATGACAACAAACAAAACAATAAGACAACAATGGCCTCAAGATATTCCACTACAAAACTCCTGCAGTGCACTGCCACAAGATAAGGAACCAAAAATAATAGAAGAAATAACAACGTACAACCCTAAACCACCACCAATCTATATATACGCGCAGGTTATTGACCCATTAATAGTAATGTTAAATACCACGGCAGGCAAAGACAATTATAGAATAAAACAACAAAAACTAGACCAGGTTAAAGTGATAACCAACACCCCTGAAACATTCAGAAAAGTAATAAAAACACTTAAAGACAAAAACGCAGGGTACCACACATACCAACATAAAAGTGACAAAAGTTATAAATAAGGTGGTAATCAGAGGACTACATCCGAGGACAGATACAGGAAAAATAAGTGAAGAACTTGCCAAACTTGGACACCAAGTAAGATCAATAAATAACATAACAAAATACGACGCCAAACAACCTCTACCGCTATTCCTAATCGAACTAGAACCGAATAGCAACGACAAGGAAATATATGAGGAAAAACAACTATTAAATACAATAATAACAGTCGAGCCACCCAGACAAAAAAAAGACATACCACAATGTATGCGGTGCCAACAATACGGGCACACTAAAAACTACTGTAACAGAAACCCGGCGTGTGTAAAATGTGCAGAAAAACACTTAACAACTAACTGCCCATACACGGGAAAAATAAATGAAGTCAAGTGCTACAACTGCAACGGAAATCACCCAGCTAGTTACAAAGGATGCCCAACCAGGAAAATACTCCAACAGAAACTATTTCCGCTGCTTCGAAGCAGAACATTCAACAACCAGCATATACAACGGGACAGTACAGAAACAGTGACGCCAATGATCAGACAGCACACAATAAACAACAATAACAATAATATCGATACATTTGGTAGTCGAAGCTACGCGCAAGCAACCAAACAAAGAGCACCCGAAGACAACCACAATCAAAACAACAACACCAACGACGCTAACGAAATCAAAGAACTACTAAAACAATCCATAAAAAGCACAGAAATGCTATCAAAAATGATTAGCGACCAAAACACATTACTCAGACAACAAACGCAACATATCACAACCATGTTACAACTTATCACAAACATGATAAGCAAAAAATAAAAATGGACATGCTCAAAATAGCAGCCTGGAACTCCAACGGCCTACAACAAAGGGCCCCAGAAACCAAAACGTTTCTGTATCACAACAACATCGATATACTGCTCGTATCAGAGACACACTTCACCACAAAAAGCTACATAAAAATTCCTTACTACACTATATACGAAACCAGGCATCCCTCAGGAAAAGCGCACGGAGGGACTGCAGTCATAATAAGAAATGATATAAAACACCACCTACACAGCCAAGTTAGTAAGGAATATTTACAAGCAACCACCGTTACAGTACAAACCAGCAGCAACCATCTACAGTTGTCAGTAGTATATGCACTACCGAAACACAAAATAGCAGAACATATGTGGGAAGATTACTTCCAACAATTAGGCGACAAATACATAGCAGCGGGAGACTACAACGCCAAGCACATAACATGGGGATCAAGAATCATCACACCCCGAGGTAGAACCCTGGAAAAACACGTCAGAAAAAACAACCTTTTTTTTTTTTTGTGAACGTGGAGGAAATCCGCGCGGACACCAGGCCGTTTCTGGGGAGAAACGGCGTGGTAGTGCCGGACTCCAACCGGCTAAAACCTCCACGATGTCCGTCCCGGCTGCGATCAAGAGAGGCCCGGGAACCGGTGCGAGCGACACACCGCCCCCCCGCCCAAAAAGCGTCCCCTTAAAGGAGCGGTATGCGGTCACGTCACACCGCGCTCCATCACCGTGCCCGCCGTGCAAGGCAGTCCGGTTAACCCTACCGGACCGCTTGGCGGTCTCGAGGCACCGATCTGCCAGCGCCTAAGTTTGGCCCCCACCGGAGGGCGCGGTGAGCCTAGCGCGTCGCCTCGAAGCGCGTCCACGGCCTCTACCGCGCCCTCGCCGGCCGATCCTCTCGGGGTGAGAGCTCCGGACTCTCACCCTCTCCGCTGCCTCCTTCCGAAGCATAACTTGCTCACAGAAGGAGGTCACGGCCCTCCTCCCTCTCTCGCTCGCCAACAGCGCCTGAAGGATCGCCGGCGGTGAGAGGTCCCGCCCGATTTCCGCGATGAGGTCATGGCGCGGCCGCGCCCACGCCGGACAGTACTCTAGCGTGTGCTGCGCCGAGTCCACGCTCGCATCACAGTGGTGGCAACGCGTGGTCGCCTCTTTCCCTATTCGGTGCAGGTATTCACCGAAGCACCCGTGTCCGGTGAGCACCTGCGTCACCCTGTAAGTCAGGGGAGGTCCGCCCCCGTCCAACCAAACATCCCAGTTTGGAAGGACGGCCCCGAGGACCCTTATCCCCGGCGCGCCCGCTCTCATGTCGAGGCTGGCGCGGCATCTGTCGAGCAAGGCCCGACGAGCCCGAGCTTTAATGTCGGCGCCCCCCGGGCCGGTCCCGTCCGACAGCCCCCGAGTGTGGAGATAAATCTCGCGGCACCTCAGGGCCTGTAATTCGAACGGGGGAAATCCGCCGCCGCCGAAATGGTGCGGAAGCCCCTCACTACTCTGATGGCCACCGTCCTGTGCAGCCTCCTAACCTTCTGGAGGCTGCGGCGTCTGGAATTCAGGTCTCCTGCCCAGATCGGAGCTCCGTAGAGGAGCCTCGATCGCACCACGCCGGCGTACAGCCGGCGCACCCCGACGCCGGGACCGCCCAGCCGAGGCAGCAAACGTCCTAATGCGGTCGCCGTCGCCTCGACAGACGGCGCCAGGCGCTCGAAGTGAGCGCCGAAGGTCCAGTGACTGTCGAGGGTCAGGCCCAGATATTTCATACTGGTCCCGACCCCGATCTCAGCCCCCTCCAACCTCAGGCGATAGTCCGCCGGGGGCGTCCCGTGATCGGCCCTGCGGCAGAACCACATTGCCTCGGACTTCTCAGGGGACACCCTCAGCCCCAGTCCCTTGATCGCGGCGACCACGCAGGCCACCGCCAGCTCCGCCAGATGGACGGTTCTGCCCCACGCCGTGCCCCAGACCAGCACCAACGTGTCGTCGGCGTAGCACGCCAGCGCCGAGTCCGGAGGCATCGGCGCCCGGAGCACTGCGTCGTACGCGATGTTCCACAGCAGTGGTCCCAGCACCGAACCCTGCGGAACTCCGCGGTGCACCGCCCTTTCGGTTACCCCCCGCCACGGACGGTGTAGACAACGCTCCAGTCCCGGAGGAACGCCCGGACCACACCCCGCAGGTACGCGGGTACCCGATGAAGCTCAAGGGCCCGGCATATCCTGTCCCAGGGGATGCTGTTGAAGGCGTTGACCACGTCCAGCGACACAGCCAACGCCACGCAACCACGCCGTTCGGCCCCCTCGACCAGGGAGCGGACACGGGCAACCGCGTCGACCGTAGACCGTCCCCTCCGGAAGCCAAACTGGCTGTCGTGCAGCCCGGGATCCCCCCGGGACAAATGTGCCTCGAGGCGGGCCGCCACCACTCTCTCTAGTAGCTTGCCAGCCTCATCCAAAAGGCACACTGGCCGAAAGGCGGAAGGCGAGTCCGGAGAGCGTCCCGGCTTTGGCAGCAGGACCATCCGTCCCTCCTTCCACAAAACGGGGAATTCGCCCCGAGACAGGCATCTGTCGAAAAGACGCATTAATCTCGGGGCCAAAACCCCGGCGACGTTCTTCCACAGGCGGGCCGGGACTCCGTCGGGACCTGGAGCTTTCCGCGCTCCGATCTTCCCGACAGCCACGGCCAGTTCTTCTTCGGTGACCCTCGATTCCGGGCACCAATTTCCGGCGGTGTCGCGGGGCTCTTCCTCCGGCGGTTGCGGTTCCCGCTCCTCCTCATCGGTGGACCTGCCCTCTTCCTCGTTCGCCGATCCCGGGAACAGCGTGCCGACCACCTCCTCCAGGAACCGAGGGTCCATGCTCTCCGTTGCGGGAGGCGCCCATGGACGGAGTTTATTTAGTACCATCTTGTAAGGGCGCCCCCATGGATCGGAGTCGAGGTTGGCCAGAAGCTCGGCCCAAGCCCGTTTCTTCGCCTCCTTGATGGCGTGTTGCAGAGGTCTCCGCGCTTCGCGGTAGGTCTCGTACAGACGAGCCACCGTGGCTTCGTCTTTCCGCCTCCTGCGGCGGGATCTGGTGTACCGGCGCCGAGCTCGGATGCACGCCTCGCGGAGACGAGCGATCTCCTCGGACCACCAGTACACCGCGCCTGCGCAGCGCGGGGCTCCGGACCGCGGCATACATGAATCGCAGATCGCGTGCATGTCGCGCCTCAGCCGGGTCGAGAAAAAACAACCTAAATATACTTTCCACAGGAAGACCGACATACTGGCCGACAGACCTGAGCAAAACCCCTGACCTTCTCGACTTTGCAATCACAAAAGGACTAAACGGTAATAAAATAAATATAGCACCCAGCCTTGAGCTTAGCTCCGACCATACACCCAGAATAATAACATACAAAAACAAACCAGTTCTCTACAACAACTCTGAAGCACTGTGTAATAAATCCACCAAATGGCAAATCTTCAGAGAAATAATCGAGAGCAAAATCAACTGCAACATCCCATTAAAAACGCCAGAACACATAGAACAAGCAGTAAAAACACTAACAGAAACCATACAAGAAGCTACACGGGCAACCACTAAACCTGAATCTACTATAGACAAACAAAACTAATCTCACCAGACATCCTCGAAAAAATTAGAGAAAAAAGAAAAGCGAAAGCAAGATGGCAAAAACACAGAACAAAAGAAAATAAAAAACACCTAAACAAACTTGCGAAGGAAATAAAAACCAAAATAAAAGAACACAACAACAACGAATTCTCAAAATTCATTGAATCACTATTCGCGCACGAGAATACAAACTACTCCCTATGGAAAGTCACCAACAAAATCAAAAAAACAATAAACCCAATCCCAGCAATCAGAAAAGCAGACAACACATGGGCAAGAAGCAACGAAGAGCAAGCTGAAGAATTCTCCAACCACCTATGCAACACATTCACACCACACAGCACCAGCAACAGCAACCATAACAGCTATACTAACGATAACGAGACAAACACTAACATCGCAACTGACAAGCAATACACCATACCTAAAACAACAGTACAAGAAATCAGAAACATAATTGAAAAAACAAAAAATAACAAAGCACCAGGAATTGATCTAATCAATGGGAAAATACTAAAAAACCTTCCTCCAAAAGCGTTAAGATTAATAACAATAATCTACAACGCAATATTAAGAATCGGCTACTTTCCCAAACCATGGAAAAAAGCCTTAATCACAATGCTACCAAAAATAGGAAAAGATCCTCAACAAACATCATCCTACAGACCTATTTCACTGCTCCCAGTACTCTCTAAAATACTAGAGAAAATAATACACACCAGATTAAAAGTATTAATCGAAAAAGATAAAATAATACCTGACCACCAATTCGGATTCAGAAATAAACATTCCACCATAGAACAAATACACAGGGTTATCAACGAAATAACACACACAATAGAAAATAAACAATATTGTACAGCCCTATTCATGGACATAGAGAAGGCATTCGACAAAATAAACCACGAATGCTTACTAAAAATAATCAAAAGTCAATTCCCGGAACAAATATACAAATTAATAACTTCCTATTTAACTAATAGAACCTACACAACAAAAATCAAAGATGCTTACTCCGAAGTCAAAGAAATCAAGGCAGGGGTACCGCAGGGAAGCGTCCTAGGACCAATTTTATACACACTATACACGGCCAGTATGCCAACAAATACAAACACCAAAATACTGACATTCGCGGACGACACAGCGATTTTAGTCAGGCATAACAGCAGTAGCAATACTGCAAGAACATGTTACAAAGATAGAAAAGTGGCTGCAAGACAAACAAATCAAAGCTAACCCAAGTAAATGCAACCACATCACATTCACACTGCGGAAACAGACACCACCAAACATCTACCTAAATGGCACGCAAATAACACAGACAAAGTAAGTCAAGTACCTTGGATTACATATAGATGCACACCTAACATGGAAACAACATATCAAATCAACAATAGACAAAATAAAGACTGCAAGGAGACAAATGTTAACAAACAGAAAATCAAAACTAAGCACAGAAAACAAACTAATAATATACAAATCAATAATAAAACCAATATGGACCTACGGAATCCCGCTATGGGGAACAGCAGCAAAGAGCCATATAGCAAAATTAGAAACAGAACAAGCCAAAATACTCAGAACAATAGTAAACGCCCCATGGTACGTCAGAAACGAGGACATACGAAAAGACCTGGGAATACCAACGGTCAAGGACGAGATTAAAAGGCTTGCAGGCAGGTACAGAGTAAGAATAGCAACGCACCCGAATCAGCTGGCAGCGGAAACAAACAACACAGAAAACACCTTAAGGAGACTAAAAAGGAAACATCCAATAGATCTCATAAAAGATATAAATTAAATATAACTAACACGAAGATGGCACCCCACTGGGGGTAGCCACCCACATGTCATATTTTTATTTTTATTTTTTTTTATTCACTAAGATAAAAAACTTTACCAAATGTCCCTCTGGACAAATTGTAAAATTAAAATAATAAAATAAAAAAAAAAAAAAATTTGTCCCCCACAGCCGACTCAAACTACTCTCTATGGAAGGCTTCCAGGAAACTCACGCGCTCCCCGAAAATAATCCCATCAATCCGCTGTCCAGAAGGTGGATGGGCGCATAGCCTTATAGAAAAGCCAACCTGTTTGGTAATCACCTATCTAACGTATTTCAACCTCACTCCTCCAAGATTGCCGCGGAAATAACGGAATACCTGCACTCTCCTTTCCAAATGTCTCCTCCTATTGAACCCTTCACTTCGGTCGAAGTTACAGAATTAATCCGTCGCCTAAATCCCAGGAAAGCATCGGGGCATGACCAAATAAGTAATAAAGCAATCAAGGAACTCCCCGTTAAAGGGATTGCACTCATCTCTTCAATTTTTAACGCAATTCTACGCCTTGAATATTATCCCAAGACCTGGAAAACGTCACTCATTACCCTCATCCCCAAAACCGAAAAACCAATATATGAAACTAGCTCCTATCGCCCAATTAGTCTTCTACCTACCTTGTCAAAACTATTCGAAAAGTTGCTAACGAACCGACTCCTTCCACTCCTAGAGGATCTAAAAACACTCCCAGATCATCAATTCGGTTTCCGGAAGCAACACTCCACAATAGAACAAATCCAAGTAATTCCAACATCGAAATACTCCAACGCTTCCAATCGAAAACGCTAAGAACCATAATCAATGCACCCTGGTATGTTACCAACGAAACAATCCATCGCGACCTCAAGATACCCACAGTCAAGGAGGAAATTTGCAAGTTCAGAAGCAGATATAACGCAAGAGTCAACAACCACCACAACCCATTAGTCACCCAACTACTTGACACGACGGACCAGATCCGCAGACTAAAAAGAAAATACCCTCTAGATTGAAGCATTAGCCTCACCTAGAATCAACATAACATAATTCATTATAAACCCAAGTTATTGTACCACGCCAAATGAAGTTACTTAAAATTCTCAACGAGAATTGATTGTAAATATCCTAACAAATAAAAAAAAAAAATACTTTTTTTCCTAAGAATCGCCATTCCTAAGATATCGCCATTCTAAAAGTTGAAATTCTATTGTCCGCGTGGCGACGCTCATATACCTGCTTTTCTGAAGTGGCTTAAGTGAAATACTTTTAGTGTTGAACGTTCCTTTCGAGTGAATACATGTATTTATTGCTAACGTCTACTATTACAGTTTGTACCCATTGATATTTTTAAAAAATGTCACAATTGTGCTTTATTTGCAATAAACTTTTGACGGAAGGTGAAAATATGTCGGAGATGAAAGAACACCGGAACCTCCCCTTTGGAATTTTGGGAAAATCTTCAATACTTTAGTCTTTATAATTTAACTCGATTATAATTGTCCGAGATTTGTGATAATGAGCTTGGGCTCGAGGCGACAACAAGTCCCTGAAAGTAGCCGCGGTCAAGGGATGAACGTTTTTACATAACATAGGGATGGAGTAGTTCTATAGCTCTCCTTAAAAGAAATAGTTGTAGCGGCACGCGACAGTAAACATTCCAAGGGTTTCTGTCTCGTGATTCGCCACACACAGATCTCATTCTTCGGGCAAGATGATTACCAGATGTCGATACATCTCCACAGTACATGTTCAGCTAGCCTGAGGACCCGCTATAAATCTTAGTTAACTAAGGTCCTTCAAACGTACAAACAGTCTTTATCCTAACAGTCCCTAAATCTATCACCTACTACGGGAAGATACGGAAAATCTGCTTTTCTCAGGAACGGCGCTTCCCGCTAGCAACTTTCTCTCAAGGGCGGCTAGCATCCTTCTCTAACCACAAACATAGAAATTAACCAATTAACAGCAACGTCCATTTCCCTCATTTTCCGAATGAAGGCTTTCCTCGACGAATCCGATGATCTCGTGTCCTTAGACACGCCCCATCATAGTTTTCTTCTGCAGCATCATCGTGACAAAAAGGTCATTCTCTCGTGCGATCTCATCCGCGAGTTACAGAGCGTCTTTACGATCAGTGAATACTCTACGTTCTAACAAAGAGTTAGTTTAGTAATACTTGTACCGTAAACAAGTAAGTTGAGTACAACTTAGGCTTTGGAAGAAAGCACATTTGTTATCCCGTTGACGCGGATTCGTTATCGAACCAAAGACCATTGTCATTAGTGTCTTATCACCACGGTTACTTGTCAATTCTGTGATATCCACACTTGTGCTAATAAACATTACCTCAATTGTATAATAACGATGGCTAATTCCAGTGAAGGTTCATTACACGCCCCTAACCCTAATCATAATGAGAACCCGACATATAAAACTACCGCGCGACCGCCGGGAAACAGTTCATCGGAAAATCAAAATAAAGCTTTTATTGATTATTTGGGATACAAGTAGTATGTTTGTTGATATCTAAAAATAGTTAAGAATATTTAAGAAATCGCAATATCGCCAGTTTTATTGCCATCTGTTTAAATGTTATTTATGAAAGATATTGTGTAATATTTGATACTTTATTATATGAATATTTATTTTCACACAAAAATGTATTAATTTGTTTAAATCTCTTGCACAGATGAAAATACGAGAAAAAAATTCATATTTTACTGTGGCACCAATTATCAAGAAGAAGGTCCTGGTAGCCTAAGCGACTATATCGATCCTGAATTTATCCCAGATTTCCTCGGAGGATCATCTGAGGTAAGGATAATTATATATAATTTATTCATATGTTTAATTTACTATCTTATATTTATGTAAAATGTATTTTTACCGCGAATAAAAAATATCTTCTTTATAACCGACAATTAACACCATAAAATATAGCATATACCATGTAAATATATATTTTTATATATTATCTTCGTATTTTTATTATGTAAGATATATGAAAACACATGCACGAAGTAATACTTCCAACGTCTTTAATACTTCTTAGTTTCAAATTACTTAGCAATAATGTATTTTAACTACTAGGACAATGTATGCGAGGTTTATGGTATGGTACCTCGAAGATTTTATATTTTCGACGCAACTGCTAATAACGTAAGGATTTTTATATTTTTGTCTTATTTGTTAAAAATCGTAGTGATATTTGGTGCTTTTATGTTTTATTATTGTTTTGTACTTATATGTAGCACCTTCTAATAGTTATTAGTCTAGCGTTATGAGAGATCAAAGATATAAGAAATAGAAGAGCCAAATTTTATTAGACTATAACAGCAATTAATCAACATATATATGTGTGTACTTATAATCGGGGCTTGCTTAATTCAAGTTCGTGAAGTTACATAAAACATCTAGGTATTTAATTATCAAATAGGAGTTATTATCTAATTGTTCGAGACTAGAAAATTGTTCGTGACTGCAATCGCGTTACGCACATCTTTTTATGAAATACAGTGTATGTATAATATATACATATGCAAGATGAGATTTTGAAGGAGATACCTGAGAAATACTGACCTCATTTTGTATCGAAATGAAGTTTAATGAAATAAAAAAGAGTAAAAAAATATACAGAATATGATACACGTTATCGATTTCGATGGCCTTGGAATATGTTATCAAGGTCAACATTCTAAGTACAGCCGCCGCTCGAGTTTCGAAAATCTACACTTAAATTTAGGTTAGGAATCTGAACCCAGGATTACACTCAGTTAGACAAATTTACCAAATGTCCAGCTGGACAAATTGTAAAGTATAAATTAAATACAAAAAAACGATTGCACATTCTGACATAGACAGCCGTCTTCTTCTTTTTAACAAAAAAGAAACGAAGATATGAAGTATATAGTGATGGATCTGGAGTATCTATGTGTGACAACAGATGCTATTTTTCCTGTATGACTGCAAGATGTAAGCACATTGCAAAATAAGTGAGTTCCGAAACTAATGGAGCTTTACTGGGCATTTCTTTCCAAAAGAACGATTGAGTTGCGACCCATGATTCTTTTGAGACTTTTCATCTTCATGATGAATAGAACACGATGCAATAAAAAAGACCTGACCTTGAATTTCAAGGTGAAGGTCAATTTTGCGGCTACTTTTTTCAGATCTTCACCGATCCAGATGTGTAGAATAATGTTCATAACAAATCATTTTCGAACATTCTATACATATATTTCTTTTAGTTTCAAATTGATTTAGTTACTGATAGAACATTCTTTTCATATGATTACTTATTCTTTTGAAGCATTTTAACAAGTACATATACTTGTCGGAGATGGAAAGACACCGGAGCCTTCCCTTTGGAACTTCGGGAAAACTCCTTAATACTGTAATCTAGATTCTACCATAGCCGTAATTAAGCAATTGCCGTCATTCAATCCGATTGTATTTGTTCGAGATTTATGATAGTGAGCTTGGGCTCGAGGCGACAACCAGTCGCTGAACGTAGCCGCGGTCAAGGGATGAACGTTTTGTCTAACAAAGGCATGGAAGTAATTCTAGAGCTCTCCTTAAAAAAAAAGGAAATAGTTGTAGCGACACTCGACAGTAAATATCCCAACAGTTTCTGTCCCGTGGCTCACCACACGCAGACTCTATTCTTCGAGTAAGACGATTACCATATGTAGATGCGTCTCCACAGTACATGTCCAGCTAGCCCGAGGACCCCTTATAAATCTTAAGATTTAGTTAACTGAAGTCCTTCTCTTAAGGGCGGCTAGCACCCTTCCCTAACCACCAACATGGAAATTGACCAATTAACAGCAACGTCAATTTCCCTCACTTTCCGGACGAAGACTTTTCTCCACGAATCCGATGATCTCGTGCCCTTAGACACACCCCATATAGTTTTCCTCGGTGGCATCACCGAGACGGAGAGTCATTCTCTTGTGCGATCTCATTGACGAAAAGAATAATGCCTTTACGATCAGTGAACATTTCACGGCTTGTTAACAAAGAGTCAAACTTGAACTTTGCGAGAACGTACCTCTATCATCCCGTTGGCCGCGGATTCGTTATTGAACCTAGGATCATTGTCATTAGTTTCTCGAGTATCTGATTATCGCGGTTACTTGTCAGATTCTGTGACAATCATACTTGCACTAGTGAATATCTCCTCTGTCGCATAACGACGACATCTAATTCAAACCAGGATTCGTTTCACGCCCATAATCCTAGACCGGATCTTAACGTCTCCCCGACATACTTATATATACATATACTTACGTATAGCTAACATCATGTTACATCATATCCATCTCCATCAATTTTTTGACTGCCTCATAAGCTTATAATGAATATCTGTTAGTAGTTATTCAGTCATGATTTTACTTAGGGTAACTGATAAGGGATGACTTTTTATCTTGACTGGTAAACTGATAATTATACTGACAAAATCTGTCAGAGGAACGCGTGGATGAATGTGTAACAGAAATATATTTGAGTATAAGTGTAAGTATAAATATAAAAGTATAAGTACAGTGTAAGACAATCCAGATTCGCACGCTGGCAGCATTACATTACAACAGAGCCCCGTGAGCCTATGGGTATTTGTATAATTCCGAAATTGGTCTGTCTATACCCCGCTGCACCATCTGTACAAGGCATATTCCAAAAAAGGGCTCTATGAGTCTGAGACCCTTCAAATTGATTTAGTACTACAATACTACAACTTATAACGGATTGTCTATTCTGAAGAAATCGCAAGTTTCGAGCAATTGAAAGAAAAGATTATTGTAGCCTTTCATACTTTAAAACAATCGAATACGTTAGAAAGTGTTCATAGAAATTTAATTAGAAGAGCAGAAGTATGTGTTCGGCAGAATGGGCAACATTTTCAGCAATTTTTGTAATAATAAACTTTATGATTACTTCATATTATTTCATTATGTATTCCTAATTTTCCGTTACGGCAAAAACAAACTTAAACTGCGATAATATCCATCGAGACAACGATCTACAGTGAGATCCGTTATACACGAGACGTGATAAAGTGCACGCGTACCGAGCGAAAATTCAAAGTCGATTTTCTCGAAAACAAAGCCTCAAACGAAAAATTTTTATTCTATATTTTCGACTTCTTTTTTCGCGTAGAATCACCCCCTTTCCGCTTGTACCACCAGTTACCAACCACCCTGTATATGTATAGATATTGATACATTATATGCTGATCCCGCTATATGGTGTGATTTTATCATCACTATATTTATTTTACATATGTATAGAATTGTAGTATCGTAAGAAAAAAAACTCTGGTTAGAAATCGATCAAAACAGTGTCGTCTGTCCTTCGGCTGTTAGTTTACATAGGAGAAAGCCTATGTGACTAAAGTCACCTAGTTCTTGCGGAGCGTTAACAGGATCGGATTAAGGAAAGGAAAAAATAACGTTCATCGAGAAGTGAGAACGTTGATCGAGAGGTCGAATCGAGAAGCCGAAGAGTAGAGTCGTTAGAGTCGAGAAGCCGAGTAGTAGAGTTGTAGAGTTGCGAGAGTCGTGAGAGTTGCAGAGTTGCGTGAGTTGCTAGAGTAGCGGAGAGATTGAGTTGTTAGCGTTGTTGAGTTGCGAGAGCGGTTGGAGTGGAGTAAGAATTGTTACATCTGGTTCAAGTTAAACATCCATCGTTCTCTGTCCAATCAACATTTGCTATTTTAATTTATTGTAAATAAATAGTATCAGGAGAATTTTATAAACCTAAATTATCCCCGATACTACAGAATCATTATCAGAATTATTAAAAATTAGGATTTCCAGGTTTCTATTCTATATGATAAATTTATTGATAAATAAATTCATTTGCAGTGGGTTAATGCAGTAATGTGTTATAGCTAAGACAACTAAATTGATAATTCAAAACTCACAACTAACAATTAACAACCCATAACAAGTCGCAACTCTCTCAACTCAACTCACGACTTGCAACTAACTCCTCGCAACTAGACTCTCAATTAACAACTGACGGTTAATCGTCTTTCTCCCTCAAACATTCCTTTGTTGTCTTTTCATAGCCCCCATTATGTACGTGTTCGGTAAGCGTCCGCGATCATGGCCACGTACGCCTTCTTTCGAGTAACTATTTGCCTGAAGGACCGAGGATGCATTGATGGGCCGCTTGGCCCATTGAAATTTCCTGACTCTTTCGGCCTGTCGGCACTTTCGCAACATTGTACATATTTCGTCGAGTCTTTTGTCACGTAAAATAAAAAAGGGGTAGCTCAGGCAAGAACAAAATAAAATGTAACGAAAAAAACGAGAGGATTTATTTCTTGAACTTTGAATTTACACTGACTGCGATTTAGTTCTGAGCTCCAGCCGTGACTTTCCAAGACCGAAGCTCTTACAATTTGACTTTCTGTGAGATCTGTTTCTTTTTTGTTTGTCACCCCTCAATATCCCCACTACGCTGTAGGCGTACGTGACCGTTGCCGCGCATCCCTTTTCTTCTAGAACATTCGGTGGAAGGACCGTTGGGATATCGATGACTTATTAGGCACTTCGGCGATATACTTTGTCGCCAAGGCCGCCGAATCTTTATCTCCATCATCGGTCCATCGGATTTGAAGAGTGCCGATCGTGACACTTTCTTAGACAATCTCTCCACGATATTACATATCTTTCCAATATTTACAGGAATTTCTTTTCGCTCTTCTTTTGTTTGATATTTTCCTTTATAGCAATGAAACGCGCATCGATTTATGTATTATAAATACTCGTGTTAAGCACATACAATAACTAATACTCTGATCTTTTACACTAAATACGCATAAAAAAAAACAGACACAAAGTAAAAGTCTGAACGTTTGATCTTCTCCTATCGAATTTTGGATTATTTTAATTCTAGTGGCAGAGCTTTTATTCAAAATGCAGTAAGAAGGTAGAAAAAATCGTATAACTTTTAAGGGATCATTTTAAAAAGAACACTTCTACCTTCAAATTTATTATAAAACGAATCGCACAACGGGTTTATTAAATTCTGTAGATTTATTTGAATGCATACAATTTTCGGAAAAAAATTATCTCCGCTTTACCGTCCTACTTTCGAGTATAAAAATGTCTTCAAATTGAATTTAAAGGTGAGAAAGTAGAGATCTCATCTGAAGAAAATGATCCACACAAACTGTGGTACAACTTTTTCCCACAAGGTTCAGTAGTCCCAGGATCCATAATTTTTTAACCAAAAATGAACGAGATCCTTTGATTTTGTTGTAAAACATTTTATTGTTTTATTAAATATATACAAATTTAGTTTTCCTAAGTTAATTTGAGTGCAATTAAATCGACATACAAAATGTCAAATATCTTTTTTTTTTGTTATTCTAGACTATTATACATCTCTAATCATTAATTACGTATACTATCTGTTAAAACCATATATTTAATAATATTCGACACACACGCACAAATGCGCCCACATACATGTGCATTATTGCAAATCTGAAAATTTAACGTACACATTTTTGTGCCGCATTAGCTGTGATTCAGTCCTGTTAATATGCATTATTTATTTTATTATGCTGTTCTTAAGGTGTACATTTAACATATATTTTTTTTTATTAATGTTAGGCCTACATTACTGAAGGAGGAATTGTACCGAAACATCTATATAAAATGGAATTGGAACCTACATCGTCTCAAGAAGAGCATAATCTATATCATTGCATTAGTTTAAGCCGTGGACAAATTCATCGTGTAATAATCCGTTCTAATGATCCAGGAGCAGTTTTAACATGGGATTTTGATGTGATGCGTCATAATATAATATTCACCGTACTTTACCAAGCTTATAATGATGACAAAGATCATTCTTTGGGTATGTATACGTATATGTATATGAATAAAATTACAGATTAATTACAAATTAGAAAGATTTGATTTTGATCCTTTACAGCAACTGCTTCTCAAGCTATTATTAAAGTACTTATTGTATAATGTATCAGCATCTAAATAATTTTAAATAGTGGTCTAACCAATATTTCTATTGCACAACATCTACTCTTTTCTATTATATTAGTTTAGGTAATATGTAATCCATTATCCAAATTATAACAAAAGAGCGCAACTTTGTATTTTATAAAATTATAATTATTTAATTAATGAAGAGAAATCTCTTTCCTATGACAAACATTGCATATAAACATACGTTGCAGTTATTTATATTTTCAATGACCTCAAAGTTATAAACACTATTGATGTTATGCGGTATGAGATGGAAAAATGTATAATAGATAGAAATATAATTCCTTTTGGTTATCCTTCAATGAAAATTTCACATTTTCAAATACATGAAGTACGCATATCATAATTCAGTTAGTATTACTATAAAGTACTATTGCTGTATGGTACTAAACTTTATTGAATGATGCAATACATAAAGCACATATGAATTATTATTATATAAAAGCTAAATTTGTATCCTTTTTATTATATCTATACATATACATAGTTGTTATGTCAACATCACAAAATCAGACGGAAAGGCAAAGGGGAAGAGAGAGAGAGAGAGAATGTTATTAGAACACATCAGACCCTTTAAATTAAAGTACGAAAAAGAACTTAATCTTAACATTGACGTTAAACTGTCGATTATCCACGGAGTAACCGGAACATTAAGATATTAGTAAAAAATGAATAAGAATTGATAGATGTTCAAAATTGTTTTTTGTGTATTGCATTGCCAATGATTCTAATTTTGAATTTAAAAAATTATCATTGTGACGTATAAATAATAAATAAATAACAAGAAGGGGCAATTGTATCCTTGACATCGAAAAAAAGGTGAAAAACACCTTAAAATGTAGAACGAAAGAAGAAAATTAAAAAAAATTAATAGTAACTTTAATAAAAATTGTTTATTAGGTATGTGTAACTGCGGTTTCATTGAAATGTTGATTTTAAAGAGGAAAATATACATAGATACTAATTCGAACCAAATAAATTCTCGGTTAGCAACATTATGGTATAATATAGAATTGTATATACCAAGAAATGCACGAAAAGAAACAAATTTTTCTTATAATATTTTGCCGTTATTCATACTTCACAATAATGTGGTCAAAAATATTCCAAAAAGAATGCAGATTGAGGTGGGGTGCAAACTCTTCACAGTTCAACAAAAAATATATGATTTTGATGCAATTCAGGAACAAAAATAATTTCACATTCTATTGCGAAAGTATTAAGAAATACGTATTTCATAAATATATTGTATTCGGAATAATTGTATAAATAATCGATGTAAATTTTTCAGAATCTGTTACAGCTGAAGATGCAGAATTATTAGAGATGAAAGAAATCAAAGGACATTTCATTAAGGTCGAACCGAGCATTGTTTGTCATGATGGTGAAAGCATTCAGGTAAGTAAACAATAAGTACATTGATGTTTCTAAGAATATAATGTATAGAGTACGTTTCACGACTATCACAAATATATTCTATATTTTCTGGTTTGATGGAATTAAGTTGATTGACCTTAAATGACTATATTCGTTAAATTATCTTGATGCTTGATCAGTGGAAATAATTCTTTTTAAATAATTACCACTAATTTGTTTCCATTCTTTTTCTAAACGTTCTTTAACATACCCGCTACTTCGGGTTGACTTTTTCTTTTTGTAGTAAACGTATTAATTGTCGTATTTTAAAATTTGCGATTCACCTTAAACAAATTAGTTACAAAACTAATACATATTCACAATCCAAAGTGCTCGGACTTGAACGAAGCATTGTTTACAAACATTGTATATACAGATACTGGCAACATTTAATTAAGAATTAAACTACAAAATTCCTCAATGTATACTTTTCGTCCGAAACTTTTTGCGGCATAAAAATTCGCTCTTCTTTAGTATTACTTTTAATATTTAGACAACAATAAATAATAACTCAAAAGTCTTTTTCTACTGTTGTCTATAACAGTATAGCGTAACATAATGTGTTACATTTTATTGATCTTTATACGTTTAGTGTAAATATACAAATTAGAAATTAAAATTGTGCAGTGTCCGCATCTTTCCGTGGCCTATATATGCGATCATCTGTATAATTCTCCGCAAATATACAATTTATGCACAGGGTTTTCAGAGAAAGATGGTTTTTTCACAAGCCAAACTAAAATGAAAATAAAGTATAAAAATTACATTTGATCTTTAACTTTAAATCTTCGAATTTAACCACGTAATTAAAGAAGATGAAAGAAACAAACACAACATACATTATGCACATAATAACGTACATTTCACACACAACATTTATAATACTCATAAAAAGAATTTTATACCATCTCATTACCGAGCAGTTTTTACATACACGATGTACATGAAATTAGTTAAGACATTGATCCTGACAATATCTGAAGATCATTGAAGTTCGTGAAATGTGCTCTATTTTACTTGTATGTATTAGGTCATCCCATAAGTTCGTGCCGTTTTTCCAGCGGTTATATATGTTAAGATTGTTTACATACCTTTCAGTTTCATGAAAAAATGTAATCCCCCCCTCGTTGTACAATTTCTTCCCATTTTTCTGGTAGCGCCATTATTCCGTCTCGATAAAAGTTCTCTTGTTTTTCTTTAAAATAATTTTCTAAGCTATTTTTGAGAATGTCAATATTTTCAAATTTGTTACTTACTAAGAAGTGTTGTAATACTCTGAACAGGTGGTAATCAGATGGGGCAATGTCTGGGGAATATGGGGGATGTGGTAAAATTTCCCAATTAAATTCAGACAATTTTTTTGTAACGCTTTTCATGACATGCGGTCTAGCGTTGTCGTGATGGAAGATAACGTTGTTCCTATTCACTAAACCTGGTCGTTTTTCAGCTAGTGCTTCCTTTAATTTTTCTAACTGAGTGCAATATTTGTCTGAATTAATGATATCACCACTAGATAGAAGTTCAAAATAGAGTATTCCTTTATAATCCCACCATACACACAAAAGAACTTTACGTGGATGTAACCCTGGTTTTGCACAGCGTTGAGGTGGCTGATTTCGTTGGGACCAGCTACGTTTCCGTTCAGAGTTTTCGTAAAATATCCGCTTTTCATCACCAGTTACCAGGCGTTTAAGGAATGGCTCATGTTTATTACGCGCAAGTAATGACATGCACGCTGTCGTTCGTTCAAGACGGTTCCGTTCCGTAAGTTCATGGGGCACCCAAACGTTCAACTTTGACACCATCCTCATTTTTTTTAAAAACCTATGAATCGTTGTCTTAGGTATTTTCAGAACATTTGACATCTCTTGAACTGTCAAACTTCGTGATTTTTCAACAAGATGCCGAATTTTATCTTCGTCTGTCTGAGGAGGACGCCCGGAGCGTTCCTCGTCTTCTAAACAGAAATTCCCAGCTCTAAAACGTTGGAACCACTTGCTATAGGTGCGAGATGAAAGCGCATTTTCTCCGTAAACAGCACATATGTTTTTCGTGGCAATTGTTACAGAACTTCCTTTCCGAAATTCATATAACATGAGATGTCGAAAATGGATATTTCACTCATGATTTTTTACTGTTAGAAGTCACTGTGTTCACTATATTACGATCTTATACACACGAAAATCTGCTCTAGCCTGTTCTCGATCAGCTAAGCTCAAGTGCATTGGTCCCTTATCGCCGTATGTTTATAAATCCACACATGAAATGTATACACAAAAGTCGGCACGAACTTATGGGATGACCTAATAATTATGATAGGAAAAAATTAAAAACCGTGGAAGATGCGGATAACATTGTGACAGATGGCTAATGATGACTCATAAAATCACGTAGCTATCGGGTACTGAAGGTTTAATTGTTGGGCGTGAGAGAGTTTAGGAATATAGCACGACGTTATGTTGCTTTAACACCTGAAGTGACCAGCAAAATTAAGAAAAGTGATAAAAAAAATTGTATATTTTTTTCTGTTAATCGTAGTAAGAGGTGATTTTAACATAACGACAATTATAATACAATTAAATATGTAATTCATTTTCCATTATCGTGCTTTTTGGAATCGTATACAACGCTCTGCTGGTTTCGTTTCTTTTTAATTGGAAAGAATTTCTCCTATGAGATGTCCTACTTCTTTCTATTATCTTTTAAGAGTACGTAAGAAATATGTACTTTCATGATATTATAAAATATTATATGTCAGATAAATATGAGAAAAAGCAGTCAAAAATTATCAAATTATATCTATACGCGACTCAGCAGCACGGAACGGTCACGAGCTTATCGCTTATTGTTAGACTTAGGAGGTTAAAGGATAGAAATATTGTCTCTAGAAGAGAGAGCCGCAAGGTAGAAAAAGTGTGGATACTGTTACGTTTACCAAACTTTAATTTGTGGCGGCATCGACCACGGAACTTTCCAATGGCTTCGCGGTACAAAGAACTATACCGTCAAAGTGCAATACCGACATGCCTAATATACCATCGATATCCCGACGTTTCTTTCGCTGAATTCACGGAAAAACGTATACGCGACAACCGCCGCGGTACATCTAATAAACGCGTGTGTAGTAGGGATATCGAAGGGCAACTAAGGAAAGAATCCGCGGTTTCGAACAAAGTCAATCTATCTCAAGCTGCGAAGTACGAAAGGTCTCGTAATAAACAAACACGTGCAAAAAAGCTTTTATTGTTAATCCTTTATTCATAATTGTTAATCGTTGATCGTTGATTGAAATTGTTGACTTTTATTTTGTTATTAAACTTTTATTAGCAAATTAAGTGTAGTTTCTCGTCCGCACTCATTCCAACCACCTCTATTCTCGTAATTGAAATAGGGGATCAATCAGTTCGTGGCGTCGATTGTTTAATCGTAACGAGAATTTACGACTCTCGTTGACGCGCTATCTCGCGATCGCGTCTCTCCGCAAACGGTTGAAACATACCTTTTGGTAAGAAGACTGTAAAAGAATAGCACAACTCTTATTTCAATGTATCGAAATTGAGGAAACGTCTGCTAAGTAATTCAATTATGTGGGGTCATTTGTTTATCATAAAATGATTACATGTTTTAACATATTTTACTAATTATTTTTTTATTTTTTATATTTATAATAATTATTTATTTGAACATAGGGTTCTCATATAATGCAAGATGCTGGTGTATATATATTACAATGGCATAATCAAGATGATCCAGGAGAGTTTCTTCCATCCATTAGTGGTCATAAAGCCCAGCTTATGTATTTTTATGAAACATTATCTTCAGTTCATTACAGGTATTTCTTTTTACAAATTAATTTTCATATTATCTGTGTTACACATAGATATACTTGTATAATTTAATTTTTAGGGGATCTATGATGAGCTTGCAATCTGCTATAAGTACAAAATCAGAGGCAACTTCATTTTTGTCTAGATGACGTGTAAAGCATACATCATAGAGTATTTACCAAGGATTAGGATTATGAAACATTGAAAATAGTGGCTTTATTTGAATAAATTTATTAATTTGCTTTGGAATTTCTTCCATATTACAATAACATTATAATATTTAAAATTTTGAATCTTAGTTTATAACAGCACTGTTATCATGTTTTAAATAAGTATATAACTATCTATATTGTAATTGCTTGGTAGAATGCACGAAATTTTAATTCATAAAATATGTAAAACAATTTGAGGTATAATTAAAAGTTTAAATTCGAAATTAACATAATGGAAATTTATATTCCCTCGTGTTTATTTTACTCCTTTAATTTCCGTTTAAACAACGAAACTTATTTATATGTACATGTATCTACTAATTTTCCTATCATTTTCTTCTCACTCAACTTTCATGCAACATCTAAACTATTTTCCCTGAATGAAAATTCTGTGACTTCAAAATCATCTTACGTCAAAACTGATTTAACATTATTGATAGGAAATTGTTAATTACAAGTTCAATGTTTTAAAATCAATATTCTGTTTTTCTATGTTCATGTATATTGTTTCCTTATTGTCTTTTTCGCATGTTTTTTTCGTATTTCTGTTGCAATCTTGCATACGTGCATCTTTTCAAAATTGTATCCTTGCCACCAAATTTTTAATTTTTGTAGAGTATAAATTAAAATTTTTTTATTAAAAACATTAATATTAAAACGTAGAACATTAAAATAAAACATTCAATATTAGAAGAGGCACAAAGTAGGAAGCATGCATAGAAATAACATCACTTTTACGGTTAAATAAAATGGAGTCCCAAATAGATTAAACAAAAAGAGACTTCCTATTAGCCTCAGATTAAAGATCACCTAAAAGAACATATATAGCCAGCAATAGTCTACAACATTTAGTATTCCCAAAAATATGTGATTAGGAAAACACCAAAAAATGAGCAGTATCAATAACCCACAAGAAAAATTAATAGGAGGTAGATCCTCGAAAACAACTCAAAATACAAAAATTACACACGAAGATAATAAAACAAAAACCATAGTAATAGAAAATAAAGACCAGGACAACAAACTAAGCTCTTACCCAAATACCGATCAAAATGAAAGAAATAAACAAAGAAGTTAGAGAAGTGTGAAAAGAAAATGCAGAAATAAAAAATATAATGAAGAATGTTATAATTTTAAAAGGAGAATTTGAAGAAACAGAACAAGCAAGGCAAGAAGAAAAATTGAAACTTGAAACTAGAAAGGAAAATATAGTATCTGGAGATAACAGTCAAGATCAGAAGCAAGAAGGGGAAAGAAGCAGCGTAGTAATTAAAGGGCTAGAAATTAAGAACAACATTGAAAAAACTCAAGAATTTATAACGGACAACCTAAACATAGGAGTAGGCATAATAAAAGTCCAACTTATAAATATCGAAAATAAAATGAAAAAAGCAAAGAAAAAGGAACTTAAAGGACAAAAATCTACATAAATAACAAAATGACGAAAAGAGAAGAAACTAGATTAGGAAGAAATCTTGTGATATCAAGACATGAATTAGTTACGCTGTTGAGAGCTGGTTAGATTTTCTTGTGTATATGTAGTATAGATGCAAAATTAATCATTACATAATAATTATAAATACTATATATACTATAAGTTATGTTATTAGAATTGTTTTAAGTTATAATCTATTATAATCTGTTATAAAATAGACGTAAAACATATTTGAACAGTACATGTAAATGTATATATTTGTATAGATAAGTATCCATTGGTGTTATAATATTATTATTAAGTAGAGGACTTGCATATATTGCCTTCAATTTTTAACCTGCTAGTCAGTAATATTAGGATATAGAATCCAACAATATTTTCGAGGACTAATTGAATTTTTGTTGCTATTCATGTAAAAAGATTTTAGAACGAACTTAAATTTATACAGCAACTAACTTTGTAAATCTTGTACTAAAAAATTGCTATCAGCTTCTAAAGACAAGCTAAAAAAACTCAGGATACACTGGCACTATATAGAGAGGTACATGAAGGTATGCGTCATTAACAATATTTCCTAAAGTGCATCATGACAAATGAATAACTTCTGAAAATATATCATTGCAGTTACATGTGCATATACAATAGTGTCTTAGGAAATGGAAACTGTGTGAAACACTGGTTAAAAGGTCTCAGCTATGCATTAATTTTTAATTATTACAGACATTGAAACTTACGTAATTAATCTATCATAAGAGATCTCACAGGCTGCTAATGTTTATTGCATTATCATGTATACAATTGCAGATACAAGTACAGAATACAAATCAAATTCAGTTGTTTTTACTTTATACATTAATAATGAAGAGATCCAAGCCTAGTTAAACAATAACAAATATTTTGCAAACCTTTTTTTTTATAATTATTTATTATCGTAATTCATGCCTCAAAAAAGAATGAAAAATTAGAGCTGTCTTTCACACATTCTATACTAATTAAAAGTTAAAACAAACAACCATCACATATGATATGAAAGTATACATAATTAATCACAAAAGTCAATATACACCTCTTAAAGACAAAACATTATAGGTAAAAGCCTTCACAAATCTTTTTGGTTCATTAAGACATACTGTAGAAATGTAACACAATTTATTCACTTTCACCTTTATTAAGAAAAGAGAAGTAAAAAAATATGAAATACATGCATTGTTTGAAGTTTTTGGCTGAAAACCGTGTCTTTGTCAATGTTGAATGTGATTTCAAAAAACTACCGGACACAAGATCTTTCTTGATTAAACCTCTGTCATTGCCAAAGCCAAAGAATATACTGCACGAATTATACGGATTTGAAATACTAAATATCGAGACGATATGAACAGAGGAGCCTCTAACTCAATCGGCCCTGGAGCACTCCCAATTTTTTAATTGTAATAAATTGTACTTTATAGATTTTAGGGTGGTGAGTCTTGGGCCCAGTCTATATACGTGGATTATTGCATACACAGTTATAGTGGGTGCGTGTTCTTATAAACTTTCATTTTCACAAATACAGATCAATCAAATTATGTATATAATTTTGAATTAACATTGAAGTTTCCTATGAAATTGTAAACAATGTATAAAATAGGATATTCTATATCATAAATGAAATATAGAATTTTATATAACATATTTCTTCAATACAACTTAAAGAACACATTCTGTTTATTTCACATTTTTCGCAAATAATTTATTGTAATCTTCCATTAATTTAACACCGTTCTCTGCTGGTATCATTGACAACTTATAGTTTATTTTCTAGTTTCAGCTCATTAATAAAACTTCTATTTTCGGATCAAGTATACATCTCGTGTTTCAAAATGAACTGCGGAATGTCAGCATATGACACACACTATCTAGACGAATCTCAAATGACACGATTCTGAGACATATTACAATTGACATATATTTGTTCTGATACTGCTTCGTGCCGTGTACACATTTCTTCTTTACAGTATTTACCGATACAATACAGTGAAGTGCACGATTACACATTTCCTCTCTCGCTACGTATTCTCATATTTCTCCTAGTAAAAACACTGGAGACGAAACTTACAACTAGTTCAGTCATTGACCACGAGAGACTCTTATTTTTACAATTAGTACCCAGTTTTTAGTTGAATTTCACTACATACGTATCGCCCATAAGCATTGACGATCATCCTTATTCATTTCTGAAATAACCTTACTACGTAATGCTAGTCGTGTATGTTTTTGTTTATATTTATAATAGGTATTGTTATATTAATAGTAACAGTAGACGAGTTTTTCAGCAGTTTATGTAGCAAAATATTGTATTTATTTTGAAAGAGTCCGAAATGTATGATCGATATTCTCTTTTGATTAACATATATTTAAATACATTTTATATTCTAATTTCTTAATAATTCAGAAGAAAATATTACCAGATAATCAAGTATGAAAAGTGATTATAATTTTAAAATTGGTTAAATTATATATGTATAATATGGATAAATCTCAGATCAATAAAAACGATTTTTTCCCTCAAGTTCAGTATGCATTTCCTATTTTATATGAAAAGGTTTGTTTATATTTGGTAAATATCTAGATTTGCTTATCTTGAAAATATACTTAGTAGTAACGAATACTTTATTGAGTGCTTATAATTTAATACCTGATCAAATGCATATAATATTCTTGAAATATGTGTTTAAAATAGTAACTTAATATTTGTAAAGTAAGTAACTTAATATCTGTTTTAGATTCAAAATGAATGTACAGATGAAGAATTTGCAGATGTGATTAAAGAAATAAAGAGGTTGAATTTGACACAATTTGTTGAAGATATAGTTATTTATCATATAGAGTTATATATTCGGCAAAATGTAGCACCCACATTTTGGAAAAAATTCACAAATAATGTGACTGGACAACAAGGTTTCGAACATTTTAAAAATGCAGTAGATGGATTATATATAAGTTTAACAGAATTTTTGCCATTATTAAAAAGGTTAGAATACTTAATACAAAATGAAACAGCTCAATCTACAACAAATGGGAACAACGTACTAGGTCAATTTAAATTAATTGTACGATCTACGCTATTAAGTCAGTTACCACTTCACTACGAACACATAGTTGAGCAATTTTATAAAATTGCGTTTAATGTATTTTGTAGTGCAGATAGTTCTACACAAGGTACTTAGTTTTCTGTTACAATGTAATTATAAGAAAGTAAATAACAAAATTTTAATATTTATATATTCTACTTACTGTACTACTGAGTGTTTACTTTGCAGTAACTAATGGAAGTGATACTGCTCAATGTATGGGTTGTTATCAGGAAGTAGATAAATGTCAGTGTCAAATGATTGTATTTATGTTCCATGAAACAAATAGAAAATTAATTGAATTAGAACTATTAGAGAGATTAGTTGGTAATGTTCTTACATCGCTGATACATATACGTATTAAAAATCATGTCAGTCAATCATGTGATAAAACATTTGATGTGTCACAATTAAAATCATTAGAAAATGTAAGATTTTGTTATACATACTCCACTTACATAATATAAACTGTACTTGCCTGACTTCTTGAATGCAATGAATAATATAATCAATGTTATATTTTATATTTTATTTCACAGTGGCTTGAAACGGTTGTTATGAGTTGGTTAATAAGAATATATTCTGGTGGTTTTTCAAAGGTTGTATCTTTGACTAATCAAACTCGTAATGCTATAGACAAATTTAAACAGAAACTGTCTCATTTTTTATATGAAACATATACAAGATTTAGAATTGAACAACTCTTTGACATCATAATAGGTTATTAAAACATAGTTCATACATATATCTTCTTATACTTGCTACATTCATATTTATGTTACTTATACTGTTTTATGTGTTTAGAGTATCCTGATTCTCAACCTGCAATAGATGATTTACGTATTTGTCTAGAACGAACTGATTTACGTAAAGTCCTAATAGAAAGTCTACAAGAAGCATTAAAAACAAGATTATTACATCCAGGCGTAAATACACCAGACATAATAACAGCTTATATTGCAGCTATAAGAGCATTGAGACAATTAGATCCTACAGGTGTCCTCCTTGAAACAATAACAGAACCTATTAAGTAACTATTATATTAACATCATATTTTATCAACAATTATTAAAGTGTACTAATTATAATCTGTTAAATCACCAATGAACTTTTTCACAAAATATTTAAACGCTTTTACATATTATTTAGAATTTATTTAAGAACCAGAGAGGATACTGTACGTTGTGTAGTGAGTGACTTGCTTGATGACTCACCAAGTGATCTAGCTGATGAACTAGTCAAAGGCGAATCTTTACAATTAGATGATGGTTCTGGTGATGAAGAAAATGAAGATTGGGACAAATGGATGCCAGATCCTGTTGATGCTGATCCTGGTATGTTTATAACATCTAAGGTGTTTTAAGATGATTAGTCAAAACACTGAATATGAATTTTATGTTTTATACTAAAATAATAGAAATATGTCTTCTCCAAGGAATGTTGTATTGGTTTTGTTTCCATTTAAGATACATTTGTTTCTATTTACATATCTGATTATGTAATATTTAGATAACAATTCAAAATCTATATATATAAGTCTGTTATATATCTATTATAAGTAGATTTTAGAATTATTTAGGATTAGAAGTATTTAGGATTATTATTGATATGCAGATTGTGATAAAAAGAACCTTCTTTATGACCACTAAAATGTACTTAATTTGAATCTTTCCAATCTGTATTTGTTAAAATAATCAAAAGGTCTTGTGTATGCAACTATTGTATAAACTAAGAAAATGTTTACTGCAATATTGTAGTATGTAGTATGTAGTATTTTCAATATATTTAAACTTGCAAATTTATTTTATAAACACCTGGCTGCACAACCTCTTTTTAATTTTAATAGAATTTTCTTTACAACATTCCTATTTAAATTTTAACTAATTTTTTTTATACATTATTATATAATAAATCTTACAAAGTACACATTTGGGCTTACTAAAGTAGATTTAAATCTCTTTTTTTATAGCAAAATCAGCACAACGCAGGATGTCAGATATAATATCGATGTTAGTAAATGTATATGGTAGTCAAGATCTATTTGTAAATGAATATCGTACATTATTAGCAGACAGACTACTGTCTCAATTAAATTATCATACTGAACGAGAAATCCGTCATTTAGAATTATTGAAAAGGCGTTTTGGAGAAAATCAACTTCATTACTGTGAAGTTATGTTAAAAGATGTATATGATTCTAAAAGAATAGATGGACATATACAATCTGATGCTAGTTACACTTTAGAAAAAGAGCACTTCCCTACATCTGCATTGATATTATCAGCACAGTTTTGGCCACCATTTAAAGAAAACTGGAAATTAGAGTTACCTAAAATTGTACAGGACCAATTAAACAAATATGTAAAAGCATTTGAAACTCTAAAAGGAAATAGAACACTTTGTTGGAAACCTCATCTCGGAAATGTTAATTTAGAAATTGAATTAAAAGATAGAAAATTAGATATAAATGTAACACCCATACATGCTACAATAATCTTACATTTTCAAGATAAGAGTAAGAAATATTTATGCACATGTTATTATTAACATTCTTAAATTTGTTTAGTATTAATATATTTATTGTATTTTTCAACTTGCAGAAGAATGGGCTCTAGAAGAACTTGCAGAAATAATGCATGCCCCTGCAACTGTGTTAAGAAGAAAAATAACTTTTTGGGTTTCACAGGGTCTTTTGAAAGAAATTTCTAATGATGTCTTCATATTACAAGAAGAAAGTTCAACGAAAACTAGATCTTTATCAGACATCGTTTTGGAAGAAGAAGTAGAAAGTGCAATGGCATCTGCAAGTGATCAGAGGGAGGAAGAACTTCAAGTGTTTTGGTCTTATATTGTTGGCATGCTAACCAATTTAGATTCTATGCCTTTAGAAAGAATTCATCAAATGTTAAAAATGTTCGCGTCTCAAGGTCCAGGAGCAATGGAATGTGGCTTACCTGAATTGAGACAATTTCTTGATAGAAAAGTGAGAGAACATCAACTATTATTTTCAGGTGGCTTATATCGTTTACCAAAATCATAATTATTATTTAATTCTTTGTATTATATGATGTATAATATGCGATAAACTCATCAATGTTTAAAAGCTGATTTCATACAATAAGATTAATAATAAAAATTAATCTGTATAATACTGTTTAAACCCATAGTTTAATATACTGAGCAACAATGAAATTTTATGTATTGTATAATAAAGATGAAGGCGAGAATTACTTTTTCTCTAACGCGTAAATTATATGTTACAATCAGATAATAGATACAGTTATAACAAAATATTTCTGTAATGCATTTATAAACAAAATGCATAATATAATAAATTCAATATATTAATGTAGTTGCCTGCATAGTTAAGTATTATATATACATGCACATTATAGTTTAATTATATATTATATTTCAGTTTTTCGAAGAAATTAATATCATCTTTGCTCACCATTCACATCATTTGCAGCACAATTTTTTAAAAAGTATACTCCTCTATACTTAAAAATATCAAACTGTTATTATTATATTTATACAGCAATCTTTCTTACCCTTCTCTGATATATATGGAAAAATTGCAATGAACAATGGAAAACCTTAATTACACATTTAATAAATAAATCTTTTAGATAATTTGAAAATAAAATTATTTTATATTTTGACCTATACTTGCTACATATCTTGCATTGTTGACAGAAATATCAACAATAAAATAAAATATAAAACAAATCATTTTATAAATTTTGACAAGAATTAAGCAACTATTGTAATAAACGTAAATAGTAAATACAAATATTCTTAATAACAAAACTGTATACATACATACATATATAAATCTATGTATGTATACATATATGCATATGAAGGTACATATACATGTTATTTGAATAAGTATTGTGAATACAAATGATATTTACTTCTTGATGTGAATGTCAAATATTTTTAAATAATCTAATCCAATTAAAATAATTTTGATGAAAGCATCTTTAATGTTTTGTGGCATATATACATATATGTTACATACTGTTACCAAACTTAAAACACTATAGAATTAAACAAATATTAACTATTTTTTGCCATGACTGATTATTAATAGTAAATAGATTATTAATGGTAATATTATTAACATTTCAATGTTACAGTTTTCCAAATATAATGAAAAAATACATTGTTAATTCTCTGACTGTGATTAAATATTAATGATTATATATCATACATTCATTTCAAAAACAATGTCTCGCATATGAGAACAATATATCATAGTGATAGTATGATATATCATATTGTTATTTCTGTATTATGTTTTTTATGTTTTTAAAAATTTGTATGCGTATTTTGTAACATGTGTATGTACCTGCAACTGTATAAGACTTAAAAAATATGTAAGTTCATCTACATATAAACAGTCAATGAATACATATAATAATTTGTTTAATATTAAAAGGGAAAGTTAAAAAATAGAGACAATTTTGCCGAATTTAAGATACATATCAAACGTCTTGAATCTAGTAATGATACATATGAATGTAAGTATTTCATAATCTATATATGATATATTTATATATACGTAAGATTAAAAACTTTTTGTTTCTAAGAAAATAGAAGAAAAAGTCTTAATAGAAGAAAAGATAGAAGAAAGAACTTTTGTTTGAGATTGTCGAATATTATATATTGATTATTGTAAACAAATCATCTTAATTTTTGAAATTTATAACACTTTTACTCCCTATAAATCCTTTATTATTAAGGGAGAGTATGATAAAAACTTGATTATATAATTATCATTCCAATCAAATAATATATAGATTTTTAATACATAATCAGTAATTAATATCATTCACTAAAAGTAATCTGTATTATTTTTTATTTAAAAAGGGTAATTTATATTTAATGCACTATTATATTTTACTTAATATTAAAGTCCGACATAAAATATCAAAGAATATATTTTAGTGATTTTCAAAACCAGGACATTTATATAAGACCAAATAAGAAGTAAAATATGTATATATTTTTACGTTATTATGTTATGTGTGACTCAAAGATGGATACATATATACATACGTGTGTATATATATATGTATATGTATGTATATATATATGTATATATTAATGATATCATCATTGCACTAAATACACGGCAAAAGTTTCATCAATTTTCAACTTCCCCCGCTCCTACATATGTATGTACTTTTGTAAAATATCTGTGTTTCTTTTGCATCATTATTTTGAATTACATATTGTATTAAAATATAGTGGATATACTACTTTAAGCTATAAACTTAAGTAGAATTCAGATCACTCTTAGTACAATTAGATCATGAAATATAATCTATTTACACAAAGTAATAGTTGTTTGTCCTTATATAGTTGAAAATGTTCAAAATGCTTGTTTAAAGTGCAAGCATGTTACACAGATCATCAAATATACACAAATGAACATGATAGAAAGTTCTTATTACATGTACATATGGCAAATCTAAATGATTAACAGAATATTATTTGTATATCTAAATGATATTATTGACTGGTAAATAAATCAATCTCACATATAAACACTCTCTTCTATTATATATAGATAACTTCATTATATAACATTATAAATGTAGATATATTGCAAATAACGATGAAGGTAGTAAACAACTTCCATATGCTGTTCTTTGTCTTAATTAAATTGCTCACCATTTGTAGGAATATCGTTTTTATAAACAACCCTTCCTAATCTACATTTATAAAAAGGAAAGAAAAATAAATGGTTTCTTTGCGAATTTATCTAGATAAGTAAAATTGAAAATATTCAATAAATGATCAAAGTCTATTATTTTACAAGTAAATTGCACCGTAATATTACATAACAGAATTTTCAAATTATAAAATAATAAAATATTACATATGTATCTCTTTGTTAAAAAGTGGAGATTCTTCCTAACCACACAACAAACTAATATATGTATTTAAAGAGACGTTTTATATTCTTAATACTTAATTAATATCTTCAAATATATTTTGATTTTCTTAGCTTTTCTTGATCAAATTAATGAGTTGTAAATTCAGAAAGTTAGATACAAAGTATCTAGTAAATTTCTTACTTGTAATTAAATTTGACACGTAAAATTTTATATTTTTGTGTTATGTTATAGTTCATCGTCTATTAATATAACAATTAATTAACATGCTATTATTGGTATAAAACTTTATCTCTGTAAATAGCTCTCACTTAACATTAAAACAAAAATATTCTTAAATTTTTATTCAGAGAATTGTTTTTTTTTTCAGTTAAAAAGTATCAAAATGAAAACAAATTTTGATTTTATATTGCACCTATTACATGTCGATATATTATTTTCTAAGTTATATAAAATACATAATGTTATTTAAATTTTTAGCCCCTTTTCTCTCCCTATTCATTTTATTGCTCTAATAAGGACGTAAGTACTAAAAAATTGATATAGCTATTATGCAGAAAAACTTCATTTTATAATCTGTGATAAACTGTTCTAAATAGAAACATGTATATTGTTTAAAATGAATTTTTAGTATATAGATCAACTAAGAGGTGTGATATAACAGAAAAATGAGATTCTTATATTACTAATAAATTAATTTGAAAGATAATTTTCAAGAATTTTGAATATTTCCTACTTATTCATTATACAAATGTATAACATATGTACATATATGTATTATTGAAATTTTCATTTGTCGTAAGTATCAATTAAATTAAAGTAATATCGAGTCAATCGCCTTTGAGAACATTATTCAACTAGGAGTACTATACATATAATGGAATCAGAAGTTACAAGGCATTAAAAATTCGTAAAACAAACGTTTATGATTCTGTTTCTTGCATGAATAGCGCTTTTATGCATGTTTCATTGTGCATATTATTAGAAACTCAACTTTCATTAATCACACGTACATATACATACGTAGCAAAAATACGTTCAAGCATCGACGTTACTAAATATAGTAAGGTTTACAAATATTCAATTTAAATTGTAGGTAATATGAAGAAGAAATAATAACAGTAAGAAGATAAATGGAACGATACTTAAGAGATAGGTAATATTGTTCCACATTACGACATGTCACAAATTTAGCGAATATAATTCATAATGGTATACGCTATAGAGAAGTTCTATAGATACGTACTATTTACACGTATTATACATGTTGCAAATCATGCATATATATGCGATTTTTTGTAGATTATTCAATGAATAATAATTGTGAATTTAATAATGTTGAAAATCTATTATTTTCTAGTTATATCACGCCTTGAAACATTTTATACGAAAAAATTTGAAATTTATTATTTTAATAATAAATAAGTTAGTATTTTAACGTGAGAAAATGATGATGGTACATACGTAAAGATAATAGTCGATTAACTCTGTACTTCGCAATAGTTATGTTTAAGAAGCAAAAGAATTGATAATAAATAATGTTGGTATTGCATTAATTTTATATTGGTGATTCATTGAAATTCAGGCAAATTTCTCAAATCTATGCAATAGAACCGAAATAATTTGAATTTCGCTTCGAAATAAAAAATGTTGCAAAATTATCGGTTCGTTTGCGTTAAAAATAAAGATGCATTTAATTACGATCCTGATTGATTTTTGTTGAAAATTGATCCTTTTTCGTCGATAAGTAACTCACAATCAGAGACTTAATTACCTGTCTGACGTTGGAAACGCCAGCATAAACGAACGCTAGCGGAACGAGCAAAGCAATTTAAACAAGGCTGTACAATTTTAAAGACACGAAGAGGGTACAGGATGGATAAACTTGACGAACAACAGGGCTGGTGATGCGAACGGCGAAGGTGGTCATCTGGTTGGTGAACCGATCGAACGCGGATGTTGTTCCAGAGTCCAGGTGTTAGCACGGGGCGAGTGGATTCCATTGTTAGCACTCCAAGCCTATAGGCCATGGGCAACCAAGGTTAAAAAGAAAGAAAAGAAAAACAGTTTGTTAGTAATTTAATTATGATCGATTCATGTTAACATTAAGTTTTTGAACAGTTCGATAGTTGAAAGAAATGTAGTTAGTGGGAAGCATTGCCTTTCCTTACATATTTTTGCATTTTAAGTTACCTAAATTATTAAACGATTAAAAGGAATTCATCTGCCCGATCGCCTAATAACAGATTTGTATTATTAATGTAAGGTACGTATTCACATATAAAAAGTAAAAGCTAACATCTAATGAAACGAGTATAATCAAAGAAATAACGATTAACAAGCAACTGCTTCGCACTCCCTTTTGGTCAATATTAGTGTATAAGCATTTATTTCATATAAAACATGATACACGTGATAGAAACGTTGTCAGAATATTATATATCGATGAAATGAAGCTCATACTTCGTTACTTGTCATTCATCGTTTACAATTAAACAGCCCTCTAATTACCGAAAGTTCATAAACTTGATATATATATGTGTATATGTATATATGTATATGTATGCAGGTATACATATAATTTAGAGGATTTCATAATTTTTCCAAGCTTCGTTATTATTGTTACAATGTGCATGATGATAGCTTTTTTCTGTCTTTCTCTTATAAAAGAAATTCGATCGATCATTAGAGGGTTAAACTATGTATTTTGGTTATAAGTTTCACATAATCATGTGCCCTCCCCGCGCTTAGGATAGTCGAGAAGATAAACTATATAAAACTGTGTACAAGATTCTAAAACGGAACGATTTAAAGACATAAACAAGTGTAAAAAAAGCAGACTTAGAATAGTAGGTGGTAAGATGATTTTTAGTTATTTAAAATGCGAGGAATTCGTTATTTCCCAAAAAATTATATCATTTTGTAGGCAGCTTGGGTGTGCACCTGCCACCATATAGTAGCGTTAAATGACACTGTACGTATGTATGATATTAAATCCATAGTTACGGCAATATTATTACTGTGAATTGTATTAACTATAACGATTAATATCCTATCATCAAGCAGGTGTCAAAAGGCCAATGAATTACACGCGTGCCGTACAATAAAATAGGTCTATTTTACAATCTCTGAAAAAAGCATACCTCTGCATATGGTGTTAAAATCTGTTTACATTATATAAATACGTAGCGTTAATTGTCCAGCAAAACATGTACAAAGGAAAACCTGTCAGGTAGATTCGATATCTCACAATTTCTGCTCACTATTCACTATATTCTAATTACATTGTTGTTGAATATTTTCAATGCTTGTTTCCCCTAAGAATCATCTGGATAAATTTTGTCCTCACTTTTTCCCATCTTCCCTTCTTTCTCAATATATCCTCCGTTATTCTACAATTAACACTTACAACGAACACACGATAAACATGTTACGTTATCATTTAAGCATAAAATAGCAAAGAAAATTGAACATACTACATTCTCGTTAAGTTTATCAAAATAATGAATATTCTTTAGATTTTTTTCATCCAGATTATTACTTTTGTTGGTATACCTATTATTTCGATAAAAATATTATATAGGCTACATGAAGATATATATATATATATATATGTATATATGTATATGTATATATATATATATATATATATGTATATATGTGAATAGAAACATCAAGTTAGTGTCAACTTGGCCGTGTGGAGCATTTCTGGTTAGTTTTATAAAGACAATGCATAGTTATACGTTTTGTGTAAAAAATGAAATCGCTTCTATAATAAAGGTGCCATTGTAAATTATGCGTGGTATTGTTAGTGATGATACATAAAAAAGGATATAGGATGCATTTTTAGGATTAAAATATAAAATCCTTTATTTCTAGGCAATAAAGTTTGGCAAAAATTGTTAAAAAAAATTGTTTACAACGCGTCGAAAAAATGTTTAACTATTGGTAAAATTAGTTGAGTAAGTTTCCCGAGACGTTAAAAATAATAGTGATTAAATTAATACGATATGTACAGGCAAATTTTTAGGTACATGTACTTCTAAATTTGCATATTTCCGTGCGATATAAGTGATGTCCTGGATTCAAGTGGAACGAAAACATCCAAAGTTGAAAAATAATACGATAAAGTACTATACAATAGATTAGACTACACTTCTTCGTAGCTTAAGCCTTCGCATCGTATCGTAGTACCACCCCTGTCATTTTTCTTCATTCGAAATAAAAAGAAACTACTCTTCTTGTACTTTGTATAAATATTTATTTGAAATACACGTACGACACGCACGCGTAGACACGTATGTATATCGTATAAATGTACACGCACAAAAAGGCAGACGTAAATGGAATGAATAAGTGTTCCACAGGCACAAGTTGCCAAAAAATTTATCGATTTTGATGTATGGTCACATACGTGATCTTTAAATAAAGATTACATATTATGTCGTAGGTAAATATTAAATCAATCGTAGTACACAATATTATTTTCAGAGCTGCATTTTATATTTATATTTGCTCTTCTTCAAAAGTATTTTTTATTTTCTTTTTTCGTTTTTACTTTTAAATTATTGTTTTTATTCATGTACATCCTATATCAATTATCCTTCGACAATGATAACGGTACTCTCATTGATTATCAATAGCTATAATACGAAGATTTCAGATTAGCACTAATATAAAAATGCGGACAAATCGTGTAGAAGTAAAACAGATTTAGAAAAAGAATGGGTAGGTGCGCACCCATACCATACCGCAGTCTCTCCATCATTTATCTTCTTGTTTCATGATGCAAAGAAGACAAAAGGAGTAATATATATATATATTTTAAAGATATTTAGTCTTTATACCTAATTGCGGGGAGTCAACATTACCTTGAAACTTTAACTTTTATTTCAATTGTGCATGTGAAGGGTATAAACGGTAATATGTATCGGATCCTTTAATGTTGTACAAAATCACTAACCATACCTACGTCTACAATACTGAATAACGTTATTAAAATTCAAATCGTTAAAAGAGAAATTCTAAATAAACCTAATTTGTAAAATAAAAATTCCTTTCAACATATAGTAAGTTAAAAATTATTTAATACGAAATATAATATGACTTGAGTCTTTCATAAAATATTTTTAACTAAATTTCATATTTATTATAAATTTCATACTATAATTCAACAATAGTATCGACTAGAATTTTGATAAAACTCTTCCTTAATATTAAAGGATCGAATCTATTTCCAAGATTATTTTACGCGTATAAACGAATCTTCAATGTGAGGTTTCATCTTACGCTTGATTAAAAAATTTAAAGTTTTACAAACAAAAAATTTCGAAGTTTCCTTTGATATAGATATTTTTCAGTTTAAAAACACTTCAAATTTACAAATTACAATAATAGAAAGATTGCATGAAATTCGCGTTTTACCAATATGCAATTATATTTGAAAATAATTACGTAATCATTTGATTTTTGTTTTATGTAAATGATGAACTTTACAAGAAAGATATTATTCTAGAACACTGAAAATTATATTATATTAACGTCAGTATTGGATTACATATTAATAAATATCGAAGGAAATAACATATGATAAATTAACTTATAAATAAAAAATAAGATTAAAGTATTCTTCAAAGATATTGTTTATATAGCATGTTAAACATATTAAAAGATCATTGTTTAAAAATGTTGTATAGTAGATAAAAAGGAATAAAAAATTGCAATGTTTTATACGAAAATAAAATTATTGGTACATTTTTTTTTAATTTAGATGTAAATTTGAATTAAAAGTGTTTTTAATATACATAAAACAGATGTATATTACATCATGCAAAAAAATTCCTGTCTCTACTTCCAGTCTAGAACTTTATGATTTATTAGCAAATTTGTTTATATGGTTAATAGTACGATACATCATTTGCACTTTATGCAAGACTCAAACATATTTATTCGAATACTACACGTTTTAACCAATTCCCATATATAAAAGATTCAATAAACGCAACACATTCGTATCTCTACATATCACAATAAAATTTGAAAATAATTTCATCGTTGTTCTTATTAACGTTATGAATATACGTTAATGTAATAATCGGAGCATACACATTTTTTGAAAAGGCACCATAATTCTGCTATTACCTTGTTGTATGTTGCATTATACTTATACGTATAATAAAAAAATTAAAACTCACCGATATCTCCATTACGATTTATTAATTGTAATTCATTACCTATTTATAAAGAGCAAAATGCTAAAAAAAAAGTGAAAAATACTCTACTGCAATACTTTGGATAAATATCTATCAATTATCAATTTCTACTATCAATTATTTTGAATTTAAACTGACATTATTTCATGGCTAAAATAATAATAATAGCGAGTCGTTGATTACTTGGTTTGTAATCTAAATATGTAAAAGAATAAATGTTTAGCTTTGAAGAACAGAAAAAAGATGTTGTAGAACAAGAAAGAAAAAGGAAGGATCTTTTTTAATGAATTTAAATGATTTTTCTCGAACCTTGAAGCTTTCTCATATGACCATAAACAATTTGAATTTGATTTTCATATTCATGTCTTTATGGAATGCATGCAATTTTTTGACATTTACAGAATTATTATTACGATGCAAGTTATTATGACCGACTAATAAATAGGTAATTGTTAGCTGCGATAAACTTATAAGAAGATGAAATTAAACGTATAAGAGGAAGAAATGTATAAAATCTCAAACATTATACATCTACGATATATAATCGTTTACCTTTTTCAACTTCAAGTGAATGTACACCCAATTCTGCCTTTACACGGATTTCTGACAATGATTTTAATTTAACATGGCATAGAAACAAAATTTAATTCTCTTTTCATACGATTAAACATCGCACAAACAGTGCCATGTGAAAATGGCAAAAATGTCCATTCGTTTCCAATCCTCTTTGCTAGAAGTTTCTTTTTGGTACTTTTTCTTAAGTTTGTAATCTAATTCTGTTTCATATTTCCTCGGTTTTGATTAAGTTCGATTATATCGACAGTTGACTGTTTCTCTATTCTATTTTCTATTTTATAGCAATATTGTGCGGAACCTATTTCATTCGAATTAAAATGGCAACAATAAGTCCTGACAATTCCCTTCTTAGAAAAGTTAGACTTGACCTATCGTTTCGCTTTCGCTCTTTTCTGTTCTTACATACTCTATATATATGTGTGTGTGTGTATGCAAGTACATATAATTGTCTTTACAAGTTTACAACATAAAGATGCATTATATTTTGTCACATAATTTCTGGAACGACCTATCCACCGTATAAAAACATAAGTAGGTGTATAAATTTCGTATAACGAGTTATTAATTTCATTCTAACATCATAATAATTGAAAGTAACAAAGTTTAAGAAAAATCAATCAATTCTATAAAAAGAAGACTTTTCCTGCAAGTAGTGTGCACTATATGAAAGAGAAAGACATTATACATATAATATATTTTACGAGACAATATAATATCTATATATCTATATCTCTTTATGAGTATATATAATATATATACAGGAATATAATATAAAATAAAATAGATAATAAATATCTTTGTCTATCTACACGTATAGACTATGGATACGGATATATAGATATTACGAAAATAATAATTGTGGGAATACTATACAAAAAAATGGAACGTTTCTAAGAAACTAACCTTTCCACGGAGGCGCGTACAGTATTGTGATTACGCTCTCCGGATTCACGACAAAGCACCAGCCCTTTGATAAGGGTGCTCGCGAATCTGACCCAAGTGTCTACGTTGTTTCGCAGCGGCTGCTGCACCTGTCCCCAACATACAAATGTGTATAATTCATCTGTTTCCACATGTATTTATTATTATCCAGCCCTCGGCAGGTCACATAACTGCCGCTATAAACAATAATAGCAAATTAAAGTTATCCACAAGTTTACGATTAAAACGCAAACTAATAGCCAATGCTTCTTTCTTTCATACTTTTCTTCTCACTTTTAGTTCCGGCAATGCTCTCGCTTACATCTTATACGTATATTTTATATTTAAACGTGTATAAGCACTATTCGAGCACAATTTCACAAATCACTTTTCCTATGCTCTTTATTAGTTTGCGTTTAATCTTAAAACTTGAAACAGAAAAGTTATTATCGTATAGGTATTATCCTATCCCCTGAAATGAAATAGCATAAAAACATTATATATATATATATGTACATATATGTATGTGCACGTGTATTATTAATTATTTCAAATTTTTACAATATCTTACTATATATATGTATATGTTTATAGTTTATAGTAATCTTATGGATCTAAAACTCCAATGTTCTTTACAAGATTCTGAACAACGAATATCTGTGTTCGTAAAAATAAAGATTAACTAGAGAAAACATACGTTCGTTCTTTTAAACCGTTCTCTTCCTTCATCCATTACTTTTTAATATTGAAAATTGAAACAATTTTTAATGCTCCCCATTTATATCATTAATCTATTAATTAAGCTATTAGCAAATATACACGGGCGCATACACATACATATTTCTATTTAAGAATTATGCAGATTGTGTTTATTAAATAAAACTTATTTCTTAAGTAAGAAATGAAATAATTCTTAGTAATTATACGTCATCCGATCATCGATTTCTTCTATATATGTAATATTCTTTTGCAGTTTATTGTAATTTGCGTATCCATACGGCAAATCTTAACGTAGAGTGAATCGAATATTTTCATCTTATACCTTGCTATTAAAGAAATAGCATCATAAATTTCATTAACACGTTAAAGATATTTGAAATATATTTGCTTTACGTATGTCTAGTACTAATCGTCGATGATACTAATTATTGAAGTATTAGACATGCGCATTACAAATTATCTTTCTTTACAATTTTTTTTCTTATTATCTATCGAATATACAATATACAATATATATATATATATTAATACCTAACATAAATATATATATATATATATATATATTAAATACAATAAACAGATATGTTTATATGGTTTTTAAGAAATTACACTATCACGTTTAGCAAATTTTATCTATATGTATATTAAAATTCTTCACGTTTCATGGCTATAGAGAAGTCAACAAACAGTGGACAATTATTGTTTATTTGTTCGTTAATAATAGGTATTCGTAATTAATTATTTTATTTATTTGTAATGAATCGTAATAATTAAACTGTTATAAAACTATTATTCTAATCACGTTGCTACAATACACAATAATTTACATAAATGTCAGCATTGCACATAAGATTATTTAGTACTTTTTACTAAAAAGCTTAATTAAACATATCCTTTGAATTCTCTAATATGGTGTTATTCTGCACAAATAGTTTTACTAGTCAGGCTATACCGTTTGTTAATAATTTCTATAAATAATATTTGTAATATAAAAGATTTTATAATTCTTGAAATTTTTTTACGAAGTAAGCCAATACAATCTTTCATAGCTATTTTCAGATTTCATTCGAAAGAGAACACTTATTAAATACTGCTTACATTGTTGAACGTATAGAACTAAACAGATCAATAAATATTTACATGCGTACAGATAGTTGCACCAGAGTATTTGGTCCCTAATATATTATTTTTATTATTGCTTCTTAATTTATTTCTTTATGTCGAATAAAAGTTCCTTAGCACAAGGAAATTCATGAGAGTATAAATTTCTACACATTTTATTTATAAACTAATACTCAATTGTTTTTCAAACAGGTAAGGAATTAGTTATTAAAAGAACAATTTCAGCTCCAATTAAATATCACTTGACTCTAAAACGATGTAAAATTTAAACATTTTGTGTTCCTTTTCTTCTAAGATTTTTCCTAAGATTATGCCATTTCTAACAAAATACTACTATAATACTATCTTGATCAAAGTACTACTACTAAATCTTATAAGCGAAAAACATCTTATATCTCACGCTCTGTTAAAATTAATCTAAAATTAACATTAATTATGTATTAGATAGTATTTAATACCTTGACATGCGTTGAAAACGTGTATAGGAATTTACAGAAAGACAATTTTTCAATTACGGAGCGTTACTTGACAGCAGAGCAAGATTCAGTTTATGTACTGAAAGGATGTTTAATAGTCACAATAGTAAAACAATTTAAACGAAGGAATTGTAACGATGCAAATATTGTAAAACTAACTTATCAAAATACTTATAAAAGAGTAATTTTTATATTTATAAAATACTATCTAATATTTAATATTCAATATGTTAACAACTATTTGAATAGCAATAGTGTTTTCAATTAATTCCATTTTATTTAAAGTATTGTGTTCCAATTTCTCGTGGCAAAAATAATTATTTTCAATATTGAAACGTAAAATATTTAAACATAAATACCATGAGAATAACGTAAAAATGGATTTAGGAAAATAGCAAAATCAATATTAATACGTAAACGATTATCACTCTTCACAATTGTTTCTTATAACCAGATCCATCGAACTGTTTTAAAATAAATATAAGATAATCTAATCTTTTTAAATAACATGAATCCGAAACTATAAAAAATAATTTAAGACATTTATTAAGCAATTTGATATTCATTATATTTAAGAAAAGATTGCATTGCCGAAAAATAGAAAATGTAGGTATGTGATATTGAGGTATTGTACAACGAGTACAATCCGCCAATGATATTGTCAATAATGGAATTAATAAAATCACAGCCATATAAAATAGCAAATTGGAAAAGTATTTGATTTGTCAGAAACTATGAAAAAAATTAGTGAAATTATTTAAACGAATTTTTACAATAATGCACGTTTTGAGACGCCATTAAGCATTGATATAAAAGATTTTAGAAATGTCTAATGATTTCCCTGAGAATCTAGTATAATTTTATTACTAATAAAATATTGAAAATGTGAAAACTATCCTTTTTGGATTAATGGATTGCAAAACAAATAATCGTTAATAATTAATATTGAGTACCATTAAAAAAAGGATTTTTGTCAAAATATAAACCAGAGTAACTTATATTTTACATGGTAATACAATAATTTATCTTACAATAAATTGAATGTTGTCTAACGAAAGAAGTATTAAACATAAAATATCTACTGACGTGTATATAAAAAAGACCAATTTGCTTTCAGAGGTGTATAATATGTACTTCATATAATTATTTTCAAAGCATTAGCAATCATTGTTTCTAACGATCCTTGACCCTATTGTATACGAAAACCTAGTACCTAGTGATGTAAATTGTAAATCACATTAGGTAGATCATTTTCAGAAAGTAGAAATGGATATAATAAAAATATATAAAAAATATCTATCTTTAATTTCTAAGTAATAACTATTATTTATGCATAAAATACAATTTCTAGATTTAAACGTGTCTATAATACGTCACTTTCCATATGAGGAAGGTATTTACAAGATATTTTTGTACGATATACTATATTTAACATATGACAAGAATTGAGCGCCATTCTTTTTTATCTCGCGATATTTAATTTCTTGTTATATTTCTTAAATAATTTACTTCTCATTTCTGCACACATGTGTTCCAGTCCTAACATATATAAATATCAAATTTTTCGGACATATAACTGTATATATTTCAAAAATATTTATTTATTACGATTTGAGATTGCAGTATAGTTTTTAATGTGTTTTGAAAAGTAAGTTTAGACTTGCGGAAATTAATCAAAAGCAATTGTAGACTACAAAAGGAAGCCGAAAATATCTCGGTAAATTATAAATACATTATTTATATGTATATGTAATTAGATATTTAACATCTAGTATATCTAATCATATAACTTTATTATGTGCAAACAATTCCTAACATGGAATAATAGAACTAGAAATACAGATGTGCATTAATAAGTTATGCCAAACTTCTGTACACTAAATTTCACATAAATTTAATAAGCGTACATTTAATGTTTATTTATCTGTTATATAAAAATTGAATAAATAATAATATCATATATATATATAAGATATTGGCTTTAGTTTTGACTTAAAATATTTTCACTTTTCAATTGCGATGCAACTTTCAAAATCATGATTACCTTGTCAAAGGTCGTAAAATATTACATACATACATGGCTGAAAATAAACAAATTTCTCGTGCAATAATAAACTGAATACTATAATACTAGAATAATCTATTTGATTGTATTTAGTACGAAAATCGTGTTACCGTAACTCTGAAAATATGTAGAATGTTTAATAAATATTTCAAATAAAAATCAAATATCTTTTACTACGCTGGATACGTCATATTAATTACTCATACGAATAAAATAATACGAGTAAAGTTGCAATCTGAAAATAATATTATGTAAAAAATCAAAAAGGTAAAGATGTACATAGGGTAGTTGATGTTTTTTGACGAGAAATTGGCTTATTTCTTTTCTTAATTCTTATTGTATAAATTATGTTAAGGTTGATATTTAGCTATATTGATATTAGAGTTATAGCAATAAATAATATTTGATTATTTCATTAAATATATAATCAATATGGCAATGCACCACAGAATCGATCATGCATACGTATTAACGCGTGCAGACATTCTATTCTTCAAATCCCTTTAAATAATACAAATAAAATACGTAGTATGTCATAAGACGTGATATGTTTGAAAAATGAAAGTTCCTTTTAATAATGTAAAATAAAGAAAAAGAATGATAAACGCATTTGATTTCAAGTTACAAAATTAAGCTTGAAATAATTTTCACAGCAATATCACATAGGTGAATTGTTTGAACAGATTATGTTCTAACAAATACTTTTTTAAAACATTTAATTTCCTAAATTGAAATAGATTTCACCTAACACTGTTGTATACAACACTATGCAAGGCTTATTCGGATAGAAGCTACGTCCAAATGGAATTTTTTCCTGATATTTCGCCAGCATTGCAGCTAACTTCTTCAGAATCTAAGAACGTACTGCAACTGCTATCCGTAGTGATGGTCTATCTATATAACCACGAAAATGGCATTGTACAACAGTGTTAAGTATAATAATCCGTTCCATGGAAGCCCCAAATCTCTGAAATCTGTTTCTTATTACGATACTTTTCATTTTTTATTATGTTGCTAATTAATATTCTAAATAAAAAAACAATAATAGATGTATATGTATGATATACGCATACATACATATATGTATAATACATAGTAATACTTCGTATTAAGAGAGTATTCTAGTTTAGGCATTTTAAAAACTCAATTCAAAATCAATGTATAAATTTTCCATATTATGTCTGCGGTAAGATTGTTTTGAATGTATAAAATTAATAAAGGTTTTAAAAATGGCATGCAGCTAACAACGTGTGACGTACAATAACGTAAAGAGAAAATTAATGGTTAGCTCAAGTTTAAGCATGACACTTTAATAACATTTTGGATGAGAAAAACGATATATTCCTTCGTTTCAAAACATATAAATATATTCAGAAGTAGTAGCTGTGAAAATCGCTATCTTTTTAACCGTTGATATATTTAATGAATGATTCTTAGCAGTTTATCTGTGTGATGAGACTAGCTATTGATCAGTAAGCAAAAGTATACGTAAATTTCTGCGATAAGAAGGAAGAGTCCATCGTTCAGAATGTCGGTAGAAGCTACTAAGAAGACTAAGACTAAAACTGTTCACAGAAAAAATAAATCGGTTGAGCAGGACTTTCCTGAACAAGAGTTCTGAACAGTCCTCACCTAACAGATTATTCGTAATTATAATCAATTTCGGTTAACTGATATGGTATGAGAAACTTTAAATACGTTTTTCTCGAAATCGGGTTTTTTAATATAAGCTTCGATCAATTGATTGATCCCAAATTTTTGCTATAACCGGTATTTTGCTATAACTCCGGACGCATTTTTTAAAGAATCGCGCTAAATAGCATATGATTCACTCAATTCATTAATAGCGGTGAATATTTTTAAGAAATAAATTACGTGTGTAAAGCGCTGATATCAAAAAGTTTAATGATATCTCTGTAAAAAATTCGTAAAAGGCCTAAATATGACACTCTAGACTAGAATAGCCCCTTAATGTTTCATGGCTCGACAAATGATCAATTTTTTAAAATAAAATGTATAAAGTATACAATTTTATTGCACTTGTATCACTAATAATTCCATATTATAAATATTTATCTATAAATAAATGCAGTAGCACCACTATAATGATTATAATATATACAAATTATAAAGAAACAGATAATAAGTAGCAATTATTACATAATGGAAAAGTATACGAAAAATATTCTTTAAAATATGTAATACTAAAATAATAGCGTATCAAATACGATATTATACGAAAGACGAAGTAACAATTTCATACCTAACATAATCATTTATTTGTGTGCGTAAATTCCACGGACGAAACTATTATTATTTCCTACTAAAATAAGGTTCATTTTAAGTCGGGACTACTTCATTTTTCAAACATATCATACCTACTGAACACATTGATCTATATATATCTACTATAATGTGTAATAAATGGTAACGAATGTATGAGTGTATAACTGGACATACGATAATCGAGTATTTCATTCACAAAGAGAAGTCGTCTTAATTTTTAGTCTATACGATTATGTGTATATTTATATATATACAAATATACGAATTGATTTCTTATACTTATCGCGTACGAGCTTGAATACTGCATGTATTGAAATCTTGTTTGTTCTAAAGCAACATATGAAATTCGAGTATACAAATCGAAGCTTATTATTACATTACTAAAAAAGTTTGAGACAATATGATCAAACAACATTTTAAATATTATGATAAACTTTGAACAAAAACACGATTAATTATATTCTTTTTCAATTATAATATACTTCGATAAATTTGTATATAATTATACGAATACTTTTTATAATTCTATTCAACAATATAGAAACTTTAACAGTAAAAATTTAACAATATATAACATGCTCTTCTTTAAAAATAGTTCTTTTACCGTTGCAATAAAAAAGAAAACAACCATAAATCGCGTATAGAATAAATAAGAAACATTGTTACTTGAAATATACATACAAATACGTCAATTGTTTATAAACTTACGAAATTCTTTCGAAAGTTATTTGAATCGAATACTTAAGAGAAATACGTTAAAAATCAAATAAGAAAATATTTTTTATGAGATTCAAAGTTTGTCTTACTCCGATAGATCCGCAATTCGATACAAGATTGTCAAATATTATACATGTAGTATTTACCACATACTAATTCTCTTTATACGGAATTCAAAGGTTTGTCTCTTCATGATACACATATTTTAATGTCAAATATTTATATTACTTGCTACTATCTGTTTTAAAAATGCAAGTTATAATATCATTGGACATAATCAGTATTAAATAACTATCAAAACTGATACGACTAGCAAATGACTGATGTGACTCTCTTAATATGTATGTATAAACATTCAATATTATAATAAAAATAATATCATCTAATTAAGAAATGTTATCAAATTTCTTATTTTCTTTAATAACTGTCGTATTTTGACATTAAGATCATTACGACTTCTATACCAATCTGCTCATTATGTTTCTATTGTTGCTAATGGTAATTATGAATGATGAAAATAATAATGATGACAATCAGGATGATGCTGAAAAATGGTACATCAACAGCAATAAAACTAAATGAGAATAATAATGGTGATTTGCGGATAATGTGCAATATAATAGTGAAAACAGTAACATAATATCAATAATACCTATTACTGATAAAAAACAATAATAAGTATAATAATAATTAAAAGCATAATAATATATGACGATATTGATATAGTAATGGTAGTAATATTACTGGTAATAATAAAAATAAAGACAATAATAATAATCGCTTTCAAATGCGACAAAATATTTGACGACATTAACTGCTCTTACCATACAAATAAAAACAAAAAGATACATATATACACATATGTAAATATGTATTTTTCTGCTTAATAGTGGAGAACATTCCTTTTATATTTCTATTTTTAAAGCAAAGCTTTTTTTAAGTAGAGAGATGTATATATACTATGTAAATATATATATAAAATGACGTTGTCAGCATATACGTTAATATCATTATACAGAGTAACTACCGTAGTTACATTTTTCGATCCAGGAATTTTGTAAAAATATTTGTATAAAAACTTTGCACGTGTTATTTTATACATCTTAGCGATTGAATGTTTAACACTGAATAAAAACGTGTTATTCCCGTAAAATCGTACGTATTTAGTGGAATATTGTTTTGATTTTATTACTATTTTTTCTGATTGCTTACTACTGTGCAACATCAAATGTTAAACAATAAAATTAGGCAGGATGTTCTATGTAGAATTATGTCATTAATCTCTCATGTATTCGTTCATTAATACATAAAATAAAATAAAATCAGATAAAATTAAATTAAATTAAATTAAATTAAATAAAACAAAAAAAAAAAAAAAATAAAATAAAATAGAATAAAATAGAATAAAATAAATCTTTAGCAATAATCTCCTTGTTTTTGTAAATAAATATATGGAATACACAGCATGCTATTTAAGTATTTTTTATCGCTAAAGAAAATTCTCCACGAAGAAACACAAACTTAAAAATTGATAAAAAATACAAATATATTAATTGTTTTTCATTTGTCTCTATTATTTCTTTTTATCTCGTTCTCTTTCTTTTTCTCGCACACTCTACTTTACTTAATCTGTGCTGGAAGGTCGAGAAGAGATCAAACAGGACAAGTAGCAGTAATCATAATAATGATAGTAAAAGGAAATATTCATAAAAAACGTTGTTGCAACTAATATCAGCGTGCAAACAACCCACCAGAATTATCAGCAGTAGTGTAATCCGCGAGGAGAGGCGAGGCTGCTAAGGCTGCGTAGTTGGCATAATCGGCATATGGCGTGTAAATTAAACCATGGGGATCACCGGCAGAAAGGAGAGATCCTGGTGGACCCGAACCGTTTAGAAGAGATGCCGCGGTGGTTGGGACAGATATCCGTGGCGAGAGTATTAATGGAGCTCCCAACGGAGCACTAGGTGTCCTCATAGGTGTGGCCAAGCCTGGAAGAAGCCGTTGTGTCTCCGCCGCTGCTGCTGCAACACGTCTCCACTCTTCGTCGCAAGCTGAAACATTCATTATCAACATTTCAAGTTACAAAGGAAACTGATTTTATATTTATTTATATTTATCGTTACAACCATAGCAAACAATTTTTTACATCTCCTCTCCCCTTTTCAGTACCTTTATCTTCTTTCATTAATTTTCTAAATATTTCATCGTGTTATAGAGATTCATTTATCTATATACATAACTTATTATAAATGTATAATAACATATAACACGAAAAATATTTTGAACGATTTAAATGCGTATGCTAGTGTCAGAAAAGTGTGAATCGAACAACAATAAACTGAATATGTATACCTATTCCTTATATAATATTATATATTTTATATATATATTATAAATTTTTAATAAAGTTATACTTGAAAATGCTAAATCACGTTTAAGAAGGTGTAGTTTAGCAGATTATTTAGAAGGACAGAGATTCTTGAGATATATACAGAAGAGAAATTAATACGTAAAATTGATAGCCATTAAAATGTTGTGAACAAATTACACGCTTCTCGTTGAGAATTAGAAACATTCATACCTATTTACTTTATACTAATGTGTCTATATTACTTTATATTATCACTTTACTGCAAATTATTTGTATTCAATAATATAATCAATCCCTCAATCAAATCTTATATATTTTTGAACAATTTTAACTTTGAATTCTATAAATGTTATCATCAAAAAAATATTAAAAATAATTTAGATTAATATACGTCCCTCAAAATATTTATTACCGTCACTTATGAAGTGTATATAGTACTTAGATAGACATATACAGAGTGTTCAATCTTCGTCAATTTTTAATAAAAAATGCGAATGACATTCCCTATAAAATAATCTACCCTGTGAATAAAAAATTTTCAGATAAGAATTGAATGATTTTGAGGAGAATATAATCTGCTGTAACTATAGTATATTATAGTATAAATGAATGAATTGATGTTACATGAAGGTAACTTATACTTAATTTTTCTTAAATGGGATTATATAACTTTAAGTGAACTAATCAATCCATCTTGATATTCTCTATACAATGTTATTAACCCATTTAATTATAATACACTTATACATATAACATACTCGCATATGCTTACCATACCTATCGTATGAAAGACGCTTACCTTAACTACTTTTGTATTTGTTTTTCTTGTCTTTCACACAAATTAAAATAAAAGTTTCTCAAGATAGATAAATTGGTACCTACCTTTTTATAGGGAATGCCGAGATAGATCGATTAATGCATTAAAAATTACATGGTAACATTTAAAAAAGTAATAACAGTCATGATAATATATCCGTATACGCGTCCACCTACAAATAAACTAATTACATTAAATTACTTCTCCCTCGAAGTATCGTCCGAAATATCTTTTGGATAATGAACAATTCGAACAATGATTGCATAAATAGTATGTACGTATGTATATATATAGCTATAAAAAAAGTGTCTGATATTAAATAGTATTAATCAAATTTTATTTTGAAATAAAAGTAAATAAATATTTGAATCTATACCTGTAGCTGCAGCAACTTTCGTGTTAGAATCCCGATAGGTTCCATTGATAATAGCAAGCTCCATTAACTGCCGCTTCTTTAACTCATCCTCTCCATCAGCCTGCTAACAGTCAACATAATTAATAAGAAATATATTAATATTTTTGAAATTAATTATGGTAATCTAAGAAATATGTTACTCATTTTTTCAAATATTTACAATTTTACTTTAATGTAATTTCAAACTTTTTATTTCTTCGCATGGCATATAACATTTGTAAGAGATTGAAGAAAGAGAAGCTACGTTTGTATTTTATCAATTATGCCATTATACAATTAAATATTTTCTATGAATATCACTTTATAGCTTAAAAATTAATCTTCTATCAAATTAAATCACGCGAATACTTATTCTTTTAGTTTGCACGAACAAATAATATTTATTTATACATGCAGAAACTTTAGTGCTGTAATACAAAGGTGCAGCTGATAGGAAGTAGTTAATATTATGGGGAAACTAATTCAATAAAATTAGAAGTTATAGTTAATAATAGGAACTTTCTCACCACGGGAACAAGAAGTTTCTTCACTTCTTCTACAGCTCTGGCAAGTTTCAAAGTTGCACGATTTTCAGTATCCTCAACTGTCAATAAAACATGCAGTTCATCTGTCAGATGTTCCCAGTTTGGTTTACCTCGGTTTAACTCTTCCTGTTAAAGGGATTAATATCATATAAAAAGACTTTATCTATAATCATTATTATGGTAAGAATCATTGATATTATAGTATTACAAAGTACATATGTATGCCATTTATTCTAAGAATATATCACAAATATTAAGTGCGTGTAATAACAAATATCTAATTGTAGGAAACTAATTCCTGAATTAATATTATGTGTCTATATATCCATGATATTACTCTATATTATATATTAATATTTCCATATAATCAATTTAAAATAAAAAATTAATATTCACATGTATTTGTTTCAATAAAAATCATAAAGCTACAATTTCTTAAATAAATTCTTGCGACAAGTCTAAACTAATGTTGAACACGAGAATTTGGAAATAAATTTTGTATATCGATATTATTATTTGATGTATATACTTACGATAAAATATTTTCTCAGTGATCATACGCAGCTTGGAAACAAATATTTAACTTCAAATTTGAATAATAATCGTGTACTTTTGACATATTGCTTATGTGTATATTATAAAGAAGTTATAAATATATATGTATAAACTAACAAGGTAGCAACTTTTTCATTATCATTTTTTTATCAGTACAAAATATTCAATCACAAATATTGAGTACTTAATCACGCACACAATTAGGGTTATTACCTATATTATAATATAATAAATATGATAATGTAAATTGTAATTACAAATCTAGTTACAATTGGGAGAAATTTGAAACCTTACATATGTAACAAGGAAAAATTGTACATGTCACTCAAAAATTTATACGCAAAAATATATTATATCTATGTATACAAAACATCTGTGTAAAAACAATAAATTTACCTTCTTCTTATCCCTCATAGAACCTTTTCCCCTAACCATAATTTTACATCCTGTTTCTTGCTCTAACTGTTTAGCTGTCATACCACGTGGTCCAAGAATTCTTCCAACGAAATTAAACTGTAACAAATCAAATTTTGAGACAATTTTTAAAGAAAAACATCACATCTTCATATTACGTTTGCAAGTATATGATATAAAAAATTGTGTTTTATTTCTAATGGCGATTCTTACACATGTACATGAATAATTTTTTGAAAAAAGTAGAAATTTTTTAGTGCATTTAATTAGAAACAGTAGAGTTGTTAAATAAATAAGTAGACTTATATGTAACATGCGTTTATATTATATATATATAAAGAATAAGCGTAGAATATTATGCAAAATATATAAATATATAAATAAATATAAAAAATGTTATTATACATCTTCTTCTTATTCTTTCATTTAAAAAAATGATTACCTCATGCACGCTTGTACGTTCAATCGGAACCTGTATAATTATATTTGGAAGTAAAATAAGAATTTTATCATATTGCGATATCGAACTTTATGAGTCTTATTTTAAACGAATTCCCTTTGATTAATAAAACATAGATGCAAAACTAATTACTTAGGAAATTGACAAATTTATGTCAAAACTATCTTCATATAAAGTAGATCAAAACATAAACCTCATTCAATTAATTTTTTACGAAAAATAATTTTTTCGTGGTATTTTTCAGAAAATTTCATTGTTTATATTTCAAAAGCATAATTTCCTTCCTATTTTATTCTTTTTTCCACTACCTACGCTTAAAGTTTGTCCTAACTAAACGATAAAACGTTATCGTCGTTATGCATTTATTAATTTAATAATAATTGTACTCTCCTGATTCAATGTTGACATGTAAAATCTCTCCTGTAAGTGAATAAATTCTATTTGTAATTTATTTATTTGTTCTACATTTAAGTAATATCCTTTGGACTGTGTGATCTATAAACTATGTTCCCTGATACAATATCAAATTAAATGTTCCGTGATTAAACAATGATATTGTCAAGAGGATTGTAATAAAAGAATAATTGCTTTATACACATGTATAATTGTTATTAAGAAACATTTATATATATCTTATTATTAGCTCAATTTCATCTCATAAGGGAAATTTATTTCAGAAAGTTACAGCATAACTTAAGAATTATTTAAAATTGATCTGTTACACATTGAAAATTAAATATATTTTATATATTTTTGCAAACTCTTCTATTAAAAAGAAAGAGAATAAAAGATACAAATGTTAAAGAAAGCAAATGCGAGGAAACAATGACAAAATTATTAAAAAATCAAGAATATATAATAAATAAATTAATCAACAGTATCGAACGTATAGCATACGTGTAATATAACACACCTTCACATTTAATAACAATAACCATTCTATTTAGTAAAAATTTATATCAAAAAGTTATTTTTAATAATATTTTGTCTTATTTATTTTCATTCGCATTGAATGAATATCATGTTATCTTATTAAAATTTTCTGACTACATACGTGTTTGTCGTTTTGGTACCCTATTTTGACAAGATTTCTCCAATATTATATAGGTATTATATAATATTGACAAATTTCTATAATATTAAACCGATTTAAAACTCGAATCTCTTCGTGTTGTGGGAAAATATTTTCTTACCGTTATAATACATATGCAGCATTATGTATCTTCAAAGATACAATATAACATAATTTGGTAAAATTATTTAGGGCAATTTTTGTGACATACGTATTTATTTTTCCAGCAATAATTTCAAAATACTTCTCGTTATTGATTCAGCTTGTAATAAGTTTTGTCTCTATCTTATCACGGTATCCAATACCAATGGCAGTTCAGCAAATTGAAAATAATAATTGAGATAATCAGATCCATTCCTCTTAAATCTCTTTTAATCCGTAAATATAACCTTTTCTGTTTGTTTTAATGTTGCTTCAACATCGAAGGTCATTAGCAACACTGTCCAAATTTGAAATCTTTGGTGCAGTTTTGTTCAGATAGTTTTTCAGGTGAACTAGTCTTTTTCTTCATGTGTACATACTTTTTGCAAATAGTAAACATATAGTAGATGAAATTAATCTTCTAGACTTCCTTTATATTATATATACGTATGTATATTCACATTTCTGTAAAATGTGTCGTTCGTTTTTAACATTAGTATCGTTACGTTATAAGAATACTTATGTTTTTAAAATTTCTTCAGAGGCACTCAGCAAACAAAAATACTTTTTATTCTAAACATCTCTTGCATACGCAATGCGGGAGGCTTCGATTAGGCTGGATAACATTGAGACCAGACATGGGAACCGTTACAGATACGGCTTCACGAAAACCTCAAAGCACAATCTCACCCGTAGGATTAGTTTATCCATATGCGAGCACATATGTTTGATAATGTTTCAGATGATAAACTCATGGCCTATTCCACCACATAAAATTATCGCAGTATATAAGAAAACGGGTACTTACGCTTCTTAGACAGATCGTTACGAAAAGTCACGGTGATGCTTCGCGTTATTTGCTTCGTCAAGACCGAGGTCGCACGGGCGTTGAAATGACAGACGTTACGGGCCACGACGGACACGGACGTTACAACGTCCGTCTCGCAGCGTTCTATCTCGTTTTGCATAGGATCAGGTCAGTCACACGAACTACGCCTACTTACGTCCGTCAAACTATACAGCGTTATGACGGACGTTGTAACGTTCGTCATTCCAACACTCGTATGACCCCAGCCTAAGGTTCAAGCTTATATCATGTGAGATGGGGCCGAAATTCCGTTCCGAAACAATCATTACGCCTTAAAAATTTGCGAATCGAGATAAATTCTATTCGGCATTATTTTCGGGCTACTTCTAGTAATACTCCGTCAAAACCAAACATTAATACTCATTTATTCGCGAAACATACACATTTGTAATAACATTTTGACTTACAAAATATATGTTGATATTGCCATGTCAATTCGAGTTTAATTATTTCAAATCTAATATTCGTAGTATATATAGTCATAGTATATCATAGTATATAATATAATAATCTAATATTTGCAATCGTAGTTGAACGTTCCCGTTTATTAGTTAGAGTTTTTTCTTTTTACTAATATCATCCGCAATCCCTCAATTTCTATTAGCAACTTCGTCCATATAAAACCCTTCTTGCGACTCTTTGATCTCGCGTTAGATTTAGTTGAATTTTTCTAGTTTCTCAACAGCTTCTCTATTTAACGTTGAATTCATCTGTATTATTCTACAAGTTCTTCTATACTGTCTTTCGCAATGAATCCATGATGTCGTATCAGTTCATTTGCACATCTTTGAATGTCCTCGCTGGCGCAATCCAAGTACGTCACAATGTTTACTTTAGTATTTTCCATAATTTGACTCAACCATTTGTTAATTTGATACCGCTCTTACTATCTTACATTTATCCTAAGTACATAAACTTTGTATTTTTTTAATAAATCACACCAGCGATTGCTAATGCATTCTATTAATTTCATGTCACAATGAATGTTAGAAATTTCATAACGAATGCAAATTTATGTTTAATTTTTATTACTATGGAGACTAATTTCAGAATAATTGCTGAACCGAATAGGCAAATTAATAATCGTTGTTTAGCCCTAAGGCAACTATTAGGAAATATAAAAACCTGTATGTCGTTTCAGTCTAGAAAACAAAAAGAGAGACCACCTTGTTTCCTCTCTAGTGTTCGTTATATGTAAAAATTTGTATTACAAACAGTGGCTAGATAAAGTGTTTGAATACACTCTCATTTTTTATAATAAAGCGTATCTTTATCAAGTTCTACGTTTCATTTTCATGGTATTTATCATATTTTATAATGATGTGAGACACTACTGAATGATATGAAAATTTAATATATGTACGAACTTGGAAATGATTAATTAATACGTAGATACTATGATAAATAAAGATGAAAAAAGATGATAAAGACTACTTTTTACAGCCACTGTATTTCTAAATTCATATGTTCACTGCTTACGGTAAATACGTTTGAAACATTTGTGAGCTTCCTGTGTGGTAAGTCGGAATGCATTGCACATACGAACAACGATGCACTGGACGAATTTCTTGCCAGGTACTGATACTGCTCAAAACACAGAGAAACGCGCTTAGACGATCGACAAATATATGGAATATTAGAAATTAGCTTGTAATATTGCAAGTATACAGAGCTTGATATATCGATAAGAACACTAGAAATAACTGCTTGAACAATACAAGTAAATGTGTTGTTTTGGAAGATTTTATATACCTAATGTGCAATATTGATTAAAAAACATAACAACAAAAGTAAGTGTGAAATTACATTTTAAACGAATTTTATGTATAAATATAAATGCATAAATAATAATCATAATTTCCCATGTTTCACGTTTTTTCCTTAATAAGTTATTTAAAGTCTTGGAATATTAGAATATAAACTTTTATTAATTCATCCCCTTGTTGCCTGAGTTGGCATTGAATTAAAGTTAAAAGTAAAATTGATTCCATATTGTTAATAAAAATACAGTACCGAGATCAATGAATGATTTTTATCATTATTGCCCCTAAATAGGAAAAAATTTTAACTTTTTTAAATACGAAAAGAAAATTTCGGAAACAAAATAAAGTTTCTAATCAAATTTCCACATTTCTAGATATTTACTACACAATTAACACATAAATTAAATTTAAAAATATGATTAATTTAGAAACAAGTTTGACATACAATAATTTGAAAATATATATAAAACTTTTAATTGTTCAAAAGTGCAAAAGTTATAAAAGATACTTTTGAGAACAAAATATTCATCTCAACGGAATAACGTAACTTTTACATAACATTTACTTACATTCCACATTTAGAAAAACGCATAAACAGTGTACCTACGTTACTAACATTTTCTAATATACATCAAATTCTTATCTTATATTGATAGCGTACTGAATCAAATATTCTCTTAACGTATATTATAATGTACTACGTTTATTATTTTCTATATATTTTATGATAAAAGAATAAGGGTACATATTATTGGAAAAAGATAAATACGTATAAATGTACACATTTCTCCAGATTTACCATTCTTATAGAAAAGAAAATAGTAACTATTATTTCCAAGCATGTATTAAAGACGATGTCAGTAACCAACACTTTATTTAAGTACCTAATAATCATATTAATATTTATAGACACTAATACGGATTAATATATATGTACACATTAATATTAATATGCATATATATCTTTAGTATTTTAAAATTCTGTAATTAGTCAAAAAGAAGAAAAAAATTACTATGGACTTCTTAAAGATTTTCTATAGAGATAAAGTAAAATATGACTCATATAAAGTTGCGTAAGCAATGTCGCCAAAAAGAAATCATTTTTAGAATTTTATTTAATACCTGTCTAAAAGAAAGATGTTGAAAGCGAGAATGTTTTAAGGAAAAACTTACACAAACTTTCTTCATCTCTACGAAACGTAGAGCGTACACTTAAAATTGTTTCTTAAGTAGATATGTATACTGCTGCTAATATTCCAAACAAGATTGGAATTACTGAAGGACCTTTACTGAAGGAAGTACAACTTTCAATTTTTGTAGTAATTTGTTACATTGCTATACACTATATTACAATGGAATGATTTTTTACGTTTAAATTACTTATTATCCATTATATATAAAACATCTATTATAAAGCTTCTATTATAAAATGATATTAGAATGATATTATGATATTAAATGATATAAAATGATATTAAAATAATTAAAATAGACATGTTAATAATGGTGATGCATATGAATAAATATTTAGTTGAATATGTAATGTTATTAAAATTTTTCATTGGTAAATTGTAAACTATCTAGTTAGATGTTACAATGTCACAACTCTAATAATAGTACATACTTCAATAAAAACTCATACGCTAATTATAGGACAGTAAATTGTTATCTAAGATAATATAGCAATATAAATAAGATATACTTACATCTGGATGTTCTTTAACAGGTACATAAACTTTTTCCGTAAGCGTTGTGATATCACCCTCTGGTTCCGGTAGAACTAGTGGCTCCTTTTTGACGCCACTAATCTGGAAAAGACTTGCCCGCACTTTTGCGATTTCTGCAACAAAGATAGGGATGCATGTACATATTTTTAGTTCCAATTTTAATTAAAATATTTCGTCGAGTACAGTCTACTATTAACCTGCAAAAGGAAAGAACCAAAATGCAGAACCATAAATAAAATCAGTCAGTTTGTAATTATACATATCATTTCTAATGAACATTCGTAACAAATGAACATAAATAATATGTACAACTCTTTCATCGCGTAAAATGTCATTAGCTTAATGATAAAGAGTAGATGTGATGAAAAGACGAATAAAATTAGACAATTATAAAATCATTTAATCGTATGTATGTAGGCATGTGAATTGTGTGATTATAAAATTCATTTCTAGAAACGTAAGTTTTTAAAGTGATTAAATTTTAATTTCCTGAACTATCTTACTAAGATAAATGCGATACACATAGGAGAATTTTATAATCAATAAAATAATGGATGAACTTATGTATTTATATATATAGTGGCGGAGAAAAAAATTTTTAAGTTGGCAATTTGTATATGTGTATGAACATTAATAACTTTTATATTAAACATTTTTTATCGCATGCCTAACAATCATCTATCCTATAAGATATATTACATCCTATCTTTATTTTTATTCAATGCCCTTGTCAATTATAATTCCATTTTGTAAAATTATGATATTTTTACCTGCTGATTACTTTTTAAACCTTTCTTTATCCATCATTTCGATATTCAATAATTTTTGATTATACAAACTATATCGTTGAACAAAAATATTTAGTATATCAATTTATATATAATATCAATTTATTTTTATAACAATATGTACATATATATGTACATGTACATAATATGTATATATTTTTAGTATTTTTCCACGAAATATTTAGACACTTGCATGTATTATATTAAATGATTTATATGTCAAAGCTTTAAAAATATTATCACAATGAAAATAATAGAATAGCATTTCCTTACAATTCAAGGGTTTGCAAATATGGAATTAATTAATAACAAAGTTAAAAGCATTTCGAGAAGTGTCATATCAAACTACTGCTTATACATTATACGCATACTTACTAGCTACGTGCTAGTAATAGATGCTTACTATTGCTTATCCATTATACGTACATACTTACTAGCTGGATAAATGTTAAATATGTATAGATATCAAAACAAGTTAAAGACAGTCTAAAATGTAGAGGCTGGTTCAGATATGGTCAGTTTAGTTAAGTAGCAAGTGAAACCGAATTTATATTGTTTCACTGTGGATGATCAATATTAAAGCAGATGATCCATCGAAACAGGTCGCTTTAGTTTTATTCTCGTTTCATCCGCCATGATCCTCCAATTCAACATGATTCGGCTTTACTTACTATTTTACTAGATTAAATTACTGGCTGTGTCTGATCCAGCCTTAAGAGTATTTCATCTACTTATACAGCGTTAGCCAGTTCTCCTTCAGTTCTGTATAAAGTAAAAATCCTCTTGAACATGAACCAATGTAATATCCATTTCCGGAATTAAATGCGAAAATGATTACAATGGATGCAAAAATGAATTAATGCGACGAATTAATATAGAAAAAAACAAATGAAAATGTATGATATGTATGCTGATGATAATATCGATAAACGTACCACACAAAAATGGATTAAAAGATTTAATAGTGAAGATTTTGACCTGGAAGATAAGAAACGAAGTGGCAGCTCAATGAAGATCAATATTGGTAAATAACAATATTAAGCGAATAAAACCTAAGATACTCAACTAGATACTTAAATATTTTAAAGAAATCAATTTTATAACATTTAAATAAACTTGGAATGACAATTAAGTAACGATATCTGGGTTCTGCATGTGATAACCAAAAGGAATTTGCTAGACAGCATTTGAATATGCGATTCAATATGCAATCGTTTGTTAAAAATACATGAAAGTGGTGGGTGTTACCCCACTTACCATATTTACCTAACCTTAATTTTGCACATTGGAAAATTTCCATAATTGAAAATTTTTCAAAAACATAAAATGTCCAAGGATGCGCGTGTCTGAATTTTCTAATGAGAAGGACGAAAAGTTTTACAATAAAAGAATAAATAAATTACGAAAAATGGCAAGAGATCGTAGAATAGAATGGTGCATAGATATATCATTATTTATAGGTGTGTATTATATAAAAATACTAGTACCTACTTATAATTGTATTATAGTTGTAGCTTTATCAAGTTAGCAAATTTTGCCTATTTATAAATAATATACGATTTTAAGGACAACTGAAGAAAAAGTGAATTAAGTGGAAATGCAAAATGTAGAAAGCGGTATGTTCCACCTCTTTTTTACTATAAGCAATATTTTTAAGCTTGTTTCCAGTTCTACCTACTTTTAAGTATCACTGACTACACAGTTATGAGTATAGATATACATATGCATGCATGTATGTATATGTTACCACAGTACGTATTACGCATGCGTGCGCAGATATAAGAGTGTAAATGAAAAGAGAGGATAGAACACACGAGCGAAAGAACGCAGCATCATATCCACTTTTAGCAACATTGCTCATTACAACTGACATCAGCTGTATTGTATTCTCGTAGCTTTCTTACCTTCCTGTTTTCCATTACATTTGTTTTGTTTTGCTTTCAGTAATTATTCAGAAACGAAATTTTCAATTAAACACGAAACAAGTACTATATGTTAATTTAAACTTTCACATGCTACGATATTCAACCTTTTCCCTTATCTAAAATCAGAAGAAATCTAGAACAAACTTTATCTGACGTAAACAATATTTTTGGTTTGAATAATAACTTTAAACACATATATATTTGACTCATATCGCGAGTCAATTAGTTAATTTCATTCGTGGAAACATCTTGTGACTCACAGAAATGCGTATTGATATACATACATACGTATACATACATATGCATGTACATCGAGATTGTTATAAGACAAGAATATTGTACAAAGCTAAATCGGAAATACATTGAATGCTAATTAAAAGAAATATCTTTTTATAAAATTTTATTCACTGTCTGTCATGTTGCTGAACACTGTAGTCATATTTTGTAAATACAAATCACAATTATTCTCAAACGATGAATCATTGTTTTTGGAATCAACTCCAAACGAGGAAAAAGGATAAAGTAAAATTCCAAGACGATATAGACCTGGGAAGTAAGAATGCTCATTACCTATGAGAATAAAAATCTATCTAAGTGTAGCGTAGGTGGTGATGTTGAATCGATGTTGGTATTGGTTAGGTGCAGCGTCTATGACATCATCGATGGCGTAATCATCAAGACTACGATCCATGACACAGATCAACCGGTTGAAAAAGACAATGGCGTTTTGAGGAGACAAACCTTCTCGTTAATTTACAATAAGAAAAATAATTTAATTCCTTACAATGGTACTTGTAATTACAATGACACAACTTCCAAACATTTCAATGAACTTCAGCAATCGTCTTGAAATTTAATAACAATAATAAAATATTTTATTGTACTTCGAGTCTTATAATATACATATTGTACTCATGTATACAATATGTATATACACAATATGTATTTCACGTACAATGAAAGCTACTATTACTCTTGCTAGAAACTGTGCACCTAAAATTTCATCGAATTTCAATTTTCATAGTTGAATAAAATCATTTAGTTTCGTAACCTTGCTTTTCATCCAATAGATACACTAACACTTACTGATGGTAATAATTATTTAATAGTAATTCAAACTATATAGTTAATCTAAGGGTAATTATAATCTCATCGGAAGAATAAAAAGGAGATTATATATCTTTTTATGTAGCTGCGTAAATCAAATCAATAATTACGTTTTTAGATTCCATTTGCATATCTACATAATATAGATACAAGTAATTTTACATGACCTTTCAACATTTTACAAAGAGTATAATTCGAGTGCGTGTTCCGGAAGTTTAGAAATTTATTATATAGCAAACCCTCTCTCTAGATTCGTTTTTCATTAAATTAATATAGTGGTGCAATCTATAAAATAGGATTGCTTGAAAACTGAATATTTCAAAAATATGCATGTACGTACATGTTCAACAATATTTATTTTTAATAAATCACTAGTCATTAGTATTAACTTTAAAAGAAAACAATACTGAAGAGAGTGTAAAGAATGCTTCCTTTATTTATATTAAGTAATTAATAAAATATTATTAACAAAATATTGTATAATTATCAATTGCGTAGTATAAAATTTGTGATAATATTTATGATATTTGTATAAAGTTAAGCTTAAATAAAAAAAAAAAACTTGATCTGAAAAAAAAAAAAAGAAATATCACAAAGTATAAAAAAAGTTAATTCACAAACACACAAAATAAGCATAAATAAATAAATGACAAAAAAGGTATACCTATCTTGATGACAACTGAAACACAGAATTGTGTTTATTAAATATTTGTATTATTGTTCGGGTAATTAAGAGCAAACATTATGTAACTAATCATAAGAGATCAATATAACCCAATCGTATTGTTAATTAAAGAACAACAAATTGAAAACGATTGATAAATATTGTATAGATGTTATATTAATTTTGTATTATCACTATGTTGTTCATCGATTTTAATTAATTCTGGTATTAACACAATAGTCAAATTTAATCGCGTTATAAATACAGATTTTAAATCAATGTCACATGTATTGAAGTTATATCTTAGTAGCCAAGTTTCTTAAGCAATTCACAACTTATTTTCACATAGTGAGTCACAAGGATATATTTATAAGTCAGTGTCCAAGAAATTTTATACCAACACTAAACTATGACTTCTAACACAAGCCTTACAAATATACAAGTATAACGTTAAAAATAATGTAGAAAAATACATTTCGCGTATTATTTACATTATCTACACACGTAGCTGGAATATAAGAGTAATAATATTATTAACCCTTCTCTATAAAATGATGTCATAATATGTTTAAAATATACGATAGTTAAATTCTATTATTGAAAACTGTAACACGGAACACGGGTAAATTTAATTTATAAACTTATTTAACAAATAGCACACAATTCATGCTCACTAGAAAATCATTCAATATTTTTTATCAATAATTGATGATATTATTATTTATCATTTATCAATAATTGACAATTAATCAATAGAGTAGAACCTTTGTTACATATATTTTTAACCTTTCAACCTTTTACTTTTCCAGAATATAATATTTCAAGTACATCAGAGATCATATTACGCAAATATCATTAACCTTAATAAAATTGTAGCCAATGTATACGTATATTATTCTGCTAGAGATAGAGTTTTTAAAGAAATATTTGAAACGTTATTTTTATTTTTTAATTTTTATAAAATGGAAATTAAATCAGAATTTTCATTCTCTGCAGTATATTTTATTATTATATCGTACATGTAACAAGTACGTGTAACAGACTTTGAAGCATGAAAAGCAAGGAAATATTAAACTTCGAAAAAAATTTTATTAGGAGAAATTAAATAGTTTCGACTTTCAAGTGATGCATCAGATGGTACATATGTCTTCTCTGAAAGCGGAGACGTTTCAAACATTTGGAGGTCACCCCTATCTTTTTTTAAGCGGAACTGTAAATCTTTTTATGCACCATTCGATGCATTTTTTAATTCTCTACAAAGAATTTCAAAGTATTTGGATCGAAGAATGATTAATTTAAGAGATATTTTAACTTTAATATTCTAAAACTTATGGAAGATAAGGAAACGCAACGCAGTACTTTCTCGTTTATATTTCTCTTACGTACATGCGTATAAATGAAAACAAATGAAATTATTTCATGAAAGGTTAAAGTTACATACATATTTTCTGTCAACTATTAAATTTAATATTATTATTTCGTATGTTTAAATGATGAATCCGAAATTAAATCATTTTTATTACGATACATAAAAAATATACAACTTCAATAACGAAAAAGAAAACAGAAAGAGATTCTTACCTAGCAAGATTCAAACCGGAATTCTAAATACTATTGTACACACTACTTATCTATTTATCACGATAACAATTAAAGAACTATGTTAGTTTAATTCAATAAAGGATACACATCACAATTTTTAAACGGGTATCCATTAGCGTGTAATATTTTAGCATTTGATTACATTAATGATCTACTCTATCTACTCTAAATTTAGTTTTGTCCAAAAAGTTCATTCAAGATGTGATCTCCTTGTGTGAAAACTATTTGAGATTTTTTAAGGGTTAAGTATAGAGATTTTGTTTATTTCACCAGCTATAAAAAGATAATCTACTAATATTTCAGACACGTTTTGCTTCAAGCTTTCGTAATTAATAAATCGAAAATATAAAATAAAATCTATTTTATTAAACTTCTTTCGTTTACATGAAAGAGCTTTTTCTTGAAAATGTACATATTTTATTACACAAGTTTCACGTGAAATATTTCATAAAATTCTTCATATCATAAAGTATATTTCCCTCAATATTTACTTCTTTACATTAAACGTCTTATTAATGACAAAGTATTTCATATTTCGATTTCAGATATCTTATCTCATACGGTTAACATCTTTCAGGGCAAGAATGTTACAACTATTATATAATTTGAAGGCAGTTTATCTATTAATAACCGTATTAACAAATGCTACTGCATTGATTTACGTCGATTTGGGAGAGGTCAAGTTTTCTTGCTCTTTTATTCACACTGTCTTTGTACAAACATTACACTAATAATACAATTTAGTTTTTTATTATTCATAGAAGTTAAAATAGATACATAGATATTACTTTTGCAGCAAATATACATAATAATATACATAATAATAATATAGATATCTTTATCAATACAGATATGAGAAAAGCACGTACTTTCTATCATTAAAAACATACTAACGATACAATATTGTTAATAATTTATAGAATATAAATCAGCAAGAAGAAATATATTTTCAAAAATATTTTTCTAATTATTATCACGTTTCAGTATTGAATCATGCTAAAAACATCTGGATATTACATTATCTTTTATATGATTAAATTAAACATACATATACATAAATATTTCTTTTACGTCTATATAAAAAACATTAATTTATGTTGTATAAAAATAATATTAATATAAATTAATCTTAAATGCAAATTGAATGAACTGGCACAAATATATATTTTCATCACGAAAAGCCGAAAATTTGATTACTATGATTACCGACTATCGACTTTATTCTCTTACTTTCATTTTCCAGATTTTCTAATATTTGACTTGTATTTATCTTTGTTAGTATTTACTGCTTTTCATTTAATTTTTAAAAATTTCTAATAATCTTTAATCATTTTTATTTAATATTTTCATGGTATAGAGTTAATAAAATTTTATATTTCATGTTAGTCTACTTCTAAAAGGAATACATTTTATATATGAATAAAATATAGAGAAAAATAGAGAAAACAATCTCTTCACACTATATACAATATGAATTTTGCACAAGTTACTCTAGAAATCATAGTACATATTACAAATGGAATCAGGGTGATTCTATGACACAAATTAAGATGGAATTTAAGAAGGATGAAACTGTGCTGTGGGTTTCATTTTTAAGAAAATTAAATTTGGAAATTTGTCAAATATTATTTGACTAATTCCCAATAGAAGTGAATTATTGACTACAGGCTATCTTACATACGAAAATAAATTGAAAATGGACAATGCAAATTTTTTCGCTTATAGCCTTTCTTTTCTTTCAGAAATTAGATTAGAATTAGTTTACTAGATGACGCAAAAAAATTGTCGAAAAAAATTGCAATTGGCCGAAATCGCGAAGAAAAACGTAAAAATCATTGTTTTCAAGATTTTTATCTGGGTTTGTAATAAAAATTTAAACAATACATTTTAAATGCATATATATATATATATATATATATATATATATATATATATAAGATATCAGAATCACACTGACGTCTCGAAGTTCCAACAACTATAGATGTTGAACCTGCTTCGCTTTAACTCGAGGCAAAGATGACCGACTAAGACTGAGTACAGTACGGGAATATACGGTTTGGTATAATGACCCAAGTAAACGTGTGTGAGTGCACGCCCAACTCAAGGCAAGCAGAAAGATTGACGAAGAGAAGAGCGAAGAGTGCCGCTTGGAAACGGAGACGGTAGAGAATTCCTTTCACCCTACCTACTTTTCGAAGCTTAAAGTAAGAGACTCGAATCGAATGGAGGGGAGGCGGATGGTGGATACCAAAGAGGATATGCGCCAGAAGGGTGGAGAGTGAGTAAAACGGAGGGGAGGAGAGTAAAAAATACTCAAGAATGATAAAGAACGAAAATTGTGGGAGTGAAAAAAGAAGGTTAAAGGGAACAGGGGACATAATTGAGCGAATTGATATTCGAACGAAACAGAAAAATTAAGAGATGATAATTGCACCGCTTGAAAAATACGAGATTTTTCCTTTTTGAAATAAAAATATAACAAAAATCAACCCAAAGAATGGGAGAAAGCAGGAGGAAAAAAAATAGAAGAAGAAAAAGGAGAAGAAGAGAGAAAAGAAGAAAAAGGTTAAAGACTAAATTCACACGAGTGAGCAAACGAACAAGTGAAGGAACGAGGGAGCAAAATAACAGAAGAGAGACAGAGAATGACGAGAATGGAACGAAGACGAAGTGGCACGAGCCCGTTGGTGGATGCCATGCGGCATGAAGCGAACTGCAGGTCAATCCGGTCATCGGCCCCTATGTGTTCCCAAGGGCCACTGTTAAGGGTTTCATGATATTTCTCTTTTGCCTAAATCTCCATCCCACCATTCTATTCATCATTTCTTTGCACGTACGTACTAACGCATTTTAAAATAACGATAACCTATATCACCGTATCAACCTATAAATCGTATATCACAAACTAAATTTATTCAACATAGTTTATTCTATTGATCGATTGATCGCAGGTGCATCAATTAATTACAATCCGTGTTTATTTATCTATTATGTGTAATTAAAAAGATTTGTATAATTAACGAAATCTAATGAACGAAAAGTTATGTAATGTAAAACAGATACATAGGAACAAAAATAAATTTAATCAATTTGATAAGTTTCATTAATGCTCTTATCAATAAAGATTGCATTAACAAATTTCATTGAGTTATTATCATATATTATTATCAATACTGAATCAGTCAATATTGAATCACTATTATGTATTATCAATATTAAATCAATCAATCAATATACTAAATCACTATCAAACGTTATCAAAAATTCACAAAATATTATACTATTTGTTATATTATATTATTAATTGGTATGTTCTGTATCTAGACACATTCTATAGGTATCTTTTGTTAATTTTAAAAAGCAAACATCAAGTTTTTCATTACAATTTTTAAAAAACGTTTACACTCATATAAACGCTACTGACAATGAGCTCAAATTCATAATAGCCAGGAAAATATCAAAATTTTATTGTACGTATATTGCTTTCATTAAGAAATTATCACATTTTTATATGTTACCTAACAATTACTATATGCATAGTATATATGTATATAACTGAATATTCTTGCAACCAAAGATTTCATTTTTAATGAATATTTATTAACATGAATAGAAAAATTAGCTACGTTTATATTTCTACTATTTAATATGAGTTTATTATATTTTAGAAATTTAATATATTAATTAATAGTAATAACAAATGAAGATCACTAAATAGAAATGCATAAATATGCATTCACTATGGATAATTATTGATTTAAAATGCTGATAGACTGATAGCTAATGTGCATGGTAAACGTATCACCGTATGTGTATAATGAACGCTACATTCACAGATACTTGAGGAATCTATATATGGCAAGCTTACGGAACAGCCTATATATTATATATATACGTGCGTAAGAACGTATACGGTGGTGTGGTCCCCACGACATAGACATAGTCATAGACGAAATGACGACATGACAGGTCGACCACGGTGAGGACTGCAAAAGTGGGGGCGCGTAGACATTTCCTTATTTAGAAACGGAGAAACGTCTTTGCTTAGTGGAACAGCTACTGCGAGGGATTTAATAAAATTTAAAAAGGTAGCCTTCTCTTATATGTATAAGAATGTAGAAACAGATTATTTAAAAGCAGCTACAAAGAAAGGAAACAAAAGACGAGGTGCAAACAATACTTTGAAGAAATATTGACTATTATTATTGACGATGCAACAATAAATAGCAAAATAAATAAATATAATAATAATAATGAAGTAAAACATAATTAATGATCATAATTAACATTAGAATAATAATAATTCCATTACAATAAAAGAAATAAACAAGTTACTAAATTATGACAGATATACTGGTACGGTTATGAATAATATTTAAATAAAATACATATTATCTGTAATAGATTAAATTGTTTTAAAAATTTATGAAAAATATAGTTATCTATATATTATTTCTTTCTTATCGTTAATATCTCAACTTATTTCTTAAATGAACTAATATACGAAACTTTGAACATAATAACTATTTATTCATACAATACGACATTTTTTTTAATTTTGACCATTCAAATCTATTAATTTCTGCATACGAAATACGCATGTAATTCTCGATATGCATCTATAAATATGTATATAGACATAGAATGTCAGATATATGTACTTTCAATTTTCACTGCACTACTCAATCCACTACATTTTAATCGTAATTTCATTCACAATACAATACGCTCCTATAGATAGAATCGCATTAATGTTTTCAGATATTATTCTCATGTTTATAATGACTTTCTAAATGAATGAACCTGAAAAAAAAACATTTTTAATGTTTAATAAAATAACTATTATCCACATTCGTACATTCAGAGAAGGGGTATAGATATAATTAATGATTAAATTTAAAATATGTACTTATGTATTAAATTTTTATATTATGAAAAATTCTTATGTTTAACATATCTTAAATCTCGTTCGTGGTTTCAAGTAATTTGGAAGAATTTAATGTTCACGTTAAGCAAACAATTTTCATCCTATATTTACATAAAATAAATATGTATCTCGAAAAATTAAAAAATCAGAAAATTGCTTATCTTATTTATAATAACAATGAGATAACATTAAAAAGAGAAATTAATAAATCGAATAAGTATAATGACGTTTAAAAGGGAATATTATAGAAAGATCATGATATAATGATATTTGGGAAAGATATTGTACTTATATACCTATGTATATTAAAGGAAAAATAAAAATTCTACTTTTATTTTGGGTGCAGTCTAAATTCAACTATCATATTACATATCATTTAATTGTTAATATTCAAATTAGTTGTAGGAATTTTCTGATTATCTGATTATAATTTTACATTCATATTCTTACGTTTAAAATAATATTCGGCGTTCGTTGAAGGATTTTTGTATAAAATTTTCTAATTACGTACAACATATTACGAATAAAACTTCACTCATCTAAGGCATATTTCATAAAATAAATGTTGATCATAAAGAAATAGTACCTTTCTAAATATTACAAAATATTAAATTTAGTTATATTCATTTATAAAAAAAAGTATTATGATTCTATATTAATTTAAACTTTTGTTCTGTATCAATAATATTAAAACTGATTATAACTTGTTACAATGATCTAAAACGCATAAGTGTAGTACAACGTACATATCTATATGTAAACTATATAAATTTGCTAATCATCATTTAATATATTATATAGATCCACCACTTGTAATTTAATACTTCACTAACAGTTATCGGAGATTTGTCACAACTTGTTATCAAATGATTACGATCTTATGTACTGTTGACATTAAGCGCGTGGTACACTTGAAATCTTCACATTATAAAGTGGTTATCATATCAGATAAAATTTATTTAAATGTAAATCGCTATTACGGTCGAAAACCTTAAGTATTTAGGTAATCCAACGACATTAGAAGAAATTAAGAATGAACGGGATTAAATATATCAGTAGAAAAAATAATAATATCTTTCTGTTTCAGTAAGTATTTATGTAAACTGTGCCTACGTACGATATCGACCGCGATCGCTAACGGGTATGTGTAACCTCTTCGCTGAAGTAAAAGGAAGAGAAGTAAAGAGGAACAAAGAAGAAAGAAGGAATGCGGCCGCTACCGCCTTTGCAACCACTGCTGTCGCTATTGCTGCAGTCGCCTTGCTACTTATCATTAGGACATACTAAAGAAAACAATCAGAAGAGGAAAGAAGAGTAGAGTCTTTGCAATCGTCTTCTGATACTCTAGTGATAGCTGTGAGTACGAACATTTGCCATTCAACATGCTAAGAATATCAAAGGGAAACGAAGAAAGTATAAACACGTGGTTCTCTGCTTTCGAGGAAATCGTTTCTTCTTCACCCACCTTACTTCCCTTTTGTCAACTAATAACACACACACATACACTCTTTCTCTCCATCTTTCTCATTGGATGTATTTTTTGGATGTACTTGCTCATGTATGTATTTTTATTTTTACGTACAGACCATCGTTTCAGCGTCTTTTTCATTAAAAGCTAATTAATAACCTGCCATATACTGCAAATTCATTATACGCACAAAATTAAATATATGTATATACATACTTATATATTTGTTCGTTCGGTTAATGTCAGGAGAAATTATTTAGATATTTTTGAATAAAAATAGTAATACATAAATATCAATTCTAGTTACTGATTTCATCAGTTGTATTATTATAGTGAAAAGAATATAATTTTTGTGAATATATAGAAACAATTTCTAAAGTTTATTTAATCGAATAAGTATAAATGTCGTATATCAACCTTGGAAACATTACACATATACCTATTTATTTAGATTATACTAAAAATCTATGCCTATTGAAAATCAAATCAACCAGATATTACAGTGTTATTCGTTAAACTTTATGTCAATTTCATTAATACTAATGAGCGCAAATATAGGTACTATGCAAACTGCAAACAGAAAAAGATTGATCAAATATAAGGACAATTTCATAAAATTTCATTACACAAAAAGTTAAACATAAATTAGGATGTAATAAATTCTTTAATACATTTATTAAAAACATTGGAAGTTCTTCACTACTACATTTAGTAATTATTAGTAGTAGCAGTCCTTAGAGATACATATAAGAAGACTATTTACATTTGTAACTTATTATGGCAGATTATGGTCGTGTTTTAATGTTTTGAATACTTGTAAACAGATCAGGTCAAGTGCAAGCAAGAAATTGAATAACAGGGAAACAGTTACCGGAGAGAACGAATAGTGAAAATGAGAATGTGAAATATGTAAGTTTACTGGAAGCTTACTTATCGACAAGCTTTAAACGAAACAAAAGTTTCAAAGATATGAAAATATTAGCGGTACAATCGACCTCAATATACGTAAGTACACACCAATGTTAATCTATGAAACTATCGCTTCTCACTTGCTTGAAAAGTTTTATGTCTGCGAAAAGATATTGATTGAAGATGCAATAGCAAAATATTGCAGTGCCCTTTATAATCATTACTGAAATTAAATCGTTACTTAAAAATGAAAAAAATGCAAATGAAGATTAAAGAAATTATTCTTAATGCATTGTTTTAATGTTTATATCTAACTTACATACTTCATTAAAATCTAGATAGATATATTTGATCTAAATGAGATTATCAGTATACATATAGATAGGAAAAGCTCGATTTCCTTGAAGTATGTATGAATTGTTCCGTGAGATGTGATACGACACTAATCAATCTATTATATTGGAGACCGTGTATGATTTCATACGTTTCCATTTGAAATGATTAAGCACAACGACCTAGTAGCAGAAGAAAACTAGACCTCGTGTCTGTCCAAGTTTTCGCTAGACAGTTTCGAAAGGACGCGCTTGACAACGAGTTCTATTCACGCCACTAGGTCACCGAGAAAACTTGCTACGTCGTGTTCGAAATAGATCTTTCGAACACGATTGCAATACGGTTGAGCCATCATGAACTATGCATTACGATGAACAACATTGTGCGGAGACTCCAGGTCTACATCATAACGCGTTATGACATGTTTGTTCTTTTCAATTTTTCGCTAACTTTCTTTCACTACGTTTAATACTACATGTTCGTCCTCAATTGTAAGCTAGTTCAACTTTTAGCAGACAAGAGAAGTTTAGGTCGGAGAGAAGCTCCGTATACGTTAAAATCCTTGTCGAAAAGATTGTTTAGAATGTAACAGAAGACTAAATGCGTGCAATGCAAACCGTACTTTCGTCTGAAGGCGTCGTACACCAGAGCACATAATAGATGCGTCAAAATATATACGTATTACCAGATTTTCTAATCCTGTTAATTGGAGTTGATGATGTATTACTTAAAGTCGCGCCAACTGTCAAAGATATTAGCGACAACTTCTTGTGTTAAAACAACGCAATATATAATAATATAAGGATATATAATATTCTAATTTTTGCTAAAGGCTCTAATATTCTGAAGCTGTTAGCAAGGCGTTGTTTGTCGATTTTTTTTTTTTAATAATATAATTTAGTTAACGTAGCAAGTATACTTATATAACAAGCACAATATCTGAACAAAATTATTGACGAGAGGTTTCTCGTTTATGAATTGATATACTCGTACAATAGTTAAGATATTTATGAAGTATGAATCAATATAAGGAATAAGAAATGCGTAAAATTGAATTTTGAACATTAATCAATGAAATATCATACTAAATTGAATCGAAGAAGAGAAGAATAAAATGAATTTCTTTGCATCAACAGGACTATATCCTTGTAGGAATGCGCGAGATCAGAGAGCTTTCGCAAAACCGGTTCTTGTCGTAAACGTCATTTGACACATTTCCTGTGAAACAGTATAGACGACTCGAATGCACATACGCTTTAAATAATGTTATTTTCAAGCAAATCAAAAATAACAGAGAAGCTTTCACCTGATTTTCCAAATATTGAGTGAAAAATCTATACATACATTTATTTGTTATAGTTGCTAAAATAATACATTTAGAACTTTATTATAGTTATTAAAATAACACGTATTTAGCTGCAAAAATGACAAAAATTACTTTTAAATTTATTATTTTTCTATATATAAATCACATACTACGAAGTAACTATGTATCTGTTATTTACAAACGCAAATACAAGTTACAATCACAAATAATAGGAATCTATGATTGTAGGCACTGCCAGTTACTTTTAAACACTAATTTAAAAGTTACTTTTAAACACTAATCATCATGATTTATGTTAAATAAATACGAATATTACCAATTATATAATTATTATATAATTATAGTATAAAAATAAATATATATACCCTTTAACTATAAATACATATATAGTAAATGATTGTTTCGATGCAGTAATAATATGCTCTTTAGATATAGGTTATGTATTTCCCTTCCGAGAGTTAAATGCTCGTATTAAGTATAATTTTACTACTGACAATATGTCACGATAGAACAATCATTTTATAACTTCTTGTGTATTAAATTATTCAATTAGATTCACTGAGAATATGTTTGCGTATACATAGCAAAATGACACATATAGTAAAAATGCTAAAAACATGAAGTAAATATTGACAAACATATTTCGAAAAATATTAAAGTATTTTAGAAAATATATAAATAGTAGCTCTTTCATAAAATGATATTTCATAATCAGAAGGAATTATTTCCAAAGTATGGTTTTTGTTCAAGTCTTACGTACTTAAAATAAATTAATTCGTAAAGAAACCAAATAATAATTTAACCAGATATACAGAAAATATATATTTTACTTTATAATTCGTGATTTATTGTAATAACAGTGCTATTAAATTATATGTATTTCCACGTGACTCATGCTTCAGTAATTTAAAGAGAAGTCAAAAATACAATAAGCCAAGTTTTCAACACAAACCCTATATATGATATATATATATCTATACTGAAATTACATTGTACGAAAGAACAAAAAATACATATATAAAAATGAATCGTCTTGAAGCCACATCGATTAACTATGAAAGTTGACAATTAGAATTATGAACGTAATTTTTTAAAATTTGCCTTAGAGCGTAGATAATATTATTTGCGCCATGCCCATGAGCAAAATGAGCTTATGAAATTAAGTCATTCACTACTTGAGAATTGAACGTAAATCGTGTATCCGGATAATAAAAATTGACATTTGCAAAAAACCGAATTGATCAGTTTCCCTTTTAATTGGTTCATATATTGGAACAAGTATATATCACAAAATCGCACATATGAAGTGATAATAGAATTTAGAGACACAATTTACAAACCAAAAATACAAAATAATTCATGTGTAGACTGGATGCTTAAAATTTTCTGCATTCAGGATATTACATGTATCTCTTTCTTCATCTTCTAAATTACTAACTTTAATTTGCAAACTTTTCTTGTTTCCCAATGACATATGATACTCAAATGTACAACGCACAAGATAAATTTAATATATCGTCGCCCTGGTTCGTAATTAGTTCTAACTCCATTTTTCAAGAAAACAAGGAATTGATTAATTCATATAAGTACGTATGAAAATTCCAGTTAAAAAGCAATAAATATTCAGTTCTGTTAAGCCCTAACACCGCACAATAATATAAACATCATAAACTTTAGACTGAGTTTTCTCAGTTTACAAAGTAGTGGAGACAGAATAGTTGAGAACTACATAGAGCGGCGATATGTTACGATATATTAAACTATTTACTAGATTTTATATGAAAATTTACGAAATAGGTTTCTTGTCTAGAAAAAAACTGAAAGCACCGTAAACATGTCGTAAAGTCTGCATGTGTACAGTGCATACACGTACGTGACGCGCGCACAAGACTGTCTAAAAATAGAGAGTGAAAAACTATTCTCCAGAATGGTTGATACGAGTGAAGCAGATTATAGAGAAAACACATATTAACGAGCAAGAGAAACGCAAACATAAAATACGGGCGTGAGCAAACTGTGTACTACGAATTTTCCATAATCCATGACATTAGTAGATTTGTATAGTTGATTTTCAGAATGACAGTTTCCTCACCCGTTATTTCATATCTTGTTTCCTCAATCGTATGCAATAATTCTGAGCCAGGCTGGCGGAATGCCGAATAGACTAAATCGAATTATGTCAAGATTAGTAGAATCGATCAGTTATGTATATGGATCGTAAGTCACATGAAATTGTAAGTTACTTTGATCAACTTACATTGTATAAGTTAATTTCCTGTCCTTCTCGCTCCGACGTAGAAAATTGGAAAAATAAAGTGAACGGCAGGCTCGAAGACACGAAGAGCAGACCGGGACGCGTAACACGTGACACATGATCGAGATACGATGTTTGCGAACAGTTCGTTGCCGATTATGGGAAACTACGAGGTAACAAGAACCGGTATCGCAGGCATGAACAGCGTTCCTCGACACGACGCGACGCGACGTTGCGTATTTTTTTCGCGTGCGCGAATGCCGTAGCGAAATCCGCAAGATCTCAGAAACTATGGCGAAAGTTTCACAGGCATGTAGAACATGCTTGGACCGAACTCCAAGTATGAATCGCTGTGGGCGTTAATCATGCAACCAAAGTAAGGCGTGTCGCGAGTGAAATGATGCATTACCGAAGGTACAGAAGATATTAGTGGATTAATGGTTGCTTACCTTCGTCTAGTAGGCGCTCTACATGTATGAAGACATTAGGGAAAGCAGCTAACTGCTTTCGATCTTTTAGTAACTGTGACAGGTAGTCCGCTATACTCTGCGTCGTCGTGTTAGTATTATCACACATCGCAATTACTTGATTACTCCTATGGCGGTCACGCGAAAATAGAAAAAGATACAAAAACAAAAAAGGTATTGCAAAGAGAGGGAAACGGAAAGAAAAAGTGATCGTTAAACGTAAACGAGCAAGAGACAGACGACGTTGCAATTAAGATTCAAAACAACAGTAGTCCTTTCACGTTTTGGTTTTGCACAACGTTAACGCTGATTTTTCAATTATTCACTATTATATCACTTTGCCTTTTTATTTTTCGCACAATTATCTCGTAATTAATACAACTCGCTGTTCGTGCGTCGCGCCTTCTCACTCGTGGTTTCTCTGGCGCGCTCCTCGCATACGTCGCCACGATTGCGTTACGTTTTTAGAAATAGCGGAGTCAGTATACTATGTATAAGAAGGAGAAGGAGGAGGTAAAGGAGGAGGAGGAGGAGGAGGAGGAGGAGGAGGAGGAGGTGGAGGAGGAGGAGAGGGAGAGAAGTATGTAAGAGCGACAGAAACAGGGAGGATAGAAGGAGGGACAGGGAAAGAAGTAGCGCGCGCGAGAAAGAGAGAGAGCGAAATTGCGAACAAGGGAGAAGAAGCGGAGGAGAAAGGAAAGACGAGGAGGGTTGAGAAGGAAGAGGAGGAGAAGGAAAGGAGAGGAAGAGAGAAGGGGAAGAAAAAAGAAAGAAGGAGGGAAGGAGAAAAAGGAAAGAGAGATAGAGGAAGGGAAAGGCAGGAAAATTAGACACTGAGAGGAAGAGAGAAAGGAGAAAGAAAGAGAGAGGGGGAGAAAGAGAGAGAGAAGAAGAATACAGCCTCTCTCACGAGTTGGATTCTGTTAAGGTTAAAAAGTTAGATCGTAGATCGCGAAATTAAAAACAAACACACGCTACGGGATTCTCGGCTCTACTGCACTATCCGTGCATGTGCCGCGGTGAGCTACCCGTAGATTCCTGAGTTTGAACGCATGCGCAGCACTTGTTATGCGCATGCGTCGTCCGTGTATTGGTCTTGCGTACCTCTATCGGCGCGCTTCTACCGCCCACTACCATATACGGCCTCTGCGTACGCGCGAGTACTGATCGTGATCGTGAGGTACGCGCCATACCATCACCGCATACAAGTTGGATAATTCAGGGACGTAGATATCTACTAGCATACCCTGCTTCTTGCGATCTTTGTGATTCATGAGTCGACCGCCACTCCGTTTCATGAAATTCTTTTTGTTAACGGAACATCACGAAACACGTTTATTCGTATATCCTGCCGTTGTGTGAGGGACTACCAAAATCAAGGACGTTGATCTATATGTGACCAATCTATTGAATAGGCTTTATTCGCTTAATTACGTGCTCATTACTGAAAGAGAAATGAGAAACTCATTCTCTTCGTATCAAACATTTGTATTTACTAACTTTATATACCTTCTTTGGTACTCTAATTTATTTCTGGCCTGCCATTTACGACAAATTTTTCTAAATTCAATAAAATTAGCTGATCATCTAACGAAACACGCGTAATGCTTTAAATAAACCACAAGCTAAATATAGATTTCGACTTTAACTCGATATTTTAGAGTCAGCTGAAAATTATTTTGTACGTAAATTTTCGAGACGATAAACTGCATCAAATAGTTTCTTTAATCGTTTAATTAGTGACATTTAGAACAAGTATATTTATGTATAGTATTAAATGTTGGTATGTGCTTAATAATGTTCATTTACAAACCAAATAACAAGAAATTGATTATATAACATATTATTATATATTAATGTATTCTAATCTGGATGCTTAACTTATTGAAAATATTCTTTCATGAATTCTATAAATTTGTATGAACTATCAATAGAGCTATTACAGAAAAGATACATATTCGTTTCGATACAATTCATACAACGTTATTTGTGCATTTTAAATATAAACCAATTACTTCTAAAAGAACATTCGTGTTTATTACTAAAACGGCCAAACAACAAAATAAAAATTTGTTTATTATAATCAAGTAGAAATATGTATTTAGGAATTTTATTGTACTTTATTGTAAGTAACAAAGAGTTATCGTTGATTGTATAAAATACACATACATTAAGTTTTAAAAGATTGAAAATTAATGTAATTTAAGAAAAAAGAGAGCGTAAAAATTAGTTGAATTCTCAAAAAATTTTTTAACGCTATACATTAATGGATATACATATAGCACGAATATATGACTTATTTTATCATATGCAAAACTCTTCCGATTATAATAATACAGAGTATCAACGCACTCAACTAGATACGTTATAATGTCGAAGCAGTATACTTTAGAATGTATAATTAATGCTTCTACCTACTTTCAATTTGCAGCCACGCAATGTATCGTATCATGGATTCGAACTACGCATTGATTGATGTATCGCATAGGAGATAATAATGTAATACCGATTAACAAATAATTACATTTCCTGAACAGGTTTATTACATTTTTGATGTATAAAAATTATTTAAAAAAATGATAATTTTGCATAATAAAGAAAACGTGATTTTAAATTCATTAATCTTAACATAGAAATTTCTTTAATTAACAATCGTAATATAAATATAAATAACAACTACCTTACCGTTATTTTGATTATATGACAAACATATCTTTATTAGTTGTTTCATGTGTATATAATAATTCAAAGCAATGAATTATAAAGGTAATTATTTAAAAATAAATATTTTTTCATTTCTTCGCTTTTTGACGCTAGTTTTACCAAAAGAGACACATTCCTTTAATTTTAACGAGTTTTCGAAATCAAACATTCAATATAATTACGCGTCATATTAATATTGCACTGTATGAAGTCATTGCATAAAGGATACTGCCAATTGATCGAATTATTAATGTGATTTTATCTTGCCGTTAAAAATTTTAAAAATATATATATATATTTTTTCTCTCCTAGTAAGACTCCCACTAAAATATACATTATAACAGAGTGTTTACGCTGTTAGGTGCTACCGATTTTTCTATAAATACAAAAGAACAAGGTTTTACTATTTCTAATATTTATTATTGCACAATGATTTTTCACGTAAAGACGATATTACCAGAAATATTATTAAATCGATAGTTAGCTATAATCTTGTTTACGTTATACGGAAGTACATTACATTTATTTTTAGATATGTCAATGAAACAAGTTGAACAACTTATGATTCAATAATATTCTATATTTTATTGAAATATAAACACGAAGGAATTTAATGTCTCTGTTCACTGGATTTGGTATCCAAAAAGAATAGATACCGCTGCAGTTATGAAGTTATTCTTCTTTGTAGTTATAATGTCCGATATTGAGAATTTCGTAACCATATTTAGATACTTTATTAGTAAAGTAAATGCAGTCATACAAAATCTCGAAAATATTCTCCTAACTTTCATAGCTTTCATTTTTTATATATTTATAATATAAAGACAATTACAACTATCCATTTGGAAATAGTTATAGCTATGTTGTTACGTGTAAACCATGACAAATATAAAAGACAGGAAACTTTATCTTTTTCTACCGTAAATTTATCAATTGCGCAAAAAACAGTTGAGAATTAATAGCATAAACACCCTGTATGCTATAATTAAAAATATTGCTTGATTGCTTGATACTATTCTCATTTATGTTTACCCTTGATGTTTGTTTATATTATGTTTTTTCGATATAATTATAGTTCTCTTAGCAAAATAATTTTATTAAAAATTTTATATTAAGGAAATTTTAGATATGAAAAAAGTGAAAATTGAAAATGTAATAAAAGGGAAAAAGTTAAAATCCGTGAATGAATAAATTAAACAAAATTTTATATTATGATTAAAGTTCTTTATGATTGTGCAATGTTTTTTGCATTATCGTTACACAGGGTTGTTTTAAATTCGTAAAGGATGTCGTAAAGGATATTTATTTATTAATTTCATATGTATATTTTTTATATTGTATATAATTGCATTTGTTTTAAGTTTTAATCTAGTATTAAATGACACAACACAATAACCAATAGTTACATATACAAAAGTTCTCGAAATAAGTTTGATTGAAAACGGAACTTCGTATACTGAAAATTTCATTTCACTCATAAATACAATGAATAATAGATAAATTTTATTGTATTTTTTATGTAATTATTTTTATTCTATAATTCTCTCGATTTTCAAACGATGCGTTCACATTACTTCAATGTTTAAATCTACGTGATAAATACACAAAATATACTTAATATTAACATAAATTACACCTTTGCACATATTCATATCGCAAGTTGACAGGGAAACTTGGCACGAAACAAAATAAATGTATGACTAATTTATTTGCTCAAACTTGGTATTACGTATCAGTATTTAAATTCTGTTGATATTTTATTATTGTATTAGTATATATACGTATTAGTATATATTGTTGTATTAGTATATATCTATTAGTATATATACAATTTAATATAACTAAAAATACAGCCACGTGGAGGATGGAGAGTTATTTGAACTTGCAAGATTAAATTATTTGAAATAGTTATGTTGTTCAAAATATTCTCTTGCTTTTGAAGTAATCAAACGCTAATGAAAAAACATTTTATTTAGAAAATAATTTTCACAAACAATAATTTCTTTCAATTTTTATTATAGTCCTTGGACAAGGACTGAAAGATGCATAATATATCAATTAAATATTGGGAAATTTTAACATTGTCAAATTATTTACAAAAAATGTGCCCATTTTTGAATAAGAAAAATATAAAAGGTTCATTTTTGTAAATCTATGTCCAATTCTGTACATTATTATATAATGTTACATATGGAAAATTTGAGTATTGAAACGTTTCTCTTTAGTTGTTTTAAATGTTTGAAATTTATTTTAAGTTTTACGTTAAGTCGTATAGAATAAAAACATAGATATCTATTAAATGGAGGAAATATATATTATTCGACGTTATTGACAATAAATTCTTCTTTACAATTGTTTAAAGGATCATAGGCGATAACAATAAAAGTTAAAGTAAAAACGTATACACCTTCTTGAAAAAGTAAAATATATATCGTAATTTTATTTCTTGAAAAGAGAGAAGAGGAATTTTAGAGGAAATAGTAATCTATAAAGACGTGACTCAAAAACAGCGATCGATTATAAATTCTGTCGCCTTAGTGTTATCCCACGAGCGTTACCTTTTGTGCCATATCCAACACGCCTACACACATGTATTGGTTAGTATAAAGTAGCGTTGACGTCATACACCATGTGCCATACATGGTACTACTGAGAAATAGCGTGGGTGTCACACATAAAGTATTTCTCTTGTCATTTTTCACCAATCAATAGTTTCTTTTTAGTTGTTTATTTTATAAAAAATGACAGGTAATATAAATAATTAAAAGAATATATTGGTTATTTTATAATACTTAAACAGCACCGTCTATATATAATAACATAATACATAAACATAATTTATTGCCATCATATTCTAGTAATGCTGAGTACTTTACAATATATTTATATGAGATATTCTACATCTGTTTACAGTCTTTCATTACTTTTAAATCAATAAGCTATAGTACCACAAGATAAGTTTTACCGCCTTTTTTTTGAGAATGTATTCTGTGTAATTACTTTAAAAACTGTTTCATGGATCATAGTATAATTAACTAGTATGCTATTTATCTTTTAGTCACAAAAAATAAAAAAATAAAATAAAATATTAATATGGCATAATTAAATATTTGCTAGTGTAGCATGAAATAAGATCTTTACGGATGAATCAAATTTTTCCTCGAATAAGTTAACTTTATTTAAATCTAACCTAATTTAATACAGCTGTAAAAAATATTATAATATATCTAGATGGATTCTATATCTTCATATTATACTTCATACTGTGATAATAAAATAATTACATACGGCAACAGTTATTATATAGTTTTACAAATTGCAGTATACATAAATAATTCATTAGTTACCATTTAAAATACTCTTACAAACAATACAACTATTCCAGGAAATAAATATCCACACATGTTTATTTATAAATTTTGTAATATTTTATACAAATCTTGCATATTGTACAATACCTTAAAAAGGTAAATAAAGAATTATATTTTATGAAACATATCTTATTTCTTTATAAAATTAGGTAAATTGTACTTTGCATTTTATATAAGATAATCAATTTAAAAGTTAGACCGTGATTTAAATTTAGAGTATCCATAGCCGCCTCCACCTAATTTTTTTCGTGGTCGGGAATTTTTACTTATTCCCACTTCTATAATGAAATAATGTTAAGGAAGCAATTTTTCTACAATATTTGTATATATAAATGCAGTTATCAGGTACATATATCTAATCCAAACAAAAATATATAAAGAATAAAAAATTTTCTGCACATTATAAAAATATAGCAAATAAAGAAAGAACATTTTTAACATTTTATATAATCGAAATCTAGTTTTCTGTGCATTGTACGCATATACATATAGTAAATGAATATAGTAAATACGCAAATTAAGTATTAAAATACCAAATATTATTGAAATCTCAATAAGAGACTATATTAAAAAGGATACTCAAATCCACAGCTGGTGGAACCACGAACCCAAAAGATTTTGCGACCTTTGCTAAGTCCAGGGTTTCAATATCAAAAATTTGTTTTAAATGATGAGAATCATATGCCCTCACATATGCTTTGAAGGCTTCTTTTGCTGACATATTTAAAAAATAATTCTTCCCAACCAATTTTTCAAGCTAAAACAGATGAAGAAACAATTTAATTATTTTAATGTGGAGCACTTCAGATAGTCATAACTATATTGAAACAATTATTAGAATTACTTTAAAACAACAGAAATTAATAATAAGAAGTATTAAATTTAATAGCATCATACATTATTAAATATCTCTAAATTTTTATAATTTTTATTATGGAAAATTACGGTTTAATGTAAAACAAATATAGAAGAAACTCATTTTCTTATCATACACATTTTGTTTTTTCTGTGCATTCAAAATGTTGGAGTAAAAGTGATTTATATTTGCAGATGGAAATAACAGAAAAATTCAATTTATTTTAATCTGAAATATTGTAACTGATACTTAAGGTATCCAATTCGTGTAGTTAATTTACATTTTTAATCGTCTTTGCATTTTATAGTTTACAGAAAATGTTTGCACACACAATTATTACGTATCCTTTAGCCATGACTTTTAAAAAAGGAAAGCTCAAGAAAATTTAGAGTAATAAAGATATATATATATATAATTATATTATTTTTTATCTTATTATATTATTCAAATATGTATCACATCTAATTATATTATTCTAATTACCTATATATATAGATGTATTAGAAGAACTTGCAATACATTAATTAAAAAATAAGGCCATAAAAATAAGGCCAAAATTGGAAAAGAAAAGAATATTTTTTATATTTGGTGTATAGACGCCATATATTAGTAATAACCATGATACACATGTTGTGTATTTTAAAATATAAGGCATGATTCATTAATTATGAATATTTCAAAAACTATTAACTTCCTACATATACCTAAAATGGAACATAATCATTCTTGTTGTGACAAATTCTACAAATTGACTTTGTTACAAAATTGAATAAAATTTAGAGATTATATTTATCTATTTTAGCTATCTTTTTATTTTGTGAAGTTTTAATATGGATTTACAGATTTCTGTACATGAAATATTTCCAATTCTATAAATTTTTAGTTAAAAATTAAAAAATGTATATTTACCTGTAATTGAATATCAGCAATTTTATTCCATGAAAAATCAAATTCGTTTACAGGTACTCTAGCCTGTTTAAGATAACGGAGGAAACCAAGTTCCTCTGGCCTTAAAATTAGTAACGCATGACCGCTGCTACCTTCTCCTCGAGCTGTTCTACCAACACGATGAATATATTCCTGCAACAGCATTTAGCTATTATATTCATTACCAATTTAATAATGTTTGCATTATGTTACATTTAATTTAATTTGCCTTAGGATCATCTGGAGGATCATATTGCACAATCCAATCAACAGCTGGTATATCAAGACCACGAGCAGCCACATCAGTACAAAGGAGTATACCAGAAGACGCGTTACAGAATTGGAAAAATGTTGTTGTTCTCTTCGTTTGTTTCTGTTTCCCCTATTAAATAATTAAAATGTGTAATATAAATCTGTTAGGTGTCAACTAATTGAAAGTATTCCACATTGTACCGTACATGTATGCTTAATACTGGCAAATCAATGTAATTTAGTAGTTCATGGTGATATTTGACTGACATGCACGAACTGAAGAAAACCATAACCTTTTTCTTTCTGTTCTTTTTTAAAAAAGTAAATAAAAGTAAAAATCTCTTTTCACTGGGGCACACAACATAACCCTGTTCTAAACCTTCTACTGTTGCCTTTTCCTTATCATCATCAACACCAACATAAACTGGTTCTTTTTTTAAAGCCAGAGTAGTTAACATTTCCGTTCACTTGGTTTGTGTTGCACTGAACAACATCGTTAATCTCTTTTCTATAATAAAATATGTATATATTCTTTATCATTATCATTATTTCTGCTACAAAAATATGAAAGATTGAACTAACTTGGTAAAATGTTAATAATTTGTTTCAGTTCTTCTTCAAAACCAATATCTAAGATACGATCAGCTTCATCAATAACTAGACATTGAAGATTTTTATACAAAAAGTCTGCTGTATTTTGTAGATGATCCAATAATCTACCAGGGGTAGCTACGATAATATTAATTCCTTTTGCAAGTTTTTGAGCTTCAGTCTGTCTATTAGCACCCCCCATTAGTAAACCATATGTGTGGTAATGATATTTCATTAGTTCTTTTAAAACTCCAAATGTTTGCATGGATAACTCTCGTGTTGGAGATATAATAATACAACCTGTGCCTAAAAATAGTAATATAATAAAATACTTACATCCCAAATATTTTATTTATATTATTAACATACCATTGCGAGGCATAAATTTTAATTTATAAATTAATTCAACAGCAGGTATTAAAAATGCTAAAGTTTTCCCAGATCCTGTTTTTGCAGAACCCACTAGATCTCTTCCTTCTAGTAAAGGAGGTATAGCTTTTGCTTGTATTTCTGTCATGTTTGTAAAACCCATGTCTTCTATTGCTTTTAAAGTATTTTCACAAACACATTCTGCTAATACCTTAAAATTTGTATCATTTGCTATCGTTAGACCCATTGCAGATCCAGGTACTGCAAGAATGAAAAATAAATCAAGTTAATATTCATATATATATACACACAATACACAGCATGTATCACGTAATAATGTTCACAATTTCTAAACTTCTCCAATTGTCTTTTTGGAAAAAATTGACATATAGAATTATCTATCTGTTAATTAATAATAAATTGCAATAATTATGAATTTTAAAATATATGTATATATTTTTCTGTATTAAAAAAGAATTGATCTTAATTCTCTTAAATGAATTCATATACTTCTAATATGATATTCTCCATAAAAAAAGTTCCTTCCTAGATTCTAAAAGAATATCAAACAAATTTAATAATAATCATTTTCCCCACTGTATTGACATTTTTAATTGACATATCCAGTTCTTTAGTCACTTGGCAAATAAATGAATACGATTAACTTGAATACTTAGATAATATCATCCTCAATTGTAATAAATCTTTTGAAGGAAATTTATCACACATAGCCAAAAATTGTTCAAAACTATAAAAAGATCTTATATAGGGATAAACTCTATTTGAGTATTGTTGTCTATGGAAATTTACTGATTTGCATGTATTTTTTTTGCATTCACTAAACTCTAATAGCATGTTATGAAAACTCTCTATTGAAAAACACATTTATTGTGATATAATAGTTAGAAATTAATGTTGTATATATGAAACTAAATTATTAATACAGAGTATAGGTATGAATGCATGAACTGTTCTATATTTTTGATTAATTTTTTCATAATGAATCCAACCATGTCGAGTTGTATTACCTGCAACGAAAGTCTCTATATATCAACCTTTTTAAAAAAATTATTTGATGCGGTTCAAAAATTGTAAATACCATTGAACTATACAGCTTAAATATAATTTAATACTGATTATTTAAGGGGATAAACCATAAAATTGTATGAAAAAAACTTTTTAAATAAAAATATTTTTAATGCACTTCAATGGTTAACTTCCATATAATATGTCACTTTAGCAAATGTTTTTGTTTTGAAATTTACAGTAATTAAAAGATTAGTGAAATTTTCTTAAAATACTTACAATTTTCATCTATACCATTAGTATTGTTTTCTTGTGATATTTGATCATCTTCGGTTTTCCTTCTTTTCTCTGTAACATATAATAATTACATGTTATACAATAAACATATTCTATTAAGGGTTGATGAAACAAGATTTAAATTTGAAATTTTTTAATATCACATACAAATAGTTGTTTTATACTATATAAATAGATCGCTCAAGTTTATGCAGATGAAAAATATATAAAGTAAAAGTCATATACTCTTGAATAAACAGATAGCACATGTGGCTACGTTTAATTTCTCATGTCTCAGTCGCTTTGCAGTCTTATGTTAATAAACATCTACATGATATAATACCAACAATAGCCATACTACTAATGTATAAACTATAGAAAATTTCAGCAGATTAGAAAAATTAATTGAAACACAGACAGAACATATAAACAGCTTATTATCTCTATTAGCACTGGTAATAAATAAAATAACACTCAGTACAAAATAATGAAGCTGATATGTATTACTACAGGGAATGCCATTGCATTCATTCAACATAAAAACGAACTGGAAATCATCCTAGACTGCCACAAAATCGATATAATGCTGATTTCTGGAACTCATTTCACAGACAAAAATCACTTCGATATCAATGTCTATAATACATCACATTCAACACCCCAGTGGTCAGGTAAATCAGATATTAATATAAAATCAAATATGAAACATTATAAGCTCCATCAGAAGCATGATATAAAAAGAATTATCTCCAGGCATCTAACTATTAATAATAACTACTAATATCTACTATTTACTGCCCTCCTAGGTACGATCTTTTGAAGAAAAATTTTGATTATTTTTTTGGAAGTTTCATTCTTAATAACAACATAAATCCAAAGAAAGCTCCAGGACACATGATCAATGATAAAATAATCAAATTTGCGATCATAGAAACTTTATGCCATCTCTGCGTCCGTTTATGCTATCTCTGTGTCCATTTATGCCAGAATGAAGTATGATTGTACTATAAATTTAATTGAGGTTTCTTGCGAATATCTAGGAAACTAAAGCCAAACAATGGTAAAAAAAAGTTGTTCATGATGTTGATTTGGACAACACACTTGAAGGTCATTGGAACCAAAGAGATTGTCCGATATTAAATAATTACTGTTATTTCTTAACTTACTTTTACATTATTTAAATAATTAATCATAATTTAAATAATTTAAATAATGATTCTACATACCACATACCACATACCATGTCAAAGCATGTGATGAAATGAATGACCATCACGTTAAATATATGTTGTAGATTAATGTAAACAGAGATAAGTAATGGAAACATTCTATAAGTCGAAAACTAATTACATTTGGATTCATGTTCATTAAAACTCTTTTGCCTGTGTTAATAAATACTACATGCTGTTAAAATTACCATTAACTCCTTAACATATCTTGTACATTATATATGTTTTTCATTATATGAATATTAGTATGCAAACAATAAAAATTTTAGAGACATCCAATTTATTATTTTCACTCATCCAAGAAGATAAAAAATTAAACTTTGAACATTTTTACGTTGATTGTAAATTAAGTATTTCACATTTATAGAAAGAATTACTTTCGTTTACTATTTACATTATACTTTCCATTCTATTATGTATTATTTTTTTATGGTTAGATGGTAAAGAGTATGAACATTAAAATGTTACTTAAATATCAAAGAATTTTTTCAAACATGGTTTAGATTAAAATTAGGAAATTATAAAAAACAATTAATTTGAGTAAATCTGTTTTGATTCTAACAGATGTTAATATACTAATTTCAGTTAACAAATTAAATTCTACATAGCAATGTTTTCACTATTGTATATACTTTATATGTGCCTTAGAAATATAACAAACATAAATACAGTCTATTTTCAGTTTTGAGGAAAATTAAAATATTATTAAATATAATATAAATTGTAGAAATTAAATAAATAATTATTTTAACTTACTTTTTACTGGCACACTTTCTTGTGACTGACGTCGTTTCGATTCATTCATAGCATCTACCTCATTTTCTTGAATATCATCTTCTAAATTTTCAATTGGGGCTTCATCTGCCATTAATATAAAATAGATTATCAGTAAGAGCTAATAATTTTAGGTAAATATAGGTTATAATATAACAATAGTAAATTATATTTTATGACTACATTTATAACCTTGTATTTGCTTCTCCCGTTCTTTCAATACTTCGAGTTTCTTCCTTTCTTTTTTCTTAATTTTTCGCATTAAAACTTTATTAGGTACTGACATATTTATTTAACAAATTAAATGCTTATTTTAATTCAATAAAATATCTCAACACGTTTCATCCATGTGCTAAATTGAAAACTGATGTCTTCTTTAAAACTAGTTTGCAATGACTGGCAGTGGGCGTTACGGTCGCCCAATCAGAGCGTTTCTTTCACTGACATATCAATGGCTTTTCCCTGCTTCAAGCCGTTGCTAAAAACACATGTGAGAAGGGACATTCTTGATCCAATGTTAAAAATGTCAACCAAAAGATGAAGGTGGGAATTCTATCCGCATTAATCTTTTCCTATTATTTTTTTTTAATTCATACGAAGAAAGGGTAGCTTAAAACTTCAATACAATAAGAACCAAAAGAGAGGTTTTATTAGAAAATGAATTAAACAAACTTAGAAATCACAGATTAAAAAATACAAATATTATGAAATTAAATTAAACGCCAAACTGAACTTTACTATTTAAAGGACAGCGCTCTTCTGTCTGTTTTTATGGATTTGTTTATGGAACTACTTATAGTGAAAGATAACTTACAAAAATTAACGTCTAAACTATTTTACAATGTACCATCAGAGAGGAAATTATTTCTAATTGTTCTCGAGCTAATATTGTTCCCAGCAACTAAATACTGATAGTATTCTACGCTAAAATATACGGAAACTTATAAAGTTAGGAATCTGTTCTATTTAGTTTCACGCTCGCATATACAAGAACTTATTTAGTTCCACCACAAACGTGGTATGCTGTGGCGCTGTGGTTCACGTCATCAGAGCCTGTTTCATTATGTGGTTCTATGGAAATCTTTTCTATTCCATATAAACAAATATGAGAATAATAAAATCGCGCAATAATTGAACTAAGTTGCCTCTGAAAGAGAAATTAATTATTCATTATATCTTTTTAACGAAGAAAAGAAAACTTTCCTTTCAAACGATAATGGATCAGTAAAATGATGCAATAATTTTAATATATTCTCCATATACAATAGCTTTTTAGATATAACATTAAATTTACTTTTCTCGCAATAATGTTTTTGTTATAATAAAACTTAAATTCCATTTTAATAGTAATTTCAATAGTTGGTAGGCATGCGTATTCATTTACGAAACGACAAAAACAGAAGAACAAATTAACTGCAGACGAGATTTGACGTTGTGACTAATTTTACGATTTTCATCCATCTTACTTCCATTACTGAGTAAAATTTATGGTAATTATTTAGAGGTTCGCCCATATCACCGATTTTTTTTTTTTTTTGTATATACTATTGGGGCCACAATTCTAAACATATTTTTATCACATTTCAGAATTGCTACATACAGGTATTGTAGAATGTATATATTATGCAGTAGTTAATTCTATATGGCATATATTTCATTTTATTCTCTTGCCTTTTTGTTTAACTCTTAATCGTAATTATTATAATTTTTAATCATAAGCAATTAGTTTTCATTTTCAAGACAATAAAAGTCGAAAATTTTGATGTACACATATATATGTATATGTATATGTCGGAGATGAAAGGACATCGGAGCCTTTCTTTTGGAATGTTTGGGAAGGTCCCCGATACTTTAGTCCAGACTTTTATTATAGCTGCACTTAAATAATAAAACTGAAAAAATAGTTGTTTATGTTCTAATCCGAGTATGGGTGCCCGAGATTTATGACATAACGGGTCGCTGAACGTAGCCACGGTCACGGAAGGAACGTGTACCTAACAGAGGTATGGAGTAATTATATATCTCTCCTTAAAAATAAAGATTAACCCGAGAGGTACAGAGAGTTACGGAGAGGAGTATATAAGGGCAGTTGGACTGAAATTATGTTCAGTCAGATAAGTTCTACTTGTACTGAGGACAAGTACGTTGAGCCACACCAGAATCGTGGATCAAATCACATTCGTCATCCCGTTGACCGTGGATTCGTTATCGAACCTAAATTCATTCTTATCTACATCTCGAGTATCCAATCGCCGCTATTACTCGTTAAACTCTGTAATAATCACATTTGTATCAGAAAATATCATCTATATCAGGTCTATAAATATGAAACCGGAATTTGCCTATAGATGGCCCTAGCTAATAATATAGTTATCACTAAACTGCGTCATTGATGCCAAAAGTCTTTGTTGACATCTCGCAAACATTTTCAGCTCAGAACAATACAAGTTTCATACAATAGCACAGTTTGTAATAGCGTTGAACATATCGAATTTTGTACCTGGAAACTACGATTTGCGGACAGCATTGATTTTCAAATGGTAATTTGAAGAAAACTGCTGCAGAATCGCATCGAATGCTTGTCGAAGCTTACGGTGAGCATGCTCTTGGTAAATCACAGTGCTTTGAGTGGTTCAAAAAATTCAGAAGTGGTAATTTTGACGTGAGGAATGAAGAACGTGGAAGACCACCGAAAAAGGGTGTGATCTATTATGAGCTGTTAAAACCTGGCGAAACCGTTAATACTGAGCGCTACCGACAACAAATGATCGATTTGAATCAAGCTTTGCGTGAAAAACGACCAGAATATCAAAAAAGGCAACACAAAGTAATTTTGCTTCATGATAATGCACCATCACATACAGCAAAACCGGTCAAGAAAACGATTGAAGCGTTCAGTTGGCAAATACTTTCGCACGCGGCTTACTCACCAGACTTGGCTTCGTCCGATTACTATTTATTTGCATCGATGGGACACGCACTTTCTGACCAGCACTTCACTTCTTACGAAAATGGCTCGATGATTGGTTTGCCTCAAAAGAGCGACAGTCTTTTTGGCGTGACATCCACCAATTGCCAGACAGGTGGGAAAAATGTATAGCTAGCGATGGGCAATACTTCGAATAAAATATTTTTAATCATTTTCATACAATAAACATGTATTTTCTATACAAAAATTCCGGTTTCATATTTACATACCTGGTATATTGTGTTGCGTGCGTGCGTGCGTGCGCGCGCGCGCATGTGTGTGTATATGTCGGGGTGACGTTAAGATTTGGTCTAGGATTATGGGCGTGAAACGAATCCTCATTTGGATTAGATGTTGTCGTTATGCAATAGAGGAGATATTTACCAGTGCAAGTATGACTGTCACAGAATCTGATAAGTAACCGCGATAATCAGATACTCGAGAAGCTAATGACAATGATCCTAGGTTCAATAACGAATCCGCGGCCAACGGGATGATAGAGGTACGTTCTCGCAAAGTTCAAGTCTGACTCTTTGTTCACAAGACGTGAAATATTCACTGATCGTAAAGACGTTGCTCTTTTTGTCGATGGGATCGCACCCGAGAGAATGACTCTCCGTCTCGGTGATGCCACCGAGGAAAACTATATGGGGTGTGTCTAAGGACATGAGATCCTCGGATTCGTTGAGGAAAGCCTTCGTTCGGAAGGTGAGGGAAATTGGCGTTGCTGCTAATTGGTCAATCTCCATATCGGTGTTTAGAAAAAGATGCTAGCCGCCCTTGAGGGAAAGTTGCTAGCGGGAAGCGTCGTTCGTGGAAAAGATAGATTTCTCCTATCTTCCCGTAGTTGGAACAAAGACTGTTTGTCTGTTTGAAGGACTTTAGTTAACTAAATCTTAAGATCTATAACGGGTCCTCAGGCTATTTAATCATATACTGTGGAGATGTGTTGACATCTGGGAATCATGTTACCCGAAGGGTGAGTCTGCGTGTGGCGAGCCGCGGGACAGAAACTGTTGAAATGTTTACTGCTGCGTGCCGCTACGACTATTTCTTTTAAGGAGAGCTATAGAATTACTCCATGCCTTTGTTAGACAAAACGTTCATCCCTTGACCGTGGCTACGTTCGGTGACTGGTTGTTGCCTGGAGCCGAAGCTCATTATCATAAATCTCGAACAAATACGATCGGATTGAATGACGACAATTGCTTAATTACGGCTATGGTAGAATCTAGATTACAGTATTAAGGAGTTTTCTCAAAGTTCCAAAGGGAAGCTCCGGTGTCCTTCCATCTCCGACATATATATGTCGGAGAAGTAGGGACATCGGGCATTTTTTTGTGAAGATCTGCAATACTTCCCTCATCGAAATACTGAACAACACGGCAGGAAAAGAAAACTATAGTATAAAACAATTAAAACTAGATCAAGTAAAAGTACAAACTAATACCCCAGAAACTTTTAGAAAAGTGACAAAAGCACTAAAAGAGAAAAACGCCGGGTATCACACTTACCAGCTAAAAACCGATAAAAGTTACAAAGCAATAATCAGAGGATTACACCCAAAAACAAATACAAACAACATATGGACATCGGACACTAGGTCAAGAGCAATAAACAACATAACCAGATATGATACTAAACAACCATTACCGCTATTTCTAATTGAACACGAACCTAAAAATAATAACAAAGAAATTTTTGAAATTAAAAAAGTTCTAAACACGATAGTAACAGTGGAGCCATCAAGACATAAAAAAGACACACCGCAATGCATACGGTGTCAGCAATATGGACACACGAAAAATTACTGCAACAGAAACCCGGCGTATGTCAAATGCACAGAAAAGCACCTAACAATAAACTGTCCATACATAGGAAAAATAAATGAAGTAAAATGTTACAACTGTAATGGAAACCACCCAGCTAGCTACAAAGGCTGTGTAGTCAGAAAACTACTGCAACGTAAACTGTTTCCGCCGCTTCGAAACAGGACATACAATAGCTTTCACGCGCAACAGGATAGCACAGAAACTGAGACAACACCAAATTTACAGCACGCAATGAACATTAACCACAGTAACACCAACACCTTTGGTAGCCGAAGCTACGCGCAAGTAATCAACCAATCGCCACCCTTAGACAACTAAAATCAGAGCAATAACACCAACGATACTACAGAAATCAAGGAACTGCTCAAACAATCCATCAAAAACGCTGAAATGCTAACAAAAATGATAAGCGAACAAAACGCAGTTCTCAGGCAGCAAATGCAAATCACAATCATGCTACAACTACTTACAAACATGCTAAGCAAAAAATAAAAACGGACACGCTGAAAATAGCAGCCTGGAACTCAAACGACCTACAACAACGGGACCTAGAAACTAAGACATTCCTGTATAACAACAATATCGACATATTACTTGTTTCAGAAACACACTTCATTCCAAAAAACTACATGAAAATACCATACTACACCATATATGATACCAAACACCCCTCAGGAAAAGCACACGGTGGGACCGCAGTGATAATAAGAAACGATATCAAACACCATTTACACAGCCAAGTTAGTAAGGAATATACCCAAGCAACCACCGTTACAGTACAAACTAGCAGCAACCACTTCCCGTTGTCAGCAGTATATGTACCACCGCGACACGAAATAACATCACAAATGTGGGAAGAGTACTTTCAACACTTAGGTGATAAGTATATAGCAGCGGGAGACTACAATTCAAAGCACACGCTATGGGGTTCAAGAATTGCTACACCTCGAGGTAGAACCATGGAGAAAAACACATTAGAAACAGTAACCTCAATATATTATCCACAGGTAGACCGACATACTGGCCGACAGATCTGAACAAAAAACCTGACCTGCTCGATTTTGCAGTTACAAAGGGACTAAACACAAATAAACTAAAAATAACACCCAACCTCGAGCTTAGCTCGGATCATACACCCATAATAATTGAATACAGAAACAAACTAATACTTTATAGCAATCCAGAGACACTATGCAATAAAACCACCAAATGGCAAACTTTTAAAGAAATAATCGAGAGCAAAATAATCTGCAACATCCCATTGAAAACTCCGGAACACATCGAACAGGCAGTAACAACATTGACAGAAACTATCCAAGAAGCAGCATGGACAACCACTACACCTGAACAACCAGCAGACAAACAAAAATAATTCCGCAAGACATAATTGAAAGAATTAGAGAAAAAAAAAGCGAAAGCAAAATGGCAAAAACATAGAACACGAGAAAACAAAAAACACCTAAACAAACTTGCAAAGGAAATAGAAAACAAAATAAAAGAGCACAACAATAACGAATTCACAAAGTTCATAGAGACACTCTCTGCACACGAGAACTTCAACTACTCCCTATGGAAAGCCACGAAAAAAATTAAAGAAGCCAATAAAACCAGTCCCAACAATCAGAAAAGCAGATAACACATGAGCAAGATGCAACGAAGAACAAGCTGAAGAATTCTCCAATCACCTTTGCAACACATTTGCACCACATAATATCAACAACAGCAACCTAAAATGTCATACGGATGAGAATGCGCAAACCACTAGTACCTCAACTGACAAGCAATACGCCTAAAACAACCTAAAACATACCTAAAACAGCATACCTAAAACAACAGCACAAGAAATTAGAAACATAATCGAGAAAACAAAAAACAACAAAGCACCAGGAATCGACCTAATCAATGGCAAAATCTTGAAAAACCTTCCGCCAAAAGCGATAAGACTAATGATCATAATATTCAATGCAATACTAAGAATCCAATACTTTCCTAAACTATGGAAACTGGCACAGATCATTATGTTACCTAAACCAGGTAAAGACCCACACCAAATTGCATTTTAGAGACCAATATCACTACTTCCAGTATTTTCCAAAATACTGGAAAAAATAATGTATGACCACATAAAACCAATAATAGAGAAGAAAAAATTAATATCAGATCACCAATTTGGATTCAGAAACAAACACTCCACGGTAGAACAAATGCACAGGCTCATTAACGAAATAATATTAGCACTAGAAAACAAACAATACTGCACAGCCCTCTTTATGGACATAGAGAAAGCATTTGATAAAATAAACCACGAAAGCCTACTACAAACAATCAGGAAACAATTCCCGGAACAAATATACCAATTAATAAAATCTTACTTAAGCAGCAGAACCTTCGTAATAAAAATCGAGGACACATACTCTGAAATTAAAGACATCAAGGCAGGGGTTCCGCAAGGAAGCGTCTTAGGACCAATACTATACACATTATACACGGCCAACATATCAACAACTACCAATAGTAAAATACTGACATTCGCGGACGATACAGCTGTACTAGTCAGGCACACTAACCTAGAAACAGCAGTCAAATTACTACAAGAACATATCACAAAAATAGAAAAGTGGCTGCAAGAGAAACAAATAAGAGCAAACCCCAATGCAACCATATTACATTCACACTGCGAAAACCGACACCACCAAACGTCCTAGTGAACGGCACGCACATAACACAAATGAAGCAAATCAAATACCTAGGACTCCACTTAGATACACAACTCGCATGGAAATAGCATACTAAATCAATAATAGACAAAATACAGACAACAAGGAGACAAATGCATTGACTAACAAGTCGAAAATCCAAATTAAGCATAGAAAATAAATTAAAAATATACAAAACGACCATAAAACCAATCTGGACGTACGGAATACCACTATGGGGGACAGCAGCAATGAGCCATATAAACAAAATAGAGACAATGCAAGCTAAAATTCTTAGAATGATAGTAAACTCCCCATGGTACGTTAGAAACGAGGACATACGGAGGGACCTGGGAATACCAACGGTCAAGGAAGAAATTAACAGATATGCGGAAAGATACAAGGCAAGAATAGCAACACACCCAAACCGGCTAGCTGTGGAAACGAACACATCTCAAATATGGAAAGAAGGCTAGAAAGGAAACACCCAGCAGACCTCACAAAGGATATAACCTAGCAAACGCGAGGATGGTACCCCGCTGGAGATAGCCACCAACATGTTAATATAACTGTTAACAAATTCTACCAAATGTCCAAACTGGACAAATTGTGAATAAAAACAAATAAATAAAAAAAAAAAGAATACTAAACCGTCGCAGCGTAACAAAGCGTACATCCCCTCCCCCTTTATTTGATACTATATACATACATAATGCAGGTTAATATTAAAACCTTGAGCAACAGTTAAAGTGAAAGGTACTTCAAGTAATCTGAAATGTCAGTATGATTCGAGATATATCGTGAACACCACGCCTGTTTATATTCTCAGATACTGCAAACTGTAAGTCTTCTTGCAGTGAGTATTATTTCTATGAAACTTACAGTGTTTCATATTATTTACATTTTTTATTTTTGCATATACATATAATCAAAGGAATTGCAGATAATGGATATGATACATCAATATGGAATATTCAATATAAAAAATATATATTATAGAAATATATATTTCAATAGATGTTAGTTATTCCGCGTTATTCATTGATATTGTGATCTAATTTTATATTATTTTAATATTATTTATTCACGGAAATGCAAAAGTGGCAAAACATAAATACATAATAATAAAATTACATTATAAATATACAAATATCATTCAATATGTATAAATTACGTATGAAATTACAAGAATCGTTGATTGTAAAACAAATTCCTTAAACTGAAACTATAACTAAATGGCGATTTATACATGTATACATGTATGTATAGAAAAAAGTTATTTATAACGTTGAGCTTAATAATATATTTCAAGATCATTGAATTCGGTGATATGGTCCTATTCCCAATAATTACCAACTTTTTTTATAATAATTATCCATGTATTTATTTCAAAAGCAATAAATATATTTATATGTAACTACTAAAATATGTATGAAAGAAGTACCACAAGTATGAATAAATATATCATTGATATAAAAATAAATTATTATACAAAACATTTGCCTATATATTTATTCTAAAGTAAATACCTTTCGTTTCAGGTCAATAATGAAACTATATAGCGTTTCCGATGGACCACCATCTCTTGCCTGTCGCCAAGCTTTAAAAGCTTTAAATATTCAATACGAATTAATCGACGTGGACTTTGGCAAGGGAGATCACATGACAAACGAATATGCACAAGTATGCTTATATTAATGACATACTACTACTTAATATAATTAAGGCTACTTAATAAATACTTTTATTATATGTAAAAAACTTCTTAAATTTGATGCTTATTTTCAACATTAATAATATATCTATTTTATACTACATACATATAATCTTTCTTATAGTTAAATCCACAAAAAGAAATACCTGTGTTAGTCGACGACGATCTTATAATGGGAGAAAGGTACAAATTTACTTAAAATATAAATTATTCCGCCTACTTTAGTAAAGAGAAAAACTTTGATGGATTTACTATAAACAGGTAGCATTTATGAAATTTTTTATGAAAATAATATTATACCCACTGATTACTAAATATTAAAATGACATTAAAGTAATGCATTAATTCATAAATTAAATTAAATTAAATTGCAATCTTACAAATTATATATAAATATTATGTCGATATGAACATAGTAATAAAAATTACGTTTTATCTTAAATTCAATGGATTGGAAGAACACATTCGATAATTAAACAAAATTTTGAATCCATAATCTAATAATTATATCGCATGAACTGTATTAAGACTGAAGATTCAATAATATTAAAATAATAAGGAAATTTCTTTCTGTTTTAATACACGTGTATGCTAGTAATGCTGTTCTACAATATCTTGGCGACAAATATGACACAGTAGGAAAACTAAATGTAAACATAAATTGTATTAAGACTGAGGACTCAATAATATTAAAATAATAAGAAAATTTATTTCTGTTTTAATACACGTGTATGCTAGTAATGCTGTTCTACAATATCTTGGCGACAAATATGACACAGTAGGAAAACTAAATGTAAACATAAATTGTATTAAGACTGAGGACTCAATAATATTAAAATAATAAGAAAATTTCTTTCTGTTTTAATACACGTGTATGCTAGTAATGCTATTCTACAATATCTTGGCGACAAATATGACACAGTAGGAAAACTATACCCGAAGGATGCAGAGAGTCGTGCAATAGTTAATCACCGATTGTGCTTTAATTTGGCTATGTATTACCGTAGTATTTCTGAATATGTGGTAAGTAAATAATAAACACAATTTAATGTACACATATAACGTGAAAAATTCTAATATGCTGTTGTCAATAAGCTTTAAGAAAATGTAAATATTTAAAAAATAAAATTTTGAAAATATTATAAACCTAATTGTACGTCATGAACTACATCTGATCTTTAAAAGAGAAAAATGCACAAATAGATCATATCTTCTTACAAGTAATGTTTGCAATCTTCATAATTGTATATTAATTTTGGATACTAAAGCATTATCAATTTTGAATAATTACATGAAGCCAAATAATTTCACATATGACTACTTCCAAATACTTCACAAGACTGATTGTACTACCATTACTAATTACTGATTATTATCGATTATCCATATCTAGCACTTACAATTAGTGATATCATCTACTGCATTTTTCAATTTTAATAATGATGATTTAATTATATAAAGTAAATAGTTAAATAACCATTTTATAACGAATATATAGTTTTATTACAATGCTTTTAAGTGATACATCTGGTATTTAGTTTATTGCCAATGAAATAATGAATTCTACTTTTTGTACTCATTTGCAAGCGCATAAATACATATTTATATTATTCACAAGGTATAGGTATTAATGCACACAAAAACATTTAAATTGTTTACATTACTTACCTCACTCAACGCATTTTTTCATATTTACAAATGAAACTTTGAAATTTATTTTTTGATAACTTATCTTTTTCCATTTGAAACTTATCTTTTTTCTATGGTTCATATGGAACAAACAGGGTATACAGTTAGTCATTGTGATAAAAGTTTCCTATGATAAATGCTCAAGTATTATAGTTTCATGATCTATTGTATGCAATTATTTTGCAAGATGTTTGAACAAATTTTTACTTTGTATTAAAACATTTTTGTATAGCTGGCTCCTATATTCTTTGATTATAAAAGAACATCTCTGGGTCTGAAGAAAATGACAATGGCACTAGATGTTTTTAATACATATTTACAACGTGAACATACAGAATACGTTGCGGGTAGTAAGTATCATGATTTTAATATGAATACTTTCTATAAACCGTACAGGTATTGTAACAGTTATAGAAACTAAACTAGATTATTAAGTTACACAAAAATTTAGTTCATTTGTAAAATTTATTTTTTTTTTAATGTGAAAATAACGTAAATATTCTGTAATAATACCGATATAGTTTACAAAAAGAGATAATTCTATATTTTTCACTGCATATCGCTTGTATTATTAAAGTACAATGGTTTAATTATTACATTTACTTAACAGATACGTTGACCATCGCCGATTTCCCCTTAGTTACTGCAACTATGTGTCTAGAAGCGATCGATTTCAAATTAAATTCGTGGCCTTACATAGAAAAATGGTATAATAATTTTAAACAGAAACATCCGGAATTATGGGAAATCGCTGCAGAAGGTATGCGAGAAATTAGTTACTACGAGAAGAATCCACCTGATTTGTCTGATATGGATCATCCGATTCATCCAATTCGCAAAAGCAATAAATAGCTTAACATATAAGTTATAAGATGCAATTATTTTATAACGGTTCTACATATATGAAAAGCTAACACATTTCTAAAATTAAATGTTAATATACGTATATTACTATGATCTCTAATCAATTAAATATTTTTACTGATATTGACATATGTGATATTTCTTTAAATATTAGTTTCAACCCAACTAAAACTATGACGTATTTACATACACATACGTAATATATACTCTAACGACAATTACATATATTTCTTTATATAGATACAAAGTTTAGTTCATGATTTGTATGTATATAATTGACCACATGCGTCACAAGTTAAAAAGTATTCTACTTGAGCTATATGTATAGTACAGTCGATTCGATGTGGAAATAGACGAGTTACAATGATAACAATCCCCTAGACATTTGTACACATATATGTCTTATACATATGTCTTGTACATATATATATGTACAAGATTTGGTACATATACATATATATTTTTTTTTCAAATTTTTCAATAATCTCATTACAGAAATACATAATTCTTCTTACTAAAAAAGGAACGCTTATTAATAAATAAATATACAAAGATCGATTATAAATTTGCATAGTTTGATTACGAACATTTGCACAAATAATGCATTCTTACCTACAAATAGTGAAATTGCTGAATTTCAAATGATACCTACGTTAGTTATTTTAAATACGAAGAAGATATTTTACAAGATATACATATACTTGTAGGTACATGTATTGATATTATGACACAGAATATATATATGCTCTTATCTATTACTTTAAGCATTATTATATAGGTATTTTTGTAAACATACATGCTCATGAATTTACAACGTGTAAAGTAGTAGCAGGGGATAAAAGTCTTTTCTGAACGAATTTATTTTTTTTCATTCCAGTTTGAAAAAATTTAAGAACGTTATTTAAACTTTATCAAAATGTATGATTACGAACAAATATGATATTATAACTATGGCTGCATCTAATTATGTATTTCAGAGTGGAGGGATGTGATTATATGATAATACCGTAATAAAAACAATTAGTTTAATATACAATTTCATTTGCTATAAAGGTTTGACAATTCTTCGGATTTGTGGAATTTACTTACACAACTTAAATGTAATGAAGTGTTTTAGCAAATGGATATTAATATATTTATAATTGCGATATATACTTGTATGTACTTAATAAATTGCATGTGATAAGTGTATTGTCACTACAAATATGTATTTTTAGTCATCTGGCATTCATTGTATATTATCAATTTACATACATATGTGTCGGAGATGAAAGGAAAACCGGAGTCCTCCCTTTGCAATTTTGGGAAGAGTCCTCTAATGCTTTAGCTTAGATTTTATCATAGTTGTAATTGTTCGAGATTTGTGATAGCGAAATTGGGTTCGAGGTGACAACTGGTCGCCGAACGTAACCACGGCCACGGGATAAACGTTTTGCCTGACGAAGGTGTGGAACGGTTGTATGGTTTTTGCTAGTGTCACGGTGGTCCCGAGAATACAGCGATAGGATAATCATATCTCACATACCTTAGCTGCCAAAACAATAACTAAGCAGTAACAGGATACCTATGTGACCGGCATCTAGCGATAACCCCTCCACAGGAACTAAACCCTTGATATAAAAACCCTCCCAAGTCAGTACTCGACACTCTATTCTGTTCTGTTATAACATTCTGTATCGTTACTCTGTCAGTTTCTAATAAATTTTGTAATAACGACCATAATTGAAATACGAATCTCTCACCTTACGTGCGGAACATGAAATAGTCTCGAATCGACGTGACACTAGAAATGTGGTTGTGGCGGCATACGGCCTCAAGAACGGGCCTGGCCACATAGGATTGTATTTTGGAGGTGTCGATATAATGGGACACAGGTTGTATTAAGAATCAAACTCCAGACAGAAATTGCCTAGCAACGGCGCTTGGAACTCTCTCGATGCTTCCAACGAGTATACAACAAACTTTTGGCAGAAACTGCTTAGCAACGGCGATTGGAACCTTCTCGATGCCTCCAGCGAGCATATAACAAATGAAATGTAATCGTACAGCGAGAAAGAATTCCATCAGTTTATTCATTCGTGTGATCGCCTTGGAGAGTGACATATCGAGCAGTATACCGAGCGTCTCAGTAATCGTATTTTTTTTGGTGTCTAAAATTATTCTACGCATAGTAAAGGGTTATCCCGTTGGCCGTGGATTCGTTTGAACCCAAGCACATTGTTAATAGTGTTCATTTAACATATTATTCGTTAATCTCATTACTCTATAAACTTATTATTTGTAAAACATATTATTCGTTAATTTCATTATTCTATAAACTTATTAATCGTAAAACATATTATTCGTTAATCTTATTATTCGTTAAACTTATTACTCGATAATTTGTTAAACTTATTATTTGTTAAGCTTATTATTCATTAAACTCAATATTCATCATACTTTGTAAAATCTTGTATATACGCGTAAATATAATCCCTGTTTTGTAAAACGATGGCTAATTCGAACGAAGAAGCGTTACGTGCCCTAAATTCTAATGTTACTCCGACATATGTATATATTTGTTATGTATAGCTTGTTTAATGCGAACATATTACGCTGATTCTAAACAAACAAAACCATGCAAACTTTTGTGATCCTCTACTCCTAGTTATTAGTAGTAACGAATTTTTATATGGAAGTAAAATCCAAATATATTTATAGTACAATACAAATTCACTTATGGATAATTTAATTGAGCGAATATTCTAATCTTTTACCGTCTAAAACAAAAATCGACGATGCTATTTGTTGATAAGAACACTTTGGTAAAGAACTTTGGTAATGCTCTTTTTATTTTATTTAATAAATTAAGACTAAACTGTTAAAATATTAAGTCAGATAACAAATCACGTCAAGATAACAAGATGTTATATATATACTTTACATGTATAATAGAATAACAACTTCATATAAGACCACAAGAATTATAACATGCGATAATTCAAAGAAAAATTCTTCTTGTCTACTTTATCTATTGTTATGATATTTGATTGTCTTTATACATAGTATACATATAAATCACGTATTTGTAGATTTATAAACTTTGTCTATAGTACAGTATACTAATACTGTTAATGGGAAACTTTAGACAGAAAACGAAATTCGTCGTTTCTCTGATAGTAAAACATTTAAAAAAATTTTTGTCATAAATACAGTTTCTAGCAAGGGTGAAGCGAGTACTTAACATTAATAGAAACGATTTTTAACCACTTTACAGTATAATCACTAACAATACGTATAAATTAAAGTATACGTATGTATATGTATGTACTTGTATGCTTTCATATGTACAGATTTACTTTTCTGTATTTGAAACTATTTGTAATTCGTTACTTACATAAATTTAGAAATATAAAATAACAAGACCAACGATATGAGTTAAATTTAGTTACAAACATATTAAATGTATTAAATTTACAGAAAATATAAATTCCGTATTAATCTTGTTAATTTCACATCGTTTAGAATTGATAATAATTTAAGAATTCAGTATTTAAAACGTTTTATTTGAAGAAATCTAATGATAAACTTAAATAATGATTACAAGGATTATAAATATTTCCTATCAGCGTTGTTTTATTTTTATTATATTATTTGAACGTCAATTAATAATGATACAATTGATAATAAATAAGTACTGTTTCAGTTTAACTTATTAAATTCATTTTAAAGTACAGTATAACATGAATGCAATGTAATTTGAATTTTCATGCTATGATATTTTTAATGAAAAAGGACAAAAGTAATCCACGATGTTCCATCCGATCCAATTAACAAGATTGTAAGATTTAGAAGTACTACATTATTTTCTCTTTCAAATCAAACAATTTTCGCATAAGTAACTTCGTTCTTCGATTATACTGCTAAAAAAAGACAAAACATATTGTATTATATGTATGTATGTACCAAGTAGAGCATTTCAATGGGGTCACGTAAATATCTCTAATTGATTAATTATCAGTACATAAAGAAACTATTTAGAGCACATTAAACTGCTCAAAAGGAAAAACAAAATGATAGAGAAATAATTTTTCTAAAGAACAATTTTTAAGATATTTGAAGGTTATCGGTATGTTTTTAAACAAAATTAAATTCATGTTTTCTTTAATGTAACCCTAACCATAACCCTATTTTACATTCATATAAAGAATATAAACACAAATGTAATAGTGTTCCCATCGTTTAATCTAAAAATATTTTATTCTGAAAGTATCTAAAACTTTTCAAGAAGCTAATATAACTTCTATACACATATTTTTTCACATGCTTAAATATAGGTAATACATTACAGATATTTAGACGATCCCATATACGAGCGTGTAAACTGGTTCACATAACCTAGCTCAGACTAAGAGAAATTGTCCGCCAAGCGACTGTAGCACGATTTCGCTATGCAATGTTTGTATATAAGTACTTACATACTAGTATAAGTATATTTATCAGTGGATTCGCTGCGGCAATTGTATGTGAATCTGAACTAGACTCTAGTATGGTCTACATCGAACACATAAGCATTTTTATATCTTATAAAAGCTATGAATCCAAACCAATAGCAAATAATATACATATTTAAATAACCAATTTTCAAATATAACACTAATTGTAAGAAAATGTTTTTTAACTTCCAACTTTGCTTTCCACTCAACATTTAGAAAATCAGTTAGACACTTGACTAGGTGGTTAGTGGCATAGTCTTCGTTTATTTAAATACCAAAAAATTAAATAAAATATTACTTTAATTGAATATAATTTTATTTTAATCAAATTAGCTTATCAAAGTTCAATATACGACGTTAATAAAAATAGTTTATCTGTTTAAAATATAATACGATACAATTAAATAATTTGATATATTTAAGGTAGTTACTAATAATAATTTAATTAATACATATTGACAGTAGTTATTTATAGTAAGTTCTACATAAGACATTATTACTTAAAATACAAGTTAAAATTTATTCACTCTCCGATCAACAAACCTATAATCTACTCTTCATTTTAATATTATAATTGTTATAATTATAATTCTGTTATATATTAATAACCTTCAGTATTTTTTCGAATGGATTGTTTTTGTATAATAACGATATTGTTGTATAATAATCTTTTACGGAACTCATAGTTTACTTATTTAATAGAAAATCTACTTTGTAAAGTAAAACAAGTTGTTGCCATTTTTTATAGAAAATTATTTCGATAAAATTTCTTTTCGTCTAAAATTGGGTATAAAAATTTTATTCAGCCACTCAGTGTTGTCACAACAGTGTTTCTTATTATTATATTTCTCTAACTGAAAATAACTTGCATTATTAAGCAAAATTTCCTACTTTACGATAGATTTAATAAGATATAACATATAATTGCTGTATAATTATTGTATGCCGCTTACAGAATATATCTGTTATGTAATTAATACTTTTACAGATTCATTTTAAATAATTTCATTATTCTATAATAGTATAATAAATATAAAATAGGTAGTAGATTATTTGAATGCCGTAAAAAGACAGGCTTATTTTTCAATAATTGAGATATTTATCGTAGCCAAAGTAAAGTGCTATGTACTTAAAATGTTTTATGTTAAAATGTTACAAAGATTTTTAATAAAATTGTTTATATACCCGTATGATTTTCTTCGTAGTATCATATAGAATCACCAAAATGCTAAAGGCTAAAGAAATCAATAATTGAAGCATCACAAGCGAAATTATTACTTAATATTACACATTATCGATATTTTCATGAAGTTGATTTCTTTTCTTTCTTTTCTTTTTCTGCTGATTTGCTTCGCAATGATTTCTGCTGAATGATTTCGAAAATTCAGGAAGGAAATGGCAACTCCTGCCAAAACCACGTAGGTCAGTTTTTCGCTAAATCTCAAGAATTCTACAAGGGAAAGATCTTTCAACTACCAGAAACATGAAATAATGTCATTGATCAGAGTGGCACATACATGATTGATTAATCTTATTTCTATATTTAGAAATTGTTCTATCTGGAACACACAAAAGAGCCACGCGAGGTCTTTGTCAGAAAAGCTTATAGAACGACTGTACAGGGGGCTACTTTTGAGCTGAAATCTAGGGAGGCCATAGACAAATCGCTCTTTAGAATTTTAATTTATTTCGCACTCAATAACCACGGATATGTTATAAATTCGGTATTTCCAAAGGGTAATTTGGAAGCATATTGTAAGGATACAAGTTGCCAAGAAAATCCGGAAAACTCAATTTCCGCAAAACCCGAATACTTCTCATTAGTTCAGATAACACCTCAGCCTTGCCAGAGAAAGATGCGCTACGGCAATGTGAAAGGTTGAGCCGACATCCAGACATTCCTAACGTTCGAGCGGTTCAGATAAGTTTCAACTTTCGACACAGCATCCTTCAACCCTCGTACGAGACAGACATTCTTAAACATTTACATATTCAAAGTAATCATCGATCAAACACACATAGGTATACACTCAGTCAAAAAAACGTACATATACACATACATCAGGTCTGTAAATATGAAACCGGAATTTGCCTATAGATGGCCCTAGCTGATAATGTAGTTATCACTAAACTGCGTCATTGATGCCAAAAGTCTTTGTTGACATCTCACAAACATTTTCCACTCAGAACAATACAAGTTTCGTACAACAGCATAGTTTGAAATAGCGTTGAACATGTCGAATTTTGTGCCTGGAAACTACGATTTGCGGACAGCATTGATTTTCAAATGATAATTGGAAGAAAACTGCTGCAGAATCGCATCGAATGCTTGTCGAAGCTTACGGTGAGCATGCTCTTGGTAAATCACAGTGCTTTGAGAGGTTTAAAAAATTCAGAAGTGGCAATTTTGACGTGAGGAACGAAGGACGTGGAAGACCACCGAAAAAGTTTCAAGACAGCGAATTGCAAGCATTGTTGGATGAGGATGACGCTCAAACGCAACAACAACTCGCTGATCAATTAAACGTGACACGAGAAGCCGTCTCCATACGTTTGACAGCCATGGGAAAGATCGAGAAGGTGGGAAAATGGGTTCCACATGAACTGAATGAAAGACAGCAGGAAAACCGAAAAACCACTTGCGAAATGCTGCTCGCCAGATACAAAAGAAAGTCATTTCTCCACCGAATTGTGACTGGCGATGAAAAGAGGATATATTTTGAGAATCCTAAGCGTAAAAGATCATGGGTAGCTCCAGGCGAACCACCGACATCGACTACAAGACCAAATCGCTATGGACGGAAGACAATGCTCTGTGTTTGGTGGGATCAGAAGGGTGTGATCTATTATGAGTTGTTAAAACCTGGCGAAACCGTTAATACTGAGCGCTACCGACAACAAATAATCGATTTGAATCAAGCTTTGCGTGAAAAACGACCAGAATATCAAAAAAGGCAACACAAAGTAATTTTGCTTCATGATAATGCACCATCACATACAGCAAAACCGGCCAAGGAAACGATTGAAGCGTTCAGTTGGCAAATACTTTCGCACGCGGCTTACTCACCAGACTTGGCTCTGTCCGATTACTATTTATTTGCATCGATGGGACACGCACTTTCTGACCAGCACTTCACTTCTTACGAAAATGTACGAAAATGGTTCGATGATTGGTTTGCCTCAAAAGAGCGACAGTCTTTTTTGCGTGGCATCCACCAATTGCCAGACAGGTGGGAAAAATGTATAGCTAGCGATGGGCAATACTTCGAATAAAATATTTTTAATCATTTTCATACAATAAACGTGTATTTTCTATAAAAAATTCCGGTTTCATATTTACACACCTGGTGCACGTGCTATATTCATTCTCACATGTTTCTGTTGAAGTTCAAACTTTGCTTGTTATTATGAAATTAACAAGGGGTTCACTTCAGTTCATTCCCACAGATTCACACATCGTAGCTGATAACATACAGTTATTCAGTGTACAACGATCGTGTCCACGTCAAAGGATTGACGGAAACAGACACGTCCATATAGAAATAAATGAAAAAAATGATAAAACGTTGCATGTAAAATATAATATTTTTCAATATTAGCGTTTGAAACGCACTGAAACTGATTAGTAAAATCAACTGATTTATCATGAATACATTTGAATTTTATAAAAAAATATGAAGTAATTGTATAACTAAAAATAAATTCGAAGTCGATAAAAATATTATTGAATTCGAATACGATATATTTTATAACAAATTTTCTAAAGGTATTCCATACTTGTCAAATATAAAATATACGATTTACTAAATACAATGCTTCAATAAGAACTTTTGTCGATTTGGATCCATTCACTTTTACACATAATTATAATCTTTACTTAATAATACGGATTAATTGATCAAAAACAAACAATCTAACTAATATGACGAAGAATGTCGTACAGCTTGAGAAGAAAAAAGGTAATATTTACTGAATCACTTATCTGAAATTTATTTGCTTTAGGAATTTCAATAAAAATATATGCATACTTATCTTAGAATTATTGAAAGAGAAAATTTATAATAGCTTCTTTTAACTTCTTTTATTAGTATTCTGAAAGACAAATGCAATAAAAAAAAGAAATTGGAACGAATTTTTATTGCAACGAAGAATCCCTTCCGATATTGCTTACCGTATTTCTTATTACCGGCATTCTGTGGGACTTTTTCGATTAAAATGTTAACGTTTTGAATGTCCATACATTATTTCTTTGGCAAATCAATTCTACCTGTAATTGAAGCGATAGTACACCTAGTCACCGAACTCTTCCCGACGGTGAACGAAGATGTGATTTTATGTAACCCGTGCGATAATCGATCACGTCGCGTTGCGTGCCTCCTGATACGCCGTGTCCGTGTCTTCTACTCCATCTGCAATTAAATCTTAGATTATTCGAGATGTCTGCAGGTTTTTCGAATTAGCATTTTTGTCTGCATGCAAGTATATATTTCTTTTTTTCTTTTCAACATTAAATAGCTAAATTGTAGAAATTTTCTAACAGAAAAATATTTCACATGAAATATGAGTCTAATCATAACAAGAATTCCTGTAAGTAAACATAAATTATAGAAAATTTCTACAGAAATAGCTTTAAATGATTTCTGTTTTAAAATTTGCGGACTGTTTTTTCCATGAAAAAGAGAGAAGAAAATATACAGTGAATGGAATATGTAAACGGTATCTCAAAATTCCAAACATTTCCGTAAAAGCCTACTTATTTCTCCATGTACACAGATATCTTATAATAATAATAATAATTCATATATTCAAATAAGTTTCTTGTTAAATGTAAATCTCTCTTACGAAAGGTCTAACTTACTTGTGTGTCAATTTTTCATACGTTTGAGAACTTTACTAAATATAACAGGTAATACCACATTATACAGTTAGATGACATTTTATAGTGAGTAGTCTAACGGAGAAATATTCTATGAAAAAGTAAAAGAAAGATATAAACATACATGGTATTACATGTATGATGTTGCAATGATATGGTAGCGATTTGAGTAACTCCAGTGAAACAAATTTGAAAAAATAACTGTGTATCTTATCCTTATTTGAGAAAGTGGACCGAAAACAATTATATCGAAATCTACAATATAGTAAATCGTACTATTTGATAAAAATTCAACGTTAGTTTCTTTAAGAATGAAATTTTATTTTCTATTTTCTATTTGTTCCTGTATATAACATCATTTTCTAGATTCTAAGTAGTGATATCGATACACGATGCGTTGAAGATCATTCAGAACGTGATATTGAGTAAAAAATAGTGTACAAAATTCTTTCAGTTCCATAATTAATGAAGTATTCCATTGATTTAAACAAATTTTCTCTTCGAATCTGTTGATAAGTATATGATTTCTGTTCTCGTTTTACTTAAAGCTATTTTAAGCAATCCATTTTAACCATTAAAAATAATTCTTTTTATATCTTTAGCCATATTACGTCTTCATGTCAGTCCTAAAAATCAGAAATAAACATTATTTCACTTTTTGATATAAGTGTTGTTTCTCTTACACGTAATAACGTTTTGCGAGTATAGTTCGGTCCCATGCGAACAATACATGTTTGAAAACGAACACGACAATGAAAATAAATTAATTATACTGTTTATCAATATCACCCTACTTTCATTAAACATTATTTCTCGATAAAAATTGTAAAAATTTTAAAAGCTCTTTAATTTCTCAAAAGCAAGATATCATTTAGAAAATCCCTACAGTAAAAACAATTGTGCTTAGGAAAGATCTTTATTTCAAAAGACAGAATGAAAATAAAGATCATATTTGGCTAATTAATAAAGGATAGAGATACATTTGAATTATGAAAACATGACGAAATCGCATTAAGAATTAACAACGTTTTTAGATAGTATTCATTATCGAATGTATTGTATTTGATTTCGAAAGATATCTCTATCTGGCATTTTCTATTAGGGATTACCCTCTCAGTTAACTGGTAAAGTTTTAATATTCTTTCCTGGTATAACTTGTATATAATGGATTAAATATAATATATGCAATCTAAGCTTCTGTGAAATCATATCTTTTTAGCTTTGATTTAAAGTTCAAAGTGATCAACATAGCAAAATTTTAGAAGAAATGTATATGTACAGTTATATCTCGATACATTTTATGGAAAAGTCCGCAAATCTTAATAATATGTTACATTATACTAAATCAAAGACAGAAAATTTGTACGCGTAACGTCAAGCAGCATGACATTAGTCACGATGCTTCATTCCATAAAATGATTTACATACATATAAATGAATAATACATTAAGGAACAGGGTCAAAAAGAGGCTATATAACAAAGTTATCTATTAACTACGGGAAAAAGTTTCCAGTCATTCCTAAATGCCAGGCATATTGCGTATACTAAGTAAGAATTTTCATAAAAACACAACCTACCAGAAACTAGCATTTCAAAATTAACGATATGTACTACCTATATGTATAAGGCATGTATAATAGATACATATAAGGGTACGTATATCATTATTCGATAAAATTCTAGGAAATCATTTTGATTATTACTTGTTTGAATTTATGTTACACAAAATAATTTTTATCTAACTCGACAACATTAAAGTACTTACAGCTTTTCATTGCATGATAAACTCGTTTTAATATAAATTATACCTATAAACGAAATAAGTTTCGATACATAAATTACGATATTTCTTATTTTTTCAATAAAATTCCTAGTTTTCGGACAAACACGAAAAAAGTATCAAAGCCAACTGAAAGACAAATGCACGAAAGCCAAAATATCATAACTTATAAAACATGTTACATTTTGAGTAATATGTCAAACTACATACTAACAAATAAATATTAATTTGATAAATTAAACCACCGACAAAACTGTGTACGATATTCAAGGTTTCTCCCATGCAGATCTCGATACCGTGACAGGTGAAACGTGGATGGTTTTCTGAGAACAAAAAATGTATAGAGTTTGTCTAATAATAAGTTTGAACGTTGGAATTTGCGCAGGATTTATCGCAAAGTTAAAAGTATTTTTAACTTATTTCATGAAATTTAATTTAGTATTTAGAGCATAAGATTAACGTATATAATGCATTAACGTATCTACACACATATGTATATTGACATACGTAAATTAACAATGAATGAATAAACATATTCTTAATTTGAATAACAAGGTAACAGTAATAAAAAATTGGGCTACTATTTGATATACCAACATAGAATGATTTCAATGATTTTCTTAATATGTTATCGGGGGCATGATTCCTCAACAGCAACTTTTTCCTGATGTACACATGATTCATATAATCTCAATACATATAATCATAACTATGTAGTTCTCGAGGTATTCGCAAAAAGTTGTTGATACTATTACATTGAATTCTGCCTATAATTGTGCGTCCGTAACAATGTACGCATTACTATTAGTTGCCGGCTACCTTACGACGGTTTATTTACAATTTACGGGCATGTGATTATATTATACAGGGTGGTTGATAACTGGTGGTACAAGCGGAAAGGGGGTGATTCTAGGTGAAAAAAGAAGTCGAAAATATAGAATAAAAATTTTTCGTTTGAGGCTTTGTTTTCGAGAAAATCGACTTTGAATTTTCGCTCGGTACGCGTGCACTTTATCACGTCTCGTTATAACGGATCTCACTGTAGATCGTTGTCTCAATTGACGTTATGTTGCTAAACACTTCCAATGTGACCGAGGTGTCACAAAGAAAGTAGAAAGTGTTAGAAAGTGTTCATAGAAATTTAATTAGAAGAGCAGAAGTATGTGTTCGGCAGAATGGGCAACATTTTTAGCAATTTTTGTAATAATAAACTTTATGATTACTTCACATTATTTCATTATGTATTCCTAATTTTCCGTTACGGTAAAAACAAACTTAAACTGCGATAGTATCCATCGAGACAACGATCAACAGTGAGATCCGTTATAACGAGACGTGATAAAGTGCACGCGTACCGAGCGAAAATTCAAAGTCGATTTTCTCGAAAACAAAGCCTCAAACGAAAAATTTTTATTCTATATTTTCGACTTCTTTTTTCACATAGAATCACCCCCTTTCCGCTTGTACCACCAGTTACCAACCACCCTGTATATGATGTGTTTATATGTATGTGTGTCTAACGTTTGAATTTTTAAACACAAGGAGATGAGAAAAAAATACAGCTTCTTTATAGGTGATACAATGCCTAATTACGAGGCGCGCGACTTGATGGAGTGAGCGCCGAGCTCACCATTGCTTGAGCAGCGAGTGTCATTTTTTCAATTACTACATTGGGCTGACGTCGATAGTTCGGCAATCGTCAATAAACACCCTGTATATAATATTGTATAATATAGTTATATAAATATAACAGACAGGAGTTGGTTGCCAGTACTGAGACGTATGCTGCCATGGACGCATAATTATTGGCAGGATTCATTCAGGTAGTGCTATCGGTAGTTTTTTGCAAATATCTGAGAAATTAGGACCGTCCGCCACATATATGTAAGGAAAAACTTGTTCAGATTCATGCTTCGACAATACAGTCGTTACCCACCGAATATAAAAAAAAAAAATACAGAAATATTGAAAAATTATTGAAATCATTTTATATTGGTATATCAATTAAGCCCCGAAAACTGATTGAATAGCTAAAAATTAATTATATTCAAATGTGTATACCATGTACTCCAATATCATTATATTATTATAATACAACGAGCAGATTGCAAGTAATTTGAAGTTGTCAAGTTAAATGATTTATACGTTATACTTCATATTAAAAAAATATGATATATTTAACATACAAGATGAAACATATTAATATGATTACACAAAATGTCCCTGATTTTTATTAATATAAACAAATTTTTAAACAGGAAAAGATAGGATTTGCGGGGGACGAATAATATAGTTCTTGTCGAGATCAAATTTTGTTTAGACTCAAAATCTCTTATTATTCTTCTATGTAGAATTATTTACTTTTCTATTATTTAAGATATTCAATTCACCATGTTATAGCAATATGACCCTGAAACGATTTTGGTATCAAAGTTTAAACCAGATTAATCATCTTTTATTCTTGATTGTATTCACAATCACCACCATGGATCGGTGGAAATTTGGAGGTTTGCTTGTACCGTATTCTACTCGTCGTGAAGACCAAACTTGTCTAAGAAACCATAAATCGTAACTCAACCCGCCTTTTTGAAAAATGATGGTAAGGTACCATTGACATTATTTGCAATATGTCTAAATTTCACAGCTAGATAGAAAGTGAATAGCGTAATATTAGTGAGAAAACAGGAAATTATTCTTCAGTACGTGAAATAGTTCACTCTAAATACAAACACATAATATTAGTGTTTCCAATATGTCCTCTCCGTGTTCTTCGTGAATCGGGTCTTCTTCAACGCCATTCGATTTTTGTTTGAAAGGTCTTTTCATACAGTGACTATTTTCGTAATATGTATTTGAAATTATAAAGTTAGTTACTTCATTCTATTTAGGATGGACTATCTCACATGCTAAGAGATAATTACCAGTTTCCTTATTAATATATCACGTTATTTACTTTCTACCTGACTGCGAATTGTAAACGTATTGTAAATGTAAATGTATGAATCGACGAAGCTTTAATATTATTTTTTAAGTAAACTGCTGCGACTCGTGGTTTCTTTGACAAGTTTGATTCCCGTGACGAGTAAAATACTACGACACAAGCAAAGCAAAAATTTGATCTTCACTTTCAATCTCGCAGCAATTCTTTTTAACAAATCTCAGCCGATCCGAAGGTGTATGTAGAATTGCGTTATGGTGGTCATAACACTTGGTTTCTGATTACCCTATAGACACGTAAATTTGATTAATTAAACCTTTTCATGGAGCAAAATATGTAGTGCAAAAATGCTCTTTTCACGTACATTTTTATCTAATTTGTTTTTTCAGTGAAAACAATGTTTATTAAAATACAATACTTCGTTAATCTATTCCTTTTTCCAAGTCTTCTAAATTTGAATGCATTTAGTAATTTTTAAACGAGGCTGCACTTTTAGATGGAAGCGTATCATACTTTACGTCTTCAAAATATAAGTATATTTGCTTGTTATTGTTCTATTTTTCTTGTTCTACGATCAAAACTTGAGCTTTTTACATAAATGTGCAAAATTTATAGAATTTTGACTTGCTACATTGAAAGTTAATATTCTCTTCTATCTTCTCTGCCTAAGCGACCTATGTGTTAAGATAATGTAACCTAAATGGAGGTTATATTGTTCAGATTATTGAATTTACATTTACGTTAGTTATAAATTTATATGATTGAAAATATATAATTCTACGTAAATGATCGATGATTTGAATACAAAAATAATTTGCCAAGCATAATATCAAACCTCATAACTTTTTTTTCAATCACTTTTTCATAACATTAACATGATAATTTTAGTAAGAAAAAGCTGATCTCACCAAGCATAATGTGATATCGTCAACATCATCTACTATCTCATTTTAAAAATTTGTCTTTATACAGGGTGGTTGGTAACTGGTGGTACAAGCGGAAAGGGGGTGATTCTAGGTGAAAAAAGAAGTCGAAAATATAGAATAAAAATTTTTCGTTTGAGGCTTTGTTTTCGAGAAAATCGACTTTGAATTTTCGCTCGGTACGCGTGCACTTTATCACGTCTCGTTATAACGGATCTCACTGTAGATCGTTGTCTCGATGGATACTATCGCAGTTTAAGTTTGTTTTTGCCGTAACGGAAAATTAGGAATACATAATGAAATAATGTGAAGTAATCATAAAGTTTATTATTACAAAAATTGCTGAAAATGTTGCCCATTTTGCCGAACACATACTTCTGCTCTTCTAATTAAATTTCTATGAACACTTTCTAACACTTTCTACTTTCTTTGTGACACCTCGGTCACATTGGAAGTGTTTAGCAACATAACGTCAATCGAGACAACGATCTACAGTGAGATCCGTTATAACGAGGCGTGATAAAGTGCACGCGTACCGAGCGAAAATTCAAAGTCGATTTTCTCGAAAACAAAGCCTCAAACGAAAAATTTTTATTCTATATTTTCGACTTCTTTTTTCACCTAGAATCACCCCCTTTCCGCTTGTACCACCAGTTACCAACCACCCTGTAGAAATTCATGGTCAACAACGTATTTTACGTTAGAAATGGCCGAGAAAAATTTTTGCAGAACATACATTTACAATTTCCTATAACCTGAAAATAAGAATGGCAAGCATAAATTAATATGTGTTATTTCCATTGTTCTCAGAATAATGATTCTTTTATGAGGTAATAAAAAATATGTGTGTGGGTAACTTTCTCTTAAATTGGTATTAATTGGGTATCGGGCAGACCGTACTGAATGAAAAATTGATACGCTTCTTAGTTCAGGTATTCTATAATTTATAATTATTTGTCTGTACTGTGACGTGTAAAGTTTGACGTCTATTAATTACACTAATTATGGAAAGTTATATAATTACTGCTTGTTCTTATTTAACACAATTTTTAAGAAATAATATTAATAATTATGTGCTGTGACTTTCTTGTAGAATATTGCGAATTATTTTTAATTGCAATATGTAATTTCAGCTTATTTTTTTATAACGATGGTACGTAAAAAACCAAAAAAAAAAATGGAAAAGGAAAAGTCAATCAATGAAATTGACTTTGAAAACAAGTTTAGCAACTTTTTTGAGTAGATATATCGTATGCACGTAAGCGCAGAACCTCGAGTCGCGGCTTTGATATTCAGCCATACCTTGAAATTAGTTCTGAAGGCCAGGAGGATGGGAACGTTGATGACTATTCGTCGTGATCGAGGTTGTGATCGAGGTTGAGGTCGAGGTCGAAGTCGAGATAGTCGTTGTGATGGAAGTTGAAATCGGAGTCAAGGTTGAGGTCGTGATGGAAATAGGGACTCGGCGACGTTGGGATTCGGAAGCCGTGTTGTTCTGCTGGGATGAGTTAATATGCCGATGTGTCAGATTCGCGGTCGTTGTCATCGGTGGTTCGCTGCTTGACTGGTTGCTGTTAACTTGACTGCTGTTACTGCTGTTCATTGGTAGTAACATTTGACCATCGCCATGAGTCGACGGCACACCGTAGCTTCGCAGCCGATACTGCCGTTGTTGCATTGAAGGACAGCGGCTTCTAGCAAAAGTACTCCTGCGTTGCTGCCCACCCGTGGTACTGCGTATATTAATCCCAGGCTATCATCAGTATTTTCATTATTTCCTGCAAGGACCTGTACACGGCTTCTTTCGACAGCACTTGGCCTTTGCCTTGGTATTTCTCTGATGCAGCGGCATTTTCTTATTTTCTATTCAACTCGTACGTATCATTAAATCAAACAAACTATACGCGTTCGTTAAGCTACCTAACTCTTTGCTCTTTTTCATGATTTACCACTGTACGGGTTGAAATTAATTGTCGTCGCAGAAATTCCAATTTTTCTCTAATATTTATTTTATTTGAATATTTATTCTTTTCTATATTTCTCTCATACTTCTGAATCACAATCACATGCTAATTATACGTAAAATACTGTATGCTTTATTTATTTCTAATGTTACTCGATGTATTTTCGCTAATTACATCACAATTATGTAATTATAAATATGTACAAACATTTGTACGAATTGTTGACACATTCATTAATGGCAAAAAGATACTATACGTATAATATAGGACAAATGATCGCAACATTGATAGAATTTACATCCTTAGAATTTCTGCGTCGATTAAAATATTCATTGTCATGATAAAATATTGATTGGCGTATAATGAACATTAGAATTGTATAGTGTCGGAAAATATTGCAGAATAGTATCAATTTACAGCGCACTTACGACACACAATTTTGTTTTGGTTATACACGAAACAAAAATTGAACTTGCAATTGATGTATTTACATCACCTTTTATTATCAAAGGACACGTTCAATAAAATATATGATACATTAGGATTAGTGTGAACGTTAAGATTTACTATATATACAGAAGCAAGTATGCACGGCATGCTTTTTAGTTAAAAGAAGCAAATGCCTTAAAAAATAATTGGTTTTACACACATATACACGCACGCACACGCATAAAGATTAAAACTGTCACGGCATGCAACAAGGCATGCATTTTTTCATATTTTTTATTTGTCACTTAGAAAAGAAAATTCATCTGAAAACGCTAAAGATTGTGCTCTAAATTTAAAATATCCAGAAATCCAAAGAGTGTAAATAATAATTGTTCAATATCTTTAGTCAAATAGTTATAACGTTTTTATTTCAGATAAATGATTATAACTTTTCCATCAGTTAGACATAAGGCCGAAACTTCCGAAAATGTTCATGCTCCGATAGGATGGAAATTTTGAAAATAGATTCTTCGTAAATAAAAAAAATTTTTAAAAAGGAGGATTTTAGCGTCCCATAAGTTGAAACACTTTTTCCTAAACATAACTGAAACTTCCTCATATTTCGACATAAATCATTTTTTTTCTTATGGTCTGCACACCATTTTTCACTTAGAATTAATTGTATGTTTCTTTAGCCACTCGACTGTTATTCAATGATTACTCAATTTCTTGGCAAAAGAAAATAAATTAACGCGATGTAACATTTTAGAGATATTTGCGAAATACATTTGTACTTATTGTCAATACTCGTTACCGATGAATTAACCCTGAATTACGAACTAAAGTAACACAAGCAATGTAACCAACGTGCAATGTAGACATCATCCATCGTGCATACATAGATATATAGGCCGATATATAGAAGAAAAATAAAAAAATGTTAAAAAGGTGTCTTACCTTCGAGTTGCCAAACATTCTTCTCCTAAACATTGTTTTTATCTAAATGGAACCTACATATTTCAAAAGTTTTGGTCTAAATCGGAGCACGAATGTTTTCGGAAAAGATACATATTTATACATTATAATTGAATGAAACATCTATTTTAGCAATAAATCTGGTATTATTAATTTATTATTTTACTTATTGTCAATAGTGTGCAATAATTATGGTTTATGTTACTAAATTGTAAACTTGTGACATTGAGATAAAATAAACAGATGAATTTTCGACATAAGTAACATAAAACGAAGGCGATGTATTTTCTTACCTCGAACTGTGACTCATGAGGACTATATTTCTGTAACAGCATATAATGGATCCTGATTGTTTGGAAGCGAGTGATGAAGTGTTGACGTTGATTCACACACAACACAACAAGCAGCTCAAGCAATTTTGTTGTATTTCTTATGTGATTAAATGTTTTGATTCATATCGAAAATAACATTAATAATAAACTGTGACTGTATAAATATCTCACAATCAGTCAACTTTACAGATTAAAAGTTGAAATAAAATAAGAAAAGAAATGTCGAAATATATATTGTTACAATTGAATATCAATGAAAATTAAAGGATTACGTTAAAATCCCCGACATAGGTTTCTTCAAAGGTTTCACCGACATGATTCACCAGCACCAATCTTGATCGACAATAGTTTTGACCGACAATAATTTGGTTGATAATAATATTTAACCGACAACATTAAGTAATATAAGACCTTACATTAATTTGTAAATATCTTTGAATTAGGTTATAAGGGTCCTAATGTTTTGGGATGGCATTTCGTAGCCGATAGAAGCCGTTTGGGTTGGATATTGGCTCCTCCACCTTTCTCAACCAGACTTGGAATCGGCAAGCTTCTAGTTGGTACAACTTTCCCTGTGGGGACGCAGGCTAGCCGTTTTCCAAGATCTTACCCTCATTCAGACATATCCAGTCTTCTGAGCTAATTGGCTTCTCTATTATTTCCTTCTGTCACCTCGCACATCCCCATGTATGAGTATGAGCAGTAACGCCTTCAGCAATCCGTATCCCTATTCCCTTAAACCACCTCATGTAATCCACCACTTCCTTCCAATATTCGCTGAATTCATCAACCCTTGTAATCGGTGAAAAATAGCTAATTGTTATAATCACCCCTTCTATGTTCCCTACTATTACAGCCTCCTCTTTCTTTCCATTTTATCCACCTTTATGCTCCCATCCATAACCATAGTTATTGCTTTGCTGTTTACACTAACTAATCATCTCCCTTCTGTTTTGCTGATGCCTCAGCAACCACCGCCAATCCTGCCTCTCCCTCCATCTACGTTCGCAAAAGCAGGTCTTGCGGTGCTCTTGGATTATTACGTGAAAAGATTTATCTATATAAATACAAGAGCATATCTTTTCTACCTTTCTTCCTCTCGCCCTCCATTTCCACCCTAGTCACCATCGCTATGCCCGCTGTCGTCCTCCGTCTCCATTAAGTTTATCACAACCTAACCGAACCCAAACCTAACTAATTAAAAATCTGTATCTTTATTTTTTAAACATGTACAAATAAAAATATATCTATATATTATATTTCTATATAAATATTATACCATTACGTTTCAATTCATTTTATTAAAGATTTGTTTTCATCCTTCTTGCTTTTTTCGAATGTTCCTATTTACTTACCTTTAACTTATTTATCGTCATACATTATTGATAGTGTATAATTGATAGAAAGCATACATCGATCAAGACTGGTGTTGGTGAATTTGTATCAATGGAAACCATATTGATGAAATCTGCGTCGGCAATTTTAACGTAATCCAAAATTAAAGTTTCTTTTGTAATAATTAAATTCTTTAAAAATATATAAAGATTCTGAAATTTATACACATATTTTAAATACACCCAACAACAAATTTTTCATATTCTTAAGTTGTCAAAAATTTTTTAGTGCAATTCAAAAGCTTGCAAGTAGAAACAATATTTCTCGTGAATTTTCTTAGTAAGAAATATGTTTATACGTAGAACAAGTAAACAAAAAGTAATCGTATAAATATACTTGGTTACATTATTTTTTCATATTTTTATATTATTTTCTCGTCATCGCTATTTCTGATAATTGAGAAATTAAAATATAAATGAAGCAGAAAGCAAAAGATATGATATTAAAGATATTTTGACATGTAATAAACTGAGAGAACGAAAAAGAAATGAGAAAATGCGAAATAAAATATGAATAGTTGGAAAGAAACGGTTTCTAATTAATTACACACTTTCTCCTTTTTAATACTACGAACAGATATACTCGTATATGTACAGAGTGATTTATAAACGTATGTCAATATTTTAAGGAGCTAATGTAGAAACACAGGCAAATAAGTAAAAAACGTCCTATGGACATATATCTTACGTCCTTAGTTTTCGAGTTACGAATAATTAAAGAAAGTGTTAACAACGTCTTCGCAAACTGATGGATAGGGTAAGATAGATCCATTATATAGCTACCATGATCTAAATCCACTTAGGTTTTTGTTTTTGGGGCCATTTAAAATCTATTGTATATTCAACGCAAGTGAACAATGTACAAGATCGACAAGAAAAAATACAAAATGGATTTGAGACTACTCGAAGAACATCTGGTATTCTTTCGAATGATTACAAAGCTCATTATTAACCGTTTAAGTCCCAGGAGTCTTTGAAAAAACAGGGTCGAAAAATCCCGAACAGTGCGATAGCGCTTGTCCTAATCGATTGCGAAGAGAAACTAGCGGCGCAATACCGCTCGTCATATTTGTTATTTTTATGAAATACATCTATATTATTATATATGCGTACTATTAGTTTATAAATATTTCAAGTTTTGTTCAATAAAAATTATTGAGAAGATAACAATGAAATACAAAATACCGTCAGTCGTCCGTTCAAATGTACTGGGACCTTTCGACACAAAAGCTAAACAGCGCGATCGTGCTGCTTGGGACTCAAACGGTTAAAAGATATGCAACAACATGTGCTGAGGTAAGAGGTGGGCACTTCGAACATTTTCTTTAAACATCCATACTTCGAAACCTAAAGTATTTAGGACATATTAGGTCATCCCATAAGTTCGTGCCGACTTTTGTGTATACATTTCATGTGTCGATTTATAAACATACGGCGATAAGGGACCAATGCACTTGAGCTTAGCTGATCGAGACAACAACGAGAGGGGGATTACATTTTTTCATGAAACTGAAAGGTATGTAAACAATCTTAACATATATAACCGCTCGAAAAACGGCACGAACTTATGGGATGACCTAATATAAGACATTTTGTATTTATTTTCATGTGTAGATTTACTCCTTGGAGTATTGACGAACATTTATGAATCAGCCTCTATACATATTTATAACAGATATGAAAATAATTAATCCTTCTTTTTTTCATTTAACAGGATATTCAACTTTCACAAATGTAGAATGTTTGTTCATGCTTTTTTAATAAATTTTATCAAAAATACGTTAAGGCAATATTGTCCACAAAGCACTTTCCTTAACTGTTCGTATAAAATTTTATGCAAAATTGAATCGAACTTTTTCATCATTCCTACGCAGACGATCAAGATATGCTTATAAATACAATAGATGCTTTTCACATATGGTTACGGTGATACATTGTGGAATATTGGCATATTCTGGAATAAATTTAATATCCTTTTTGGTAAATGACTTTCTGCATTCTATACTTTTCATTAGAAAAAGACAAAGACAATAAAAATATGATACTGCATATATAGAGCAGTACGTTTAAGTATACTGAAGAACTATTTTGGACAAATCTTAAAAAATCAAGTTAAATGAGTTTTAAATTGATAATTCAAACATATAACATACTGTGCTCTATTTTCCTAGAAAAATTAAAAACTCCATTGATGAAAATCCTCATAAGTAAAAATAGGGATTAATTGTAAGAAAAGAAATAATAAAATACAGTTGTATAGATCTATAAAAAAAACATACATGTACAATGTTCATATATAGAAAGATTCCATCTTATTTTTAGTTTTTCAGAATATACTATTTGATGGCATATAGTATTTGATGGCATCAACACATATGTATATTTATACAAAGTTTCACAAGTGCAAGCTAGCTCATTGATTCATCAATTTGAAGATAAAGTATGGCAATAATAATATGGCGTGATATGGCAATAATAGTTATTGGTTCGATGTACTTTTGTTTATGTAGTGTTACTTCTCAATAAAAAGATACAGACTTGGTTATGTTTCTGACGGATATACACTAAAAATTGGTTAAAAACAAGTGAAAAGATATCGAAAATGGCATAATCTTGAGTCAACAGCGTTTTCTTCGAACAATAAGTAAATATGTAAAAAAAATATGAAGATTAATCTTGTTTCATGGAGAAAGATTGTTCATAATATAGAATAAATATTTTAATATATTTTTATGGATTTTTAGATTTGTAGTCAACGTGAGTACACAGAGATGGTGCTATTGTTTATATAAAAGTAGATTAGTTATTTAAATTAACGATAATACTGAATAATATAGTATCAGAGAGGAAATAGTATAAAGTATAATTGTGTATGTTACAGATACGAATACTTTACAAATTCAAATAAAGAGGTTATATTCTGGAACAAAGGGATACCATATGTAGGTACCTATTATCTATGTATGAGTTGATCATATTCAACAAATAATATAATATAATATAATATAATATAATATAATAGTAATGTGATAGTTTAGTCTAATTTGGTTCACAATTTTCTTAATGTGAAAGTTAATCTAATAAAATCAATAATAACTGAAATATAGAATAAAAATTTGATAGCATGAATGATATTGACACTAATTGTAACTCAGATTCTGATGGATAGCCATTCTCTACTTATTAAATGCTGCAAATTCATTATGTCCAGGATTCGTTGGATTATTTTCAATAAATCCCTATCTTCAGGAATTTTTCCTGAGACTTGGAAATTATTTAAATGTATTATTTAAATCTATACCTAAAAATGATAATCTTACCTATGTTAAAAATTTTAGACCTATTAGCATTCAAAATCGTGTCTAAAATTTTGGAAAGATTGGCGACCCATAAGTTATATTTTCTTTTGTAGAAATATAATTATCAATCAACAATATGAACACTAACAAACGTTCGATTAAAACTAATTTGGTGGAGTACTATCAGTAGCTGGCTGATCATGTAGATAAAGGCACATAGGTCGATCCGATTTATACCGATTTTCGTACAGCTTTCAATACCGCTAGCAGCTCAATTCTCATGACTAAATTACAATTACTTAATTAGGTACAATTACTTGGACATCTTTGGGGATCTACTCTCGCCATTTAGGAGCTTCATTAGAACTAGGATTCAAATAGTCAAATTTAGTAACTCCTTTTCTAGAATTATCAAGATTAACTCTGGTATTTTCCAGGGTTCCCATCTAGCCCCATTTCTATTTAATTTATTTATAAGTGATATATACTGAAGTCCATAATTTTGTAAATACCTTCTTTATACTGATGAATTAGAGATCTTCCATAGCACCGATAATCCATCTTATATCTACTCTATTAATTCAACAAGACCTACATATATGTATAGGCTCAAGGACTGGTGTACAGCTAATAAATTATCCCACAATATAAATGAATGTTATATCATAAGATTTACAAAAAATGCAATATTTTTTTTTATTATTCTCTAAATCATCTAATTCTAAGCTCTCTTTACCCAATAAGAGATTTTTCCTGAATTTTTCCTTGAACTTTTTCCTGAACACTACAAGTATGTTATTTCCCGCAGCTATATGTAACCTATAACCTATGTGTAACCTATACGGGTGTTCGGCTACAGGTGTAAACAAATTTAAGGAGTGATTCTTGAAGCTAAAATAGGATGAAAATCAAGAATAAAAAGAATTGTTCTTTCAGTTTTGTTTTAAGTTATTGACAATTAAAAATTAGCCGAAATATTTCCGTATGCGAGAAAATCTCCTTACACGACCGAAAATAGGACAGTCTAAACACCGGTGTGTACAGGGATTCTCAATTCAGGCGATATATGGATAGCAGCTTATTTCGTACAAGCTGTAGAGAAGATTATAACATTTGAAGAAGTAAAGCATCTTGCACGATGTTTCCTAAGAAAAATCGTAGATCAGACATTATACCTGTCCACTCATTAAAATTCATAACAGCATTTCGAAAACCGCCTTATGAAATTTTTAAGTAAAGAGGATTAATGTTTCCTTTAAACCATTGCTTCCGTAAGTAATTAATAAATAATGGCACATATAAACAATTTTTGCAACTTTTTTACATCTGTAGCCGAACACGTTGTATATATCTATAGAACCGCTAAATTTTTCTATAATACCAGCATCAAATATATGTATGTACATATATATATTTAAATACGTAATTTGGTCGAAATAAGATAATTTTCCATATTAATGATGATCAAACTTAAATTTCAGAATTCAAGATCACTTCATGGGTCCTAGTATAGCAAATCATCGAATTTGTTTTGGCGTCAGGTACAATTCTGGGAAGTCCAAAATATATGGTGTCATTTTAAAAAGCCAAGACGATCTTGACTTTTTATCGGGAAAATTTTTTTGGAGCGGATCGAAAACTGACTAACTTTTGTTCAAAACATTTCATTGGCAAATTACCAGAAATGCCTAAAAAATGGTAGTTAATCTTAGAAGATATACCCAGTACATATATTTCCAAATTTTAACATAAAAAATACAACATTGCATTTAAAAATATAAAAGTAAATTAACTTTAAAATTGTTTAAGCATCTCCTCTATAAGACAAGTAAATACGTCCGTCTTTCTTATTAGCACACACATACAACTTTTATATATGCCAATTTTTCACATGTCATATAATGTAGACGTTATTTGTTTTTGACATATCAGACTCAATAGTCTAATGTATATTGCATAATGACAAAAAAAGATAGATTTGTACGAAAATATAGCTGCTAAAATGTGACCTGGTACATGTTATTGACTTTCATTGATTAAATGTTTAGTTACTGCATTAAATAAGCTTACAAATATCACTCATCTCTTTAACACGTTGACGCCGGCGTGCGCCATCGGCGCGTCACACGTGTCTGTCCCGAGGGGCGGCGATGGGTCACACATGTATTTCACAAAATAGGTAGTGACCCAGCGCCACCCCACGAAGCAGACAGTGAATTCGGGCGCCGGCGTCAACGTGTTTTAAGGAAATAGTCTATACTTTCAAGTGTTTTTGGCAATAGAATTGAAAATTCGTCCACATACTATTAATAAAATAGTCTGCAACTAGTTAATAGATGACTGTTTTCTGGAAGATCATATATCGTTGTATGTATATCTTAATTTTATTAAATTACTGTATTAGTGGCTATTCATTATTTATTATTGTTCACATTAAAAATAGAATCTATTCTTACTAAATTCTTAATTTAATTGAAAACAAATGAAACGACCTTCTAAATAATTTTTGATAGGATTAATATAGTAACATGTTGTAAATACTAACTACAATACTATATAATTTCCATAATTCGTATTTACATATTTAAAAACTGCGTGAACGAGACAGCATATTTTACTTAATTGCACGAATGACTTTGAGACTTGTTACATGTAAGTATATTATCTTACATAAATAACGACTAATACAATATATTTAATGTTTGATGCAATCATGATTTATTTCTTAAATATAAAAAAATATTCATTTAATTATACTTTAAACCTGTTGCATATTTCCGGCATCCTGTAAAATAATATGAGTACTATTTTTTATTTTTATCAATTCATGAAACACAAAAGTTTGTACCTCTAAATGGCAAAGAAAATATTCTACAGTTTGCTTAGATCTGTATCTACACAGCAAAAATATAAAATCATTGAACGGACTATCAAATGTTCAATTGATATTTTGATTAAGCGATATAACCATTTTGATTAATCGAATCAATCTTTAGAATTTACCTGCGCATCTGTACGCAAGTATAGTATTGCAATATATTTTTAAGAAAAGAATAAGAAGTGATGTTCATTAAGGATATAACGTAATAGAAAATTTCGATATAGAAAATATATTATTTATAAATATTTCTGTATATCTTTAAATTATTGGTAGAGTTAATGTGATGCGAAGAAGCACTACACGTGATAATTTTATGCATAATATTCATGTTATGTACAAATATATATTTACATACATAATTAAAAAATAGATTGCCTTTGAACTTTTGTCATAAAAGCTGTTCCCAGAAAGAAACATGTGAACTTTAATATGCTTTAAAAAGATTCAAATACAGAAGTGAATAAGAGAAAGATAGATATTTATATAGGCCATTTTTATATATCAAGCATATCCTACATCAGTGAGACTACACGCTGCCTCTATGATGGTGCAAAACAAGATAAATGACATTTTAATATCCTTGCAAAAGTGGAAAGAAGAAATATATAAATACGTGTATGTATGTATACATATTATACATACACATACACGTGCGCACACGTGGATGTAAGAAGGTAGCAAACATAGGACGCTTAGAGTATCTACAAAAACTAAAGACTAAGAAAAAAATTCACTTAGAAGTAATAAACATACCATAAAATTACGTTTAAAGAATATATTTAAAGTGCATACCGAAGCAGCCTGGTTATATAATCTGGCCAATTATCTGGAAACATCACGAGAAAGAAGCCGACTGCTATAAAAATCATTCCTGCCAATTTCATCCCCATGAAATGGGCTCCGTATAAAAGAACATCCAATGCTGTAACACCATAATATTACATAATTATTGAGTAATTATAGATATTAGCTCAATTAATGTCTCATTTTTACCGTACCAGCAGATACAGGTACAGCGGTGATCAATCCTAGCGTAATGAACAGGTCGTAGGTCAGAGCAATACTGAAGTTACCAAGCATGTTTGCAACTATCGAATAAAAACAAAATGTAACCTTAATATCTATCTCAAACTCTTATTTCTGATATATCCAGAATACCTCAATATTAGGAAACATACCAATTCTTCGAATTATTACATAAAAAGGTATGAATAATAATTTTTGAATAAACGATCGCAAAATAAGATTACTTGTGATCACTTAATCGGGATAGAACATGAGCTTTTTTTAAGTTTTGCGAAACCGTAGAGACAATCATACTACATTACGAGTGAAACGAAGAATTAATATTTATAATAATTTCTCTATGAAACGAGTTCAGTATTTTGCAGCGCTTTTGCAAATCGTATTTCTTATAAATAAGGCTATATATCGTGATCAACATGAGTTTGAGTACCGAGAATACACGTTTTTTAGAGATATTCGTGTATAATATGAAGGACTGAAAATAACTGCTTAAACAGAGACTTTTAAATATGTATGAATCGTTATAAACGTTTCATGCACTTTGGTTCTAAAACATATAAAAAATATATTATTAGAATCTTATTTTTCTAACATTTCATTTTCGAACATTTACAACTTTGGAATCGACATTTTCAAAGTTACTGTGAAACATTTCTTATGATAATCGCAAATCAGTTAATGACAAATTTCTTAAACATATTTTTAACAATAATTAAATAGGAACATTCAGATCTATGGAACGTGTTTCAAAATTTTCATTGGCTACAAAATCTTCTTGAATGGTCATACTTGTAACGTTTAATGACTCATATTAATTACACTTATTTGCAAATGAATCATATATAAAAGCTTGATATAAAGGATAAAAGATAATCCAAAAAATATACTAATATATTAATAAAATGCAAATGATTTTTACGGACGGAACGATCGCGGTGCGTGTGCGAAATTTGTATAAACATTGTTTATGAGCTATTAGTTATTAATTATTTTTGGAAGCAAAGGATTAGAAATACTAATGAGACAGCTGTCGATATGCTGTAATGAATTTTAATGAGTAGACAGGTATAATGTTTAATCTACGATTTTTCTTAGAAAACGTCGTGCAAGATGGTCTACGCCTTCAAATGTCATAATTTTCTGTACGACTTGCACGAGGTAAACTGCTACCCATATCCCTGTGCACACCGGTATGCTCGGTGTGACCTATTTTCAGTTATGTAAGGAGGTTTTCTCGCACACAGGGATATTTCGGCTAATTTTTAATTGTCAATAACTAAAAACAAAACTGAAAGCACAATTTTTTTTATTCTTGATTTTCATCTTATTGTAGCTTCAAGAGTCACCCCTTAAATTGTTTTACACCTGTAGCTGAACATAATATATATATGTCGAGGTGTCGTCAGGATTTCGGGCGCAAGATAATTCCTCGATTGAATCAGACATCATTTGCGCAACAAGGATTATATTTACACGAACGTCAGTATTTTACAAATTTAACATATAATGTGAACAACGATAAATTAGTCAAACGTACAACAAATTTAACGAAGCTTTAAGATATGACGTGTTTAACGATTAACTAAATTAACGAACAATAAATTTAACTAGGTTTAACCAGGATCTTGGGTTCAGTAACGAATCCACGGTCAACGGGAAACTCTTTGAACAATAGCTTGTATTCTGTATCGCACAAACACGTTCGCTCAAAAGCAGGGTAACTTTTTGACTGCCTGACTGTCGATATTCGTAAACTCTCCAAGGAGATCAAAAGAATAAAAGACTGTTACAGTCACATTTGTCAATTACAAACTGATCAGAGTTATCAACGAAATACCAAACACCGTTACTAGGCAATCCCGCATCAAGCCGACATTACTCCTGGCCGGGGCTTGCTTGTTAATACAGTGTGTCCCACAACATCGGTACTCCTTCTGTTAGATAAAACATCCATCCCGTGACCGTGGCTACGTTCGACGACCAGTCATGTCACCTCGAACCCAAGTATTGGAGATCTTCTCAAAGAAATGCCCGATGTCCCTCCTTCTCCGACACGGCCATCCTGACAATCACCCGTCCTCGGGTGAATCTAAAATATTCGGTTTTCTTAACATTAGACTCGATACCTCCGATAATATTTACGATTTATCCAAACATTCCAATAAGCCAAGGGTCCAATTCAACAACAAAGATTCCGATTAAATGTACATCAACAAACCAAAACAACAATTAATAACACCATTCCTTTCACAAAGTACTAGTTGCATCCTCTCACCAGTTACAGAATTACCAGTCAATAGCCTACTCAACCTTCAACACAGCCTTTCACCATTACACATTACGGCATTATACTTGACACATAAGGTTACACCAAATTACATCTCAGCACACACTGGACGTGTGTGAAAACACTGAACCGCTCCACAACACCACATCGGGCGCGTGTGAAAGCACTGAATCGCTTCACAACACCACACTGGGCGCGTGTGAAAGCACTAAACCAAATGCCAAGGTTATAGTGTCAATGCTCCTCCGTAATCGGTGAACACAAACCGTCACTAACACTGCCATTATCACCACTACACACATCCAACTCATCAGGAATGCAACTATCAGGCATTTTCCTCAACTTATCATGGCTGTACTTGTACGATCGTTTACCATCCAGCGTTTTTAAAACATATCTATCACCTTCCAAAATCTCTGCTATTACAAATGGACCCCTGAACTTAGGATCTAATTTGGTTTGATTCCTTTCTTCATTTTTGCGTAACACAAAATCGCCAAGATTAAATCTAACCACTTTAGCCTTGGTTTTATCAAATCTTTCTTTATCGTACTTAGCGTTTTTCTCTATGTTTTGTATTGCCCGTTGTCTTACATTGGAGATATCCACTTCCCTTTCCTCAATGTCATCAGGCAACAACAAACCGTAAGGCCTTGCTGTTTTTCCGATTAATAACTCTAAAGAACTCGACTTAGTCACACGATTGGTGGTGCAATTCAAAGCCAATTGTATTTCACCAATCGCGTCCTGCCAAGATCGCCCGGTCGTTTCTACAGTAGTAAACATGTTCTTAAGGGTACTCATAATACGCTCTACCTGTCCATTAGCCCTACTAGCACCAGTTGCTATCAAGTGGAGTTTAATATGTTTGCCTTGACAAAAATCTCGAAATTCTTTGCCCGTAAAACATCTACCCTGATCCGCTATTACCCGGCAAGGACTGCCGAACAAAAATATTGCAGACTTAAGCGCTTTAACAGTACTAGAAGAATCTATCTTACGGGTATGATACAAGTACACAAATTTTGTAAAAGCATCAACCAAAACGATAACGTATTCTTTTAAATCGCTTTTTCCACTCAACTTCCCCGTTATGTCCATGTGCACAGTATGCCAAGATATACTGGTCTTAGGAATAGGATGTAGTACAGCTTGTGATTTGCCCAAAGTCACCTTAGAAACCTGACAAGCATGACAATTCTCAACGAATTTACGAACATACTTCGGCATTCCTTCGAACCAGTAATACTCGTACAGTTTCTCAAGCGTCTTATCCCATCCTAAGTGCATAATTGACTGGTGCACATGGTTGATAACGGACCACCTAAAACCTCTAGGAACAATAGGCAAACAGAGAGTCTTGCCTCCTCTCTGTATCTTACGATAAAGAGTACCGGACCGTAATTCGTACGTGCATGCAATGTCTTCTGCGAGCTCACCGTTTTGCAACTTTGTAGTAATTTCCAAAATTTGAGGATCACGACGCTGTTCCGCTAACAACCAACCTTCAGAAATTTCTGCCAAATTTACTTCTTTTTCTTTTATTTTGTTAATTTTAGTATGTTCAATGTCTATAGGATTCCGCGAAAAGAAATCTACGTGAGCCATCCGTTTACCTTCTCGGTACACAATGTTGAAATTAAAGGTTTGTAAGTAGGCCCACCACCTATGAACCCTGTCATACAAATTCACCTTATTACTGGACGCCTTTAAAGAATTGCAATCGGTAACGACAAGAAATTCTCGACCATGCAAATAATGACGGAAATGCTTAACAGCATTCACGACAGCTAACGTTTCCAATTCATACGAATGGTACCTAGATTCCGCAGGACTAGTTCTTTTACTATAATACTCTACTACCCTATTCCTACCTTCAACTCTTTGCATTAAAATAGCTCCATAACCATCCATACTAGCATCAGTATGCAGTTCAATTGGAAATTTTGTGTCAAATATTATCAACACCGGCGCACCGGTCAGAATAGAAATTACTTTTTGCCTAATTTTTTCGTGTCTATCCATCCAATCTATGTTCTTATTACTGGAAGTGAGTGCATACAAAGGTTTCATTATTTGCGAAAATTTAGGAACAAATTTTCGAAAATAAGATGCCAAACCAATAAACTGCCTAAGTTGTGTGATAGTCGTCGAAGCGGGCAAAGAACTTAAAGCCTTTATTTTTCCCGGATTAGGGCGTACCTCTCCGTTGTGAATCACATAACCCAAATAGAGAACTGTTATTTTAAGAAAAGAACATTTAGCGAAATTTCAAGAAAATCCAGCGTTCACAAGAGTTTTCAACACGATATCCAATCTTTCCGAAGCTTGGTCTACCGAGTCGGCAACAATTAAAACATCGTCCAAATAAACAACAACATACGAGTAGGCAAGATCCCCCAAGGCCTTGAAAATGGCTCTCTGAAAAACAGAAGGCGCATTTTTCAACCCAAACGGCATCGTTAGATACTCGTACTGTCCATCGGGAGTAACAAACGCTGTAAACTCCATAGAATCAGGATGTATAGGGATTTGATGAAATCCACTAGCCATGTCCAAGCTAATAAAGTATTTAGCCTGCTTCAACCTCGCAATCTGATCCGCAATAAGCGGAAGAGGATACCGATCCGCTACCGTATTTTTATTTAATTCCCGGTAATCCACACACAACCTTTCTGAACCATCTTTCTTTTTAACAAAAAAGGGCTGGCAAAAGGAGAATTACTGGGCCGAACAATTTTTGCCTCAATTAATTTATTTATTCTCTCACGCACAAGTCTACGCTCTTCCTCACTAAGTCTATAAGGACTTCTTTGTACTGTGACATTAAGATCAATTAATCGTATCTCCAACTGACCTGTATTCACACGAGCACGAGGAAAACCGGTAATAAACAAATCTTTGAATTTTCTTAGAACAGAAATCAACCGACTTTTACCATCCCCTACAACATCAGTGTCAACCTCATCAATATTGATCTCATTTTCAGTGACTTTATTACACGCACTGATTATCTTTGTTCTACTAAAAGCAACGCTGTTCTGAGTAACATTTACATCAAAACCTTGGCTCAAAATTTCACGACCAATCATAATATCATATTTTAAATTATTATCAGCAAGGATATGGAAAACTATCTCCAATGCAAATCCATTAATACGTACAACGGACAAAATTTGCAATGTACTCTTAACGCAAGTGTTTCCTATTCCTCGCAAAACCACCGTTTTAACCATTCTTTTACCAGAAAATTTCAAAGCCACAGATTCCTTAATCAGCGAACACTCAGCTCCAGAATCAAAATAAAATGAAAACGACTCACCCAGATGAGTTAATCTATCCATCGAAGCTTTTATAACACAAAAGTCGACCCGACGTTCATTATTGGAATTATAATTTCCCTTCGGTGTGCTGCTGTCTTTTTTCCCTTTCCGCAACGATGGACAGTTAGACGCAATATGACCCTCCTCTCGACACTTGAAGCACGTCACCACCTTTGATGATGCAGCTGCATGATAACCCTCCGGACTTCGTATATTCTTCTGCTTCCCATTTTTTACTCTTCCATGACACTCCACCATTTTATGTCCGTGATTACCACAGTTATGACATTTAATCCGGGAGTCAAAAGTCTTAAACCGTTTCGCTTCAAGACTCATTGATGAGTTGTCAAACGAGGACGCTGGCCTCTTCTCAGCGAAAGAAAAAGCTCTCATCTCCCTCAAAAATTGATCCTCAGTCTTGATTTCATTCACAAGAGCTAGCCGCTCAATGTGCCGATCTTGAGAAGCCAACTGAGAAAGGACTATAGCGTTGATTACCTCTGCCATAGTTGAATTCTCCAACCTCGCCTTCAGAAAGGAACGGAGACGAATTCCAAAAGCTCCCAATGTTTCGTTCTTCAACGGCTTTTCTCTGGTCAACCTCATTAATGCCGAGGAAAGTGTCTCCATACCACCAAAGCGCGCAATAAAAAGGTCTTTGAATTCTGCCCAAGTAACGTTTCTTCCTACCAATACCTGCGCTAGCCATTGCGCTGCAGAACCTTTTAGTGCATACCTTAAGGCAGAAAATAACGCACTGCCTTGTAAAGGACTTTCCTCCAAAATCAGATTGACGGCTTCGCACCATGCAGCCGGATCGGAACCCGTGATTTCAGGGTTAAAACGCGGAAGTGTTAAATTTTTAGGTTCCACACTAGATTTTTGCGCAAGAGTCTGTATCAACTCATGTATGATTGTTAATTGCTCTTGCATAATTTTTAATGGCACTGATCCCACTTCTGATGTCGAGGTGTCGTCAGGATTTCGGGCGCAAGATAATTCCTCGATTGAATCAGACATCATTTGCGCATCAAGGATTATATTTACACGAACGTCAATATTTTACAAATTTAACACATAATGTGAACAACGATAAATTAGTCAAACGTACAGCAAATTTAACGAAGCTTTAACATATGACGTGTTTAACGATTAACTAAATTAACGAACAATAAATTTAACTAGGTTTAACCAGGATCTTGGGTTCAGTAACGAATCCACGGTCAACGGGAAACTCTTTGAACAATAGCTTGTATTCTGTATCGCACAAACACGTTCGCTCAGAAGCAGGGTAACTTTTTGACTGCCTGACTGTCGATATCCGTAAACTCTCCAAGGAGATCAAAAGAATAAAAGACTGTTACAGTCGCATTTGTCAATTACAAACTGATCAGAGTTATCAACGAAATACCAAACACCGTTACTAGGCAACCCCGCATCAAGCCGACATTACTCCAGGCCGGCTTGCTTGTTAATACAGTGTGTCCCACAACATCGGTACTCCTTCTGTTAGATAGAACATCCATCCCGTGACCGTGGCTACGTTCGGCGACCAGTCATGTCACCTCGAGCCCAAGTATTGGAGATCTTCTCAAAGAAATGCCCGATGTCACTACTTCTCCGACATATACTTACAATAACATAAGATAGGTTGATTTAAATATAGATAAAGAACTATAGAATAAAAACGATTATGTAAAAAACAAATCTGTTATATTCTTCAAGGGAAAGCAATAAAGCATTACTATTTATACTATTTAATACTATATTACTATACTATTTAAGTTTCTCCTTAACAGTTTGTAACAATCTTACCAAATTCGAGATACAAGATATAACCCACCCCAATTGCATGATATACCCTGTATAATCACTGTATCTTGTTTGTATGTAGTGCTCAATCAGCGGCGAAATTTAAACAAATGTTCGCAAGTATGTAAAAATATTTAAGTTGCAAAATCATAAAAAGTTTATTTTATTATGATACGAAGAATTCATATAATCAAACCTATATCTTGATTTGGTGGTGTATTCTGGATAGAAGTTTAAGATTAAAATTAGTAAAGATACTAACCTAAGTGCAAAATGCTTGCTGAAAGTAATGCCGTCCATGGCAATCGTCCCCAGTGTATGCTTTCTGCTCCCGAAAAGTAAAGAGCCAAACAAATTGGCCATAACAACGCCGCATTACACAGCCCAATAAGAGAAAAGAATAAAGACATTTGACCAAATGTTGTTTCTCCTATGACTTTCTTAAACAGCACCTAGTTTAACATTATATTTCCTTTCTCATATGTTCCACCGAATTATTCTCAGCGTTTGTTTAGAATGTATATTGTCAAATTATAAATTATATGTAACTGATATTGTCCAAAATCATCGATCTCTTAGTATTAACTTTTACCTTGTAAACTGCCGAACCAGCTGCTGCCGATGTTGCCAGAACAACGCCACCTAAAGTTGGACTTCCAGTAATGCCATCCATGTACGCTAAAAGTGCAATTCCAGTATTGCATAAAATCACTGCTACTATCTGCAATATTCATAATTGTCACATAACAATTTCATCAACAGTATTAGTTTTATTAGGCAATTAATAGTTACAGATTGCAGACAGTTTATATGAAAACATCTACTAACCCTTACTCCAACAAATTGCTCATGAAGGATCACCCATGATAACAAATATACACAAGATACGTTGGTTGCGAAAAGTGCCATTACATCGGTAGCTAGTAGTATCCTGAGCGAATAAATATACATATAGTTTGTAACTACCCAGAGACCACAAAAAAGGCTACATCTGATCAAAAAACGACCACCGGTAAATCCTTTGTCGCGGAAACCTCGTAAACTCTCTGCAATTATTTCAGATGGAGTATTACATTTGATTCTTGCAGATTGGCAAAGGAAGTAAACTGGGAAGTAAAGAATTTCCCAATTCGTACAAAACCAGGTTGTGAAGAATGGAGCATTGTATGAAGCTGTCTGAAAAGATATAGATAAAAATTTCATGGTAACGTCATATCGACAAAATTAGTTACAATAATTCCAAAATTGCTAGAAAATAAATGCGGAATCAATATTTGTATACTATAATTATCATTTTATTCATATTTTACTCAAAAAGTATGTACTGCAATTCACAGGCATTTTCTGCCAATTTATAATATGGTACAAAATGCTAACCCACTCAACATTTTTGTTTTCTTCTGAATACTCGTAGATCTATACAAGAAAATATATTCGTACATTTTACGTACGTACAGTAGTAACATATGTAGATATAAATTCTATATCAGATCGGATAAACAACCAAATATGTATAGATTTAATTGATGAGCAATTGAAAAAACATGCTATTCGCATTATACCAAAAAAAAAAATTGGATTTTTAGCAGGACATTGTACCCATCTACAATAAGATTGTACAAAATTATTTTTGTTCAGAGAATATAAAAACTCTGAATTCGCTCGTCAGGTTACCAAATCTGAATATTTTTTTTCTTTTTTTTATTTGGATGTACAATCAACTCTCATTGAGAATTATAAGTAAATTATTTTGGCGTGGTACTATAACGTGAATAATAAGTGATTGTCGTATGTTTGATTCTAGCTGAATCTAATGTTTAAATCTAGAGGGTAATGTCTTTTTAGCCTGCAGATCTGATCCGTCGTGTCAAGTAATTGAGTAACTAGTGGGTTATGGTGGTTGTTAATTCTTATGTTATATCTATTACTGAATTTGGATATTTCTTCTTTAACTGTCGGTATCTTAAGATTGCGATGTATTGTTTCATTGGTAACATACCAAGGTGCATATATTAAGGATCTTAGAGTTTTTGATTGGAATCGTTGAAATATTTCTATGTTGGAATTACTCGCTGTTCCCCATAGTTGCATCCCACAGTTTAATATGGCTTTATATAGCATTATTTCACTCTGCATGCTTAAGTTGGAACGTCTGCCAATGAGCCAGTAGAATTTTTTTAATTTTAATTTAAGTTGCTTAGATTTATCTAAGATGTGTCAGGAATTGTTATATTATTAATGAGGACAGGTTTGTTTTCGCAGCGTGAAGGTTACATGTATGGATTTATTTTCGTTAATTTTGAAGCCCCATTTGTGAAACCACTTTTCCATAGTAAATTGGTAAATCGGCAGTGTAGATGGAGAACAGCAGGGGTCCGAGGACACTACCTTGGGATATGCCAGCTTCTATTGGAAATGTTGTGGTTGTGACGTCTAAGTATTTAACCATGAATTGTCTATTGGTTAGGTAGGACTTTAGGATGGAGTAGTAGGTGTGTGGTAGGATTTTCTTTAGTTTGAATAAAAGTCCTTCATGCTACATTTTGTCGAACACCTGCTGAATGTCCAGGAATACCGCTGAGCAATATTTTTTCTTTTCTAAGTTTTGGCTGATTTTATGTGTTATACGATGAATTTGCTCTATTGTAGAATGTTGTTTCCGAAAACTGAATTGATAATCTGGCAGTGCTTTCAAATCCTCTAAGAGTGGAAGGAGTCGATTCGTTAGCATTTTCTCGAATAGTTTTGACGTAGTAGGTAGAAGACTAGTTGGGCGATAAGAGCTAGTTTCGTGTATTGGTTTTTCGGGTTTAGGGATAAGAGTAATCAGTGATATTTTCAGGACTTAAAATAGTATTCAAGGCGAAGAACTGCTTTAAAAATTGATGTGACGAGTGCAATTCCTTTTATGGGAAGTTCCTTGATTGCTTTATTACATATTTAGTCATGCCCCGATGCTTTCCTGGGATTTAGGCGATAGATTAACCCATTTACATCATGGCTCTACTTTAGAGGACTGGCCCCTATCACCGCGCGCGGTCGGTTGTAGGTGCAGTAAATAACATCCGAATTCTTCATGGAGTTTATAGAAAATTTACTGTTCAAAACGATTGGTAAACAACGTTACTTCGCAAACATCGCATCTTACATTCTTTATAACAGAGGAAAAAGGAAAAAATTATTTATTTAAAAAAAAATAAGAAATAAGAAATTAAATCATATTATTTCTCGTGGAATTCTTCAAAATGGTCAATACAATAAACTGATATAGGTGAGATGCTGACAAACGGGTCAAATGTGAACTCTCACATCTGAAGAATACTTAGCGACTGAAATAAAAAGCAGTCGCAGCGCGCGTAATAATCCGCGCTTGGTGATACAAGGCAATCGTCCAGTTGCGGAATAATCCGCGCTTGGTGATAGAAGACAGTCGCAGCGCGCGGATTAATCCGCGCTTGGATGTAAATGGGTTAATTCTGAAACTTTTACAGAAGTGAAAGGTTCAATAGGAAGAGACATTTGGAAGGGAGAGTGCAGGTATTCCGTTATTTCCGCGGCAATATTGGAAGAATGAGGTTCAAATACGTTAGATAGGTGATTAGCAAACAGGTTGGCTTTTCTATAGGGCTATGCGCCCATCCACCTTGCGAACAGCGGACTGGTGGGATTATTTACGAGAAGCGCGTGAGTTTCCTGGAAGCCTTCCATAGAGAGTAGTTTGAGTCGGCTGTGGGGGACAAATTGGCGAGAAATTTTTGGAAACAGTCATTTTTGTATTTTTTGATGATTTTTGTTAGCTTCCTGGTTGCGTTGTTTAGCTTGCGTTTGTCGTCCGGTGTTTTATGTGTCTGCCATACTCTTCTTAGTCTACGTTTTCTATGATTTTTTTTAATATGTAATGGGGATATTCGTGTTTGCTGATAGAAGTCTTAATAGGTGTGGAGGAGCGGATAGCGTTTATTATGCTTGTGCTTAAGTATTCCGTGGCTGTTTCGATATTTTCCTTTGTTTTTAGTGAAATTGAGACAGAAATTGAGTGATTAAAGATCTACAGTGTGATCCGTTATAACGAGACGTGATAAAGTGCACGCGTACCGAGCGAAAATTCAAAGTCGATTTTCTCGAAAACAAAGCCTCAAACGAAAAAATTTTATTCTATATTTTCGACTTCTTTTTTCGCGTAGAATCACCCCCTTTTCGCTTGTACCACCAGTTACCAACCACTCTGTATATCTATTTTGCTGTGGCCTGCACGCTTCCCAGACCTTAATATTATTGAAAATTGCTGGGCAGAGCTTGTTCACAGCGTATATGCGAATGAAAAGCAGTATCAACACGTACAAGAATTAAAAAATGCAATTGTACGCAAATGGGATACGTTAAGTCAAAATCATATCCAGAAGCTATATATTCGATACCAAATCGTACAATAGAAGTAATAGAAAATAAAAGGGGATGTACCCATTATTAAATAAGTATATATGTTTGATAAGTAATTATTGTTAGTTACAATTTATGTTGATTATTATTTTCTTATTGTACATGTGTTACCATTTCGTTCTTAAAATAAAACAATTTTTTATTACACACTAAACCTCATAATATTTTTAATTATTTTTAACGAATCGCATATCCTGAGCTCATAATGTTTTGATATTATACGTTACAGACGAAAAACTTTGCACGCGTCATTGAGAAATTAAAGATAACTCACGTGGGCTATCTCTTTGACGAGGAGTGTAACTCGGAACCCGCGTTCGCGAAACAATATGATCATAGCAACAGTGTAACATATAGACTTGCTACTACCGTCAGATATCGCCCGCCAGAAGTACGCTTTTAAACATCACAATAGGGAGAAAACTATTGCTGAGGAAGCGGAATTTCATGTCCCTGCACGCTCCCAAAGTTTCGAAGCAAGCTACGGCATCCGCTACTGTTCCCATATGTAACATAATTTCCTTTTTTTTACTGAATGATATCTTTGGTTATGTTTACCTGAAATTTAATCACAATAAATTTTTTTTTATTTGAAATTGTATTCATCTGCCAGAGTTATTAGCGAATTACAATGAAATAGTACATATTCTTACAAGCATCAGGCCCCTTTTTCTATCGTTAAATAATTTTCATTTGTAACGTATTAAACATTCTCTTCTACATCATACTTCAAAATTTGTTAACAATCTTTTCACAAATTGACCGCTATTACCTGATTTTAGGTCGCTTTGCTATCAAATCCAAGAATATGGAACAAGAGCAATTGAAACACAACAAAACATCTCACACTGCAGTGTGCTCACATTTTTAAAAAAAGTAGAAATTGAAATAATCCTCGTACTGCAGCGCCTGGTTCGAACTAGTCGGCAAACGGAAGTTGTTTACGTTAGAGATGAAACTAATCGTTCGCTGAACAGGTTTCCTGTGTATTGTTCCAACGATGACACAATTATTTATAAATCGTCGGAATAAGAAAAATAAAGTTTTTATATCTTTTATTTTATCGTTATAACGTTGTTTTAGTTGGATTGTTGAGATTTTTACGATCAACATGATACCGAACATGGCTATAGTCCCGAAACATAGAGGGTTCAGTAGCTGCTCGAGAGACGTGCAAGTTCTAACTTTGACGGTTTAAGTTCGAGTTAGGTTTTGAGTAGACATAATATTCTGAGATTACGTTGGATACTGATATTAAGTCTGTCGTTTAGAGATGCGTTCGACTTCTTACGGCTCTAGCATAAACTTCCATCATTTGCCGACTAATCAGATTCGGGCACTCCTATGAGGATTTAATTAATTTCTATTTTTTAAACTGCTCTATCTAAATATGAATTCAGTGAGATGTTTTGTTATATTTTATTGCTGTCCTTGTTATTTATTCTTACATTCGACAGCAGAACGACCTAAAATTAGGTAATGGTGGAAATTTATAAAAAGTTAACAAATTTGAAGCACAAAATAGAAGAAAATATTTAATACGTTAAAAATGAAAATTACCTGACGATAGAAAAAAGACCCCGTTGTAAGAATGTGAATCATTTCATTGTAATTCGCTAATAACTTTACCAATCGAATGCAATTTTAAATAAAAAAAAGTTACATTGTAATTACATTTTAGGTAAGCATACCCCAACATATCTGTACAGAAATGCTGTGTGTGAACGCCTGGGATAGCTCCCTGTCCTTCGTCACTCTCGGCTGTGGAAAAAGAAAATGCTTGAGGATACCATAAATTAAGCCCTCCCCATATGATGTGTTGGCTAGGAAGCCCCGACGTTTTGCGATTGCGACGCCTGGTATTCTCGAGTATTCTTTGTACAATCGTCAACGTGAACGAACGTCGAAGTAAAATCACGCGAATTTGACACTTCCGAACCTACAGAACGTTCTGTAAATGTGACTGCCTTGAACTCATTTTTGTTATTCTCTTATATACCAGTTATTAAAAAAAAATAAAGTTATATGTAGGAACAAAATCGGATGCCCATGCTTGTGTCACGTAATAAATGACGAGGTGTTATAAAAAAAAGGCGAATGAGCAATAGCCCATTCGTATTCATTCAATTCAATAGCCCATTCAATTCAATTGTAGAATACAGACTGAACTGGAGCTGGCTAAAGTCTCGGCTTATATATGTTTTGGTTTGGTGATGTTGAGGAGCTCGGTGTAGGTTATGATGTGGGAAAGTGTCCGAAGGTCGGGGGTCGATGTCTTATCTATGATGTAGACTAAGGTGTGTCATAGCTTCTGTGTAGGCTGTGATGATAAGATGGTGATGTGTCCAAAGGAGTCCGAAGCTCAGGGATCGATGTCTTATCAATGATGTAGGTTGCGATGTGATTGATGTCACATACCCCCTCCTTAGATTGATTTTGGTTCTCCAAAATCTTAGTGTTTCTTCAGAATTGATGGATGAAATTTGGCCTTGGACGGTGTTGATAATTCAAAACTTACTCTTGATTCTCTTTCTGTTCCAGGTTGTACAGGTAACATCGGTGTGTAAATGTTTATAGGGGCGGAAGGTGTTGCAGTACTAGCGTTAGGTGTGTTACTAACTGTGTTTTTCTTAATTTTGCAGCAAAATATGTGAATACTGTAGTATCGTAAAAAAAAGCCTGATTAGGGATCGATCAAAACAGCGTCGTCTGTCCTTCAGTTGTTAGTTTACATAGGAAAAAAGCCTATGTGACTAAGATCACCTAGTTCTTGCGGAGCGTTGGCATGATGAGATTAAAGAGAGGAAAAAAGAATGCTAAAGGAGGGAGACGATTTTGGGTTCAAAGAGTGTTGACCGAGAGGTCAGAGTGTATGAATCGAGAAGTGAGAGTGAGTCGAGAGGTCAGAGTTAGTCGAGAAGTCGAAGAGTAGAGTTGCTAGCGTTGTTGAGAGATTGAGTTGTTAGCGTTGTCGAGTTGCGAGAGTGGCTGAAGTAAAATAAGATTGTTGCGTTTAGTTCAAGTTAAACAACCATCGTCTTCTGTCTAATTAATATCTGTTTAGTTTATTTATTGTAAATAAATTATAAATAGTATCAGGAAAAATTTATACCTAAATTTCCCCGATACTACAATACATAGTTTTGACAGTCCTATCTTATTAAGCAAATACAAGCATATGAGTCCAATGGATATATATCCTATTATTTGCAACGTAGTGAGACCCCAAGTTTTAATTTGTGTCATTCTGTGCGAAAAAGTTAATTGATTGGCTCTATCTTCTATTTGATTCAAGGTATCAGTATAACCGTTTAGGTTGCTCATTACTTTAGGAGTCTTTTCTAAGGTATCAAGCATTGAGGATAAATCTACGTTATTAGTTATATTTATGGTTTTGATCTTAATATCGTAAGAAATGCTCTTGGGATTGCCACTGATTCTCATATGGTTGTCTCCATACAATATATCTACAGTTATTTTAGTTTTCAACAGAGAGGGTTGCTTCAGTTTGACAATTTGATGTCCTTCTTCAGAGAATGTATTGAGTTCTATTGGCTTCTCTGGTATAGCTATGTAGTGATTTTCGTTTTTGAATGGTATAAAAGTTATTTCTACGACCTTATAGACTGCGAATTTACAAAATCTCATGGTATTGTCTACACTAATTATTCTGATGCGCAATCGTGTTTTGAACGTCTATCATGTATGGGTTGAGTTTGTTTGCAAATGTACAATTCGTGTTTGATTCGACATTGCTTGTCTAAATACATCTGATCTACATTCGTATAAGTTAATCCTGAGGTGAAAAATATCGGACGTTCGACTAATGGGGCGAGAAAAGCTCCATTCTTTTGAGTCAGTATGGGGTATACTTGTTCTATGTCCTATTCTGAGTCAATTATTGTTGGAATTGAAATTTTAAAAAAGATCTTTTCGCTTTGGACAAACAGTGTGAGTGTAGAGATGTCTAAAATGTTTCGGAAATTATTTTCTTCTGGTGAAAATCCTTTATTCATGATGTGATTTCCTAAAGCTTTAGCGTATTGTTCTAAGAAAGTGTGATGATTTATGATCTGGGAGCTAATAATTCCTTGTTTTCCTAGTAAAATTAAATTGAATATTTCATCGAGTTGAAAGTGTAGATCTGACAAAGCGCTTTCTATAGAAATAATCTTGACTACTAGAAGTTCTCGCTTCTTTACTTGATTTATTTCATTTTGTATGTCCACATTTACTTTTTCTAATTGTTTTAGGCCGTCGGAGTTTAGAATTGTCCTAATTAGAGCGGTTTGGTTAGCTACAATGGTTTTTAATTCGTTTCCTTCGCTAAATAGTTTGTCGATATTCTGGTTTATGAATTGTAAATCATCAAAATCTAAGGTTCTGAAAAGTGTTTTGCTGATTGAACCTATAGCGTCTATTAATCCTCTCTTAACTCTAGAATGAGTTAGTAATCTTAAATGTGTTCCTAGCGTTTTGACGTTATTAAACTTGTTGGTTAAGGAAAGTATTTCTGGTTTTACTTGACATGAGGTGGTACAATGTTTTTGGGTCTCTGTTATGTGTTTTCCTGACGTATCGATGTGGTTAAATATATCGCTTACATCTATTCCTATATATACGTTAACTTTTTCATTATACAAATAGACTTTAGATATTTTCTCGTGGAAAATTGCGTTATTTTCGATTGGTATTAATTCCAATCGGAGTACGAGGGTTATGCATGAAATGAGCGTCCTGAAAAGTATGGTTTAATTCTGTTACCATGCATCTTCTTAATTTGGTTATTGATTAAAATCTCGTAATAAGGAGTCATAGCTTTTTCGATGTGGTAAGGACCTAACCATTCATCGTCCAATTTATCTGCTTTGTGATCATTATATACAAGAACTGTGTCTCCTTCTTTAAATACCGTTTGTGTTTTAATGATTTTTCTTTGTTGGTCTCGCATGTAGTATTTTGTACTTTGTTCAAGTGTTTGTCTAGCTAGTGTTTTGTATTTGTCCAATAGTTTTTACCATAGTGCGAACATTTCTTCATACGTGTAATTGGAGGTTCTGGATATTGAGGATGGGACGTTAGCTTTTCGTCCAAAGGTTAGTTCAAAAGGTGAAAAACCGGTTGCATCGTGTATTGTTGTGTTATATCCTAAGCATATGAAGTTTAATACTTCGTCCCATTCTTTGTCTGAGTCGTTTAGACTTGTTCGTATCATGTCTTTTACCGTTGCGTATGTTCTTTCTAGGGATCCGTTAGATTGTGGGTGAAAGCTGGTTGTTTTTATATATTTTATTTTAAATGCTTCTTCGAACTTCGTCATGAGTTCGCTAATAAAGTTCTGTCCTTGGTCTGTTAGTATAGTTTTAGATGCTGAGAAGATGTAAACGTAATGATTCAATAAGACATCTATTATGAATTCGGTTCTTTGTGTCTTGAGAGGTGTTAATATCAGGAATTTGGTCAAATCATCATGAATAGAGAGTATATATTGGTTTCCTCGTTTAGTTTTCGGCATGGGACCAATTATGTCCATTGCTACTTTTTCGTTTAGTTCAGTAGGGGTTTGAGGTATTACGGGAATTTCTTTCGCGCGGATTCTGACAAGTTTCTGTTTTTGACATGCTACACAATTTTTTATAAATTCCTCTACTTTTGAAAACAAATGTGGGATTTTAAATCGTTCTTTGATTTTTGCGTAAGTTTTCCGTATACCTAAATGTCCTGAAACATCGTTATAATTTTCTTCTATAATCGCGTCAACTTGTTCGTCTGGTAGTATTTGTTATTTCTTCTATTTTGTCGTTAACATACATAAAAAATGTTTTTATTCATGCCTTTTCAATTTCATCGAAGCTTTTGTCTCCTATGCCTAACTTTTTATGTTTTGTAGCTGATTCTATGATCTTCTTTAACCACTTCTCTTTGTCGTAGGGTCCTAAAGTTTCTTTTGTTATTTGGAAGAAGGATTTTTCGTTGGGGACTATCTTTAGTCGTTTAGGAAGTGTATCGGTGTCTTGTTCCCATTTGTTATACTCGTCAAGGAGATTGTCTTCAGTCGTCAAATTGTTAATAGTTTATCTCGAAAGTGCGTCAGCAGCCGTATTATCTTTTCCTTTGTGGTATTGTATTTCATAATCGTATTCTTCTAGCTTTAATCTCCATCTAATTAGTCGTGATGAGGAGTTTTTACAGTTTTTAAGCCAAGTTAAAGCTTGATGGTCGGTTCTTATGAGAAAATGTCTTCCTAGCAAATATTGTCTCAAACGTTTTCCTGCCCATACGATTGCAAGGAGTTCTTTTTCAGTGGTTAAGTAATTTCTTTCGGGAGGATTTAGTGTTCTGGAGATGTAACAACAAGGATGGTCGTTTTGTGAAACAAAAGCGCCTATTCCTTCGTTAGAAGCGTCGGTTGTTAATATAAATGTTTCGTTAAAGTTGGGATATATCAATACCATGTATCAGTACCATAATGTGTCTTTGAGAGTTTGAAAGCTATCCTGTTGTTTGTCTGTCCAATGAAAGAGTGTATGTCACTTTCTTTGTCAGGTCGGTTAGAGGTTTGGCTATCTTTAAAAAGTTACGTATGACTTTTCTATAATATCCTGCTAGTCCTAAGAATGATTTTACGTCGGTTGGGTTTTTGGGAATTTTAAATTCTTTGACTGCTTCTATCTTTTTCGGGTTTGGTTTTATTTCTTCGTGTGTGATAATGTGTCCAAGGTATTCTAATTCTGGTTTTAAGAATTCACATTTGTCTGGTTGAATCTTTAGTCCTAATTCTCTTAATCTCTGTAATACAATTGCAAGGTTGTTGTTATGTTGTTGAATCGTACTTCCGAATATTATGATGTCGTCTAAATAAACGAAGCAATATTTGTTTAATAAACCGCGAAATGCTGTGTTCATCATGCGTTGGAATGTAGCTGGGGCGTTTTTTAATCCAAATGGCATTCGATTGTATTGAAAGTGTCCCTGAGGCGTACTAAAAGCTGTATATTTCTTCGGTGTCACGTCCATTGGTATTTAATGAAAGCCAGAAGAGAGGTCTAGTGCGGAAAAGAATGTCGCGTTTCCTAATTGTGAGAGTATATCGTCAATGTTTGGCAAAGGGTACGCGTCTTGATCAGTTAATTCGTTTAATTTACGGAAATCTATCACTATGCACCATTTTTGTTTTCCGGAGGCGTCCGATTTCTTGGGGACTTCCCATACTGGACTATTGTACGATGAATCTGATTCTTCGATTATGTTTTTGTTTAACATTTCTTTGATTTGTCTTTCAATTTCTAATTTGTGTGCCTCGGGTGGTCTGTAAGATTTTGTGTTTATGATTTTGTTCTCTTTCAACGTGATGACGTGTTTTGTTAAATCGGTGCATGGTAAACTGTCTGTGTCTAAGTTGAATACGTCAATGTAGTGTAAGAGAATTTTTTCGATAGGAATGGAGAAGTTGTTTTCAATATGGCTCATTCTAATTATGTTTTTGAATTTTTGAATTTGTTCGAGATCAACTTCGTTAGAGAGATCATTAGAAATTGGTATTGGTTGCTCACCAGTATTGCAGAAGCATACTTGCGTTGATCTCTTGTCCTGATAAATTGTTTCGACTCTGGTTTGTCCTGAAAAAATTAGTTGTGCTGGCTGAAATAAGAATATATGATCGTTGAGTTGGATTTGGTCGTTTGTAATTTTGTATTGATAGTTTTCCAGCATTGGTAACCCTATGATTCCGTCTTCAATTAGTGGGAAGTCGTCGGGTACTATGTAGAAATTGTTTCTTTTGTCACAGATTCTAAGGTAAACGTATTCGTCTGTATAACATCCAGTGTTCTTTACATTTTTGTTTACGACAAGATACGGGAAAGTTAGTTTTCTCACATTCAGTATTTTCCGTTAGCAACTTTCTCTCAAGGGCGGCTAAGACCCTTCCTAGTCCACCAGGGTTCTTGTGCTCCAATCAAAAGCAATGTTTATCGCCCTCGCTTTCCTAAACAAAATTGTCCTTAACGAATCAGCTCATCTCGTGGCCTCAGGCACACCCACCCCTAGCTTTCCTCCGCCACAACATCGTCACTAAACACTCAGTCCCTATCTTTGAAATAGTCAACACCTTTTACCGAGTTTCTACCCTCAGACCGGTCGCGTACTTAACGTATCAGTGTAACTAGGTTTTACATAAAATCGTTGGAGTGAATTGTGATTTATGTGTGTAGTATCGAAAAGAGGGAGGTGTGCGCTTTGTTACGCTGCGAGGTTTTAGTACGGGTAGCGTTTCTGGCCGTCGCTCGCGGTTCTACAATGTCACAGGCGGATCGCCCTATTTGCCCGACGAGGGGCATACAATGTATCGACGAGCGTGTCACGGTGGTCCCGGGAATACAGCGATAGGATAATCGTATCTCACATATCTTAGCCGCCAAAACAATAACTAAGCAGTAACAGGATACCTATGTGACTGGCATCCAGCGATAACCCCTCCACAAGAACCAAACCCTTGATATAAAAACCCTCCCAAGTCAGTACTCGACACTCTATTCTGTTCTGTTATAACATTCTGTATCGTTACTCTGTCAGTTTCTAATAAATTTTGTACTAACGACCATAATTGAAATACGAATCTCTCACCTTACGTGCGGAACGTGAAATAGTCTCGAATCGACGTGAGAAGCGCATTGTTGCCGGCGAGCAGCGACTTCCAGGAACGTCGATTTCGGTTTGTTGTTTTAAGAGAATGCGATATACGTGATCATAGGCGCGAACGGTGGCGTGATCCGAGTGTAGTGGGGGTCGTCCCCCCGAGAAGACCGAGAAATGATCTAAGGTCAAAAGCAGTCCTTTATGAAGATTCGAAGAGCACACGTCGAGAGGTCGGGTGTATAAAGCCGCTAAGCCGAACGAACACGTTGACATTGTTTATCACTGAATAATCTGTCACGCTTTATTATTACATTCATCGTTATTAAATATACAACCTATACCACCTTGTTAACAAATAAAGCATCTTTACTTGTCCTTCCTCTAAGACCCATTAAGTTACTACATGTGTGTTAATTCAGTGTGTAATCCATTGTGATTGCTGAATTCATAATAAAGTTTAATAAAAGCAAAATTGATAGTTGTGTTACGACCCAGCTATTTTATTTTATCATCCAACCCTCAACTTTACGTGACACTTGCTTCGAAGCTTCGGGAGCATGCAGAGACATAAAATCGTCGGCAAAAACGAGAGGCTTGCTTTCTCAGCGGTCGTCTTCTTATTGTGACAACAAATTTAACGTTCTTCGGCCACTACCAAACCGCTCTATGTTCTCACTTACTTATACTTCTAACAACAGTTCATAGGTGGCGAGTGACATTTGATTGTAGTAATAAGCTTATATGTTACAATGTTGCCATTCTCATATGTCCTCGCGAGTGCGCGAGTTAATGGATAACCCTGTATATAGATATATGTGATAATTATCTTGGAAGTTTCTTTTTTATCCTATAAAAGTAATTAAAGAAACGAACGAACGAACATACATATGTATAATCAAAGGAAATAAAAAACTAAATTATCTTTACGCATATATAATACATACAGATAATTTTTACTATACACAATAGTCGGGAAATCGCATATCACGACTTTCTCTTTATCTAATGCGTTTGTGAAGCATTCGTAGAGTATTCAGTGTAATCTCTACGAACTTTCGCACGCGTACGTCGTAAAGACATGAACAAATACAAGTTCCCACTTTCATTTTTTTGTTTTACTAGAATAAGGGAAATACCCTAAACCATGTCTAAACTAAACGCACCATGTGCCGTCCCGAAACTCAGTTTTCGTAGATTCATTATCAGACTATTCTTACACATCCTTTAATGTTACTACTGTATCCAATTCTAGCTTATCATAATGCATTAATTTACTATTTGTTTCATAGAAACTTTATTTTAAGTTGAACCATATTCAAAAATGTAAAAAGAGAGATTTGAAGATAGGATATACTTACATGTTGATGACGCCCTGTAATAGATGAGTTAGAAAACGATGAATAATTAGGAGTTTCGTATTTGTAAAAATACAAATATCTGATACAATGTGTTGCACCGACCCAACTTGCTGTGACACATATTGTGACGCACACTCCAAAATATATCTGAAATCATAATACATCAACATCTTAAAAAGTAATTAATAGATATATTTTTCAAATTCTACGAGCTATAAAAATTCATGTTCAATTTATGTATAAAATTAATCAAACCGATTTTTTTGTCATTTTTGTAAGTTTTATAATTCCAAGACATGTAGGAGAACGAACAAAAAAGAATGAAAGTGTTTTTGAAAGTGAAAGTGCTTGAAAGTGAAGAATGAAAGGAATTGTACTCTAACAATATATAAGGCGCCATAAAATTAATATTATTATTATAATATTATAATATTATAATAATAATATTATATAATATAATATTAACATGATTATTGATTATGGAAGAATAAGCGAAAGCTAAAATTTTAGAATAAACTTCTCTTATATGAAGATTAATTCTAAAGTTTTCTGACCGAATACTAAAAGTGACTTTAACCACTGTAAGAAAATGGTATAAACAAATGAAATAATAGAATACTGTTATTTTTAAACTGAAAGGAGCAGCATAAAAGATTTGTTCATTTTTAAAAAGTAAGATTGTTTCAATCATATACATACATCCAACATTTCCTGTTTTCTTCTGTTATTACAGACAAACAAATAAATATTAGAAATCAATGGACCTTTTTTGCAGATTCGGCGCAACAAGATGCGTAACAAGTGGATAAGGAGTTGGGCCTTTGTTGATAAGTAACTGGTGGTATTGTCACATGAGGCTGAACTTGAGTTTGACTTGTATTGTGTCCTTGATTATCTGCACTTCCTCCAGAACCAACTCCGCTTCTAGTTGTTTCCAAAGAACGACAACTCGGTACAGAATCACCACAGCCGCCACTAACGCTACATCCTTGTTGCTGTTCACAGCCTACACATTTATATGAAATAATTATAATTGAAACAAAATTTTTTTCAAGGACGTTTACAATTCAAGTAACAAACATCATGTAAACCAGTCTTATTACAGTTAAACTGAATTTATAATTTGATATGATAAGTATGTGTGACGCAAGATATAAATTCTTTAAAATTTACATTATACTATCTATAATATTTATTATATTATGACTGAGTAAATTAAGTAGATTGTTAAATGACAATCGTTGTTGGTTTTCACGAAACTTTGTTTTCACGAAATTAGATAGTTCTTCCAAAAATATTTCATGCAAGGGACATACGCAAATGATTTTGCTACGAACATCATAACGTTATTCTACACTTTTGGAACAACGAAGATCTGCAAAAACAACAGGTACAAAATTGACCTTGATCTTCAATTCAAGGTCAAATTTTTTGTATTACATCTTATTCTATTCATTATGAGGGTCAAAAATTTCAAGGGAACCATGGGTCGCAACTTAACTGCTGTCTTGAAAGGAAATGTTAAAGTGTCATTAGTTTTTAAACTCATTTTATTTGTAATATGCTTATATTTTGCAGTTATATATAGGGAAATAGGACCTACTGTCGCATATAGATATCCCAGATTCTCCATTACATATCCCATATCTTCCTTCCTTCTTCTATTTTTCGCTGTTTCAGTAGCCTAAACTCACATTTTTTCACTCTGGTCAAATTATCCCCCAAGATTATGCATTGATTTTAGACGATGAAAATCAACCCGATGTTTTAATTGTTCAACGTATATAATCCATCTACCAGAATTATTATATAAACAATTTTTTACGGCTCTCCAAAGGAAAAGATCCACTGGTATCAAAATTGGTAAACGAGAAGGCCACAAGAGAGGAACAGGTTTGCATGTTATCTCCGATGACTCAAACATTTCATTTGAAATTTGATGAACTAGTCGATTAATGTGAGATGAAGCATCATCATCAGCCGATTCACCAACTTTTTGATCGTCTAAAGTCAATACGTAATCTTAAAGAGAAACTTTGACAGAATGCAGAAATGCAAGCCTAGGGCTACTTAATTAACGAGAAAAAAGAACAGAAGAAAGATATATAAGGAATATATGTATAATAATGGATATGGCATATCTACATGCAATAATAGATGCTATTTTTTCTATATCTGACTGCAAAATGTAAGTATATTATAAATAAAGTGAAATGGAACTTTAACATTTTCTTCCAAAACGGAATTGAAAATTGAATTCCGTTGAATTGGAAATTCTTTTCAAAAATCGATTGAGTTGCACCCCATTGTTTCTTTGAAATCTTTTATCTTCATAATAATTAGAATACGATACAATATAAAATTGGATTTCAAAGTTAAGGTCAATTTTGCTGCTACTTCTTGCAAATTTCTACCATGTCAGAAATATAGAATAATGCTATAAGTGTTCATGACAAATCATTTTCGAACAACCTGTATATATATAGGGTGGTTGGTAACTGGTGGTACAAACGGAAAGGGGGTGATTCTAGGCGAAAAAAGAAGTCGAAAATATAGAATAAAAATTTTTTGTTTGAGGCTTTGTTTTCGAGAAAATCGACTTTGAATTTTCGCTCGGTACGCGTGCACTTTATCACGTCTCGTTATAACGGATCTGCCTTGATCTTTGCTAATAGTGTAATTTTGACGAATTCTAGTGATCTTTAATTATATCATATATCAATATCCTTTGCTTTAGCCATTCGGAATTTAAATTTATCGAATAACAGGTATACTCGATCTTATATTTACTGAAAATAACGAATATACTAATACACAGGTAACTGAACACATCTTATCAATTTAACGGCTTGAATGAGGCTGATGATAACAAATAATAATTTATACAAAAACTTTGATTATTGACTCAATTTTGCTTTATTGTAATTCAAAGTCATTGAAATCGATGAAGTCACCCCTATTCCAAATAATAATTATAAAAGTTCTTCAAAAGAGTATAGCAGTTACAAAAAGATTAAGATTCTTTTTTTGTCAGATTGACAAACGAATCTTTAGAAAATGCTACATCGGAAAGAACTAAACTTCAATCAAAATGTCCATCAGTATATTTACATAAAAACTTCACTTTAAAATTTTAAACAACTAAGAAATAATTATGTCAGAGTCCAAGCTAATACCACTGAAATTTACAGTAAAATTGTTCTAATCTTGAAAGAAAAGAATGCATATTTTTATACATTACAGTTAAAGAAAAATAAAAGTTATAAAGTAGTATTAAGAAGAATACACCCTAAAACAAACATTGACACAATCACCAAGGAGTTAAAAGATTTTAATCATTGGATAAAATATAAATAACAGAGTAAAACACAATACAAAGCTACTACCGTCTTTCTTCATCAAACCTAAACCTAGTGACGATAACAGAGAAATTTCTTTGACTTTTTAACCTTATGATATTACACAAATTAATATTAACAAATTAAATTATAACATAATACAAACTTTATAAGTTAATATAGGTGTCTCTATTGAATAGCATAAAATATAGTATGAATATAATATATGTAGTACATTGAATAGACAATTAATATGGACTTACCAGAATTGTCATGAGTAATTTGTCCAGCAGTGTTTTGAGAGCCATGGTTCTGCTGATTATCACCAAGAATAATACTTGAGGTATGAGTCTGCTGGGGATGAAATATTGTAGGAATATCCCCGACTCCTCTGCTACCCATGTTTAAGTTTGTTCTTTGAAACATGTAACATTTGTTGTCATCACACTTATATAAAAGTATGATATTATTTTATATTAACTCATATGAAATACTTGTGATATACGTATGAAAATGATAATGAAGTCTGCTATTGTAAAAGAGTACTACAGTATAAATGTTAGTACACACAGTACTGTAATATAAACATTAGTACAAAGTCTTCGTAATTCCAAAATCTATTTTACTAAACTTTATTGATATTTTAATATGTAAGAGATATTTTAGTATATAGCATAATAAGTATGCTAATCTAAGATATTAAATTTCAAAGTTCTTCAACATAGGTAATATTGTTTTTTCAACATAGACTGGTGAGGTCATTTTTTTCTATAGTTATGTATAGTGAAACTACCTAAATTTATTTGTTAATGTCTGTACTTGAAAGATACAAAGTAGTGTACAAAATTAGCTGATAACAAAGCAACTTTAAACAGGAGTCTGTTTCTACTTCTGTATTTATTTAAAATAACTACTCTATTATTCACAAAATTTTAGAATTTTATTATTAATAATCACATTTAATTAAACTTTATCATAATGACAATACTTAAATTTATAAACCTTTACATATACAATTACTAGAAAATTATAAATAAGTATACACTTGTTTAGGATAGTAAATTATTTATAATGATATATTTAATATTTTGAGGGAATTAGAAATAAAAATAATATAGCTGTAAAAAATCTTTATTAATGAAAATGTAACATATCTATAAACACAAAACAATTAAAGTATTGTTTAAAAATGACACTTATTAATTTATTCTAAGTTAATAATTGATATTTTTAAGCTATTATAACCAAATTTAATCTAAAAAATAATAATCTATGTTACTTTTCTTTTTAGCATCCATACATTGATGCTTATAAACAATTTACTGCAGAATACATATATTAAGAAAAATACTAACATTTTGATTTCATAAAGATGTAAAACTTGTTAAAACGCATGAACATTATAAACATGTGCAAAATATTTCATTAACAAGTACAATATCCAAAAGAAAATAAAAATGATTTAAATTTTATAATATACATATACATACATATATTAATTGATATACATATATATACTTATTAAAATTAATTATTACCAGAATTTATATCAAATAGCTATTGACAATGAATAGAACTTAACATGAGAGATAATACTCACATATTTTATATGATATACTACTTACATTGGAATATATTAGATCTTTTTATAGATTATATTATATTAGATCTAGAAATCTAACAAATTTCTTTCTGTGAACTAATAAATTTAACATTTAAGAAATATTTATTTTATAAATCAGTGTCTTTTATGTATATACATGAAGCAATTTCTTCATTTTTAGGGAAAAAACACTGATTAATTATTAGACATAACAATAATGAGAATTTATGTAATTTTTGCGACTTATGAATTAAAATTATATCTACATAAACAATGTATAAATAATTCTTTAAAATTTCTAAGTTTAACAAAAGATGAACAAAATATTTTACCTTCTATACTTTTTCCAATTACTTTGATAAAATATGTAAGTAATATTTTTTAACTTTTATGTTCTATGTTAAATATTTTCATCTTTTTCAATTTTTCATCTTTACAAGTTAGTAAAATTGTATAAAAACGTGTATGATGTTTTATAAACGAGTTTTTTCAAATCACAGAAATTGACATACCTTCTTTACATTTTTCATCAGAGATCATAACATGTCTTAAATTTGATGTATCCATCGTTCACGATGCATTTAACTGGCTATTACATATCACAAGCACTGTCATTTTAGTTTTATTGTAATTACATCACACGACCGTTTCACTCTTTGTTGCTCCATCAGTTCTTTAGATTAAAATGTTTTATGGCTGCCCTATTAACGGAATCTAATAATGCAGTAGCTAGCAGAGAATTTGTATTCCACTGTCATTCAGTATAGCTTGTTATTTTCTAGACTGAATAAAATATATAATTCTTATTATTCATTAAGAAGTAACTTGAATTACTCGATTACTTGGTTATGAAGAAACACAACATTAGTATAATATCCACATCGACGTTACTTTTTATATAAATTCAATACAACCTATACAAATGATCTTCAAGTAGTTTTAAGTGTGCTATGCTATGTCACGCCATTGATTACTAGTAAACTTTGTACTACCACCCGTTTGGAACACCCTAGTTGCGTCTGCGCTTCGTTCACTTTCTATCTATGTATTTCATTGGGGTTTAAGAGACCATTCAGTGGACTGAATTATTGTGTGTTTATATTTCATTAAATTTAAATTTGCTGGAAAAAGTAATTTCTAGTAAAGTTGATGTTTCTAATCTGGAAGTATTTGAAACCACTTTTTACAGGTTGTCTAATACATTGCATCTAAGCATAAACATAGCAGCATTAATTTAAAAAGTAATGATATCGAAAGTATTATTGTAGAAGCATTGACCAATCTTATATACCAATTAAGTAATATAATAAAGGTAAAAATATCATTTATTAATCAATTATGTGCTCATTAGTACATTTTAATTATACAGTCATTTATAAATGATATACCTTTAAATTTTACCTTTCTTTATTCAACATTATTATATACATAAAAGTTTTTAAATAATTTAGATTCGATCTTTCTTTAAAAAGTGATTTTTTTCTATTTCGAATATACATTATTAAAATGTAAAATGTAAATAAATATGTACATACATACAAGTCACACAATGTAATTTTAATCATTTAATGTCAGCACTTCTTTACTTATATGTAAACATATTATATGTAAAATTATTTGTACAACAAATAATTGTCAGAATTGATCATAGGCATAGAATATTACTATACATTTGTTAAATAATATATTGTTCACTAAAGCTAAACTAAATCTTTGTCACGAAAATTAAATATTTTTAATCTTTCTTCAATTGTAGATACATTTTTATTTTATCCCCCTATTACTCGTATGTATGTATATGGAACATATGAATACTAGCACTTACTGCTAAGTGTTCACTATACTGACGGTTTATAAGATCGTATATCGGTATGACATGTACCCTTGACATCGTATATGATACATTTCTCATATAATATATCTCTATCATAGAAGATATCTCTTGAATATTTCTTGGTATCAATTCTATAGAACGACTATTTTTTGCAGATATTACAAAAACTACAAAATACAAAAGTAATTATTACACTCATAATAACAAAAAATGGTCATAAAATTCGTGTATTTGACTCTTGGATGTTTTTAAAGAAGAACTTATTGCACTTTCTATTTCTCTTATTACTTCTTTAAATTCATTTTGTGAATTCTTTTCACCCCTTGAATCATAAAATATTTTTCACAAATTTTCATAAAATATTTATTGACAAAATATTATTTCATTATACTCTAAACAACCCTATATGAAATATAGCAAAAATACTACATAAAAAATGTATTTTGGAATCATTTCCAAAATAGAATTTCGCAAATTTCGCACAACAAAAAACAATTTCGCAAAAATCAGAATTATTGATTTTATCAAATTATATTATTACCTCTACTATTACTTAGTCTATATTTTAAGTATCACTTTAAACGCACATTATGTTGAAATATTTTCCGTGACGACTATTGGTTGTATTCAACGTATTTAACTTATTATAACATAGGCTGACGTAGAGTGCAGGTTTTTAATATAACGTATAATCAAAATAAGAAGACAAACAAGCAATTGTTCATATTCATCGGTTCATTATTATGTTGTTCTGACAGATTTATGCTTAATTAAAAGTATCAAATTTATTTAGATAAAATGCAGTAAATTAATCAAATGCAAAATATGACTTTTTCCAATTTGATCCGACACGATTCTTTATAAAAAATTCATTTCTTCGTTCTTAAAGTCGATTTTAGAACAGCTAAAGCCTGAAATATTTTTGAAACTGTTAATTATACCAGGAAGTTCTTTAGATAAAAATTATATACTTTAAAAAAAAAAATAATTTTATATAATTAGTTTTTTATAGCTTGATGCGTAGAGGTCATATGAAGGTCAAATTAATTTTTTTTAATCATAATTCATATGGGTATTTTTTTATGTATTAATCAAATTACTCGTCACTCCCTGTAAAAGATTTATTAATTCATTTATACCAAAAAGCACTAGTTTTGAGAAGATATTTCAATTAAAAAATTACGAAGTGTTATTAGGATACTTGCGATTGTTTTTTTAACACATGTTACTTTCTTTTAGAAGATGGTAAAGTCTAATGAGTGGTATTTATCTGTACTATTTTATGTGTTATTATAATAATGTTGATTCACTGATAATCTTTAGTGAAATAATAAATCTTATAAAATTTATTGTTTGATTTAGTAAACGGAATCATTAATTGCTGCGAAACAAAAGGTAGTAAGTACATATAGTAGTAAGAAGTAAGAGATAATTTAGCAAACAAAATTTAATATTCCAATGAAGATTTTTTTAGTAAGGACGTACATTGTTGGATTATTTTTGTTTTTTCTAGAAGTAATACTTTACAGAGGTTCGTTTACATGGAAAAATTACTGTGACGGTCGTTACACTTACCTTCTTAGCACTCTGTATAAAAGTGTTAAATAAAAGCAATTTATGTAAAAATGCAAACTGTTTCTTTTTATAAAATAAGGCTTATAAAATTTATAAGGACAAGTGAAATTAACGTTTTTTATGTTCTTTTTTTTCATTTACTGTGTTAAACAATCAACTTACCAATAAGTAAATACAAATAACATGAAAATATCATATTATTTTTTTTACATCTATTTTACTGTTCACAACATTTATTTTTATTACGTTATAAAATATTGTCATTTTTTACATCGAAATATAATAATTTGTCAACTTCTCAGTAAAATTCCTTTTCTTTGCACTAACTTACATATTTCTTTCCAAGAGAAAAATAACAAGTAGCAAAAGGTTTAATTAATACAAAAAATAATTGCTATAGAGCGGGGAAAGAACATTTTGTATTCAAAAGTGAAAAAAGTTCGTTTTAGTTAACCAAGTTAATTTTATACACAATGCATTTTAATTAATGTTGAAATATAAACAGCGACTACCTAGCTTAAAAATTTTCTGTTATTTAAATTACTAGTTAAATTATATGTTGTAACTTAAAAACTATAAGTTTCTTCAAGATTTGTTTTATAAAAATAATAAAACAAATTTCTTACATAAAATTCTTTATGTAATTAATATTAAGTGATACCATTTTCAAAAATTATGACTTACCTAAAATAAGAGAAAACTACATAGAAAAAACTTAAAACATTTCATTTTTCCTGATTTTCTATGTATGTTGTGATCTTTTAATTTAATTAAAAATTATAATCGTTCATATATTTCATAAAATATGTATTTTATTTCTTTTCAAATTTTGAGGTAATGGGAAATAAAATTAGACCAATTAAGTAAAAAATATTTTATTTTATACTTTTCTGAAATAAGAGTTTTGATTTATATTAAATAATATATGAATTAAATATCACTGAACTTGCTTCATATTAATACTTGAAGTTTGTATTTTGTTATGTCTAAACAATCTAAAACCTATACGTTATTTTGTAAAAAAACGTAAGTACAAGTACATAATTATACAAACAGTACAGTCATACGCAATAATAAGAATAACTTATGTAGCAAATTACAGATGGACGAAAAAATTAGATTCACAGTGATACATTCAAATACATAATAGTAAAATTTTATAAACATATAGTAATGTAAAAGAATACCAAACACAAATGAATGCACGAATGATTTTTGTTTTCGCCATGCGTGCTTATAAATTACTCAAGAAAATTTTATACAGTTCCATCTGTATTTACTATAGTGACAAAAATTAGACAAATAAACCAAACATTGTAACAGTAGTAATTAAATTTACAGATTAATTACAGTCTTATTATAGAATAACACTTACAGATAAAATACGTAAAAGAATTTTCACAGATATTATATACATTTAGTATGATATTTATCTTATGTTGAAGGTATCCAAAGTATGTGTAAAAATTAAGGAAAACAAATTAAGGTATATAAGCAAAATAAAATATATTAAAAATCAATTTTTATATAAATAAAACGTACGTTATATTTATTTTATAATTGATTTTTAGATAAATTTGAAGAATTGCTTGTGTTATTCTACAATAAGTAATTTGCTTATTATTAATAAGACTGTAAAAGTCTTGCTGTGTATCACATTTTGTACGATAGATAAATTCAACAATTGCAAGTCTTTTGTGAGTTATTTTATATTTATAACAATAATATGTCTACTATTCAACTCTTGGAGTTGGTATTTAAAATATATGCATATAGAGGCATATAAGTGGAAGAGTACAAGAAACATAATTTGACTGACTAATAAAGCATTATGCTGCATTCTTAATCTACACTTAAAGTCGTATCATTATGATATGATCAACAAAATATAAATCATAACACGCATGTGATGATTTAAAGAACTAAGTTCCCTACACGTATCCATGTATCTCTACGTGTATTCTGAATTTATTCTGAGGTATCGCAATATTTTTTATATCAAAATTTCTATCAAAAAAAGTTCATATAAATGTAGTTATCATTTTTTATTCAGTTAAAAATAACACTTACACCTTCATAGATACTATGAAGTATGCTATCTTATTTATGCAATATAATATCTGAAATAATCTAAGTTTACATTTGTAAGTATATTGGCTACTATCTCAGCTTATTGGTAACACATGATAATAATTTACTTTCAATATGTATTTTACATGCTATTCATAAAAATATAGTTGTAATAATAAGATCTAATTATTCAACAGAGTCTTAATTAATATCATGTAAAATACAAGAAAAGAGTCACATAGATCTTTTTTACTAGTACAATAGAGACTGTAATGAAAATGTAGAATAATGCAACTTACTGAATACTTTAGTTCTGAAATTGTATAATTGTAGTAACTGAATCATAATACTATAAGTAGTATAATTTTACACATAAGCACTAAATATGTGCAGAAAAAGATACACTCTTTTATACCTGCTTAAATACAATAATCATTTACACTATAATTCAAGTATGAAATAACAAGTGAAGAAAAGCCATTTTAAAATACACTGCATTTCTTAGTTATCTTAAAAAATTCGTGTTTGTTATTTTCGAACTATGTAGTGTAAAAAATATATTTTAATAAAATCACTCTTCTGTTGCTATAGGTCACTTTATATAATATATTCAGTGCCTTAATAATATTAACTCAATTTACATGATATACAACTTATTTTTCACCTTGTACACGCTTATTAACAATATTATTATTTACAATTGATTGATTCTTTTATATAGAATTTTTAAAATAATAATATACTTAGGTTTACAAAAGGTGACTTTGGGATTATTAATGATGCTTATTTATTAAATGAGTGACTGATGTAAATTATTTACAAATACTTTAACACAACAAATGATTTATAATCACATGTAATCAACTATCTACTATAATGCTTAACAATAAATAATTAGATACAATCATACATGAAGTATTTTGAAATATTGATATTGTCTTCTAGAAGAATGTTATCTTTTTATCTTTATGTTAGGTCACACTTCAAATAAAACAGATATCTCCTCTACATGAGTGCAATTTTTTATACAATTAAATTTTTAATAGATCTTATCTTCATATGATGATAATAGAATAGGAGGTAAGATGAACAGCTATGCACTCTTCATATAAATATGTCAGGAGAACACGCGTTTACTCTATTCCTAAACAAAAAAAAATATGTACGTTTATCATCTTCCAACAGAAATAATATTCAATTAAATTTGTAACATGAACTGTTTCTAACTTCATCATAAGTAAATATTATTAAAAAAGATTAATTTAGTATTTTATTCAATATCTGTTAAATGACTTTGAACTTTATCTGTTACCACTTTTCTTAACAATTTCTTTTAGCAATTATTTCCGATTTCTGCTATAAACAGGTATCCTCCGTCTTTCATACTACACGAATTTAGTTAACGCGGTTCGAGAAATTAGGAAATCCAACTGCCTTATAGGACGGAATGTAATGGAAATTTGTAAGTGCAAGCACCATTATTCGATATTTTTCTTTCGAGCAAACGTGTGTCTTGTCTCAGATTTACATATGGAATCTTTAAATAGTGAAATTTTAATTCATTTTTAGTTCGTGAAGTAATAATAATCCTTTGCATTCGAAAGATATTTGCTATAGGAAAGTAGCAACCTGAAGCTTTTCTAATAAACAATCGATGATATTTTTTATGACTAACATAAACAGAAATCATACATAAATTAACGAAGTTCAGAAGACAATTTTGCAAGAAAAAAACTCCTTTGTTTAATGGTGTTTATCAGTGATGAAGATTACATAATATTAATGTGTAATATTTTCAATTAATTATTGACTATTTTAACAAATATATTTCTCTTAGTTATGAAAAGAAAATTGTATATTTCTGTTAATTTTTGGAACCTACCCCTGTTTTTTGTACTAGAGATCTATAAATTGTACTATGTACTAGTTATAGTCTTTTGTTTCGCATAACATGGGTTTGAACATGGCAACATTTTTTCGTAACCCAACTACCTTGTTATACGGGGGATACCTGTAATTCTTTAACTACTTTTGAAGCTGGTTACAATGCTACATAATATGTATGTATTGTGTATATACTAGAGATCTTAATTAATATATTCGTTCTTCAATCTATGTAGTTTTTAATACGTGAGTAAACTCGTGTATCAAACTATACGAATATACGTGTATTAACATATTCATATTTTATACAGTGAAACCTTTATATTTGTCCGTCCCTATATTCGTAAAATCCAATATTCGTCATATTTTTTCGGCAAGAAAATGCTTCGATATTCGTTCAAAAATCCGATGTTCCTTACCAAATGATTTTTACTGCATGATCGCTCTAGACCTGTGCCGTCTGTTTTATAGAATACATCTCTGAATACACCTCTGAATACACATCTCTTAATATATTTCCTTGACCTTGCATGTAGATATTTCCTGGACCTACAATTCTTAAACCTATTTAAGGTAATCTAATACTCGCTATGCTCTTCAAGTAGTCACTTGTTTCTCATTCAGCTCTGGCTAGCATCTTCTTAATTCTCAAGTCCTAATATTTGTAAGGAAGGAAGGTGTTTGGAATTGGCTGTTGGATTACCAACGATACGTCAAGAGTAAGAATGAAAAGAACGATACGAAATGAACATGATCAAAACAGGAGGCAAAATGAACAAACCATTTGAGTTTATTGTCATAAAACGCAATTAAATTAAAATAACTACGATAACAAAAGAACTTAAACTAATATTATATGCCGAAAGGCAGTGAAAGAGCGTACGAGTACGTACAACGATTAAGTTTAACAATTAAGATCATTTATTGACCCGATTCGAGGCTGAGAACACATTATTTCCTGTTTTATTAATTCTTATAAAAGAAAGTCAACTTTATATTCGTCCATTCTTTCAGAAACGGATTAATGACGAAAATAGACGTTCCATCGTATTTCGTATGATTATTAATATGTACATAACAAAATATCCCACTGTTTAAGCACATTTACGCAAGTAATTCGCAAAACAAATATATGATATTTTAGGTTGCAGATAACAATAAAAACGAACATAATTTCGCTCAACAAAGCTTAGTCAAATAGTCGTCTATTTTGGTATAAAAAGAACTAATCTATTAACATTTTCTGACAACAGACGGTTCCCTTTTATCGTAACAATATTTCCAGCATGCTTGAAAAATATCGTTCTGATACAATCGATGTTGCTGATATCATTAAATTTTTTTAGCAAGTTTTGAAGTTGTTGGATAGGTATTTATTTATGCTTGCTTTCATCATTTATACAGAACGAAACCGACATTATGTTGTTTTTTATTGTTACTTGCAACCTAAAATATCACACATGCATTTTTTTCGCAAATTATCTGCATAAATGCACTTAAATATTCAGGGGCAAGGTGTTTATTATTCATTAATAATTACACGAAATATAAAATCTGAATATGTTAATACATATGTACTCGTGTATCAAAAACTACGCGGATTAAAACAGATATTTATTTAATTACATATATACACATGTATCTTTAATACACATTTGAACCCATTACATTTAGTATATCCGCGCTTCCAATATTATATATCCTGATGTTTCTTTGTTTACAAAAGAAAACAATAGATCTAAAAAAACATCTTAATATAAAATGAAACATTTATAATACAAATAAATATTTCGAACATTTTAAACATTTGTAGTATAATCATAGCCTGCTTTTTAGGCTATATAAAATATATGGCTATATAAAGTATATTTGACATACATGTCATAATGCATCATACAATTATTTTAAATTAAAAAAATATGAATAATTATTTAAAAATTAAGTATTACTTCTGAAATTTTCATATTATTTACAAAATTTGGTTGTGTTATTAAATTATATTAATGCTTCTATTTAAAAGATATCATACTTAATAAATAACAGACTGATAATAAATTATGAAATATTATGTAATGAAACATAAAAACATAAAAAGGGGACTGATTGCAGCAACAATACTGTACATTCATTTTGAAACTTGTTTGAAAGCATATCTAATCCATTAAGCTTAAAAATATTAAATTTTAAAATTAATGATAAACATAACTGCTACTAATGTATAAATATTTATATTTTGTAAATTTAAAAAAAATATTCCATTTATAGAAATATTTATTTAATTTTATTTTTGAAACTATTGGAAACTTTTAGCTAGTTGTAACTATGAAATTAATTATTTAAATATAAATAATAAACATTTATACAAATATATTAATTATATTATTTTTACGTCATGAGATTATAATGGGGAAAAATAATATTCTTTCATTTAGTTACAACATGATCGCTATAATAAGATTATAGGTATGTAATAACAAAATAGAGGAACGTAGATATAAAAGAGTATGAATTATAAATAAACTTGTTGATTATGCATTTAAATATATCTCACTATATTATAAAATGTACTACATTTGATGAAAAATTAATATTTATTTTGTACTTTCAAGTTTTTTTAAAGTGAAATATGTTTAATATTTTCATGTATACAAGAATTGCAATATGAAATAAATATTTAAAATTATTAATCATTCTTTGCGTCGTATAACGTGAAAATGATATTATTAAAAAAATGTATCAACTATTTAAATGCTAAACATTAACATATATATTTGTATCTTTAGAAATGATAAAATATTTCCTAATATTAAAGATCATTAATCATAATCAAATTCAATTGTATTGCTTTCCTTAATACTTTTTATGCATGCTATGACAAAAAAGTTTCTGGATGAATGTGTTATTGTAAATCTAAACTACATACATTTATTTAATTCGAGAATTTCTATGTTTCTAATTATTTAAGAAAATAGTTAACAATAATTTTCAAAATATTCAATACAATTAATTTCAAAAAACTCAAAAATACTAGCACATTGCAAACTTAATGAAATGAAACTTTCAAACTTATTGAAATGTTACAATATCAAAATTGTGTGTAAATATTATGTTTCTAAAAGATGTTGAATATGCGAATTATGTACATGTTGTAAGGTATAATTTTTATACTATAAAATATGTTCTGTATTTGTTACGGCCAAATTAATTTTATGGTTTACCTTGCGACCCTGTCTTTTAGATGTCTTTCGCGAAACTTTTGACTCCCTGGTATCTTGTACTTGTTTATTGAGACCAAGTCTAAAACGCACAGGCACCTTTGAATCTAGAGTACTTTCCTCTGTGAAAAAAACAGTTTAACTATAATGCGGTATCGAAACGATTCTGTTCAGAAAACAGAAAGATATTTGCATATTACCATTTATATTCTATTAGGTCATCCCATAAGTTCGTGCCGACTTTTGTGTATACATTTCATGTGTCGATTTATAAACATACGGCGATAAGGGACCAATGCACTTGAGCTTAGCTGATCGGGACAACAACGAGAGGGGGATTACATTTTTTCATGAAACTGAAAGGTATGTAAACAATCTTAACATATATAACCGCTCGAAAAACGGCACGAACTTATGGGATGACCTAATATCTATGCCATCAGTTCACATTCAATACTGTTTTCTCTTTTATCCATTAAATGAAACTTATCCTGCCTTATTATTACATAAAAATAATAAGAAAACATCGTATTTTGTATTCAGAATATTAAAACAGAGAAAAATCTATAAAGAGTATTTAACAGTATCTAAAGTATCAAATTAAATTTAGTCACAAATCAAATACTATTTGAATAAATATACTGATTTAATTGAAAATGACCAAATACTTGAACAAAATATCAAGGATAGGTACAGAAAAATGTTTCGGAAGAAAGTTATAATATGTCACGAAACATAGTTCATGTTGATTTTCACAATTATCGGAGATGGATAACTGATTCATTTTGTATTGAATGACGAACATTTTTTTTTTTTTTTTTTTTTATGATTAAGTTTCGGATTTTTAAGAAAAAAAGAAGAGTATCATGTTTATGAATATTATGGTGACATACAAAATAAAACGACATCATTAAGAATATGTATAACACAATAAACAAAAATTTGCGAAACTAAATCTAATCAAAAACTAACTTATTTACACACCGATTATATTATGAACTAAGAAGATCATTAAAAATTTTCATAAGTAATCAGTATCTATGTGAAAATACATACTAGAGTAATATTTTAAATTTGTTTTATATATATGCATATTAATTTGTAACATACGCACAATCTTATTTTTTTATAAACTAAAAAAAATATTATTTTCCAAATAAACTGAAACACGAAATTTATAATATATTTTATATACAATTTTTTAACTTTGATAGCTAATAAATACTTTTATGATCTTCTTTCAAGATGGACAATTTTTTACTTAGGACCATGTATATACAAAAATTTGCAATATAATAAGTAATAGAAACAAAAATAATAATAATAAGTAGTATAAAAATATACACACCTTCAGAATCGTGTATGTCAGATATTGCCCTATGAAGAACCGTAACCCGTCGAACTTCTTTTTGATTAGCTACAAAATGAAAATATGTGAATTAAGAACATAAGTTTAAATATTATATCAAATTAAGAAATGTTTATATTAATTTATAAGAAAAAATTATTGATGTACTTCTAATATTGAAATTTGTTTTTTTTAATGAAATGGTACTATTTACAGATGTTTAATGTCAAATTTTTAATAACTGATATAATGAAGTAAGTTTTGAATAATTGATATAATTTGTAATTTGATTTGTAAATTATACATTATATCAAATATCATAAAAAAATCATGGTAAACAAAACTTTTTTAAGGGTAAAGTATGTCAAAATCAGTTAGTAAAATTTCGAATCGATAGCTTAGTTAGCTTTTATCCCATAAATATATCTGTATACACCTCTACATATTACGTCCTACGCTATTATGTCAAAAATGCATAGAATTATATTATTATCATTAATATTCATATCATTATGGTATTTCATTGGGTTTTTCGCTATATTAAGGCACAAGTAACAAGAAAAGTTTGGCAATATTCATGTACAACAATTTATAAAGAACTAGCTGTTACCAGCGACATCGTCCACGTAGAACTGACATGAATTTGACTTCGCGATTCTAGATTATTTACAGTCGTTTGTAATGGAAATCAATATAGTAAATAGTATTCGAGAAATATTTGTAGAAAATGACTATCGGCTGTCGACCGAGCAAGGCGCAACCATACTATGGAAACCAAGCTGCGTTAATCAAATTTGAGTCGCATTTATGTTCATTGTTCGGTTCTCTGAGGAGCAAGCATAATAAAATATAGTCTATGTCCATCTAAACGAAATATAATTTCCAATAATGAAAGAATTATTCAAATCGGTTAAATAGTTTCTGCGATTACTTCTGACACACACACATATGCAGGTACCTACGTACAGACCTTCTCTCTTTATAATATCAATGTAAATTCGTATAAATAATATAACATTTATATTTGTATAAGAACGATTTTGTTATATATATTGTTGATATATTGAACTATGGATTCTTTTAAAATAAAACACATTCGTGACTTCATTGCTCAACAGAAGTGTAACCATTTAGAGGGAATTCAAATGATACAGCTTTTGTCATACAAGTTTAATAGAAATTAAAAATTTTCATATATTACTTACTTTTTTCATCCGCTTTAACTAAATGTCTTTGATTCACTTTTGCATTACTTTTGACAACTCTGAAAAAAGAATCACATTTTCATATCAAAAATATGTTAAAAATTCCAAAAAGATATATATTAAGAAGAAAATATAGATATTTGCTCTATACACGTATGTATAGTATCACTTATAACTATGTAAACATATTTGTTAAACTGTCCATATAATAACAAAGCAAATTGAAGAGTTTCTTGTTTACTTTTGATAATAAATAAATGTGTATGTATTTCATTAGAAAAAAAGAAATGTAATATAAAATAAAAGCAGTATTAAAAAGAAATGTAAATTTTATTTGATTTAATTATGAAATATTTCAGAAAAAACTAGTTATTATTTATATGTATAATGTCAAATACAAAAATATATAATGAAGTTCAATTTCTCAGAAAGATTTTACATAATGTATTTTTAAATATATGTAATTAATCTTTTCTCAATTATCATAATTACGCAACACTTCAATATGTTTAGCAATATTTCATGTCAGTAAAAATACATTATGTTAATCTGAATTTATCAGATATATAGACATGTAGTTTTCATAAATATACCACTTCTCAAGAATATTTATACACATCCTTTTGTAAGTAAAAGTTTAAAAAATATACAAGATGTCCTATGGAAATAAAGACAATTAAATACCTTGAAAAATATAAAGAGATATGGAAAAATATTTTGGACCAAAATTATAGGACATGAAAAATAACTTATAATGTTACTATTTATCTGACTTGTGATAACCTTAAAAAACTGCAGAAAAGTCATAATTAAATTTTAAAAGACTTATATTTTTTATTGCATATTCTTGTACTTAATACTGAATCGTTTCCAAAACATTACTCATTTCTATCTTGCACAAACCACATTTTCAAGATATCAACTTTTAAATTTCATACCATCATGAGTATAACTCTATATAGACCACAAGAAGATTATCCAGTCTGACTTCTTACATCATATGTAACTGCTTCAACATAACATAACTGCTAATAACATATTAACTTTGAAAATTTATATCTTAAGAATGACTTACACAAAAAACTCAAGTAAGTAGAAATTTGAAAACACTCCAATATTGGGTATAGTAATATACAATAACAAGGTATATGTTTCCACGACTTTCCAAGATAATCATAAATTCAAATAAATATTGACATCATCTGCCTTTCTTAATATCTAACTTTCATCGGAAATATTTTTCCGCATTTTTCATATTTTCCTAAGATATTTAATTATATCCATTTAAACTAAATATAGTATTAGAAGCTCCTAACTTTAAAAAAAGAAATAGAAAGATTTTATGTTTGTGTAGTAGAAAATTTAATTCATATAGTATATCATAAATACTTACTCATTAACAACTCCCTTAAAAGCAGACTGTACTAATCTCGCAGATTGAATTGGCACTGTCCTATTTAATCTTTCTGCTCGTCTTCTACTTAACTCGGTTCGTAAATCACTTTCTTTATCAACTACTAGATCTTCAAAAATGGCATCCATATCCTCACTTGATCCATCCGAAATAACATCTTTACGCTTCTTACACTTCTTATCTTTTCCAATACGTTCAGAAAGAGGAAGTTCATTTTTTAATTTTCCCACTTGATACAATTCCTTGTCGCGTTTCTTCTTCTTTTTTGAGGATCTTTCTTTTTCTGGATTTTGAATTTCTAAATTCAAACATGAATTAACAGAACTTGTAATAGCAATAGGAGAAGCATTTTCTATGCTTTGTTCAAACTCTTCAAACTCATAATGAGTATCTAAACATAAATCTGTTTCTTGAATATCATAATCCTCTGTAATTTTGTTAACTTTTCTTACATTTCCTGTCTGGATATCTCCTTCTTCTAACGATTCTACCTTCTTACTTGTATTTTCTTTTTTATTTAATTTAATTTTTTTATTTGCATTAATTGGATCTATGGGCTTTGTAGATTCAAATTTTCTTCGCCTGGCTTCTAATACAGGATCATTAATTATATCAGCAGTTTCTTTTTCTATCATAGTAGCGTCTTCAAAACTTCCTTCTTTGTGTTTTGTTTTTACACGATTTATTTCTGGAGATACCCTACTTTTAATTATCGGGGATGATTCCTTGGCATATGATGGACTACATGTTCCATCTGGAGTAGTAGATCGTGGTCCATGTTTTCGAGATAGTTCTTTAGGCGACCATCTTGGAGATCTTTTTCGTCTAGGAGATAGACGAGGTGAATTTCTAGGTGATGACCATGGTGATCTACGTGGTGATAATCTTGGTGACCTCGATCGCGGTGACATTCTTCGTGGTGATATTTTTGGTGACATTAAACGTGACGATCCTCTTCGAGGGGATAACCCAGGAGATTTTGATTTAGGTGATAATCTACGCGAGGGTGATATTCGCCTTGGAGATATTTTAGGTGATCTTGATCTTAGTGGTGACCTAGATTGAGGAGATAATCTCAATGGCGAAAATTTTGGAGAACGTGATCGTGCCAACTTCGGAGACTTAGTTATGGATATTTTAGGTGAACGTATCGGTCTAGGAGATCTGGAATGCGGCGAAAGTTTCGGAGATCTTCCTCTTGGAGACAGACCTCTCTTAATAGGTGATCTCATTGGAGACTTATTTGGAGATCTACGTGGTGATAATCGTGGTGATCTTGATCGTGATGAAAGCTTAGGTGATCGTGATCGCGGAGAATATCGTACTGGAGACCTTCGAGGCGATCTATACCTAGTTATTTCTCGCTGAGATTTTTTTGACTGCCTACTAGGTGATCTTCTAGGAGATCTTCTAGGTGATTTCTTCCTTGATCGCGATCTTGGTGATAATGATCTACGTTTTTGTGAAATTCGATTAACTGTATGTGGAGATATAGATCGTCTTTCACTTTTTATGGTGATTGTTGCTGGTGCTGGACTATAACTTTCTTTTCGAATATTGTTATCTTCTGTTCTATTTTTCTGGCTTATATTCCTATTTATCTCATCCTTTTTCATAGATTCTCTGTTTTCTTTTCTATTACTTTTCTTTTCTTTCCTTTCGGACGGTTTATCAACATTCATTTCTCTTTCCATTTCATCCATTAAGCGCTCTAAGCTATCTTCCTCTTCAAGATCAGCCATTATAATGATATCATCATCATCATCATTGACTCCACCTTGATCTTCCTCAGCCTTTTTTAAGTTTTCCACAGTTTCTGTCTGATTTTCAACCATTGTGGATATTTTATCATCTACACCATCTTTCTTAACAGTTTCTGATTTCGTAACTGTATTTTTTTGTTCTTTATTATCTTCTTCGTCAGAACCACTTCCATTATCTTTGAAACGATGAAATTTTGTTACTTCTAAAAATATTATTTTTATATAGTATTTAAGAGAAAACGTAAAAGACATGACTATTATTTATATTAGATTATTTTTACATACCTGTAGAATAAGACTCAATACTGGGAACAATCTTTTCTACTGAACAAGCTAAATCAGTTTGTTGCAGCACAGGACGTTCATCTAAAGGAATTATTGCTATCAAATTTGGATTACGTGGACTTTGATAATATACATTCTGTAAACAATATGTGATATTTAAATAAAACTCATACAATATTTGCTAATAAAAAAACTTAACTTTATATATAATCTAAATATTTGTAATAAACTCTTTTCTTTATAATTGTATTCATTGCTACCATTATTTAAACTATTATTCAAGCTACTTATGTCTCTCATATTGTAAACAACAAATACTGAAATATTAATTTTGATTAATAGTTCTCGACTTCATAAACTAAAATTTCATCAAAATTCAAGATCAAATATTGTGTATATTATATTAGATTGTAATTTGTATCATAATGAAACAAATTTCAATTTTTAAAAATATCAATTATGTGTGATATAATTGAAAAAAGACTTCAAAATAAGTTAAGGTAATAAGGACTTTGAAAATAAATTGAGCTGAGTTAAGCAAAGTTAAACACATAGAGATATCTGCTATCTGATATAACAAATTTCACTAAAAATATCAAAAGTTATGTGCAATTGAATTATATTCGTGGTATGTATTTTAAATAAAAAAAAATTATAGTATAAGTATGCATTAAACAATAATTTTGTAAGAACTTCATAACATGCATGATATTAAAGATATTTTTAAATATAGAAAAATTATATTTTATATTGTTTGTATACAATATATTCTGTATAATTAAATTAGTTTTTTATTCAGTTATAATATCATGATTAAACTGCAGATTTTTATGCATTTATAGAAAATTTTAAAATGTATATGCAAAGAATATATAAAATACTGAAAATAGAACACTCGTCGTAATATTTAGTAGGTGAAACATATCTCTACATAGGTATCACTTCTTTAGTTATGTTCAATGTTATACTACATAGTGTTGAAGGAGGCTAAGGGAAAAAAGTGAGGATCGGGGTAAGAGTGAAAGCATGAAAATTTGAGGAGGAGGTAAAAAGGGAAATGAAAAGGAGTCTAGTGAAGAAATGCCTCCACGGAGGAAAGAAAGGAATACCTAAGAATGAACAGGATTAACACAGCAAGAATACAGTTAAGAAGGAAAAGAGGGGAAAACATGTCAAGGAAACTAAAAGAGAAACAGAAAGATATGAAAACAAGTGCAATACAATAAGATTATGCAATTAATATATAACCAAAGATACAAGTATATAAGGACTGTGCAACTGCCCAAATACTTAAGTAGAGAAGGAAAAGAAGAAATTCAGCAATTGCTGGCACAAGTAAGATGTGGATTGATGGAGACACGGAACAGATACTGGAAGGAAATTGAAAAAGGTGAAAATGAAAAAAGGGAGTGCGAAGAAGTAGAATAGAGGATCAGTACATGGGAGATAGTAATGAAACAACACACAAGGCTATAGACTTGGTAAGGAAGTAGAATAAAAACAAGCAAGAAAGAGCAAGGAGAGAAGGGTATCTAGAGCAATAGGCTAATTCAGAAATGTCATGTAAAAAGAAAATGACGAATTAATTTAGAAATATGCGTGTGAATGAATCAAAAAATTCTATAATAATACTCCAAAAATAAAAAACAATTTATTATCATAACATCCCTTTTTTAAAAAAGAATAATCAATATTTTAGATAGTTTTGAAAAATCTCTAAAAAAGAATTCTAACTCAGAAAAATTTACCTGTATATGAAATAAGTTATTACTAACTAACACTGATGTTTTTAAAATTTCAAAAACTATTTTACACAAAAAATGTTTTTTAATGAGATATATGAAATATTTGTAAATAATTCTTTCATAAGGTTTGTAAAACCTTCTATAGTTTTTATAAAACTGATAAATTTACTCTTTACATTTAATTATTTTGTAATAACAGTAATTTTATTTTTGTTTGCACTGTAAATTGCTAATCACTGTAAAAAAAGTAGAAACTAAAATAATAACTAACTTTTGAACAATTCTTATTTTTCAATATTTTAATTCTTAAAGTTTAAAATAATGTGATTTTTTATATTAAAATATTATTCTGTAATTAATTAATATTAGTTAATATTTCTATTAAAAGTAAATATATTTTGATGTATTTATGAACAATTGAAATGCAAAATATAGCTATAATATAAGTAAATTTAATATTCTATCATATGAAACTTTGTACACAAAATTACCTAAGTATGCAAAACTTTATATATTCGATTGTAATATAAAAAACTCTGGTTAAATAAAGAAAAATATTCAGTTTAATCGAATTGACTTATGTTACAACCTAAAGTTGCCTTCTAATAATAATAAACTTCAAAACATAATCTTATTCAATATTTTTGTCTTTACAAAATTTTAAAAGGAATTTACATAAAATGAACATATACATTACATTATTTCAAAATTAGAATGTTTAAATTTTAAATAATCTATTCTTTATAAAATTTATTATAAGACATATGTTATTCTGTTCATAATCTTATATACACAATTGTCTTAATAATATAATATTTCTTTTCAATTACTAATTAATCAAAATTAAAAACAAAGATAGTTTTCTATCTTCTATTCTATATAAAAAATTTCCATTTCCCTGTAATGGATAATAACATCAATAATGACTGGATAAAATATATAGAAACCTCTTCTATCTTAGGTAGATTTTAAATAAATTTCTCAGTAAAATATTTAAAATGGCTTGATAAACAATATAAATTAATATTTATAAATTATTTTATCTCGACACATATTGCTAAAAAATATATAGCAGCTGATTGTTAAAAATTAGATATAGTCAGATTAGGGCTAACAAAATTTCTAAAATGTTAATTCATAAGTATTATAGCTATAATTAAAAACTTACGCCATTCTGTCGCTGTTGCATTCGGTTATGAAAATATCCTCTTCGTAAAGGTCGTTGACCTTTATATGATGTGTGAGATGTTTGTATTACATCTGAAATAGTTTTCTGTGGTGGGGGTTGCTTTTTATTATGTACAGTGTCTTTAGTCCTTAATGATTGAAGAGCTGCAAGTCTTAAAGCTTCCAAATCTTCGTCATCTTCATCATCATTCTTTGTATTTTGTTGGGGTGATATAATCATCTAGATGAAACAATAAATTTAATTTCAATATATGAAACACACATCTAAAATTTTTCAGTAATAAACATAATTACATAATTTTATAACAACATATTACTCTAAATATTAAAAGTAAAATATAACAATACCATTATTATATATATTAATATAATAAAATTGTTTACACAAACAGTTTTCTAACAAATAATAATTAAACAAAAGTATAATACACAGTACTTCCTTTACAAAATTTTTTAATGATATATATATATAAACAAGTTTAGTCACTATCGAAGCAAAAAACATTATAAATTAATTCATGCATTGTTAATTTTTAAATAATTTTGGGGTATCTTTAACATATAGTTTGTGACGACGTTATATACATTATATATTCAATTAATAATTAAATAATAAATTATGTTCATTTAATTATTATAATACATTTGTGCTTACCTTTTTACGATAATCCATTTTATCCAAGTTGTAATTGTAGAAAAATCTGTAGTTGACACCAGTAACAGGAAGGTCCAACAATTGCATTAATAACTTTATACGTTGCGCGTAGAATATGATTTTATCTTACAAATAATCACAATTTGTATTACAAGTACATCGTAAAATTAAGCATTCCTTTTGATCAATCTTTTGATAATTATAAATCCTACGGACAATGTTGCACACTTTGTTACCCCCCACCACATATAAATAAAAATGGCGTGAGCGCTCATAAAATCAAAGGTCTTCGATCTACAACATATTACATGATGTACGACCAACTATAGAATTCTTGTTTCCTTTAAGTCCATTTTCATTAATTTTATGTAATGTACTTTCATAAAAAATTATAATTTTTTTCTTCAATAGAAATATGGTTAGTACTATATAAATTATGAAATTATTAATCACATTTCAAATTAATCAGAATAATAACATTTAGTTCACAATTATGATATATTACTCTAATTGTAAATTTAACTATAAAAACTACAGCAGAAATCGCAAACGGCAATTTTCTAAATTATACATATAACACTAAATTATTATTACATATTTATATGTATATATATGTTTATATCTTTTATTATAATAAAAAATAAATATTTTTCGATTATCATACGGTGCATGTTATGAAATAATTACTAAAATCATATGTACATATATTGAGTTAGAATGTTTTTCAAAAATTGGTAAGAGTAAATTTCAGCGAATGTTTAAATATATCTATAAAGCTAAAACTTTAGGTATTCCTTTCACTTGTATGAAACTAATAAATGCAGCCTTAATTATTATCTTTATGTCTGCTACTCAATAAATAAACTATGTATATTTTTATATTTAATGACGATATATTTTTCCTTTTTATTTATCTATACAAATTTTATACTCTTACTTACTAGCATTATTACTAGCATTAGCATTACTTTATATATATTAAATACATATTTATATTTACTTTGAAAATTATTTACGTTTTAAATCTTAACTTACATTATAAGAAATACACATTAAATATATGTTATATGTGCACATATTTTATATAGTTTATTACATGGTTTATTTAAATTGTTATACATTGATTTAACGAAATAAGTTTTTTTTAATTCTTTTAAATAATGAGATTAGATAGTCATTTAATACAATCTTTATGAAAGGAATCATTTATTGGATTTTTGTATTATTTAGAATTCAGTTTCTTTCATTGCATTAACAATAAGTTAAAGAAGTGTTATTACGTATAGTAGGCGTTATAGTAGGTAGTATTATGATTAGGTTTAAAATATAATTGCAATTAAGTTTTGTAGGTTATAAGGATAAAATTAAGTAACAAATAGGAATGTCATATTTATACATGTAGTTTCCTATCATAGTTACGGCTTTAGAACAGATATCTCCGATTAAGATTTTGTTTGATATAATGATATTAATATGCATATTATGGATACATAATATAATTATACGTATATAACATAAATGCAAATCTTAAGCACGGTCTCCACCGTTTAAGAAGTATGCATATGTGAAACTGAACATTTTTAGCATATTTTACAGGTTAGTATAACGCCATATTGCTTCTATCCGTAATCTGATTGGTCCGCACAGATGAGCATTGAACTGAAATTCATCGAACATTAATTTGTACTAGCGTAATCGGCCGCTTAACGGCAGCCAGAGAATAAAACAACCCAAACGTAATCTAATGCTCACGATTCAAAATCCCGCTACAATATGGTCGACACCCACCTGCAGTTGTTGCAACCAGCAGCTCCACTCATTGAACGAATCGTAGATAGAAACAACATGGCGTGAAAGTAAGCTGCCAAATACGCTAAAAACGCTCAACTTTACATACTTTTGAACCGCTAGATTCCTAAAGTTAAGACTTTCATTTTTTTGTTTCAATGCATTGGAAACTGTTAAATTGTAATAAAAAAGGCAAAAGTTTTATGTTCGTTAAACCGAAGTTCAGCGATCAAATGCGCTAAAAAAAACTCGACTAACGATATAAGTAGACTCAGAGAGGAAATTTTCTTCCTGCCTTAAGCTGTTAGCTTTTATGGACAATCACTTTGTTGAGAATTTGTTATATAACTCTATCCAAACTCCTCCAATGCAAACAGTTATGCTCTTTATCTAAAATGACTCCTATTCATTATATTTAATATGGTTCAATGCAGATTTTCTTCTATCAATAACACTCATTTTTTTGCATCTTGAGTCATGTTTACGTTTTATTCCGATAAATGTGTTAACTACATAAATAACTATGAGAAATGATCCTGAAGCTCCTTTGAATATGATACCTATTATAGTTACGTAAGTGCAAACATTGCGAACATTTTATAATACAGTTGCTAAAATTTTCTTGAAAATATATGTAATCCATTATATATTTTTTATTATTTATTTTTATTGATCAACTGTTTGACAATCATGAATTATATCATAATATACAAAATGTTAGAAAAGAATGTTCTAAGATCATGTAATCTTAGTATCTATTGAGAGAAATAAAAAGTTTCTAATTAACATATTTAAGTCTTAAACTCAGTTTTTTTGATGTCATATCAAGCTGGGGGGTTATGACATTTTTCAATAAAAGAGTAGAGATAAAATAGAGTGTAATTGTCAAAATAAAAGTTCTGAAGCATGATAATAAGCCTCATACAGTTTTTCATATGCACATCTTATTAAGAAGGGATAATTTCAACTTAGTTCATACTGATTGCAATGAAATTTAGGAATGATAATAGATTTACATATAAAATAAACATATCTGTAATTTTAGTCACAAATAGCGAACTAATTATAAAAAATGCATAATGCATTTTATGTTTGAACAAACTATATGTTGCTGCATTCAAGTATTACAGCAGATCATTCAACAGTGATTGTGACATAGCGACAATCATACAGGATTTGGAACTTTTGTGTCTCAGGTTTGTATTTAGTTGGGAGAACTTCTTTTTTAGAATAATTACATCATATGTTATAATTATGGAAATCTGAATTATTTTATACGTATTTTGTTATAAATTATTTTGCATCTCTTATTAGTAAAGCAGTTTCACATAAAAATAATATATATTTACATGTTATAATTTAAGGTAAAATATAGTTCATTTTATTAATGTAAAGTTATTTAATTACTTTAAGAATGATTTACATATTAAACTAAATACATACCATAAATAAAACAAAATTAAATTACATAAATGTATAAATTGAATATAACATGTAATATAAAAATATTTACACATGTAATTTAAAGTATACAGGATAGGTAATACAATGCTATTGTGACAATATACTTGTACAGGCTGCACATACAAACAGATGAAATTTATCAAAAAAGCAATCGAAACAAATTTATATAACCATGAACATTTCACAAAAGAAAACTATTCGCGTGAACTATTATAACTACATGTATATATGTGGGGAAGTTGATGTCACACAAATTTTATCATCTGTTTATATACAAATGTTTGTAGTTGATCATATATTAATGAATGTATTTTTATAACGTCATTCCAAATACTCAGGCTTCTGTTTTCTCGAAGAGCCCCCGCATACAGGTTTATCACTTACAAATTTCCTCTCTGCTTACAATTTACATCTCAAAATATCATAAAGTCATTTGCTACGATTATCGACCTACGACTTGTACGAGGTAATCTGTGACTGCGGCTTACGCGTCGTTCGGTTTGAAGATCACTGTGCTCCCCGCTGCTCGAGCTGCTCTACTTTTGTTCATGTAAGGAGGTTTGCTCGTGCACAGGGATATTTTGTCAATAACTAAACAACCAAGCTGAAAACGCAGTCTTATTATTTTTAACTTTTATCTTAGTCTGGCTTCGAGAATCATTCTTTAAATTTATTTGCACCTGTAGTCGAACACCCCATATATATGATACTATACAGTATATTAAGTACATATCCATAAAAAAGTTGCATTATATAATTGAATATGTAATGCATTATGTAATGTCATGAAATATAAATTAAAATGAATTAGAATTAATTAGAAATTTTCTTTGTAATGATCGATATAAAAAGTATTACTTAGTTTTTATTCAGCTTGCGAGAAGTTAATATATCGCATTCATGTTCTAGCAAGGTATTTAAATTACATTAGCTTAATCTATTTACAATTTACATATATGGTACGAGGCAGCATATTAAGTATTAGTATTAGTAATTACTAATTATAATTTATTTTAAATTACATTAAATTATTTTTTAGTGTTTTTTCGAAAGAGAATTTCTTAAATATATCTTTTCAAAATACAAAATATGAGATTTAGAATGAAATTATATAAATTTCTACAACTTATTTCTTTTTATTTAAATTATGTTAAATATTGAAAAGTCTTTTCATGATGAGACGAACATCGCATGATTGATTTAGATTTAATTAAGAAAAAACTTTATTAAAAATTAATCATAAATATCACAATAAGCAAATTATCATTATTTGACTTTAATATAATAAATTAATTTCTTCTGATGGGATTAATATTCCAATTAGTAAACTTATATCTTCTTAATCCATTCCTTTTTTAATCTATTTTTCTATAAAAACATCATACTTTTTTTGAAATTATGAATCCATTCAAAATTATTAAATCACTGATCCATATACATGTATAAATCATTTTAAATCTTATTGTTAATGACTAGGATGCCCTAGATTCTTATTATTAATGCCTTTTATAATGTTTAAAAACTTTATTTTCTATCGGAGTGTGCGCACAATTTACCCGAACAGGGATTCCTCAAGTTGTGCATGTCCTCATGTCTTTCTAATGTTCTATCAATTCTAATATCTCTAAAACGGGATAAAATAAGTCTATTCTTATATATTATTGATTAGTATTTAGTAGAAAAAGTTAGACTATAGACATTTGATAAAATGTCTCAAGGCTACATTCACGCGTGCGAAAGGGCGGAATTGTTAGGATTGCCGATACCTAGCGAAGAAGAATGGAAAGAGACCCAAAGAATAGAAGCTGAGAATATTAATAATGATAAAGATGAAGTGATCGAAGTAATTATAATTTTATCTTTTATTAAACAAAAATCAAATTAATGTACCTTTTTATGCATTATAAGTACAGTGTTAATGAGTTCTAATTTCTACTACTGTAAGTTTAATGCTAATAAGTTTCTTTTTAGCTTCTATGTTTCTCTTATTTGGAATGTAATTATTTAACACAAAGTTCTTACACAATTTCAAATTAATAATTTGACAATATATTATCAGTTTAATATAATTTATAGAATCTGGATTCTTCTACTGAAGCTGCGCATCGAATAGGTGGTGGATTAGATGAATTAAATAGTATACTCAGTGTTACGCAGAAGAAGATTAACAGATTTAAGGTGAAACACTTCTACCTAATATCATTATTTTATGACATTCATTTTTTATTTATTATTCTTTAATAAAAACAACTTTAACAATTATATTTAAACAATCATTGTCAAGTACAACAAGCATTTCTTAACATCTTGAACTAGTTTATTATTATATAAACTATATTATATAAACTAACTTTATAACATGAAAGTATTTTACAGACTGTTTGTGGCAGTTTGGGTACTCTATTGAAAGTAAGAGTTGGATCCAAAAACAACACACCAAATCATAAATTCATTGAACGAAACCATAATGAGGCAAAAGATATTGGTTCTGAAACATCTATGAGTGAAGAAAACTTGATAGTAGAATTATCCAATGACAAGAAACACATAGAAAACACAGAAACTAACGCAGTAATGCCAAAAACAATCAATCTCAATGAAAAGATGGGATCTCATTTGGATAAGTTAGACTCTCTCATCACTAAAGCAGAAAGTGCTCAGTACAGCATGCAGCATCAAACAAAACAGATGAAGAAATTTTTGAAGTAATTCTTCACAGACAAAAGTAGTATTCTATTCTAATATTATCAGGTCTCTTTCAAACTTACTCATTATTCATAGTACCATGCTTGAAAAACCATACAAGTTCAAATCTGAATTGTGTTATGTATGGTAAAGCTAGACATAGATAATAGACTGATAAATATGCAAAGATCGCTAAATTACTATAACAATTATCAAATATATATATATATACAAATGAATAATGGACATTTTACATTCTGAGAAAACAAATATTTATTTTGCTTGACTGCTTATTACAATCTAACTGCATATAAATGTGCTATGTATATATATTTATTATACATATGTATATTTAATATATATTTAATATTATATGCATTATAATATATATTTAATATACATATGTCCATACAGAAGCACTATTGCTTTTCTAAAATCTTAAGACACACTCAATAAAATGAAGTAATAACATTAAGGTGACTGGATAAAACTTGTTCTTCCTAATATTTTCATTAAATCATATTTATGTGATCTATTCTCATAATACAATGGCAATTAAATTTTTTTTATAAACATGAAACACAAACACAAACAATTTATCAATATTCAGGCAGTTATAAATTAAAATTGATTCTTTCTATGAAAGAAATATTAAAACAATCAGCGTTAATATTAGCTATCAAATGGATAGTATGTGTATATGTATATTTCGTTAATAATTTTATTATAAATTGATATAATTATAATTGCAGTTATTGCATTGTAAACATAACTAATTATAGTATAGTATACTTATTTAGCTAATTTTAAATTTTAGATATAATATTTCTGTTTTTTCTAATTGTAAGTTACAAATTATAATTTTTCATTAATTTATATCGTAAATCTCAATAAGTAAAGTGAAATTTATTTCCTGCTATATGTTGTACTTAAATTTATTTAAATTGATAATATATTTATCTTAATATATTTAAATTTTGTATAAAGATTGCTTTAGAAACAACTCAGATTTTACAATATTGTGAGCTTATGTAGTTAAGATAATTATATACATTATACTATTTACTTATGTTACATCAAAGCGAACATATATCTAATATCAAAAATGTTATATCTTGTTGTTAATTGTCTTTAAAAATGCATAATATTTAATATCTATTTTGTTAACTGAGTATATTTTAGGCAAAAATATTAATTTTAAGCAAAAGTGAACAATTCTTCCTAATATCAACAATAAAAGAATTCATAGAAAAATTAATAACCTTATAAAATGCAATTGTTACAAATAATTTATTATTGTTATAAAGATGTTGCAGTACCTGAGATCAGGTATTAGACAATATTTACGTGCCATGTACATACAATAATGTGAGTACATATTATATACGTACATAGTATGGGTTGTTAAAAAACAGTGAATTATCTTTTCTTACTATAAAAGTAAAATTTTTATTATTACATTTATTTAGAAAATAAAATTTTCTAAATAGAGTTGATATTTAATAGTATTTAACTGCATTGAAACAACAGAATTGTATTTTTACATCGAAGCGTGATGTCGATTACTAGCAACTTACGAAATACAAGAAATTAAATGCGAGAAACAGATATGTTATATAGTAAATTTGTGAAAATTTATGTTTCATACGGTAATTTTTATGTTCGTAATTTTTATTTAAAATTTATTTGTATGAATAGCAAAAAAAATTAATGTAACAGATAGTCAGTTTTATTCTTGTAACATAACTGTATTTGAATGAATAAACTGATATCTAAAATGGTATGTGTTAATCCTTATCTATTTTGTATTAGAATAATTAAATAACTTTCTAGGAATATATGCATAATAAAAAGTCTGCTTGCAATGAGCAATGTTCGTAGTTTGAAAAATATGTAACTGCATAGACTTTAATCTCGTTTTTATGTCAGTAAAACTGCCTCACAGAGAAGTTCTGTTAATATCGACGTTCCTGCAGGTAATAGACATTAATTTTCATCTAACTATTGCGAAATAATCCCAAAAATAACAAAAAGGCTCATAAAGATAATAATTTTCAGAATGTTAAAATCATTCGATTAGTCGAAATACTGAAAATCAATTGATAACATCATATCAAATTATGCGAATGAGTTCAAAAAATGTACCTTGAAGTTCACTTGAACTCAACGATCATTCAAACCAAAAAAAGTCATATAACCAAAAAATAAAAGAAGAAGTATTATTTTTTATCATACATTTGCTACTTATGATTGCAAAGTTTATCAAAATAACTATACTAATTTTAAAGTAAATAAATATCAATAAATATATAATAACTTATCTCCTCGCATTTGAAAGCGTGGTGAATTAAAATCAAGATTAGAAATTTAATTTTAAATATGTCATATACTGAGAGTTATATAAAAAACAAATTAATCAAAGAATTAAACGCTTCACACGTGGTATGTATTTTGTATGATTCATCATATTTGCGTATATATTCTTTATTTCGTTCTACTGTTTTCATTCTAACCTTAAATTTTCTATATAAACCTAGGTAGCTAAATGTTATTTCTGAAATATATTTGTTAATCAAGAGCATGCTTGCAAATATAAGCTGTTGAAGCTTACTCAACATATATGATGCAAGAAAACACACAGATCTTGTTAATCTCACTATTTGCTCTCCTTTTGAGATGGTGTGTTACATATCATTCCTACAGCGGTGAAGGAAAGCCTCCAATGTTTGGAGACTATGAAGCCCAACGGCATTGGCAAGAAATAACATTAAATGTGCCAATTGAGAAATGGTACATAAATACAACAAATAATGATTTACAGTATTGGGGATTAGACTATCCACCATTAACGGCTTATCATAGTTTAGTGCTGGGCTATGTTGCCAATATGATCAATTCTTCTTACATAAAGTTACATGAATCTAGAGGTTTCTCATCTGAAAGTCATAAATATTTTATGAGACTCAGTGTTCTTTGTGTAGATATTTTGATTTATATCCCATCGATAATATATTTTATATTAACTAATCAAGTATCTGAAAACTTCGAAAAAGTAGAACTACCTATATTTGGTCTGAAAAGGAAACATATTAATCTTCTGTTTATATTAATATATCCAGGTTTAATATTAATAGATCATGGACATTTTCAATATAATTCATTTTCATTAGGGCTGTTCATTAGTGCTGTTACAGCTATACTTCAAAATTCGTTTATTATCGGGTCGATCTTATTTGTTGCAGCACTAAACTATAAGCAAATGGAACTTTACCACGCATTGCCAATTTTCTTTTACATACTTGGAAAATATTCACCTATGAAAGAACGGTTTTGGTTGTTTAATTTAGTAATGCTTGTCTGTATATCAATTACAGTACTTTCTACATTTTTTATCATATGGTTACCTTTCATTAAAAGTTGGGAAACGTTTGTAAGTGTTGTTCTTCGATTATTTCCAGTTTCTAGAGGTATATTCGAAGATAAAGTTGCTAATATTTGGTGCACGATCAATGTGATTTTTAAATTACGTAATACTTTTGCAAACAAGGAATTAGCCAGAATTTGTTTAATGTCAACTACATTTGCTGTTTCACCGAGTTGCATAAATCTATACTTAAATCCACAGAAAGAGAAGTTTGTTATTTCCCTTATTAACTGTGCATTAGCATTTTTCCTGTTTTCATTTCAAGTTCATGAAAAATCAATCCTACTTGTTGCAATTCCAGTTTTATTGTATTTTCAAAGCAATTCGTTTCCTTGTTTTTGGTTTTTAATAATTTCACACTTTAGTATGTTACCATTATTTATAAAAGATGGTTTGTACATGGTATATTGGGCTACATTAATCTTTTATTTCATTTTTGTTTTATGGGCATATTCTGATGTGTTTGATAACAGCGAATTGTTGAGTAATATTAACTTAAAAAAGAATGTGCTTGTAACCAATCAAAGACAAATTAAAGCAAAGCTAAAAAACAATGAGAATAAATCAATATTTACCAAATTAAAAAGAGATATGATACATTATAAGAATATTTTTGTTGTTGTAAGTTCTACTCTATCTTTTTGGAAAATAATTCTGTTTTATTGCTCGATTCTAGGAATAATAATGCTTTCTCTTATTAGTGGTTTTTTGAAACCTCCAAAGAGGTATCCAGATCTTTTTGCATTATTAGTTTCTGTCTATTCTTGTGGACACTTTATTGCTTTCTACTTATACTTTAATTACAAACAATTTGTATATGAAAAATATTAAAAATTGAAATAAATCAGAAAAACGATTTAATTTATGTTAAATTATTACCATACTCCTTATTAAATTATTTTAATAAATTATTAAAAACTAATTATTTTTCTTTTTCAATATAATTCAACTATTTAAGATAATATTTCAGAAGAATATTGCTTTATGATATATTTACAAAACGTGTCGCAGCCACATGCTTAAACTATTCACGATTATCTAATATTTACGCCGATAAAAATATCGTTTATATGTATCATCACCTTTACTGAAGCATTAGATAATTACATATTTTTATGAGTTATCTGCACTGATAAATGCCAGAGAAATGCATTTTTTTGCATTTTATACAATACTTTACGGAAATTTGAACTTTACTCTATTACTGAATTCTACTTTTCTAAATTAGCATAACAATAATGTTATGAATACAAATTTAACTCTTTGTAGTCGGAAACTTTGTAACAATATACTTATATCGTTACAGGAAAAAGAGTCGATTGACTGTAGAATAATTAATAATAAGAAACACAAATTTATGTAATTTATCCATTAACGGATATCAATAATATTTTTATAATACAAATCTAATTTTATTTTCTAAAAATTATTTGTATTGAAAGTAAATATTTACATATATCATTTAACATAAATTTTATGTTAGGAAGATCATAAAGTTCCCGATAGTATTAGAAATATGTAGATTGTTTTGTTACTATATCTATTAAATAATGTTCATATTATTTTTAAATATTGTTACAGGAAGTCGTAGATGAATCTGATGGTTGTGGCGCTAAGTTTTCTGTAACAATTGTTTCTAGTGCATTTGAAGGCAAATCTTTAATTCATCGACATAGGTACTAAATTTTGAAAGTCCTAAAAAATTTAAATAATATGCTATTATTTAATATTATATTGAAATTAATATTTCAGGTCAGTACATTCAGTACTAGAAGAAGAACTTAAAACAATTCATGCATTCAAGCAAAAGACATTAACACCAGCAGAGTGGGAAAAGAAGGAAATGATAAAAAGGTATTTAATAATTGATTCAATCATGATTGATTTTAATGTACATCTCTAAAGTATATTATTCTATTTCCATTAATAGCTCCACGAATTAGACTTGAGAAATTTAAAATGATTCAGTTTAAAGTGTCTGCTCCTGGAAAAGTAATTCTTTTTGGAGAACATGCTGTAGTATATGGAAAAACAGCTGTTGCTGCCAGTGTAGATTTACGTACAGTTCTAAATTTCGCTGAATTACCTGAAACAGAACAAATTGTTAAGATATGTTTTCCTAAAGTAAATTTATTTATTAACGTACCTCTACAGCAAATACAAAATTTCTTTTTTATTAACAAAGACGTGGAACATGTAGAAAATTATGAAACATTTTATAACAAAGTAAAAGAATTTGTCTCCATTATTAGTTATGCAAATCTGCAACAAAGATTAAGCCTGGAAGCATTCTTTTATCTTTTTATTTATATTACGTAAAAGGAAGAGATCGAAGTGAAACCATTTCAAATTCACATAAATACAGAATTGGGAATTGGTTCTGGACTTGGTAGTTCTAGTTCCTTTGCAGTTTGTCTCGCTGCGTGTTTTTTACATTGGTCACATTTACAAAAAAATATTTATAAAATATTAGATTTTTCTATCTTAGACACTATTTCGAAGTATGCTCTAAATTGTGAAAAAATTATGCATGGAAACCCCTCTGGAATAGACAATTCTGTCTGTACATATGGGTCAATAATAGAATTCAAGAAGGATGATTATGTAAAGCCAATAAGTAACGTACATGCTCTAAAAATTTTACTGGTAGACACAAGAGTAAATAGAAGCACAAAGGCTTTAGTTGAAAGACTATTAGAACTGAAACATAGATACCCAATTATTATTGATCTGATTATGAGTTCTATAGACAATATATCCAAAGAAGTAATTAAAATTATTGAAAAACTGAAAACAGTTTCTAGTGACGATGAATATTTTCTTGAAGGGTACAGACAATTAATGGTAAGTATTTTATTAAAATATAATATATTGCTAATAATTATTATAATAATTACTAATTCAAGTAGAGTAAAATACTTCTAAAAGCAATTTATAGAAAATCTTGTATAATAAGAATAACTAGTAATATTTCATTCACAGAGTTACAAGATTAGTCTGTTATTTGGAAAAATAACATTTGTCTGGTCAAGTGATTAACAATATGTTAAAATGTTATTGGTCATTACTTTCTATATCTATAAATGTATTCAAATCTTCTTACAACTTATCATATATTATTACAGATACTTATTAATATGAATCAAGGACTGCTAGCCACATGTCAAGTTTCTCATCCATCTTTAGACAGAATTTGTGCAGAAGCACAAAATTATGCTTTGGCAGCAAAGCTTACAGGTGCTGGCGGTGGTGGACATGCATACATTCTTTTATTACCAGATACACAACCAGAAACTATTGCAAGCATTTCACGAAAATTAATTGCAGATGGATTTACTGTCAAGTTAACGACTTTGGGAGGTCCTGGGGTACAAATTAATTAGTAATTTTGTTATAAATATTGCATACATTAATGCAAATAAACTTATTTTTATTCTGAATATTTTCAATGTGATATAAATTTTATTTATAATTATAAAGAGTACTTGTAATTTTTACACAAAATGTAAATTACAGTTTTAGTACAGTTTAATACATGTTAATGGTCGTCTCATTAGTATCTTTTTTATTTCAACTATTTTCATTTTTTCCTTTTTCATTAATCATAATAGTATAATTGTCTTATTTCTATCATAATGTTAAAACTATTGATTGATGTATAGAAAAATATTCTATTCAAGAAACTATAGATGACCTTAAAATCTTTAGAAAGCATCACTTTCAAAATGGACACATACAAATTACGGACAATAATTCAACACCATTTAATTTTTTCTAATAAAATTCTTTTCTATCTTTTACAGCGTGTTTTAACACTTTACCAACCGATAGCCGATTAATCGGTTTTTTGTCGCCGATGCTTACCGACTGATAGCCTATTAATCGGCTTTTTGTCGCCGACGCCGACCGACCGATAGCCTATTAATCGGCTTTTTATCGCCGACGTTTATCGACCTATAGCCTACCTATAGTTAATCGGTTCCCATGGCGATAAACAATATTTCTCATTATATGAACAGTAATTTTTTATTTAGTACTAAGGTACCTTGCTCAATTGCGTCAGTTGCGATGCTTTATAAGCTCCCACAGTTTTATACCAATTTGAAAAACTTACCGTTCGCGATGAACGAAAAGAATGGTATTGGAGAGTTTTATTTAGATGATCTGTCAGATTGTCCTGACAGTTATTCAAGAAGTAATAGTGGTGACGAAAATGATGGCAGTAATATAATTATTCGGAAGCGAGGTTCTGTATTGCCATTAAACATAGTGATTCAGAAGTCGATGAAATAAGTAACGTCGAAGACTATAACTTTTTCTCATTTGAACTAAAAACCGTTATAATAGATAAAATAAATATAATTTAGTATTAATATCATGAAAACAAAAGATTTTATTCAATTTAATTATCTTATAATAGCAGAAAGCAGCCAATTTTATCTGAGCATACGAAAAGCACAGATACTCCCGCCCGACAGTGTAAACCGAAACAGAGTCGGTGCCAGGGAGAATCTGCGCCTGAGCTACCGATCGGACGTGCGTATGCTGTTGAACCGCTAGCGGTCAGTGAAGTGTTAATTAGGTGGAACATCCTGTATATTATACAGTACAATTTTATATATTTGTAATATAAAACTAAAAATTGATATATATATTTGTTAGTTATTTATTTACATAATTTATTACATAAAGAATACAATTTTTCACATTTAACCGTTTAAATCCCAGGGGTCTTTGAAGAAACAGGGTCAAAAAATCCCGAACAGCGCGATAGCGCTTGTTTTAATCGATTGCGAAGAGAAACAAACGGCGCTATTAGTTTATAAATATTTCAAGTTTTGTTTAATAAAAATTATTGAGAAGATAACAATGAAATACCGTCAGTCGTCCGTAGCGTTCAGATGTACTGGGACTTTTCGACACAAAATCTAAACAGCGCGATCACGCTGCTTGGGATTCAAACGGTTAAAATAATATGAAAATTGAAGTTTAAATAAAAATTAAACAATTGCAGAGAGAAAGTAAAATAATTTCTAAATACAAGCACTTAGGATAGAATACATTAAAAATTTTATAAATCGATTCATAATTCTTTCTCAAGAAAATTGTACACTTATCTGCAGAAAAAGCAAAAAGTCAATTTTGATATTAATAAAGCTTTATTTACGCAAGATATATGATTTAGTGGATTTATATTTATGTTGCAATATTTTTAAAAATATCAATTATTTGAGTCTCTACATATCGCAACATAATCCGAAATGAAAATGTTTAATCTCTTTTATATCAGTTAAATATATTATTTTCTTTTTATTTTATGTTGTTAGTAAAAAATTTAATCGCTGCATCATTACTTTGTAAATTTGTATATTACAACCTTTCAATACTTCTATATTGTAAATAGATACAATGAAATTTAATTTACTATTACAATTATACAACATTTGATGTATTACGATGTGTTTGTCGCAAATTGTCTGTTAATCCTACATGATCTGTTTCAGAAATTGCTTCCTCTCTATAATTTTCTTCTAAACTATGAGTAGCATTTGATAAAAACTGCCTTTCTGCTTGTTTAGCCTCTATAATCCATTCAGTAATTTCATTCGTATACATTTTTCTTTGCAAAACTTCTCTGGTTCGAGGACGCGAGCCAATAAAAACAGTAGTTCCCTGCAACATTATTATATAATTGCAGAATAATAAAAAACATATTTTTTGAAACTTAAAACTTACACCAACTATCAGTGAAGGTCGCAATTTTTCCAAAAGTTGAAAATCTTCTACTATATATTGCAATTCATCCCATTTTAGTTCCACTTCTTCATGTAGCATCTTTTCCTCTGTAATGAAATGTATACAAAAGGACTAATAGAAGATTTAACAATCTTAAGAAAAGTACAAATTTGGTTAAACATAACAAAAAAAATTTTAAGAAATAGTCTATATTTCTTCCATATTTTATGTTGAATAATTAAGAATATTAATTACCATCACGTTTAGATGTTGATTTTTTATAATGTATTCTAAATCGAAAGGCCTCTAAGAAACTGGATACCACAATAGTTAAAACAATCATTGTCACCAAATAAAATATCATAAAATATATTCGTGTATACATTCCAACAGTAAATGCATATGCGTTCATTAAAATAAACCAATTATTAACAACCGTTAATTCAAAAAGGGTCATTCCACTGGCTATAAGGTTGTCAAAAGTATTAAGGTAATAATATCCTAGTGCGGTACTTTCATTGGCAGAGTATTTGTAAAAGTCTTCAACTGTTGTATTTCTGACAAATACATATTATTTAGTAGTCAATTTAAAAATATAATTTATTAAAAAAGATATTTTACTTATGTACTTACTTGCAACAATTTCGCATATTATATCCTGCAAACAATTCCATCCCAATGATTGCAAAAAAATAATATAAAACAAGCATGACTACTGCAGTGGAAGACATCAAGGGAGTTAAAATCACAAGTGTGCCAAATACGTCTCGGTATCTTTTTTTCATTTTAAACAATCTTAGCAGTCGAAGTGGTCTAAATAGAACAAAAAATGTGGCTGTAGGAAAAAGAGATAAAATACAAGCTGCAACAAGTGTCATTATAGATGTCCCTAAATCAAAAAGATTCCATCCGGAACTCAGGTATCGTCTTGTACCAAGTCCTAATACTTTTATTAGTGCTTCAGTGACGAATACTATAAAATAAAATTAGCATTAAAATAATTTTTCACACATCACAACTTTTATAAATATTATGTTTACTTACTTCCTCCAAAAAGAAAAGTATCCCAAGATGCAGCAAATAGAATTGTGCTATGAACATTATCACCTGGCTGTAATATCCTTATTATCATAGCAATACCATTTGCAATGATTGTTATATCTAAACATTTTATAATTGAGTATATGAATTATAAATTAGTATTATAAAAATTTGTTTTCCTTTTAAACTTACACATTAAGCTTTCAAAATATGGCCATTTAATAGCTGCATGTGCTCCTGTGCATAGAATTTGCAAAGGTTGTGATGTACTGTGATACCAAGGCACAGTAGAGTATTGTAGTTCCCATTGAAGTATAATAGTATCATAAATGTTTAAAAACTCTTCAACACTTAGAACTCCACTTCCAGAAGCATTTAAATGTTGATACATTAGAACAATGTCTCTTATGTCTGTAGTGGAGTATATTATGGAATAAATTTAATTTGTCTTACCTTTTTGTTTTATAAATAAACTTTAATGTATATCTGGAGGAATTTTACATACTTTTATTTGGAGCATAGTATCGCATTAATCCTTCAAATTGGCGAAATCGCATTTTATCCGGATTTTGTTTCGAAACTAATAACTTAAAGGCATGTTGACATGCTTTCCTTTTATGTAAAAACAGTTTTTTAAATTTATCACGCTCAGCTGCTGTAAATGTTTCGTTAACCACCGCCAACATCAAATTCATCATTACGTACAACATTGTAGACAAATAAGATACAAAATATATCGCATACCATTTGTTTCTTGAATATGATGGCATCATTACATCTGGAAAACTAAATATTGATATTGTTACTAATATCTAATCACAATAAAATGTATCCAAATTTTAAAATATTATTGGAAATTTAATTACAATTATACTTACTTAGCAGTAGTAAGAAGAACAAAGAGACTCACAAAACTGTCTTGTAGTGTACAAAAATTTCTATTCATTTCAGAAAACATATAGTAACCCAATACAGTGTACAGTGTTATAAAAAATAAAAGCAAGCCTAACATATCCAGAATTGGTGGCAATGTCAAAAGTATTTGTCTGATAAATCTTCTAACACCTCCAAAGCATTTCGTATCTACTAAAAAAATGGGTCTTAGAGCACGTGTTACACGGAAATGCGATGATTGTCGTACTAGTACTGTCATCGCTTCTAAAAACATGATGACCAATGTGATACACTGTAAAAATAATTTATATGTATAGTCTTCACTTGTATTAAAGAATTAATTAAAGATATCTTAAATATGTAACTACAAATTGACTACAAATTATGATAATTTCATTTCTATTATTGCTGTCACTTCTTATTAAAAAAGCTTTTTATTATATGTACTAATTATCATATTAAAAGAAACAAGACATTATTTTCTTAATTATAAATTTTTCTTAATTTTTCTAATTTATCTTTGCTAAATTTCAAGTTGTTTTAGCAATTTTATTTTGAATCATTCTGTACTTTATAATTTTATTTTTCTTACTAGGTTCTTATTAATGATTCATTTTAATTATTCTGATCTATCCATTCCATATCAAACAAACGTTTCATAACTGTTTATTTCTTTTAAACCATTGTGTAATAGATATGAATATGAATGAGTATAATACAATAATAATAATAATAATAATAATAATAATAATAATAATAATAATAATAATAATAATAATAATAATATGATGATGATGATGATGATGATAATAACAACAACGATAATAATAATGAGTCAGTAGCAGTAAAATCACTAATATACTATACATATATTAATTAAATCTAAATATGTTCCCTATAAGATGTCCCAATAAAGGTATTAGTATACATAAATAATATAAATGAACAAATAATGCAATTATCAGCGTCTCGTTTTAATAAAAATGTAATCTTAAATAGTCTGCACTTGTGGTGTTTCTTATCTTCTCATTAGTACCCTCATGCTTTTTGTATCAGTCTTGTGCAAAACAACCATTTTATTGTACACTGTTCTTAAACATATTGACAAAGTAATGAAAGAAAACTGTACTTCAATCTCATAATGGTATTCAATTTACTAATAATTATCAGATGTAAACATAAGCAATTAGGATATACAGATCATATATATCAGTAAACTTATGTGGATTTATATGAAGTTTAATAAAATTATACTACAGACTATTAAATCTGATTCTAAAAAAGAGTTCTTTTTACCTTCAGCATTGTTCGCTTGTGTTTTAACATTGTTGACCAGCCAATCCATCTTAGTTTCAAAGCTAATTCTATACCTATAATTATCAAAGCAAAAAGTTCTATAGATCCATGCGCCCACACTGGTATCTAAAATTAAAATATATAAATAACCATTGTAATAAAATAGAAGTACTTTCTTATCAATGACTTACACCAAACAGTGATACAGCTGGCTCTTCTACAAGAGCTAAAGCCAAAAGTATAAGAGAAGTTAATAGATCTAACCCATAATACCAATTATTATGAACTAAGAGATATGCTGGCAAATCTTCCGGATGCTTTGGGTGCGAATCAAACTTTTCATTATTTTTACCTTCCTATGGATATGTAACATTATTGTAAATAAATTTGAAAGCAATTATTCATATGAGTATATATACATATAAATGTATAAATACCTCTAAAAATATTGCAGCCTCGTGATAATTCATTTCCCAATGCAAATCATGATCTGTGATTGAATCATGTGACGGAAGTATTGCATTTTCAGACATGTTTTCTCTATGTTCATCATCTGTTTCAAATTTATGAATGATTTGATCAGATGTTCTTACATTTTCAGTGGAGGAGTTTACATGATTTTCTGCAGAAGGATATGATAGTATAGATCCATATTCTACAATAAAAAATAAACATAAAAAATAAATATTTCTATAATGCAAAAGTAAATGATACTTTTCAGCAGTAAAATAAATAATATAAAATAAATAAATTCTTTTCATCTTTATCATGAAGATAATCAAACATTATACTTATAATTAACTAAATTATGTATTATATATTTTTTGCAAAATTTTATATCATTGCTCTATTATAGATAATTATGCCAGAAAAATGTGTAAAATAAAATATGAGATTTAGTTTGTTAAATATTATAAACTAAAAGAGTAAAAGTGAAAATGACAAAAGTAACATAGTTATGAAAAAGCAGAAATTTCATTGCAAAGAATAAATAAAAAATGAAATGAATTAAAATAGTACAATTAAAATTCATTCGACTTACTTTGGCATGTTCGATGTGAAATGTCTTGCTCGAGTGATATGTTTGCATCATCGTTAAACCGTTGATAATTGCCTGAATATTCAGTGGTTTTGGGAGAAGACATTTGAGAATACCTGACATGTCACTTGCATATAGACATTTGTTGTGTGAGCACGAATTTACACCGCTATATCTAACACAATGATGTCACTACTCAGATGCTGAGCACTAACTGGATTAGTCTGAAAACTATGTATGGAGATATACGTATATTTTTGTTTGAAACATATTTTACATATTACAATATCATAACACAATGATATTATTCGATCTTCTCGTATTTGACATTCCAGTTCATGACGCGCATGCGCACTCCAAAAACCGAACTTGAGTGGATACTATTATTTAGACCGATAAAACCGTAAAACTATTCACTTATGTAACAAAGACTTCACTTTTCGTTTTTCATATATTTTACGAACACAAAATTGATGCATATAAGACATATTTAATTACTAAAAAATAAATATAATCAGCAATAGGAGATAAAATAAATTGAAAATTTCGAAATTTTGTTGTACCTTCATATTACATTATAAATTTTCTTATTTCGTTCATCATTATAAATAAAGGTTTCAAATAAAATAAAAAAGAATCCGGAACAATTGTGAATATTTATAATCAAGGTCATAAAAAATCTACCTCATGTTTCTGTATTTATTTTATATATTTGTATTCAAATCACAAAAGATTAGAATTTTAATCTGTGTGGATATTGACTGCTTCTGAGTCCAAACATCGCTGATAAATATGTGAACAACATCTTTTTCTCTTTGTTTTTCTTGATAGCAGAAATCACAAATTTGTCAACCACTTTTTGATCAGTTTTCCTCTGGTCACTTGCTTTGTACTCATCCTTCTTTTTGCTGAAGATATCACCTTCTTCCTTCTTCGCGCGTTTCTCGCGTTTTCTCTTGAAATAATCGTCGTTAACGTGAGCCGGAATCTTCAAACCAGAAATGTTAATACGCGTGGAAGTCGCGATCACATAATTTTGACTAACTCTACGGAGTGGGCAACCATTAATCAGGAATGGACCTATTTTAAAAAACATTTTGATATTTTAATTTATCATATTAATATTTTACTATATAATAACTTCAAATAAATCTCACCTGTAATTAGGAGTAAACCGCTCTTAAGTTGCTTTAAGAAAACAACACGTTTTCCTTTATGAGCACCAGCTAATAGGATACAAATTGTTCCTGGTTTCAAGGAAGGTCTCAAATAACGACGATGATCACGGAAACATTTCTTAGCATGGTGTACAGTTACTGGATCTACAGTAGGATAGCTTGCACGCCTCTTCTTTAATAACACAATACGTTTCTCTCCATTTTTGTCACCACTAATTTTCTTTTCAATAGTGACTGGTTTCTTAGGCTTAACCTATAATTAAATATTTAGAATTAAAGATTTATCAAAAAGTATAAACATTATATGAAAATATATTACTCTTCTTGATTACATAGTTCTTTATACCATTTCAAAACATTTAAGAAAATCAAAATTATATTATTTTGTTATTTATTTTTCTTCGTTCAATTTAACATATAGTCATTATTTTATAACAATATTCGATTACAATAAACAGATTGGATAATAAATATATCTTTACTGTATATTTACTTAAAAGATAAAAAGCATAAGGAACTTCAAATATTTCTACATATCTTAAAAAATGAAGAACTTCTAGATAAGACTTTTAAATTAACAAAAGTAGTATTAACAAAAATAAATAGAATATGTGATATTGTTAGACATACAGTTTTTGGAGTTTTGGAGTCAATGAATTTGTAGATGGCTTTCTTGTGGTACATACGGGTTCTGCTAAACCTATAAACACCATTTCCTAAATTGTAATTTCGAGGCCTAATCCGACCTTTCTTTGCATCTTTTTTAATCTCCACAGGAGCAGTTTTGTTCTCCGGAGACTTCGCCTTTGATTCTTTTGTTTCCTTTGTGTTGGTCATCTGGAACATAAATATAAATTCATTGTAATACAACTATTTATAGATAGCATAATAATCATGCACTTATATTTTGTTCGAATATTCATTCTAAACAATAAATTAATGCTAGCATAGTCGACAAAATTGTATATAAAGTTTCAATAGAGTTTTATTTTAATTTATTTCTATTATCATAATCTTTTATTAAACATATCCATCATGTTTTGCAGAGGTTATGTCACGTTTTCGTAAATCTTAAATTTCAAACAAAAAATAGCGGATAGCTGGGCTCTAAACTCTTTATAAAATATTATTACGATTTTAAAACTAAGGAAATGAATGTTATTTCTTTTTATAAGCCAACAAAATGTTAGATTCTAACCTTTCCAAGTTAAAATTAATCAAATTTAAAAATATATTTACAGAAAATATGGTATTTTTATTAAAGAAGAAGCCTAAAATGTATAAAATTTGATAAAATATATAGCTTTTCCCTTATTACAACAAAAGATTACTTGGATAATATTAGGTACGTTGATCTAATTCCATCTTACCGTAAATCGTACGACTAAAAGAACATACTAGCAGTTATGTTGTGTCTTTGTCTGAGACATTCATGGTTTTAGATAGTATTCATACATATGCATGTGTCACGCATGCGTAGAACGTCCTTTTTGGTACCTTTTTGGCCCTCCATGTTGATTTTTTAGGACTCACTCAGTGAATGCTTTCCCCTAGTGAGTGACATATTCCAAATTACGGTCATATAAACGTATATATGATCGTGTTACTAAATAGACAAATAAATAGATCTACAGTTGCAAAAAGGTTGTAAAGAACACCCTACGTTATAATTGTTGATCTTTCACAACTAGTCTCGACCACGATCATATAAACAGGTTTCGACACTTACATACCGAAGCCTAGGGAAAATCATCCGAAAATTGAATCGTAACTAGTTGTGAAAAATAAACATGGAGGGCAAGAAGGTTCTCATTCTGCGCCTGCATGCCATGCTATGAATGACTCAAATAGAGACAGAGATACTCTACTTATCTCTGTCTGTCTCGCATGAATGCGAATTTTGTCGTCTTCCATGTTGGTTCTTTACAACTAGTCATAATTCAATTTTCGGTCGGTTTTCCCTAACGACTGTCGAGATCTGAGATCTCTTCATATGATCGTGGCCGAAACTTGTTTATATGATCTTATACGATCATGAGCTTCAGTCTATGAGTGTCGAGAGGTCGAGATCTTTTTACGAATATGATCGTGTCCCGTATATCACTAGATTCTGATATCATCAATGATCTTATATATACATTTTTTATATTAATATTGCCTGGGAAAGAAGGTAGTCATATACATTAAATAATTTTCTAAATATTTCCTAAATGTAATATCATTTCCTCAATAAATTTTTTAATTGGCAGAAAATAGATTAAATGTGGAAAATGATAGATTTCTTCGTAACCAACTAAAATGTGGTAAGGAACTTCTTAGAAAGTACTTTAGATGGCAGAATTTGTGCTTTCATTGAAATGACGTTTCTGTGGACACGTTGTCACACGAATCTCCACACAGTCCGCTTATGCGCATGCGTTCCAGAACGCTAAGGAGATTTTCGATTTGCGCGGAAGCAGTGTGACGATTGTTTTGGAGAAAATTGAAGGGATCCGAGTGTAAAGTGGTATAAAATAATGTCAGGAAAATCGAAAGCATTTACCAAAGAAGAAGAACTTCTTCTTCAAGATTTCTCGCGAAATGTGTCAACAAAATCTTCAGCGTTATTTTACGGCAATGCTTTTATCGTTTCGGCTATTCCCATCTGTGAGTACACATTCTCAAACTATTTAGAAATATGATTTATACCGCTACTTTATTGATATTTATAAATTCTATAATAAATTTTAGTATATGTTTGTATTATGATTTTGTAAGGAAGTAAGTAATTGCATGGAAACTAGAGCGTTTTTGAAGATAACCTCTATCTTTTTGTTACAGGGCTTTTTTGGAGAATTCACTTGATTGACATCTACGCTAATTTAATTTCCTTCGTTTTAGTAACATTAGCGAGCACATATGCTCTTGCTCTCGCGTATAAAAATACAAAATTCGTGTTAAAGCATAAGGTATATATAGAATGACAACAGAATGTTTTATTAGCACAATGTTATGGGATTTACTGAAAAAGACTTTATATTTTTTAATAGATTGCAGTAAAAAGGGAAGATGCAGTGACGAAGGAAATGAGCAGGAAGTTATCAGAAGACAAGAAGATGAGCAAGAAGGAAAAGGATGAAAGGTAAAAAGATTATTATTTGCAGATTATTAAGTACAAAGTATATTAAACATATATATATATATATATATATATATATATATATATATATATATATATATAAAACTGAATACATGTAAAATAAAACTGAATACATGTAAAATTTTCAGGATTTTATGGAAGAAAAATGAAGTAGCTGATTATGAAGCAACAACATTCTCAATTTTCTACAATAATGCTTTATTCTTAGCTCTTGTAATTGTATCTTCTTTCTACATTCTGAAGACATTCACACCAGCTGTAAATTATGTATTTTCCGTCGGTATAACGAGCGCATTGTTAGCGCTATTGTCGACTGGATCTCAATAAAATGTATGCTGTGTAGAATGCATGATAATCATTTAAGTTACCAAGATATCTGTGTGAAGCTCTACAATTATTTTCATGAGTGAATGGATACATGTAATAAAAATGTTTTTATTTATGATAATTTCATTAATCTGCCATACTAAATTCATCTCTAAAACGAAATTGTTATTTCCATGCCTTTGTAACTTAGATTGCAATTTTAACTGTGTTGTAATAACATCAGAATTATGTGTACTTTATATTTAATTACATAAAAAATAATTGGTCATGTTGGTTCCACATCATTTTTCCGATTACAACGTTTGTCAAGCTGCCTAAAAAACAGGGCTGAGGAAATCAATGGACCGTATGCTTATCTTTCAGAGAATTTCATGATCCTTCTTTTCAGCATTGTTAACAATATTTGTGATACGATAGTAGTTCGAATTATGGTTTACCGACATTTGTAAGAGACTAAATATTTTCATATGAATTAAACCGGTTCTATTGCAGTTGACGAATTATAACGGATCGCAGATTGTAATCCATTATACGCAGTCCAACATTGGCCATTCTAATGCTTTATTTGCTTGTTTAACTTGGACTTGCGCCAGCGTATAACCCGTCGAAAGAAAATCTCTCGCCAAATTGTATATTCTATTCCTGTGCAGAAGTGAAAATGTAAACATTCACTTATACTATACCATGTTATTATCACTTGCATTTTGTTGCATAAGAGCCGCTGCACTTCGATATACACATACACATATATAATTGGTAATTTAAATTAATCGTTTGCTATGAGAAATTGTGCGATGATGTACAGTTTGTATCTCATTGTCAGGGATAAAAGATTTATTGATTTATGTTTATTAAGACTTTTACTACGTCTTTAAACGCTTGCATATTGCGGAATAAACTTATGCGTTTCGAAGGTTTTTATAACGTGAGAAACGCATATTGGCACAATCGAGATTGTGCATTTGGCAAAGACATATCAGTTTCCTTGTTTGATTTATGCCACCACGTGATATTCACGTAATTTAAGCAATTTTCTTCGGATAAATTGAGATTCGATTATTACGCAGAAAATAACAAAAATTGTAGCCTACCAAAAGCAACCGGACTAAATATTCGATGGTTGCTTGGATGGTGGCGATCGCTGATGATCAGTAATTTACAGCTTTTACTATGCAACGTGTAACTTAGCTGTGTGCATTTTGGATCTTTTCCAAATGCTGAACCACCTTTTCCAGACAACCCGCCGATTCTTACGAATGATTCGGGTTACCTAACTCATCTTATTATCCGGCAATTTTCCATCAATAACTATCTCGTTACGTGTTTTACTATCGTGATTGATCTGCAGTTGACAAAATCTTGAAGAAATGAACAGTTTCAGGTTTCTGTGTACAATGAGATTTTTGTTGTTCGTTCGATCTCAGGTTCACGCTGCATTTCAACGTCAAACAGTCGAGCTAGCTAATGTTACACAATTTATGAGTTGTTAGAACTCCCCTTGTCATCAAAACAATTACATCATGCGCCAAGAAAGCGGACCATTTTATTTGAATACGTACGATCGAAATTTGAAACTTATGCAATGAATAGAGAAATTTAATAGTTCACTAATTGTATATGAGATTGATTTGAGTATAGAAAGCTCATAAGCATTCTGAGCAATAGGAAATTTGGGCAATTCTTCTAATTAATTTAAGTCGCGTAAACATATCGCGGATAACATCGTACTTTAGACTTTAAACAATGATATTTCTTTTGTTTTCTCGTCGCAGAGTGAAGGTCTTGTCTTAATTCCAAACTATAAGTTTCACATCGATTTCACCACTGTGTATGCCTTTGTCGTTTTACTGTCGTTTACGCTGACCGCAGAATTTTCATTCTCTATTTTCGTACTGGTACAGCGATATCGTTTTCCTCTTCTCAAAAAGACGTACACGCGACACATAGTCGTTTCAATGAACAAGAATCAAGTGAATACGTTGTTCCAGCGCGCGTCTAAAATTAAAAAGGAACTCATTCCGTCACAATTTCTTCGCTACAACCTCCTCTGCTACATAATTTCAATCCTGAATTATTTACGATGTTGCACGATACTTTCCTCGTAAAAAAAACTCCTGCTCACCTTTATAATCCGTTTACAATGATTATATCTAGAGGCAATGAGATTTGTATTCTGCTTTTCTTTGAAATAGTTTATATAATATTGAAAAGTAAAGAATTCGAGTATTTTAACACCCCGTTAATTTAAAGAATACTACAAAGTTCAAAATAATGGAGCTTTAAAGTTTTATATAGTTATAGAAGTTTACCTAAACATAAATCATACTTAAAATTACAAAGAAATATATATATGCATGTCATCATGTACGTGTACAGATAATTTATATGATGAAGTCCAGAATATAGATACAACTAATAAGAATCCATCTGATTTTAGAGATACCGCGGGAGGAAAGAATAAACGAAGGGGGTCAGAGTCTGGAGTATCGAGGAACGAAAAGACGGCCCTGATTTCGAGCCTCGCGGCATCATCTGCGTCTGCATCCCAGAAATAGCGCAAGCGCCTTTCCAAAAGCTTTAAGGCCCGTGAAGAAGCGGATAGAAGAAGCTGACGATTGGCTGGAGGTTGCGGGGTGCGGTCCGGCATCGCCACGCAACCGCTATATCCTCCTTTTCGAATATTACCGCGACGATGGTCGTTCCTCGTGACAGTGTTCGACAGACAGCAACCATACCACCTACGTTCTAACGACGTAGAGAACGTATAGAACCGCCACGATTTTCTATTTTTCTCGTCGCGAATAATCAATTTATCATTCGTATTCTCCACGACGGTTTTTTTCGTCGTGTTCGATTGTCGTAGCCACAGTGTTTCTTAAGTTCTTTCTTTATGAGTAAATTCGTTTGTTAATTTCAACAAGCAAAAAGAAAGTAAAACGTTCAAAGTAAAAAAGAAAAAGTAAAAAAAGTAAAAAGAGAATCGCGCCACCATGGTATGTTCTATTGATGATATCGTAAGTCGTCGCCCTGGTAAACATACACGTTTTCCTATTGTATATTCTCTCTATTTATTTATTGTATTTTTTTCTCTTTTTCTGGTCTAATTCATCACTGTGCCTCGCCTTATCTCTATGGTTTCTCTTCACTCTTCATTCTTCACTTTTCGCTCTTGTCTCGTGTTCGTCGGACGAATTGGAATTTCGAATATTTTATCAAATTGGAAGATATACTGCTCGGAGTAATTCAAGAATCAATTCGAACAGCAAGTTTCTCTTTTCAACTTATTTGCCATGGAATCTGTAAAAGCAAATGTTTTAATTATTTCGAGTAGTGTATTCAACACATTTGAATTCGCTTCAATTACACATGTTAAATGTATCAGACACGACGCAACAGGTGTAAATTGATAAGAACGACTACTTCGAAACATTGATTCCTCCGCCGCGGTGTGCTTGCAATCTGCATCCACTGTTCTCTCTGTTCTCTTTATTTCTCTTTTTTTCATTGTAATATCTCTTCTGGCCTGTTCTGACTTTTGTTTTAGAACTTTTTAATTTTTACTTGTCTAAACAATAACAGTGGTTATGAGCTAACAGCGACCGAAATCGGAAATTATCGGTTCAGAGATGCGAGGTTTTGGAAACGTGATTGTTTCTTACACGGCGAATTTCCTCGGGCCTTCCCTCCTCATGTTGATTTATTAATTAATTTATAAACAAAATAAATAACCATTTGTTAATTAAATTAGAATTGGATTAAATAATAATGTGCGTCTTAATATTTATCGTTATGTTCAAAAAGAATGTATTACGAATGTAAGAAAAATTGTTGAGTGAAATGTGAAATCGACAAGAAGAAGGAATATAGCCCGATGTCTGACTATTCACGATCGTTTCTACTTTGTTCAGTTCCAAGCGTCGCAAAACTCGGGACAACTTTTTCAACTTGAACTCTATTGCAACCATTGGTATTAATCAAGTAACAATGGATAATAATAATACAAAAGAAGTAATATTCAATTACATTAAGAAAAGACAGAAATAATGCACGAACTTTCTAAAAGAAAAGAATCGCTAAGTTAACCATGCACGTCCACTTGGAAATCTCTTTGAATTAATTCTAATAGAGTAAAGGAACGATGTTTAAACTGATCAAGATCGATTTACGATTGATTGAAACTTTCCTTTTTCCACTCGATCTGTGAAACGGATGTCAAATTTCATTTTTCTCTGTTTACAGGCCGACGAACTTCCCCCTGAACAAATTGCGGGTAGGTACATCAACCAGTTATTAGATATTAATATCCTAACGTTCAACATTCAATAACCATGAATTAACAGCAAATAAAGTCTTTCATCCACGAGATCAGTGACAATTCAATTTTAAATTATGAAAATGAATTCGTGATCTAAAGAACGCTTCACAACACCAATACTCTAGTCTAGGTATTTCAAATCGAATAAGGAGTTTAAAGGAAAATGACGCAAGTGATTATGTCTTTAGCTTGAGAAAGTTGCGGTTAAAGATAATCTTAAAAAGCATATCTGTATGTTTATTTCTAAGCTTAACTTTATGTATAACTTACTATAGAGTAAAAACTTTTGTGTTATTTTTCTTAAATATAAACAAATCTTTTATTTATCTAAGGAAGATTTCTGTTATTAAATTAACACAAAAATTCGTTGAAAATTCAGAAATAAAAACCCGAAAACAGAGTCTTTGACAAGTGTCACGATACAACTGGGCACACCATTCTTGGCTTTTCGGTATTTCGCGTCGAAATCGTATCATGTTTACTGAACACCGTGTGCTAAATTTAGCAAAGGTTTACTGTTTCTTCTTTATGTTTCCCTTTCGGCTGCTTAATCCTTCACGTCAACGAGAAGGGAGCTTGTTTAACCTATCCAGGTTATTTCTATCCATTTCACTGTGTAACTCTTAAGGGGTTAATCATTCCGGAGTATACCGTCGTTATATGGATAAGCCAAGATGTATCTGTAGGTACAGCCTGTTCATAGTTTTATATCGGAAACTACGTTTCGAACAAGAAAAGAATGATCCCTGTTCGTATGCCAATCTGAGAACAAAGAAACTCTGTTCGGGAACCGTATGATTTCGACATACGTCAAGGCGACGTGGTAAAAATGGAGGAAAATATAGCACTCATGTACAAGAGGGGAACTTCCCAAAGGTTTGGAAGACTTCCACGGATCCAATTTTCATTGTAGTTTTCTGTTATATCAAGATTCAATATAATCTGATTAGAGAATTTGTTTAAAATTTTTAAGAGGAAAGATAAAAACGAAGCGACGAATAAACGGCTCAGATAAGTTATTTGGACGGCACGTTTCTAGAGTTTATTTGCGCTTCAATTCAATCGGGGGCAGCCGGTATAGGCTGCCTATGTATAGCTGCAGAACCGCCTTACTCGCCTTAGTGTGATGAGGAGGTATCGTGTGACGATTCGATCGGAGAGAATCGGATCGGTAAAAATAGAGGAAAGATTCTCCAATAGAATCGAAAAATAGAAACTCGTACGTTTCGCTGTCTCTAAAAAGTGAAACATCCGGGCTATAATTGCTAGACGAAGGAATCTGTCTTCTATTAAATGTGTATGGCATTCGTCAGATTTTTCAAGCTAATATCGAACGGAAAACTATTATATTATTAATCTATAATGAAACCATTCAAAGCAATTCTTTAGTTAGTTTTTATTTCATTATTATCCATACAAACGTATATTTTATATAATTTAGAAGAAAAGCTCATAGAAAAAAGATGAATACTTTTGGCTGCCTCACAAAATTGCTTTTCTTTTACATAAGAATATTGAATGAAATGGATATTTTTTAAAAGGAGAGATTATTAGAAGATCAGTAAAAAATAAACAATTGCATAAATTAGTTCAAAATTTCTACACACTGTCAGTCAACAACGATAAATAAACGTTTTAACCAGCGTGAACGATGATGCATCAAGCTAAATAAGCTTTGAGCCAGAATCGTGAGCGAAAGGGCATTAACATCGGTTTCTAAATTCGTAACCGTACCATAGACAAATTTTAACGCGGTGAAATACCACTTACGAGTAATCAGATTTTTCCCCTAAAACATACATACTATCTTCAATCTGATGTTTTATGTTCCACCAAAAAAATATTTAATCGTAATTTTTTCAGTCCTTCGTAAAGCGTTCGACAGCTTTGATAGGGAGAAGAGTGGTAGCATTCCTACCGATATGGTGGCCGATATCCTCAGATTGATGGGTCAACCCTTTAACAAAAAGATTTTGGACGAACTAATCGAAGAAGTTGATGCAGACAGTACGTAGTACAAATCCAATGTTTATCTTTGTCAGATACTCGTGTGATATTCGCAGTTTGTCCTATTTTATTGACTATAGGATCTTATTTAAAATTTTGTCATTTTACAATATGTATTAATTTAATTGAACAATAAGTTAAACTAACGCAGATTTCTGAATGGAATTTTGTTCTTAATTGATAGAATCCGGTCGTCTGGAGTTTGAAGAATTCGTCACGTTAGCCGCAAAATTCATTGTTGAAGAGGATGCGGAAGCCCTAGAAAAAGAACTTCGAGAGGCTTTCAGGCTCTACGACAAAGAAGGTAATTAAATATATGTTTTACTCAGTAACACTATTCTATGGCGTCTTCCTTTTCATTATCTCCTATTTTATTGTATAGATAACATAGATATAAGCAATTTGTTTTCTTCTTGTAAGAATGAAAGGGACGCAAAAAGAAGTCCGAAAACATGTTTCTCTCGTGAGTGTTTTCGTATTTTGAAAGATGTTTGTCTGACTGAGCCAAGGAAGATTCCTTTGAAAACACACAATTTCACTGTTGTTGATAATTGTAGTATCTACTTTTTACTCTATATAATCTACCGATACTCTTGCATCTCAGTTTCTTCATCCTCACCAATTCTTAAATTAAAAATCTTAAATTAAAACATTAACACCAAACAATAAATGCCGTAAATCCATTACTATAATTATTCGGGATCTCAGATAAATTAGATATTGAAATGAATGGAAGTGGTAGAGGAAAAATGGCGTGAAAGAAGAAAAAAAGATATATTGAGCGACCGAGAATAACCGATTCTGCGAAACCTGCACTACGTACAAACATTGCCGTTCTCCGTTTCGTATCAGGGAAATGAAAGCCGACCGAATTTGAAAAGGCTTACGCCTGTGGGAACACGGCCAAGAATTGAGCTCGTTTCGTCACCCAAGTCTCCATGAATTATGATCCAAAGCCAAAGACTTTCAGATGTGTATTAATGTGACTACTTCGTTCACCGTTTCCTCTCCTTCACTAATGTACGACGATGAATTATATTTTTCAATCTATCCGTTGAGAAGCAATGGTCGATGTTCAAGGAAACTACTCGCTTAGAACTTTTAAATTAAAATATTTCTTTTGTTATAGGAAATGGTTACATACCCACTACGTGCTTGCGTGAGATCCTCAGGGAACTGGATGACCAATTGACGGATGAAGAACTGGATATCATGATCGAGGAGATCGATTCTGATGGATCTGGCACCGTTGACTTTGATGGTAAGGAAAAATAGAACAACTGTTAGTTAATTACAAACTGTTTTCTTGACAATTAGGCTTATTTTATTTTATAGGTTGTGTAGTTATTATTTTGAAAGTACTCTTAAATTCATATTAATCGTATCCAACATTTTGATAAATGTTTTCAAAGTATAATTAGTAACAGAATAAATAGTATGTGATATCATTTGTTATCACGCTGAAGAGCCCGCACGTGCTGTCTGCTGAGTACATTGGGGTTTATTTATACATGATCGGCGAATCAGGACCATCGACCTCTCTTATTTCACTATTTATTTTATTACTTACTTACTAGTTCAAGAGATTAACGTAATCTTTTATAGCTCTAAATCTTCAAATCTGTTAGAATCTTTTCCGTTACAACAATCCATTTCTTCTTACAATGAATTTCTTTTACTTTTCGTCTACTCTAAAGATTTACTATGAAGATGTACAGAATATTTAATATTTAGAATATCCGTGTTTACAAAATAGTGGGATATTCCAAGCTTTTACACATAATCTTTCAACTTTCTAATGATTGCGTATTACATAAACTACACCCACTAACCCAATTCCAACATTGATACAGAAATCTTGGCATCTTTCTCCATTTCCTAGAACGACGAACATACTTCATCGTTTATCAACAATAATTTATTTCAATGTAACACTGCCAATAGTTACAAAATATACGAATCAATAAATAAGTCTCAAATGTGTTTACAAATTCGAGGAAAAATGTAACAGCTTCCTTTGTTTGTCTTGGATAGATTGAAAACTTGCTAATTGTTAATATTTCTCTGACATGTCATATTTCACATGTTACTACATATATGTACATATTTTCTAAGTCTATAAAGTGATTTAGATGGCGCCATATATACATATGCTAAGTTTTTTCATCATACGTATCTTTCACGGGTGGTATCATTTTCGCTTCATTTACGTACTTTGTTTGATAACATTAGATAGAATATTTTTAATTTTTTAAGTATATTAAGTATATTTTTAAGTATACAAAATAAAGAAATATTTGTTTAATTAAAATATTTAAAAACATGTAAGTAAAATATTTTGTTTCAGAGTTCATGGAAATGATGACTGGAGAATAAATATCCTGGCATGTCAATGTTTCGACTCAAAGACAATACAAGTGCGGCAGTCGCGATCAACTCTCAAACTAATTATCTGCGTGTCTTCTAAAACCCAAAAAAGTTATAATGCAAACGAGAACGGTGCCTAAAAGCGTGCAATGGTTATGTCTCCTAACATTACGACGCGTGTTCTTCTATCCTAGCTCTTCGGATCTCGGAACGATTTGAAATGTCTTCAGTGTCATGAAAATGGCCTCGTTTGTAGATTTCTCTTCTATTTTAACGTGTGCCGCAATACGGGTCTCAATACATTTGCATCGCGCCTACTAAGTTTTTCATCGACAGTATTTATTTGTTGTTAATAAAACTCTATTGAAAAGATATTAAAATTTATTTTTCTTAATGAAAGATGTTTGAACAATAATTTAGTTACAAGTCTACATATTGCATAATATTGTTCAGGAGGAAAAACGAAACCAAATCATTAATCGCCTAGACTTTTTATTTCTTTAACATTTGATTCATAATCACAATAATTTGAGATTTCTTTGTAATTGACATCTTAATAGTCATAACTTTAATAAACATAACGCAGTATAATACTTTTAAAAAAATAGAGTAGCTAACAATAGACTAGAAAGTTCGATAACTATAAATAGTGGCACTAATAAACTATGAAATTTTATTCCGACCAACTTGTTCTAGAAGTCCTATGGTCGTAATTGTGAGAGTCTCAAAACTCTCTTTCTCTCCCTCTCTCTCTCTCTCTCTTGCTAAACAAGTTTATAAACTTGTTAATGCGTGTTGATGAGAGAGGATCAAACATAACTGAAGAAATAATGCATGACTTAGAATATTACTTGCACAGACGCGGACTAGACAATTTACAGAGATAATAGAGTGTAACTGGTTCGATTAGGATTAAAATCCTTTATTCGAGCGTTGAAGCATTTTCACAGAGAACTTTTATAGATGTTCCCACTATGCAATCAAACTTTTATTTAATATTATATCAGAACAGTAATTCAGATACTTTTTTAATTCGATATTTTATTCGTGCAGTCAGACTACTTTCATGTACACTAATTTATTTATCTACTATCACGGTACTTGGAATGATTCTATATGCTATTTCCAATGGTCCTCATGCTTAGAACGAGAAAAAGTTTCTTTCTCACATATACATATCTATATATGTATGTATATACAATATATAATAATTTCTAAATGCTGATTTATGTGTCTTTTTTATCTTTTTTGTATCCTTTTTTAACTAGAATAAATAGTATTGTTTACTAGAAAGATTAAAACGAGAAAAAAATATAATCTGATGCGCTTAAGATTCTGCGAATCGTGTGTGCGTTTTTGATATAGTAGCTGAGCAAAATATTTGCAAAATAGAAATATTAGAAAAATAAAGAAGTTTTTTAATCGGTAACTTGATTTTCTTCGTCGCTCCTCCTCATTGTACGTACCGGAATCTTCTTATACGAGAGTTTGCAAATCGTCATCCTCCAAGCTTTTATTATTGGGAGGTGACAACAAATGTCACATTTTAAACAAATGGGGAAATTCATTGCTAATTTCGCGTACTGATTGTTGATCTTCCTGACTTTCTCCAGTCTCCTCACAAAATATTCTACAACATATATTTTTACATTATGACAGTGATAACAGTTATGTTATGGTTACGATTATAATATAATAGTACTATGACAAATACAGACCTTGTAAAGCATTTTAATAGGTCTTCTGAACGATACTTATGCTCATTATAACTTGAAGTACGAAGTACTCTTCGACATAATTCCAAGTATTGTCTGCGCTGCAATGTCAATAATTATGTCACATTTTTTATTTCTGTAAAAGGAGTAAAAGCATGTACATATATTTCTAAGTACCTTATCACCAGGAAACATATCATATAATTGGCGCAATATAATATCAATTAGAACTTTAACGTCATTTGTATAGAATAGACCTGCTGTGACATCATTGTTGAACAGATCAATAAATAATTTCAGCACAGAATGCGGCGGCGGTGGTTCATGATCGAATATTCGCACAGGATCCTCTGTAACAGATCACAGGTTTGCTGGAATTTTAGTTTATTTCATGTAAAATACATCTCGTTTTATCTCACCTTCCCTATTGAATAACAGTAAAATCTTCTCAGTAAAGTTCTTTGCCACTGATCTTTCTTTCAATGCATTTAGAACTATATTTTCCGAATTTGTGAATTGTAAATTGTACGATAGTATTAAATTTACAAACAAATCCGGAATTTGATCTTCCAAATCCATATCAGGTGGATTCTCTATTAAGTCCAAAATAAATGCTATAAATTCCGAACCTAATTGCTCTGTAATAAAACTCAGAATTAAACATTGCAACATATAGAAAAAAAGTCAGGGGAAGATGTAATAGACATAACGCATTACCTACTTTACTCACCCAAATGTGTAATTGGCATGGGTTCACCCATTGAAAAAATCATAGTAAGTAATAATGAAGAATAATTTAATTTTGTTACATTTCTAGGATTGCTCCTCATATCTCTATATTCAAAGACATATCAAGTCATTATTAGAGTGTTATAAAATAATACAGCTTGCCAAATATTACCTTGCTAACTCCATAGGCAATATACTATTTAACATTATAGTCAGGATCACAGAATCTAGACTACACATTACTCCAAATGACTGCAAGAGCAATTGCCTAATAGTCCATCTTGGTTCCATTTGATAATATTGTATCAATATATTAACTCCATTATATTGATTCTGTTGTAAAACATATCTAGATACATTTGCATCTGCGTTAGTCTGTGAAATTAACAAATTATTAATTGATAAAACGGAATAATTAATTTTTTTAATGCAATAAATATATGATATACCAATATAGAGGTGAGTTCTTTTATATAATCAACAATAATAGATTCATCTTCATAAAGCATCCAATTTCTCTGTTGAGAATCTTCCTTACAAGAAGTAAGCTCTGTAAATATTACTTTCAATCTATTAGCGTCATATGTTTCCTCTATGCTCATTTGCGATACCGTGAACGGTGTTTCTAACTGATGCAATAAGGCATCAAAATAGTAGCTCACATTTTGGGGCAACAGTTGTTGCAATCCAGAAACAATTACCGTCACTGCTACCTTCGACATTTCGTAGCTTAATTGAGTATTTCTACGTACTTGGTCAAGTAACTGATAAGCAGTATGAGAGTTAATATCACATAATGAACCTTTTTTCTTTATCGGCGAATTAGTAGGAGTTTGTCTGATATTGCTCTGAGAGGGACTCTTACGAACTTCTGCCTGAATTTTCTGGGACTCAGAGGAAGACTGATGTGGAAGGGATTGCATCCTTTGATCGTTTGTAGGTGTGCGTTGGCATTGTGGGATAACTGGTGCTTCCTCCTGTTCTGTATTACTGTGCACAGTTGTCTGTGCTGTCATGTATGAAGTGTTACTCTGAACAGTATTAATATCTCCCTCTTGAGTATTACAAACAAGTGATGAACATATTTCTTTATTAGGTGTTGTATTTCCAAAGTCTGGAGGCATCGGAGCTTGCTTTTTAGGTTTTTTACTAGATTCTGCTTGTTTCTTTTTCTCTATTAATCTCAGAAGAAGATCCTGCTTGTCTAAGTGTAATCCACTCTGTTTCTTAGTTTCAGCCTTCACACTTCCTATGCAGTCTTCCAGAAATTCGATCAATACTTGAGATGATACCTGGAATGTATTTCATTCTTAAAGATCTTCACATACTTATTACTACAATCTGATCCATACCTTTACAGTGGTGACGTAATTCGAGGGAATATATCCAATCTGGCCGTCTCTGTTAACGACCTGCCACCAATTTCTTTGTTTGGTATTGGTCTGATATAAAATAAAATAATCGCCCTCTTGAAAGCTGAGGGTTTTCGCGAACGTAGCCTTGAAATCGTAGAGAGCTTTAAGCACTTCATAGTTCTCTAATGTGCGTAAAACAATGACAAAAAGGATTAGGTACTTCAGAAATACCATGAAAATTAGCAGCCGCAGAGAAATCGATTAACTGACTCACCTAACCTCATAGAATTATCACCCATGATCGCGTATCGAAATGGAAAGTAATATTTGTTCTCCAGGAGACAACGCCCAGGTGAGAAGTAAACGGGCGGAGAACTGCCTACCACCGTTCACTAATTTCACTTTCATTCGTGCTCGACATATTATTTTTCTACGGTCTCTCTTTTTGTTAGCTAACTACATATATAGAAGAATTCGACAGGGCCCTCTATATCGAAGTTTGAAAGATTGGACATAGCACAGACCACTGATACATAAAACACATGTTATATGTATGTATGCATTAATGTGTATATCAGTACATATACATAGCCTTGCACCACGATCGTATACACAGATCTGGCAAGATCCCGTGGTAAGGGTAGACCCTTAATAATGTCATAAGGTGTGTCTCGGTCGTATATACAGGCTGGAAACTTCCGTGGTGAGTGATAGGCTTTTAGTGACCAGATGATGTTGATCAGTTTGTTCGCAATAAGGCATTTTAATCGAAATCTTAGGATTCGTTATGTAACGCCATTGTGTAAAAATACCCCAGACCTGATTAAAGGTACAAGCGACACCACTATAATGATAATAGAGACCAACTTCTGTCTTACATATATGAATACTACTTATATATATACTACTAAGAATAGCTGTATATTTGTCTATGATTATATTATTATTTTATGTCGAACTAATCTCTAATAAATATTATATGATATAAATATCTTTTTCATTACTAAAAACTTTTGTAAACTCTGAAATCACACTATAATTTTACACTTTCAATAAGAATTTTATAATATTAACATATTTTAATCGTCAATAATATTTTGAACATGATATTATTTATATATATTATAGATAGTGTTAATACATAATTACACAATTATTTAATGAATTAAGAAATACTAAAAACAAACTATCCGATATACGCATTAAAAGTATTATATATATATGTATACATATTTGATTTATAATTATAAGTTATAATTTTATCAAACATTTTAATTGGAAATAATAATACATATTTAATAATGAAAAACATTTTTCTACACTGAATGAAATATTGTATATGTACTTAGTTTAAATACATGGTGAAAAATTATGAAAAGTAATTTATAGAGTAAGCTCAGTGGTTTAGTTTATATTCTTTACTTTCAATACTTTCATCAAAGGGTGGCGTTAGATATGAAATCCTAACTTATCGATTGTAGCGTTCTATAGTGGTCGATTTATAAAGTACAACTCCAGACATTAAGAGCATTACACCCTCTACTAGAGTTTCCAGGTTTGTGTATACGACCGTACTTACATATCACAGTAGAAATTAACAAATATTTTGTAATTTAAAGGCAATATATGAGAAAAAAGCACTTTAGCAAAAGTACTTTATCACCAAAATCTACATAAAATTTAATTAAATCAATGTTGTTTTGTTGCAATATAATGTTTATCATATTGAAAGGAAATAGGAAAATGAAATGAAGAAAATACTTAAGTAATCAATATATATATATATATATATTAATACATATATAAAAAATGTAACTTTGAATTGGATAAAATGAAATTTAACTACATAATGTTATATATAATTAAATACATAAATATTTTATATTAATGTGAAATTAGTTTGTAGAGGTTTTCAGAATTAGATAATAAAAAGCTGAATTGAAAGCAGTTTATTATGCCACTTTCCTCCCTTCTTACAATATGTATTCATAGTACAAATCAGTGACTTTTAACATATTAATTCAGAGAAGTTTAAGAAAATTTAAAACTGTTAACTCTGAAATGCATCATTAACAGGTTCATCGTCATCTTCATCTTCTTCTCCTTCGCTTTCAAACGTGTTATCCGGAATATCATATAATCTTATCATTGGTTTATTTGGATCTTTCATAATTAGATATTTTCCATCTTTCTGTTTCATGCAAATATCAATAATACATCGTAAAATACCCCATGCATTATCCATATTAAGATTGATTTGTGTTGCAAATTCATTTGGCTTATATTGCTGTGTACCAAGAATAACATGTTTACTAGAATCTCTAACCATTGCTCTAGAGACATAACCGAATTTTAATTGGTCTGAACCTGCTAGTAATGCTTGGACAGTCCACTTAGCTAATTTGCAAGCATTGTTGCGTAATTCATTTGCTAATACTGCACCACGCTGTGTATCTAATTTTTGCCTCCATTCAACACCATTGGCTAATTTTGAGTCCCATTCATTTAGAGCCTTAATTGTTAAAAATTGAGTTTCATTATTAGGACCTTGCATTACAGCATCATGTTCACATCTTGCAACAAGAACAATTCCATTATTTAAATCCCATTTTCTATACCGATATGCAACACTAGCAACATCACCTTCTTCTTCTTCTGAAATAAATGGGTTTCCTTCTTCAAATTTAAATCTAGGTTCAGTAGATTTTAGTACTTGTTGAGAAAAATTATGATTAATAAATGTAGCTTCCAAAGCTAAATTTCTAGGGGAATTTAAAGAATTTCCATCATCCTGAGGAGGTTCAACACTAGTTTCATTTACAGTTAATAAATCAAACTCAGTATTATCTCGTTTATCAAAGAATAGTTTGTCTCCAATTTTTTCAATTACAATATCCCAAGAGTAGTTGCTACGAGTGCAGCACATTATTGTTGCTAAAATTGCATCTGTAGCATAAACATTTCCTTCTGTTTTTGATAGCTTACGAATTATTGGATCATCCGTAGTGGTGACTGTATGGAAAATTCTATCAATTCTTTGCAATGGCTTTTCACTTTTGACATTCACTCTGTCATAAGTTTTATCATAATATTCAAGAGAGCCGCAACATAAAATATCTTCTCCATCTTTAATACTAGGTAAAGATAGCTTTGCTAAACGTGGAAAATCCATTTCTTCAATAGTTACCCAATCAGGTCTTACAGTAACGGATGCGTCGCGAATTTTAATTGGTGGTTGATTTTTATGATTACGTAAACCTTGCTGTCTACCCCAACGTTTCGCTTGTCCTTTACGATCTCTCTCGCGAAGCTTTAATTTACCAAGTTGTTGCATTTGGCTCAACGAACCACGCTGGCTTCCACGACCACGTAAGTTCCTTTGATTATGACGAAATCTGCCACCACGTTGATAAGGCGGTTTTTGTACACGGGTTGTATCAACCAAGTGGAAAGTTGTTTCATCTTCATCATGATAGTATGCATATTGGCTGCCTGAACCAAATTGTGACGTATATTTGTCTGTAAATAATGAAGATTTTCTTTGTTAAGAAATGAAAGACTGTATATAAAATATTAATTTATTGATGAGAGATCTAAATATAAAATTATTAATTTAATTATTATTTAACCCTTTTCGGACGGAACGGTTCGAAGTCAGCCGTACCGTGAGGCCGAGCTGCTGCCGCGATAGTCATTTAAAATTGCCAGCGCACATTTCTGCTTAGACGCGATTTTCGTTCATAGCACTCCAAGATGTCAAATTCTAGACAAATGTACATGCACAGACTCTCCACAGGATAAGTAAAATGACACACATATGAGTTTTTTAAATAAGTTTCTCGACCATAGCGACGTATTTACGTGGGACATATATGAAGAGTCTTTCGACTTTGTCAGTCGTTTTCGCCAAACGCATATATGAGTTCCTTGGTCAAATTGATGGTTTACGCAGAACGCATATATGTCGCGGTAGTCTGCACAGGGTTAATTTGGTGTAATGTGATCTATCTTATAGTTTTCATATAAAAGGAAAAGAATTACTACCTTTTAATCTCATGTCTTTTATAATATTGAATTTACTATTTTAATTAAATAATATATAAATACAAATTAGGTTTATATGACACAGAATCATTTTAATTATATGAGAAATAAAATTGAAAATAATAAAATGAGGCATATAAAATCATATCTGAAATAAAAAAATTGTTAGTAATATGAATTTGTACTTTATTAAGTATTATATTGGTATTTAATGAAAACGAAAGTCTTATATTTCAAATACTAGATGTTCCTAATTTTCTAATATTACAAAAAATGTATAGTAATCTTATAAGAAAGCATTCCTTTAGAATTTAATAAATAATATTGATTTCTTAGTATTGATCAGCTAACAGTAATTCAAGAAAAAAATTAAATTGAATTTATTTTAATTTAAAAATTTCTTATGTTATATATGGCTATAACTTATGGTTTATTATATTTCGTTAAAATAACAACAGTTAGAATTGTTAAACATATTAAATTTAAGTTCCTTAATTTTAAGTTTAAGTTTAATTATTAATATACTACCAGTAAGTATAAAGTGAAGATCTCTGCTTATTTTTTATGGTTACATTATAATTATGATAGATTACAGTTAGATTATACCTTAATAACAAATTAATAAATTTAGGACTTATAAATATACACTCCTAAGGAGACTAAAAATTATTGACTTTACTTTTATATCATTTGATAGTCTTCGATGAATATTATTAAAAAATACAAGTTAACGTTTAGGAGCCCACCAGTTCAAAAGTTATACGTATGTAAGATCAAATAATTTTAGCATATTTTACATGTTACATCAATGTAATGACCAAAACCTAACTCTAATCTTAACTCTAAGCCTAACCTAAATTGGACAAATTATGGATAGAAACCAATATGGCGTCAAAGTGCATATGTATAAAACAACTGAAAAATACTTTGTTGTATATATACAGAACTTTTGAATTGATAGATCCTTAAATTTAATACTTGTATTTTGATTCTACTTATCGAACACTATAGAATATATAAAAAAGGGTCAACAATTTTTGATCCCCCAAAGTAAAGTTCAGTCGGTAATAAAAATATAATCAGCTAGATTCATAATTATTTCTAATAAATGACTTAATATTAAATAGAAGTGTATAGGTTAAATAAATGAAATAGATAACACTTACTGGGAAACTTTTTATCTTGGAAAGCTGGTGTAGTCCAGTCAGATATCTATGTCAAAAAATAATATAAAAATGTGAAGAATCTCCATAAACAAAGGAAAAAGAAACCACATTTACAACGAACCTTGCCCAATCTGTCGCCTTTTGAGAATGGTTGATAAGGTATATCTTTAAATTGATCAGGTAACTCACACGGACCCCATCCATCGGGATTATGTTGAATTGCAGGAGCTTGAAAGTGGGCTATCTCTTCTTCTCTGTGAACAGCATCTTCTAAAACAACCACGTCGTCCGTCATTCTGTACTTTTAGTACGAAAGACGTGAGACACGATGGCACAACCTATTTGCCGGAAAGACCGGCGACGCCATGATGCTTTTTACGATAAAAATTCATTCATACTCAAAAAGGAAACATGGTGGCGCCATGTATCGGTGAAAAGTTAACTATTTGTTAGTACTACTGATTCACCGATAGATAGCGCAATTGTGTCCAAATAGTACACTTTGCACAAATTGCATGTAATTAACTAACTACGTATAAACTTGAAATAATATTATGCAGGAAAGATTTATGAGAGTTAAAGCTTTAATGTAATTCGCAAACAGTTCAAGAATTCGCCTTATAAATCTAGAAATTTCATTTTTTAATTTCGTCATAAAGAGATTAGTTATAATGTTTTAAGATTTACTAATTGCATGATTTTTTAAACTTGCTTAGAACCACGGTCGATAACTACCAAAGAGACTACATGTTTAGATAAAACTAGAGAGGGAAGATTGTTTTAATTAATTCCATTCACACTTTTCAAAATATAAAGGAGTTATTTGCTCAAGTTTATTACGATGTTTATTACGATATCAAAAATTTTATAAATGTGTATTCTCAGTTTGATTCAAGGCCGGTTTTCATGTGGTTTTCACCATAGTACTAAATACAGCACCAAATAATATACATATAAATTCTTACTTAGGTCTATAGCTTTCATGAAGATTTTTGCCATGTTTTTACTATTCTAATATATATTTATATTTAGTGGAATAGTGCACGTGTGTTACGGCATTGTGTGTTATCAATTAACACAATTTAAAGACAAGATATGTAAATAAAATTTAGTACATATTTAAAATATTCATAATAATTTATAAAAAATGAACAACGTTATTCTAAAAGAAGCGTGAGTAATTCCTAATAATTTCTTAAAATAACGTTATTAAATTTATTTTATGAATAATAAGACACTAAGAAAATATTTTTAAATATAAATTTAAATAAATTTGTATGCTTTTAAATAAGAAGGTTTTTATATGTTATTGATATGATATGCTATATCTATTTGTTTCCTATGAAATATTTTAATAAACATTTAGTTATTCATTATATTAAATTATATTCGATATAATTAGCATATATTACTAGTATCATTTCAGATCACAGATACTATGTATTTATGCATTAAAGAATCTCGTTTGGAAAAAAGTTCTGGTATGAAAATGTTATTTGTGTGCATGTATTTAGCTAATTATATTCAATTCCAGGTTCGAAGTTGAATCCAAACATGGTGCATTTTATACAGGAGGAAATGTTCAAGTATGTTGACTAAAAAATACATATTATTTATTTTTCTTTATTTTATCATTTAATTGTCACTTTGCACTATAGTGGAGTACAGATGGGCAGTATATGTTCTGCCAAAAATATGGTACTGTTTCTATATTATCAGTAAAGAGTGGTACAGTAATATCTTATTTGGGAGGAAGTAATACCAATGAAGAGGAAGATACAATCAACACATTTATTGCAAGTAATGATGACTTAAACATCATCACACATCACAAAAGTGGTCTTTTTAAATTATGGAACTGGAAAGGTACATAACATTATATAATATATAAATATATAACATTACTTAATTCTATTATGAATAATTAATTAAATACAATAACATGCATACTATTATTATAGATAATAAATTAATTAAACTATGGAAATCTATTCATAAGGGTCCTGTAGTTCGTATTGCTCATTGTACTGAAAGAAATTTGATGGCTTCTGGAGGTAGTGATGGTACAGTCAGATTATGGAATTTACAACATCATACTTGTACTCATAATCTGAAAGGAGTTCAGGGAGTAATAAGGTATTCATTTTAAACAAAATATTATATTTTCATATTATTTATAAAAATTTTAGACATATTTCATAATAAAATATGAAATCATATATTTGAGTGAGAAATGTGACTATGCAAACATTTTCTAAAAATTGCATTTATTTAAATGATATATTAAAGATTTATAATTTGTATTATCTTTTGTTTTTAATAAAGTGTGTATATTTTTCAATAATTTTATAAATGTTACAAATTTTGAGTTATTATAACAAACATTATTATTTTTTTACATATGGAACAGAATCACTGAATACATACTGCTGTAAAACATGCCATAATTTTTTTAATTCATATAAATTTTGCAATACTCTAATATATTTCAAAAATTGAAAATCAGATGTAAAATTCTAAATTAACAAATTGTATGGAAATTGGTTTTTATGATTACTCATTTCTTTTGCTATCTATCTTCAATTACATCATTTTAAGATATATAATGTACAGTATATGAATTTTTATAAAATTTGTGAAATGTAATATAATTTTAGTATTTTAGTTTTTCATCCAAATATTGAAAAAGAGCTTATCTTTGCTGCTGGCGATGATATCAAAATCCATGGATGGAATATTAAAACTGGTAAAGAAGAAATTATACTTTCCGGACATTTCAGTAAAGTTACTTCTTTATCTTTTCTCAAGGACGAAAATTATTTAGTTAGGTAATATATTGAAACTACATTTCTTATCTTGTATATTACTAAATATAAAATTTGTGATATGTATAATGCACATTGGTTTTATGTAGTTCAGGAAGAGATAGAGTACTCATTTTATGGAATCTTTCTTCTGGATCATCAATGCGAGTTTTACCAGTTTATGAGGAAATAGAAGATACATTTATAATACCTAAAAATATGTTACTGCCCTTTTATAACAAAGATGAAAATGCTATACATGTTGCTGCTGCAGGAGAAAAAGGTGCAATCATACATTTTTCAATATTTATATGGATTAAATTAATATTTGTCAATTTTTTTGTCAAGAATATTTACATCTTATTTGGCTGTTCCAAAATTTTGTTTTTTTTTTTATATAATTTACGTATTTTTTAGAATAATACAAATATATAAATAATAATTAAACATTTATTTTGTAATTCAAATTCCTTTAGGAGTTGTAAAAATTTGGGAGATGAAGACTGGTAAAGAAGTATATGTGCAAAAAAATTCCATTGTATCAGCTGCGAAGGAAATAGGATCTCTATCAATTATACATTTACTTTATAATGATAGTAGTAATAACTTTGCTGTAGTTACGGTTGATCATAATATAATTATCCATTCATTAGAAACATTTGATTGCCTGAAACAGGTAAATTCGTTTTTTAAAAATAATAATAAAATTGATATTTTATATAATAGGTAGGTTCTATAATGAATACAATTTTTATTGTTATAGTTAGTAGGTTACAGTGATGAAATTTTAGATGTTGTATATCTTGGAGATAATGAGAGTCATATAGCTATTGCTACAAATAGTTGTGATATAAAACTGTACAATATTTCAACCATGAATTGCGAATTGCTATGTGGTCATACAGATATTGTGTTATCTCTTGCTACTACACTTGCTAATGTCTATTTACTTATTTCTTCAGCAAAGGTATATATTCTATACATTTCATAAATTATTAATGAATTGAAATCAATATATAGTTGCGAAAATTGCTTTAATGTAAGAAAAAATATTTATGAAATATATATGAAATTTTTAATAATGTTTCATAATTTATAGGACAATAGTATTCGAGTATGGCTTATGGATAAACAAACAACTAAAGTATCTTGCATTGCATCTGCTACTAGACATACTGCTCCCATTGGTTCTGTAGCAATTTCTCAAATGTCTGCAAAATTTTTTGCTTCTGTCAGTCAAGATTCATGTCTTAAATTATGGAACTTATCAAATAATATTAATTTTAAAGGTAAACAAAATGCCTTTTTATATCATAAATTATTATTTCTATCATTTAGTGTTATTTTATGTGTTCAATGATTGCAGACACATGCTCTCTAAATGTTACTCATACAACATTGGCTCATCATAAAGATATTAATAGCGTGAATATTTCACCAAATGATAAATTAATTGCTACTGGATCACAAGATAAAACAGCTAAGGTATAATACATAAAATTCATTGTACATCAAAATATAGGATGTTTCTTTTAAATGGGAAGAGTAGAATATCTTCTGATAAAATATTTCATTTTTGTTAACATAAGACATAATATTCGAAAATTGAACGGATATTTATATGGATATAATGTTTATTTTATATATCTTCATAGACATTTTATATGTACTGTATTATTCGTTATGCTACATAATATTGCTCTATAATGTTAGTATTAAATTTTTTTACTATTAATTACTAGTCTTCTAAATTCTATATATATCATTAGCTTCTACATTACTGTATACAACTTCATTTCAATATGAATGTACTACTTAAGAAACTATTTTTGTTAAAAATACTTTGAAACATACTCTAAATGTTATAGTTATGGTCTGCAGACGATTTACAATTACTTGGTGTATTTCGTGGTCACCGTAGAGGAGTTTGGTGTGTTCGATTTTCTCCTATAGATCAAGTACTTTTGACGACATCGGCAGATTCTACAATAAAACTGTGGTCGCTGACAGAACTTCAGTGTTTAAAAGTAATTATAATTATTTATTTGTTACTAATTATTATTAAATTAATATAACTCAATTATTTTTATTAAAATATATATTTATCTTTATCGATAATTTTTTCTGTATGACAGACTCTTGAGGGCCATGAATCATCAGTATTAAAAGCAGAATTTTTATCACGAGGAATGCAAATAATTACTGCAAGTGGAGATGGTCTTTTGAAGCTTTGGAATATTAAGACATCCGAATGTACATGTACTTTAGAACAGCATGAGAGTCGCGTATGGACACTCGCAGGTGAATATTATTTTAACGTTTTTCAATCAATATATTATATTTATTATATCATACTTTAATTGTAGTTAGTAAAAATGAGAAAACTATTATCAGTGGTGGAAGTGATTCATTGCTAGTTATTTGGAAAGATGTAACTGAAGAAAATAAAATAAAAGCTGCAATGAAATTAGAACAACTTGCATTGGAAGAACAAAAACTAGCAAATTTACTAAAAGCAAATAAATTAACATCTGCGTTAAACATAGCTTTAAAGTTAGAACGTCCTTTCCAAGTTCTCAAAATTGTAGAAAGTAAGTTTTAATTACATATTATCAATGTAAGCATGCATCACTTAATATAACTTCTTATATAATTATATAAAGGATGATCCACTTAACTATAAATATCTTAAATTATACATTACATGGAAAACAGATTTGCATGATATTAAGAAAGTATTAAATAGCACACTTCTTTTTATGAACAAGAAAGTTTTAAAAAGGATCTTGAAAAAGGTTAACATTTTCTAAAATATAATATACTTCTTATTTCTTATTATATGCATATATTCTTATTGTCTTTAAATTTAACCATTGATAAGATATTTTACTTTTAATTAGAGAACTCAGAATAATGAAGTAATACAATCTTTAATTTTAAAAAATTGTAGCTAAAGTCAAACTAAGTCTATATGCTCCTAAATATTAAAACACATTAGCATATATAATCATAAAAACGGTAGAAGTTTTAACCAAAGTTCTTTGGATAAATAAAGATCTTATGCATCCGTTCCTTTTTTTTATTTTATTTTGGAAAAGATGTTTTTTTCCCACTGAGTTCTTTAATTAAAATAAACGTTGTTAAGTAGAACTATTATTGAAATGTTTAATATTATGTAAAGTAAATTTTCAAGAAAAAGAGTAGTTATGTCACTAACGGTTAACTCTTTCCGATCGTAATTTCTGTGGCATTGGTCTCCCCAATATTACAATGCCGGGTAATAACCGGACTTTGTCCGGCAAGAGTTAATGTTACATGTGAAGATAAAGTGAATCATTTTACATAAATTAATAATTGAACCGGAACGCGACTACTTTTTCGTTCTTCTTATGTTTTTTATTTTTCATCTATCAGCCATTTTAAAGGAAAATAATTGCCACTTTGAAGAAACAATTCGTGACTTAAAACCAATGTATAAAGAAGAGTTATTGAAGTGTGCTGTTACATGGAATGTCAATAGTAAAAATTGTCAAGTTGCTCAGGTGAGTTCTCACATAATTGAATATGTTATTCCTTCAAATAAGAAATTTGATTATAATTTTACATATTTCTATAATGTTCATGATTAATAGGTAGTCATAAATGCGTTAATGATGGAAATGGAAAATTTGGAATTCCAAACAAAATTAACTTCTACATTGGAATCTACGATACCATACACTGAACGCCATTATATGAGAATTACAAAATTGTTACAAAATCTGCATATACTTACTTATACTCTCAATCGTATGAAACCACGTATTACGTCCATAAATATAAACTAAATGTGTAACTAACAACTTGTATAAATTTCGTAAATTTCTTTTTCATAACTTTCTTTTCTATATACCACACATGTGTGTGTATGTGAATGCTTTTTATAGCGAATGGATGTAGATGGAGAATTTTTGTAGATAGCAGTATAAATCAGCGTTAGTTATTTAATATGTAAACAGCACATGCCAAAATATTTGTAAATTTCGAAGAGTTTTTTTCTATTATAACTATAATATAAACTTATATTTCAAGAAAGTACAAAATTTCGTGACTTCTTTTATTATGGTATGGTACTTTCAACATACCCTGTATACCTTGTGTACAATACCAACTTAGTATTATGTACAAGCACCTGAGTGTTCACTTTATAAAAGAATACTGTAAGTGGGAGGAATGGTTGGGTAATATTTGGTTTCTAGCTAATTTACTCAAGACCACGCATGTATATTCAAGAAAGAATCAGTCCAAGTTTATTAGTGAAACAGATAAGTCATCAGGAAACGTAAGATGGCCTTAAGAAGAATTTGTTCTTTTGTGTCTTTTATTTATCTACTACAACTTCTACATTTAAATACATCTGCTATGTAAGTTATACTTAATTAAATCCATTCCTTTAATTTTTATTAAATTTAGTGACTCTAGTCACTAAATATTCTTTTAAATTTTTTGTAGTTAGAAATATCACTCAATTTTATATCTATGTGAAAGAGTTTGTTTAAGTAAAGCTTATTAACTTACTGAAAGCCTAATAAAGCTATTTATTTAAATAAATCTACATATTAATCTTATTTTCTACAATTTTAAATAAATACAAATTTTTATCTAGTTACTAGCATAGATCAGTATCATGAAAAGACATCATCTTCATCCTAATAAAGTATATATTATAAAATGTCCAGAACTATAATTTAGTTATGTATATTACAGAATACACATTTAATATAATTTTTGTATATAAAAATTTTTGTGGCATTGGACAAATAGTGGTAAAAAGCTACATTTTTTTAATTAATTTGGACACTAAAAAGTCTAAAAGAAAACATTTTGTAAAAAATATTTATAAATACTATCTATTTCCATGCATAACTATCTAAAATATCTAAAAATATTTATAAGTGCTATCTATTTCCATGTATATTTTGTATGCTAATGCATAACTAAATTTTGAAACACTTGTGTAAACATTATTATTCAAAATTGATTACATTAATCTTTAAATTATTGAAATTATATTTTCAACAGTTTTATATTATTTTATCTGTATCTGAATTATTGTATGATTAAACAGCATAAATGAGGTAATTTACAAATAAAGGTAAATTAAGAAAAGTATCTCTTTACTCTTCCATAATTTATCTATATCTATTATAACTTTAATTGTAATTGCAATAATTATTACACTTTTATTTATAATTTTTTAACTTTCATAATTTTTATGTTGGGTTAATAATAAATTTTAATTATAAAATAAGACTACACACTCCCCCTCTCTCTTTCTTATTTTGTGAAAACAAAGTATATGTATTATAATACACATTCAATATTACATTTCATCAACCAATTATACTGTTTTATACTACATGTATATGCATTATACCGCTAAATTACGCACATCAGAAGAAAAAAAAAGATTCTGAATCATGATACGCAATTTTATGAAGAAAAATATTGATAACTTACATAAACAGTTAAATGTTTGATGTCATAAATTAATATGCTCATGTGGTAGATAAGATTTTATTGTTGAGATTGGTATTAAAGTCTTGATTAGAGCATTAATATTCGATTGTATTAGTTAATAAAAATTTTTTACTTGTCATACTAGATATCAGAATAAATAATGTAGATGATAAAATATGATACTTAATGATATTATAAACAAAATATGATAAATAGGTTAAAAATTTTATAATTTTTTAAGGTATTTATCTATACTTATTCTTATCTTATAAACTATGAAATATAATATATTTTTCATATCTGTTTATAAAGTACTTGTTTATTTTAGTTGTGTTTATTCATATTTATTTCATGAAGTAATCACATATCCATAGTAAACTATCATTGCTATGCTTTTCAGAAATATTTCAACTTGCAATAACAAAAAAATTCTTTTTATAATGTAGAGTCACATGCATTGCATTATGTCACCAGCATTAGTACAAAGCAACAATGAACTATTCTTACTACTTAGTAACGTCTGGAATTTTAATTCAAGGACTTTCTTTGAAAGCAGTTTTATCTTTTTACGTACTGAAGTATAACTAAATATCACTAACAAATATATACTATTGATACTACTAATTAAAGTATCAACTATAATGTTATTATATATATTTTTATAAATTTTTTACAGAATTTTTTTATAACATTATTAATACTTTTTAATATTATAAATTTAAATAATATTACTAAGCTTCTGGAAGCATAGCTTTTTATGTATATATGAAATTACATAAATTTCTTACAGATTAGAGAGCTGTCCAATATTAAGTAGTAGCAGCTCTATGACACAAACTGAACTTTTACAAGAATTGACAAATAATTGTCGTTATGATAAAATGACTAGACCACCAGGAGAAATTAATTCTACAGATCCAATTAATGTATATGCCAGGGCTTACATTTATACAATTAGATCTAATATGGCAAAAACACTGGTAGCTTGTGTTATAATTATATTTTATAACTTACATAATTTCTAATATTTGTTCTGCATACATCTATAAAATAATAATATTGTTTTATATCCTTTATAAATATATATATAAATATTTTTACAGCAATTTTATGTACATATGATGTTGCAATTTAGATATCTGGATAACAGGTTAAAATTTTCAAACATTGCTCCATATTTAAATCAACTATATGGTGGACAATTTGCACATGATTTAATTTGGACACCTACTGTATATGTTTCTAATGAGCCCAGTTCTGCTATAATGGGAAATAGTGTGAAAGATATACTTGTTTCAATAGATCCATCAGGCATGGTCATACTGAATACTAGGTTTGTAAATATAAATTTACTTAATATTTTAAAAATAATATATTACGTTATCAAATATCATATTCATTCAACATCTTTATGTTTTATTCATTAATAATAATTTATAATATAAAATCAAATATAAATTTCAAATATAAAGTAAAATTAGCATAAATATGAAGCAATAAAAACATAATGTAAAGTAATAAAAAATAATTAAGAAAATATCATTTATTATAAGTTTATTCTTTATTCTGCACTTTTTAATATGCTTTTTTATTTTAATTTTAATATAATATTTGTGCAACTTAAAAATCTTTTTAGTTCATGAGGTTTCATTGAATAAAAGTTCAATCAAAGTAATGTTTATGTTGTTGCAATTATTTGTTGCAATATTTAATTGATTATAAATTAATCGTTCCAATTTACATTGCAGGAAGAGTAAACTAAACTATCTATAAACAATTAAATAGGTATTTTAATGAACTATATCATGACAAAAATATAATTTATTACTAAATTATTTAAAAGTTAGAGTTCAATTATTCAAAATAAGATTAATATGTAAAAATATGTACAACATGCAACACATATTTTATGGCATATAATAGTATAAAATTAATTATATATTTTTTTGTTCATTTTAATATAAAATAATACAATGTATGAATGGAAAGCTGATCAAAATCGGCTTTATAATATGTTGTAAAATAATAAATTCTATAGAGCCATTTGATTGTGCAAAATTTTTGAAATGAGAATACTTACCTTATGTAGATACTTTGCCTTCCAACATGAACTCATGTTAATTACTGTATGATTATTGTTTATAGAGTTATATCAATTAAATAATCAACAATTTTTTAGTGAAAATTGAATGATCCTTTAATCTTACTGTCTAATATATATCAGAGATTATTTAAAAGATGCTCTATTGTTGAAAGTTAAAAGCTTGCAATATTGCTTGTTTTAAAAGTAAAAATTATATTAAGATTTAACAAATTTTGAATGTTATATATAATGTTACTTCTATAATTTTCTTTAATTGTATTCACAATAAAAATAATAACATAATATGAAATGCATAACTCATCCTTATATAATCTTATCTGCATAATAAACGTGATGTATAAACTGTTATAGGTTGCAAGCTACTCTTAACTGTGGGCTTCGTTTGGAGAAATTTCCGTTTGATGTACAAGAATGTCCTCTTGTCTTTGAAAGCTGTAGGATGTCATAGTTATTGTACTACTACAATGTCAGCTATTTTATTCAACTGTGCTCCTTGGAATGAATGGAATTTTTACCTACAGGGACACACAATGTGCATGATATGGTGTTATATTGGGACCAAGATCCAATCATACTTGCAGACGAATTACACTTAACTGAATATAAGCTTTTTGACAAATGGGTTAACACATCAGAAGTATTTTATACTACATCGCAGCAACATTATGGTCATTTTGGCATGTATTTTTGTTATATGTAGTAAATAATATCTTAAAACTATTTTAATTGATAATCATTTGTATTTATAGCTGGTAATTTCAGTTCAATTAGTATAACATTTAAATTAGCACGCGAGATGGGATTTTTTATGATGGACTATTACATTCCATCTATACTAATAGTAGTCATTTCTTGGGTATCTTTTTGGTTACATATGGATGCAAGTCCTCCACGAATAGTGTTAGGTGATATATTTAAAAGGTGTATAACTTACTTTATGGGTGTTGATATTATAAGATAAATAATTAATTAAAATTTCTGTATCTAGGAACAAATACTATTTTGACATTTATGACTCTTGCATCCAAAGTAGAAAACTCTCTGCCAAAAGTTTCTTATATAAAAGCCAGTGAAATATGGTTTTTGGGTTGTACAATATTTTTATTTGCAGCAATGGTTGAATTTGCTTTTGTTAATACAATTTATCGACGGAAGTATGTATATGTTGTATACAGATATCACAAATATGAAATCTCATACTTCATACATCATTTAGTGGTTATTAATAATTTTGAAAATATGTTTAGGAAAAATGTTCCCTTGAAAAAAGTAAATAGTAAATACATATTAAAATCAACGCTAACACCAAAACTGGCTCGAAAACAATTTCAAAAGAACACTACAGGATTAGAACGATCACGGTCTTGGTCATCACTTGATAATGCAAACACCAGTGAACAAGATTATTCAAGTCAAAATTACCTTACTGTGCATGTAAATATACAAATATATTATAAGAAAACATATCAAAGTATATGTAAGTTCTGTATTCATTCTTCATAGCAACTGTACTTTTATATTGCAGAGTTTTCCAAGTACTCTCAATATTCCTTCTGTTAAAATTGAAGAAGATAAAGATCAAGAATGTTCTATTGGAAGCATTATGACTGTTAATAGTACATCATCACCAAAACCTTTTCAACGAAGAGCAACTCTTGCACAGTTACATAATTTTACAACAATGACTCCACAAGAAATTGCTCAATGGATTGACAGACGTAGCAGAATTGTATTTCCTGTGGCTTTCATTATATTTAACATTCTTTATTGGTCTTTTATTTGGATATAAAAATGTTATAAATAGATTAAATATATAAGAAGTAATATTTTTTTATTACATTGAAAATTACTAAGAAATACTTGAATAATTACGAAAACTAACGAGTTGCATTTATGTAATTTAGCTGTATAAACTTTTAAATAGAAAAGTTGTTTTCTATAGTACGCATACATATGTTATTGTTACTATGTGGTAGTTGTTTATTTATTTTATATAAATTGTTTTTAATGGAGAAAATAGATTATAAATAAATATAAAATATTATGACAGAAGACTATTAATTCGTAATTTAAATCTTCATTCGTTCATTTCTTATTATTTTGAGTTGCATCAACTGCCAGGATTGTAATTAGTTCATTAATGATTGGTTTGGTATAATCGATTGGCATTGATTTTCAAACAAACAGTAAGTATATACATATAGTGATAAACAAAAATATCAGTAGACTAGATTGCTAACGTTATGTGCCGTAATCATACCCTCCGTAGGCAGGTTTATATGTTGTGAGTTATGAGGGTACGTGGTCATAAGTGTAGGTTACAGATTACAGGATATAGTGAGTACAATGCAACGTAGTTCTACAAATACATACGTGCTTATACATCAGATCACGGTTGTATACGAGTGAGATCACTGACATATAATGAAATATGCATATACATATGTATTATGTAGATAGATTCTTATGCGTATACATTTTGCCTTCAGATGTTTCATTCGTCCGAATGAATTAGTTCGTCAGAACTCAGAGCTCAAAACGTGGCCAGAAAGTCAGAAGTAAGAATCTAGAACGCTCATCCACTGTAATCATAATCTAACAGACGCAGTACCACTTCAAAACGTAAAAAAGAGATGGTAACTTTAATATTAAATATCTCATGAACTATTAATCGTCGGCGGTCTGCCTCTAAATCTTCAACCGCCAGCTTCAGTTTTCGATATTTTACCATCGTGCAAAAGTTTATCAGAACATCAGAGTTATAATTCAGTATTTTACATCGTTAGTAAAATTTTGTACTTGTTTTGCAATTTTATAACTAATACTAATCGTCAACTTATGTAATTCTTAAATGATGGATTTGTACATGTATATAATAATATTTTATTTCATATAAATGTGTTAATATTATTTTTATTATTAAATAATTTAAAATAATTTACAAAATAAGCTGATATATGTACATACATACATTCTCATATACATATTATATAAATTAGAAAAATATTTGTTTTTCAAAGTTTGTGCATTAACAATTATGAAACAATATTTTTGTAAACAAAATATATTACTGTAAATTTACATATTATATAATAAAATACATATATACATATATATAAAAGTTTGTGTATGCCCCAACACATAATTATAATCATATTTTTATAGAATGTTTTTATATGTCAGAAGATTGTTATGTATCCAATTTGAAATATAATTATAACCATTTTAATAGTTATACAGTTGTTTAAATTATTAATACAATTACAATATTCCTGATGATATGGATATTACAATATCCTGATTATATTAATTGTTTTGCATATGTGTTAGACACATAGTATGTAGTACACATATATAGAACAAGTTTATTTATTTTTGAAAACAAAAATTGGCTAACTTTTGCGAAAATAAGTGCAAGAAGGTTCAAATCATTTTTAATAAATATATATTTATTTTATCTGATTATCTAATTTCTGAATGCCTATAGTATCATTTAATCAGGAAATATCATACTTATTTTTTTTAGATATCATTACTGGAATAACAAATATTAGTATCACCTAATATTTGTACAAATACAGTTTATATACTATTGAAAATTAAGATTGTAATAATGTGAAATACTTACCAAAGATATTTCATAAAACTTAGGCATAAATGTAACAATAAACTCAACATATAAAAATAATATTTGTCCTATTTGAATTTGTTTATCTTTATTACAAAATTTCAGCATATATATTTTTATTAAAAAAATTGATTGTTATAATTAATAAATTATTACAAAAATAGAATGGTGTACATACAATAGTACAAGATACTAATATATATATATAGATATACAAATCAATTTTTGACACTAGATCTATTGAGCTTTAATATGCACCTAAATATATATACTTCATTAAAATTAAAGTAATAAATAATGTAATATATGTGATATATGTATTTATGTCTCTATCTAACTAAAAAATTTGCATATTTTTAGTAATTGCAAAAACAAAAAATCTGATATCAATCAGTTTGGTAGCTTTATACATTATATATATTATATATTGTATATATAATATATTGTATATATAATATATATATATATATTATAGTATAATAGTATTAATAAAAATCATGTATGTAAGATTTGTACATACATACAAAAATAGTTGCAACTGGACAATTTCAAATAGGACAAATACTTTTATCATTTTTTTATTCCTTACTTTCATATCCTAATTTCTTCTCCTATGGAACATTTCAGAAGAATATTATGTTTCAGCATTCAAGACATTTAATTCAATTCTATGATACTGGAGCATCCGAAGGATAGAATCCAAAATTAGATCTTAATTGTTCTAACAAGACAAATGTAAGAATAGTCTGTGGAGCTAATCTGATAAATGCAGGTACGTAGCCCTAAAATAAAATAATCAATATATTTTTAAACTCATATGCTTGAAATTTTATTTTATAAGTATACATAAACAGGAAGATTATTATTTGGATAAACACATTTAGATATGATATATATAAATAAATTGAAGTATACAATTAAGAAAATTATAATTACAACATAAATACCTTATGATACAAAATAGATTGAAAATGTAAAACTTAAAATACATAATCTTCCTTCTTAAGTAGATACATATGTGGTTTCTTTAGAAGACTAGATGTACACATGAATTATTTTCCTTTATATTTCAATAAAAACTAATATTCTGTTACGAATAAATAATTTGGCACTTCTAAATATATATTCTTATTGCATTGCAAATGCACGATAAAAATTAAATTCAAATACATGATAGATAAAAATTAAATTCAAACAGATACAAAACGTTTTCTACATTTTATATAATTGAGTTATGACTATGCATTTAATAATAGTAAAACAACTACTATTAACCTATTTGAAACATTTATAACTAATTTCTTCTATAAGTATATTCAATCAATGTCATTACTGTAAACAACATGTAAAGTAAAAAAAGATGTTTCGTTTACAATGGAGAGTAATAATTTAACTGAACACATTGTGATTAAAAAATATATATGCCTATTGAATTAAGTGTACTATTTATATAGATTATTTAACTCCAAGCATTCAGTGATCAAAGGGTTAAGTAGAAAAAAAGAAAGCTATAAATTACAGGAACTGTGCAAGGTTCTAAGGGTATACAAAATCACTTTAATTCTTAATTATTATGATGAATTTAAATGTCTAAATATAAACTTTCTGTCCAAATTAATTATTCTAAAAAATCCATAAAAAGCTTTCTCTAATTACTAATTCTAAACGTTTATCTTTAATTTATCTCAAATGTGTTTACTCAGACATACTATAACCTTCCCATTATTAGGATATTATGATATAGAAGTATCTAGGAAAAACTAATTCAATACATAAAAAGAAACTTACTTTAAAAAATGCAAATGGTCCAAGCTTAGCAGTATACAAAAATAGATCCATCAAATTCTATAAAACATTACATAAATAAATCTCTATTACATTAATACTACGTTATTCATTTAATTTTATTTTTACAATTACCTTAAATTCTCCTGGGTTAGCATTCATTGCTCGTGTTTTTAAAACATCCAAAGGTTGTGTAAGAGTTGTAGCTACAGCACCCTTGTATAGGAATAAAACATTAACTGAGAATGCATAAAATAATATGGTATGTATTGCTTACTACTATCTGCTACTATCTACTACTATCTATATAAATCTTGTGTTATTATATTAGTATCATTGTATAAAAGAACTGCAAGCCTGTATAAATATAATTTATATGAAATGTATTATTACATTTACATGAATTGTAATACATACATATACTTATATGAAATAGTATGAAATGATAATAATAATAATGTTTGTTACATAATATCTTGTGTTTTTAAAGTTCATGTAATAAAAAAAAATTGTTGTTTGAATTATACCATGTTTATGGTTACTATTCTTTTCCAAATTTGAATATATTATTTAAATATACTTACTGCACATACACTTGACACAACATGAGTTATAGGATTATCTTTAAAATAACCACTTTGTAACAACATAATTTTAACTTGATCATAAAAGCTCAGTTGTCCAATTGTCATTAATGCAGCTCTCAATGTAGCTGTAGAGCATCCACTAAATAAATGACTTACTCCTTCTTGCTGAATTACACGTATTATTCCATCTAGAGCATGCTTATAACTATAATAAAATTTATTATTAAATAACAAAAGCAAAAGTAAATTAAGATAGTAACTTAGACTCTTACTTTCGTCTTAGTTGTGATGGAAGTTTTATATCATTTTGCATGCGTACATTAATTACATCTCCTGGTGTTCCAAGAACACCACCAGCTGCACCAGAGAATCCAGCCAGTAATAATTTTTGGTAAAATAATAATGATTGTCCAGATGTTTCAAATGTTTGTTTACCTACCTATATATATAAATATAATATATCCAAATTGGAAGTATAGTGTAATAACTCAAATAGTAACATAGAAAAGTTAAATATACAATCAAATTATTAAAAAATAGATATTATAAGTAAATAATACATATAATGGGAATAAATTTACTTCATATGCTCCAAATCTCATTGTAGAATATGTAAGTTGACGAAGCAGAGAAGCACTTAATCCATTGTACAAAGCTAAAATTCCCTGATTTTGTATTATAGACGTAGTTAATCGTGCTATAGATAGCTTGCCTTCTTGTTGTGTTTGTAAGTGAACCTATAAATGTGTGGTGTGTAAATGAAATGCTATTGCATTTCAGTACATCACAAAATTTTTTAAAAATTATGAAGCTCACAGTTTGCTTAACACGATATTTGAAATTCAAAATATAATTACTATATTTAATTGTTAATTATTTAATTATAATCTTAAAAAAAAGAGGAGTTGAAACTTATGTTATATTCACTTATGAATTTAGTAGTAAAAATACCTTTAACAAATCTAAAGGATGGGTAACACAAGCAGCACCTGCAGAGGATAGCCCACCAAAATACCACCGCGACAATTTTTTTGTTTTATCTGTCATGTTTTCTGTGTTTTATGCTTTCATAAAACAAGTAAAAATGAGATATTTGATAAATAATTAATAAATGAAACTACTTAAAATAAAATGTAATTAACACATTTACTTATTTTTATATTTTTACATATTGATTTGGGATTACATATATGTATAAACTGTATATATATGAGTTATACATATATACATACATAAATTAAAATGTCGTATATATATATACATACATAAATTAAGAAAGTGAATGATTAAACTATTAATAATTTTTAAAGTACTAAAATTAATTATTGATACATATATATATATATATATAATATTAATGTGATATGTAATATAATATTAATGTGATTTGTAATAAACTAATTATTGTAGATATTACAGCAATTATAATGTACATATACGTCATGTTTGTGCGCGCGCTCGCGTGATTTTTAGTTATGTGTGTATGCATATATACTTCTAGAAGAAAAAAATGATCATCTTAATTATAATATTTTTTAAACAATAACTTAAATTGAGAATACAATTATTAATTGATAAATTATTTAGGAAATTTATATAAAAAAATTTACGCAAATTTTTAAATAAAAGTTGGAACATTTTTACAAAATTCACATATTTATAACTGATTATATATACATAGCGCCTAAAAATTGTTATAATTAAATAACTTATTATTAACATACTTTAACATATAAAATAATCATGATAATGTTTTAACATAATTATCTTCATAAAAATTTGATGATTTTTGAATATATATTTCGATTTCTCTCATAAATTTAAAATTTAAATGATTTCATTTAAGCGTTGTTACGAAACATAATATAAGCTATAGTTATACCGTATATACATGTGTGTCAAGTATGTTTAATTAGGATTCATTGATAATTAATTCTATTAGCGGTATGTAAGTAGAACATCCGTATTACTTCTGTGCACGTTTGTATAATACATTCAATTTAATATAAACATATGATATCTTCAGCAAATTAAGTATAAAAAAGAACTTATTAATTATATCGTAAAAGTTTACCACATGGAGATTATTTTTTATTAATTTCTAATGATAAGAATTAAAAAATAATTATGGTGATCTTTCATAATCACTAACAAATCAAAGTAACAAAAAAATATAGATAAGATAAACACAAAAAAATGAAGAAAAAGAATGAAAAATAGAGTATAATGTAAGGAAACTACTTACTATAAATTGTATCATTAATATAACTTTCAAATTATTCTTGATTAATAAGTATACCCGGCAATATCTAAACTCTGACTGACGTAATGTCCAAAATCAGTTAACAGAGCTGGAAAGTTGGTGAACGCGCACGCATCAGCTGATAGCCACGTGTTATACCACCTCCTTTCAAAACTGGAACTCCTTTTCATCGATATGCTTACTTTTAAGAATGGTTATATTTCTCTTAGCAAAATTAATAATTATTTGCCAACAAGTGTTTGGACATTAGAAAACATAAATTTTTTATATATGAATTATATGTATATATATACTATATACCCATATTTATGTGCAATGTAAAAAAAAGACTCGTATAAAAAAATTGAGTATTTATATACATGTTGCAATTATTTTTCAAAAAAATGCACATTATAAGTGGCAGTATTCTATATATTATACATATATAATGTCGTTATTATTTGTTAGTTTTTAGTGATCTCTTTGCATTTTCATACTATTTGATTAACGCTAGGATATTTTTATACGATTACAATTTTTATGGAGGTTTTTTTTTTTATATTACTTTCCAACGATTTTTATGAACTTTTATATACAATTATTAATGTAACGACCCATTACATAATTTGCAGAAATACATTATTTGTACAAAGTTCATCAAGTATTGAAATAATAATATGCAAATATGTTTGTACAATTCTTGCAAATGTGTTATTGGAATACTATTAGCTGCTATTAGTTAATTTGTAATTTATATGTACATTAATTCTAATATTAAATCACTAAAATTACAGTATGTTAAATATTAAAATTTATTTTTTGTATATTAATTCAATATAATGTATCAAAACTTCTTTAAAAACTCGCGCCGTTGGTCGTAACAAATTGATATCTAATCAGTTAGATCCCTGTCGACTCCAGTACCAGTCGTACTGAACAACACGGCAACGCCGTATCTGTTTTGCCCTATTTTCAACTAGAGAGACAGCCGATCCTAGAGTCGGCTGTGGTTAGGTCTCAATCTCAATTCAGCTCAATCTAACCTTAAATTTCTACTTCGTGTTGAAGGCTAGTCAGAAACATGTGTTTCATATTATTATAGAGTATTTCAATCTAATAAGATGTGAAATTTATATTCTAATTTTATTCCGTTATATATAAGAAATTACTAATTATTGAGTAAATTGAAATGCAATATTTATCATATTCGACGGTGTTTAAATGTAACAGGCCTAACCAATAATTGTAATGTATGTCTGAAATCTGAAATGAAATATAATTGAAACTAATTTGGTCTGAAGATATAATAACATCAATTTGTTTTGTAGTTAATTTGTAAATCATTTGGAAATAGAATATTCTGTTATATTTGATATGAATAATTGTTATATTTGATTATGGCTAATATAATGGACTCAATATCGAACATACTTGGCATTGATAAAGTAAATATGGATGGAAAATTAATTTGCATAGAAGAACAACATGATAGTAATGCAAGCTTTTTATTGAGTTGTGTTATATTTAATGCACTAAAAAAGAATTATGGAATATGTCTTATATTATTTCATAATACAATGAATCATTATCATAATATGGGTGTGAAATTTGGTTATAATCTTATGTTATTGAAAGAAAAAGGTAAAGTTACAGTTATAGAACCAATGAAGTTTATTGTATCTAATATGGAATATACATGTGAACAAACAGCAAATAATATTATTCATGATATATTTTTAACTATTAAAAATGAGTATGACAAAATAGTACAAAACAATGAACCTGTTACTATTATAATTGATGATTTTAGTCATATTTATAATTTTGGATGTAATTTGAGAGAATCTACATATTATGTAAGATATTTAAGATCACTTGTTGAATATTACAATAAATCTCAACTTTGTATTATAACACACACCTATAAAGATGAGCCAAAAAATTCTGTTTCTAATATATTTGCATATGGGCTTAAACACATGGCAGATTTATTTGTTAAAATCGAGCCTCTGGAAACAGGATATTCTAGTGATGTATCTGGAAATATAACAATTAATTGGAAAATGGATGATATTAGAACAAAATATAATTGGTCTGAAGTAGCAAGATATATATATAAGTTATCAGATCGTCAAGTACAAATTTACACACCTGGTGCATCAGCTTTATTAGCATAAAGCAAGTTTTCTGGAAACTTATTTATAGTTCTATATGATATGCACATATACAAAAAAATAGTAATAAACCATCTTGTAAGTTTGCTATATATTTGTTTTATTTCTATATTAGTAGAAGAGATGATAGTACATATCTACTATCACTAAATTCTTAATCATTCATATTTTTTCAGATTCAATAAATGGTATATAATTCTGAATTTTATTATAACCTTTTAAATTATAATTTTGTAATTTATAGTTACAAAATTGATCTTTGTGGTTTGTTTTAATTTATCAAAATAATTAGTAAAATGGCAATAAGAACAATAAAAATATCATAATTAAAAAATTGGAATGGACACAGATGTAATTTTTAATAATGGATAAGTCCTATAATTATTTGCAATTTGCAACTTGTGTATCATATTGTATCTTATAACATGGAACATGTTATCTGTACTTACATTATTTGCAATACTTGTATGTATGCAGTACAGTATAAAATATATATTAATTTGTAGCAGAATTTATTTCATTTAATTTATAGGATAAATACATCAATAAGGAACAATTGAAAAAAAATAGCATAAAAGAATAATTTAATACCTCTTTTTTTTAATTTTCTATAAACTAAGCTCTATCTCCTGATTGTGATAGATTTAAATATAAATATTGAGGATTGATATCTATTGGATATTATCCAAGTTATAAATAAATGTATATGAATACATATGCACAAATAACAGATTATATTCGCACAAAATTTATTCTACAACTTCTTCAACAATAAATTATATGTATATATGTATGCATGCATATACCTATGCACAGAATTTCATTATGATTTAATATATATCCATTCACTGCTATTATTGATACAATAAAGTTTAGGAAAAAGTATACAATGCAATTACATATGTTCAGAATTAGTTCAATTCTGAAATAAACAGTCCACTCTGTATACATACACTGCATATATGCATACGTACAAACATATTACAGATGATGTTTTATACTACACATACAGATGTAGACGTTTAAAACAAGTCATCAAAATAATTTAAACATTTATGGAGATAGTAAAAGAATGGTAAATAAAAATTGTTTGATATGGAATATGATGCAAAAATAAATTTTGACTTATAAATTACGTTTGTAATAAAGTATTGTATGCCAAGACAAATATAATTACTCATTATAAGATGTAAATTAAGAGTACAGCAAATTGATACTTCATAATTCATAATCAATACACTTTTTACTAGATCCTTTAATTGATTGAACTAAAGTATTAAATGCATAAACCTTATTATATACACAATTATATGATTTGAAATGATAATTGTAGTCTATGGTTACATACAGTATAAATGTGAAAACGTGGTATTTTATTACAAGATTATGGTAGGCTTGAATTGCTTTTGACTTAATAATTTACTAATAATAAAACACATTACCAATTTGGTTCTAAGCTCCATATCAAACAACTTTAATGATTAGGTATATATCTCATTTTCAAAAGCTAAACATTTTGGTGATCTGTTTTAGCTACATTAACTGCATGACACAAGTTTTATAATTCCCTACTTCATAATACATTGCATAAATATTTACAGATATAATAATATGATTCTTCGAATAGCAGAGCAAAATGATATTATAATACTTTTAATCTTAATTACAAATAAACTAAATTTTGACATTTGTTGCAATTTGCTATTGGTTACCATTAGGGTGTTGTAAAATTAATGCAATTTGTATATAATTGTACAATTATACATATCGATAACAAATAATTTTTTAATTAATAAATTTTTTAGAAATACATTACCATCTGTGATAAGATAAGTACATCATTTTTCACGCTTAATGGTAAATATTAACAGTTTTTACATAGAAAAATCGTTAAAAAATACAACTAACATACAGTTTCTATTTTACATTTATAAAATAAAAATTAGGAGGTTAAATACATTAAATGCGGAAACGAATTATTCTATAAAAGCTAAAATGAGTTTTTATATAATAGTACTATCATTTTTACGTTGTATGGAATAGTTTATACATGACAACAAGATAGTAAAAATTACTAAAATATCCATTTATATTTTATGTGAATACATGTCATAACAATAACAACACATAAAATGCGTATATATATATTTAATACATTTTAGTATATTAATATACATAATATCAATGTTAATATATTATTGAATATTATTTATTTTCATTTAATTTTATATATTCATTTTTGTATGAATGAAAAAAAAAATTTTTTCTCTGTTTTAAGAAGTAAAAATTATGAAATATGTTTTGAACTCATTATAAATCCAAATTTGTTGCGTATTTTATTATGAAGTTTTAATATTGAAATTTATTTTAATATCTTTTGTTGTAAATCATCCTACTCAAGTGCGTTTACTTAATAAAAGCATGAAACTCTTATATAAGGTCTTTAATCAATTATGAAACTGATATTGAATTTGTAAATTCGTTTGCTATAATAAGCGATTAAAATAATATTGTGCATTAATTTCACATCATCCTAATAAAGACTGGAAGTTCCACTTTGTAATGAATCCATTCTCGGTATGTACATTGGTGTGTTTCGCAGGATACGATTACTATTAAAAATAAATATTTTGAAGAAGCAGCTGGATTAATGTATAACTTATTGTCATACTAATTACAATATATAATAATATAATCAATTAACAAAGAAAAGTTTCCTAGTAACTTCAAGCCATTTTTATTCACGCGTACATGTACCATTGTTTACGTATTTCATGCATTAACAAAATGTGATTTTTATCATTAAATATTGATTTCAATTTTGAGAATAATTGAGAATTTGTGAATTAAATATTTATATATCGAGATCCTTATTCGCCACTCTTTGTTTTGTCTATTTGTAAAAACGGGGTGGATTTATATGTGAATATTAATATCACTTTTCATATCCCATATATGGTACTTTACTAAGTCTTTGTTAAATCTGTCTTAATTTGCTAAATTTAAAAATTGAGAAGAAATTAGTAACTTTTGTTTCTAATATTTATGTCATTTCATTTTTTTAATTATACTGACTTTTTTCCTTTTCTAAATTATAAACAAATATATCATTGATTAAATTATTTGGAGATGTCAAGAAGAATTGAATTATACATCACTTTATTATCATGTCAATATTAAAGCATTCAATAGATATAAACCTAAATATTTGATTACGCGATAATAAAAAACTTTTAAAGTGCATACATTCTTCTGTAACTTAAATATTTGACGATAATTAAGTTAATTTCTTACAAAAAGCATTTCCAATAATCTTTTAATGTTTTGCACACTACTCACAGATCAAAATCCACCCCGTAAAAGTTATGTAACAAATATTCCAACGCTTATACGTTTACCGTATTTTTATCATTTGGTGACTACCACTTTGTTGCAGTCGTGCTAGTTGTACCAACGTTTGCTCCAACGAAAGGATTTGTAGAGGCAGCTATATCCAACAAATAAATATTATAGTAATTAAACAACGTTTAAGAAAGATAAAAACGTAATTGCTCATACATTTATATAAAGATTCATCATCTACTAATATTTCAAATAAGAATGACAATGAAAATGATAATAATGAATGACATATTTGAAGTACTTTTAATACCAAAATATTCTATCATATAATATTTCGTTGCACTCCGTGCTTAAATATCAATTAAGACTTATTTTTCAAGCTGTAAACAATTTAATTTTCATTAGAAATTCTTGACACATGCAATCTGCCCTGCGTCATCGTACAGATTCTGCCGAGCGCCAGAGGCTCACTCGTCCAGTAGGGCCCCTCAACTAAAGAATTTTCGAGACTACGAAAGTAGTCATATCATTTTAGATACGTGATTAATCATATTCAAATTACTATAAATGTAATACAATATATAAAGGAACGTATTATAATAAAAGAACTTTCTATTCTACGAAGTAATATTTATGCAATTTGTTATTTACCAAAAGCTTACATCGTACAGGAGATTCTACGATATTCAGCTCTGCAAGATAGTATTTTTTTAAATCGTAGATAAATCGCTGCATTACAATCGATCTCCCTACTTACCAACATTCATAAAGATTAGCTGTATAAGTCAAGGCCTCTGTAGAACAGCTGACGAAAATGTTCTTCTCACTTGCATTTAATATTCCTTATTTTGATTTCTGCATTCAATAAGCCTGGTAAAAGCATTTGACGTAGCATATTGTATACATACTTGCCTTCTTGCCGAAAATCACAAGAAATCAAATTAGTGATAATGACTTTTTTTTGTGTAACACGTCTTCGATAATACGATTCTGAATTATAGTGCAAAATTCGATTGCTTTTGTAACTTGAGAAATAAGTCTCAATCGACATATTTGCATATCACTTTTCGTGTTTGTTTTGGTGTATTTAACATTTAACAAGGAGAAATAATAATGCACCATAACGAATAAAAAACAATATATTTAAATTAAACACCGATAGCAAGAAACAAAAGAAAGTACGTATTCTCTCTTTTTAATGACGAATAATTTTATTCCTTAACAAATAAAAATCACTTGGATAATAGGATAATAAAAGAGAAATATTTAACATTGTGCAGCTATATAATTACTTATATTAAATTGGCATATCTATTCAGTAAAGGTGGGAGTCCTACAGCAATTATTTACATCAAATTATTCTTAAATTTACAATTACTTTTCAATGTATGTATATAGGCACACACATATGTACATACATACAGTTATACACTTTTACTTAGCTTTATACTATTAATACTTACTTAAAATGCACATGCTTGCGTCAAATATTAATATTAGGCGTAGAAAAAGTTTTGTGCTGTTGATTATACATCTCATTGGTATCAAAATTATTAAAAATTGTTTCATGAATTGCCTTTTGTCATTTTTATGCTATTGTTAAAAAAACATGTAAATACAATTACTAAAAACAACATGTTTAATAGACATTGCATTGTTTTTATATTGTGACTGTTAAAGCGATTTGTTTTGCCTTCGGTAACAAGGTCTTAACACTTGCTAGATGTAAACAAAGAATATCGAAGATTTAGCCTAACTCTTTCCATTCCAGATAATATTGGCTTTAGCTGTCATCCACGAAATAGCTTGTGGTTACTAATGCCGAATTTAATAGTTGTCGTTTAAAATCGACTTCTACTGATATAAAAGTATTGAATGTAGTTATTTAAATATTTAAGCATTTTTGGGTAGATATAGCTACAAAAACTATCTATTATAATATTTATGAAAAAAGCACAAAATTATTTTCTGCACTTAATAACTACAATGATATAAATAAAATAAAATATCTTAAAATTAAGAAAATATTTACTGGAATAAAGCATAATATAACTGTATCATTTATTGCTACATAAGAATACATGATACGTCCTGTGCAAGCATATGCCTTGGTGTCATTGCTTGATGTTTAAAATACCGTAAAACTGAAATTAGTAATACTGACACAAAGAATGTGGGAACAAGAGCCCTATAGTTCATTGCATCAATTTGATGATTCAAAGAATAATACGTTGCAATTCGTTGAAAAAAAATATGGATGAAATTGTAGAAACGCCGATTTTTGTATATGTTGTAGACATCGATATTTTAAATAACCATTTCCTATATATATAACGGGTGACAGTTTTTTTTATTATTTAGTTGAATGTTGCCTTTAACACTAAACCTTCCGAGACTTCTTGTATACCTATATTGTATATGAAATAAATATACGATATATACGAAATATATATTGTACGCATATTTTAAGAAAAGTTGTATAGTTTGATGGCGATCTGATAATGTTTAAATATGCGAAAGTTGTACAAAGTTTAAAAACGGTCAAATTGACCGATAGCGGTAGGTTTAGTGTTAAGATCGCTGATCATCGTTTATAAATAGAAGATAAGTGGCAACCAATACTGACGCATACGCTGCCACATAGCTATAGGCAGAAATACATTGTAGTGGTCCTGATAGTTCTTTGCGAATATCTCGGAAACCAGGCGAATCCACCCGTTATATGTATAGGAAAAAGTTGTTCAAAATACTGACTTCTACAACATATCTAAAAATCATTGAAATCGGAAGGTAGGCAGCGTTTCTACAGTTTCATGGAGATATGTATTGAGATAAATTTCTTTCAAGTTCGTACAATATTGCAGTATTCAAATAACTTTTAAAAATTATTTTGTTAGTAACTAAATGGAAATACTATCCACCACTACAGATCTTAGAAATGTTAATATGTACATTCAAAGCTTATTTTATTTAAAGAAAATCTTTTTTATTTTCTGAATTCGCAGAAAAGTAAGGATAGTAATGACTCTTGGTCTTACAATGAATTTTGTTTCAAAATTAGTGCATTAAATTAAAAAAGAACCACAATAGTGAAGAATAAAAATATTTAAAATTTGATATTTTTAGCTGATACATTTTAATTTATTTAATACATTGGTAAGGGTTTATTATTATAATAAGGCCTCAAAGAACACAGTTTGTATCAAGCCAAACGTGCAAGCCCAAGATAGACATATCTAAGTATATACAATTTAGAGTACAATTGATGTGTTCCAAACATATCCATACTACTGTCTATTTGGTTACCTAATTATCAGAAATATACAAAATATAGTTGACGTACTTTCTACTGTTAACTTTTTCCACCGTTTTTATCTTACACACTTATATACAGATAGTAACTACTAATACAAATAATATCTAAGTTAGTTACTATAAATAAAAATATGTGTAAATAAAATCAGGTGAAAATTGGTCTAAGACATTTGAGTACATATATTAATTCCAAGTATCTCCATAAACTATCTGTTTATTATTGGAGTCCTTGGCTCAATGAAATATGATCTTGTCTCGAGGTTTATATATATTTGTTTGTGTTTAACTTTTATTGAAGATTAAAATAAAGCTAAAACAACACAGATTTTTTTGTATCAGCCTGAGTTTAGCAATGCATCTAGATCTCTTTTCCACTTGCGACTATAAAATCCGTTGTCGAATATGGCACAATTTCCATTCACGCTGCCGCGACTGCGAAGTTGTGAAAGGATCATAAAATGGTAATGGATGGCCCTGTGTCCCAAACGTCCTCCAGGGCCACGGCCCAGAGGACAGTGGCAGGATATATGGGCGCTTTTGAGTTGCGCCCGGCGGTAGCCCCTCCATAGGGCCCAGGACCTTATGATATAAACCTACTCAAAATCCGCATTCCACACATTCTATTGGAAGATTCTGAACCGTTGACATTCTGTTATAACATTCTGGACAGTTACTCTGTTGGATTTGTGTAATAAATTTTTACATAGAATATCATATCTAAATTCGAATTTCTCACCTTACCTGCGAAACGTTCAAACTACCGCGAAATAATTTAAACGACGTGAGGAGACAACTGATGATTTGTTAATTTCACGATTTCCTGTGTCTTCTACGTGATAATTGCCGTGGCGCTGAAGTTCGATTTCGCGCGATTCACTTATTTTTTGCGATTATCAATTATCTCATATTGTTTCTTCGCGTTATTAAATACTAATTAATTGTGTCTAACAATCAGATAAGAGCGTTTATTATACTTTTATACGCTACAAAAATTTTTGTTATTTAATTTTTTAGTTAGCCCTTAAAGTTAATATGATTTCAAATCAAGATTATGCGTCAAGCAATTCAACTGACGATACATTTTTACCAAGTCCCTCCAAAGGATGTCGAGTGCTGTCAGATAGAGAGGACAGTTCCTCGAGATGTTTATCTGATATGATAATAGCATCTTCAGTACGTCGCCGTCAAATTGAATCGGATAGTGAAGTTGAAGATGTCGGTAATGATGAAAATAGTACACAAGAAGAGGAGTCTGATACAAATTGGCATATAGTTTGGCCAGTCAAGCGAAGATCACATTTTCAAGTTCACAGGAAATCAATACACATCACTCTGAAATTTTTTGTTATACTGAACCGCATAGTTTTTATTTTTTTTCTGTTACGAATAAAATATTCCAAAATATTGCGAATCAAACGAATATATATGCTGCGCAAATAATGTCAGAGCAGCGATCGAATCGTCCCGATAAATAGGTTGAAACAAATCCTAATGAAATAAAACGGTTTTTTGGCCTAATTATATGGATGGGACTAGTGCGATAAAATTCATTTGCGTAATTATTATATATATGTAGCGGCACATGAGTCATAGGACGATTCGAATCGAGAGTGACTCATGTTGTTGTTTTGTCTCGGGGCACTGACACAGTTTCGATGTACGAGATGTAAAAGTAAACAAACTCCGAACAAAACAATATCGCCGCTACGTGCAACTGTGAACCGGAGTCGAAGTCAAACTTTTCGCTACTTCCCTGACCAGTATAGTAAATAGACGAAAATGCTCTCTAGGACAATTATTATCTAGTATTCTTATAGCATTGAGCGAGCGACGATTAACGACTGCCGCGCGTGTTTTCAAAGAAATCTCCGTCAGGCCACGCGTGCAGCAGTACCAAGCGTTCTCTGCTAGGTGCTCCCATCGATATTTTAGTATTGGGAGTCGCTCATGTGGTGGTCTCAAGAATGATCTTTCGTTTCGTTTGTTCGCAACATTAAAACCACTAGCCGTTGTTGAATATAATGAAAGAAAGTGTGGTATAGATTATTCCGACCAAATGGTTTTTTATGCCACCATAATTAGAAAAGGAATCAAATGGTACAGAAAACTTGGCATCCAACTCCTTCTGGGAATTTCTGTTGTAAACGCTTTGATGGTTTACAAAATTGCAACAAGGAAGAATATAAATATTAGAATATTTAGACAATTATTAGTTGTAAAATTATTAGGGTTGTCTGAAAATACAAGAAATCCTTGTCTTCGACGGAGTCGGCATAATATCGCCGTTCGGAAAAATGATTCCGGAAGAAGCATTAGACGCGCATGCAAACTATGTTATGCAAATAAAAGACGTCAAATGGACCGAACAAAGGCACAAAAGAATTTGAAGAAAACAACACCTTATTGTCCAAATTGTCCCGACCAACCTCAGTTATGTATAGAATGCTTTAAAATTTTAGATTATTATTAAATAATTCTTTAATAAACCATTTTCGTATTACTTTTATAGCAATTCAACAATTTTATTATTATAGAATATCTATTCAAATACCTATGACGTTGAGTTCGCTGGTGAGGGCCGAAGAGTGCAGACGTGTGTCTAGTGCCCTGTGAAGTTCTCGAAACAACACGTGACGCCCATCTGTCGAAAGTGAACCGAACAAACTTGCCAAGGGTTCTCAAAAGTGACTGTAAAAAACCCAACGCTACTAAGCTCTATTCATTGCCGCTCGACTAGTTACTTCAATTCGAATTAACTAGCTCGATGATGGCCCAAACATATCGAACGGGTTCTCCGGAGTTGAGTTACAACAGCGCCGCTCTTCCTCCCCCGTGGCAAAAGGACATTACTTCCCACTTTGCAAATGACTCGCTCACGAAGAAACGCAAGCTGGAAGCAGCCAAGACAAATACCAATCAAGTGCCCACCTATAACAGGTTTTCAATACTGGAAACCACAGACGACTCCATGGACACAACAGAAACGCCAAACAAACCACTCACCCAAAGAAATCCCCCTCCCCCACCAATCTTCATTGATGATGTCATCGACATCCAAACCATGATAAAAGCAATAGAGAAAGACATCAACAATGATGAATATAAACTTAAAATTAACAACAACCAAGTGAAGATTCTACCAACCAACCCAGACGCCTATAGAAAAATAACGAGGCTGCTAAAAACCCTGAATGCTAACTTTCACACATACCAGCTCAAGCAAGAAAGAGCTTTTCGAGTGGTACTACGCAACATCCACCACTCGACCAACCTAGACGAATTGAAATACGAATTACATAAACTGGGACACGAAGTGATTAATATCAGTAACATTAGACATAGGATCACTAAAAACCCACTATCCCTATTTTTTGTGGACTTAAAGCAAAAGCCGAACAACAAACAAATATACGACATAAACCGATTGATGAACTCGGTAATAAAAATCGAACCTCCTTTAATAAAAAAGGAGATAGTGCAATGCAAAAAGGTGCCAAAAGTACGGCCACACGCAGAAATACTGCAATCATAATTTCCGCTGCGTCAAATGCGCAGGAACACACCCCCACCGACCAGTGCACTAAATCACCAGAAACCCCAGCGAAGTGCATCCACTGCAATGGTGACCATCCTGCCAACTACAAAGGCTGCTCAGCCTACAAAACACTGTACACAAACAAGTACCCCAAACTTAGAGCAAAAGAGGTAACCTACCAAACACCCAGCCCGCCGAAATTCACTATTACCCCAATCCCCTCAACCAATCAAACACCCAGTCCTACTAAATTCACCACTACCTCAACCTCCTATGCCCAGGCGGTACAAGGCACTCAAAACATACCAAATAGCCACAGGGATCTTCCTCAAAATAGTGCCCCCCAACTCACCTAACACAGACAACGTCTCTAGGCTTGAAAAGCTAATAGAGAAACAATCAGAGCAAATAAATAATTTGCTATCGCTACTAACACTCATCATGGATAAATTAATACGCCCCGACGCAAAATAAAACCAAGACGCATAGCTCTGTGGAATGCCAACGGTCTAGCGCAACACAAATTTGAACTAGAATGACCAGTGAGGTAAAGAAAAGCGACAACTCTCCAACGAAAAAGGACGTGAAAACAGTGCCCCCACTAGTGCGACAAGCGGGGAAAGCAAAAAAAAAAAAAAAAGATGCAACGGATACCACCGCTAAGAATATCAAACAATGGCGAAACATACGCCATAAACAAAGAAACAGTGATGGAAATATCATAGACAAGTGAGGATATAGAAATCACAAACAACGAGCAACCACAACAGTACGAAAGCTGGAAGGTTGTAACCCCCAGCAAAAAAAGGAAAATGACAACAAACAAAATAGTAAGACAACAATGGCTTCAAGATATTCCACTACAAAACTCCTTCAGTGCACTGCCACAAGAGAAGGAATCAAACATAACAGATAAAATAACAACGTACAACCCTAAACCACCACCAATTTATATTGACGCGCAGATAATAGACCCCTTATTTGAAATGCTAAATACCACGGCAGGCAAAGATAACTACAGAATCAAACAACTCAAACTAGACCAGGTAAAAGTGATAACCAACACCCCTGAAACATTCAGAAAAGTAATAAAAACACTTAAAGACAAAAAACGCAGGGTACCACACATACCAACATAAAAGTGACAAAAAGTTATAAGGTGGTAATCAGAGGACTACATCCGAGGACAGATACAGGAAAAATAAGTGAAGAACTAGCCAAACTTGGACACCAAGTAAGAACAATAAATAACATAACAAAATACGATACCAAACAACCGCTACCGCTATTCCCAGTCGAACTAGAACCAAATAGCAACAACAAGGAAATATTTGAAGAAAAACAACTATTAAACACAATAATAACAGTCGAGCCACCCAGACACAAAAAAGATATACCACAATGCATGCGGTGCCAACAATACGGTCACACTAAAAACTACTGTAACAGAAACCCGGCGTGTGTTAAATGTGCAGAAAAACACTTAACAACTAACTGCCCATACACGGGAAAAATAAATGAAGTCAAGTGCTACAACTGCAGCGGAAATCACCCAGTTAGCTACAAAGGATGCCCAGCCAGGAAAATACTCCAACAGAAACTATTTCCGCCGCTTAGAAGCAGAACATTCAACAACCAGCATATACAACGAGACAGTACAGAAACAGAAACACCAATGATCAGACAGCATACAATAAACAACAATAACAATAATATCGATACATTTGGTAGTCGAAGCTACGCGCAAGCAACCAAACAAAGAGCACCCGAAGACAACCACAATCAAAACAACAACACCAACGACGCTAATGAAATCAAAGAACTACTAAAACAATCCATAAAAAACTCAGAAATGCTAGCAAAAATGATTAGCGAGCAAAACGCAGTACTCAGACAACAAACGCAACAAATCACAACCATGTTACAACTTCTTACAAACATGATAAGCAAAAAATAAAAATGGACATGCTCAAAATGGCAGCCTGGAATTCCAACGGCCTACAACAAAGGGCTCCAGAAACCAAAACGTTTCTGTATCACAACAACATCGATATACTGCTCGTATCAGAGACACACTTCACCACAAAAAGCTACATAAAAATTCCTTATTACACTATATATGAAACCAGGCATCCCTCAGGAAAAGCGCACGGAGGGACTGCAGTTATAATAAGAAACGATATAAAACACCACCTACACAGCCAAGTTAGTAAGGAACATTTACAAGCAACCACCGTTACAGTACAAACCAGCAGCAACCATCTACAGTTGTCAGCAGTATATGCACCACCGAGACACAAAATAGCAGAACATATGTGGGAAGATTACTTCCAACAATTAGGCGACAAATACATAGCAGCGGGAGACTACAACGAAAAGCACATAACATGGGGATCAAGAATCATCACTCCCCGAGGTAGAACCCTGGAAATACACGTCAGAAAAAACAACCTAAATATACTTTCCACAGGAAGACCGACATACTGGCCGACAGACCTGAGCAAAACCCCTGACCTTCTCGACTTTGCAATCACAAAAGGACTAAACGGTAATAAAATAAATATAGCACCCAGCCTAGAGCTTAGCTCTGACCATACACCCATAATAATAACATACAGAAACAAACCAGTTCTCTACAACAACTCTGAAACACTGTGTAACAAATCCACCAAATGGCAAATCTTCAGAGAAATAATCGAGAGCAAAATCAACTGCAACATCCCATTGAAAACACCTGAACACATCGAACAAGCAGTAAAAACACTAACAGAAACCATACAAGAAGCAGCACGGGCAACCACTAAACCTGAATCTACCATTAGACAAACAAAACTAATCCCACCAGACATCCTCGAAAAAATTAGAGAAAAAAGAAAAGCGAAAGCAAGATGGCAAGTACAACAATACAGAGTTAGTATAATACGTCTTAACACGTTGACTGCCAGGACACCCGTATTCGGGTTTTTTTTTTTATTGTTTATTGAAATTACAATCAATTCTTGCATTGAGAATTTTCAGTAATTTTTCTGGCGTGGCGCAGTAACATGGCTAATTATTTATAATAAGTTAATACATATTATAGATAAGTATAATTTGTAAGTAAGTATTATAAATAAGTAAATATTACATTATTTAAATAACTAATTGAATCTGTCGTTTAGGTCTAGCGGGTAGTGTCTCTTCAGCCTGCGAATCTGGTCCGTCGTATCAAGTAGTCCAGTGATTAGGGGGTTTCGGTGTTTGTTGACTCTTTTGCTATATCTGTCGCTATATTTTGCTATTTCCTCTTTAACTGTAGGTATCTTAAGGTCGCGGTGTATTGTTTCGTTGGTAACATACCAAGGTGCATCAATTAGGGATCTTAGCGTTTTCGATTGGAAGCGTTGGAGTATTTCAATGTTGGAGTTACTTGCTGTTCCCCATAGTTGGATTCCGTAGGTCCAGGCAGATTTTATTACGGTCTTGTAGAGGGTAATTTTGTTCTGCATGTTTAGTTTGGAGCGTCGGCCCGTTCTGCTATTTTGTGTCTCGGTGGTGCATATACTGCTGACAACTGTAGATGGTTGCTGCTGGTTTGTACTGTAACGGTGGTTGCTTGTAAATGTTCCTTACTAACTTGGCTGTGTAGGTGGTGTTTTATATCGTTTCTTATTATAACTGCAGTCCCTCCGTGCGCTTTTCCTGAGGGATGCCTGGTTTCATATATAGTGTAATAAGGAATTTTTATGTAGCTTTTGTGGTGAAGTGTGTCTCTGATACGAGCAGTATATCGATGTTGTTGTGATACAGAAACGTTTTGGTTTCTGGAGCCCTTTTGTTGTAGGCCGTTGGAATTCCAGGCTGCCATTTTGAGCATGTCCATTTTATTTTTTGCTTATCATGTTTGTAAGAAGTTGTAACATGGTTGTGATTTGTTGCGTTTGTTGTCTGAGTACTGCGTTTTGCTCGCTAATCATTTTTGCTAGCATTTCTGAGTTTTTTATGGATTGTTTTAGTAGTTCTTTGATTTCATTAGCGTCGTTGGTGTTGTTGTTTTGATTGTGGTTGTCTTCGGGTGCTCTTTGTTTGGTTGCTTGCGCGTAGCTTCGACTACCAAATGTATCGATATTATTGTTATTGTTGTTTATTGTATGCTGTCTGATCATTGGTGTTTCTGTTTCTGTACTGTCTCGTTGTATATGCTGGTTGTTGAATGTTCTGCTTCTAAGCGGCGGAAATAGTTTCTGTTGGAGTATTTTCCTGGCTGGGCATCCTTTGTAGCTAACTGGGTGATTTCCGCTGCAGTTGTAGCACTTGACTTCATTTATTTTTCCCGTGTATGGGCAGTTAGTTGTTAAGTGTTTTTCTGCACATTTAACACACGCCGGGTTTCTGTTACAGTAGTTTTTAGTGTGACCGTATTGTTGGCACCGCATGCATTGTGGTATATCTTTTTTGTGTCTGGGTGGCTCGACTGTTATTATTGTGTTTAATAGTTGTTTTTCTTCAAATATTTCCTTGTTGTTGCTATTCGGTTCTAGTTCGACTGGGAATAGCGGTAGCGGTTGTTTGGTATCGTATTTTGTTATGTTATTTATTGTTCTTACTTGGTGTCCAAGTTTGGCTAGTTCTTCACTTATTTTTCCTGTATCTGTCCTCGGATGTAGTCCTCTGATTACCACCTTATAACTTTTGTCACTTTTATGTTGGTATGTGTGGTACCCTGCGTTTTTGTCTTTAAGTGTTTTTATTACTTTTCTGAATGTTTCAGGGGTGTTGGTTATCACTTTTACCTGGTCTAGTTTGAGTTGTTTGATTCTGTAGTTATCTTTGCCTGCCGTGGTATTTAGCATTTCAAATAAGGGGTCTATTATCTGCGCGTCAATATAAATTGGTGGTGGTTTAGGGTTGTACGTTGTTATTTTATCTGTTATGTTTGATTCCTTCTCTTGTGGCAGTGCACTGAAGGAGTTTTGTAGTGGAATATCTTGAAGCCATTGTTGTCTTACTATTTTGTTTGTTGTCATTTTCCTTTTTTTGCTGGGGGTTACAACCTTCCAGCTTTCGTACTGTTGTGGTTGCTCGTTGTTTGTGATTTCTATATCCTCACTTGTCTATGATATTTCCATCACTGTTTCTTTGTTTATGGCGTATGTTTCGCCATTGTTTGATATTCTTAGCGGTGGTATCCGTTGCATCTTTTTTTTTTGCTTTCCCCGCTTGTCGCACTAGTGGGGGCACTGTTTTCACGTCCTTTTTCGTTGGAGAGTTGTCGCTTTTCTTTACCTCACTGGTCATTCTAGTTCAAATTTGTGTTGCGCTAGACCGTTGGCATTCCACAGAGCTATGCGTCTTGGTTTTATTTTGCGTCGGGGCGTATTAATTTATCCATGATGAGTGTTAGTAGCGATAGCAAATTATTTATTTGCTCTGATTGTTTCTCTATTAGCTTTTCAAGCCTAGAGACGTTGTCTGTGTTAGGTGAGTTGGGGGGCACTATTTTGAGGAAGATCCCTGTGGCTATTTGGTATGTTTTGAGTGCCTTGTACCGCCTGGGCATAGGAGGTTGAGGTAGTGGTGAATTTAGTAGGACTGGGTGTTTGATTGGTTGAGGGGATTGGGGTAATAGTGAATTTCGGCGGGCTGGGTGTTTGGTAGGTTACCTCTTTTGCTCTAAGTTTGGGGTACTTGTTTGTGTACAGTGTTTTGTAGGCTGAGCAGCCTTTGTAGTTGGCAGGATGGTCACCATTGCAGTGGATGCACTTCGCTGGGGTTTCTGGTGATTTAGTGCACTGGTCGGTGGGGTGTGTTCCTGCGCATTTGACGCAGCGGAAATTATGATTGCAGTATTTCTGCGTGTGGCCGTACTTTTGGCACCTTTTGCATTGCACTATCTCCTTTTTTATTAAAGGAGGTTCGATTTTTATTACCGAGTTCATCAATCGGTTTATGTCGTATATTTGTTTGTTGTTCGGCTTTTGCTTTAAGTCCACAAAAAATAGGGATAGTGGGTTTTTAGTGATCCTATGTCTAATGTTACTGATATTAATCACTTCGTGTCCCAGTTTATGTAATTCGTATTTCAATTCGTCTAGGTTGGTCGAGTGGTGGATGTTGCGTAGTACCACTCGAAAAGCTCTTTCTTGCTTGAGCTGGTATGTGTGAAAGTTAGCATTCAGGGTTTTTAGCAGCCTCGTTATTTTTCTATAGGCGTCTGGGTTGGTTGGTAGAATCTTCACTTGGTTGTTGTTAATTTTAAGTTTATATTCATCATTGTTGATGTCTTTCTCTATTGCTTTTATCATGGTTTGGATGTCGATGACATCATCAATGAAGATTGGTGGGGAGGGGGATTTCTTTGGGTGAGTGGTTTGTTTGGCGTTTCTGTTGTGTCCATGGAGTCGTCTGTGGTTTCCAGTATTGAAAACCTGTTATAGGTGGGCACTTGATTGGTATTTGTCTTGGCTGCTTCCAGCTTGCGTTTCTTCGTGAGCGAGTCATTTGCAAAGTGGGAAGTAATGTCCTTTTGCCACGGGGGAGGAAGAGCGGCGCTGTTGTAACTCAACTCCGGAGAGCCCGTTCGATATGTTTGGGCCATCATCGAGCTAGTTAATTCGAATTGAAGTAACTAGTCGAGCGGCAATGAATAGAGCTTAGTAGCGTTGGGTTTTTTACAGTCACTTTTGAGAACCCTTGGCAAGTTTGTTCGGTTCACTTTCGACAGATGGGCGTCACGTGTTGTTTCGAGAACTTCACAGGGCACTAGACACACGTCTGCACTCTTCGGCACTCACTGTAAATTCGGACGTTCGCGGGGAGACGCGATCTCGTAGAAGCGCGCCAACGGGAGTCGTAAATTCCCGTTACGATTTACTAATCGACGCCACGAATCGTTCGATCCCTTACTTCTTGTGGGATAGTAAGGGTAGTTCAATTGATTATAACGCTGCGATTGACAGGCTATATATATTTATATAATCCAACAACTTCGATGTAATACACGTGAATGGATGGTTATAAGATGAATGCGAATGAGTACGACCTGAGACTCTATTCGTATTACCGCGTATGATGCGTTGTGTCGACTGACTGTATTCGACTTGTTGACTGACTCGAACGGACCCTTGGTGACGACTGACTTGATCTTCTTGCTTGATGACGACTGACTGCGTGTTGGAGAGAAGAGCTCCTTGTAGTTGAGGGTGCGAAATCCGTGAGAACAGTGTCGGAACAATCTCTTGTGATGACGGAGGAAAGCTCGGTAGGGGTGTGGTTTTTTGCGTAAGGAAAACGGATTCGTTGCTTGCACTTTTCGTGGGTCTGGTGAGGGCAACGATCTACGATGTCCATTGGTTTTCCGACATTAACAAGTTATGAGAGGGGACGGAACCTCCTACCAATGGTGTTAGATGCTGTCCTTGTTTAAGGGAAATTCGGAATTTCCGTTAGGCACATGTGGCTTGTGCGTTAGGATACTACCCGCTTTCTCCGTGATTGTTTAAGAGTTCATAATAAACCCAAGGACTTTTCTAGTACCGGCTATGGAAAGAACACATGTTTCGAAACAATGCTGCTAAAAGTTACGTTTTCCGGCGGGTCCTTTGATTTATTACGGGTTGGAAGGACGGCACGTAGGCCGCTGGCGGTCAAGCGGCGCGGGATGGCGTGCAGATGTCTTCACGCGACGTAACACTCACCAACGAACTCAACGTATTATTGGTGGGTGGGAGGGGTTCTCTGTGCGTGATGGTTTGATGGCAGGTCTGCGATTTCCATGGCGTCGTTTGAGGATTCCAATACTGCGAACCTGTTGTGAGTGTTAATTTGTATTAATGGCTGTTCGTTCGAGTTTGTTTTTGTTGTTTCAATTTTTCGTTTTTTCGACTTATTGGCGTCGTTGGCACGGCGGGATCTGCTGCACTTTTGCTACGGAGGGGGTAGCGCGGGGTAGTTGTGTGTTTGCTCAGGAGAGCCTGGTCGTGAATGCTGGGCCATCATCGAGCTAGTTAATTCAATATGAATAACTAGTCGTGAGGCTATGAGGCAATATTCGGGTTGGGGTTAGGTGCGTGGGATTTTCTTCTCCCTGACGGATAGGAAACACTTGTGAGGATAGGAGCACGCTGTGTTCACTTTCGACGGTTGGGCGACACGTGTTGTTTTCGAACTTCACTGGGCACTAGAGACACGTCCGCACGCTTCGGCACTCAACAGGGAACTGTAGGAGCACGCTGTGTTCACTTTCGACGGTTGGGCGACAGGTGTTGCTTTCGAACTTCACTGGACACTAGAGACACGTCTGCACGCTTCGGCACTCAACAGGGAACTGACCGTTTAAACTAAATGATTTTTTTCATTTGTCTTGCTTCACATCTTTTTTTGTCCTCGCAATGTTTTACAACAGTGTTAACAATATACAGACAGAATATATAGTCTTTGTTTTTGATACGCTAGTATCAGGTATCAATTACTGCTTTTCGTTAATATAAATGTACCGTTATTAGATGCTCTTTTTAACATGCGGATCCGTATCCTTATAATTTTGTAGAATCTTCAACCTCAAAATGTCGCTTCAAAATAGAAAACGAAGAGCAATTTGAAAAATACTATCGCGCTAGAGTGTGAAAATTGTGACGTGGACCTATGTGTCATGCTGTGCTTTAAAATATATCACACTAAATTGTATTATTAATTATTAAAGTAAATTATTAAAGTTACAGTATATGCATCATATCTTTAAGAAAAATTATAATTTAGTTATCAAAATCTTCATTCTAATGTGCTTGTGTGGGGAACAATTATCTGTCACATATTGCAGTAAAAGATAAACAAATAAAAGAAAACCCCAGTAAATGTAACCATATTACATTTACATTACGAAAACGGAAACCACCAAATATCCAATTGAATTGCACGCACATAACACAAACAATGTAAGTTAAATACCTTGTAATCCACTTAGACACACAATTTACATGGAAGCAACATACGAAATCAATTATAGACAAAATACGGATAAAAAGAAGACAGATGTATTGGCTAACTAGTCCAAACTCTAAACTCTGCATGGAAAATAAACTAAAAATCTACAAAACGATAATAAAACCAATTTGGATGTACGGAATACCACTATGAGGGACAGCAACAATGAGCCACATAAATAAACTAGAGTTCCCACAATCGAAGATACTCAGAACAATAGTCAACGCCCCATGGTATGTCAGAAATGAGGATATACGCAAAGACCTAAAAATTCCAATAGTCAAAAAAGAAATTGACAGATACGCAAAAAGAAATACAAGGGAAGAACGACAACACATTCAAACCAGCTGGTTGCTGAAGCGAGCAAAACTCTCATAGAAAGAAGACTAAAAGGAAAACACCCCACTGATCTCACTAAAGAAATGAAATAGGCAAACTCGAAGATGGTATCCTGCTGGGGGTAGCCATCCACATGTAATTTAGCAAATAAAGCTAGAAAAATTTACCAAATGTCCAGCTGGACAAATTGTAAAGTACAAATTAAATAATAAGAAACATATTGCAGTGCTGTGCATTTATATCGTTTAGGCGTAATTCGCGTCAAACTCTGCCGTACAGAGAAACAGACCTGCGCAAAATTCAGCCGTACCTAAGAGGTTAATGAGCTTTACAAGCAAAAACATGGCTGCGAGAGGTTTACTTTTCTAACACGGGATTTGCTATACTTCTGTTCCTAGGTTTTTGAAGTAGTCATTGCGAAAAGATCGTAAACGAAGCTGTACTGAGGGTAAAAGCATAAAATTCTTTGGTATTCCGCAAGGTGAAACAAAGTATGTACGTATAACAATTATATGTACGTGGCTTTCGTACTTGGAAGAATTTTGTACACCAATTTTTAAATTTAATGCTGTTCTTAAATCATTAAATATTGTAGGAGGCAGAGTTGTCATAATTTCTAGGAACGCATTCCATCGTGGGGGATGTTTGTTCGTGCACGTGTGTTTACTCTGGAGAGAGACACATCGCTACGTCCAAAGGCAAAGTCAAATACATACACAATACATACACTTCTGAATAAAGGCAGAAAGACGGTCGTCACGGATAGGATTTCGGGCCTTAATCAGAGATATACACGAAGAACGTAAATGGTCACTACTCGCAACGTACGAGTAAGTTACACTGCGATTCTTTTTATATACCAAACAATAGCTGTACTGTTCACAACACGTGTTAGTTAATAAATTATTTCGTTTTTAGTAAAAGACTAGTATCCATTTCCGTAATTGAAAAAGCACTCAGAACCGCCTTACATCTATTAAATATCTACCGCGCTCACTTGTAACTCTATAACTAAAATCTTTTAACCAGAATCCAGTGATCCAACCATAGTAAGGATGAATCGCACAAGATCGCCCGATAATAAAGGATCACGACATGTTATATTATCCTAAAAAATTGCAGTCCTAACTATAATTGTAATATTGTTTTCATACCGAAGACTAAGCAAACGGGACGTAAAAAACAGTTGTGTAAATTCTTCTGACAATTTCGCGAACCTGCTGTCGCCGTGCATTAGTCTTCCGGTATATATACCCCGCAACGAACCTGTCAAGTGAATCGCGGTTCGTAGAAAGGTGGAAGGCCACCTTTTTCCTTGACGTTTCGTTAAGATCTTTTACTTGCCTATCCCTTCTGAAGTGATCTACGTTCGACGAGACAATTCCCATTACAATTATCACCGCGTGCACATCAACAACATCCCAGCTCAAGACTTTTCTTGGCGTCTCGCCGTTATACTGCCCTCACAGCTACTTACGCCTCGGAATAAAATGGAATCTCTTCGCCGGGAAACTGATCAGTCGTGTACGTATGAGCGACATGGATTAAAAGTTGTGTTTATAGGCGTCTTGCGTCTATGAACCGCAATTAAAAAGTTATACCTTTTTCGCTGGAAAAAGTCGAGAGGCGACAATACAAGAAATATGAAAAATAATTGTGATCAGTATACAGTAAGTTATATAAATATGGAATACACCAATATGATCGCCGATTTGGGTCGACGATATGACATATGATCGAATGATAAGAAATAAGAAAACATGCTTGGGCTTTAAACGCTATACTTCCTTGGCTTCCTTAAAGTTGCGTTTTCTGAGACATTATCGTAATTTCAAGACCAATCATTCGTCAACAGACGACCGTAAATGATTCTTCCAAAACAGACAAAAACTATCACGATTAATTGTCAGACCAAAAGTCAACATTCAAGATAAAGCCTTAGAATGTTATTCGCAGGAATGAAAATTTTATGGAAATTTGTTTTCCTGTATCTATAAAATCAAATTCCTTACGTAATGAATACAAAATTTTCTTAAGATAAAGAAATTTGAATAAGCGACAGATTTACTTTTAAGATTTAGAGTTCTGATATAAATTGTATCAGTTTCGGGGTTTTATTAATGTAAAAGTTATGTTTTATGGTACTTTAGTGAATATATCACCAATTTACAAAATTTTATTAACAATTATCACGGAATACAATCCTATGTTTGTCTAAAATTGTATATGAGTCGTTTTGTGTTGAAAGAAGATTTTGTTTTATTATTAAATTATTCGTTCATTTTGATATTATGCAAATACCCCCCACAATTTTAATATTTCATATTAAAAGATCCAGAATATAAATTTGTGTTAGCGATGAAGGATTCATAATAATATAAAAGTTTCTGCAAATTGCATAGCAATTAAATTATGAATTCAAGCAATATTTTATAAAATTAATACATTTATATTTCTGTTGCATTTTATGCGATAATACGCTTCACTAGAAGCATAGAAATAATAAGACAAAAGGCAAAAGGAAAGTACTTAAATAGAGCTAAAACTGAATAAGAAAAATTGTGACCAGCTGGGTAACGTGCATTAATATTTTAAGTACTTGTAATACCAGTTGTGTAAATAACTCTTTCAGCACCCCTGTTCAAATTTGTATTCTCATCGACGGTAGTGATCGGTTGGCTCATGGCTGGTGGAGGCATGGCGAAAATGGGTTGTTGATTCGTCGAATTATTTTGCGGACCACCCTGTGGTTGTGCTGTAATCGCATCGTCATCACTTTCCTCTTCCTGTAAAACAACAATCAGTAAGAAATATTTATTCTTCTATAGCAATCATAATTTCCACTAGTAGACCTATATACAGGTGGTCCACATAAAACATTAGAAGGCGGTTTTTCGAAAACCGTAACTGACATCGATTAATTTTCTTTTTAATTTCAATGGTACGAAAGGGCTGATTATTATTTAGAAAACAACAGATTTTTCCGAGAAGATTGCTAATATATCAAGGAGACATTGTTTTTTCCTCAGTTTTTTAAATGTAATGCAATAATAATTTCTGTTACGTCGCGTGGGACATCTGCACACCATCTTTCAATACCTGGCAGCCAGCGGCCCACCTACAGTCTTCCCGACGCTCAATAAACTCAAGGGCCCACCATAAATCGTCAACTTTAGCTTCATTGTTTCCGCACATATTTGCCAGTCAAACTGTTTGTATGGAAGGAATTTAGAAGTCTAGAAGTATTTCTGGTTTGTGTCAGGGTTTCGGAGAAGTCCTTGAGTTTATTAGGCGCTCTTAAAAATCACGGAGAAAGCAGGTAGTCGCCGAACGGGAAAAACGGACACTTGTCCACCGAACCAGGCTGTTTTTCCCCCACGAACCAAGTCACCCCCGATCCACGTTGGTGGGAGACTTTCTCATATCCCTTTTCATTAGCATGGGTAATAACCAATCGGCATCGCAGATCGTTGCCCTCACTTCCTTGGCATAAAGTGTGAACAACGAATCCGCGTTCCTCCTTCAAAGGGCACACCCACACCAAGCTTTCCTCCGGAAAAACATAAGACCGAATCAGTCAGTCTATCATCTCAAGTCACCGAGTCTTTAACACCTCGAGTCAGTCAGTCGACAAAATACATTATCATACGCGGCAACACGAACAGAGTCTCAGGTCGAACTCACTCGTAGTTGTTTTATATCAAACATTCATTTGTATTACACCGAAGTTGTTGGTTCGTTTAAATATATATTAACCTGTTAATCGCAGCGTTATATTTAATTTAACTACCCTTATTATCCCGCAAGAAATAAGGGATCGTACGATTCGTGGCGTCGATTAGTTAATCGTAACGGGAATTTACGACTCCCGCGAACGTGCGAAAGTTCAATTTCTGTCCATTCAGATAGCTCTTAAGGAATTAGATAATGTTTACTTGAAGTATTTTTCATTATTCTGCGTAATTAAAGAGTTATGACGGAAGGAAGATCTTGTGGCGGCACTCGACAAGCCAAATAACACCACTCGACACTAACTAGTGTCGGATGACGGCAGCGCAGTGGTTAGCGACTGTCCTGTTTTTGCGACCAGGTTTTCAGGACAGAGATAAGAATAAAAAACAATACAGTATGTAAGCACCGCTCTACAGCGGCTTAAAATCTATCTTATAAATTGTAATGCTAAAAAATGTAATTCCGACACACAAAATATTGTATGGCTATGTCGTGCCGTCACGTATCGGTACTTTTGCCTAAACCACCCCACAACCAAAGTTCACTGTTTATTGTGAACATCAAAACTACGTATTACTCAAATTCTGGCAAGAAAATAAACGTTTCTTAAAAAAAAAAGCAGTGGTTAACGCCTTAGGTTACGAACGTTCGGAATCCGGGTTCGAATCCCGGCGACCGGAGTCCGATTTTTCTTCTATGCAACAAAATTAGGAGTCATTTAGGCAATGATCTCAATGATTTAATAATCTCGCAACAAGATTAGGAAAATCAGCAGTACCCTAGTAGCGACATCTATAGCCCTTAGCAACAATTACTCCGGACACGGACCAGCGACAATCATCACGGACTGTACACCTCAATCTAAAGGACTACGCGGAGGCATCGAAGCGTAATTTAAACTTAAGTAGACTTATTCCGAGATAAAATTCATTTTATTAAGTGTTCGAAATAAAAGTGACCGTTTACTTTTAAACATTTATAAGTTATAAGTATAACATTTATCACAAAAGAAGATATAAAGAGAAGAATATAATATGCTTGTAAAACCATAACTGCAACAATATTCTCAGATGTACGAAATAATGTCATACAAAGAATAAATAAATCTTTAGAAGTGAACAATCATCATTTCGATTACTTAATAAAATAAATTTTACTTCTTCCCGTCATAGCTCTCAGAATATACAGAATAACGAAAAATGTTTCAAGCAAATTTATTCAGTTTCATAAGAACTATCTAAATAGATAGAAACTAATATCGCATTTCATTAAAAAAAAAATGAAGGTGTCTCCCCTTAGTACACTAGCAGTCATCCCAGAAAAATCTCTTGTTCACCAAGTAATAATCAACCCTTTCGTATCATTGAAATTAAAAAGAAAATTAATCGATATCAGCTATGATTTCCAAAAAAACGACTGTAACACTTTATGCGGACCATCCTGTATATACGTCAAGACGGATTAAACTATATGTCTTTCTTATATTCAACTGTCCGCGAACTATTTTAAAAAGGAATTGCACTAGTTAATTCTATTAATAAAATCTTGGTACTTTCGTAATGTTCAGTATCTCAAAACTCGATTACGTTGAAACCACCTGCACAGATTTTACAGTTCAGAATTCATCAATATCAGTCTTGGCTAACAGCAGTATTAATCAGTACAATATTGCAGTACTATTAAGACCATGTATTAAAAGGTATTAACGGACGATATACATAGTCATACAATGTTTATGTTGGTCATTCTAACTGTCGCTTAGTATGTTAAATCATAATTTGTGCTAGAGTTAGAAACTTGTTCAGTTCGATGGATTTCAGCAGATTCTGTGGTCTTGGACAACTGATAACGAGTACCGTTTATACTTGATGGACCATCCAATTCTGACTGGCACTGCATAAGTCTCTTTATTGAGAGTCACGGTCTGATTGAGGTTTAGATAAGTGACTCTAACAGGTGATCTTTTGACTTTGATTATAAACTCTGACTCGAAACTATCTTACTAATCTCAGCCCCCCTCTCCAGGAATCGTCCTCCTAATTGAGAATTTTTAAGGTTGCTGATTAGCCTGTGTTCCGAAAAACGATAATTAATCACCCTTTATGAAGAGGAGGTAAAGCGATCTCAGAAATTATGGAGGTAGTTCTCCCAACACTGTGAAATTTCTTCCCAGTCTCAACAACTGGTACCTGTGCATTGACATCGGCTGAGATCCTAATAACTATATATATATATATATATATATATATATATATATATATATATATATCCTAATAAGCTATAAATACCATGAAATGGCATCACGAAGAAAATGCGAACAAATTGGAATGAGTTCTGAAGGAAATCGTGCCTTCTGGAAGATTCTATTATAATGTATTTGAATTTTCCATGTTTGTGGAACTTAAAAATTAAATACCACATCGATATTTATTTCTAGCAATCAACTAATTTTTTGGCCTCTTTATTAACTTGCATCTCTCCCTGTTTAATACACATATATAGCTACCGCTGTACCTAACAATTGCATTTTTTTTGTACACCTAGATGTTAAAAAGCTATTTTACTACTTTAAACTTCCGCTAGGGCGAATTTGACGAATACGCCATCACCGTACAGAGCAGTCAAGACGCGAATGTATACTTCATCGTTGATAGAGTGTAAAATTTGAAGTGTAACTTTGTTATGTCATGTAAATTAGCAATTTCTTATTCAAATTGTTATTCGCTCAACCGTTATGACATAAACAAAACAATTTAAAAAAAAAATGTCGAAAATCTTAGAAAAAAACAAGCTATGCTCTACTTAACTAAAGTTGTGAATTGATACAAAATTTGAAGGAGTGACTAAAGTCACTAATAGAATACAGTGAGCGTGTGATAATTGGTGACTATAGCTAACGTTAAGAACGAAAGGATTAAAACTGCTGATTGTGAGTTGATATCACGATACCCAGATTGTCACGTATAAGACCTTGTCTACAGGCATGCTCCGAGATAAATAAAGACTGCTTTACGCTCTAAGACACTCATGACTAATTAAATACAATAAATCTATGTATTAAGATGTGATGTTAATAACAGTTCATTTGAAGCTGTCACTATGGTTTTACGCCGAATATCAAATTTCAATTTGTTCAGACCGCAGTAGGTTTTCATAGAAAGTTGTCACTATTTGCAAAATTTTTCCTTTAAGACACAAAAGTTGTATACACATTATAATTTCTTTAATTAGAAATCATATATAGATATACATGATATTTCCTATTGTTAAGAACTATGTATAGCGTGCAACATGACTCGATCAAACTATTTCAAAATTTAAACGTTTATAATTTATAAGGAAATAATCACAAAAACTGTTTTAGATAAAATGATTGATATTTTGAATTGATTGGCACTTAATGTAAATTAGCGAGTCATTTATTTCACTTGCAGTTTGATTCTAATTAAAACTCTTTCTATGGGTCCCTGTTTTATTTTTTTACAGATTAAGACTTAGACAATTTAAATTAAAATCAGTTATCTGGTTTACTACCCGGCTTTCATTCTATTGAAATATTTTTAGTTACGTAAATCAACAATCTCTAATGTGATAAAAAAAAGTTAAAACAGATCTTGTTGCAATTTAACAGTTCGATTAAGGAAAGGTACTCATCAAACAGATCTGATAGACCGATAGAGCTCACCATAGACGCTTCCTTAATGGAGAAATCGTTTACGTAATATTTAACCTCGCACGGAATATAAGAATTTACCTAGTGTCTACGTAGATAAATGGTAAGGAATTTCGGTATTGCAAAAACAGAAAAAAGGTGTATCGAAAATGTAGCTTATGGGAAATGAAATACATTGTGTAGAAAAGTTAATTTCCCCCCGATTCGATGATTTTTGGATTGGTTGTAGAAATCGATATTTTGAATAATATTTTTCCTATATATATATATATATATATATATATAGGACTATATATATATATAGTTGTGTATATATATATATATATTTGAAATATTTGCGATAAACTGTCAGTATCACTACAGTGGATTTTGCCTATAGTTGTGCACTTCTGGCAACGTATGCGTCAATGTTAGTTGCCGGCTGTCGGCCGCCGGCCACTTATCTTGTTTCTAAACGAAGGTTGGGCGATTTTAAAGGCCTTAAATGCAACGTACATATGCGAGGTTGCAAGAGTCTGTTATAATTTTATAGCTTATAACTCAATTAAAAGTAAATATTATCAATGTATTGGGTTTAGGTTAGGGGTTAGGCAGCCGAAGAAATTAATTGAGTTATAACGCACATTTTTTGCAGTCTCACATATGTGGTTGGGGCTTTTAAGCTTTCCCGACTCTGGTTTGTAAACAGAAGATAAGTGGTCGGCGGCCAACAACTAACTGATGCATACGCTGCCACAAACGCACATCTAGGCAAAAGTATATCGTAATTGTGCAGTTTTTCTTGGAAACTAAGCGAGTTATACATATAACATGTACACCCCTTATACATATAGGAAAAAGTTGTTCAAAATGTTGTTTTACAACATATTCAAAAATCATTGAAATCGTAGGGTAATTAACATTTTTATAGTTTCATCAAGAAACAAAAAAAGTACAGAATATAGCAATCATTTATACAAACATCACTGAAACTGTGATATAATTAAATAAATTATAATATTATGAAAAGGTAATCTAATTGCAAAAGTATTAAAGTTCATTTATTACAAAATTATGATCAATTATTAAAATATTACATAAAAAACCAGCTTTTGTAAAGCGAAATGCCTAATGTTTTAGAATTTCTTTATTGATATTAGTCTATATTTTAAAGTCAGTTCAAATAAAAAAGCACTCATATCAGTCACAAACTCTGTTTATCAAACTTAAAGCATTATGTTTCCCTTTAGTTAATGTATACAAACCTGCAATTCTCGTTCTGTATATTCCGGTATGGAGACCAGAAAAAAAAAATGATGAGAGAAGAAACGAAAATGTTCAAGAAGCTGGTATGAATATGATCGAGAAACGAACAATATGTATTCTGTATGTAAATGTTTGTCTCAATGGTTCTCATTTCCTCCTGTTATAATACATAATATATTTTTTTCCTTTTTATGATGTAATCTTATTTCTACTTTATAAATCCTAGTATAAGTCACTAGAAATTAAAAGTTAGTATAAAAACATATCAATGTACTAAATGAAATTATAAATATTGTGTTTTCGTAACGAACTCATGATTTTTAAGTTTCGTAAATTATATGCAAATATAAAATGAAAAACATATAATTCTGTATCATGAGACAAAAACAATTTACACGATTGAAATTAATTAAATAATAACGTTTAACAAGCATTAACGATTATTAACGATTAATGAAAAACAAAACTTATGTTCGCTATTAAAAAATTCTAGTATTTCATAATTATCAACAAGATTTCTCAACATTTGTCGCAACTAAAACAAAATTCAGTCACATTTCTTAAATAAAATTAGAGGACTAAGAACCACTGATACTGGAAAAAAACTTACCTTAACCAGGCCTCTGGGCTGATTCATCACGACATTCGCCTCTGGGTTCTGGTTCCGCTACAATACAACAACAACGTAAACAAAACCGCTAATCTATCGTATTCTAAAAAAAAAGGCAGACGTAAAATGTGCATGCTAGGCTAAATTAGAAAGATTTCACAAATTACAGATCGATGATGTATGACAAATATGAAATGACTGATCAAGGAAATAATCAATTACATTAAAAGTGCACTGAATTGTCGAGAAATAAAGAAAAAGAAATATTACTTTCTTGTCCTCGTAAATCTGTAAAACCAGTGTTAATAAGAAGACGTAATTTTTTAAAATTAAACAAGTGCAACATTTCTGAAACGAAGCACGATTTCTTAATTTCAGTAAGAGGATGAAACGATATTTTAATTTGGATATATGTAATAAAACTTCTCATGTTATTATAGTTTCTATACCCTTCCTAAAATGAAAAGCATACAACCAATTATAGGTGTGTATGTATTTATAAAACAGCCTTGATCTCACAAGAATGGGTTGCGATCTTGACAAGTGTTTTTTGAATATTGCTAATATATATATTCACATATTAACAAATAACCAAATACTTTTATGCTGTTGTACTTTTATACAAAATAATTTTAAGAACTGAACATTAAAAAATTTTTAATTCTTACAAGAATTAATGAAACATTCAAATATCGATAAATTCATTGTAAAACTTTATAGTACTACATAATTTTACAATTATTATAAGTATGATAGTAATATATATTCAAACATTATAATAACCCTCTGATAAATATCATAAATTTTCGTAAAAATTATGGATTCGAAACTTGTCTTTCTTGTCTCTCTTTCATAAGCTTCGTTTCTTCCTAACCTCTAGGTTTGAGATTCTATCTTGTAAAAATAAAAGATATTTTATAATATATTATTTTATATAAAAGTTAAAGATTAAATTTAATGATTCAATGATAATATTATAGTTGAAATATTGTATGTATTTAATAAAATATATATCATTATATATGGCTAATCTGAAAATAAACCGTGACTTTAATTTGTAGTAATAAAACGTATGCATTAAAAATTGTTATGTTCTACTTTAAAAGAACAGTCAATAACAATTCCTGAATGTTACATGCTTTTATAAGTTATAAGTAATGTCGCTTTTTTGGTTTAGAAAGATTAAGTACGAACATCACTTGCTAAAAGTATGAAAAAAGATCATAACTACTAAGAATGTTTCCATATTACACAAAAAATTTATTAGGAGCGAAAGAAATATGGCTAACACATATTTTCTATATACTCTACCATTCGAAAGAAGGATTCGATAACAGCGGTTTAAATTACATTAAAGAATATTGAAATATGTATACTCTAGATATCAAAACGAGAAATAGAAAAGTAAAGAAAATGAGCTATGCGGATACTGAGTTATGCGGATACTAATCCGCACAACTAAAATAAGTCATCTTTTCTGATTGTAAAATAAAAACTGCTAGAATAAAATATGAATGATTTATATTTTGAGAAATACATTTTTTCTGCACATGTAACTATGCATGTATGTTTTACTGTTATACCATTCCTTTAAATCGAAATTCGCTGACATTTTAAATAGATGTGCTAGGTTGTCCCAAAAGTTCCTTTCGTTTTATAAGGAAATAATAGATACACAAAATTTTTGGTTTTATATTATTTTATTGAATTGTTCTATTGGGACAAAATGGATCATACATAATTGGATAAAATAATATAAAACAAAAATATTATGCATCTATTATTTCCTTATAAAACGAAAGAAACTTTTGGGATAACCTAATATTTATTAAAGGAAATAGATTTTCTTTAATAAACGTATTTAATTAAAACATCTCACAAAAACACCTAATCACTTTTTATTACCCTATTCTAACATTTCTTTGCAAAATGACGATGTAATTTAATCTATATGAAAAAAGATATATCATACGTCCCGTAGCAAAAAAAAAGGCACAGTTGTGTAATGCATAAGCTATGTAGATAACCAATTTTCATACTTTTAATTATCAAAATAAAATAATGGAGCTTTTTGCCAAGCATTAGTAATGAATACTATACAATAATAAGCTTCAATCTAAAGAATTATAATATCTAATCTCGTGCAAGATTAAAAAACCATGCAAAATTTTTCTGGAAACTGGATAAAAAACAATGAATATATTTCAACAGAGGCTTGTACTATACTAGTAAATAACTTGTATAAATTTGTACTAAACTAACACGAATTATAACTAATGCTAATAATTAAACAAATCACATGCAAGAATGTTGAGATCATTTGGCTCAACAGTCAAAAAATCCTTTTCATAGAAATCCACTAAATTCTTGTCATCTACTACCAATCTTCACATTGCAAAATTTTCTTATCTAACAAAAGCTTTCATGAAAAAAACCAGTTTAAAAACGACATTACTTATCCCATAATTTAATAATACATTATACATTATGATGTTTAATAATAAATCTATCTTTATAGTTTTTAAAAAATTTCATACGTTTCATTTTTAGAATTGTATCTAGAAGAATATCTAAAATAGATTTCGTTTAAATACTGTAAATTATTGAAAAAAGATGTAAGTGATACTAAATCACACTAACATTTTGTAGAATAATCTTTGCATCTCTTTAACTTATATCACTATATTTATATTACTATATGAGAGATATTTAGTGCAATTGTAAATTGTGTGCCATAAAATAATGTAATTTACTTTGTAGTTAAGGATAAAAATCATAAAGCTCTAAAAATCATTTTTAGAAACTTTTACGCAAACTTACATGTAGAGTAAGCTTATCTTATAAATTTACCTTCTTACTAATGAACCTTCTCCTCAATGAATCTTCTCAAACTAATATTCTATGCTTAAATTATATTGTGATATCTAAGTATATGATTTCTACTAGATAATCACAGATTTAAGAGGGCTAAGATACCTAGACCCAAAAAATGCACCTGTCCTTGAGATTTCTTAAAATAAATATGATCAGAAGTTTTTAACATGTATTTACAAGGGTATACTTAAATCTAAGTAAAATCTATTCATGATACAAACATCATTAAAAAACATTGAGAATGGTTGAAGAATTATATGTTGCACCATTAAATTGAAATAAAATAATCAATTGATTTCCAGATGGAACATACTCTACATCAAAGGTTAAATAACTATTCAATATTAGACACAGAATAATTATACAAAATATCCATTTAACGCGACCGTAAAAAATAATATTTCATTGTTTTTAATAATATGAAAAGTTGGTTAAAGAACTAATATGATAGTTAGCTATAAACTATATAGAGGGGAATATTGTAAATATTATCTCCTTATTGTTCTTAGAGTTCAAGAATTGGCTAACATTTATTACATACTTGACTTTGATCAATTTAAAAATATAAGAATGTTTGCTTATAAATATTATATAACAACAGGTTGACAATTATTCCTTGGGTAGAACGTTTTCAGGTTTAAGATAAATATTATTTTCTTAATGGCACGTATTATACTGTTTTTAACTCCAATAAAATAGTGACATAAATCTTAGAAGTCTTAGAATTAAATATGTAGTAATCAAGATTTAATATTTTTATACAATCTATTAGGTTGTCCGAAAAGTTTCTTTCGTTCTATAACAAAATAATAGATGCACAATGTTTTTTCTTTTATATTAGTTTATTGAATTATGCACGAACATAATAATAGAAATATAACGAAATGGATCATACCCAATTCAATAAAATAATATGAAACAGAAATTGTTGTTCATCTGTTATCACCTTATGAAACGAAAGAAACTTTTCGGACAAGCTAATAAATTTTTATAGAGTAAAGATATTACTACCATATTACTATCATACCATTACTCCATAAAACTATGTAATTCTCGTAAAAAACATTTTCATACAGTTTTAATTATACAGATATTATATGATAGAGATATTTCAGATGAAAATTTTAAAAGAGTTAATGATAAATTTAAAATAGGCAACTATTTAAAAATATTAATAAATTAATAACATTTTCTCTTGATCATTCATTGATTAAATTTCTAGATTAATTAATAAATTGTTGTTCGTATATGATGAAAATCCTTGCATATATCTACAACCAGGATTTGAACATCATGTACCTATATGAATTGTCATTGTATTTTTTTTTTTTTTTTTTTTGTAATTATACAAAGTATTTAGGGAAAAAATTCAGAGTTATTTTTAAGTTTAACACATTCACTACGTACATTTTTAATCCGAATCGACATTTAGTTTTAGAATTTACAAGGCAAGACTGGATGGGTCATACAACCAGGATGATGATAATTCCACGTGGGAAGATAAGTCGAAAATACAGAATAAAATTGTTTCATATAATGTTTCATTTTCGAGAAACTAAAGATTGGAAATTTGTTAACAATACTTAAACTTAATTAAATACCGAGTAGTAAACGATCAGCGTTATTCTACATGTAAAAGTAAGTTGAAAATATAAAATGAAAATTTTCTGTTTATGGTATCATTTTCAAGAGAATAAAAATTGAAAACATATTTACATATTTATATTGCATAATACATTTCCAAATTTATTTTTCTCAAAAACAAATCGTTTTATGAAAAAATTCTATTCTATATTTAGACTTATTTTTTTCACGTTGAATCAGCCCCTACATGGTTGTCCCATTCGACTTCACCTTGTAAAATTACAATCAGAAAAACTATAAAACTTTAAAAAAGTTACATTCAGAATTTAATATAACATAAAAAGTAATAATAATTTCTGAAATAAACATGTTAATGGTTCTTCTTATAAAAATAGCAAACTTTAGTGTTTTTTAACTTAACATCTCTCCAAAAGAAATACATTTGTTTGTTAGAATAAGCTTTGGATAGTTTTATGAAAAATGTAAAAAATGATACTACTATTGTTTAAGCGAGATGAAAAAGTTTGACAGCAAAAGTTTGATATAATTTTAACGTCACGTTCATATCAACCACATAAATACATACTCCGACTTCCTTCAGCAATTTTGTAGAATATTGTATGTAAGGAGGAAACTAATAAATCAAACCGAAATGAACACATACTCATAGTGAGCAAACAAGCTTATTCAAAATTATCTATATATTATCTCAATATCTTCTTACTATATATGTATACACATAATTCATATACGATTAATAAGTATGTTAAAATGTGGCAGATCATTTTCTAAAAGAAGTTAAATGACATGAAGTAATAAACAGATTGGAAAAGAAAAAAGAAAAGAATTACTATTAATAATCAAATTAAAAATACTCAGGATACATACATAGTGCATATTTTTCACCTATATTTTTCTTTGTTTGCCTTCTCAAAGAAATTCTTAAATAAAATATTTTTCGTCATAATTCAAATTGTGCAGAATAAGAGAGTGCATCAACTAAATGTTATTTATGTTGTTGATAAAAGTATTTTAAATAAAATTGTCCCTTTAATACTAAAAAATTTATTGATTGTTCCGTTTCATTTAATCAAAAAAGTAAAAAAAGAAAAAAGAAAGATAAAAAAAAAAAGAAAGATGAAATCGGTACCTGCAAGAATTTTTAGAGTTATGTAATATTTTATTTAATCCCTCCCCTGTATGAATATTTGGTCACCAAGGATAGCTCTACAGATGTACACTATCATGCATAAATATTTGGACACTTGATGCAATGCAAACAAAAAATTTATATTTTTATTATATTTTCAGATTTCAGGTTTATACAAAATGTCACATCAAAGATGAAATACGATCAATAAAAATTAATCTTTTCTAGAATGCTTGGTCACAATAACAACATAATTTTACGATACTTCTATTTATCATATACGCATTTTCGTTATTTTTTTATAGATATATACATAAGTCTATGCACTAAAGTCTCGAACATTGGCACCATTCGGCGACAAATTATCATGAATAGGACTTGATTTTAAATACAGATACAGTTCGTTATCTTGCCAAGCGTAAGAAAAAATCATGAAGATCTCACATATACGTTAGTAAAAGTGTAATTCAAAAAAGATCATAAATAAAAAATTCATTATTAAATTAATATATTATCTCATAGACATTTGATTTCGTATCAAGTTACACAACACAATTATCTAGCTTCCGGGTGTGTTATACGAATCCGAAAAATATCGGTAACCGAAATCGATAAAATCATGGGGGAATTTTCCAGAGATGAGGATAACGACTGATCAATTAAGTAGTATTTCGTGAGATTAATTAATGAGGCTTTACTATATATATTATTTATGTTTATATATATTATTTATGTTTATATATATTATTTATGTTTATATATATTATGTATTATATATATATATTAATTTTTATATAATTTGATATTCTAAATACAAATTTTATGTACACCAACATTTGTAAATTACTTTGGGACTTCATATGGATTTTCTTGCAAATCAACAAAATATGAAAAGATACGAATCTCTTAAAAAATTGAAAATGTTTTATATTTTTATGTATGTGATAGAATTTTAATTCCTATATAATTTTCTTCCAAGCTAAAATATATTAAAAACGTCATTGAAATTATATTTTATTTTGATTATCCATTAATTTAAGTAACTTCAAGGAATTGATAAACGTTGATTTATTTTAAAAAAGTATAACGTTTCATATTATAAAATATACTTAAAAATAATTTCCTTGATTTATCAAAAATAATGATTATGCTATGGATTTTTAAAAAATTCCTTTTCTTTTTTATATTCGTACATTCCTAGTAAATATACGATAACATAAACTACAATTAATATTTGATAATTAATTGGAACGGATGGAGAATATTTTTAATTTCATTTTGAATAAACAATATAATTGTCCACGGCATAAAATATTTAAGAAATGGAAGCATAAGTAATAATCTTACCTGCAAATTGTGGTATTCTCCACTATCTTCTGGTGGTGTTGGCTTAAATTTGCCACAGCAAAAGTTGCAACAACAACAGCAGCAACAACAGCAATAACATGCAGTTATCAGACTACAAAATATGAATAGTGCCTGCAAATAACAAATTTTTTTAATTTTAATTAATGTGATAATTATAAACTTATAACATATAATCAGTTGCATGATATTGACATCGAAGATTTAAATTATGAATTTAAAAAGTAAGTTTATTAATTTCATAATTAAATGAAAATATTATAAATTTGAACAAATAAAAGACATTGTATTCACTCATGTGTATATTATATATTACTATTAATAAAATTTTATCAAATTCGAATCAAAGCTAATATTAAAATAATATTTAGTTTATAGAAAAACTTAGAAATTATAATAAAGACTTACCTTGCACCAACCAGAAGTGACAACAAAATATGCATTAACATTTTCTTCACCAAATTGTTCCGCAACATATAATCCAAGAGATCCGTAATTATCATATATATTTCTCTTAGTTAAATCTGTTAATATAGCATGTGCTCTATTTATTTCTTTAAACTGAAACATAATTATGTTTAAAGAGATGAACTTTACATAGTTATATTGGGTTAGATTAAAGTAATAATTAAAATTTTTTCCATATCCAATTTATAAGGTTTATCTAAATATGCATACATCATTGTAATAGGCTTTAAAACATAGTTGGATGGAAACAAATGTTATCATATTTAGTTCTACGACAAAATATTTGAATACTATTCAATTTATGGAACAGACATGAACTCTTTTAAGGAAATTATAGAACTATTATATGAAAAGCAAGATATACATCTCTATTAAAAGTTAAATTACATACTTATTCTCACAACTAAAAATTGAAATTATATGAAATCGGAAGCAAATGAATCAAACTAAACTATAAAAGATGCAATTTCTCCTCAAAATAGGAAAAGTAAGAATAAATTGCTTTCATACAAATATGAAAGATTGCAATTTACTGACAAATTAAAATAAAATAAATGTGAAACAGATGCTTTTTATTAAAATAAAATGGATATAATTAATATTAATCTTTTCTAATGTATCGTATCAAACTCTACCTTATCTGCCGCTTCTGGATTATTCGGATTTTTATCAGGATGATATTTTAATGCTAACTTTCTATAAGTCCTTTTAATTTCTTCAGGGGTGGCAGTTTTTGGAATTTCTAATATTTGATACAGGGAATCTCCTGCTGTCCTAAAACAAATAAGATGTTAATGAATCAATTAATTATCAATTTCTATCCTAAACATAACTTGTCAATTAGCAAATATTATTTTCAAAATTACATTGAAAAATGTTTAAACTTAGACTATAAGATTAACTTATTGTAGTCCATATATAACATGGAATAATAAAAAAAAGAGTCTGACATATATAGTCTTTTTACTTATAAAAAAATATATTTATGTAATAGAAATTTAATTTTAATAAAGAACATATTTAAAAATGTCCAGGTTCTTGTCATAGAAATATCATATTATTATTAATATAATAATCTAATTGTATAAAAGAGTTTATAAAAAAAGTATTTAACATATACTTTAAAAGATTTTAATTAATTAAAATATGAGCTATAATTTATTTTAAAACATAATTGTTCTTGATACTAGAAAACCTGTACTTCCTTCACAGTTTAAAATTTTTATTTCACTATATTGATTTTTACAAATGTACAAGAAATATTTTGCAAATTTGACAGTTGCAGTTAACATTCAATTTTCATATTAAAATTTAAATAAATTAATTTATTTGGTTAAATATAAGACGTTTCTGAAGATAAAATACTAAATTAACTTTAATGACAGTCATCTTCAAACTTATGTTGAAATAGTATGCATAAATCAACAAATTAACCAAGTTAATACGTATTTTTATCGTTAAAGAATAAACTGTCAATTGATAGAATTATTATTTTTTATTTTCGTTAAAGCAAACAAATTAAAATAAAAAGTAAATAAAAAATAGAGATTAAAACATACAAGAATGAGTAGAAGAATAACCTAGAATTTTTCTAATTTTGCAAGATTTTCAATTCCTAAAATATATGCACCAAATTCAGTGGAAAAATTTATGTTAATTTCTATTGAAATAAAACAACGTAATTTTTTAAAGTAAAGAAATAATTTAAAACGCAAAATTTTAGGCAAGGGTGGTAAAGTACTCACGACATCTTTCTTTTATCCATGTTTAATAGTAGCGTTACTCGATGATACGAAAAGTAGAATTAATTTTTTACTAAGTATTTCAAACTTTCGTCGTCCTGTATTACAGGTACATGATTTTCGTCATTAAATGAACGTCTTTTTAAATAGATGTTGTGTCGGATGATAGCAGAGAAAAGGATTCAATATTTTAGTACCAAAAGTGGACACAGTTGCACCAAATTGGCGCCACTGAAAGTATGAATTTAAGAAGTATAAATGAAGTTTGAAACTATTGATGCATATTATGTCAGTTAGACGCACAGTTAATTGCATATTTAACTTAATCGCTACTTATTTGTAAATACTATATCTGCAAATTTTGTTTTCATATATATGTACAAGACAGATTCCTAAATCCATAAAATATTATTATAAAGAAATGAAATGTTGTTAAGATAAGAAAATTTAGATTTTTTAATAATAAAAAGGTTTAAATTAGTAAATTAAAAAATCAATATCCAATGATAAATTACAATAGTGATTACATATATAGCTTTATTTAAGATAGTACATACACATATATACACTTTATCCAAATTATGATATATATATTAAACTACCAATGTGTTACAATGTCTCTTATCATAATTTCGGTCGTTTATTGTTAAATTGTTTTACGTATTTGATTGGTATTAATTCTTTGCACTCCAGAATCGAGAGGCGACAATAGCTGGTTTTACGTTTTCTTGTAGGCGAAGCAACGGTTCGATATCTAACGTTTTGTTTTATAACTAAGCCGAAGGAAAGAATGATAGCTTGCAGTTTGTATTTTGCAGCTGTTATAAGTACCAGATAGGTTATATTGTACCTTGTACTAGTAGTCACTGTTTTGTATATAAAGAGAAAACACTCTAAAATAAATAATCGTTTCTTTTAGATTTCATAGTACAGCATTGTTCTATTAATATTAATATTATTATTATTATTATTATTATTATTATTATTATATTGTATTTTAAACTATTATAATTATTATGGTAATCGCTCAATGATTTTCAAATATGTTGTCAGGATCATGATTTTGGGCAACTTTTTCCTATACATATAATTGCTGCTTGGCTTTAGTTTTCGAGATAAGGATTGTTATGTGCTCTTTGACGTGGGTTAGATATCGCTTAGGTTTAGGTTAGATTTATCTATGGACTCCCGTTGGAGTAATTATACATATAGGCACAATGCCATCGGTTCCAATATTCAAAGATATTGATTAACAAATGATATCGGTCGGAGTTTTTCTTCCAATACATTTACCTAGGATAGGTTCACCCAATTTTTTTGGATACTTCACTTGATGACAGTTTCAAAAGGAAGATGGAAGCATAAGAACTTGTTTGCAGGGAAGAGTTGAGTTGTTATTTGAAATACATAAACTCAAAATTTTTGTTTTATTTTGTGCCAGGTAAAAATATCTCTGTAGTTGTGAAATACAAGGAGGCAGTTTCTTTTATTACCTAGAACCCAGAGGAGCCAATCAAATGGAAAATAAGAAATAAAAATAATAATAGACTTTGAAACAGGATACATTTGTAGTATTGTGGTACTTTGATAATAGTCTGTTGTCAACAGAACAGTTGATAAGAATTGATCTTCCAGTGTCAACTACAATTTCTTTACTCTTGTATAAAACGCTATTGGATAAAGCCCCAGTTTCTCAAGGACACCGTATGTTCAGTGACTATTATACAAGTTGTTCTTTACCCAAAAAATTATACAAGATGAAGTGTTGTCTAACCAAACAAATTCAAAGAAAATATTCAAACAAATAGAAAAAGATTGCCATAAAAGATAAAATAGAATGAAACATCTATAGTAGCATGTTAACATTTAGCCAACCGCGCGCGCCATAGCGAGCTATTTCCACCGCGCGTTTCCACCGCCCTCTGACAAGGTAACCTATACGCTGTCCACCGCGCATTTTTCCAGATATTAAGGACTAATATTCACTACTTAAAAAACAAAGAAGTCTAAAAATTATTTAGCGATGTTCTTCACAGAGGGGAGATCTCCCCGTTCGGTTGGCTAAGTGTTAAGGATATAATACTTTGATCCTGGTTTTGAAAAATAAGCAGATTACAGCAATGTTGGCAAATTGGGACAATAGTGGAACAAGTTGTGTCAAAAGAATACTATGGGATGATATTAAAATTATTGTAGAAAAATCTAATATTCTATATTATATAAAATTTATGGATGGTGTTGATTAAGCAGACCAATACAGTTTAACATATTCTTTCATGAGAAAAACTCTTGAGTGGTGGTATAAGCTATTTTTTGAAAGATTAGAAATATCTATTATCCTGTATAGAAATTCATATATATTATATAATTTTGTAAAAAAAAAAAAAAACAAATGTCCACTTATTCATTCGAAACATATTAAGTTACTAGTAAATCAATTTAGAGGTGATTCTGATGACAGGATTGTAACGTATTAATTCAAACAGCTACAGAATTAATCTTTTATTTTTTTCCTAAAGCTATTACCCAATATATAAGATTAACAGTAATTTGTAAAGTAGAATAAAATGTAATTGTAAATTCTTATGCTAAGATACTTCCCAAGGATAACAATTTTATTAATAATTATTATATAATACAAAAAAATAAAGAGTATTAAATATTAAGGAAAAAAATATTAGTCAATAAATGTTTAATGTGGAGGTAGATATTGATTATCTGTAACCAAAGTGCTCTTCCTATAATTACTTGACGATGAATTTTCACTGTTTGCATCATAATTGATATTTATTTTGTTTTCTTCAACTATAGAGTTGGACATGATTTTCTTTAGCCATGCTACATCTAATGAAGCAAACATAGCAACCTAAAATATAAAACAGAGAATTTGTATTTATCTATTTGTGATTTTAAAATTTATTAATTTTAAAAATAAATAAAATATATTAAAATTGATTTATTAATTTAATATAAAAGTAGCATACAATATTCGAATATTAATTGATTGCTATAACTAATATGAGTAATTATATTAACAAACACAAAAATACAAAAACAGTATTCGAAACATCTTTTTCTATTTCTTTATTATTGTAATTAATAATATTAATGTAGATATGAATAGTAATATCTTCAGTAATATATGATAATATCATTATCTTACTTGGTTTGATGAGCATCCTGTATCTTGACTATAAATTCCAACTAATTCATAAGCACCATGCTCATTTTGACAAGCAAGAGGTCCCCCAACATCTGTGTCACAAATATTATTTTTTTCTTCTTTGGGTGCAGCACAGATAGACCCATTTGTAACATTAATTCCAAGATTTGTGCTTAGTAATAGCACATCCTTGCAATGTTCTCTGGATAGTATGTTCATGCTAATTGCATGCATGATTGCACCAGCATAATGTGCTAAAACAGAAATATTTATGTACTTAATCATTTAATTTGGTTTAAGTTCCGGATTATTTTGATTCTCAAAAATAAATACAATCATAATAACATGTATACAGTAACATATATACAAAAATAATAAAACTTTATGTAAGACTGTACTCGAAAACAGAATCGGAATTATGAAAGAAGTAACATTATTATGATAAACAATATTTAACTTTTTATTTACGTATAAATTATTTATTTAAATATAATAGACGATATTCCTCGCTTAATTACCTTGAAGAATGGACTTTCCCCAACCGGTGGCAATGCACAATTTATTATTTTGGAGTAAATGCTTTGAATCAGGTAAACATATGGGACTTATATGACGGTCGAAAATAATGGGACTTTCGAGATGCAACATTGCGAGGTCGTATTCTCCAGGTCTTCCTTCATAATAAGGATGTATACTGATGGATGATACATTGATGATTTGGAAAGGCAATGGTTCCTCATGTTTTAATTCGTACCCCAATTTCCATTCTCCCAATTTTACCAAAACATCTTCCGGCAGCAGACTTGAATAATAATATAAAATATTTTGATGAAGAAAATAAAATGATAACAGTTTATTCTAAGCTGACTACATATATCTTATAAACAGTAATATTAAAATTAAATAATTGAATGCAAAAAATAATAAAGTTTAATAAATATAATTACTATAAAAAATAAATTTCACTTGTAACAGAAAACGCGATATCCATGTACCACGAAAGAGGTCATTATTTGTAATAGAAAAAATACTTTTTATTTAATAAAAATATATTGTAATATTCGGTCATGTTTTTGATAATAGTTCTAAAAATGTATCTGAATTTTAAATGCCTGTAAGTATCTTAGGTTACATCATTTGTATATGTTCTAATATTCTCAGAGATTTTAATACGAAGTTGCGTACACCTTTCCAAATATGGTCACTATGCTATATTCTTCGCTTAAATTTTGTGGGTGGATCATTCGGAAATTTCGTTGCGAAATTTAAAAAAATTTTAAAGATAAAATATTTTCATGATTCATAAAATCTGCATTTTATTGAATAATGCATACACCTTTTTTTCGATGACATTTTACTATTTATTGAATAGCTTCACGAATCCGTTTTCGGAAAATTGTTTGTCCTTTTCTACTTTGAATACTTTAGGCCTATAGAAGTTTATATAATATAATAATATAATATATTATATAATACATTATATATAATAATAATATATAATACATATAATATATAATTATGATATGTAATATATTATATAATACTATTACATTATATAAACTTCTATTATAATATATAATATTATTATATTATTATTATTATTACTTAGTCCGTGCCTTTCGGCTTTGGACGAGCTTTCGATTTTACATCTCGTTTACCTATTACGCTTTATACATCCTATCAGTCTTAGGGCGTTATCACCTTATTGCCTCCTCCCTTATATCTATCTAAACTTTTTTCCTTGTCTATCTCTCTTTTCTTATATATCTACCTCCCCTCTTATCCACTCTATATAATATTATTATATTATATAACTATATAACAGTATCTATTTGTTGTACCGTTTCTAATATGTAATTTGTAAGTTATGACGAAGTTAACCTGTGTTTAATTGAGATATTGTTCCGTAGTAGCAAATTCTCGTTAAATTATCGAAAATAGACAATAAATTGAGATTTTTTGACAGATTTCATTTTTATCAATAAATTTAAGTTAAAAATTTCAAGTAAAACGAATATATATATATTTATTAGTTTATGAAAATATTATTTTTTTTTATTTCTTCTATTTTCCATCTCAACAAAATTTTTAAGTGAAACTGAAACTTCTGGGGAAAATAATACAAGAAAAATATATGAATATTTCCGGGCATATTTTTATCTGTGTAATTAATTATTATTGCCTGTTTTTATATTTAGTATGCTTACCCGTAGATGCAATTGGCTGCTGTTAATACATCTTGAGTTCCAATTAGAGCACCAGAACAGAGAATTTTCCGTTCCTTTAAATGTAAAACCATCGCTTGCCATGGAATCTCTGCAAAAACTGTTTTGGAGTCCGTTTCTTGTGATTGTTTTAATACCTGACAACAGAGAACAATCCTTTTAAAAACATTTTTTATTTATTCATATTCAGAACTTTAATTGTTTCATATTGTTGCATATTTAAATTTCTTATGTTAAGAAATAACGTACTTGTAATATGTTAAATTGTTTTATTGATATCCTAATCTTTTTCGAACGTCTTATTACACCGATTATTGTTCTCTGTATTATTGTAATTTACATTCTTTTAAAAGATACGACTCGATTAATATGTGTAAATATTGAAGCATTATAATTACAATCAAATACGATATAATAAAATTGAGATGTTCGTTGAAAATAAAGTGAAGCATGTTTCGAAAAAACAATTAACAGGTTTTGACTCCTTCACACATTACACATGTTACACATGTTTGAATATCATGACTTTAATGTAGTATGCATAGATACATATGTACTAATTACTATTATTTACGAAGGAGTTCGCATAAAAATGAGAAAGCTTCTTCTTTTATCTTATTTCATTTTCACAGGAAATTGAAATAGGAATACATTCTACATATACTGCTTTTACATTTTATGGCATATGCTTATATAATAAAAGTATTCTACATTGTGATAATTCATGTAGATATTACAGTTTAATGATAATTCAATAAAAATATTTTGTAATGTACAAAATAAATTTTCGTTCATAGTAAAATCAGAAGAGACGAGGAGACGGCTTGATAATTATAAAAATAAAAATATATGGTTTTTATGTGCGATGCGTTATTTTGTCGAAGGTGGAAATATATTGAAAACACAAAAATATACAAACTACTGCTAATTGTTTACAAAAACAAGCTGAATGTGTACTTATAAAAATATTTGTAATTTTGTATCTATGTGTACACTTAGTCACTTGACATTTAAATGACGCCATCCAGCTCATAAATCTTATTAATTTGTGTTTCAAAATGAAATTTCGAGTTTTACTGTGGTGAAGAGTTTTCCCGTAAGAAATTCGGTAAGAAAAGCTTTTGGTAAGAAATTCTGTGAGTTTGGCATAGCTTGTTTCTGACACGTATTGCACTGCCCTTCGATGATAACGTCATAACATTATTGTATATTTAATTATATGTATATGTATAAAATTATATACAGTTATTGTTTCTATTTAATAATAATAATAAGAAGAAGAATAAGAATAATAGTTTATATAGTTAATAATAGTTTATTTTTTCAGCCCTCCGGGCATGAGAAGGGACTCGGTTTAAATTGTTACTACAATTTTTTTATTTTTATATTCTATAAATTTCGGCTATTTGATTTTTTAGTCGGTTTTGATAATTTCGTTATAAAAATTGGCACAAAGGAAGTAGAATTTGTCGCATTTACTGACACTTATTTAAAGATACTTACCTTATTTCTAATACCACATCTTGATCTTGTTTCTAGCGTGTTAAAACCACTTCTGTCATGTGTGCCCGTATTTGGAGGAACTAAAAATACTTTTTTCGTAGAAATATCGGAATTTTCTGGTATTAACACGGGCTCAACTTCTTTAGGATACTCTACATTGCGATTGTTTGCAGGTATTTTAGTAGTTTTTACAGATGTATTGGGTAGTTTTACTTTTACAACGTTCATAAACGTTGGAAATCCTTGTTCGTCAAATCCACCGGAGTAATTTGCCGGAAGATTCCCTGTTGGCCAAGGATCTACGTAGTTTGGATCCCGACAACATTTGCCAATTATTCCATTATCAGGATTTTTGCAACTCTATGAACAAGTATAACAACGTTTCTTGTAAGCTGAGTTTCGAAAATTCAATAAAAATATTTATCTTCAAATATTCTGTGCCTAAATTAAAAACTTAAAGATTTATTAATTTATATTTTCTAAAGATTATTTCTTTAGTAAATCTTTTACTTGTATTTTCAATGTTCTTATATCCAAATGAGTACTGTTTATTTGTATTATAATACAACTATTACAATATTACTACATATTTTTGCCTTCAAAAATAATTTTAAAATCAGTATAAATTTTATACTACATCGGTGTTCTATTTATTGAAATATAATAGTAGTACATATGTGCCACTATGTTGCAAATATAATTTTAAAACAATGCGTCTATCGGTATATTTCAATTTGAAATATATTTACAGATATATTTCGACAGGAGAATTTTTATGCAAAATTTATATTTATATATATTGTATTACATTTCTCTATTTGATATTTAATCTTTTTCTATAACTCCTTGAAGTCATGAAAGTACGATTGTATCTGTAAAGGTGCCCTCGGTCTATCAATATATCTTGTCAATATATGTTCAATATGTTCAAGGTTCTCAACTAAAAAAATCAATATGCATTATCAATACAATATTGTCAATATTTGTTGACAAGTTGTATTTTCGTTGAAAACCTTGAAATATTGACAATATTATTGATCGCCTGAGGGCACCTAAGACTGGACATTGTGAACTCTACATTTTGAATATTTGTTATTTTTATTCGCGGTATTTTTAATCGGTAATTTTTACTCACGGTAATTTTTACTCACACTCATTGGCACACGTCGAAGAAGTTGCTTTTCCGACAGAACAACAGGCTCTGGACTGATCATTCCATCTATAGTGCAGAACTTCTCTTCAACACATATAAGCGCTGCTGCACATCCAAGCTGTACATGGGTCGGAATTGCAAAAGCGCCTAAATATTTTGATATTTCAATGAAGAAAGTTATTAAATTGTTGTCGCAATAAGATATTCCCTAGTAGTATTATGTTATCTCATGCATTGCGTTACAACTAATATTAATGATACCAATTATTTTATTTAGCAACCAGAAAATTAAGAAATTGAATAATTTATACGATTTGCTAAAATATGTATTCTTTGGTTGCATAATATCTAGAAAACTATGAATATAGAATAAGCTATAACATGCTACGAGTTGTTTTCTCGAGAAATATGGATAGCGACAATCCTAGTTTGAGCATTTTAGTATATCAACTATATCGACAGAATTTCGAAATAGAAATGGAACGCATCAAGGTTGATGGTTTTTTAGTTAGAAATCTCTTTTAAGATGTATCTGATCCTGTTCAGCAGTGTCATTATAAGCACGTTATTTTTAACGTTTATTATTGTACTAGATATAAAATTTGTTATTTTCTCGAATTTCTTAGTTACGTAGGACAGCAAATATTTTCTAAACGAATAGTGGATTGTGCTAATAATCTCACAATATATTTTTTTTAAATTACTGTAAAAAGTAATTTGCTGTTGGAAAAAATAAGATCATTTTTCGTTTTACCTTCATTAATTAAAATCTAATTTATAAAATTTTATATCGTGTACATATGTATATATGGTATTGTGCATATGTGTGCATGTATGTTTGTCGTATATGTTGTAACCACTTTCAAGCTTAAAATTACATATAAGCTGTTATTGCATATTATCGTTATCAATTGTGTATAATAAATGGAAAGTTAAATTAATATACTTTGCACAGAAGATCCAAAAATATTTGGCTCATTCCTTTCTTTAGTTACTGCGACCTGGTTATAGTTTATGGATGATTGCTCAGTTTGATAATTTATATTATTAGAATTATCTTTTACATTTTTGCCAGACGTTTTCAATTTCCTTTCAAATTCTTTTGTAATCGTGCAACAAACTTGATCATGTACCCTGCATTGTTGAGTCTATTAAGAGAAATTTTAAGAAAATAACATCTGTTAATGATTGATGCACGTAAAATCTAAAATCTGTTACGAAAGATATTGTTGTACAATTTTTTAAAAGCTTTTAATGGATTAAAATTAAATTTCTCATATTTCTGAAGCAATAAGAAAACGATCTATCACGTTATTATTAAAACTAAGATTACGGAGTAACGTTTAAAAAAGAAACAGGAACATTAGTATCCCAACTTTTTCTACTAGATTAATGAAAGCATTGTAATTAAAATAACAATTATAAATTCTTTAAATGAACTGCATCATACTATAGCTAGTAGTACTATTTTGAAAAAGTACGAATAAGTTTACCTTGATGGATGAAGAGTAAGTAGTACTTTTACTTGAGTGAATATAACCATTTACACAATCTTTTTTGTTAACGCAAATTCTATTCAATCCAATACAGCTAATTACAAAATCAGAGTCCTGTTCCGCGAATTTTAAACCATCGGAAGCAAAATGACCTCGATAAGCTTGGTTTTGGTTGGTGTCTTGTTTAGGATTTTCAAATATCATCTCTTGCCGAGAATTTTGAAATATTACACCATCTTGCTCTGGTTGAAATATTACTTCTTGTTGTTCAGGTGTTTGAAATATCACATGTTGTTGTTCAGGAGATTGAAATATTACTTCTGGTTGTTCGGGAATTTGAAATATGGATTTTTGTTCAGAATTTTGATATGCTATGCAAATAAAAGGACGATTGATAACAACAACAATACAAAACTTAACTTTCATCTCATATAAAAATTTACATTAAGTAAAAGTGATTTAACACGAGAAAAGACGAGATTTCTCTGTAAACTGGAAGAAATACCAAAACAATTGGCAAAAAAAATACTCAGAAAGCCATGTTTTTAGTATTTCATATTAGATTTTACATAGCTATGTATAAGAAAATCATTTAATAAATCATTATTGATCGATACGACAATTTCTAAAGTAATATTTTTGTTTTGAATAAATAAATGCGTATAAATATAGGAAAGAAAGCTTATCTCCTATCGAGAAATCTCCTTAATAGTTTGCATAGAACTACATAAGTATTAAAATATCAAATGTACAGACCTGTGTAAGGAGTTTTGGTTTGAGGCGAGTAAGGCAATCCATTTGTTGAAAAAATAATAGCAATAAATATTAATGACCTGATAAGCATCTTTCTTTGTGTTTCTCCTATGTATGCCTGTAAAGATTATAAAACGAGCGATGTAAGAGGGCAGAAAATTGTAATCTTTAGTCAACATGCTTTAACATTATAGAAGACAAAATAGTGTTAGAATTAATTACATATAAGATACATAAACACGAAGACAAAAAAAAATAAATAAATGCAATAAGATGAAAGAGATAATAAAAAAATTGAAAGTAAATATAAAAGACTGACACGTTCCATGACTAAAATACGAAGAAAATGTTGTATATGTATAAGGATGCTGACGTTTGGGCAAAGTGGTGAAAAGCATTAATTTTAATTTATGGAAAAAGGAAGACCCATCACCCGGAAATAGCTGATCCAGGCCACATCGTCTCGATCGAAAGAGAAAGGAATACACACATACAGAGATTCTTGATTTTTACTTTTCTAATGTCCTACATTCCAAGAATGATATTTTGGAGCTCACGTCATTCTTTCGTCGACCTCGAGAGTGTTTCACTTTGCCTCTCTATCTCCCTTTCTCCCTTCCTCGTAGTTATTTTTTCGTCTATTTTATTAGTAATTACTATTTATAGATACTATTTTAGAAAATTTTATAATCTTTTCGATGAACAAACAAATACAAATAAATTAAACTATCTCTTCAATTTGATAGGATTTGCTTTCTATGGATGATGGGGAGTTTCGTTAATATCCTTTTCGGATATTTGCAAATATGTTGTAACATAACTTATGTACATAAATATGAATAATTTACAAAAAACTAAATAAATTTCAATTTCCAAAAGTTTTCTTTGTTTAAAATTATATTGCAAAGCTAATTTACTCACTAGTTTATAATATATTAACGTGTATCAAGAATGTAGTTATTTTTATAAAAATGTAGTTATTTAAAAATTATCGCAAAAATTAAAAACTCGATTCCCACAACTACAGCCGGTGTAACCAAAAGATTTAAATGTCACGGACGTTCAAAGTTTTGATCTAAGATTTATAATGTAAGATTCATATGTATGTATCATTCTTTTAACAAATTAATAGTAATTATTACAACCAAATATATCAACGTAGGATACCTTCATTTTATACACATTCATTGCTGATTATAAATTTATATTTTTTAGTTTTACCTTATATTTAATAATCATTTATGAAAATAAAATTCAGAAAAATATACACGTGTTTCTTTGTTCATCCTGAAATTTCCGTATGTGTATTAAAAATAAACAATTCTCTTATAAAATAATTCTGATTAAAAAGAATGTATATTAGTATTTTGAATAAATGAAATATTGTATATTAATCGACGATAATATTCTTTAAATGAACAATGTAACAAAAAATTTGTTGGTAATTTATATGTTTGTTGTGATTTGTTGTTAAATCTGTATAACATATCTGTCAAAATAAATTACAGAAGATAGTGATAAATAGCTTTCATTTTGCCAAAGGATGAAGAAAAAATGATACTTATATAAAAAATACACTAAAAAATTATAATGTATAAAACGTGATGATGTATTTGTTGACGTTGATATTTCTATGAAACACAGATAAACAAATTACACAAAGTAACGATGAAGAATTACAAAAAATTAATGAAAAAATTATATACAGAAAATTAATATAACAAGGAAAGGTACTAACCACAAAATACAAAATAGCACAAAAGAAAGGAAAATAATTATTTTATATGGAAAACAAATAAATCTTATTTTCAATGTAATAATTAAGGTATTTTAAATATTTCATGATTTAAAATTTATGTTATTTGTACAGGATATTACTATAAAAAGTTGACTATTTTTTTAAATTTTATAAACCAATAAATTCTGCAAATAACTTTGGTAAAAGTTTGAATATTAGTTTAATAGCCAAATTTTTATAATTCTATATCTTTATTGATTTATATAAATAAAATTGAAAATTCAAAAGTAGATCAAGATTAGAAACAATGGCACCTACTTATTCGGTAGATCCGTATGTGATGAGTACGATTCACTAAATGGAATTTACTTTTCCACGTGATACCTAAAAGAAAGTTAATAAAACTGGCGCTGCTTTAGTATTCGTTCTTCTTTTATATCGATTCGCCAATCTTCAATATCTCCCTACCATCCCAATCGCAATTGCAACCTTGTGCCCACCTTCTTTGAACTATCTTCTTCAAAAATTTCCTTACAATTGACAAAATAGTATTTTCTTCATTCACTTAGAAGCTAAATATTTATGCGCTTACTTTTTTTTAGTCAAAAACCTGAATTATTTCTGTAATTCACGAAAAGATAATGTAATTTTTAGAAGATTACACAAAGTATATAATATTAGGATGAAACGACTACTGCTTTTCGTTAACGTACATGTGTACAATAAAATAAGTAAATAATACGTTAATAAGTATAATACGTAAAATAAGTTAATAAATATATTAATTACATAATTTTATGATGATAGAAACATTATGATTTCTAACAAATATAGGTATTATAATTATTTATTTTATTTACTTATTTTTACACAGTCCTGTCCTTTTGGATTTGTACGATTCTCCGATTTTACATTAAGTACATTATATTCTTAAAAAAAATTACATATTTCTTTCATGTTAATAATTTGTAGCCGTACTAATTTCACAAAATTTAAATTTTTACTAGATCTTATATGTATATTTATTCGTCATTAACATATTAAATTAGTTAAGAATAGCTATTTTGTCAATTTTAAACATTATTCTCTATTATTACCAAGAATTTTAAATGTTGATTCATCTCGGTGCACATTTTTCAAACTATCGTCTGTTATATGTAAATATATCCGTTATACATATATATATATATATATGTACATATATATGTATATACATGTATATACATATACATGTATATACCTATGTGTCGTATAGTCGAACGTTTCTTGGCATTGACTTTTAAAATAAGTGACTTTTTACGAAGTCCATCCTCCGCAATCTTTTGCTTGATTTTTCTTATCTTTATACATATACAGGGTGTTCGAAAAAGATACGTCACGATCATCGTAATGTTATTTTACACCTCTGGATAGGTGACGTTGTGCAAAACAGTAGTCGCAAAATTGACCATGATCTCGAAGTTCAAGGACAATTCTTTTGTTTACTGGATCATAGTCTGCACATTATGAAGATAAAAAATTGCAGAAGAACGTGCGTTTATGCTTTGTCGTAGCATAAACGCTCTTTCAAAAATAAAACCTTAAAGTGTCATTGGTATTCGAATTCACTTCGTTTCAAATGTATTTACCTACATTTTGCAGTCCGAGGCAGCATCTATTGTCGCACATACTTAGATACTCTAAATCCATCATTATACCCCATATAGGAACCCATGTGTTCCTTTCTTTCTTATTTCTTTTTTTCCTGTTTGCTATTTAAGCAGCCCCACTCGCATTTCTACTTTCCAGCCAAGTTTCTTCCCAAGATTGACTGGCAAGGTCAAGGTCAATTTTACAGCTACTTTTTTTACAGATCTTCAACAATCCAGAGATGTAGAATAACGCTATAATGATCGAGACAAATCATCTTTGAACACCCTGTACATATCTACAAGCTAAACTCTTCTATTACCTTCTCGATTGTTGAATAAATCTTTCTCACTTGAAAAAAAAACTAAATTTAATGCACATTTTTGTTACTTGCCGTTCTATAATATCTTCCTACTTTGCATGAAAAATATTTAAAAAAATGAATAATGGCACAAACATTAACATTCTATAACTTTAAATACGTGATGTAACATCCAAATTTCTATATTATGTATCAAAATTTAGAAAATATTGCATTGAATATTATAATTAACTTATTTTTTATACTTTTGAATGTTATTTTATTAAAATTAATATTATATCGTTACTTTATAAAAGTATTATTGAAAGAAATGCTATTTTTCAAATTTTTTAATATTTAAATTGACGTACATATGTATATATAATTACGTATACATATGTACATATAATACGATATTCAACAATTTTTTCGCATAACAGTTGTTTCCACGTAAGATAACTTCACGTTACAAAAGACAAATCGTATCAATATGCAGGAAGATGATCATGATCTTGAAATAACATTCTAAACAAGCTTAGAGAGACTTTGCCAGATGCGTGTCCTGATATCATATAAATCCCTCTTAATCATTATTTCTTACTTTCAGTGGAAATAATTTAAATGTTCAACTTAACTGTATATTTTATCATATCATTATCATGTCTGATATAAATGTTAGGTATTTTCTGTTTACTGACTGTAGAATAAATAATTTTTCATTTTTTATATTTTATATAACAACATCTTTTCTTGTAATTATTGTATGTTAAATGGTGTAAAAATTATCTATGTTATGAAATTTTAAGAATACAACTCGGGAAAGTAAGAAATCTATATTAAAGACTACGTCACAGCAGCCGATAAGAGACGAGATGAAAACAGAAGATTCAGAAAGTTTCCGTTACCTGTTTCCAATTATTTTGAAGCCTCATGTTCATCTAGGTATCAACCACCCTTTTCTCACTAAAATGAGCAAAGGGCGCATGGAAAATGTTACGTAACTTAGAGCCTAGTCAAACAAGCTTTCGTTTAATGTACTGTAACATAAAAGTGTATATAAATGCATATGTAATCACAAAAGTTACATATGTCGAATTTTACGTCCGTGCAACTTAAACGACGCAACGGTCAAGAAACGCTATGACATCCATCAATTAGTCTGCAATATTTTATTATTCATTTAGTATACAATAATAAAAAGTACAAAAACAAATAATCTTCATTCTTCGATCTATATGTATTTACGTTCTAATATAATTATTACAACTTGAAATATTGTATAAATTCTTTTTCCTTTAGGAAACCTAAAGTTTGTTATTGCTCACATTAACTTTAGATTGTTGACATTAACTTGAGAAGATAGAAATCAGAATGTACACGTATCATCACAGCATAATCATTTTTTATTACTGATCGACTTGATGTTTGGTTACTATAGTATAATTATTCTAATCGTAAGTCAAAAACTAATACTTCAGAAGTATATACCTTTAGTTTGTAAAAAATATAAGAATTATAGTAATTATTATGGTAATAAGTTGTCGAAAACGTAAATTTAAAAATTTAGAAATTATTAAATTCGGTTGTGTTATAATGGAAAAAGTATTTTTCACGACAAAGATCGTTAACTTTCGACTAACTTTGTCAAGGGCATATCACCTTGTACATTTTTGGTCGTACCAGCTTCTCTGATCTGAAAAAACAAAATATCTTGAGATTACTTTCGATTAGATGATCAGATGAGATGAAGAATATCTATCAGTGACAGAATGAATAGGACATTTAAAGTTCTTCACCTTTATATTAACAATAAATCTTTCTGTATTATATATAATATATATATAGTTAAACTTCGGGGTAAGATAAAATTTATATAAAATCTGCATTCAAATGTTTAGCTTATGAGGCTAGATCTAGTGGATGATTTTTAAATATGTTATTTTAAATATGTCAAAACAAGAGTATAAATAATTCAAAATAGAATTTTTTAAATTACAAAAGGTAGAAAGAGGAGATATTCCACTCTCAAGTTATATCAAGATACAAAGATTACCCTTATTCGACACTTTATTAAATCTTTGATTGATGTGACATGAGATGACCAATCAGTTGGTAAGAATTATCGGTATATTTGACTTAAATAAAATTTCCTTCCCACCAGTTGGCAATACTTCATCCCAAGAAATATTTTTTCTGTACTTCTAGCTTTAAAACGAAGGAGTGGTGTTCATTTATTTTTCCTAACTTAAGATTTCCAGTATCTCCCCTTCAGCATCTCCTTCCCATTTTTTCTCTCCCCTCCTTGTTTTTGTTTAATTTAATTTCTTCTTTCACTTCATTAGATTTATATTAATACCTTGTACGTTGCTTTTTCGTTTATTTTGATAATGATTCTATTTTCTTTCTTTTCAGTGTTGTCATATAGTTTGGCTTGAGTATTGTTTTGTATTGTACTCTGCACCAGAAGGTTTTTGCAAATCTTCCTTCCTATATTACAGATTAATATTAATTAATATTAATCTACCTTTTTACAAAATGCCATTAATTAGTTATTACCACATATGACACCGCTAAGGGGAGATTTTAGGCTTAGATTTTCAAGTGTGGCATGTACACACAATCGTCTGATAAATTAAAAAACAAATGCGCTCGAGCTCATTTTTACTTGAACTCTTGTAAAGTGAACATCGAAATAAAATAAACATTTACATACTTATTTATTAACGACAATTAAATTATATTATATATTATTATTAATTAAATTATATATTATATTGTATAACAATAAAAAAAATAATTTCTAACATTTTATCGAGTAGAAACTTTTAATATAGAATATAAAATTAAGAATATATATAAAGAATATACATAAAATTAAAAAATAAGAATATAAAATTTTATGAAAATAATTTATATTTTAATATCGGTTCTTAGTTTACCACACCGGCTTTTTTTCGAACTTCTTTTACTCTTTGTTTGCGAGACAATCAAGAATTTATGAAAATGTTTTGCAAACACACACCAAAGAGAGAATTGCTTAAAAATGAATTAATCTTTGTACGTAAAAAGAGAGTGGATGGGCGTCAGTTCCCTTATGCAGCAGCCTCCGTGTGGTCAGATCTCTGTTTCTGCTTACAATAAAAAACAAGTGAGATATTAACAAGTGTTAAGATAAATAGGACTCTATATCTGTGTAAAACAAAGAATTAAATGAAAGGAAGCATACACACAAAGGAAACATAGAATAAAAAATAGAAACATACACATGGTAACGAACATCACTTTTTAATTTTTTTCACATTGAAAAAGATTTGTAAACATAAAATTTTTCTTAAACTTTTTAAAAATTTTGAAGAGCTCATCATCATAGAGTAATAGGTTATAAATTCTTTGCTCTCTTTTCTTCCCCGCTCTTTTTCCTTCTTTTTATAACTAAATAATGTTTATTTTATTAAACGATTTGTCCTTTAAGAAGAAACTTCTATAATTATGAAATTCAAAATTAATAATAAAGATCGTTTGATTTCAATTACATCAGGTTTAATCGTTGCAAATGTAAACACAATAGTTTACACGATAATTCATTTGTAATAAAAATGAAACTATAGATAGAAGATGGGGGATCTCTAAATAAAGAAATTATTATTCGAATGACGAATGAAATCGTCTTCTGCAAATAATAGGTTAACAAAGAATTATATCAAAGGCAATCAAAGCATTGCCTAACAAATCTTTTTTCACGATTTTCCACCAAAGCCACCCATTAAATTTCCAAGTCCTCCTGCTGCACCCTGTTGTAATTGTTTCATAATATTCTGTAATCCTGGCATCCCACCTGTGAAAAGAAAAATTTTAATAACGGAATAAAAAAATGTAGTGATTTTATATATATTACTATATTAAGAATATAATAAGAATATATATAGATAAGCTTTTTTTAATGTTCAAACCCATATATTTATTTTTACTTATTAATTCAGTTATTTATTATCATTAAGTTATTTATCATTCAGTTATTCAAATAGTACAAACATAATATGCTATAGTGCAAATACTTGAAGTGTAAAACTTAGTTACACTTGAATACAGACATACAATACATATACACATAAACACATAAATTACGAATATGCATATGTTAAAAAGTAATATGAAAATAAACATAAAAATTAAATCAATGAATTGTACATTCCTTTCAAAATTTGCTAACTTTATATCAATTATTAAGCACTGTTTAATAAAAATATTACTTACCCATTTGATGTAACACTCTGGGATCCATCATTTTTGCCATTTGATGATTTAACTTTGCCATTTGTATCGAATTTACATTTTTGGACATATCTCCTGCTTTAAATAATCCTTTAATACCGCCCATTTTCTTTACAACAGCAGCGAATTTTGTGTATTGTGTAATTACATCTTTGACTTCTTTTTCAGTCACTCCAGAACCTTGTGCTACTCTTATAATTCTGCCTGGTTGTTTACTAAATAATTTTGCACCATCTCTGTTATCCAATTCTATAAATGTTTGTTTATTTAATATTTTTTTATTTTTTATTTAAATGTATAACTATAAAATATATTTGTGTTAATATACAACCCAGATTCGTTGATGAAACAATTTCTTTTACTAATTAAAAACAAATAGCTGAAAGCAATTTTTTCTACAATGTAAATTCATATGTTAAATAATGTTAAGAGTACGTTATGTATAGTAAAATATTACTATTAACTCAATTTATTGTTTTCAGCAAAAATATGTGCTTTTATAATACTTGTAATATAAAGTGTCTCATTTAAAAAAATATAGAAATAATCAAAATATGATAAAAAAATGTAAAATATTATATTTTTAAAAAATATATAGTGAGCGATATAAGAAAATAAGCAATATAAGAGAAAAAAAGGATCCATATAAATTATATGCAACAAACTTATTTGTTGTGACTATCTTAAAAATAATTAAAACTATGGCTACAGAATATATATCAGAAAGATCTGGGTTCTATTATTCTCAACATTTTTGACAAATTTTATATTTGTTTATCACAAATAAAATATTCATAGAAATATAACAATGTGCATGAATGTTGAAATTTCATATTTCAATAATATCAACTTATACGGATAATTGAATTTAATTAAAAGAAAATTACCTGAGTCGTTCATACTGTCCATAATAGTCATTATACGTTTTAGTCTTGCCATAGATTCTTGTTCTGTACCTTTTGACATAAAGTCTTGACTGAAACCAGGAATCATCCCCTGTTTAACAAAAAATCCCCTTTATGTTATATAAAAAATATATAAATTACATTCTTTACACTTTATAAATTTAGATGAAATTTTAAAAAAATATTAGAAATTTATAAATAGACAAAAGAAAAAAAGAAGAAACTAGAACTTACCATTAACTGAGAGAATGGTCCCATTTTCATAACATTCTGAAACTGTTCATACATATCCCTCAAAGTGAATTGTCCATGTTTGATTTTCTCTAGTAGTTCTTCATTATCATCGAGATTTAATTCATTTACTTTGTCTATTAGTCCTTCGATATCACCCATACCCAATAATTTACTAATAAAAGGTTTTGTTTTGAATGGTTCTAAGTCATCTATATGCTCCCCTGTACCTACAAAGATTACTGGACTTTGTGTTGCAGCGACCCTATAGAAATATACTTACATAATATTAAAAACCTTTAATGGTTACAAAGAAAAATTTTCTTTGATCCCCAAATTCAATTATAATATTACATTAAAATTTAAGTTCCATTACATTGAAAAAGGATTTTTAACACTAGTATAAAATAATACATTCTTTTATAAGCATTAATTGTTTTATGGAGAATTTATAAATAATACAAATATCACTTTTATAATTGCATTTTACTAAATAATTAAGAATTATTACTTATATTACTGATTCTTAATTAAACATTGTTTACCCATAGTATTATTTAAATATAAATATAATTTAAATACTACTTAAAGAAAAGTATATGATATGAATAAGTAAGTATATGAAGGTACTACAAAAGAACTTTTTCAAACATATTCCATAAAAACTTAGAGAAACTATTTACAAATTATGAAAACTTACGCTGAAAGAGCACCTCCACCTTTTGCATGTCCATCAAGTTTTGTAATAATGATAGAACCGACATTAACACGTTCCTTAAAAGCTTTTGCTTGAGCTTCACAAGCCTGACCTATCGTTGCATCCATTACAAAAATTATATTATCTGGTTGCTACAAATAATAACAATTTTTATTTATTGACATAGATATTTCATAAATTAGTTATTGCTAATTTTTGTTCATTAGAAAATGTTTGCAAGAGATAAGAACTATTAAATTACTTACAATTGCATTTGCAACTTGAAGCATTTCCTCAAACAGAGACTCTTCCTGTTTGTGCCTACCACTCGTATCAACGATAATAATTTCATAACCTTCTTTTTTAAACATTTCCACACCATCCTGTGCTATTGTAACTGGATCAACTTCTGTATAACTAAATAATAAATTTGTTTTGTCCTATTACACTAGTATTTATTTTGTAACATTAAAATCTTTGTAGAATTATCCATTATTTGAAGGAATAAAATTAGAAATGTATAAAAAATAAAACTGCTATATCTCATAAAACTAATTTATTTACTTGTGTCTTATACTTAATTTGTTGTTGAACAGTAACAAATAATTTTTAAATTATTACCCACCTTCCATAAAATGGAATTCTTGCTTTTGTTGCATTTTGTTTTATTTGATCATATGCACCAGCACGGAAAGTATCAGCACAAACTAAGCAAGCTTTCCAATTTTTCTTTAAATAATGATAAGCAAGTTTTGTACAAGTAGTTGTTTTTCCTGAACCTTGCAATCCAACAAACATTATTATATTTGGGCGTCCTTTAATAGGCTGATAAGCTTTTACTCTAGGATCAATGAGCTGTAACAAAATAAATTGAATATACTTTCAATATTTCTTAATTACAACAATAGAGAAGAAAATCATTTTTCAGTGTTTCGAATAATAAATTTTCAAATAATAAATAAATCATTCAACTTACCTTTACAAGTTCTTTAAATACAGCACTCTGTATCATTCTCCTCTTATTAAGGCCACCAGCCATATCATCAAAATCAATTACAAGACGTACATTCTCTCTTAGCTTTTTGACAAGTCTGATATTAACATCTGCTTCAAGTAATGCCGCACATATTTCTTTTAGCATAGAATTCAGGACCTGAAAATGATACAATCTTGTAATCTTCTATTTAATTATGTAAATATTAAATACAATAAAATATGTCAACCAACATGAGATTGGACAATTTAATTAAAACTTTTAATTTAAAAAATTTTAATTATTTAAAAATTCATTGTTTCAAATTCATATAAGTGCATGACTTAACATGTTCAAAATATTTATTGTATTGAAACATTATAAATTTTATTTTATAAAAATTGTATACAAAAAAAAATAAAGATACTGCTTTATTAAAAATATTTTCAACATATATATTATAAATTTAATATATAATTATAATAAAAAAACCGTATTTGTGATATGTAATCATGTATATATAAGTTTTATTATCTACAATATTTTACTTCGAAACAATACATATAAATACAATAATATTACACAAATAAATACATATATGTACATATATATACATACAAATATGTACATAAATATTTCTTGAATTAATATAACATAAACATAATATAAAATAATAGTATAAAATATCGAGGTATTTCTATTGACAGTAATAGTTAATTTAATAATTATTATTTTGACTTTTTAGTAAATTGAATGCTATAAGCTTTCAATTTTACAAAATTAAGAAATTATTACATTTAGAAAATATTTGGGAAATGTTTATAATGTAACGTTTATTGAATAACATAAATTAACATATGTTACAATTTTAATTAGATGTATAGAAATGAGTTTGAAGGTTATGTTATTGTGGAAATACTTACTTCTTCATTAATGACAGTTGCATTGCTGAGGGATCGAAGCGCAGATGTTATTTTACGACCTAAATCTGCGAGAACCATTTTGCTACGACTATTCAACCTTTACGTAAACAAAAGGAAAAATTATATCACAGACGAGGTACACAACCTCGTTATAGAACAATCGTTATCCAAATTTTGCCAACGCACTATAGTGATACATTCGGGTTTTGATATAAAATTAAACAAAATTTTTATATATATTTGTTTAAAACTTTAGATTTTTTATTTTTGTATAAGAGGACACGGTTTTGGAAGATTCTTGACATTAGAATACTTTTTTTGTCACACTACACAAACCACAAAATGAAGGAGAAAAAGATAGGTTGTGTTATGTTAGGTTTGGTCATTAATGATTAATGTCGAATAGATGATTAACATCATGTTTTTATAATGTAATTATATTTTTATAAGTTTTTATGTATACACTCAGAATATAAGCTATAAACTATAAATTAAACTACTGTTAAAATATAAATTAATATTATCAACATTTATAACTTTAAATTGTAAAACTTTGAGAATTATTTTGTTTATAAACTGTGTTTTATGAAAAAGTACTTTACAAAAATTAATTTTAGAATGATATACATGTTTACAACAGTTAAATCATAATTAATATACAGTATAGGTGAAATCTGATACAATTAACCTTATACTATTGAATTTGTATTCTTATGCAGGTAATAAAATTAAAATTTGTGCTTTCTAAATACTGGTTTGAGAATTATATTTATTTGTTAATTCATGTGGTATTATATAAATTTATTATGAATTTTTATTTCCACAAATATCCATTCATATAAATGTTATATGAACACAACAATTACATAGATAGATAGATAAATAGATATTACTATATATATATAATTACTATTATCTAATAATATATGTATGTATATAATTGAAATACAAAAATTATGATATTTCAAATTTCGCGCAATACTGAAATGGTAATCCGGTGCTCGATATTCTACTAAAAGGTTATATGTTTCGTGGTTCATTGGTGAACACTGAGTAGTTGTATTATGTACTTTTATTCTTGTCGTTAAGTTAAACTACTTGTTTAATACCGACACAATCAAAACATGAGATTATCGGTAAATTTATATTTGGTATCTTTTTAAGTTATAAAATATGTGGAATCATATTTTCAGCAGAATTTTCAGTGAATAGTAATGTGAAAACATTTAAACAGTGAGTGTTTAGTGTTTAGCTTCAATTGAACGCTGAGATCACTGTAATAAAGTTTGAGGTTAAATGTTAAACAATGAGTTAAACTAACTTATCCGTAATTTTTGAAGAGTATTTAAAAATTGAATAATGAAAATATGTCCTGTGAGTCGTCTAAAGATCGGCAGAAAAACGAAATAGAGGTTCTGAAGGTACGTCATGATATAAATAGATAAAAATTTATTTATTTAATGTTGTATGTCTTTTGTATCATAATGGAATATACACATTTATTTCTAGTAAATTAAATTTTATATGACTTGTTATGTAATTTATGAATAGATAAAGATTCAGATTTTCGTATTTTATGCATGTACCTACAAATTGTTCGTTTTTTTTTTTTTATTTTTTAAAAAAAGGATGTATAATAAATATAAATGTATTCCGATGAGTGTAGTGTATGAATATGTTCGAATTTAATATGAATATAAACATAAATAGATTAATATGATATAGTAAATAAAATTACATTATAACAAATAAAATTGGAAAAGCAATGTATATCTATATTAATATAATTGGTGCTGAATTGTAATTTTATTTATACTGCTTAAGTTTTGTCTATATATTGTTTATATTATTTATAACATATACATAACTGTGATTATTATACACACACATACACACTGATAGGAAATCATTTGACCTTTAAGTTGATCTGAAGTTAAATAATATCATTTATATAAATAATTTTTGATAATTTAATTTTTAAAATGAATAATCAATTGTATTACAGTTTTGTATACTAACATGGAAAAATATTTTGAAATCAATGCCTTTATTTCTATAGCATATTTTTCAAGAATATCTTTAAAGCTAATAAAGAACATAAATAATGAAGATGAATATAAATCATCTTTATTTATTGGTTTTTATTTAAAATTATTAATTTTGCTTCTAGTTTAAGCATGAAAATTTAGTTTGGATTATTTTGTGGGAATTAGAAGTTATAATTGATTTATGTAAAGCCATTAAAATAGTTAGTTAAAAATATAAAAATTCACCAGAATCCATATTTTCTTTTTAAGTGCATTTGACTCTGTACTGTAATGTATTTATACATGGATTTGTTTAGATATAAAATTCAATTTTTGTTTAAAGTAACGATTAAAAGTAAAAGCTAATACTCCTATGGTTTGAATATTAGAGTACTGATCAATGTTTTATGTATTTACATTTAATATTAATATTTATGGCTTTCACATGTCTCAGAGCACATTATTACATATTTTGACATACAAAACATATGGCAAAACTAAATGTATTTTGTATAAAATGTTTGAAGTTTATATACAGTGTCAACTAAAAGTATTTGCACAGTTTGGATCTTTGTATGAAATTCTTTGTAAATCTGTAAAGAATGTGATTCTCTATTTAATATTTTTGTAAAGTATAACTGTTGACTCTAAAGTTCATAAATCATGAATTTTAGAAATAGTTGTAATAAAGAAAAAAATAAAATACACATACACGTCCATTTTGACTGAAACAATTTTGAAATTTTCAGTAAAACAAAAATATTGACACACGTTAAAAATTTGTTATAACATGTATTCTACTTAAATATTTCCAATGTTAGCATACTTGTTATATCGCAAGAAGTTTTTCCATCCAAATTGATCGTCATTTATTAAAGTTAGAATATTTTGTAAAAAGAAGAAAAACTGTTGAAAGAAAGATTGTATTAAATTTATACAAGCAAGGAAAATCTTATTCAGAAATAGAATATAGAATATAGAAATATAATAAAAAAAGAACCTAAAACTACATTCTCGAAAATAGCTGAGATAGTAAAAAACGAATCTAATACGGAAATGCACCCCGTAATAATTCGAAGAACACTCAAAACTATTGAATATGAACTGGGAGTTGCAAGACGAAAACCATGGATTAGCAAAATTAATAAAAAAAAAATTGTTAGAGTTCGCTATTAATTATGTGCACGAAAATATAGCATTTCGACAAAATACAGACCAAAATAAATTTATTATTTTTCAATGTGATGAACGGGTTTTAGTTAGAAAATCGAATACTAGATTAGATGAAAAAAATTGTTCAAACCATCAAACACGGGGATGGTGGAGCACTTATCCGATGTAGGAGAACTTCTTTTTATTGAAAATACCATGGACAAATATGATTATTTAAATATTTTAAAGTAAAAGTGTGGAAAAATTAAATTTAGGACAAGATTATTATTTTTAACAGGATAATAATCTCAAACACACAACTTATATTGCTAGACAATGGATCAGTCTAAAAATTAGTACGTTCAATGTATAGTTCAATGAAAGTTCTTATAAAAGAAAGGATTGCACAATAAATATTAAATAAAATGTTATAATAAATTTATGCTACAAAATCGTAAGTGCGCCTTTTTTCCACCGAAAACGGACGGTTATGTGAATTTTACTATTTTTTCTTTATTATAACTATTTAAAAAATTTATGATTTATGATATTCATAAACTTTAGAGTCGACGGTTATATTTTACACAAAAATTAAATAGGGAATCACATTCTTTAGAGATTTACAAAGAACTTTATACAAAGATCCGGGTTGTACCAATAATTTGAAGTACCGTATGTAAATTTTCATGAAAATGTATCAGTATTTTACAACAAAAATTAACAATATAATTTTTATTATATTTTTCAAACAAATACTTCTTTTAATGTTGTTTACGTAGCTAAATGTCTTGTTTAAAAACGAGCAATGTTTACGTGGGTATAGTTGTCCTAAACTTAATATTTTAGCAAGATACCCATGAAGTATATTTTCAGTCTCCAACTTTGGAGGCTACTTACATAAATGCTGGCATCTAAAAAACATACGTGTCAAATATTTTTCGAAAAATGTATCATTTTTAAGTTTTATTAAAATCGGCGGTTTATTGTTCTTATAGAGCATCTTTGGAGATGAACTTCGCGATTTACGTCATGAAAAAAATAGACGGAAATGGCAACCATTAGACATAGTAATCACTTTGATGCCTCAGAAAGGCATGTCAGGTCCAGCTAAAGTGTATGCACAAATTGATCTACATGTAATGTGCAGTGATAAATATCCTGATGAGTAAGTATAATTCTATGACATTCCCAAGCTATAAATCTTTTGTTTTACGGACCATTATGATCTATAACAATTGTAAAAAGTGAGTAAAAAAAGCAGCAGGTTTAGGATCTTCCCTCATTATACTCGTATTTTCTTTTTTTGTGTATAGTTTTATGCCTTATATTTTATTTATATGAAGTAATAGAAAACATTTGTTATTGGTAATAAAGTTTTATAACATATTTTGCAATTTATATGTCGAGGTGTTGTCAGGATTTCGGGCGCAAGATAATTCCTCGTTTGAATGAGACATCATTTGCGCAGCAAGGTTTATATTTACACGAACGCCAATATTTTACAAATTTAACATATAATGTGAACAATGATAAATTAATCAAACGTACAACAAATCTAACGTAGCTTTAACATATAACGTGTTAAACGATAAACTAAATTAACGAACAATAGATTTAACAAGGTTTAACTAGGATCTTGGGTTCAGTAACGAATCCACGGTCAACGGGAAACTCTTTTAACAATAGCTTGTATTCTGTATCGCACAAACACGTTCGCTCAGAAGCAGGGTAACTTTTAGACTGCCTGACTGTCGATATCCGTAAACTCTCCAAGGAAACCAAAAGAATAAAAGGCTGTTACAGACTCATTTGTCAATTACATACTGATCAGAGTTATCAACGAAATACCAAACACCGTTACTAGGCAATCCCGCATCAAGCCGACATTACTCTTGGCCGGGGCTTGCTTGTTAATACAGTGTGTCCCACAACATCAGTACTCCTTCTGTTAGATAAAACATCCATCCCGTGACCGTGGCTACGTTCGGCGACCAGTCATGTCACCTCGAGCCCAAGTATTGGAGATCTTCTCAAAGAAATGCCCGATGTCACTACTTCTCCGACATATATATACATACACACGTATAACATGTCGCTTTTTATCGATGTTCAAAATTTCGTTCGACTTTCAATTGCTATGTTGGAAACCAGATTAACACTTTGACTGCCACGTTGGTCATATATGACCGGCCACGGTTTCTCCTATGACGCCACGGTGGTCATTGGTAACCGGAGCATTTGAACTTCTTACAATTGTAAAAATTGAACGAAAATTGACAGTAGGGCATTTTGAATATAACCGATATAACGGAGATACTTTGAAATAAAAAGTGCCCCATTGAACAATTAAAAATTTTTATTAGAACATCAATAAAAAAAGAAAATGACAGTGCACTGTGTTTGTATCCATATCTTTGAAGGGTAATCTACTGTAGCGGCACTCGACACCAACTAGTGTCAGACGACGGCAACGCAGTGGTTAGCGCCTTAAGTTACGAACGTCCGGGACCCCGGGTTCAAATCCCGGCGACCGGAGTCCGATTTTTCTTCCACAATACGTAAATGAGAAGAAAAGCAGCCGTACCCCAGCAGTGACATTTACACCTATCTCGGAATCTACAGTTGGCAGTAGCACTATCATCACAAACATATTACACCTCACTACGAATATTATTATAAACATACCTTAGAAAATAATCGTATATGCTGCTTTACAATCATATAATTAAAGTTAGAAGTGTGAAAATACCTTATTATTATGGATAGAATGAGCAAATATATTCAACAATATGTTCTGGACGTTTTGCTTACGACGAAATAACGAATGCGAATGGTTTGTTGAAATAAACGAAGCCTTGTTATAATATGATAAACCAATAAGATAAACGGTCCATTAGGGAAGAATGTTGTCTTACATCTTCAATTTATTATTATTTTGCCATTATATGTTTTGAACAATAAAAATACTCCCGTGGCGTCCTGAGCGAAACATATGATTTCGGCGTGGCAAGTATTTTGATTTGTTGACGAGTACTTTCCTCGGATATAAAATCCATAGAGCACACGGGCACCCCTAGGGCCATAGGGGTTGAGATTGACGCCCAACCAACGCACAAGACACCCAGTACCTTGTTACCTTATTAGCTAAGCCTGCAGGGGTTGTCGCTCGTCTGAGGTCGAACGGGGCACATTCTAAGCGCTCCCGTCTCTCCAGGACGGTTCCGGAGCAGTTGGGACGCTGCTCACCCGCCGAAGGCCATTCGGTGGAGCCAATACACCTTAGATTCGGCCCTCTTGCCAGCATTTTGGCCATCAACCACTGCCACAACGAGTCCTTACCCATATTTGGCCGAGCAGAGGGGTCGCTACTCCCTCCGGGCTGTCACTCGACCCCCGTGGTACCATTCTTAGTCATTGGTGGGACTATCGTGTGGATGTACTGCCACGTCACTGCCGGCCGGCGATCTGCTAACCGTGCTCGGCAGTTCCAGATGGGACTCACGTAAGCGGGGTACAGTGTACCCGGGAACTTATCCCGACGGTCCCATCCTTGGCATCAGGATCGTGGGTGTGCTACTACCCAAGGCCACGTAGAGAGAGTGTAACACGAGAGAGGCGACCTTCCCTGCGGTGTACATAAGGACTCACGTGAGCGGGACGCTTGCCCCGACGGTCCTCCTGGCTGCGGGAACGTGGGTTTGCCAGCCCCCATAGACTCACATAAGCGAGTCCTCCCTGCGGGAAGTCGAACGAGGTAGTGGGGCACCTCGAAGTATTCGAGGGCCGCTACTATTCTATGCCATGGTATGGAGTTGAACGCGTTGACGATGTCCAGAGACACCGCCAGTGCCACGCCATCCCGGGAAACCATGTCCTCCGTGAGGGCTCGCAAACGTCTGACCGCGTCGATCGTCGAGTGGCTCCTCCGGAAGCCGTACTGGCTTTCGTGCCAACCCGGCACCCGCGCCGACATGTGTCGCTCCAGACGGGTGGCGACGACTCTCTTGTCACGTAAACTTGAGAGTTGGATGATAAAATAAAATAGCTGTGCCGTAACACAACTATCAACTTTGGTTTTATTAAACTTTATTATGAATTCAGCAATCACAATTGAATACACTTTGAATTAACACACATAAATCACAATTTACTCCAACAACTTTATGTAAAATCTAGTTACACTGATACGTTAAGTACGGGACCGGTCTAAGGGTAGAAATTCGGTAAAAAGGTGTTGACTATTCTAAAGATAGAGACTGAGTGAATTTTAGTGACGATACTGTGGATTTGTTGATGATGATTTTGGTTAGGAAAGTGAGGGCAGTAGACACCGCTTCCGATTTGATAATAATAAGAAGGTTGGTGTCGGGGGTGGCCCATGTGATGTCCACGACGGTGTCACATAAAATCACAAGTCACAACTCAGATTATATAAAAACAAGAAGGTTGAGCCGAAACACAACTATTAACTTTCTTTTTATTGCACTTTATTATGTACTTAATATTCACAATTGAGTATACACTGAATTGACACGTATAAATTACACTTTACTCTAACAACTTTATATAAATTAAGTAGGCGACTGATCTAAGGGTAGAAACCTGGTAAAGAGATGTTAACTGTTCGAAAGATGGAAAATCAGTCAAGTTTAGTGACGATGTTGTGTAAAAGTAAAAGTAAAAGCAAAAAGAAGACATAGAATCGATCATTGTCAGTGTGACTTAGAAACGTGTGCAAATCAAAACGGGTAGAGAGTTTATTTTGGGAAATAAATAGGATGGATTAGAATAATATTTTTACTCATACAGGAGGATCTTCAAGATTTTCATATTTTAACACTAGAACTACCGACGTTTGAGAGGTAGCTATCTCTACCAAAACAGGTCGAAATGACTGATCTTTAAAAAATACATAATAATGGAATATTTTTATATTTATTGATTTATTATTATCTTAGAAAAGGAACTACATGTTCTGAGATCATATAAACTATATAATAACAACTATAATAATAACAATAAGTACAATAACGAAGAATATTTAGTACCCAAATCTTTGGTAACAAAAATATTAAAATAAATTTCCATTGGTACATATAAGAAGTATAATATAATAATATAATAATAAACATAATAAGCATAATAGAATAAATAAAATACAAATATAACTTAAGTTATTAGGTACAAAAGCTATCATTCGTGACATTTCTTACAAACGTTAACTTTATTCTGCGTGCATTTTCCGCATACACATTTTTTCCAAACATTGCAAATGGTGGTGGTCTTATTATTATTATAATATCCTATCTGACAACATTTGCATGAATTCTTTGACGTACTTTGGACCTCAAATGCTCTTTTTTCTACTCGTGATTTTTCATTGTCAGCGGCAAGTTCATCTGCTAATTGAAACATAAACTTTTTTCTGGATATCTGCTCACCTGTGGTTTCTTTATATAAAATCCAGGCATTTATGCCAGCTAAATCTAAAATATTAAAAAATATTTACTTGAAGTGGCCATTTTCTTGATCCCGACTTCACGCTATATTTTTTTGCCATTTGATCTGCTATATCTACTCCAAATTTTGTCTTGTTATAAAATTCGACCGTTTCAGGTAGGTCCTTTTCGCTTTTTCTAATTTTGACGGTTTTATGTTTTGAGCTCAAGATAAAAACTTTCTTTCTCGGCTTACTTTTATAAATTGTGAGTGTAATCTCATTTGATCGATACAGCAGCGACGAAAAGCGAGCCATGGTATCCTTCTTCGTTTTACAAATTTTAGAGAGTTCTCTTCTGTTTCCGCGTATTGTGCCAACCAGTGTGGTTCTTTTGGCTAATAATTTATATGCCAGTGACAAACTTGTAAAAAAATTGCCATCATACTATACGGTTCAATAAGTTTGAGTACCACAAATTCACCCAGAGATTGCGATGGTGTTCGGTTTTCGTTCTTTCCTAAATAAGGAAATCCATTTACAATATATTTTGTTTGAACATCAGATGCCAGCCAAAATTTAATTCCGAATTTGTCGGAATTATTCGGTAAATATTGTGTAAACCTGTATCTGGCTTTGGTTGGGAAAAGTTACTCGTCTATTGTAATGTTTGCACCAGGTTTATAGCAATTCTGGCTGTTTTCAATAAACTTATCCCATACGGTTGATATTAGTGCAAATTTGTCATTTTTCAAACGTTGACTTCTATCATCTTTTTTGTCAAATCGAATAAACTTCAATATTTCAAGAAACTCATTCCGACTCATTGTGCTGGAAAAGAAGCTTGGTTCCCATTTTGTATTCCACAAATATGAAAGTTTCAAATTTTTCGCTTCGTATGCCCCCCGTGCGTACAATATTCCAAGGAATACTTTCAATTTTGTTTCTGTAAGGGTCCATTTTTTACCCAAAACACGAGAGGCTTCTGATTCTGTGCAAGATATTATACGTTGCAACATATGGCTGTCAATTAGTAGGGAAAATGCGCTAATTACCTTATCTTTCCTGATGTTTCTTTTTACATATGCTGTGGAGCCGGAGTTGGTCTAGCTTGTACACTTTCAGTTTCATTTTCAGAGCTTGAAAGCAGCTGAGCACGTATTCTTTTGCGTACATTCAAAATGTTCTCTGGCTCACTTTCTGAGGACTCATTTTCTTTGTCACTAATGTCACTATTACTGTTATCACTATAAATTTCAATTTCTTTTTCCTCTGGTTCACTTCCATCACACTCGGAGAATTCACTATCTTCGATATCAGAGCATTCCACTGGTATCCTTTTCAGTTTTTGCAATAATTCGAATGCTTTCAATTGTTTACTCATTTTCAAGACTTGTAAAATATTGCTTTATAAAACGATAAATCAGGTCTTATTCCAACGACTGTGCTCTACAGAATGACCGTGTGCAACGGCAAGAGCAGCTATTCCTATTACTTTGTACGTTACTTTACGGCTATGTTTATGTAAACAAACTTATGGATAATATAAATTATATCTAAATATCTAATACCCCATCTAAATAAACGAGCCCGGTTTCAGTAAACAGATTATAGAATCCTATTACACTTATACCAGTACCAACCAATATGCCCGGTCAATTTGACTTGTGCTGGTATAAGTAGCCATGATACAAAATTTCTTTTATATGAAATGAATAAAACAAAGTTTATTATATTATTCCTTTAACTATCCCTGCAAAAGTCATTACATCATTGCGGAGAAAAAAATATAACATGAAATAGGAATTTTAAGATAAACTTGTCAAATCAGTCATTTTGACCGGCGTGGTAGTTCTAGTGTTAAGATGATTTGTGTAGAGTTTAATCGTATATATTTCTTCTATTCTTATCTCCAGATTTTTTTCATTCATTATCTCCCAACATCCTCGTTTTATTGATATAAAATATCTTGATCGAGATAGGTAATGTTAGTAATAAGAAATAAAATATACTGCACATAGGAGTCTGTTTAACATTGTATATATTGGGTTTACAACTAAGTGATTGTCATTAGGTGGTATTGACAAAATCCGCAATCACTTAGTTGCCAACCCAATAGTTTGAATCGCAATTTTTCATGACTAGCTAAACTGTAAATATGTAATTGTTCTCGAAGTTTTCTATATTCATTTGTTGTATATTTTATAGTAAAATATTAGTCCTCAATAAAATATGTTACATATATCTGAATTGGAAGCTAAATGGTTGTTAAATATTAAATTGTCCCAAAAGTTTATTTCGTTTTATAAGGAAATAGTAGTTGCACAATATTTTTTGTTTTATATTATTTTATTGAATTGTGTATATTGTATATTACAAAATGAATCAGACATAATTCAATAAAATAATATAAAATAAAAAATGTTGAACAATCTAATACTTTAATAAAAACGATTTTTAATTTGAAATTAGACTGAAAAAATTTTGATTAATATGCAGGGTCTGGACATTTCCAGACATTGTACATACATGCCTACATGTTATACATGCACACACACATACATACATACATATAAATATGTTTCGGAAATATAAATGCGAGAATTGCACAAGATAGGATAGTTGTGAAAATAGATAGAATAGGTGAAATTTAATGTTTAAATTTTAGACTTTAATATAATTTAACCAAACATGAATGTATAATAAATCTAATCGATATAACAAAGTTATATGATCTTTACTACGAAAACTGTTTTTACGCTTTTTATTACATAACTTGCAGAGTACCAAACATAGAGTTGGAAAAAAGCAGAGGCTTATCTCATCAACAAATTGCAGTATTATATGCCGAATTAGTGGAGCTAACAAAACAATTACAGGGAGAAGTAATGATCTTTGAATTAACGCAACATGTTCAGAAATATTTACACGAGAATAATAAACCAAGTTACAGTAGCTTTTATGAAGAAATGGTTTCACGACGCCAAGAAAAGATCGAATATGAAATGTTGGAAAAACAGTTGAAAGAAGATAAAGAAAGACAGGTTAGATACTCATATTATATAAATCATATTGTAATAAAATGAATAGCTGAGGTTACTGTCTAAGTTTATTGTCCTACATCATTCTGTACTGCAACAATCTGTTTCTTCAAAAGGGCAAATTATATGAATCAATGAATATAAATAAATTACTACATTACAAGGATGTTTGACTTGCCAGTTTTATAAAAACACATAATTATAAAAGATGCGATTTTTACAAATTTTGAATCGATCATTTTATTAATGTAACTTATGATGAAACGAGTAAAACATATTCTGTGATTCTCGTATTCTATCTATTATAAAATTAATAACTTCTAAAATAATTATCTTTGTTATGATTATAAATCGTCGTAAATTAAAAATTAAGAACCATGAAAGTTTAATTGCCATATGAATATGAGAAAACTTTATTAATTTTAATTTTTGTGATTACCTTATTGTTTTTACAAATTAATTTTGCATTATGATAAAAATAAATATTTTGGTGTTTTGAATAGTTTTGTTCAAGGATTCTATTGTAGAAAATAAATTAAATATGTGTATTTGAAAATATTCTATAATAATCGCTGATTGTAAAAAGTCATAAATATATGACGAATCAATTGTATACAATTTGTTATTTTTAAAGTTGATACTTTTTTCACAATCTTTTTGTATTAATTTTAATTTATTAATCTAATAATCTAATTTATTTTAAAGTAAAGTTACATATTTTTCAATTAATTTAAATTATCCATGAAACACGTACAAATTATTAAGTGTAGATACAGCGAAATTTTAATATTACATTTTATAATTTCATATAAGGATACAAATAGGGTGGTATAATAACTTTAATCACTTTGAATATCTCTGAAGGAAGCCATAATAATTTTCTTATAAGCGGAGGGTTTCCGGAGATTTCGAGATCACTTCCATTTCTTTAATTACTTACCGATACTTCTTTAAGTACATTGTTATTGAAAAAAAGGCAAACGAATCAAGCAATAAATTTGGCGACCCTTCGACATTTTCAACTGGCAACGGTTCGATATGGAGATTTAAAAAACACCAAGCAATAATATAGAGTCAAAATTTGTCAAAGATGTCCTACAATGCCTTAAAGACTAAAATATACATAGATCTAGATCACATTTACAAAATGGCATATGAAAGCCAAATACAAGAAGATCGAGTAACGGATTTTGTATAAATGCAAGTGGAGTTTATAAACTACATCTTTTTATTCATAGATACGAGAAACCGAAAGCGCTCAAACATGTCAAATGAATTCCCGTTGTGTCCAAAACTAGGAAACAGACTTTGATGAATTGCAATGTATAATATTTGCTGATTGTTCGTAAAATCATTCCAAATCCATTGTAAAAAGTTCAATTGGAAAATTGAACTTGCAGGCGAATGTCCTTATTAGCATGCAATTGTGTCTCTCATATTCTAGCACTGGATAGACTGCCGATTATGTAATACCGATTATGATGTCGACGTCGTGTACCTTCTTGAAAATACCACGAACTCCTTCTTTCAACGGAGGAACCAGAAAATAGTAACAAAATTCAAAACTTTGTTTCATCATCGTACGCTAAGAGAAATCTTAGATTTTCCTCGCACTGATTTGTTAAAAAAAGCTTGAGACGATATATTACCCTTTAATAATTACTCTTCATGGGAGCGATTCCTAAACAACGTTGTGAAGAAAGAAATCATAAAGCAAGAAACAGAGGTGGAGCATGTTTCAAATATATTCAGCATTACTGGGATCAAAGGAATAATTGCTACAATTATTCAGTAAATAGCGTCCGTAGATGAAATTCAGAAATGGTCTTACCAATCTGTGAATAAATTGAAGATAAAGTACAACAAACGAAAAATGGAATGATAAAAAACAGCGTCATCACCACATCAGAAAAAAACCGTTGTTAGACAAGAAGGAAACCAAACACATTAATTTATTACTATATTCCGGAAGTCAGACACCGTGTATATAATTCCAAGTTAATACACTGAAACTCTACTATGAACAAGTGTGCCTAAAGAACCTTAAGAAACTGTCCTAGGTGAAGAAATGTATCCTCGACAAAGATGCGAGTAATTACATAAAAAGGTGGTAAGTAATAGCTTCTTAAATAATTAATTATTTCACTATATGTATACATATATATATATTTGTTCATGCATACTTGTTATCGAATTTTTTATATCAACCCGACTTAAGAATTGGACAACGTTTGATGTAGTACGTACTTGAAATGAAAGATATTTAGAGGGTTGCATTTCAATTCATTCTTATCCGGAAAATTGTACTTTTCCACTGATAATATTTTGATGAATGTAACATATAAAATTTAAAAAAAACTAATTCTTCTGATGAAATGATTCATGTTTTGCGTTTATTTTATATGTATACATATATCGTAGGACTAAAAAATATGCAAAGATATATACAAGATATTACACACAATTGGTTCAAGCTATAAATCTAAAATAGTAGAAAATAGACAAAATTAATTGAATGATGCATGACTCGGTGGATATGTCCATTTTGGAAGTGTAGGCGTTCTGAAGATTTTAGTTATACATAACTAGATATGACTATAATTTTTGTACATAATTTATTATACAAATCAAGATGCATCGTATTAAAGATAAGGAAAACGTAAACACAAGAATACAGCGTTACTTTTTTCGCGTTTATCGTACCATAAATTCTATAAACCTCATTAATGCTGAGGCTCTCTCAGACGGTCCCGCTGGCGTAAATGGTAATTTGAATAATAATTATATTCGTCAATTTATAAAAAAATCTATAAATTTTCATTGAAAAAAACTTATTTCGATAATACTGCAATTACAATTATTTTAATTAATAAACATGGCAAGTCAAACATCCTTTTACCTTTCTTGTTTTTAATGTTTAAATTACAATTTCTGTAGGCTACTACTATTCTACAAATATAATTGTTCTAATCATATTATTATTGATCATTTCAAAAATATATCTGTTTTAATTCAGATATTGTATCTACAAAAATAATTGCAGGTATTGCAGGATGAAATCCAAAAAAGGCAAGAAGCTTTGAAAGCTGAACTTCGTAATCGGAAAGAATCTATTCGCTTATATTGTGATCGATCAAATAATCCTTCTCAATCAATACCATCATCTCCGCAAGAGAGATCACGGATTTATTCTCGAAGAAGATGTGCTAGTAGTTCTGAAAGTTCTGACGGTTTTCTATGCGAACATAGGGGCACAAAATTATTACACTTTGATCATAATAAAGGTATATATTTTGGTAGATAACTTTAGTCTGTTGTCTCAAACTTGTGTATTAAAAAAATCATTCAATTTTACTAATTTTTATAACGTATAATAATTATAGGTGAAAGACAAGTGTACAGAGCAAAATGTATGGGTCATAGTACTAAGGGATCGGTCGTTTATGCAGGCGTGGATATGACAACTGGAGAATTGTTTGCAATTAGTGAATGGACATTAAAAGTAAATAATAAAATTGAAGAAAATAATATTCAACATATCATGAAACAAGTAGGAAGTTTAGAACAAGAAGTAAATCATTTACATAAATTACATCATCCAAATCTTGTACATTATTTAAATATGAAGTATCTGCAGGAGGAAGATGATGTACTTATTTATGTTCTTCAAGAATTTGTGGTAGGTATGATGATATTTAGTTATAATTCAGACCAACGATACAATATTTGTAATTATAATTATTTGAACTAATTTTTCTAAAAGTGAATAAATTGAAGAACTATGTAAAATATAAGGGACTTCATAAAATTCGTATAATGCGGATTCGTATAACATCACACTCATAGTCCATATACATAATACATGTGGTTCGTATCATATAAAGCTGTTTCCTATAACGTGGAACCTATCCCTTGCGTTATACGGAGGCCCACTGTATTGTATGAAATATATTTCCTGAAATGAGTTTCACTAATTAAGTTAAATAACTTAAATTTTATAAGTTTAAATAAACTTTATTCTACAGCTATCTTAACATTTCAATATCTATGATAAAGTACATTTATTTCGAAAAAATTACAAAATCTGTAAATACAAATACATACATACATTTTCTAATAATAGCAACTTTTATATAACATAATTTGATCGTTCCAATAATATAAATTGATTTAATTTTTATGATTTAATTTTTTAAAGAACTAAAGTTTCATGTATGCTATCATATATGTTAATTATCGGATTTTAGATAGGTACGAGTTGCTCCTTTTTTTTACTGGAAAATATCGCAGTAGACATCGATTTCCTGCGATATTTGGCAACTGGCATCCTTTCTGCTTTAAGATATCTCCATGAGAATAATGTTGTCCACAAAGATCTACGTGATACCAGTATCTATATTGATAACACAGGAGTAGTTAGATTATCAGATTATTCTTTAAATAAAAGATTGTCTGATATTTATCAGACATGTACGATAATCAAGCCTGAACCAGATTTTCCCAGTGTACAAGGCAGAGGTGGAAAAAAGGCAGATATCTACCGTTTTGGTGTTCTTATGTTTTCTTTATTAAAAGGAATCATAGTTTCTGGAGATAAAATTGATCCAACAAAAATTGTACAGGTGTGTTTCTCTATATACAGAATACAAATAATCTGAATATTTAATATAAAATAAAAATTAAAATAAAAAAGAAAATTTAATGTAGCTAAATATACAACATATAGAAAGAAATTATTATAATAAAAAATATTTGAGGGTAACCAAAAAGACCTAATTTATTAAATATAATAATATTTATTGTACTCTAGACTACGTGTTTATTACACGGACGTTATTTGGCATACTTTACAATTTAAATGTAGAGACCTATGCCTTTATTTAGTAAACATACAATCAATTTCACTTTACTGTTTAGTAATAAAGCTTTATAAATGTGAAATGCAGACATTTGCTAATAAGTAATTATGCATTTTATTTCAGTAAAATTTTAAGTAAAAGGTTTAAATAAGAAATTTTATATATTATTATTTATAATTATAATATTATTTATAATTATATTTATATATAATTTTATATATTATTATTTTACATATTAACAGATTTTTTATTTATTCTATGCTTCAACTTTAACAAAAATTGATAATAATTTATATGACGTATATGACATATGCATGTAGTTAAAAAATTCCTATTACCTCTGTTTAGTTAATTCGAATAATAATCAAATGATCTTAGATATAAAACACTAATTATATTATTTTGTCTTCAGACTTGAATCTGTTCATTATGTACATTTTGTAAACAATATAATTTCCACAGCACGCCTATAAATAACCAAATTAAATACTAATTTAAAGCAAATGATTTCTATCTAAGTATAATTATTTTAAATAAATATTTAAGTAAGAAGAAACAAATGAATCACATTTTACTCATTTCTTCTCATAAAGGAATCAATTTTTTAATTGTTTTAGCTTGATCTTCAAGATTTCTTATTAAAGTGCCTTATCAATGATGAAAGAAAACGTTGGTCAGCTGAACAACTGTTACAACATTCGTTTATAAAGGCGCCTTTAACCCATGCATTATCGCCCCCAAAAATACCACGGAGAGATGAACAAGAGAATCATGAACCAGAAGAACCAGATACAGATATTAGACAATATGTACCTCCATTAGGAGGTCATTCAAGAATTACAAATGAATTCGAAATTCTTGAATGGCTTGGTAGAGGTGCTTTCGGCGATGTTCTAAAAGTGAAAAATAAATTAGATGGTGGAATTTATGCTATTAAAAGGATAGAATTGAACCCAAAAAATAAACAACTTCACAAAAAAATTACCAGAGAGGTGAAATTGTTATCTCGGATGAATCATGAAAATGTAGTACGATATTACAATTCATGGATAGAAAGTGCTATAATAACTGATGCAGTAGAAGAACATACATCCATGACATTTTCTGAAAAAAAGAGTCCAGAGCTGCTTAATGTAATTGTCATATCTATATTATTTTATTACTTAATTTTTTTAATTTGAGGATTCCTTGATATTTGAATTTGAAATTTAGTCGTTAAAATTTTATTTTATTTTCTACTTGTTTTCCTAAACATTGCGATAGTCTGTATTTGTTTCATTTTTGAATAGTAATATAATATTTAAGATTTTAACTTAAGATTTTTAATAACTAATTTTTAGTAACTAATTTAATATACCATATACCATTAATATACCATGTAATGATTTATAGAAAGCTACTTTTATATAAATATTAGATTGTCCCAAAAGTTTCTTTTGTTTTATAAGGAAATAATTCTGTTGTTCTATTCTAACAAAATGGATCATACATAATTTAATAAAATAAATATTTTATAAAACAAAAAATCTTGTGCATTTATTATTTCCTTATAAAACAAAAGAAACTTTTGGGACAACCTAATAATTAATTTTGATATCAGATGCGATTGTTGATTAGTCATGATAATTTCGTGAATAATTTTTCCTTTAATCTATAATTATTTTTTAGCATTTAATAACGGATGATATTGAAAAATTAGCACCACCAATACACGAAGTTGAATGGAATGTTTCATACAAATCTCGAACAAATACAACACTTCCAGCTGACAGCGATGAGGATAACAGTGATGCGTCCAGTGACACTGACAGTGATGAAGATTGTGCGTTTTTGTAAGAGATTCATTTTTGAAATGATGATTTATAGGTGACATATCTTTATATTACAAAAATACTTTCTCATAAAAATAAATCATGAATTTGAAAATATATAAAAATTAAAATTACATACATTTTATTCTAAAACAAAAATATTAGTGACAGAGTTGTTTACATTCAAGGAACAGATTCTTTTTTGAATAGATATATAAATAGGTACGAGATTTACATATCAAATGTTAAAAATCTAAAATTAACAAACAAATTAACAATTAATTTCCATTCAATTATACATTCCAGAATTTAGAAAGCATACAATAATTTATTACTTTATATAATTAATTTATTAGAATAAAAAAATGAAAAAATTATGTATAATTGAATATACTTTAAAGTATAGAATAAGATGTATAATTTTTGTCCATAGGAACTTAAAAATTAAACATATTGAAGTATATATTCACAACATATATACATATATAATTTATATTAATTGAACCTTATGTTGTTACGAGTAATTTGTAACAAATTTTCCAGAATGCAAAATCTTCTGAGAATGGATTCTTCCGATAGCATAGAATTTGTAGGAGATACAAACTATCAAGCATCTGCATCAAATATAAAAAGTGATGAAAATGGGGATATGAATGAATCAAAAGAAACAGTCAGAGAAATTCAATTTATGTATATTCAAATGGAATTCTGTGAAAAGAGTACTCTTCGGACAGCAATTGATAATGGAGTTTATGAAGATCAAGAAAGAGTGTGGAGATTATTTCGAGAAATTGTGGAAGGTCTAGCACATATTCACCAACAAGGAATGATACATAGAGATCTAAAACCAGTAAATATATTTTTGGATAGTAATGACCATGTAAAGATCGGAGATTTTGGTTTAGCAACTACAAATATACTTTCATCCTTTGTACAAACAATGGAAACTGATAAAGAATCTCAGGGTTTTGAAAAAGGTAAATATCTTCACAGCGACGATATTTATGTACTATTATTCTATAGGTATTTTCACGTATATACAGAGTGTTTGGCTACAAATGTAAAAATATTTAAGGGGCGATTCTTGAAGCTAAAATAAGATGAAAATCAGAAATAAAAGAATTGTGTTTCCGGCTTTACTTTTTATAGTAGACAGGTATAATGTTTAATCTACGATGTTCCTTACAAAACGTCGCGCATCGTGGTTTACACAGTTCCTTTTCTCTACGACTTGTACGAGGTAAGCTGCTGTCCATATATCGTTCAATTTGAGCATCTCTGTGCACTTCGCTGCTTAGGCTGATCTACTTTATCTTCGTGTAAGGAGATTTGCTCGCGCACAGGGATATTTCGGCTAATTTTTAATTGTTAATAACTAAAAACAAAGCCTAAAACGTAATTTTTTTATTCTTGATTTTCATCTTATTTTAGCTTTAAGAATCCCCTTAAATTTTTTTAGACCTGTAGTCAAACATTCTATATATAATGTATTATGTAATATATTTCAGGGATTAGTTTTGGCACAGAAGATGTTGGATCTCTCACAGGACAAGTAGGCACAGCACTTTATGTAGCTCCAGAACTTACAACAAAAGCAGCAAAAGCTATTTACAATCAAAAAGTTGATATTTATAGTCTTGGAATAATATTGTTTGAAATGTGTTACAAACCTCTAACTACAGGAATGGAACGAATTAAAGTTTTGCTTAATTTACGATCGAAAGAAATTATACTTCCATCAGAAATACAACAAGCTGATATGTCACGACAAATTCATATCTTACGGCATGTAGTACAGATTAAAATAAATTAATTTAAAATACGTGTTAATTAATTCTCAGTTATTACAGGTGGTTATTAAATCATGATCCTAGTCAACGGCCCACTGCTCAAGAACTCCTTTCTTCGGAATATTTGCCTCCTGCACGTCTTGAAGAGACGGAATTGCAAGAAATGATCCGGCGCACGCTTTCGAATAATCAAAGCAAAGCATATAAATATTTGATTTCATGCTGTTTTACACAGGAAGTTAGTCCTGCAGACGATATTACTTACGATATGAATTTACCTAGTAGGGGGCATATTAACTTTATTGCTTGGAGAAAACATCAAGAAGGAGTTAAAAGCAAAGTAATCGAGGTTTTTCAAAGACATGGTGGTGTTTACTTAGGAACTCCTCTATTGATTCCAAAATCGCATCAATTCTGTAGCTTTTCAACTTCCAGTGTAAAATTAATGACTCGTAATGGAAACATTGTTTGTATCCCTCATGATTTACGCGCTGCGTTTGCAAGATACATAGTATGGAATAATGTACCACATATTAGAAGATATGCAATTGAAAGAGTCTTTAGAGAAAAAAAGGTATGATTTTACTAAACAGTTTATATCATCTTAAAATTACTCTATTAATACGAGATAAAAAAATAATAAAATTTAATGTTTTAAAAATCAACAAATAATTAAAATAACTATATAATGTTGAAAATTAATAGGGAAGAAAAACAATCAGCACAGGTACATAGCTAAGCTCTTAGAATGGTAATTTATTATTTTGATAACAATTAAGTAAATCTAATTATAAAGTAATTTTAAATAAAGACTAGTATGAGTTCCTACAGTAAATATTTTGTAATTTCTGCTAGACAAAATTCTATGATTACAGTTTTATGTTTATCTATTATTTTAAAAATTTAAAAAAATTTATGTTTATTTCTTATTGTATTCTAAAAGCAATTAAGGAATAAAGCATTGATTTTTTTAAGTACTTAAATATTATATAAATTAGCAAAGTTTCTATATTTCATATTATTTTTAGGTATTGGGCTTTCATCCTAGAGAACTTTACGAATGCGCATTTGATATAATAGATCCTATGCCTGATAATCTTCTAATGGAAGGTGAATTAATATACATTGTCTGGGAAATCATCAATGAATTACCTCCATTGCAAGAACGAAATTTTACTATTCGTTTGAACCACACCTCTTTACTACAAGCTGTATTAATGTATTGTGGAGTAGATAAAGAAAAATATCAAGATATTTATTCAATCCTTCGAGATGCACGTGATGGAAAATTTACAAAGTTTCAAATACAGACGCATTTAATAAGTTTATGTTTGACTGATCAGGCTATGGAGACATTATTCAACTTGTTTGAAACGGAAAGTTCTGTTGCTAAAATTCATAGTGTTTTAAAAACAATTACACGAAGAAAAGGAGATGCTGCTGCTTTAGCTAGAGAAGGACTGAAGGAAATTGAGATAGTTATGGAAAATATTGAAACACTTGGAGTAAAGGTAAAAACTGTACTATATTAATAAAATCATATTTAAAATATAACTAAAACAATTATTTGTAACTAAAGAAGTTTCTTTTGTTACATATATCATCTTATAGTTTTTATTCTAAAGGTAAACATACAAATATTATATAAAGGTGTAATAAAATTTGAATTCTTTCTCTTTTTTAACAGTGGCCTGTACTGGTTGTACCTCTTCTAGTGCACAATATAAATCAACATAGTGGTATAATTTATCAAATTACTTACGAAGTTAAGCGGCGTAAAAAGAAAGGTGGAGAAGAAGTAATAGCAGCAGGAGGTCGTTACGATAAAATGCTTTCTTCTTTTAAAAAAATTCTTGAATGTACAGGAATGGCCAGTAAAGAAATTAAACAATATGGCGCTGGAATTAGTATCTCACTAGAAAAACTTGTTTCCGCAGTCTCGGAAATTTCAGAATCTTTAGAATGCAGATACGGTATCGACGTTGCCATTTCTTGTATGGGCAATCATCATCGAGAAAAGGAGATGATCGATCTCTTAAAAGAATTATGGAGTCTTGGACTCAAAGTTACAATTTTAGATCTGGTTTCCCTTGAAGAAATCCTTGAATATTGTCGAGAAAACTCTATTAGTCACGTTATTCTTTTAAAAACCGGAGAAAAAGGGAACATAAGAATTCAAAGTTGGGAACGTGACAGGTATCAAGAAAAAAGAATGAGTAATCAAGAAGTTGGAGAATTTTTTCAAAGATTAGATAATTCGATACCTGTTCTAAATAGATCTGAAAGCAAAACAGTAACAAATGATTGTTTTTTGAGTAATAACAATCCAGTTAATGTCAATATTAATTTTATTTTATCCGAAAGAGACAAACTTTCTGGTAGTTCTAGAAGAAGTCTAAAAAATTCTATGGTTGCACAGATGTCTACATATTTCCAGAGGATTTCACATAAAATTCCAATTGAAATATTTGCGTTATTTTTAGAAATGAGTGTTATAAGAACAATAATAAGTTTCTTAGAAATTGATGAAGAAGACCAAGATTTTCTAAAAAGTATACAAATTATCATAGACAAGTAAGTTGTTATTATTTATTACTTACTTGTTTATAAAATCATATTAAGAAATGAAATTTAAAAAATTAATGATCCTTAATTTGGTAAAATTTTATTTGAATGTTATAAATTAAATTCTGTTTGTGTATCTGTATATAAGAAAAAGATATTATGTATAATAGAATAGAATTTCTGAATTGCTTTTATTATAGCACAAATTTACAATAATATTTTTAACCCTTTGCCGTTGGATATCGCTATAGTAGCGTTATTTAAAATCTGTCTTCAAAGTCGGATGGCGTCACTATAGCGATATAATCTTTTTCTGTAAAGAAAAGGTAACATAGGTATATTGAAGAGATATTGTAAATATTTATTATTTTTTACCATCTCTTTTTAAGTATTTCTAAGAAATCTTGCAATTTAGTTTTTAAAAATAATTTCATTTGGATATCCAGTACATTTTTGTATTGAAGAAACAATTTGTAATCAATCTTGTGTACTAAGGAAGGTAATTCAAGATATTCTCTGATATTCTATGTGCAAGATTATAATATTTGATGTTAAATATATTTTATCAGTATAATCCTATTCCTAAAATGATTCCTAAAAATGACAAAGAAGCATAATAATGATTTTCGTACTATTGAAAGTGACGATGGCAACTAGAACGTTACTAGAACGCAACTTTCAATCTCACATACAGAAATTAAATTAAATAATATACTCCATATACTTCATTCAAGAAGTAAACAAGATTGTGCAGTAAGTTCGATCAGAAGAGTCCTAGGAGGAAGATGAGAACCTATTGCGGTACTTGTACTCGGAAACTCCATATCGGTGATTGTTTTAACAAATATCACTGATTAACTTCTCAGATTTAACAAATATTACTTTACAAAATTAAAATTTTTTAATTTTTGTACACCATAAGTAATATGCAATAAAATATATTTGTCCCAAAATAATTTTTTTATGTCAAAAGTGACATTAAATATAAACTTCAATTAATTGATAATACCACCAGAAAAATATGCCGGCTGCAAAGGGTTAATACCTATTTAAAATTAATTTACAGATTTTTGTTAACGAAAATTTTTGTCTGCTCTTTTAGACATCCAAGGCATAAAAAGTACATAAAGGAGATATGTGAAGAAATGCAAGAAGTAAGGAAAGAGAAACAAAGACCTGTATTAATATTATATAGTTTAATCAATAATCAATATATGACTCTCTTATAAACTAAATTTTTCTACACAAAACATAAACATATGAAGATGAAATGTCATAGACAGATAAATACGTAACTAAAGTTACAAACTGATTTTTAATGAAATAAATCGTTCTTTTTTTACATTTATTCATTTTTCTGAAATTTTTTATTTCTGTAGACCTTTCTTTGTCTTCCTTTCAATAAAGCAATGAAAGAAAGTAAGATAAATATAAATATTTTAAATACATACGAATATGATTGTTTATATCTTCAATTTTATATGTTATTATAATTATACAATATAATTAAGAATATTTTCATTTTAATTACTGAAAAAATTGAAATAGAGGAAGGTGTTATAAAAAAATATTTGAGAATAAACTTGGTTATAATTCATTCTATGATAACCAACTTTATTCTCTATTTTTATTATTACAAAAATTATTTAAAATTTTCCATTCATTGTAAGCAAGTATATATGTACATATATACTTACATATTATACAGACATGAGTAAAGCTCCGTATAATATGTATAAGCATATCTTTTCGCGAAAATTATAGGTTATGCTCTAGAACAATATAATACGTAATATTACATGTAATAAGCGTAATAAATAATTTACGAAATATTTTAATAGAAAAAGAATCGCTCTATATAAAAAGTTATTTTTGAATACATTTCAGCCTTGATTTTAATCATTACGTATTACAAAATTGCATCTAAATATGGCGTCTAGTGTCAGCTGTTCAGTTGATATAAATCAGCTGTGTTTGGCGTTAAACGGCAAAAATAATAAACATACGTAGTAGATGTTTAGCGAACTAACTTTTCGCCTTATTATAGTACAGATACGGTATGAATTTAACGATTAAACAGTGTTACATTACATTACTTTTTATTTAAACTTAGAAATTTAAATATAGAAAAAATATATAAATTGAAAAATTTTATCTTTATAGATATAAACCATAAGGATAAAAAATGGATGTAATGACAAAAGAATTGCTTGTACCCACAAAATATATAAAAGTAATAGATGGTAGAATTTGTTTAACCATTCATAAAAATTGGCTAACCAGTTTAGTTAACACAGGTCCAATCTCTTTTATTAATCACGAACGATTAAGTGAAGATGAAATTGCAGCTTATCCTACACTTGAAGATCTGGGTCCAGACTGGATAAGAATATATGTTAGAGTATGTTAATTTATATAGATAAAGGCACTAACTTCTTTAATTTGTTTTAAATATTTTTTCAGCTATGATGGAATATTTATACAGCTTTTTTTTGTCTTTTGTAAGTTATAAATACAAAATATGGCAATTATGATATATATATATATATTTTATTAATTTTTGCGTGCCAGCCACAAGATGAGATTGATTTACATAGATTTTTCATTCACACTCTTATTCAATTTTGATATATGCTAAATTCAAGTATGATATTATTAGCTATAATTAAAAGTACTTTCTATAATCTATATTATTAAAGTCCATAACATTATTAGAGATATATGTGATAATTATCTTAATTCCTAGATTTATGAAAAACAGCATAAATATGCTGTTCCACTCCCAAGAGGAAGGAATATAAATGGAAATACTCATTCAGATCTAACATATTCACAATTAATGCACTATGTTGCAGAAACTAATTATCGAAATTTGTGGAAAGAATGTTATAAAAAGTATTACAGTATGTAATACAATTAATTACTCTAATTATATGTTGGAAAAATAAATTTATTTTTTTGTTTTTATATGTACATATATATATCCATTTTTATTTGTACGTACAGGTCCATGGAATTGCATAGAACATAAAGAACAATACAATATAACTGCTAATGTAAGTGATATATGGATTATGCAAGAAGTATTGCAAAAAATGTATGGTTGTACTTTAGTACAAATACAAAATGGATCAGTGGTATCTGTGTTGCCTGGTACACCAACCGAGATACATTGCAATCTTCTTCCAATATTGTTTGCTATTGAAACTACATCTGCCTTCCTAACATTACATGAGCAAACTGCAGAATATTCTCTCCGTGAGTAAGTACATATTATATATTCCAACTGCGATTTCTTATTAATTTTGTAATTGATTATCTGTTAATTATTTATTGCTTTTAAAGGTGTGTAATGTACAGTCCTGCTGCTTTAAGTATGAGTCACGGAAAACCATTGTTTTTAATATATCAGCTATTACAATTATCTAGAGATTTACATGATCGGGGTTTAGTATTAGGTGAAATTACCCTTAGTGATATATTACTTATGGATAATTTTACTATTCAGGTTAATATTCACAAGATTTTTATAAATATCTTTTATTAATTTAATTTTCTATTGAAATTATAACTACTTTCCCAGATTTTATTGTTAGGTGTTACCAAAAGTAAGTGACAATATATATATAAAACCTGAAAATGAACATTTCAAAGTTTCTACTAGTCAGGAAATTAAAGTGAAAAATTTTAATGGCTGTAAAAAGAATTTAGATACAATTTCATCAAATTCTATAGTGCAAGAAAATTTTAAATTTGGAATAAATGCAAATATTGAAAAATTGTGTGAAATGTGGGTGTATAATTGTATTAGTAATTACGATTATTTAACTGCATTGAATAATTTGGCTGGTAGAAGATACGGTGATCCAAGTTGTCATCATGTAATGCCTTGGGTCACAGATTTTACATCAAGATGTGGTGGTAATTGGAGAGATTTGACAAAATCTAAATTTCGATTGAACAAAGGTGACAGACAATTAGATTTAACATTTGATTCACAATCAACTGAAGTATGTATATGAACAATATTTGCCAATTAAATTACTTGATATAATAATTATTTAATTAATTATAATTTCCGTAATATTTGCAGGTGGGGCATCATGTATCGGATGTATTATCAGAAATCACGTACTACGTTTATCTTTCTCGTCGCTATAATAAATCTGTCCTTTGTAAATATGTACGATCACAATGGGTGCCAGGTGAATATCCTGCCTCGATACAAAGGTTACATGACTGGAGTCCAGATGAATGTATACCACAATTTTTTACTGATCCTAGAGTTTTTAAGGCAAGATAAAACTAATAAAATTACATAATATAGTTTACATAATATATGTAACTAGGTATGATATGTATATAACTATTTAAAAATTACAGTCCATTCATGAAGATTTGCCAGATTTAGAAATTCCTGGATGGGCAACATCTCCAGAAGATTTTATTGAAAGACATAGAGAAGCTTTAGAAAGTTTTCATGTTTCTGAAAGATTACATCACTGGATAGATCTAACTTTTGGTTATAAGTAAATATTGCTTGCTTATTCTAACATTGATTGATAACATATACTAATGTTATTATTATTTATTTTTTTACATTATAGATTATCCGGTTCAGCAGCAGTAAAATCTAAAAACGTCTGTTTGCAACTTGTTGACAATCATACTACTTTAACTAACTCTGGAATTGTTCAACTTTTTACACAACCACATCCTCAGAAAATCATTCCTTCACCTTATTGGTGTAAGATCCCACCCCGACTACGCTCATCTTTCTCAGTCAATAAGTATAGTATGTCTAATATGAGAGTTTCAATTTTTTGACATAATTTTTTTTTTTTTTTAAACTAATACAGTAATTTATTATAGAAAGTGATCAATCTGGGAATAGAACTAGTGATGATGAAGGTCATAGTTCTGGATTTGAAGAAGAAGAATTACCAACATCAATTATAAATACATCGAGATCGTCTCCTTTGGTCTTAAGTCGATTATTAAGTCGTTCTCGAGGTTCTTTACTCACTACTGAAGACAATGCTAAACAAGATAAATCTACAAGTCAGACAATAATTCTTCCAAAAGATTATAACCCTGTTACAGCTATTTTGCATGTGGAAACTATGCATGCATTTATGAATAAAGTAAGCTCTCAAGTTTATAAACCGCAATTTGAGTTACATGAGTCATCCACAAATTACAAACAAATTGTGGCTAGTGGACGTATTAAGGAACAACAAATTCTCGGTTGTTTAATTTTGGAAATATTTTTGTCTAATAAATTTCGAGCAACATGGAATGTTGAAAAAGTATCATTTGTAAAAAGACTTGCTACATGCTTAAACATCTTGAAAATGTCGGCTGATAGTCTACCTAAATGTGTAAGAAATGCTGTTGCCTTATTGCTTCAAGTTGATATTATACCAAATAGTTACGATATTGATAACATAGAAGTAAGTATTTCTCTAAGTAATTATTATAATAAATATTTAATGATGTTACTTTATATTATGTATTCATCTTTTTCTATATTATATTAATCTATTATATGTTGATTAATGGATTATTAATATATATATATATATATATAACATTATAAATTTGTAATATTTTGATTAGATTAGATATAGTTATATTGTATAATAAAATTATATAATATTATGTTATTTTTCAGGTAACTGATATGCCTTTTCGTTACCCAACTATTACACACATGGGTCTACCTCCACCATCTGCACATCAATTTTTACAACCAATACTTTCTGGAAGTTTATTTCCATTTTCCAAATATTATAAATATCTGTTTAATATTGTAGAAATGTTACAAGAATATAATAATTTAGTTCGTGAATTAAATTTTATAATGAAGTCTGAAGAAGATACAGATTTTATATGTAAGACAAAAACAAAATTCCTTTGTAAGATCAGTGAATGTAAAGTTAAAGCAATTGCAAGAGAATTAGAACATGTATTGTTCCATACTGGAGTTGCAAGGGAAGCATATTTAGAGCTAATAATGCCTCATATACAGCAAGTAATGGAAGAACCTTATAGTGCTGTTTTGGCTGCATGGCATTTATTTGATCCTATTGCTAAGTAAGTTATTTATAAATTATAAGATTTTTCATTCATTTTTATGATTGTTCAAATATTCATTATAAAATATTATACTTTATACTAAAGTTAAATAGCTTTCTTTGATATATTTGGTATTTATAATATTTTAATCTTTTTCTAATTTACTATTTTTTTAATGTATTGTATAATTGGTATTTTTTCAGAGCATTGGGTCCTCGAGATACTGCACAAACATTCCTTTTATCCATTATGAAATTATATGAAAATGGTTCCTTTATAGATAATTTTGCTCATGCTGATATTCTCCCTTCAGGATTAATAGCAAAATTGAAAACTACGCGTTTATATCATAGAAATTTCTTGCTTAAGCTTATGGTAAGATTGGGTCTACGACGATTTTTGGAAAATTTTATTGCACCTCTTGTGGAAGCAGTTGGAGGCTATAGAGATTATGTGCAAGGATCTTCAACATATATTCATAAAACTGGCAATCTCAAGTAAGAAAAATCACATATAAAGTTTTTAAATATACAACAATTATATTTCAGTAAAATAGTTCTAACAAAAATTACATAATTTTAAAAGGAAATTAATTTAAATCAATATATACACAACATGCATATATAGTTAAAAACTTGAGACTTTCACTGTCCAGTATTACAGAATTTGTATACTCGAGGCATCCCGGTGTAAGTTATTCTTAATATTAATATTAACAGCAGTGTATTAATTGACTCCCTACTAAACATACTAACCAGTGTATATGTATACATATATCCATTAATATGAATAGTTTCTGATGAGTTTATTTCTTTTTACAGGAGTTGTGATTTAAGTGGGATATGTAATGATGGAGAAGGAATTTTATCTCCTTTAGATGAGGATTTTTCTGCAGATTCAGAACATAATATTACTTTATCACCTGTACCTATAACTAGTGACTATGCACGTGATATAAATTCAGCTGACAACGACGTCGAGGGTAAACGATCAAATATAATAAACATACATATATCTAAAAAATTATGAAAATTTTTATGTACTTTTCTTAATATAGAAGTATTTACAATGGAAACAGAAGAAAGTTCTTGGATATCTCTAAATTCTGGTGCAACATATGATATTGATTTAAATGTTGATTTGAGTTTGAATCTAAATGATGATGTAAATGAAGAGGGAAGTAAAATTTCACCACTGAAATCTGTTAAATCGCCAACAATTCCTATACCAAAAATATCCAATTCTTCGAGTAAATCTCTGACAGAGTTTAGTAATATTGGTTGTCATGTTGGAAGTAAGACTTCTAATGATGAATTTACTTATGGTGGATTTGGCCACCCTACTAATACTTCTGAGGAAACATGTACTATAGGAGTTGAAGAACAAAATTCTGCAATATTAAAAATGGATGATAATAAATCTAGCACTGTAGAACATGAAAATATCCAATTGGATCACACTTATCAAAAATCTACATCAAATGAGTGCACAACATCTGAAATGAGTGCTGAATCTATTATCTGGTTGTCTCATCGACTTGGTCCTGTGCTTACTGCCCGATATTTATCACGAAATTTATTGAGAATGCTTACATTATGTTACACTGGGAAAGAGAACTTAACAGTAACCGATGATACTTCCTTGTTTATTGAAGGTATTCCCTGGAATAAGAAAGTTTTACTTGGTGATCATAATGCTAATAAAGTTTTGGAATGCCTTGCAGCTATTGCAGGTTATTTTATTTGTATAATTTATATATGTAATCACTAACTTAAAGTTCTAAAAATGAAGCTAATTTAAATATTTATATAGGTTTATATGGAGAACAAATTATAGTATTGCAATATTTTGCACACATGGTAGAACTTCTAGCGCTTTGTAAAAGAAAATTGACACAAAATTTAGAAGGGGGACTTATTTCATGTTTAACCCTTTTAAACCATATTACGCCATATCTTAGTGATGCAGTACTGATGGATATACTTCATGTATGATAAATACTGTACAAGTTTTTTAACACTGAACAGTGCATATTTGACAATATATCCAATTTCCCATTTTCCATTTTAGGAACCAATCGTGAAAGCAATACTGTATCCTACAGTTCGTATATTATCATCTACAAGATTCACTTTTCCCAATGGTATAATCGCACGTTCGATAATGACAGAAAAATGTTTAGAAACTTTATTTATGTTTAGTTTACGATTGGGTAGTGTCATTACAAGAAATCATTTAGCTGTACCTATTCAACGTTTTTTTTTAGCATTTGATAAATCATTTAATCAAGATGTTACAGAAAATGTTAAGGATGAGATTCACCAAAAAACAATAAGTGAACACTTTATAAGGTACATATTACGTTACATACTTTAATATTATTTTAAACATAACAAATACATAAACATATGAGAGAATCATATGTTTTACTATAATAAAAGTATAATATATGGATATATGTATTTTTATAGTGTAAAGATTTTAAATGAAGATAATAGAGATATTCTAGGACCTCAAACAAATTTTAATCAAGATGTTGCTGATTCTTATTCTCCCCCAGTTGTAGAAAATATAGATGCCTCTGATTCTCAAAAGAATAAGGTAATTGAAGATATTATTTAATAAATTTTTGTATTTAATAGTTACTGCAGTTATTAGATATCCAACATATATTTAGGCACTTGAAGAACTAAAAGCTGTATTTACAACAGAATTTGCTCATAAAACGTATATGCTGTTTTATAAATGTATTGATAGTGAAGTAATGGAACAAATACTTAAAAATCACGAACATATACGCAATTTATGTCATAAATATGAGCAAGAAACAAAAACGACTTTTAACACTGGTATATTCTATATTATATTCCATTTATTTTTACTTCCCTCTTTTTACAGTTTTTATAGATCCTTTTACTTAAGATCTTTAATTTAATGTATCTTTCAATTCTTTTAAAGATGATAACAAGTATAATACATCATACAACAATTATAATGTAACAGGAAATACGGAAATAAAAAAAAAAGATGCAGTTAATTTTGAAAATATATCAATTGTGGGAAATAGGTTTGCTGTGCAAACGAATGACGTTAGGGATTATGTTACTTCAGAAAACATAATATCTAATCGTGAAGCAAATTGTTCTTTATCAAATGGAAGACAGTTACGAGGAAATTGGTTAGCATATTGGGAACATGAAATTGGAAGATCAGAAAAAGATACAGCATTTAATATAAAACAAATAAAACTCCAAACTTTTAGTGGTCATACTAATAGTATTAGATGCCTATATGTGTTAGATAATGAGAATAGTTTTATGAGTGGAGGAAGAGATAAGACTGTGAAATTATGGAGTTTAAGAAGTCAGGTAAAATTATACATATGTTATACCAATCCTAAACGTATGCAACGTAATTCTAAAATCGTGATACATCTGAAATGGAGGTGACTTCTTACGTGAAAGTATGTTAAAAACATAGAATAAAACCTTTTCTATATTTTCAACCTACTTTTACATTAGAAATCATTTCCTTTCTGCTTGTACTATGACTTCGGAGTAATGCCAAGAAAAAGATAAATAGACAGAGAAATCTTTCATAATAAAAGAAATTAAAAAAAAAAAAAGAAAATAAATAAAAACAAAAGAAATTAAAATAATAAGGTTCTATCAATTAATGTATAAAATTTTATAATAACAGAATATTAGTGCTTTTCAATATAAAAATCTTATATTATTAGATATAGAGACATATATTTTATATATAAAAAGAGTTTACACTTAAGTAGCATATTTTATCAATAGGGGGATGGAAACACTGTCACATCTTGTCAGTATACTTATACTGGACATAAAAAGTCGATTCTTGCCCTTACATTCCTAGAATCTTTACGATATGTAGTTACCTGTGATGGCACAATTCATTGCTGGGATCCTTTTATGGGTTCCCTTCTTGGATGTCCAGAAAGCTCACGTCCAGTCCCTGTAAATACACTAGCTGCAAGTCCTCCCCCATGTACAACTTTACTTGTGGGTACAACTGATATTACTCTGAGAGTTATTGATTGTAGAACATTTCAGTATGTAAATGAAATGAAAGTAAGTATTATCATATTAAGTATGCTATTATAAGCTATTTAATAAAATAATTATTTCCTTTTTCTTCAGGTATCTGTAAATCCAACAGGTTTGATTCGATGTATTGCAGTAGCACCTAGCGGTTATTGGGTAGCATTGGGTCAAGCATCAGGTTTTTTAACAATTTTAGATATTCGTACTGGACTTATTATTGCATCTTGGAAAGGCCATGAATGTGAAGTGTGTTATTTCTAAAACATGATCATAAAAATATTTAATATAGAAATACTTAATTGCTCTTCTTTCAGATATTACAATTAGAGGCAATTAATGAAACTACATTAATTAGTTCTTCACTAGATGAAACTATTGCTGTATGGAGTGCACTAGATGGGAAATTAAAATTTCATATGAAGTAAAATAAGAAGTTATCTTTTATTACATGATCAAAGTTGTCGTTTTGAACTTAAATATATTTGAATAAAAAAATGAATTTTATATTTTTAATTTTTAGGGGCTCTACAGAACCAGTTCATTGCATGACTACGTATGAACAAGAATTGGTTATAGGAACAACTGCAAATCGGATAGGAGTTTACACATCCATAGAAACAACAGCTTCATTTTCATCATCAAAATTAAAGTCTGATACTTTCAAAGGTCTCCTTACGACAATGGCGGTTCTCCCTCTTAATAGATTATTGCTATTAGGTGCAGATAATGGTGGAATAACATTAATTTGTTAAATACTATATATACATATGACCTTTAAATATAAATTAATATATATACATAAATTTAATAATTTAAATATACAATTTTACAAATTTAGTTAAAGCATTAATGTCTATTCATCATTTTTAAAAAGGATGTAGTATACTATATACAAAATTAAATAATTTCATTTTTTATGACATAGCATAACGAAAAAATTTTATACATAGGTTATGTCTGTCCTTGTTCCAATTACTTTTAAAGCAAGTTCAGGGGACATTTTATAGATACCAAGGTCTGCTAGTATCTCGCTTCCAGCAAGTTCGTCCTCATTGTTCAGAGCTTCAACAAGTAACATCGCTGAACCTAACATGATATTTAATAAAATGCATGCTTCTTTAATCCTGAAATATTATTTGGACAATTAGATATACAGAATATTAAACATATATGTATACTACATAGTGTAAGGAAAGAAAGTATGTTTGAAACAAAATATACAAATTTCTTATGCTAATAAAATAAAATAAACAGTATAGTGCAATAAATTTGTAATTTGTCAGATTTAAGTATTAAAGAATTAAAATGTTTTCAAAAGAAATTTGCATATTCAGATATTTCATGTTCTCTCTCTCTCTCTCTCTCTCTCTCCCCCCCTCCCCTCTCTATAGATAATATCATAATTATCTGTTACTTACAAAGGAAAATATGATTCTGGTTCATTAATATATAGGCCAAATAATGGGAACAAGTTTCTAAAAATGTCATATTGTAATTGTTCAGCTCCACCCATGTTAAAATGATTTACTAGAACAACTTCTTCTAAAATAAACTGTAATAACAAATATATATTTGTATAAATACTTAATATAACGTTAGTTTTTAAAATAATTTCATAATTTATATCTAACTTGATCGAATTGTGAAGCTAAAGTTTTCCAAGCTTGCTGAAATAGTGGCAAAGCAAGCGTGTTGTGCAACAGATTAAGTTGTGTTGCTAATTCTTGAAACATGGAATAGCCACTTGGTGTCACAGACAAAGAAACAATTTCTTTAGTAGACTGCATTGCAAACCATCTGTAGAAAATATGATCCAAATTAATTTTATATTCCTAGAAACTCTATATGTAACTTTGTATATGTAATTATACATAATGAAATACTTAATATTTATGTACGTTTATATACAAATATTTAAAAAATTAACATGATACAAAATAATGTTAAAAAAGAACTTTATCTGTTACTATAATAAATAGTTAACTTATTTAATATTATACTTTAGAAAAATGTGTTACTTGTCTTAATTACATTATTCTTATTTTCATATTTAATGTTCCATTATTGTTAATCATTATTAACATTTAACATTATAATATAAAAGACATAATAATTAAAGAGCAGTTTTCTTACCAAATCTAAATTTAAAAAATACAGAGTAAAAGATTTAGTGTCAATATAAAAAAAAATATGTGATTATTAAAACCCTAAACTTCTCTACAATGAACATTTTTTCACTTCATACGTAAATATTAAACTGTTATTCTTACATACATAATAATATATAAATAAATTTGGTATTGAACATCCGTACTTATCTGTTCTATATGGCCTGCTTTTTGCTTTTACATCTAAAGATACAGAATCACTAATTTCATTTATTAATTTCTTTTCTAATCTTCTTAAGAGAGCAACAGCTTCATCAAATACAGAACCTTCAACTTCTCCTACGTTTGTAGTAATATCATTTCCTTTCAACGTAGCAGTTTCAACTGTTTCAAACTGTTGCTTGAAAAAGTATAATTGCAAAAAATGCTAGAAATAAGAAATTAGACAATATATCAAAAATATCTCTCTGAAACATGTATTTTACATATAAAATACTTACTACTGTTACACCCCACTCTTCTAAAACAGTTGCCACATAATATAATGTATTAAGAATACATGGCATAAGAGATGTTAAAGGATCTTCATAATTTTCATGTAATAATTGAAGCAATCTTACTCTCCAGTCATCAATTAATTCTAATTGTAGTTCAAGAAACTGTAACCTGTTGTTTGTATTTCATATAATTAGGTAATTAGTTATTAATTAATAACTCGATTATTTTAATTACTGATAAATTGTATAAATGTTTTTATAGATTTCTAATATAAAAAGTAAAAATAAAAATTCAGGTACATGTTCAAAAATTTTATCTCAATAGCTTTTGTCTGAAACATTTTTCAAGATATTCAAGATACTTTTCAAGTATGTACTTATATATGTATATATATAATTGCACAATATAATTTTATTGTATATATTATCCATTTACCTGTGCCCCGGTTGAGGTAAATGCTTATACCTATCAGAAATTGTCGTGAGAAGTGTTAGAAAAGCATCTGCACATTCAGTTACTTTCATATCATCAGTATCAGAGCTTGGTAATTTGTCCCAAGCTGTATTTGAACTCAAAATGGCATCCATTTTTTCGGTTGCATCTGATAATATAATACGAATAAAATGTTTAAAACCATTTTAATAAAAAGCTAATTTAACATATCATATGAAATTATAACACATTAAATGATTGCTTAAATAAAAAAACATTTTATAACATTACATTTTTTTTCCATGTTAATCCATTTTACAAAAATATGAGCTTGTGTAAGTACAAAAACTGTAGCTGGTTGAGTTGAAGGATAAAATAATGTCTCTCTCAATTCCCGTTCAAAACCTAAAGCTTCATCAACCAAATGAGCAAATAAGGCATCATCGTACTGTACTATCGATAATTCAGAATGTAGTTTTTCAACTGCTAATTGTATTAAAGCTCGCATGAACTCGACCTATCACGACAGAATAATATATACAAAATTTTATTCTATGTTTCAATGTGTAAATAACAATAAAAACAATGTATATTCAATTATATATTACCTTCATATCTATATAATTAAGACCTATTGAATTTGCAGCAGGTTGTACATTTTTCTGGACCCACTGAACATGATCTTTAATCCAGGTTAATATTTGAGTAAAGAACCATTCAGGTTTATCTTGCCGATTTGTTAACTTAGAACCTGTGAAATGATATATAAATCTTTGTTTAAGTGGCCGTACTAGCAATGAAATTGGCAAACTCACAGGAGTAAAATCAGTTAATAAAACTGATGTTACCACAGACTTTGCAGATTCTTCTCTATATATTTAGTCAAAGATGAAATATATCTATTCCAACAACATAGATAAACTTAATAAAATATGAAAATAAAATTTATGCTTTCTAAGGATACGGTAATTGTAAGTGCAATAAATATTCTGTAAGTATCTTAAATTTTATTAATGTTTCTGGCATAGGAGTATGTAATGTATTTGCATTACTGCCACAAAAAGGCCATTTTAATGTTTTTAGTATATCATTATATTCTCTGAAAGTTATTATTATATATAATTAATCACATACACATACGTGAATACATATATACATATTGCATACTTGGATAATTTATCCTTTATAAGGTTATGCCAAAAGTGAAGAGTTTCTTTGACATAATTTTGGAGATAATGACAATTTGATGATCGTAGTTGACAACTAATATTTGTAAGGTCCGCATATAATGAAATAGTTGATTCGTCATCGCCATTTGTTAGACATACTTGTATTTCATCACTAAAATCATAATCTTTTAAAGTTTTAAATAATTGTGAAATATAAATAGTTGAATAATAATTTACCTAATATTTTCAACATATTTTATGAAATTTAGATATGATAAAGATTTATCCAAATAACTTATAACATCAATAATTTTTTGCATTTCGATACTTTTATCATTTTCTTGCATTGTTTCTTGTATGTTACCTCTGAACTCTGCAGAATTTTTTTCCAATTGTTGAAATTCAATACTAATTTTTTCAACACTTTCTATAACTGCCTTTACTTTTGACGGAGCTTCAGTCGATGCCATTGATAACTAAAAATTTAAAAGACCAATAACTAAAAACATCTTTTGCACTATGTTTGCGAAGACATGTAGAAGTATATATTATCTTTGGCAAAGTTCTAAAATAATAATATATTTTTAAATACATACCGATTTTTCAATTTCATTTTTCTGTGCATTAAGGGATTGGTGAAATTCGTATATTTTATTAAGCCCTTCCAGATCATTTCCTAATTCCATATTAAATTTTTGTATAATTGTTTCCTTTGTATCAACCATAATGTTACACTGTAAATATTCTACAATATGTACATTAAAAGTTTGACAGTTTAAGGTTATGATACTTAATTTTGTGACACATGTATGTGTACTTAAATACGCTACTATATCGATTATGATTTAGAACAATTCATAGCAATTTTTCACAGTTTTATTGTTTTCATTTACTTCGAGCCAATTGTTATTTTAATTCATAATTAATGTCATGCTTTTATTTAACAATTGAGGCTATTCAAAAATATTATTTAATAAGTGCAAGCATTTTAGTTTGCTATGTTTTAAATATTTGATGTTATTATTTCTAAACTTGTAAAACATCATTTGTATATATATGTATATACATATTTATAGGTTATAACATTTTACTTACATAAAATAAAATCTATTATTGAATTGTCAAAAATATTGTATTGCAATAAAAATTTGTCTTTATATAATATATGATGTACATGTTATTATACATACATATGTATGCATATATATAGAACTTGGTAGAAGTTAAAGCTTTTTCTTCCAGATTGTTCCAAATTGTTTAATTTAATAAATATATTAAATATTTTGTAATAAAAGTTTTTCCATGTTTTTTGACTATTTCATAATTTTGCAAATATTATGATATGTTTAATGCACTTTTGATATAATTGTAATCGATTATTGCTTTTGGTTTTTTAATAATTTCTCTTCGTATCATGAATTTTTAAAAGAATTGTTATATCATTTTCTTCCATTTATCTTCCATTGGGAAATGAATAGTTTTTTTAGGGAACCAATTATTTCACTTTTTCTATCTCATGAAAATGTTTTTATTTTATACAACATACACAAATTTACATATAATTATCAATTAGATCCATTTTATAAAACATGAAATGTACTTCAAATTCAAATACTCGAGTTTACGAGAAAAATAAGGTAAGTATGTACCTAAATATACTATGATAAAGGTTTTATACCTGTTCAAAAAAAAATATTACTCCGACTTTGATGCGAAAGTTCAAAGAATAAAAAGATTTATGTACAAATTATATTATTAAAATACGTGAAAGACTACAATATGGGCTAGAATGGAAGTTTCGCTTTTTGTATTTAGTCAATAACTATTTTCGCTTCAATAAAATATCCATATGCAAAGTATTTACTATTTTATGGTAAATACCTACATTTCACATACAATTCAATATAAAGTGATTATTAGAAGTTACGATCACCTTAGTGTATAATTATTAAATCATGTGTACACGTAGTCACTAATCACTATTAGGTCATCCCATAAGTTCGTGCCGACCTTTGTGTATACATTTCATGTGTCGATTTATAAACATACGGCGATAAGGGACCAATGCACTTGAACTTAGCTGATCGAGACAACAAAGAGAGGGGGATTTTCTCATGAAACTGAAAGGTATGTAAACAACCTTAACATTTCTAACCGGTCGAATAACGGCACGAACTTATAGGGTGACCTAATATATCTTTTTTTCTAATTAAGAAAGAATAAAAAGAAACTTCGATAAAAATATAAGAAATAGGAGAATATATAGTGCGCATAAAAATATTTTATTTTATAAATTGTCGCAAACAACGTCTGGACGGAAATTAATTTTAATTTAAATCAGATACAGAAATATTAAATAATATAATCAATTAGTCGCCATTTGAATCGCGTATAGTTAATTCTTTCGTTATTTGTCTCTCATTATTTATGATCAATAAATAATTGCCATTCGATGTCCGATCTGATAGAAATCACTAGTAGAAAATATCGATTGGTTAACCTAATTGAAAAATTATCATATTTCGTGACAATATCAGGATTTTATATAAAAAATCTTTTAGTATTAAGTTTTTATGATAATAGATTGTATATCATAAGTGCATCTAGTAAATTTCAAGTCGTTCTCAAATGGTAAGAGGCATTTTTATATCAAATTAGTCTGAAACGAAAGAGACATTAGGCACCTACTCGCACTTATCCTATTCGTCTACTCTTTAAAACTTGGAGGCTGAGGCTTTTTAGAAGTTAGATGAAGTAATTTACTAAATGACGTGTAACAAATTTTTGAAAGAATTGCAATTGATCGGAATCGCGAAGAAGATTATAGTTATAGAGATTCCTTTTTGCAATCTTTTTATCTGAGCCTGTAATCAAAATTTAAAAAATACGGTTTGCAGATTTATGTCAGTTACAGTTATACTAAATGCTGAAAATTTCACCGATATCGCTCGTTGCGAGAACAAGCTTTCTTTAGATTTATTACGGTTCTAAGGTATAGGTCCACTGTCGTGAAAAACTGGAATTCTCATCATTTTTATCCGTTTGTAGCTAATAAAATTCCATTTTCAGTATGTAATATAACTGACAAATCTACAAAATGTACTTCTTCAATTTTCATTACAGGGAAATTAATCTGATTAGGAAACTAATTCATCCAACTTGTCGAAAAACTGAAATCGTTTAATTTAATGTTTAAAAAGTTACTGTTTTTGTTTTAAAGGGCACATGAATATCAGTAGGAGAAACTGTACATCTATGTGTAGTATACATAAAATACTTTGTACATGTTTGATTATAACTTCCGTTGCTGATTTCTAACGTCTTTTTCTCAACATATTACGGATAGACGATATTACGAACTACGCGATATTAGCAGCACTTACCCTACGTAGCTATGTATCTAGATATATAGTCTTGCACAATTATGACGATGTAGAAAAGTATTACAAATCGTAGACAACTTTTTGTTACTTTTCATTATCATTCATTCATTATCGCGCACAGTTTGTTTTGAAATTTTATATCTACATAATCTGCCATTTGATTATTTCATATATGTAGTAATTAGTTAGGTATATTTGTTTTTATTGTTCCAAAACACTAGTAAATGAATTATGATCGAATTGTCGATTATTACATTCTAATTTCCCGGAATAACGTTCCTTTGATTCTTTTACTGGCGCAAGAAAATTGCTTTGAAGAGATAAAAATCGAAGTATAATTTGTTTATTGGTAATATTTATGTATTTATAAGGCACTTTGTATTTTATTATTTTGAAGCAGGAATACGAAACGTACTTTACACGAATTAATCGACTTGGCAAATGTATGACACTATAAATATTTATTCTTTATTCGAAGGCACACTGCAAATTACTGTGTTACAAATATATTATAATTATTTTTCATACACAGTATTATTAACTATCAGTTTATTGTAAAATTTTCGTCTAATAGATATATGTATGTATTCAGTCAAGTAATAAGCACAAATCATATTTTCGTATTAAGAAATATTTCAACGGTGATAATCATTGTTGCGAATAAATAAATATTATGTTTGAAATGAATTAAAAATAACTGAAATACATTTTATATACACAATTTTTCTGCCCTTTCAGAAATTTATCGTCGATCGACACCACGTACGTAGGTGCAATAAACTTAAATAGAGTAATACTGGGCAAAATAATAGTTTCTTATTCGTTTTAAATATCTCTCACTGTCGGTTAATGTTCAAAATGAAAACATTTATAACATCTTTTAAAACATTCGATTATCTACTACATGCATAAGTATGTATAATCGTTTGAATCACGTATCGAATGTTTAGAAACCGAAGCCGCTTACTTAAATTTGTTCCATATTCATGGAAAACATTGTAAACGTATCAATCAATTTTTAGGGTAACGAGTAGTTGAGAAAGTTAAATATAAATGTCAGAGTTTGTGTACAAAAGGCTTTAACCGGCCAATCTTTTAAAGGGTATCAAGAAGGGAATCTAAGAGATCCAACTGATTCTCATCCCAACCCGCAGTAGCAATTAACAAACCAGTGAGATCGTCTTCGCTTAAACTAACTTGGGTAGAATCAGGAATCTCTGAGAGACAGTCTGGAATTGGAGGAGATACGCTACTGGGCGGTGTCTCGTATAACGTTGACGGACAGTTGATCGATGGGGCGCCATTGCTTTGAATATTGTTCGTTACCATGGTCTTTGCAGCTGTTAGCTTCTTTGATCCACGAATTCGTTGAGACATTGTTGCGCGTCGCTTCGATTTTCTACCTTCTTCCATTCTTTCCAAATCTAATTTCCAGAAACCACCTTTGCCCGGTTCATCCTTTGAACGTGGTAACTTGACAAAACACTTGTTCAATGATAAATTGTGTCGGATTGAGTTCTGTTTAAAATAAAGGAAACCGCTGTTAGATAATATCTATTTAATTGCAAAAGATTATGTTCGCAAATGCATATTTTCAACATTGAAATTCGTCTTATTTCTAACTGTACCTGCCAAGCTGGATCGGCATATTTATAAAACAAGAAGTTTTCTCGAATCCATGCATATATATTCGAAAGGGACACTTTGTTGTTATTTGCGCGCATCGCCAAGCAAATGATCGTCGCATACGAAAATGGCGGTTTTGCGTCAGGGTCAGTTCGATACTTGTCGGCATTTGCAGCTAGATCTGAACAAATAAAAGTATCTTACGTTGTTGATGCTCTGCGAGCATAATACTTTTAGGTGGCGATTTTCTTTGCTTTTTCCAATATTTCTATGTTTATATATGTAGATTTATTTACGTAGATTAAGTATGCGTGTGTAAATACCTATACTCAACATTATACCGAATAGCAGCGGTTAGGTAGTTACTTACATGTACAAGAAAGTATTTGCTAGATTTGATAAACGAACGGTATTTTTAAAAAAAGTGAATAAACAGATACTAGTTAAAAAATCATTTATTTTCCTATCTGTGTATCTGTGTATATATCTATGTACCTATGTAGCTATTATTTCTTTAGCCGTAGATATATGTCGTATTAGCCATATTAAATTGTTACGATACTCCTAAAAAGAACCATCTGCAAACCTAAATTCAACGAGTCAAAATTTGCGATAACAACAGATCTCTACTTTTTATAATAATATAGTTTATGATAATACAGATACCAGAGATAACAATGCAATGAAATCAATTTCACTTACCTAATTCGGCCTTAATTAGGGGTGAAAGTTTTTTTCTTGGCTGTCGCGTTACAGGAGGCGGAGATGGAGAACAGGGTGGTGTTGGCAAACTAGAAGCACTTGTAATGTCAAGCGATTGTAGCCACGAAAGACTTGTCAATTCTGCCTCAACGCCGTAATCATCATTATGCATATTTTCTTTCATAATTGATACACCACGATTCGTTGGTTTCTTAGTATCGATCGATTCCGCCTTCATTTTCACCATTTTTCATCGCATATGTATCGAAGGCGTGCTCAGAGCCTGGATGAAAGTACCCATATCTATACATAACTTATTAAACATATTAAACAAATTATTATTTCAGTTTCTAGTTTTTTCATTTACCCTATTGTTATTATTGAAAAATTTGCGATATAAAGTGAGAATCACATTTCTATACAATTTTATATTACACTTAAGGTATACATAACTATTACAATTAGAATAACGATTAAGTTAGATTGAATATTATTAAAAACATCCATATCTACAATAATTTGTTTGAAATAAATTTATAAAAATAAAATACTTTACATATAACTGATTATACTAATAATCGAATAACGTTATAACAGAATCTAGAAGACACAGACGTCGACATGTACCTACTTATTGGTAAAAGAACAAAACGAAAGTGAAAAGATCTTTTTTCCAAGATTCGATAACAAAGGATATATCCGTTTCATTTATGCATCGAAATTCGCTGATGTTTGATATTAGGTACGACTGATATTGCAATATCCAGTAAAAACAATTAGACGGTAAATCAATACGAGAGTTTCACGAAGTGCGGGGTTCAAGTAAAATTCTTATTTAAAAATTACAACACACCTCTAAACATTCGCCAAGGTAATACATCGAACGCGAATTAAGGTCCTTCACAGTAAAACAAACATTTATGCGAACTTACAAACAAACTTGAGAACATGAATCCGATTACGATTTATTACATCATATACGTACATTCTCACCAATGTATAGAACAAAACATGTAAACCGCATGATCGTTCGAATGAAACTAGTACCAAGGGGTAACGAAAGCCCTGATAATCCCCCACTTTGAATCTACTTGCTTGCCGTGCTGTAAACCATTGGCCGTGGTTGGTGTGCGTGACAGGTGTTGGCTCCCTTTTGCAGGTGGACCATATGTACTTACACGCTGTTCAAACCTGCGTGCAAACGCAAACCTTTCCCTTCTTTTAATTTCTTGGACAGTAAACGGGGGAACTCGACCTCGCGTTTTTGCTTCTATCCTTCCCGCTTTATTTTATACAAACTTTGGCAACGAAATAAAAGGTGAAAGTAATTTTCTTAGAAGAAAAGCTTCTTTCGGTCTACAACAGTTCCTAAATTCCACTAAATAAGGCATATCTGTTTTAAATAGGAATTTGTTTATAATTCATTACATCATGTATACGTTCTTCTGCAAAGTTGAAATAGGTAACCAACCTAATACGGAAAATAGTTGATAGATAAGTACTACCTATATAGCAACAAAATCAAAACGTAGGTTCAGGATTATCATGGAGATTGTAATTCAGTATCTCATCTCTACATAGTCATATATCTTAATTGATTTTATCGGTCATTTTAAGGAAAAAAGGAAACTTATTAGCTTTAGAAACTTTTTATGTTATAACGTATAAACAATTTACTGTTTTATATAACACTTATATTTGGAATTTTTAAGCAGATACTTATACTTACATACGAGTAAATGCATGTAGCTACGTATAATTTTTTATGCAGATATAGTTTAGTAGCTTTGTCTTTTTAATAAAGTCTGGTTATAACTTTCCGCTTATGTTAAAAATCTGGCAATACTATTTGAAAAATAAAGCTTATAATTAACAAAGTTAATTACCTACTTACATACTTACATATCTTAGAGAAGAGACTGATTTCTATTGTAATTTCTTCAGCAGAACTTTTGATTGGAATACGTTTTATAAGATCAATAGCGGTGAGTAATAAAGGATACTTTATATCAGATCGTTAAATAATAAATACGTATACAATATTTCACACGCTATGTAAGTATGTACATTGTAACTACATACGTAGGTACCTATTCCTAATTTACGTTACTATTAGCTCATCCCATAAGTTCGTGCCGTTTTTCGACCGGTTATATATGTTAAGATTGTTTACATACCTTTCAGTTTCATGAAAAAATGTAATCCCCCTCTCGTTGTACAACTTCTTCCCATTTTTCTGGTCTTTTTTCCCCCCTTATCGCCGTATGTTTATAAATCGACAGATGAAATGTGTACACAAAAGTCGGCACGAACTTATGGGATGACCTAATACATTACCTTTCTTAAAGTTATTTACATATTTAAAGACTTTATAACCGTAATCCGCGATTCCAATTTGACGCAAAGTGTTAGAGCTTTGAAGTTTTATTATAATAGATACCAAAATCCTCAACTATTCAATTGCTATTACAAATATTGATTTAAAAAATATATGTAATGATATCATAGGAGGAAAACTCTACATAAATAAACGTACTTATGTGATATTTTATTTGAAAAATTATTATACAGGCTTCGGCTAAATAACACGTACAAGCGGATATGAGGCGACTTTTTATGAAAAAGTAAGAAGAACAAAGAGAAAAATTTCGAGAAAATTGTGTTTGAAAATTTATCAAGTATGCTTGAACATGACTGATTACCGAAATAGGTATGAGTAAACAATAAGCAGGGAATTATTCTACGCACAAAAATAAGCCAAAAATGTCCGTTCGAGGCTTTTCATTTGCAAGGAAATAAAGTCTGAACATATTTAACTAAGAATTGACGTATGATAAATATTCAAATTCATTTTTCTCGGAAACCACGCGTCTTGTGGACTAATTTCCTTCCGCATTTTCAATTTGTTTTTACATGTAGAATATTTATTCTGTCGATTATTTATTCCTGCCCAGTCCGGAATTAACCATGTTCAAGCGTATTTTAAATTATAAATTTTCAAAATCGATTTTCTGTGAAAACGAAGCGTCGTATGAAAAAATTTGATTCTTTTTTCTTCGTACCTTTTCATAAGAAATTATTTCATGCCTGCTTCTAAATGTTATTCGGTCGTACTCTATATAGTTATTACGATTGTATTGCAAATACCTCTAACACGAATCGTCATCGCGAGTAGAACTTATAATTTATGTAGCTTCATATCTGTCATTCTATTCCAAAAAGTTGAATACGTATTCGAATGCGCCAATCAAATAGGTATACCTAGGTATAACTTTTGTATAAAAAAAAAATTGTTTTAGTGGGGTTAGATAAATGTAAAATACAAATCAACGATGCAAAGTTTGCTTGTAATATCTTTAAAAGAAATATTAATTGGAAATATAGTACAATTCCCTATGTAGATGATGTATTCTGGCAGATATAAAACAATGTAAATAGCTATGTATGTACTATTTATGTTAAGAGAAAAAAATAGATTGATTCGAAGGTTACAGTCTGTACTATCAATAATGATGATCGAAGTGTACATATATGGGTAGTAATGTCCAGAAAGTATGTAAATGAAAATCAGATGGTCATATGCTTCATTGTCAGTAGGGGTGGTCGCATAGCTTGAACGTTCTGGTACAGGTACTTTCATTGATCGAATCAGGAAGGCAGTGACCGTCACTTGCGATATTCCAACGTGAAAGAGAGGGGAGAGAACCGTAGCTATTCGACGACGTTAAGAATGGCGTGTTAAATTTCAGAAGCCTGCTTATTATTGGTTGATGTCCGTTAGGATCGTTAGGACAAAATTTTCCTGACAAATTTACACGAGATCCGAACTCAATTTTACCCTACACGCAGGTTCATGGTGTGGGCGTTATCCAATGGTTGACCAACCCTCTCCATTCGTGGAATCATGAAATATTGTCTTAAATATTGTCAAATAAATTATACGTATATTCGTTCGATTTTAATTCAAATATTACTTCATATTTAAGCACATCACACGTTCTTATCTATTGTAATTTCTAACTAAACTTGTAATTTACGCCGATACATGTATATTAATAACAAAGGCACATCATTTGAATCACTTCGATAACTTTCTGATAACTTCAGCGAAATGTGGTCCAAATGAATGCATTTGGGGCTTCAAAATCAATGAAAAAAAATCCACACGTGTAACATTCACGCTGCGAAAACAAACCTGCCCTCAGGTCACCATTAACAACATAACAATTCCGAACAAGGACACAGTCAGATATCTGGGAATGACCCTGGATAGGAGACTAACGTGGAAACAACACATCACGGACAAAACAAAACTACTCAGGGACAAACTTAAAAAATTTTACTGGCTCACTGGCCGCCGCTCCAACCTAAGCACGCAGAACAAAATTACGCTCTATAAGACCGTAATAAAACCTGTCTGGACCTACGGAATCCAACTATGGGGAACAGCAAGTAATTCCAACATTGAAATACTCCAACGCTTCCAATCGAAAACGCTAAGAACCATAATCAATGCACCCTGGTATGTTACCAACGAATCAATCCACCGCGACCTCAAGATACCCACAGTCAAGGAAGAAATTTGCAAGTTCAGAAGCAGATATAACGCTAGAGTCAACAACCACCACAACCCACTAGTCACCCAACTACTTGACACGACGGACCAGATCCGCAGACTAAAAAGAATATACCCTCTAGATTGAAGCATTAGTCTCACCTAGAATCAACATAACATAATTTATTATAAACCCAAGTTATTGTACCACGCCAAATGAAGTTACTGAAAATTCTCAACGAGAATTGATTGTAAATATTCTAATAAATAAAAAAAAAAAAAATGAATGCATTTAAAGAAGGCCACGTGGTACGCTATTTATTAGCGTACTTTTTCTGTCTTCTTCTATCACTTGTGTTTTTCGAAATGTTTGTACGATGAAGTGGTATTAAACGACTTTTGGAAAGATTCCATCACCTAACTTATCAAAATTAATTCACAACGAGCACGTATCAAACTGTTTCGTTCCTGAGTCGGGATTGCTTGTCAAGATCCTATCAAGCGATCACCTACCTTACATCTCTAAATTTAACTCATTTAGATTTCTTCTTGTGGTTCCATGATTTTTACGAATTTTTAATCTACTACTTCTAAGGATGTGCATCGATAAATCTAACGATTAACGTTCATAAAACAATACAGCCGTGTATTTCTAACAATGTTTGACATTAAATATTCGATTAAAAGATATACCGTCGTTCAAAGCTTCTCAATTTTTAAACTTTTAAGATTTTAATGATATCTATACATAAGTCTATAAAAAATGAAAGATATTGACAGAACGATAAATATTTTATTTGTGTCTGCTGTTATTCTACGAGTTTCCCGAACAATTTTAATTATCCACAATTTTCACAATAAGAGGAAATTTGACATTCGCTTAAGAGGATTGACGGTAACCCTGAGATTTCGAAAAATATGAACGATAAGAAAAAGTCAAATCATGCATCGCCTTTCAGTCAAACATTCATCCGAATCAATTTTGCTTAAGGTTATTATTATTGTCACTTACGCAGTTATCTACCAAAGTGTACCTACATTACATACAGTTGCAGTTACGTTGCTCACTCTGTATAACTAAAATATTTTATAACACGATTTCATTCTAAGCAAATTTGGATCTAGAGAATCTACTTCTATTATTATATTGTAAATTGGACAGAAATAGCCAAGAAATAGTTTTGTAGCCAATACCTGTCTAATGGAATTGATAAACTTCCTTATGAAAAGATATTGTACATATCTATTACATTGAATAGATAACCATTATAATCTTCTCTAATATAGAAAATATGATCATGTGTCTCTGGTAAGTATATATAAATCCAATTTTATACTTGCAATTAAAAAAATTAGAAAAAGATAGTTTCAATACATTTCAGCAAAATTCCATGCTGTCTACGCAGTCCAAATGGAAGTATCTACATACACGATCAATAATCTCCTGGGAACATCCGTTCCCTTGCTGGCCTATCCAGCTGGCCACCCCTGCAATAATGGTAGCACCAGCAGCACCAACAGTACCAGCACCAACAGTAGTAGCACCTGCTATCCTCCCCGTACCGCGTCAGGTTGTGACTCACGACCACTTTACGTTTTACCACCATCTATCATTACCAATTGTCGCTAAAATACTTTCATAATTCTTTCCTCTCGTAATTTTATTTCTCTGCTTACAAACAATTGCGCGATTACAAATTTTTCATTATTATTTTATTTCCTTTTTTATTCTATCCTCGTCGTGTACAATCGTTTAAACCTTCCTGCTCCCTTCTTTCAATAATTCTTCGTTAAATATTACTTATTACATAATATGTTGTAAAGTTAAATTTCATTTTCAGTTTTATAACAAAACTTCAAAAATTTGTACTTCTCATTTTAATAAATTTCTTTAGATTATAAATACGTCGTACCCAATTAGGTGTTTAATTGCAAGAATATAGAATATGAAATTTATGATAACGAAACTTTTTAACAAAATTATTGGTACAATTAGTACAATGCTCTTGTCGGAAATACTTTCTCAGAGAAATGTTAAAATCTTTTCTTATCTACCTATCTACTTACATACCTGTATTAAAATAAATTAAATAAAGTAAAAAAATATTAAAAGTTTCAAGACGGTGCATATGTAAGTACTAATATTCAGAACCTATTATACACAACTTATTTCTTAGTTAGAAAAGAGTATTTCCTTGAAAAGCGTTGATCGACTAGAGATCGATAGATTGTAACATATCCCCTTAGGAAATGTTTATAGGTCACCACATGAAAGATGATGTGGACGTATTTCAATGGTTAACTTAAAAGACCAGATACTACCTCGCAACATTACAAATATAGACGCGAATGGGAGTATAGATTTTAGGAGAATGATGGTGCTTTTATAAAATATTCAAAGAAATTGATTCCAACTACCACAGCAGCAATAGTAACGGCAGCTAGAGTAATTGTTATATCAACGATATAGATTTAGCAAAGTTTTTAATTATAAAGCGAATAACTATATTCCTTTCAAAATTCTTGAATATTCTTAAACAAAATATATATTGCAAAGGATATATAACTTGGAAATAGAGATTTTCTATCGTATACCTACTATAATTAATTTTAGATAACTTCCTATTTAAATAACAAGTTTCTATTTCGAAACATTATAAACCACAATACATAAAGCATGATCAGGTATAATATTATTTTAGGTACCCCAAATAATATTTATGTTTTATTTCGGTATTTTTCCGAGTAAAATATGTTTTTACCCCGAAATATTATGCAAATACAATCGTAATCATAAATTGTAATAAACTTAATACTTACCCATATAAATAATTATTCACGTCAATCCGTGCAGAAAAGGTCTCGCTCATAATTAAAATGATCAATTGTCTATAGTTAATGGTATATTTAATTAATAAACATTTGTTATAAGTACGCAATCGGTACAAAAGACTTAGATAAAAATTTGAATTAAAAAATGTGTTACCTTTGAAGCTGCCATTATATACACTTACACTAGCACCCACTGGCATCATACTATCGCCATCTTCTTATTACGGTAAACGGTACCAGTGTACCACCATACAGGTGCATTTAAATATATACTTTATACTTATATATATTATAGATACACACTCGTAAAGATTATCGATTGTAGGTTAAAATTTACTGTTAAAGATATTATGCGTACCTATGTATATGTATATATGTATATACTAAATACATAGTACGTATATTATAAATATATAAACATAATTCTATTACAATAATGTGAATAATTCAATTTAAAAAGAACAAAAAAACCATTTTCTTGAAAAAAAAATTATCTATTTGCAATTAATAATATCTTATAACTTAAATTACAAAAATTATAACATCAACTTTTGATGACACCATAACATAACATTCTCGGTAGCTATTGTTGTCTAGCTATTTATATTTGTAGTTAAGTAATCTAAAAATTTGTATGAAATTTATGTGCACGGAGAAACTCATTTACAATTTGAATTATTTTATCTAAATTTGAATTTGTATCATAAATAAAATTGTATATATTCCTGTGTATGTTTGTGAATGATTAACTGAGTAAAACTATGCTGGTGTGCAGCGTTTTAGTCAAAAATTAAAAAATACAATTTTCTATAAAATTTAAAACAAAAGATAAAATAAAATGGAATTTCAAATTTTTAGAATACATATTTTCACGAAAGACTTTTTATTAAATTTATGAAGGTGAATCAATTTAAAAAATTAAATTCTTGTATACATTGTACGTAACAAATGGACGCGTGGATAATATAGATTAAATACTTATTATATTTATTTACTTATGTATATCTGTGTATTATGTGTTTTTTATTTACTCGTATGTACACATATTTCATTAATAGAAGAACTATGTTATAAAAATCAAAACAGTTTTTGGTATATTTAAAAATTTAATAATGTAATTTTAAAAATAAAAAATCTATTTTTTCCAATATTATTCAACAGATTAAAAGCAAAAGACTTATAATTTTCTTACAACTTTACTTACATAATCCCTTTTTATAACATTAAATCAGAAAAAATAAAATTATTTTTCATACTTAATACGTACATTCTAATGTATATTGATAGAAAAAAGGAATAAAAAAAGTTAAATATGGTTCATATTACAACATTATGTGTGAATAGAAGTCTTTCTTATTATCCCGTGATTAAAAGATACATCAAAACAATATACTAAACTCTTAACACTTTTCTTTTTACTTATTCCAACAAGAATAATTATGTATATTCTTTTGTCTTCTTTCTGTATTAATTTGAATGGATTGACTGAAGAGTTATTATATCATGAAGTTACAAAAAGTTAAAACATAGCGTATACTTTAACATATTATGTATAATATCATTACATATCATTAAAGTATTTAATTATTGAAAAAATTTAACTTCATCATCGTTACAAGTCATCATTTAAATAATTGCAATTGATAAAAAGATGTTTTTTTTATAATTTTATAAGTGTGTTTCATTGAAATCATATCATAGTTTCAATGAGAAAGCTGATTTAGAATTTGTCTTCTATACACTATTTAGTAAATGTCAACTTGTTATTAGAACACTTCTAATCACTATGTATATGAGAACTTCGTGACACAATAATATGATTCTACACAAAATGATTTATTATTGACAATGATCGACGTTGATTAATTTTACTACCTACACTAAATCGGAGTGCAAATAACCTACTCATTTACAATAATCAAATTTAAAATTTGAAAACATAGAAATTAAGGTACAAATATTATCTTATACTTCCGACTTAATGCCGATTAGTGGTAAAAGGTGTCAATCCCCTGAGAACCATGTTATCAAGAACGCCACTTATATAAGCTGAAACATCAACAGTATCTTCTTCTGCTTTTCTAATGAAAGGATGTTCTAGTAATTTGTTGTATTTCGGCCGCTGTGTCTCTTCCTTAATTAAACTGAAATAGTACCACAGAAAAAAAATCATTATTTAATAATGCAAAAATAAAATTTCTGCAATGCCTAATAGTGCAAAAACAATGTACCATGTATTCACAAAATTCACAAAATCCATAGTAAAATGATTTCCATTTTCATTAGGAGATAAGCGTGGTGGATCACCCTGAACTACTTGATAAAGTTGTTCAAAAACTGAATTCCACTTTGGATATGGAAAATAACCAGTCGCAATTTCCATTAATGTAATACCTAATGACCACACATCACTTCTAACATCGTAACCCTTTGCACGTTGAGGATCTATCCTCTCGGGCTAAAAAATTATAATAAATTCAAATACTTCTAATTATTTACAAATCTTGTTAAATACTTCTCATTTATTATTATACATACAGCCATATATGGTCTACATCCAGCATCTCGAGTTCGTGCAATAGAATCTACCAACTGTCCTGATATACCAAAATCGCAAAGTTTGATATTACCATGTCGATCTAACAGAATATTACTAGGTTTTACATCTCTATGAATTATTCTTAGTTTTTCCTTGAGGTAATTCAACGCCTTTACTGTGGCAACAGTAATTTTTCCTAAAATACGTTCTGGTATTCTTTCCTTTAATACCTCATGAATAAACTTATAAAATATATCTAATGAGGTGTCCATGAGTTCCATACAAATCCAGCAGTCACCCTAATCAAGACATGATATTTATTGTTAGTTATGAAAAGTTAATATTAAAAAACCTATCACAAACTTACCTCTTTGAATAGAGCTCCATAAAATTGCACAATGCATGGACATTCATTAGACTTCATTACAACCTCTAAATCCATTAATAATTGTTTTTGCTCTCTTTCATCCACTGTGGAACGAATTCTCTATAATTGAACATAACATCATGTACTCTGTAAGCTGTTTTTAATAATAAAATTATTTTAATACTAAGATTAAATTATATATACCTTCACAGCCATAACAGTATCACTTATCCTATGGATCATTTTATTTACAGTACCAAATCCTCCTCGTCCTATTTCTCCCAGATCTTGAAGATCTTCACTTGTAAAATCATATACTACATTTGGTGATAGCTGTAATTTTCCAGTACTTTGCATTGATTGACACATTCGTAATTTATCCCTACAATATAATTTATTAATATGCATTTTAACAACATTAAATACTTTTATATTTAATAAATATACATACCTTGCTTTATCAGGCAGTTCTTGTGGAACTGCAGTACAAGGTCTCACTGGTAGTTTAGGCAAAAATAAAGGTAAATTTGGACGAGAAGATCTATGATGATTAAACAAAAAAATAGCTATATTAAAGGAAATAATTAAAAACTGCAATTTATTAAATATTATCATATTATTTATTGCATAACTTACATTGGTAAACAAGCTGCACTTCCAGTTGAATTAGAAATAGAAGAGTTTGTTGAATTATTAAGTGATATATTACTTCCTTGTGTTTGAAAATTAAGTTTGAATTGTCTTCTTTTTTCTGTTATAAAATAAACATAGATGTTATTACATTACAATGAAATGTATATGCGTTCATATAAATATGAATGCATATATGATGCACATACACGTGTATGTGCGTTTGCAAGTGCGTTCAATATTATATTACAATATTACAACATATAGAAATACAGGTATACATGCTTTACCTGACATTTCATTTTGAACATCATTAATAGATCCAAAATCCAAATGTTGAAAATTAAATGGTCTGCTAGAACCTAAATATTAATAATATCAAACATGAATAATTTAATATATATTTGTATGTGTATGTATACTCGTAACAAAATTGTTATTTTCCATGATGCAGTTAACATTTAGGTTATGTAAATAAAATCTTTTGTATACTTATCACTAACTTTCTAGCATTACAACTTACTTTGATTCGTTGGAGTTGAAAAATTCCCCCGATTCTCCGTCATTATTTAATATTTTTAATAGCTGACTACCAAAAGAATAATTTCTTATTAAAGGCTCTCCTTTTAAGAGACCTTCCCGGAAGATTTTAACAATCTAGCATATATATTCCGCAGCGAGTGCACCATTTGTGCAATTTCGTTCTTTTGCGAACAGTGTATACAAAATCCTACTTTTTCTTGTTCAGAAATACTTAATTTCACTTGCAATTTGACTTTCTCTCTATCACAGAAGTATACTTTGCCATAAACTTATCACAATCACTTATTTGATGATCGAAACAACGGTGGCATACGTACCATACAATGTAATATGTGGGAGTAAGTGAAAAAGAAAAATGATGATAAGTTTATATCAATCCATACCCTATCAGAACTTCAATAATTTGGTAGAAAATTCATGTATCGAATTGCTTCTACTTGTTCACTTATTTTCGTTTTATATACATGTTTTTGGAAGTCTGGAGACTCTATGAAGGAATTCATGAACTATTATAGTTCTATGCCTCAACCGTTGTAGGCGCTAGTAGCAACTTTATCAAGAAAATTACTTCTTTCTAAAATGATATCTTATGGATTAAAAATATTTGCGAATTTTCTGATATTACCGCATTTGTTTCGTTACCTTTTCTCTTAATTCGAGACTGATATTAAAATGATAAAAACTAAAATGATAAGTAGAATTTAAAGATTCAATTTATTGCTGTATGTTACTACATTCGTTTTTAATTTTCCCTACAGCACGCTGTTATAATTAAATTCTTTTTTAAAATACCCAGCTTGTTATACAACACAACCCATCATCAATATATCGTTAAGCTACTATCGTAGAATATCGTAAGCATTCAAATAATAAGTATATTTCTATTCAACTTTACAATAATTTATTGTAGATAAACGTAAAAATTTAATAACTTTTTTTATATAGGTAAATTAGCAATGTTCACGTATGATATTAAGAAAAAAGATGGCTGAACTTTACTTTAGGGGTACAAAAATCATTGGCTTCTTTATTTGCAATGTTATAGTTTTCAATGTATACAATTCGAAAATGCAAGTTTTAAGATACTAAAGTTCTAAGATAAGAAAGCAGAGAGGAAATTCTCTCTGGTAAAATTGAGCATTTTTAGGGTATTTTAATATTACTTAACGCCATATTAACTGCTACTCATGATCTGTCCAATGAATAGAGTCTGTAGAGCCACTGACTACACGCGGGTGGCGATCATTTTGGCGGGATAAGTCAGTCAAATGTGTATAACTATATGTATTTTGCATATGTTTGATTTCTCGGCTTGGCATGATTTATCCTGGCTGGTTGCAGAGCAATACGTACATAAAACAGTCAAGCAAAACATGGAATTTGTATGTAGCTAAATTTGAGTTTAATTTGGGGTAATATTTATTTTCTGTTACGTTACATTAATACAAACTATCTTTTTGAAAATTTAACTACAGCTACTGATGGCACATGTACACAAAAAATAGAATCGAATTGCCGGCCAATTAAGAACTGGATGTGGAGGAGGAGTCACTTCTATGACGATGAATTTGTCCATCGCCTATGTGAAATTTTGTGGCAACGCCGTCATAACATTGATTTGATGACATTGCTAGTTGAAACGATCCGAAAACCTACAGTCCACGGTCATATATACAGATCTGGGAACTCTGTTGGAGGAGATAAGACTTTTAATGTCGGGAATTGTGCTTTACAAATCGGCTAGCATAAAAGACCGATCGAGATGTTAGGATTTTGTATGTAACGCCATCCTTCAGTAAAAGTATTGAAGATAAAGAATATAGATTAAACCACTGAACTTACTCAATGTCTGAACTACTTATAATCTTTCACCATTAAAGTACATAATATACAGTATTTCATTTGATACAAAAAGATATTAAATATGTATAATTATTTTCAACAAAAAAGGTTAACAAACTTATTTAAAATTTTCAAATCAAATATGTACACATATATTTGAACACACACACTCACATATACCTTAAAATTTGCATTTTCAGATTCTACACGTCAAAAACTATGAGATTGTAAATAAAAAAGTCAATAATTTTTGAACCCCTAAAGTAAAGTTTAACCTGATATTGTTAATAATAAAAATTATTGAATTGAGAAAATGTCACTATATAATGAAATTACATTTCCCAAATATTTGTGTGAATATAACTATATAGTATATGTAACATATCGTCCTCATCATTGACACATATATTCACACTTAATCTTTGTCCAAGCGCTGCACGGAATGCTATGTAGAAGTATCAAAACAAATATATAAAGATGCTCTGTGCAAGAACATTTAATTCATTAATACTATTTAGTTTAAGGTAATACTTAAGGTATAACATGATAAATTTCAATACTGTATACATACCGTTATATATTAATTCATGTTATTTTATTTTGTAACGAATAGAAATTGATCACATAACCTTCATCGATAATATTTAATTTTAACAGTTTTATTATCATATGTAACTATTGTTACATGATGTTAAACTTTTAAAGCTTTGCAGTAAATACTTGCAGTAAATAAAGTTCTTTTACAGGCGCAATTTAGAAAATGGTGTCCAATTTTATAGTGTGTTTCCTCCAAATTATATAAACCCAATTTATAAGAAAGATGAGCAAGAAGCAATATTTAAAGAAAAAGCAGATAAAAAAATTAGTCATCTACCAATAAAACCAGCTTATACTTCTGAGACATGTTCTGAATTTCATGATAATCTGGTTAGGTAAATAATTAAATTTTTAATTTAAGTAAAAAATGTTTTTCTAGGTTTAAATAATTGATTGCCTATATTTTATATGTATTATCTGTATTCTATACATATCAGAAAATTCACAAATTATATTATGAGAGACGGTAAAAAACAGTTGGCCAGAAGATTATTAGATGAAACTTTTGAAAATATTAAGATAATAAAATTGAACGAATATTACAATAGCCCACCTGAACATAGAGAAAATATTATATTGGATCCAAAAATAATTTTCCATCAAGCTGTAGAAAATTGTACACCTATTTTAGAGCTACGGAAAATATCAAGAGGTGGAATAGCTTATCAGGTACACATACGAATGTAATTTTTATTAAATAAATAATTTAATAAATAGGTATTCGAAATTCGTAATATAAGAAATTAATATATATAGGTTCCTGTACCGATGAATGAAAATAGAGCTAAATTTTTATCTATGAATTGGCTAATTAAAAGTGCACAAGACAAGGGGAATGCCGAAAAATTTCCTGATGTATTGGCAAAAGAGATTATTGATGCTGCGAACAATAAAGTATATTTATAGTAATTTTTTAATTTGTTATGTGTGTTAAATAGTATATAATATGACAAAAAATTATTTTTCTTATAAAAACGAATTCCTCTTTTTGAGTGTGAAATTATGTTTAATTAACTTTTTTTTATAATTGTATTTAATTAAAATGTATATTTTGCAGGGACGAGTTATTAAAAAGAAACATGATTTACATAAGCAATGTGAAGCAAATCGAGCTTATGCACATTATAGGTGGTTGTAGAAAAAAGGATAAAAATAGATTTGCTTTTTATTTACAGTAATAATATTTATTTAATCAAGGGAATAAATATTGTTGAAGATTATCCAAAAATATTAGAAAAACTAGCTTCTTCTGTGATTTTTCCATATTTTATATACACTTTCAATTTTTGTTTACAAGACTTCATGCTTAAGATTTTATATAGCGAATCAGAAGTATTCATGAAATTTTCTGTGAAAGGAATAATATCATCGGCAGTTGTCCTTAAATCTATCCTTTTACCCCAATAATTTATATATGATATTATAACATTTTGATTTTCTAAATCATCTTTATCTTTTACATATATTGTTCCAACTAAATTATTACATGTATAACCAATAGTATGTAACATAAGGACTAATAAACAATCTAAAATACATATTGAATTGTATTAATAAAGGTTTAATTTCAACATACAAATATTAGATGTTATCTCAACTTACTGCAAGCTGTAAAACCTAAATTTTCCATGGCTGACATGAAATCTAACATTTGTAAAGATGCAGTCACTGGTATAAGTGCACCTGCAGAAATTGTGTAATTTCGCTTCAGTTTATTTAAAAAATAAGGATATATGGCATAAGGAAACATATAAATTATTTTATAATCTGGAAATTTTTCTGATTTGATTGTTGATGATGTACTATACTTCTTATTTGATGCATGATTATATCGTCTAATTATATCATTAATGTTGTTATAGGAGATCCATCTTAGTTGCTTGGAAAAATGGACTGTAAGTATATTCATAGGGACGTATAAATTTTTGTTATGTACAACAATGAACAAACTCAATGAATCTGTATACAATGCACTGTTAATTCACTTAACATATATCTCTGGATTATCTATTTTCTCTTACATTAAACACATAAATGTAAGAAATTCTTCAAGCACTAAATTTCTTGCGTTATGGCTGTGTGAACTGGTATAGTATAGGAGCTTGTGACTCCCTCTAGCGTGAATCTTTTATTCTATAGCAGGGTAAATTTTAGCGCGGCAAATTTAACTGTACAACAGTATAGCCGAGACAACGAACAAAAATTTATTTAACAAAATATTTATTAATTAAATGTTAAAATTATTAATCAGTAATATCGGTGATCACTCTCAAATTTCGTATTTACCTTTCGTTACAATGGAAAAATAAGTTGCCAAAGCATAAATGATTCGTTTTGTAATATTATAAGCTCCAATGAAAGTAATGTTCATTAGTATCAGTTAATAACGTTTTGTGTTATTGGGTAGTGAATATCTCGTAGATTGTTATGTAAAATCCAAGCAAATAATAGGCTCTGCGACCAAGAAACTAGGATCGTTAGAACCTTCACGCTTAGAGCCCAAGTAAATTTTATGAGCTCAAATCTTTGTTAAAGTATTCAATCTATTATAATTCAGTTTTAAATATAAATTATTATCCAAGTTAATTCTCTTGTTGCGTATTTCTTTATTTAAACGTTGAAGTAGTTTTTCGGATTGTTTGAAGTTAAAACGCGAACGAAATTCTCCAAAATCTTGAAAAGGCCATACAAAACGGTTGCGGTTTTAAGGAATGAGATGAGTAGGTTGATACCTGTAGAGCGTAAACCGTTCCGTTCACTAGAGTGCGCGAAATTGTAAAGATTTTTATACTTTAGATTCAGAGATGTCTAACTGTTGTTCGAGGAACGCCGTCTGTCCAACACACTTCAGTGATACTCTTTTGTTCATCTCTTTCAACATGTTAAATAAAATCCTGTAATGGACTGTAAGGTCGCAAGGCTCTTAGTGGCAAGGTGCTTCAATGGAGAATTGAGGATTCGTTGTGTAACGCCACTCTATAAAAATAACCCGGATTCGGTTGTCACTGTTTCTTTCTCTCTTTTCTTAATGCGGTCGTATACTTGGACCGAATAGCATAGAGTTGGAAGGAAAAAGTGGCCCTACGATAATGGTAATAGAAATCAAGTTTTGTTGATTATTATGATTATATTATTATTATTTTGTATCTAATTAATGTCTCATAAATGTTATATAATATAAATATTCTTTTCATTACTAAAAACCTCTGTAAACTCTAAAACTGTACTATAATTTTATCTTTTTAATAAAAATTTTAATAACATCGAAATGATATTTCAATCAATGATATATCAATCATGAATGATATTTTGAATATGATATTATTTACATATATGTTAAAAATTAATTTTGTTAATACTTTCACGCATCCTCTAAACAGTCATGCTATCGATACCCCATAGCTCGGCGGCTATCAGCTTTGCAAACATTCACTAAAGGGCCCAGCCAATACTAACAAGCAGGTCCTTGCTGAGCCGTCAATTCAATCATAAATTATCGTAAGGTTAAATAGCGACGGGCTCTCTGCCATTATGTTGGCAGAAAGGTGCGCTGCCTCTAACATATTATATACATATAGATACAAATAAATAATAAAGCAATGAATCCAAAATTTGTTTAATAATAAAACTACATCAATTATTTTATAAATTTATGGTATTAGTAACATACATCACAATTACATTCCTTAATAAAATAATCATCAGAAAAGAAACAACAATTATATTACCATTACACTTTCATAATCATAAGTTATAAGAAAAATAGCTAAAAATACTTAAACACACTACAACAGAATATAAGATAACAGATATTTTCTTATGTTATATGTTGTATAAAATAATAAGTTCTATATATAGATTCCACTATTTTATGTTATAGAAACTATATAATTTGTATATATATCAATACAATTTTGATATAATTTTTGGCACTATATTCTTGTAAATACATAAAGTTAATGAACAGACAATTTTGATTATTTATTTCTCATTAGATGAATGTCATATGAATTAAATAATATTTGTTTTATAACCAACAATAAAAGCTAATTTTTGTAAAAGGTTGTACATTATAAAAAGAACTATCTAAAATTATTAAAAAATAATTGCTATACAAATATATGCTATACAGGAAGTAAATAATTTATACTAAAATGTTAGGCATCATTTACTATTACAATAGGATTCCATTTATCTGAACAAATTTTGTCAGTCTCTAATTTAACTAACATGTTGACTTATTATACAAACTTGGGCTCGCTATCATACTTTTTATATAAAACCAAATTATTATATAGAAAGTACATATATAAAGTAGAGCTTTGTTTATCTTCATTTATCACACTTTGTTTACAGATACAAGTTAATACTCAGTTTCAAATATTTGAACTTGTAGCTGATCTTCTATTATTTATTATCTAACTATTTGTAGTATTCAGAACATATTTCATATGTCCCAATGAAGGAATATGAACACATTACTGAGACGATACTATATAACAATGAAACTCAAAATTGTCTCAAATTATTGAAAAAAAATTTAATGTATCTATATCTTGGCAATATATCTTGGAAAGAAAAAGAATAATACTAAATCTTGGTAAAAAATGTAATATCCTCAAACGACTGAAAATGCGCGAATCAACTTTGTCATCAGAATATAATATTGACAAATCAACCATACTGGGAATACAATTCAGTGAAACTAAGTAAAATATACTTATTAAAGAAAAAAACAGACGTAAAAATAAAAAAAAAAAAATAAAAAAAAAATATCAAATTGTGTTCTCATCGACATCAATTCAACACTTGTTTGACAAGTTTTTTCGCACAGAAGATAACCTAACTCCTAATAATGCTATAATAAGTGGATGAATATGAATATGGAATGATGTAAATATAGTAAATATCATCACCATGTCCTAATAACTTAAACAGATTGAAACGCACAAAATCCCAAAACGTAAAAAGATATGAACAAAAAAAAAAGAGACAAAGGAATGAGCTGAAATTCAGTTATTTGAATAAGTGCAATAGAGAATTAATAAACTTCTATCATATCAATGAACCAATTATCTGAATTATGTTATTACTATTTCCCAATATGTTCGGATAAACGTAGTTTTATTATGTAATACTCCATTTCATTATATCTAAATTTAAAATTATTATTAAAGCGTGTATAAGTTACTTTTCTAATACAAATATGTAGAAATTCATATTTTACAAATAACAATTTTATGATAGCTGAATATTTTCTTTACCGCTACTTTTTTTAGTTATATTTTGACAAATATCCACAATTTAAGAATATAATTTTTATATGTATATTTCAGGTACTTAACCCTCCGAAGATCGTGGTTGATCTGACAGATACAGGTAAGATTTAATTCTAAATATTTCTAAATTTATAATTGTTCATTCTTTATATTTAAATATAGTTTATATATACTGTAGATATATCTATACATTATACTTTGTATTAATTTTAGTACAATTAAAGACTTTTCATATATTTATACCAGGTATGTAAATATGAAACCGGAATTTTTGTATAGAAAATACACGTTTATTTTATGAAAATGATTAAAAATATTTTATTCGAAGTATTGCCCATCGCTAGCTATACATTTTTCCCACCTGTCTGGCAATTGGTGGATGCCACGCCAAAAAAACTGTCACTCTTTTGAAGCAAACCAGTCATCGAGCCATTTTCGTACATTTTCGTAAGAAGTGAAGTGCTGGTCAGAAAGTGCGTGTTCCATCGATGCAAATAAATAGTAATCGGACGGAGCCAAGTCTGGTGAGTAAGCCGCGTGCGAAAGTATTTCCCAACTGAACGCTTCAATCGTTTCCTTGACCGGTTTTGCTGTATGTGATGGTGCATTATCATGAAGCAAAATTACTTTGTGTTGCCTTTTTTCATATTCTGGTCGTTTTTCACGCAAAGCTTGATTCAAATCGATCATTTGTTGTCGGTAGTGCTCAGTATTAGCGGTTTCGCCAGGTTTTAACAGCTCATAATAGATCACACCCTTCTGATCCCACCAAACACAGAGCATTGTCTTACGTCCATAGCGATTTGGTCTTGTAGTCGATGGTTCGCCTGGAGCTACCCATGATCTTTTACGCTTAGGATTTTCAAAATATATCCACTTACATCGCCAGTCACAATTCGGTGGAGAAATGACTTTCTTTTGTTTCTGGCGAGCAGCATTTCGCAAGTGGTGTTTCGGTTTTCCTGCTGTCTTTCATTCAGTTCATGTGGAACCCATTTTCCCACCTTCTGGATCTTTCCCATGGCTTTCAAACGTATGGAGACGACTTCTCGTGTCACGTTTAATTGATCAGCGAGTTGTTGTTGCGTTTGAGCGTCATCCTCATCCAACAATGCTTGCAATTCGCTGTCTTGAAACTTTTTCGGTGGTCTTCCACGTTCTTCGTTCCTCACGTCAAAATTGCCACTTCTGAATTTTTTAAACCACTCAAAACACTGTGATTTACCAAGAGCATGCTCACCGTAAGCTTCGACAAGCATTCGATGCGATTCTGCAGCAGTTTTCTTCCAATTATCATTTGAAAATCAATGCTGTCCGCAAATCGTAGTTTCCAGGCACAAAATTCGACATGTTCAACGCTATTACAAACTATGCTGTTGTATGAAACTTGTATTGTTCTGAGTCGAAAATGTTTGTGAGATGTCAACAAAGACTTTTGGCATCAATGACGCAGTTTAGTGATAACTACATTATCAGCTAGGGCCATTTATAGGCAAATTCCGGTTTCATACTTACAGACCTGATACAGCCCTTTCGCAAAAATAAGCACTGTAATATAGATTTTAAGTTACTGTATCTATCAAATACACCGCGACCTCTGAAGGAATTATTACGACCGCGACCTCCGCAGGGTTAATATAATTTTTAATTAGTACATTCTCCATATTAGATAATCTCTATTTCTCAAAAAATTTAAATAATAGAGATATCTCTCTTTTAATAGTTTTAGTCTCATAGTTGTAAATTAATATTTGAAGATTAAAAAGAAATAATACTTACTTTATCAATTTTATAAATTCTCATTTGTAAAATTTTGATGCGGTACAAAATTAATGTAATAAAAAATTCGGTTTTATAACTCTTCAATATGAGATTTTAACAGTTTTGGTAATGATGATACATCTGCTGTCATAAAATTATCTGACAGACAGACTGCAGGAAAGACATGATTTAGTATGGCATAATAATGAAAACCAGCTGCTACAGCAACAAAAAGGTGCCAAATTGCATGTGCACATGGTATTCTTCCATCAGATTTAAAAAACGCAATGCCAAAAATATAGAACAGTCCTCCCAATTTTAATTCAGTAATGTTATATTGATGATACTGTAAGTATTAAGGTATAAATTTTTAAATAATGTACGATCATTATTATCTAACATTCTTAGTCATAGTCTTATTTTCAATGTATAATTGTATACTTACTGCATTAATAATTGCATAACTAGGACCAATTCCTATAATTAAATAAAAAATTGTTTCTAACATTTTATATTGTTCATGGAAGATTTGTTGATACAGTATACCCAATATTGCCATAATCCAAACAGCATAACGCATTGTAAATAATAATTCATCATTTGGAAAGTGATCTACATTTAACCAAGGAAAATAACTAGCAGCAATAAAAATGTAAATCATGGCACGATCACAACGATGAAGTGTTTCTTTAAGGTGTCTGTAATATAATTATTTGGTATTTCATTAACACAAAATGATGGACAAAGTTATATAAACTAAACTAAGTTAAAATATGTAATAGTAAGTACCTGTTATTATTGCAGTAATGTACACTATGGAAAAACGTTGAGACCGTAAAAATAAGAATCAAGGATGTGCCATATACATAAGCTGATACCAATTGGGTCCATGTCATAGAGCGGCGAACCAATTCCAAGCTACCTATAACTGATGGTACAACCCAAATCCCATGAGTAGCTACATTTGCCATGTGTTCTACAGAAGTAGGTATATATGCTTCATTACTACATGCTGGAGGATTCATCCATTTTATTCTGTAAGAATTTAATACATTGTTTTAGTACAATTTATTTCTTTTTAATATATTTATTTTTATTTACTAAATATTAAAGTATTGTATATCATATATTATATATTTAACATCGTAAAATGTTTAATATATGTTTAATATTTATAATATACAAGGAAGGAAATGTACAAAGTAGTATAAATATTTTATTCCAAAAAATAAAAAAGTTGTTCATACACAGTGTATTATTAAAATTACAGTTATTAAACTTATAGTAAAAGAAATTTTCTGAATTTTAAAATTCAGAATTTAGTACATGTTTTTCAAGAACATTAAATTTTCACGATTTTCTCGAAAATAAGACCCCCAACGTACTTTTGTTATTTTCGATTTCATCTTATTTTAAATCATATTTTCATTTGTAACACAAATTTAGAACCACAGTGTATAATTATTATAATATGTTTATACAATTATATTGATATATATGTTAGTATAATTATAATACATATATATATAAGGGCTGCATTAAGGGGCTATGCTACCCCAGCTATGTTACCCCATTGCAGCTTTAAAAATAAATCCTAGGAAATAATGCGGGAAAAGAGATTTTGAGAAAAACCGTACAATATAATAACCAAATCTTATATCGCTTAAACTAAACACGTGTTAATCTTTTCAAGAAAAGCTTCTGATTTGCATTATACCTTAGATTTCTTCATTGGTTTGAAGCAATAGAATATCCGTAAACAAGTATTTATTCGAAGGTTAAATTATCTTTCAAGGTCTTTTTAGAAAATTCTTCATGATTCTCAGAACTTCTGAATCTTATAATGTTCAGTTAAATTGATGAAGTTGTGCAAATCACATTATTGCATTAGCTGCAATTTTTGCCAAAGTTACATTGATTTTACAACATGCAATGTTCAAGTACATACAAATTAAAAAAGGTTAAAATACTTTACAAGACCAAATACAAGTGATTATTATAAGTGCAAGCATATTTAAAAGAAAACTATATAGTAATTTACTTTACATAATAATTACTTTTCATACGATTATGAAATATTACATTTTTTAATTGCGTTTCATATTCTTTGCAATTGTATAAAAAGTAAACATACATTATGAAAGAGATATGAAATTTCTAGAAAATAGAGTCAATTCATATCAACTTATCATAATATGTACATTACATGATACATTATCACGAATATGAAATAAATAAAAGGATCATATTATAGTATAACATATATATATATAAATAAATTATTAAGAATAATATATGCCTTTAAATGTATTATCAATGTCCCACAATTGAATTAAAAATAATGTAGAAGGTTCAAATATCCATAGGAAAAATAAAAGTATTAAAAAAAGAAAATTAAAATTATGAATGAAAAATGTTTTATTTTCAAAGGAACATTCGTATGTATTATGAATCACAAGTAACTGATAGTATGAGAATGAGGAAAATTTTAAACTCATTTTCTCCAAAACCATATTTTCTGAAGTAACTTTAATAATAACTTGAATATCGTTCAACAATTCTGATCTTTGGCTATAATGTTCTAAATAACGTTATTTATGGTATAAAATGCGACATTGCGTTGCTTGAGGAAAGGTGCCATGAATGAAGTCTTCCCCTTTACTGTATCGTGGGCTAAGCGAATTCCAATGCAAGCGCCTGTCTGGGATATTGAGATACCCTCACTCGAAGATGGTATCCCGCTGGGGGTAGCCATCCACATGTTAATTAGCAATAAAGTTAGAAAAATTTACCGAATGTCCAGCTGGACAAATTACAAAGTACAAATTAAAAAAAACTGAGATACTTTACCTTAACGGTTCTTACCCTGTGATTATTAATGTATTATTTGAATAAAAAATATTTGGTATATGTATTATATTTATAATGAATCTCTTTCCTTCAAATTTGAAGATTGTTGATGAGCAGTTATGAATATAATAACTACATACATATTTAACACATTAGGTTTTAAATTAACTTATTTAAATTTTGAAGTAAGTCTTGGAGATCCACGGCAACGAAAAATTATGTAAAGGAAGCCCGTGGTAAACAAAAGGTTAAGAACCGCTGCTCTAGCTCTAGCATTCTTTGTAATTGTCAACATGGAAGAACATCCCACGTGTAAACTAGCATTTTATATCAACTATAAATCCTATTAAATTTCATTCACAGAATTCATAAAGTCTCGGTTTTGATGAATAGATGAATTTGTTAAAATTTAATACCATTTTTTAGGATTGGTTCAAGTGAAAATTTTGAAAAAGTGAACAATTTTTAAATACATAAATTTTATTGTTCTATAATAACACAGTTATTGGTTGTCTCGTGGTAATTAGTAGATTGATATAACTCGTTTTTCTGTATTCTTCAATGGTGCTACGTTTCAGTGGTAAGTTTGGTCAGTTGTTTAAGAAAAACTGATCAAGATATGATCAGGTTATTTCGCTGTATTTAATTTTCGTACCGAGTTCAATTATCATATTACTACTGTATTTACATTTTTATTATCTCATTAAAATAAATAAAAGAAATGGCATGAGATTTAATTTGGTTGACTTCATGATTACACAATAAAAAAAGCCAAATGACCCCAAGTATCTCGGGTACGGTAAATTTTAGGACAACTATGCCTTAGTACTTCTATGCTAAGAACTCGTTATTCTATCGAATTTAAACATGAGAAATTGAATATTCCATTTGACAAAAACAGCACCTGCAAAACCGTTAACTCTATGTCATCGTCAGCCTAACCATAATTTCAAACATTTAGCATTTGGTGACACATTTTTCCTTTGCGTGCATAACGTCACTTGATTTAATTATTAGATCTATGACGATTGGGGAGTAATTACATACTTCGAAGAATAAAAGACATACTAGGATACTAGGAAGAGGAAATTTAAATGGGGGAATTTTCGTTTAATAAAGGATCTTCTACAGGGTATTTCACCTAACTTGACCATCTTAAATATCTCGGTTATTTTTTATAATAGGAAAAAATTTCTTCAAGGGCACTCTTTTTCGAGATTTTAAAGTCATCTAAGTATTTTTAAATGAAACTACATATTTTCATTATAACACTTATAACTCCCAAAACAAATTCAACGATGTGGAATATGTTGACCTTTACATAACCTTCAACGAGAAAAAAAATATGTATAATATTCACATATTGTTTCAATTAACATTTTTACTATTTTATTTTTCAACTACTTACAATGTGCCTATTTATATTTTTGTAATTTTATCTAAGTCAAGCATCATTTTATGCGAAAATACGTTAAACAATGTTTTAATGTATTACGATTAAGCACACTATATAATAGATTAATATATACATGTTCCTAGTATATAATCTCAATGTGTTCAATGAACGATGATTAATATTAAGCGGTACAGACGGTTATACGTTCATCGAACTCTCAGTAATCTGATATATATATGTATATATATATATATACACACATTTTTTTAACTTTTAACTGTTTTTATTTTGGAAAAAGTGCAAAATTCTAATTATAATTTGAATTTTACGAAATTTTACTGCTTATTCGATATTTCATTGCATGAATTATAGTAAATTAAGAGATAATAAAGAAAATTAACCGTGCGAAATTAATATTACACTGATATTAAATGAAAATTATAGTAACATGCACTAAACTCCCGTAGAATTTGGATCAAATTACGTTAATTAGTATTGAAATATTGTTCCGAGAATTGCTGGTTGTATAGCTCACATTCTTGGCTCACTCACCACATACTGTTTACATACGTCGGGGATAAGAGTAAGAAATATCAAGAGCAGACAAGATAATACATATGTAGAAAAATATTATTTAAATAATATTTACAGTTTTGTATCAATACTTCCACAAAGTTATTCCAAAATTCAAAACTTAAAACAGTATACATTTATTTATTTTGTCATAGTGTAAAGAAATATACAGATTGATCCGTTAATTAATACAAGAAACAAATATTTTTTCACTAAAAAATATTACTTTTTCATGAAAACGTAAGTAAAAAATAGATATAATTATTAAATAGAACTTTGTTTTCCTGAAAAGCAGCTTTGAAAATTTGTTATAACATTAATTTAATTTAAAATTATTCGTATAATTTGAATTATAGTTTACCATTTTTCTATTATCACAAATAAAAAAATTGTACTGTATAAAAATTATGAAAAGTGTAATCAGTAGAAACATGTATACATGAAAAATGTCTGTTTATCAGATATAATGACATTGCTCATATACGTTGTCGATTTTGTTTATAACGTAAGCATTAGTATGCTCCTCTTAGGTAAAAAATGGTATATACAATATTTCTATTTATCTGTGAATTATTCACATTAGTTTTCTAATTCTTAACTTTAAATGCTAATATTTTCTGATGTAACTACAAAAAAAGAGAAAATGCACAGAATATTTCTCTATATTATATATAGGTATTCAAATACAAAAATTTATATATATGCTATTATTGTTTATATATACGTTATTATTATTAATTGTGCAATGCTTTTTGTGCGTATCGTGTTACGAAATCGTCGAATAAAGTTCATATTCGCGCGTCATTTCTATGATTTGCAATTATCCATTAATTAACTGCGGAAATTGAAATATTTCATAAGAAAAAATTTATTTGATATAACAATCATTTCTTCTAATTGTTCATTATTTTTTACATTATCGTTCAGTATTTATTATATTACTGTGTACAATTAATTTTATAATGTTTTTTTAGATATTTTAATATAAATTGAGCTGTTAACTAAAAATATGAACGTCATTAATCGACAGCCAATAGCCGCAGCCACAGCAATCATCTGTTTACTGTCTCACCTCGTTAGACAGACTATACATCCATCTGTTTTAACGATTTTAACTAATGTTATATATATTTTCATCTTTTAGGATACAAGAAATCATAAATTAACGCTATAATAAAAAAAAAAAGGTTTACCTAGCTTACAGAAAAAATTTTTATTTTCCTTCTTATGAAATTTAATCATTTTATACAAATGATTAATTTTGATTTTCTCGAAAAAAGCGTTTACTTAAATCATAATTTTATAGAAAAATAAGTATAAACTCATTATTATTAATCCTTTGTTTTTAATCTTGATAAAAAATTTAGAATGATACTCATTTAATTTTGACGTTTTTCATGGTTACAAAAAAGATAATGTTTTCAGATAAAGAAATATTGAGAATTGTAGTTATTTCATATTCTGCAATAAAAATATGAGTGACTTTAGTAAATATGAGATTGATTCTTTTAAAAAGTTGCTATCTAAATTAGGATTTTTATTAGTAACTGCTGAATTGCTAATAAAGCTGAAAGAAAGATATGCTACATATACATATATACAAATAAACTATAGATACAATATAGAGATACAATATAAACTGAAGACGTATAGAAGACAATTAAAAATTATATTACAAAAAAGACAATTAAATCGTACAAATCTACCAAAAAAAAATTAAAATAAGAACATACATATATATGTATACATTGTTCCAATGAACAAATCACAATTCTTGCTCTGTACTTTTTAAGGCATATAAAGAATATAATGTAAATCTAGAAAGTATTGAAAAACAAATAATGATAATAAATCAGTATTCCTCTTATAAGAAATATACAGGATGTTTATTCTAATGTTTTACTTAATTCTTTATTTATTTATAACAATGTAATATAAAAACTTACTAACAACTTAGTATGAAAATGAAATGTAAAAATATTTGTTTCCTTAATAAATCAAAAATCTCCTTGAGTTCTTTAAATAAAGTGGTTAAAAGTATAAAATTGATATTTTTTTGTTTGTTATACAATATATTTTTGTCAATAGTAGCATAAGACTTGTTTGATATTAATATGTGTAAGTAACATATAACAGTGACATAATAAACATAGGATTTTATAAATACACACAAATAATAAATAAAACAAAAGATTCCATATTATTTTAAAAATTGGGAAATGTGTACTAAAGTTTACATAAATGTTAATACACAAATATATATAATACCTACTTGTCAACCTACATTTGATGATAATACACGTTCCATATATTCCAAAATATTGTAAAGATTTAATAGTTCAGTACCCATACAAATTGGATCTTCTATAGATAACATTACTTGATGAAATTACTTCTTTGTCCACTTATAAGCAGAATAGCAATGCATTTCATTTAAATAGGCCCAATTAAAATTTCCAATGCATGCAAAGTTTTAATTCTACTAGCAAACAGGATGAGAATTAAAAAATATAATGGTGGAAATTTATTCGTAGAGAATATATATAAAAATGCAGGAAAATGATTTCTTATTTTTAAATTTATTAGATAGAATACTTTTTCATTATACAACAGTTACGTAAAATCTTAAATTTCTTATGTAAAAGTATTATTAAAACCAGTTATATTATATAAGAAAATAAACTTCTATGGTTTCATACAGATATACAAAGGAAATACAATATACGATAACATGCTACATTAAAAATATAAAATATTATTTTTTAGAATACTTTATAAATAAGGATAAAAGCTAAAATTTGTCATTAAAGATGTAAATAGGATATCATGCAAAAATGAAATATAATCAAATATTTTTCTTATAATGTTAAACATGAATTTAAACAGCCATTGTTTCACTGGTTGCAAAAATTAAGCAAGTTAACAAGATACTAAATGTGGAAACGGTTAACATTTGTTAATTAATATTAATTGTGTTGTTATATCTTACTCTTTAATGCGTTGAAATCGAAAAAGATTTTTTATTGGTGCTGCAACGAATTGATGAAGACCGAACATATCCATATTTCCCAGGAATTTAGCAAATTTAAGTACATAAAACCTCAATGCAACAAATCAGTTTGATGATTAATGTAAATTATTAATTTACGCGATACTTATTTCTTTTTTACCTCATGCTTCATACTTTCAAATTATACACATAAAATATTAAACATTGACAGAACTAATATGTCTCTTATATTAAATGATTTATTCATTCATCATTAACACTACCGCTATCGTTGTCGCAACACTACTGAAGACTGAACTAAACGTTGTCTAACCACTGCAACTAACCAATATGAAAGCCAATGAAGGCGATAGGATAGAAGCAGAAGTAAGAGTAAGAAGTAAGCATGTACATATGTATATAGATATTTATAAAAAGTATGTACCTAGATATAACTATCGAGTTACACTAGATCGCATTATTTTTCAATCCTTATTTACGTTCAACATTCTTATTAAATAGTAAATTTATATTCATATTACCTTGTTCATAAATTAAAATATTCGTAAATTTTTATGCGTATATGATAATTTATAAAATTATTAACAGATAGTAATAGGATAATGGAAAAGTAGTAGATTAGTAGATAATCTTTACAGTACAGTAGAGCAATAGATATGTTATATATATCTAGTTTATGAAAGATGACATCTGTATAAAATTATACTTATATATATTAGTTGATGCTATATATAATAATGCACATATGTATTATTAGCTGATATTTTTTAATTATCCTTTTGAATAATCTTTTTTCGTAGTTTCATTTGGAATTAAATTAACTCGAATTAAGGTTCATATATACCCTTAGATATGTACTGAGTCTCTAGATCATCTTAATGAGATTAAATAATTATACAGATAATTATTTAATGGTTAGACAGTAATTCTTTTTCAGTATGTATATTTGTTTTGTATTAATTAATTGTAAAAATTAATAATTTAAGAAAGAAGGAATTCAAAAAGTAGTTTTTAACTTCAGTTTAAATTTTAAATGTACTTTATAATTATAAAATAGTTTCCTAGTGCAAATTCTTTTAGCTTTTCTCGAGTGACTGATCTTTAAATGTAAATACATACATATAATCCATACGAAAATGTAATAAGCATACTCTAACGTAAATTTCTTATTGAAGCCTAGCATTTTTTACTAATGACATATTTTCTGTAGACAATATAATTGGAAAAAATACTTGAACGCTTTTTAGATTATTAAAAATTATCCGAAATCATATAAGCAATTTGTTAATATAATAATAGAACCTTTGCCCTAAATATTTTATTTTTCATTTTTTTTTATATTTTTATATTATAAGTCCTATAATTTATCATACCAAACGCGCGCGCGCGCATGCGCATGTGTAATTTATGTAACACTGAAATACAAATTATACATATATGTATATATATGTATATATGTATTAATATTTATTTAATTTTGTATTTTAATAGCATGTTATAATTAAATATAATTCATAAATAATTGTTAATAAAGGAATGGAGGTATAGATATAAGTACAACATGTTTCCCTTATTAACATATTTATTGGTTTGTCGAGATATAAGAAATGATTTTATTAATATAATAATTACAAAATAAAGTATAATAAAGAACGACAGAAAAAGTATTATAACAGTGTTTAATAATTCATATTAGTTGTTATGACAATAAAATGTATTAAATAAAATTTGATGTTTCAGTTTCGCCGTTCCGCCAGTTAGTCAGCTTAGTAGAGATTGTCAGCTGTTCGATATATGAAACATTGATAGTATGAATCTGTATACTGCGCTGTATACATAGTCACTTGTAGGAATCGTCGACACCGAGTTCGACATCTGTTCACAAATCTTGCAGAAGCGTGCGCGTGCGTGTATTTGTATGAGCATACGTACAAGGAAAAAGAGAAACAGATAAAGAGAGGCAATAAAAATAAAGAGAGAAAAGGATATAAAAAGAAATTAAGAAAGAAGTGGATAAAGTGTTCTTACGCGGATCGTCCGTGCGATTTATGCAAAATCTCGTGCATAACGTGGATGTATTGACACAAGGATTAAAATACAGTATATCAGGACTAATGAACCTCGCAAATCAGACTACTGATCCTCAAAGTCGTGTTTTCTTTGTTAACTTCAATCAGGATTGCACGTAAGTGTCGCACCCTCGGTTGTGAAGTGAGGACGTCGTCCTTTGTTCCCTAACCTTATTGTTACTTCGTTACGAAGTGAAATTTGTTTCTTTAAAAACAAAATTAAGTATATATCCTGTGTATTAATATATCTTTGTTTCATCAATTACATAAAACATTCTGTATTTTGTGTATACCTACTGACGCGTACATATCTAGATTTCTTATAGTGTTTCTATTCGTCTGCGTTATTCATCTTCGTTTACTTATTATTGATGCGTATTATTGATGTAGTAGTCATTTATATCGATTACCTTGCATATCACTGTTATAAAATGATTATGATCACAAAAATTTTTATATACCTAATGCCTTTTATCATTATCATGTTATTATCTTGGTTTCTATGCCACTTTTAATTTGTCATCATTGTTTCAAGCTGCTTTGAAGAAAGAAGAATTATTTCCTTATTAATTAATCCGTTATTAATATATAATACTTTATATTTTACAATATCAATATATTTGCAATAACTATTACTGTACTAACTATTACTAATTGTTAATGCAATGTAATGTAATTCAAAAACTTGTTAATATTTCAAAGCCCTGTATCTTATTGATAATAGTCATTCTATATAAAATTCATTTCAGATCTTTGGCAGTAGGATCAAAGGCAGGCTACAAACTTTTTTCTTTAAGCTCTGTTGACCATCTTGAGAAAATATATGAAAATGGTAACAAATTTTTATACATTTAAAAATAAACATTGAAATTGTTTGTATATATTAATCATATATACATGCATAGACAAGTATTTTATATTTTTAGAAACCTTTAATTTAGAAATTATGTTTTCTTAATATATATTCTGTTATCTTTAGTATCTTTTACCATATCTCTTTACTAGATCATCTTTTCAATTATGTATCATTATGTAAACTACAGATACTGAAGACATATACATTGTTGAACGACTATTCAGCAGCAGTCTTGTGGCGGTAGTTAGTTTAAGATCGCCTCGTAAACTCAAAGTTTGTCACTTTAGGAAGGGCACTGAAATTTGCCATTATAGTTATTCTAATACTATTTTGGCTGTGAAATTGAATAGGGCAGTAAGTTTCATCATATTATAATAGCAATTGTGAATGTATGATAGTATGATAATAGAAACTAGTTTATTCAAATTTTAATTTCAGTTCCTTTTATTGAAATAAATATTTTGTGGATGAAATTAAATTTGTATATTATCTCAAATTATGTATTTTGATACATAAAGCTATGAAATAACATTTGTTAAACTATTTTTGTAGAAATTAGTTTTAATCTTTTCTTTATTTAATATGAAGGAGACTTGAACATAAGAAACATGAACATTCTTGGAACAACTGATTTAAATGAGACTTCTCCTAAATAATATCAGTTATAGATAGATCAGATTATCAAATATTTCTATAAACAAGTTTCTATTAATAAAACGATATACATCATATTATCATAATCTTGTTAAATATATAGGAATTATAAAGTAATATAAATTTACAGAGATTAGTGGTATGTCTGGAAGAATCATTATATATTCATAACATAAGAGACATGAAAGTGTTACACACAATTCGTGATACTCCACCTAATTTAGCAGGTCTGTGTACACTATCAATAAATAGTGATAATTGCTATTTAGCTTATCCAGGTTCAAACACAATTGGTGAAGTTCAAATATTTGATGCAATTAATCTTGTAAGTATTATAAAAAACTTAACAAAGATAGGGATTACACATTTAAATGTACTTTTTATTTTTAGCAAGCTAAAACTATGATTCCTGCGCATGACAGCCCATTGGCAGCACTTGCATTTAGCCCTAATGGTACCAAAGTAGCTACTGCTTCCGAAAAGGGTACTGTAATTAGAGTTTTCCATGTAAGTTTAATTATTCATATGGCATTAATTATTTGATCAGTTCCTAAATTTAGATGCATTGCTGAAGGTTCTTTATATCTCTGAAGGTTCATGATGGTACAAAACTGTTTGAGTTTCGTCGTGGAGTTAAGCGATGCGTATCTATAAGCAGTCTTGCTTTTAGTGTGGACTCTATGTTTCTTTGTTGTTCAAGTAATACAGAAACAGTGCATATTTTCAAGTTGGAAGAACCAAAGGAAGCGTATGTAATTTGTCATTATTTAACTTAATGCTACCATCAAATTTTCATTTTAATGATTCAAATTTTCTTTTACTATTATCAGATTGCGGCAAACAACAGAAGAATCACAAACTTGGATGGGATACTTAACAAAGGCTGTATCTGCATCAGCTAATTATTTACCTTCACAAGTAACTGATGTTTTCAATCAAGGACGTGCCTTTGCTAGTGTCCATTTGCCATTTCAAGGATTAAAAAATGTTTGTGCCATCACAGTGTAAGTTTAATTAATAAATTACGTATGTAAACATATATACTTTTTCTAAAATGTATTTTATTATACAGCGTACATAAAGTACTTAGGTTGTTGGTGGCTAGCGCTGAGGGTTATTTGTATGTTTATAATTTGGACTCAACTGAAGGTGGAGATTGTACATTGCTTAAACAACATAGGTTTGTACTCTTACAATACAATATTTCTAATTTAATTCATATCTCATCAATAATTTTGATATTTAATTATTTTGTATTGTACGTAACTTCTTGTGTATCATGCAGTGCAATTGTATTGCTTGTATTCTATAACCTGTCTAACTTAAATATATGCATGCTATTATTTTTTAACTATTGAAAATACGCACAAATTTTTCTAATTTACCATCTATCTAGTAGTTACAATTTTTCCTAGCATTTCCTTAAAAATCATTGTCTTATATATGATAATTTTCTCTAATAACATAAATTTTTCTTCCATCTACACCCAGATCTTTCAAACTTTTCCTGACTTTAACAAAATATATATTTCTACATTTTTTTAATCAATTCAGTATATTTGCATGAAAATTAAATTTCTATAAATTATTTTAAATTAATTATTTTAAATTCTTTTATAGCATAAAATATATCTATATTTAATGTATGTTATAAGATTAGATTAACTATTCCTAAAATAAGTAAAGATATACTAAATAAATCAATCCATTGTGCCAAAGAACCTTATTGTAGTAGATATAAAGTTATTACATTATGATGTACAATAAAATATTATTATTATTATATCATAAAACATCATTTAAATTTTCTAGTTATGTAAATAATGAGATATGAATAATAAATTACATTTATAGACTAGATGGTAAACGAGATGAAGTGGATTGTGCTAGTGCGTCTACAGCAGGATCTACAGAATCTCCTTCAGGAACGAATACTGCACGAATAGTACAAAATACAGGTATGGCAATATCATAAGTATTTAAACATATTAAATAATGTAGGTTTTACCATCGAGCGTGTTGACGATAAAGATATATCATTCCTATGAAACTGACACATTAACATGACTATACTATAATATTATAAGATTCATTGAACTTTAATATTCGATTTAAATATTGATGAATTCTTATCTTAAAATCAAGAAATGCTTAAGAGTTTTTGTTTTAAAATATTTACAGATTAAGTTTGGCTTGCCTTCTCTGTTTTTAAGACAAACGTACATGTATAGATACATTATAATTGCTGCAGATGCAGTATTTACATGCACAAATTATAATTGTATATCATATTTTGTTAATGCATATGTGCATTTATTTGTACACAATGTGGTTCTTAGCTATATTTATGTTGTAATTAATATAACAAAAGTTTATTAAAGAAACTGTATATTTAAAGAAGTGAATATTATATTTATTTTTGACAATATAGATTTTGACATATTGTAGCATTTTATATTATACAGAATGTAAAAAGTTGAAATAATTTTACCATATACAAAAAAAATATTCAGTATTTAGTTCTACTTTTATAAATTTAATACCACATTGGATATAACATATTAAAATCAAATTATATTTTTGTATATGCAGAAATGTATATAAATGAATATTGTAAAACATGATAAATGTTTTTTTATATTCAGAATCATGACAAATTTTATTTTTTTAAATATTAAGATTAATGAACAATACAATATGACTCACAACTAATGGGAAATTATGAAGAAAAATTTCTTCTTTATAATACTTTAATGAGTTATTAATGAAGATTATATTTTATTAATATTTATTATTACTTAACGCAATTTACTAAAATACATACATAAAGATTAATGTTCTTAATAATAGATGTGCATAGTGTGTATTTCTGTGCATGGGGTACATATTAATATAAGTTTGTAAAGTAATTATCATTATCATAGAATTGGAAATACATATTTTATTAAAGTTATTTTTATATCAGATACAAATTAAAAATAAATAAGTGTTTAATGTAATAAACATAAATACATTCTTTTTCAAAATAAATACAATAAAGAGCATAACTAAATTAATAACAAAATTGTTTATAAACAACCATTATTTAACATAAAGTTACAAAATATATAATTGAATAGAGAAATTAATACCATTTTGATTAGTATACTACAAAGAAATAACTTTAATTGTTTCAAATTTTTCACTTTATCGAATGATAAAGTAAATATATGAAAAATCAGTTTTGTACATGCTTTTAAATTTGTAAGAGCATAATATTTTTGATAGTGTGGAAAGAGTTTGTATATAGTACATATATACATATATTTTTAAATTGATCATACAGTTCTATAATTATTAAGTTTTGCTACATAAATTTAAAAATAGTGATAAAATATATGAATTAGCTTTGTTAAATAACTTTCTTTTTATTACAAATTTATGATAAAGTTAAATTTTGTATTGTTTCCTAGGGAATACTAAAAACAGTAACAAATGTTAAATATTAACAAATTATTCATCTTTTTGTTTATATTAATTTGGATGATTGGAATTTACATATTATAAATTACATTATGTTTACATAATATGTTTTTGGACATACATATATATATGGCGACATTTCAAAACAAAGCTTATTGAATTAATTAAACATTCACAAATATTACCTCCAAAAACATATTATGTAAACATAATGTAATTTATTATATATATATAATATATATTATTATATATATATTAATATTATATATATAATATATATTATTATATATATTAATATTATATATATATAATATGTAAATATGTATAATATGTATTATATATATAATAAATTACATTATGTTTATATATATATATATATACATATCAGAGATACACAAAATCAAAGATATTCTTAATTTTCAAGTTACAATGAAAGTGATATGATAAAAATATATGATTCATGCACATATACAATTGAATAATTGTTTAGTGTCTTAAAATTTTGGATTGTCTTGCTATGGAGACAAATGTATTTTTATAACGCTTTGTTTGCAAATAAAATTTTAAGTCTTCATTATTAATAAAAGTAATATATTAAGTTATCATAGTGAACTGAAATTACGCTAACTTTTGTATATACAAAATTAATTTTATATTGCTCAATGCAAAACTGAGCTTTTCAATTCATGTTATTTATTTATAGACAATATATAGAACAAAAGTTTGAAACATTAAAAAATACAGTTTTAACAATTAAGATTTAAACAATTACAGAGAATAATGTATTCTTATAAATTGTTGTTATTAGTTTAATTATGCTTCCTTACTGTATGTAATTTAGTTGGTTCTAGGACGTTGTTTTAGGTAATTTGAATTATGACATATTATAATCGTTAAGATATTATTAAGAAATATATTTATCAAATGATTAATTACAATTTTAGAAATATTGAGAACAATATGTTCTAACTCCTTTTAAATAAGATACTCATACAATGCCTTTAGGAAAAATGATGTTCTTAATTGCGTAATAAAATTAAATTATTCTTTTGTTTTATTATTTATTATAAATACTACTTATCTAATCCCTTGTGCTGACACTATTTATCATTTTTTATTATTTACTTTATATTTTCTCTTTCCTTGCTTCTAACCCCTCTTAAGTAAATAAGTAACTTCTTTAGGGGCTAAAGGGGGGCCCCAACAATTGACTTTACTTGATGTAATTTTTTTCTTTTTATTATCCACTGAAGCCTGCATAAATAGCTACGCGGGTGTGTTGCGCGGCCGCTCGCCAGACTCCATGTCAGGTACTGGTATATTCTCTATTCTGTCCCTTGCTTTTTTTCACTCTCATTCTCCATATACATTCTACTTAAAAATTCTTTCACTGTGGTTTTTCTGCTATAATTAATACTTTATCCTACATATTTTTTTGTATATGCAGTGAGGAAAAGAATGAGAGTAACATTAAGTAATTCTTACATGGTTTGGGTGCTACATATTTTAAATGTATATTTACTAAAATTTAATAATCATAGTTTAAATATACTTATAACAATAAACACAATATTACGCTATTAAAGAGCAACTACTTACAAGCAATAATTAATATGCACTTGGGTATGTGTAGAATACTAAATTTTATTTTTCTGTAACTAAAACAAAATGAAAATCTGCATATCCGAATTTCATGTTTACTATTATAATTTAATTCGATAATGAACTTTTCTTGATTATTAAAATACTTTGAATCATAATAATATAGTCAAGATATTTAAACATTCGAAATTAATAATCAAGAAAAAATAAATTTGCAGGTAATTACTTTATATTATAAGAAAGTAAAATACGCATTAAGATATTTTAAATGTATGAACGTATATTATTTTTAAAATATACAAAGTGTCCCACTCAACTCTGCCACCCTTAATTACTTTCTTATTTGTTGTGAAACAAATAAATGTTTGGAGAGAAACATTATTGTATTCCAAAATGGAAATTAGGCTCTGAGAGTGGAAATCATTTCAAGTCATATTTTACTAATAGTAACGTTTTCCTTTTTTAAGCAGAATGGCTTATTTTTTTGTTTATCATTAAAAAATTGAGATCAAAATGCATCAACATACCATGATCTTGAAATAACCTGGGCAGAAAATTTTCTAAGTAGATAATTGAGGTAGAAGCTCAAATAAATTACAGAAACAAAATGAACCGTTTAATCGCATTCTTTGTTATTTTAATGTGCTAAAGTGCATGATCAATGATATTGTATATGGCAATGTTCAAGCTTCTGAGGTGAAAGTACGTATTTCCAACATCATATGTGCAAGCATATCTTTGGATACAGTAAAAAGAGCTGGGCCTGCATTAGTTCTACATCTAAATAAATGTATTGAGTTTGAAAAAAGAATAAATAATACGACTAAAATGCTTATATTTTGCTTCTGTAATTCATTATCCATGAGCTTTCACCTCAATTGTTTAGGTAGGAAATCTTCGGGTCATTTGAAGGTCATAGTATGGGATACGCATGGGTGCATTTTGATCTCACCTTTTTAATGGTAAACAAAAAACAAGTTCTTTCGTAAACAAAAACATTATTAGTAAAATCTCAGAAGATGTGATTTACAGATGATTTTCACTCTCATAGCTTAATTTCTCTTCCAAAATACAATAATTTTCTGTTGAAACATTTTTTTGTTTGGTGACAAATAAAAGAATAATTAAGGTGGAGTTAGGTGAGGCATCCTGCATATAAGCTATATTTTAATGAATGAAATGTGTATATATAAGTTAAATTTTATTTTATTAGAAATAAAATTACTAATTAAATTTCTAATTATATTTATATCACAATATTAGGAAATAATATAAACAAGTAAAATATTAATAATTTTGAAGAACAGATAAATTTCTCTGATTTATTGTGGAAGATATTTCTTGTAAATTAATGTTAATGAGTCTTTTAATTATTAACATTCATTAACAAATGTTGCAAACACATTTCAAAAAAATAATAAGAACAATGATAATTGAAATATTTTTCCGTTATATTTAGTTTTGTGTTGATAAATATTGAAAATTTTTTAATGAAATCTGATATGAAAAATATGTCATGTATCATTGAATTCCAATTTCATACATCTTTATCGTTACATCCGCTTAAAATGGTTATTAATTTGAATATTTATGATCGAAATAAATAAATGGATTTTTATAGAGTCCGAAAAGTATCACGAGATGATAGCAGCAACTGAAAGTCCACCAGGCTTTTCGGGTTCCTTCCGTTTGAAAGATGATGCTGAATTTCCACCTGTTACGCAAAGGACGGATTGAGTGTAATAATTGAGGCATATCAAAAATTAAGGATGAATTATATCTAACAGTGATTGAAATTAGAACACTGAATACAGGTCAACTATGAATCTATAATCATAGCTAATATTGCAAATTCAGGAAAGCAACAAATTCTTTTTTAATGAAAATATTATAAAGAAACAGTGATGAATTTATATAAGTTATATAAATACTAAAGCTATCATATACCTAGATATTCATATCGTATCAAAAGTTAATAACTTGAAAGAATTTTTATGATACTTTTAGTTTCAGTTTTTCAAGTCAGTATTTTATATTAGAATCTTATTATTATCAAAGAGCATGCAGTTAATTTTAGAAAGTTTAGTAATTTAATGATGGTTACTGCAATGCTTAAAAGAAAATACATTGAAAAAATTCAAGGTGTAATATGCTTGAAAATATTTAGCAAAAATGTTTAACATAAAATTATGTGAAACAATGTAGACATTTAAGTATTTTTACTATGAATTATTAAAACAATGTTTATAACAATATACTACATACATTAAACATGCAAAAACATTTTTTTCAGTACATAATATTCTTATTGAATGTTTTGTACTTATTTTTATTGAATTATTGTATTTTGTAATTATATATTGTCATATTCTGTGTGTTCAGTGACTAATAAAACAACCTCTTATTCTTTTAAGAAATATTATAAATTGACGTTTTGGGAAAAGTATAATACTTACATGTTTTTAACAAACTTGTCCATAAATATTTTTCAAAAATAGAATATTCTGAAAATACTTGTGATAACATATTTCATGTTTTCTTTATATATAAAATACTTCATATAATGTAAATGTGAAAAATAGATTTATATAAACAGTTATATATAAAATGAAATGAATTTCATTATATTTGAATTTTTATTCAAGTTATAATTATTTTGAACATAAAATATTTACAATGCGTATGAAAACATCTTTTAGGAAATAATATAATTAAATATCATTTATTAAACCAAGACATTGAAAAATTTTTATCTTCTTTTCAATTATTGTACTTTATTCAGTGTATAATAATGCAATTATATATTTAGTATGTTTTCAATAGTCTCGTTTATCAAAAAATTGAATGGATTCCATTATTTTTCATGTTTTTCTTAAAATAAAATATCTAGTTGAAAATATTTTATCAGTTTGTTTAAATATTGATTATATGATTTGTAATTTTTCTATATATAGTATCAATCAATTTTTAAATTTATTATAACCTTATATGTATTATGCATAATGAAAGATTGTGGCATTTCTGAAGGTATATTATAAATTCCAAGTAGTTTTCCTATATTGTGTTAGTTTTATGACGTTTTTTTTTTTGTTATATTATCAATTCCACTTATATATTTCCGCACTTTGCCTGCTCTCTTTATATTTATTCTAAACTTGATATTTGTCTTTACTTTTGAATGTTTAGAATAATAGAACAAAGCAAAATTTAGGTATTATATTTACATATTTGTAATTAAAAGTTTGTATATGATACAGATCTCGTGTTGTCTGTTATCCTTGTTATTTCATTTAATTAAGGTATGAACTGTTTTAATTCGTTTGATACATTCACATTTCAAGTCTAAAATAATATTATATACTGTTTCTATGGCTTTACACGTTTGTTTATAATTTTGAAAATACATAAGCAATAAAATTTTGTTCTCATTTTATAATATATGCTTTAATCTAAGGACGCAGAAAACATCGTTATTTAAAACAATAATATTATTTTAAAAAATAGGCAATAATCTATGTAATTATTAATTCAAATACTGTAGACCCATAATGTCTTTCGGTGCTTTTGTATGAACGTAATGTCTTGTTTAGTAAATAATTTAACTTTTATAAAAATAAGTAATGTTAAAAACAAGTGTACATACGCATATATAATAAATTTTTAAGTACTGACATTGCATATAAAACTTCTTACGAATATATGTAATTATAATGATGCATTGCTTTTAATTATGAAAACATTCAATCTTCCTAAATTTTGTGCGTTATAAAATAATTATATTATTGAACATAATAATAAATTTTTATACAATAATCTATTATTCTATTATAATATTCTTTATTCATTTTACATAATGTATTTAATGCAACTTTAATGCTTTGTAAAGATGTATCGTAATGATTCCATTAGAAATATTAAGAGGTTGGGAAATTTTACAACAATAATATGTAGATATACTTTTAGAAAATGAAAACAAAAATGTTAAATCAAATAAAAAAGTATGTAAAGCGTGAATTAATCTAACTTGCAAATATCTAATGTAATATAAGATATAATAATATACTATTTAAAAAGTGGTTTAATTTTTGCTTTTTCTTCTTTTCAATGTGCATACAAATATTTTAATAAATATTCATAAAAAATATGTACCCACAAATTTAAGTTAATTAGAGTTTAAAATGTAGCATTTTGTAATAACGTGTAATAAAATTTGTAAGTGCTGCATAAATAAATAATAAATAATTTGAACTATCAATAGTTTCAGAATTATATATGTAAAAATAAACAATGTACTTGCAAATACGTAACGTAAAGCTAAGTAATGTATATCAGAAAATTTTAATTGCTTAATTAAAGAACTTCAACTTTTATAAAGTTACGAGAACTATGATAAAAATGAATGAATATATATATATATATGAATATATGAATAATGAAGTTAACACTTTATTCTAAAATGAAAGGTTTTAAGAGATTCTTTGGTAATTTGTAAATAAATTTACTACTACAAGCAGACTGTAAATTCACCAATACACATCACCAGTTCCAACAATTTCACTGACATTGCTTAAACTCTCACATTACTGTAATCTCAGAGTGTGAACAATGAAATGTAATTAAATACAGCGACAACGTAGCAAAAGAGTCTATCTCTAAGTCAAGTTGAAAAAATATATAACACTGTTATAGAATCAGAATTATGTTTTTATGTGAATAACCCAAATATAAAATTACATAGAAAAACTTATGAACAACGGAAAATTCGTATATTTCTATGCAATATATATACAAAATAACGTATGAGATTAGGGTAGTTTATATACGTATAAAGTAATAATCAACGAATTATATTTCTATCTATAATATGTATATATCTATACATATAAAATGAAATTAAATTTATATTATCTTAGTAGTACACTTTAATTTTCGCAATTTTATATTTTTTCTTGTGTAATTTGAATATAAAAAAATGTTCTTTTATTACACTTATATCTTTAGTTTAGCTTAATTAAAATTTACCCTAATTACATACGTAAAATTGCATATACTAACACAGAATAATTGGTATTGAATTAGATTCATGTATTTTTGTATTATCAATTTCTTAGAATCACTTTTCTGTAAAATTTGTGTTTATAAACACAAAGTATTTTCTGCAGAATAGACAGGCCCTTTTGTCGCATGCTCACTGTAATGAGGTACACAGACAATGAAGACTTAGCTGTAAAGATCATCATCTCCATCATCTTGGAAGGTTTGATCACCCTGTGTTGTATCTTGAGTACCGCTTGCTCCGCTTTGCGGAAATCTACAAAGATTAAAAATTTACTTTAGAGCAAATACAATCTAATATATTAGATAGAATATGTAATTACAGGCATACGTCTTGTCATTGTTTTCATACATTAATTTAAAAAATATTTAAACGATTTATGTATTTTACCTAAAATTACTTCCAAATCCACGAGACTGTTGAAGCGTCTGCGCAAACATTTCATATTTTCTAATATCGTTATCAGATACAGAACGTCGTGCAAATCTCATTGCTTCTTCGAAATGAGCTCTAGTTATCTCTGGTACAGGATCATCTTCATCCATCTATAATATCATATATAAAATTATCAATAATAAGTATGAAACTGATTAAAATGTGTAATAATATATAATATAATAATATATTTAACATTAAAACATTTAGATACTCACGTCCATAGATGCTGATGGATTACTAGCACGTTCTTTTTCTCTTCGAATCTCAGTTTCAATGCTTTGTCTAATAGCAAGTTTGCATGCACGCTGACAAATTTCTGTTATATCAGCGCCCGAAAAACCATGTGTTACTTTAGCTATGTAGCTCAAATCTACATCCTATAACACAAATATTAATGATATGATTGGGCAACTAGGGCGTATTGAAGCAAAATGTAGAATATTACTAGAGATACAAATGTATTTAATTTTCCCTACCTTCGCTACAGGTGATTTTCGAAGGTTAGCTCTAAAAATCGCTTCTCGAGACTTTTCATCTGGTAATGGTATATAAATCAGCTGATCTAATCTGCCAGGTCGTAGAATAGCGGGATCAATAATATCAGGACGATTAGTAGCTCCTATGATAAATACATTTTTCTTTGCGCCCATACCGTCCATTTCTGTCAAAATTTGATTTATCACGCGGTCTGCTGCTCCACCAGCATCCCCCAGTGTACCACCACGAGATTTGGCAATAGAATCGAGTTCATCAAAGAATAATACACAAGGAGCTGCGGCTCTTGCCTATAAATATGATTATAATAAATAAAATAATTGTGTTTTATGATTTTGAATTTAAATTACTTACTTTATCAAAAACATCTCTGACATTCGCCTCAGATTCACCAAACCACATTGTTAATAATTCTGGACCCTTTACAGAAATAAAATTTGCTTGACATTCATTAGCTATTGCTTTAGCCAGTAATGTTTTACCACAACCAGGGGGTCCATAAAATAATACACCTCTGGATGGTTGCATACCAAATTTTAAGAATTTATCTGGATGTTCAACTGGATACTAAATAACAAAGGAAACATAATTACTTTAATCTCATAATTTTATTGTATAGCTATAATATTTATTTAGTATTTAGTCTAGTTTATTATTTATAGTAGTTTACTTAGCAATTTACTTACCTGTACCAACTCCTGTAATTCCATTTTAACATTTTGTAAACCTCCAATATCATCCCATGTCACAGTTGGAACTTCTACAATAGTTTCTCGCAAAGCGCTTGGACTACTCTTAGTCATGGCATACTAAAGTAAAAATATAAAATTATTTATAATATTGTAAATTATAACATTGTTTATATTATACAATACGTTTATAAATTTAATTTAATTTCTCAGACACGACAATATTTACAGTATTTATGAATGTCTTTCAATTTCAATGTCATTACAGTGTAGTCATCACTATTTGAATATCGCTATTAATTTCAAATTAATTTTCGAAAACTTAACAATATCATAGTTGCTAAAACTAAACTAATCATTGAAATAAGAAAACGAACTTGGATAGCTTTACTGTTAAGATCTTTGTACCAAACTGCAGATCTTTATACATTTATGGGAAATTTAAAAATGTAAAAGTGCACATATATCTTGTATAATGTGCAAAAATAAATAAAACATCTAAAATATAATATTTTGCACAATATTTAGTAAATAAAACAATCTTCTATTTAGGTTCCATTTTTTAAATTACGTCTATGAAAATATAAATGTGCATAAATATCTACAATTTACTGATAACTATGTAATAATAACAGGAAGTCTGGAGAAAACATATGACTGGAGAAATAGTTCAGCAAGATCCCTTTTGCATATCCTTATGCTTATAAATAAAACTAATAATAATACATAGAAAATAAGAAAATTTCAGAGTAAATTCACAGTAAACATACTGATATACGTATAATCAGTCGTATACTGATTGGATTGAAAAAGTTTAATGCATGAGGTAATTACCTTGAAATTATCCATAGTAACGGCAAGAGAAGATAAAACTTCAGCATCTATATGTTCTTCTTCCAAGTCAATGAGATCCATTTTTTCACGAATTTGTTGTAATGCTGCCTCAGAGCATAACGAAGCCAAATCAGCTCCTACATGCCCATGTGTTTCCGCAGCAATCTAAACGATTGCATTAATTCAGTAAATACTATTAAAATAAACAATTTAATAACTTCAAACTTAATTATACAAACCTCTTCTAATTCAACATCATCTGCAAGTTTCATGTTTTTCGTATGAATTCGTAAAATTTCTAAACGACCAGTAGCATCAGGTATTCCGATATCAATTTCTTTGTCAAAACGACCAAAACGCCGCAATGCAGGATCAATGCTGTTAGGTCGATTAGTAGCAGCCATTACAATAACATGGGAACTTTGTTTCATGCCATCCATTAAAGTTAACAATTGAGACACTATACGTCTTTCTACTTCTCCATGAGTCTAGATGGAAAATAACATATAAATCATACATTCAATTTGTAAATGTATAAAATAAAATGAATAATAAAAACCTTTTCCCTTTTTGGAGCAATGGCATCAAGTTCATCAATGAAAATTATAGCTGGTGAATTTTTTTCTGCCTCTTCAAATGCTTTTCTTAAATTACTTTCTGACTCTCCCGCAAGTTTACTCATAATCTCAGGACCTTTCAACATAACAAATTGAGTAACATTCTAAAATAAAAAAATATTATACCATATTTAGAAATTAACATACCATTGATAAGAAAGAAAAATGCTCCTGTTTCATTTGCAACAGCTCGAGCAATAAGGGTCTTTCCTGTGCCTGGTGGGCCATATAAAAGAATACCACGAGGTGGTTTAACACCAATAACTTTAAACAAAGATGGATGCCTTAAAGGTAATTCTACCATTTCTTTAATTTGAGCTAATTGTTTGCGAACACCACCAATATCATCGTAACCTACAGCATTTAAAGCCTCTTCTTCCTCCTACAATGTTTTTACGTATTTATATTACGATATAAAGAAATAAATACTTGTTGAAAGATTATACTGAACTAACCTCCCTCTTAATAGCATCACCTTCACAATGAATAATTGTATCAGGAGCTACAATACAAAATGGTCCAGGATCTGTTTCTACTACTTTAAATTCTACAACACGCATACCACCACGTACGATAAAATTATCATCTTTATGAACAGGACGATAAGCTTCTAAGAAGTATGGTTTTAAATATACTTCAAATAAGTTTCTATAACAAAAAAGTAAGTTACTTTATAATTAATCTTTATGTATATCTAAAAAGAAGTAATGATTAATTAAAATATAATATTGAATTACCAATAATGTGAATTTCCTTTTTACTTTTTTATGTACACAGAACACATTACACTCTATTTACATACCTATTAGAAAGTCTAAATATAAATATATTTTTTAACCCCTTCAAGTACATATATATATATATGTGTGTGTGTGTGTATAAAAATATACATATGATCTTTAGAACATAAGATAATTTGTATTGATATTTACATTATACATTAAAACAGGGTGTTTGCATACATATATAATTAATATCATTTTGTATTAATTAAAATCATTTTACTTTATTCACAAATGCTCCCAGTTTTAAAGTTGTTATTGTGTAAGGGAATTACTTAAATATATCAACCACCTTTGTTATGTGTTCTATGTTATACTTGATTGAATGTTATACTTGATGAATTTGAAATAACAATACATTTTTGACAAAAAATATTAATATAATAAGTATTAAATATGAAGTATTTAACGAACTGAAAGCATAAATATGTAATAGGTTGGTAATGATATGATTACATTATATATTGGTATAGACAACTATCTTAATATTACATATTGTAATGATGTACCTTCTATAAACTGAACATTATATTATATTTTTTATATCACATATTTTCAAGCATATCTGTTGTAACAAATATATATTAAATATACACTTTTCATGATAATATTAAATTTTTAACTATTTTAAAAATTAATTTTTTAAATTATTTGAGGAAAATAAGTGAAAGTAAATAGCCATATTTTGCCTAACTTTAAAATAACTTTACTTTGATTTATAAAATTTATTGTTTTGATTAGTATGCAATGTCACAATACTAGAATATATGCAAATATCCAATACTAGAATGTATCCAAATGTCCAAATTGGACAAATTGAGAATATAAAGAATTAAATAAAAAAATAACCTCTACTTTCAGGTTAAACTGAAAAAAGTATTGATTTGATTTCATTTATTACTTTATATATAATTATTTTATGTATCTTAAATATTAGTTGGAAAGATGTAAAATATACCTAATGTTGTTTTGACTAGAGCAATTATTACATTAGGAACATTTTGTATCTTTATATATGTAAAACAAAAAGACAATAATAATGAGTAAATAATAAAATAATTTTGATTATCAAAATTAAATGTCATTTAAAATTAACTCATTATTTAAAAATGATATAGTTAAAATTAAAATTAAAATATGAAAAATATATTTTTCATTTTTGTAAAAAAAGCTATTGATTACCCTGTAAGACCAGTTACTGTATCATCCATTGGTAGTACGTGAATACGTTTTCCATATTTAACTTCTGGACATGCTTGTACAGAAACAACATCACTTAAACGTACACGCAAATTATTTCTTATAACACGGTTCATGCGAATTTTTTCATCAGGGCATGTATCGTCAGAAAGAACAATGCATACAGTTTCTTTGCGTCTTTTTCCTTTCAACAATACTGTATCCCCTCGGAAAAGTTGTAATTCATCCATTTTTGCTTGAGAAAGAGCTACTACAGAATTGTCATCTGCAATAGCTTCATCCACTAATAATCTATTTGGCTTGTCCTTCTTTCGAAGAATTGCTGTCGCCAAATCTTCACTGTTACAACACAAGACATTTGATTAATTTCAACAAAGAGGTATTAATCATTAAATAAAGTACATATAATGCTGATAAATAAAAAATAATTTTAATTTATGACTAAACTATTTTAGTTTTTATCTACCAATTTAATCTATTAAAGATAATGTCTTTATGTCATTTATATAATGTCTATATAACCACTTAAGTTGTACTATAAACATAATAATCTTAATATCTCATATATTTTTGTTACTGACAAACACAACATTCTTAACACATAATATGTTTCCTTATGATATATATTTTATTTATTACTATTTTATGATAACATATAATATATATGATATATATATTTATATATTACATATTTAATGGATTATCATTACATATGAATAATTAAGAAATTAATTTTGATATTATAATCTATTTACATTAAACTAATGTATTTTTTATCATAAATATATAAATATATATGCATTATGATTAATATTGTTATACTTCAAAAATACTTTTGTACTCTATAAAATTTAATAATAATAATTTAACATGTTTTTCCCTTAATTTTAATTTTTGATAAAAAATATAGGCGTTTTCAAACTTTTGTTTTTATACATAGAATAAATAATAGACATTTTACATATACAAAATATTCATTAAACCTATAAAAAATAATTTGTAAAATTTTTCATTTATAGTGTGAATAAGATCGTATATGATAATCACATAAAATGTAATTAAAAAATTAATTTATTTAGTTTTTAAAACTGAACATATGATGTTTACGCAGTTTTGTGTTATACTTATCTCTTGAAACTAAATAGAAGTAAAATTATATGGCTTTTATTTTTACTAAGAATTCTTTATAAGATTAAAAAATATCATAGTAAGAAATAAATATCAGTATCAGCAAAATTCCTTTGTCATGTTCGGTATAGTATTCGGTCATGAACAGTCGGCACACAAAAATGATAAGCGCGATTTTTGTCATTACACGTTGTTATCATAAGAAAAATTGCAGTTTATATTGAATGATTAATTTTTATAGAAGAAAATTTAATAGATATCATTTATTTTCATAAGAATCTATAAAAAGACGCGTTGCGTCGACATGATGACAACGTAAAATTGGAAGCATGGATACAATTTATTTGTATACTTTATGTTTGAACATTGAAGTATTAAAATTATATCATTACAAATATTATTTGATTAAATAGTTTTTTATTTGTTAAATTGTCTTACCTTTTTGGTTCGCCCATTATTCTGTTGATTTCAACGCAAAAGAAAATGCACACGTAATGAGCAGAACTTGATATCGCACACGTACAAGTCAGCTACACCTATAGCCGATCCAATGAACATTCTCATTTGAACTTTCATGGCTTGCATTGGACTCTCCTATTGTCGAATCAAAAGCTGAAGGCAAATTTACAATAGACAAATAGATTTGCTATTTTAAAATATCTTATTGGCTACGGAGTCTTTAAACTATCGTTACTTATCGTAATTTTCAGTTCTTAATTTTGATTATTTAATTAATTATATTTTACTACAGAAATTCTAAGAAATTTTAATATACATTACTATTCAATTTCAGATACGCAAAATATATATTAGTATAAACAAATTATTGAGTACTGTTACTTTCGTCAATTTAATAAGTAAAATTTTGTATTTTATAGCATCCTATAAATATTTTTCATTTTTTTCTAAATTTCTGAATATATAAATATTACTAGATATTTATTAACTCAAGATATAGTTTGGAGTATTAAATGGATTGTAATATTTGTAATAAATGTAGATATTCCTAAAAAAGGACTTCTCTTTCTTTTTTAAATTTACACCGTATTCATTAGATAATCTACTAGTATGTGTCTAGTTTTAAAAGTATGTTAGGCTTTAGATGACTTACGTCACGACATTCTCAAAGTGAAAATACGATAAATATAAGTACATACTTCTTACTTGTCAAATCGGTCTATAATGGCTGGAATTAAAGGTTATTCGGCATATATATTTAATCGCATAAATACATAAGTTTTTATCATAAAATTAAAAAATATGACATTGCCGATGGAAGTTTAATGAAAAAGCTGAATTAAAGATGATACGTCTAAACATAACCTTACTACTCTTATTGTCATTGCTGTCAAATTTTTATATGTAACTAACGCGTGTTTATTAATTTATTTTATAAACATATATATACATACTATTTTATTTTTATATAATACAAATTTACTGTATTTCATTTTACTAACTATATTTTCTTATTATAATCATTTTTAAATATTATAAACATTTTTGTATGGTCAGATTTACTAATTAATATTTGTTTTATATGTTAAACATTTATGAAACAGATGTAAGTCTTTTAAATGTTTACATATAAATTTTTAGAGGTATGAAAGGTATTATTTCAAATTATACATAAAATGAAGAAACTAAAAGGATTCATTAGTACAAATTATATAGGTTCTTTTGTTTTTTACATTTTATGTTTATATGTATATTTTGCATGAATTATTTTATAATTAGATCATTCAATCATATTATTTTAAATCATAAAATATGATAGTTTTTCATTGGACAAATTTGACAACTATGATAACTTATAATATACAAGTTATATATCTTTTTTATGTATAATAATTTATATAAATTTCTCTTGGTTTGTTCCATGCTATTAATGGCCTTCACTATTAAACAGCGTAAGTATTTTAAAATATAATTTATACAAAATTTTTTAAGACAATTTATAACCAAAAATCCTTTCATAGATTAGTACTTTTGGCATTTGGTGGCTCTATTGGTATGACATTTGTTATACTAGGTTGTGCTTTACCTGCATATAAGTAAGTATTATTATTAATATATAATTATTTATTTTGTATTTAATACTATTTACATAGTGCTTTAATACTACAAATATAAATTAGAATATCAAAATGTGTATTAGTTTTTATAATATATTGTTTTCAGAGTATGGTGGCCACTTTTTGTCATACTATTTTATATATTAGCACCAATTCCAACTATAATTGCACGTCGTTATACAAATGATTTTGACAATAATCCTAATCCATGTTTGGAGTTTGCAATATTCATTACTACAGGTTTTGTTGTATCATCATTTGCTCTTCCTATTGTCTTAGCTCGGTCTCCAGTCAATGATCCAGTGGTATAGTCATATACACATATGTTTTAATCTGATTATTGTATTATTGTATTATATCATTATTATATGGGATTAGATAAAAAAAATCACTGATATAAGTGATGTATATTTCCATTATGCATTTTCAGATACAATGGGGCGCTTGTTACTTGACTTTATCAGGTAATATTATTATGTATCTAACTCTAGTCGGACTTTTTGCAACCTTTGATCAGGATGGGGTTGGATATAACACATGTTGAAATGGTGTACTTCATCGTACTTATTTATTAATTTTACATGGTAATATTTTGGTTTATAATGTATTACTTTTGATACATTTTTTACACTTTGTAACATATAATTTGAATACTTTTAGGTTTTTGCAAGATAAAAAGAAGAATACAAATCATATATTGCACTGACTGACAGTTATGTGTTGATTCTAAGTCATTGCAACATTTATAGTATATTACTTACATAATACAAATATATATATATATATATATATTAATATTATAACATAGTATATATATATTAATACTATAACAAAGAGTATTAAAATAACCAATACTAAAGTTAATGATTTATTTTGATATTTTTATGCAGTAACCAAAATTTTAGATTTTAAAAAATAAAAATTTTTATAAATCTCTTTGGATAAAATTAAAAAACACAACTATGCTAAAACATGTAAAATTAAATATTTATATTTATTGAATTTAAGTTCTTGAAAGCAATATTAATAAACAATTTTTTACATTACTTCATATTTCCTGTTATTTTTATTAATTAACAATTATAAATTAAGAATTTTAAGATAATCTAAATATTATGCAATGTTTTGCAAATATTTTGTATGCAATTGATACAGTAGATCTTATATAAAAGTATATATATTTTTTGTAATTAATATTTAGAAAACTGCTAGAAAAAATATTATGTTAGAGGAAAATACTAATGACAATTATTTACTACTGTAAGTATTTACTACTGTACTAAGTATTTACTACTGTAGAGTTTAAAATGCCAGAAAATGTACATATTTTATTAACATACATTGAATGCTTCAATTGAGTTTATAGTAATTATTAGGTAATATATAATACATTAATTTTTAGTGTTACATATAATAAATGTCTACATCAAATGTAATTAAATTTCTTTCTGATTATTTTAACTTTTATATTTTTAAGCATTTAAGGTATATGGAAATAAAAGATATACAACAAAATATACAATATAATGCAAAGCAAAAGACAAGCATTCATGTATATATTTTACAAAAAAAGACACTCAAATCTCAAAAAATACACTATTGTAAAACTATACTACTATGAAAAGTTAAGAAATGAATTTTTCATCATTTTGATTGCATTGATAGCTAATAATCAACAAAGTAACTACTAAAAGATATAAGTATATAGTACACACGAATTTTTTATTCAAAATTTCTATTCATCCTATTTATGTAATTATTCTGAAAAATTAATATTCTTTTGTGAGATAAAAGTATAGGTACAAAATATAAAAGAACGAATGGATACAATTGAAGGCAAGAAATGATACATAAAAACATTTGAAACTTCAATCAGAAATCTTTTATCTTATTATATAAAATATTATTGTTGATTATGATAATGTATTAAAACTTCTGCATGCGATTTAATGAAATCAGGCTGTGTTTCAGCCCAAATTTCCAAATTATGGAACATGCGATCGATTTTTTCCTTTGTTGTAATAGTCGATTCTTCTTCCTCGCATTTTACAACCGACTCCAATATTTTGTCAGAAACAACATTTTCTTCGAAGTCTTGGGTTTCTTCGAGGTATTCGACTTCTTCTTTGATAATAATCTGAGTATTTTGCTTACCTAAAAGTCTCCTCCAAGAATGTACAATGTCGGTCACTATTATTTCGTCCCACGTTTCACTAATTAAATCAATGCATTCTTTTATATCGTAATTGGTATAGAATTTCTTTACTTCATTATTATGTTGACGTATTTGACGATAATGCAATTTCTCCCGAAATAATTTTTTAAAATTTGCAATTATACCCTCATCCATTATTTGAATGGTCGAAGGTGTATTAGATGGAAAAATTATTATTTTGAAATAAGAATCTTGGTGCTCTTTCTTAAGAGATATATCACATTTAAAATTTTCAACGAATAACAACACTTTCCCTATACAATGTTCCTGCTGTTGACGCTGCTTTACGTTGGGTTTAAAATGATTGGCATACCAATCAGTGAAAATTGTTTCATCAATAAAACTACTATTTTGACTTCTATATACTATAGGTAACATATGTCTACTATGCTTTAAAGATTGTGGAATCACATATCTAGTAACAAACAATGGCGGTAATTTGTGCGTTCCCGTAGCATTGACACAAAATGCTATTATGATGTGATCTTTTTTTATTTTTTCATTTTGCGACGATTCTTCTTCATTCGACGAGACTGCTTGTGGGAGAATTCTCCACATTAAGGTTGTTTCATATATATTATATATATTTTCTCTATTGATATTTTCCTCATTTAATATTTTTGTTAATGTTTCTGTTGTCAATTGTGCTATCTCATCTGCTTTTCCTTGACAACCGAAACCGCTTATATTGTACCTTTTTTAAAAACGCCACAGCCAACCTCGACTAGCTGTAAAAGGTGTCGAACATCCAAATTGTTCATGCAATTCCATCGCTTTGGTTTGCAACATGCTATCGCGAAGGATATCTCCTTTCATCTGTCGTTCTAAAATCCATTCAAGTAATCGAACATTTGTATCTTCGTGTAAAGATGCACGAGTTCTTTTCATAACCAAACGTCTTGGATTTTTTGAAATTTTTCGAAGTGATGAGATATTCCTTTTATATCGTTCTATGGTCCTTTTGTGAAGACCATACTGTGCAGCAAGTTTACCAATTGTGACACCTTCTTCTAATTTCCGAATAATTTCTAAACGTGTTGCGACTGTAGTTTCTTCTTTTTGCATAGAAGTCGGTGTTTTTTCAACGATTGGTTTGATTAACTCTTTATCATCTGTTTTGTACTTATGAAACCCTTCATCTGTTGATTTATCGTTAGATAATAATTTTCTTTTAAGTGGCGATGACATAATTACAAAATTGGTACCCTTTATTTATTATGAGATACGTTTTCTATCGATATAATATATATAATCAGATTTAACAGAGATTCAAAATTATGACTCATTCATGCATAATTGTTGTACAATATATACATATATATATATATATATGCATATATATATATGCATATATATATATATGTACGTATATGATTATTTTATATATTATTTATGTAATAGATTTTGTAATATGTACATCAATTGTAACTACAAAAAGGAAGAAAATACTATTTGTGCCTAGACAGCAAAAGCATACAATTCTGTGTCAAGGTCTTCTTTTTTAAATGTATTCTGAAAGTATTATTATGTGTCAAATACTCAAAACCACGATTATAAAACTGTGTCATAAATTTGGTGGTTCAACAGTTCTAACATTCTCATTACTTGTATAAACATACTCTTTATTATTTAATGATATCACAAAATATTTGATTCATATATAATCTCAGATTGTAAATTGTAAACTAATTTTGTATTGTGAGTAACATAAAGTATAATTTAAATAACGTTTCACTTTATTTCACTCACTTTTATTGTTACACTGGTGCTTCTAAAGCGAGTTTTAGGTAGATAACAGTGAGCAATTCTTGGAATATCTACTTCTCTCATTGAACTGTCTGTGACAGCTAAGGGGGCACCACTTGCTATTGATTATATGCGAATAACCGTTTATTATTAGTATGGTGGAGTTATAAATTTTTATATCAAAATGTGACAATGGATTACAAAAAAACTTACGTAGTAAAAAAATGTTACATGAATTTATATGTTCTTATGATTAAAAATAGGACTATATTATAATTCTCAACATTTTAATTAAAAAAAAAAAGAATATAACATAAGTGAATATATATACATATCTGTATGAAAGTACGTACTTACATACATATGTATGATTTAATCATCAAAATCTAATATCTTCTTCCTGTTTAAACAGAGACGCGTGTGTACATACGTACATGTGTAAAATGAAAATGAGAGTGCATAATCCGCGACGCGATTGACGGTACTATCTTTAAGTCAATAAACGACTGTTTATTATAAATACGTATAATATTATATGAATTACAATGTACTTGTGGGGTTATGGATGCTGACGGTAATCCATGTGACTATAATGAGCTACAGTTGACTTAGTTAACTGATGCTAAACACAAATATAACAGATGTGGCAACAATGATTGATGTAAACATAACCTAGTTAGTATGGCATCCCACAAATTTACAAAATATTTGTTTGTAGTAGTGCAAACTTTTGTACAAAAATAATACAAAAAAATGTTAGATGAGAAAAATGAATGATGTAAGGAGGTTTAATGTTTTACATTACTTTTTTCATAAGTGTTATTTACAAATGCAAATGTATCTTTTTTTTAAATAGAAATGCATATTTCCATAGTATTGATTATTATTATATTGATTATTAGGAATATTCAGTGTACAAATTAAAAATAATTTTAAAGCTATTTTAACGTTCATTTTGTCATGTGTAGCAAATGAAAGACAGGGAGAATGTAAGCACAAGAATATTTGCCTTATTATTGTTTACAATAAGCATTTTTATTAAATTTCTGTTTAATTTTGTTGTTTTTTATTGGATTATAATGTATTGTATTAAAGACAAGTGTTGAAAATATTAAACATCAAGAATAAGGGACAAAAATTAATATTTTTAATATCTATATTTGAATTATTATTGATTAGAATATACTATGTTTCAATTGATTAAATTTAATAAATATTGTTAACCTATCTATCTTTATAAGTGTAAACTTTTCCCTTAAATATTTTGTAATTTCAATCTTTTAATTTTATCATGTTAAATAAATGATATCTTTGTTTTTACAGCTCTAAATATCTTTAAGTTTATCATTGTTGGGGTTATTTTATTTACAATAAAATGTAGTTTGCTTTTTCACTTAGACCAATTCAAATGATATATAATTTTTTATTTATTTATTTATATAATTTTTTATTTATCTATTTACTACATTTTATTTGCTTTTTGTACCCCTCCCCCTAATAAGTATAAGGGACATCCATATCCTTTACAAAATGCCTTACAGTATCTTTAAACTATGTTATCATAGAACTTCGTTTCTATTACCTTGTTCTCTAGTTGCTTTATCAACTATCCTACTTCTAATTGCTTAAGATTCTACAGACTTCGAGTGTTTCCAGGTTCTTTATTTCCTTTTACACTCCAGTACCTCATACTAATGGTGAATTTACACTTATTTTGCTTTTGTATCACATTTTATTTATTTATTCAAAGTAATTTTGATACTCATTATGTATATAATGGTAGATTTTATGAGTATTAACTCTTTATGGTTACCATAGTTACCCTTCTATTTACAATTAAAATAACTTCTTCAAGATAGTGAACACATCTAACATATAATTGTTTAAATGAAGGTAATACATTAAAAAAACAATAATTATGTATTTTCTATTAAGGTTTACATATGAGAAACAGTATATAACAATAGATAAATGTCATAATTTTACTATAATTATGAATTTTTTTTTTGTAATTTTACATTATTAAGACTGCAGTATATTATATATATATATAATTTTTATTTATATGTATGTGGTATATTTAATATTTGTGCATAATTAAAAGTATATTTAGGATAAATTCTTGTATTTACTTTATGTTAATATTAGTGATAAAGTTTCTTAAAATTAAATTTTTAAAATGAAGTGATATTAATGAAATATTAAAATGTGATAATGAAATTTAATATGAGATTGTAAATTTGCATTGTATATATTATACATGTATTTAAATAATTTATAAAATAATAAGGAGGCAGGTGCAATCTAATATTGATTTTTAAGTATCATAGAGAATTAAAAACTAAGGTTACATAATAATTTTTTATGGGTAGAATTACACTATACATTCAATCAACTATATGAACATGTTTACATTAATAACATATCATACAAACAATTTGGAACATAATTTAATTTACAACATAATTTCTTTATTTCTGGATAGAAGTTTACTAACTCATCAGCAGAATATATAAAAAAATATAAAAATGTGCAAAAAGAAACATCACCACAGTTTGTAAAGTCTTTATCAAATAATATGATTAGCTTGAAAGATTTAGCTGATGGTACATGGTTGTGGAGAACAATCCAAAAAGAGCATATTAAAACAAATAAAAGACGTAAGAATAAAATATTAAAAACAGGAAAGCAAGAAAACAAAATGTTAACAGAAGAAAAGGTAACATATTGTTAATTTTTATTAATATATAAATTAAATTGCAAAGGTCTCTCATTACACAAGAATATTTTAAACATAATGGCAAGTACACATAACTTTATTTATTATGTCAATTGTATGAATTTCCGTTGATTGAAATTCTGTGTATGAGGTAGAGCATCTTCGCCACAATGTGTGTTCGTGTTTCATATGAAGGTGAATGAATAACTATCCGTAACGCAGTTATAAATTTTATTTCAACATAGATAACTTTTTCGATATACACAATCTCCTTATTTTCTATTAACATGAAAATACTTGTTCTATTGTTACATAAGTTTTTTATGCCCTCAGAAGAAAAAGATTTTCAACTGAACATTAAATCACGCATGTAATATCTTCCGTTTAATCTTGTAAATCGACGGTTCCTTAAATTCAAGTTTGAGATATTGACTCATCCTCTGTATAATTCCGATCTCGCACCTTTCGTCTATTACCTACTTGATCTATTCAAAGTTCAAAAAGAGTTTAAGTAAACTGGAGGGCTCAAAAAGACATTAATTTTCTTGAAGATTTCATGGTATGATTACGCATTTAATGTTTAATCTACACTATTTTTTATAAGTTACCACAGTATCGTTTAGGACACCAAATATAATTTTCTTTTTTTGAGAGTTGTACAAGTAAGTTGCGGTTATGTGTCGTTGGTAAAATTTGAGATTCTGAGTTCGTGTAGAATACTTTGCTGAGTCACAACGATATTATCACTGATTTTTTATCTCAATAATTAGTAAAGAAAACCTTAAATTAATTTTTGTTGTTCTTGGTTTTATGATAGGATATTTTTGTTATCAATCCACATGATTAGGCAAGGAGTTTTGAAAATACTGCATTTAATTAGTATTTAGTAATACTTAGTTAATATTATCAAATTAAATTTACAGATGTTTCAAATAACTGAAGCTGAAATCCCGAAATCATTAGAAGAGAAAATAGACGATATATTGAAAGAAAGTAATAAGAAACCTGAGGAACTTATTAAGGGAAAGATTCATAGCAAACCAATATATTTTAAAAACTATTGTATGAGTGACAGTGATTTAAATTATTATGATAATACTTACTTTGAAGCAGCAAAACAACGTATTTCTGATAGATTGCGAAAATTAGAAGAGTTGGTTTATACAATTTCTAATTAGTATGTCCGTTTCCATACATAGCAACAATTTTGGAAGAAAAATTTTTATTTGTAGTTTTGATGAACTAATAATGGAATTACAACTAGAAATTATTGATACTTATAAACAATTTCTTATAAAACCTTTGCGCCAGGAACATCCAATTTTAACCATACGGGCGCCTGTTCCGTGGCATCAATCTAAATTGATGGCAGGCCATTTTATGCATTATAATTTATTTATCGGAAATGAAATATTGAGAAATATTCAAAGTTTATATTTTACCAAGTAAGTATTGCAAACATAATATTTTATAATGTAATAATTTTGTATAAGACTTCGTAGATAATTGTAAAAATTAAAAGCAGTGACTATAATAAGTTTTTAATTCTATTGGAACATAGCAATCTTTGTTGGGTATTGAATATAAATGTTTACTATATTTCTAATACACTCTAATCGAAATATGTAGAAATACTTTTTATTAAAAATATATTTTATTTTAAATATTCACAAAATAATTTTCCTAACGAATTCAGCAAATTCTTAACATAAATATATATATAGATATATATATATATGTAAGATCAGCAACGTAAATACAATGTGTCGAATATTTTTTACCACACTATGATATTCACAGTGTTATCATAATCGGTATGTCTCATTTGAACGATGTTACTTGTTAATAGCAAAAGTGACACCCGTTCGACCTCATTTATCCATTTCTTCACTTTTCACTGCGACAAATTAGTTAAAATCAATTTGATGGAGAATCATGCACTATCGTAGTTAAGTTGGCTGAACAATTTTAAAAAACATTAAATTATTCCTGTAATTTCAACGAGTATCTAAATATGTATTATTGTTCGTGTAACTTTTTTCGATTTGAGCAGTCTAATTTTCTTACATTTAATTAAATTTTATTAAATTGTTATAAGAAGTGGTAAACAAAATAAGTATGTTATTAGTTAATCTATGGTCAACAACAAAATTCTTGTCGAAATATAGGATGCAATACGTAACTGACGCCACGGTTTTCAAGATAATAACTTGACAAAATAACTTTTGATAATAACTTGACAAAAAAATGTTTTAGTAAAAGTTAATTAGCTTTCAATCGACTATAAATGGCAATGTAAGAAATTTTCACAAGATTATTTTCTTAACAAAAAGTCAAGGTTATATTGATTTTTGTCGTTATTTCGAAAAATCATTTCAAGGTCATATTACGGTAGGTAGATGAATTCGTCATGCCATCAGGTACAACAGTATGAAATCAAAAATACGTAGTATCATTTAAAAAAATCAAGATAATCATACGTGCGTTTGAAAAAGATTTAATCTGTTGAAAATTTCTAAAAGATTTATTTTTAAAGTTGTATGCTTCAAGCTTAAAAATCAATGTGTTTGATTTATTGAAAATGATTTATTTTTTCAGATATTATGACGTAACGATCGTTAAGCTTGAAGATTTAGGAACTATTCCCATTTCAGCAAATGAAATACAGCCTAAAATGAATTTATTATGTAATAAAGCTATAGATCAACTTGTTAAGTATTGGCTGGCTGACGTTGCTGAATTTTTTTTAGAGAAGAAATACGCTTGGTCTCGTTTTATTGAGAAACATTATAATGCATCTATATCATTGATTGAAAAATATTTTAGAAGTGTAAATACTCTTTTATCTTTACAATTGCGAATGATGGTGATGAAAACGCTGAATAATATTAGAGATTTTTTTATGGAATACAGTAACGGAAATTATTTTAAAGGTGATTTTGAGGATCTAATGTTTTACAAGTAAGTGATTTATTAATATAATAATATATTCATATTAGTTTTGATAATTTGTATACATAATGATCATTAAAGTTACATTTTAGAACTCCCTTTATAACAATAACAGTAGAGCCAGAACTTGGTACAATTAAATTAAATTGTAAACCGAGTATTTTAGAAGTACGTGCAATTATTTCAGAATGTTTTGATAAAGTTATTGAAGTTGGGACAATGATTCCAAAAATTGAAACGATTTTATTTCCTGAATTGAAGAAGCAGGAGTTCTTATTCTCTGTATCACGATATGAAGAATCGGTAAAGGAAATGTTGTAATTTTTGATCTTTTTAATATTAAACATTTTAATCTTTATATAATTTTGTGTTTCATGTTTTTACTTTATATCCTTATTTCTTAAAATCTAGTTTTATACATATTGCTTTGTTTTATTAATTAATTTTGTATGTAATTGTTTTTAAGCTTATCTATACAATTAATTCTATTTTAAATTTAATATCTGAAAGGTATTCATGCAAAAATAAATGAAATGATTTTTAAATCGAATAAATAAGTAGAACTATTATTTATGGAATAATTAAATAGATATTACATATATTAGGCTGAAAGAAATTCACTCGAAAAATGTCTTAATATTAATTAATACTAAAATTCTTTCGCGGAAAAGTGGCTATATTCCATATGCTTTAATTAAGTAATTGAATCATAACATTTATGCACAATATTTTTCTTACATATTATACTACGTATTATATGTACTTAAAGCAAGAATAGAAAGAAGAAAAATTATGCGGGTAAAAAACCAGTCAGGTATACTGCGAGATTAAGTGATAGCTTACTCAACATTTCTGTTTATTTCTAAATATACAGTATTTCCTGTTTAAGTGAGCGCGCTCAAATATCTGAAAAAATATGAATGATATGAAAAAATGTTTTACACAAAACCTTATATTTTATAGTATCGAGGCAGACATACTATACTTTTATCTATGTGACCTCGCGATGATCTTGAAATATTCTGTAAAGGTGACATTACAATTTTTAAATGGATACTTCCATTTTTTATTACATATCCTTGTAGCTGACATTCAGACGTTTTCAAAACACTACGAGCTTGTAGCGTTCTTTCGCACTATCCGCCACATATAAACAGTTGCATTCGGTAGGGCAATACGTTTTTATTCAAAACTTTTTCTTGACCCATTTAAAAAAGGAAACGATAAAAATATAATAGGACGTTACCTAGGAATCTACAGGGTGTCTAGAAACTGTTTGTCATGGCTTTTGGAGGTGATCCTGCATCTTCGGATCCATGGAGGAATTGAATTGGAAAAATTGGTCTTGGGCATGATTTTCACAGTCAAATTTTTAGTACTCATCACGAGGAACAAAAGTTTCAAAGGAACTATATCTAGGAACTAGGTCGCAAATAACGCTCTCTGTTAGAAGAAAATATTTGAAGTTTCATTAATTCTTAAACTGATTTTATTCGTATGTTAAAGTCAGATATAACACAAAATAACAGATCTGTTCCAATTCGAAGGGATAAGATCACTTCCTAATGTCATAACATATACTTAGGTAGTTAGGTAGGCACCTCGATAACAGCTCATAAGAAATTCAATACGCACAAACGTTTCAAGTGGGCTATCACATTTTCTCCCGTTCTGTATATTTTAACTGGTGTATTACTTGAGGCGACGTATAATCTCTATAAGAATTGAATTTTATGAAGAATTTTATTACATTTCAAAATAATAAACCACTCGCTATTTTATGGTAGTTTTTGATATCGTATGATTAATTTCATATTTTACAAACTCTATTCTCATTAGTTTTATCTTTGTAACATGAAATAAATATTGTAGGTTTTAAGCATAGTCACTGATGTACTAAATGTTGTCAGTGCTCATACGATGGGTCCACAAATTTATTTGAAATGTTACGAAGATTTTTTGTACATAATCGATGGCCAAGCTAAACGAAATTTAGACAACTTTTTTAAGATTGAACCCATGCCATATCTACATGAATTTGAACAAAAAATAAAAAGTTATGACCAACTTAGAGAAGAAATTTCAGTGTTTCGTAACAAGGTAAACGTATAAATGATAAATATTTCGCAATAATATATCAAGTTTATGTATATTTTTAATTTTAGATTCCTCTGAACTTGGTAGAAATTGACTGCACCATTTTAAATAACACTTTAAGGCAAATCCTTTATGATCTTCGCACAATTATTTGTAATTTCTTTGCAAATGAGTTACGATCCAATAATCGAGACTTGTGCTCTAATTTTGATATAATAGCAGAAAATATTTCAAAAATGCCTGAAAAGACGCAAGATGTTGTTGAGTTGTATAATTACTTGTGCGAGAGTCGAGATTCGACTATGTTTAATTTGAGAAGAAAATTATTGCGTTCTGTAGAATTGATTTTATTCCTTTTTAATTATCAAGCACCCACGGATGATGACATTCACTTAAATACTCGCACCATCACATGGCCGAAAGAAATGGAAACCGTAATGGATCTAGCAAACACAAGATTAAATATGAGAAAAGAATATCTTGAGGAAGTGTTGCGTATAAGAAGGGATAATTTTGAACAAAAAATACATAACATGAAATTGGCAATCGATCAATTTAAGAAGAAGGATCCACCTGTACTAACTATGGAGGAGATGGAAGATGCGGTATTGGAAATTGAACATCTTTCTAAAGGGATGGAAGAGATTAGGATAGAAGTTGAAGAGATCAATGAAGAAGAAGGACTTTTAGACATGGAATTGAGTCCATACTTATTAGTTCCCACGATGTCAACGGTTGTCAATGCACTCGATACTCTATGGCATACGGTATTAGATTTTCATAAGAATTATGATAGATGGTTTAATGGTCCATTTTTTGACCTCGATGCCGAAGAAATTAAAGATGAGACTGATAATATCTGGCGCACATTATATAGGCTGGCTCGTATTCTTACTGACATTCCGGGTGCGCGAAAAATTACTGAAATGATTCGTGGAAAAGTCGAGAAGTTCAAACAATACATCCCACTTTTACAAATTATTTGTACTCCTGGATTACAGGACCGACATTGGAAGCAAATTAGCAAAGTAGTAAATGTTGATATAGTACCAACGCCCACAAGTTGTCTTTTTGACATGGTAGAACTTGGATTATTAGTTCATATAAGTAGACTTGAAGAAATATCGTCTGCTGCTATCAAAGAACACGCGCTCCAACAAAATTTACGAAGAATGAAGGAAGAATGGACAGATGTTAAGTTTCAATTCATACTATATCGTGAAACTGGTGTTCATATATTATCCGCTGTAGATGATATTCATCAATTATTGGACGATCATATTTTGAAAGCTCAAACGATGAGAAGTTCTCCCTTTATAAAAGCTTTCGAAGAGGAGATGCAGGCGTGGGAAAATAAATTACTGCAAATGCAGGATATCATTGATCAGTGGTTAATGTGTCAAGCAACTTGGATGTATCTAGAACCGATATTTAGCAGCGAAGATATAATGCGTCAAATGCCGACAGAAGCGAAGCATTTTAGAAGGATGGATAAAATTTGGCGTAAAATCATGGCATACGCTGTCGAACATAGTCGTGTACTTGATGCTACAGGTATGCTAAATATATTGCAAGAATTAACATTATGTAACTCATTATTGGAAGAAATACAGAAAGGTTTAAACGAATATCTAGAGAAGAAACGTTTATTCTTCCCAAGGTTTTTCTTTCTGTCAAATGACGAACTCTTAGAAATACTCTCTGAAACTAAGGATCCACAGAGAGTACAGCCCCACTTGAAGAAGTGTTTTGAAGGTATTAGTAAATTGCGATTTACTAATGATGAAGAAATTATTGGAATGTTATCGGATGAAGAAGAGTATGTTCCATTAAGTGGAAAGATTTATCCAGCGGATGCAAAAGGCATGGTTGAAAAATGGTTGTGTCAAGTAGAAGAACTTATGAGATCTTCCCTTCGAGACATTGCCGAGGAAAGTATTATCGCATATTTCAATACTGTTAGAGAAGAATGGATATTTTCTTGGCCTGGTCAAATTGTTATTTGTTGCAGTCAAGTACATTGGACTAGCGAAGTTTGCGAATCATTCGAAGATCATTCTACGATAGATTATTTACAGACATGTAATCATCAAATAGAAAAAACGGTCACTTTAGTAAGAGGTAGATTGGAGCCGGGCGCGAGAATAACAATAAATGCTTTAATTGTGATAGATGTTCATGCTCGAGATGTAGTACGACTGCTCATTGACAAACAAGTGACTAACATTATGGATTTTGATTGGATATCACAACTGAGATATTATTGGTTGGACAATAGTATTTTGGTCACAATAATTACGACTTCTGTAGCATATGCTTTCGAGTACCTTGGGAATACTTCAAGACTTGTAATAACACCATTAACTGATCGATGCTACAGAACTTTAATGAGTGCATTAAAATTAAATCTTGGTGGTTCACCCGAAGGCCCCGCAGGAACTGGTAAAACAGAAACAGCAAAAGATCTTGCAAAAGCTGTCGCTAAACAATGTGTCGTTTTTAATTGTTCGGATGGACTTGATTTTCAAGCAATGGGTAAATTTTTTAAAGGGCTTGCACAATCTGGAGCATGGGCCTGTTTTGATGAATTTAACAGAATAGATCTAGAAGTTCTCTCAGTGATTGCTCAGCAAATTTTAACCATTCAGATGGCTATAAATTTACAATTGGAGAAATTTATGTTTGAGGGTACAGAGATTAAATTAAATCCCACTTACTATGTTATCATAACAATGAATCCTGGTTATGCTGGACGTCAAGAACTTCCTGATAATTTAAAAGTTCTTTTCCGTACAGTAGCAATGATGGTACCAGATTACGCTATGATAGGAGAAATTACTTTATATTCTTTCGGTTTCATAGACGCCAAGAATCTTGCAGAGAAGATAGTTCATACGTATAAATTATGTTCTGAACAGTTAAGTTCACAAAATCATTATGATTATGGCATGCGAGCTGTAAAAACCGTGCTTACTGCTGCTGGAAATTTGAAGTTGAAATATCCCATGCAAAATGAATCTGTTTTGATTCTTCAAGCGATCATTGACGTTAATCTTCCGAAATTTTTGGCTCAAGATATTCCTCTATTTAATGGAATATACACAGATCTTTTCCCTGATACCAGTTTACCAGAACCTCATCGCGAGGAATTAATAGAGTTAATTAGAATTGTTTTGAAGAAACGAAATCTTCAAGCCACGCCATGGTACATGGAAAAAATAATCCAAATTTATGAGATGTTGTTGGTACGTCATGGTTTGATGGTCGTAGGTCGTACATTAAGCGGAAAAACCCAAGCGTATCAAGTTTTGGCCGAAGCTTTGGGTGAGTTAGCTGGTAAAAGACGCGCTACTATGAGAGAATTTTCAACGATTTATAAGATTATTAATCCAAAAGCTATTACTTTGGATCAGTTATATGGTAGTTTTGATCCAGTATCGCACGAATGGAGCGATGGTGTCTTAGCAAACATTTTCAGGGAATTTGCACAAGCTATATCGCCCGAACGGAAGTGGATAGTTTTCGATGGACCTGTTGATGCTATATGGATTGAAAGTATGAATACGGTGCTTGATGATAATAAGAAACTCTGCCTGATGTCTGGAGAAATTATACAAATGTCACATAAAATGAATATGATGTTTGAACCAGCTGATTTGGAACATGCTTCACCAGCTACTGTCAGTAGATGTGGCATGATTTATATGGAACCATCTCAACTTGGTTGGAATGCATTATTTGACTCATACAAAACATACCTTAAAAATAAGTTACTTATCGAACAATATGAGTTAATTATTGAATTGATCGAATGGTTGACAGAGCCAATTCTGCATTTTGTACAGTATTATTGTAAAACATTTGTGGAAGCGTCAGATCTTCATATGTTCTTAGTAAGTAGAAATATATTTCTACTCTATTTACATTAATTGTATGGTAGATGCGTTCTTAACTTCTTCTCAAATAATAGATATTATACAGAATTGTAACATTATATATACGTAATATATTTATAATATGTTTAATATTTATTGAGATCAACGATTGATATAATGCCTGAAAATAGCAAAAAAGTTATACTGTTCTACAACTTAAGCGAATTTCACATGTTCTGTTGTGCGTTATAGGAGTTATTTATTATATTGATTGAATACTTCATCTTTTTTAAACATGCTTCTTTTTTTGTTGAAATTCCATCTTTAATTATTCTTATAATGAATCTCTAATCTGTTATTATATTAATAGCATTAAAATGCTAAAAGTATAAATTGGTAAAAATTAGGCTAGATTTTATAGATCTTGAAATTCAGATCAGGATTTAATATATATTATTATAACTATTTATTTTAGTCTTTTACAAAACTTTTCACTGCAATGCTGGATGGAGAAACACAAGTTAGCACAGTTTGGCTTCAATGTGTTTTATTATTTAGTATGATTTGGGGAATGTGTTCAACATTAACGAGCGATAGCAGGAAGGCTTTTGACGTTTATTTAAGAAAATTATCACTTGGAAATGTCGAAGAATATCCTAAACCAAAAGCTTTTAAATTGACGAAACAGCAGCTTTTTCCCGATAAGGGAACCGTTTACGATTGGATATACGATAAAAGAAATAATGGATGTTGGATACCGTGGATGGACACAACGTTACAAGTATTAAATATTTTAATAAGCATTATTTCAATTCTTCTTTCCTTTTTGCAGTATTACGTTACATTTGTAAAATGTCTCAAGCATAATACAGATAGGCTTTTTGTGTTTCGTAATGACTGAATTGAAGTATAAATGCATTATTTTCCCAAAATAATTACAAAATATTAATGTAGTCTAATAACTATTTTTAATATTAGAAGGTTTTGATATAGAAATGTTGTCATATTCATGAAGCAGTTTATTAATTTCAAAAATATTACAATAGTTTAATATGAATAATTATTTTTCTTTTAATAATAGTTATAATCTTATTACTTATTATTATTTCATTTAATCTATTAAATTTGTGTGATCTTTTGTCGCATTAGAATAGTTCATAATTCGGTTATCAAATGTTATAAAAGTATTTACTATAAACATAGAGAATAATTTTTCTTGATGCTTAAAATAAAAATGATACTATTATTCTAAATATATAATCCACAATAACATTCCAAATGAATACTTTGTAAATTTCTGATTTTACTGTAAGAGGCAAATTTAATGTCAATTTATGTGTCTAATTCATCTTTTTTTGTATCTTAGGCGTCTTTATTACCGGATGTAAAATCAGATGGATTAATTATCCCAACGACTGAAGTAGTAATTCAGTATTTCTTTATCAGAAATCTTCTACATAGAGCAATACCTATTTTATTTGTTGGGCCAACTGGCACCGGCAAATCAGTTATTGTATTAAATTATTTGCAGTTTCTACCTAGACAAAAATATATAGAGAATATTGTAAACTTCAGTGCTCGTACCACTGCTGCTCAAACCCAAGAGATAGTGATGTCTAAGTTAGATCGTAGAAGGAAAGGTGTATATGGCCCACAAATGGGAAAGAAGTGCGTACTATTCGTTGACGATCTAAGTATGCCGCAGGTAGAACAATACGGAGCTCAACCGCCAATTGAACTCATCCGTCAATGGGTGGATCATGGGCACTGGTTTGATTTAAAAGATACGACAATGTTATACTTAGTGGATATGTTTCTAATTTGTGCTATGTTGCCACCCGGAGGCGGTTCCAACATGGTCACATCCAGATTAACTCGGCACATGCATATAATTGGTATCGACTTTTTTGAAGAGGTGACAATGACCAAAATCTTCTCCTCGATTCTTGATTCACACTTTGCAAAGGGATTTGTATCAGAAATTTCAAGATTAGGAAAAATGATTGTAAATGCAACGATGGATATATTTCTCAACGCGATAAAAACCTTTCTACCTACTCCAGCAAAAAGTCATTATACTTTTAATTTGCGTGATTTCAGCCGGGTTATTAAGGGTATACTTTTGGTACCAGCTTCTAAAATGAAGGACCCGGATAAACTAATTAGACTATGGGTTCACGAAGTGTATAGAGTTTTCCATGATAGACTGGTGGATGATAACGATCGAGAAACATTGTTTGAAATGGTTCAGTATACTTGTTACGATCAGTTACGACAACCGCTGGGAAAAGTACTTAACAGACTATTACAAGAAGGAGAAACAATAACAAGTTCTCACATGCGTGACCTCTTCTTTGGTAATTATATAGAACCCGATGCTGAACCGAAAATATATGATGAAGTGATAGATCTTGAAGATTTACAACAAAAAATGGATTATTATTTAACAGAGTACAATATGCTTTCTAAGACACCTATGTCGTTAGTTTTATTCAGATATGCTATTGAACATGTTTCTCGCACTTCACGAATATTGCAACAAGAAAGTGGAAATGCTCTTCTAATAGGAATAGGTGGATCGGGTAGAAGTTCATGCGCTAAATTGGCAACTAACATGTGCGAATATATTATGTATCAGATTGAAATTACTACGACTTACGAATTTTCGGAATGGCGAGAAGACCTAAAAAAGTTGTTATTACGTGTCGGGTGTGATGGAAAATCTACTACCTTTATTTTTGGCGATCATCAAATAAAGGATGAATCTTTCGTCGAAGATATAAATATGGTTTTAAACACTGCCGATGTACCAAATTTGTATGATACTGAAGAAAAGGCTGAAATTTTAGATAAAATGACGAATATAATGCATAGCATTGGTGGGAGAAAAGTTGAAATTACTCCTATGATTCTTTACAACTTATTCCTTGAGAGGATAATAAAAAACCTTCACTGGATTTTAACAATGTCTCCAATAGGAGATAAGTTTAGAAATCGCTTGCGAATGTTCCCCTCACTGATAAACTGCTGTACTATTGATTGGTATACAGTTTGGCCTGAAGATGCCCTAGAAAAGGTAGCACGAGTATCGTTGCAAAATGTTAACATCAGTATGGATTTACGAGAAAAATGTGTTTACATGTCTAAAAAGTTCCATATAAGTATCGCATTGGCTAGTGAAGATTATTATAAGACACAAGGTAGAAGATACTACATAACACCGACGAGTTTCTTAGAACTTATTAAATCGTTTTGCAGGCTATATGATCAAAAAATCAAAGAAATTACCGAGCAACAAATGCGGTATGAAATGGGATTGGAAAGGTTGGATTTCGCAGCAGAACAAATAGCGGTTATGAAACAGGAACTTCAAGCCTTGCAACCTAAATTACTGGCACAATCCGAGTTAAGCAATAAGCTTATGGTTAGAATAGAGCAGGATACTATCAACATTGAAGCAAGAAAGGAGATTGTAGGTGCAGAAGAAGCTTTAGCAAACGAAGCTGCAGCTGCTGCACAGGCTATAAAAGATGATTGCGAAAGCGACCTAGCCGAAGCTACACCTGCATTAGAAGCTGCTTTAACTGCGCTGGATACCTTGAAACCTGCCGACATTAGTATTGTGCGATCAATGAAAAGTCCACCAGCGGGCGTAAGATTAGTAATGGAAGCTATTTGCGTTTTAAAAGGAATCAAACCTGAAAAAGTTCAAGATCCAGCAACTGGTCGAGTTGTGGAAGATTACTGGCCAGCTTCTATAAGGATATTGGGTGATATGAGATTTCTCGAGAGTTTGAAAAACTTTGATAAAGACAACATACCACCGGCATACATGAAAATAATTCGTGAAAAATTCATAAATGACAGAAGTTTTCAACCAGAAGCCATTAAAAAGGTTTCCACGGCATGTGAAGGTCTTTGCAAGTGGGTACGAGCGATTGAAGTTTATGATCGAGTGATTAAAGTCGTTGCTCCAAAACAAGCAATGCTGGCAGAAGCTGAAGCCGCCCTTGCTAAACAAATGGAGGCTTTAAACGCTAAGAGAGCCCTTCTTCAGGAAGTTACTCAGAAGTTGCAATCGCTCAATGACGAATTTGCCGAGTGCATGAGAGAGAAGAAGAAGCTCGAAGATCAAATTGATTACTGCAAGAAAAAATTAGATAGAGCTGAAAAATTGCTAAGTGGTTTAAGCGGAGAGAAAAATAGATGGCAAGAAACAGCTACGATATTAGGTGCAAGCCTTAATAATGTTATTGGCGACGTTTTATTGTCTTCAGGAGTAGTCGCATATTTTGGAGCCTTCACAATAGAGTACAGAAATAAATTAATCGCAGAATGGCACAAATCTTGTGTAGAAACAGCAATTCCATGTGGAAAAAAGTTTAATTTGATTGATATTTTAGGTAAACAGGTAGAAATTAGAGCATGGATCATTTTTGGTTTACCGGCAGATAACTTTTCTGTGGAAAATGGAATAATTGTAAAAAACGCTGATCGATGGCCACTTATGATCGACCCGCAAAATCAAGCAAACAAATGGATAAAAAATATGGAGAAAGAAAATAATTTATCAGTTATTAAACTTTCTGATCCAAATTATGTGAAAGTAGTGGACACTTGTATACAGCTTGGCACACCTGTTTTGTTGGAAAATATTTTAGAAGAAATAGATGCGATATTAGAACCTGTGCTTCTTAAAAATATATACAAAGAACGTGGTATCTTATATATGAAATTTGGTGAAAACATAATTGAATATAATTCTGATTTTCGATTTTATATTACGACGCGTTTAAGGAATCCACATTATTTACCAGAAGTAGTTGTGAAAGTAACATTATTAAATTTTATGATTACACCTCAAGGACTTCAGGATCAGTTACTAGGTATAGTCGTTGCTAAGGAATTACCCGTATTGGAAGAACGCAAGAATCAGTTGATTATAGAAGGTGCAAAGAATAAAAAGATATTGGAGGAAATAGAGGATAAAATTTTAGAAGTTTTATCTGCTTCGGAGGGCAATATTTTGGAGGATGAAACAGCAATTACAATATTATCAACTTCGAAAACACTAGCAGAAGACATCGAAGCTAAGCAAGAGGTAGCTGCTAAAACAGCGATAGAAATTGATAATGCTCGTAATGAATATAAACCTGTTTCGAGGCACGGGTCTGTTCTGTTCTTCTGTATTTCCGAATTGGCAAACATTGATCCTATGTACCAGTATTCTTTACCGTGGTTCATTCATCTCTATGAAATGTCAATAGCAAACAGTGAAAGGAGTGAAAATCTAAATAATCGAATAAAAAATTTAAATACATATTTCACAGCTAGTATTTATAGAAACGTGTGTCGTTCTTTATTTGAAAAGGATAAATTGATATTCTCTTTTGTTCTGTGTGGTGGTCTTTTACGTGCTGATAAAAAGATAGATGAAGAACTTTGGACATTTTTGTTGGCAGGTGACGTAGCTCTAGATAATCCTTACCCTAATCCTGGCTCTCCTTGGTTAACTGATAAATCTTGGAATGAAATAGTTAGAGCTACAAATTTACCTGAACTTGGAAAGCTACAACAATCTTTTGAAACACAAACGTTATATTGGAAGGCTTATTATGACTCATCTAATCCTCAGGAAGAATCTTTTCCATATCCATTCCAAAATGAGGGAGAAAATTTAAAGAAGCTAATTATACTTAAATGTATAAGACCAGATAAAATTGTGGCTGCTGTGCGAATGTTTATTATATATAACATGGGACAGTCTTTCGTAGAACCACCACCATTTGATCTTCAAGCGTGTTATAACGATTCTAGTAACGTAACTCCTCTTGTTTTTATTCTTTCTCCTGGATCTGATCCAATGGCAGGCTTAATTAGATTTTCAGAAGATTATGGAATACCAAAAGAGAATTTGATGTCTATATCATTGGGACAAGGTCAAGGTCCAATAGCAGTGAACATGATAGATAGAGGAATAAAAAGAGGAGAGTGGGTAGTACTTCAAAATTGCCATTTGGCAGTGTCTTGGATGAAAGAATTAGACAGAATTTGCGATGAAATTATTATACCAGAAAATACGCATTCCAAATTTCGATTATGGTTAACCAGCTATCCATCGAAGGATTTTCCAATTTCTATTTTACAAAATGGAGTTAAAATGACTAATGAACCACCAAAAGGATTGAAGAATAATCTACTGAGGAGTTATTTGAATGATCCCATATCAGACACAAAGTTCTTTAACAATTGTAATAAAATAAGTGAATGGAGGAGCCTCCTTTTTGCTCTATGCTTCTTTCATGCTGTTGTTCAAGAAAGACGTAATTTTGGCCCATTAGGCTGGAATATACCATATGAATTTAATGAATCAGATCTCCGCATTAGTATGTTACAACTCCAGGTAAGATAATGTCAAGTAAATCCTTACTCTTTATATATAATAGAACATTTTTCATTCAAAAGAGTAAAATTCATATGTTGAAATTCTGCTCCGTTTGAAACAGAAACAAATATATTACGTATTATCTTAAATAAATTCGATTGTTTTATATTTCTTTTGATTATAATCTTGTTATGATCTAAAAATTATTGTAAAACGTCTAAATCTTTTAGTTGTAAAGGACGAACACTTGTGAGATTCATTATTGTTATAATAGATCAATTTGCATTTTACAATTCGAAGATTAAATTAACATTGTATAATAATTGTAAATGCCTCGCAAAAAAAAAATCTTTATACATTTTCTATTCATATTTATATTCATATTTATATATTTTTATTTATATTAATTCACAGTATGTAATTAACAATAATCGATAAAGTAGTTTTTCTATTCGTCACTATGAAATACTGTATTAAATATTAAATGTGTATATTATTATATTTTATGGTATTATTTTAATATATTGTATATTACCATACAAGCTGATATTGACATGGTGGTACAACTGAAAATAGTTCGATTATATGAAAAAATGAGTCCAAAATATAAAGCGATACTTTTTCGTATAGCATTTCATTTTCGAATAAATCGACGTTGAATATACGCCAAGTACGCCTACATTTACCTTTTTTTTTTTTTTTTTTACGCGGGGAAATCCTCATGGACACCCTGTTGCCCTCTGGGGAGGCGACAGGGTAGTGTCGGACTCTTACGGACTAAAACCCCACGGTGGTCTTCCTGACGTTTGGCAGGAGTGATCCGTGTTCTCTTTGGAAATGCGTTCCGGAAGCACTCCGTCGTTTCCCTGCTTCAAGTTGTTAAGGGGATGCGTCCTTGTCTTACGCGTACATTTACCTACGCACGATTTCACTTACTCCTATCTCTAATGGATATTACTTCAAAGTTTGTATCGTTTTTGCATTCGAACATTTGATACAAAATTTTGTACAAAAAGATATTACTGACTTCGAAATGTACTAAAACTTAATTAAAAAAGTAATTTCTATTTTATTTATACTTTATTTAGACACATATTCAATAACGGTTAGAATTATTCACTTACTTGCTAAACATAGCATATTACATATATTGCAATCTAATCGAAGGTTATCAAAATATCGTAAAACGTTAATGCTTAATGGAATTATATGTACATCAAACTTGTCACTAAATTAAGATACAGTCATTGCAATTATTGATGTTACAATTAGAAATGTATATTTTTTTGTATTTTTAATTTTGCGCCACCTTCGAATAGGTAGGAATATATTTAACATGCTATGTTTAGTAAGTAAATAAGCAATCTTAGTCGTTATTGAATATGTGTCTAAATAAAATATAGATAAAATACTTTGTACTTTTTAGCGCATTTCAAAATCAGTAATACCTTTTTGCACAAAATGTTTTATCAAATGTTCGGATGCAAAAACTATACAGACTTTGCAATAATATCCATTGAAAGTAGAAGTGAGATCGTGCGTAGGTAACTGTACGTGTATTCGGCGAATCGTTAATGTTGATTTATTCGGAAATGATAATATGTTACGATATGAAATGACGAATATTACACGAAAAAAATATGGCTTTACATTTTCGACTTATTCTTTCATTCAGATTCACACTCTTTTCGGTTGTACCATCAGGTTGGTATCACTTTATAGATTGAAGTTTCTTTTCCTTATATATTAGCTCTTTTTAAATGATTATGAGCAAGTACCGTTTGATGCACTTCTCTATTTAACGGGTGAATGTAATTACGGTGGCCGTGTAACTGATGATAAGGATAGACGTTTGCTGAATTCATTATTGAAACAATACTACAATGAGGAAGTTATTACCGATCCACAGTAAGTTTTATGAATACATCTAGATATTTAGAATACGATAAATTCAAAATAATATTAATTTACTTCTTTACGTTATTACATTAAATACTTTATCATTTGTAATGTATATGCGCATTTCTTATTTATATGTATTATGTTTATTAATTTCGATCTTACATCTATGAAATGGACTTCAGTTTTCAAATCTTTTAACTAAATCTTATCTTATACGTACATACAAACATATTCCATTTACACATTTTCCAACTCATTTCCTTTGTTGAAAATTACATACAAAATTGCATACAGTAATTTTTTTTTCTTTTTTTTTATTTAATTTGTACTTTACAATTTGAGATTTGGTAAATGTTTCTAAGTTTATTGCTAAATAACATGTGGATGACTACCCCCAACGAAATACCATCTTCGAGTTTGTCTATTTTATTTCGTATACACTAATGGCCAGTTCTGCCCGAGCAGTCGAGCTAAACGACAAATTGTGCTTCAGTGAAAGTGCGACAAGCAGTGAATTTAGGTGGACAAAACGACAACGAACACTGCCAAATGGTTAAAGCTCCAAAATGCAACAACAAATACCGCCAATCAATATAACAAACAAAGGTGAAATATACGACATAAATAAAGCTACAAATACGTTAAACAGAAAACAACCAATTAACAAAGAACAGGAAAGCTCACCTATAAAAGAAATGGGAACGTTGCAAAAGCACGAAAGAAATAGCTATAATGAGGAACTATCATATCAAGATGAACATTGGAAGGTAGGAGCAGCACACAAAAAGCGTAAATAATACCAGGCACAAGCGCTATGAAAATTTCAGGTACGGAAAAGCAACAGTGGCTACAGGACATCCCACACCGAAATTCATTCAGTTCACTGATAGAAGAGGTAGATCCGGACCCAACAGAAAAAGCCACAACTCATATCGTTAAACCACCACCGATCTAAATTGATGCCCAAATAATAGATCCCCCAATTGAACTATTGAACAATACTGCTGAAAAAGAAAACTTCAGTATACAGTAATTAAAACTGGAACAAATAAAAGTGCAAACAAAAACTCTGGAAGTATCTAGACAAGTGACGCAAGCATTAAAGGAGAAAAACGCTGGGTATCATTCCAGCTCGAAACAGAAATCAGCTACAAAATAGTAATTAGAGGACTACACCCAAGGGCAAACACAAAAATATATGTGAGGATTTAGCAAAAATCGGACACCAAGCAAGAACAATAAATAATATAACCAGATACGATATGAAACAGCCATTGCCACTGTTTCTAATAGAACTTGAACTCAAAGCTAATAACAAAGAAACATTTGACATTAAAAAAATCCTAAACACAATAGTCTGAGCTTCAAAATCAATGAAAAAAAATCCACACATGTAACATTCACGCTGCGAAAACAAACCTGCTCTCAGGTCACCATTAACAACATAACAATTCCGAACAAGGACACAGTCAGATACCTGGGAATGACCCTGGATAGAAGACTAACGTGGAAACAACACACCACGGACAAAACAAAACTACTCAGGGACAAACTTAAAAAATTTTACTGGCTCACTGGCCGCCGCTCCAACCTAAGCACGCAGAACAAAATTACGTTCTATAAGACCGTAATAAAACCTGTCTGGACCTACGGAATCCAACTATGGGGAACAGCAAGTAATTCCAACATTGAAATACTCCAACGCTTCCAATCGAAAACGCTAAGAACCATAATCAATGCACCCTGGTATGTTACCAACGAATCAATCCACCGCGACCTCAAGATACCCACAGTCAAGGAAGAAATTTGCAAGTTCAGAAGCAGATATAACGCTAGAGTCAACAACCACCACAACCCACTAGTCACCCAATTACTTGACACGACAGACCAGATCCACAGACTAAAAAGAAAATACCCTCTAGATTGAAGCATTAGTCTCACCTAGAATCAACATAACATAATTTATTATAAACCCAAGTTATTGTACCACGCCAAATGAAGTTATTTAAAATTCTCAACGAGAATTGATTGTAAATATCCTAACAAATAAAAAAAAAAACAATAGACAGACCTAGTCAGGCACATTAATCCAGAAACAGCAGTTACATTATTACAAGAGCATATCACAAAAATAGAAAAATGGCTACAAGATAAACAAATAAAAGCAAACTCCAGTAAATGCAGCCATATTACATTTACACTACGAAAACGGAAACCACCAAATATCCAATTGAATGGCACGCACATAAAACAAACAAGGCAAGTTAAATACTTAGAACTGCACTTAGACACAACTTACATGAAAGCAACATACTAAATCAATTAGAGACAAAATACGGACAAAAAGAAGACAGATGCACTGGCTAACTAGTCGAAACTCTAAACTCAGCATGGAAAATAAACTAAAAATTGACAAAACGATAATAAAACCAATTTGGACGTAAGGAATACTACTATGGGGGGGGGTACATAAATAAACTAGAGTCGCTACAATCGAAGATACTCAGAATAATAGTCAACGCCCCATGGTATGTCAGAAACGAGGATATACGCAAAGATCTAAAAATACCAAAAGATCAAAAAAGAAATCGGCAGATACGCAAAAAAATACAAGGGAAGAACGGCAACACATCCAAACCAGCTGGCTGTTGAAGCGAGTAAAACTCTCATAAATAGAAGACTAAAGAGAAAACAGCTCACTGATCTCACTAAAGAAATAAAATAGACAAACTGGAAGATAGTATCCCACTGGGGTAGCCATCCACATGTTAATTAGCAATAAAGCTGGAAAAATTCATCGAATGCCCAGCTGGACAAATTGTAAAGTACAGATTAAATAATAATAATAATAACAAAAAAATAACTAATAGCCAGAACTTTTCGCTTTCCACTGCCAACCCTCCTACCCATCCTCTTCTAAATAAGATCTTCCTCTATATCGTCTATAAACGTTATGAGTAACGTTGAACATAGAGCTGTCTGAGCCTTGTCTGATACGCTCATGTGTCTAGAATTCTTCCGAGAGCTTATTGTTAATTGTTCCCCTTATTACGCGCAAATGGTTTCTTTATAAATTTTTGTAATTCTTTCAATGAGTCCTTTACTTATACCTCTTATCTCCATGACCTGCCAAAGCTTCCCCTTGCCTACCTTGTCAAAAATCACCTTTAGGTCCTCGAAGAACGCGTAAATCATGCCCATCTGTTAATTTATTATTTAGTAAAAACGCTTCTAATTTTTCATACAATGATAAGATTAAAATGGTGAGATATTATTTTCAAAAGTACAAAATGATTCACATAAAGCGTTACAAGCCGTTTTCACAGAAAGCATAGCAGATATCGATTTAGCTTTTTTTCATTTCAGTGGTGCAAGAGAGCTGCTTATAATTATTTGAGGAATAAGAGATGTTTCTGAGATGACCACTAGGAGTCAACAAGATCCTTCCTTATTGTTTAAAAATGGAATATCATATTCTGTTCATTTAGATCTTATGAAACTGGATAAAATTTACTTGAAACATTTGTCGTTACTCTGCATAATTAAAGATGTATGACAGAAGGAATATCTCAAGGGGAACTACATGGAGACGTCAAAGAGTAATTAAAATAGACGTATTATGAAGAAAAATTAAATTTATTAAGTATTCAAAATGATGACCATTCACTTCTAAACATTCATAAGTTATGAGTACAACACCTATAATAAAAAAAGATATAAAGAGAAGAACATCACACATAGAGTAAACAAGTGTTTAGTAATGAACGGTCACTATTTCAAATACTTAATAAAATGAATTTTACCTTACAATACATCTATTTTAATTACCCTTCAACGCATTGGCGTAGTTCCTCTTTAAGATCTTCCTTCTGTCATAACTCTTTAATTATGCAGAATAACGATAAGTGCTTTAATTAAATGTTATTCAGTTTCATAAGAGCTACCTAAATGAACAGAGTATAATATTCCACTTTTAAAAAATTAAGGAAGTCTCTTCTTGACCTCTAGTAGTTGTTCGGGATTTAGAGTGGCTGTCGGTTACGTCCCATGACTCTCTACATAAACCAGACTTTATCCCTCGGGCTAGATGGCCACCAGATGTCTAAACACCCTTATTGCAGACTTTCAATAATCTTAAGGGTCCATCATAAATTTTAGCATTTTTTATAGTGAAGGTCCTGAAGATCTTTTAAGTTGAAGCATTCCTTTGAGTTATAGTCCATTCCGAGAAAACACGGGATAGTGGTTACCATCCATGAGTGATCTTTGATTGGGAGCGGCCAGCACCCATTCTTTCAACCAACCAGCCTTTCCCTTATCCAGTTGCCCTCATTTTCCTAACCAAAAGTGCCATCCACGAATCTGCTTGTTCCGTACTTTAGACACACCCATCGCTAGTTTTCCTCCGCGACAGCACCATCACCAAAGGACATTAGTTTTTCAATCTTCAATCGGTCAACATCTTAACTTGCTAGTGATTCTCTTCGTGTTATACTAAACAGTGCAAATAAATCAACTAAACATAACATTACTCTGCACCTTTAATCTACCTCCACCTTGAGCGTTAATAGCGTTCACGGTTCGTGATATCAACCGATCAGTTGCAACCTGACTGATCGCCAATTAGTTGAGAATTCTCAGCATATGGCCACTCCAAATTCCAAACATACTTGAGCGGTTACGTTCAAAAGTTGTAATATGTGTAATTACGCCTAGTACATTCGGAAGTGATGTAGATTTACAAGAGTGCCATTGTGTACAGACTATCTTAACTTCTAATTACTCTACATCTTCTACTGGTTTATTGTCGATTATTGCTGTCTGTTTCGTTTTGCTCCATATGTTCTGGTTCATTGTAGTTATAGAGCTTCTGATTTTCTCGAGTAGACTGTCTCGTTCACATTTACACTTATCAATGTCGACGTTGATCTTTAAAGTCGAATCCAATGTTGCAAGTTGTCTCAAATAGTCGTTAGATTTCATTACTTTCCCTTGAGATAAAGGACTAAGATGGTTGCTAAATTTTGTAAATCCAATGTTCCTTTACTTTTCCTTTTTCCAATTTTCCTTTACTATAGATACATATATGAAATGAACAATCAACACATTTGAATTCAATTTTTTGAGAGCAATTAAAATCTTTATATACACCGTGATAGATAAGATATTTTGTATAAACTTGTGTACTTATATATTTTTAATACAGGTATTGCTTTACACCAAGTTGTATATATCGTCTACCAGAAAATACAGATTATCACGGCTGTCTGGAATATATTCGTAATCTGCCAATTATCCAACACCCAGAAGTATTTGGTTTACATGAAAATGCAGATATAACAAAAGATAATCAGGAATCATTGCAGCTACTTAAAGGGACTCTATTAACTCAACCACATATTACCAGTGTGGGAGTTGAGAGAGATATCGACGATGTGGTTTACGGTCTATGTGATGACATTTTATCAAAATTAACGTTGCGATTTGATATTTTAGAAATTTCTAAAAAATATCCAGTGCTCTATATAAATAGTATGAATACGGTTCTCCGTCAAGAACTCATTAAATTTAATAACCTCGTTGATACGATTAAAACTACTTTACTAGATGTACAAAAAGCCATTAAAGGATTGGTTCTAATGTCATCTGAGTTGGAAGAAGTTTTTCTCAGTATGAGTATTGGTACAGTGCCAGTTACTTGGAGTAAAAGATCTTATCCTTCACTAAAATCACTCGCAAGTTATATTAATGACTTATTAGACAGATTAGCATTTTTCCAAGACTGGATAGATCATGATGCACCAACTGTGTTTTGGATATCTGGCTTCTTTTTTACTCAATCATTTCTTACGGGTGTCTTGCAAAATTATGCCCGTAAAAATAAAATTCCAATCGATAGATTAGATTTTCAATTTAAAGTAACTCAGTTTGAAACTAATGTAAGAACAGCACCACCTTATGGAGTTTACATAAGGGTAAGACTTTTGGCTAAGTATTATATCACTGAGAAATAGAGTAATAAAAATTTAATAACCTTTGTATAACATTTCTTTAGGCTGATAGAACATATTGATAAAATTGGCATATAATAATAATAATAATAATATATATAAATAAACAATTGTTCTAAGAAAATTTATTTGAATTCTTAGGGTCTATATTTAGAAGGAGCAAGATGGAATAGACAGTTACAAGAAATTGATGAATCTGAACCAAAGATAATGTTTGATCTCCTTCCTGTAATGTGGTTGAAACCTGGTATAAAAGCTGAATTTATTATTGAATACGTATATCATTGTCCTGTATACAAAACAAGCGAAAGACGTGGCGTTTTGGCTACTACTGGTCATTCTTCCAACTTTGTATTATATATTTTATTACCAACACATGTTGACGAGTCTCACTGGATTAAAAGAGGAGTAGCTTGCTTGTGTCAACTTGATGATTAAATTATTAAAAAAATATATCATTTCCTACATCAATCTTATATGTAGATGTCAAAATAATATTACATATAAGAACTATGTATATGAAAATTTTTAATAAAAATTTTACAAAAGATACCATTCTATTCAAAAGTCTTAATCTTAAAGAATTAATTTTTGAAAATTTGAATTTAATAATTCTGTATTTTCGATCAATCGCGGGGAGACGCGATCGCGAGGAAGCGCGTCAACGGGAGTCGTAAATTCTCATTACGATTATAAGAATCGACACCACGAACAGATCGATCCCCTTATTTCTTGTGGGATAATAGGGGTGATTGATGTGGTATAACACTGCGATCAACAGGTTATAAATTTTATATTTCCAGCAACTTAATACAATGAACATACGCCGGTGCGTATGATATAAATGTCGTAGACGATACTTTGACGTATGAAGATCCGATAGATAAACACTGAATGTTCTTTCGTAGTAAAGCAAGACCCTTACAGTTGAATATAAGATAAGAAGAAGTTGATTTTCTTACCGTAGAAGAAGTAGCAATTGAGTAGACTGGCTGTTCCGCTCTCACGCAATTACGGAGAAAAGCTCGGTGTGGGTGTGGTTTTTTGAACGAAGAAAGCGGATTCGTTGTTGCTTTTATTATTGTTTTACGAGGGAACCGAATATCATTGAGTAAGGGTAATTGGATGTAATATCGGTTCCACTCTGAATGCAAATCTGATGGAAGGGACTCGTCCCAGTCGATCTTCAATGCCCAGACTCGTTGAAGTAAGATCTTGGGCTTCACTGGCGCGAGCAATCCTAGTGGATCATAGATTCTGGAAATCACTGGTATCATTGGAATGAATTATCTTAATTTTCCCGACGCATAATGAGGCTAAGGTTGGTCCCGAGCTCAATAATATTTCGATTGGGCTTGGCCTGTGGAATGCTGGATCGGCTAATCGTAGATTCCTGGGTAATTGTATGGTTGAACGATCAACTGGTTGATCTGGGATTGGGTGATATGGTTGGTATTATTAAAAACGTCACTGTACGTTTATATGTACCCTCCATGGAAGTAAGGGTGGCTGTGATGTGACGCTTCGCGGTTGAAGTTAAATTATTATCGAGGGCACCGATTGGGACCGCACATCTCCTTTGCTTTATACCGGGGGAGTTTGCGAACTTTTCGGTCATGAAGTTCATACTAGACCCAGTGTCTAGCAAAGCTCTGGCTCGGATTGGTTGTGCCCTATTATTTAAAATATTGATCTGTGCTGTGACCAACAGATCATGATGCAATGGGGTGTTTGGAGATGTGTTTGTTAAATCGGCCCCTTTTGCTGTCATCGTTTCATCTAGTCACTTTTTGCCTGATCGTGGCGGATTAGACGATGAGCTTGATCCGGTACATTTGGTCCGTGATGACCGAGATTCATATTAAGGAGGAGATTTCCGACTCCTTGGAGGTGACGGAGGAGATTTCCGCGAAGGTTTTGTCGTGCGTCTTGAACGATGTGAAGAATGCGGTGTCGGTGATCCAGGTGATGATCGTCTGTGAGAGGATCGGTCGTTCGACGAACGATCCTGGAAAAATACATTAGAAACAATAACCTCAATATATTATCCCCGGGTAGACCGACATATTGGCTGACAGACCTGAACAAAAAACCTGACCTGCTCGATTTTGCAGTTACAAAGGGACTAAACACAAATAAACTAAAAATAACACCCAACCTCGAGCTTAGCTCCGATCATACACCCATAATAATTGAATACAGAAACAAACTAATACTTTATAGCAATCCAGAGACACTATGCAATAAAACCACCAAATGGCAAACTTTTACAGAAATAATCGAGAGCAAAATAATCTGCAACATCCCATTGAAAACTCCGGAACACATCGAACAGCCAGTAACAACATTGACAGAAACTATCCAAGAAGCAGCATGGACAACCACTACACCTGAACCAACCAGCAGACAAACAAAAATAATTTCGCAAGACATAATTGAAAAAATTAGAGAAAAAAGAAAAGCGAAAGCAAAATGGCAAAAACATAGAACACGAGAAAACAAAAAACACCTAAACAAACTTGCAGAGGAAATAGAAAACAAAATAAAAGAACACAACAACAACGAGTTCACAAAGTTCATAGAGACTTTATCTGCACACGAGAACCACAATATGGAACTACTCCCTATGAAAAGCCACGAAAAAAATAAAGAAGCCAATAAAACCAGTCCCAGCAATCAGAAAAGCAGATAACACATGGGCAAGAAGCAAGGAAGAACAAGCTGAAGAATTTTCCAATCACCTTTGCAACACATTTACGCCACGTACGGAATACCACTATGGGGGACAGCAGCAATGAGCCATATAAACAAAATAGAGACAATGCAAGCTAAAATTCTTAGAACGATAGTAAACGCCCCATGGTACGTTAGAAACGAGGACATACGGAGGGACCTGGGAATCCCAACGGTCAAGGAAGCAATCTGCAGCTATGCGGAAACATACAAGGCAAGAATAGCAACACACCCAAACCGGCTAGCAAACGGAAACGACCAACACTTTAAATATGGAAAGAAGGCTAAAAAGGAAACACCCAGCAGACCTCACGAAGGATATAACCTAGCAAACGCTAGGATGGTACCCCGCTGGGGGTAGCCACCAACATGTTAATATAACTGTTAAAAAATTCTACCAAATGTTCAAATTGGACAAATTGTGAATATTGTAATATCGTGAAAAAATTAAGAGTGTAAATTTTTCCGATTATTTACAATTTATTAATAAATAAATAAATAATTATACAGGTATGAATTGAACAGAAAACGGTATTCGCTTAGTTGAGCTAATTATGGTATTCGTATCTATATTAAATAACTTCGCAGTTATTTAATAATACTCTGATGATTCTAATAACACTAACGATGCGATCAGTTCTCTCGACTCGACTTTGCTCTCCGACGTCTCGATCAACTCTGACTCTCGCAACACACACCTTTTCGGTTCGCACGCTCTGCCCTTTCGGTCGTCCCACCTTGAGAACACGAAATCGTCCTTCTGCTCTCACGTTGTCTATTGTTTTTCTCATACCTATGTAAGAACTAGGTGACTTTAGTCACGTAGGCACTCTTAACATAAACCAACCACACAAGGATGACCAACACGGTTTTTCTAGCTTCGACCGACCTCTAGTTCAATCTATTTTGCGATGTTACACTCGGCCTTTCCTGACAATCACATCTGTCCTCAGATGTGCTCATCGTCGCTGCTTGCACTTTCATCACTATCGTCAACTTTCCACCACTTCATGTGATCGGCTGCCGTAGAGGTTGTACGTGGCCCTTCGTGCTTGCCCTCTCGCTGCACTATGTACCGGTCATTTCGCAGGGCTTTCACCACACGATACGGTCCAAGGAATTTCGAATGTAGCTTTAATCCGGGTCCACCCTGCGTCCTCTCGATCGCCACTAGGTCTCCCGTCCTGTATGCTGTCGCCTTCTTGCGCCTCCTATTATACGCCTGCTTGTTTCGGGCTTGGATTTCCTCGATCCGTTTCCTCGCGTTTGCACGCAATTGATCTCGTTCCTCTTGGAACATTGCAACCCGTTCGTCCTCGATTAGTTGCCTGATCTGTGGATCGTCTCGCAGCTTCATCCGGGTTCCGAACAACAATTGGAACGGGGCAGCTTTCGTACTTACATTAGGAGTGGCGTTAAGATACTTCTGCGCTGTGTCCAGGTGTTTGAACCACTTGCCCGGCGTTGGCGCAGACAGCTTCGTCAGTAGTGGGATAAGGGTGCGGTTTACCCTTTCGACTTGCCCGTTTGCCCGTGGGATTCCAGTTGTGGTTCGAACGTGCTGTATACCTTCCTCACCACAGTAGTCTTCGAAAGCGCCGGACGTGAATGCTGTCCCACGATCGGAGATGATTCTCCTTGGGTTCCCAAAACTCACAGATTGCTTCTTTAGGCGACTGATGACCTCGGCAGAGCCCGTCGATTTGGTGGGGTACAACCAGACGAACTTCGTGAATGCATCTACCACCACAAAAATGTGCCGATAACTCTTTTTCATAGAGGGTAGTGGTCCAAGGTGGTCGACGTGGTAGGTGTCGAGCGGCAATTCTCCCTTGTCGATAGTGTTTAGTAGCCCCTCCTGTGTCCCCTGCTTTCTCTCTGCAAGAATACAGTCGACACAACTCTGCACTACCTTTTCCACCTTTTCGCGCATCCCTCTGAACCAATAATCCCTCTTTAACAAAGCTTCTGTTTTGGTGATGCCAAAGTGACCGCGCTCGTGAGCTCGTCGAACTATCTGAGTCTGCATCGACCTTGGCACGACCAGTAACGGCGGCGTATCTCTTGTTTCTCGATATAGAATACCGTTCTTTAGGACGTACCCGTCGGCCTCGTGTTGTTCGATGTTGTCGCGGATCTGCCGCAGATCGTCTTCTTGCAACTGCGCACTCCTTATCCGTGCAACGATCCCTTGCTCGTCCTCGTCTATCAGCATGACCTCGGGTAGCGGATTCCGACTCAACGCATCAACATGCTTCATACTGCTCCCGGGTCTATGCTCCACCTTATAGTCGAATTCTTCTAAGAGGAGCGCCCACCTCGCAACACGTACGCACAAGTCCTTTTTCTGCATTGTTAATGCAAATGCCTGACAATCTGTGACGATCTTGAACGGTATACCGAGCAGGTAGACGCGAAATTTTTCAACGCTTTTACGATGGCCAGAACTTCGAGCTCATAGCTGGTGTATCTCTCCTCAGCTGGCGAAGTCTTCCCCTCCCTCTTGACTGCGTTCGGCTCTCGGCATACTCCTTAGATTTCGCTGGTCTGTTGGCTCTTCGCCACTCTTCGATTCCTCAGGAGTAGCTCGACCAGCTCTGCACGCTTTATTCAGTCTGGCCATCAACACAGACCTCGCACCAGATATAGGTAAGTTCATCTGTGCGAGCTTACTCCTCAGCTCCTCCAGTGTGAAATCCTCCTCACCCGACAATCGTTCGTCTCCAGCGTTTGCCATTTTATTTGTTTCTTTTCTACCTCCGCACAAATAGCTCCGTTAAAAGTGTCGTTTTCTGTCCTATTCTATCCCGGACGAGCCCCCACTTGTAATATCGTGAAAAAATTAAGAGTGTAAATTTTTCCGATTATTTACAATTTATTAATAAATAAATAAATAATTATACAGGTATGAATTGAACAGAAAACGGTATTCGCTTAGTTGAGCTAATTATGGTATTCGTATCTATATTAAATAACTTCGCAGTTATTTAATAATACTCTGATGATTCTAATAACACTAACGATGCGATCAGTTCTCTCGACTCGACTTTGCTCTCCGACGTCTCGATCAACTCTGACTCTCGCAACACACACCTTTTCGGTTCGCACGCTCTGCCCTTTCGGTCGTCCCACCTTGAGAACACGAAATCGTCCTTCTGCTCTCACGTTGTCTATTGTTTTTCTCATACCTATGTAAGAACTAGGTGACTTTAGTCACGTAGGCACTCTTAACATAAACCAACCACACAAGGATGACTCACACGGTTTTTCTAGTTTCGACCGACCTCTAGTTCAATCTATTTTGCGATGTTACAATATAAATAAATAAATAAATAAATAAAAACCTTAACTGTTTCAAGCAAATTTTTTACGGCTTCTGGTGTTTCCTTCGTTATTTTAGGATAGTTTCGTATCAACTCCCAGTGCCGCATACAGATTCGACGGTGACAGAAAAATTTTTCTTTCAGCACGTTAAGAGCGATCGAGTAATTGGACTCTGTGATTTCTAAAGACTGAATGCTTCGTGCGGCCCTACCAGTTACGTATGCTCGAAGATATTGGAATTTTTGGAGCGATGTTAGTTTCTCATTGCGATCAATTGTAGACAGGAATGTGTCGTAAAAATATTCCTATTCTTCGATGGTGCCGTCAAATTTAGTCAAGGGCATCTCCGGTAGTTTTGGGAGTCTCGACTGGGTGAAGGGATGTAATTGCTCAAGGAGATCCAATATTCGTGCGTCAATGTAGTGATATTCTTGCGCTAAAGATACTAGACGCTCAGATTCTTCCTCGTCTAACGATTCCAATTCATCTTGGACCGCGATTATTTTCATCCAATTCTCGTCGAACGCTTTGCGGCAAGATATCAGATAGTTCTTGCTTACCCATACGGATTCTTCATATTCGTCGAGTTGACGCTTTGTGAGTGTCAATCGGCCGATTAAGGCGCAATGTGCTGATCTGTTCAACGTGGGCCATTTTTAGTTTAATAAATTGAACGATCTTACCTTGAAGAACTGGACGTTGGTCCGGGAATCGGTTGCTACTCCTTACTGTGCGGCGTAGGGTCGCGTATATGCTTAGCGAGGGAGGAGTTCCTTTCCGATGGCTGCTCCTTTGGTTAGGTGATTAAGTCAATGGAATTTTGATTGCACGTGACACTGTATGGTCACTGGTAAGTGCACTTTTCAATGACACGTGATCCGGCTCGAAGGACCATGTATTTTCAAGCTTTCGCGGAGACGTGATCACGAGGAGGCGCGTCAACGGGAGTCGTAAATTCCCGTTACGATTGTAAGAATCGACACCACGAACAGATCGATCCCCTTATTTCTTGTGGGATAATAGGAATGATTGATGTGGTATAACACTACGATTAACACGGTTATAAAATTTGTATTTCCAACACTTAATACACTAAAGAGTTACACCGTTACGTATGATATAAATGTCGTAGACGATACTTTGACGTATGATACTCCGATAGATGAGCACTGAATGTTCTTTCGTAATAGAGCAAGGCCCTTATAGAAGAAGGTGACTTTCGTGATGTAGCAGAAGTAGCAACTGAACAGACTGACTTTTCACTCTCATGCAATTACGGAGGAAAGCTCGGTGTGGGTGTGGTTTTTTGAACGAAGAAAGCGGATTCGTTGCTCACACTTTTCGTTAGTAAGGTGAGGGCAACGATCTGCGATGTCCATTGGTTCTAGTCACTGTTAATGAGTGATGAGAGGGAAAGGAAACCTCCTACCAATGTTGCTAGTTGGTGTCATTGTTTACGGGAAAAACAGGATTTTCCGTTAGATAAATATCCGCTTTTTGTATTAGGTCACTACCCGCTTTCTCCGTAATTTTTAAGAGCGCATAATAAACCCATAACCGAAAACATTTCTAGGATTAGAAACTCCTTCAGGACAAACATTTTAACTGAGAAACACGTGTTGAAACAGTGAAGTTAGAAAGTTTTATGGTGGGTCCTTAGGTTCATTGAGGGTCAGAATGACGCTACGTGGGTCGTTGGCTGCCAGCCAACGAGGGATGGAGTGCAGATATCCTACACGACATAACAAATTCTTTTTACTAATAATTAATAATTAATAATTTTTTTTAAATCCTATTATTTAAAATGGATATCCGGTGTTATTTATTCTTGTTATTTATAATCTGTTTATCTATTCTATCTGTTAATCTATTTATAATCTGGACATGACACAATGATTGGTAAATAAGAAAAAAAAAGAGAAATTTTCCATAAATAGGAATAAGAGAAAGAAGGTTTCTATATTTTTTACTTTATTTTCATAAAAAACTCAGTCGCCTAAACCCCAAGAAAGCAGCAGGGCACGACCTAATAGGCAATAAAGCAATCAAGGAACTTCCCATAAAAGGGATTGCACTCATCGCTTCAATCTTTAACGCTATCCTCCGCCTTGAACACTTTCTTAAGGCGTGGAAAATCTCACTGGTCACCATCATCCCTAAACCCGGTAAACCGATATATGAAACCAGCTCCTATCGCCCAATCAGCCTTTTACCTACCCTGTCTAAATTATTCGAGAGGATGCTCACGAATCGTCTCCTTCCACTCCTAGAGGAATCAAAAACTCTCCCAGATCACCAATTCGGCTTTCGAAAACAACATTCAACAGTAGAGCAAATCCATCGCATAACTCACATGATCAGCCTTGAAAAGAAAAAATATTGCTCAGCGGTATTCCTAGACATCCAACAGGCATTCCACAAAGTATGGCATGAAGGGCTACTATTCAAGCTTAAAAAGATCCTACCTCACCCATACTACTCCATCTTAAAATCCTACCTAACCAACAGACAATTCATAGTTAAATACCTAGACGCCGCTTCCGCAACATTCCCAATAGAATCCGGCATACCCCAAGGCAGTGTCCTCGGACCCCTACTGTTCTCCATCTACACTGCCGATTTACCTATATCAAACGAGATAACAATAGCAACATTTGCCGACGACACAGCGCTATTAGCTACCCACGCAGACCCGGTAATTGCCTCATCCACTCTCCAGCGATGTCTCGACTCCATGGAAAAGTGGTTTCATAAATGGGGCTTCAAAATAAACGAAAAAAAATCCTCACATGTAACATTCACGCTGCGAAAACAAACCTGCCCTCAGGTCACCATTAACAACATAGCAATTCCGAACAAGGACACAGTCAGATACCTGGGAATGACCCTGGATAGGAGACTAACGTGGAAACAACACATCACGGACAAAACGAAACTACTCAGGGACAAACTTAACAAATTTTACTGGCTTACTGGCCGACGCTCCAAACTAAACATACAGAACAAAATTACCCTCTACAGGACCGTAATAAAACCTGTCTGGACCTACGGAATCCAACTATGGGGAACAGCAAGTAATTCCAACATTGAAATACTCCAACGCTTCCAATCGAAAACGCTAAGATCCCTAATTGATGCACCTTGGTACGTTACCAAGGAAACAATACACCGCGACCTCAAGATACCTACAGTTAAAGAGGAAATAGCAAAATATAGCAACAGATATAGCAAAAGAGTCAACAAACACCGAAACCCTTTAATCACTGGACTACTTGATACGACGGACCAGATTCGCAGGCTGAAGATACACTATCCGCTAGACCTAAACGACAGATTCAATTAGTTATTTAAATAATGTAATATTTACTTATTTATAATACTCACAAATTATACTTATCTATAATATGTATTAACTTATTATAAATAATTAGCCATGTTACTGCGCCACGCCAGAAAAATTACTGAAAATTCTCAACGCGAGAATTGATTGTAATTTTCAATAAACATTAAAAAAAAATAATTTCATAAAATCACTTTAATTGGGTTGTTGAGATTCTTAGGATCAAACTAATATCGAACATAACAACATTTAAATTAATTTCTATTTTTTACGCTTGTGTACTGTGATTTGTTCATCATTGAATAAGTGTCGGTCGTTAACGGTACCTCATACGCCGAATTAATCTCGTGCAAGCAGTTTTAACTAAATTAGGCTAGATTAGGTCAATGGACTGATGGTTGACACAACTATTGGTCAGATACAGCAGATATGAGCATTACGTCGATTTGCTGTTGTTTTAAGAAGAGTTCTAATTTGAACTTGTGTTAAGCTAGACCGTTGGCATTCCAAAGAGCTATGCGTCTTGGTTTTATTTTGCGTCGGGGCGTATTAATTTATCCATGATGAGTGTTAATAATTATAGTAAGTCATTAATTTGTTCTGATTGTTTTGTGAACTGGGAACACTATTTTGAGAATGGTCCCTATGGATTTTCGAATTATTTTAATTTCCTTGTACTGCTTGGGCATAGGAGATTGAAGTAGTAGAGAATTTTTTAGGACTGAATACTTGGTTGGTTATCTCTTTGGCTCTGGGTTTAGGATACTTATTTGTGTACAAGGTTTTGTATGCTGAGCAGCCTTTGTATTTCGCAGAATGGTCTGCTTGACAGAGGATGCACTTCGCAGAGGTTTCTGGTGATTTAGTGCACTGATCAGTGGGGTGTGTACCTGTACATTTAACGCAGCGGAAATTATGGTTGCAATATTTCTGCGTGTGACCGTACCTTTGGCATCTTTTACATTGCACTATCTCTTTTTTTTATAAAAGGAGGTTCGATTTTTACTACTGAGTTCGTTAGTCGATTGATGTTATAAATTTGTTTATTATTAGGCTTTTGTTTTAAGTCGATGAAGAGTAAGGATAGCGGGTTTTTAGAGATCCTATGTCTAATGTTGCTGATGTTAACTACTTCATGACCAAGTTTAAGAAGTTCGAACTTCAGTTCGTCTAAGTTAGCTGAGTGGTGGATGTTGTACCACTGCGTAGTACCACTCGAAAAGGTCTTTCTTGTTTAAGTTGGTAAGTGTGAAAGTTAGCATTCAAGATTTTTAATAGTTTTGTTATCTTTCTATATGAGTCCGGGTTAACCGGAAGAATTTTGACTTAGTTATTGTTTATTTTTAATTTGTATTCCTCTTTGTTGATTTCTTTCTCGATGGACTTTACCATTGTTTGTATATCGATGATATCGTCAACGAATATAGGTGAGGGAGGGGAATATTTTTGCATATGTTGGTTAGTTAGTGAATCTGCAACATCCACGGAGTCGTTTGTGGATTCTAGTATTGCGTATCTATTAATCTATAAGGTGGTTACACGGCTTGTTGATTGTTTGTCCTGGCTAGTGTTTGCGTTTGTTTTAGTTGTTTCCAGTCTACGTTTTTAAATTTTTTGGGTGTCGATAGTAAGGTGAGATTCGCAGGCTGAAGATACACTACCCGCTAGACCTAAACGACAGATTCAATTAGTTATTTAAATAATGTAATATTTACTTATTTATAATACTTACAAATCATACTTATCTATAATATGTATTAACTTATTGTAAATAATTAGCCATGTTACTGCGCCACACCAGAAAAATTACTGAAAATTCTCAACGCCAGAATTGATTGTAATGTTCAATAAACAAAAAAAAAAAAAAAAGATAGTAAGGTGGGATATTAGAAACAGAACAAGCCAAAATACTCAGAACAATAGTAAACGCCCCATGGTACGTCAGAAACGAGGACATACGAAAAGACCTGGGAATACCAACGGTCAAGGACGAGATTAAAAGGCTCGCAGGCAGGTACAGAGCAAGAATAGCAACGCACCCGAATCAGCTGGCAGCGGAAACAAACAACACAGAAAACACCTTAAGGAGACTAAAAAGGAAACATCCAATAGATCTCATAAAAGATACAAATTAAATATAACTAACACGAAGATGGCACCCCACTGGGGGTAGCCACCCACATGTCATTTTTATTTTTATTTTTTTTTTATTCACTAAGATATAAAATTTTACCAAATGTCCCTCTGGACAAATTGTGAAATTAAAATAATAAAATAAAAAAAAAACACAACAAAACACTAACGTTCGCAGACGACACTGCCATACTAGTGAGGCACGCAAATCCAGAAACGGCTGCTGTACTACTACAAGAACACATTACAAAAATAGAAAAGTGGTTAACGCCCCATGGTATGTCAGAAATGAAGACATACGTAAAGATTTAAAAATTCCAACAGTCAAAGAGGAAATCGCCAGATACGCAAATAAGTATAAAGAAAGACTTGAAACACACTCAAACCAGCTGGCTGCTGAAACGAACAACACAGAAAACACCTTAAGGAGACTAAAAAGGAAACATCCAATAGATCTCATAAAAGATACAAATTAAATATAACTAACACGAAGATGGCACCCCACTGGGGGCAACCATCCACATGCTATATTTTATTACTAAGATATAAGATTTTACCAAATGTCCTACTGGACAAATTGTAAAATTTAAACAAAATAAAATAAAAAAAAATTTTAGGTTCTCAAAAAAAAAAGGAAAAAAAAAAAAGGTGGGTTATATTGTTCTTTTGCCACGGAGGAGGTAGAGCGGTGCAATTATGGTTTTGCTCAAGAGAGAGTAACGTAAATCACATCAGAGACCAGGTCACACACCGCGGGCAGGATGGCACCCAGATGTCTGCACGTCCTTGGCGCGTACCCTCAATAGTCTTAAGTACCCACCAGGGGTCTTGGAATTTTCTTAGTTAAGGTCCTTCAGACCAAGGGAGTATCTCTTAGATTTCTTTTTAGGTTTACTATTTACTACGGGTTAACATGGAAAGTTGGTTTTCCTCACGTCTGGTACATTCCGTTAGCAACTTTCTCAGGAGGTTGGCTAAAACCCTTCCTGGTCCACCAACCGTCTTATTATCCAATGGGAGACGGTATCTACTGCCCTCACTTCCTTAACCAAAATTACCATCAACAAATCCGATAGTCCTGTGTCCTTAGACACACCCACCCCTAGCTTTCCTCAGACACAGTACCGTCAGTAAGACTTCACTTATTCTGTACTCTTAGAATAGTCAACTTCTTTACCGGTCTCTACCCTTATAACAGTTGCGTACTTAACGTATCATTGTAACTAAGTTTTACATAACGTGGTTGGAGCGAATTGTGATTTATGTTAATTTAGTGTGTATTCCGTTGTGATTGCTAAAATTCGCAATAAAGTTTAACTAAAATTAATAGCTGTGATACGACTCAGCTGTTTTATTTCACCATCCAACCATCAAGTTACGTGACATTTTGGCGATCCTGCCAGGATCTATGAACTTCAAGAAAATGAAATTACGTATTACGGGCTACGGTCAACTTTGAAGATTGAGGATCAGCGGACCACTGCAACAAAGCAGACACTTTCGACGTTTCAGTTCCGCCCGAACAGCCAAGCCGAACGGACGTGAAACAGTGAAAGTGCGGTGAGAGTGTAAGCAAAAAGAAAGTGGCAACAAAAACGCCCATCGCCAATCGGTGGAAATGCAAATTCCACCAATAAGAATTACGAAAGGCGAAACATACTATATAAGCAGGGACAAAAGCTCTAACAATAAAGCGCATGATGTAAGAAGACATGGAAATTTTTTTTTTTTTATATTTTTATTTTGTTTAAATTTTACAATTTGTCCAGTAGGACATTTGGTAAAATATTATATCTTAGTAATATAGTATAGCATATGGATGGTTACCCCCAGCGGGGTTCCATCTTCCCCGTTGTTTAGTGTATTTCTGTTGTGAGGTCTGCGGGGTGCTTCTTCTTCAGTCTTCTTTCTATTGTGTTTTTGTTCGTTTCAGCAGCCAGCTGGTTTGAGTGTGTTTCAAGTCTTTCTTTATACTTATTTGCGTATCTGGCGATTTCCTCTTTGACTGTTGGAATTTTTAAATCTTTACGTATGTCTTCATTTCTGACATACCATGGGGCGTTAACCACTTTTCTATTTTTGTAATGTGTTCTTGTAGTAGTACAGCAGCCGTTTCTGGATTTGCGTGCCTCACTAGTATGGCAGTGTCGTCTGCGAACGTTAGTGTTTTGCTGTTTTTTTTTTTATTTTTATTATTTTAATTTCACAATTTGTCCAGAGGGACATTTGGTAAAATTTTATATCTTAGTGAATAAAAAAAAAATAAAAATAAAAATGACATGTGGGTGGCTACCCCCAGTGGGGTGCCATCTTCGTGTTAGTTATATTTAATTTGTATCTTTTATGAGATCTATTGGATGTTTCCTTTTTAGTCTCCTTAAGGTGTTTTCTGTGTTGTTTGTTTCCGCTGCCAGCTGATTCGGGTGCGTTGCTATTCTTGCTCTGTACCTGCCTGCGAGCCTTTTAATCTCGTCCTTGACCGTTGGTATTCCCAGGTCTTTTCGTATGTCCTCGTTTCTGACGTACCATGGGGCGTTTACTATTGTTCTGGGTATTTTGGCTTGTTCTGTTTCTAATTTTGCTATATGGCTATTTGCTGCTGTTCCCCATAGCGGGATTCCGTAGGTCCATATTGGTTTTATTATTGACTTGTATATTATTAGTTTGTTTTCTGTGCTTAGTTTTGATTTTCTGTTTGTTAACCAGTACATTTGTCTCCTTCCAGTCTTTATTTTGTCTATTGTTGATTTGATATGTTGTTTCCATGTTAGGTGTGCATCTATATGTAATCCAAGGTACTTGACTGGCTTTGTCTGTGTTATTTGCGTGCCATTTAGGTAGATGTTTGGTGGTGTCTGTTTCCGCAGTGTGAATGTGATGTGGTTGCATTTATTTGGGTTAGCTTTGATTTGTCTGTCTTGCAGCCACTTTTCTATCTTTGTAACATGTTCTTGCAGTATTGCTACTGCTGTTATTGGGTTGTTATGCCTGACTAAAATCGCTGTGTCGTCCGCGAATGTCAGTATTTTGGTGTTTGTATTTGTTGGCATACTGGCCGTGTATAGTGTGTATAAAATTGGTCCTAGGACGCTTCCCTGCGGCACCCCTGCCTTGATTTCTTTGACTTCGGAGTAAGCGTCTTTGATTTTTGTTGTGAAGGTTCTATTAGTTATATAAGAAGTTAATAATTTGTGTATTTGTTCCGGAAATTGACTTTTGATTGTTTTTAGTAGGCATTCGTGGTTTATTTTGTTGAATGCCTTCTCTATATCCATGAATAGGGCTGTACAATATTGTTTATTTTCTATTGTGTGTGTTATTTCGTTGACAAGCCTGTGTATTTGTTCTATGGTGGAATGTTTATTTCTGAATCCGAATTGGTGGTCAGGTATTATTTTTTCTTTTTCAATTATTATTTTTATTCTGGCGTGTATTATTTTTTCTAGGATTTTAGAGAGTACTGGGAGCAGTGAAATAGGTCTGTAGGATGATGTTTGGTGTGGGTCTTTTCCTATTTTTGGTAGCATTGTAATTAGGGCTTTTTTCCATGGTTTGGGAAAGTAGCCGATTCTTAATATTGCGTTGTAGATTATTGTTATTAATCTTAACGCTTTTGGAGGAAAGTTTTTTAGTATTTTCCCATTGATTAGATCGATTCCTGGTGCTTTGTTATTTTTTGTTTTTTCAATTATGTTTCTGATTTCTTGTACTGTTGTTTTAGGTATGGTGTATTGCTTGTCAGTTGCGATGTTAGTGTTTGTCTCGTTGTCGTTAATATAGCAGTTATGGTTGCTGTTGCTGGTGCTGTGTGGTGTGAATGTGTTGCATAGGTGGTTGGAGAATTCTTCAGCTTGCTCTTCATTGCTTCTTGCCCATGTGTTGTCTGCTTTTCTGATTGCTGGGATTGGTTTTATTGTTTTTTTGATTTTGTTGGTGACTTTCCATAGGGAGTAGTTTGTATTCTCGTGCGCGGATAGTGATTCAATGAATTTTGAGAATTCGTTGTTGTTGTGTTCTTTTATTTTGTTTTTCATTTCCTTCGCAAGTTTGTTTAGGTGTTTTTTATTTTCTTTTGTTCTGTGTTTTTGCCATCTTGCTTTCGCTTTTCTTTTTTCTCTAATTTTTTCGAGGATGTATGGCGGGATTAGTTTTGTTTGTCTAATGGCAGATTCAGGTTTAGTAGTTGCCCGTGCTGCTTCTTGTATGGTTTCTGTTAGTGTTTTTACTGCTTGTTCTATGTGTTCTGGCGTTTTTAATGGGATGTTGCAGTTGATTTTGCTCTCGATTATTTCTCTGAAGATTTGCCATTTGGTGGATTTATTACACAGTGCTTCAGAGTTGTTGTAGAGAACTGGTTTGTTTCTGTATGTTATTATTATGGGTGTATGGTCGGAGCTAAGCTCAAGGCTGGATGCTATATTTATTTTATTACCGTTTAGTCCTTTTGTGATTGCAAAGTCGAGAAGGTCAGGGGTTTTGCTCAGGTCTGTCGGCCAGTATGTCGGTCTTCCCGTGGAAAGTATATTTAGGTTGTTTTTTCTGACGTGTTTTTTCAGGGTTCTAACTCGGGGAGTGATGATTCTTGATCCCCATGTTATGTGCTTTGCGTTGTAGTCTCCCGCTGCTATGTATTTGTCACCTAATTGTTGGAAGTAATCTTCCCACATATGTTCTGCTATTTTGTGTCTCGGTGGTGCATATACTGCTGACAACTGTAGATGGTTGCTGCTGGTTTGTACTGTAACGGTGGTTGCTTGTAAATATTCCTTACTAACTTGGCTGTGTAGGTGGTGTTTTATATCGTTTCTTATTATAACTGCAGTCCCTCCGTGCGCTTTTCCTGAGGGATGCCTGGTTTCGTATATAGTGTAATAAGGAATTTTTATGTAGCTTTTTGTGGTGAAGTGTGTCTCTGATACGAGCAGTATATCGATGTTGTTGTGATACAGAAACGTTTTGGTTTCTGGGGCCCTTTGTTGTAGGCCGTTGGAGTTCCAGGCTGCTATTTTGAGCATGTCCATTTTTATTTTTTGCTTATCATGTTTGTGATAAGTTGTAACATGGTTGTGATATGTTGCGTTTGTTGTCTGAGTACTGTGGTTTGCTCGCTAATCATTTTTGTTAGCATTTCTGAGTTTTTTTATGGATTGTTTTAGTAGTTCTTTGATTTCGTTAGCGTCGTTGGTGATGTTTTGATTGTGGTTGTCTTCAGGTGCTCTTTGTTTGGTTGCTTGCGCGTAGCTTCGACTGCCAAATGTATCGATATTATTGTTATTGTTGTTTATTATGTGCTGTCTGATCATTGGTGTCACTGTTTCTGTACTGTCCCGTTGTATATGCTGGTTGTTGAATGTTCTGCTTCTAAGCGGCGGAAATAGTTTCTGTTGGAGTATTTTTCCTGGTTGGGCATCCTTTGTAACTAGCTGGGTGATTTCCGTTGCAGTTGTAGCACTTGACTTCATTTATTTTTCCCGTGTATGGGCAGTTAGTTGTTAAGTGTTTTTCTGCACATTTTACACACGCCGGGTTTCTGTTACAGCAGTTTTTAGTGTGCCCGTATTGTTGGTACCGCATACATTGTGGTATGTCTTTTTTTTGTCTGGGTGGCTCGACTGTTATTATTGTGTTTAATAGCTGTTTTTCATCGTATATTTCCTTGTTGTTGCTATTCGGTTCTAGTTCGACTAGGAATAGCGGTAGAGGTTGTTTGGTGTCGTATTTTTTTATGTTATTTATTGATCTTACTTGGTGTCCAAGTAAGGCCAGTTCTTCACTTATTTTTCCTGTATCTGTCCTCGGATGTAGTCCTCTGATTACCACCTTATAACTTTTGTCACTTTTATGTTGGTATGTGTGGTACCCTGCGTTTTTGTCTTTAAGTGTTTTTATTACTTTTCTGAATGTTTCAGGGGTGTTGGTTATCACTTTTACCTGGTCCAGTTTTTAGTTGTTTGATTTTATAGTTATCTTTGCCTGCCGTGGTATTTAGCATTTCAAATAGGGGGTCTATTATCTGCGCGTCAATATAAATTGGTGGTGGTTTGAGGCTGTACGTTGTTGTTTTATCTGTTATGTTTGATTCCTTCTCTTGTGGCAGTGCACTGAAGGAGTTTTGTAGTGGAATATCTTGAAGCCATTGTTGTCTTTTTGTTTTGTTTGTTGTCATTTTCCTTTTTTTGCTGGGGATTACAACCTTCCAGCTTTCGTACTGTTGTGGTTGCTCGTTGTTTGTGATTTCTATATCCTCACTTGTCTGTGATATTTCCATCACTGTTTCTTTGTTTATGGCGTATGTTTCGCCATTGTTTGATATTCTTAGCGGTGGTATCCGTTGCATTTTTTTTTTTTTTTGCTTTCCCCGCTTGTCGCACTAGTGGGGGCACTGTTTTCACGTCCTTTTTCGTTGGAGAGTTGTCGCTTTTCTTTACCTCACTGGTCACTGGGGACACGTCTGCACACTTCGGCGGTCGGAAGGGAACTGTGACGTGTGGTATATAGCATTTTTTTCTTTTAATTCTTTTATCACTTTCCTATAATTTTCTGGGGCGTTTGTTTGGATTTTAACCTGGTCCAGTTTTGTTTGTTTTAATGTATAGTTTTCCTCCCCGACTATATTGTTCAATAGGTTGATAAGCGGGTCAATCATTTGGGCCTCGACAAATATTGGTGGCGGTTTTACGATGTGGGTTGCGCGGGTTGTTGCTTCACTTGCCTGGTCGACGTCTATTTCCTCCGTTAGTGAGCTAAAGGAGTTTCTTAAGGGTACTTCTTGCAGCCATCGCTGCTTTTCTATTTCTGGTTTTCCTGCGGCGTTTGTACCTGTAGTTATTTTGCGTTTCTTATTGGCCTTTGCTATCTTCCACGCATTGTCCTGGTACCATTTTTCGTTGTCCTGTCTGCTGTCCTCTTGCCTCCACTGTTCTTTCATTTCTTGTGTCATTTCTATGTCTTCTTCCATCATTTCTGCCTCTTCTTCCGTTCCATGCGCTTTATTGTTCGAGCTTTTGTCCCTGCTTATATAGTATTGTAATATCGTGGAAATTAAGGATATAAATCTTTCCCGATTGTTTACAATTTATTAATATGGAATTGAATATACAGGTATAAATGGAACAGAAAACGATGTTTGTTTAACTGAAACTAAATGCGATACTCGTATCTATATCAAATAACTTCACAGTTATTTGATAACTCTCGTCACAACGAATTTAACACCACTCTCTCTCTCTCTCTTTCTCTCTCTCTCTCTCTCTCTCTAACAACTCTAACAACTCGATCAGTTCTCTCAACTCAACTCTACTCAACTCTACGTCTCGATCAACTCTGACTCTCGCAACACACATACTTTCCGGTTCGCACGCTCTGCCCTTTCGGTCGTCTCACCTTGAAAACACGAAACCGTCCTTCTGCTCTCACGTTGTCTATTGTTTTTCTCATATGTATGTGAGAACTACGTGACTAAAGTCACGTAGGCACCCTTAAACGTAAACCAACCACACAAAGACGACGCACACGGTTTTTTCTAGTTTCAACCGACCTCTAGTTCAAACTATTTTGCGATATAACAGTATGTTTCGCCTTTCGTAATTCTTATTCGTGGAATTTTCATTTCCACCGATTGGCGATGGGCGATTTTGTTGCCGCTTTCTTTTTGCTTTCTCTCACCGCACTTTCACTGTTTCACGTCCGTTCGTCTTGGCTGTTCGGGCGGAACTAGGACATGGAAATGACACAAGAAATGAAAGAACAGTGGAGGCAAGAGGACAGCAGACAGGACAACGAAAAATGGTATCAGGACAATGCGTGGAAGATAGCAAAGGCCAATAAGAAACGCAAAATAACTACAGGTACAAACGCCGCAGAAAAACCAGAAATAGAAAAGCTGCGATGGCTGCAAGAAGTACCCTTAAGAAACTCCTTTAGCTCACTAACGGAGGAAATAGACGTCGACCAGGCAAGTGAAGCAACAACCCGCGCAACCCACATCGTAAAACCGCCACCAATATTTGTCGAGGCCCAAATGATTGACCCGCTTATCAACCTATTGAACAATATAGTCGGGGAGGAAAACTATACATTAAAACAAACAAAACTGGACCAGGTTAAAATCCAAACAAACGCCCCAGAAAATTATAGGAAAGTGATAAAAGAATTAAAAAGAAAAAATGCTATATACCACACGTCACAGTTCCCTTCCGACCGCCGAAGTGTGCAGACGTGTCCCCAGTGACCAGTGAGGTAAAGAAAAGCGACAACTCTCCAACGAAAAAGGACGTGAAAACAGTGCCCCCACTAGTGCGACAAGCGGGGAAAGCAAAAAAAAAAAAAAAATGCAACGGATACCACCGCTAAGAATATCAAACAATGGCGAAACATATGCCATAAACAAAGAAACAGTGATGGAAATATCACAGACAAGTGAGGATATAGAAATCACAAACAACGAGCAACCACAACAGTACGAAAGCTGGAAGGTTGTAATCCCCAGCAAAAAAAGGAAAATGACAACAAACAAAACAAAAAGACAACAATGGCTTCAAGATATTCCACTACAAAACTCCTTCAGTGCACTGCCACAAGAGAAGGAATCAAACATAACAGATAAAACAACAACGTACAGCCTCAAACCACCACCAATTTATATTGACGCGCAGATAATAGACCCCCTATTTGAAATGCTAAATACCACGGCAGGCAAAGATAACTATAAAATCAAACAACTAAAACTGGACCAGGTAAAAGTGATAACCAACACCCCTGAAACATTCAGAAAAGTAATAAAAACACTTAAAGACAAAAACGCAGGGTACCACACATACCAACATAAAAGTGACAAAAGTTATAAGGTGGTAATCAGAGGACTACATCCGAGGACAGATACAGGAAAAATAAGTGAAGAACTGGCCTTACTTGGACACCAAGTAAGATCAATAAATAACATAAAAAAATACGACACCAAACAACCTCTACCGCTATTCCTAGTCGAACTAGAACCGAATAGCAACAACAAGGAAATATACGATGAAAAACAGCTATTAAACACAATAATAACAGTCGAGCCACCCAGACAAAAAAAAGACATACCACAATGTATGCGGTACCAACAATACGGGCACACTAAAAACTGCTGTAACAGAAACCCGGCGTGTGTAAAATGTGCAGAAAAACACTTAACAACTAACTGCCCATACACGGGAAAAATAAATGAAGTCAAGTGCTACAACTGCAACGGAAATCACCCAGCTAGTTACAAAGGATGCCCAACCAGGAAAATACTCCAACAGAAACTATTTCCGCCGCTTAGAAGCAGAACATTCAACAACCAGCATATACAACGGGACAGTACAGAAACAGTGACACCAATGATCAGACAGCACATAATAAACAACAATAACAATAATATCGATACATTTGGCAGTCGAAGCTACGCGCAAGCAACCAAACAAAGAGCACCTGAAGACAACCACAATCAAAACATCACCAACGACGCTAACGAAATCAAAGAACTACTAAAACAATCCATAAAAAACACAGAAATGCTAACAAAAATGATTAGCGAGCAAACCACAGTACTCAGACAACAAACGCAACATATCACAACCATGTTACAACTTATCACAAACATGATAAGCAAAAAATAAAAATGGACATGCTCAAAATAGCAGCCTGGAACTCCAACGGCCTACAACAAAAGGGCCCCAGAAACCAAAAACGTTTCTGTATCACAACAACATCGATATACTGCTCGTATCAGAGACACACTTCACCACAAAAAGCTACATAAAAATTCCTTATTACACTATATACGAAACCAGGCATCCCTCAGGAAAAGCGCACGGAGGGACTGCAGTTATAATAAGAAACGATATAAAACACCACCTACACAGCCAAGTTAGTAAGGAATATTTACAAGCAACCACCGTTACAGTACAAACCAGCAGCAACCATCTACAGTTGTCAGCAGTATATGCACCACCGAGACACAAAATAGCAGAACATATGTGGGAAGATTACTTCCAACAATTAGGTGACAAATACATAGCAGCGGGAGACTACAACGCAAAGCACATAACATGGGGATCAAGAATCATCACTCCCCGAGTTAGAACCCTGAAAAAACACGTCAGAAAAAACAACCTAAATATACTTTCCACGGGAAGACCGACATACTGGCCGACAGACCTGAGCAAAACCCCTGACCTTCTCGACTTTGCAATCACAAAAGGACTAAACGGTAATAAAATAAATATAGCATCCAGCCTTGAGCTTAGCTCCGACCATACACCCATAATAATAACATACAGAAACAAACCAGTTCTCTACAACAACTCTGAAGCACTGTGTAATAAATCCACCAAATGGCAAATCTTCAGAGAAATAATCGAGAGCAAAATCAACTGCAACATCCCATTAAAAACGCCAGAACACATAGAACAAGCAGTAAAAACACTAACAGAAACCATACAAGAAGCAGCACGGGCAACTACTAAACCTGAATCTGCCATTAGACAAACAAAAACTAATCCCGCCATACATCCTCGAAAAAATTAGAGAAAAAAGAAAAAGCGAAAGCAAGATGGCAAAAACACAGAACAAAAGAAAATAAAAAACACCTAAACAAACTTGCGAAGGAAATGAAAAACAAAATAAAAGAACACAACAACAACGAGTTTATTGTTTACTACGGGTTAACACGGAAAGTTGGTTTTCCTCACGTTTGGTGTATTCCGTTAGCAACTTTCTCACGAGGGCGGCTAAAACCCTTCCTGGTCCACCAACCGTCTTATTATCCAATCGGAGACGGTGTCTACTGCCCTCACTTCCTTAACCAAAATTACCACCAACAAATCCGATAGTCCTATGTCTTTAGACACACTCACCCCTAGCTTTCCTCAGACACAATATCGTCAGTAAAACTTCACTTATTCTGTACTCTTAGAATAATCAACTTCTTTACCGGTCTCTACCCTTATAACAGTCGCGTACTTAACGTACCATTGTAACTAAGTTTTACATAACGTGGTTGGAGCGAATTGTGATTTATGTTAATTCAGTGTGTATTCCGTTGTGATTGCTGAATTCGTAATAAAGTTTAACTAAAACAAAATTAATAGTTGTGTTACGGCTCAGCTATTTTATTTCATTATCCAACCCTCAAGTTTACGTGACAATGGCATACTATGTACGGACGAAACCATTGGAAAGAGAATGTTCTTTGGGCTCTAGTGCCGCTACATAATAAAAAATAATAATAGAGATCTATACCGACGTAAAATTTTCGAAGACGATTCTTATAGCCTGGCACATCTTGTTGTGAACGAAGTTTTCATAAATGCTGTTTATTTAAATTCGTAGAGTATAATAGAAAGATAAAGAGATCAATGACCAATGGATATAAATATAAACAGATCGCCAAATTTTGGTAAACGAAGCGACCAACGTATCGACTATGGCTATACTTGTGACTTATTTATCAAATGTCCAGCTGAACAAATTGTAAAGTACAAATTAAATAAATAAATAAAAAAAAATTTGTGACTTGGATTATGTTATAGATATATAATGGGCCGGATTCAATGATCTAGTAACGACAACTTTTTGCGAATATCTCAGGAATTAGGGCACTGCGACGGTTATACGTGTAGTGATTCTGAACATACAAAAGTGTTCAGAATCATGATTTTCACAGCGTATTAAAAAATCATCAAAATCTGGCTAAAAATAAGGGCAAACTTCTAAATAATTACAATAAATCTTATTCAGTAATGAAAGTAAGATGAATGAAAGTTGTGGTTAACAAATTAGTCATAACATCAAATCTTGTCTGTAGTTAATTTGTTCTTCTGTTTTTACCACTGTTTTAATAGCATGGGTAATAAACGAATAAGCATACAAAACAGATACATCAGAAATATTATTTGCAGCAGTTAACTACTGAAATTATTATTAAGGTGAAATGTAATTTTTGTTATAACAAAAAAATTATTACGAGGAACATAAATTTAATGTTAAATCTAAAAAGCTATTGTGTATAGACAATATATTACAATTATTGCATCCTTTCATTGATCCATTATCGTTTGAAAGAAAAAGTTTTTCTTTCTTTTCTAAAAATATATAATAAACAATTAATTTCTCTTTCTGAGCCAACTAAGGTTAATTATTGAGCGATTTTGTTATTCTCATACTTATATATATCGAATTACGGAAAATACAATTTTTCCGTAGAACTGTACAATGAAATAGACTTTTGTAGTATTGCTCCGCAGGGAATATTGGTGGAATTAATAACCTCGTTTTGGTAGAATTAAATAGGTTTTTGTATATCCTAGCAGAGAAGAAATTTCCTTCCTGATACTGGAATCAAACAAATGACGTTCCTAACTTTAAAGGTTCTTGTATATGCTAGCGTGGAATATCTGCAGTACTTGACTGCTGGCGGCAGCACTAGTCTGGGAAGATTCGGAATCATAAGTATGAGCTCTCTCATTTTCTTTCTGATACTAATAGTAGGTAACATTCTGTATACATCTTTTAAGTTGAAAGAGGGTTTGAAATATAATATATTTGTCATATATACGTAGTATCTCTTCTTTAGTTTCTGTGTGGCAAGTACTTTTATCGAATAAGTCAGATCAAGTATGTATGTACTTACGTATATACATAATTTCTATACTATACCATTCGTCGAAGCAAATCGCAGAGGGCGTAAAAAACACTGATTTTTTCATAATCGGTATTTCAGGACATAAGATACGCCAATATCCCATATAACGTCAAATTTATCCTATGTCTACATACATAAACGATGGTAATACGTATGTATATTCTGTATCTTGTCCATAACTAAATGAATTATATAACTGAATGAATTATTTCGCTCGAGTAATTCGAAAGATTTTATCTACCGATTTATTATCGATAACGACCCGACATGAACGTCTCTTGTTGTCTGCGCTATCGGACGGTTAGTTTTATCGCATAAGGGTAATACAGATTACAAATACCTGAATAACTAAAAGTGTATCTATATTTTCCGATCCAAACACACTAGAAATATCCCTGCATGAATGTAGCTCGTTATAATTGATCATTAGTAATTTTATTTTCTCATCTCAAGTAACGTGTTAATTGATTATTTGATATAATGTATTAAATAACAGTTTACATTAATTATAATACAATAGAAACCATACCAATAATTTTAGTAGGCAATTTACACTACTATTGTACGCCTAGGGTCCAACAATATCGTCTTCACTCCTGGAAACGACAGACGTGAGGCAACATGACGTTTTGTCGGTGACGCGACAACTTTCTGATATCGAACCATATCCACCGATCAAGTACATATTGTTTTACGCATTGCGCTATGATATTCCAACTATTGTTTGACGTTCAGCAACTCAGAAAATCAATCTAAAAGTAGAAAAAGTGACTAGTGAAAGTGACAGAAGTTGGGAAAGCGTCGCAGACATCGCGTGTTCGCGAACTCCGTATGACACCAGATATTGTGATACGGACTACACACCGATAAATGTAAATCTTATGAATTCAAAGTCGCGTGGTTACTATTCGTGTAGAAATTAAGAAGACAACCGGTTGTTACTTTGAGAAATAATTTTCTGTCAATGCTGAATGTACTTTAATTTGAATAAATGATCCATTCTTTTTAAGAAGGTATTCATTCACAATAGAGCGACATATTTATTTATTATTTAAAAAATGGATGAAACAAGGAATTACATAAACTTAGTATTAACAGTTAAAAAATATCCAGCGTTATATGATCTCAGTTGTAATGACTACCATAATAGGGTTGTACGAAATAAAATGTGGAGAGCAGTGGCGCAAGAAGTAAACGCTTCTGGTAAGAATTATTCCAAATTTAAATATGTCTTTCAGGTTTCCTATAAAAGTTCAACCGCATTTTTCATATCCCTGCATATTTTTCCCGCAGCTGCAGAATGTAAGGAGAAATGGAAGAATCTTCGCGCCAGCTTCAGCAGACATTTAAGAAATCAAAATACGGCGAATTCGAAAGCAAAAAAACCATATTACATGGCCGATTATATGGATTTTTTACTTCCTTACAGCAAACTTCGCAGGTAACTGACCTATATTGACATGCAATAGAAAATCGATAACATATCACGTGATTCATCGAGCTATTTTTTTTGTTTTCTCTTTTCTGTTTTCAGGCCAGATGACAGTTTGAACGAGGAAGGACCAATAGCGCAGGAGAACTGGAACGAAGAGGAGACCGCTTCTGATACGTCCTCTAATTACGAAAAATTAAACAAATCTAACCAAACGATGCCAGAACCAGAAAGAGATGGAGACTCGAAGAACGAAGAGTACACGTTCGTGAGGAGTAAAACGATGAGGCTTACAGATGACCGATTATCACATAGGTGCTTGGATAATTGTATCCTAGCCAAAAAACGAGATGTCGACGAATCGATTAATGATGCAGACTTACTGTTCTTTAAAAGCTTACTTCCAGACGTACGGCAGATGACGAGACAAGAGAAAAGAAGTTTTAAAATATCTGTATTGAATTTGATCGATAAAATACTAAACGAAAAAGAATCGGCAATGTCGATCGAAAACGATATTCCTTGCGCTATAGTAAAAAATCAACAGGACGAAAGGGTCGATCAGTTTTAAATTAAAAGACTTTATCAGAGTTTGTAATGATATGTATAAATGTATAACAATATAGACTGTCTAAATTACGTTTAATAAAATAAAATATATAAGAAGACTTGAAAAGGGTGTTAACACAATTTGTGAAGAGAAATCTGTATTCTAAAATAATTTATAATTTATAATTTATTGATATATTATTATCAATAAATCCGTAATAATAATAAATAATTAATAAAACCGTATACTTTGCCACCAAAATAAATAACAAAATCCCACAAATACTTGTAATAATAAGAGACAGTTAGAAACGAGATACGGCCGAACGTATACAATTTTACGACTGCACCGGACTGGATAACAGAAATGGTTCGTTTCCGTTATTCCCACTCCGATAACAACTTATTCTCCTTGCTTCGTAAATTCGCAAAAGATACAGAATATGTAGAAATGAGCGGAAAGATATGCACGGCTAAAACATGTCTTGACATAACTGAGAATCACTGAAGAATGTGGATTGGTCAATCGAAACAACGCGGTATCTTCGAGCCAACGGAAAAAACTAATGAAAATTGAGTATGCGTTGCGCCAAAAGATTTGGCTGTTTCCGGTGAACTGTCCGAAAACAACTGAATTCTGCATTCTACAGAAACATTCTTAAATGTATTGTATATACGATGCACGTGCGAATGCGAACATGGTCCTTTTCAGACAAATTGTCTTTACAAACTATACTTTGCATTAGTAAGGGATCCTAAGAAATAATCGCGTAGCTTAAAAACGTGGATCAATGCGAGAAAACAAGAAAACAAGATAAAAAATCTTCTTCCAATAACAAATTACCACATTTTTGATGATTTTTTTAATTTTTCTGAACATAGAAAAATTTGCCTAAAATTCTTAGTTATAACAGGTTATAATAAAAACTAATTGATGTGTATTAATTTTTAGAATAATATAAAGATAAATATAAATAACGACTTTAGAAATCCTGAAATAGTTCTACGTTTTCATATTACTCCAACTGGATATGAAAGAATTTTAAATCAGATTGTACTTTCATTGGCGTATATCAGAATTTTTACTATTGAATGTTTTTACCAAAAAAAGTGTAAAATATTTCAACCAATCAATTTAAGATCAGTTATAACGGAATATAAATATGTATACTAATTTGAATAGAAAAATATGTTATTATCAATCGGCAAATAAGCAGAATATATATCTTAGTAGTAATTAAATCTGAATATCTTTTTACGAGAAACATTTGCCGATCACCGTTTATAAAACTGCGCATCTATTTAAACAACCAAATCTTCCCCCAATTATTCGATAATTATGATGTGAACATACACAAAAAATAATTAGCTTGTCGGTGCTTGAACTTATCAAGAGCAAAGTATATACACGTCACAAAGGCACACTTGTCGCGTCAATTCGTGACACAACAAAATTCAGCTCCACGTACGACCGATACGGGCGAATCGTTGTTATATGGACGTACCTGGAGGCTGAGCGAGAAATGCGCATGCGTCAATTCGAAAAGGCCTATCAGAATAAAGCAATATCACGGCGAGGACATTGGGGGGGCTCTTGGTAGCCTTGCGCGTTCTTCCGATTCTGTAAAAGCTGGAGGCTCGTCCATTTTGTTAGCACGTACGATCCCGGTTAGTCGACGCCGGTGCAAAGTATAATTCTCGTTTGCAACGAGTTCGTGTTACTCGAGTAGAGTAAGGGCTACGAAGCCAGTGGCTGTCTGTCGGCGGCGTTCGTGGATTTGTAGCTGCGTATCGTAAGTACAGAGAGCGCAGCTGGCAAGCGTGAGAACCTACTTGTAGATACATAGCGCAACAAGAATCAGAACGGAGGAGAAGCCGCTGGAAAGAGAATCGTTGTGCCAGGGCCGCGAAACGCGTCGCGTACCCGGTTCGTCGTTAGTTTTAGTTTTAGCAAGATGGCGGAACTACAGGGAACCCCGGTTGCTCAAGACGCCCTGTCCGTAGCCCAGCTAGAGCTCGGTGGAAATCCAAACGCCTTAGCTTTGCGTAGGCCGTTTGACCCTGTGGCACATGATCTCGACGCGTCCTTCCACCTTACGCGGTTCGCCGACCTAAAAGGATGAGGGTGTAAAGTCCCTCAGGAGGTTCTTGGGAAACTCCTCGAGGGACTACAGGCCGACGATGGTAGCGCACAAGATCATGAACATGCCCATTTTATGCACATGGCCATTCCACGCATCGGTGAGTAGCTTGATTTTATTGCGCGCGTGTACAAGAGGATATTACGCATGTCGACATGTTTTATTATATATAGACATCTTATAATAATTTTATTTTTTCCTAACTTTTATTGGTTATGTTCATACAAATATTTGTCCGAACGTTTCTACGATTAAATTGCTCTTTCCGATTTTTATATTTTTTTGGCAATTGTTTTTATTAAAGAGAAGATGTAGAAATTACAATTTGTTAATTAAAGAAATTTTTCCCGGCGAAAATTTTCCATACCTGATGGTACTGTATGTTAATATTTAAATACTATATTTTATTCATGTAATATAGTAACTAGAGATTTGTTACCCGTTGTGGGAATTTTAGCTGTAAATAAGAAATTTTATTGGAAATACCTAGGGCGCAAATATCGCAATAGGCATCCCTATCGTGTTAGCAGCCATGTTATCGTCTCCCGCCCGATTTCTCCCACGCCACCGGAAATACGAGTGTTCTCAACTTGTACTTAAATAATATATACAAAATATGTATATAATATCGGAATAACTAATATGCAAATAATATATATTTTTTCGATAATGTTATTCTATAATGTAATTAAAATATATCTATTAAAAAAAATCATGTAAAAGAAACTTTGAAATATTTTTTTTTTGTCTTTTTGAAAATAGATAAACATTAAACATTTATATTTTGCATTTCAGGCATTGGCATGGATTCCTCCGTAACTCCACTGAGGCATGGAGGGCTTAGTTTGGTACAAACTACAGACTTCTTCTACCCATTAGTTGATGATCCTTACATGATGGGTAAGATGCACAACACTATGATATTTTAATTGTCATACAATTTTAATAGTTATATTTTCTATATTATATTCATTGAATCCATCAATTCTAGTAATAAAATACACAGTTTCTTTATTATGGATAAAATTTGTTTTATGGCATGCTGTTTAACCACTTGTATTGGAGTATTTTTCCAGGTAAAATTGCATGTGCAAATGTTATCAGTGATCTGTATGCCATGGGTGTTACTGAATGTGACAATATGCTAATGTTGTTGGGAGTCAGTACAAAAATGACTGAGAAGGAAAGGGACGTTGTTGTGCCCTTGATCATGAGAGGGTTCAAAGATTCTGCTTTGGAAGCTGGAACAACAGTAACGGGAGGTCAAACAGTTGTTAATCCTTGGTGTACAGTAGGTGGTGTTGCTTCTACTGTTTGTCAACCAAACGAATACATTGTGTATGTACCAATGAATGAATGAATGACATATGATTGTATCATTCCTTCCTTAATGATGATTGTTTATATCACAGACCAGACAATGCCGTTGTTGGTGATGTTCTTGTTTTGACAAAGCCACTTGGAACTCAAGTCGCTGTTAATGCTCACCAATGGTTAGATCAAGCAGATCGCTGGAACAGAATTAAGCTTGTGGTCAGTGAAGATGATGTAAGGAAAGCTTATCAGAGAGCAATGGATAGTATGGCCAGGCTTAACAGAATAGGTATGTGTTAAATTGTAGTTTGATATTTTTATTAATACAGTAACAGTAATTGATCTTTTTATTTTCCAGCGGCTAGATTAATGCATAAATACAATGCACACGGAGCAACAGATGTTACGGGTTTCGGCCTTTTGGGACACGCACAAAATTTGGCCAAACACCAGAAGAATGAAGTCTCTTTTGTTATTCATAATTTGCCCGTAATCGCAAAAATGGCAGCTGTAGCAAAAGCGTGCGGTAACATGTTTCAACTCCTTCAAGGCCACTCGGCGGAGACCAGTGGAGGATTACTTATTTGCTTACCTAGAGAACAGGTTTGAAATCTTTTGTTCTTTAAGTATTTTACTCAAATCCTGCTAATACAGTAGAGTATATTATTCGTCATTAAATACTCTAAAGAACGGCAGGAAAAGAAATAGAGATTTCCATGCCGATTTGTTATTGTAGACATCTTGGTGCTGTCGACTCTCTTACAATTATTTTTTTTCCGTTAATATGGAAGTTGTTAATGAAATGTTTCTTATTGATTGAATTCATATAATTTACATATTTTTAGGCTGCTGCATATTGTAAAGATATCGAAAAGCAGGAAGGATACCAAGCGTGGATCATTGGTATCGTAGAGAAAGGGAATCGCATGGCCAGAATAATCGACAAACCACGAGTAATAGAAGTGCCAGCTAAAGAAAAAGATGGGGAGCTTTGGTAAAGGATCACAGATGTTGGCGAAACTTTTTTATTTACTTTCATGTATTTAGGAGAAACTACACGCAACACAGAAAACACGCATTTACATAAATCAACACTACTGTACCAGATTCAAAGCACTTATATGTGCACCATTATTACCGTGAAGTAACGAATTTTCATTATTTTTATTGGATAAAAATTTGATTATATACAGTGATCGTCCCATTTTGTCCCATGGGTTAAAAGAATGAGATACAATAATACAAATTTATATTTACGTGTTATTTTTATTGAAGTTCAGTCTCAAGTTTTAACTTAGGAGTAACACGTTTCTTTCTTTCTCGTTTTTTAATTTTTGTTGAAAGCTGAAAATATTTCATCATAAAACTGTAAAATGTTCATAATAGTCTTCCTGACAGTTATGACTCCTTATTGGAAAGAATTCAATACAAAAAACGAATTTGAGGAAGCAATGAAATAACGAAAGAAATGAAATTTGAGTATATATTTTTTTTAAGATTTAAGACTTAATACGTACTACGTACATACCCAAGTAGCAGTAGGCTCGGGGTAAGCTTCAATTGCATTTGATCAAACTTGCAATATGTTGAGTGACATTTGGGTGCTTAGTGTTAATAAAGGACGTTAAGGTACACATAAATGATAGCTCGTGATTATGAAGATTTATAAATATATTTTAAAAGGGTATACAATATAGCAAAAAAGAAAAAATGGTTTTAACGATATATTGTACATTACTTCGACTTACGGATTTAATAGAATTGAAAAAGGAAACATTGAAAACATAGTTATATAGATGCAAACAAAGATGTAAACAAAGACATTATTAACCCGTAGTACACAATGACAGGCTTTTAAGGCCAACAAGATTCCCGCAATTTGTAATTCTGACCTATTGTTACATAGAATGTGTAAGTTGTCCAAACGAAAAGAAGGCCTTCTCTAGTTTTCTCGTTACATACGCTTTTGAAAATAATTATAAAAAGAAATAAGAAATCGAGCACAGGCCCTAATGTTGTATTACTTTTTCATATGAATAAAGTGCTACTTTGTCAATAAAAATGATGTATTATTATCATCAAATCTCTAAGAATCCTTATATATTAAAAATAAAAGAACCATTTAACGTCACGACTTAATGTGGCAGAGTACACAGAAAGATTGATATTGTAGTAGATTATAGATGTCATGTACTTACGTGCGTCCTTCAGTACAGCCACCAATCAAAGCAGAAAAAACTAGATGTTTTCATTCATTGGTTAATCTGTTATCTAACAGTTCGACAACTGGTCGCCATCGTGGTTCACAGGTCACTGTTATAGAGTAACGCGTTATATTTCAAAGAATTATAGTTATCATAACATTTTCGTGTGAATCGTCGTTAGAAGTAATAGTATAGAGCAACTTGAAGTTCAAGTGTTCAACATAAAAACTTCCAATTTTTTTATTTTGGTGTTTCTTTAAAGTAACGATTTAATGGTAACGCTATCCACGTGGTGTTCCAAGGCTACGGCCTTCAGGGCCGTAATACTAGGTGCCCCTGCTTCTGGTAAAGGAACTATGTCAACTCGAATTGTCAAACATTTTAAGATGACTCACATATCGAGCGGTGATAAATTACGACTTCATATGAATAGTAACACCGGTACGTTTCAAACTATAAATTTTTTGCTGTATCGTTCAATTATACCAATAAAAATAATAAAACTTTTTCGTTTTCTAAAATAAATTTGACAAGAACATTTTTTAATTTTAGATATGTATATATTCATGATATATATGTGTGTACATATATGCTTTGAGCTCAAACATTGTCTTTGAGATGTTTTATTTCATGAAACACAGTTAGAAAAGCGCTTATTTCTTCGATATTTCCTAAACAAATTAAGATTGCTCTTGTTAAGTTTTGTTTAACGATTTCACGTAATAGCATCGTATTACGTTCATTGAGAACTAAATTTACGCGAGAATAATTGAATGAAAACCGTACTGTTTATTTATAAACACTCAAACATCTGGACTCGTGTTCGGAATTATATTGCAACATTATTTATTGCTAGATAATGTAAATCTTTGCTGATATTTTATTGTTTTAAATTCCACACATAATTTAATAAGTTATTGATACAAATACAGGAAATTAATTTAGCGCAAGTATAAATTGCCTTCGTCATTCTGTACATATAATCAAGCTGATATACGTAGATTCGTATTATAGAATCTATCTGTACTAGCTTATTAGGTATTTCTTGTTACTTTTATGAATTAATCTCTAATCTCTAATCCTATAAAAAACTACTATACAGACTATTTTACACATTTAATTAAAAATCAGTAAATTACCAAAATTTTGTATAGTTTGTAACAAATTGCTTAGAAGAATACGCATTCTGGAAATAGCTAATTACGGACGCGATTAGAGTATACTTTATGCTTTTATATATGTATCCAGTATCATTCTGTCAGGTTATTTATTCAAACAATGACAAAATACCAAACTCTTTGATATATATACGAATTTAAGTAATATTCTCGGGATAAATATGATTTCTCATCGATACAATTATCGTCCGTCTCAAAGTCCGCCGTATGATTAATTAACAGAAAAATAACAATGCTTAGTATGAAAAGATAAATATATGTAATCGTTACGTTAATAAATACCACGTATGTAATCATTTTAATTATATAGAATTGGGCAAAGCAGTTTCGAGTTACGTGTTATCCGGTAAATTCGTTCCTGATGATGTAATGATATCAATGATAAACAAAGAAATTGATTTGGTTGGTGATCAGAATTGGTTGCTAGACGGTGAGTAATTCAACGGAAATTGAAATCTTAAAAACGTCACTTCAGCGTTGGGCAATATTTAATATAATTAATAGCTGATTATTAGAGTTGAGATATTTTATTGCCTTTTGCGACTGAATTATTAAATTATTTAAATATCTTTGTTCAACAATGTATAGTTGCAGTTAGTTATTTAACTATCAATTAGATCAAATATTAAATTCGTTATTTAATTATTAAATTAACTACGTTTGCGATGATTAACTTGTTACTTTTATCAGTTCATGTCTAATCCTGATGTTGAACATACAATGTATTACGGTGGCGGGTAACTAAATTCGAAATAAGTACTTGGCATTGCTACAGGATTTCCAAGAACCTTAACGCAAGCGGAGAAACTGCAAAAAATACATCCAGTGAATCTAGTCCTCTACCTTGATGTTCCCATCAAGGTGATATTAGACCGCGTGAAAAACAGGTGGATACATTTGCCCAGTGGAAGAGTATATAACATCGGGTTCAACAGTCCTAAAGTACCGGTAAGTTGGAACAGAAACTTTGATTTGTATCCAAATGTATCATTGGTAACATGTCTAATAAAACTTAATAATTAGATTACCTTCCCTTCGATTTAGTAACCGATAAAGTTTTTTACACGATTTTTTATATCTTTGAGACTTTCGATCATTCTCAACTATATATTTCCTTCGAATGATTAATATTAATTTGGTTTTCAACAGGGTAAAGATGATGTGACCGGTGAACCCTTAAGTAAAAGGGACGATGATAAGATTGAAATTGTACAAGAAAGGCTGAAGAGATATTCAGATGCAACTGAGCCTATTTTAAAATTTTATGGTAATTTAGGACTATTGAGTACTTTTCGAGGTAACACTACTGATGAGTTATGGCCACTTGTAAAACAATCCCTTACAAAATACTTATCATAGTCTTAATTTGCTAGAGCATATTAGTATTTTAACAAAACAAATAACGAATTAGTGCAAATCGTTTAAATTAATAGTGAACATATGCTTCCATGTGTGCTATAAGGTATTAATTTACATACGCACAAATATTAATGGATTGATTAATGAATACAAATTGTGGAAAAAATCTATGATATATTTTTATGTAACTTACATATACTATATATGTATTTAACAATTGACATAGATCATTTAAATATTTTGCATGACCACAGTACAAAATTTGTTAATTTTTACTTGTTTTATATATGTTCAATTTGTTCTTTATATTTAAATATTTTATTTGCATCGACACGTTAAATTTGCTAAAAGTATTTACGACAATAATGTCAAATATTTTAATAAAAGTCATGAATGAAACAAGCAATTGTAAATATAATGGTTTATATTTAAGTCCACTTACCATGCTTTATAAATATCAATTGTAAAACATTGTTGATATTGTAATATAAAGGAATCAAAGAAGCTAAAGACTTATTCTAAATTGGTAGAATTTATTGAGACTTGTATGACGCAGGTGTATTAAGGTATGATATATATTATGTTTATATTGTAATTTTAAGATGTATTAGCGAAACAGGAAATAAACTTTGGAACATGATTTTTATTATTTTTTCATATTTATTTTTAACTGTACCGATATAAGAATTTTTATAACTTTTAGTTGTGTACAGACCTTAATTAATATGAGTATAATATACCTTATATATCATGCTCACATTTTCTTTTCATTCGAATATTAACTCATTTTTTTCATGATAACAATAGCTTAATGTTATATATGCTTGTTAACTCTTTGCACTCGAGGAATTTTTCGGTCGGGCGTAGCAGCTAATCCGGATGATTTAGCGTATACATGACGCGTGTCTTACAGCTAGAGTAAAATGATTTTATATACAAATTAACTTATAAAGACATTATATTCTAATGCTTTATTTATATTTACATCTTTGAAAATATGATTTTGTAATATTAATCTCTGTATTTCTTTTTTATATGATAATTTATAAAGAGTTCATCAAGATGCATTCTTGAATGTAATTGATCTCATTTTTCAACAGTTCAAAATTAAGTTCATCTTCATTTGAGCTAATTTCACTTCCGAAAACCATTTTTTTAGGGTTTCTAAACTATTATACTTTCGCCATGATCTTCGAATCCGAACTAACATTGGAGACCTTATTAGAACCATAGTTTTGGAAGGATATGAAATTAATCATTTTATCTCCATTTTAAAGTCTAACACTTTACACTTCCTAACAAAGAACATAAAGAGCTAAGGAACTAATTTACGAACCAATATTGCATTCACATCAATTGGAGATGTCGAAATTTAGCATGAACAGGGTCTGTCGTCTCTCGCTCGCCACTGGAGTTGCGAAACGGAACGCCGTGGCAACTGAGAATCGCCTCTCGAGTGCAAAGGGTTAATTACATGTTTCTCTTTCATAACATAAAACGTTATGTCAAACATAGTAATGCACTTTGGGAACTTAGTATAAGTTCAATATAGTCATCAAACGAAAATTAGAATACATATTAAATAAATAAATAACTTAAAGCTGTATTATGAAAAAGAATTTAAATTAATTGAAGCTTAAATGTTATAACAGGTAGATATGGTTAAATATATGTTTAATGTGCGCTGATGATTGCACACACACACACACATTTTTGACTTAAGCACACAACGAAATATATTCAAGTTGCTTTTGCAAAAAATCTAAGAGAAATCTAATATTGCTGTGTTACAAAATAAGCTATGTCAGGAACATTTCCGTAAGGAATTAAGAAATTTTTATAAAAAGTACTCTTCATAACAAAATCGCCAACTTACGATCTACGCAAGTTCTTGACGTGATAATTACGTGAAAAAGAATAAATATCTTCTTGGTTATGACAATTCTAAGTCATATAGTAAATCAACGTCCTAACAATTATTTAAAAGCAATAACTTTTGAGATCAATAAACAAGATAAAAAAAATTGTGCAACAACAAACCGATATACAAAAAGCCGCATTAAATTATGATCACAGAAATAAAGTATCAACGATAACGCTAATTTGAATCTATAAATGCATTATCGCGAATAGAAAATATTGATATATTAATTCACGTCAGTCATTTAACGAGCACGTTGAGATCTAAAGATCATCTTGCGGCATAAATTCATTTTAGAAATTAATACTCAACTCTCTAATATGCAACGTTGTCATCTGCTAAAGTCGTCAATTGATTTCTTCCTTGTACATATATGGACGAATGAAGAGAGAATTATGATTAATGACAAACATTATCATTCTTCTCCAAAAACTATCCATGAATGTTTTTTAAGTACATGATATTTCTTCTTTAAGGTTTGTGATAAATATCTCACTGTACTAGTTCAAATTCTTCGGACTCGTCAAGATCATCATCATATGTCCCATTACCTGTAAATGAGGTAGTAGTGGGAATTATGTTTTCTGCAATTTCAATTTTTTGTTGGAGATCTCTCCCGCTCCCCTCGCAAAATAAAAACATCGGATAATCGACTTTCTCATCTTCCGGCACCAAGTACTGCAATACCAAAAATATATCATTGGATTTAGTAATTATCTAAAATATAGAACAATGATCTTCAAGAGAATGACCATACATACAGAGGGTGCAATCTCCATAAAGTTTGTAAATTGCATTTTATTATGAAAATAAAATCCAACACAACAACTAGGATCCATTTTTGATATTAACATTTTTCTTGGTGAAGTACAATGAAAACTCGTCAAAGGAAAATTATCTCTTAATACATCAACAGTTTCTTGACAATAATGTGGGTCAAGATTAATTAATTTATCTTCCTGGAAACCAATAAAATAAAGCGAATGGCGAGGTCGGCCACCGATAACTCCAATACAGGTATTTAGCGTAAGTAAATGTGTTAAGCAAGATGCATAAACAGGATTCAATTTGTCAGCACCAAGCCTTAAAGGTACAAAAAGTATAAGAGATTTCCACTTGCCATCCGGCATTTGGCATACATTTTCTACATCTTGCAGATAAACTGTAAAATAATATTATAAATTAGGTGTCGGGAGTATACAGAGAAATTCCTATCAAATAATATTATTCAATTCAAATAAAAGTATTTCAGCTATTGTATCACCTGCGCAATCTTGAGCAACATAAACAGCCAAGTTACTAAATACTGGATGTCGTTCTGCTGCTTGTTCTACTGCTTGGCTTAAAAGATGAGCTACAGAGGAAGGTCCATACCAATCTCCTGCACGTTTTCCCCACAGGGCACTCAAAGAAACAAGTGTATGTATGGAAAATGGAGATGTACTGTCTGGTAGATCTCCAAACGATTTAATTATTAACCTGTGATTATATTCATCCAATTTCTGTTGTTCTGTTTTTAATGGTTGATCTACCTGCCATCGCCATTCTATAGAGAAAATGAATTATTCTATAAAAAGAGTATAATATATATGATATATGTATAATATGTATAATACAATAATTATTGCATCGCAATTTATAACTAAAATTTATGATAAAGATAAATGCCTCTTCCAAGAAAATGGCAGACCAATGCCTGTGCCAACATCATTTGACCACTACGTAGCATACATCCCCAACCACAGTCAGTGGTAAATGTAGAACCATTCAATATAGGAAATTCCCTTCTGTATGTTAACCAAAGACGCGAAGTGAAATCCTTCTTAAATTCCTCTATGCCATCTTCAAAACTAATAGCATCCATAGCTAAAGATATTTCACTTCCAGTGTCTAAAGTCTTTTCAGCTTCGGAAGCCTTTTCCAAAAATTCTTCCGGCTTCTTGCGATAAATTTTTCCAAGTAAGCATACTGGAGATTCTTTTGAGAAATTTGGTTTAACTACTTTGATGGTCCAGCCTTCAAAGAAATCAAGTCTAAATGAGATTTGTTGCAATATGTACATGTGTTAGCACGTTCAATGTGACACATAAAATTGAAGGATGGTGGCAGGAATCAATTTTTCTATAACATGTAGATTCATGTTTTCTGCATTGAATGTGTTAACTAACTATGAAATTGTTTCACACTAACCATATTTAACATTATTCCACATGGATAATAATTTTGTTTTGACTTTGCTATCAACTTCTGTACTAACATTAGAATCATCCATAGGTAATTCATTGTTTGTAGTAGCTAGTTGTATGTTTGGAACACGGTCAGTGGCAATAATCCCAGAGAACAGCCCTATTGTACTGTTAGTAAAACCTCCTAAGAATAAGGGACATTTGACAAATCAATGGTTCATATATTTCTAAAACCTTTTTTCTTTACGACCAATTATACGAAAAAGTTTGCTTAGTGAATGAAAAAAGAATGAAGTAGGATCACTAAGAATCATGATCTAGATTTTAGTAATAAAAAAGGTACGACTAATGAACAGAAATCTCCGTTGCTCACAACTATGAACAGTCAAGGAAGAAATCAATTACTAGGAAATTTTTATGCGTAATTGACTTGCATTAAATTTGACACTTACCTAACCTCTCCCTGGAAGATTGCACCTGTCCATTCATGCCCAACAAGTAAATTTTAGAAAGCATGTATTTCAAGACACTTAAGTACCACATAGAAAGGTGATTACATTTTTGTACGAATACGATTATGGTTACGCGGACAGCGCACACATCCACAGTTTTATCGCATTGCGTACGAACTGGTTACTATTGTCACAGAAGAATTTAACACAATTATGCATCGGTTGATGCACACGCCGAGTTCAACACAAAGCTCATTACCAGCCTACTGTTAACTTAACGCTTCATTTCCTTCAAATGAAATACTAGGTCCGTAAGGTACTCTACAAGAATAATTTGTTTGCTTAAAGATGGTAGTCAACTTCAGAATAAACGAAACAAGTGGCGTATCGTAAAGCAAACATTCAAGAATAGTATAAAGGCACACTCGACCTGTCGACAGGGAAGGACGCGTGTTTACAAAGCTGTGGTGAAATTCAAAGCGTCCGTTGATAACTTCACCAGCGCCGTATTGTGGTAAAATTGAGTACTATAAAAGTGCATGCGAGTGCATCGGTAGAATGCAGGGACAAACAAGGATTGCGCTGCCCAGATCTGATTTCGAAATGATGGTATGTATCTTATCAAAGAATGCACACACTTGAGGATGCTTTAAGTATTTGAGCAAATAATGTAAGAATATCTGATCGATAATTCCTTTCTTTCCAATATACAACAATTAAGTTGTATCTATCATATGTACTCTTCTTCTATCAATAAAATTTCATTAATTGCTACAATGGTATTTTATGAGTTATAAAAATATATCAAAACATTTATTTAAAAATAAGTTTATAACTTATTATCGTATATAGAATAGATACACTATATTACTGGTAATCATAACGGATCATGGTTTTGTGTTTATTCATTTTCATATTACGGTACTGCAAATACCTATCGCCATTTCATTAATTAATACCTCTCCTTTCGAGAGGCTAACAAACGTTGTACCGTTTTTACCCGGATTTTGAAAAATCCCACAGCAACAGCAGAATTTACCTATTAAGCAGGCAACCATTTATTGAATAAAAACCGAGCAAGATCCACTGTGATCTGTTCAACTCATTCAAATAATTAATTAACAGATTACCTCTTTTGTTTAAAATTTTCTTTATGTTACTATCATGGAGAGTTGGTGAGTTGGAAAGAAAGAGAACACAGAAAGGGAAAATCGTAATATCACTATTACACGACGAATCTCGTCATTTCACACTTTTTTAATTCTAATTGATTAGCAGCCGAAATAGAAAGGGGAAAAAATGTTGAAACCACGACAGCCACCAGCAGAGTAGGATTAATGGAGAAATAACGGAGCGCAACCGGGGTACATTATCCCTTTTCATTGCAGTGTAATAATGCACTTTTGTCAGGAAGGACCGATAGAGAGGAATACAGAGAAAATCAGGTGGAAAAGGAGAAGCGAGAGGAGCGAGGGTATGTGATGAACGGTGAGACGAGGAGTTTGGACGTTCCATGGTGGGAGCGCAAACGAGCAGGACAGAGGGTTTGAAGAAGGAGACGAGGGACGAAAATCGCGCATATGACAGAGAAAGAGAGAGAGAGAGAGAGAGAAACAAGGAGAGAGAGAGAAACAAGGAGAGAGAGAGAAACAAGGAGAGAGAGAGAGACACACACACACACACACACACAGGAGGAAACTGTCATGCGCGTCTTGTCGCGGAATAACCAATGAGATACGCGTATCCCGGCTTACCTCATTGATTACCACGTTCGCGCTCGTTCTAAATTTTACATCGCACCCGTCGTCGTTGCAAAAATATGAATCGGTGCCTCGTGCCGGTCATCGGTGCTCGTAGAACCAAGATTGATGGAAGGAAATGGAACGGTGTGTCTGTCAGGACAATAATCTCTCCCTCCCGACTAGTGTTACATTAACAATAGCCGGTAGCAGGTATATTGAAAGCACCGTGGCAAATCTCTGCAAAGAAGTGGGGTGATGCAGGAAAGTTTGGAGAGGGGAGGGCCGGTACCACGGGATAATTCGAGGAATGGAGGAATGGGGCGAGAGCGCAGGGAAGGGGAGTGTTTCCCCAAAGCTGGCTCATCGTACCTAAGCATATGCATACACATATATATATATGTCGGAGATGAAAGAACACCGGAACTTCTCCTTGGAATTTTGGGAAAATCCCATAACAACGAAAATTAGATTTTAATAGCTATCATTAAACAAATGTCGTCGTTCAATTTAATTGTAATTGTTCGGGATTTATGACGGTGAGCTTAGGCTCGAGGCGACGACTAGTCGCCGAACGTAGCCGCGGTCAAGGGATGAACGTTTTACAAAGCTATGGAAAACTTTATAGTCCTCCATAAAAAGAAATAGTTGTAGCGATACTTGACAGTAAAACATTAGAACGATTTCCGTCCCGTGGCCCGTCATATGCAGGCCCTGTTCTTCGGGTAAGATGATTACCGGACGGTGACGCATCTCCACAGTACATGTTCGGCTAGCCTGAGGACTTGCTATAAACCTTAAGATTTAGGTAAGCAAACGGACAAACAGCCCCTGTTCTAATTACAGGGAGAAACCTATTTTTCCACGAACCTTCACTCAGGGGAGGCTAGCATCTTTTATGACCACCGATATGGAGATTGACCAATTAGCAGTAGCGCCGATTTCCCTCACCTTCCGAGACACACCCGATATAGTTTTCCTCGGTGGCATCATCGAGTCGGAGATTCATTCTCTGGTGCGACCTCATTGCCAAGAGAGCACCGTCTTTACGAGCCGTGAACATTTTCCCGTTTTGAGGCAGACTTGAACTTTGTGAGTGCGTACTGCTATCATCCCGTTGACCGCGGATTCGTTATGGAACCTATGATCATTGTCATTGGCTTCTCGAGCATCTGATTATCGCGGTTACGTGTCAGATTCTGTGACAATCATACTTGCACTAGTGAATATCTCCTCTATTGCACAACTACCACATCTAATCCAAACGAGGATTCGTTTCACGCCCATAATCCTTGACCAAATCCTAACGTCTCCCCGACATATATGTATGCATATGAATACGTATACGTGTGTGCAGGTAATAAAAGCCGAGACAATACTGGAAAATCAACAAGGGGATACACGTAGCGGGGATAATTATTTGTAGAATAAGTATAACTCGGTCTTATGTTTAGACTAGTCTTGGGGAGTTGGGGAAGGGTGACAGAAGAGGGAAGTGATAGGTGTAGGAGAGAGTGGGTAGTGGGTCGGAAATTAGGTCATGCAAGAATATTGGCGGACCGACGTAATCACGGTGTACGGCTTAAATAAGGACATTAACGACGAGTTCTTAACGCTTCTCTCCCTTAAGGTCCTTTTTGATCGGATTGTGGTTTGATTGACGGATGAAGAGTGTGGTGAAGGAGTCATATTCACTGGCAATCGATCCGCCATCTTGTAATGCGCCGATCGAACGGAAGATCGAAGAAGCGAAGGTCATTCGAAATCGATACCCGAAATAGATAAAATTGGTGATGTAGAATTGAACGCTCACCAACAAAGATCGCTGTCGCAACAACGGCAACTCTCTTTGGGAACAGAGGGACTCATTAGTTGAGCTATATTTCTGTCCGAACGACGAGCGTGTAAACATGCAACGGGCACGTAGGACGTGAGACGCGGAATAGTTTTGCGCGATATTAGTTTGACGGAATCGATAAATCGACTCCACTTCTGATTGTGGTAACGAGTCGATACTGTGTCGCTAATTGAAAGTCTCTGCCGTTCGATAGGTGGATTTCCATCGAACTGCTAATTCAGGAGTTGCAATAGTAAATGACGAAAGTGCCAAACGGAAGTGAAGATTTTTCTTATAAACAGAGAATGTATATTTGTTGATTTTGGCGTTTATGTTGTTCAACACTTAAACGTAGAACAAATGGCAAATCGGGAGTTTCTGCCACTTTCATTTTTTTCAATCGCACTAAAGTTGGGGCTTAAATTTTACTTTTGTTTCATCTTTTTACTCTTATTTAGTTTAGAAAATAAAATAAATTATTCTAATACTTACAATATTTAATATCGTATTCAGCACACAATATATATTTTTCCACCAAAAAGATTGTTTTTTATCTTCTTAGAAAACTCGAGAACAATAACATTGCTTATGTTTCATATTGGACGCAAACATCGAACCAGTTGAAGAACACATTGCTTCGAAATGCCGCTCGAAACTCTGACTGATAGGATTAATCTGGAGTTTCATTATTCTAGGTAAAATAGTGAAATGGCTGGCTAGCGAATGGCCGCATGGAATAAGGGGAAAGGCAACCGGAAAGAAAATAAATCGTTCGCGAAATACATGACCCCTGCGATTACGTGGAATGGGGGCCACCAATGTGTACGAATTAGTGCACGCTAAGTTAAAACAAACTGGTGAAATTCGTCGAGTCAGGGGAACGATTGATTAATAACCTGGCGCAGCTGTTCGTGGGTATTCGCTCGGTGAAAAACCGCTCTCGCGTAAAGAGACCGTGAAAGATTGGTAAAGTTTGCGGAAACGAGGCGGCCGAAACGAAACTTCGGCTATGCGAATTCGTTCTGCAAGGATGAAAATCTAATATCGATTGGAGAGACTAGATGTAGATGCTTACCCATATGAAGAAAGTGTTATCAGATTACTTCATAAAAATGGGTAAAATATTTATGAACAGTAGATAGTAGAGTATTAGAAGGTTATTATCATTAATTAATTAATTAATGGAAATAATCATTATTACTCTCATGGTTAATTTTTATTGTCTATGAAACGGTTAAGGCAGAGGAAAATGCTATTAAAGTAAATGGAAAAAGATATTAAAGTATAAATGTTAAACATGTTAAAACATCTAAGATGTTATAACTGACTAAATAATCGTATCTTACTTTATGATACTAAGGTTTTATCCATTTTGATAGAGTAATTTGATAATTATTAGTAACGTTCCATAGTAACGTTATCAGTAATGTTCCAATAAAATGTTAGTAATGTGCTATTAGCGACTACGTTACTAAAATTTTTCAATTCAACGTATCTAATCTTATCCCGGTATTTTTCTACGAAAAACCTGCCATTTCATCTCTCTTAGGATATTCCATTGATTCTACGAGTGCTTGCGCTCTCTCTCTCTCTCTCTCTCTCTCTCTCTCTCTCTCTACGTGTCTAATAATAATTTCATTGCTAATTTCCGCATCGTTTAAGGAGATTGTTCGAATCCCGGGCGGACGTTGAAGGAGCTGGACCGGAATATCCGGCGAATTAGAGGAGCCGAGTTGGCCGTGCCAGACCGAGGATTTCATTTTAATTAATGCATCGTGCCGTCGTTGTCAAACTTTTTGACGTGCCATCGTGAAAGCTGCACCGCGTTTAAGGTATTATTTCCAACGCAGTTTATCCCGGCTACAGAATAAATCCTGCAGGCGAAGCGACGCTTCTCTCGACATGTCACGTGTAAGGCGCTGTTTAAGCTATCGCATGTGCAAACGGCCCGGAAGGCACCAACCAAGGACAGAATCGTGTATAGCTTCTTTTGTGTTCATCCATCTTAGGAAAACCTGCAAACAAGATCGAGTGCCGTTCCGAGACAGATTAGTGCGTTTGTTACTTTCATCATTTTTTATCGTCGTTTCTGTGGGAAGCCACTCGTGGATTGTTGCAGAAAAATGGACGATTATATTGAAAATTGTTGACAGATTTGTTGAGAATTCGATCGTAATTCCTCATAGTTGCGTTCAAATGTAACTAATGTTCCTTGATCAACGATGGCCATTTCGGTTCAACCATCGTACGATTCGATCCTCTCGACTTCCGACCGCGAGTACACCTAAAGAGAAGCTACTCGTTGTTCGATCGAGCACGCGAGAAAATTTACACCGAGCAATGTTTGTTACTGATGCACGAACTGAGAATTTCTGAAAGACCACTACTCCTTCTTCCTTCTGTGCCACGAAGAAACGCGTCGAGCGTAAAAATAACTCGGTGTAACCCTTTCGTGGCCCGATCGAGCGCCGTTTTAGAAATAAAATATACAACGTTTTATTCGCAGCTTTTTACGATCTTTAAAGCTAACGACTTTTTTTTTTTAAATTTTCCATTGGCGCTGTGCGGCGCGGCGTCCAAAGACGTCTCGAGGACGTCTGTATTTTTGAGACAGTACACGCGATCGCGATCGATCCGGTCTGTTTGCTCGTTCCAGACGAGAATCCATCGTGTCTCGTGAATTACGCCGTGTTACTATAATTTGCAGGCGCACGTGACGCACTCGTCATCACCGAAGCGATGATTGTTGTAATATTGTTACAGCGGCGAGTTAACACGGTGTTCAAACACGGCACGTCTGCTGTGATGAGTGTTCAATTTGCTGAATTAATTATTATCGGTAGTGCGGGGGCTTATGTGTATGACCAAGAGGTGTTTGCAAGGTAAACTTGCGTTTCTTTTCTTTGTTACGCACCGTGTCGCATTTTTGGTTCGACTTCTCCTGTAAGTCGATTTGAAAGCTTTACAATGGATTTGCGTTATTATCGAGGGAATTTACATAAAAAGATAAACTTATATTATTCTGTGTCGTAAAACGTGTTAACTCGTGAAAACTATTGTTAGAAAGGAATTTGACCTTAATACAATTTCATTTTTATTTTAGAAATCGATAGAGTCAAATAAATGCAATTCGATATTAAATGAGAAGTAGAAAAGATGATTGCAAATAACATTGCTATGATATCATTACTGAAAGATGATGTCAAAAGAAAACTCGCACAACGCAAAACGTTACCAAAAACAATGTAGCAATGTCCAAGAGTTAAATTTGACTTCATAAACCTTGAAACATTCGAAACGAACGATTCTAATCTGTAAAACGACTTTAACATAGGAACGACGCCAATTTCTACGCAAATTACCTTTAATACGTTCCAAGTGACCACGACGGAAACGTTTGAAACTGCAAGCAACGTAACGTCACGCGGAAAATGAAAAGTCACGGGAAATTCGGAGATGCTAGAAGGTGACGGAATATCGAGTTGGAAAAGGAAGAAACGAAACGCATATATAGCAGCTCGATGGATCGCCGAATGGGGGAAAGAGGGGTGCACGGTGGTGGTGAGGGTAGTAGAGACAGAGAAGGGAAGAGAGAGCACGCGCGCGAGTGAAAGAGGAAAAGCAGGCAGGAGATACGGGGCGAAAGCAGTGAGGGTAGTTCGGCCGGCCGGCCAGTCGTGCTGTGGCGGCAACCACGACGCGTAGTCGCTTCACGTTTACCCGTCATGTTGCCAAACAACCCCCTCGAGAACCCTTTTAACACCTCGATTACCGATTCGCGGAACGGATGAGCTAAGAGGGGAACGAAAGATCGGGTTCAGACCGGGTTGATCGAATCTAGGGCACAATCACGATGTGTACGGATCGTTCGAATCTCGGATGCACCCTTCTGGACCAGTATCCTGACCTCCACGCCTAATATCAGCTGGTATAATTCGTCGTCGAGCGGTCGAGTTAGTGGGATCGTCCTGGTTTCATTCGTTCGAGACGCGTCATCGCGTGGTTTAAGATAAAGTAAGGAATTCGTGCTTGATTTCTCGAGATTTGTGATCTTCCTGTCGGGGGTAAGCAAAAGCACACCCGCAGGAGGGATTTTCGAATCGTTGGTGGTGAATCGAATCTCTGCTACACGTGTAAGGGGTGGTTCGCGAATCGATCTCGGGGGTACAAGTGGTTCTGCTACTGGAAATAGGGAACGTGTTCTCGCGTGAACAGATCGGCAGTAGCTAGTAGTTAATCACTGAACAGTTTCCCTCCGCCTGGTCGAGGAAAAGCCCTGGATATCTGAGGATCATCCGGAAGGTGGTAAGTAGCAAGGGATCCAAGCGTCGGAAGAAAAAAGGCTTACAAGGTCCGTCAAGGACAAGATATTCGATCGTTGCCACTTTTCTCGCGGCTGCATGTCGCACCGAGGCCGATCCTTGCCACCCGCCTCGGATAACCTTGGTTTACCTAAATCTCTAAGTCAGACATAAACCATCGGACGCGCGCGATTAACGGGAACCTTTAGCATTCTCTCTCCTTCTCCCTATCTCTCATTCTGCCGCGCGGTTCTTTTATTTCCAAGGTATTAGGCGTGACTTTGTTCGACACGACTTGTAAGAAAACGGGGGATACCTAAGGATCCACGAAGAATCACAAGGCTGATCGATCGACGATCGTGTCTTTGATTTTTCGATATAAATCGGTAATCGCTTCGGAGGCAATTCGAATAGGAAGAAGCAACGTTTGACCGTGCCGATCGAGCGAAACGGTCATTGATCGAGGGATCGTCGAAGATTCAACCCCTCCCGGCTGATTTCCTTGGCATCTGAATTTGGCTACGATGTAGGGGTGGTAAACACATCGTGCTCCTCTCACTGGGAAGGAATTATCGATTCGATACGCATCATATTTGCACGCGGCGGCGGTCCGGGGCTAATTATTTTCGAACAGAGAGGGAAACCGATGCGGCAGCGGTAGCGAACGTCGCGTCGGGCGTCGTCGTCGACTGCGTGTCGCCAGCGCTTTTTCCGCGCCACGAAATGAATGAAATAGAGAGATCGTTATTTAGGTCAGCCGACAATTTTCGTACCCAAGGCTTTTAAGCGTCCATCTAAAGAGTTTTCAGACGGGGCACGATAACGCTAACCCGCACTAAAAAACCCGTGAACAACCGCTATGGACTTCCTCTTCCTCTTTTCTTCTCTTTTTTTTTTCTCCTTTCTTTCGCTCGTTACACATCTGACCGTTCCACGCTGGAATTCTACGAGACTCACCCCTCGGGCCGTAAGTTTAAACTTCTTCCTTTCGCCTGCGCTCGGCACAGAGATCCTTTGAGGGTAGGCGTAAGCGGTGATTGCTCCTCGAATCGAGCCACCGGAGTCGATTCTCTGAAGCTTTTTCCTAGACTGAAACGGAAAAAAGGGGCCTGGCAAGAAGATTCATGTTATTGGTCGGATAGATAATCTTTTTACCTTTTTACTTCGGGTTATATTATGTATATTCTCAATGGAATTAACTCAAGAATTATCGGGCCGGTCAAAACGATCAGCCTGGAATTCTTTGGTGAGAATTTCGTAGATCTCTCACCATACACCATGTATTGCCTACTTTTTTAAACCGCCACTTCGGGTAATTCACTACAATTTCGATAATGTCACAATAACGAGCCAGTATTAGTATTTATATCGAAAAATAGGGATATCTCAGAGTATTACTCTTGCAGTACTATATTTGTTCATAATTCCTTTAACATTATATTAGATAACTGCATCTTAATTAACAAACGTATTATACGACACCTGAATAAGATTTGTCTGAATTTTGCCTACAAGAATTTCCGATATGACTATTTCTGTAGCTTGTTGTGTTGCGAAATGTTATTTTCTTAAAATTCGTCAGTTTTATCATTCTACGCAATGGAAGAATACAATTTTATTAGCATAACAATTGCATTAAGTGTTTCTAAATAATCTTGATCTTTCCATGCTAGAAAATGATCAGAAAACATAAATAACAAAGAGTTATCTCTCAAGCCTCGTTTAGATAAGCTATGTTATCTAAATCCAAGCAACTTAATGTCACTTAACTGGTATGAATCAGTTATTTACTTAATCTGAAATATCTTTTCAAGTGCAGTTAAGGTGTGTCCAAACTATTTCTCGACTTTAAAGGAACAGTAACTGTTGCATAACATAATGTGAGCTTTTATTTCATGTACCATCTTCACGAATACCATTTTAAATACCCATCCCCATAGCCAAATTTCGAAAATCGCACGATTTCTAGATGAATCGAGACACGAATGTTAGGTTTAAAGAATTCGACAGTCCGAAATCATTTCATCGGAACGTGTGCCGTCAAAATCAAATGAAAACTAACTTTGATAGTCGTTGCCACCTAAAATCACCAGTTGGTCGTGAAAAGAGCATTCGATGTCGTGATTACGTATACTTGGCGTCTAAACTAGCATCGGATGGCAAACGATCGTAAGCACCCCTCGACGATGAAACGCGGGCTTTTCGTTACAGTCTTTCATCGAATGTCGTGCTGATCGATCAGCCTTCTAATGAGCTCTTACCAAGGATAATAAGAAAAATTTACTGGGATTCGCCGATACGAATAATAATAACAACAATGATAATAATAATCGTAATAATGAAAGAAAAAGGAAGAAAAGAATGAAACTGCATGACGAGTTTCGAGATCGAGAGGCAGGCAAGAAGAGACAAAGAAGGAGAGACAGTAAGAAAGACAGAGACCTTGTCCCGATGACGCAGAGACTGATAAAATAGTAACAAGGCCGGCAATAAAGAGGATACTGGCGAAGAAAGGGAATCGTTTTCAGGAAGGCGAACAGGATGCTGTGATCGAGAAGGGGGAAAGAAGGAACCTAAGAGGAACATCGAGAAGAGTGGAAAGTTTCCGGAACCGAAGGGAGATAAAGGGATAGGTCCTAGTGGTGGAGGGACAATTGGGAAGAGAAAAGTAATCTCGGCGCCCACAAAAGGGGGTGAAATAAGTATCCGCAGGCAGTAACGTCGGTAGAGAGATAGATAGATAGATACATACATACATAGAGAGAGCGAGAGGGGGGGGCTGAAGGAAAGGAAGAGGAGGGTGATATTGATTTGTTTTTATTGCTCGCAGACACGCGATAACCGTGGCCAAATGTGTGTCAGAAGGCAACGAGTGAACAAAATTTCTCGAGGGCGACCCTGAAAACGGAGGTGTCGCTCGCTAGGAGCTGGAGGTTGGTGAACGGAGAAACAATTCCGACGTTCTTACGAATGGCGAAACGGTGGAGAAACGGAGCTAGAGATATAGAGAGCTGGTAGACGAGTAGCACGTCGCTCGAGACGATTATTACGAAAGATAAGGTCGCCACAAGTCGAAGACTCGATTGCACAAATAATGAGAACGAAGCTAAGGGGCGGTATAGCGGTGCTATTGATTCGCTATCGTAAGGCAAACAGACCACAGACGCGACGAGGAGATCCGTCTCCTCGCGGATACAGCCTTTCCAGTTTCGTCCGCTAAACACCGTTACCACATTCGATGCTGGATTAACGACATTCTAGTAATTGCTCGGATTTTAGACCACGTTACAGGTAACCATCACAATTCATGGACTGACTATCTTGGTACGTTCTGTAGCTCGATTACCGTACCATCGTTTCCGTTTGGAATCTAATCGTCACAACATCGTCGCCGGGCTTTAATATCGCGTTCGAGAAACGACGTTTCGCTCCCTCCTTTTTTAAACCGATGTCTGGGAAAGCCTGGCACCATCTCATCGGGGTCTCGAGATTGAAATAACCGCGACGAATCTTAACCGCGTTATACGGAATCCAGCCAGCGGATTCGATATCGATTCGCGAGTTGTAGAGCGATTGGGGAATTGGATCGGCTAATCCGGAAACTTTGCTCCATCTAGCGTCGATCGAAAGTCTTTGGTCCGCTTTACGATAGAATCCCGTTGCTGTAGCGTCGCGAAAGCCTTCCAATTAGAAGTCGGTGCGACCATAGTTCTACCATTTCCAGATCAGTTTCCCCACGCGCTTGTTATATCCGATCTCAACAGGCCACTATTCCTTCTCGTCGACGACTCAATCCATCAGGGATTAAGAAAACGTGAAATTAGTGGTAGGATCCATTTGTATTCTCTTCCGAGTCCGCTCGGTGAAATCATCTCTCGGCACACGTGTCCAACTTCTTCGTGTTCCAAAAATACGTACACCAGAAGGCGTAGCGACATCCTTCAAGTCGAAAGAGCACCATCAAGCGGTATCAATACCACGAACGTACAAATAGGCGATGGGAGATAGAGTGACCGAAAGGGTGAAAAAGCAACTGTAATGAAGGAAACAGCGAGTGGAAACAAAGAAGAGGGTGGCCCTTCCGGTAACGGACTGTGAGCCGTCCAATGGATAAGCGACGTCGAATCGCGTGGATGACAACGCGATTCATAAACGCGCGCGTACGAAAAGCCGAGGTTAAGCGTTGGCGAAACATACTGGAAACGCGACATCGTAAACGGGGGTGAGTCTCTAAATGAACAGCAGCGGCGCCTTCGTCGACGAGTGGAAGGAACGAAAAGTCGAGGAGTAGCAGAGAGCTTCGGGTACTTCAAAGAAAAAAGGGGTGAGACAGAGGAAGACGAATGTGAAACAGAACGAGAAAAAGGAAGTGGAAGGGATAGAAAGAGAGGGAAAGAGTAGAGGCAGGTGGAGGGGAGCGGCAAGGAACGTGGCATGAATTAGAACTCATTTGGTAAAGTGTTGCGCGTGTAGCGAGTTTTGAAGAGGACGTTGTCGGGGGTGGTTCAACGTCGGTGGCCTAGAGAAGGAGGAGGTTGCTGTATTAAAGGCGGGGAGGGTTGCCGAGTGCAGAGAGCGAGGGTGGCGGAACTAAAAGCGAAAACGAGGATGAGGAGAAATAGTGAGCGTGATATGAGAAAAAGAGGGAGGGTTGGGGTGGAGCTGAGAGGGAGATAGAGCGAGAGAAACAGAACGACAGGGGGAAGAGGGAAGAGAGAAGAGAGAAAAAGGTGAAGGTGCTGGACCGTATCGCGGAAACTCGAATCTTCCTGGCAAGTTGAAGGTACAAAAGAGGGAGAGGCAGAGTGAATCAAACGTAGCGACCGGGCAATACAGGAGAAGTAGAAAAAAAGGAAGAGAAGAAATCAGAGGAAGAAAGAGGAACGGAGAAAAAGAGAGGGGTGGCGTGGAAAGGTTGGCGAAGAAACAGAGGAATAGCACTTTGCTGGTTCTCGCTTCACGCTCAAAGAAAACGGGTCGACTTGTCGAGCTTGTACGACTACCGAGTAAGTTATTACTTTACTTACCCTTTTTACCCTTTATTACTTACCCTTTAATCAACGACTGGCAGAGGAAGACCAGAAAGTTTATATTTGGAATCGGCTACCGCGGATCTGCACAGGGTGCGCGAAAAGTACGGCCGTCGAACTTGAGGGCTGGCTGCTTTACGAAGAAAATGATGTTTTTCATCTGGAGAAACATGCAGTGAAACTTCATTTATCTGAACTCCATTTATTGGAACGAAATATCAGATACTGCCCGGTTAAACTAATTCCTGCTCATTGACTCCACTTATCTGAATGCAGAGTTCTACTATATAACAGAATTTTTATTATACAAACTTTATTTATTTCAACAAAATTTTAATTAACGTCCGAAACTCCAGCTGATCGAAATCCACTTATCTAAACGTGAACTCTTTATGGGGAATTAGTGAAACTTCTATTATATGAATTCCAATTATATGAACTGTTTGAATCCCCTGACTATCTGAATCCCTCGATGGATTCAGATAAATGGAATTCTGCCGTAAATCGAACGTGTACATACGATTTCGAGCGGTCGAGTCGACACGAATTGCCATTTAACCCACTCTAGGCCGATCTCTAGCTAAAAGACAATCTTCAGAAACCGACATATCGATGTTCTTATGGTCTTGTTTACGTATTATTCACTTTTCACTCTATCTTACAATCATTAACCACTTTTCAATTTCACACAATTTTTAATTTCTCTGTTACACTCTTTCTGCGCGATCTTATACCTCCAACTGTTTTCATAACTGACTGATAACGATTACCGATAAAGAATTCCCTCATATTGACGCACATGGTGCGTCACTAGTTTCGAAGCTGTTAACAATCTAGTGGTTCAATAATCGCGAACCGAGCTCGAGCCAGACTTTATATGCAACAGACACCTATCTGATGTTTATCGAGCAACGACTTAAAACCGTTCTGCTTTACGCACACCAATTATTCACGGTACGTGAGCGAATTAGCAAATTTCTAGCGGCGAACGAGACGGGCTGTTCATTTAGATTCTCGAGCAACAGATTTCTTTTATTTCTTCCGTTCGTTCGAATTAATTCATATTCTTTCTAACATATCGGAAGAAAACAGACAAACAATTTAACGATGTTTTAATAGAGTACGATCTCACGGAGATTTCAATCGTTAGCTATAGTATATTATTACACGTAACTAGGACAGTTTTGTCAGTGATTCTAATAGAGCTTGTTAGCTATTCGGTGCAGGCATTATAATTTCAGACGGTCTATCCAGGTCTACAGGATACAGAACCGGGAACAAGCCTCAAGAATATCAAATCACGGAAAACCCGATTTACTTTATGCAATATACAGATTCTCCGACGCTGAGAGGTAAAACCAGCGAGTCTAAGGAATATTTAATTCTGCGCATTTCAGCCATGAAAGCGGCTGCTAATCCTCAAACGATCTTTCGTCAGAAGCTCCATTGAAAATTCGATGCCGGCTATTTCGCACGCCCTGTGCTTCGAATAGAAAATGCTACTTCCGTAGACGTTTTTCCGTGGGCGCTTTACAGGGGTTAAACATAAAAGTTGTAAAATAAAGCGACGATGACGAGGCGGCGATCGTCCCTCTTATTAATTGTAACTTTTTGTTGAATTTTAAAAGGTTATATTGAAATCTTTGTTACGTTATTACAACTGGTAGTAGATGAAAGAAGATCTGTCTCAAACTAATGGAAACACATAAATTTTATTAAAAGAATGGAGCAGTCGATGTAAACAAGTAAAACGAAAGTACCTATGATTCCCGAAAGTATTTGAACACTTGATAGAAATTTTTTATGAATATAGGCATCATACCTGTTATATGCGTTATGCATTAGCAGTTTAATACGATACAACTATTGCATGATTATATCATTATTTACCGAAAATATATCTACACATAATAAAAAATTAGTATGTAGCATGAATACAAGTTTTAATGATAATAACAATTTCGAATCTTGTTTCATTTTTACGACATCCGATAAAGACGACATGTATCAAGAATCGTTGATATTTCAACGAGGGGGAGATCAGAGACACGCGTCTTGATCTCTGAAAAATTTGACCGACAAGCACGAGATTGTTTGTACAAAGGGGATGTTTTTCCGTAAAAACGTTAAGAGAACTTTTCTAGAAGAACTTTTCTAAAAGCTGAACCGAGAAAAAGCAATACGGTTGCGATAGCGTAGGAAATGCGAAATTATTTGTTCTTTCCCCCTTTCTCACTCGGTGAAATCGTCGCAATTGTGTTGTAGAGGGGCGTAAACGCCAGAATCGCCGGAAACAATGCTTTGCGAGACAACAATGCTTTCGCTTGTTTCCAACTATCTTTTGAAGGAAACTAATTCGACCAAGGAACAACGGAGAATAGTTAAAAAGGACAGACAGGATGATGCTACACGATTATTGTAACGAACAGGGGTTCTCTTTTGAACTTACTAAGAGATTCCTCATTTAGAGAGAAGTAAAACTATTCTTCAGACTCTGCAGGTCTAGATACCTGTAAATTCATGAGTAGTTCAACCTTGAAGCGCTTCTATAGAGATTATTATAATACGTTATGTATAGTTGTCTTAATATTTATCTCGTGTTTGAATTAATAATCACCTCGTTTCGAGTGGTTAAATAGCATATCCACAAAATTGGAAATAAATAGGTTTAGCGTGAAATTTATCGCCTTTACCAAGTGTACTGCGTATTTTGATTACTGCGTGTACACACTCACGCTCAGAACTGCTCTTCTTAAATGCCTTATCTACTATATCATACCTTATCCGGAAGAATATCAAAGTGACAAATCCAATATTTCACCTTTCAATCTTTTCGATCAAACAAATACAAAATTCCATCGCGACCCTTTTATCTTAATTGATTTTATAAATCGTCTGCATTAAATGATCGATATTTCCTAATTAACACTTCCGTCTAAGATTGTAATACCCATATCTAATCGTGTGATATCCAGAGATTCCGACTAATATTTTCTGGATGTTAAATTACTCAGTGTCCAATGTGACATGAAAATTCGTTACTCCTCGCTTCGATCGAACCAATTTGAAATTCCATCGTAATCCACGATTTTTTCGTCTGGTTTCGCAAAACTTGTTGAACTCTGCTCCTTGTAGCTGCCGAGTATCCGTTCACTACGATGCGACGCGACGTTCTATTGCATATATCGAGCCTGTGTATCCGGTTTTCGGACTAATAATTTTGCGGGTAACTTCCGGCCCGTGATTGCCCAGGAAACTACTAATGCGCGCACGTCCTACATACACACATATGTGAACATAAATGTATACACAGACGATAGCGGATCGAACGTTTCCGTAGTCGGCCTCGAAGATACACGCGAGCAATCGAGATTGCTTTTCGCGAGAAATCTTTTTCCCCACCTCTCTATCTGGGTCTCTTTTGCACAGCTCGGGAAAGAACATCTGGCGACCTATCTTTCCGTGATACAGACAACGAAGGAAATTGTTCGGAAATTCGTGGAAGGAAACTAAGAAAATAATGGACGTCGAATCGGAGGGTGAACTTGTACTTAACCCATTAAGGACCAAGTGCACGAATAATACGTGAAAGTTGTATAAACGTAACGTTATTGGAAAACGTAAGTGAAGTAATTTATATATTGCTTCTTTAAACCACAGTACGTGTACCACAGTGCGATAATCTAAATGATTACAATGATCTAAATAATTACAAATATATAAAATATACTCCGAATATAATTTGAGACGACGTTAAAAAACAGTACTTGATAACCTGAATTGTGTAGGAAAAAGTTATATTGTAGAATTAACGCAACACTGATCCTTAATAGGTTGAGGTTAAATACACGTTTCTTATATCTACTCTGCTATAATGTGTTCAAGAATGCGGAGCACATCGTTCGTTTTGTAAACATAGAAGGTTCACTCGCAATTACGAGTACTGGATACGCATATTTTTATTTCGTTCTTTTTTTCCAATTCTTACATTTTAGTCTTTCTAGCTTGAAAAACGAAAGGTGGAACAATGAGCAGTTATTTCGAGCTATTTCGACAAATTTTTCACATGGTATCGCTCTAATCTATCTCGTGTCCCGACGAATCGCCTGAATCTCGGCATACCCCGAAATTAGTTGGCAATTTAACCAAGGGATTCTACGCGAAAATACAGCTATTCTATGGTTCGCATACATCGGTCCGAATTACACTGGACCCTTTCTCAACGCACGTCAAAGTAATCCTTTGGCCATAAAGAACATTGAAGTCACTATGTATTGCGACCGATCTACCAACATTTTTAAAGAAAAATTCAAGTGGATACCGTACCATGTTAAATCAGACCCTCGTCTGAACGTGCCGAAAACACACAAATTTCTCTGTTGGAGTACAACTTTGTTCATAGTTCCCCCAAATGAAAGATTTTATCATTTATACCGTTTTTCTTCGTTTGTCCCAACCGCTTCACGGATCTCTACAAAAATGTAAACCGTACCGTTTTCCTTCTCTAAATAAAATTTGCGGCGAATTTTCGTCGAAGATTTCGTTATTAAGAAAGAAAGGGTTTTCGAGCTTTTGGAGAAGGGAGGGGGAAGGAAAATCGATGTATCCAAATTGAAAGGGCGGGATAGGCGCGAATATCGGAGGCAGCTGGAATCGTGAAAGCTTCGGGTAAATATCCCGAGTGGTTGCGAACTGCACCTACGCTTGGTCGATACTCTAAACGGGGAAAACGGGAAGATACTCCCTTTTTTTTAAAAGCCAGCGAGACAGACGCAAACAGGAAAAAAGGGAGGTGGATGGATGGGTAGAGAATGAGGTGTATAGATGGTGGAGGTTCCGTGCGAGGAGAAAGTACATCGAGCGAATCGGGATACGAAAACACGCGTGTGAATATTCAACCTCCGGAATATTCAACGGAGAGAAAAGAAAAAAAGAGGAGAGAGGACGAGGGTTGAGGAAGTCCAGCCTCCCTTTCGACCGAGACACACACAGTTTGAAATTTCCAGCCGGTCTCTATGTGGAAGGGCCAAAGGTGGTCTGTGGAAAATGGTTCCTTCCTCTTTCGTTCGAGATATACTGAAATGGGGTGTAGCAAATGATTTTGTATGAAAGGGAACGATTTTGAAAATTGCGATAAAATGCCGTGTTGAAAGTATGGGTTCTATAATTTGTTATAAATGAAAATTATTTCAAATTTTCAAATTTTACTATTTATCACATCACTGGTAACGAGTTAAATAGCCTATTTTCAAACTACTAGATTACTTAAAATTTGTCCATAACTGAATTTGGCGAATTACAATGCAAATAGCTAAGTTAGATTGAAATATCCTATTAACGTAAATAACCTTACTACGATGATTGAAAGTTCTATTGCTACAAAAGAAAAACGAGAAGAAGATGTCTCTCGCATGAAGGTACAGAGAATCTTTCCCTGAAAGATTAATAAGAGTTTACCATTCACGTAAGATAAAGGATGAGAGATAAATGGTCCGTTCTTCTAGCTCTCCTTGGGTTCTTCATAGATAAGAATGTCGCTCAGGTGGTTTAGAGTCTAGAGGGATCGTGTGTGTTAGTCGTACCCGTGACAGAAGTGGGCCGTGCGCGAGCGGTTAACAAAGAGCGTCGGTGGCTCGAAGAAATGGAGGATGGCACTTGCCGGAGAACTGGAAGCCTGTTTGCATAAAACTCCCATTTACTTCGTGAATTCCAGTGCGCGCGCATTCGCGACGTGACAAATTTTCGATATGCACACTTCTATTTGGACGTTCATCTCGTGGCTAAAAGTACAGCCCCGCTTCTCTCTGAACCCTGAAAACGCGCGGCTGCTGCGCCGCTACGCCGTGGCCGTTTCTCTCAAAGCGACCCGAAAGCATCCAGATAAAGCGTATCGTTGCTGCTTTTGATTCGTTATTTTCTTTTTCCTTCTTTCCTTTTCTCCTTTTTATCTTTTTTATTCGATCGATGAAACGCAAAGTTCGTTGAGCGTTGATTTTTCAAGGTATTAAATGGGATAGGGCGACGGGGAATTCTTTTGGTTCTGAATGTTTCGAGCGATAAAGAAAATTGAAGCTTGTTATTTTGACAGATTTGGAAGGTCCAGTGTTAAGTATACTGGCAGGGTTCGAGGGAAGGAGTATCACTTCTAAAATCGAAGAATAAAAACTGGATCGAGGTTACTTCGCGCGAACTGAAGTCTTCTACGTACAATGTATTCGTCTGGAAAGTCGGCGCCACATGGCTTAGAGTGCAAGCGCTTATGATGCTTGTTCACCGTTGGTAGACCATCCAGCGACCTCGATGAAACTTGTACTTGAACTCTTCGATCTTACGCTTCCCTTCTAACTTTTCACTATTTTCCTGGGCTATACAACCAAAACATACACTATAACTACGAACAAGTTACATATACAATACGGTACTAACACTATTCTACATGATAAACGTTATCGATATTCCAACTACTGGATTATGTAATTATCGAAAATTTAAAAAATTGCCTTATTAGTTACACACTAGAAAACAATGCAGTAGTATTATACATTTAATTTTGATCTCTTGATGGGTGGCCAAAAATTTCTAGCAGGTCGATTGATTTTCATTCCTTTAAATTAGTCAGAAATAAATAAACATTCCTCGACAAACAACTGTAATATTAGTCAAACTTCTCTGAAAGTCTTACTTGGAGAACAAGATGGAGAGCCACGGGCAAGACAATACTGGCGAAAAAGTGGTAATTGGTAAACCATGCGATTCGAACAAGACGAAGTGCGGGCAGCTGGGTCAGTGAGGTAAGGAGTAAAAAAAAGTGGTGGGAGGGCTTTCGAATTTAAAGCCAGGAGCACGGTCACGCTTGTTAGAGTTCCGTGAAATTAAGTCCGCTTAACGAGTACGTAGCCGGGGAAATTTAACGAGCCCGAGCCATGCAATGTCGACCCGGAGAATTTTCGCAGCCACTGCGATGGCTGCGAGCGACGCGCTCGCTGAGTCTCTTGCTACCCCTCTGTTTCCCGGTAAAAAAGTAAAAGTGAAATCGTCCTAAATAGCAGTCAGCTTGGTTGCGTTGGTCGTCAAGTTAAATCAGTCGAAACGGGACGCGAAAAGTGAGCGTGGGAGATGGAAAGCCGGCGGTTCTGCGGTGATAAAAAAGAAGAAATAGAGAGACGACGAAAAAACAGGAAGGAAAAAGTAGGAAAAAGGAAAGCGTGTCAGTCGTTGACACGTTCTTTCGCGATCACACGACTGGAACAAAGTTTAAGGTAGTAAGGTTGGTAAATCTGTTTTGGAATTTTCCATCGGAGATAGAAGTTCGACACGATCCTATCTTTCTTGGCTCTGGTCGACTTATTAATACTTTTATCGTCTCCCTGTCGCGATCAGAATTCACTGAAAGATTAAGAGAGGATTCGAGAATAAAGAAGCTCGAGATTTCTTCGAAAGTTGCCTTGCAAAGGTCCTTCGTCTTCCTTCGTCGATTTCGCTTCGGCGACGTTCAGTTATACGTGGGAAACTTATTTTCGAAAACTTCGAATGCATCTGGTTTCTCCTCGAAATGAACAGAAAAATCAGTATGTGAACGTGTAACATTCGTGGCTTCCAAGGACGTTTGTTCGTTTCCTCTAGCACCTCTTCTCAATGGGGGTACCATGTACTACGTAACGTTTCAATTAGTTTGTCCAGATCTGAATTCGAAACTTCCGGATATAAGCTGTCTTTTCACTTTCTGCTTTTTAAAAATTTACGTATATGATTAATATCGCAGGATTCGTTAAATCTTTTTGTCTAATAATCAAATCCACAATCATTTTCGTACTAGAACTACCAAGATAATGAAAATTAATAATTCGTAGTTTTTCACAAAAATTTCACAATGTGCTTTTTTATAAAATAGGTATAGGTGGATAAAGACTTGCTTTTTTTGCCACTTTGTACAAAAAATCACCTGTCTACTTATACAATACTTGCTTTCATTTTGATCCTTTCGACAATAATTTTATAAGTATTATAATCATCGATAGTTCTACTGTTAAAAGAAACAATAATTTTACTTGAAGAACAAGAGAAGAGTCTCCTTACATCCGGAAGCTCTCATGGTCGTCGTTATACGTGTCCCCTAATGACCTAGGAAAGCAGAAAATGACTTGAACGACGAAGAGTCGTCGAAATAGAGTCGTGATGCGTGTCGCGAAATTGATGAAGGAGCACTTTTCCGGGTCGTCTGATCGGAAAATAAAACACATTCGGCTGATGACTTCGAACGATCGATAAACTATGTATGTAGGTACTCCGGTGATCCTCTCCGCTTTCCTCCAAATCCTGACGCACTAATATCGAAATTGCTTACGCGAACTTCAGGCTGAAGGCGAGGAGGATAAACCAAGATTTGAGCCGGGCTTTTTCGGGACAGTGGCTCAGGAACAAAAGGTTGAAGATGCTCGAGGAAACGATGGATGAAATCATAGCTAGGATTACTCTTGATGAAACCGTATTAACGAAGGAACATACGAAAGCGATCAGACAACTTTGGATCCGTCTATTTCGCCACTACCAATCATTCCGTATCTAAGGATCGTCCAAGGACTGCCTTTAACGTGTAAATAGAAGATGTCCAAATGAAACCTGGTGACCACGGAAGGCCTAAAATCATCGACCTAAGATTTTTCTACAGTGCGCTTGAAGCACGGCAACCTAATCTCGTTAAGTTCCGAGCAATCGATAAATACATAGAATTTATAGAAACCTTGACCATCCTAATCGAGGAATCGACCTTAAAGAAATATCCAACTAATCGTAAATCGGACAGAAAACATTCGTCAACGTCATTCAGAAGAAGTTTCTCACGAGAACGCGGCATAAAATGCTTCGATCTTTGAGCAAACAGCAAGCTCCGCGCAACAAGTAGACAAAGTCCAAGCCGGCTAAAATGAGCCAGCCTTTCGTTCAGATGTTGATTCTGCTGCTATCACTGCACCAGCTATCGGTGTTGAGTCAATCGAAGGCGCACAGCGAGCGGGAAGCAGTGCTGATCCCTGGCGACATTGTTCTGGGAGGACTGTTTCCGGTGCACGAGAAGGGCGGCGCCTCTTGCGGTCCAAGCGTCTATAATCGAGGCGTGCAACGACTCGAGGCGATGCTGTTTGCCGTGGATCAGATCAACAAAGACAAGAAGATACTTCCAGGCATCACGCTGGGCGTACACATCCTTGACACCTGTGGCAGAGATACGTACGCGCTCAACCAAAGTCTGCATTTTGTTCGAGCATCTCTGTCTAATTTGGACATCAGCGTGCTTGAGTGTGCGGACAAATCCGTGCCCAGGGTGAAGAAGACAGCCAGTGCTGGGCCGATCTTCGGCGTTATCGGAGGTTCCTATAGCTCCGTGTCGTTACAAGTGGCAAATTTGCTGAGGTTGTTTCACATTCCACAGATCTCGCCTGCTTCTACCGCTAAGGCGCTTAGCGATAAGACCAGGTAACTTTGAACTTCCTCTTTTGCAAATTGTGCTAATCGTACCAAGCAAAATTGTTTCATTCTTTCTATAAGATTTTCTCAGTCGAAAATTTAACCTTTACGTTGCATTATTAATTTTTCTTATGAATGAATTACTTTATAGTAGATACATTGTAACAATAATTTTTAGTAAAGCGTGGATCCTTTTCTATTATCGATAAATTTATCTATTCGAGTTTGCATACTCGTAGTCCATCTGTGTAGAAATTCGAAATTTTAGAGTAATTTTATAGTTATAAAACATAAGACGCAGTATACATATGTATATCCTCCAAAAGAACACGACTTACATCTGCAAGGTTTCCTCAAGAGACGAATCTCAGGCTTATGCCAAGACATACTATATATCTATCGATATGCATATTTTATGATAATTGTTCTAGAAGTAACGAAGAAAATCCACGTTTAATCTCTCCATTAGGTTCGACTATTTCGCGAGGACGGTGCCTCCGGACACATTCCAATCGATCGCGTTGGTGGACGTGGTGAAAAGTGCAAATTGGTCCTATGTCTCGACCGTCTACTCCGAGGGTAGCTATGGAGAATACGGGATCGAGGTGTTCACCAGGGAGGCGACAGAACGTAACGTGTGCATCGCGGTAGCGGCGAAAGTGCCTAGCGCCGCAGACGATCGTGTATTCGACGATATCATCCAGAGACTGAGTAAAAAACCGAATGCCAGAGCTGTAATTCTGTTTACCCGCGCAGAGGATGCTAGAGGAATCCTCGAAGCGGCCAGAAGATCCAACATGACAGCATCCAGTCAACCGTTTCAGTGGCTGGCTAGCGATGGCTGGGGTCGTCAAATCAAACTCGTAGAGGGTCTCGAAGAAGAAGCTGAAGGCGCTATCACGGTAGAGCTTCAGTCGGAGAACATTCCAGGCTTCGACGAGTACATGGCCTCCTTAACTCCGGACTCGAACCGTCGAAACCCTTGGTTCAGCGAATACTGGGAGGAAGTGTTCGGTTGCGTTCTCAAAAAGAACATCAGGCTCGTAGGAAATCAAAATAGCACCATGTGCTCGTTGAAGCTTAGATTGACCTCGGAAACCGGATATGAGCAAGAGTCGAAGGTTCAATTCGTCGTGGATGCCGTGTACGCTTTCGCGTTGGCACTGCACAACCTTCAGAGGGACGTGTGCACGAAAACCAGCGGTTTATGCGCTGCGATGGCGAACTACGACCGAGCCCTATTCTATAGAAACTACCTGCTGAACGTGTCCTTTACAGGTGAGTTTTGAATTACATACTCTCGTGCACAAAAGTTACGGCTAACCCAAACGGCCTCTAAAGGCAGAATTCGATATTTTGCACGGCCTTCTGTCACTGCCTCGGGCTTTTCAATGCGCTAGAACATATTACTATATTTGAGAATCGTGCATGTATTATACATATATTACGCCTTCATCTCTCATCCTCTTTGGTTCAGCGGTTCACCTCTGATTCCGTATTCCGGTATTCGCGTATTAAATTTTTCCCCTTGCAACAAGGCGAGCAATAAACGCGCGATTCGCGCCAGGCTTTATAACGCGAAACCGATAATATCGACGACCCCGGTGAACAATAAACGCGGCAGAACGAATATATTCACAGCGGCGTGGTTCTGCGAGCCGATATGAAATTTTTCCGACCTTGACGGTTCTTGGCAGCCTGCTTTGAGAACGATGGATAATTCGCGGATAATCGGAGCATTTTGCGCTTGATTGAGTTTTATCGGTTACCTTCCCGGCAAGATAGCGGCATTTGCTTGTGCGACAGCGAAGGTTTTATGGCTGCCAGTATTCCGTCAATCTGATCACGATCTTTGGTTTCTCTATTACATGAACTGACATAAAGATAACAAAAGCAGTCTTGGATTTAATCCTTGGATAATAATGACCGAATCATTTTACTCGTATACATCGACGTTCATAAGTATCAGGATATCTGCTATTACCATACAAATAATTAATAATATGTAATAATTAATCTAGATTATCAAGGAAATTGTTAATCTATCGAAAATTTATTGCAACTATTTGCAAGAGTTACAAAAGTGCGTTGGTCCGCATAGTTTCCAGATCTGAATCGCATAGTATTGTTGCGAACAGAGTGATAAAATGTATTAGTGGTCAAAGATTGAACGAAATCAGTGATCCATATATCTTACACTATTCTTGTATCAAATCATCCTCTAATCGCACGAAAGCTTGCAAGGATCGTAGAATGGACCAGACTGAATTATTCCAGGCATTTCTCCGGAGACCAATACATTCCTAGATCGAACACGGAAAGACCGAACGCGCCGTGCCGTTCATTCTGACCTCGTACCTCGATTCAGATTTCCTGACATGGGTATGGGCGAAACGAATTTTTGGCGTGGCCGGTGAAAACACGAACTAGAGAATGATGGTTGCGGTGATTTTAGCTGCTTCGTACTTGGAATTGATACGAACACCGCGATGCCTTGCTCAACGAGGCGGGTGAGAGACGTTTCGATTCCAAAGTACGGATCGTGTCAAATTTTTATCCTAAGAGCACAATGTGACAAAGACAGAGGAATGAAAAAAAATAGCGAAAACGAATATAGAAAGGGAGTTGATATGTCGTCCGGAGTCAACGAATATAAATGAATACATGGTCAAATAATTAACGTTAACTGTACATAGTGATACTGATAAATGTATTTACTGATAACTGTAAATATTTACTGATGATTTATTATTTTAAAATTTAAACTTCCATTCTAGAAGCAAATTCTATTAACACGCATGGATGCTCGTACGGTGAGCTCCAATACTTTAAAGCGCGCTTTTACAATACATAAAACTATTTTATTTCACTATTATTATTTCTTCTGTTTTCTTTCCAAAATTTATCATTAAAAGCCAGAATATTGTATTTATTTCAGTTATGATTAATTGCACTTTCGATTTAACGGACTGTCACTTTAAAGTCAAGAACAGGGACGAAGATTACAGCAGACGAATCTCATCGTGATTTCGTAATTTTTCGCTAGTGTGCGGCCGTGACGTTTGGGTGACAGGCGTACGAGGAAAGCGGCAGACAAGTACAGAGACAGAACAGAGAGGGTTTGATAATACGGAAATGAGGAGAAGAGAGAAAAAGACAGACTGGAAAAAAGGTGGAGGGAGGTAGTATCACAAGGGGATCGTGCTGTATCGATCCTAAATGTGCAGTCCAAGGCCATTGTTTTTTCCCCGTTTATCAAACCAATGCGTGACGAAGGTTTATGTTAAAGATGCCAAAGAACAAAGTAGGTAATGCGGGAGCTCTCGCGTCTCGACATCCCTTTTTGCGATCTCCCTCGTGTTCAACCCCGTTTCTGCTATAGATTTATGTTCTCCAACCTTTTTTCTATCTTTTTTATTTTCCTCTTTTTTCTCTCGTATGATCGGACGCGGTGATCGTTCGCGATGAAGTACACGTGCATCACGGTGAGTTCGAACGATATCTCGAGTCAAATCTGTTGGTGGTGCGGCCGGGGCCAACGTTATCGATTCGTTCGGTGGACGTGTGCACGTCGAGGGCGATTTCTACGAAATGACCAGGAAATAATGGCCCGGTTTCGGTGACTTTGCACGTTTTAGATCGATCCGCGCGCGGCGAGCTCTCTCGCCACGGGCGACCGGATGAATCGGAGATTACAACCCGTACCACAAAATGGATCGGAAGAAATTGTATTTTTGTCTCTTGTATTTTCTCTTCTTTCTTTTTTTCTATTTTTTTTTTTTTTTTTTTTTTATGTGCATGTAAATGAATCTGTTACATGTTTTAGAGACTCTCTAACGAGACCGTGAATGCTCGTTCATTTTTAGAGTCAACGATGGGATGCCATAGCGTGTCGATTTTACGATTCGATGCGTATCAGTCATGACTTTGTTGTACGTGCATGGCTGATTTTTAATTGCGTGGCAGTAATTGAGTCAGGAATATAGACTGGTCATCAAGGAGAAATATTATTCCAGTTGTTAGGTGGCAAAGCTGTATGCGGTTGAGTTATGGGCCGAAGAAACAGACGTGTGGTACGTGGGGCACACGCCATAGTCTGACCTAATCTGATACACGCTGATATTACAATTTGCCTCGTGCAGCTAATGAAGGAATGCATTAGGCGTTTCCGCGGCTGATTACCGTTTGCTACCTCTGCTCTACGTAATAAAATTGCGAATTGACTGCTTTGAGCGTTAAAAGCTACCACAATCTTTAATTTCCGTACAACTTGCAGAATTAGCAAAATCTTTATCATGCTTGATGTTTCGCGTTATTTCCCTTGAATCAACTCCTTTCCTTAATCCTTTGCCTGCATCGAGGAAAGAAAAACGCGCGAGCTGCTTACAATTAGAATAACCAGAGGAAGATCAGATAATCTCGATTTCAAACGTTTCTCGTTAATCAAGAATGATTCTTCCCAAATTATAAGCTTCCCATAGCTTTCACGAACGAAAGCGTACTATCTATAATCATCGTGAGTTAATATAATAAAAAATATCAAGCAAAAAATGCCAATCAATTCCAACATTAATTTTCATCGAATAAAAAGGTTTACTCGCTGTTAATAAAAAACGGGAGTCGTTGGAAAGTTTTCGTATTGCTCGCTTTTTATATCGTGTTAAAAGTGCAAAGGGAAATATATGTATAATTTTAGTTTCCATCGAGTTATCTGGTAGAGATGGAGGTTGGAGGCAAGCACAATCATATGTCAATTACGCGAAGCGGAAGTGCGATAATTAAAAGTCGCATTGCCGTGATCGTGTCTGCCTGGATATATTAAAGCTGAAACGAACATGCAATATGTAAATGAAATCGTCGCATTGGCCGCGTAAATCCGCTGTGCAAATCTAACGAAACCCTTTTTCGTGAAACTAAATGTAGCGTATGGATCGCGATATGAAAAAAGACATAGGAAAATGTACCGGAAACTGGGATTCCTGATAAAACGTTTTGTAATGTACAGGCAACAGAGGAAAATCTCTCCTTCCTGAACGGGGTATTAATCCTGGTCTTAAAACCACTGAACAACGTGTAGAAGAAACAGCTACGTTCCGCGGAACGACTCGACGAATAGATAAAAATTTATAAACGTAACTGTAATCTCTAATCATCGAATTAAGACAAAATGTATTAGGACAAACGTACAAAAATTTCACTTCTTGAACATCCATTTCTTTACAAGTGTCTTTATACCATAGATTTTCACAGAAAGCAGCTGATTTTGATTTAAAAACGGCGATACATACGTGTCTTTTGACTCTATCTGTTTATATTTCCTTCCATTTAAATGATTTTTCAACGACTGAAAATGGTGGTAGACTGATAGTATTAGATCTAAGGATAAAGAGACGAAAAAGTATTTGAAGTAGTTGCATTTATATCTATCTTAAATTCATATAACATAATTGGCCAGAAGCAGACTTGGTTGTGTTCCATATCTAATTATTAAGATCTACGTTGACTTCTAGACTCGGACAGAGGCCAATTGTTTTATAGATACAGAACAGTTCTTGGAAAATGATTTTATCGAGAGACATTAAACTTCACTCACACTTCGTAATTGTACTAAAAGTAGAAAGATTAAGAATTATGAATAATTCTAAATGTACGGCTAGCAACTATACCTATAGGCTGCAGTAGAGCGAGAATCGGTGTTTAGATGCATCTATACACGCTTTCGAACTTTAAACGTCTAAACGCCGATTTACGGGAGTACGAAATTGATTAAATTGCTGTTATCGCTTTGCCCCTACATTCTCTGTATTTTACTGTTCGAAATCGTATCTTTTCTCAGCTTCCACGTTCTGGAAATACAAAAGGGGACTCACGAGTATGATGTTTCAGACACTGCTGGCAGCGAGGTAAAGTTCGACGAGCACGGGGACGGGCTGGCGCGGTACGAAATCCTCAACTTTCGGAAATCGGCAACTAACGGGACTAATGGATATCACTATCGGGCAAGTAAAAGTACTTTTGACTTTTTTCCACCGATTAATTAGAACTTGTCGAAATACGGCCTTTCTGTTCTCTCTTCTCTCATTCCCCTCCTTCTACCCTCTTTAGCATCATTCTTCGTCATCATTCCCCAGAGCCGGAGGGCAAACTTCCCGCGAACTCCAGACTCATCGCCGAGTGAACCGCTTTCGGCAGTTTTACGCTCATTCGAATCTGGTACAATATCGAAATTGAAGTTCCAATTATCGGATTTGGCGAATTTCAACGACCGGCAGAGATAATTATCCTTTCTGAAACTTCGGGAGAGTGTGAACTGCTATAAATTGAAATAATTCCCCGATCCTAGGAAATTAGCTTCGGTTACACAATTGAATTTTATCCTCTATTCCTTGTACACTTTGTCACTTTTAAGCTCTTCTAACCTGTTTCTTCAGAGTGTCGTTTAACTGCTTCACGAAATTGATTTTCTTCTTTGAGAAATTGGATTTAAGGTACTTTTACTTGAATTTGTCCTTTCTCCATTCTCTCAAATTTTTTTAGAAACTTTTGTAAATCGCACTTTTAAATTACTTCGCCTTGCTGACAAGTAATGTTAAATAATTGACCTTTCTCATTTCTGAATCATTTTGTGCATTATATTCTGTTAATTCGACCAATCGCGAGGAGACACGTCAACGGGAGTCGTAAATTCCCGTTACGATTATAACAATCGACGCCGCGAATAGATCGATCCCCTGATTTCTGTTAAGATAATAGGGGTGGTTGTTGAGGTATAACGCTGTGGCTCACAGAGTTATAAAATATATATTTCCCACACTTTGTACAATAACACAAAGGATTGACACCGTTGCTTACAATATCGGAGACGTAGAAAAGATTTGCTTACAGAGGAGAAAGTCCGTGTACTGACTGACTTGGTTAGAACTCCTTGTAGGTGAGGGTTAGAACTCCTTGAATGTGACTCGATTCTTCGGTTATGAGAACGAGTAGTGTGTTGTATTTGACTGTCCTTTGGTTATGAGAACCAGTAGAATGGATCCTCCTGATAGCGTAGAAGCCGTAGACGAGGTAGGAGCCGTCGGAGCAGTAGGCACCGTGAGAGCAGTTGGCAGAACCGTCAGAAGGTTGTAGGAATAGCGAGAACACTTGAAGGAACAGTGAGGTTCGTTCTGATGTGATTACGGAGGAAAGCTCGGTAGGGGTGTGCCCTTTGAACGAAGAACGCGGATTCGTAGCTCACATTTTGGTTAGCAAAGTGAGGGCAATGATCCGCGATGCTGATTGGTTATGCCCAATGTTGAGAATCAAGATAGGAGGAAGAAGCCTCCTACCAACGTGGCGTCATTGTTCATGGGAAAAACCAGCTTTTCCGTTAAGCAGCTATTTAGTTTTTCCCATTAGGTAACTACCTGCTTTCTCCGTACAATAGACCTAAGGACTGTTTTATGTACCAGCCATAAACCGAAAATACTTGCAGGATTAAAGATTCCTGCAAGCTAATAAGGAAGGACGTCGCGCGGACCTTTTCACGCGACGTAACATATTCTTTTTTAGGTTTTTATACTTTCTCTGTATAGCTTTTTAACCTTCTGTAGCTTGAGACTAACAAAACCAGAGAGTCTTCCCTTCTTTTTCCTTTTATAGTATTTCGAGTATTAATTCTTCTTATAACGGTGTAATAATTCTTCTTGGAATAATTCTTCTTGGAACGGTGACAGCATCCGTCTTGGATGATGTCCTGAAAAGTATCATTTTGTCTTGGTGATGGCCAAAGTCACTCGTGACTCTTCACACCTGTCCATATATTATTTAAAGATGATAAAATGGCCAATGGGACAACTGACGACACAGAGACAAAGAGACTTGCCTCACTCGCTCATCATTATTACTCTATGATCTTATTTGTAGATGTGAAACCAATATCAACTACGTACGAGAACGAAAAGTCAGAACTCCAATCCCTGTTGTATCCAATTAACGATTGTTTCTCGATAAAAATCGTAAATCAACGTAAAACCGGGTGCACCGGTCGTGTTTCCAGCGATAAAGTAGCGGCTGGACATAAATTGCAACGTGACCTTCGCTACGTCCGCCTTCCTACCGCTGGATGCAACTTACAGGATGAAATATAACCTTTGCTCGACGGAACAGGTAACTCTAAATTGTCAAAGAACGCGAGTTTTATTGCACCAACGTTCTGGCCATTTATTAAAGAAAAAAGTGAAAGAAAAAGGAAAAAGAAGAGGAAAAAAGGAGACCATCCGTATATCCACGGATAACGGGTGGAGTACAATCTTTTCCCCAAAAATTCCCACGCGAATTCGTATTTCAATCCCCGTACGAATGTATATTTCATTATCAAAGTAGAGTATCTAAGTTGCGCAGCGACGCGTTTTATCCGAAACATCCATCTCGAAAAATGAAAATAACAACACGCCTCCTATCTTTCGATCGATCGCAGGTCAAATAAAAGAATTTCCTCCCCAGAGAACAAACTCTCCAATTTTATAAATGTTTCTGTCAGAACGCGCCTACGACAGACACCGAGTAGACAGAATTGAAATCGTGTATCGTTTCGAGCATTCGCTCGATTGTCCATCCAATAGAGTTCACCCGAAATTTCGACGTCGATTAACGCCTATGTTTCGAACGTGCTACTACTATCGCTTTTCACTACCAATTTTCACGCGATCGACAGGATACAGATCCTACGACATCCTAAATCGCATTCATCATATCATTCGCGACACTCGACGAGAAGATGGGTCGATCGATCGGTAACGATGAAAATATCTCTCGAGTAGGTGGTAGGAAAATGGTTCAACTCATTGGATATTCGCACGGAGGAACTGGTCTGGGCACGAGGCACCAAGGATCTACCAATCTCGGCATGCTCGCTACCCTGCGAGTCAGGTATGATAAAGAAGCAACAGGGTGACACTTGTTGCTGGGTGTGCGACCAGTGCGAGGAGTACGAGTACGTCTACGATGAGTACACCTGCGTGGACTGTGGCCCGGGCAAATGGCCACACGAAGACAAGAGGGGCTGCTACGAGTTGCCCATCAACCACATCAGATGGAACAGCGCGTTTGCGATCGCGCCAGCGGTGATTTCGTGTCTTGGAATCGTAGCCACCCTCGCAGTCGCGTGTCTATTGTTCCACCATAGAGACACACCCGTAGTTAGAGCGTCAGGACGTGAACTTACGATCATTTTGCTGGCTGGAGTGCTCGTTTGTTACCTGAACACGTTCCTCTTGCTAGCAACGCCTACTACAGTTACCTGCATTCTTCAGAGGTTCGGTGTGGGGGTGAGTTTCAGTGCAGTTTATGGAGCACTGTTGACCAAGACGAATAGAATCGCTAGAATCTTCGATTCTGCATCGAGGTCGGCCGTTAGGCCAAGGTACATTAGTCCTGCGTCCCAAGTCTGCATCGCGGCCGCGCTGATCGCATTGCAGGTAAGAGAAAAAAAATGGAGCAACTGTTTGTCGTCTATTGAATATAGCTCTTTGATTAACACGTTCGTTATGGAATTTGTTCATTGCTTACAATACTGATAAATAATTTTTTCATCTGTAAATCGTGCAGAATTGCGCTAACAACGGGATACATCGCAGAAAATATTCTTCGTACAAATATAATTGAGTCTTAATATTAGGTCATCCCATAAGTTCGTGCCGTTTTTCGAGCGGTTATATATGTTAAAACTGTTTACATATCTTTCAGTTTCATGAAAAAATGTAATCCCCCTCTAGTTGTTGTCTCGATCAGCCAAGCTCAAGTGCATTGGTCCCTTATCGCCGTATGTTTATAAATCGACACATGAAATGTATACACAAAAGTCGGCACGAACTTATGGGATGACCTAATATAATGAATCTTAATGTAAGAGGTATCCTCGAAGTCATTTTAAGGGGATATTCTAGCTTAGAAAAACATCTTTTACATTTTTAACATTCGAATCAGTATTCAATGTATTCACATTTTAGAGTATAACTCTGATCCACATCGTATCCAGTGAAGATGTTAATCTCTTTCACTGAAACCATAATAAATAAATAACGAAATGGTTCTGAAATTTCCAATCGTGTTGTATCTGTGCTTTCATGATATCAGGTGGTTTTGACCCTGGTATGGATGATCATCGAACCACCGGGAAGAAGATTCTCCTACCCAGACCGCAAGCAGGTGATCCTCAAGTGTAATATCCAGGACATGAGCTTCCTCTTCTCCCAGTTGTACAACGCGTTGCTAATCCTAATCTCAACAGTGTACGCGGTGAAGACACGGAAAATACCGGAGAACTTCAACGAGAGCAAGTTCATCGGCTTTACTATGTACACCACCTGTATCATCTGGCTGGCATTCGTGCCGATCTACTTTGGAACCGGAAACGCACACGAGACTCAAATTACCACACTCTGCGTGGCAATTAGTTTAAGCGCCACGGTGACATTAGTTTGCTTATACTCGCCAAAGGTGTACATCATCGTCTTTCAACCGGACAAAAACATCCGCAGGAAAGTCACTATGGGGGATAAGTCTAAGAAGCAAGGGAGTAGCGCGGGAACTTCTTCTATTACCAAATGTGAGTAAATATTTGTATCGAAGAACATAAAGAAAAGGTATCAGAGTCGGGTCAGACTTGCGCATATCTTATTTGAAATAACCGTGTAAATGATACGGTTATTACAGTTTATACGGTTCCAGACATATTTCATCACCTAAACAAAAATGTTCGTCTATGTAAAAAAAGTGGTATTATGATTTGTATGTACATCGATTAACGATGAGAAATGTCTAAGTTTCACATCTCGTTACTATTCGTAATAAACAAACCGTCTAGCAAAAATTGAAGCAAAAATCATGCATATGCATAACGGTTATTTCATTTTTTTAAATTTGTTAGTGATATGATGTTGAGTCGAAAATAACTCGGAGAGTGTAGTTGCGTAAATTTCTAATACAGACTGGAACCCTTTCCAAACATATAGAATTCTAATATTTATGTAGAATTGCGTTGCTTTCGTATCGTCCTGTACTTTGATCAGGAAGAAGCGAGAATTTTGAAACGTATAGAAAATACAAGGCTATGCGTATCGAGTCTACATTGTCAGCAAATCAACCTTGATAATATCCTTCTATCCGTCATCTCACGAAACGAGACATATCCTTTCAGCCAACAATCTAATAAAGCTAGATCCCATTGTGGAGAAAGATTAAGATTTACATTTGGAATCCAATAAAACCTTGGCACGCTAAACGGTCCCATAAGACGTAGACGTAACCGATCGATTACACCGCGCGAATATAGTATTCGCGGTGCTCCATTTTAAAAGAAGTCGGCTTTAGCCTCGGTTTGAATCTGCCTGCGATGATAAAGGTGGCTAATAATGCCCGAATCCGCTGACTCGATTCACTCGCAAATTACGAAGCCTCGAAACACGGTAGTGAACTCGGCTCACTGCCAACACCTTGTACCATCCACGGCTCCACTCTCTTGACCGTACGTCACACATATTTTCTTTGTACTCCGCACTTTATCACGACACGGAGTCGATCAATTTGTTGGATCTTCAGATGTCTGCTATGGCACGACCTTTCTATCGAGAAAACGTTGTTTTGTCCCGGAGCATTATAATTATTCTAAGCCTGAAACAGCTACGACGATTAACCCTTTCATCAATGATTAAAATGACGAGGTGCTGCAATAACCGTGACGCAAAATTTCAGAAAATCTTGTCGTATATACAGGGTGGTCGAACTTACAGCTCTTCTAATTAAATTTCTATGAACACTTTCTAACGTATTCGATTGTTTTAAAGTATGAAAGGCTACAATAATCTTTTCTTTCAATTGCTCGCAACTTGCGATTTCTTCAGAATAGACAATTGATTTAATATGGCTCCATAAATAAAAGTCAAGCGGAAATTCAAAGTCGATTTTCTCGAAAACAAAGCCTCAAACGAACAATTTTTATTCTATATATTCGACTTCTTTTTTCGCGTAGAATCACTCCCTTTCCGCTTGTACCACCAGTTACCAACCACCCTGTATATACAATGTACATACATATATTCCTTGTGTGGAGTAAGTAGATTGTTAATTAAATAGAAAAGGACAGGCCTCGTAGATTTCATTAATCTTGATATATGTATATTGTCAATATTCTGACTAATTACTCTTATACTTGTACATAAGTAACCGCCGCGCCGTTTGATTTTAATTTTCAAGATGTGCATAAAAATATTTTTGGCACAATGTACTGTATTTTTTAGAAATGAATTTAGATTTGACTTTGGTCTTGGTTGGATAAGGAATTCGTATTTCACGGTTAGGTCTCCTAAAACAAATCTCGATATTTTCTACCGTGATCGAATCTTGTTAGATAATGCAAGGCGACCGACGAACACGACAAATGTGTAACTCGATCTTTTATCGGATCTTACTAAGGAGAATAACGTCTGACGTCGTTGAGGAATCGCTAGGGATTCTCGAGGTGTAAATTTCCTTTCAACGACTCTCGATCGAGGGGAAGATCGACGCGTAATTCCAATTTTCTGCATTATGTTTCATCCGCCATCGTCGAGGTGCTCGAGTTCCTCTGGTAGAAGAAGATAGGAAACTGGTGTGCAGAAAGAATCGCAAACAATCGGTGCTTGACGCTAATTTCCTTGCTCGTGTCAGCATCGCGTTTACATATTTGAATATCAGCTTGGGAAATTTTACGGCCGATTTGGTTCGCCCGAAGGGGAAGACAAAATAGGCAGAAAGAAGTCAGAGAGCTGAAGGAACTCTCGCGCAAGTATTTAACACGAAATTACGTACGTCATCTTGCCTAAGTGACCATAATATTTTCCGGCTATGATACTTAACGTGAATCCGATTGCCAGTGGTGGATCGACTCTCGTTCAATTTCCGTATGGAAATCGATTCTCCCATTACCACTGTCTATTGTAATTACGGACTAGTTACACAGCCGGGCGGCACGGTACGGCGTGTAATCACTGGGGATTATGGCCGGAGAAACGATAATGGCCGGAATTGTTCATGCTACGCTAAATTATTAAGTTAATTCTTGGATCTAGCGCAGTCACTTACATTTATCTTTGCTTCTCGGAATATTCTCAAACTTCGCACCTAAGGTAGCAAGAGATAAAACAAGGTTGAAAGGGAGAAAATTTTAGCCGTTCAGTACCTCTTCCATTAGTTCGAGGGTCTCGCCGGTAGTACGGAGATGTGAAAGTTTCATGGAATTCAGGTGAGGTAATCATCCATCGAGTCCAGTGATCTTTGGGAAAGTTTAATTAGAATCCTGCTTAGCAGTGTAACTACCAAACCCGTAAAAATGGTAATGATGGGTTTCGAATTACTAAAATTTACAATTACTAAAAACTTGTATGTACAATTTGAAAATATTTATTTTTAACAAGATGTTTTCAAACCTTCCTTACAATTAACCTTTTACATAACAGCTTGCGGCTGCGTCTGTCTAAGCTTAATCTTCGCTATCAGTCTCCTAGTGGATCGTATGATCGGGAAAAGTGATTTCGTCGCGACATGGTACACATAGTACTTCTGTGGTTGCAATTTACATAATTTCGTGAGAATCGTTAGGTAGTGATTTGTAACTGGCATTGATTGTTCTAGCCCTTTTGCTCTCCCTATATTTTACCGAATATTACGGGATAACAAAATTTCAAAAAATTTAAGCGATGAGCGTTTCGCAGTCCACGTTAAAAATTCGTCGGGCCAGGTGATCGACTCCATTCGCGATGTTGTGTCTTTAATTTAATAATTTCATAAGCGTACGCATACATTTCCATATAAGTGTTAGGATATCAACTAATCTCTTAGAGAATACGATAATTGATCTAAATTATTAAGAAAATGATTAATTGGTTAAAATTTTGTATTTGTATAAATGAATTAACTTAATCCTTAAACAGTGGGTGTTCCAAGCCCGGGATATACATGTATATACATATATTTCGACCGGGTTGTATTTCTCGCAAGATAGTAGGTAAAAAATATTTTGCCCCGCCTAAAAAGAAGTTATTGGGTAGGGAAACCTATGTTTACAAGGGCAGATATCTGCGTCAGTTTATCATCGAACAGCGGTGAAGTGGAACCTACAGAGGATACAGAATATCCACGTATACATTTTGTGTAGGTAAATCACAGGCTTCTGTTCTGTTTTAGCTGCGGACAATAGTTTTGTTGATAAATTTATATTGTGATTAAATTTACGTACAAATTATTACAATTATTATTTATGTTTTTGCATCAGTTTTTATAATAAAGTGTTTCTATTTGAAGACTAAATATTTTTCATTTAACCCAGATACCTTTAAAAATTAGGGGTATTCAGGCCGTAAAGTTAACTATTTAATTTTAATCAATAAGTACAACATAGTTTTTGTTTATCAAAGTATGATCCTTAAACTGTAATTTTCCAGTTTCTTTTACTTTATAAATTTTTGTACTTCATTGTATTTCGCATGTTTTACTTTGTATTCTTTACGATATGACTTATTTAAATAAATTATTTGACAAATGTTTTATAATAACCTTAATTTAGAAAGTTTCAGGATGTCATATCAATATTTTTGAACTCTTTTAACAAGTATTAGTTACTGAAAGATCCATCGAAAAGATCTACGTCTACAATTTGAGGATATCGTAAAAACGTTTAGAGTCTAAGGGTTAAATTATGATACCTTTAAACCATACATGCGAAAATTTCTACATCGCCTCAAGTTCCAAACCCCATTATAATTCTTAAAAGTTCTAATTTAAGGATTTATCAGATTTACTTTCCTTCTTTGCAAGTGCCCTAATATGATAACATAGAAAGGAATATCCATGGTGCTAGCACTATATGGATTAGCACGTCGAATGCGTTAATTTAGAAATATTCTCGCGACTTTATTGGACATTATGACGTTACTAAAGCGAGATTCCTGATTTTGTAGCCAAAGAAGACAAAAAGCTAGTCCTTGATGGTCTCTGGCTGGTTCTCATACAACCTAAAATCAATGCTGCTTCTTGCCGGATCGATCAATCGGAATGTATTATTAACTGCGTATTAATTATCCGTTCGTTACCGGAGGAGCCGAAACACGCAGTTAATATTGCATAAAGAGAAATACGCTATTACTGCAATCGAACCTCTTAGCGCTAATTACGATCGACATTTTTCGCTCTCCAAGCAAAGCTGAACTCGTCCTTGTTCGCACCATCGACACTAGTCTCAACGCCAGGGAATAACAACGTTTCTCTCTTCTCTCTTTTTTTTATCTCTCTCTTTCTCTTGTGTTTTTTGCTTCTGCCTTTTAACTCTTTTCCGTCACAATCTTTCTTAACCTTTTTTTAGCCACGAACAATCGATACGTCACGCTACTCTTGTTTCACGTGTCTGAACCGATACGACCGTAATTTTAGACATTTTTCCTCTTTGTCCTGGACCATTTTAGCACCTCCTTCGACATCGCGCCAATCTTTAATAGTTTTTCCTCCTTTTCTCGCTTTTTTCACTCGACCTTTTTACTCTTTTCCCATGGAAGGTTTTTACTCAATAGTTAAATCGCTTGTTTGTTCTTTTTCTATTTTTCTTTTTTTAATATCAAACAGGAGGTTGAGTGAAAATATGGAAAAATACAAGAGCATTTTTTATAAAAACAAGGTGGATACAAGACATGATACGTAACATCCGTATTTGGGCTTTAAATATACCTTAGCCTAAATGATTGTTCTCATATTAACCCATCAAGATACACGCAGAGATATAACACGCGTTCAACAAATCAAAATTTTTGTTAGTATTTCCGATATCCATTGTGTAATCCTTATAGATACTACATTAATAATACGTTTCAATGGATTTGGTAATTCTAGTGTTAATGAATTAAAAAGAAGATACATATAATGTATCATTTGTACCAGTTTTCCTTTGAATTTCACAATTTTAATTATTCGCAAAGAAGTTATTTCTTTGAAGCAACATAGATATAAATTAGTCACGAGAAAAAGTAGAGAAGGTTTACAGATAGTCACTGCCCAAATATCAATTCCAATTAAAACAGTTTAAGTCGAATGATCGTAGGAGGTTTGGTGGCGGGCACAATGGCCGGCACTGACGTTTGTTCTTTCCAACTCCGAGTTAAGTTTCAAACTAATAGTGGAAATTTTCATTTCCGAGCGCTGTTCCAGAAAGTTTAAACTGCTTTCCTGAAAGCCAGCCCACACGACCCAGACTTTCATTGCGCCTATTGCAAAATATCTGAACTTTCCCTAATTATACAACACTACGTCGTTGTTCTTCGCGAAATTAGCGCAATTTTCACAAACAACTCAATTCCAACTTATCTCCTCGTTTTCACTTTCCTTTCTTTTTTCTCTCCTCTTTTGCTTTTTCATGCAACAACATGAACGCTTTATTCATGCTAATCGCGTACAATTGCGAGTAGTACTCGTCGAATCAAACGCAGGATTTATGAAAAGAGAAAAATGGGAAGTTCGTTTAAAATGAATTAACTACTTAAATGACGTTTTCCATCTTTAAAACGAATGGTAGAGGAGCGAGACGTTAATGGGGCTTTAACGGTCAATAAATTTTACACCAGCTGTCGTAACATCCTCCTGTGAAAACGATATTCAACTTAATAACCCTGACCGATCGTAAATGGCATTCCATCCTCCCATTAAAACCTTCCTTGTCCCCTTTCAGAAGCCCCATGAACCAAATTGCCAAGTACCTCGTATAATCACTCGAAGTGACGTACATTGGTACATATTGTTGCAAATTAAATTGTCGAGATGCGAAACTAATTGATATAGTGACACCTAATTTTACAAAACTTCATGCGATCTATACAACATTTGACATTGGTGGTACAATCGTTTCATATATATTGTTTTACATTGTTTTATAAAACTATGCAATATAATCTGGAAAAATCTTCATACGTCGAGATGCCAAATTGAATAAATTGCGTTAAAAGCTTTAGCTTTTTAGTATTACTAACATTATTTATAATATTTTTAATATTAAATTTTGTCCTTTTTGTATTTAAAAAAATACATACACACAGGCAAATATAGAGCTATATTTATATTTAAAGAAATATATAGAGTTTTTTCAGAAAACTTATTAATTATAGAAAGAGCTTCTGATATATTATGAATTACTATCGTAGTACGATCTATACATTTCAGACACGGGATGTGAACTAACCAGCGAGAGCATGCCTCTTCAGAGTGCACTGACGGCCGCGGTACAGACGTCTGTAGGCGTAACGGAGATCTCCCTAGCGTCGAACACGCCGGGCAAAACTAATAACGAGCAAGTAGCGCAGCTGTAGGGAAGCGGGCTGTAATTCAGATTTGAGGAAACGCGGCATTTTGGCGGCCGGCCAACCGATAAGACCTCCGAGTCCGCTGAAGGAGGACCACGACACGTGTGAATAGTGCGAATTCGTGCTAATAAAAAAAGTATGTATTTCGAATACGGTAGAAAAGTTGCACGGCAAAAAAGCAGTCGTGCAAAGAAGACGAAAATAATGTGTGTGTGTGCGCGCGCGCGCGCGTGTGTGTGTGTGTGTGTGATAAGGGAATGACGGGAAAAGTCACTAGAACCGGCTTAACGAAGGCACTTCCGATTCTTTCTTCTGTGCGCACTGCTGGTTCCTACGATACGCCTTCGATTCTCCACGGCCATGAGCAAGCTCGACTTCCTTCCACGTAGATCCATCGTACGATTAAAAATCAAGCATCTTGGATCCCAAGAGTGGACATAACGCGAAGAGAAAAAAGAAAGACATCAAAGAAAACCGCCGTGGTTACGTCGTATGTACATACGCTTAGATTACTCTGTTTATTACTCGTGCACGAAGTGTACGATATTACAAGATATGCTAACATCGCGATATATGAAGAACTGTTTATAAGCGTTATTACGAAAACCTGCGTTGCATATTATTCAATTACGACACAAATATCGGTACTGTCGCTGTCGTCTTCGTTCGTTCATTATATCGATATCATTCGTATCGCGATCGCTGTTGTCGTTATTGTTACTGTTAAAACGGTTATCTTTGTGAATAATATATATGAACGATATACGTACACAGACACGTACACGGATATTTATATTATATGCCAATATAGGTATAGTACACACGCCATCTGACTGGCATGAGTTTGAAAGTCTAAATATGGTTAGTCTCAGCAACGAGATCGAACGAATCGGAAGTCAGCATCATTGACGACAGCTAGAGGAGAATTCGCAGAAAGAATTCGAATAGCGGAGAATATCCCAACAATTACCATCCGCAGGCAAATGAATTTTACAATGTTTGTATCTGTTATTGGTTTAACGAGCTGACTAATTGGTACAATTAAAGCGGCGCGTTCGGTCGCGTATCGACGATTAAATTCGATTACGATTAATAATGATGCGATCGAATAGAGTTTTCTCTCTGGTATTTAGCCGAGTATTTAACCGAGACTACGCTAAATGCTAAATCGTTGGAGTACCTGCATGCGCACACTCGTGCGTATGGGTGACTCGTGCCAGGAATTACTCTGTCGGAGAGGGTTTGCTCACGCATATGTAATTAGCTTGTTCGAGTAATCGACGTTCATTGTCCACGTTCTTCCCACATAGATCGTTGACGAAGTAAAGAAAAAAATATTTACATTCCGTGAGATGTATATATATATGTATGTATATATGTATATATATATATATTATACATATACTATTACATAAGGTACTCGCGTACATACAGGCACATATGTATACAAATAAACACACAAATACAGTTCTATCGTTGCACGAGATATTATGTGTTTCTTTTCGGCACACGATTACGTAAGTTGTTAATTTTCCTCGCAACTAGCTGCAATTAATTCGGGAAGATCGTTCGTTATAGTTGGAAACGAAACCAAATTTCCATTAAAAGAATATCTTTCGTTTTCGAATCACTTCCCGTATTTTTTGTATGGATTTGAGTTCCTAAAGGACATGAAATTGTTTCGATCACGAGCTAGATCGTTCCCTTAAGATTGTTATTATTTTTTAGCGAGTAATTGATATCTTTAACGAGTTGAACGTTTCAAATGTTTATTTCTGTTGTTTATTATAATCGTAAAGCGTTCGGATCGCAAACATGGAATTACCAGCAGTCAATAAAAAGGAGCGTAAAAGAAGTGCAATTCGATAGTCCGCCGTACGACACTTTAGAACAATAACTGGAGTACAGAGAGAACAAGGGTGACAAAGAGAAAGAGGATATGAAAGAGAAGAAGAAAGGGACAGGAAAATGACGATGACAGGGAAAGATGAATGGCGGAAAATTTTGAAACTAGGCCGACTACGCGATGCGTGGATTCAATATACATTTCCTCCGTGAATAGTAGACAATAAATAAATCGCTATAAGGCGAACTTCAACCTGGTTCGATCAATATCAGGATTTACACTCGACCTGTTCGATTAACAACACCACGATTTCGTTCTCTGAGGCGACTAGTGGCATTTAGTTTTTTGCTGGAGGCATGTAACAGAGGAAACAGGAAAGACGACTATTGAATCGTATGAGAAATCTCGAAGATTATAATTCCAAAATTCATTTAACGATCTGCAAAGATCAAACTATTGATAAGAAAAATCGAGATATAGAGAAAGTTAGATTGTTACACTTGTAATTATAATCTTCGACGATTATACGCACGAATGAAAGCACGATTGTTACGAACGAACAAAATTTTGTCGTTATTAAGGAGAATGTAAGGAAAGATTAACACGATGGGGAATTATAGTTCGAATGAATACGATGCATCATACAAAAAAGATAACTTTGTATCTTTTATTATAACACCGATCATTGAAATAAATTTTCCCCGTCAAAAGGATTTCTGGCATTTTATTATTCACTGTACTTGAACATATCTCCTCTCTCTCCCCTCTCCCCTTTACTAATAAAACAAAAATTAATTAAGATTTAATTGCGAGTCCGTGTTAATCTCAATTTCAATCCCTGCGTTAAAATTGACAAACTCGTCTATTAAACTCATAATCAGCAACAAAATATATATTATGTATAATAATTTCAATACAATTTTAATATAATTAAAAAATCCCTACGCACGAATCCCATGAAAAAAGTGTTACGTTCGCTTCGTGACTTATAGAAATATAAGCTAATTTTGATAACTGATAAATTAGCAATGCAACGATAATCAAATTGGCACCTCGTTTTGCCTTCTGATTAATCGAGTATCTGCAGCATTTGGTATCTTAATAACATTCGTGATAGCGATGAACTTCGAATCTCAATTCCGAAAAGATTAAAAATTTTCTATATTGTAAAAATTCAAATCGGCGAATTTGTCGAAAAATTGTCTCTTTGTGGATTTTTACGGAAACTTTAGTCGATTTGTAGTAACAGTATATGAATATTACTAAAGTGTATAGATTAGCAACTACAAACAGTGCTCACTATCTTTTTATCAACCAGAATCACCGGATTATAATACCAAATTACCTGTTAATATAGTCACCTCGACTTCACCTATAACACGAATATAAGTCCACGCTGTATATAAATTATTATACAAAAATTGTTTTATATTCAAACGCATCTTATTATCGGGTGACCCGCGTAAGAATATTCATGACCCATATTCCATGTAAAGCCCAATTTTTTTAGACAACGAGAAGACACCAAAAATATCCATCGAAATCACCGAAACAGACTATCTACGACACAATGTTCGGATATTCGATTCCGTACGAACGTGTCTTTGTTCGTGATAATAATTATATTTCAATAACTTATAATTATATTTCAACCGTGAAGTAATAATTATATTTCAAAGTATAATCGTTGATTATCTCCTCATTTCAGTATGCAAATTCGATGTGCATTATATTTAAATACCATTAAATTTGTGTAAAATAACGAATACATCTTCGATGAGTTATGGTTTCAAACTTTATCGACGAAGAACAGAAACACGAAATGAGCTGAAACAAATTCAAACTTTTAACAATTGTACAGTGGAGAAACGCAATACAACACAATCTTTAACGAAACAATTGTTCTTCATCGGTACTACTCATACGTTGTGTAACCTCTTCCGGACACGCGAACGAAAACATATTTCGAAGGCTACTACCGAAGACAAACGATAACATCGTGAAAGATCTACATGCCAGTATAGTTGTGTCATTATCAACGACACCACGCTTTTTCGGAAGCTGAAACATCTTTCGAAAGGAAATTTCGATTGCTCTCGAAACGGTGAAGATTTTTTACAATGGCCTTAACCTGGAGACTGACAGTCACGGCACTTCTGGTAAGAGAACATTATTCATTTAAAGCAATAGATGGTAAACATAAGAAATCACTAATTATATTCCACGGAGATCGTGGCGGATACCATCGTACAATCTCGGTTATTCTCGGAAATTGTCGTCTGCGTGTTCATACAATATAATCTGACACTCACGTTTACTCGACGAAAAGGATAAGAGGTTATCGCGCTTAAAATGCTACGTCACTGGTCACTACGTGCATAATCATTACGATATACATACATATAATATACGTACAGTTGCTCACAAAAGTATTTGAACATTTATCATAGAAAACTTTTATGCGTATATTGTACGTATTATATAGACATTTTAAAATTTGATTGGCACGATAAGACACGACTGTCGTGATTATATTGGTACGTATTTGGAATCAATCTAAAAATATATAGGTATAGAAGTTACAAGATATTTACTATAAACATACAGTACGACACAAAAGTATTGTTCTATAAGATCTTCGTATAAAATTTCTTGGCATTGAATGCACTAATCTTTTTGTGACTGTTGAACTTTCGAGTACTTTCTCCAGATCTTGCTTAGAGGTAATATGATGCGTTTTAATGCTTTTTTTTTTTAAATCCAAAGTGAAGATATTCGATAAGACTGAGGTCTAAGGATTGTGAGGGAGTCGTTAATATATACAGTGTACTAAAAATCATCCATTGCTTAGCAATGTAAACTTTGTGTGTGGGATCATTATCCCATTGTGTATGGGATGATTATAAATTTCATTTTTCCTCACTTTTACTTTAAAATATTTAAATAATCATATTTGTCCATGTCATTCAATAGAGACAAGCTCTCACACACCAGAAGAGCTCATACACCTCCATACCATTACCCCATTACCCCGGGATTAACGACTTGAACAATTTTTTTTCATCTACTTCAGTATTCGGTTCTGGCTAAACTGAAAACCCGTCCATCACATTGAAAAATATTAAATTTGTTTTCGTCTGAAAATTTTGTCTCAGAATACTGTATTTTCGTGTTTCGGTTTTCGTCTTGCAATTTTTTATTCATATCCACCAATTTTGAGTGTTCTTCTAACTGTTATGGGGTGTATTTCTGTGTTATTGTTAGGTCTTTCTACGTTATGGTTAGATAGAATACAGATAGTAACAAATTTTTCAAGTGTACCAATACTTTTGTTCCACTAAAAACTTTTTGTTTATTTTACCTTGTTTCTTTTAATCTAATATTAAAAATTATTTTTTAATTTATGATTCTAGGTATACTTAAACTTTATGGATGACAGTTATATTTTATAGATTTACTTCACAGATTTACAAAAAATTTTATACGAAACTCCAGGCTATGTCAATATTTTTGTTTGGCACTGTATACTGTGCGAATAGTGAATAGTCATATTAAATGTAGCGGCACATGAGTTAGAGGACAATTCAAATCATGTTGTTTTGCCTCCGAGTATCAAGATCGTTAGGATACACGTAATGTAAGAATAAATAAACTCCGGGCAAAACAATTTCGCCGCTACGTGCAACCGTCGAACAAAGACGAATTTGAATTTTCCGACTCTCCCCCGACCAATATAAATAAACCGACGCGATCGCAAGCGAGTGAGTTATCTATCGAGTTATCGACGAGTTATCTAGAGTTATCGAGCAGTATTTACGAGTATCTATCGAGCATTTATCGAGTATTTATCAGCGATCTTATTTTGTAACTTATACACTGTACGAGCGTCTCAACGATATTATTTATATTTATATTTATTTATTTAATTTAAATATATTTGACGGGTTGCAATAGCAAGTTCTCGTTATTCTAACTACCAATCCTCTACAAATCCTCTACATTGGTGACCCCGACGTGATCTGAACACGCAACCTTCTGATATAAATTTTTTTTTTTATATTTTATTTTGTTTAAATTTTACAATTTGTCCAGTAGGACATTTGGTAAAATCTTATATCTTAGTAATAAAATATAGCATGTGGGTGGCTACCCCCAGTGGGGTGCCATCTTCGTGTTAGTTATATTTAATTTGTATCTTTTATGAGATCTATTGGATGTTTCCTTTTTAGTCTCCTTAAGGTGTTTTCTGTGTTGTTTGTTTCCGCTGCCAGCTGATTCGGGTGCGTTGCTATTCTTACTCTGTACCTGCTTGCAAGCCTTTTAATCTCGTCCTTGACCGTTGGTATTCCCAGGTCTTTTCGTATGTCCTCGTTTCTGACGTACCATGGGGCGTTTACTATTGTTCTGGGTATTTTGGCTTGTTCTGTTTCTAATTTTGCTATATGGCTATTTGCTGCTGTTCCCCATAGCGGGATTCCGTAGGTCCATATTGGTTTTATTATTGACTTGTATATTATTAGTTTGTTTTCTGTGCTTAGTTTTGATTTTCTGTTTGTTAACCAGTACATTTGTCTCCTTCCAGTCTTTATTTTGTCTATTGTTGATTTGATATGTTGTTTCCATGTTAGGTGTGCATCTATATGTAATCCAAGGTACTTGACTTGCTTTGTCTGTGTTATTTGCGTGCCATTTAGGTAGATGTTTGGTGGTGTCTGTTTCCGCAGTGTGAATGTGATGTGGTTGCATTTACTTGGGTTAGCTTTGATTTGTTTGTCTTGCAGCCACTTTTCTATCTTTGTAACATGTTCTTGCAGTGTTGCTACTGCTGTTATTGGGTTGTTATGCCTGACTAATATCGCTGTGTCGTCCGCGAATGTCAGTATTTTGGTGTTTGTATTTGTTGGCATACTGGCCGTGTATAGTGTGTATAAAATTGGTCCTAGGACGCTTCCCTGCGGTACCCCTGCCTTGATTTCTTTGACTTCGGAGTAAGCGTCTTTGATTTTTGTTGTGAAGGTTCTATTAGTTATATAAGAAGTTAATATTTTGTGTATTTGTTCCGGGAATTGACTTTTGATTGTTTTTAGTAGGCATTCGTGGTTTATTTTGTCGAATGCCTTCTCTATATCCATGAATAGGGCTGTACAATATTGTTTATTCTCTATTGCGTGTGTTATTTCGTTGACAAGCCTGTGTATTTGTTCTATGGTGGAATGTTTATTTCTGAATCCGAATTGGTGGTCAGGTATTATTTTTTCTTTTTCAATTATTATTTTTATTCTGGCGTGTATTATTTTTTCTAGGATTTTAGAGAGTACTGGGAGCAGTGAAATAGGTCTGTAGGATGATGTTTGGTGTGGGTCTTTTCCTATTTTTGGTAGCATTGTAATTAGGGCTTTTTTCCATGGTTTGGGAAAGTAGCCGATTCTTAATATTGCGTTGTAGATTATTGTTATTAATCTTAACGCTTTCGGAGGAAGGTTTTTTAGTATTTTCCCATTGATTAGATCGATTCCTGGTGCTTTATTATTTTTTGTTTTTTCAATTATGTTTCTGATTTCTTGTACTGTTGTTTTAGGTATGGTGTATTGCTTGTCAGTTGCGATGTTAGTGTTTGTCTCGTTGTCGTTAATATAGCAGTTATGGTTGCTGTTGCTGGTGCTGTGTGGTGTGAATGTGTTGCATAGGTGGTTGGAGAATTCTTCAGCTTGTTCTTCATTGCTTCTTGCCCATGTGTTGTCTGCTTTTCTGATTGCTGGGATTGGTTTTATTGTTTTTTTGATTTTGTTGGTGACTTTCCATAGGGAGTAGTTTGTATTCTCGTGCGCGGATAGTGATTCAATGAAATTTGAGAATTCGTTGTTGTTGTGTTCTTTTATTTTGTTTTTTATTTCCTTCGCAAGTTTGTTTAGGTGTTTTTTATTTTCTTTTGTTCTATGTTTTTGCCATCTTGCTTTCGCTTTTCTTTTTTCTCTAATTTTTTCGAGGATGTCTGGCAGGATTAGTTTAGTTTGTCTAATGGCAGATTCAGGTTTAGTGGTTGCCCGTGCTGCTTCTTGTATGGTTTCTGTTAGTATTTTTACTGTTTGTTCTATGTGTTCTGGCGTTTTTAATGGGATGTTGCAGTTGATTTTGCTCTCGATTATTTCTCTGAAGATTTGCCATTTGGTGGATTTATTACACAGTGCTTCAGAGTTGTTGTAGAGACCTGGTTTGTTTCTGTATGTTATTATTATGGGTGTATGGTCAGAGCTAAGCTCAAGGCTAGGTGCTATATTTATTTTATTACCGTTTAGTCCTTTTGTGATTGCAAAGTCGAGAAGGTCAGGGATTTTGCTCAGGTCTGTCGGCCAGTATGTCGGTCTTCCTGTGGAAAGTATATTTAGGTTGTTTTTTCTGACGTGTTTTTCCAGGGTTCTACCTCGGGGTGTGATGAGATGTTACATGTGTGGATTTTTTTTCATTGATTTTGAATATTATTATTAGTTAGTGAATATTACATATTCATATATATGTCGGAGATGAAAGAACACCGGAACTTCTCCTTGGAATTTTGGGAAAATCCCATAACAACGAAAGTTAGATTTTAATAGCTATCATTAAACAAATGTCGTTCAATTTAATTGTAATTGTTCGGGATTTGTGACGGTGAGCTTAGGCTCGAGGCGACGACTAGTCGCCGAACGTAGCCGCGGTCAAGGGATGAACGTTTTACAAAGCTATGGAAAACTTTATAGTCCTCCATAAAAAAAAAAGAAATAGTTGTAGCGGTACTTGACAGTAAAACATTAGAACGATTTCCGTCCCGTGGCTTGTCATATGCAGGTCCTGTTCTTCGGGTAAGATGATTACCGGACGGTGACGCATCTCCACAGTACATGTTCGGCTAGCCTGAGGACTTGCTATAAACCTTAAGATTTAGGTAAGCAAACGGACAAACAGCCCCTGTTCTAATTACAGGGAGAAACCTATTTCTCCACGAACATTCACTCAGGGGAGGCTAGCATTTTTTATGACCACCGATATGGAGATTGACCAATTAGCAGTAGCGCCGATTTCCCTCACGTTCCGAGCGAGGGCTTTCCTCGACGAATCCGAGGATCGCGCGTCCTTAGACACACCCGATATAGTTTTCCTCGGTGGCATCATCGAGTCGGAGATTCATTCTCTGGTGCGACCTCATTGCCAAGAGAGCATCGTCTTTACGAGCCGTGAACATTTTCCCGTTTGAGGCAGACTTGAACTTTGTGAGTGCGTACTGCTATCATCCCGTTGACCGCGGATTCGTTATGGAACCTATGATCATTGTCATTGGCTTCTCGAGCATCTGATTATCGCGGTTACGTGTCAGATTCTGTGACAATCATACTTGCACTAGTGAATATCTCCTCTATTGCACAACTACCACATCTAATCCAAACGAGGATTCGTTTCACGCCCATAATCCTTGACCAAATCCTAACGTCTCCCCGACATATATTACATATATAGTTATTGAATATTACAGTAAAAGGACCAGTCCCGAAGAATTTAGATATCATTCGTACGAACTAGAGACGCTAGCGGTCGTAAACGCCGTGAAACACTTCCGTCACTACCTGCATGGACGGGAATTTCTTGTCGTCACGGATTGCAATTCGTTGAAAGCGTCTAGTAATAAAATACATTTAAATGACAGGGTTCACAGGTGGTGGGCATACCTACAAAGTTTTACCTTCGACATTATGTATCGGGAAGGCAAGCGAATGGCTCACGTAGATTTCTTTTCGCGAAACCCCATAGATGTTGGTTGCACTAAAATCGACAAAGTCACAGAGAAAGTAATCAATCTGGCCGAAATCTCAGAAGATTGGCTATTAGCAGAACAATGTCGTGACTCTCAAATTTCGGAAATCGTCGAAAAGTTGCAAGGCGACGAGCTCGCGGAAGACATCGCGAATACGTACGAATTACGGTCCGGTACTCTTTACCGTAGGATACAGAGGAAAGGCAGGACTCTTTGTTTACCTATCGTCCCAAGAGGTTTTAGATAGTTCGTTATTAACCATGTGCACCAGTCAATTATGCACTTAGGTTGGGATAAAACGCTCGAGAAACTATACGAGTATTACTGGTTCGAAGGGATGGCGAAGTACGTTCGCCGATTCGTAGAGAACTGTCACACTTGTCGAGTTTCGAAGGCAAGTTCAGGTAAAGTACAAGCTGAACTACATCCTATACCTAAGACCAGCATACCTTGGCATACAGTGCACATGGACATAACGGGCAAGTTAAGTGGTAAAAACGACTCTAAAGAGTACGTCATTGTTTTGGTCGACGCCTTCACGAAATTCGTGTACCTGCATCATACCCGTAAGATAGATTCCCTTAATACCATTAAAGCGCTCAAGTCCGCTATATTTTTATTCGGGTGTCCCTGTCAGATAATAGCGGATCAGGGAAGGTGTTTTACGGGCAAAGAGTTTCAAGATTTTGTCAGGCTAAACATATCAGACTCCGCTTGATAGCAACCGGTGCTAGTAGGGCCAATGGGCAGGTAGAGCGTGTAATGGGCATGTTAAAGAATATGTTTGCAACGGTAGAAACGACCGGGCGGCCATGGCAGGACGCGATTGGGGAAACACAGTTGGCTTTGAGTTGCACCACTAACCGCGTGACTAATTTGAGCCCATTGGAACTGCTAATCGGTAGAACTGCAAGACCATACGACCTGTTGTTACCCGATAACATGGAAGAAAAGGAAGTCGATATCCCTAATATAAGATAATAGGCAATAAGGGAGATAGAAACTAATGCTAGGCATGATAAGGATAGATTCGACAAGACTAAAGCTAAAGTAATTAGGGTTAATCTCGGTGATTTTGTACTACGCAAGAATGAGGAAAGAAACCAAACCAAACTAGATGCAAAATTTAGAGGTCCATTCGTAGTAGCAGAAGTTTTGGAAGGAGACAGATACATCTTGAAGACACTAAACGGTAAACGATCGTACAAGTACGGTCACGATAGATTGAGGAAAATGCCTGATAGTTGTGTCCCTGCCGAGTTGGATGTCTGTAGTGATGGTGATGACAGTGACCACGACGATATGAGTACCCCGATCTCGAAAGATCAGTAGCACTATGCTGAGCGAGTTCGTACGCGTTCGGGGCGATAGTGTAATAAGGCTCATTGAGAACATGTGATGTATTTCATATGCTTTTCTGAGCGGCAGTATGGTAAGACTCATTGAGAACATGTGATGTATTTCATATGCTTTTCTGAGCGGCAGTATGGTAAGGCTCATTGAGAACATGTGATGTATTTCATATGCTTTTCTGAGCGGCAGTATGGTAAGGCTCATTGAGAACATATGATGTATTTGATATGCTTTTCTGAGCGGCAGTATGGTAAGGCTCATTGAGAACATGTGATGCAGTTCATATGCTTTTCTGGGCGATAGTGTGGTAAAGCTCATTGAGAACATGTGATGTAGTTCATATGCTTTTCTGGGCGACAGTATCGTAAAGTTCAGTAGGACCGTGGAACGAAGCTCTATGTGCTCGCGTGATCTAGGAAATTGAGATTCATTTGGGTGCGAAATCGAGAATGGTCCATCATGCCGTCACGATCCGACTGATAACCAACAGGATGCAACTAGCACTTTGAATACTAATTACAACGTTACTAATTCTTGTTCTCTTTTATTTCTTTTGTTGTAAAACCTCCGAACAAAATTTTGTTGTTGGCTTAATTGGATATTAAACTAAATTGTAGATAATATTAGTTGTATCGAATCTAATGTTAGAAAAATTCAATATCTTAGTTACACCCGAGGACGTGTGATAGTCAGAATGGCCGTGTCGGAGATGAAAAGACACCGGAGCCTTCCCTTTGGAACTTCGGGAAAACTCCTGAATACTGTAATCTAGATTCTAACGTAGCTGTAATAAAACAAATGTCGTCGTTTAAGCGAATTGTATTTGTTCGAGATTTATGATAGTGAGCTTGGGCTCGAGGCGACAGCCAGTCGCCGAATGTAGCCGCGGTCAAGGGATGAACGTTTTGTCTAACGAAGGCACGGAAGTAATTCTAGAGCTCTTCTGAAAAAAGGAAATAGTTGTAGCGACACTCGAAGCAAACCCACCTTGGACGATGTGGCTGAGCGACTCCTTTTCTGGTGTTGTGTATCCTACCGCTGTTCGCTACGCATCCTCTTGCGGCACTCCATTATTTTATGTCCGTGTGTACCACAGTAATGGCACCTCACCTGGTGGTCCGATAACTTGCGTCGTTTGGCTTCTGGTTCCGCCGGTGGATTTCTTGACAAAAATGTTGGCTGATCGTCGTGAGGAAGAATTCTCATTTCATCATGAAATTGGTCCTCCGTCTTGATATTATTCGCGAGCGTTAGTCGTCTAAAGCGTTGATCTTGTGAACTTAGCATATAAAGGGCGAGGGCATTGATCACTTCGGGCATCGTCAGATCTTGCAACTTCATCTGCAGCATGGTACGAAGGCGGCTACCAAAAGCCCCTGGAGATTCGTTTTCCGACGGTCGTTCTCTGGATATCCTTATTAACGCCGAGGCGGCTGTCTCTTGGCCACCAAAGCGCGAAAGGAATTGTTCCTTAAACGTTGGCCAGGCAAGTTTTCCGCAGCGCACTATTTGTGAAAGCCAGTGCGCAGCAGAACCCTTTAGTGCAGAACTTAAGGCAGAGAGTAACGCACTGCCTCGTAAAGGACTTTCCTCCAAAATCAGATCGGCGGATGCGCACCATGCAGCCGGATCGGAGCCCGCGATTTCAGGGTTAAAACGCGGAAGTGTTAAATTTTTAGGTTCCACACTAGATTTTTGCGCAAGAGTCTGTATCAACTCGCGCATGATAGTCATATGCTCTTGCATCGTTATAACCGGCACTGATCCCACTTCTGATGTCGGGTTGATGGTAGGATTGGGGTTGCGGGCGCTTGATGAATTTTCACTGGCATTTGCCATTGTTGAGGTACAACGTAGAATTTTATTAACACAAGTCTCGATATGACCGTTATAACAATTAACCGCGGTGATTGCGCACTCGTAGCACTAATGACAATGGACCTAGGTTCGTTAACGAATCCGCGGTCAACGGGATGATAGTAGTACGTACTCACAAAGTTCAAGTCTGACTCGTTGTTAATAAACCATGAAATATTCACTGATCGTAAAGGCAGTATTCTTTTCGTCAATGAGATCGCACAAGAGAATGACTCCCCGTCTCGGTGATGCCACCGAGGAAAACTATATGGGGTGTGTCTAAGGACACGAGATCCTCGGATTCGTCGAGGAAAGCCTTCGCTCGGAATGTGAGGGAAATTGGCGTTGCTGCTAATTGGTCAATCTCCATATCGGTGTTTAGAAAAAGATGCTAGCCGCCCTTGAGGAAAAGTTGCTAGCGGGAAGCGTCGTTCGTGGAAGAGATAGATTTCTCCTATCTTCCCGTAGTTGTAACAAAGACTGTTTGTCTGTTTAAAGGACTTTAGTTAACTAAATCTTAAGATTTATAACGGGTCCTCAGGCTATCTAAGCATATACTGTGAAGATGCGTTGACATCTGGGAATCATGTTACCCGAAGGGTAGAGACTGCGTGTGGCGAGCCGCGGAACAGAAATTGTCGAAATGTTTACTGCTGCGTGCCGCTACGGCTATTTCTTTAAGGAGAGCTATAGAATTACTTCTGTGCCTTTGTTAGACAAAACGTTCATCCCTTGACCATGGCTACGTTCGGCGACTGGTTGTCACCTCGAACCCAAGCTCACTATCATAAATCTCGAACAAATACAATTCGATTAGACGACGACATTTGTTTAATTACAGCTACTTTAGAATTTATGTTACAATGTTACGGTGTTTTCCCGAAGTTCCGAAGAGAGGTTCCGGTGTTCTTTTCATCTCCGACATATATTACAATAATGATACTAATAGTTCTATATTGGCATTAGGTCACACGAATGTTTTTTCTAGTAGTCTTCTACTAGTGTAAGGTTCGTACATTTTCGTTGTTAATTGGTTCGTATGCACTGCAATTCTATTGTCGTACCTTTTTTGCAAAGTTCCGGTTCTCCTCCTACACTGTTAACATTTTTAAGTCTTTTAGAATTTCTTCATTTTTATCATACTATAAGCCGTTTACGCAAATCGCAGTAAATCGGTACGACATGGAATGCATTAAACAAATCAGAGGGTACATTTAGAGAACACAGGAAACTGCAAATATTTCGTACACCATATCGGCCGATGTGTTTAATCAGCATGACACAGGATTGGTTAGCAACCTTGTTATATGCCGTTTATATTGGGATTGTTCAAGCTTTAGAGAGCCAATATATATGTTCTACTAGGGAACGTCACCGCTTACGATACACTCCATTTTGCGGTCTTCGGACAAATTATACGGTAAAGGACTACTAAAGCAATAAACACTTAGCCGCGACGCAATAAATGAAATTAACACGTGACCTACCCGTCTGATCAAAGTTGGTGAAAGCGTCTGCGTTTTGTACCCGAATACGGAACGGAATTTATATGAAATTATAAGACTTCCGGTTTGGTTTCTATACATTTTGATTTGGTATCGAATTGAGTATTTAATCTAATTAATCCAATAGAAACTATTCTATAATTACGTAATCGTAAAAATTTAAAAAAAGAATTGTTTTGATTGGGCAGCTTCTACGGAATGCGTACAATGATTGGACAATGTTTTCCCACCAAATAAAGCAATTGCCTCGATGAATAATTGATTGGGGTTAGGTTGTTACAAATATTTGTAATAGACACGGATTGGATAATGTTGAAATACTTGACATACGTCATAATATAGTTTTTTTTATATATATCATGATGTCGACAAATATGATAAATTGTATAATTCACTAATCACACTCATCATTCTTCTGATTAGATTATTCTTTTAACTCAATTAAGATTGAACTTGAGAAAATATTATCATAGGATATTAATCGATTCAATTTGAACATCGATTTAAATTTTTCAAAAAAGACTCATAAGATATTATTGTAAGTGAATTTCAAGAAAATATAATCTATCATTCATATGAACGCATCTCGATTTATCCGAGATACTGTGTTTATTCAGGATGGTAGGAAACGTGCAAAATAGTCGGTTTCGTACGCCTGTGTATACTAGGCATCGCAATCGCAAAACGTTGGGGCTCGTTGGCCCACGGCACCGCATAAAGGGAAGGCTTAATTTATGGCACCCTCAAGCGTTGACGTTTCCTCTTCCTACAACCGAGGGTGACGAAGGTCAAGTAGCCGTTCCAGGCGTTCGAATTTCACATTTTTTTACATTATACTTTTACAATTAATTGCACAATTTACATGTATGTATATTATTATATCCGATACTTTCACATAAGTCAAAACAAACTAAAAATGGCTACCGATACATCGCACAAATCGATTGTACAATCGTAATTAAATTAATCACATATCGATAATCGATAAATTTCCATTTTAATGCTCAAAATTTAAAGTATTACGTTATATTTTTTAAAAGTCAATGTTTCAATCTAAATATTTGATATGCAATTTTCTCGTCTCGACACTTCTAATATAAAATTTAAAATAAAGGATGGACGAAATCGTTCAGACAGAAGCAAGGATTTCTAAGTTATTACTGACGAGTATACAAAGAGAAATCTATGTTTATTTAGGGTAGAAATGTACGCGATCAAAAATGTCGATTCTTCTCCGTAAGCTGCTTTCGCTGCGGGACTGTCGTCCCCTTCAAACTATCGGATATCGGAGAAGGAATTCGAGACGTCACGATAAAAGAGTGGTGAGCAAAACAAAGAATTTGCCGTTAACCATCATACACACTTTCATCATACTCAAGCTTTCGCAATTGCCGATCATTTTCCCCCTCCACTGTCATCAGATTATCTTTTAATAATATATTACAGAATATATTATATATATGGAGTATATTATTGAAAAAAAAAATGAAAAAATTGCATTCACATGAGAATACATAAACTAACCCTACATACATATATACATAATACATGTCAGTCGATAACACTGCGTTTCGATCTAATGTACCGTAAAGATAATTAAATTCTGACTTGGTACATTCGAATGCATAGGTTCGTGAAACCAGGCGACCGGGTGTCTCAATTCGATAACATTTGTGAGGTTCAAAGCGACAAAGCATCTGTGACGATTACCAGCCGTTACGACGGATTAATTAAAGCCTTGCACTACAAGGTGGACGACGTAGCTCTGATAGGAGATTCATTGCTGGACATCGAACTAGATGGTGATAATGGGAACACGGAAGTTAAGACGATGATCTCTGACAAACAGCATCCGCAACAACAAACTATAAAAACCGATAACAAGCAGAGCGTTAAAGGCGACGAGGAAAACTGCGCAGTAAAATATGGGTTAGAAAAGGCGCTGGCAAGTCCTGCGGTCAGAAGAATAGCTATGGAGAATCATATTAAGCTAGAGGACGTCATTTCTACGGGCAAAGGTAATCGAATACTTAAAGAGGATATATTGACTCATTTAGAAAAAATGTCTACTAGCTCCGAGAGAAAAAGGATCGAAGAAAAGCCAACGGCGGAAACGGTGATACCGATAAAAGGCTATACCAAGCATATGTGGAAAACGATGACACAGTCTTTGGTAAGCTGGATTTCTCTATCTTTTCGAGAAAATATCACACAAACAGAAATTTCGAAGATTTTTTTCTTTTATATTGAATGATATTATATTTTATTATTATTTTAATCGAGTTTATTTTCAATCTTATTTCGGGGAAATCTGCACAAAGAACAAATCTGAAGACATAAATTATTTACCTTGAGTTGTTCGGATGTTATTATTAAAAATGAATTTTCTGCAAAAATGAAAAGTTCAAGTAATGCCGTAACGAATGCGAAAACGCACACCAGTCATAAATTGCAAGATTAGCAAAATTTTGTCTATCGCGTGTCCACGTGGTTGCAGTAACTAAATAAACGGCCAGTTAATCGATAATTGGTTTGCGGATTGAATAACCTGACAACCTTTTCATAGATAACAAGAAAAGAGAAAATAAATTTTTTATTTAATAATAGTAACAAGCACACGAGTCTCGTTGCCCAGAAAAATTTCAATGTACTATGTCTGTAATTGAAATGCGCGAATCACGACGATACCGACAACAGAAGTGCGTCGTCTAAAAGTGACGTTGACACACATGATTGATAGCGATCGATCGAATACGAGCATCTACTCGGCCCGAATTTCCTGTCAACGTTGACAGACGAAACACCGTTCAAACCGGAAAATACGGCCATTTTAATCGTCTCATCACCCAACCTCTTATCTTTCATGTTCAAATATGACATGTACACGGTCTCCTATGTACTAACGTCGTTAATTCCATGTCCTAAATAAATGTCCAAAAATAAACATGTAATTAAACGAGTCCGCTGCGAAATATTTACGAAACCAACACATGTTTACAGAGTATACCACACTTTGTGTACAGCGATGAGTGTAACGTTAACAGACTGATGGACTACCGAAACGAAGTGAAGGATTCGGTGAAAGAGCAAGGCGTTTCTTTAAGCTTGATGCCGTTTTTCATAAAAGCCGCATCTAGAGCATTAGAAAAGGTGCCACAGCTAAACGCCTGGCTTGATGAAGAGAATCAAACATTACGTATTCAAAAGAGGCATAACATCGGCATTGCTATGGATACACCCGAGGGCTTAATTGTACCGAATATTAAAAATGTTCAGGATTTAGATATTATAGAGATCGCGAAGCAATTAAACCGTCTTCAAGAACTTGGAAAAAAATCTTCGATCCCGCCGAACGATTTATCGAACACAACGTTTTCACTGTCAAACATAGGTGTTGTAAGTATAGAAATTATTTCCAAATGCTGTTAAATTAGTAATGAATTGAAACATATCCACTATTAAATAATCAAACTGAATTACAAAACTATTTTAGATCGAAAGAATTCAATTTAGATTTAAACTATATCCAAATTGAATTTAAATCACATAAAAGCCAAATTGATCGATTAGATTAAAGTTAATCGTTTGTTTCCCGAAAGATGAAACATTGATGATGTATTTTAGTACTAAAATTTCGAAATTTTTATGAAGTGGAGTTGATCAATTTGGCTTCTGAATAGTTTATATAACAAATTTCAAACAAACGATTTACGAATCATTGTCCATTTGTTGATCATAGATACAATTTAAAACAGATTCAATCGTCATTGACAGGTGGGCGGTACATATACAAAACCGGTGATTCTTCCTCCACAAATTGTGATCGGCGCGTTTGGAAGAGTGCAAAAATTACCACGCTTCGACGATAAAGGAAACGTAGGAGCTGCAAACATAATTTCCATTAGCTGGGCTGCCGATCATCGAATAGTGGATGGCGTCACAATGGCTAAGTATTCAAATCTCTGGAAACATTACATTGAAAACCCTATATTTTTATTGATAGGAGCTTGAAAATGTATTTTGAAGGATGTTTTTTATGGGAATTTTTTATACGTAATAAGTTACGAATGATTAAAAAACTTTATACCATACTTGAATATTATCGATAAGGATTGATATGTAGAGTGTAGTGAAATTTTTAAACATTTTGTACGTAAATATTAATTTATTTATTGCTGCACAACCAACTAGGACTTTTTAAGAAAGGTAAAATATCTTTTTCTAACAAATTCAAAGTTTCATACAACTGTATGGTAGTCATTATATGATGACCAGTCAAACCACTGTGAGCATTTCTTGTACATTTAATCTATCATACATTGTCATACAAATTGTTTGAACGGATATTCCAAAAAAATATGTCAAGGAAGTGGTTGTATTAATTAATGTTGTCTTTTTAATAACTTTTTTCTTTGACTTAATTGGAATATTATTCTATCAAATTATTGAAAGCATTGGTTAATCTTATAAAATGAAGAAATTATTAAAAACTAATATCGAATAAAATATTGATTGCAATGAAGATCTAAATAATGAATACAACCACTTGTACACTTATATATTTTTAATTTTTTATATATACAGTTTCATGTATCGCATTTTTAATCACACATTTTCCATACAATCAATACATTCCATTAAATGCCACTTAAATATTTGCTCAAAAAGTAGTCAGTCTGTTTAGTAGTTAGAGTAGTAGAAAAGATTGTATATGCATTTCATGGTCCAAAATTTTGTTTGACAATCAAAATTTCAATTTATGCTGCAGAAGACATTAATTGAGTATTTGAGCATAAAATAATATTTAAAATGAGATGTTACATCTTGCTAAAAAAGTATTAATACATATGCAAAATCCAGTTTGTACATTTGTTATGTATAAACAAATAGAATATTTATTGAAACATAAAGCATACAATAAATAAGCATTCTTTTCTATTATAGATCTTATACATAAAATTGATGTTAAAAAAATACACAAAATATTAATAAAAATACAAGTATTATCAGGCGAAAATATAATCCACCTTCGATTATACTTCTTACTTTCCAATATGACTAGGTATGCAGATTATTATTGATAATATAGTTAGTTCAAAAATTTAAATATCAAGCTGCTTTTATGTATACTTATATATATTATAGAACTACATGTACTCATAAAAAATAATCAAAACATATATAATTTTTACTAAAAATTGGGTATATAGTCATCTAAAATTACTTTCACAAAATACCTAAATCAAAAATAATCTGCTCTTTTTGTCAGTTTACTTCTAAAATATATCAAAATTCTACATATTTCCCATAGAAGGTGTATTTCTTATTCAGTGAATAAGTATCACCGGTATTTCACGAAACAAATCTTTCTGTAAATATAACATTTTTTTTTATAATTCTTGATTCTGGAAGTTCTATGCTTCATTATAGTTTCAAATAATGTATTGAGATATTCAAAGCTCTGATAATTATAGAAGAGAACAATTTATATATATTTGAAGTTATGCTGAACATACACAAGCGCATGTATGTATAGTTTTCCACTGTATAGCTACCATATAACTGTAATATTGTTTTAAACGAGTTATTAAAAAAATTATTACAAAAATGAATATCAAAAAATATTTTGTATCGACTTTGAAAGACATAAAAAAAATATAGAAAGCAATAAAATCAAACAATACATATTTACTTAAACATATCTATAAAAATGCATAAACCATTTCTTCTAAATGTCCTTATAACTAATGAAACTAATTCAAATGTAAAAAAATGTATAAATAAAGAGAATGTGCATAGTAATTGTTTTATATATGCGAGGTAAAGTGAAGTGCAATATTGTTATCTTGCTATAAAAGTTCTGGGATACAAATAGTATACTATATTACAACTTATAACTTGACATGAATAGTTCACTTGTGCTATACATCACCATACAACCTTTCTAAACATTTATCTCACAGCTCTACTCCATTTACATGAATAACTTTCTTTTTTCCTTTTTTCTTTTAATATAACTTCACTAACATAGAAAAGTAGTGTTTTATCTTATGATTTGGCATTATTATGCCATATTAATAACTGTTGTTCGAAAACAGTCCCTACAAGGTACACACATTTGTTCCTTTACATAGAACGAATGAAATATAATAATTCACAACCATAACAATAAAGATCTCATTTTATCAAACACTTAACAGCTGACTTTATGATAAGAGAATTGCTAGTATCTAATAAAACAAACTTATCAAAAACAATGGCAAGCAAAAATATATAAAATTGTTTGAAAAATGTAAATTTATATTTCTGATAAGTATCTTTTTATTAAAAAAAGGAGAAAGAAGAAAAAGAATCAAAACCAATAGTAACAAAACTATTAAAAACATAACCAATAAAATTACGGCACATAGAAGAACATTCCTTTTTTCTTTACATTAATAAGATTCTCACAGATATGTTTTTCAAATGGAATTAAAGTGTATCATTTTTTAAATGCGAACTGTAAATAATACAAGCAAGTTAATTATGGAACTCTTTGTGCTTTTAAAGTCTATGCATTAGGATAAATTTGTAGAAAAACCATTTTTCTACATATACAAAATATGTACTTCACATGATATCTCACAAAAGAAGTGTCTGTAAGAATCTCGCCTAGTTGACAGAGATAATATTTGTATATAATATATATGCATAATATATATTCATTTTCATATATTTTTTTAAATATATATGAATAATAAATAGTATTTTGTTTCTGGCACATTGTCAGCTCTCTGCAAAGAGAACAAGTGAGTTGACACAAATATAATCAACGTCATAAAACAACACAAATATATGCATTCTTTTGGAGATAGAAATTCGGGAAGAAACTTATCATCTTATGATTATTCACTAAATAGTTCCTATTTTACCTACTTATGTAACCAAATAATATGAGTAAGCTGTGGATTGGCCCATGAAGAAATTTTTCTTAAAAATAGCTTTTTTATACATCACATTTCAAACTCTTTTCTTCATCATAAATTGTGCAAGAGAACGCATTTCTAATCTATGGTATAACCTAAGAATAAAATTCTTCCTCGAAATCGTTATTATTTCTGTTTTTAAAAAGCTTAGTTCACAAATCGTGACCACTGGAAGCCAGAAATATTTTCCTCGAATAAATACCATTACTCCCACCTTTGGTAACGCTGTTTCAGTCATTCAATTGCTTGACAGTATCAAAGGAAATATGATTTACTACCATGAAAACAAGCGTTCAGGAGAAACAAAATGGAACTTCCATTTCTTTTGTGTGTTTATAAGTATATTGGTATATACTAATATTAGTTAAAGAAATATATACACTAAAAAAACTTACGTGAAGTGTATTCAGTTTGACGTGTATAAACTGATCACTAGTTACAGAAAATAAACAGAAGATATCATTGCGTTTTCTAACTGGATGTCATTGATGACGACTAATCATCATAGATACTACTGCTCCGGTTGCTCGAAGGACAGCGACAGCATTGTTATGATCAGATTTAGTGAAATCTATACCATCGACTTCTAAGATCTTATCTCCTGGTCGAAGGGTACCTTGTGCTGGGCCATCTGGATTCACTTTAGTCACAATTATTCCCTAGGATAAGTAAAACTGATGATTAAAAGATAGAAAATCTTATCGCGTCTGTTTTAAATTTTGAATATTTACGGTTTCTGCGCCTGCCACTCCACCGGCAATGCTGAAACCAAGACCCGGATTTTTTTTCACTTGAACAGGCAACTGTAAAGGCAATAATTATGAATTGTAAAATATACATAAAGACATTATTATAAAAAAAAAAAAAAAGGAAAAAAAATGAAACATACTACGTTAGCATTTTTGTGCGGCCCGAACATCCATTTAAATCTTGGTTTCCTTTCTGAATGTAATGACTCAGTCAGTCCAGCAACTTTATAATTATCAATGTTAGAATTGGTCATCTCATTTAAAGATTTATTATTCGCTAGAATTGGAGTACTTCGACCAGAGCTAGTTTCATTTTTTATGTTGATAGAACTATTCGTATTCGTCGTTTCGATAGATGAAGTTTTTGAAATTCCTTCCATATTTGAATTTGTAACTAGACTTGAGTTTATTGCATTTATGGATAAATTATCACAGGAAGTATTATTATTTGAAACAGATCCGTTTATTATCTTTTTTGGTCGATCCGAAACTTTAGGTTGCATAGATAGCGGACTTCGATATTTTTTCCCAGTTACGGGAGATGTTGGTATACATGATGCGTTCAATATTTTTGAAGCTTCATATTCTTCAACAGAAGAATTTGTACATTTATTCGATAAATCGCTATTTGAAATAGAGTTCATACTTTCCAAATGTTTCGTCTTTAAAATAGGAATTCTACTTGGTTTTAACGATCGATCTCCTTCTAATGACTGTGCTGTCGGATCGATCGAATCCGTTAACGTGTGTTGATCGGTGCCACTAAAAGAGTTTATATTTCCATCGTTACTTGAGGTGTTTGTCATATCTGTATTATTCAACGCAAATTTGTCATTGTACAAATGCTCTTCAACTTTAAATGGTTCTCCATCATAATTTTGTATTTCCGTTCCCTGCGACATTTTCGAATTTGATATGTTCATATCAATTGGTGGAGGAGCCATCGTCGACGAGTCTAATGGAGCTGCTATAATGTGACAGAATATAAAATTCGTATTGTGTGTGTGTGTGTGTGTGTGTGTGTGTATTATCATTTCAGAAATGATTACAAGAAATGACTTACATTGATTCAATTGCTGAAAAAGTGCCGCCTTTTTTGAAAATGCGGCTGCAATATGGTACGGTGGCGGGACGGGTGGAACGTCATTTACTTTCGACACTTGAACATGATCGGTATTTTTGTTGTTCGCGGCAATAGGCATAGTCTTATAGGGTTCAATAAATTTGTCTGATTCAACAATTTTTGCTGTGTTTGCCTTCGAGTACTCATCCGGTTTCCAAGTAGAATTTACATAATCTGCTACTGTTGGAGTTTTGGAAAGAAACTCAGACGTGGGATTACGAATATATTTTGCTTCTCGGATATCCGGACTTTTTTCTTTTGCAAGTACGGTCTTGTTTGCTTCATCGGAAGATTCTTCTGAAACAGATTGCTCTGTTCCAATATCCGTAGAACTATTATTCTTGCATGCCTTTGATGTATAATGTTCAATTGGTGATAACGATGAGTGTGAATCCTACAGAAAATATCTTTAATTAGTTGAATTAATTTTTTACCCACAGAAGACTTAATATTGTCCCTATCCAATCCCACTTTATACTAGTTTAACTTTTGTTCAAATTGAAATTACATTTTTTGTAAATTGATTGTACAATTTCACTTGTTTTTTATTATATATTCTAATTTTTGATATTATTAATATCACTAATAAATACTCTGGAATCATATAAATTGTCTTTCTTTCATAATTCTCTAATGAATACCTTATTAAATAAACTTTGTGAAAGACAGGTCCCAGATTTTGAGGTAAGGTCCAGAGTAGTTGTAGCAATAATAGCTTCTTTGATCATAGTCTCCTGTTCTAAATGCATCTGCAAGTTTCAATTGCCAATTTTCTTGTAATTCAGATATTGATTATGCAAAAATGCATACAAAAAGATATAACAAAAATATTGATAGTATTTGAAGATTCTACTTTCTTCAGTGCTACTTCTATATCATATTGATTTAAAATTTTTATTGTCAAATTAATAAAAAAAATGATGAATGGAAATTGAGCAAAGGATAAGCGTGTCTCTAATCCTACTTACTCTTTGATCATGCGTTGATTGATGATGCAAATTTCGGGCATGCCTAGCAAGGTTGCGCAGCTCTTTAGGGTAGGGAGTTGGTGCTCGATGAAGTTGTCTAGGGATTTCAGATTCTACCTCAGCAGCAAAACATATTCTTTTTCCAGTACCAACGATCGAACTTGAAATTAATCCTACAGCTGGTGTTACTTCTGTATGCAAAAAACACAGAATTATAATCATACATTTAATTATACTACAAGTTACAAAATATGTTTAAATGAAAACAATATTAACTAGTGGATTTATTCGCAAATACTTTACCATTTCATTCTTCATCTTCTTCCTCATTATCCACTAGCAGCAATAATGTACCACATTTTATAGATATTATTTTAAAAATTATAATTATGTACTACTATACAATGGTCGAAATTTTATTAAATGTGCGTATATTATTAAACAAATATAAATACTTACGTTCAAGTTCTTGCCGCGGTTTTTGTGGGAGCATAAAGCAACTTAACACCATCATGTCCTCTTCACAATTGAATTCCTGCTGCAATGGCACTAATGGTTGACTTTGATTGTCGCTCAGCCATAATGCTTTCAAATTACTCAAATTCAACATAGAAACAGGCAAAAATTTGATGCAATTGTTTACAAGATTGAGTACTTTTAAAGAGGATAGATGTCCCAATTCAGGTGGGACTCGAGTTAAATTGTTCGACCTCAATGATAGCAACGATAATGCTGTGCAACTTCCAATCTCTGGTGGAAGGCACCTCAAGTAATTATTGTCTACATTTAAACAATGTAATTTTCGCAAAAGTCCTATTGATGATGGCAAATATTCAAGGAAGTTCTTAGTAACTATAAGCTCCTCTAAGCTTGACATTTGTCCAATGTCATTTGGCAGTGCATTCAATTGATTGTCATCAACTTTAAGAGTCACAATTGTACGTAGATAACAAAGGGAATCTGGTAACTGATAAATTTCATTTGATGAAAGATGCATAATCGAAATATCTCTCCATCCATCTACTTCTGATGGTATAATATGAATTGCATTCATTGTACAGTCAAAATGATTTAAACGGTAAAGCTGATTAATGTTGAGTGGTACACGTCTAATATCATTACCATCTATCCACAATTCAGTGAGATTGATAAGATCCCCAACAACTTCAGGCTAGAAGAATAAAATCAACATTAATATATGTTGGCTAATAAATAGTAATCATGGCAAATATAAACATACCAATTCAGTGAAATCATTATTACCAATATCAAGTCTTTGCAAATTTATTAAACGGCTCATACTCTTTGGTAATGTCATCAAGTTATTTTCCCTAAGTTCTAATGTTTTCAAAGCTGAAAGTCTTCCAAAATTTGCTGGTAAATATTCTATATATGCATCATTTATATACAATTCTCTTAATCCAACAATATGTGTAATAGCATCAGGGAAACGTTCAAATGGATTAACACTGATATCTATAGAACGAAGATTTTTACACTCTTTTATACTATCTGGTAGCTCTTTAATACCTAAGAAAAATAAATATAATAATTATAAATACATTGAACATAAGCAAAATCCAAGAATATATAGTACTCTTATATACATACTATTTTTACTGAGGTCTAAATATTCCAAGTTAATTAATGATGCTATGGCGGGTGGTAATGTTGTGACTTCATTATCACTGAGAGAAAGTACTCGTAATTCATGGCACTGAAACAGTGGCCTTGGAAGATCCTTTATCTATAACAAAATATAGAAGAATATCCTTAAATCTAAAGAGCTTAGATCAGCGTGAGAAATCAATTGATATTTATATTTACCCTATTGGCATCAAGATACAATTTCTCTAATGTCCTTTCATAAATGAACACATCAGGTGGTACATCATAAAGATTACAATTATTCAAATGCAACTCGCAGATATCTTCTTCTTGTGTTCTCAAACATGCAGCACACTGCCACCAAGCACTACCCATTTCATGTATGCCTATAAACAAATGTTTTCTTGAAATATGCAATTTTTATTAAAAGTATGTAATATTTTTTAATAATAATCAAGGAGATTCATAAAATATCAAAAGATTCCTATTTTCTATTACCTATAACACTTCAAGTACGATTCTTTAAAAGATCATCGATGTATTTATGGTAAAGGATAGATCCGAGAACAAAACAAGGACTCGCTAAAAATTCTTGTTCTATGGTATTTTTGAAAATCATTCAGCTATCGATGCATCAATGTTGGGTTTTTTACGTGCCGGCTTCGTCAAAGTTATTTCTTGCCGCATCATCGCGGATACTACGATACGCGATGCACTTGTCGGTAAATTCTTTTCTCAAGCTGATGAGAATAATTCACAAAACGTAACGATACGTTAATCGACACTAGTTAGATGTCAAGAGATGTAGGTTATTCGATACTTCTCTTTAAGGATTTCTTTCATGAATATATCTCACTGTTTATTTGCTACATATTCTATTCTTTTATAAAGTCAATAGAGTAGTAACAAATCACGATGCAATAAATCAACAAAGACCGTCCTCTCGAAGGTACAACAATTTGACACATTTGTAAGAGTCAAATAAGCTTACGCATACCAGTTTATCATTTATTGAAAAACCTTCGATGAAACTAATGGTATATTCATAACAGTTCATAATGTCTCGACCTTTAATCTACTATATTACTGAAACAATAGTTGATAGATTTTTACATGACTAACATAGGGAATGAAGATTGCATAGAAATATATTGGTATAAACATGTTGCTTGATGAAAACCGCATACTCGATGCGATAAACCATTATTAAATATTATTCGCAGTATGACACGAATTAATTGTAACGCGATGTATTTATCGTAAAATGAACGAGTCCTAAACATGAGGATGCACCTTAGCAGGCGCAAAATCGACAGCGACAAGTGACGTTTCTACTTGTACACGTGCGCAGAAGTTAATTAATGGATTAAACGTGATGAAGATGCAAGACGTTCTGATGTGTTACAAGAAAAATCAAATCTTTAATATGCACAAATAAAGAAAAAAAGTCATCACATAACAACACGTTCATTCGTATTAGCTATAATCGGCATAAAGAAATTTACGAATGCAAGGTAGGATTTTCGAAAGAAATCGGGATCGTAAACAAGAAGAAAATGAGTTCTAGCGAATATAAGGGTAGCGAGAATGAAGATATCGAAAATTCAGATGAAAGTGATAGGCCATCAGGCGAGAGATGGGCGCCTGTTGGAGCAAATGATGGTGATAATGATTTTGCCGATGAATATAAATATGTTGATAACATGGAGAAGTGAGTACTTAATCTTTGATGGATACAACAGAAGTGCTGTTGATAGTAATGCTTTCTAAATAACAAAATATTTCATTTTATAAACATTTTTTAATGTACTTTAATAGCTTATCATACGATATGGAGAGGCTAAAAGTGCTTGAGGAAGAACAGGAGATGTTAAATTCATCTCTTATAGCATTGACTACCCACTTTGCTCAGGTATTAAATTGGTTTAAAAATACAGTTCATACAATTCATAATTCAAAAGTATAAATATCTAATATCTTTAACATCCATCTATCTGTGACTACCACAGGTTCAATTTCGTTTAAGACAAATTGTGGATGCACCTGCAAATGAAAAAGAAACATTGCTCAAAGAATTAGAAGAGTTTGCTTTTAGAGGAATACCAGATGTTCCAAATAACTTATCACTTGATAGTAGATCAATCACACCAACTTCTCCAATGTCCTGCAAGCAAAGCGTAAGCTACATAAAAATCTAATGTACCTGTAACTTATTTATTCTTTTAATTTGTATTATCTTTCTTATTTTTTCTTGTATTTATTTCTTTCCTCTATTTTTATAATTTTTATGTATTTTATCTGTGTTTGTATTCACTTTGTTTGTAAATAAACATGCTTATAAATCTGTGATACGCTTTCATTATTAATCTTAAATACTATTTATTAGAAAATAAATATCATTATATGTAAGCTATTCATAGAGTACATAAATTTATTAATCTTGTGCCATATGTTTTAATCCTTATTTAATTCCTGAATATTGATATATGTATAATATGATAATTACAAAAAAAAAAGATAGTAAGCTACTTTAGTATATATTATTTAACAGATATCTGGTGTAATAAATGATGTTGATGTTGAATCTAAAATGGCATTACAAAGAACAAAACAAAAAGAATTAATATGTCAACTAAAATCTCAGTTAGAAGACTTAGAAAAATATGCTTATGAAACTGGTAATGCAGATTTACCACAAAGTATGATATTAGAGAGGCAGAGTATTATAATCAGTAAGTTTCAAAGATTACTATTAAGATAAATATCTATTTGATTGAGATTTAGGTTGATCTTATTATTTTTTCAGACCATCTAAAAGAAAAGTTAAATTTCAATGTTGATGATCTTTGTAAATTACCAGTTGATGACTTAAGATGGCAAGTAGATTATGCTATAAGTCAGGTAAATTATTTCATATAAGATAAATTACTAAAGAAATAATGATAGATAAGTTAAAATTAAATACATTAAAAAATATTTACAGATTGTTAGCCCTTTGAAAATGAAGGAGCAATTAGTATCTCAATTAAAAACACAAATTGCGGATTTAGAGCGTTTTATAAATTATCTTCAAGGAGAAGTCAATACAGAAACTTTAGCTTGCACCTGTGCATGTCCAGTACATACCAGTGGTTCTGCTGGTTCTACTTCATATGCTAAAAAATCGTTTAACAGAAAAACAGAGGAGGAAAGTAGAACAAAGACTCTGAATACTGTTAAAAAAGTTGTAGCCCTGTTGCATATGTTTATAGTGTCTCAATTAGGATGTGGTAGTGAAAGAGTTCGAAGAAATTTTAAGAAAAGTTCTGTACATAATTGGCGCGATTTAAGAACAAGATTAGATTTTGCAGTTGAACATGTTATAGAGACCATTGCCGAAACTGAACGTCACCCGGAAGATGACGATATAGCTAATGAAAACGATTACGCCTCGGATTCAGATTCTATGTCACATTGCAATGCCAGAGTAACATCCGCTGTAAGGAAGCATCTAGCAACTTCCATACGTGATTTAATACAACACGGTTTAATGTCTGATGCGCGTTCTAACAGTGTAGTACCATTTGTGGGATGTTTTCCCCAAAGAAACTCTTCTGCTTCTAATTTAATGCATGCATGGGAACTAGTATTGAAGTATTATGAAATTAAAAACGGCCATCGTTACAATTCCAGTCCGGCACAAAAATTATCCCAAAGTTTTAATCTTGATTTAGCAGGTGGAAGAGTTGTTTCTTCTAAACAGGTAGCTATTTTACATTTGCTAATATTTTCTTTTATTTTTAATTGAATTTGTTCCTTTAAGGATATTAAAAAATTTTCAGAGTTTATTAACAACAATTGGGAATATCATTGCATCACATAATCCATACAAAAGGAGTTACGATTCTCATTTCAAGGCATTTATATGTGCATCCCTCAAGTGAGTAAATGTTGTTACAAATCATCTTGTGACGAACAAGCATTTAAGATTTCTGTGTGTTTCTCTTATAGCGCTAACAAACTTGTCGTTTGGTTAAAACTCATTTTGCAATGTCAATATCTTCTTGAAAATCATTATACCTCGTGGAGTTATGTTGTAAAAACAGGTAATTAAAATATTCATATAAAAGCAATATTAATTTTAACAGCATAAATTTTAATTGCAATATATCTGGTTACAATACTCACATATTATTGTTACAAACAGGTTTTCAAGATGCATTTCACACTCTTGATCGTCTTACAAGTTATAAATTTGATCTACCAGTTGATCTAGCGGTAAGACAATTTCAGAATATAAAAGACGCATTTTGATTGCGAAGAATGTCAATGATCATATTTACAAGAGTATGGAGGTACTTATTTTAGCAAATCAAAGACAAAATACTAAATACTGCAATTAGATAAATAACAAACAGTATATTTTAACTTTATATTGACGTTATAATGGTATATCACTTTTTATAATTTTCTAGTTTTATTTTGCCAAGAACATTCCTTTGTCATTTTCGAGTATTTATTATTAAATAAGTTTTATCATGCAATAATGTAGCTGTAATGACTTAAAATGTCAGTATTTTAAATTTAAATTTTCCAAATTTGGGTTCTTAATTAGTTTATTTTGAAAATATAAAATATTGTAGTATAAGCAGTAAAAATGATCATATGTTGCATATGAAAATGTCAATGATGATCTTATGATATATAAAGTGCAGTACTGGTAATAATGTAATGCTGCCCGACATAATATGGACTGAAATATATACATTATCTAATTATTTTGAACTACATTTTTTAACATTACGCGTTCTCGATAGATTAATAAATTTAAAATGCTAGAATTTTTATTTACACCAGTTAAAAAGTAATCTTGCATAAATTGAAACCAGGTTTATAAAATTAAAAAATGTGGTTTTTACTGTAATTAAACTTAAGATCTTAATACTAAATTGTATCAGAAGGGTAGAAGAAGTCATGTTACTTCGTATGAAGAATTAATATTTGTCAAAAACCAAAGAATAAACCAAAGTTGTTTTTAGTATTCCGTAATTCTTACTTCTCTAGTTTTTAATTTTAGTATCACTTTACACAATTGCAGTTGATAGATATATAATTTTATGGTAACGTATCACTGAAACAGTAACTAAATCTAATAACAATGTATTTTGATGTTACAATATATTATCAATATGTTGTATTTTATAGATTTTTATAATTGATTTGTATAGTGTACATGTTTAGTTAATCATAAGAAAAGTTATTTCTTTTTATTGCATAGCTAGTTCAAAAAAGGAATATCAGATATTATGTTCTTCTATAAAGCAACAAATTATTGTTCCTAATTTTATGAACATTATTCCATGAGAAAAACGTATAGATTTCGAAACATCTTATTAGAACATATGGATTATTTTCAAATAATAGTGTACTAGATATACATATATGCAATGCAGATATACGTGACTATTATATCGCCTACATAAGATATTTCATGTGTAAGGTAGCTTTAAGTATGTTAACTGTATAGTACAATATAAATATCTGCTTTTTATATACATAATGATGATTTGACATTAATTTATTGAGAAAAATATGCGGAAATATATTTATGGAGCAATGTACTTGGTTTTATAATTTGTCATCCTGATGTTGCATTCTTCATGGAAATAAAGAAAAAAAAGGCTATGGAATATATGAAATTGGTTGTTTATTCCTTGTAAAAGTTGTACATCAGTAAAAGTTTCATAGCAGTTCTTCTTCAACATGTTCGTAGTATTTCATTGATAATTCCTCGATATTCACAGTATAAAGCACACAATCTTTACTAGCTCTTTAGTTAAACATGATTCTTTACAATAAAATAAGATACAACTTTGGATTACTTTTTGCACATGTATGAATTTCATTAAAAGTTTAAAATAGAGTATCGAGGAATCTCTATGTTTTTACAGATTAGATTAGTTTGTTGTACATAAAATTCAGAATAGAGTCTACCATTGTCAATAACACATCTGAACTCAACGAAGTATATAATACCAGAAGTTTCTTGGTCGTAGACAATACGTATTGTGTACGTATTATCGTAATATTATGTCACGTACAACTCTACTTTTACAGAATAGAAATACACAGAGTTAAGAGCACAGACTTGGTAAAAGTTCTTTTGTCTTTTCTTCACAATATAAAAGTCATATATAAAAAGATTTGTGGAAGAGCATTTGAACATTGCATTCACACTTTCTGCATATAGTATATCATATTTGTTAATGCTCAACCAAATGAGTTAATTAATTGCCTTGAGAAATCAACTGGACAATGACATTCATTAGTTTACATATCTATGTACTTAAGCATAGGATAGAACATTCACAAATGAATATGCTCTTTGCAACATATACATATAGATCCTTGTGAAAATACTGATAAGTGACACATCTATTGGAATGCAAATACATTGATAAACAATAGCACTTATCTAGTGCTATCGCTCTAATACTAGTTGAAAAAAATTAAATTATATCACAAAAAGTTGAAATAAAAGTAAAGTGCAATTGTTAAAAAAGTTCGATCTAAGTTTTACTCCATTTATGACAACTTTTTGCATTTAATAATATATTGAAATAATCGTGTTATGAGTAAAACATCCATTTAAATACCGTTTACACCATAGTAATGATTTACTTTCAAATCTTATGTATAACAGTTGCACAGTATACACTCACTTAATGTTTTTTATCTTCTTACTATAACATTTGTCATAATAGCTTTTAATGATATTATTTTTCGTACATTAAATAGGCTATGTTTTTTGGTACAGCAACGATCTAACATCTAACAATTAAGGACAGTTTACATATAACGTTGCTAAATATAAACCCATTTTTTTTATAGCCAAATTGTTCACATAGTTATATAAATTCAGTATTATCTGTCTTAGGCTTTAGCAAAACATTATTATTTTTCTATTTGCTTTATATATATTTATATATAGGAAAGTTCGTCTGTTTTCTATAACATAATGTATGTCTCTAAAGATATTTCTGATCTGAAGAAGTAAAAAAAAAGCATTGCAAATATATCTAGTACATACAATTACACGTATAAATATGTATGCATATAGCCATAATCATCAGGTCAACTAGTACATTCTTCTTCAATTCCTCATAAAAATGTACCAAGAAGAAGTAGAGGAAAAGATAAAAGTGTCTTTATATTCACAGATAGTATAAAAATTATATTAGTTAAAAAATGTATCATTAATCTCTACACTTTTAATCATAGAAATAACAAGCATTAAAAATTTATATAAATAATTATATAAATTTGTATGTTCATAATTATATCAAAATGAAATATAATGCAAAAAATCCATTATTCTTACAATATAATTATTGAACCTTTATCACTTAAAACTAAGTTTTTTTTGGTAAAACATTAAACAAACATTTTAAGCATCATTCTTATATTTGTATAAGAAAATTTTATGAAATCTTTTAAGAAGAGTTAACAGCAATACCGTATCTTTTTATAAGCATATTTCTAACTTTTTGTAAATAGAAACAAGTTAATATTAATAGCAACACACAAATTAATCTATTATTTACTTTGAAAAAACACATTGAGTTTTGGATTCTGATTACTTATATAGTAAATATTCTATAATGGTAATACTACCACTGAAATCTTTATATTGTTGTGTTCTATTCTTAGCATTAGATTGAACTGTTATGTATATTATTTCATCTTTTAATGGCAGTTAGAAACATGTTATATTATTGTAAAATTCGTTGACGGAATGCGTGAAATCACAATAGGCAGAACGTAAATTGAAGATTGAAATTTGTATGTGTGGAAAATTATTTTGAAACACTCATACAGTATCTTGATTACATATATGTGTTCTTCGTACATACCAGTCTTCAGTTCTTTAGTTTCGATATAAGTTTAAATAAATTAGTAATAAATAAATTGTTAGCAGCTTTATAATCTAAAAAAGTATTATGACAATTATTTTAAACAGCATTTAAGTTTAGTAATTGTAAACATGATCGAGCAAAATTTGAAATTTTTCATTTTGTAGAAAACAATTGATTTAGTAGTGTATATGTATATTTACAAGAATTGGGTATAAATCAAATAAAAATATTTTTCCGATTTAACTTAATGCATTTGTGCATTCTTGTAAACATAATAGTAGCCAATACGTGTTACTATTAACACATCTTTCATAAATATTTTGATCAATTAATTTAATAAGGCTACATAACAAACATAACAAAGGTAGTTGTGTGTAACATGTAGTATAATTTACCACTTACTTACTTATTTTACCTTTCCATAAATATCACTTACTTCATAATTATATGAATTATTGAATTCCCTTCAGAGACAAATTATTATCAGGCTCAAACGTGAATACGCAATGGTACACTGTCCGACTTATTTTCTGCTTCCAGATTGTATTTTATAGTATCAAGGGTGTTATAAATTGTTCTGAAAGTAGGTCTATCCGATGGTCTCCTGTTCCAACAGAGCTTCATTAGATCGTATACCGCAGGTGGAGTATTTTCAGGGCATTGGAGTACGTTGCCCTCTTTAATGTATTTTACAACTTCTTCGTGCGTCATTCCGTAATAAGGCTGAAGCGCAAAACTAAATATTTCCCATAAGCACACCGCGAACGCCCACACATCAGACTCGACAGTATACTTATTGTACAATATACTTTCTAAAGGCATCCATCTAACTGGAATAGCATCTTGTTCATCACCTTTGTAATAATCTTGTAAATAGATTTTTTGCGATAAGCCGAAATCTGCTATCTTTACGATCATTTGGTCATTGATCAAACAATTTCGTGTTGCAAGATCTCGATGAACGAATTTTCGATCCGACAAGTACACCATTCCCGATGCTACTTGAAGCGCAATATTAATCAAATCCATGTGTGATAGACGAGAATCTGTAAAATGTTCGTCCTTTTCTAGGCTTCGGATGATATAATTTCCTGGCGAGCAAGATCGTAGAAATTCATTCAAATCACCACGACCCATGTACTCGAAAAGGAGACACATTGGTCGACCTAATGCGCATACACCTAATAATTTGACGATATTTGGGTGATCAAATTCGGCGAGAAGACATGCTTCTCGTTCAAAATCCTTGAGAAGATCATCCGACGCTTCTTCTTTTAACATCTTTACAGCAACATTGGTGAATTCTTCACCGGGAACGAGACCAGGCGCTTTTGCTTGGAATACTCTACCAAAAGCGCCTTGTCCTAAATCTCGAACATAAATGATATTATTTCTTGGAAATTCGAGTTTCTCCAATTTCGGATTAAGTTGTGCACTCGTTTTGTGGTATGCATCGTTGCTTGGTAATTTATCTAAATCAATACCGACATACTGGAAATTATATATAAATGTAACATAAAATATACATATACATCATTATTGTTTTGATTATAGATATTGTAATGATTTTGAATACCAGACTCAGCAATATTTTTCTGGGCATTACATTTTCAGATTATGTTAATTTAGTAATACAGTCAATAGAAGTTAATTATTTTTAATATACCTGATTATCTGTGGGGTTATATCCTTGATGTCTTTTATGAAGTCTATGACTTAAAATAATGGATAATAAACTTCCAGCTATAATTACAAATACTAATGAAGATAATATCAATATAAACTTTGGAGTAAATAATGTGTCCATTACTAGGTCTTTAGGATCAATTTCCAAAACTTTACTTGTTACATTATCTGCATTAACCTTTTTAGGATCAAATGTTTTTTGGGCTGTAGGAAAAATTCTTTTTATTAATTATTATTAGTAGAAACTTTTAATAGTAAAAAGTAGAAACTCATGTTTTTTAATATCTTTGTAAACAAGATATAATGCACTAACATAAGAACAAATATATTTCTGTATATTTAGTTAGTGAATAATTTGTTAAAGTACAATGTTGTGTATATATGGCGTGTGTGAAAGGGTTAAGGATTGAAAAAAGATGCATTCAATTATTTATATCTTATTACATTGTATAAAATATTAAATGCATACCACACATAGGAATATCACAATGTTGCCATCTTATGTGAGGATCCATAGTAAAACACCATGGCATTGGTTCTTCTCCACCTGCATTTCTGCAATAATTCTCTCCATAACGAATTTGAGGGAAGACATCTGGTGGTCTATCATGACTATGTGGCACTTGTGCATTCCATGACTGACAATCCAAACCTAATCTTGTTTTATTTACTTTGCCCATGTAAAACCTACCATTGCCCTCAACACAATCATCTGAAATAAAATATGATTAAAACGTTAAAGATACAGATATTTAATAGCTTCTGAAAACACTTTAAGTTTGCTTTACATGTAACAAGTTCTTCATTCATATCAGTCAAATGAATATGAGAACAAGTCGTCTTTCCTGTAACTACTTTTGGCAGTGATTCACAATCTGGTAATGTGAAATGTCCTCTTGATCTGATATAAATATCTCTCTGTTTGTTATCCTCTATCATTGCCCAGTCATTGAAACAGAATTGATGACGTACTGCCATGCAGTCCTCATAACATAATGGTAGACCAACTGAGTTGTGACATTGTGGAAAAGCATACATACATAGCATTTTCTAAAATGATTAAATATTCCTTTCATACCTCTTTATACCTTTATATCTTTATTAATTTAATATATCATTAACTAATTACCTCTGCAGCTGAACGACATGGTTCAACAAGTCGTTGTATTAATTCCTCCCATAAATTAGTTGTGATACGTTCATTCAACCATCCTCCAGGATTATCATTGGAATCATTGAACCATACTTTTCCAATTCCAGTTAAATATTTCTTACAAATCTTACCATTGTATGGTGCACAATAACCTTGTGATTCAGGTTCTACAAAAACAAGAAATTTAAATTAGAAATATTTCTTACAGAGTTCTTATAGAGTTACATGTTTCTGTTGTATGAAATACATACTAGTTTGTGCAGAACTGAAATGCAAAATAATTGCTATCAGAGAAACAATCCAGAACATCATCATTTATATATACAGCTTGAAAGAACGTCAAGAAAAAATATCACATGTTTAAACAAAAAATTCGTTCACATAAGAAATATGCTGTTGGCCGCTATTCATTTAATGTATACTAAACCGCATTAAATCCATTGTGTAAATTAAGTATTTTTTCATACACAATCGATTTTGATATTCCATTTTACGCGATAATTGAACTTTTACGCGTATTCGATGATCACGGATTGAATATTACAATTATTGATTCTAATTTTTTAAACTGTTTTCGATATGAGCAGTACGAATATTTAACAAAAATAAAGTCAATGAACCGAGTTATAGTATCGAATACATAATTCGTATATCAATTATGATTAAACGGTTCTAAGAAAATTCTTGTTTTTGTCTATCATATGTGTAATTAACTAATACAGCCAATTCACCCCTTTATTTACAACATTGGTACGATGAATAAATGGTAAATTTGTTCGTTTTGTAACGAATGTAAGTAGTTGCTAATCTAACAGATATTTGGAACTAGGACAGTATTTGCATTCGATAACGAAGTCGAACAATCGTTCAAATTTCTTAAATATATGTTTTTGCAGTTTGCATGATATATTAAATATTTATAATCATCTGTATTTGCGAAAAGTTAATGAAATCAATGATAATTAAAAATATCATTGAAAACAATTGAAATTTCTGTAGTAGCAAAGTATATGTAGTTAGAATGAGAATAACTTATTTTAGAAACTTTTAGTCGTAATGTTGGTACAATAGTATTTAGAAACAAAATGCGCGGGAACGAATCCTGTTTTATTTCTTAAGATTATTTCTTTGAGAAAGTTCAAGATAAAAGAATTATGCAGGCATTTCTAAAAACTGGCAAACTAGGGCCTGGTGAGCCTAAAAAGGCTTCAACTTCGCGTTCGAAGGAAGAACATAGTGGTTCTGCAACGCCATGGGTTGAGAAATAGTAATAGTTTACTAATATAACCTAAATTGCATCGATTTGGTAAATTTTCAGATTTTGTTACTTTTATAGCCGACCAAGAACTGTAGAAGACGTTGTTGAACAGGCAGAAGTAGTAGAGGTATTGCGACAATGTTTAACAGGTGGAGATTTTCCAAATCTATTATTTTATGGCCCACCTGGTACTGGTAAAACAAGTACTATACTAGCCGCGGCTAGACAATTGTTTGGTAGCCTCTACAAAGAAAGACTATTGGAATTAAATGCTTCTGATGAAAGAGGTATCCAAGTTGTAAGAGATAAAATCAAATCTTTTGCACAACTTACAGCAGGTGGTATGAGAGATGAGTATGTTCATCATCATATTAATCTTAATGTTATAAGTCTTAAGCCAATGATGATTAGTAAAAGGTCTGAGAATTACAATAGAGCTATGTATACAGACTATTTAAAGAATATAGTTGTAATCAGGAGTTACAAAAGAGTAATTTTGCTACTCTTATTGCCAACTAAAAATCAATATGCTTTGAACAGGTTGTCAAAAATATTATCAAGTTTAAAATTTTTGGTTCTGTATCAGAAGCAGACAAGAATTAATGTTTATCTTTAATAGTCCTGTATATTGTTCTTGTAATTTTTATGATAAAGGCACAATCTGAGGCACATCATATACAAAAAATTGTAAATACATTAAATGAGAATTTGGTATAATAGTAATATTTCTGTTTTAGTGGGAAAGGTTGTCCACCTTTCAAAATTATTATCTTAGACGAGGCAGATAGTATGACTAATGCTGCACAAGCTGCACTTCGTCGTACTATGGAAAAAGAATCTCATAGTACCCGGTTTTGTTTAATTTGTAACTATGTATCGAGAATCATAGAACCTTTGACTTCTCGTTGTACAAAATTCAGATTTAAACCATTGGGAGAAGATAAAATTGTTGAAAGATTAGAATATATATGTAAAGAGGAGGATTTGAAGGCAACAAAGCCTGTCCTACTAAAAATTGTCGAAGCCTCGGGTGGAGATTTACGACGCGCCATAACGTGTTTGCAGTCCATTACAAGGTTGAAAGGCAAAGGCATCGATATTACTGTTGATGATATCATTGAAATTATTGGGGTAATGTACAGTTCTTATTTTAAATAGCAAATAGAGACAATATTGCTTTATTGGAATAATAAAATAATTGTAGATTGTACCTGATAAATGGTTGGATGATTTAATGAATGTATGCAAGACAAAAGATTATAGCAAGGCAGAGGAATTTATTGATCAATTTATGTTAGAAGCATATGCTACATCTCAAGTGAGTTTTATTTATTACATAAATTATTTATTAATCTCTTCGGTACGACACTTGTCTTCCGCGTAGTGTCATTTGCCGATCGCGAGTAAAAGCGATTGCGTAGTTAAAATGATAAGAATAGTTAAAATAAAGAAGTTAAAATGATATATATATATATATTGTATATCTAAATAATTTCTACAGGTTATTGAGCAGCTCAGTGAAAGAATTATATATTCCAATGAATTAACAGATAAGCAGAAAACTCTCATTGCAGATAGACTGGGGGTAAGATTATAAAATTACTTACAACAGTACGCTTTATATATTATTTCTTTTGTTTTCAGGAATGTAATTATAGGTTGCTAGATGGTGGAAGTGAATATATACAACTTATAAATCTTTGTTGCGGTATTATAAAAGCTTATGAATTAGTATAAAAGTTGTTTTTTCTGATGTATTAATAAATATTTATTACTTTTTCTACAAATTTCATTTCATTTTGCCTATTTAAAATAATACACTGAAGTTACTCGTAAAGTGAAACAACATTACTAACGTCGCATTCCCTGCATGTGTAAATTTCCCTAGTAATAATTTCACATTCTTTTCTATGTAGAAAATTTCTTATTTTTATAATACTAGATATTGTCGAAACAAAGTATTATAAGTTTAACGATAGCTTTGTACTCGATTAGTGTATTTAAAAAGCACTATAATTGTCATTACAGTTACGAAATAAAATTTAAAATACGTTAATAATGAGGCTTATAATCTAGGGAAGAACCGATTTCCAAGATTGAACGAATGTAATTCCGTCGCGCAACCTATCGGCAAGCGGTGGCGAACGATACAACGGTTTGAGAACCACTGTCATCGGCGTGTAGGGGCGTCGTTGCTGCGTGCAATGTGTATCGTGTAGGCGTTGGCGAGGAGGAGACAAGTCGGGGATGTGTCCGTAAAAAACTTGCGGTTTCTGCGTACTCTGCCGCACGTGCACGCTCGAAATCGTGTTCCGTGAACGATCGAGTCCCGACAAAATTATACTGCATGCCTGTATCGTTCGAAAGCGTATTGCGAACGGGTCTAACAATTACAGGCAAGGAAAAAAAAGTGTAGCCAGTGCTCCGTATATTCTTTCGTTTCTTCGAAAGGCCGCGTACCGTGCGTATATATTTCGGTCTTTTATCGTGGACGTTTAAGACGCGAGCAAATAACTCGAATCAGAAAAATCATCTATTTGATTCTACGGAGACGAACGACGTGTTGCAGAAACGACGCCCGTACCAGGATGCTAGGACATCTCCAAAGGGCCATTGAGTTGATCTGTGTTACTTGTGTGAATTGATTTCAACTCGATCCGTAGTAAACGAGAGCAAAGCCTTGCAACGGAAAGAAGGAAAGAAAGGAAGAAAGAAAGTGCGAAAGATTTGTTTCTACAGAAAGATAAAGATAGAGAGACGACAGGGAGGAACCCGAGGAGAGAAAGAATCCGACGGAGAGTGTGTGTACAGGAGATGTTCGGAATCTTGAGACAAGATCCTGGTGCGGGAGGATTTCACTATCAGCGACTACGATCGAACGTATTATCACACGGTGGATTCTTCGGCGTATGAGACAGCATTCACCGGTAGGTTCGTGGGTCTCTCTCTTGTTCTTGTGAACACGGTTGACTGTGTGTGTGTGCGTGTTTTTCCCGGCGAGGAAATCTCGGCTGCAACGGCGGCGGCGGTGGTGTCTACTGGCATGAGATTTTATTGTCGTCCAGTCGGCACGCTCTCGTCGAACTATCAACGCCGAATACGTGCCGTGTTATTCGTGCAATTTTTTCTGCGTGAGTCAGAATAGTTGGTTCTTTTCCGTGATTTCCCTTTTGTGCTGAATGAAATCACTGTTCGACCGACGGTGACAAAGGATATACTTACGTACCACGAGAAGAAAATATTTTTCAGTATTCCGGCACTCTCGTTTCTACGTTTGCCCCTGAGGCTCTTGATGATATTGAGCATTATCGTCACCACGGTTGACAGTGCGACTCAACTTTCCACGTAACCGTATCTTCTCTCTTTTTAGAGAGGAATCATAAATATATCGGCGCTGAATCGTGTTCGTGAAAAAACAGTGTTGTGGAAGAAAACGTGCGGTGGACAGAGAGGGTGGATGACACACACGGGACGCGTATCGGCCGGCCGAGGGAACGAATTTGCGGATTCGTCGCCGGTATATTACGTCGTGCGACGAAGCTTCTTGGAATGTGACGAGGGACTTCCGGCGTGGGAAATATCGTAGAAAAGGTGAGCGATTTGAATATAGCGGTGAATTAGTCTTTGGTGATTAAGTTGATTAGTTGCTTATCAGATACCATCTGCCGTTAAAACAAGTATTTGACACTATAACTACCAAGCTTGTCTAAAAGATAAATCATTTCTGCAATTATAAATATGTGAGTGTTGTTGATAATATTGATATTTTTATCGAAATAAAAGTATGATTACGTATAGTTACTTATTTTCGTCATATTACTTTAATTCTAATTAAGATTGTATAACATATTTAGCTACATATCAAAAGCCGGTTGTTGTAATATTAACGAGACTATGCTTTCTAACCTGTAAACGTAGTTGCGTAAAGAAAGCATTGATAAACGCTAGACCGTAAAGGTATATGACTATTTCAGAGAAACTGATCTTTTTAGGAATTATGTATCTTTATATATACGATTTACACAATAGGAAAGTAGTTATTAACTTTTAGACAATTTATCCCAAATGAGAACGGCGTAGCCCAAAAGTAAAAGATTCGGGTAAACAACGCGTCAAAACTGTTTTAGTTTACTATGGGGATATCCAACTTTACTGTTGCATATGTACATGATTATGTTTAATTCTCGTTTTTATCTTATTCCTATGTGTTATTATAAATGTGGAAGTACTTTAGGATATAAAAAAAAGTATACATTTCGAATAGTTAATGGCTAAAACGAATAGTTAATGGTTAAAATACCATACATTTCACATCTGTCTAGCGTATATTTGATTCAACGATCGTTGAGTCATTCGAATTTTTCACCGATATCTACGAATCTTGGATCGACATCTTTATCAATAAGTAAATTAATCTCATGATGCGTAAGCAGATATCGATACAATATTACATTTGAGTCACGTAAAAATCAAATTGATCAAGTCAAATTTCTAAGATAGGTTGTAGTTGTAAAACTAGGAAATATGAGGTATAATGATTACAGATATTAAATATGGTACTCATCAGTTTGATTCCTAAATGTCTTACATTTGATTTCGCGAATTACGAACGGTCGATGTAACTTATATCGATCAAAAATCGGAGCTATTGACAAGGTAGTAGGAAATGATTGGCGTCGCGAGTGAGTCTTCCGATTGTCATATAGATGTGACTACTATTGTTTCTGCTATTATGTTCGATTATTGGTTTTTGGAAAAAATCCTTGATCGAGTCGATTGTGGATAGGATTGCACTTGTTACTTCGGTGCAATGGCATTTCTCGGGAGAGTAGGCGTGGGCATTGTTTTTGTTTTGAAGCGTACGCGACATTCGATGCCGCGCGTCCAACGCATGCTTGCCAACGTAATTCAAAGTAGTAGCATTCAGCAGCGTGACTTATGGACCTTTTGAGGATATACGTTGCAGCAGTTAGTGGTATTACCCATCTACTGATACCGCCTGATGTACAGAGGAGCAGAAAGGTTTGTTCGTATGGAACGTCAACTATAACCTAACTCCGAATAGATAAATGTCTTATATAATTTGCTATGGTTGTAACTTCACAGGGATTAACCATTTCGCGGGTACAACTTTTTTGTGAGGAAGCAAACACTTCAATACAAAGTATATCGAATAGAGAACATACATTTATTTTAATAAAATCAATTTACTTTTCTTTTTATCATCCCTTACAAATAGGAGTAGTGGTTCTCATCGTTCATGTTAGATATATTTTAATAAGTTATTAAATTTAAAAAAACTTATTTACTTAGTTTATATAATATAATATACGTACATATAACATAATTCAACGTAATATATTTACATATGTTTAAGTTAAAAGGGGTAAGGAGTTTATAACTATAGAACATCTTGTAATTGGTGATACAACTGGAAAAGAGTGATTCTTGACTATATTGTGATCTAAGGACAGACATAAATATCATAACTGTTTAAAATTTTTGAATTATATTTTACAACAAAAAAATAAAGAGCCATATTTACGAATTTATACAGGATTTGCGAGAAAAGTTAATCTGTGCCAATGCTTTTGTTCTTTATCGTATAAATTATCTAATTTCATTGTACGATACTTTTCTCACGTGTATACATAAATCGTGGGTGTCTCTTTTATGCAGATAGAAGGAAATTTCGAGACATCGTTTGATGACGCACACATGCTGGTCCGAGGTATATTGACCTGAATGAGAGAACACGAATTAACCCTGCATTTCCAAGCGCAGGATTTAATTTCTCATCCAGAGCATAGAGTGACAGGATGCTGCTAATGCTGATTACTCTTTGAACTAATTCGTTCAGATTAAAGATTTATTTTCAGTTATCTTATAACGTTACATGTATTACCATTATATTAGTATATAAATAATATGCCGATCGATATTGCAACGATAATTAAAACAGATAGAATGCTACGTTATTCACATGGGTGTCGATTTACGATTATCGTAATTCGACGTCGCCCCCCCCCCTCCTATTAATTTCTCACTCTAAGTAGATAAATGATCGTAACATAACGGTGCAGCTAATTAGAGAATAATATCATATTTAGCATATAATTTGCATACAACTAATTGATTTCAGATGCTAATCAACCATTGTTTTAATAATTCTAATTTAATTAAACACCAATTCCATGGATGCCACATATATTGTCCATTCACAATATAAGTTAAATAACGATCAACACGAACACAGCCGGATCATCGACACGAACAAGCTACGTTAGAAAGAATGTCTACGAATTAATACGACGCCAAGCTGCAACAACTATACTAGCAAGAAAACTCGTAATAAAAGCTTACAAAGTGAGCATCGTATCGTGCGAGTTGCTTCTGCGCTCTCAGAACGCATCTCGCGGAGCCTTGCTTGCCGACACTGCCCGGTCTCTGTTTATATCCGGTTAGATAAGAGGCGAAGTTGCATCGTTCCACAGCATAGATATACACTATGTACGAACTACGTATGTACATACATATGTATATATCAGCATCCAAATTCTGCTGCGTTTTTCACCATTCGTCAGGAACATACGATAAACTTCAGCCGCCTAATTGCACAGATGAAAGTAACGAACGATCTCACCCGTCTTTATCGTTCGATGATGAATAATCCGCTGGAGATCGTGAAAAGTGTAGTTTTTGAAAAGCGAGCGTGTGGTCGAGCAGTAGTCAGAGGTTTCGTTGCATCTCTAGATTCATCGGTCACGGTAGCAAAACAGGATAATCTTTCAGTATTCACCGAGGATGTCGATAAACCGCAAGCTTGCTTGACTGGAACACCGCGGTTCGGCCGCGACCCGATAGAGCTTGTTACTGTTTCCCCGAATAATGCAACGCAACAAGTTGCTTAAACGGCCAATAACAAGGTGACCTATAGTTCGGGACATTTGTATGGAGGATACTAGAGATATATTAAAATTCGGCAACAAGTGGCGGCTTTTTACAGATATGGGTTCTCGAATCACATTACGACCTTTCTTTTGGTCATTATGAGGGAAAGAATACTTAGAAGATAGATCTACTGCGATTTCCATCTGCTTCCACTTCAGCTCCGAAACGAAAGGCAATACGCGAGAATGAAGAAAATCTGTCTTATTCTCGTATATGGTTTAGGCAGTCGTGTCTAATGTCTTTCAGCGGAAGATATGGCATCGCAAACGTGACAATGTTCCGTTTGAAACAAGCTTCAGGGTAGTCTATCGCATCTGGCGTTGTGTGCAACCACGTGCTTGCCAGATTTCCTGCTACTTTCAATAGAAATATTTCAATGTGCAAAGAACACTCGGAAGTTTAGATTTATGGTACTGCACGGACCAAGACTCGCGCAACAATGTTGCTCGCTCTAGAATGCTTGCTCTCGGGGGAGGCTGAAAAGTGGCTGAAGAATCGCTTTATGGCTTCACGATGCTCGTGGATGTGAGCTGTGTTCTTTCAGAAGAGAATTTCAACGATTTCCATTAGCACTTTTTCTCCGTTAACGCGCTCTCCTGTTACATGGACTTTCGGTGGATTACGGTAATCCATAGAGAATATTACTCTCTGTATCGTTCGAGTATAGCAGATACTAATCTAATTTTACCACTTGAATCTAAAACTACTTCCAAAACGCTTACCTTTCTCCATGGTAGGTATGGAATATGTTAAACATTCCAGTGCATGGACTGGTAATTAGGTTTCTAGAAAGACACGGTTCTCATCTAGGCACACAGAACTTTGATCTAGAATTCAATTATCTGTAGCATCGTAGGTATGCATGTACCAAAGATCGTAGAAAGCGATTCATAGTCTTCGCTATTCAAGATTAGATTCGCGAGACAGAAGTATATCGAAGGTATGCATGGTGTTTCCAAAAGTAGGTATCAAACTGTTAAAGCATGTTTATATTATGAAAAGAAGCAGAAGATCTTAATAAGCGTTTCTAAAGTTTCACCCTAACTTTTTGCAACTTCCTGCAAATACAGTTGTATGTAGCAATATGTGCTCTCGTGGCTATCGGTGGAACCACTGGACCGGTGAAAAGACTCCCTCTGAGAGGGCGAAGTGAAAAGTATCGTTCGATCGCTTCACGGAACAACTGTGCATTTAATTCGTAATCGAATGATCAGTGGTCGTGACGGTGCTTTGAATCGGTTGGGTGTCCCCTTTTCGAGCTGCGAATAGATTCCGTGCCCCCGTTGAGATATATTCAGCGTTCAGAACCGACAGAAACGTTGACCAGTCGTGATTGTTCGCCGCGGAAATGACGTTATCAGTCACATGTGTGACTGTTGTATCGGCCAGTTAATCGAGCCAGCCGAATTATTAAAACGACTACTGACTACTTATCGCGTTAGATCTAATATAACAACGCGAATCGACGCATTTTTCAGTGATGAAGAATTGTTTGGTCACTGATGCACCGCGTCGAGGAACGACCTCTTGGTTCTCAGAACGTACCAGATATGTAATTGCATTCTTTCTTCGTGAATCTTGTGCCCGCGAAAGAACGTCTTCTTTTGTACTGTGTTTGTGAGAATAGGAATCGTTTGATTGAAGCGACCTGCAAGTTCAGAGTGTAGAGAGTGTTTCTGAGCAACTTTGAATCGGGTTCTCTCTTTTGACGATATTTACGAACTGGAGTAAAACTCATTCGATTGTCGATTTGAAAGGTGGAAGTATACAGAGAACGATTCAGAACGGAGATTTTGTAGGTTCTTGAGTTGTTTCACAAATGTGATTTGCATTCCACGTTCATTATTTTAATATTCCATGATATATGTCGTGTAATATCTACGTTTATAGATAATAAAGTTTATTCGATCTGATAAATTCACAAATTGAAGCTGTGTTTAACATTTTTACTACTATTGTCGCATACGTTGCATTATTTCGATTATCTCTTCCTAACACGAAATTGACGCGATTGTTCCGTGTTTGTATTTTTACGTTTGTTAAAATGGCTTAGAAAGATAATAGAATTATTACTTAAGACAGAGGCATTTCTGATGAAAAAATGTGCAATTTTAGAGGAGTGTCCACATCTTTTAGTAAATAATTAAGAAAAGCTGTGCAAGTGCAGATTATTTAGCTATTACAAAAGAGATCACAATTCCAAGAAGGTTGGGAATCGTTAGTCTGAAGAAAGCGTACAACTCAATTTGCATTAACCTAGATTTCACTGATTAAATTTGCATATTATTTCATCTTTCATTCCGTTTTCGCGATCAAATTCCTTCATACCACCACAAGCATCGTCCAAGGGTATCACAAATGCTTCCCATCAATTACCCCAAACGAATTCCCGATTTTTCCCGCCGAAATGCCTTGTCAGCATTTAAATCGGTTAAAATGGATCAACGGCGGATCGATGGTCAGGAGCGGTGGAGGAAATTGTCGGATACCGCAGATCGGACCGACGAATAATTCATAACTGAACGGCACGGAAAGGAGATATATAAGTTGGTGGCTATACCGGAGCATAAGCATAACTACACTTTCGCAAAAACCGTGAGCTTACCTCTTTCATCTTTCGCAGCAACGTTTTGTTTGCTGCATTAGGAAAACGAGACTGTGCCGACTGTTTTCTCCCGTGAATCGATGAGCCACCACGAAACTTATCTCCCTGAGAATTGCTTAACGAGAAAAACCAGGGTGTGTATCGGGCCGCGTCGATTAGGCCACGATTGTTACAACTGATAGCCGATAACAGATAATTGCTAGGATTTTCTTAATCGGTTCCAAAGACGATACGAGCTAGCTATTGCTGTAACATTAGTATTGGTGTCGTTCTAACTTTGTCATTTCATCGAATTCAAACGTAGAAATTGAGAAATATATTTTCAAGACGTAACATTTGAAGAAAATGTAACGAAAGTATAGTTTATCCGCTGATCTTTTTAAAATATCTGTATATTCGTTAAAAAATATATTATATATTGATTCGCATTATTATTTATTACCATATAAAAATTTAATCATTATTATTGGTAAATTGCGAAAAGATTTTGAGAGAGAAAAAATTATAAGAAGAAAGTACAAAAAGAAGACAAAGAAAACCCGAATACTCGCGGAGTCGATATCTATCGACTGCATCTAATCTCGTTAAGCATTGCGGTTAATGTTCCCAGAAACGAAGAAACACCGACGCGACATCACGTTCAGTATACCCTACCGATACTTATTACGTCTGAACAAGATTCTTTCCTTTGTAAATCGAATAACAAACTATTGGACCAATTATTTCTCCATTAAATCTGGATCGAGACGCGCCGCGGAGAAGGAATTGCACGCGTCCGGTTGTTTGCTTGCTGGTAATGACCGAGTGTATAATTTACGAAAAGAGCAGAACACGAGAGGGAGAGGTACGTTGGCCGAGCCATTCAGGTGAATAAAACCGGCACTGGTCCCATGGGAGACAGGGAGTAGGAAAGGAATTCCATAAATTTTTAAAGAGACCCCAAAGAAAGAATGGGACACGATTACCGTTACCTTTCAACCCAGACAACGAGCCTCGTTATTGTTTCAAATCTCAACGCGTCAGTTTGGCGTGGTAAAATTGTATTTTATATGCGGCTCGAGGCTCTTGCTTTCCGAGCCTTGTAACAACCCAGCGACGACGGTGCAGGAAAGCTTGGCTACGAATCAAATACATATTCTTACCTTAAGACGATTAAATTCAATTTTTCTCTCCAAAATCTCTTTTTTAATTCATTTCGATAACGATACAAGTGGAGACTGTGATGTCTTGATCGAGTCCAGATCCTTGTTAGTTAGAATCATATAAAAGACCATAATTGTATTTTAATGAGACTACGTCTGGTTAATTCGAATTTAAGAGAGTCGTGCGTCGCTGGACGATGACCTCATCGACAAAGTTTCCACCGTTGGCTCTATCGGGCTTTTTAAGCCTAGTTGAACACCGAACTCTGCCCGGTCCAGAAACACCCTCTCGTTGGGATAACTATTGTCGCTATCGCTGAACGATCTTCGCGCGACAGAGAAGCATCCTGAGGAATTGAAGGCGCTTCAGGAGGGTTGGTTGCGGTGTTCTGGTGTCTCTTGCAAATAGTCGGATCAAACTTTATTTTATTAAAAAATTGGATAAATTTTTCGACGAAATAGTCTGAAGGTGTAGTAACGAATGTACTATATTACATCTGATTTCTTGTCGTACGTTAGAGATAGAAATTTTCTCTTTGTACATGAAAGGACTGCTCCAATATTACCACTACCGCAAACCACATGCGATACCTGTAGAAATTACGACTTGTTCCGTTTGTTTTTACCCGAAATTCTAGGCAGAAATCTAATATTCTGAAATTCTGAAACAAACGCCAGTGGAAGAATAAAAATTCCCGGACGTGTAGAAGCGCTAGCAAGCGCAGGTCCTTTCGTTGACTGAAATTAAAGGATTCGTTCCTATTTCGTGTCAGTAGGATGAGCCTAATCCTTGGTGGTGGACTTTTTTCCGCGGATCCTGTTTCAACCTAACCCCGCGGTCCAAGCCTGCGGCTTGCGTTTCCTGAGGCGAACGTGTTGGAAGGGGGAAACGCGGGAAAAGAGCGGAAGGTGGGCGTTACACGGCTATTCTTTTGCCCCCCCCCCTTGCTTGAGTCACGCCGTAATTCCCGTACGTCGGTAATTAGATCAGAGTTGCGGCCGGTGTACTTTTAATGAAACCGGCCGTCGCGTCGGGAATAACTCACGGGTTAGTTTTCCCCTTCCTTCTCTGGCGTTTCTTCGAGCTCGACTGTCAGGAAAATCGCGAACAGAGAAACGCTGCAGAAGAAAGAGCTGTGTTAAACGTGTTAAAGTCCGGGCAGAGTCCGCGTTAAGATCAATAATCGACTCTTCAACTTCTAATCCCTATTCGGTCGATTAAGAGCTCCAGGTGCTCTCGAATTTCCCGCTTGCTCGTTGCGCCTCTCGATTAACACGTTCTCTACCAAGGTTATCTTTGTGTGGTTTTCTATTTAGATCAGGTGTACTGTCGCCCCTGTGCTTATTATTAGGTTATTCTATAAATAACTCGGCTTTTTGTGCTCGTGTAACGACCTTAACGTCGTTTAATATTTCGCACATGTATTTCGCAAGTAACACAAGACAAACATGTTTTTCAGGAAAAGCAAAAAACTATTTGAAAGCTTAAAAAATATTATTTACTAAACACAGTGTTGGCAAAAAGAATGACCTGTAGGTAACGAACATTCTTCAAATATTATTCTCGTAACTCTTTATTCTTAGCTCTGGAAATCATGTACCTTTGCCCTGGCAAGTCAAGTCATCTCCGTTTGACTGATTCGCATTTTTACTCCTGGGAGTAAAAGCATCGTTCTTTGACGTGCACGTTTCATTTCTCAGGAGAACATATCGGTCGTCGCGTATCAGTTTCCTTTTCGTTGCAGCATTCATTCGCTCTTCCTACACGCTGTACGTATTGCAAAGTAGCTTTCCCAATATATTTCTTGAAAGATCTTCAATCAATTGGAAATCAGCTTTTCTGTCTATCTTCTTTAATTATACGATACGACACATTATAAAATGCTGATTTCAGTCCTTTTTAAAGTTAAAATTTCTGTTTTGCTTGCAAGTTATTCGCAGTTTCCACTTTGGACACGATCAGCAGGTACACAAGCTGTCCATGAACTGTTCGCTAACACGTCTGGTCAATGAGTACGCGGCATAAAAAGAAACTGCGCAATTTGTACGCCGTTTAGGCGATTCGTGGGCAGCAAACGAGGGTAAGTTGGTTTGCAACTTTGATACTGGGGATATGCACGCGGGCAGAAGCACTCGGGTAAGCCGCGTGTCGCGACTCGGCCTGATGATTTCGAATGCGCGGCTGGAAACTTAAATTAGGCGTCCCCAGGCAACGTAACGCAGCACGCTAATTAGACGGTTCGGATTTACCGCAACGCAGACAAGTGTTTGAACTACTTACAGAGTGGCTAAAAAAATGGCCGATTTTTGAACGACCATTATCTGTCTTGGGAAACGCGATTAAATTCCTAGCGATAAATGATCGATTTCCATTTGATATCTTACATTGAAAATGTTAGTTTGTTTTTTTTCGTAACATAGATAATTATGAAGAATGCGTTTATTCTCAAGTGGCTGCATACCTGAGTTCTATTCGCTAGAGTATAAAGTCAGGAATTTCCCCTAAATCTTAAATAACAGAAGGTTCTTTGCTTAGCTTTAGTTATATCGTTGCTTCATCCCGACCCAGTATATTCCATGGTAACGAAGGACATAAGGCTAGAATCTCACGAACTAAGGGCGAAAACAAGTTTATCGCGCACTCTTGGGACCTCGCCACGTTGCAATGCAATAAACCGGAGGAGCTCTTGACTTCTTCGGCTCGCCAACGCGGGGAAAAACTGATTTTCCAGGTTGTCGGTCTATCATTACAACCCGTATACGGGGTGCTTTCGAAAAATAAATCAACTTCTACCCTACCTCCTCGAATAACCGGAAAAACGAATTTGAAAAAGAAGCAACTGGTTTCACGTTAAAATCCATCACGATGCTCTGTACGTTACACTTAAAAAAATAGCTTGGTAGCAATAAGGATGATAAAGCAAGAGGTAAACGATCGAGGAGCATCTTGGAGTAATATGACGCACTTTTGCGTCTGCACTTTTGCTCTTTTAATGGAACCATGATTTGATAAGACAAAAACTGTCTCCATTGTGCAAAATTCTTCGTGAAAGACTATTTGAAAGGAAAGTTTCATCGCTTACAGCCATTTTCTAACCTTTGACTATGAGACATCGCGAAAATTGTCCATTCTAAGATCTTTGGACTATTGTAGGATAATAGAAGACAATTCTCTCGAGCGGCGAATTCTCGAGTGATCTGCGTTCAAAAAGATCTTTCTTTATTCCCTCTTTTTCCCCTCTTTTCTCGTAAGTTATCTTTCATCGTACCGTAACCTGGTCCGATTTTCCTTCAGGAATAAAGACTCCGACGAACTGAATCGAAGATGAGAATTTCCGTGGCTTGCTCCACATTTAGTGGTGCATTTAAGTCTCTTTCGGTCCTTTTCTGTGCTCGATCGATCGCATCAAGACTTCGTTCGATTTCAGATCACTTTTCGTGTAGTTCGGTCGGTGTTCGTCTTCTGCGATGGCGGATAAATTGAATGAACGCGGAAACTAATTCGATCTTACATCTTCTCCCATTTTTCTCATAGTTTCTTTTCTCTATTTCTTGTCAACCCCGAAATACTATAATTTTAGCTATCTTTAAGCAACGGTAGCTCCTTGTTATTTGCGTTGTCCGATAATTTTCTGATTTGAAAAGATTGAAACTATTCAGATTTTAAATAAAATAAGCTTAAAAGATATCAGAAGTCGTGGGATTTTCGAAGAAAACACAAACACGAAGGAAGCTGTTCACAATTTGTGGACATCGATTTCGGGTCGCGATAACATTCTCGTAAATCGATCAGGGCAGATTTATCGTAGGCCAGTCCTTAATGATAAATTAGTGGCGCGATAAATTAACGGTGTCGATGTTGTGCGTATGGCTCATTCGCGAACTGAATGACTGGAATTTGATGGAGCTGTAGCGGCATTCGCGAAATTCGATCCGTCTAATGATTGGTCTGAGTGCCAATTGTCTTGCGTAATCGCGCGTCTGATTCGCATTCTTTGCCTTTATTTCCTTTTTCGTTTTCCAAATATCGAAGCTCAAATTTATTTAATTTTCTCGTCTTTTTAAAATTCGAGATATTGATCCGTGAATGAATTAAAGTTAGAAGATTAAACCAGATTAAGAAATTCCTATTTTTAACAAAAATAGCTCTCTACATTTCGGTATGATGAAGATTCAACGAAGTTTTCGTCAAATGGAATTGAAAAATAGCGCTGGCACGATAATCTGGATCTTCGATTGCGAAATAATTCAGCTTCGTGTACGATTAACGCTTTTTCCAGTCTTAAAGTGCTACTTTCGTTGGCGGGATACCGCAGAGTAATTATGCAACGTTTGCGTTGCGCCGTAATCGCTGATTAAACGTTACCTTTACGATATTTATCACAGTCTTTAAACAGATGGTATTTCAGGTTGAAATATTAAAAAATCCACTCTTATTTCGTTAAATATCAGTGCATATGAAATTAAGTTTTTTCATATATCACGAAATTTAAATTAAGATGTTTTTTTTCTTCAAAATATGTATGTAATTAAGGCAATAAGAGATGTCATTATTCCAGATTTATAAGAGTTGCATGAGCATCTGCGATAAATCTTATCACTGGAATATGCCTACGTGATTTGCAGGAAAAGTATTTTTCTTCGATGTGACTAATAGTAGACGATAAGATACATTTTATGAGAAGTATGAATCCATCAAATTTAAACTTTTAGAAATCTAATCAATAAAAACTTGTCTGTATTAAAGATACAAATTGTATTACTTTCCATTTTCAATTTACATAAAGGAAAATTGATAAGTCGAGTCCTTTCTTAATTTCCATTCTTCATCGTGTTTCACGAATTCTTAAATCACGTGAAATAAAGCCAAAAAGGACAGTCGTGACGAAAGGTCGGCAGCATATAAAAGAAAAGTGTTTTCACTGTGAAGCGTAGGAGATGTTTCTGTGTGGATGATTCAACTGTGTAGATAGGAGGCTTTTTTTGTTACTTTTATGCTCTTCCAAAACGTTGCGTTCTTGCGCTGCACACGATCTAAGACCGGGCCACACGAGCGTTGGAACGACGTCCGTTGCGTGACGTGCGTCGTAGAAAAATATTGCCGTATATTGAAGCCCATATAGAAGAAACGCGCGTCACTGTCAGTATTGCATTGCAACCTGCGTTATTTTTCCTCCAACGTATTTATGCTAGAACGGACGTTGGATTTTCTGATGCACGTTCTGTATACCCGTGAATACAGCAGGCCACACGAATGTTTGCAGGACGTGCGTCACGTGCACACGAATTTTGTAGAGAATGTTTTGCTGGTGGTTCCGGTTGCAACAATTGTCGAATTTCTTTATTGTAAACTATTGTTGTTGCCAAACGCTTCTGTATTGAATATTTGTGAAAATAAAATTATTTTATAGCTTTTGGTGTGCTCCGAAGTCATCTCACATCTTTACCCCTTTTAGTGTCGACAGAAAGAATTGTATCTAAGTGAAGAATACCGAACTAATTTGATGTAATTTGATAAAGTTTGAAAAAGAAACATAAAAAAAGATAAGAATGATATTTACAAAATTCAAAAAGGAACATATTACAAAAAAAGGGGGAATAAATTAATGCCAATAGTATTTCAATATCTGTTGGAAATCATACTATTAATACTTATTCAAAATCATTAAGAAAGATGGAGAAATCAGTATTTCTTTTATAAATAGTATTTTCAAATAAGAGAAATAATTGTTTGGTCATAGTTTGATGTAGAAAGTGTAGTATAAAGTATAAATACTGCATTCTCAATTATTTGTAACAAAATTTCTAATATCAAAACACAAAACTAAATGATAATCCCATGATGCGCAGCAAGTGTCAGAAGGATTACTTGCTCTAAAACAAATGATTCGTGTAGCTAGTATATCACTGAAATAACATTCTAATATTATCATAAATATTTATAATTATCCGGCTATTGAAAATGTGTAATATTTACTTATTATTATTAACACAAATAATTTATTTAGCATTGATGGTTACTAATGTATACACCGTGTAATCCTTTATTGCACAAATTACAAATTGTGCGTGATTTTCACATAGCTCCACCAAAAATTTTATTTTCGGAACATAGGGAGATACATTTGTTCTAAACAGTGTTATTAGAACGTGTGATTACGGTTTCAAGCAAATATTTCGTGTCGAAATCTTATCTTATGGCATTAACGTATACACAGTCTCAGTATCGACTATCGCGAAATATAAAAAAAAGTTAAACCCATAAACAATTTTTTAAATTTGTGGAACATCTCACGTAGGGCTTTTGCAGAGAAATTCAATCATTTATAACGTTTTATAAACGTTTATCTTGAGATAAAGTTCTTTCGCGATGCGAATAATAAGACGCCATCGCATACACAACGGTATATTATCGTCGTTAGCACTTTTCGCAAGTGTTGCTAACAACGATATATCGTTGTTCGGTTTTAAAAGGGTTAAAAAATGTTATAACGCGACAAGAGGCAACGTTCTTGTCCTGTACCCAGTGCTGAATCAAGAGGGGAGGGGGCGTCCTTCCACTGCCGCCCTTCGCGACTAATAAAATATAAAAATATCAATATTATCATATTCTAAAAAATTGTTACATACATAATTAATCTGAATTTGATTATTTAAGCTATAGTATCAGAAAGATATATTATAAATTACAACCAACTAAATATATATTATAAATCAATTTTAAATCTCGTAAAAAAGGTTCAACAATGTATTTATGTACTTTTATACAATTTGACCTTCCTTTAAAGGCTTCTGGTTCCGCCACTGGCTGTATCTCCTACGTTCGTACGAAACGACGTCCGTTGTAATAGATCCGTTGTAGCCCTAGTCTAAGAGTACATTTTCGTTGCTCGAGTGTTATTATAAAACGAGGCAAATGCACGATTTCGTGCAGTATCCTTTTAGTCTAATATAAATTCCTATCCGCTCGATTGAAGTTGAAAAATAAAAGAAGTCATGCAGTCGATTGTTTACGAAATAGGAGATAGATCGTAAAGGAAAATGAATGATCTTGTTATGTTATAAGAAAATTTGTACTCAAGTGTCAGGTACCTATACCTAGTAAAAGAAACCTGTTAGTTCTTTGGTAAAAGTTCATTAAAGAGAAATTTTGCAATTTTGTTTACACTTGATAAATGACGGTATTATACATGAAAGATATTAGCAGCATTATCGTCTTCGTTAAGCAAAGTTTTATCCCAGTTCGCGACAGGTAACAGCAAATTTCCGGGTTCTTTCCACGGCGCGAGAGCTTTTCTCGACTTGGTCGTTTTTTCTCCGTCGAATCTGTCGGTGGCCGGCAAACTCGATGAATACGAAATTTATCCGGTGTCCGTGGCAAGGCCAGGATCGCTAATTCCCGGCCAGCCGTCCGGTAACTTATGAAACGTAAGACTTTTTTATTTCATTATTTCTCGTCAGGCCGTCGTTATTTTTCCGCAGTCAGACTCTTAGCGCGTATGCGCGAGAAGACCAGGTAAAACGAGGGTTGCAAAATATAGGACGAGAAATAAAAATGTGGCAAAAAATGAAATAAAATTCTTACGCGGTAATTACGATGGTACAATATTAAAATACGTAACGGTCTGGCAATAAATATTTTTCCAGACAGCGCAGCGTGGGACGGTGTGTGCGCACGTGTTACTGCAAACATTTGTTCGAAACGACGGCAGTTTCGATAAATGAATAAGGAAAGAGGAGAAAACATACACAAGGAGCATGAAAAATAACCAACACTGATTTTTCACGCTTTTTTTACTTGTCTCGTTCTGCACTGGTTTTATTCATTCTCCTTTCTCATCGCTTGCGTGTACGTGTTCAATTGGCCTCGGCGAATCTTCGCCCTCGACGTGGATCGAATTATCGGGTTTGATTAAAATGTGGAAATTACCAGATTTTCCGAGCGAGCCGTGTATTCTTTTTCTTTTATTCCGAATACCATCGATTTTACGGATAAACTGTAATTCATTTCCGGTACGGAATCCGGAATACGGGTATATTGCATATATCTACATACATGTGTATGTATGTCGTTGAATGGGCAGTCGATTGGTACGATGTATATGAAACACAGAAACATGAAAACTACCCTAGTATTCGAGTTGTTTTCCGATCGATCAGCCAGTGATCTCCGCCATATCTAGCGGAATAAGTCGGTGAACAGATATTGAATAACCTGCAGACACTATTCTTCCGTTACTACTACTTCGAAATTTTCAAGCTATCATATCATTTACGAGAACTTCTCGCTAATCTATTCTCACATCCGCTCTTATATTTCTGTGCTATCGAGAAGAAAAGAGAAAAAGAGAATTACACGAAAAACATAGACATTAGTATTAAAAAAAAAAAGAAAAAATAAATGAGAAAAGAAATGAAGCCTGAGAAAGTCAAAGCGGAAGCAGCGCGCTGCGTGATCGCCAGGCGCATAGAGAGGCGGTCGTACAGCCACAGGGAATACGCGTACGCTTCGTACTAGCGTACGCACGTATGCGTGCGCTTATCCCCACCGCTGGTTCATTCATTGAAACACACGTCATCGAGAGTGACGGCGCGACGTCGCGTAGTGGGGATAACCGTGCACCACTTGGTGGGGGAACGGTGACGCAGAGGGGATTCTGTATGTATGGCGTATGGTGTACGAGTGAGAAGTGGGGAGAGGGGTGACAGCTTTTCAACGCGTCAGCCGGAAAGGAGAATGAGGTTGCGGCAGAGTTCTCGTTCTCTCATGATATATCACTCCCCCTGCCGGTCTCTTTCTCTTCCGCCCCTCTGTCCTTTAGTGTTTGTCTGTCTCTCTGTTTCGAATATAGAATTCCCTGTGTGCATCCGTGGCTCTCTTTGTTCGACCTATCGTCGGGACGTGTAAGAGCATATTTCTGGTTCATCCGGATGTTTCTGTGGTACTGTTGGACGATCCTAGTCTCGGTTACGAGGATAGAGGAAGCTTGAGAAAGTGAAATTACGAGTTGTTGATTAAAAATCGCCTATCTGTATCTCGAGGACTTTCATATTTTTCGTCGACGTGCATTTGAAGAGGAGCGTGCGAGGAGACCGCTGCGCTGGTGCAAATTGTAATTAAAACAGGGAGAGGAGCGAAACACGAAACAGGAAAAAAAGAGAGAAAAATATCAAGAGGGAAAAAGACGGTGGGACCGGGATTATTTCTCAGCCACTGGTGAAAATCGCTGGGACCTGGCCCGCAGCTATTATTGTCGAACAAACTTTCGTCCTGTCCCGTTGTCGCGTGTTTCGAACCGTGTCGGGCATCGTTTCCCCTCGCGTATACGCGCTTTTCATGTCCCGCGCCCCGCGCTGAGCTGGTAGCGTGACTTAATTTTTGTCTCCTTGTTCTTCCTGTCCTTGTCCCCTCTCTTCTCCCTTTGCGCTTTAAAATTCCAAGCGCAGCTCGCTTTATTAGCTTGTCGAGCAGGCGGCAGATAGCATCGGTCGTCGATGCACGAGCTGCGTCTCTCTGATTGTTTATAGACCAGGTAAAGGGAACGATTACGAAGGAAATTCGTCGGAGAATCAAGGAAAGATTCATATTCCACGGTTGAGGATATTTGCTTAGTGGAATTTCATCTTTCAAGTATGCTTATTCATAAGGAGTAGTTTTTCGTACAAACTTGCCAGTATCATGAAAATATTTTTATATTATAATAACTATTTTTTGTGACTTATGGTTAAAGTACGATGTGTTCCTATATGAAAAAATAAGTCGAAAATGATATGTAACTCGTATTACATGAATTATATTTGTCTCTCGTTGGGTTCAGACAAATGGAATTTTACTCTTCTTCGACCGTTCTCGGAGAGACGCGTTCGCGGTAGATCGCGTCAACGAGAGTCGTAAATTCTCGTTACAATTAGATAATCGACGCCGCGAATTGGTCGACCCCCTATTTTGTTTAGGATAATGGAGGTGGTTGACTGATTATAAACCGAAGTAACAGGTTATATATATTTTATTCCAACAACTTTGTAGATATAAATAGTTACGCATCGTGAATATAGACGTATTCTCAGAGACGTGTAAATAGTAAGTAACGACTGGTGACCGATCAATGAACGAAAACCAGTCAAGAGATGTTGACTGATCTAAGGATGATAAACCAGTGAAGTTCGGTGACAATGCTGTTGTAGAGGAAAACTATTGCTGGGGGTTGGGTCGTCCCACCACCAGTCGCTTGCGGGTGAAAATGACCGTTCAACATGGGAAAAACCCGACCTTCCCATTTTTTATCTGATTGAACAATAACCATAAGGGACATCTCGACTTGAAGATCTTTTGTAGCAATGGTGGCCTTAATGGTAAAATAAAGATGTTTAGTTTCGTGACAGTTCCTTAAGATTATTGCGGTCCGACTAATTATAGCCTCCCCAGTTTTTTCAGCTAGTGGCCGTCTTGACCGAAGGATGGATTCTGGTTTCTGTAAAGAGTCACCGGACGTAACAGCTCTATATATGTAAATTTTATTTTTGTTTTTAAAGTTATTTATATCTTTTATTTAATGACTAGGATCTTTAAGAATGTTTAGGATAGGATGCAAGTATTTTGACTCGAAAAGAAATCTGATTAGGTTTCGCTATTTTTGTTCGTTTTTGCATTTTTGTACCTTGTTCTTACAAGCTATGTACATATTTATGTCGGGTTAGGATGATAAATAAGATACGCTGTTAGTTCATCGGTAAACGTCGCTTTTATACTCGTTTCGTTCATAGTGATCTTCTAAAGCGAACAATGTAAATATGGTTTTTCTTGCTGTTTGAATAAACTATTAGCCATGTCTGCATTACCAGCCTAAATGGTGAGAAACCTATCGTGTGTCGAAAAGTCGACTACGTTACGCCATACCCAGTCCGGTCGAGGAAATGAAATATCAAGTTCGAATTACCGTGCACGGAGCCACGTGGATCGATTCTATTTTACAGTAGTGAGACGTTACCGGTGAAAGGATCGTGACAAGACGTAGAATACGTATGCTTCAGCCAGACTCATCCCTGCCTATTCATCCCAAATAAACCTTTTCTTATTCGACATCTACAACACATGGTGTATGTTCTACGCTTTTCAATGAGTTCATTCGTTCAGACTGTCATTAACGAATTAGAAAATGTCGTCAAAGGAAGATCAGATTAACCAGTTAACTGCGTTTGACGGGTATATACGTGAAATAAAAGTTTTATTTCGGTGCGTTTGACGTGTATACTCGTCGTCGCTTGCATTTATTTACGCAGTCCGTGATCTAATGAGAAATTTTTAAAACTAAATTCCGCAGTTAACTGGTTAACGCTAAATTATCTCATCTCTTAATTCTCCACAAGCAATTTGAGTCATTTATGCTTAATTCTAATCTTTTTATTATTCCAAGCTTTTAAAAAATCTGAACAAATTCTAGAATATTTACTAATAGATTGCAAACGTTGATGACTTTGTGGGGAATTTAGAGACTATAAAATATATGTAATATTCAAAATAAAGTAAGTGTAATATGTTGGATGAATAAAAATCTCTATCTAGGTTCTATTTTTTAAAATTGTGCTCGTAAATTATGAATTTACGTAAACATCCGTTTCCTACTTATCAATGTCTCTATTGTACATTTTCCAGTTTGCACTCAGAGAATAAAATTTTCAGTGCGTATAATCATTTTGCATTTCTAGAGAAAAAGGTAATAAAAGAATACTTTATAATCCTCACCGAGGAACTATCCATGAGGATACGTTCAACAACTAACATCGGTTTTTTCTTACATTTTCAGATTACTAACAATAAAACTAGGAATTCAACTATTGAATTTGTTTAAAAAAAACTAAGAAATAGAAAACATCGTTTATTCCGTCATATATGTATACAGTAGTTCAAAAAATATTTGAACATATAAAAATTTTTAGTGAATACAAATATTACATGTGTTATACGAATCACTATACATTCTTCAACTAATTCAAAACATCGGTCCTTCCTCGCTTTCAGATTACCGACAATATAATTCGAAACAATACATATTTCAAAGACGTTCTTCTTAATGAAAAGGGAAATTCCATTTTTTCCAAAATTAATTATTCAGATGATTGACCTCGAAAGGAGGAAATTCATAAGAGAATATGAATCGGAAATACTTTTCCTACGCGTGAACCAGAACAGAAGGGATTAACCCGGCCGGGTCGAGAAACCCGCGTGATCCAATTAAAGGAAACTCAAACGAGTTGGTGCGTGTGGACACGGGTGCACGGTGAATGGCTGGCCTCGTATCGGGTTCGCGCGAAGGTCGCCTAGTCATGGCACCGATTCGAACACATTGTTCGCGTCGCGAATGTTCCCGTTTTGCCATTCAAAGGCGCTTCTTTATCAGAGGCAACTTGTTCTCTTTCTGCGTATTTCTATGTGTCCATCCGCCTATGTGTATCGGGCTCTGACGATTGATACGGACGCCTGTCAGTTGGAAATGCGACGAAATTGTGCGCGACACCGCGCCGGGTGCTAGTTGCCGCCATCGTTTCTATGGACCACGAGTATCGAGAAACGACGTTGAACCCTACGGGTCGCACGCTCCATCGATCCGAGAATTGTTTATGGGACGTGGGACTGATCGATGGTATCCTACGCTGGAATCTGTGACAATCGATTTTCGCCTGTGTCCATGAAAGAGATATGTACGTTTTCTTCGTTAGATTATTCTATTTTTGGTAGATCTTATTGTTTATTTATTAATAACGTACCATCTATATGCATGTAACATACTACGTATATATTTGGGTCCGGAGGATATGTGACAAAAAGCCTAGGTCAAAATTTCTCACCACTTTTCTATAGTCCTGATATTCTAACACTCTTCCTTAACAAAATATCGATGTATTCTCTAACAACTACTTCTTCCAAGGCTTAATGATTTTAGTCTATTGTAGACAAAAGCGTAGATTGTTTTCGGTGTGGGAAATGCGTGAAATGTGATAAGGAGAGATAGGAAAGAAGATACGAGTGTTTGTGAATGGAAACCTCGAGTAGGAATGTACGTAACAAGTGGAGTTTGCCGTGAAAGATAGCGTAACATTGACTTTCGGTATCTCCGGTTCCTGTAAATAGGATCATAAATCGTGTGGAAGTTTCCGAAGGGAAAACTGTGAACAACCATCGTTTGGATAGTAAACCGAGGAGACTGTGGCTTTGCTAAAATCAATTGATGCCTCAAGGCCACTTTCCTCACCATTAGCGAGGATATAGGGTGACCACAAAGCTGACGCAGTCTTACTACTATGTATCGTAGGAAATTTGATTATTCCGAATATCTTACTTTCAAGTATCGAAATTCGGAATTGCTATATCTTTGCAAAGTTGCTTACTTTGTACGATATTTCTCCCTTTAATCTAATTAGAACAGTCGAGCTTCAATTAGGCAAGAACAACGATTTTTGAATAAAAATAATTTCTAATTTGAATAATAATAATTTCTTTTATTTCTGTTTTCCAATTTTTCTCACAAAGGACCATCTCTAAATTTTCTATTAAATCAATCTTCTAACGACCTTTCCGTTCATTCGTTCGTTTCCGTTAATTTGTGTTCCGGCAATTAAAGTTCGACTTATGTCTTTCACATTTTTAAATAGGATTGCTTTTTTCCCGATGTGTTTTCCACTCAACTATGATATAATAATAAATATAAAGAAAGCATATTATTACATAACTTAGAAACAATTCCACTCAAAAAGAGTTGGTCATTTTTTAATGGTAGGATGAAAAGATATCCGTGAGTGTTAAGCTGTTAATTAATTTTAGGTCATAAAAATTGTATGATTACGACCCGTTCGTCATAATGTTATTTATGTCTTCTTTATTCGAGTAGATAGATCGACGGAAGGACGAAAGAGCGTTCAGTTGACGTGTAAGCTCAAAGGGAAGTTCAATATAAGCCCAATATCAATTACACGTCAGCCAATCTAACATGCGTTTGTATAGAGTGTCTCACGAGCCATCCGACAAGTTCCTCCACCGCGTTCGTCCCGAATCAGGCACGATGTGTACGCATCGGATAAATTCCAGTCCGTTATCGAGCTAAGCGTTGTTTAGTCTTGTTTCAAGGGAGGCGATAAGTGCGCCCGTGCAGCGACGAACCGAGGCTTTCGTTATTGAGCCACTCGACAGCCGCATTCCACATCGATTCTTCGTCTCACGAATCTTACGTGCCTCCATTACAATCGTACGTCACGCCGTATCATGCAGTCGTTTCCAAGGTCCGATCAATCAATCCTATTCCTGGTTTCTGTATATGTGCATCACCGACATTTTCGTGCACGAACTGTGGATCGAAACAGTTCCAAGGACTGCTCTTGATTATTTTTCTAAATAAAGCCCCGTCAGTAAGCATTAATGGTCTCCAAGACATACCGAGCGACGAAACTCGATGTTTCGAGAGTCTTTGGGCAAGAACCACTTCAGAATTGATCTTCCAAGCTTAAGTATTACCGTTGAGATTTTGCGAGTTAACTGGCAACAGAGACGAACGATCGTGTGGAGGATGTTGGTAAACTTTTTTCCTAGATTCCTCGTGGGTTTCGCTGTTGTCATTGTTGAAACGAACGAAAAAGGATTTTACATTCGTCGATGTTATCATCGGCGTTGCCCTTGTCACGTAGAAGATACAGGAAATCGTGAAATTAACAGATCACCAGCTGTTTTCTCATGTCGTTTGAATTATTTCACGTCAGTTTTCATTTAGATTCTGACTTTAGATATTATATTCTATGTAAAATGTATTATATGAATCCAATAGAGTAACGGTTCAGAATGTTAGAATAGACTGTCTCGAGTGCTGATTTTGGGTTTATATAACAAGGTTTTGAGCCCTATGGAAGGATTGTCGCCGGGTACCGGTCATAAGTGGTTATCCTGTTACTGTCTCCTGGGTTTGGGGCACTATCTGGTTATTGTCTCAAGGCTTGTGGCCTGCAGGATGTTTGGGAGACGTAGTTATCCTATTACTGTTTTATGGCCCTGTGACACGGTCGTTGTTGAGTTTTACTCGCGATTTGATCGATGCCTCGTCGTTTTTCTTCTTGAGTGTATTCCACTTCTGGATCCTGCGAATCAATTACTTCTTAACGTGGACTGGAGTGGACGAATTGTGAAGGGTATCGACAGGACTCGACACCGATGTTCCTGTTAATTACTACCTGTCTCGGCGAACGTGATCCTCTTTCACGATGAATCCTATAGTTCTATAGTATTCCGGTTTTTGCACTTGAAAAAATGAAATTGGAAGCGAAAAGGGTGGGTGTCAAGGATGAATTGGGTCAAGAGTATGGCTAATTGTTTAATCTTCAGAGGAAGGGAATTTGATGCTGGTGAAAGACAAGATGTGTTCAAATGTTGATTCGGTCGTAGGTTGGTTGCATTTTAAGAATCTTTTTTTGCGAGGGGGACAGAAAATTAGGTTAACCTGAATTTTTGTTCGCGTTGTCGGGTAGAAATTATTTAGAGAATTTTATTAATAGAGGGGTTTAACGTTGACCGAAGTACGTAATTAATTATGTATGTATAGTCCACAAGCTAATAGATATTTCACGAAGCACGGAAATAGAATGGTGCATGCAATAAATTGTATATCTATTATTTATAAATTCCCAGGACAAATATATAATTCAATGGGTTTGTGCTTGTACATAATTTTTAACTTACGAGATGAATTTATAGAGGGTTCAAGTTCCAATAATTGTTTATTATGAACAATTTAAAAAAATCTATAGATTTTCCGTTGCTTCCTTGTTTTATAAATATTTATAAAAATAGTAATTACACATACAGAAAAAACTTCCAGATTTTTGTTAAAGTTTTCCTTTTTCTGAAGAAAAGATCACATCAATACGAGTAATAACGTTCAAAAAATCGCATTCGACGAAAGATAGAAATCTCATCAAGTGACCTCTCAGTTATATTAACTATCGCGTTTAGGAGTTTTCTGATTCAAAGCAGATTAAACTTTTTATTAATGAATATGTATGTATACTCGATCTGTGGCATTCTCCAGATCATGGAAAATGGCGATGCGATAACGAACGACTAACTAAAAAGTGGGTTTGTCTAAAAATACATCCTAACTACCGCGTAGCATAGATTCGTTAATTGCTGATTTGAAATCGTTATTCGTCACACGTATGTCATTCGCCATGAACACAGAAATCTATACAATTAAAACTAGGCATCCCGAAAATAAGGAGATTTGTTTTTATCAAATAAATATTTAAGCTAGGAGAATTATTAATTTTAATTTATATTTTTCTCAGTTGCAAGGAGGAATGGTTGAAGTAAAGAACATGAAATAATTCTGCAAATAGAGAGAATCGTTCTATTGTTCTTCGATTGCAAGGAAGAGTAGAAAAGCTAGCCGCAAATAAAATAGAATAAAATAAAAGATTTAGAGTAAATAACATGCAGGCACGAGTATCGATTTACGGCAATCAGAATTCTGTGTTCTTCTTTTATTATATTGATTTACTTACAGTAAATGAGTGTCGTTACAAATGATTGCAATGGTCAATGAATTATTTATTTATGCCACTAGATTTGCTTTATCTATTTTTTTTTCTTGATGGCAAAGATTAATAGCGGATGTAAAAAAGAATAAAACGTGCAATGAAGATTTGTTTTCAGAAGGAGGATTTATTCATTACTTTGTTCTCCTTTCGTTGTTAAACAATGTTCCAGTTGGTTCCCTGCGACTTTTTCGAGAACGTGTTAATAAAATCGTATCGAAAATCGTAGGGTTGCATCGTGCGTTTTATTTAATTTGCTTCTCACATGCGCGCGTTCCCATGTAAGATTAAGCGGAAACTAATTAAGGCTACTCCCGTGCCCGAAGGACATGGCCGAGCGGAATTAAATTTCGCATACACGCCTAAAATTCTCTTTGACGTAACTGCAAAGACAAATATTTCTCAATGTCTCAACAATTTCTGTTCTTTTTCCTATCAAGAAGTACACGTTAAGAAACTTGAAACTTTGAACTTTCCATCTTCTTAATCCTTCGAAGTTTATAATGAAATTTTTTTCCAAAATTTCTAAATTTCTTCTTAAATAATTCAATACAAATTTATGATAACATGCTACACAACACGGATTACAGAAATTGTAAATTGAGAATCGGTAGCAAAAGCATTTCGTTGATTTCGCGTAGGTAACGATAATATCTATTAATTATTTTATAGAAGAAACTTGGTTTCGAGCTGGTTATGCGTCGTTGCATGGAAATGTGAAGCGACGAGCACAGCTGTGCGGAAGATGAAAAGATAAACAATAGCATAGCCTGCGTATAATGGGGTTCTCATGCGGTGGTCGCTCACCGTTCTGCGTGCAACGCATGCACTTGCGTAAGTACAACCTTATGGTTGCATCGTGCAAATCTGGTCGTTGGAACCGCAACCAGCTGCGCGAAATCTCTCGTACGCCGCGAGTCTCTAGTCGACGCCCTCGAAATACATTTCTTCCATACGAATACGACCTTTGTCTGGTTACCTTGCTATGATTAATTGGCGTGATCGGTACCGCTGGTCACGCTTGGCTTTTCACAAGAATGATGAGGGTCGAAAATCGGAGGGGATTTTGAAGGTTACGATGATCGATGAAATATATTCTTGGTTACTTTCTGAGAATTATGTGAATAAAAAATTGGTGAAAATTATTTTCAAAGTTATTGTTCATATATATTTTGAGATCGAGTAATAGTAATAGATTATTTCATACGGGAAAGAAAGTTGAAAAAGAAGAACAGAGAAGTCTAGACATGAAAAATAAGTGCTTAAATAGCTAATCAGTTTTAATAATGATTAGATAGAAATTTGATAAAATATGTTTTTTTGAAGATATCGGAGCGCGAGCAGAGAAAGTATTATGATGGCAAGTTCGGATTTTCGGGGAAATTGCGAGAGAGAGAGGTATCAGTGTGGCGATTGTAGGCCAACCGAGACATGTCCCCCTGGGGTGTTCATCCCTACTCACTAGTAAAGGGTTCCGGTCTACCTGTGAATCTGTTCTGACGTGTAAAAAATCCAATACGCCAGACACTGTTAGGGAACGAGGCCTTGGGCGACGTTGGCCTACATTTCCGACTACTACGAGCCGGTGCAGCGAGACGAAAAACTTTTGCAGCTTTTCCTACGTTAGAACGGAGATGGAAAGTAAGCATCGTTCAACGAACAGCTTTTATCTGCTATCTACTTATATCGATGGAAAAAGTCATCAAAAAATATTCAGATTTGTAATTCTTTTTCGTATCGCGATGCTTTAAGCACGGTATGTTTTAAATGTAAAATTGTTTACGATATCAAGCGTAGGAAAAACCAGGAATAGAAAAAGATGTCACAATTTAAAAAAAATTTTTTAGCATATCGTATGGTAGATTATTATGAGAAGATCGTAGGAAGTGCAAGATTAATTGTGTCACATTCGTGATAAGGATTATAGTTATAATTTAACAAAAGCAGTTCTAACGTAACTTGAACCTTTTACACTTCGGAATGTCAATTATACTGGTACAATCCCTTTTCGCATAAGATTCGTCCGTATGAATATATATCTCATAAATGTATTCACTTTATAAAATCATTAAGCCCACACTTTTAATGCCGATAAAATTCATCGAAAAAATCGAAAACTTGCTTGTTCCGCTTGTACATTCGTTCAAATTTTAATGAGAAAAGAATCACAAAATACCGTTGGAAAAAGTTCAAGATTTCCTTAAAAAACGTACTATTGTGCATTTTTATCAAGAAAAGACACGCATTAATAACTTTTTAGTACCTGCAGTAAGGGAGTAGCAACGTATCAATTTAAGTCGACATTTTTCATTTTTTAGTACCGATAAAATTCGTCCAGCTCCAGATATATTTGAAATCCCTTTATAAAAAGAGTCGACGTGATGTTGATCGATGTTTTGCGAACGGGATTTCCACCGTGAGTGGTGTCGCGGAAACCTATGGCATTTTCGAAAGTTCGTTTACACCTGCGATATGGCGTGTGCCGCGAACTTCGGTTCCCTGTGTGCACGATTTCGGAAATTTCAACGCTTTGTAACCCGTTCCTTGCTCGCAGCCTTCGGTTGCCATAAAATTCATCCATATTTCACTGGCGGAGTTGGGAAATTGCATCGAATCGTAAGACTTTGGAACGTCGAGTTTGAAATGTTGCAAGTCTCATTCATAATTTTGCGATAATAGTCGAGATCAAACAGTTTTGAGTTTTCGAGAGCCGTCAAACTGGAAATTACAAAAGGAAAGTTCGATTTGGAGGAGGAAGCTATTCGTAAAGATACGATGGAAAACTGCGAGAAGTTAATCGCAGAGTAGATCGATCGAAGACGTTGAGGAGAATGTATTAAAATTGTATTTTTCGAAATCTATAGTGGCCTCGGTTCGCTGTAACGTTCGAGGAATGTCTTTTATAGGCACGTGTGTCAGCGGAGATGCGGATAAAACCACGCGTGCATTGTGCTCGTCCCCGGCCAGGCTACCTCCATCGCCTCGGCCACTGAAAATTACGTATTCAAAGCAGGAATGTTAAACGCGTGCCCTGGAACGCATCAGCCCTCTTGCCTCTCTTTCATCTCTGCCTCCGATCGCACGGAAATCCCATTGTTCGTATCGTAATCGTTGAATTTTTATTTCCGCGCGAGGCGTGTTTTATCTCTTTTTCGAGTTTATGCGAAGCGTACAAAAAATTTATGCAAAATATTGTAGAGCAAAATGCTATATTATATTTGCTATTATTCGAGCGGAACGTGTTAAGAATAGTAATAAAATAATAGAAAAAGAAAATAGTGCGCCAAAATTTTAGAACGATGTAGTAAACTAATAACAGATTGGTTGAGGCATGTTCATTTTTCTTTCGAATTTATGGAACGTGTGTAAGAAAATTTGAATAAAATAACATATAAAATGCGGTATAATTAATATCGGGTTTAAGGAAAAGGGAAAATAGAGTGAGATAGAAAACAACGTGCGAATTTAAGGAAAGAAGGCAAGAAAAAGGAATTAATGCAGAGGTCAAAGAAAAGGCAAAAAAGATGATTTAAAAGGAACAACAGGATCTGAAAAAGGAAGAAATAGAGAATAAAAAGACAATATTTCAAAGGTTGAGAAAATGACAAAAAGGTATTATAAAGTAACAGCAAAAAAGGTTTCAAAAGAATAGAAGATGAGTGAAAGGGATAAGGGAGCTAAGACCTTAGAAAAGGTAAAAAAGAAGGCTAAAAAAGGCAATACAAAGGAGACCTCAAAAACCGACAAAAATGAGTGGAAGAACAACACGGAGAGAGAGAGAGAGAGAGAGAGAGAGAGAGAGCTCCCTAAAAAAGAAGAGCAAAAAAGAATGGTAAACAGGAAAGAGAGAGGGCTTAATTGCAGCATTAATCGAGGATGGCTGTACCCTTCTCTAAACATACAACTCCCACGTGTGTGTGCGTACACGCGTGCAAATAACTAGTGGTAAGGTAACGTTCTGGTTGCAAGGACGAGACTGGACGCAATGAAAGGACAGAAAAAAGGACAATGAAAGAGGTTAAAAAAGGAATAATAAAAGGAGGAGAAGAAAGAAAAAGAGCTCGTTAGTAAGGATGCAATTTCGGTCAAATGGACGCGTCTTGGTTCTTCGATGGTTGCGGTCGCAGCTCAGCGGAAATCGCGCACTTCGTTAGTCGCACGGCAATTAGCCTCGCTTCGCGTCTTAATTACTCGAGTTGGGAGGTCCCGCCCTCACTCGAAGGACGATCCGAAGATCCTGCCGAGTGCCGAGAGATCCTGTGGGAAATGCATCTTGCGCGGAAACGCTGGCAGAGAAAATCGATTCCTGGCGCATCGTGGAAACAAGAATGGGCGGTGGTGTACCAGGTTAAGATGCACAGAGTTTTAAGACTAAAGAACGTTAAGTGTACCGTATTTTACTCTCTTCCTCTCTCCCTTTTCTAGTGTCTCGAGTCGGCAAGATTTGTTTAGTCTTATGGAGAAATGCACGTGCCCCGGTGAGGTTTGGACAAGAGAATTGCAGGGAAAAAGTTGGTTGAGTACCGCGGAGAGAGTAAACGTTTTTGAGAGGATTAACATTCGTTGCCGGAAAACAAGGATTTCAAGTAAACGTTTTTCCTCGTGTTTCGCTTCTAATCTACCAAATCGCGCTACTCTACTTTACTCCTTATTTCATGGAAGTCCATAAGAGCGTAGGTAAATTCTTTAGACGAATTAAATTGAGGGTTACAGTTTCCAAACGCGGTGCCACTAAACTCCAAGTTAGTGTAACTTCTCGGTAATTAAAGAAAACTACTGTTAATAACCGGTTGTCAACGAAATCTACCTTCACCATAGAACGGAGTTTGGCCCACTTTTACAGTCTCGAAACTATTCTCGGAATACGGTCTCGTTCGTTCGTCTCGAACACGGTTCTGCTTCTCAAACGTCCAAGTATAATAGTAAGGAAGTAGTAAGAGTACTGGAAGGAAGGAAGCACGAGAATATCTTGCCGATTCTTCTGCAGCTATTAAGGTATTACGAGTCCCGGCACGTGGTCGAATTCACCAGCAGGTGATAAAAAGATTGCGACAATGGCAAATATCGTGAGCCCGTTCCCTCGGATAAGATGAAACAAGGGACAGACGAGGGAATTTGTTTAAGTTCCTTTTCCCTTATCGCGCTTTCGACCTGGATTCGCCTGGAACGAGATCGATGTCGCTGGTACCCGCGTTCCTAATCGATGTTAATGCAATTATTACTCGACAAGTTCTTTTATGTAATCGTTTCTTATTTTAACCCATTCGCGATGTATCGCGTATTGATACATTGAAGCTTCGTGACTTATTTTCGCGGATAACGTACTTGTATACTTACTGGTACATTAGCACTAAGCAGCATGTGGACATTTGATCATCAATTTTGGCAAGATATGATAAATTGTAGATAGAAGGATCGGAGTAATTTTATGTTTTATTAGAACTCGTAGAATATTACGAGTCGATAAAATGTATTTTTGCATTGAAAGGATTAGTATTTGTAGTTGTTAAACATTATTTTATTATTTACGGAATCTATCTTCAGCTGGTATGTTTGTCAAACTACGAATAAAATGAAGAAGGTTCTTCTAAATTGATGGAGAGACTATCGCGTTCAATTAATTGCAATTAATTATTGCGATCAATTGTAGTAACAATATTTAAAATCGGTTAATTCGTCGTTTTTTATTTAATCGCAAATTAAAAACGAATCGCTTATCTAATCGTGATATACCATTGAGAAGATTTTAAACAATAACTTTATACATTACTCAACGTGCTTTTTTCATGTGATCTTTATACGTACACAGTTTTATTCGTTAAATTAAATTGTGAATACCGTGCATTCAAAATGTTGTCTTTGAAGTCTTTCGTCATTTACTTTCAATATTTTGTGTTCGACGCTGGAACCGTAAGATATCGTACCGGCTCCAAAAGATATTCCTTTCTAAAAAAGGAGGATCTGAAATATCCTCGAAGGCGATTATTCAGGAGGCGGCAAAGGACAATTCCGGACAATAAGTGGAAACGAATTTCGTTGGTCGAATAGAATCTGGCGATGATACTGGTCGACCAGGTTAGAATCCTTTTAGGAGGCAGCTCGCCGGCGAAATTCCGGTATCGTAGTTGCGTTAGATGAATTCGTTACCGAACTTTGCTCTATCCTTTCCACGAGCTCGAGTATACGTGTACACCTATGTAGATATATGTACTCGTATACAGCCGGAAGGCAATCGAAACACGCTATAAAAGAGCGACGAGGTGACAAATTAATTAAGCTCTTTTGCTCGTTTTATATTTTAATGTAGTGATTACGCGTGACACCCATGCCACGATTCGCTCTGCCTGGTAATTGCACGTTGTGTGAAAGAGTAACAAAATTAATTAACAGCTGGATACTGAAAAAAGGTGGGAGGTTAGAGATAAATTAATAAAATAAAAAGATGAAAAAGGAGAAGGACGATGGGAAGGAGAAGGTTAATCAAAAAGGAGACATCATGTGGGTCTCGAAACGAAATTAACGTCTAACCTGGACTAACGAGTTTTCATGGTTGATATTCTAGTTGTATTGATCATTTTGTTTTTGTTCTCCCACGGGAGACTGATTATTCTGTATGAAAAGCTTTCGTGTCGTTCCTTTTAAATGAATTAATAATGCTCGATAGAAATCGTGAAAAGTTTTTAAGTAGATGGATAAACTTCTTAACTGTCTTCATGGGAAGTATTAAAAGAACGTAGGTATAAGTCGTGCAATTAGACCTTCTCTGCTAATGTTCCGATCAATACAGTAGTCGTTAACAGACTCGTAAACAGCATAGTTGATTCGTATAAGCGAGCTGCAAACACGCACCTCTTCAGTTTTTCTATCATTTTTTAAAGGAAGGTGGTATATAAAGGTCGTTTTTAAAAGGAAAACTTTTAGGAAAAAGAAAATATTTTAGGAATAAATAGTATGTATATACAATAGATATTGTGATTATTATTATTATTACGGATATTATATATTATTACCCTTGGAAAATTTACAATTATCTAATTTAAGAACAGTGTCAATTTTTCAAAATGTGTCGCATTATTATCCAAAAGTTTGAAATTATTGCGCGTTATATATAAAATTCTAGAATCTGAAGAACATCACCTTAGCAAGTCCTTTCGTAACAAGACCTGTCGAATTAAAGTATTTTTGAAATTAGTATAAATTAGCAGGTGATTCGATTGAGAAAATGATCCCAAACTTTTGGACTTAATATGTATTATCTCAAATGGACAAAAAAATTAAATCATTTGTTCGAAATGAAATGGAAAAGTTGTAAAAATCTATGTAGATACGTGATATGTAAAATAAATGTGATAATAAACTACATTCAAATGTTGCTTTAACGTTTCATTCGTTTGGTGTGCTTCCAGGAGACGTCATCATTGACTGCTGAGCCGCAAGAGACGAAAAATCAGCTGGTATGTCAAATAATCAGCTGGTTGACTCCTGTCTGTAAGTGTCTTTCTCTCCTCGAGCTCTCTGCCGAGAGACTCGTAACCGATTAATACCTCTATTTCTCTCACTATGTCCCTTGATCTATGTATCTCTTTCTATTCGTTTCAATAAGAAGCCGGTGATCGTAAAATGAACTCTGCTTTTCCCCCTCTCTTTTACACGGCTAGTGCAAGACGTAACTCGGCCAATTGGCAAAACTCGTTTCCCGGTAATAGCTAGAAAGAAACAAAAAGACTCTACTATCTCTTTCGTCTATCCTGCTGTCGTTCCATTCGTTTGGCCCATTTTTCCTGGCGCCTCAGATAGAAAAAAAGAAAAAAAAAAGAGAAGAAAAGGTAACACATACGAGGCCTGGGAATCATGGGGAATCAATGATGAAAAAGACAGTTACAAGATATCTAACTCGAGGTTGCACCCTAGGAAGCACGTAGTTTCAGCACCCAAATTAATCAGACCGAAATTATTAATGTCAGGCTGGTGAATCGTCGAATCGTCGAGAGACAGGAGCACAGTATAACGCACACTGAGATCACACAGAGGTGACTAACATGACCTAACCGAGGTTAGTCATTCTGACCGCGAGTCTACGCAACTAACGCGTTTATCTACGCGATGATCGCTGTTGATCGACGTTCCTATTGGATTAAGTTACTCTTTGGCGAAGTTTTTACTTAATAACAATTAACTCTAGACTCTTGTCTTCTCCAAAATGTCTCAAATGACTTGTTTAGACTTTCGAAACATTTGATTTACTCTTGAGCAATTTTATCACCTGTACTGCAACTGTATCACTTTCGACGTATAATGTACACAGAATTCATTTGTCTAATCCATTAAGATGGTTGCCACGAAATTTTGAGAAAATTCGTGGCTCATTCATGAAAGATATTGAGTTAGAGATATAAAGTTGTCAGAATGAGTAATGTCGGTGGCACGAACACGCGTTCGTTTGCATTTACTTAGCATGGTTCAGAGCGATGTGTGACAAAAACGCGAGAAGAGTAGTTTGGCGTAGTTAGGCGTGTATTTGAATGTTTTTCTTTGTACTTCGATCCCCCTTTTCTTTTTGTTAGTCTGCCTATTTGATTTCAGCGTGTTATTTTTTGATCGAAGTGCATGAGTTATTTATTATCTTTTTTGCTACCATTATTTTACAAAGTATCATATAAACGTGTACGATTCGATCGATATTTTTTCAATATTCTTTCATTTTCATGGTAATTCGATTTGGTAGTTTTGTTCAACGATCGTAGGTTAGAATGTAATCGGTCTTGTTGTATTTTTCCAGACGCGTTCTCCAGGAGAAGGGCCCCGACATGCCGCAATACACGTAAGTTATCGAACTTACGCGAATAAATCGTCGATTGTTCCCGATTGCACGATGGGACGAGCAACTCTAATTGATCATTATTGCGAACGTTTTGCAGCGGACAGAGTGATGCAGATTACCACGGAAGTAACGGCCAGGCGGACACCCATTCGTTGCATTCGTCTCATTTGTCTGTCCAAGAGGATCCATTACTTATCCGCAGCCATAAGCAGCAAACTACTCAACAAGTGAGATCCGTTTCCAGTTTTAGCAACGGTCTAATTTGCTGAGCAACGATTTCCTTTTACTCTTAACGATTGTTCCCTTCGAAGCCATGCTCTCGTTATTCTCAGTACCCGTAGTACGTTGTACGCTTGTTGCCATTACTCTCAATATTCTTCAAGTTATCGAAGTTCTCAGTTCTCTTTGAAATTGCAGTGACTGATTGTCGGTGTTCTCGAAGTTCTGACAATTCCTAGATTTCTTATTATTCTTAGCGTATTGCGAGTTCTCAAAGTTTTAAAAAGATGTCAATGTTCGTTATTCGTATATTTTTCAAAAGCCTCAGCGGTCATTATTATCAGCATTTTTACTATTTGCTACGTTACTTTTCAGAACTTGAATTCCCGTGTTTTTTTCGGTATTCTCACATGTTCAAAATCGGTTCTCTTGCAAATTATGATACTCATTTCCGGTACTTTTAACATTTTCAGAAATCATAATTCAATTATAGTTAACATTTTGAGAATGTTCAAACTTATTATACCGAACATTCTCAGAATTCTAGATATTCTTACCATTCCAAATATCCTGATTATTCTCAGCATTCCTAGCATCTCCAGCATTCTTGGCGGTCTCGTTCTTTCTATAATCTGTTGAAATTTTCACAGGTGACAAACGTGTCGAAGGTTGTTCGCGAGGTATCACACATGGAGCCAGATCCAGGCGCAGTGAGTTACATGTCAGTTCCATTGATGTCTCAGGATTATCAGCACGCGGACCGGCGATACCCGGCGGACTCGTACATGGTCGGTTTTGAACATTACGAGCCGTACCTCGGCTATCCACCACAGCCAGGGTATCCGGGTCCGCATGGTATCTACATGCCACGCTCGCATTCTCCTCACAGTCCTCATAGTCCTTCTGAGCACAGTCGTGCCTCGCCTCCGCATGGTAAGCAATCGGTTATTTTTATCCGTCTTACATGGTCTCGTCATTGTTACGAAAGTTACTCAGAATCGCGGAAAACGGTAGAATAAACGAAGATCTCTTTACGTCTCTTTACTCTTTACGTCTAAGATGTTTCTTTTATTTTTCTTAAAGAATACCTACGTAAGGCGGCGCCATATGTGGAAGGCGGTTACAACGACATCGATCCAGGTTTGAATCCCGCGTTGCAAGATCATTATCGTATTACTCCTAGTCCTGGTGGCCCCGGAGATCAATATGGTATGTTCGTTATCGAAACGGGAAGATACGGAATAGCTCATAGATAGCTCATAATCCACATTTTTTTTCTTCGAGGCTTTGTTGCATCATTGTCGTTTCTTCTTGATCGAAAGGAATTTTTTTTGAGCGCAACGTTGACCTAGACAGCTGTATAATGAGATATTCAGCTATCATGTTACAGCGGGCCACGGCTATTTGTCTGATCGTGCACGGGGCACAGCATAATTCACTTTAATTATCTCTATGCCTGACATTCGTTGTTATTTTGTGTTCTCTCTAGATCAAATCAGCAACTCTTGGAATATGGATGACTCTGGCGAACCCTCTCAGCATCCTCATGGTAGGGTCACATCAATAATTTATTTAACTCATTCTCTCTGCCTTTCTCTTTCTATTCTTCTCTCTCTTTTTCCCTTTGTCGACTTCCTTTCTCTTCTTGCCTCTTTCACTCTTGTTAAACTTCATCTGACCGCGTTTATCGTCGTTGAGTCTCTTTAACGTCGCGAGTCCATATTCCACTGTTTCAAACCACGCTACTACCATCGCACAGATAATGCGAGTGAATTATGCGTTTCAACTATACGAGTACACTAGTGACACATTAACTGGCCGGGATTTTCATTCGTTAATTATCCATCTCTTGATATCCCTAGCGGTTATGAAAACTGATTTCTTGGAACGAATGTTGAAAAATAGACACATATGTCAGGTAATCGTGTGAATTCAATGGAAACATCTAGGATTTCTAGAAATATATTGGAGCAAAGGAAAAGAAGGAAACCCAGAAATCAAATCTGTGATCTTTGGCTAGAAAGCTAGAATTCCAAACTCACCATTAATGTTTCCTCCCAATCTTTTAACTTAGTGTAGTCCGCGAAAGAACTATCGCCAAGCAAACTATCGAATATAGTATTCACCAAATCATCAAATTTAAAATGTAACATTTATGATATAATATTTATATATACTATAAACTACTGATAAAGGGATAACTATTTTCTAAATCTTCCATTCTGAATTCTTTGTGATTTTAATACATTGTCAAGCCGTTGATTTTTCTTATTTGACTATGAAAGTCCCAACCCTGTAATCGTTCCTCTATACCTGATCAGTGGTCAGATAAGATTCGGGCCCGTGGGCCAGTTAATGGAATACTGCAGTACAACGTTAGAGCCAATCTAGCGGAAGCTCTGCATATCGTCGAATCGTAATTAACCTCGTATGGCATCCCATTTTTCCAGACGAGAATAAAGTGGCTTACGGTTACGTGTCTCCGTCCCCTTATGGACCTGTTGGATACGGCCCTGGCGTCGGGGTAGGTCCAGTCGCAGTTCCTAGCGATGTGCCCGGTTACGATGAAGGCCATCCGGTCCCACTTACCTCTGGAGTTCCTCCGGGAATGTTTGACGACGAGGTTCATCTGCAACGGTTACAATCTCGACATCCGGTGGTGCCTGGCATGGCTAGTCCATTGGACGATGATCAGAAGTCCATGAGATGGCGAGATCCGAACTTGTCGGAGGTGATCGGCTTCCTGAGTAATCCGAACAACATCATCAAGGCGAACGCTGCCGCGTATCTGCAGCATCTATGCTACATGGACGATCCAAATAAGCAGAAGACGCGAAGTCTAGGTGGAATACCACCGTTAGTGCAATTATTGGATCACGATAATCCAGACGTGTATAGGAATGCATGTGGCGCGCTGCGGAATTTGTCTTACGGCAGACAGAACGACGAAAACAAGAGGGCTATCAAGAACGCCGGCGGTGTTCCGGCCTTGATCAATTTATTACGTAGGACATCTGACGCGGACGTGAAGGAACTGGTGACGGGGGTTCTTTGGAATTTATCCTCGTGCGAGGTGGGTAGACGTGTATAGTATATTTGATAGAATTTTAAGATTGTACGAATATATTTAACTCAACACTTTTTAGCCTAATCGACGATAACGTTATGTAAACAAAGATAGAATTGATTTACGAATTTAATGGTAGAATATACTGTCGAAGTTGGTTATTAAACCTTTGGACAATCTAAATAGTATATTTATAAATAGATTATAGACTATTATAGACGTATTTACATTTTCATTCTTCCAGGACCTTAAGAAATCCATCATCGATGATGGCGTAACGATGGTGGTGAACAACATAATTATTCCGCACAGTGGCTGGGATCCAAGCTCTTCCAGTGGCGAGACATGCTGGTCGACCGTGTTCAGAAATGCATCTGGCGTCTTAAGAAACGTCTCTAGCGCTGGCGAGTATGCGAGGAAGAAACTGCGCGAGTGCGAAGGTTTGGTCGACGCTCTTCTTTACGTAGTACGATCCGCCATCGAGAAGTCGAACATCGGGAACAAGATCGTAGAGAACTGTGTGTGTATTCTGCGGAACCTGAGTTATCGGTGTCAGGAGGTGGAGGACCCAAACTATGACAAACATCCGATTCAGTCGACCGTTCAGAACAGGGTAGCTGCTCCAGTCAAAGGTGAGGGTTTGTCGATGACTCACGCGAGGATACTCCTGCATTTCGAGAATGACACGAGTGTATCCTTCCCCCGTGCCATGGTAAACACACGGGTTCCCTCAATGGGCATGTGGTGACACGCATGCAGCCGAATTGTGTGTGCGCTGATGATAAGCGGATCGACAAACGGAAAAGAAGGACGAGCGGGTGTAATTTTGTGTCGTTTTATTGAATCGGTTCTGTATATACGAGCGGTATTGTGACGCTAAAATTGCAGCAGACCATCGTGGTACAGTGTGTTGCAAAAGCAATGTAATGCAGAGCTTAATGGTTATGAAGTATTCTGAATTTCTAATTTTGCAATTTATCAGCAATTTGTGAAGCTTTAGGTATTGCGTGCTTTTTGTAAACATAGTTTTGATGATTTGATGATTTGTGTCAAATAAAAGGTAGACTAATAAAGGTTTGTGGTTCATCGATAAGTGGTAAAATTGAAAATGTATAATTCGTAGAGTACTTTGTGACCTGGATAAAAATTAAAAAATGGTCATCATTAGCTTTATCACGAATTTTAAGGCCACTTCACAGCATAAAATTCTTCTGTTGTTCAAGCATGTTGTTTCAAGCATCGAGGCTTAACATTGCCTTGCTTTTGTATGATTCTGTACTTACACGGAGTAGGCTAAATTGACGTACGATGAAAATTAGTTCTCCGAAAAGTAGGATCGATAGTCCCTTAGTATTAGTTTTACATGAAATTGATCGAGTTGTTACGGAGAAAACGGAGCATTTGAAAACATACATCCGCTTGGCAACACAGTATTGTACAGTAAACCAGTCGCATATTAATGATATATTGCACGTTTCAGATTCTATCGAGTGTGAAACGCGCAAGGTAGTAATTAGGAGTCGTAGTTGACCCCATATACTTTCTTGAGTCTATCAAAATGATATATTCCACATCTGTGTACACTGAACATTCGTTGTAGTGCTTACGTCTCTGTTGATATACCGCTTACACATTTGATCCAACATAATTACGTGTATTCGTGATAATGATGGAACGATGTCTTTGCGAGACGACGATACCCTAACTAGCAATAGCACATATTACCAGTCGATTAGTATGTATCTCTTTGCAACTACACTAATCTTTGTGTTCCCTTCGGTGTTATGATTTCTCTCTTGTTTCTCATGAGCCTTGTATCGCAAATTCTTCTTTCGTACGAGATCCCACTACTACAAGAGACAAGAAGCAAAAAGGAAAAAAGAGCAAAGAAAAAAGAAAAAAAAAGACAGCTTTATATCCTTTCTAGTTTGGCATGGATTAAAAATGTGTTTCAATCTTTTTAGCATACAGTTTATGTCAAGGTAAGACATTTTATTTCTTTCATCGAATAAATCCAAATAGCCAGTGCATGCCACGCTTCTCAACGGTTACTTTAGTTGTTCACACGACAATTTTTTTTATCGTGAATTTACCGATAACTTATGGACCGGTTCGATATCGTTGGCAAACAAGCCACATGATCGACGTTGCAATCATTGTTCTAATATTGATTCCCTCGATTAGGCCACGTATTGTAGCGGACGAATATTTTGTTCGATAAACAAAGCGAATCTTGTCATTACATTGCACAAAATTTATACATAATTCGCGTAAATAGAGAACACCAACAATACGTAGAGTGAAGAGTGAACATGTATAAAATATTGCTGTGCTTTGAAGCGTTACGATTAATCGTCTTTACAGTGCTCGGATTAATTTCATCAGCAGTTCGTGTACATCAAGCGTTAACAGTGCATCCCCTCCGTGCATCTTGCGTACGCCTGTTTCTATGATTGGCTGGTTGCAATTGTTCTGTCAACACGTTGTTTGCGATGTTCCAGGCATTGGTGTAGTTCTCTGATAGAAGTAGCGCAAATACACTGAAAATAATTCACATAATCTCTATTAAAACACTACAAAAGCATTATACTTAACCCTGCTGTGGTTCACAAATTTTTTATGTTTCAGCCTTGCTTTAGTTTCAACCAAAAAAAGAGATTTTTAATACTTTGATCACGATCATTTCCTGTGATTAATGTCAGTTTCAAATCACTGTGCCTTAGGTGAAAATTTGGGTTGCTTTGGCGGCAGCAAGAAGAAGAAGGATGGTCAACCAGTGCAAAAGGAAACGACCGCATCTCGCACTACCAGCCCTAGAACGGAACCCGTCAGAGGAATGGAGCTACTCTGGCAACCAGAAGTAGTACAATCTTATTTGAAATTGCTGCAGACATGCTCAAATCCGGAGACTCTCGAGGCGGCGGCTGGAGCGCTTCAGAACCTCGCAGCCTGCTACTGGCAGCCAAGTATTGAAATTCGCGCGGCTGTGAGGAAGGAGAAGGGACTTCCCATTTTGGTGGAGTTGTTGCGGATGGAGGTACAGTATTATTCGTGGAATGTAGCGCGGAGGAATTGATGAATATATTGGATAGAATTTTTATGAAATAAAAACATAGCGAAGCGGTAGATAGACATTTTAAATAGGGCTGGGTACACTTGAGTGGAGGAATATAAAAAGGTAGGAAAATGGGAGGATAGAAACGTTTAACTGATTTTCATATTTTTCAAATTTGTATCAATTAAATTATTTTTGTAATGTCACCATTAACATTTTTACGGGAGTATTTACATTTATTTTGCTGAGTAATCTGAAAAATATCTGCGTTGGTTCTATGAAAATTTGATGATAGAATGTTTTAAAAAATGTTATTTTTGCTCGTCCATTTTAGGTGGACCGCGTAGTCTGTGCTGTGGCCACAGCTCTAAGAAATCTAGCGATAGACCAGCGTAACAAGGAGCTGATCGGAAAATACGCGATGCGTGATCTCATTCAGAAGTTACCTTCAGGAAATAACCAGCATGATCAAGGAACAAGTGACGACACAATCGCCGCCGTTCTCGCCACATTGAACGAAGTGATCAAGAAAAACGCCGAGTTCTCGCGATCTCTGTTGGATGCTGGCGGTGTCGACAGATTGATGAATATTACTAGGCAACGTCAGAAATACACGCCTCGTGTTCTTAAATTTGCAGGCAAGAATAAGTCAATTTCTTTTTACTAAATTTCTGCAAACAAAATATAAGTACGTATTTTCTGAACTTTCCTAAGAAGAACTAAATATCGGTTAATTTGTAGGACAAGTTTTGTTCACAATGTGGCAGCACCAAGAGCTGAGAGACGTTTACAAGAAGCATGGCTGGAAAGAGCAAGATTTCGTCACGAAAACGGTGGCAGCGCGGAATTCAGGGCCTAATTCACCTAACAATGCCAATAGGTAACCACTCGTTAATCGACAATCAATAATTATTTGCTTTCAAATTATAATCATTTCTTCCTTTTAAGACCAACCGATGTTTTATTTTTGTCGCTTTTGTTCCCGGACTCTGCGTTTAACTTTTATGTGTATGTTTTCCCCATTCAATTCTACTTTGTTAGATAATTTCGGTTAAGCAGAGTCCATATTTTCACGATCTTTTTGAACTCTTCGACCCTCCGTTGAATATAGCTATGATTGTAGCACCCTAAACCGACCGATGGCGAGTCAAGGGAGCACCAGATACGAGGACAGAACGATTCAGAGAGCGAACATGAATTCGAATAACGTCGGTCGACCCACTATATATCAGCCTGTAAGTAACAACAACTAATGGTACTGTGTGACGAGCACTTAGACTCCGGTGGCGTTTAAACTAAGCGCTATCTTCCTCACGATTACTCGAAAGTGTAAGAAAGTACGTTTCTGGAGAAACACGGACGGACGTTGGTCCGGCTCCGGCTTTTGTGACATTTCATTACATTGTCACTTTTGTTTGATTCGCAGTTACCACAGTTTTTTGTTTGCAAGCGTTTAAAAATGAGATAAACAAAGAGACACGTCCAATAAGAGTTTTACGAACGAACGATGAGCTTTGTAAGATGAAAGTACAGGTTGAGACGTAAAGACCCAGTAGCAAAACGTGATTCCTCTTAAATCGAGTCTTCCCCTTATCGATAAGCTCGTCGCTGCGTTTCACTGTTCAATAGAAAGAAAGGAAGAAAGAAAGAAAGAGAGAGGGCGAGAGGGAGAAAGAGAGAGAGACAGACAGGCAGACAGGCAGACAGGCAGGCAGACAGTCAGACAGACAGTGGCGAGCAAGCAATAGATTCTACATACCCTGTTAGTTTTTATTTTTAGAAGTTTGATCAAACAAAGAAGGAGGATTTTACTTCACTGTACACAAATCGATTTCGTTGTTTTTTTTTTTACCTTTTTTGTTATCTGTTTTATTATTATTATATATATATACATATATTTGCGAGAAAGACGAAGCATTTCCTTGTACGAAATGCTAGAGCACACAGGCGAAGGATAATTATACGCAGAACTATTATTTATACGATATTTATCCGCTTACACGGAGATCGGCAGGAGGAAAATAAGAAAAACGATCGTCACAGTAACGAAAGCGGAAAATCACGAGAAGAAAGAGGGCGGGAAAATAAAAAATAAAAGCGACAACCTCACACAGTTGTGATAAAAAAAAGAGAAAGCAGCTACTTAATGAACATTTATCATAAGTGTATAAACTAAGTCAATTAACGAGTACCAATTATATTCATCGTGTTTCATGCTATATGAAACCAGCATTATTCGTATAATGTATACAGTATTACGATAGAGAGAAAAGGGTCGCACTAACGGCGGTCTCCCATAAAACAGTCCATGGAATTATCAAGTATCTAGCATTTTTATATAATAATCGACCGATACACTTACGTAACGCGAACAAAACGTGGGCAAAACGCGTTGTTATCGCCGCGCTTCCGAGAGAGGATTTACGTCGTGTGCGAGACACGTGATAACGAACGTACATATTGCAAGTCCAAATGCAATTGCATACATTTTAATGTAAAGTTTCGTTCGTTTATCCGTTCGACGTCGTGAATGCTTCTTCGAATCGTCCGTTACACTCGCTACGGTTTTTCTTTCAACGAATCTTTGACATTTGGTATCTTTTCAACTTTTTATACTTACGGTGAAGAATAATTATAACACGGAAAATTTTTCGATTCGACTTTACGCAAGGGACAACGATTCGTTTATAATTCATTGTTCCGATTTACTTAGATATAATTTGTGATTTCATTTATTAGCGACTATGTAGCGATACAGAAGAACCTTGTTCGAGAGATACTCTATTATTTATGTCCGTATAGCGTAATAGGAAGAAATATACATACAGAAAAGTTAAACCGTCGGTTTATTAGTGTTGAAGTGTGTCTCGCATTATTCTACGATTGTATAATAGATTAGTTATTGCAGGACCAAGTACTTGACATTATCCAACGATTAGGGAGCGCATTCAGCCATTGCAATAAGTTGTGTAAATCCAACGAAATCAGTTAAACCAATGTCTTTCCAAAATTCAACCGATAATCGCTCTATCAAGTATCGCAAATTGAATTAAAACAAAATAGAGGAAGCGCACAAAATATTTACGCGAAGAGGCTGATCCGCTGCCTAATTGACAGTGATTAGTGCGATTACCGTAGTAGCGCGACAGTATATTCACTAGTTCTATGAGATTCCATTATGAGAAAATCTGTTTCTATAGAGGACTTAATTTTGACTCGTTGACCCAGATGATGCAGAGTCTATCTCCGATATAGAATAAGAATAATGTCTAAAAAAGAAAAAAAAGAATGCAACAAGTAATCTACGTGTATACATGGAGAGTTCGGTTTCGACTAAAACCACGATTCCATTTTTGTAGTTCGAACAAGCAGGGTAACGTTAATGAAAGCACAAAAATCATTACCGCGGATTTTTTTTTTTTTTGGATAAATAACACTGTTTGTTTAATATCACTGAAATGCAGCGTGTTTAACGATCAACTATTAATATAAAAAAGAGGTTTTCTTTTTCTTCTTTTTATATATATATATATATAAAACGCGAACTCGCGTAGACAGACACACTCATTAAGCGACTTTTATTGTATGAGAGAAAAGCTAAGCGCACCTCGAAGCATGGTTTATAGTGACACATTGACTATTGCACGAACTTATTTATAATCTATTTATATCCAAATTAATCGAGCATAATAAAAGAGTATCTGACAGTAACCATCGTGTCGCTGTTGTTATATTTTTTGTCATAATACGATTGTTTAGGAGCTTTGGAGCTTTGTTCCCGTTCTCCTTTTCAGTATTCTTGATTTTTGATAGATATGGTTGTATAGGTAATAATATTTATGATTGATTTATTGTAAGATACAAGTCGGTGTTTTTAAAGGCCTACCTTGTCATTTTATAAGTACAAAAATGAGGCGCAAAATGCCCTTGAAGATGTAAGAAGCTGTAAAATTAATTATATTTTAACCTTTTCGCTATTAAATCAGTTAACTTTCGCGACCCTACATCGAGTTCAACTTAATTTTAATAAAAATATGAAAATATTAAAAATATCAATATGTGTACGTTATTTAGTATAAACATTTTTATAATTAAGAAAATGAAAGACAAATTAAGAGTAGCTTTCGAAATAGTTTACTTATCGAATACGGTCTAGTTAGAGTTAGAATAAAATGTTGAATTCATATTGGACCGCAAAGTTAAGTTATAGCTATCATTGGATGTATCTGTCCACACAATAAGAATGGCTACAATAACCTTTCGAAATTCCGTAGCAAGTATTTGTTCGCGTGTAGTGTTAATCAACCATTTGCAACCTAAAAATCAGTATAACGACTAGTAGTTCCTTTTACCATAATAGCGAAAGGGTTAACCTTCCAAAAATAAATAAAATGCAAAGGAATCCAAATGAAAAGTAAAATAATATCGAGGTAACAGAAAGGACGAAGCAAGAAGGGGTACGAAATAAAAAAAAGATCCACCGGGCCTGTTTCCCCGAGCGACGCGACAGCCCACTCCAGACCGATCCACCCCCGGCTACCCTCCGAGCCAGGGCTCTAAACTAACCGTTGGCTTGTGTGTGTGTTGCAGCAACCGAAACCCGGTGAGCCGCTCTACGCGCAAGTTAACTTGGAGAAGAAAAAGAAGCGGCAGTATGAGCTGGGGGTGGGCCAGGCGCAGGGTCAGGGCCCGGTCGTCGGCTCGGGAGTGGGCGTCGCGGCCGGTGCACCTACGGCTGGCCAGTGGGTAGCCGATGGTGTTGGTGTTCCCGATGGCTCGGCCGCCAGCGCAACGGTAAACGTTCCACCGAATTCGACTGCCGCCTCAGCCGGCGATTCCTGGGTATAACAGGGTGTCCATGGTCCAGCCGCCGTCCAGGGGGCAGCCATCCTTCCCCCGAGGCTGCTGTACGCATAGAAGACGATTTCACGACTCCCAGTTGCGGGAATCATTGAAAGATGGACGAGGACTCTGTGTCTGAAACGTAAAAGGAGAAACAAGAGAAATAGTAGAAATTAATCTTGCCGATTTTTTGCTGGATGATGGATAGAGAAGACTGGACAGGGCATTGAGGACAAGGATGGATGATAGGATTCTTGGTTTTGTATTTTCGGTTAGATCGTTACTGCACTGAGAATGATACGCGTTATTGGAAGATACGATGTATATTGGAGGGAACCGGAAGACTGAGGACAAGAAGGGTATAGAGGTGTTAGTGGCTGAGACACGGAAGCCTCTTAAATAAGCTTCCATGGAAGTTTAGATCACCGAGTATCTGCTTAAGACGGTCTTACCAAGAAATGAATATATAACAATTGAAAAAGAAATATAAAAAAGAATTCGCACTCCGCACCCCACGTTATCAATGTATACTAGACACGGAAAGCGACTTGTCCGACCACATCCGCAGCAGTAGTCGCACTAATGGCTCTAAACCTTCATTGCACAATTCTAAATTAATATATACACTATATATATAAATATATATATATATATAAATATTATATATATACATGTATATGTATATTTTAAGGCGGTACCCTTAGAGAAAGGACCCGTATTATAAAAGTACTACTAAGGTTAAGTAGTCGGTATTACTACGAACGATTATATTAATAATATCAATGTTAATGATATTAATATTATTAATATTATTAATAATATCAGCGAGTAACGCGGTCGCGAGGCTGTCGCTATAAATATAGGAGGGTATAAAGATGAATGAATATATATATATATATATAAATATAAATATATCATATAGGTATATTATACACGTTAACTGCTACACCACACATACACATACACACAAACATACGTTAGCGAGGCGTATCGATTAAGCTACGTTATTGTATTATGTAAACTTCTGAGGCTGTGGGTGTGGCATGTAACGAGGATGCCGAATATTTGCGAGTTGCACTTTGTTTTTCTGTTTTTCGAGTTTTCCAATCGGTTCGATCGCGCGAAACAAAGAGTGCATGGAAAAGAAACAAAAAGAATGCGAACGAGTGTGTAAACTGGCATGATACTTTCGCGTTTGGGTGCCGATATAAAAATGTCCACTCGTAAACGTAAAAGCGTAAGGAAGAATAAGAAAATGGGGAAAAGTGGAGGAACGAGCACCATTGTCGAGAACCACGTTGCCAATAGATGAGATCGATTGGATTCCATCGTGCAAAAAATCTGTTCTCGTTCTCGAGGATGGCTGCTCGGTTGAAACGCGAAGAAAAGAATAAAAAGCTAAGACGAAAGAGATAGAAATGGATTACTCGTTGGTCCTCTAGACACACGATTATCAAGGTTCTTCGCTGTTACGTTTCGTCATATTCTAATGTATTGCTGTCGTGTAAATGGTTGAAATGAAAAGAAGATAAGAAACGATATAGAAATGCAACCGAAATTAGACCGAGACCAAGTGAACGAGAAAGAATCGACGAAAAGGGGGATTAAAGAAAGAAAGGGTGCGAATGAGCAGAGAGAGGAAATATGTGATGTTCAATGTTATCGAATGTTTGACAGAGATGACACTATTGATAGCCGATATACATATTATATATATATAGATATATATACATATATATTATATGTATACAAATAAATATATCCTTGTTCTATTTCTTAAATAATGTTATTATGACAGTTGAAAAAAATCGATTGTGTTCGCGATTATAGCTACTGAGAGAAAGTATAACACCAACGCGGGGACAAAAGAATTATAATTCTCCCTCGTCGATTCAGAATTATATATACATATGTATGTGTGTGTATATAAATGCTTCGTGCAGTATGCACGTCACGATCGACTAAATAAATAAATAATTAAATAAATAAAAAGAAGAAAAGAAAAAAGAACAATCATCGATCTCGTCGATCGTCTCGCATAACCGGTCCAAACGTTCGTTCATCCTCTAAGCGTACTTTTTCGATATCTATCAACCGCGTAGTCGTTCATAACAGCCTAACTTTTGTACATATTCATCCTTCATATTCAGGCGAATTTATTCGCTTTTTTCTCATTAATCGAACGAACGACGAGATCGAATCGTCGACGTGCCACCGGAAGCAGAAGCTGTATCGCCGTTACCCTGCCAGATATCAGTCGCGTCAGGATCGACCCCCCTCGAGAAGGGATCAGGCGAAAGCTCGTGCGATCGTTTCTGTTACGATGAAAGAACGATCTGTAACATCATTAATAATATCGTAACAATGTTTTGATATTTCGATAAAATATCACGAACTATATATCATATACTATTTATACAAGCGCTTTCGAACGAATGCTGCGATTGCACCCATTGCGCGGAATATCCACAGTCATAAGTGGGTCGTAACGATATTCTACCGCCTATGGGTATTCGATTTACGATCGGATGGGATTCTCACGTTAATTACGATCAAATATGCCGATACACCGTCTTTTATGTCTGGCCACTGTTGCGCTATTGTTACGATGATTCATAACACGATTTCGAACAGAAACGAGCGCGCGATCGCGATTAATATCGAGATAGCGTGCCGATAATGGGTAACAAACCGCGCCTCTTCACGAATCGAGAGGCACCCTTCGAGCTTATCGTTCGGACTGCTAGCAGATCATCTACGCGCGGGAATTTGCCGCGAGAACCTCTTAGAGGACCTTGGACCATTCCGCTCAATGTGACACACGCGGCTCTGATAAATTTCTGTCTTTTTCTCACTCGTGTCTTCGACGAATTTCGATTCTGAAGTTTTCTGAAATTCGAATCGAGGATGATGTTTTGCGTATCCTAGATGACTTTGCAAAGTTTGGAATTGGCATGGTAGTTTGAGATCTTTGCTGAAATTTCAGCAAGTTTTAGACGTTGACGATTGATTTTGGGATCTTTTTTCACTCTTCTTTTTGTACGAAGGCATTTCTTGAGAAATTTCACACGATCAGTTACGTGGACTATCGAGATAAAATATTTAGAAATACAGACAAATACGTTTCGATATTTCGTCTATCTAAGGAAGAGTTCGAATTGAATTTGACGATGGAAACACGAGGCGAGGAAGGGACGATAGAACAAATTAATCGCGATCCTCTTCGACGATTCGAAAGATCCTTGTTGAAGTATGGTGGATTAATTGTTACATCGTCGGAGGATTGACGGAGCCGCCACTATTGACTCGAACGAACCGAAATTTTGATACCCGCTTTTCATTGTTTTCGTGTACCAACGTTTCTAATTTTCTACGAGAATTAACGAGCAAGAGAGAATTGACGGAAGGAGACGGAAGATTTTTGTAAATGTAGTCTGTGGAGCAACGTGCTTGCAGAAAAAAGAAAAAATGAAAAAACGACACGCTTTCGAGGAAAGAAGATGTGCGGTTATACTACAATGTGTAGAATGATCAAAGGCTGATCAGTGAAATTGAGAAATTTGTATGTACGTAGTTAAAGAAGGAAATCTATGCTCTGCCGAGAAAGTCATCATATTTGAAGTACTTCTCCCTTGAGCTTTTATGATTTTGTAATGTTCGTTACGCAATTTTTAACAATTATTATGATATCGCATTATCACCTACTCGTTTCACGTTGAAAATTAAATTTCGTTTTAGAGTGACAAATCGTATTTTTGTTGTAATCTAACAGTGTAAATGGGAACAACCTCGTGTCACTGAAGTTCTTATATGTTTTCACACACTCACACGCGATCAAAGTTTTGACAATTAGATGAATCTTATTTCTAAAATGTACATTTGTGAATTCGACATTTATTCAAGCTATCATTTATATTTTTATTGTTGTCTTGCCCAATAGTTTTCCCAACTTAGTGAAGATCTTTTCTTGGTGAAACGTTAATCCACAGGAAAGTTTTTTAATTTTTTAATTGAATACAATTTCTCGGCACTGCAATATATTACCTTCGTCGTATACTTAAAAATGGGCCTTGTAAACAATTTCAAATAGCTAACTTTATTTACGTTTTCGGCTTATTCCGTTGTTCGTTGCGTGATATACCTAAGTTCGTGCAAACTTTTATAGAAATTATTCTTAAACAGAAACTAATGTTTGTGTCTTTGTACGAGGCTCGTTCGATTTCTCGAAGTATCTTCAGATATATCACATATATTTTTCTTTCTCATATCTTTCAAAGATTTTCGTTAAATTCTTTTCATTTTCCTTTCTTTGGAACAATGGCAGCTATTATGGCAGTTATTTTTTAATAAAGTTTCTGTATCTGTATGCATAATACTTTGTAAAGAAGCTTCGCGCAAATCGAACGTGAATCTATTTTGAACAATACGAATATTTCTGAACGTTTTATATCCAGTGATTGTTATAATTTATTAATTCTATAAAATAGATTCAAGACTCTGTTTATCGAAATCGCTTAAACTTGCGAGTCCTTTCAAAAAGGATTCGACGGTAGATCGACGAATCGATCGATACACTGTTATGAAGGTTTCAGCCTACGGTTTCTAATGGATAAGAAGAAAAGGATCAAAAAGAAAATGCAAAAAAAGAAAAGAAGCACCGAGAAGCGATGCGTCCGGAATTTTTTTAACGATGTCGTGTTTTACTAACGAATTTTTACGCCGTTTTTTACACGATTCTTACCGGCCTAAGGAGCTGTCTTTTCCACGAACAGCGATCGAAGCTGTTTGCGTTGCTGCTTTCTCGCGGAACTAATCGCGAATCGATCTCGATCCTTTGAATTAAAACATACCGTTTGTTAAACGAACATTGAAAATCGGAATTATTTTTATTCGACTATTTGTCTTGAAAATAACAGAAATTATTTTCCTTTTCCATTAATCCAAACCTCCCTTGTCTTAATAATCAAGTTTCGCAATATTCAACGATATTAACCAACTATCGTTAAATTTTTGAAATGTTATTATATACATATATTTATACATTTTAAATACATGTCAAATTGGAAAATCTAAACTTAAATACACCCTGTTTACTGGGAACTTGAATAATTTCATTTGTTTCGGTAACCAGTTTCACCAAACTAGAAAAGTTCTAAAATATTTGTGAACCGTCATTGAAATTCTATGTTTTTACATATTGAGTATCCATAAAATTCGCGAGATTAAAGCTTGAACATTTCACATTTCATTACGTACATACCAATAATCTGTGCGGATGATTTTAACAATCAAACGCGATCGATTTCGATTTTCGAGTTGTTCCGACCGAAGATCCAAAATTCATCCTTCACCGCGATCATCGTCACCGATCACTCAAAGAAGACTGATAGCGCAAAACTCGAGTGATTCCATTAGACCGCTCCATCAAGAATCGATTTCGAAAAGAGGGAATATGAAGAATGAAACGGATCGAGGAGATCAGGAAACGGATACGAGGGAAACTTCGCAACACATCCACATGAAAGTTATAAGCCAACTAGCAGGACGAACCAACGGTTGACCTCGAAGCAACACAGAGGGAAGTTTCGAATTTTCACCGTCAAAAAGGAGGAGGAGAACAGTGAGCGAGTGCAAGGGCAAGAGAGAGAGAGAGAGAGCGTGTGTGAAAGAGAGAGAGAGAGAGAGAGAGAGAGAGAGAGAGAGAGAGAGAGAAAAGAAAAAGGGAAAATGGCGAAAGACTACGAGTAAAAGCGAGGGGGATGCGAAATACAAGAAGGAAAATGCCAGAAAGAATTTCATGCATTTCATATACATACAAGCATACACGTTACGTATACATACACGCATACGTATACACATAAGGTGAGAAAGGAAGAATGAATGACGAATAGAGAGAAAGTAAAAAACGAGCGAGCGAGAGAAAGAGAGAGAGAGAGAGAGAGAGAGAGAGAGAGAAAGAATGACACAAACACGTGCATAACAAATAGAAAAAAATGATAGGCTACAGTGCTGCATATGTATTTAAATTAAAGGAGCATTAAATAAGCATGGATGTGCATTTTAGATGTATTAGAGGAGTTTCACCACACATTTAGTATTAGTTGTAAAACGTTGTAGTCCGACTTGGGGAGAATCTTTGGAAGTTGCATTTTCTTTGAGAAAATTTGCCTTCTTTAATTCTTTCGACTAGATCTTTTTATTGCAAAAGAATTTCTAAGGTTTCAAAGTATTATTTATTTCATTTCATAAATGGCTTGTCAAAATGAATTTCTCTTTCTTAAGGAACCTGTAACGAGTTACTAAAAGAATTCTAATATTAATTGGATAATTTTAGCCTTGATTTTACCATAGATAACATCGATAAGATTTTTTTTTTTTCGAAGGTTTCTCCTCAGTCGTCTCCCTTGAGAGAAACGCGGTGGAGAATATCATTGTCATGATCATTATCACTGTCATCGCCGTTTTTATTTAACTTGTACGTGTTTTACGCAATCTATCGACGACAAGCAAGTACTAAATGAAGTAGGTATATAATATATATAATTTGTTAAGACGGGGAACGAAGAGCAAACATATTGTCATTATTTTATTGACGTCGTATTATTTATATCGAAGGAGTACCATAGTATATACAATAATTATTAACGATAAAAGATCGACTAGTGTATTTCGAACCCGACTGACAACAATTAAAGAATTTAATTGCGCTGAAAGCATTTGACCTAGCTTTTTTACTATCCCGTATAAAAGGCTCCATCTTAAAATTGCAGATAAAGAGAAAATAGAAGAGGAAGGAAGAATATTCGGAATTAAATAAGGTATATGTCTTTTATTTAAACATCAAGTACTTCAAGGGAAGGATTATTAAAAAGGAATATTTGTCATACTTTTCATACGATTTTTTTTATCTCTTTTTCATATTTTATTTAATTCAGTTTCATTACTATTCTCTTTCGCTTCCGCGTTGTTCGAGTAAGCAGATTTAAAAATGGTTTGTTTCATGTAAACGCATTTTCTGACGCGCGCAAGGACGTCAGACAACTTGCAAAACACATTGTCATTGAAAAAATCAAAAAAAAAAGAAAAGCATAAAAAGAGAACCTAACGTTAATTCTACGTGGAATAATCGTTAACGAAGATTCAGATTGGCACGTAGATTGTCAATTTGCAATCGTAAACGAGGGTGGATCCCTCTGGTCGTCGCACGAAACAGCCCCTTTCGCTCTAACAATTACACGAGAATCGTCCTCTGTACGTGTTTCTCATTCAAAAAATCCATTCTATATTTAATTTAATATTCCTAGTATCATTCTTCGTTCGAGATTTCCCGAACTTCTTTTAAGTGTAGAAGTTGATTAAATTCAGTCGAATAATTGAAAGGAAAAAAATGAAAAAGATATAAAAGAATACATAACGTATTTAAAATATTTTTCATAATAGAATAAACAGTGGTAGAGTAAGTAACCGCTCCAGTTAAAAATTGATACGGTATCGATGGATTGGAGGTGGGAAGGAGCCGCGTTAAAGAAATGGGTGCGAGCGATAAGAGTTAGCTCGATGATTGTATTTTAACAAGAAAATCCTCACGGCTCGTTGATCACTACCACCTGCTCCATGTGATAAGAAACCAGCGACACACATTTATGGCAGAGGGAGATCCGTTCGTGCGTCACGTTTACATCACCCACTTTTTTAATTTCAATCATATTCGCTTCTTGCAAAATCCTCATAAAATTGCGAAACGAATAATTTTCTTTGTACAATCTTTTGATTTCTTATTTATTTCAATTTAATGTCTATAGACTTGAAAATTTTTCCCCTTTTTCGTCACTTTTTTTCCTCGAATCGTTAGACATTAAAATAACACAGCTGATCATTCTGGCTGTTTTTTTAATACTTTTTCTTGTGGAAATTCTTTTTTGCCGGTGTAGAAAATAGACGAGAAATTGTTTCGATGCCCCTTTCCACGAGTTCGGGTAGATCTCGTTTCAATCAATCGGTAGCCCAGATTCTTGTTCATTTCACACCCCCGTATCGCATCATTCCCGTGCGCAACCGTGTCCTTTGCCTCTGTGGAACCCCGTGAAAGGATCCTGGCACAGTTCCACGTCGACCATCAGGACCGTCAGAAGTCTTAGAGAACTTTTGCAAGATTTTCGATATCTAAAATAATAATAATAATAATAATAATAATAATAATAATAAAAGACGAAGTTTTCTCGAGCATTAAACTTTAAACAGCGTTAAGCTTAACTTATAGATTCTGCAGTTTAAACTTAAGAATTCTAGAATTTACAAGAAGTTCTTGAAAAAGGATCGGTAACATCTTAGTGATTATTTTACGAATATTCAACGTTTCGAGACACAGCGATCGATTTATTGAATGTCATGACGGACGTGAATAGCAACAAAGTGTCCAACGAGTCTTCGAAAAAGTCGTTCGAACTGGCGAAGAAGGAGTTACGCGCGATAGTGACGAAGATCGAGGAAACAACACTTCCTAGCAGGTCTGTGAAATTGTTTCGCGCTCAATGTCTTCTTAGACCCGGAGGATCGAAGTTCCGCAGGAGACACCTGTGGATCTTGCTGATCCTCGCGTGGATTCTAGGTCAATTCCTCTGGAATTACGTGCACACCGTTCGTTACAACAAGGTGAGCCACGAAATCAATCCTTTTCGTTAAAAGAAAAGATAAGAAAGTCGACCGATCTGAGCTCTAAAACAGATCAATCCTTGGGGAAATCGTTTTTTCAGTAAAAGATTTTGTTTTTATCTTTGCCTCTTTCTACACGTACTTCAATCATATCATTTTTGTCACATGATTGTAACAGAGTTTTTAGTTTTCTGTCTCTTTTTTTAAAAAGAGTTAATCGTTGTTTCTGATATCTCATCTATTTTCGAAGAATTTTAGTAAATATTTTTGTAAAATATCGGTCTTTATCCTTGCGTTTTTTCCTATTCTTAAATCGGTTTTTAGCGTTAGTAAATCGATTTTTGTTAAGGGTTGAATATTTTTCAAGTGCCTGGCGGAAGTACCTTCGTTCACGCAGAAAATATTCCGGCCAGCCGAGGATTGTTCAATGTGTCGGGACGTTCAACAGGTTGACAGGATATCCAACGTGGATCCTGCCATTTTTGAGGAACGGTACTGGCTCGTCCAATTCCCCTAGTTCTTGCTCCACTTACGTTTTTGAATTAATTTTAATCCCCTCTGATTCTGCTTTATTCGTCCATTAATACACAGAAGTATATCTAAGATTCAATTTTATTATTCTCTATGTTGGAATCTTTTTCATCCTTCTGTGCTCTCTTTCGAGGAATAGATATGCGTATTCTGGAAGACCGGTAGTGATCACGGATGCCATGACTAACTGGACAGCAACGGAAACATTCTCGTTTTCTTTCTTTAAATCGTTGTACGACGGAGAGGACGCGAATTGCCAGTTTTTTCCTTATAAAACCGAGTTTAAAAGCCTTCAGGACGTGTTCGATATGAGCGCTAGTCGATCATTGCTGGAGAAAGGGACGAAGCCATGGTACGTGGGCTGGTGAGTACAATTTCCATTGTAATTTTCATTTATTTGATTTTTCTATTTTATTTCATCGATTTTATATGTACATACATGATACATGTGACATAGATATAATATAATTCATTAGTAGCTGAGATAACGTAGATCACGAGTAAGATTCCTATAACGAGAGAATACCTTGTTTCGTCGAAGCAGTTTCTCAAAACAATCAAAATAACTCCGTGTCTACTAACGAAGCAAGAAGTATCTCTATTAACGAGGTAATACTGTATTACGATATTGTGGTATATAACCTAAATATAAATCAATGCTGGATTAAAATAATCGTATTATTTTGTAGCATTTTTACAGAATATATATAACATAAAAAAAAGATATAGATTTATTTGAAATTTATTTTAAAGTAAAAGGTAGTTTGTTAGCGCTAGATTAGGAGAAGGAACATAGGGGATGGTATTAAATGTCATTGTCAGTTAAATCTGGTGATGTTTTTTTGGCCAAGGTTTTAGTAAGTGTCCAGAGAGTCTGGATGAACGGTGCCCGTGAAGAAGGCAGTTTTGGGGCTTCAATAACCGCCCTAAAGCTCGCGCGTATGCACACAATCCGGCTAACGAGCTTTCAAGCGAACTATGTAGTTTCCAGCGGCCCGTATTCATCGAAACAATTACCTAGAAACTCATATTCGTGTCGAGCGACGCGTTCTTCGTTTCTTTTCCTGTCTGATAACTTCGCATTGTGAAGTGGACTTTGTATTGTTTTGTACAGGATGATATAAAAATATCGTTACATGTTAAACAAGGGAAGAGAATTAGAATCTATATGTTAAAACAAAACGAGACAAAATTTCGTAAATTTATTATTAATAAACTTAGATTCATAAAAAATTCTGGTAATTTGGTTTGCAAATGGATGCAAATTATTAAACATATATATAATAAATAAATATAGAGAAATACAATATAATTATAATTCTTGTTAAAGGAGTAACTGTGATGAAGAAATTGGCGGTGTGCTCAGGAAACACTATCAAAGGCCGTATTTTCTGCCTGTCACTGCAGAAACAGAGAAGACCGATTGGATTTTTATGGGTAGCCAAGGATATGGGGCCCCTATGCACGTGGGTACTCCTTCAATAAATATTTATTTTCATTCCCTACTTTTATCGATGAAATATTTCAATTTTTTTAGGTGGACGACGTGGAACACCCTTCGTGGCAAGCTCAGGTCAAGGGTGAGAAATTGTGGATGTTGGAACCACCCAGAGAGTGTCATTACGCTTGTTACAGGTTGAAAGTCGTAGTACATCCTGGCGAAATAAGTAAGTCTGGCTCGATTTCTTCACTGTGAAATTTCCTAATGATCGATTTGTCGCGCAGTTGTCCTGGATACCAATCGCTGGTACCATCAAACGGTAATCGTTTCCGAGGAGATGAGCATCACTATCGGAGCAGAATACGATTAGAGGAAGCTACAGGAACGTGCTAAAGGCATTTCGATCGCTACGACAGCCTTTAACGACGATACGTGTCACCAAGAGATTAATAAAGTTGTTTTGTCTTGATTTTCACGAGTCTTTCGACCTGCGAATAATTTCTAACAGAAACTTCACCTGAACCAAACATTAACTCCAATAACATTGTTCTCCAATAACAAATTGTCCTGATAACTCCTACTTATGATTAACACTTTACAAAATGCCTTATATTTATCGTGATTGCATTGCCAAGAATTTTCATCGACCGTTGAATAATTTCCACTTGCAAATGGAATTTTACAAATTTAATCTTTATCCATTGCAATTTGCAATACACGGTCCTTCAACTTTGAATTCACGACGCTGAACGAGCCGGAAGGCGCGAATGGACTAAGCCAGGATGCTCGACACGGATTCCACGGTCCGTGGCGAGCAGTTGATCGGTTTCCTCGAGGAGGTCGGCTGAACACGCGCCAGGTAACGTATGATCACGGGCACACGCGTGAATCTATCGAGTGTGAGGGGACGTGAAGGGGCTGCAGGGAACCCCTGCCGTAGCCACCACCTGCCGCCAGGTGCGACTTCACGAGACATCTGTATGAGGGGCCCGTGCCGCGTTTCCTTTTCACCGTTGCGTCCTCCACAATTCACAAGCTCGTTGACCGGTGTAGGAACATTAGGTGTCTGTCTGGAGCCGAGGACCGGCTTATTACCGAAGTAATTGGTCGAAGCCGACGTTCGGTGCACGTTACTGTCCCTTTGATAAATTTGACAACGAGTTTCGGTTATTGTCTTCAGAGGGGGAGATTATACAAGCGTCGAATTGATTTTGGGAGACCTTTTTGCATGAAATATGGAAGAAAACTAAATAATAAAGGTGATATTAGAAAAATTGATTCGAATTAAAGAGTAATGAGACGTTGCTATACCTTTGATAAATTTGAGAACGAAAACGCCAAAGATCTATTAGGAATGGTAGACGTTCTCTGCTAATATTCGTCGAAGGGCGCTCTTCCTTCAAATCCCTTGAATCTCTGCTCATAATAATTCTTTTAATATTTGGAATTTATTCCAATAACTTTTATTACCTTAAAAGATATTTTAAAATATCCTTCTGCAGAAAGAATAGAAAGAAACAAAATTAGAATAAATATTCTTTCGATTATCGTTAACTACGATTAATATGATTTACCAAAATTTTCAATCAAATCGTTTAATGGCTTGTTACGTAAAAACGATCGTAGATTCGTAGATGGCGACTGTGTGCAGCGAAGGCAGATGCAGCGGGGAATAAAAAATGGCCGGAAACGGGGGATGCATCGAAGGAGGCCCGAGGGCTTCCTGTTTCAACCTAATTACATTCCATTCGACGCGGGCTATGTAGAGGGTGGAGACTGGGTGGACGCGCAACAAAATCTCGTTAATTCATAAAAATTCTCCGTCCATTTCGCGGCAGTCTTTTTGCCCGCGCGAAATTAAAATCCTCCGCGCGGTCGAATAATCGATAGCGGAGGAACGCGCGCGATTCCGTCGATCGAACTTTCCTGCTTCTTTTTCTGGCGGATAAAAATGCGAATTTTTATCGAATGCGGCTAAGTGGAAAAACGCTTGTGCTGTTCCTAATTCTAAATCGATATTTGAATTTAAGGCAATCTTGGTCGATCCCTTCTTTCAGTCCAAAGATATCCACTGCAGTAAAATGATACACTACCGTTTACGTATCCAGATACTTCGACCGATTTATACCAACGATATCTAAATTTTATGTTGCCAGATTATTAACTTATATCACCTATGAAAAGACATAGCAATAGCGTATTCTTCTATGTACTATACGTATATTCTTTAGTACTATTACTATTACTATTACTACTACTACACTTGTACTATTTAAATGTCAATATCAGGATATTCAGCGTATTTTATCACGGTATTAGGTATACAAGATCTACACAAACTTTACGAATTCTTATTGTAAACTACAGAACCGAGAACCAGGAAACGTTGATTTCTATTTCAAATAAAATCTAGGTCGCTGTGGATCGAGTTTTCTAAATGGAAGATTTGCACAAATCGAACGAGATCATAACGCACGAAGCTATTTCGCACCGCGAGATGCGTCATTCAAGAAATGAAGTTTAAGGGGTGCGCGGAATGTTCTCGATATTCCATCAAAGGAAGCCAGGAATTTCAATAACAGCAAACAACTAAGCCGAAAAAGCATGTTAAAAATAACCACAACCTTTTTTCCAACAACCACGTTTTATCATTCTATCTCCTTTAAAAAACGAGAAAGAGACCGCTGCAACACGAATTATTTATTTAAAAACCGACGTCAGCGAGATACGAAAACATTCCGTGGACAGTTCCAACAGGAAGATAGGTCGATAAACCGATCGAACTTTCGAGTTTTCGCGTGGTAGTAGCACGAGCGGTGTGATTCGCTGTTTGCGGCACAGTTTCAGAAAATTTCAATGGCCGTCGAGGGTGTAGGGCGCGCTCATGGTTCGCGATGACCACCGACCGACGGTTGGCTGTAATGGCCCGTATACGTGTGTCTAAGCGTACGGACGCGTTTCAATCCCCACCGTGCATCCCCTCGCAGCGTTGTCGGCCTCTCGGTCTCACCCGTTTGCGGCTATGTACAAATTTCACGTTAGGTACATATGGTTTCCCTGTTTGCGTCTTGCTTTCTCTCAATCAGCGACACCTACAAACGTGTTCTTCGGAGGTTCTCCCTTGTTCCTCGGCCCCTGTTGCCCTCTTCGTCGTTCCAGCTCCCCTCGCGTCCTTTCTGTCTCTCTGTCGTTCCATATACTTGTGGTCGCACATACTTGGCGCGTATGTGTTAGCAACTATCTGCCTCCCTTTCCCTTCGTCGCTCTGCGATTCTCTTTCGAGGGACACGTACGGTTTCACAAGCGCGTCGGCGTTGCGCTCAACCCTCCTGCCAACCGTACACAAATTTCTGCCTTTCTTCTGTATCCCATCTTTGCATCCTTTTCGTGTTTTCACGTTCGCACATGAAATTCTTCTTCCATTTTAGCTTTTTTACGCGCTTGTATCTTGTTGAGTTTATGGGGTGTATTTTTGTATAGCGTAAGGTATACGGAGATATCCATTTTATTTCGTTTATTCTGTTCTCTTCTTTGTTTATCGCTCTTTTAAATGGCTAAGTGTAAATGTTATTTGAAAATGTTTCAGATTATTTCTATCTTCCTCGCCCCTATGAAGTTAACTTCACACGAGTATCTATCGTGCAACGGACAAGCTTTTATTTTCCTCTCTTTCTCTTTCTCCTCTCTCTCTCTCTCTCTCTTTCTCTCTCTCTCCCTTTCGCTTTAGAGACCTGTGCGCGTGGATTTTACTTTCACCTTTTGCCTGTTCGTTCGCACCACGGCGATACCCAACGCTCTCTCTTCGCACCCCCGCCGTTTTCACACATCGCCATGTTTATATGGAAAATCTGCACAGAGTTATTATTAGCCGGCCCTCGTTTCGTCGTTTGTATACTGATCTTACGCCCACGCTCGTCCCTTTTTCCCTCGTCCGTTCTACTGTTTCGTCATTAGAGACAAGGTAACCCTAAACTATCATTATTTGCCCACTATATTAACACCCTTATCTCTCTTTTAAGCCGGTATGCAAATTTTATGCTCGTGTGCTGCCTCTTTGTATATTTATCTTGGATATACTGACCATTTCTTCTTCTATCTTTATACTATGTATAATAGTCTGTGGTGGTGAAATAGCGAGGTCGTACATTATTGCATTAAGCGTTGGTATCGATCGATGTCGCAACAACATCGATTAATTCTGTTTTATCTGGTCAACATTTCTTAAGGCGCAATTTCAACAATTTGTAGAAAGATTTGTAGTTTTGTGCTTGATTAACTTTACGACCTCGCTATTACTCTGCTAAAGAACATACGTGTAACGTATATACAAATTCGCGTGACTTCGTGGAAACGATAAATTTGTAATTATATGACTTTCTAACCTTCTTTACTCTGTTCTGTTCGTATTCCAAGATTCACGAGTCGAAATTTACAAATCTGGATTTTATCACCTTACTTTGCCCACTCAGTCTCAAATTACGTTCTATCAATCTCGAATCTACCACTAGGCTAAATCTAACCAGCTTCTGCCATTTTCGCGCGAATTATCCGCTTTCGTTTGCTGTCTATACGTAAAACTTCTGGCTGTTTCTATCTTTTTCTTATCTTATATTCCTTTAATTCTCTATTTTCAAGGTCCATTAGTCGAAATCTACAAATTTACCGATGCTTGATATTCGATTTCAAACTAAATCGTTCTATCAATTTCGAATCTACACCCTGACCAGATTTGTTCTATGATTTCCACATGAATTATTTATTCTCGTCTGTTATCCGTATGAAAAACTATTTCTCGCCCTTTTTCATTTTATTGTCTTTCAATTCCTTGTTTCCGAGATGAATCAATCGAAATCAATGAATTTACCACTCGATATGTCCCATCCAATTCAAAACTACGTCCCATTAATTTCGAATCTACCTACCTACCTACCTACCTACTACGATCAGTGATTGTACTTTACGATTTCCACGCGAATTATTCGTCCTTGTTCGTAAAAGTGTTCTTACGCCCTCGCCACCCTTTTCCATTCTATTTTAAGACTCCATTCTTCGTTTCCAAGATCCACCAGTCGAAATATATGAATTGTCACGAATTAATTAATCGATCAATCTAAATCTACGAATTCGTCAATCTCTCACTCTTCTCACCCAATTCCAAACTACGTTCTATTAATTCCGAATCTGCCCCTTACTAACCCGTTTCTACGACTTCCGCGCGAATTATCCATTCTCGTTAGCCACGCATACGTACGCAAAACTCCTTGTCCACGTTCTCACCCTCGATCCACTACCCTCTGCCTCGTTTCCGTGTTTATGGCAGCATGCGTTTACGTGCATAGGCCGGCCGTTCTTCCTCTTTCGCCCTCGCCACCTCACGTTCCTCTTCTCTGTCTCCCTACTACGGTTCGCGTGTAACCACACACATAGTGCTTGGTACATAGGAGTCAGCCTGCGCTCGTGTACCTCCTCTATATACGTACGTATATAGTACGTAGGCGCTTGGTACATACATATCGGTCGTGCTATCGATTATTTTACCCATGTGGAACTTTCCCCTATTCTCCGGTCGCCCCACTAGGCGTCGCGACGCCCGGTATAGAGCGTGATATCGACGTTACATCGCTGCCTGCCCCTCTCTTGCCTCCCCTCCACTGGACTAGCCTCAGGAACGGCGAAACTGGACGATGCTATCGTGCCCTCGTTTCAAGATCGAGCCTCGATTTTTCCACGTTTTTTCTACTCGCTTCATCGTTTACACGATAAACGTTCTTTGATCGTTATTATTATCAAATATTATTCGCGATTAGATATTATTTATTTATGACCAGACTATGGACTCTTTATGCAAATTCATACTTTTATGGGAACGATTACGAAGAAGAAATCTATGCAGAGATTTGTTTAACACTGAATATTCTGACGAGAAATTTACTTTGCGAATGTTATCTATCTTTGCGTATTACGCGCAGTTTGCATATTTTTGTACGTTAACATTTTTTCATAAGTGCAGGAAAATTCTCAATGTAGTTGTGATACTCCTTTTGAGAGGAGTGGATCATAGGGAAAAGTTGGATTATGGAATTTTTTAGCTTTACCCTTCATAGAAAGCATGGACTTTTTCAGAGGAACTTGTGCTACGTTTTGTGAAATAGAGTGTATGTAGGTTTAGGTTGTAATTTAAATAGTCACTTAATCATTTAAGAGGATAATAAAGTAACCTGTTACTAGTTACTTTGTAATTTGTAAAATCTATTTGTAGAGTTTCCCTTCTTTTTATTATCAATTCTTATTGTCACGCAAGGTAATTTATTAGTAATGACAACTTGTAATTTGTTATTTGTTAAACTTTACTAATGATAATCTAATCCGTTTAACTGCATGATTACTAATAATTGTCCAATAGAGGCTTTGAGATGAATTTTTCTTTTAACAATAAATAAATGTAAAATTTGATCAAATTTGAAAAGAGATAGGACCTTACGTTCTAATACGATTTCATATTTATTTAAAACTAAAAATTATAATGATTCAGTAATGTTTCTAAAAGATTCTAAAAGACTGGGACGTATTCTGCTATTATTTTTTCGAAAGGATTAAAATTGCTCCTTACAGAACTGCAGGGAAACATAAGACATGTGTGACATTCTAATTAAACGAGCAAACCAATGAGAAATCGAGTCGAGATTCCTCGAGATTCCACAAAAAGTGGTGTTTCCTTTCTCTAAAAATTGACTGCTACATCGAAGGGAAATCGAGCGGCGGCTCGCGAATCGTGTGGGGTTTCTCTCTATCGGCTTGCTGGGGCGCAACGCGTTTTTATTTCTCGCTGTTCGACTTGACTGGCCGATATCGATTTTATTCGGTCGCGAACGCCGATGGATTTCGTGCGGATTGTGTTCTCCTCGCGTGGCTCGAAATCGGTCACAGGTGTGTGACCATTTCGATTCCACCGATCGATTGGGTTACCTGTTCTGTCTCGTGCGCTAGTCCAGCTCTTCGCGCGGGAAAATATCCCAAAGTTCGCGCGCGCTGCTTACGCTGCGGAAAAGTTTCGTCACGAATTTGATTTGAGTAATTTTGCAATTAAAATACACTTTGTCAAAAGTAAGAAAAATATTTTTGAGCAATAGCGCATATATTATTAATATTTTCTTTCTACATAAAATAATCGCCAGTATTGACGATAATGGATATTTATTTTCCAAATCGTTTATTTCGAAATCTTCGTTACTTTTGTAGAGGACTTGTGTAGAGGATGTTCGACCGTGAAATTTATTGGACGAGATTGCTCGTTGTTGAAACCGTCGAATATATTTAAAACAATAAATTAGTATACAGGCTATATTCGCTGAGACGCTCGTACGCTGTATAATTCGTAAAATAGGATCGCTAATGACTCATTAATTAGATTGATAATTCGTTGATAGCTGGTTGATTGTAATTTTTCCTTGCGATTGCGTCCGCTTATTTATACTGGTCGAGGGAGAGCCGGAAAATTCAAATTCATCTTTGTTCGACGGTTGCACGTAGCGACGACATTGTTTTGCTCGGAGTTTATTTATTCTTACATTACGTGTATCCTAACGATCTTGATCATGATTTGAATTGTCCGCTAACTCATGTGCCGTTACACTTTATCACATCATCAGACAGTTAAAATACATAGCGCTATAGAGAACTGAATTGTAGCAGTTAGCTGATATACTGCAACAAGGTAATTATTATAAAATAAAATACATTACATAAGAGAGAATTGACTTGTCGAAGCTTTGAATTGTAGAAATTAGTACGTGTATCATTCATTACACGCTAATTACAATCGCGTTAATTAATTCGAATCTACCTAAGCGTACAATAGTTTAGTTGCTTGTTTACCGTTAAATGAGGCCTGACCTTTAACGAACAAAAATAGCCAGCTAACGTTTGCAGCGGTACAATAATTTACACGAAACGTGAATCTACAAAATAGCGAGCAACTGTCTTTTGTCGTAGAAACCAACCAAAACTTCAACAGCAATCGACTCGATATCAAAGATAACAATTCTAGCAATGAAAAGATATTGCTAGTGATTTTTTGGAGTTCTACTACAATAATCGTTGTACATTCGTCGTATTACTTTAATTTTCTTTTATCCTGTACCAACGCCTGCTTCTTCCTGTCCGCTATGTATCCTTTGCCCTCCAAAACTTTACTCTCCTGACTCTTTTCTCTGGTAATTGATTTCTTGATGTTCATATTACAGATACTTCCAGTTAATTGAAGCGCTTAAGAGAAATATAAAAAAAGTGTATGTATTTTTTGCAAAAACAATGGCTTTTTCTATTCACACGCTCGCCGCTACATTTCCGTGACAAGGTACACAATGAGAATAATAATGACAACGAGATGATGAAAAATTTCATCAGGTAGCGAAACGAACCGTCGCGTCGTAATATTCAACAACAACGGATGAAAACTGCGCAACGGCTGCAAGAGGACAGGTTTCCCTTGGATGAGCATCCCTTAGGTCGGGGGTACTAAGAACAGTCAGTCAGTCCCTGAACCACCCCTTCGCAGCGTTTCGACCTCGTCCCGCTACCCCTCCCGACCCGTCCCTCCTCTAGACCCCTGCGTATCGAGTTCGTTACAGATCCCCGTCGCAAGATCTCCACCCCTCTTTGTTCCCCACCCGGTAGACCCCTTCTCGTCCACCTCCCCGCTGGCCCTGCTCGTCGCGAAGGACGCACGAAGCGGCTCGTCGGCACGTAGTAGTCGCGTTCGCGATTTGCGCAACTCCGTGCTCGCTTCCTCTTGTTCGAAAGCGAGCGGATTCCTCTCGCTCCCTCCGTACTGGGGTTGGAGCGCGCGCCGTTCCCTAAGCCGCGGCTAACACACCTGCGATTGTATCTGACATCGACTCGTTAACCAGCTAATAGTTGACTGCAGCAAGGATAATCATAAAGAAAGGCAGAAGGTTGAAATATCTAAAAATTCTTTTTCGAGATCTCGAGGCGGAAGATCGTGTTGCCGCGAGTTGCCACGCAGTTTCTTTCCTTCTTAGTCCACCGTTGCAGGGGTGGCACTCGACGAAGGGAGAATAACAGACAGAAAAAGAGAGAGAGGGAGAAGGAGATAGGGAGAGAGAGAGAGAGAGAGAGAGAGAGAGAGAGACAGGAGGTGGAGAAGGACGGTGAGAAAGGGTGACAGGTTCCGAAGGGGTGCGCGCACGCGTGCGCGTGAATGCGCACCAGCAACGGTACAAGCAGGGATCGCGAGTCGAAGAGGATCACGGTCGGGGATGTTCGTTCCGCGTGCTTCCAATCGTCCACGATTCAACGATTCATCGACCGATAGGCTTTGCTCCCCACCGATACGGCATCACCGCGGTCGAAGCCGTTCCTCGATGGCTGGAATCGAACCGGGAGAGTAGAGAGTAGTACGTACGGTCGCGACGAAATCGATCCGCCGTCCGCGCGACGACGCCTCTTACCGCCACCCCCGCCATTGATCCGACCTATCGACGCGTTCTCTCCCCAGGGTCTGTCGCGATTGACACGCCGCTTCGACCGATCGCTTCGAACCGATCGCGTTCAGACTGGCTAGACCGTGAGCTTTGCCACACGCACAGGGGTCGCTCGCGTTCGAGAAGACTCCGGGAAGAGGACATCACTGCTCCCTACCCTTGCAGGGACGGGGTTGCGCGTTTCGATCGTGTAATTGCGTCGAAACCTGTGAACGAGACGCGTTGCTCGCGACAATCGCATCGACACACGTGGAGGAACGCTGATCGATAGACCGCTGCTGTACAGAGTGGTTCCGCGGTTCGATTGTCGATTGATCCGGAGATTCGGTTCGAGACTACGAATTACGCTGGAGTGTACTGGTGGTTTTATCGGAGGATCGAAATACGTTGTAATCCAGATCATCGTTTCACCGGGAAGTATATTTAAATCGAAGATTATCCGGAAAGAGTAAAAAAATAGGAGAAAACACCGTAAAGATTCTACAGAGTGGAACAGATTGAAAGAAAGAAGAAAAATGTTTAGAAGATCACACGCAGAGACGTTCGTGTAATATCTGAAAGGAAGTAAGAACGACAGTGGCTCCGATGGGCTTTGGTTTCGTGGAGAAAAGAAGATCGAGGTGGACACTCGATAATCGGATCGAGCTCGGAGACAAGGACGCGCTCATCGGTCGAGGATAGGTCGCCGGGTAGTCGATGTTTATGCTCGAAGTATCGGCGCATCGAGCAACGTTGGTCACGAGGTATCGGAAAATCGATAGAAAGCTGACTGACGCCAGAGCGGTAGCGGCGGCGGCGGCGGTGGCGGCGATGCTGGTGGTGGTGGTGGTAGCGGTGATGGTGGTGGTAGTGACAATGTCGACGGCGCGCACGTAGCGGTCCCTCGCATCCACGACGACGAATATGCCATCGTTGGCGACATAGACTCCGTTGGGGGTGGCTCCAGTCGCTTCTTTCTCGGCCGGGAGATCGAAATATTCCGCGGAGACAACTTTACACCGAAGACAATTTCACGTATCTTTGAGACTTTGCGTTCACGGAACACGGCAGACGCGTACTTTGGAGAAGCAACAAAGAGAGAAAGAGACCGAGAGAGACAACGTGTCGTGGAAGAGGAAAGAAACAGAAAGAGAGAGAGAGAGAGAGGACGAACAAAGGAAGGAAGGAAGGAGGATAAGAGAGGTCGCAGAATACGCGACTGCGTTCAGCTGGTTAGTCGAAAATCGGAAGAAAGATTGGCTCGAATCCCGCTCGTGCGAAAAGGGGGTTAGGTTTTCACGTGGTGATCCGCAGTGTCTCGGAGGAAGAGAGAATCGCGCAGGTACGCTCACCGGTGGCTCGCGAGAGACCGAGTGGTGGTGATGGTGGTGGTAGAACAGGGGTGTACAGGTCGGTGGCGCGGATGTGCTCGTGAGCGCGAGATGAACTGAGGGACACGCGAATAGAGACGATCGGAGGGAGTCGGAACGAAAGAGAGGGAGAGAGAGGAAGAAATCAGAGGGTGAAGAAGAGAGAGAAGGAAGGATATACGAAGTGGCACGAGTGGCGAGTCGCGAGGACAAAAAGAGGAGAGGATATAGTAGTACGGTACGAGTCGCACCTGGACCCGGAGGAATCGTGCTTAGAACGTAGCACGCGTCAGGATTGTCGCGTAGTGAACTCGTGAATTGAACTTACGAAAGACGCGTATTAGCGTGAAAGAAAGAGAAAGAGAGAAAGAGAGAGAGAGAGATAGAGAGCGTGAAGAACGCACGAGCCCGCCGCTAAAAGCGTGTAGAGTGAACCAGGTGGTAAAACAGTGCTACTGGTGGTGGTAGTGGCTGGTGGTGGTGGTGGTGGTTGTTGTTGATGGTGGTGGTGGTGGTGGTGGTGGTGTTACTGGCAGTGGATCTGGTGGCGGATTTGGAGTCAGAAGGGAAAGGGGCGGAGTGAAACGGAACGGAAGGGTCCCTTGGACAGCTCGGTATACCGGTGGCCACCTAGGGGGAGCGAGAGAGAAGAAGAGAGAAACTGACGAAGCGAGACGGATAACAAGACTCTCGTTCCTACCCCCCCTTCTCTAGTCGGTTGCCCGCGCTCGCCTTCTCTCTCTCTCCGTTTCGTATGCTCTTTTTCCCTGGCACTCTCTCTCCCTGTCGCTCGACACGAACTAACGTATTCACTCGAGCGCAGAGTGTGTGTTCTCACTCGCTCCGCGTATGTCATGGGCGCACGGTGGTCGCCGCCGCTGTGGTACCGGATCTCTATGCCGATCCGACGTGCTGAATGTGGTGGAGTAACAGTAACAGCAACAGCAACAACAACAACGGCAACAACAACAACAACAACAACGTTTGATTCATCCACGTCGAAAGGAGTAGTGGCGGGAACAGTAACGGTAGTAACAACAGCAACTGGCAAGTCGACGGTGTCCTCGTGCACGAGAGACGTCGTCCTCGGTCGCGGTCACGGTGGCACGACGATTCTGATTCGCTCGAGGTATCCGAACACGAGGCAGTGCTCGTGCTGGTGTTGGAGGTTTGAGTCTTTGTCCTCGTTGCTCAATCCACCTTTGTCTTCGTCCTCGTCGTTCTTGTTCTCATCGTCGTCGTCGTCGTCGTCGTCGTCGTTGTTGTCATCGTCTTCGTCGTCGTCGTCGTCGTCGTCGTCGTCGTCGTTGTCGTTGTCGTCGTCGTTGTCATCGTCATCGTCGTTGTCATCGTCTTCGTCGTCTTCGTCGCTGTGTTGGTGTCCGTCGCGATCGTTCCTTCGGTGCTCGTGAGGTAACGCAATTCGCGACTAGTCTTCCGCTGAGTGACACGCCGAGACAGTTGTGCCAGACGCAAACCAGAATCGACAAAAGGGAGAGAGAGAAAGGACGAAGAAACGAGTAGTGGTGTGATAAAAACTGCGACGCGAGAGAATCGTGTTTCGGGTACGCGCGTGATTATTCTTACTATTACGAATATCGATAATGTCGTTATCGTACGGTTAATGATAGCAGTATCGCGGAGGACCGTGACAGCCAACTGTAGAAAACGACTGATCGAAAAAGAAAACGGGAGTGGTGAAAAGGAAAGTTTGTTGGCCGCAGGAATACGCGAAGAATACACGACACGGAGCTCGCGAAGGTGCACCGACGACGTACAGCGAAAGACAGAGAGGAAAGTGCGCGCGCGATATTCTCGCGGTGAAACGATCGTATCCCCCGGTGTGTGCACGCGGTGTGTCCGAGCACGGGAGAGCGAGTGCGCGACCACCCGAACTAGATGTGCGTAAATGGAAGGTATAGGGGACATAGCCGATCATCAATCGCATAGCGAGCAATTACTGGACTCGGTCGATTCCCCGGCGGCGATTTCTACGCATGGCCGGGGAACCAGTGGGGGTGGCTCGAATGGGAACTGCGCAGGTGGAGGAGGGAACGGAGGTGGTGGAGGTAGTAACAGTGGTGGTAGAGGAACGGTGGTCGGTGGGGGTAGGCATCACCATCATCACCACCACCATCATCACCACCATCACCACAATCAACAGCAACAGCAACATCATCAACAGCAAGCAACGATTCATCTTCATCCCCAGCATCATCATCATCATCATCATCAGCAGCAGCAGCAGCATCAGCAGCATCAACATCAGCAGCAACAACATCAGCATCAGCACGAAGGCAGCGGAGAAGGAACGGGAGGTAGACACATCCTTGTCGGTGGAAGTGGTAGCAACGGTGGAGGTGGTAACGCAGAGGGTATGTCGTCTTCCGCGTCGCAAAGTCCCGACATCGCGTGCGCGAGCTTGCCGCTGGAACTACTGGCGGCTGGCGCGCTCGGCGTCAAGGAGGAGCGAGAGCTCGTCTCCGCGGAGGATTTGTCGTCGTCCCAGGAGCCATCGGGAGGCAGCAGCAGCAGTAACGGCGACGCCGGTGGCGGTAGCAGCGGCACGAGTGGTGGTGGTGGTGGCGGCGGCGGTGGCGGTGGCGGTGGCGGTAACATTGGCGGCGGTGGTGGCGGCGTTGGCGGCGGCGGCGGCGGCGGTAGTAGTGGTGGTGGTGGTAGTGGTGGTAGTGGCGGCGGTGGTGGCGGTGGTAGCAGTGGTGGTAGCAGCAGCAGCAGCAGCAGCAGCATTAGCAGCAGCAGCAGTGGCGGCAGCGGCGGAGGTGCCGTCGGTGGCGCCGGTGGTGGCAACGGAAACGGCGGCGGCGGTGGCGGTGGCGGTGGTGGCGGCGGTGGCGGTGGTGGAGGTGGTGCCGGTGGTGGTAGTAGACAGAACGCGAGGGAGTCCCTGTCGGTGATCGTGCCACCTCAGGACGTGGACGTGGACTCGCGCGACGCCGACTCGGAGCTCCTCAGTCCGGGCAAGCTAACGCCGACGTCGGGGATAAGCGTCTCGGTCGCGAGTATGATCGACGCGACGGACTTCAGGGCGATGCAGCCGGAGCCGACCTATCAGACACTAACCTCGGTCGCGGAAAGGATGTCACCGCCTGGCTTCAGTCCGGGTTCCTCTTACGCGACCCTGACGCCGTTACAGCCGTTGCCGCCGATCTCGACGATGAGCGACAAGTTTGTATACAGTGCACACGCGGCTGGCGGCGTCACCGGTAGTTTCGCGGTCATGCAAAACAACGGCCTCGGTAACATCGGCCTCGGGATGGGTAGCTCGCCGTACGCGTACGACAAATTGCCTTCGATGAGCATGTCGCCGCCGCACAATTATCCCTCTCCGGGCGCGGGCCTCCAGCCGAGTCCTTTGTCGCCGCAGAGCGCCTACAGTCAGAGCGGATTGAACTCGCCGCACAAGTCCGCCAGTCCTCACTACGATCCGGCCTTTTTGCCGAGGTTGCAGCAGAGCCCAGCGGCGTTGAGTCCAGCTTCGCCGCCGACCGTCTCGGCGACGGCCACTTTCGCGCCTTCTCATCATTCCCCGCCCACGCATTCGGTGCCCGCTGCCTCGCCACCACCTATGCAGGCCCAGCTGCAGCAACAGCAACAACAGCAACAGCAACAGCAGCAGCAGCAGCAGCAACAGCAACAGCAACAGTCGATGCCGCAACAGACGATATCGCACACGCAGCACGTGCAACATACCTCGGTCGTTATGAAGACCGTTCCGCCACCCGGCAACGGGGCCGGTGAGGTCGAGGAGATCAACACGAAGGAACTCGCGCAGAGGATCAGCGCCGAATTGAAGAGGTACAGCATACCGCAAGCGATATTCGCTCAGAGGGTCCTGTGCCGTAGCCAGGGCACGCTCAGCGATCTACTGCGCAATCCGAAGCCGTGGTCGAAGCTCAAGAGCGGCCGCGAGACCTTCCGACGGATGTGGAAATGGCTACAGGAGCCAGAGTTTCAGAGAATGTCAGCCTTGCGGCTAGCAGGTTAGTCCTTCAGTCGAAATATCTCCTATGATACAGCGACACACTCCTTTTCTCGTCACCTTTATCTTTGCTAACCTCTCTAACTGGAACAGTGTCTGCAAATATACTTATAATTATATATTATGTCTATATTCTAACCAAAAAGAAGAAACAAAATCGCGCTATCGTCTCGAGCGCGCGCGCGCGTCTAATCCGTGAACGCGGTCTAATCCCTGATTTACGGCTTTCACGCGTATATCGTTGTCGTTCCCCGCGACGCGACGGATCTAGCGTGTCGCTCGCTTCGGGAATCTTTTCGTTATGATTCCCGCCTCGAATTTTGCCTTCTTACTTGATCTTACCTTTGCCAATCGCGAATGCGAAATGCTTGCCAATCCGCTCAATAGATGTACATATATCACCTTCTCAAACAGTCTCTATAGCTCCACGTCGAGTCGCGTTTTGCTCGGATATTTCCAAGCTACCCAAAACCTCTCGAAGTACTATGTCTCCGTAGAAAGCTAGTTTATACTGTTCAACAGATTCTGTTCGACTCGTGTCATAATTCTATTCTCCCTTGATCCCTAAAACGTTCAGAAGATCCCAAGATCGAATGTCGATCGTTATTTATTCGTTATCGTTATTTTATATCGTTATTTGGAACGACGAATACGACAAAGGATAACTATCATATACGCTGAAGGATGTCCGGGTGACAAGAGGACGTGGAGGCTTCGTGAAAATCACAGAGATCACGGACACTCGGAGGATGGACGGATAAAGAGAGGAAGCAGGGCGGTCTCCGTGTTTTGGAGACGGCCAGACGAAATCGGACGAGCGCGTGCACGCGCGTAAGAGACGCGGGCGGAAGCGCACACGTGGCACCCACGTGGAGAGGCGTTCCCTTCCATATCATTCAGAGATAGACGCGCGGAATAACACTTTTCGAATTCAACATCCTTTGCCCCGGCACAACAGCGCGTACAGGTATTGATCGTGGTCACGCGGTGTTCGCGGCCAGGCGCAGACGCGACCTCGACGACGCCATGTTCGCCATGCCGCCGCCACGCTGTCCGCCATCCCCTCTCCCGCCTTCCGACAACCCTTGTACCCTGTCCAACCGAGGAGCGTGTTATCTTCTGCTCTGTGTGATTTCGCGCCGGTGCGTGCGCCCTTCCGCCACTTCTTTCACATTTTTACTCGAACAAGTCACTCGATGACAGAATTATTTCCATCGTTTTGAGATTTTCCATTGGTCGCAAATGTCTTCTTTCAATGGTCTTCGATATCGAGATTTCACGATGGTGCGTGAGACTTTTTTCTTTACAATTATTATTCCATAAAAGATTTCTTCTCTTCGTTTCGGTTAGGGGTAAAATACTTGTAATTGCAATCTTGTATAGCGGCTATTGGAAATTCCGGTGGGATCTCAATAGGAGATGTTGACGCAGGGTATTGGTTTCTCGGTCTGTTTAGGTAACGAGGTTTAATGACCCGGCGAATCGTTGATTGATGATCTAAGTTTCAGCGGCTCATGGTTTTAGTTTATACAATTCGAATAGGTTCTCTGACTTCTAATCATCTTCTTGTAGTGGTATATATATATATGTAGAAAGAGTCATTTTCTGATTATAGGGAAATAGGAGATGAACAGAGAATAAACGATAGTAGTAACATCTGTTCCAACACATTGACCATCGTCTATCTTCTCTTTTTAATTACAAATCCTTTACGATAACGTACAAAAACAAAAACAAAAACGTCATCAACTTTTGAATCAACAGCTACGATAGCAACATTACTTATTGCTATATAATAGACGCAACGCAACGTAAACGTTAGTCATAGCTGTGCTGATATCTACTGAAATTTTCTCTATCCAACTCTAAATCTTTGACCCTATTTGCTATCCCAATGACCAAAATGAGTCGCTATTTCAGACGAGAAATGACTTTTCTGATTCTAACTGTCGCGTATATAGCAAAGAAGGTCAAGACACAGAGATGGCAGGGGGTCAGAAATAAGAAAAGCAAACTCGCGTACAGGGAGGACAAACATTTCTCCCAAGCAGCAGGCTCTATTCTCACCCTCTTTCCGCCGTTCCTTTTGTACGATGGCAAAGGCGTAAAGATAATGTCGAGGAGGGGCCAGTAACTATTCTGTAGCCAGTCGAAGCGCTTCCTCCATTCTCCCTTTCGCTCCTTAAAGCCTCGCATAAGGGTCGCGGAAAGGCCAGGAGCGGGGAGCCAGAAGAAAGCGTGGAAGAAAAGGTGGCAGTAGCAAAGGGTTCGTCGACGAAACAATGCTGGGAGAAGAAGGGTTCGATCCAATGCCCTTCAGATTAGAGTCCCCGCCATTGTTTCTCACGTTTCTTTTTCGCTCCGTTTCCAAGTGTCTTGGTGTCGTCTCATTAAAAACACGTTCGAAAGTGGCGCGCGCGCGAAGCACAGGCGGTCACCCCCTTGGGAATCCTCAGGATCTCAGTCATCCCCTTTTCTAGGAAGACAACCCATGGTAAAGGTTATTCGATTCCTCGATCGATTCTTCTTGTCATTTTTCTTGAAGAAATTTGCGTGCAATAATATTCTATTTCTATTTGTGATCTGTACGCATCGAGGCAACGGTTTATACAGCTGGATTTTATATAATACTGCCATTCTAAAATAAAATATTCTAGTTTCAAGATACATATCGATCGAAATATTTGAAGTTTCTCGTGTTTTTCATCTGTTTTTAAGTAAGCTTACATTATATGTATAGGTTGTTGCAAAATAATGATCAATATTTTTAATTGTTTCTTCAGTTTCGGAGTGGTAGATAAAGACATTTTAATCAAGGAGGGCAGAACAATAGCAGTTCATGTTCCGATAAATAAATTCAGCCGGCGGTTCATTTAATAGAACAATAACTAAATAATTTTATTCCAATAAATACACCGTGAATGCTTATGCATTTATGAGAAACAGGCGCCAAAATATACAAAATGTATATAATATCCAAAAAACGCATAAAATATTTAGAGTAAAATAATCTTTATAATATATAATAGATGAAATAAATCTCCTGTTTAGCCTCTATTTCTTTAGTAGCGTTCAAAAAGATATAAAATTGTATAAATATGCATATGTTTCCAATAAATGGAATTCCGATAAATTCAGTCACCCTGTCAATTACCAGAATATTCTTCTTCTGTAAATACGAAAGTATCGTGTCAGAAAAATGTAACAAATATCAAATGGAAATGAATAAATTTCAATCAGAGCAGATATTTTGAAGTTTCCGTTAGTCCAAATTTTGGTCAGCTGATCCTACGACATAAATATTTGACTTTGCTTCGCATTTTCATCAACGCGTAGTTTTCTCAGAACTAGAAGCTAAAATTTCCTCAAGGAAACTACGATTGTTACAAATGAAGAGGACGACTGCGATACCTAAGAACGCTTTCGTTTCGCGGCAACTCGTGCACAGCCGTTATGTATACGGCCTCGTAAATGATTCAGAGCGAGGATCGATGGGAAAGCGGTGCTAATTCCAGTCCCCGTATCTTCGGTTTGTACGCTTGCAATAATGGACGCGCGGCTGTAGTAATAGTCGTATCGATCGTGCCGCGAACTCCAAAGCAACAAACGTTTCGCATTCACCAGCTTTTTCTTTTTTCTCAACCGTACTCCAGTCGAACCTTCGACGCTGTGCCAACCGAATCTTCACGAGCGAATTCAATTTAGACTTTCGATCGGTCTAATTTCGATACGAAAATTCGGTCGAACATGGTTATAGAACGCGGTCGTATCTTTTTTCATCCAAAGACTCCACTTTTTTCTAGTGTATCTCTCCGCGAATCCATAACGCGATGCAACGTTTAACGGGAGGAAAGGTATCGTTGACGACTCGTGCTAGCGCCAAGATCGATTGTTCTCTCGATTGTAAAAACACATTCGACGTGTTTTTTTCCTTCGTTTTCCGTGCTCGATCTATTCGTAGATCGCAGAAACGTCATCGGCGACCTCATTACCGTTCAGCCTGTAACCTTGAGGCGACTTTTTCCTGAAAGAAGCAAGCCTCTAATTTAAACTTCATTAACTATGCCTGTAACACGCGTTCCAGGAGGAAACAGCATCGACCAAGATCGAAAATAATAAATCATTTGGCGGTAGATGAAACCTCTACTAGGATTCCATTCCTTCAATATTCATAAGAATATAGTAAAACATGCGAAATTGCATAAACGTTCATAATCTAATGCGATTTACGTAGGTGGGTTTTAGTTTTACGAATAAGTAGACGAATGAAAAGGATCGCCGGAATTTATATTGGAAATTCGTTTTTATCGAAGTCGTGGCAGCTACTGATCGAAATTTATTCGATAATGACTGTCTCTGACTTGCCTCTGACTGTCATTTGCGCTTAATCGCGTTCACCGGTGTTATCGATCGTTAAAACGGGTCAGGTACATTAGTTACAGAGCCAGCGGGTCTCTCCTGTCCACGTATTTACTTTTCCCCACCCTGATGTGTCATTATCCGTCCTCGTAACTGCGTCTCTGATTTCGGTTTCCGTGATCGGTGCTCTTTCAGCTCGCGTGCCAACTTTCGCCCAGGGAAAATTGCCAGATTCGTCGTCCGAACGGTTCCTGATTTTACAATTAACTTCGCTGTTTCAAGCATCAATATGCGAAGGATTTTTAATTTGTTTAGATTTTTAGTTTGGGTTTTTAGTTCGTTTAGATTTTCGGATATCTTTGTGGCTCAAAGTTTACAGCTTCGAGGTTACATTTACCTTTGTCTTATTTGTTAGTATCTCTGTGATATGAATTTTTGCATATTTTTCTGACTTTGAGAACATCGAAATTTGGGTATTTGAATTGACCCAGCTAAAAGTCGGCCAAAATACTCAAGCTAAATGAATTCAGAATTTTTGTGCAACCAGTCGTCAAAGTTTCAGAGATACAATGCCAAAAAATTTGATCGGCATAGATTTACAAATTTGAGCTTACTTTCAAGCTTATTGTTAGATAGTCCTATGTCGATGATCATGCAGGCATGCCAGCAGATCCCAGCCGGTTCTAATCGTGGCTACGCGATGCTCGCGCGCGAAAGAAATTACAGATGCGAGTGACAGCTGGCTGGAAAGGTGTCGTTCGCAGGCCCGAAACGCAAGGAATAAAGAAATGGCGGCAAGAAACGAAGAGATATCGAGAATAGGAGGGGAGGGACGAAGGGAGAAAGAGAGAGAGAGAGAGAGAGAGGGAGAGGAAACGGTCGTGTAAGCAGTAACTGCCGTAAGCAACGGGGACGAGTGACGTCACGGCCCCTCGTGGTACCCACATCATCTGTCGTCGTTGTAGAGGTGCTTCGAGAAGCGACAACGAAAAAGAAAAAAAAAAGATAAAAAAGGAAAGGAAAAATATTCAAGAGGTTTCGTCGTGATCGGCGCCTCGTTTCAAGGATGCGTTCTCGTACGCGCAAGGATCACTTCCTGTGAACCTCTCCTCACCCCTTCTTTCTGTCTATTCTTTCGCGTATTTCTGTTTTCGTTCCCCGTTCACGATCTGCTCCATAAAATCGAAGGTGGATCTCTCGAGTCTCTCTCGTGCTCCCTTGTGACCTCGATTCCGCTGCTCCTGATAACGCCCTCGTGGCCGTTTGCTGGCAGCTGCTCCCGTTTTGATTCTATTCGATTTGGGCTGTTGCGAGTTTGCCACCGGAGTCCTGTCGAGAGATGGTAATTTACCGGTGAAACTTCTTCGCGTGGAAGGGATGTCCCGGTGTATAGATTTTAGGTAGTATTTACTCGGAGTTACGACACTGTGTCAAAGCCTCTACGATAGCATGGAAATTCTCGTCTATTAAATAGAGACCTAATTGTTAGTCGTGTTGTGATCGATCGAAGGGCGATGGGAAATGCAGAAGGAGTTCTTTAAAGTGTTCTTTTAATTCTTGCGATTGAAAAAATAGAGGGAAAAAGTGATATCGAGAGAAGATTCATCGTTGGCGTAGTGAAAAATCTCGTGGAAGCACGTGCGTTGGTGCTCGAAACGCGTTTCCTCTCGTCACGGACAATAAAGAGCAATCGATGCGGGCTTTTACGCGACGAAGAGGACGCGCAGCGTGGTGACCGCCGCGGTTTCCGGCCCGTAGTCACAGGACAATTATTTTCAACGTGCTGGCTCCCCTGTTCCCTCGTAAGATTCCTCCTTTTCCAAGTATAGAATGTCCCCTATGCGCATGGCGACCGCTTCGTTTATTAATAACAATCGAAGACGCCGAAACCCGACTATGCTGGGATTTTTCATAAAACTCAACTCTCTCCAGTATAGAAAATATAATGTAATTTTTAAGTATATACATTTGAAGTATAATTCGAAGCACGTTGCACGTGGTCACGGTGAGACTTTATAGTTGGAAGTTTCAGAAGGGAAACAATCCTTATTCACGTTTCTCTTTGTCTAAAAAAGCGAAAGAATGCTGTGATATCTTTAATCTCGCTGTGTCTCTTAGTCATTTCCGACATTATCAAAAGATTGGAAAATGACGTAATAATTCAATCTCTAATTCACGTAATCTAGTCCAAATTGGCATCGTTATTCGCTAACTTTGTCTGACTGAATTTATCTAATTTTCAAACGACTCTAGCCCGTGATAATATCGTTGGAATGAACATAGAGGTTGAACGAACACAGGAGGAAGATGGGAACGGGTTCCAGGTAGTCGTGATCGCAGCACGCGCCGAAACACGACACTGATCGCTCAAAGAGGCCATACATGCGCTCGCATGTGCGATTCGTACATGACGCTGACGCATGGCCAGTGAATTCCGCGCGTCTTAAATTGCCTATAGGCCATCGTTTTCCTGTGACATCCTGCCTGGCTTTGCGCTAACTCCGTTTCCATTTTCTATCAGTAAAGTTCAGGGCAGATGTTTGTTTCGCAAAAATTTAAGTATTTTACACGATGTTTTCGAAATGTTCCATGCGAAAGAATATCGTTCATGCGCTAGGCATGTGACACGACCGAGAAAAATAAATTTATATATTTATCATATCATAAATTTATATATATAAATAGATAAATAGATAAATTTATATATATCAGATATTTTATCTCATTGCAAATTCCACTGGTGATTATTTTAGCTTTCTTATTTATATCTACTTTTTAGTTAAATTATTTTCGTTAGTTTCATTAACTATTTCTCCGGTCGTGTTATACATAATTTTTAACAATTGTATCGAGTACAATACTTTTCGAGTCTTGAGAGTTTCTTAGGCGTTAAAACAGCTCCTTTTATAAAAACATTACAATTTAATTATGTAATTACGACATTCCCATGTTAGTAATCATCTCATTTATAGAGTTAATGTTTAAAGATTTCTAGAACGAACAATTTCAAAAGTGTATCACCTCCGTGGAAAACCGATGATATCACCTTAAATTCTCTGTTTAACTCCACACGAAGGATTATCCCGTTACACCATGAATTTTACCTCGATCTATATATCTGTCAAAGCGATCCTTTTAAACAAAAGGTCAGAGGTATTCTTTCATAAAGCTCGAAGCTTCGATTTCTTCTCTGGAAACCTCTGTTTTTAACTATAGATATATCCAAAGATTGGAAACTTAATAATAATTTACTCTATTTTCGTTAATCAAAATTTGACCTTTTACAAAAAAAAAAAAAAACTCTAACCTCTTTGACAGTTCGTATATAGCTCAGAGAGTATCTTTTTTATCCATTTTACATTTCAAAACTATCGATCGGTGATTCTGCAATTCGAAGAAGCAACGTTATACATACATATAACATCGCGAGCACGAGGGCAGTCACGATTCAAAAGCGGCACGAAATCGATCGATGGAAATTGCCTAGACTATCGAGGGCATTAAACATCGATCCCCCTGGGAAAATCGATTTTTTCCAGAGCCGACAGTGCACGCGCCAGAATCGCGTCCCGGTCGAGCAAGTTTGTTTTCGGATAGCCGTCGACCGAAAGAAAAGGCTATTCGGTAAATAAGCGGTGAATGGCCGCCACAAGGGGAACCAAGGTGCAGATGTCACGTTGGGGAACACCTTTTCTGGAACAGCTGTTACGTCGATCTACGGCCTAGGAAAATCCTGACCTTCCACCTCTCGTTTCACCTTTTATGACTCTAGCTGATTATTAAATCTAAGAATTCAATTCTGAAAGAGGAGCTGCTTGTAAACGTCGAATTCTCGGACATGTAGTTTGCTAGCTCGTAGTTTGACTACTTGATAGCTAGCAAAAACTGTAATTGCTTGTTTTGTCGGTCGATTGAATTTCTAAATCGTGCTGGAGGTTTTGTTTCGATCAGGGAATTCCTATGATTCTTCTGGTTTCGATTAGGGAATGTGATTTTCATTGTAATTGTGATATAACGAAGGTTAGATGTGCTTATGACTTTTGTCGCAGTTCATGGCGCAGTGAAAAGATTTAAATTATCTGATTTCCATTAGGGAGTTTTAGTGGTTCTCGCAGCAATTATGTTAAATGTTCTTTCGAATTTTGTCGCAATTTGTGATGGAATGAAAAAATTCCAATTTTGCCACAAATGTTTAAGATTTCTCTGATTATTTTATGTGAATAGTGTTGCGATGAAAACGGAAGGCACATAACAAAATATAGACGGATAAAAAGACAAAATAGATTTGTCGACTTAGTCAGGTAGTAAATTATCGAACGAGTATCGAAGAATCGAGCATGTCCGATCATAGTCAAAGTAACTCTCTAAATACCGAAGAGGAAGAGCGGCGGTGTATTTGTTCCTGCTATGAACGTTGATTTTCACGTCGCGTTCTCGCGAAGGCATTGTCGCGGTCGCTGGAAGCGCGGCTCGAATTAAACTTCACTCAGGTCGTTGATAAACGAAAGGCGACACTGGTATGTTTTACGATAAGCCCGATCTCCTCGAACGACACGGCTCGGTAAACGTTAACAAGAATTCTTTCGCGTCGAACCAAGAAAAAAAGAGTGCCACCGACTCCCGGTGATCGTCGCGAGTCACGACTCTCGTTCCGATGTTTCAGAAGCGACTCGCCTTGATCTAGAACGAAAAACGTCGAATCTTCCCCGTTGTTTACGAGAGTTCTTTCGAATTTTCTTTCCGCGATAACTTTGAGCAATTCTTTCTAAAATCTTTCTTCGAATTCGTAGAAAGATTTTAAGCTTCGAAAGTTCTTTCAAACCTGGAAAGTAACAAATTCCGACAATTACAAAATATCGTTCATCCCGTAGAATCTTCAATAATTTACATATGTATCTTCTACTCTAATAAAAATTTCAAAGATTTCTTCAACCTTCTGAAACTTTCAAAGGAACTCCATATATCCTGATTAAAGTTACCTAAAACGAAAATCTTCGACGTATCAACAAAAGGACAAATAAAAGAAGAAAAAGGAATAAAAAACCTTAAAGTATCATCGAATCTATTCAAAGAAACTCGCTAACGAAGTCGATTTCGCGACGAACATCATCGAATCTCCTGAAAAAGAGAAAAAAAGGAGAAATATTTCCGGAAAGTTTCGTGATGAATTCTCCCTGAAACTGCCTTCCGCAAGCTGACTCATCCTCCACGTCATGCATGCGGTATATGCCTATGTATACCACACGGAACACGTATTACACAAAGTCTCTTTCTCTCTCTTCATCACATTTGCAACAGACACACACACACACACACAGACACACCGAAAGAGAGAGGGAAAGAGAGAAAGAGAGAGAGAGAGTGAGAGAGAGAGAGAGAACTAACACACGTACGCAGCCACGAGGTTGTAGCGGCCCTCCTTCCTCTCTCTTTCTTTCTTTCTCTCTTTCTCTCTGTCTCTCGCTTTCTACCCTCTTTTCCAGCACGTAGACGTAGCGTAACAGGGTTCTCAGTGGGAACCGGCTTACTGTTACGAGGCATACATGTCAGTCTGCTACTGTTACGTACGTGACTCGCGTATGTACAGGCTGGTACCACCACCGTGGAAGGGGGATGATTCTTCGCGAAGGGGCAGAAGGGAAGAAGGAGAGAGGAAGAGGGGTAACAAAGAGAAGAGAAAGAGGAAAGGAAAGCTCGCGTCGGCCCTCAACTCTTTTTGCGGCACCGGCTCGTTCCCGTTCCGTTTCGTGTTAACACTCGCGCGCACGGTTAATGATTAGTTCGCGCCGCGTTTCGCTGGATCTACCAGCCGCTGATGGCTGTTATTCAACGTCGAGATCGGGACTCGAACTTGTCAGTCGTAACCCTCTCCACCCCTAGGCGACTCTCGTCGTATTCAGGTTTTCTTCGATTGAGTTCGAGTGCCTCGATGGAAATTGTTTATTGCGACATCGAAACGACAATTTCAAGTGGATTTCGTGATCGAACATTGGATTCTAGGGGTGAGTTTAGGATAGTCGCGTTTCTCAAGGGTCGTAGTTCGTTGTTTCGCACCGATTGGCCGGCTTGTTCCTTAATAAACGATTTCTATAATTATAACGTTTCTGTAATAATATTTCTGATTAGAACTTGTGTGTTCTTCGAGACGTCAATCTCAATCATCACGAAACTAGTTTTATTGCTTTTGACTTTCGTCTCGTTTCCTTTGGTTGTTATTCTATTTAACTTTGATAGTTATCGATGAACTCAAAAAAAAGACGAGATGTTCCTTCATTCCGAGTTTCCAGCACGAACCAGACTTGGGAACAATTTACAACTTTGTATAATCATTTCGTCGTATATCCGGATGATTATTCAATACTGATTGGTGAAATTGTTCGGGACGTTCGTTGAAGACACAGTGGGGGATGATCGAGTGTCTTTCAATTTCGTCTGAAACGAAGAAACTTACGAGGGGTGACTTGAGAACGCATTTCTTGAAGCGGTTTAAATACTTCGTTTAGAAACTTATCTTTCGAATTTCGTTTAGTTGGGTCCAAGTATCCTTGTCATCGATTACCATGCTGCTATAGATATTATCTGGTACGAGAAGAAACATCCCTTGCAGAAATATCTTCAACTTCCGCAACGTGACAAACCCTTGTAAACAGGAGATTTATAGTCGAATTTCACCAATTAGAGTCGTATATAACGCAATTAAAAGCATTACGGACTGGTGTGTTTTAGAAAAGTTTTACATCTAGATTAAATTTTATGTTCAATGTTCAGCGTAGTCTCTTTTTCTTTCTATAGAGTCTTGGTCATTTCTGTACAGTTGCCAAAAGCATCAGGAGATTGTAAAAAGATTTAAAGAAACAATTTATTTTCTTCGAGATGATCACTCGCCTTTTCTCCTTACATCCCATAAAATAAACCAACGAGAATCACTCGTGAATGCCCCCCGTCATCATTCGAAGATCGGAAGTCTACACGGAAGATCGCAGCGAGCTGGTCTCAGAAGAATCTGCAAAGCTAAAAAGAAAAGACAAAAAGAGAAAGGAAAAAGAAAGAAAAGACGAAATTGTAAAGAAACACGCCTGGTCTCGAGGCGTCAAGCGTGAAATCGATATCTCGTGGGGTTCATCGATTCCCAAACAGCCGGAACACGTTTTTCCGAATACCTGTTCGTCTCGAGCCAGCCAAACAGATAGACAAAGACACGCACCACGAATCGATCTACGTTTCGCGATATCGGCAATTGCAATGGTTTCGTTCCGCGTTTCTTTCGCCGACTTTTCCTTTCAGTTTGCCCGCGAACACCTTCCTTCTCTTTCCCTTCGATCGCTCCCTCCGCTTCCGGTATCTTCGATGGAAATTCGTTTTCTACCCTTTGCTACCTTCTCCTTCTGGTTTTTTCTGTTCATTTCTCTTACCACTCTATTGTGTTCTGTTGCTTCTATTTCTTTTTTTCAGTTTTACAGTGAACTGTTTTTTGGAAAGTATAATGTCAACCGGATGGTGTCTTCGAAGTTGAGGTCGGCTACGAATCGCGATAAAGAGATGATATTTTATCGCGAGGGGGATGACAAGTTAGCCAATCGATCTTTGGTATTGATAGAATCTCTAGAAGTTTTCAAGTAACGAATAGGACACGCGTGGAGATGGAAGAATCTTTTGCATAACGACGAGCAAACGTAATATTTTTAAATCAATATTTTGCAACGATGAGCATAGAACATGTTTGATTTTATAATTATAAGTCACCTTTTCGATAATGAAATAAGGATCGTGCTTCGAAGACGCCCTCGATCGGCCAACCTTTAGTTTGTATCGATAAGTTACCGAGTACCTCTTAAGCGAACGCGTGACATACCCCTGCTTTGTGTTTTATGATTTCTTTCTCGGCACGTTTTGTCTCTTTTCCCGATTTTCTTCAGTTTGTTCGAACAAGGAAACGGAGAACGAAGTCACGTACTACGGGAAAAAGAACGATCGGAGAAGAGAGAGAGAATCGAAACGGTCGCGCCGCACCGCTCTCGATGATTTTCGTCGTCTCACCCTTCCCTTAACTGCACCCCGGCGCGAAATAAATATCTGAATCGTTTCCTGGCGTCTCATTAGTTCTGCAATCTTTTCGTTCCTTTCTTTGCTGAAGATTCGCGCCGTAAATTTGGTTCTTAAGCTTATTTAGAAAAGAACACTTAGAGAAATCGAAATTCCAAGTGTAATTTTGGAAATGTAAATACTTGGAATTTTTGAAAGTTGAAAAACTCGAAAATTTGAGAAGTTGGAACTTTGAAAATCGTATTTGAAAATCTGGGAACTTGGGAATACGAAAATTTCGAAACTCGAAAATTCCAGCGTTAGATTTCCAACATTTGAAAATTTTAAACTTTGGACGTTCAAAAATTTGAAATTTCGAGTGTTCGATAATTTGAAAATTCAAGAAATTTTCACTCGATCTTTAACTTTAATGCAAAGAAATTCAACTTTCACGCATGAAACGAAGGGAGGCGTCGAAAATCAAAGCGCGGGTGTGAGCGAGACGCGAAAGAAATTATAAGGCGAGGGTATACCGCGCTATGACGGAACGTCACCAACGCAAACTGATTTGAAGTTTAAACGCAAGGTGTGTGTCTATCGGTTTGGTTTTAGCCCTGAGCAACTGCTCTGAAAGCGGAGGCGAGCCGGAAGCCATGCTGGATATCCACCACCCAGGAACCGGTCTCGAGTCTCATCACCAACAGTTTCACAACTCATATGGTAATATCAAAATACATCACTTTAATATTTTACTTAAATTACACATCTTCCATCGTCAAATAGATAGACAGACAAATAAAAATATAACTATGTAGATTATCCCAAAGAAACCTTCCCTCTTCGTCGAGGGTTCGATCTTTATATCGCAACAGAATTTTCCCTTCACCGCCAATGAGCTGATGATGAAAGTAGAAATATGTTTTATTTAAATAATTGGAAGAAAACGTAGGAATCATTTGTAATGTTTTTATCATAGCACCCTAGAAGCTGCAAATGTTATAAAGAATAGATTATTGGTCGAAATCGCGAGAATTTTATTCTGATGTCCAATCACCTCTGAAACTTAGCAATTATTCACAAAATCTTGTCCTCCTAAATATTTTTAATAAATCTAAAAGCTAGATAAACGATTACATCCTTAGCGTAGCCATTTTAAAGCCCTTTTAGACTTATCATTCAGCCATCTTAATAGTAGATTCTCGCGAATGCTTGATCCAGCGTTTTATCGGCTATTGATATCTTACATCGCGTCGCGTCGCGTGGAATCGTGGGTGAAAGCTTTTGGGGAACCAAGGCATATCGTTCTCATCCTTTTTTTTTATTTTTATTGCCTTTCCTGTTTTACTCAACATATGTATCATTCATACAGATTTTTCGGTCTAATCGATATTTCAAACGATCCTCATCGCGTATAATCTCAGGCTAACCATTTAATAATTCGGTAGCTGATAAATTGGGTCGTGAATTTTCGTTCTCTGAAAAAAAGGGTAAGAATCAAACGAATGCTGTCCCGTTAGAAATTAACCAGTGTTATTTGGGTTTAGAACGAGGTGTCTGTTCGCTTTCGAATTAATTAAGGATACATAGATTTCTATATTCTAAATTTTATAATACATCTAACATTATTCATTTTTTCAATGAACTTATATTCCTTGTAATTCGTTTTAGCTATTGAAAATGTTAAAACTTCCTTTTCATCATATCTCACGATAAATATAAATATTCCAAAAATTATACAGGGTTTAATATTCTGATAGTCTGTGCATGATAAAAGTGAAAAAAATACAAATACAACCGTACAAAAAAGGTTGGGATGGTCATTGTTTCGGTTTCCAAATTGGAAAAAATTAAATATATAATAAAGATATAAAGATATGGGTATTTGCAGGATAAAGAAAGTATATATACGCTTCTATTATATTAATGTTTTTATTAAGACATGTGTACAATTAAAAATTCGCAACGTACACGAAATGTCAAGGTACTACAGAAGGTTGTACAGAAAAGGAGAACATTAAGATAAAGAGAAAAGCAAACTTCTAATTTCGAAAATATTTAAAATGACGGTTGAATGATATATAGCTTTCTTTTTTTTTTTTAAAGGAAAGGGCATTATTTCATTTTCCTTATGACATTATTTGTATCATTCACATTTTTATCATTATAGATGGAATCACTGTCAAAAATTACCAGAGTAACACGTATTCGTCTCGTGGATCTAATAACGAGTTCGCTATAGTAAAAAATTGCACTTTTAACGTTCTAAATTTCCATAAATTTGCGACGAAAATTATATGATCGGCGAAAGGAAAGAAAGAAATCGAGATTATATTCCGTAGATTGAAATATGCGCCAAAAATTCAAATTCGGAGAGGGGACCGCGCGATTTCAAGCGACAGAAGGAAAATCCGCGTTATCTGGCACAATTGAATTAATTAATCGGCCCCCGTTTTCTATCGATCTAGTCGTCATCGAGGCGTTGCGAATAATGCGAAGCTCCGTTGGGCGTGCAGTATTTTGATCCCGCGAATCGCTCGAGTTCTTCGGATCCTCTCTGAAAATATCGCAATCGATCATGCCCGCTGAAAATTCTGACTGGTAGCCACCGCCATCGATCGATTTTCAATCAATCCTCCACCTATTAACTACGACTTTCCAACTTACGAAAAATTCCACCAAAGAAAATTCGACATACATTTTTACATTTACTATTAACAAATTTAACCTTGCTGTTATCCTCGAATTTTTATATGTCAATTTCATTCTCGTTTTGACAAAATTTGAATATTTAAACAATTTTTTTAGCATATAATTGAAACGAGGAATATCGTATATCGATGATGATTATAATATGATAACAATAAGCTAACGAAAGTTTTTAACGATGGAAACGTACAACTAGGTTAAAAGTGATGCAAAACGCACAGCAAGATTAACCCTCTATAGCACTATTTAATTTGCAATGTACATGCCTCCATCGGTCTTCATTTTTGAAATTTTATTTTATTTGTCCTTTATTTAATTAAAATCCGTTTTATTTATATGTTATTTACCGTTTTAATCAAAGTAAGAGCCTAAGATCCATCGCGATCTTTATCTTTACAAGTAAGCAAGATTCCAGTTGTAGGGGGTTATAAATCTCAATATTCGAATATTATCATCATCATTACCATCGCCATGGATCTGTACGATTCTCCACCTCCGCGTTTTGCAATCTAATCACCGATTCATCGTCTATGCCGTCATTTACTCCACTCAAAATCCAAATTCAGCTCCGTGCAACAACCGGCAACTAAAGAAATCTCGCAAAAAAGAGCATCGTTCCCCGACGACCAATTCGAACTTTCATTTTTCCTCTGTCGTTGTAATAGAGAACGATGCCAAAGAAAAGCACAGAAGAGGGCGACTCGGGGATGGGTAGAATAAAATCAGACTACCGGATACGGGCTCAAAAATCCAGCCTTCTCGTCGCAATTCGCGGAAGGAACGAGTCGGAGCTCGCTTCGATTCGGCTTGTAAGAAAGAGCCGAACGAATGAGAAAGTCTAACGTGCTCTTCTACCCTGCCAAAGTTTAATTAGGTGCGCCTGCTGCCTCTGTGTGCTTTATGTGTGTGTGTGTGTATGTGTGTGTGTATTGCACGCGAGCCGATACACCACGGATTGCCAGTCTGTATCGAGGGAAATGGACGCTCGACCGGTGCGGTGGATACGCCGTCGGAAGAGGGTAGCCGGCTTAAAAGGACGGCTGCTGGGGGTGGCTCTCTCTGGCACACGTACGCACTGGTACACGTACATTACCGCGAAAAAGTTACTCCGATGACACACAAGCTTCGTTTCGTCTCGTGCTCGATGAATCACCCGAGGTAGATTTGAAGTTTGTGTTTTTAACACTATAGCCAATAGAGTGACCAAACTGATCAGTTAATAATTGAAATTTGATAGATTTAGAAAGGTACATTTGGAGGGATTTGAATGATTTTTAAATAAATGTTTGTTTTCTTCCTTGAACTACGTACATTTTTAGTTTGACATTATTTTTCAAAAGCATCTGAACATTCGCTTATTGTAGACGAGATATATTTTAATTATAGGATTAGGGTTAAATCGAACTGCGATCTGTGCACATTTTTGTAATGACACATTTCATACAAATGCATAAACGTTCTTAATCCAATTATTAATTAATAAATTATTATGAAAGAGAGCTAATTTCACTACATGCTAACATATCACTCTTTTCAAACCACCTCCAAATCTTACTCGCTAAACAAGCCTTGCCCGTTTGCTTCGCATCCGATAACCTTTCCTCCATCGTATATGACCACCATAATCATCGTCGTCTCCCTATAAGCGAACTTTTGGCCGGCAATGTACCAGCGCGCGTTCGAGTGGCTAGATTCAAATGGACTGGTGCACACGTGTGCATCGAGGATGTACGTGGGCGATGGGGTGGTCCGGAGGCGGAGGATCACAGAAATGGACCGTTGCCTCGAGCACGAGTCGCTGCTATGTCACGAGGAGGCGGAAGAGGAGGAGGAGGTGGGAGGCGGAAGAGGAGGAGAGGGTGGGAGGCGGCAGCGGGGACGGAAGGGCTCGACTTTTGTACACGTCAGATTGAAATTTAGCGTAGGATTTGAATGAGGCGGCCGAAGAGTAGCGAGATTACCTTCCTCGTCCCGCTGCTTCGACGTGCCTCCTCGACGTTTTTCGTCCGACTTAGCCGTCGTTTCGACGCCGATCGATCCCTTGCCTTATACCACTCTCCCGATTCTCTATTTTCTCCATTTTCCCCTTTTTTACAGCTTCTATTCGTGGCTGTCGTATTTTTTTTATTTATTTTGGTGGAACGTTGGATTAGAGACAAGTCGTCATTGGGAGCTGAAGATTCGTTTCCTTTATTCGTCACCTTGTTGTTTCACAGAATGGTGGAATTTTGTGAAACAGGGTATTTTGGTCAGGTTAGAGGTGGAAAGTTTTTTCTTCAACCGGTTTGTTAGGTGTTTTGTAGGGATAATTGGAGATATTTTACTTGGAAATAGAATATCCCATGTAAAAAAGATTAAGTCTGAAGGGTTAGTTATTATGTTAAGTACCACGCTATTTTAATGTTTTCCACTTGTTAACCTTTTATTTATGATAAATATGACGATGTGCAAGATCCATGCAAGATACATGCAACGTTAGGCATGTTATCCAAGTATCTGATGTAAAATTCCAGTGTTTAACAGGCCGAAAAATCTCCGCGTGTTCATCGAACTGTTCACTGTATCTTGGAAAATCGCGCCTCGTGCGTTCCTCCTTTATTTACCAATCTCGTCAGACTCAACAGAAATTCGGTCAAACTTTTTCACTTCCATGACAGTCGCACAGAAATACTGTCAGCCGATCGTCAAGCCTTCCAATCGTAAGGCACCGGTAAATCATATCGGTAGCGTTCCTCGAAAATATTCGCTCTGACTAATAATTAGTTGATTGCTAATGAAGTTAATTGCTATCGCACGCGGTTGCTACCCAATCCGAGCTCGCTACGAGATATCGTCGGACATCGTTGACTAGTGTCAAACGCACGTCGCGAGCAACAATATCGTGCGTTGCTCATCGTCCGACCGCGAAAATTTCAACCCCTTCCACCCCTTTGTACCCTTTTTGCCGGTATGGTGATGCGAATACGCGCGGAACAAATTTTTGGCATTTAGATAAACCATCGTACGTTGAAATTCTTGTCTTCTCTCTACTGATTCGGCATTTTTTGGTCGTTGAAGAGCAGTCAGTCTCAAGATGACAGTCTGCGCTCGAAGACGAGGACGCGGTGTGCATAAAGTATATAAACATACATAGAAGATTGGTAATATTCTAACGTTAAAGTTCACCTTGCTTATCTTTGTCTAAATGAAAAGATTCGTGAGAATGCACTATCCAAGAGGATAAACGCTCTGTAAGCGGTGCGACCGAAGATTTCGAGAGTTTCCTAAACTTTCCACGAAATTTCATCGGTGTCGCGACTCTTTTAAACTACGCCAATTAACGCGGTGTGTTTCGAGGCAAAGTTTCGTCGCCCGTGAGAGGAGAGAACGGGTGGAAGTAAAGAGTTTAAGCGGCCTTTAATTCGCGGGGTCGATTGTACGAAGAACGACGTGGGAATCAGGACGGATGTCTGGCGAAAAGTTTCGGCGGAGGGACACTTGTCTAATCAGATCAATTTTTCGATAATGAAGCGTTGTTCCCTTTTGTATCCGCCGGGGTGGACACTCTACGTGGGGTGGCGGATCGGAAATCGAGGTGAGACGCCTCGTCTCTGTTTTAAAATGTGTCTCGAAAGTCGTTAATGCCTTTAGAGCCTCTTCGTGTTTCCTAGATATCCGATGACCGATAGGGATGAGGCTTCTGACTAAGGGTAGCTCCGAGGATACGGAGTAGACGGAATTCCCTTTTGTCTTCTTCGTTTTCTAATTTTTACTAAATGCTGTAGAAACAGTTCTTTCATTTACCTTCGCAAATAAATGAAGATATATACTATACCTATTTTCATGTAATCTCTCCTTGAAACTCGGTTGTAATTAGAGAGAGCGCAGTTTACACATTTTTATTAAACGTTTTATATCTCTTAAATATTAGGTTACAGCATACGAAGTGTTTGCTGTATCGATCATTTATATCTCCTTTTTTTATTAATATTTTTTTGTGTGCAACGATCAAGTCATGCTTTTAGTCAGATCGTAGTTCTATTTCAATGTAATTTATACATTAACAAACATTTTTACAATATCGTAGTTTAGAAGACACGGTATAGATACGATAAAATATTGTATAAGATTGTCTCGATCCATATCTTTCATACTTAAAAAACTTCCCACTTCAGAATCTTGTTTTTAGCTTAACGACCTCGAAAGTTTTCCCATTTTACAGATATTCCTCAAAGAACAAGCTTTCCTGTCTTAGTTTGACCATCAATGTCATCCTTACAAAAATTTCGACGAATTTTATTAAATTATGCTTGACATAACATTTAAACTTTCTTTCTATATTTTTACCTCTCACTGGAACTGTAATCGCGGATGATCCCGTTCAATCGAAGAAAATAGCGGTATTCTCTCTCTCTCTCTCGGCGCGCATCTCTCTATAATACGAGGAACAAACGTCCCAGGGAAGATATCAGTGATTTTTCACGCAAAGGGGAGGCGACTTACCTCGCGGCCCACTAAATAAATGCGGTGGAAGCTCTTCGAATCAATCTTAAACCGTGCTCGCGGATTGCTTCGACGACGTTCGAGGGTTTAAGTGAGTTTGAACGACGCCCCCCTCCCCCCGAGTTCCCAACCCTTCCCTCGACTTTCGTAACCATGAACGCGGGTACGTGTGAAATATTATTGCGACATTTATCTCGCCGACACGGAGGCATTTCCCAGCAGAGATTCCAGGAGCGTAGAATTTTCTACGATGTGCCCCGGAATCTTCGATCAACTTCTTCGAGTATTTACGGAGATGGTAGAAACTTGAAAAGTGCACACCAAACGCATCTAGATTAAATCTATACGATATGCCCAACTTTTAAAGAAACATCTGTAGAAAAGATATTTTTTGATAATTCTTTGTTCGTCTGTGAAATTATATTAAGTTAAGAACAGAAAGTAACAGAATGTAGTTAACTGTTTTCAAGATTGGATGGGACGTTTTGTAAACGTTCTTTTACCAGCATCGCCTATGCGTCTAAGTAGATTAGTCACTGTTTCGTACTATTCTTAGTTAATTATAATACAACTTTAAACAAAATTATCTTACCGTGTTAGAAATCTGGTTATTTTGTTCCACGCGATCATTTATTTTACAAGGAAGCGCTCCATTCAAACAGCCCGATACATTTCCCGCTATTTCGTCGGAACTTGGAAAATTGACAGTCGTTATTGGACACGTGGAAACGGATACTCGATAGGCGAGCAGGGTCGGTCGAATTATTTAGTTACGTTGATTACAGAATGGCCGCGTTAAGGTACGTCGAAAATGCGCGCTGATTAGACGGCTTTGTTATCGACGTTTCGAACGCTCGATTAACTGCGCTTCGACGCTCGAAAAGTTCGCATCGTGAAAATTGCACGACGCCCAATTGCCCAGCTGCCTTTTTAACACCCGGAGTATATCCCATGGAAACTTCTTTATTTCTCTCTCTGTGTTCGATATAACACCTTTGCTACTTCTCTCTCTGTCTTCCTCGATCGTCTGACGGATCAGCGAATTCAAAAGGATGAGTTTAATTTATCGATCTGATTATCGGTACGATCATTCATTCAAGATCGATTTACTTCGTTCTATTATTTGCTAACCACGAAATGAATTTTACTAAATTATGCACCACGCAGCAGCTTTTCGCGTGTCTTAATCATGAGCAGACGTCGATGTTGATTGACACTCGTTTGATTGATCAGTCTAGTGAATTTTCTATTTGGTTCTTCGGAGACCAAATGATAAAAGAACGATCGCTGTTGCTGTAAATTCGTTGAATTGGAAGGTTCCAAAGTGAAAAATTAATCGAAGCAGAAGATTCTACACGGAGATGTAAATATTTGAAATATAACTGAAGCTAAGATAAGGTTTCCAAAATAGGAAAGTTTGATTTTTATGGAGATCCCAAACTCACAAAATTTCAATTAACGTTGGTAGCAGAAACTTAATAGCTGAAATCAGACGAATCAACGCCACTGAAAATCGCCACTCGAGGAACTTAAAGAGGCAAATGGAAGGCAGAAGGAAATGATTCGTGGAGGCAGAGCAAGTATCGCGAGCGTAGGGTAGAAAATTCCGTGTAAGTAGGTAGAACCAAATAAGACAAAGTTGTAGAGGGTTGAGTGGGGTGGTGTACGAGCTGGGGTGGACGGGGATGGTGCGATCTAACGGCGGCGACGTAGTTGCTTCTACCGAGTAGTTGTGTAACGGAGGCCACAGGGACGGCGACACGGAGGATTGGAGGGTGCTGGCGGGGGTGGTGGTGCCTTTGTAACGGCGCGGGGCACCGTGCATGTAACGAGTTTCCAATAATGGCTCAGCTGCGTTACGCCATTGGCCGCTAGTTTCGTTGCCGGCACACAAGTCGAACCAAGAAACCTTACCGTCCACCCTGTCCCCTCGACAACCCTCTCTGAATCTTCGATCTTTCGCGATTTCAGCACTTTGCACGACTTTTCGACCGTTTCCCTCTCCGTCTCTTTTATATTTTTCCTCTATATCATGGTTGTAGGTCGTACTACGGCCGATCTCACTCTCGTTGACTCTCTTCTTCGTTGCTCTCCCATTGTCTGTTTATTAAATTTGTTTAAACGAGCCAAGAATTTCAAGGAGAAGTTTGCTGTTAAACGTTCGATTTAAAACATCGATTCGGTCTGATTGGTGTTTTTCAGCGCCGAAGCGGCGATTCCTTCCAATTAGGAGTTATAATTTTTGTTCTGCAGTCGAGTTCCAGGATCCCGAGCCACCACCCCTCTTTTCATACTCGCTTCCTTTCAGACCTCGGCCACCCTCGACTCTTTCACCTGCCTTATTAGACGGCAGTCTTTTCTTTACTTGACGATTCTTCCCCGGCCGTTGCTTCTAACCGGCAATTTTCTTCCTCGATCTTTCAACCCCTTTTCGAACTAGCTTCGACGTAACTTCGGCGTCGATAGATCTTTTCCGTCCTCTCTCTCCTTTCTACCTCCATTTCACCGGCCATTCCTCCGTCTTTTCCTTCATCGAATTCCGTGGTTCGATTCAATCCACTATTTTCGTTTGTTGGCAATCTTTCCTTTCAGGATATTTCTCACTCTCTCTCTCTCTCTCTCTCTCTCTCTCTCTCTCTCTCTACGTTCTATTTCGATCTTGACGAGTCGATCGTGTTCCTCTCGCGACTTAATTACCCCATTTCTTTCTTTCTACTAAGGATTCTCGTATTGTATGGAATTTTTCCGTTTCGGCTCTTTGATCCTTTTGTGTGTTCGTTTCCTCCACCGCGACTTTCGTCGAGTTCCTGGACTAGTCTCCGCGCTCTCACTTCCGTTCTCCAGTTCCTGCTAGTTTGGATCTAGACACGCGCCGCAGAGAGTTACGGTTGTTTAAATGGTTCCACCGCTCCTCGATCGATTTTGTGACTCGAGTGCAAGGTACACACGCTGCTCTCTTAGCTTGGAGCAACTGGACGCAACGATGCGGCTAATTTTCGACAGCAGACCGGTCTTTGACTTCGACGTGAAATCGCCCTACACGGGTTGACGTAATGTAGCGGTGTTTGGGAACGATCAGTCGTTTATAATGACGTTGGCGGATTCTTACGTGGGATCATCGAAGGCGACTCCTTTGAAGTTGCTAAAGTATAACTTGTCGAGCAAATTCCGTAGAATTTTAATATAAAACTATTTTAATAGAGTTTTAATACAATAACAAACTTATTGACAAACTGTAGGTTATATAACTTTTCGTAAGATTGTAAAGGAACATTAGATTGTTGTAGCATGGGTTGTATGTAATGTGGGTGGAAAGAAATTTTTATGGAATCATCCGAGTAAAATTTATCGAGTATAGAATTATAACGTATATTGAACATTAAAAGAGAAATCTGGTCTACAACTGTTCCAACGAATTGCAAGGGAATTACAAAGGCACAAATTAGAATTTTTTACCAAAATAAGCTTCTTGAGCTTTGATTCTTCACAATTCCAATATCGAATCCAAAAAGTTCGCCTCAGAAAGCCATACAATTGCATTACTGCATTTTCAAGCTAAGAGACCGCTAATCGTTCTCTTCTAGCTTCAAAATCCCTCCCGAACCCAGCTGCGTCCGATGGACCGAAACGAGACCGCTCCGTCTCGAACGGAGAACAATGTTCCTCCGGTTTCCGCGGCTAGGAGCCTCTACTTTGTCGCCGCGGAACGTTCGGTCATTGATTTACGATGTTGATTTATTAACCAACCGCCTCTCTATTCCCTCGATCCGATGCTGTGTTCTTCCTTGCCTCCACGTAGCCATCGTAGTCTCGATGCTGGAGATCCTCTGGTCTCGAAACGATCCTATCGTTTCGTTTCCTATCGGCGGTTAGCATTACGCTATTATTTCGTTCCGCGCGGTAATTGCACGGTCATCGTGCAACATTCGACCGGGCGAAATTATCGGTGCTCGCACAATAAAGAAGAGGCCGAGGAGAGGGAGCTATAGCAGTAGACAGACCGTAGCAGAGATTACACGGTGAATAGAAGCTATCTGCTATCGCTGCTCGTCGCTGCTCGTAGTGTCTCCAACGAATAATATGTATACATATATATGGTTGGAAAGGCAATTACCGATCGCACAATGCCTTGATTCGTTGGTAGCCGAATCGTATGCGGGAAAGAAGCCGATGCAACCTCTCCATATCTTCGACGGTTTCCACGTCGATGGCGAAACGGCCTCGACAGACCCCGCTCTGGAACAATTCGAGGAACGTCTCCAGGAAACGATGAAACGGATTATCGACTCTCATCGTTGGTGGGTGGGTACTTGTCGCACGAAGGCAACCGCACGCGACAACAATAACAACAAGAATAAGAGAGGAAAGGACGGAGCAGAGCAGAGAGCAGTCAGGACGAAACGAACCAAATTCATGCATCCCAGGCTTTTAACGAGTACCGAGTGCCGTGGCTCGCTACGTACGGGATTTCTTGGCCGACTTTCACGGCTATTATAAGCTCGAGTATTTTCATTATACATTTTTTTTCTTCCTCTTTCTCTACGGCCACTTCGCATTGATACGCCTCCCTCTCTGTTCGCCGCTCCATCCTCGATGGATCCCTTTTCCACCCTACCGATACAGCGTCGCGGATCGACGTAACGATCCACTTATGGAAAATGCCACAGCAGAAGAAGAAAAGCTCTTGTCGCTTCTACTCGGACATCAGACCATCCCAATCACCTCCTCCTCCTTTCTCTCTCTCTCTCTCTCTTTTTCCTTTTATCTCACTGCTTCCTCTCTCTCTCTTCTTTCTCTCTCTCTCTCTTCTTTCTCTCTCTCTCTCTCTTCTTCCATCTCCGCAGTATTCTCTCTATTCCGCCTTTTTTCGGAGAGAATCCTCTTAGTGCACTGGTGGCTGGTCGTCCTCTAACTATCGAATACCGTCCCGGTTTATAAAATCGCGCCTGTCCTCTGCATTTACATAGATTGCCCACTTTGTCCTCCTTCTTCGACTTCTTACACCCTGCTGGTTGCTTTCGTTTCATTCCTTGATCGTGATAATTTTTCTTTCCGTGGAAAATGGTCGAAATTTGAGAATGTAGCAGATATTATTTGAACTAATGTAATAGCATTTGGAATCGAGAAATCGTATTAAGTTGAAATAAAAGGGCGAGGGTGTCGTTTCGACGATATTCTTCGTCTTGCGACTACGAATTATCTTTCTCCGATACATTTTTCCATCGAAACATGATGTGATGATTGAGAAAGATAAAGAGAGAGAGAGAGAGAGAGAGAGAGAGGGAGAGAGAAGCGAGGTGAAGAGAGACGGCAGCATAGCCAGGCCGTCGTAACGGGAGCATCCGACCGCCAATTAATTAGCCAGTTAATTAAACATTTAGACGCCGCTGGCGGTCGCCTAAAATTTAATTCGGCCATTAATTAATGCAGCCGCGGCGCGCGGGCGGCGTTCGAACGGAGCAGCGACCAGCTCGACTGGGGTATAAGGGGGTGGTAACGGTGGGCGGTTGAGGGGTTGGGAGGAGGACAAGCTGGAAAATGCATTATTACCGAGGCTTGGTTCTCAGGTATTCATATTTGGACAAAACCGATAGAGAGTTCGCGCTTATCGGCGAATTTTTCTAGCTGGAACGCTTAACGAGGAAGGGAGAGCTCCGATAACACCGTGTATCGGACGAAGGCCTACATAGGGGGCCGGTACGTCGAAATGGGAAGGGTAGAAAAAAATATTAACCGAATAAAAAGCAAAGGAAAAAAGAAAGGAAGAAAAGCGGGAAACACGGAAAAAGAGTCAGAGAGTGGCAAACGAAAAAGAAGGAACTCATTAACGGGGTCCAAGCCGAGAGGGATTCGTTTCGTTTGGGGACGATGGGTGGGAGGGGGCGGGAAGGTGGGGTGGAGGTGGAGGGGGCGACAAGCACATGTGCGCATAATGATCTCCGGCTATAGCCAGGTTATGTCGGCCGCGGGCCGAAAGGTTGCCTTTAATTAGCATAACTACCGCGTACCAACGTTAGCCAGAACGTAGCCTGGCCTAGCCGGCTGGTTGGCTGGCTCTGGCTCTCTGGCTCTGGTATGGTGGTAATATGCGCCCCGACTAGTCCTTGAGTTATTGCCTGATCAATAATCTATATGTAGCCAGCAACAGTAGCGTACACCGTACCGCTACACACCGTAGGGCGAACTACTACCGCCGCCACCGCCGTTTCTGTCCACGTAAAGCCGAGGCACCGTGCGCTCTCGCAGCCTCCGCGGCACTCTAAGCTTCTACCGATGAATATTGCAGCTGGGGTATCGCTCTTCGCCGATAAATCTTCCGCTCCTACCGTGCAAAACAAACGAACGGAATGAAAAAAATATATACATATTTGTATATATCTATATGTATATCTATATACGTATATTGTATTACATAATGTGTGTGTGTGTGTGTGTGTGTGTGTGTGTGTATACGTGATGGAGAGTATATATATACGCGGTGTATAGTACCTAGAAACATGATAGGAGGAAGAGAGAAAAAGGAATCGGGTAAGGGTTAGAGGACCAACAGAGAGGGTGGCCAAAAACAGAACTGGGCTAACTTCCGGTCCGCGACTGGAATAAGCATTAAGAGGTAGTAGGGGTACACCGACTCGTATCCGTGTATACATATTACTTCCCACCCGTTTTCGCTCCTACGTTCGCAGTGGGAGCATAACAATGCTCTCTTTCTTTTTCCCTTTCTTTCTTCTTTTCTTTTTTCTTGCTGTTTTATTTCTGGCTCGGTTCCTCTCTTCCTCGCCTCCTGTCCTTCGTAGAAATGGAATGGAAAAATGCATCCAACCGCCACGCCGGTTGAATGTATCGCAGAATTTTTTCGGCCGGGTTATATCGGGACTCGCCGTCGATTTTTCTGCTCCTGGCAGCCTGCTCACTGGATGAAGATTACGTGCACTAGTAGGGGTGGAAGAGGATGGAAGAAGGTTTTCTGCTAGTTTACGTCCGGAACGATTCGCGGAGACGGGTCGAATCGGTTGATGTTGCTGATTCTATTATGTATCAGCGCTCGTGGCAATACCTCTTGCTAAGATTTTCAATCGCATTGTTTAAATATTTGTTCGTTTAAATATTGATATATTCTTCCTATACTTTATTCACAGAACTTTTCAAATCAGTAAATTTTACTGATAATAAACTTTCGGGAAATAGTTTACAGGCATTTTATCTTGTCTGATTCAAGAATTTATTTGTATCGACAGGTATACATTTGTTTGTATACAAATTATGTATAAAAAATAATAGAAAAATATTTTAACTATCTTATAAATCAAAGGAAAGCAAAAAGGAAAAAAGAGAAATTGAATCGAGTAATTAACAATGTACAGTAGATGTATTTTAGTATTAATAGTTAATGTATAATATAAAATATTAATATTAGTACTTTTCATATAAACTTTCCACGATTGTATTCGAGTCAGGTTACTTGGAACGCGATGGAATCAGTAGAAACGATCTACCCTGTCGACGATCGAAATCGCGACGCGACGGTGTGTTACGCGGATTATGGTCTGACCTATATCGGCTATTTCTACTTCCACTTAGCCCGGCAGTTTCGATATTCGGACGCCTAACTCGTAACGAAATACTGCTCCACTGTGTACTTACGCGAATTATCGTTATTGTAGTATTAATTTCTAGAACGTCGTTAATATACTTCTACCGAGAAAGTCTGAACGAAGCTCGATACGCAGTGTAAACTTTTTATGTTTTCAGTCAAACGTAGTCGCACATTAAATAACAATTGTCTTTTTCGACTTTCAAAATATTTGAATGAAAGAGAAGGAAAGGAAAGTGGAGAGATTCAGAAGTAACGTCGATTTTCGTGTCACCCTAATTCGATATCGATTCGAGCAGGAGCCGTTTCGCGAGCAAGCTCGTCAATTCGGTGTTCGACGTCACTCGAGCTCGTCAATTCGCGTCACCGTCCGCCGAAATCGATTCCATCGAGTCCGCGAGCCTCTTAATTACCACAATAATCATAAATAATGATTGCGACGCGAGTTACCGCTACACCATTCACGTGCTACTCCAGTATTTCAGTATTGACGCACGAAATACTAAACAGAGAATCGTGAAGACTCTGGCGGACAATAAAATGGCAGAAAAATCTGGGCCACCGTTGAGAGGTTCGCACGAACCTCCAGTGGCCCCGAAACGTCGCGGTTAATCTGATTATGCGCTAATTACTCGTTACGCCATGAAACTTATCATTGGATTTACGTGACGGAGCGCGCACGTTGAATATTTCACAACAGGTCGGTCATAACGCAGTCGTTTTCAGGGATCGACTACTCGACGGGTTTAAGCGGCACACCTGAATCTCTAACGTCCGATTAGATAAAGAAATTTCGGTTGAAGAGTTCTGATAACGTGTAATAAATTTTATATTGAAATGTTGCTTCATTAAATAAAACTTTAACCGTACATCGTTTTTTCAAAACAACGTACTATGTAGTTAATAAAGTAGTTTTCTAGTGATTCGATGCATTTTTTCATCGATTTCATTTCTACGAACTTTATTATTACAGACTTATAGGAGTTATTGGTTCAAAGATAGTGCTTCCAAAATAATTTATCCATTAGTAAGTTATCTATTACATATTATTCACCAAATGCTAGATTTATATTCATCATTTTCACAGCATTTTTCCTAAATCTAAACTAATATTAGAACATTACATAAATATTTTAATTATTCGTTAGTTGCTAATGAGATTTCGATATTTTTGATACAAACCTTTTTAACATTCGATATACGTAATTTAACTTTTTCAGAATCGAATGTTTGATGGGGTTGGGAAAAAGAGAGGTCTCTTTGACAATTATTGAAACACAATTTTTCCTGATCTTATGTGCAAGGTAAAATGCACCGAAATTTGGATCAGCTTTATCGAACATAAATACACTTTTCGATGAATTAGTTAATAATATTGTAAAGTACATAATGTTGCTTATATGCATCGAGCGTGGAAGGGTTAAAGCGAATTTCTTCCTTAATGCGATTGATGATTGACGTTATCGCAAAATTTAGTGTGGAATATTGGCCCACCGAATTCTAATTTTTGGGAATCTAATACTTTGAACGAGAGTAGGTTTAGCGTTGACGTGTTTCCGAAATTTTTATTTTTTAAAATTGCATCTCCTTCCCTTTTCTCTTTTTATTGTTACAGGTAATGGAACGGGGTAGTGCTCTTGCTATTCTTTCTATTAGAAATAATCGAACTCGGTAATTCCTCGGCATTCTTTCCGCCACGGGGAATCGATTTTGGCATTCACGGTATTGTTTCCATTAAGGGCACTCAAACTCGCTATCTCCACGGCGTTCCTTCGATATTCGCCTCGATAATCGCACACTGCCTCCCATTAGAAATGATCAAACCCACTGTTGCTTTCTCTGTTCATTTTTTCTTCTTCTTTTTATATTAAAAACAATCAACTAACTCGACTGTAACGAGCTTTCTAGGAAAAAAGTCTAGTCAACTGTTCGTTCCATCTATTTCGGGAGGAATGAGAAGCTGAATATCAGTGAAACGGTTACAATTCGAATTTTCTAACGAAAAAGTAGAAACCGGAAGAGTGATGTCCTCTGGAAGAATTCGTGTGTTCCAAGGTTCACTCACCCTGGATCGACGCGTTATCGTCATCCTTCGATTCCTCACGTGTACCTGTAGTCGCAAGGCGGGGGTGAACACGAGGGGGTAGAAATGAGAGGAAAATAGAGACGGAAAAAGGGCGAAATAGGGGAAGGGACAACGATAACGAGGAGGACAGAAACGAAAGAATACGGAGTTTGAGTTGGGTATGAGTAAGGGTGAGATAGGGAGGGGGGGATTGGCGAATTGGGGTGCTATCGAGAATTCCTTGCATTTCGTAGCCAGAGTGTACCGGTGGCTACTAATTTCGAGGACGACCAGGTATAGAGAGACGTCGTGGTGGCCTGCGACGCGTTCGAGGAAAAAACGAATAGGTTGGGGGAGGGGACGAGCGATTGGAAGCGGATGGGGGGTTGGGGATGGGAAAGGCGCGGGAATGAGGCAGAGGGAGAAACGAACGAGACCGATTGCGCGAGAAGGCGAGAAAGAGGGAGGCGGAGAAACGAAGAAAGAAAGGGTGATAGGGCTAGAGGGGGGTGGAAGAAGCAAGAGGGAAAAAGAAAGCCACCGAGCGACCAGTCCGGTTCTGGTTCGACGCAGTTCGGTTCGGTTCCTAGCCAGTAAGCGGTAGATTAAAGAGAAATGGCTACACGTTCATATTGATTTTTGTCCTCAGTTCGCGGGTGGATACGAGAGAGGGTGAGGGTGGCTGGTCGAGGCTGACGGTGAAGCGAGCTCACTCAGGAGGAGGAGGAGGTGGAGAAAGAGGTAGAGGACGAGAAGGAAGGAGACGGAGGTGGTCTGTACGCGGGAGAAAGACAGACTCTATCCTCCGGTTGGCGTTCTCTTTCCCTTTCTCGTCTCTCCCTTTCCACCCTCTTCCTGTTCCTCTTTCTCTTCGTACCTCTACATATATCTCTCTGGCCTCTTTCTCTTTCTCTTCCCTCGTCCTTCCCCTGTTTCGTCGCTGTTCGTCGTCGTCGTCGTCGTCGTTGTCTCTCTGTCTCTCTCTCTCTGTCTCTCTGTCTTTGTCTCTGTCTCTCTCTTCCCCTACTTGCAATCGCGTCTCACCCTCTGCAACCCGTGTTTCCCTTCATACACCCCTCGTCCTCCTCTCGATCGAGACTAGAGGTCTTTCTCTGTCGTTGGCGCGCGTCTCTCTCTCTCTCTCTCTCTCTCTCTCGCTTCTCTCGTGCCACCCTTCCCGCGACTCTCCGGCTTCCTCCCTGGCCTCTTCCTCCTCCTCCCAGCGGCTTCTCATCCTACGCTCTTCAAGCCCCGTCGCCCCCGCGCTTGCCTGTCCGCCCCCGCGCGCCTCCCACGTCCCTCCAGCCGGCGCAGGCCGTGGTGCCCGCTATTCGAAGCCCTCCTTTTCTTTCTCGCCGCATTCACTGCTCCCGGACTCTATCCTTGTCCCCGTTCCATCCGACGCGGACTGTCAGTCGGCGGAGGGTTGCCACCCCCGCCGGCTGAAAACTCGTCAAAAAATATACATTCCACGACGGCCGGCAATACGTCGATGCTTGTAACCGAACGCGTACCGAACGTCGACTGCAAACGGAGACGGATGGAGAGAGAGGGAAGGCTAGCTGAGAACGAATGAGAAAGAAAGATAGAAAGGGACACAGGGTATAGGGGTAGGGGTGAACAACGGAGAGGGAACCCGGAAGGATTGATAAAAAAGAGAGAAAAAAAAAGAAATAGAGGAAAAGAGGGAAGGGGAACGGACTGATAACGATGCAAATTTTCCAGGTATCTGCCTCCTAGGGAACACTGGGCTCGCGGTTATTCCGCTCGGGGGATGCGGCAAATGAAGTTGAGAACGTTCGCCGGTTGTCTAGTAGGGGGTGGTCGAACGAGAGACCCGATTAGCCGCGTTCCCCGTGTGTCGTTCAATGGCATCGTTGCTTTCGCGGACACCATACGATCGTGATCTACTCGTTTTTCGAATATCATTAAAGAACGTTGGATAATAGGTCACGAGTGGAAAGAAGAACTCGTCCCAGAAGGTCGTTAAGAGTCTTTCTCAAAAGTTGTCGAAATTTCGTATTCTATCTGTAATTCTATCGGTCTCTAATCGAAGATCGCCTTCTTATTTCTGGAACCGTGCTCGTCGATGCTCGAGGGTAGTTTTCTTGTACCCTCATGAATTCCTTAATGAATCTTACCATAGTCGTGCTGAATTCTTAAAGTCGATCCGTTTTCTAGTCTGACGGTCTTACCGCCCGGGTTTTCTATTTACGGAATCAGGTTGAGCGATCGGGGAGTGGAGAGGGCGGGTGGTTTTTCATGTCCATGAGGTGCCACGAGATAAACAATTAACCGCGTGCGGCGAGCTTCGTTAGCTTCCTCCGTTCGCGATTTCATTGTATTTTCCCAGCTGTTGAACGATCACAACGCCTGAAACGACGCCTCGAGGGGGATTAGAATCCAGCTGCTCGCCCATTGCATTTTTTCACCCTCCTTCGTCATTCGATACGCTTATCAAAAAAAGGAAAAGGTGTCTTTTTAGATGCACGTTAATCCTTGTGTTCAAAGCGTTAGTTTTTCTTCTCCTCTCTTTTTAGAGGTAACTCTGACAAATAGACTTCAAGCTACATCGCAGATTAGAAAGTGTTTCCTCTTATAGATTTAATGAAATAATCGCTTGCTGTCAACCTGATTGTTTCTGAAATTATTCGTATTATGTTTGACAATCGATATTCCTGAAAAAAATCTGCCCCATCAGCATCTTCTCAATATTTACAACTAAGTGACAATCGAGGTTGATATATCGTGGCTTTAAAACATATTCAGAGACGATTATCGCATTTCGTGGCACGCTAATATACCATTGTAATATACTATTTGTTATAAACATCACAAAAATGTCTGGTAATTTGGTACCTTTTTGAAGTTAAAATATTAAACGGTTTGAACAGAAAGTTCTGAATGAGCTAACGGTGACCCACGTGGTATTAGTGAATAATATTTTGGACATATGGTTAGATTTTCGATAGATTTTATTATCCAATGATAGAACGAGGATCATTGTGTCGAGATATGCGAACAACTCGAATCGATTTACGTCTAGCAGCGAGTTCTGTCGCCCATAAATACAATTCGACCGTCCTTGCGGTTTGCATTCTAACTCTGGCCGCGGCTGCGGCTAACGTAATTATTGCACCAACTCGGAAATTGCACGTATGGAAAATCAGGTTTAGATTCGGTCCATCCAACAATTCACCGTCATCCGGTCGAAATCGTTCTTCACTCTTGCGTTTGATTTTTCCTTCTCGCTAATTTTATGCTTCATCCACGTTTACTTCGATCGAGGAATGAAAAGAGTCAAGTAGTTAGCAGATCATGAAGCGTACACGGTGTTAGTGAAGTGCACAAGATCGACGTGTACGAAGAGTAGAAATTCGTTCATCACCCATCGAACGTTTGAATTCGAAAGAATCCCCGGGAAAATCGTTGCAGGAGGAAACGGTGTTTGAGGATCGCCGATAGAAGCTTGCGAGAGAGAAGCACGAATCTACCGACCAACCAACCGACCCAACGTACAGACGAACGAACGAACGAACGAACGAACGAACGAACAAATGGAAATAAAAAAAGAAGAGGAAGAAGAAAAAAAAAAAATATCACACGAATATAATTCTACTGGGTTGAAAGAGAACCGGGAGGTAGGCAGTAGGGTTGGGCGAGGCTGCAGGGCAGAAATAATTTCTTCCTTCGACGCAACTTCGACGGGGACGAACGGACGAAGAGAAGAGGGCTGGCAGTCTCCTCTGGCGGAACTTGACAAATTTTCAATAAGATCGCTAATTGGCCGGTTATTTCATCCTCCGCGAAAAAGAATTCAGTGACGCCGGACTTGGTCTCCTCGCCACCCCCTCCTGGCCAACCCACCAACGTCCTCCACCTCCAGCACCCACCGCCTCTTCCTCTTTCCTTTTTCTACTCCCTTCAGCCCGCTCCCGCCGCCGCTGGCCCGATATTCCCGCTCATATCCCCCGGCTATCAATGTATAGCCGCGTTATCGATCGGGTCCGGCTTTCATTTTTTGCTTATTTGACTTTTCGGCCCGGGCTTTCGTCCGTTCGTTAGCTCTTCTTCGAGGGCCATCGAACGACGCCCCACCGCAAATAATTTTCCAGATAAGCCCGCGCGAGCCGTTGCGAGCCGCGCCGGGCCCGGCTGGAAATTTTTTCGATCCTTCCCGCCTTCAGCGTTCCGAGACGGCTGCACTAGCATAGGTTTATTTCCAAATTTTCTGCTTATGACGATTGTCTTTGGCTTTTCAATAGTCTTCGGAAGAATGTGAATGTAGTTTAGGGTTTAGTCAATCGGTTAGGAATGGTCAGAATCAAGTTCGAGTTTTTATATCGCCTCTATGTTGTTTCCATTAAAACCTATATCCTTAATTAACCCTAATTAATCTTTTTAAATTAAATTTCACAAGACCTGTTTAAATTACAAACATTAAGTTACATTTTATTCCAAACAGTAATTGATACCTTTAGATCACGTGTGTCAGGTTCTGAATTTTCGACACCTCAAGCTATATAGTAATGATGAGCAATGATAGATAGTGAATTTGATGAAACAAGCATATCAGTTCTAATACCATCAATATCATGTGACTATTATAACTGATTAATTACATTTTCCGCGCAACAAAAAATGTCTCATCCGTAAATATTCACTTGAGTGTATTCCAAATTCTAGAAGCTACCGATCTAAATTACTCGCACATACCGAAAAGGACCCAATCTCGCAATCTCGAAATCGAAAAACCATCGCCGAACCGACACCAAAATTATTCACCGTCGAAGAGTGCCTTCGAGTCCGCGTGGAAAAATCCGAAATGAAAAATTCCCGGATAGAAATAACGCGTTTCTCCGGCGTGTACATCGGCCAAGTTCATCGATTCCTCGATCGATTGCGCGGCTTACAATTACCTCGGCCACCCCCGTGGCCACCCTCGGGCGCGTTACAAGCGAGCGAAGCACCGCAGCCTTCGGAAGTCCGCCGGTATTCCGGCGTATTATTAATAAAATATTGTAGAACGCTTTATAAAAAAGTGGCTGGCCAACTAGAAACAGAGAGAATGATAGAGCGAGAAAGAGTTGATAAAGAGAGAGAGAGAGAGTTGAGTCAGGGGTGCGGTTCGAGGCAGAGGCTCGAATAAACCACAGATACCCGCGCTATAGAGAGCTCGCGCGCTGCCTGAAAGAGAGAGGACCCTGCCAGGAGAGCAGAGAGGCAGAGGGGGCGGCCTGCAGGGGGTTGGAAGGGTGAAAGGTGTGCGCTGCGGGGGACGGGGCTTGGTGAGAGAGAGTTCTGGAGTTCGAGCGATATATTGCGACTAAACCAAACTGACGGAATGCCAAAACTTTTTTGTAATTAAATTTTTCACCGCGGTAGAAAAGCCTGCAGGTTAGGGAGGGGGTTTGGCGGAGGAGCAGAGGGTGGCAGCCACTATGCACACGCCGTCGTTGCACGGCTTTTTCGTCGACGACGCGCCGCGGTCCCAGCGCAGATTTTTTCTTTCCTGCCTGTGCCCTCGCTTTTTTTCTTCTCCATCTCTCTTTCTCTCTTTTTCGTATTTTCTTCTTTTTTTCGGTTCTGTCCTTTTCCTTCTTTTCGGTTGGCTCTCATCGCTCATCAATCCCCTGGCCAGCTACGGCGGCCTTTGTTAATGGGTTACAGGGACCAGACGCGTCCTTCCCGGGGAAAAATAATAATAGTTGGGCGAGCTATGTTGCGTACGGCTACGTTCTGTTCGTTGCTTTTCGAGTTTCTCTTTTGTTGGTTTGCTTTTTGTGGCGAGCCGGTTCATTCTGCGGAACGATGGAGTGAGGAAGGTTGATTGGGTGTACGATGCACATTCGTGGGATGAGTGTTCAGGCACGTCTTGGGATTTCAGGTATTTGGAGATTGATCGTGTTAGCTTTAATCAAGACGTTCTGTCTTTGGATATCGTAGAATACGTCGAATTGAATACGAATCGTAGATTATGGAATCGTAGAATATCTGCGAAATTATATTCTGCGACGTCCTTCGATTATCATAATCTTAATTGTTGTTCTTAGTCTCTCTTTTTCGTCTTGGAATTTAACGTATTTGGTGATTAATCGTATTATATCTAAGAAGAAAGTCAGCCTTTAGATATCGTGCAATACCTATTAGATTTTGTTGCGTGATATAAGATTAATTATCGTAATTCTAATGCTTACTCTTATAATTACTATACTCTATTATTCTTCTCTGTTCTTCTTTCTCTAAGCAATCAAACGTTTCGCCTTTGTATTCACTTCAATTTCTAATTATCTCCACTCTTAAACAAAGCGAGTCACGCCAAACTTCGATGAAGTACCCCTAGCCTCGAACCTTCTACCCCCAAAACACTCTTTGAAAGCAAGAACGTAGACTCGTGCCGATCGATTTCCTAGCCAACTGTTCGCCTTAAACTAGCAAACAGTAAACTCAAGGCAATGTCGTTTTCTCCGTCCGGAAATTTAGGAAATTAATAAAAGGTAGGGACCGATCACGGGGGTAAAAATTCTTTGGTAGAAGCAGGGTAACGGGGGTGAAATTTACGCGGACGCTCGCGCACGTGCCCGGCCAAGGAGACCGAGTAAATTACACTGCGAGTAATTACGTTGTCAGAATTTTATGCCCGGCATCTCCAACCGAGTTCCTCGAACAAACGATTCTACGACAGTTCGAAAAATGCCATCCCCTTCTCTTTCACGTAAATAATTCACGAGAGAATAAGAATTAACTCCATTGCCGGACAAGGGGTTCTCTACGCGACCACGCCGTTCCTTTCCTACGTGGACGTTGAAGTTCGTGAAAGCTTCGTTGATGAGACGAGAGAAAATGTTTTATTGTATCGAAGAATCGTTACGTTCTCGCAAGGAATATTTTAGCATTTGAAGAGATTAGAGAAAAATTAGGTTTTAATGTATGGAATGTCAGTATGAACGTTTTATATCCTTTAATTTTTAATTGTATTAAGACACGTACTGTTTGCTTACAGTTTGATTTAGATGAAATTGAACTCGCGTTACGCGTATCTGAATTAGTATGTTCATAAGGTTTGAATAACCACAACACAAAATGTTGTAGATAAATAGGAATTTTATATAGCGTTTCATGTAGTCATTTTCGTTTTGGAAAAAATGCATTTGTCTTAACGAACGTGTAATTTGAAGCATGTCCCTTTAGCATTAATTTTTTTTTTATAGTGATCCATTTATGTAAACGCGAGGGATCGAAGTTGAAATTGAAATATTACGAGGTTTAAGATATTAAGTACAAAATGTGTCGAGAATAATATTTTACAAAATCTTATCACGCGAATTCTTCCTTAGAAACAAATGGAATCTTCAGATTGTCCACTAGTCTCGAAAATCAACATGACACGTAACGCAATTATTCTAGCAACTATATTTCACCTGCTACCTCGCCCCGCCAGCCATCCTCTAAAATCACCCTTATAATTAAATAACAAGCACCGACCAATCCGTACCTCTCAAAAAAATACTCCAATTACTATTATCCAATTAACCACCACCGATATACTCGCACATACGTATCATGCGAAAATCAGGGAAAATCCCTTTCATTTCTGTCTAACCGGACCCTTCGAATCGCGAATATCCAGCTTGGAAGCCGCGATCGATCAAAGCAGAAAGAAAATTTCATGGAAAAAACGAGCTCGAAAAGGGAAAACGAGGCAAAAATGAGGAGAAACGAAACGGACCTGCGGTGGGGTGGTCAAAGGGGTGTAGGAGAGGTAGTCAGTTCCTGCGGGCACGATCGTTCGTTGGCCCACGGAACCAGTCCTTCCGCCCGGTGGATGAAAAATGTGTAATTTTTATTAATTGTACCTTTATTAATTTTCACCGGCGAGTCCTCGCCACCGAACGGGGGTTGGCGGTAAGAGGGTGGAGACGGGCGGCATGGAACGCGGCACGGAAAGCGTTACATGCATGTACGGCACGTGTGCGCGTATATACGGTCTCTGGCTGTAATAATGGCCCCTCGGCGCGGCGTCGACTCCATTTTCCTCGATCGGTTCGTGTTCCGTCTCGATGCCCCTGACAAAATTGTTTCGTACCGATGCTTCTGATAAAACGGACGAGCCAGCTGCCGGTCTACCCCGCCCCCTCTCTCTCTCTCTTAGCATCACAGCTGAATTTACCGTTTCGTCGCTGCTTTTTCCTTCTTTTCGATTTTGGAGAATTTTGAAGTTTTTGTTGCGAAGAGCTTTCAATCGTAATAAGGACTTTGTTGAACGGGTGACGTTATTGGGATACTTTGGAGTGCAAGATTAATCGAGTCGGCGAATGGGACACGCGAGAAGATTTTGGTTTGGACGGATCGGTGAGCGAAGTTTGCCCAAGGATCGAATTTAAGAGATGGGCTTTTGCTTTTGGATTCGTTAGAGGATTAGAAGGTTCTCGCGCTCCTCGTCGAAAGCTTTGGCCACTTCGATCTTTGTCTTTCTTTTTCGTTCGAGATTCCCATACACGTGTCTGAAAAGTAGATTGTTCATCTTATCAAGAGCAATGATCTCTTTTTTCTCCTATCCTCGTGTAACGATCTACGTCCGAAGCAGCATGGATCGTGGATCGTGCAAAGCGCGGTACAGTCTGCAGCCGCGAATTCGATTAAGAAATTTCACACGGCGGCCTGAATTCGAAAACGCCGTCCAACCCGCTATCGAATTAGTCCCGAGGGGAGAGAGAGAGAATGAGAGAGGAAGAGAGGAGAAGAGAGAGAGAGAGGAAGAGGGGAGAAGAGAGAATGAGAGTGGAAGAGAGGAGAAGAGAGAGAGAGGAAGAGAGGAGAAGAGAGAGAGAGAGAGAGAGAGAAAGCGGGTACGTTCCTTTGTCGTGCCGCGTGTCCGCTGTACCAATTATTCTCCTCTTTTGTGCCATGCTGTGAGCGGACGCCTGGTATGGAAGTAGCTGTATAACGTTACCGGTAACTCAATAACGATCGGAAGGGCCACCGGTAACCGAAACCGGAAGCGCACGCGGATAAGGAAACCCTATAGCAGCCGCGAAGCTTCGTGCCCCAGTGCGCTGCTCTCTGTTATCTGTGTAGTATACTTGGGCCTAGAACGCACTCGATACGGATTCAAGGTAACGTAAAAAGAGAGAGAGGATAATGGGTAGGGAATTTTGGTGGAAGTTACGGATCGGTGGATTGAAAGGCTTCGAATTCGAAATTTATTCAATTAAGGATTAAGTAATTACATAATGCGCAATATTATTGAGAAACGTATGTAAAATAATTGACATATTGCCCTTCCAAGAGGCAACGAATTTATCAGAATAACAAATCGAAATTAAAAAAGATTTCTATGATTTAAAAATGGCAACGTTAATAGGTACTTCGATCCTTTTATAATTCATAAATAAATCTATTCAAGATATATAATAATCTATAGAAACACGTAATTATATTCACAGAAGATTTCTATAAGTATCGTAATACCTTCGCGGCCCACTGTCTATAAAACTAGGGATCCATTTATAGACTTTTATTTCGTATATCATTTGTTTGAAGCAGCGTATAAACTTTATCATTATTCTGTTTGCAATAGTACCCTATAATGAATATGCACGAAATTCCAGTTTATGAGTTTATATCCAGTTACTGCGTGATCAAATATTAATATTGTTTTCGAACAAGATGCTACCAACCCATCTATCGTTGCTCCTCCAAGTTCAGTTTTACCAATACCAGATTTAGAAACGAATAATGGAGCAGACTTACTTACATACGTATTGCGATATGATAGTTTAATGCTAAATTAAATTGATTAATGTAACTTAATCGCATAATCTCAAGGGATATCAATATTATTATATATTATCAAATCTTGATACGATCTGTTTGGAGACCTAAATGTATTAACTATGTTATAGATCTCGAATTTTTATATCACTGTTTTTCTCCCGTTTCAATAAACAAAACGACATTAAACATTTTAATAAAATCCTTGGTATAAATTAGGGAACGAGAGGCTATGCTCATAAAGAATAATTCTCTTGCATCTTTTTCAAACTTAGGAAGCTTCGCTACAATTTGCGATTCGAATATAATCTATTGGACCAATAAGTTCGATCTATTCTATCGTACAAAATATAGAAGCAAATATTAATATTGTCAAATCCATCAATTGCTAAAAATCTTTTTCTACGTGCAACCCCTCCACAGGGAAGGTTAAACAGGACACTAGTCCAAGGTCCTGCCGAAGTCGGAATTTATCGACGTTTCACTTTCCTTACGACCCGGATAATCGGCGTACCTGTGACGTGCACGATCCACGCCCCCGCGATAGGATCTTCCTCTTGGGACTCCACTAGCGGAAGCACCGCTTTAACGCTGATTAATCGTCTCTCAGTCGCCTTTCTAAATATCTTCGAACCACTTCTCAAGTAGCTTGTTTCTTAAACTTCTTCTTCGCCAAATATTTTTCTACAACTTCCATTATTTGATTAAAGGAAAAAAGCAGATAATACAAAATATTTCAAAGGAGACTCGTCTCCGTTTTCGCGAACGGAACGCGTTGGAACATTCGAGATACGTCGAAAGATCTCCGGAAAAAATACCACGAGGCCGATATTCGAGGGTGGAACGGTTCCGGTTCTCCTGGATCGCGACGGTCGATCTAGACGCTCGAAGTCGTCGATCCTCGACGTCAGCCGGTAGCGCCGCTCGTTTTCAATGCATATTAATCACGCGGGGATCGCTGGCTTCGCGATCGCGGCCATTCATCAAACCGGGAGATTCCGAAATCTGCTACGCAGCAAACTGCAGGCCCGCCTCCTCGACAAGCGTCACCCTGAACGAAATGCGTTCCTGCGACAAAAAAAAAAAAAAAAAAAAAAAGAAAGAAAAAAAGAGAATCCACCGGATCCTTCCTCGATGCAGTGCAGAGGAAAATTCGAAAGGCGCGTTGATTGTCGCTGATATTTTCTTGCGTTTGTCATTCATAGAATTAAGAGGTGTGGTGGTGTGTTTTGAGAATTAAGGACGGAGAATGATAATTTAATATTGCTATTTGCACAGGTGGTGCTATTTATTAATTACGTTAACCCAAGTTTTCCTCGTTGATAAAGAAGAATTTTTTATTATTGACAGATTTATTAAGAAGAATGTAACATTGCAATTTACATAAGAAACACGACAAAGACTTCTTTATCTGTTAATTATATTAAACAAGATTTTGGTCAATTAGATGTGCAAGAATAGCGATTTGTCTTTGATTCTTCTAGAACAGTCCGAACTATTAACTAGGTTCTGATTCCTCTGTAATATTGTTCAGGACACCCTCGTGATTGCCAGAATTACAAACATTCTCATTCTCATAGCAACACATTTTCTCGAACAATCTCTCTTACGCTCCGTACGCCTCCACTTTAAAAATCAACCCGACAAATAATCCGCATCTCCGCTCCTCGACACCCTTCTACACAGCACAAGAACGTTACCTCCTCAAATGGTTAATTAACCCGCTCCTCGTACAGAAAAAATAATTCAGCCCCATTAACAGCCAACAATCTCTGCTCGATCGAATAGCTGTACTTCCGTATTAATTGCGATCCTCGTGCAACGCTCCACCCTCGCCAATTCTCCGTCGTTTACTTTCATAGATTCAGGCAGTGGGCCAGGAAAATCCCAAATTTCTCCGTCCTCCTCCGTGTAACGCACACACGTATGCGCTCGCACATGCTTAGATATTTAAGCGCACGTACACAGCGGCATGCACAGGCGCGCGTTTATCGTCCCGGTTTACCGCGGAGGGTGTATTTTTATTCGCATAATTAGATACCCATCAATCCTGCCGATGGCAGTTCGCCCCGTCTGCTTCCCTTGCATTTATAATATACCGTGGCTGGACGGGGGTGAAAAATGTGAGAAGAAATATGCTAGAAGCTCCGTCGTATATAAATGTAGATATATAGATACACACACATGTATACATATATATGTATAATATAGAGTCGAAAGGGGTGAGAGAAAAAATCGTTGGGGCGATTTTTCCGTGGATTCTTCGCCATCGCGAGAAAATTATAAATTATAAACGTGTATCGAATAGAGTGGAGCAATCGGTTTCCAAGTTTAGCCAGGAGCGGCTCGATTCGAGCTTTCTCTACGTCCCTCCGCGATACGTACCGCAGCTAGGGGTGCAATAGGAACGAGAATATGGGGGACACGTGCCGGACAGATATTAGGCATTCTTTGGATACTCGGCATGGAAAATTGCGCGGGAACGGAGGAAACTATTATTGTCGGAATATTTAGTCTCTTATTGTTTAGGGATAATCGATGAGTTCACGGATAAAACGCGAGGGGCGAAAGCCTCGCGGTTCCAGTTATCATACTGTACTCACATGGAACCAAATTTTTCCCTATTTCGAAATGTTATTAACTTCCGAACCAGGTCGATCAAACATCATCTGCATACAAAAACCGCGACAAAGCGGATGCTCCAACTTTCTCGATGATGTCATAGACCAACAGACCACAGAACTCGTCCCGAAATGCGGATCGATCGGAAATTATTTGAAAAGTCACAAGTCTACCCGATGGCGAGTAACCGCCGCATCGCGTCGCGTCTCGTCGCGTCAGGAAATATCTAAAAATCCGAAGCAAACAAAACAAGGCAAACAAAAAAGCAAAAAAGGAAAATAAAGAACAAAAACCAACGAAAAATAAATTTCAACCGGTAGGAGAAACTAGCACAGTCCGGTAATGGCTTAATATCGCCTTAATAAAAGTCGAGGCAGCGGTATACCGGGTTTGGATTAGTTCATGTCGATGGAGATATCCCGGTCGCTAGACGCTGCCACCCTCTCTGGTTGTCGCCCACTTCGGAACCAGCGTTGTTAGCCGGATATAAAATATACACGTCGCTAGATATCCTGGCTATAGTTCGAATATGTGTGCACATTGGCATATTAAGAGCGTTTCGTTCGGCTCTGTGTCCGAGCGTACACATGTGTGTCTGTGCGCGGTCGCGCGCTCGTTCGCGTACCAACCTCGAAAACCAGCGACTAGGGGGTAGGTATTGTGTTTATATGCATATCGGGGGAAGCCTCCGAGTCTCTCTTGTACTCGAACTCGGCGTTTTCCAATATTCCAGCCGAAACTCTCGACCGAAAAGCTCGGCCTTCGAATTCGTGTGCCTGCCCAACCCTTCCTACCGCCCCCATCACCCAGCCACCCACACCGCCCGCCTCTGGCCAGTGTACATCGAACCGTCATATTTGGACAAAATCGAACGTATCCTATCTAAACGTTTCCCCCTCATCCCCGTGCCTCAGCGCATCCTAGGAACCATATGTACGTTTTTTAACAGCCCTCTTCTTTTTCGACTCGACGGGGGTGGCTCGTCGAAGCTCCTATCTGTAGCTCTTCGTTCAGTTCTCTTCTGAATTTATGCTTCTTTTCTCTCTCTCTCTCTCTCTCTCTTTCTCTTTCTCTCTTATTATGGTCAAAGTTGAGCCGTAGCGTGCAATTTTTGAGAAGCGTTCGATCGCTATCCGTAGTTCGAATTCGTACACTCGAGATGTCAGCTATTTTGAGGACTGAAATGGTTTGGTACTGTCGAGTAATTAGACGATCAAAAAATCCGGATAGTAGAGTTTTTTTAGTACGATCGGTGGAAGCGATGTAACGAGGTCAGAAAATTGGTTAGAAGATAAAGTTTAGAAGTATCGATGCTTGACTCGCTTGTATTATAAAAGATCCTCACTAGTTCTTGGAACTGACTTAACTGTAGCCACAGTTGCGGCTAGATCAATTAGCGTGTCTACGTAATGCTTTAATTTATAACCACACTGTATCTTTCATCAAGAATATATGCATGTGACTTGCACTTTAGCAACTTAGAAGACATATTAGTCAAATTCATAGATTGAAAAAATAAAAAAATTTGACGATATTACAAATATCTTTAACATTTTATATTTTTGAATTTACGAATATTTATTTGTAAGAAATAAATTTATAAGACTAAGTCAGTTTTTGTAAGAAATTAAGCACTAATCACGTATCCAGATAATCGAATTACGAAATTTACAGAAATTGAAGTTGATCAGTGTGGCTTTATGATGTTTGGAAAATAACGCTAGAAATATAATTGGCTAAACAAGTTCCCCACTTGTGGCCAATTAAGCCACCATTACATCATCGTTGCAACCATCAGTACAAATGTACAAATTTTTCATCGAGAATTCTCAAAAGGAACTTTATACTACTACTTCTTCTCTTGGGAATTTCAAGTTCAATTAATTCGTGCTTCTGACTTCGACAAATTTGACCTAGTTTCCTCGACCCTTAACAACCGCACCCTATTTTCAACAACACCTCGACCCTTTCCCTGATTGTCGTTATTATCTCGGAACTTGTCGTGCACCATCTCTCGGCCAAACCATCGAAGGGGGCAGCAAACGCGGTGAAAGGCAACAGTGAACGCGGCGAAGATCAATCGACAATCGTTAAAGCCCCGAAACGGACGCCGAGATCCAAAGATATCCGTCGGGAAAAAACGCAGTTACGTCCGCCTGTCGTTGGGTTGGTCTGCTGGGGGTTGGGGGCGAAAGTATTCCCGAGCCGAAGCGGTAGAAAAGATAGACGGACGCGCGTGCATACAAAGAGAAACAGCGTTGGAGGGTGAGGATGAGCGAGAACAGAATGATAAAAGGAGAGAAAGACAGAGAGATATCTGGGGTACTGGAGGGAGGATTGGAAAGAAAAATCGGTCCGCTCGGTACGGCGCGGCAAAGGATTTATCCGTGGCCTCTCGACTAGGATTGAAATAGTAATATGTTATTGGTAAGCTCTCCTTTTACATCGGCAGCGCCAATAAACGCTGCAGACAGGTTAACGAACCGTTCAGCAAGCGTGCCGCGAGATAAAGACAGGGAGAAAAAGAGAGTCGGAGAGAGCCGTCAGAGTGGTCCGCGAGAGGAAAAGACAGACAGCCGGACGAGGCTGGTTGGGTGCAGCGGCAAACGGCGAAAGGGAGACGACGGAGGAGAAAGAGTATCAGAGAAAAAAAAATAGAAGTGACCGTGGATGAAGAGAGCTAGAGCGGGGAAGGAAGGGTAGTTGGGCTGGATGGAGATAGAGCTGGCAGATGTGTAGATTGAAAAGGGTGGGAGGGTGAAAGGTGGGAAGGACGGGAATAGAGAGAGAGAGAGGTCTGTAGAGGTGGCATCGCTAAACTGTCGACTTCAAGCTTTTAATTCGCGATCAAAGGCCTGTAACGATCCGTCGGAAACCCTTTCGCGGCGCTCTTGCCGACGTCAAAATTACTTTTAAATTCGCCGGGCCCTGCCCCCATCCCCCTCTATAGCTGACCTCTCTTCCGTCGAGTCGATCGTCAACCACCCCGTTCACGATCCCTAACCCCCCTCGATGGCCTTCGCTGCTCGTCCACTTTCCCGCTTTTTATAGGGCGGTCTATGGCCGGATACCGAATTCGGCCCGCTAGGTAACGAGAGAAAAACGACACGAACAGGTGGTTCCGTCAAAGGTAATCGACTCCCTTTGTGGTGGATCGAATTTGGAGAATCGTTCCTCCTGTCCAGTTCTTCGAGAATTGTCTGGGTATCTCGTGACGATCGTGCGAAGTAACTTCCGCTAGCTGAATTACAGTTGTAGGGATGTACGAGATGGAAATGAGTGTTGGTGATGCTTAAGATTCACGAGTACAAAATAGCAGAGTAGAGAGGCGCAAAAGGAACGAGCGTAAGGGGATAACTTTGTAAGAGATTGAATCCTTTATAGAGAGGAAGTCAAAGTTTCATTTTTGATGAGCAAAGATTGCTGAAATTTCTGTAGTAATTCCATAGTTGAAAGGACGTTCGACGAAAATATATATTTTTTTTTTGGATTAGTCAATGCCTGTCGAATTTTTCAATGAAACAACAACGTACTGGATTTGGGTAGTTTGGAGCGATATATACATAACGAGTGTATTTGACGAAATCGAAGATCTTAAATCTTTTCTTATCGTGGAGCTAACATAATATTTTATAAACTGTTCGTGCTCGGTCCGTTGCATAAAATTCTTTCCACAGTATTTCGAACGTTATTCTAACTCGAGCGACGCGTCAACGACAACGATATGCCTCTTTGTTCCCCCGCAGCAACTAATCTTCTTTTCAGATATCTGGAACCTTGGCGTCATTATGGACATCCGGATATTTTAACTTCATATTGTATCGAAATTAAATATCGATCAATGTATAAATTTTGCAACTTTTAATCGCATTTATAGAAGAAAGAGATTTCATAGTGCGCCAAGGATCTGTAAGGACTTTCACCGAGAGTCGAGCGCCTGGATCGAGCAAGTCCGAAAGAACGCGAACGCGAAGAGACAGACCGCCGAGAGAGTGAGAAGAGAAAGATAAGCAGAGAGAAACCGCGCGGATTGTCCCTTTCGATCGGGACGCGTGCTCTCTGTTTCTAAAAATTTACAAGCAAAATAAAACATTTACTTCAAATTTTTATCGAATTGAAAAGAAAGCGAGTCAAAATAGAAAAAAGGTATAATCGAAACAGAGAGTGAGAGAGTGAGAGGGAGAGAGAGAGAGGGAGAGAGAGAGAGAAGAAAAGGAGCCAAAAACGAAACAGATGATCGAAATCGAGACGAGCAAAGAGTACAAGAGAATCACGAGAAGCGGTCGTTTCGCAGGGGATCCGTCGCCAGCCCCTACAGATTCTCCTGATCTTCTTTATTGTTCTAGCGCCGCGCGAATATTCACCCCGTTCCTTTCGTTTCGAATTTAGAGTGGACTTCTGCTCGCACGTCGGCACCCTCTCGTTACACGGCGACCGACTGACAGGCCGCGCGACTACTCGACGATCCGTGTGCGCAATTCCACACGTCGCCGAGAAAAGAAAAAAAGGCAAACGAGTTACCTATTTCATTCGACTGGCGATCACGCGCCCCCTCTCGCGGCTCCCCTGTTCCGCTTTCCGTCATCCTCGAAAGTCGATTCCGGATGGACTTGCGTGACAGTACGAGAATTCTTCTCCGAGAATCAGTTTTCATACTTCTATAATATCTAAAATTTCCATTATTTATGATTTTCTGTGACGCGTAGAGTGAAACGTGAAATTCATGTAATACAATTCTACCAAGTATTCATTTGCTTATTTAGTTAGAGAAATGATTTAAAAGCAGATTGTTGCGAAAAGTTGTCTTTGGTATTGATAATTTAATTATGGAAAATTTCGTGAACGATAATCGGAGCGTTCTCGTGTTGCCACAAGTATCACTTCCGAGACGATCGATGATTTTTACCCGCGAACTGGCTCGACGCTTCCATAATCAAGGAACGCCGGGGTAAGCGCTGCGTTCCCGTCGGAATTCGAGGGATTGAACTCGGTGCGGCGTCGACATACCCCAGGCACCCTGTGAACCCTGCACTGAAAAGAACGTGAAAACTCTGTGACCCAAGAGATGTCATGGAAAGCAAACTTCGCGAAATCGAAATATCTCTTATATACAGAAACAGGAAAAAGAGAGAGAAAGAAAGAAAAAAAGAAAGCAAATCGAATTAGGAAGAAGGGCTGCTTTGGGAGCCGACCGCGGTGACCGACTTCAACCCCCCTGGCGTGGAAACGAGCACGGAGAACACAGACGACGGCTTGCGACGGGGGTGCAAACTCGTTGACAGTAGAGAGGGTTTCAATCGAAAGTAAAAGAGAGGCAAAAAAGAATTGAATGGGGGTTAGTAGCTCGCACCGCCCCTCACCTAAGAGACAGAGATTATAGCGTGAGAGATAGAGACCAACTCGATGCAGAGTAATAAAGAAACAGCGCAGTAGAGACCGATAGAGAGACAGATAGAGAAAGAGCGAGAGAGAGACAGAGCCGACCACCTGGTGAATGAACGACAAGAATTAACTGAAAAAAAAATCGAATAAAATTAAAGAAAGTCTATATATATTCGCTCGTGTTTTTTGTCAACAAAAAAGACATTGTTGAAATCTGAGAAAAAAAAAGTTGCTTTTCGTTTCTCGTCACCTCGAAAGGCCGTCGTCCGTCCCTGACCCTACCAAAGTGTGTTTTGCATTGCAGACTACCAGATGCGCAATGTTAACGTGAGATCGGTCAACTCTAAACGAAGGAAAACACCCTCCTCTTCCTGCTTGTGAGTCTCTCAGTTTCGGTGTTTCGTAACTAATTCCACCTATGATAACTACACTGTTCTCTATAAACCAGATTATATTGTTATTATATTATTATATTATATTATCTTATATATATATATATGACGTTGTTGTAATGGATCGAGACGTACGTTGACCTTTGACCTTGCCTTTATATATACATATATATCCATATATATATACAGACATATATTCTCTCTATACGTTACATGCAACTTACATACAGACATTCTGTGTGATCACACACGGTACACATTAACATATACCACCGCGTGTCTCGCATACTTCGTCAATTACGCAACTGATACGTGCGGGACCGATGGGAATTCCTGACCGAGCCGAGAGATATTCCAAAAATTCTGTGGTTTTTTTCATTGAACGGAATAGAGATCACTTCTTCTACGAAATGATAATGCTTCGAGTTTGAAAAGAATTCTATCGCGCATCAGCAGTGATTACAATAAAGGAGCTATTGGAGGAGCCATTAATTGGAGAAACGACTCAAAATTCCCGCGAAATTGCAATCTTCGTTCTTTAGCGTCAAATCGAGGATACGCATTAATGTAGAAAATATTTTTTTGCAGAAAAAATCTAGTTTCAAAAGAAAGATCGAACGTTTAGCTATCTCGATTTCATCGTCTACTCTTACGAATGAGGAGAAGGGATCTAATCAATGAAAAACGACCCTCTTTTTGATATTTCCTGCTCGCCAGCCAAGTTACCAGCGGAACCCTGCGCGGACCGGAAGCAACGCGACACCGCTCTCGCCTTTCCTTCTTTTCGTTCAGGCCCGATCTGCCTCAATATTGATTTTCGATTCGAACGACCCGACGAATCGATCGATCGATTCCCCGCGGTTTTTATCAGTTATTTTCGTTTTGCCATCGCGAACGCTCGTAACAGGCTTCTTCTTTTTCTGTTCACAAGCCCCCAGTCCCAACCCCTGCGCATTCTTTCTTTCTTGTTTCATTTTCACGATGACCCATGCAGTCGCCATGATTTTGCATCGCTTTCGAATCGTAATGGCGGCCCGTGCAGCTCTCGCGATTCTTTCCTACCTTTAAAATAACGATTTCGTCTTGTTAATTAAATACTATAGTAATCCATGGAAGGAGAACAACTCTACAGAGTATGAAAGCTTATTAGCAGAGGGACTTAAGTTAGATAATCTTTACAAGTACACCAAGCTTATCTTTTTTGATAGAGCAGTAATCTTCGATTATGAATTTGTGGTTAAATGAATCGAACGAATGTGCAAGTTTCAATAAATAAAAAAATTGATTTCCTAACCTAATAAATCCTTCATTCGCGAGATCTGCACGAAACAATACCTCAACTTTTCGTCGTGCAAAAATTTCACCAGAGAAATAATTACATTCTCAGAAATATAAATTAAAAATATAAAAGAGACTGTGGAAGTTTAAAAAATTGGCTCTCTTGCCCATTTTATTTCTCGATCCAGTCGAGCAGAAAAAAATTTTTTAAATTAAAAATTCACCAGCGCGGTTCGTCGTCGTAGATATTTCCGAAATTATTTGGATTGCCATTGGTTGCTTTCGTGTTTTTATTTCATCGTCGATTTCGCGGTTTCTTGAAGGAAGTTCGGTATGATTTTCCGAGGGAGGATTGCGAGCGCCGGGCGATCATGCAGACGTACGCTGCGTGGTTCGCTCGAGCAAAGTTTCGTCTCACTCCTGATGATTGATCCTCGTGATCGATCCACTTCCTTGACGGCTAGGTTCTCGCTACTCGGTCGCGTCAGAAGCTACGGATGTCCTGCGATTGCAGGCCTCGATCACAGGATGTCTTGGCTCTGGCGCGTCGCGACGCCTGTTCCTCGTCGTCGGAATCAATTCATCGCGTAAAATCGACGTTGATTAGCCGTTTTTCTGTTTTGAATTTTTATAGTTATATTTTGATGTTTCAAAGACCGAAGATCGAGCGATTATTTTTGCTATAATCCATTTTGTGATAATGGATATTTTTAAAATCTCCTTTGTAAAATGGCAAGGATTTTTGATAGAATCGATTTTTTGAAGATTAAACAGTATCGAACATCGAATCTTTCCTCTAGATCAGACTTGTTTCTTTGTCAAAACATATTTTCCCGTCTAAAGTGCGCGAAAAATTGGAGAGATAGGAACTCTTCTTTCTAGCTAGAAATTGAAATAAACTGAAACAGTTTTTTTTCTTTTTTGATAATTTTCGTATTTACATGAAAATGGCGGAAATATCCAGCGGAAACCGCGCTGTCGCGGAACCAATCTTCGAAGCGTAAAATCCCCCTCAGAGGGTCCGACTGCATCCGTTTGCATCCGTTTGCACCAACTTTCGTTTCCTTCGTTTTGCCGCCAAAATAACAGAGCACCGTTACAAACAGGCGCGTCCAGACACTTTCGTACACGTCCAAATACACCGATCTATCACGATCAAGTGAGAGGAAACTCACAACGACACAGTGCAGAGAACAGTAAACAGAACAGTACGATTCCATGCACGTTCGCTATACCTGTATGAACCGTAATATTATTTATAATCCGTACACGTGACTATGTATACTCACACATATCTGTACACACATGAGACGCACACACTCGCAGATACACGTGTCTGTACACCGTATTTTTGCTGCTGCTTCTTTGAACGTAAGCTTTAGATTGGAAAGAGAACAGCGACCAGTCAAACACGAACAAAAGACATCCACTTGTACTCACGTATATCTAGTACAGGCATACATACATGTACATGTACAAACACAAAACACGATCAAACAGATTGGGTAAAAAAGAGAAAGAAAATCACACGACGACCAATCACCATTCTCACGTATGTATATTTTTCGAGAGCAAAGAGAAAACAAGAAAGTACAAAGCCTGACAAGTGACACGTACGGAGGCATTTTATTGAGAAGCCGCTCGAGAGTCGCGGTTGTCGAGGTGATAATACCGAAAGAGACAAGAGAAAAAGAAATAAATGGGGGAAAAGCGAAAGAATATACCGAGAGAACGCGACGGACAGAGAAAACGAGAGAGAGAGAGAGAGAGAGAGAGAGAGAAAGGTGATAAATTGAAAGGAAGAGATAGATGCAGTAAGACAGAGGGAAGAAGAGATGTTAATAGGCGTAAAGAGAACGTACGAACGAAGGGAGGGAGAAACGAGTATGAAGGCGGGAAAAACCCGACGACGAGCCCTCAACTACTCGAAATCGCGCGAACCAGCTACAGGAAAGTTGCTCGAGGAGGATCCGAGATTCTGGGGTTGATTTCACAACGATTGATTTCATTACTTGCTTTTGAACTTTCTCATCGATTCTACACACGTGTATTTATCTTGAAATTTAACCCTCTATAATTAGAATTTTGTTCCCTTATGAGGAAAAAAGGTTACATATTCGTTGCAATTTTTCACTTTGCTATGAAATTGAGGAAATGATGATTTTTACAAAGAGATTGCTTGTTTTTGAAACAGATTCAAAGTGACGAGCATAGAAACAGGTAAAGTTCTTAGACGAAATTCGATCTAATTTAATTTTTAATTATTTATATTTAGATATTTACTCGCTATATTTATAGTGCTTCAAAGTACAAGAACAACAAAGAGAATAAAATGTAGAAAATATAGAGGGCGTATTTTTGTAATTTTAAAGCCAAGCATAACATTATAGAGGGTTAACTTTTCCCGCGAAGTTCCAAACTAGTGTTCCATAAAGACTAGTCTTTTTCGTTGTTAACTTTGAGACACGTTAACGTTCTGCATTTCTCATATTTTTTTATAGCATTTCACTTCTCTAGTTTGCTTTTTAACACTATTAAAGACGTGATTATCCTAGTCTCAGGATAGGCTTGGATATCGTGGTCCTATAGATATTTGTAATCGTGATAGAGAAGAAAATTCGTTTGTACGTAAGTCCGAGCGAAGCAAATGGTGAGAGGCCGATGCGGTCGCCACGATCGATCGATCTCGCAGTGTTAAAATGCCCCGACCTTGACCCCATTGCGATCAAAATGGAGGACAACCTCGGTCTCTGATTCTCTCCTCGAGCCGTTTCCTGTTTTACGCGATTCCCGTGCTGCGCCGCGCTTGAACCTTCTCTCTCGAACGCACCAGGAGATCCTGATGTATCGATCGGTGACCACGCAGTTACACGATTTAATCGAGGCTACTTGAATTCTAGATTCACTGTCAGAAATTTATTCCAAGCTTCTACAAGGGTGGTTGTTTAAATACTTTCGCGAATCACTGTGGATATATAATAAATCTGTCTCGTAGGATCAAATTACGATTAACTTGTCTCTCCCTTTTTAAAAAGCATATTATATCACATATTATCATTATGAAAAAAAGTCCTCTCCGAAAGGCTTGATGTAATAGTTCTTAACTAGAAACAAGATTGACATTCCAAAAAATGACTGCACCGTTTCTGATTTTAACCAATTTTGAATATTGGTAATCGTATTCGTCCGATTTTCAAGAATTCCCCAGTGGAGCAATATAAGCAGAATCGTATAAAGTAATGCTTGAAACGTGTTCGATTCGCTAGGAATCTCGATCGATATTCGAATTAAGTAACACGACGAGGCACGCGCGTGAGTCGTCGATAAGCTTCGTGGATAACGGTTCGAGAGGCTGGTGCACGAGGAATCGCGGAAACGGGCTAGATCGACGAGGCCTCGTCTATTCTAATTGGCTTCGAATATTACCTCGAAGTCGAGGGACGAACGATCGACCACCACGAACCAGCTAACGCGACTTTCACACGCGAAAAAGTACATGCTACGCCAATGACCCAGAAACCGGCTACAACATATCGCTAATATAGGCGGGCCTACATCTACTGCACGTTTCAAAAGATTTATTTCTTTCTGCTTTTTTGAGAATTCCGTGAATTACTTTCCTTTTGTTGTGTACAGGGTAATACCAAACTTTGCTGAATACAGATTATATTCATAAAATTCCGACAGAATTGTATTTATATAATTTTATTATAATATTTTGTTTCTTTATAGATCAAAAAAAAAAAAAAAAGAAAAGTGGTAGAGGAACTAAAGCTTCGTAAAAGTTTTCGAAATGAATTCTTTTGTTTTTAAACACAGATAGATAATTAGGAATCAACCTGTAGAAACTTCTCAACCCTTCTTAGAAAGATGAATCAGTCCTTCGAAGAAATCAAACGGATTAGCTATTATCGGGTTAGGTTTGAAAACAGCATGCGTGTCGAAAGTTTTAAGGGAATACAACTTATTTAGAATGCGTCTGACCATAGACGGTCCACTACCACTGAAACATTTCATCTTACCTTATTCAAATATCGATCCGTCCCTTTCCTTTAAAAAAGAAAAAATGTTTAGTTTATCATTATACTGAAATCATAATTTATTGATTTGATCAACGATTTGATCATTTATTCATCTTATTACGGAGGATTGAAAAGTTATTGTAGAGTGAAGTGGGCAGAAAGTTGACGAAACGAGGCACGAAAGTCAGAGAAAGAAGGAGAAAAAGGGGAATCGATCGACGAAATGTCGCGTTCTGGCGTGCCGTTCGTTGTACTTAGATCGGGGTACCGAAATCACCAGCCAAGTAGCCACACTCTAAATTCGAAACCAGCTGCCAATCGGCTAATAAAATTACACCCGACAAATTGGACAGCCGGATTAACCGGATTTAAGCGCGGAGGCCTCGGCGCAGACGTCGGTATCAGGACTCTAAAACGCATTCGATTTATTCCGAAATTACTTCTCGCGTATCGAACCTTCCTAATTAACATTCTGCGTCGTGAAAATTTCGAATTTTGCGCTTATACACAAATATGTTATTACATTGTAGTAACTCTAATTATTCAATAATTATTCAATAATTACGAGTGCTAAATAATTGCTTGAAGGTATAAAGATAAAATGATATTTTCGCAAAACTAGATATTATCGTAAGAAGAAAATTACATATTACAAGAAAAATTCGAATAAATTTCACGAAGCTGTGAGAATTGTCAAAAATTGAAAAGTAATATTTTCAAATTGTGGAAATTTCCAATCAGAAATAAAAGAGAAAAAGGTTGAAATATCGGGCAACCTCGGATAAACCGAGTTCCGAGCAACAATGAGTCCTTCGAAAGAGTGGTGTTCCGAACAAAATTATTTTCGAATTCTCGTGAGTCACGAAAGCGGTCGGCGGAGGGGTACGGGGATGTTTCGTTATACAAGAGAGTACTGGCCCTTTCGCAATCTCTTGCCACGGTTTCGGCAAATTTAAGCCGACGTATTGTGCTCCGACCTCGCTGGTGACACGAGTCATCCTCTCGACTGGCACTTCAGTGTACGAGCCATCCTTTTCAAAGCCACGTAGGCAAGGGGTTGGATTTTTTTAACACTGCTATCTTCCATTCTGCAACGAGACCTTAGAGCCTACGTCTTTTGGCATTGCCTGCCTTCTAGATTTTCCTTTTTTTCAACGCGATGAGAATCCTAGTTGAAATTTTAATTTCATCGTCATTCATACTCTGAGCGACGATGCTTTGAACCTTCTTCTGAATACAAAATTCAATTATATCGCGAAAATATGAAATTAATAGAAAAATTGTTCGCGAAGGAATTATTCGGAAATTTTCCTTAAATTTCCTCTTTTTCATTTTTCTTGGAATTATTGAATTTATAATTCCATTGAAATTAATTCGATCACGTTTCGGAGAGAAAATGTGGAAGAAAAATAACATGATAAAAATACTACGGAGTTTCAGTTAGGAAGAGTGAATTGATTAACATAGAGGTTACCTTTTTGTCGATTATTCTTTTTTCTTCTAACGAAAGCGGTAGGCTCGATCGTTGTTTTAACGCAGAATGGAGGATGCGAGAACTCGATAGTTGATCGCGTTTCGAACAGTCGTATTCTACGAGGCCGGCGACGTCGCGAACCGTCGATGATTCTCCTCTGACCCTTTTTTTCTCTCCCCTTCCGCGCGGCATGCTCGCTTCGCTGCGAATTTTTCGCTATCCGCGTCTTCGTAAGTGGAGCGAGGATTGTCACGATCAAACATTCGAACAAAGTGGTGGTCGCTTCGATTTTCGAGACAAAATTTATGGAAATTAAGTATTATCGAGAGGGTTGGTAGATAATTGGGTGTTTCCGTTGGGAATAGAGCGTGCTTTTATGAAAAAAATTATCGAATTTGCTAGTGATTCCAAATCTTCTTAATGGCTCCTTTTTCTCATAAAATCACTTCCCCCTTTTTACTTAAAGCTATTGAATATAAAAGTTTGATCAATCCATTGCATTCTATCTAGAACTATGTTCTGTGTACTATATCTTGCCGAGAAATTTTAGAACATTAATAAGTAAAACAGAAAAAGTTTGAAGCTTTACCCTTACCGAGCATCCAGCTTGATCCAGAATATACAAACAATAGCTGCTGTGGATCACTGCCTAGCCGTGCAAAGGGTCATTGCAGGAAGATGTTCGCGTGAGAAAGAGGAGCTAAAACTTTCAATCTCACCGAACGCATTGGCGAAAGAACTCAGGATAGAGAGACAAATAGGAATGAACACCACAGAGACACCCCTTTTGTCTATACTTTTGATCACGAGCCGAAATAAGAAATCGACAAATAAAGAAGGAATGTGCATAGAAGAGCTCATGAAATTCGAAACAATATCGAGATCCTCCTGATGATAATATGAGAACGAAAGACGAATAAAGCGAAAAAAAGAACGAACGAGAGGAAGCATTTAGAGAACGAGAGAGTTTAAAGCAAAAAGAGGGGGGATGATACACACATGGTGTGCCGGCAAATCGTTGAGAGGAAGATAGAAACAGAGAAAGAGAAATAGAAAAACAGAAAAGAGAGAAAGAAAGAGAGAAATTTCTCAATAAAACGCCACCGAGCTATCTCAAGTCTCTATATATACATATATATATGTACAGTAGCATTATTGCATGGCCAACATATATATATATTCTATATGATATAATTATTATTATTTTTATTATTATTATTATTACTATTATTATTATTATTAATATTATTATCATCATCATCACCATCATCATAATCATTATTATTATTATTATTGCTCTTAATTATTATTCATTATTATTATTCACTATTGTAAAACACGAAACTATGTTGACAAAACGAATTTCCCTTCCGTTCTGCGTCTTCGAGTCTGTTCTCCGGCGCCCCAAAAATCGTTTCCGGGAACATCTCACGCGGACGTTCCTGAACGTAACCGGGGCGCCGTTCGGAGCGTAAAACTTTGAGGAACAGGGTAGTAGTCGAGAATGGTGCGAGATTATCTGAAGACGGTGCTGGGCGGAAAACATGAAAAATGGGTACATATTGAATAAACGGGAGGTAATTTCCTTTCTTCTCGAATGTCGAGCTCGTCACTGTAACTTTGTCGACATCTTACAAATTGATTTCTCCAATTCGGATAATTCGGATCAGATCCCCAGCATCGAACGAATGGAAAGAACAGAAACAATCTCGCCACGTGGGTCATACATAGGGTGTCCCCGAATTCTCTCATGCTTCTCACCCTCCAGACCAATAATGGCAACAAAAAAAAAAAAAAAAAAAAAATTCAAATCGAAGAAAGAGGAAAAATTGAGATAAAATTAAGGAACGTGAATAAGCGAAAAACGAAAGGAAAGAGCCACGAAACCGGTGTCGATATTGCCCGCGGATCAGATCGTCGCGCGAATCGTCGACGATCGACGTGAAAGAGAGGGGACGAGAAGAGAACGGAACGAAAGGAAGGAAAGGACACCCTAGTAAAACACGGCGATCCTTTCGTACAAATTCGACGACGACAGACGAAAGTTTGCTTGCTTGCTTGCTTGCTCAATTCCCAGGCATGGAAACGGGGACGATAATGATATATATATGTATATATTATATCTGTCGTATATGTATATGTATATACATACTCAAAGACATTAATACGCCCCCGTTTCCGGTGCCCCTCTCTGTCTCTCGCGTCTTTGTCCTTAGAATACGACACGAAGACGTACACGGGGAAAGAAATGAATGATGTTTAGACGATCTGTTGTTACGGAAGCCGGTGAAACTTTTGCGTATCATCGATCGATCGAGTTTATTTAAATATTTTATATCTACCTATATATCCACTTATAATAAGCTAGACTGAATTTTTTGTAAAAAATGCGGAATAGCCGTTATTTAACCCCTTCAGGGAATTTAACTAATGCCAAGAAAAAAATAAAATTAACTTTTATTGTCCTATTGTATTTATGCATAAGATATGCCTATGGTATTTTTTAGATACTTTAATATCCTTCGAGAGGTTAATTCAGACTTTTGAAAGATTACCGAATACCGAGATTATCAGAATCTCTCATTTCTAAATTTTTTATACAAAATCCACCTTAAAGAGATTTAGCAAAACGAAGACAAAATCCATTCGTTTGGTTTTTCTCGGAAAGCCATGTAGCCGATATCGATCGACGTCGCGAAAAAGTTTTCGCCAGCTTCCGGGCCTCGAATGCTGTCTTACATTGAACGTGAGCATTTTGTTGCGAGTCGACCATCCCCCGCCAGATAAATCCCAGTTTCTCTTAGAAATCCACCGTAATGCAGAGAGTGCCCTTTATCATTAGCTGTTAATTTGAGGTCCTTTGCGCAGGTAGTGTTTGCCCCCCTCGCCCTTATTCAACCAGATACCATGTATTGTTAGTCGATACCCTGTAAGACAAAGCATGAATGTTCAAGCCCGTTGGAAAAAAGAAGTCGCACATTTACAGGCCGTCAGCCACATGTCGACGCTGACACTCGACGCGTTCGCCGACCTGTCTTCGCGTTTCAATCTTCGACGATCATTTCTATGCTTATTCTTTAGCCTTTTTATTTTATTTTGTATAGTTAGAAATAAAATGTTGCAGTTGAAGTATTTCGAACACACTAAAGTTCGAAAGAAAATATTGCAATTTATGGATTTTATCGAATAGGTGATTTAAGAAAGTTCGTGGAAATTTGCCATATCTAATTAGTAATTCTTTTGGATAAAAACGCGTCGAGGGTTAGTGGACAAGAAACAACAGGGGTACACGATACAACGATTCGAAATGATCGTCTCGCTAGGCGTGGCGACTGATCGGAAATTCGATCGATTTCCGGTTACTTTTCGATTGTCTCGAACGAAATTTCAGGGAACTAAAATATGTTACAAATTGGTTATTTTTGACGAATCAAAATGAGTTTAAATCGATCGTGATTGAATCTTGGACCATTGAGAGAATACGGAGTCTATATCATTTATTAAGGGAACTTTGTTTCACGTTTCGAGAAACCATACATATAACGTTGCTGCATCAAAAATATCGCCATTTAAATTTCAGTTTAATTTTGTTTCAAAAAGGAAAATTGGCGCAGTTTTAGTAAACGCTAGACTAACTAGCTTCCTCGAAATGGAATCGTAACTCCGCCATTTCGACAGTTTCCCGTCGAACAGATCGATAAGGAGCTTCGGACAACCAGTCGGTTATGCCGCATTTGGTTTCGCAATTAAACGTGTAACGAGAAAATCGCTAATTATTATGAATAATACGATTAGTGTACAGAAAAAATCAGAAAAACAAACTGATTAAATCGATCCATCTCGTCCATCCGTCCAAGAAACTTCGGGAAACTTCCGTGTATTTCAGAAAGGTCTGAGTAGTTCTGTGCTCCCTTCCTTGAAACTTGCATGTCGAACCTCGGTAAATTTATCGAATATTGCTACAAATTGGTGGAATTCGGTATGGAGATTAACAAAGTCGAGTGAAAAATAAATTAGATTCTATTTCGATGCTGGCTCAACTCGGCTAGAAGAAATTCAAAGAAATTCGATTTTGTAAGTGGAAAGCAGGTGTGCTAGTATATCATAGACAGTTTGCGAACTTGTCACCGTTGACGTCTACTAGGAAGACTCGATATGATGCTATACGATAATCCAAGTTAATGTATTCGTCGCTGTATATTAAGAAACAAAGAGCGATTGCTGATTTTTCACTCCAAAAAACATTTGTAGATCGTTCTTCGATATTCGCTATATTTCTAATAATTAGGATGGTTCGTAGATACTGCTTGAGATAGCAAGGAAAAGAAATTAGATCAAAAACAGGTGAAATTTGATTAAATTTTTGTAGATCGAAGACAGGTAGCAAGTGAATCGCACCAGAAATTTTCGTGAACTCAACTCACCCATGATTATAGTAATCAGGGATGTCAGTCTACAAACACTACTTGAGTTAATGAAAAAAGATATTACGACAGCACGAGTAGACACGAGTGGACAAAAGTAGACTCTGACCAAATTGAGTTTGGATCGATGAAAGATAATGGCGATTTTTCATTTTGCAAAATGCTCATTATCGCTTCTTTGGTCTTTCTTACGATTCTAGCGACCATAAGTGATTTATCAACATTGTTTGGACCACCGAAAGAAAAGTATTGAATTACACGCGAATGAACAAAAGTGAACTTTCTCAAAGTTACATGTGGATCTATAAAAGATGGCTAGCGATGATCAAGAGACAAGTGGAAAGAGTCCATGAAAATTAACCATCGCTGGAAGCTAGTCATTAATTGGGAACGAGAACAATGTTGGTGGACAGAGAACTCGCTTATCGCAGAGGGGGAACTTTGGAAGAAACTGTACGTGCTGGTGTAAGAAGAGAGGGAAGGTGGTGAGTTCCTCTGGGGGTGGCGCAGAACACCACGAATATCGGCGAGTTCAAGCAATAAGCGATAAAATCGAATTGCCTTCATAAATCTGCGTGCGAAGCGAGAAAATCTAAGGAAGGAAACCGGCGTGGGTGTTCTGACTCCATTGGAATGCGAGCCTATCAGGCAAAAACGGGAGAGGCCCGCTACGGAGACCAAGTTCACTTGCACGAAGTCGCTCTTCTACAGGGTGTGTGTAAAAATATGAATAATAGGAAAAAATGAAGATACATGAAGAAGGTGAAAAAATTGGAAAGTAAAACGAGTATCGTAGCAGGCGGAGGAAAGGAGAAACTAAAAATTACGGTCAAATTATGAGAGATATGTGTATTAAAAGCATTAAATAGTGGATTACAAGGTTAATTATGAAAAAAAGGGAAACAGAAAAAATATTAAATAGAACACAGAAAAACCACCTTTGTAAACGGAAAAAGAGTGTAGGGAAAAGATGAAAAAATAGATACAAAGAGTAAAATAAAAAGGGGATATAGAGCATAAAAAGTAGATAAAATTGTAAACAATGAAAAGAGTTGGAAAAAAAGAAGGGAGGAAAGGAAAATGGTAAAAGGAATAAATAGGAGCGATATAAAAAGAGCCAATGAGAAAATCCATAGGGAAAAGCAATACGATTAACCAGGAGTATTGTAACGAATGTAAATTCTCCGATTCCTCCTGGAAAAGCCCTTGGTGGTACTCTCTTTCAAGTTTTCATGCAACCCTCCGAGCGTTAGTGCTCGTTCAAGCGGTAACTGCATTAAAAATAGAGGGGACGAAGCGTCCGGCGTTCAATCGCGTTAGACAAACTTCAAAATCAAGATAATACGTGCAATTGCGGCGGATGGATTAACGGAAATGAAGCGGAATTCAATTTCCGGCTTGCTTGGAAATTTCCCTAAAAATGGCAAGATCCAGTTTCGCTGTATCGGCGACGCCATAAAATATAAAACATTACCTCGAAACGAGCTTAAATCCAGCGCAAACTACCTGTGACCCAACAAATTTCTGTTCATGTATGAGAAATAAGTTAACTTTGTCTGCGAAGAAGAAGTAGGAGATTAAGAAAGAGTTCATTTTCCATATTCTGATGAGATGCGTCTTTTACCTTAAGTCCATTGGAAACTAAGTTCACTGCTTCTTCTTGACAACGATATTCGAAGAAATTAAAGAGAAAGGATTCAAGAAAAGTGTTCGAGACAAAGAACCAGTCGACGAATCCCCATTGTGGAAGTGGTCTTGGCGACACACCCGGTGTATCGATGGAATGGGGTGGAAGAAAGGTCGGAGACCAGAGACAGAGAGTATCGGGATCACGTGGGCCATGTAAATGCGCAGCCGCCTTCTCTGCGTGTATTATTTTATTATATAGCAGAAGCTATTGGTGCCACGTGACGCCAGCGGGCTCCTCGCTCGAAACGCAATCATTCTTGAGTTATTCGGGAAAGGGGATGGCGGCTGCGATGGAATACGGGCCGGCCCGTCTCTACCTATATGAAGAAGACGTCTACGTGCCTTGCTCGTGTCTCTGACAAACTTCCTTTTGATTGGACCTGGCCATCGGTTACGAGCAGATCGTACGTGAATTCGATTCCGACTCGCGGTCGCTTTAATGGAGATCCGTGCTTTATGATCTCTCGTAGTCTTACTCTATTTTGGGGTGTGCTGAGTCTGTGATTCGGCAATCGGGTAGACTTCATTCTCCTCCCACGTGATTTCACTCTACAGTTTCCGATGATGTTTGAAAATCTAGTGCTCTCGAATTTCGGAAAAAGTAACAATATCGTATCTGTTTTCTTCCACGAAGAAATTCACGCTTGGAAATTTATTTCTATCCTCACGATCGTTTGCCTCCCCTTTAAAAATTCACGATGCCCGACTAAATGTTCCATTATCCGGTTGTTTTCCGGCGCGGCACAGAGCGGCCACGGGGTCGGTTCGAACATCTCAATACACGCTAGATCGGCCAGGCGAGCCGATCAAATTTTTCCGCGCGACCTGATCCTCTTCGGGACGCTCGTCAAAGTGGCTGGCCGGCTTTTCACTCGGCGCACAAAGTGTCAGCCATGGATTATTTTCCGAAAAGTTCGCGGCACCCGACCACGTCAGAGATTTTCTGCACTTTAGAAGAGGGAGATGGAAAAAGAGCAGTATGATAGAGAATATGAAAGAGAAAGACAGAGAGGGAGAGGGAGAGAGAGAGAGAGAGAGCGAGAAAGAGCTCTCGTTAATGCTTTATCGCGCCGTGCGCCCGACTGGATTTGGCCCACTTAGCCGTTTCTGGAATCCTTCGATCGATCCGCTCGTGACATCCGGTTCTTGCTTGCATCCATTTCGAGTTCTGCTCTCGCAACGATGGATACAAACCTGACAACGCGATCGTTCTTCCGCCTGACAATTTTAACATACCCTCCCTGCCCCCATGGCCCGACTGAACCCCTCGTCCGAACCTGACTGTCATCGGTTTGTCCTTTCCCATTGATATTACCATTCGTGGTAAGAATAGATTTTTAGTACCCAGAGGACAGCAACGAGAGTTCGTATATTTCCACTTCACGTTACATCGTCGATTTTCTGTTAGTTTTATTAGTCGATGGAAGATTTAGATTTACGAACAATGTGTCGAGTTTATCATGCCATCTCTATCAATTTTATATTTCGATTTTTTTACATCGAGGCAAGATCGATTTACAAAACTTCGACTTACAGAGCCGTTAACTCCATTTCTTTACTCGCGACGAAACTTCTTATCCTTCCTATTGATGATCCACCTAACCAATCATCCTGATACTCTCTCGGAACTCGATTTATCCTCCCGAAGAATTCCAATTACCTTTCGAAAAAGAACAAACTCCCTATCCCCTATGCCAGATGTAGAGAGGCAAGAAAGGGGTGACAGGATGAAAAATCAAACGGGACCGGCAGGTAGCCGTGTCCGCGAGTCGATTGTCGCAACGATCATGCCTTTTCCCTGCTTCTACCGTGGTAATAACGAACGCGTCAATTTTTCGTCTCTGTCCGGCTGTCCATCCTTGCGAGCAATCCCCCGCACTCCCCAATCAGTTTTTCCTGTTCCTAGTGGCATTTTTTTCGCCAATCTCCTTTCACTCGTTATCGGGTGGTTGCTAATGGCACATGATTGCCTTTCCACCCTCGTCTACGATGTTTTCGCCATCCTCTCGTACACCAGTCGCTGCCACTTCATTTTCACGGATCGTTCGTGGGACGGAAGGCTCTTCCACGAAGAAATTTCAATCGGGAAAACCACGTTCAACCGCGATCTTTCAATTCGAGAGGTTGGATTTTAAGATAGTTCCTTCGGATGGCAGATTAATCGGAACCGAAGGCTACTGCCCATAGATCGATGTTATTCGTTGAGTTTTTTAGTTGGACAGAGTGGAGCGGACGTATTAAATGTTTTTCGGGGCGGGCTTGTCATTGGCAGGTTTAGCGATCGAGAAATCGACGCGATCGAGAGTATTCTATCCAACGGATCAGCTCTTCGACCAATTTTTCGTTTTGTTTCGGCTATTAGGATGTTCCTTTGGAAAGGTATCCGTTTTTAATCCACTGACATGCGCAGTTGTCTGTCAGACGAGGTAAGGCATTGTGCCTGTTTCTTATTAATTTAAGCGTTTTATCGATTGCCATTCTTCCTAAACTTTTGCATTTCGCAAATAATGAAACCCTAAGCGAGAACCGGAGACTTAGAAAAATTGCTGCAATTTAATGTGAACAACATTTAATGTGAAAGAGTAATATGTCAACGGGTTAATAAATGATCTTGCATGATCGACACTTGGACTAACGATAGATAGAATATCCTTGCTAATTTCGAAGAAAAATTTACGATACCCGTTTATTATCCAGATTAGGAGAAAGATGTATAATCGCGGGCATCGAGTATAATTCGCAAAAATCGCCAGTTGACCCTTGATTTTACGAGTGCAACGGTTCAAGACGCTAATTTGCAGGGGCTTGCGTTCGATTCCGTTCGGGATGGACGAGATTTTTTTCGGTCGTCCAACCGATTTGCTTCTACCTGCCGAAAAGGTGGCCCATTATCGGGAAATTTCAACGATTTCCAAGTTTCCAGGTATAGATCGAAGCTAGACAAAGAGAAAATTGACGAGTTATTTAATCTAATATCGGCTGCTCGATCGGAATTCGTACGCGGGAAAACCATGTACGCGTGTAAACGTTATTTTTCCCATTCTGTTCCTTCTTCCCTCTTCGTTCTCCATCTCCCTTTATTTTTCTTTCCCTCTTTCTCTCTCTGTCTCTCGCACTCTTTTTTTCCTTTCTCGTCCCCTATTCTCGTTCGCAATTATGCGCCATAACGTTGCGAGCGTCACAAAGAGCCGGCAGTGATTACGCGACAATTTCGAGCTAATATCGCGATCGTTATTATTTCAGAGAACCTGTCGATCGAGGGACTGTGCGTTAAAATCGCTCTAAGCCGCGGCTCGATCGTTTTACAAGAGGGACGAAACTCGCGATGGGAAAGCGTTTTCACGCGAACCGATTTACAGTAGCCTTAATTCACCATTTATGCATCCGACTTGTTATATATCTATCTATTCGAACGTATTTACGATGTTCGTAGGTTTCCAACGACGACGAACAAATTTAGGTACTGCTTGGAATCATTGGATTCTTGAAACGTGAATGACTTCCTGCTTTTATGAATTAGTATGGAAATTGGGAAATTGGCAAATTTCCTGCTTAGAAAATTTCCAAGTCGAACGATCTCTAATTAGAAAATCCGGAAATCGGTTACTTTCTAATTAATTAGTCTCGCTCATCTGTAAAACTATTAATTAATCGATTGATTACGAAAGACGGATGATCGAGAAATTTATTAAATCGCCGATTTCTTAATCGAAATACCGTGACTATGAACATATTTAATAGAACGCGCGCGGTGTTCCAAAACTCTTCTGCAGTCTTTTGGGCTCTTGGATCTAAATCCGCGGAAGAGTCGGTGCAAATTTTGCCGGGTCTAAATCAGCTCTCTCTCGTTGGTTGGACGCGAGCCAACGAGAAAAAAGAAAAAAAGAACGGAACAAAAAAAAAAGGAGGGAAAAAGGAGAAGAACGAGGAAAACGTGTGCTCGACGAGACATAATACCACTCAGATTCGAAACAAGGCATACATATCACTCACTCGAGACACGAAACGAACTACACGGACACTGAAAACTCGCTTTTCCAAGGAAAATGCATCTCTCTTGACACTCTTGCATCGTCTCACATGTACACACAAAATTATATATATTTATATATACATATACAATATATTTATATGTATATATAGATTATATGTGTCCGCCCCCTCGCCCTTGTGCCCTTTTGGAACCCTTTAGTGAGATGTTTATCAGCTGTAGTACTATCAGTTTGAGATATTCGTGTTATGCAAGCGAATCCCTAAACCCCTTTTTTTCTCTCCACTGACTTGTTGTACGTGTTTTTACTTCTATGCCCTTGACAATCTTTTCTCAATGTTAATGTAATATATATATATACAATATTCCGTATGTATTTATGTATACATATAACAAGTCGAGATTACTTTTTTTGTTTGGCTGCGAGAACGTACTTTGCAAAAAGAGTAATTTTGCTCGTGAACGGCAAGCTAGCGTTCCAAATAAAAGATATGAATAATGATTGCTAAAAAAGATTATACGTAAAGAATAAGTATTATAGAAACAAGAAGATATATGTATGTAAGAAACACACATAACAGAGATAAAACAGAACAGGAATGAAACATTATACACACTTGACAACGACATATACAATCGACGACCCGGTAGTAAAAAAACAAACAAGAAAGACAAAAAAAAAAAAAAAATAAAAAGTCGGGTCGTCAAACTAAACGAGTTCACCATTGATTCACATTCGTCTCTTTTTTCTGCTTTCAGCTGCACAGATTCCACAACGCGCAGGTAAGTACGATCAAATTACGTTGAAAATCGTTTCCCTTCCGTTTCTTCCATCGTCTTAATTGAGCCGATCGTCAATTAGACGCACGTCACTGTGTGCTCGCGAACCGTGTCTACTTGCACGGAAGAAAAAATCTTCTTACTCGTGTCCATCCTTTTTCTTCTTTCATTTCTTTCGTTCCTTCTTCCTCTTTCAATACTAGTTCGCCTTAAAAGAGAAAATCTTGAGGTGTTTCATAATGGTTACGTATGGAAAGGGGATAGCTGGAACTGGGGACACAATCGATTCGCCGCGTTCTCCATCTCATTCGCGCGGCTTTCTTTTCATCCACTAATTACCAATTAGTTCGTGTGTTTTCGCGGTAATGTAACTGTAGCACTATACTTCTCTGGTAGTGTCTTTGTAGAAACTTTGATTTTATATCCGTTCGTGCTCGTCGCGTTTTATTTTCACCACTCTCATTGAATTTTTCCATCTTAATTTCCATCTTAACCAATAACATTAAGTTTTTACAAAAATGAATATTATTTCAAAGGCGAATAAATCCAAATTTTCAAAAGGAATTTCAAGCTAATTCGTCTTATCGTTCGTTTTATTTTATTTTTCATTATCATTGTTCTCTTACACGGGTAAAATCGGTTAGCAATTTTTTGTAATGATTCTTCAAGGGATAGATCGACTAAAGGATCGTTTGAATTTTAGCATGCAAGAGGAAAGACGAGATGGCGAACCAGGGAGAACAGCCCGCCCCCAAGAAACCGCGCCTGGTTTTCACAGACCTTCAGCGCCGTACTCTACAGGCTATTTTTAAAGTAAGTCTTGTATAACTTAACTTGCGTTTTGATCGATACCTCCACCCCGTTCTCGATTGTCCCAGGCGAATGGATGCTCAAAGACACTATGGCGAATTCAGTCCTTGTTCCTAAGAGCGTCCTTTGCCCTCCCTTTATCTAGTTCTTGTTATTATTTCACCTATCCGTTTCTAATTCATCTATTAGAGTAATAATATATTAGGTAACTATTAGATTACATAGGTATACCTAAGGTAGTACTAGGTATATCCAAATATTTTCTTATCCTATAACAGTTTTAAAAAAAGGTCATTCGCGAAGTTACATTAAACGTTAAGTAAATGAAAAATGTTCTTCCTAAAAAACATGTTTGTGTCGTATTCATAGATAAAATTTTGTAACTTCATTTGAAAATTCATTTATATAGCTTGTCTTAGGAATTGTTGTATAAAATGATATAATTGTCATGAAATAATTAAATTTGAACGAGTGAATTAAATTGAAATAATTAAATAAAACGAACAATGAAGGACGACGGAACCAATTCAAAAATCTTTTTAAAAATTTATAAATCTGATTTCAAATGATGAAAACCTACCTCCATAGGGTGTATATACTGATAACGGAGTACCCCTCGTATAAACGCTCACGACCGGCCGAGTTTTGCATGCGTTAATGGAAACGCTCTCAACAAATCCTCACTTAACAAAATTACTACGTCGTCAGTAAATTATCTGGATAGACACCACGTGTATCCCGCATTCTATTGGTGCACCATAATAACAGTGCACGGAAGGCATCGCCGACTCGTGGCCATTTTGGCCCTCCGAATCTTTTTAAGCTGATTTAATACTCATCCGGCAACTCGACTCAGTTCTTTGATATTTCGCCTGTATCATTGTGATCACTTCTTACATAGTATTTGAGATATCCAAATTATATTTTTATAAACGGAACTGAAACTCGGATATTTTTTCAATTTCAGAAATTACATTGTAATCAAATTTATGTATTTTTTCCCCTTTATATTTTTCAATTTTTTAATTGGTTCTATTTGTTCTTTGTGGAATGCGGATAGTCTATGGTGATGTGAATGAGACCGTGATACCAGTGCGAGTATTTTAGTTACTATTAACCCTTTGCAGACGACGAACCCATATATGCGTTCAGTGTAAGTTATCCGCATAGCCGATGAACTCACATATGCGCCAGGCGAAAACAATCGACACGGCCGATGCGCTCGTGTTATGTACGCGTTCAGTGTGCCTTTACCCGATGCTCTCGATACAAGCGCAAAAATGATAAATGTTTGCGATGGATAAGTGCGTCGAGAGTTATCACTCAGCACTCGTAACAATCTTTATTTCATACGTTTCAACAAATGTATTTTCTGTTGCTCGAGGTACAATTCGTTCTCCTGCATCGAACTCGATGTCACGGTATTTTAACTTCGAAATGTTTTCTTTGCGAAAGGATCGAAAAATAAACAAATATATTTTTATTTTTGAGATACGATATCGCAGAAAAATCTCAGGGCAAAGTTTTGTTCGGCAAAAATTATTTTTCTGAATGAATATAAAGATTTTTTACTTACTTGGTTTTTCCCATAGTTTATCGTAAATTGTTCTGTGTTTTATTTTTAGACAATTTATTAAGATAGCTATTCATACCGTATACTAGTGTCTTACAAAATATACGTTTGCATCTTCTATATACATCTTTAGATTTTAGATTTTCAACTGTGCTAATGTAACCCACGTCAGCCAAGTTTACGTGATAATCAAATTTCAAAATGTTTCATACAACGTACACAATGTATTCATAAAAGGTTCTACATGTGCTTAATACTTTCACGAGCTGCTATAATTACAGCGAAATAAGATGAAAAGAAACGAAATAAAAAGAAAAAAAATAAGCATTGTTAAAAATGCGTGGGTTGGATGGACGATATCTATTCTGGTTTTCGAGCGTGTGGCTGCGATCATGGTGGCGATCGACGCGTGTGACCAAGGAATCGGCCGCGAAATTATTCAACATGGATCGATAGAGGCGGCTTTACGCGCGACAGGGCTGAAACTAACCCAGCACCCTCGTCCTCCCGCGTCGTCACGCTGTCCCTGCGTTTTTCTCCGCGTGCACGCGAGAAATCAGCCTCCCTTTATTAATGCATGCGCCCTGAGAACGCTTCGACGGAAAGAAAAAGGGAATCGAGTGATTTCGAACGAAGGATATCGCTCGTAGTAAAGGGAATCCTACAGAATATTATAGATGAATTACGGATATTTATGTAAATTTATGCTCCTACTGATGCTCGTAAAGAAATGTAACTCGAATAAAAGTGTGAATTTTCTTTTGAACGATGTGACATACATTTTGCTGTTGACATTTTACATGTACTTGGAGACTTGCTTATTTCTAAGAAAATGTATTTTAACGTCAGAATTACGGATAAGTGGAACTAAAGTCTGACATTATTTTTTATAATAATCGTAGCTAAGTATAGCGAAATATTAGCAAAAGATTATATTAAAGATAAACTTTAAAAAATTACAACAGATTAATATCCTCGCTAATTAAGATTGATAACGTCATGAATTAATAGGGAACTACGCCAAATGTTCGCCATAAAGATACATAAATACCGTCGTTATTCGAAAAGGCGAAGAAAGAAGTCGTCGATGACGTCGTGGAATTCGCGTTCGCGGCTGCTCACTCGATACCTTGCTCGTCGAACCGTCGATATCGCGGCCATTCGACTCCGCGGTCTAATATTCTACAATCCTCGAAAGGCACACAACTGCTACCAAGTTAGCGTTTGCATTAATCAGAAAGGAAGAACGAAGGTGTTCAATGAACGTGTAAGAAATTCATGCGGAGAGTCTAGCTCGTCTTCGAAATTAAGCTAATTTGACTTTTTAGTAAAATATAAAGTCAGACTCGAGTCTGATCCATTCTATACTCGATTAAGTCGCCTCGATTCGTTTTTGATCCGGGTATTGCTTGGTTGGATTCAGTTCGGTGTTCGGGTTAAGTCTGGATTTTAATCAAACGAGGTTTACATGAGAGTTAATCAGGGTTTGATTACGGTTTCTACACTACTATAATCCTAATCTACGTTTTATTTGATTAAGCTTTAAATTACTTAACTTAATTTTCGATTTGGCTTCCATGCTTTGCGAAACTCAAATTTCATCGAACTTTGTATTTAATTTAAATTAAATCCCTCAGGGCTTAACGTTTTTTGTGTCTTCAGAAAACTTTTTCTTCTTTATCAATAGTTACTAAGGAAGAACCTATTGTTTCATGCTTTTTCATAATGAGACATGTATAATATCAATAATAATATTAGTTAAATCATACAAGAGAAGTTTGGTTGTACTATATAAAGTTTTCAACAAAATTTCGTTCTATCACCCTTAAATTCGAACCTGCCACGGGTGAAACTTAAGCTAATTTCGGGGTTAGTTTGAACAAGGCGCAGTTTGAGATACGATCGCGGGACAACTATGAAAATAATGTAGATGTTCCGTTGGAAAAGGGAAAAGCGCTGGTTCGGCCGGGCTCTTTGGAAGTATGCCAAATAGTTGGCGAATTGACCTTAGCCCAGTTAACGCTTCTGCTCGATCTTTCTCGCATTCCGCTTCTATTTTCCGCTCGATTATACGATTCTTAAACTTCCTTGGTCCCTTCAATTCGTCTAACAAAGCTATCAGTAACGCATGTTCGATCTGCTATCGATAAAAGCTCCCGAATGAAAACGGTCAACCCTTATTATCTTAAAATTTCCTCGAATTTAAACTTTGAAATGTTGTCAATCGCTTTTATATTATCAAAACTAGTACTTACATTTACTGTAACTAATTTTTTTAGCTCCTAGTCCAAAATAGGTTTTCACCCGCTCGAAATTAAAAAAAAAACAGGATCGTTGCATTAATTATTTTCCTCGCCCCTGTATAAAGTTGTTTTACTCTGCGATTAAATATTTCGTTTACTGCTTGACAATTACTTATTTCATTCCGTAAATTAGGCTTAAATTGCCATTTATCTACTTAAATGAATACAAATTTTGCTAGAAAACAATTCCACGTTGTATGTATCTTTAAAAATGTTAGGGGGTTCGTTAATTAAAAATCATAATTATTGTAATTAAGTTTAATAAAACTGTTCTTCGCATAAATAAATGAAATTCCAGTTACGAAATAGAATAAAAAATCAATCAGAAATATTCTAGCAAACATATACAAAAAGACCAAAGTTTCGAGTTAAAAATATATACAAATATTTGATGTGCTTTTTAATATTGTAGTACTTACATAAGAGATGCTAGTTTGTCAGAGTATAAACAGCAAAGAGTTTTAGATATGGTTCTTCGTCGTTTTCGAGATCCAATGTGCACCCCTCACCCCATGACACGTATGCAACCCCCTCCACGTCTCTCTTTCTCTCACACATACGGTTTCTCAGGCGCGCACAGTAGCTGTCAAGGAATAATCACGATCCTCGCGCCGATAGTGTCCCGTATTTCCAACAATTGATACGCCTCTCTCTATACCGAACTGCTATCCCGTAGACTGTAGACAGAGGCGACAGACCTTCGTTTCGTTGCGTTACACGCGCTGAATTACAGTCAGACAGGATATCAATACAGTTCCTTAAACGTCTACCTTGTTTCCAAGTAAATGCAAGTAATTCCTTGCTCAGTCGCTTTTTCACTAAAATTTTAGGAATCTACATTTTCCTCCCTCAATTTATCACCATGTTTGTATGATCACGTGTATTAAGTATAATTATGAGTTAATAGATAAGTATATTTATAAGTTTGAAGTCGAAATCGTTGATTCCGTCGTTTCATTCAAAATGGAATCAACGCTATTAAATTCTATTGCTCCCGCTCCAAACGAATGTCGAAACTCTCGTGGAATAAACACACGAAACGATTAACCCCGATTAATCCCTCTTCGGCGAAAACGAGGCATCCTGTCCCCAAAAATCCTGGCACGCGAGACTCAATCAAACGATTCAACCTTCTTCATTAAATTATCGTCCCCGCTTCGCTCCCCTCGCGCTATTTCCTTTCTATAGCCATTAAAGAAGAGGGGGAGAGGGTTAAGTCGACACGAGGGAGCAGGCTTGTAATTCGTGTTGGATCGAGCATCCTAATTTGATCGGTTTTACCAGGCTAAACGATTGCACTTCGCACATAACGCGTTAATTATTGCGTTCTGCTGCACGCGCATCGGGCCATCGGTTTGTAATAATTGTTCCTTCGAGCAATCGATACTCTCCCTCCTTCTCTCTCTCTCTCTCTCTCTCTCTCTCTCTCTCTCTCTCTCTCTCTCAGTACTCCGTTCGTGTTATTGATCGACCTACGTCGAGTAAGAAACGTCGCATGGGAAGAAAGCGTACCAGCCCGTTTACCACATGTACAGAAATGTTTACCATTCGTCGAGTCCGCGATCAGGCCGCGGATTTCTTGTTTGATTCTTCCGGTTCCGGCATCGTGGCCCGCTTTGCGGAACAAAAATAAGTACCGACTAGGAGACAGCGTTTGACTTCTCAATTCAGAGTGGAGAATTGTAGGTTGAGATGCGCCGAGAGAAGGGAAGGGATGAATATTAATTTAGTGGAGGAAGAAGTCAAAGAAAAAAGGGGAGTGCTTCGAGCACAAAGGTTCCTATTTGATGCGTTTCTTCGACGAAAGATTCGTTGAGGACGTAGCACGGAGTGCTCCAGCTTTTTCCATCGATATTTATTTATAAGATTCGGCTTTTTCCAAGTTCGAAGCGAGCTTCGAGAAACGGCGACGGCAAATTCTTTTATCGGGAACTATCTTTGTTTTAACGATGATTGTTAGGTTTGAATTAGCACTAGGTTCGTTCAAACGATTGGATGGCGGGTTATCTAAGTTATTATAGAATAGTTAGCTTTATTATGGGTTTGCTAGAAATTTATAGGATTTTAGAGACCGAAAGTCACTCTTAGATCATTGACGAATCTCAGCAGCTACAGCGAATATTCATTGATCCGGAGACTGTTTCACAAATAACGTGCTTTGGAGTCTGATTCATTAATCGGCCAGCTCAAATTCTTAAATCTGGCTGATTCCTTAAAATACTTACACTCCTCTGAAATAGTCAAAATAGATTTTTTAATTTAGTAAGCCAATCGTATCGTTCGTAAGTCGATTGAGACTATCTCAACGATGCATGATCTTTTGACCCGTGGTTCGTTTATTCATACATCGAGAATATTCAAGAAAGTTAGCTTTTCGATCACCAATGAATAAATTATATTAGAGGAGAAAGAAAAATATATATATATATATATATATATATATATATATATATAATTTCTTGAACTCTATATGTCGCATGGTTGTGGCAAATAAACATACAATAATAATTGTTATTTTATCACAATATTCGTCCATTTTTAATTATTTTAAATCGCATCAATTACCGGGGTTAGTAGCGAATGGTACAATGGGTTTTTGTTACTGTAAACGCGAGGGGCAGTGACGAACCTTCAGTTTTTCAGAACCATCCAAAACATCTGCTCGTAAATACACTTTACATTAACTATACTACTAGCGTGTATATCATTCGTTTGTTTTTATTGTGCAGTGAAATATTTTAATAACTCAAAATGTAATTACTGTAAAGTATGCAAAATGAAGTAGTGGGTATAATATTTATCAGGTGGAACAAGTCTCTATTTAGACTACGTTTCTTTTTGTTAGTTTTTCAATACGTTCGTAAAAACCCGTATCTTCTTAAACGTTTCCAGTTGAATAATAATAAAATTAACAAAATACATATTTCACGTGAAACTATCTACTCACGAATACCGACGCATTTCAGGAGACCAAGAGGCCGTCGAAAGAGATGCAGGTGACAATCGCTAGACAACTGGGCCTGGAGCCGACGACGGTCGGGAACTTCTTCATGAACGCTCGACGCCGCTCCATGGACAAATGGAAGGACGAGGACCCGAAGACCGTCGCAGTTGAGGAGGGACAGCTATCACCGACGATAGGTATCGTGCAACGGGAACCAAGCGACGTTTTGTGACATACGTCCGACCACGAGGAGTACCAGGACGAGTCGCCCGAGGAAGATCTGTCCTTCTCGTAAGGGCGGCGATCTCTTAACGCGACGCGACGTTCGCGATATCACTCGAGACGCTCGACTGACCTGGAACGTCAGTTTTCAACAACCTCCGAATTGTTCGGGCCGCTCGCCTGCTAGAAGATTCGTTTCGACGACGTAGCGGGGACCGTAGGCCCGATTAGATGAATTTTCGGAAGGCGGCCCTTTGTACCGCGTAACCTAGCTAAATACACACATGATTACGTTCGAAGAATTCGACGAATTCTCGAACGCGTAGAATGGAGAAGTATTTACATCGCAGAATTTTGTCAGACACAACGTGCGTAGAATTGTGGAATATTTAAGTCTGAGAGAGGTTGTAGATTGAGCGAAAAGCAAGGAACATAAAATGTAGAGTTTTTGTGAGAATAATTATTCGATCGATTCAATTTGCAGTAAGCGATCGATCGTTTGACTCATTGAGGACTAAGTAGTGAAATAAAGCAGGAAAATTTCCTGACATTATTGAAAAACGTACGTAAAGTAGTTCGTATATTTTTTTATTGGCATACAGGAAATGTAATAAAAACGTTACAAAAGCACATCATACGAACCAGAGACATAAAATCAATATCCGTCATTCAAACGAAACAATTTTATTATGAAGTCATAAATATCTCAATCTCTTCAAAATCCACAAAATTATAGAATGTAAGTAGAAGACATAATAACGAAGAAAGTATGGAGCAAATGTTTTAAAAATTCTCTTTCACAATCATAATTAAAAAAGAAAAACAGGATTTAATAACATAAATTGATCTATTGAAAAACAAATTTGCAAATATTTGCATTAACACCACGTTAGTCTTCAATGAGTTAAACAGAATAGGTATAATAGTGAAATATTTAGGTTCGAGAAATTTCAGAAACTATGAATATCGTAAGGAACGTGGAACACGGAGTTTTCGTGAGGATAATTATTCGATCGAATCGGTTCGCGATAATCGATCACGTTTAATGTGTTCGAACTTTCATAATCTGCCGTCGAGCAGGGCGCAATATTTTCAAGCATTTTAAGAAAAGAGGGGGGGAAGCAAGCAGGTTTGAGAGCTGCCGAGGAATCGTGCACACTGGCGTCATTATCTTATAGCCAAGCTCCGGGAAGCACGGTCACTGTGATAATTTTTTAACGACAGAAACGGGTGGCAGCCTTGTTCGTGAATATTGCAGTTCAACCTCGCTACGTCCCGCGAAATGACGCATATTTCCCTCAATGTTCGAAACACCGTTTGCAACTCGATTAATTTTTCAAAATTCTATCGTTGATCCACGAAACTCTGATTGTACATTCAAGAAAGAGAAGAAGGAAAAGAAAAGAGGAAGAAATTATTGCAGAAAACCACGTTCCAGGGTGTGAAATCGAGCATCGTGGAGTCGCGTCGAAAGAAATCGTATGGATTATCGATCTTTAATGGCGAGAACGTTCTCTCCCTATTCGTTTCGCTCGAACGATTTGATTTTCGTTCGAGAGTCTGATTCTCCGGGAACTTGGTGCCATAATTTGCCATATTAGAGTAAGATATCTCGATTCAGAGCATTTTCTAGTCCACGCGTGTTGGCATGGTCCTTGACGGATCGGCCAATTCTTTTATCTAGTCAAAATTGCAAGAAGTGAGCCTCAAGTTCTCCTGAAGAACACGTGTTCGAGGTTGTCAGCCTTCCTCGAGAATCAGAGCTGAATTCTGGCGCGTTCAACTCCTCATACCCTTGTGAAGTTTATTCCTACCTTAGCGTATTTAGATACTCGTTGTTTTTCCATTGAGGGTTGAACGCGTTAATCCTTTATGAATTAAGAAATACCTCACGCAGATCGTGTTAGCATTTGTTTGATCATTTCGAAGAACAGGGTGCTGGTAATTCCCCGTGCCATGTTTCGTACGAGATAAAAGAAATCGCAAAGGATTTCGTAGAATATGTTCAGAAAAGTTCTATAATTTATATTTAAAAAGAAGAAGAAAGAACCTTTTTAATGATCTAGGAAGACTCTCACAACTTTGTACGTCGCTGTTTTAAACCATCCTTGCAAAGATAGAGAAGCTATTCTTTTCGATCTTCTCACCGACAAGAAATAAAGCTCCGTATAACCAAACCTCCTTTCTCAAAGATTCCTAAATATTTTTATTCTCAAACCAGCGACGTCTGTAACCTCGAATGGTGTTCGAAAATTTTCAGAAAAGCGGAAAAATGTAGAATTGAATAGAAAGGGAGAGAGGGAATCGTGCGAAGGATCGATGATCAAAAAGGGTGAATCAGGACTCGTCGTGTCCTCGTTGGTCGCTAAAGGAATACACATCGAACCCATGAAATTTACCAAAACAAAAAAAATGGACGCGAAAGAACAGCTTCGTTTCTTAATACACGCTCACATTAATCCACACCTACACACATACATATATAGACACTATAACACTGAGACACCGAAACTAATTTAATGCGAGATAAAAAAAAGGAGAAAAACAAATGTGGCATCGTGTCGAGGGTGCACGTGCCAAGTGATATATTCTACGTACGTTAAATGAACATTGTATATCAGAGTGGACGCTGTTTTGTGCGAATCGGCGAAGAAGAGGAGTAGACGGGACACGGGAGCTGATCGTTCGTGAGAACTAGCGGTCTCGATATTCGACGACATGCGAAATCGCAGGGATGCGGATGAATGTGGCGCGCGCGCGCGCCTGCGTGTGTGAAATAGAGTGAACTACAAAGACAAGAGATAAACGAGTAAGAGAGAGAGAGAGAGAGAGAGAATGAGAGAGAAATTGAAAAATAGAGAGAAAGAGAGAGAGAGAAAGAGAGAAACTTTGCGTACCGCACTAGATATCGTACTGCAATTGTGCTGTGCTATTGTACATAGTAGTGAGTGGGAAAGAGCGAGAGAGACTTTCGCGATTCAGGAAGGCGGTGATGGAAGAGGAATGAAGAGGAACCAAGTTCCAGGCCGGAAGAGGCTAGTTTTCGCGTTTTCCGATTGCACGCCAGCCATTCCTCTTATTTTGCGTTTGATGAAGGTTTGGTTAACTGCGTGTGATTTTGCCATGTGATTTTGTAGGGATCCATTGCAAGAAACGTTGCATCCTTTTTGTTTCCCGAGATTTTTAAAATCTTCGAGGTAGTGGGAAATTGTATGAAAATTTATCTAACGATATTTAAGGGTTGGAAAGGAAAAAGGGTAATATATTTAGTACTCTAATTAAATCGAGTGTGCAACGATTCGTATGCAAAGATTCCACCGCGTAATAAACGATTCTGTACTAGTCTATACAACTATTTCTTGATTAACAGCGTGCGAATTATAGCGAAATTAGAAAAAAGCGACATTTTGCCCCACGTTCCTTCGGTTCCTCGTGATCGACGTTCAATTTCTTTACCGTTTCCATAGAGAAAGCTTCGACCCTGGTTAGCATGCAACGAAACGAGGAAAAGCGAATAATAGAATGCTATAGGGATCTGGAAATAGGGTTGATCGTTAATGAGTCACCGCGTATGACGGAAAGGCGAGAGTTCTAGAAAACTAATCGTACCAAAAAAGGAAAAAATAACACAGATAAAATAAGAAGAAACGGAAGCGTGCGTCGCGGCCGTCGATTATAAGATCATATATAGTACAAAGTAAACATATATTATTGTAATAACGGTTTAATTAACTATAAGGGGAGCGTCGCTGTTTCACAAACCAACTCTGAAGAATGTTGCGCGAAATCGTGATACACGTGGACGAACGTTTGATTCTCCGGGTTTCGATCAAGTGCTATTGTCTTTGGTAGCGTGTGCGCATCATCAGGCGTTGAAAGACCAGGATGATTGCAAAGGTTACAGTGGATAGGAGCGTCGAATTCTCATGGAAGTTTCCTCGTCCGCCACGATTTGTCGGACGTGACCACGACACCGCGATCGAAATTCTCGAGGTAGAAGAATGTTGAAAGAGAAGGTATTCGCGCGAACGATGCGTCAAAATTTATGAAATAAAACGTGATTAGATATTGTTGAATGTGAGCAGAACTGGAAATGTCGTTCGAGAGACTTGGTTCGATGCTAAGAATCCTGAATTACGAAAAATATTGATTCAACTCATACAGTAGACAATAAGATACTATTTATAAATGCTAAGGATGAGACAGAAATTATGTAAATGATGAGGTTTTACGAAATTGAAATTATGGACTTGATTAGATGAACAAAAACAGAGGCACATTTGTAACAACCGTTACAACTGTTAACATGTATTAAAAATAAGGAAAATGTAAAAGCAGGAATTTTAAGAAATGGAAAATTCTGAAAATTTCATTTCACACCAGCAATAGTCGATTTAATAGTAAACATAAAAAACAACCATCTTTGGAAAGAAACCAGAGATCAAAGGATTACAGAAGATTAGGAACCAACTTTCTAGGCACGAATTCACAAAGAATACCTCACAAAGAAACAGCTATCAATATCGATCTTAAAGTGTCATGAAATCCAGTATAAACCCAGAATTGTAAAGAAATGGTGTCGCATCGTTGAAATAAAAGAACATTCGCGTAGTTCGTGAACTCGGAAATGGAGGCGATGAGGAAAGTAACCGGAAGCGGGGGAGAGGAAATCGCAATTGTAAGATTGTTGTGGCTCACTCGGGGGTGATATATGTAGGAAAATTTTAGGGATACGGATGGGGATCACGGGAAGGGGGTGAAAGAAGGTGATAAGGCAACTGTCTGTACGATAAATCTGTAAATACGAGTTTAATTGCGATTATTAATTAATTGTGCTCGTGATTGCGAACGATGAACATTATTACTATTATTATTATTATTATTATCGCGAGAATCATCATTGGCATTACCATTATCATCTTCGTCACTGTCATTATTATTGCTATTACTATTATCATAATTATTATAATTATTTATATTTCTTTCATTCCTATTATTACTATTGCGATTTTTATCGCTGTAACGAGAGACAGATATAATTGATTATTAATATAAACGTATTGTAAACGCATTCTTTGTTGAACAAGATGTGTGTGAAAGGGAAAGGGAAAGAGTGAGAATGAGAGTGAGACTGAGAGGGATGAGAGAGAGAGAGAGGTTTCAATTAACTTAGAAAGAGAAACTATTCGACTTTCCGAACGAAGAGAGCTGACGTGTCGTTAAAAATGAGAAGAAAGAAAAAAAAAGACGTCGTGTTTAGATCAGAAAACGGCTAAAAACAACGGGAAAATTCAAGAATAGAGAGTGGGCTAACGAAGGGGTGGGTTATCGTAGGAAAATGGGATATCGATGGGGACACACAAACGCTAAGGTTACATAGGCGCGAAATAAAATGAAGAACAAGAAGTTAATAAAAAAAATACAGAACCCGCTAAACATAAAGCAAGAATATAGTATATAATTATATATATACTATACATAAAAATATAAATATATATAAATATATAAATATAAATATGAATATAAATATAAATATAAATGAATGATATATTATATATATATAAATATATATATATATAAATGCCATTTTCAGGCAGCCGGGGTTAGTTAGGATCGGGGTGGGGCGGGAATGGGCTTCGGGGAGGGATGTATAATTTAATACAGAGAAAAAGACCCTAGTAATGAAGGGGGCTCGATCGTCGGTCGATCCACGGTTTCGATCGATCGACGATTGTCGTACGCATTAAGTCGCGACAAGAGCGGGCCGCGGAACGACACACGGAGAAAGAACACAACAAAAGGGGGTGAGAAACAATACGAGCATGAGACGAAGATAAATGTCTGTAAATCAATGATCTATTTATGTAACTCGTTCGCGGTGCGTAATACCTCGTCTCGAATCGACGATCGACGGCGGAAACGAGTGGCAAGAAAGAGGATAAAAGAAAATGGTGGAATCACATGTAAACACCGTAAACTGTAAAAGAAGAGAGAAAACCAAACGAGATCGCTGAATGACTATAACGCGGACTATAGGGGGAAGAATTACTTCGACGAGCATTAGCAACCCTTCGAACGAACGAAAGGTTTAGAGAGCGATGAAAAGGAACAGGAGGCGGCGCGCATGAAGCTCGAGACGTAGGCGAATGAACATATTATATATAAATATAAATATATAAATATATAAATATATATATTAAAAGGCAGAAATAATAATAACGATAAAGAAGGAAATAAGAAAAAAAAAATGACAACCGTAGAGACTAAGAGAATCTATTTCGGGTCCGTGTGTGTATACGCGTTTTTTTATATTGCAACGACGCAAGTCGGGCGCGCAAGTTTTAAATCGATAGAAAAGAAAGGACGAAAGGGGGAAGAAAGAGGAGGAGGGAGGGAAGTTAGAGGAAGATGGAGGAGGGTGAAAGAATAGAACGAGCGTAGCCGTAAAAAGTTAGTCCTTGGACAGGGGTGGAATTGTTTTGGGGATTGACGTTGGACAAATGTTAAGTAATATATTATATTATTATATAGTACGCGTCAAGATGACGAATGGTTCAGGGAGGGGGCTGGTTTTTGCTCTTTACTCGACTAGTATTCGCTCCATTGAACGAGACTCCCTTTTTTTCTAGAATAATTTTTCTCGTTACCCTTCACTTGTATTTATCGTTTTTTCGAAATCTTTCTAACACTGTTTTGCATGACTTTATTTATATATTATTATTTATTATTATTTAGATATTACTTTGTGTATAACATAGTTTATCACTGATCGATTATTTTACAAAAATTCAAACTATGATACTTTATCGTTATGGTATTAATGAAAATATAATCTGCTTCAATTAATCTCGTAATCATTTCAGTCTTCATATAATACATATCCTGCAGATTAGAACGATGTCAATTGACGTACTATTTAATTATCGTAAACGACGCTATACTATAAATATCGACAAAATCTAAGAAAAAGAAATCTCTTGATCACGTTAAAGGAATATCAATTCAGAGTAATATTAACAATTAGTCAATCCTATTAATCATCGCAACACCTTATCTCTAATCTCCATGAGCCAATTATAGTATGAGTAGCGAGCAAACCGGAGAGCAGAAACGTAAAATCTAGGGATGAAGTCCGAGGACCTGTGGCCGCGTTTCAAAGCCGTTCATGAACTATTTATCTGTTGATTGGAGCTGAGAATTCTGGGCGAATGGTCGGGGATAAGACACATAACCATCAGTAAAAGCGAAGAAAAAATGAAGTCTAGAAAAGAAGGTATGAATGGGATAAAGAGAACAGGTGAACGGTTCGTACGACAATAAGGTATCGATTAGTTAATCAGAGATGAAATAATGTAAAATACAAGTGCAAAAGCAAGTATACATTATTATATTTATTATAATACGAGGGTTCATCGTGTTGGTATCCAGGTTAGGGAGAGGGACCGGGGTTTGATTCGAGAATTCGAGAAGCAGGGAATATCTTCGAAATCGTAGAACGAACGTATTCTCTTTTTCAGTGGAAAATTGAAAGGGAAAGTTTGAAAGGACAGAAGGAAAAGAGAAAGATGAGGGAAGAATGACGCGACGGAGGAGGGGATTTTCACGGGGCGAGGCTCCTTTTTAGAGTTTTTAAACGCGAAAATGCGCTGCGCTGTGAGAAAACGTATCGCTACGTATGGTCGCGGAAAGTTTGTTGAGGTGGGAAAAGAGCGGCGACCAGACGCGGAGCTGCACGATTAGTGAAATGATCGATGGGAAAGTGGAAAGATAAGGAAAAGAAGAAACGGAAGAGACGAAAGGTGTGTAGAAAGTAGCTGGAACGAGGGGATCGAGGGGTTATCGACCTCGATCCCTCGCTTTAGCGGCGTCCTTTCCTTTTTTCTCGCTGACGAAAGGACGACCGGCTGGATCGATGACCGCGGATCGATTTCGATCGCCGCGTGAACATACCAAAGGTTCGTAGATTTTACGCGAGTAAAGATGAAAAAAAAAACATTATTTATTGTTTACACTTATGTATTCATTAGTGAATGACACACAGACACACGTACACACGAATACACGAATACGGGATGAATGGAGAGTGAATGCGAGAGTGAGACATACGCAGAGCGTGGTTCATGAACCTGATCGAGAACAACGGTGTGTCGTTGATTTTGCAAAAAAATTTTCGAAATAACGGAAACGAATGTGTGAATAAATGAGAGAGACAAAGAGAGAGAAAGAGAGAGAGAGAGAGAGAGAGAGAGAGAGAGAGAGTGTGTGTGTGTGTGTGTGTGTGTGTGTGTGTGTGTGTGTGTGTGTGTGTGTGTGTAAGAGAGAGAAAGAGAGAGAGAGAGAAAGAGGTAATTTGTAAATGATGGAATCGAAGTTTCCCGTAGGATCGAGTGGACCGATCCGTCGGGGAGATCGACGAGAGGCTAGTTTTTTCTTGTAAGTGACCAGTTTGTTAGCATCCGCTCGTCGATCGACCGATCCAGAGATCGAGAATCCAATGGAATCGATGCTACCGTAATTGTTAAACAAACTTACGAAAAGTTCGATCTTTTCATTTGCTATTGATTAAATATAGAAAAGATAGACGAAAGAAATAGCAAACAACGTGAAGGAGGGGGGGAATGGAGATCGAACGATCGAGCGGGAAATTCGATTGCAGCATGCGAAAACGTGTAACTATGTAATAGAGACACACAAGTTCTGGCGGGTCGGAGGGCGATTGTAAACTACTGTAAACTACGATGTTACTACGTTTTACCAAGAGCTTATTGTAGTCGAGAACCATTTAAAGAGAAAAAGAGAAAAGTACCGTACACACAGTGATACAGGGACATAAGTACACGCATACACAGACATAGAAGGATGGGAAAAAATGGAGGAAAGAGGTAAAAAAAAACCATATATCGAGGCGAGAGTCAAACCAATCCAAACCAAACCAAATAAACCAAAACAAACAAGATAAAGATAAAAAACACAAAAAAAAATAAAAAAAATGGTAATTGAGTGTAGCACGAAAAAGAAACTTCTTTACACTTTTGCACGAGACGTGTGTTGTACTTAAATTAATTATCATTGACATATGTAATTAACGTTTTATTACTTAGCAATTAAACTTAATTTATTTATGATTAATCGGAGTCGCTTGTGTTGTGGCACGCCCTTGTTGAACAACCGATCTTTAGGTGAAGCTCGTTTGTTGTTTTACGCTCCCTTTTGACTATCGAACAGAAGGACGAGGAGGATGAATAATGTGCAATTCGATAGCGTCGAAATAAAAATTAAGAGAAACCTAAAACCAAACTTCACTAAAAAAAATTCGAATCATCTTCGATCTTTTAAGTTCTTTTTACTAACTCAATCGTCCTCAGTTTCGTTTCATTTTCTTTCCATTTTTTTAATAATCCTTTTTGTCCTTGTTCTTTTACCAAATTTTATTTTAAGAAATTGTTATTAAAACATCAAATATGTAATTTGTATAAAAAGAGTGTAATTATATAATGAATGAACATTTTTTTGGTTGATTCACTGTTCTGGATTCACTGTTCACGCAGAGAAGGCTTGTATACCAGTAATAGCTTTGCCAAGTATCAAAGAATGGATATCGCTTGTACCTACGACAAACGGTATTAAACAATAGTCTTTTATCCTTTGTAAAAGGATGTAATATTATACAAATATTACTTCCAAATAGTCCTCTCTCCTTTACACACCTTCGTAGGTAATAACGCTTTCTAAATTTATTACATGTCTAATAACATGATACTCGTCCGATATTCCATTGCCACCTAACATCTCTCTGGCAACTCTCGCGATTTCCAAGGACTTCGTAGCAGAATTCTTCTTTATCATAGAGATCATTTCCGGTGTCGCTCTAGCATACATAATTATATTTATAAAAATATAGTCAAACGATCTAACGCTAATTAATTGACAGACATCTTCACTTTTCTTCTGAACTAATAATTTATCCATTAATTATGTATCAGCGACCTGATCCGCACTCTACCAATTGACATTCAGAACTTGCACCCTATTTGATGAAAAATTTTCACACAACCCTTACTTGCCCTCGTCCTTCAACCTGCCCACCCTCAGGCAAGCCTGAAGACTGAACGCGATGTCACACATCATGTCGGCCAGTTTTTTTTGCACTAATTGGTTAGCAGCTAGCGGCCTGTTAAATTGCTTCCTTTCCAGAGTATACGACCTGACGGTGTTCAAGCAGGTTTCAGCAGCACCCAAAGCTCCCCACCCGATTCCGTATCGAGCGTTGTTCAGACAAACGAATGGTCCCTATATGAATATTTCTTCATAAGTGATGTCTACGCCTTAAGTCGATTTCTTTTTATCCTATATAATATCAAAATAGAGATAGCCTCTATTATTGCTTGACGAGGTTAATATATTTTTCTCGTTTCTAACACTTTACATTCTTCTATATAAGAATTAAACTTAATGACTCAATCCAAGCTGATTCAGTCGATATTTCGAAAACTACTGAGATAAATTTAATCAGTGACCCAGTAATTTATACTGTAGGTAGTAATTTATAGAGTATTTCTCTATTTTATCTTTCATATTCATTGTGGTATGTTCATTTGTGTATCACTCGCGATGGGTATGTATTATGAAAGTGTAAATTCTTCTTTATTGATATCTTCCTATGTCAAACTTACTTTGAGACCCTGGGCATTTGGAAGTAGATTCTCTGCAGGCACCTCCACGTTGTCCATCAGGATCATACCAGTGACGGAGGCTCTTAACGAGAATTTGCCTTCGATTTTTGGAGTAGACAGTCGGCCCTTCTCGTTGCCCTTCCTCTCGACGATGAACCCCCTAATGACACCATCTTCGCATTTGGCCCAAATGATTAGTATATCAGCGATCGGAGAATTTGTGATCCTAAATTTAATGAAATTAATTAAGAAGAATGCTTCTAAAAGTTTGGAAGTTGGTTTCCTAGCGAACGGCGCCTCCCTTGTATCGCAATAAAACTTATTAATTTTGTTTTTGAAAAGGGACTGAAAACATATGGAAATTCAGTTCTAGATTATTCTGCGAAAAATTGACCAAGACTGACCATGTTTTACTCCCATTGAGTTTATAGACCTTCCTATCGGAGTCATACGTTGCCTTGGTCTCCATGGAGCCTGGATCGCTTCCATGATTGGGCTCGGTTAACCCGAAACAACCGATGAATTCACCAGACACTGAAAGTAATCAGGAAAGTCGGCTATTTCATTGGAGAATACACTTCTGTTTACGGTACCTCAATAATCATAGATACTCTTCTCGATCATAGAAACAATTCTACAAAGAGTCGCTTAATATAGACAATCAAGAAACGAAAGATTTTTTACATCCTCGCATTCTCAGCAGCATCCATCATTATTGTCCGCTATTATTATTGTCCATCATTATTCCTATGAAATATTCTTTCCATTCAGAACCCACAAAGCAGCAGTTTTCATCATTCACATCGCTCCTTTACATACTTAATCTTAATTTTTTTATTCCTTAATCTCAAACGTACCCAATTTTGGCAAAAACCGTTGCTTCTGCGCCTCATCCCCATGCTCATAAATAGCGCCAGCAACCAAAGAAGATTGTACCGACAGAGCAGATCTATATCCGCTATCCACAGCCTCCACTTCCTTTGCTAAGAGACCATAAGCCACGGAGGAAACGCCAGCAGCGCCGTACCCTTTCATAGTACAGCCCAGTGCGCCCAATTCACCCATTTCCCTTATGATCTCTTTGTGAAAGATTTCCTTGCGATTTGCTTCGAGTACACGAGGCAAAAGTTTTTCACGGCAATAAGATCGAAACTGATCTCTCACCAGAATCTCATCCTGCGTGAGCTGAGATTCGAGATCGAATGGATCTTCCCAATTGAAAGTGGCTGTTTCGTTTTATGGGAAATAGTAATGAAAATTAATCACTTGTATCATTTACAATTTCAAATTATTATATAAGATAGTAAATTTGTCGATAGATTAAGAGCGTTATCTCTTTTATTTACAAATCTAACATCTTTTCCCATTTGGATAAATAATGTTTTGAATTTCTTCATTTTCTTAAAGTTTTATATACGTGGAATATCGTATCAAGTATGTCCGACAAAATTTGAATTTTTGATGCAGTTTTAGTGAGCAGGAACTTTGAAAGAAAAAAGTTTTACGTTTTTACATTTTTCTCGACACTCTCTTCAGACCTGTCTGCAACGAATTTTCGAAATTTTGATCGAATATTTTGCATAATGTATTTTGCAATGTAGCATAGGTGTTTTTTGATGACTTAATTAATAAAAAATGTTCTACATTTTATTGAAGATTCCAGTTTATGAATTAAAAGATGTTTTTTTTATTGCGAACTTCTTGTTCGAATGTGAATTCGAGTTATTGTTTCTATTTTCAAACGCTTCAGAATAGATAAAGAATAATGTATGTTCTTATGTTTAGTAGATATTTTTTTCCGTATTCAAATGTATATGTACATATTTCCGTCGGACAACATGATATCTCTATTTCCGACGCGTGCTGCCACCTGGTAACTAACTACAAAATTTCCAGACTGCGAAAACGACCGACGAGACATGAATAAAGGTAAGAGCAAAGTGAAAATGACAAAATAATGAAAAAGAAGACTTACGCTTTCCTTTGACTGCAAACGACACTGAAATCTCTGGTAAGTTGAATCGTTTATTAAGAATAATAACAGTAAATAACACAAACGATATATGTAATAAGAGATAAAACATTTCCATTGAAGAAAAAATTGTAGATATTTATCTTCCCTCACTGTCACAGGCGTAATTGTACTTGCATAAAATAAAGGAAGGATACGTCTCGAAGGAGTTGCACAAGAAAATCGACAGCATCTTGATAAAGATAAAAAGCTTCGCGTGAGGCCTGCCATATTCCTAGTCGACTCAGAGAAAACTAACTTGTTGATCTCAGCGAGTAGCTTGAACTAACAACCTTATCTCTGAGATTAACTCGACCTTACTTAAAGATACCAAATTAATCACATTCACCCTTTGCTTTTGTTCGTTCTGTTAAATTTTTTATCGAAACGTTGTTTACTAATGTAAAATAACAATAACAAGCTGATTTGTGATCTTGATAATATGATTAGTAAGAATGGCCACCGCTGTTTGGTGGGAAATTTAAATTTAAAATCGGCGTAATCGTGAAAATTTCTCAATACGAATTTTAAAGTTTTGAAAAAATGTGATTTTATTATTTATAATCGACAACGAACAGTTTTTCGCACAGATTAAAAAGAAATTCGGTTCTGAAACGGCTAAACAATTGATTTGATTGTTGGTTGATTGATTGACTTCCAATAGGTGTTCTTCATATAGTATATTTTATTTATAAAACTTTATAACAATAGATATATAGATCTAATGATCAAATATTAACGAGAATCGCGCTACTGACAATTCTACACCGTAAACAATTAAAACTGCGATCACGAAGTGGAAACACGAGAAACGATTGCAGGTTGGAAAACGAAGAAGGGACTGACGGAGAACGTTAGGAGAAGCGATTTGTTTCGTGGAATATTTTATGCTGATTGTTGCTGATTGATTTAAAAGGCACTTCGATGATTTGCGAATGCAAAACTTTATCGTTTTATGATCCGATTTTATACAACGAGAATATCGTCTTTTTGTGCTGAACCATCCGGTAACTTCTGATTATACACCCGAATATTGTGAAATAGATAGCCTAGGGATTCCATAACTGGTTTCACGATGGCGTGTGTCACAGCACTGAGAAAATTCCTCGTCGCCGCGCAGCTGATCTTCCAAACGCGGAGGCATGGCGCCAGACACCATATATGCTAAAAATTTCCTTCTGTTAATCTCTTTTCTTGCAACTAAATATTATTTTTATAAGTTAGTGGCAAATTGTTAGTGACAAACGGGCAATAATAAAAATTATCAAAATATATACTCCCGTTCATAAGCATTAGGATACTTACGAAAAATAAGGTATGTACATCCAAAACATCGTTAAAAACGTCATTAAAATCTTATTTACCCTTTGCACTCGGGACACATTCCAATATCTCTACTCATCAACTGACAAATTAAAAACCGAATTGTACAAAGAAATTTTCGATTGCCTTGTACATTTATTGTAATTCAAAAATAATAGTTTTCATGATCCGTACATCAATGTATTGATATATTAAGTATTGTATAAACGTGTGCTTGAAAAAAAAAGAAAGAAACTTCCAAGAAATCTTTATACAAAATAATATAGAAAGAAAGAAATTCTTCCACTGGAAGTCGATAGTAAAGCGACGACCTACATTTCCAATAGGCTGAGAAACAAAAATAATCGTAAGCATCGCGATAATGTTCGTATAATGGTTGTATTGTGTAGAGGGGCTAAGAACGGTGGGTAGCACTGATCGATCAGAAAATAGAGAAAAAGGTCGACGACTCACCTGAAATGCGAGGCAGGCAAACGTAAAACCGAAGCAAAGGGCGAGTAAAGGAGATATGAGGACCGAGAGAAACACGTAACAGCAGCTTCTGGACAACCGGAAGCAGTGACCGCTTAGACGCCACGCGCACTCCGGACTGCGTATTCCCTCCGGTTCCCCGATCACATCATCCCACATCACCTGTATTATAACAATAATCGTCACAATTAATGTTTTCATAACGACATATATCCCAAATTTTAAGCTAGAATTTCATTTTACTGCCTTTCTGGCTCTTTCACTCTTCCCTACTTTTAGAATTCATTTAGAATTCGTTGAACGATATTTTTAAAAGTTCTAGAGTAAGTCGAGATGTTCTACAAACTACGACAAGCAGCTTTTTTTAAATGCCAAGGTTACTGTATGTATACGTACTTCTCCGTACTCAAGTTCGCGTGTTTAATTCGTAATCACGACACTTATCTCGATCAAAAAAACGTATTCTTTTCATAAATAAATTATCAGGTCTTTCTATCTTTCTACTCCTTTGATTCTCCAATACGACACTCATAAATAAACTAATCTTTTAACCCTAAAAATTAAAACACCCTAACAAGAGCAATTACAGTCCGTTTATTTTAACTTCTTCGAAAATAAATAGTTCACATAACTAGAGCTCATATAATAGAAGTTCACCAATTTTCTCTATTATTTGTTAGTTTTTGTTCGCATAATAAGCCCAAATTTATACGCGAGAAAAATTTGTAATGAAACATTTATAATTTGATCTTTATAGCTATACCGGGCATCTTTATGAGTCATTTACGGGACATTTAATGGTGCAAAAATGCACAGAATGCGCGAATACGATATGCAAAAGTATAAAAATTATTTAAATATTTAGTAGGTAAAAAAGTGTCTATTTAAAATTTATTTCTTTAGTAAATAAAATGCTGACAATTTATTTGTAAGTATCACTAGTAAATAAGAAACAAAAATTTTGAATAAAAATGTAAGAATTTCTTCCAGTGTTTTATTCCCCAATCTTTCTCCCACAGAACCAATGTAAATACCATAATAAGAATAAAAGAACCATAATAAATGATGTTTTATCAACAACGTACCTGAAGGTGTTTGTTCAAGCTGTTGGGGTCCCGGTCCTCCAGCTCGGTATTGCTATCGTCCTCGTTGGAGGACTCTGCCTTCTCCATCCCTGGAAAGTGGAAATTGCGACACGTTGGCAGGGAACACTTGAACACGCGCCTGAAACTCGCTAGCATCCTGTCTTTTGCAAGTTTATTTCAGGATTCGTGAGTTCAGGATCAACGTTGACTTCGCGCGGTGTTCCAGGTTGCTGGTCGAGTAGTCGTGGTCAAGTGCGTCGCCATCGCGAAAACACTACGCGCCATCGCGGAAAACCACCGTCCGGCCGATCCATAAGACGCCATTGATCTACCGCGCGTTAAATAATACACGGTGCCTTCAGAGACGGAGAGTCAATGCCAGGATCGTCGGTCTTGAGCACACTCGAGGGACTTGTTGCAGCCTCGACACGATCCCTCGAGAACGTGCACGTTTTGGATGGACGTTACGGGTCGGCATGAGTTTCGTGAACGTCATAATATCTACTGTACTGCGACCCGGTACGTTTACGCGACTCGATAATTTACGTTGCTCACGTTTCCCACTTTCCTAAACAGGGGTGGCGCGGTTGGAGTGGGTGGCTCGAGGAAGTTAAAGACAGTAAAAGGTTCTCAGGAAAGTTTCCACGATAGAAGTTATGGCTATTTACATTCTCTGAGTGATTCGGCGAATACCAGCAGGGATAAACAGCATAACCCTCTATGTCCAGAATTATATGATTTCCATCTTTTACTGTTACTTTGCTTTTACTTCTAGACTGTTTTAATAACATGTATGCTAAGCATATATATCTTTTACTTTTGTCAGCTCGTAAAAATATACGTTAGGTACAAATACTTTTATATTCTTGAGGACATATTAATAGCAGTTAGTTATTACCTAAAAATAATATTTTTCAGGAAATTTCGATACCAAAGCGTATTCAATCCAAAGCAATGTTTTCATAAAAACGATAGTTTGGACTTTAGAGTATCTTCAAGACGTAAAGGGTAAACGATTTCAACTTTTGCATACTATGAATTGGAAACTAATACAAACTACGAAGAATTTTTAATGAAATACAGGGGTAACGAAAAGTCATTCGTAACTATCGATCGGTAACTTCCGATTGTCACGAAGATCGCCGCAAACTATTAATTATGCAGCGAGCTTCTGACTCCGTGTATTGAACACCTGCTCGTTCGTTTCTTTCCATTTAACCTACATTATGATTCGTAACTTTGTTTCCCACCCTTAAATCGACATTTTTGAATGATGGAAAGATATAGTACTATGTAAATTAAATATTCTCGCCATGTTATGTTCAATCACGAATATTTACCAGCTTTAATTAACATTTGGAGAATATAAACTTCAAACTAAATAACCAATATATTAATATTAATATTAATTCACCAATCGGTTGCATCAACAATTGTAATAATTATTCCTAACTTCTTTTTCATCGTAACAGTTCGTTGGTTCAGTATACTTGGTTGAAAGTGGGTGGATGTATTACTCACTGGACTCCCCGTTTGCAACTCGTGATCCCCTTATCTTGTTTGATTGTCTTTTCCAGCAGGTTCACCAAACTGCAACTCTCCCTCTTTTTCGTTCACACCGCTGTCTTGCTCTTCACGATCGTGCAGGTGCGAGGATAATCCGCGATCTAGCGGCCGGACAACGGTCAGCGCGGCTGCGCCAACCGTTTCAACCCTCTTTGCGTCGCGCGACGCATCGTGCAACCACCCCGACGAAACGAAAGTGAATGGCCCGTAGCGTGTACGATCAAAACGCGTCACCGCGTTCGATAAAAGGGACTATTGGGGAAGAAATGTCCCGCGTATAGTTATTCAAGATGGATTACTTGGATTCTTGTTTCTTTTTTTTATAACAATGGATATTGTCATTTTGAGTATTTTCAATGGCATTTTTTCTTCACGATGCGTACTGAGATATTTGCATCGATATGACGGAAAGAATTATTTTTGTATGGAAATCATATTGAATTGAAGTGAATTTTTATTTTCGTACAGGATTTAACAGATGAGATAACTACGCAATAAAAAAATGTAGCTATATTTTAAAATCACTAATTTTGTATACACCATTGTATACCCTATATCCTCGAAGACAATTTTTATGTTTCACTAGATTGTGTAACAAGTTCATTCGCGTATAATTCATTTCATAATCCATTTCCAATCAGCAACACGTGTCTTCTTTTATTTTATTATCCTTTGCTTCAGAGAAAGATTGCAAAGGAAATGTAAAAGTAAAACATTGTAAAATGTAAAATATTGCGAATATATATTTGTTACTGTATATTGTATATACATATCATAATTGTTTCGATTTCATTTCCTATTTCTTTCTTTTCCTTTTTATTGGCTGTATTGATTTTTAAAGATTGCTACATGTGAAGCACCCGTAGATTGAAACAATAAATACTTACGTGAACGATCATTGATATCGAAACGTATGTTTTCATACACGCGGTTATTTCAAGAAGGATCTTTTGGGACCACTTAAGCCCTTCTTGTTAAAAATGTTTTCAGTTCTGCTTATTCATTAGCGGGTAAGACGTGTTACGTACATCGATTACGATAATTCTTCTGTACAGTTATGTAATATTGATAAAAAATGTAATTCCGCCGAGCATTTTTGTCGCGCTCAGAGATAAAACCTTATATAAATAATGTTGCTTAATAATGATACAAGAGTTCTTCGATAAGAAAACGAAATGTTACCGCATCGAAGGGAGTCACGTATACGTCGACAGATGGAGCAAGAATGAACTCAAGAATAAACTTACCGATCGTGTAAACACACTAATCTACGAATAATACAAGTAGAAATAATGTAAATGAGCTTGTCCCATTCCGAATTCTGTCTTTCACCTTTGTTATCAACTAACACCTACACTTTCTTAATTAAAAATTCAAGGAATTTTTCGTAAAATGGAAATTTCATCGGCTCCAGGTTAAATGGAATTTAATCCTGAAGTACGCATCTTCATTTCGACGATGGAATATCTCATGTAATTGCGTACCATCGGACTTGTAAAATATTTTATAAAATTTCATGCAACTGAAAATCAGTTGAGTTTAATTCTAGAACACAGATTCTGCAGGTGGGCCGAACTCTCCAAAGGGACTGAAAGAAAGAAGGAAAATAAATTGTCTGGGTGGCGAAGATCCGAAAGAAGCGACAACGACGAGAGGGACGTGGTAGAAACGAAAGGAATGAGGACGATGATGGAAGAGAAGGAACGACAGGGAACGAATGAAAAGAGCGACCGGATGCAAGAGCGTCTGCTGGAGATAAAGATAGCTCGCGTTTTCTTGTTGCACCGCCCGTCTCATAAACGTCATCTTCCTATTACCGAGTTCCACGTAAACGCATAAGAAAGTCCTTTGATGCTCAGCCACTTCTCAAAGGACTCCGTTCACCAGGAATCCAGCATGGATTCGGTTCGGTTCGAACCGAAAAATCCTCAGGCGAAAAACAGTTCTCGTTAATCGGATTCTCACGGAATCTTTCAATCGACTGTGAAAGCGTCTTCGTTGGTTTTGGGAAATTCTACTTCCCCGAACACCAATGAGTCTCGGATTGTGAACACGTTAACGAAGATGTAAATGGACGGATTGTCGTGCTTATGAAACGAAGGATGAAGTTGAAATTAAAGTTAAATATCGCTTGATACATTCGCTGTTATTAACGTACATGTTGCATTATCTAAAACTATACGTATTTTTATAACATAAAATCATTTTTACTTTTATTTCTGTCCATTGTATCACGATTAATTGCACGAAAATTTTTCAGTTAACGAGTATATATTCGTCTTATTGACAGAACCAGCGTAGATTCGTATACCGAAAACGCTTTAGTTTCGAGAATATTAACGAGGAAGTTAACTCTTGAAATTCACTTTTTCCATTTGTATACTTCTCATACTTTATACTTATTCTTTGTTACTGGAACCTTCATTTTCATATTCTTGCGCCTTCGTTATTGCTACAATTTTCCTTCTTAATGTCAGTACGCTGACCTTTTTATCGTTGGAATTCATTATTTGCTGTTCTTACGTTATTTGTATCGCCGAAACTTTTCTCATTCCTCGAATAGTCGAATGGAAAATTTATTTGTTGCCCTTGCATGCAATTCAGTTTAATACTACATCAAAATGGAAGAAGTAAGCAGTTGGATCGAACGAAAGAGGACAGTTCTACGAACGAGTGTCCTCGCCCTCTACGCTGCCCCCACTTGTTCCGGACACTTTGCGGAATGCCGGCCTGGAATGTCCATTATAATGGCACGCGACGTCCATTCATACATACATCCGTGGCTGTCATTCGCAGAGACGCGATCGCTTTGTCTCGCGTTTTGACGTCCGCGCCGCGTGACAGATTGAAGATCGATGCGACAATGGCCCGATATTTCCATTATCCGTTAACCTGTCCCAGCTAATTCCATTGTACCTGTTCGCCGGCGACAGAGTGTACTGCCACACGCTTTCGTTCTCTGTTCACCATCGGCAAACGAAATCGTTCACTATCGGCCGGAGACTCATGGGGATTCTCGATGCTTAGTGACATCGAGTTTCTCCATTTAGTATCGCGTTTCTCTTTGAAAGGCGAATAAAACACTGGTCCAAGAATTAGATAACATATGAAGATCACAGGAGAATAAATAAGTACATTTCTGTTGATTTTCCACTTTGACTTTTAAAGTTTCATCCCTTGTCATATCACTTTTCTGGCAACGTTAATTTTACGAGCATTCACAATAAATATAATAGCGTGCGAATACTTTTTATAGCCATCGTATGTAGAGAAATCGATCTTTTAAAAGTTCTAGACTGTAGACTCTTGAATATCTTAATGCCTCCACGCTTGGTTAGGAAATTGGAACGAGAGCAAGAGTGAACAACGTGCTAGTAAATGAAAGCAACGACAGGCAAAATGTCACACGAAGACGGATCGGTTCCCTTTCACGTCGAATTCATTCTCAAAGGTAAAGTTTTATGTAAATCTGGTTGCCGGTTATTGTAGCAAGTTAAGAAACTGACTCAGGGCGTATTCTCAAATCAGCATATGCTCGAGTGCGGCTCGAAACCGGAAAAGGTTTTTAAAGATACGAGTTTCTGGGATGTTCTCCTGATCCCCTCTTGGTCCCTTACTTTCTTACGTCATCCTCGAGGCTGAGTCACGTCATTCCCCTCATCCATAAACTTCTAACACCCTCGTTCACGCGCCTTAAGAAGGTCGAGTCACCCCTCGGCTATCCAACTAAAGTACACCTCAACTTTGTTTCCCATTTCCATGTGTATGTGACTATTCCTAGCGGAATTATCGAACTTTGCGCCTTGTTTGTTTAACTATTTAGCAGAGATTAGGGCACCTCGCAAGCTTTCATCGTGGATATTGTTATGGACTTTATACAAAATATAGTATTCATTATATTATTTAATAAGTACAACAATTGGCTACCTAGGTTCTATTTCTTATATTACATTGAGAAAAATATAAGTTTGCATAAATTTGTATATCCAATCTATTGTATAATCGTTATAATAGTTCCCGTAGATTGCACATAATCAGCTTCTGTTCGAAAATTGAATAGAATTGTCACAATGTGATATATATCATAACTCGGTATCATATCGTGCTTTCAGAATCATAAACCGAGTGGAGCAAGGCCAGACCGGTTATCGATAGAAACGAAGAAATTAACGTGACGGTGCAGTGGTCGCCTTTTCAGCTCCTCTAGCCGCGCATAAAGCGTGTAATTCAAGATTTCCCAGGGATCGGTTCAGTAACGAGCGCGATCGGATCAGAATTGCGTCATTGTTCGCTTGCATAACTAAGTACAAGCACGTTTTCCACATGTCCAGGACTTTTGCACTAACTATACCGATCTTCGATCATTTCACCGTGATAACTTGCGTCGATCGACGATTGATATCTAGTTGCAATGAACTTCGAGGAGAAACGTTTGGAAATTTGCAAAAGATCAAACAGAGAGTTTGATTACTTTTAAAAATGCAGATAACCTTCGTATGGCGTAGACATTACGCGCAATAGTTCACACGTAAATCATTTTTTAATTATTACTTTTATTATTGTATTCTTCTTTTCATTTAAACATTCAATCGAAAGCAAATATCGAATGTATTTGAAATTTGAATATACCGCGGATGTATTGCCTAGATATATATATATGAAGAACATGGGTTGAGAAAGGTGAGAATTGTGTACATAAGAATCGAAACAGTTTGCAACGGAAATCATTCGAGTGTCGAAATAGAAAGAAAGAGTATCATTGCCGTTTTTTGATTTGCTGTATTTCAGTTTTGACATGTATTACAATTATAATATACTAGATAAATAATGATGAATAAGGAAAATAAATAAATAAACGTAGTAAGTGAGTGTTTGTGATAACATTTTAAGATCCTAATTCGGCGACGAATTTGATTGTTATCGGTTGCACGACTTCATTAACATAATAAATATAAAATGAGGTGAGAGATGTTCAATAAATAATATAAATCCTAACTTTTTGTTGTCCGTATTCATATTTATGTTATAATCGTATTGTACACCACTTCTGACCATAAATCTTAGAACACCCGCTGATATTTAGTACAATATAACGCTTCCTGCTCCTTTTATTTTGTACTTAATCTATTATAAATGTGTTATTCCATCCGCATTTCTAGAGCTCTCTTATGGTATAAAATACCAAATAAGAAAGTTTTGTTAGAATTTTTCGATTTTAACAAGCAGCTTGTATGCTGATTATTTAGTTGTATGCAATTATTTTTAAATATTTTACAATATTTTATGTTCAATTTTTGAAACATTTAACAAACATTTTCTGCTAAATCCTCCAACAGTGAACGTTACTCTATTTTGCACGATCGTCCTTCTACTCATAAGAAACTCATCAACAAATAGGAAATATGTTTACGTCACAACGACAGCGGATTTAACAGAGCTACCGTCCTAAATATTTGAAATAGGAATAAAATTTGAGAAATGTTCACGTAACTTAACAAACAATATTTTTTTATCCTTTAGGTCTTCCATTTAATTAACAAAATTATCTTTATATTTATAAATTATACGTATATATTTCAACGGATATTTTATTCCACAATATTTTGCTCTATAACATTTTAAGCAAATAACTAATAAATTTTCAGTAATTAGAGGTTCAGTAACAAAGGGATAAGAGAAGTTGTGAAACAGTTGCAGGAACTCGGGTCCAAGGAAGAAATTAAACAGCGTATCGAGTTCAAACTGTTGCTGTAAGATCATCAGGTTGGCGGACAGCACGGAACTCTCGACTTCTTTCTCCTCTTCGACATCATCTTCCTCAGACTCCGAATGTTCATGTTGCGGTTATTCAAATTGCAATCGTCTAAAGCGTGATCGTTCAAATCATGATTATTCAAGTTGTAGTCGCTGCGCCTGTAAAAGTACACCCAAAGGACAAAAATGTAAGACAAAATTAAAGAAACAAATGGCATTGTCATGCAAGTCGTCATCTTCAAAGAAAAGGTCTGAACGTAGGAAAAGTAAGTTGTTCTTCGATCAGGCGAGTAAATGATTTTTACTCTTAACGAATTACTATTTGTATTTGAATTCTCACGAATCGATCAGCATCTATTTGCACAAAATTGATTGAAAAATCGTGACTGTTTCAGGACATTCGTCATCATCTTATTGCTCGTGTTCGGGTTGCGATTGTTCGGAGGACTCGGACGATAGCGACGATGAGTGCGCCGTTACCTCATCGAGCAAAGGAAAGAATAAACCACGTCGTAGAACGAAAGCATAATGGAATCGCATTACGCTCGCCTTCATAAACCCAATTCATTTGGTCACCAACCCTGATTTTAATATTTTTGTGCATGACAATGATTTATTTATTAACTTTTATTTATTAAATTATACCGATAATTAGGAATGTCATTTTACATATTTGAAATATTATATTCCTTTATGAGCAGATATTATATGAATAGAAATTTAATTAAAAATGATAAAAAGAAGGTGTATAAATATTGTTGTTTTAAAAAAGAAATATATAATATTGCGTGAACAATAAAGGAAAACGTTTGTATGATACCGAGGCAATTTCTTGCTCAACTTTTCTGCTGGCTTGAGTCATACGCGCGCCCTATGTTAGACTAATTGCGCGCACGTGTGCCTCAACTGCACTCTTGCCTGCAGTCGGGCGTATCATCTGAACCGTGAACGATTTTACGAACCGAAATCCCCATTTTTCTGCTATACAACCGAATGTCTTTCGCGAAATTTCTATCTGATCGATAGTGCATTGCGTTGGAAATTGGAAACTTCGTTTCAAAAGAAATACGTGAAAGTACTATAGATTGGAAGAGAATAGGAAGATCGTATTACAATTTTCCAAAAATTACAAAATTTGTGTACATTTAAATATGGATAAACTTTAGTGTAAATGGAAATTTTTTAAAAATTGTTTAAAGATTTTCCTGAAAGGTACTTTAACACAGTACCCGAAATATGGAAATTGGAAACTTCGTTTCAAAAGAAATACGTGAAAGTACTATAGATTGGAAGAGAATAGGAAGATCGTATTACAATTTTCCAAAAATTACAAATTTTGTGTACATTTAAATATGGATAAACTTTAGTGTAAATGGAAATTTTTTAAAAATTGTTTAAAGATTTTCCTGAAAGGTACTTTAACACAGTACCCGAAATATTTGAAAATATAAAAAATATCTCTTTACAAATATCGAAAAAGAAGCTCTTCAAAAAAAAGCATAGCAAAGATTGAAAGAAAAATTTTGTAGAAATTTATAGATCTAAAAACTCTATCATGGTTTCCTAAATGTTAGAAAACTCGTGTCGATGTAAAGATTAGAAATATATCAGAAAGAAGTGCAAGGAAAGTTTCGTTACAGCATTTTTCATCTATGACAAATTGCAAGCTTTAATAGAAAGAAAATTCTAACAACTCCTCAAAGATAGGCAAATGTAAATAAGAAAGGAAAAAAGGAACAACATCCTCGTCAACCATGTTAACCCAATCTCACATCGAACTTTTCCCTTTTTTGCTTCTATTAAACTCAAGAGACTCTCGATACTAACATTACGAAACAACGTAGCGAAACGAGAATCCATCGCGTGAAATTGAATCGAACTCCAATGCAAAGTTCGACGTCGTGTAGTGGTAGAGGAACGTATTTCGTGCCACGAAACAGATACAAAACAAATTCTGACGGCGTTTAGTCCCACAGGGGTACGAGTCACGATTATTTATCGCGCCTGAGCCGAAGGGTACGTTGTTAATTGGATTTAAGGGTCGACATCGTGGTCCCTCGGCGGGGTTAGGCGATTTCCCTGCTTTTACTGCTTCGTATTCAGTCGTCCTGAACGTTTAATCGTCGTGCCCGATATTATTGCTCGACGTTGGAAGAAGAAAGCGAGACTAACGGAATTCGATTACGCAAGCTGATGGAGGCGGGAAACTGATCCACCTTGGCGGATTGCGACGATTCATTGGTATTTAGATAAGATTATTCGCCAATACACGCTAAGAGATACCTTCGCTATCGATAGTGAGATTTTATTGCTACCTGCGGTTGGGCTAATACGTATGCACGGAATGAATTATAGTTACAGTTTGTAACATGCACATAGGCTCAGAAAAGTATCGAAACACGTGTGGAAAACTCTGATCATATACACTATATGTGTTAAAAATATGTTAAAGCATTTAATATATGCTATACAATATTAAATATTTAGCATTATCGCGATTAAGTCTCAGTACTGTAAACAACTGACGGTCTCCGTACGCGAATTATGCGACAAGATCCTACTCCAAATTGCGGAAAAGTCGATGAATAAAGCAGAAACGCGAAACAATGATCGTGCGTGACGAGGAAAATCGATCGGAAGGCAAGGAAAGAAAGAACGTAGAAAAGGCTGCACTCGCAGAACCAGTCACGTGCGACCATGCAACGTGCTGACTGCACTTAGGTTCATGGTCTGTCTCTACCTTGCCACTGCAACTAGGAGTTGTGACATAATAGGCTCTCGCCACTTCACAGACTATGCCATTAGTGTTAACTGCTGTAGCACTGAGAAATCGCAAAATACGCTACGAAATTCCCGATCTTTCAGCTTCTTTGATAAAACTGTTCTTTTTTTTTTTTGCATTTGAAGATACGGAAATATTTAAGAGTCGAACACATGCGATCAGATTTCAGTTCCTATAAATTATATATAAATATTTATGGAGTTTGTATGGGAACACTTGCCATGCGTACGTCATCGTTTCCATCGGATCGTCAAATTTATATAAATATTTATATTGTATCTATGGTCTTCGTCTCGGTTCTGTTCTTAGTTAGACGATTTTGATTTAATATGGTATATCCAATTCTTTTTTTACGCTACTTGACTTGATCTGACATACTTCAAACGGTGTCCTTTTAGCATATCCTATGCACAAGAACAAGCATAAATACATGCTTAAAAGCATCTTTCATTCATCGTTCTGCGAATATCGACAGTAAACGACATTACAATGCTATTAAACGAAACTGGGCGATATCCGGGGACCCGTTAGGATGCATCGGGGACAGGCGAATTAATACATACTAGATCCCGAACATACAGAGCTGAATAACTTCTTGTCTTATAATTTACCGTTAACGACAATTCAACTCATTCATTGGGTTACAACATGAACGGGCAGCTGCATTGGGCAACGAAAACTCTGTTAAAGGTTCCAATCCAAACGCATTGTGTATGGAATCTAGGTAGGAGTAGTTATGGTTAGATAATGGCAACGCTTTCAGCATATAATTATCGTCTTAGCTACGCCGTATAATACATCGTTCTTTGCTCCGCATTCGTATGTCGTGAGCGCAATCGAACATTTCTCTCGACATGATCCCGTTTCAACATATCCACAACTCGTTCCCTCTCCGTGATATTTCTACATTCGTTGTTCTACAATCGTAGATTCGATCAACAGATTAGGTCGACGGTAGAATTACTATAATACGCTAGAATTATTATAATAGCCAAAATCATGAAAATCGGTTAGTAATCTTCTCCCTTGTTGTATTATATAAGATATTTTTCTATTTCTTACCCTTACTTCAGGTAAAGTACAAAGGAATCTTCGGAACACGTTCCCGAACACGTTTCTTTCATATCCTAATTCCATAAATCTGAAGATCGAAGCCTCGGAACCTCAGCATCAACCACTTCACTGCAAATAAAAATGAAATTTTCGTTCCTACAAAAAATACCGAAATACCACGATACCATTGCATCGCTCTAAATGCATACGTACTTCTGCTCTCTCAATCGTTGCTTGCTACAAACTCCTCCCGGGCTTTGCACTTTGCAAATGTAACTGCATGTTAAATTACAGTTAGGGCGTAATAGACAGTACAAAAATATCGAAGAAAAGAAGAAAAAAGCTTTACCCGTAGGGGAAGACCCGGCAATCCAAAAGCGATGTTCACGTGTCGGTCATCGTGGCCTCTACGGGTCCGACAGGTTTTGTCGTTACGAGCTTACGCGGCTACGTAAGAATAATTCCATTTTCAGTGATATTGGCCAGCGTAACGTGACCAATGTCCACGTGGTCGCAAGCACGTGCACAGGACGCGGGACTGTTGCATAAGCGGCGAAGCTAGCCGAACTGAGCCGAGAGAGATGACGAACTACATACTATTCCTCCGAGCACCCACGCTTTCCCTGATTTACGTACTCTTTTTTTTATAAAATTTCTTTCTCTACTAAAAATATTACTTACGTGTATAATCTTGCCCCCTTTGGCAGTGTCCTATCGTTAATGGATCATCAAGATCTTATTATCGAAATTTTAGACTATTAACCCAAAGAATTCGGACTGGAAATGCAGGGCAGCAATGAGAGTAAAGAAAAAAGGAAGAGCAAAGGGGGGAATGTGCAATAATAAAATCGACGTACGTCGTTACCAAAGGCTGTGAAATAGTTTCGCTATTTAAAAAATTAACTTAAAACTACAAACATTATTTCAAGGAGTGATATCTAAAATCAACGAGTTCATTAATGTGATTGTAGAAAAAGATATACTATATAATATACCATTGCTAAGATTAAATCAATATTATCTATGAATTCCATAAAAAGGTGCTAAATACTGCTTCCACTTTTTAATTTACTATCAATTTCTGTTATAATAAAAAATTTATATACTATTACCAAAAATTTATTTTAATGTTTGTACACTCATGAACAGTAGTGTATACTATACATGTATGCCACTATAATATCGTTGAATGAATACATTATCGGGGACCACGAAGGAATCTCCATAGAGACTTCGAAAAAGGATCGGAGTGGAAAGCAATTTTCTCAACGTCTCGCGACTAACACGCTCGCGGGAAATATTACGTTACGATGTTGCACAACGCTAAAACGAGCCGCCGATACACGCGAAACGGGACCTCGCGTAATGAATCTTCATTCCTATAAATAGGCATGTATCAAACTGTCCGGATTCCTCGACACACTTCCAAGACATTCGCGCGACTCTTTAACAATGCAGAAAGTTCGCAGTGAAGTTGTTTTCGTCGATATGTTGGAAAATGAGTTGAAGATGATTCAATCTCTAGGCAGACTCAGCCAATAAACAAATAAACGACTTCCTACCACATTGCTCTAAAAAAAAAGGATACGAACGAATGGAAAAAGAATTTAAAAATGGGAATTAAGCTTATAAATCAATATTTTTGAAATGTCCAAGATACGTATTTAATTCTAAAATTTAATGAAAAGATGTAGTTTTGATAAAAAGAAAAATGTTACTCGATCATGTTTTTCTTTCGCAATGTGATGTCATGTTTGTTTGTTACATGATGCTCCATGTTTAACAGACCGTAATATCTGACCGTAGCAATCGAGTTCACACTTAGTACACATCAGCTACAATGTTACGTTTACATATATAACCACCTACGACTACAGTAGCAATTATATTGTCTCTTTTGGAACAGAAATTTGAGAAGCCAAGTAACTTGCTTATTGACTGACCTATGTAAGTCGCTATGCTAGATAACCATTTTGATTTCGAAATGTATAAAGTAAAGAGAAGTTTACCATGGAACAGTTTGAGTAATATAACATTAAATTCGAACGGGAGCCAGTGCAACTTTGTCGAATGGCGTCCGTTCGAGTGGTACCGTTCAATGTACTACATTTCCCGGACCGCGGTGCGGCGCGGCGCTAAAGAGACGAATCGGTTGACACTGCTGGTCCAAGTAACGGGACGACGGAAGCTGTCTGAGCAACTTGCTCTCGGGAATCGTATACCTGGACAATCTGACACAATTGAATTATTACAAATTCATATGATACCAGACGAGAACCACACTATGAATCATATCTGCTATTTTTGTAAAGGAAAGCAGTTTTAAGATTCCGTATGTTGTCAATCAATTCTATATGTACATTGAAAATATCGTCTTTTTATTTTGTTTAATTTTATTTGGTGCTTTTTCGTCTTCTTCAAAATTTCAAAAATAATGTACTCGTCATATTATTAAAACATTGCTAGTCTTAATAATTACATCTTTGAGTTCCACAAAATTTCGTCGACTTATCAAAAGTCTTACCTACATCTTTTAACCTAATAAACTGATGAGTTATGTTACTGTAAACATGTAAACTAAATCATATCGCTGAATTGCGATGGTATCTCTGTTACATATACATCATATTGTAGTTATTATAGTTAGGTAGTTTTATTTCATAGTTGTTGGTCAAAATCATAAGACACGATCGTGAAGATTTTTTTAGAATTGTTTAATTACCTCCCGGATTAAAATACTTCCAAGAAGCCGAGTAACCTACTGAAGACTAAAGGAAGCTTGGTGCCGCGTGCAAGAGGAGAAGAGGGTCGAAGAAGGGCAACGGCGCGAATAACGAGCGCCTTTACGAAGCCTAATTCCGTCTCTGAAATTGGCCGGTTCCGTAGGGTACGTGGCCTGGTTCGTGTCGGCGCCGCGCGTTTCTAGGGTGCGACCAGCGATGGCTCGGGGGTTGCGTCGGGGTCGTTGCAAAAGGAACGGAATAAACAAAAAGCTTCTGGCCGGACCAGAAATAGCAAGACTAAGCGGCAACAACGGGACAAAGGCTGCGCGGCGTGAGATTCGCCACGACGCGACGTACTGCCCTACTTGCTCTCTCGAGGATGGGACGGGAACGGGACGTTTCTACGCTAAAAAAATCCACTTGAACTTCGCGGAATTGTTATTCCAATGGTTGGGCCGGTTGCAAGTTCATTTTCCTATGAAAAAGATTTTTGTAATATTCCTTCTATCGTATTAGGTTGTCTGAAAAGTTTCTTTCCTTTTATAAGGAAATAATAGACGCACAATGTTTTTTGTTTTATACTAGATTATTGAATTATGCACGAACATAATAATAGAAATATAACGAAATGGATCATGCCTAATTCAATAAAATAATATAAAACAGAAATTATTGTTCATCCATTATCACCTTATGAAACGAAAAAAACTTTTCGGACAACCCAATACATTAATTTGTACGCACGTTCGTATCTGTACATTTATAACGACTTTTCTATTTTTTGTATTATGCATTTACTCTTTATTAAAAAAGATTTGCAAGCCTCGTGTTCTTTGCTACAAGTTCCAAAGACGCTATAAACTACTTCTAAAACGAAAAAAGAGAACATTCTCGGAAGATTACAAATCGGAAACGGATTCAAGAGCGGAATCTTCTGCTGCTAAAAAAATTCTACGTAATTCTCTGTCCATTTTGCATTCGGTAGTGAGTAAATCCTGGGAAGAGAGGAGGAGGTTCAGTGCGAAAGCGGCACGCTGTGCTGGCCGGTTGACGTAATATAACGCACGGAGCGCCTCGTGACTCGTGATTCGTGACACGTAAGAAGACAGCCGAGAAAACGGAGGCTGGCATTGCCACCGGTGGCACGAAAAAGTAGGTTTCTGGAGCAAACCGAGAGCACGGCCGACAACCGTGTCGTCGAAACTGCATCGCGGAATAGAGTCCGCGACGCGAACTGTAACGCGAATCCGCGGACCGAGAATTTCGCAAGGGCAGTCGAGCACTGTTCGATCGCAGGGGAAAATCGGCCAAGGGGAACGAAGAATGGTCGACCTTTTGCACGCTGATTCCCGCCCCGCATCGTCGCTATAGTGTTTGGTGTACGACGTTTTCTTGCATACGAAACCAGAAATGATCTTTTTAAAATTATTATTGTAATAAAGAATAAGGCGTCTCATCTTTGAAAGTCTAAAGTAATTTATGGTAAAACGAAGAGTGTTATTTTGGAGTTTCGCAGTGCGATGGTGCACGGGGGATTGGAAAGAGCTGAAAAGGTTTCCGTCTAAAGTTCACGATAATTAATATGTATGTCGCGCGTGAATTAGCATCACGTGCATCGTTCTTCTATTCTCAAAAGATTTCTGTTGGAGGGAAATATGATAGAATTCATATATATGATTTTTCTTTTCAATTTTATACGAAAGTTTTTCTTAAAACGTTTATTTGTATTTGAAACAAGTATGCTTGTTCGTATATTAAAATTCAAAGATTTTAGCATGCAATAAATACTGTTTAAATAAATTTCCCTATAATGTACCTGCAAATAAAAATATATAATATTATGCATATATCGAATTATCTCAACAGTTAGCCTAATATTTATTCGTCACGCGATTTAATCGCGAACATCACGATCGAATTCATGCCTCGGCGAGAACGTTTTTCCCTCGATCACCGCTAATGGATCGCTACCGGTAAATAATCCATGTTTCGAGCAGTGCACGCGAGCACTTAATATATAACACAAATGTATTCATATAGCAGCGCAAGGTAAGTTGTTGCAATCGAGCAGTTATGCTATTACATAAGAATCGCGCAAGCGTGATGCAAAGACGAGGTGTAAAAGAACGAAGGGAGATAGAGGTTGGGAAATCGACGAATCGAATACATTGTACCTTGACCCCCCAACTGAATCGCAGTTGAAAACAGCTGAAAAATCAACCAACCACCGCCGTTTCTGCGTTAGATCGCAACCGGTGCTCTGAATCATCCCGCTCTGGCATCAAACTTCTGTAATTTATTCGCTGTGTTAAGTAACGTGTTAAGGTTATTAAGTAAGTGTGCCAGGACTGCCACCATTGCTTCTGTTTTATGAGAATCGTGCTCACTCGTTGGGAAATAGGATACGAACGAAGCGATGCAGGCGAATCGTATAGTTTACTCGAGTAGATAGTCAGACAAGTGTCACGTGTATTGAGAAACCGTCACGTGTCTTCATTGTAAAATTCGAGTTTTGCTATCTAAACGAGTTATTAACTGACCAGTAGAATACTCGTGCCTGTACATTGCGCATACACTGTCCAGCATATACATATATTATACATACGTGTTAGCGACTGCATATTGCAAGGTCGATGAGGAAAACAATTATTGTGCTTTCGACCGGACAAGATGTTTATGAGATGAAGTGATGGCAATGATGATTGAAAATTACCCGGCTATCGTTAGAACTAGCTCAAAAAATAGGAATTTGATTTCTGAGGATTCTGGCCATGAAATGAAATCGATAGAATAGCTTCTGGTAAGACAACCGCGAGAGACGGCACTTAACCTAGAGTCGTCGATAGGGTGTGATACGAGAACTTGTTTTTAACGTATATATCAAGGTCATTGTATAAGTACATAATGTCTATACATCTGTAGGTTCGAACGTAAGAATCTTATCGTATTTATTAATGGATGATATATAAAGACTATAGGGAACAATACGATAAGTCACACCTCCTACTTTTGAAAGGAAAGCAGCTTTAAAATTCAGTATGTAATTAGAGATAAATATATAGCTATTTGAAGCCGATAAAAATATTCGTTTTTGCTGTGCAGCAGCTAACCGTACCGAGTGTGTTAAAAACTTAATCGACAACGAAGAAGATCGTTTTTCATTCTGTCGCTGTAAATCGACGAAACAAAGATAACCGTTGTGTCTGTGCTTTCCCAACGGGCTTTGCACCCTTGCGACTGGTATCGACGAGATATTTCAAGCGACGCCATTTATTAGAGTCTTCGCTATCGACACTCGACACAACGACTCCCTTGCTGCCGAGGCTCGTCATCGTACAACCTCGACTGTCACGGCCTCGGTTTTCCGATGAAAACATCTAGCAAAACGTTTCGGTTTCTTTATCAACGTTCACTTTTCCGTCTTTTTCTTCTCGCGCCACCAAATGATCGTGATCCTGAAACGTTATTTCTAACGGTTATTGTGACGCGCAGATTACGAGATAACCGAGAATTCGTCGAGCTAAATTTCTAGCGAACCAAGCGATTAAGCGTAACACGATTTTCGCCATTAGACGCTTCCTCTATCTGCTGAGATCGTCGAGTTAAGTTTCGAAAAAGATACCAATGCCATTACATCAAAGGAGGTGATTTAAAATTCACCTACATTTAGATGAATTTTACACAGATGCGTACATTTCTCAGAGTCTACCGGAGTCTACTAAATTCGTAATACGATTTTTGATCTGTTCGAGATTCGCTAAAATCCATTTGCTCGTATGAAGAGTCTTGCTATTAAACAAATGATCAAATTCTCGATACCAACTTATATTTCGTGAGAACTCGACTTGTTTTCGCACAAAATCGATTAACGGCGAGTGCGCGCTACTCTAGGATTTCCTAAGCGCGCTCTAGCCAGGGGAATGGTAAAAGTTCGCGGCGCGTATGCGCGCTGACACCCGCGTATTATGTCAGATTTCAAGCTTGTTACGTAACCCGTCCCATAAGCGAGTTAACGAGCGAGCGGCGCGTTCCAGGGCCATGCCTATCGCCTCCTCCTTCACCTCCTCCTTTTCCCCTCTTTCGTCCATCTGAATTTCCTTGCCTCTCCACGTTCACCAATGATCATTGGGATCGTTGAATAAATCTGGGTTAGAGGAGCTATAGTTTATAAACTATACACGAGTTTCTTCGTAACAGTACAATATAATAGTTGGTAACGTGTGATCTATGTAGAATGGGCATTTTTACCTATAGTTCTTGAATGTCAAGTGGCTTTGACACCATGTCACCTGGTCAAATGATCTATGATCTTCGTCTAATTGTTACGAGACACTTCAAGTATCTTTGACTTCCAGATTTACGACAATATTTAGCCCTTCAATTTCTCAAAATACCAGTAGCTGCCATTTTTTACTTACTTTATAACACAAGCAAACTGTTAGGTTATAAGCTCTGATATATTCTAAAGACGAGTTTAATATCTATTTCAGTATATTCAATTAACAATACTATTATGCCTACAGAACCTTTGATTTCATTTATTTTTCAATTATTATCCAATTTTTTGCCATTCATCAAAATAGTGAAATATGATAAAACATTTGTAATTTTTGAGAAAATTAATTTCTTAGAATCCGTTGTTTTGTCGATCAATAGAGATAAAAATGAGCAACATTTTGCATATTGCGTCATAATCTCAGAGAATCATTCTTAATATGAACACAATTCGTTCTTTATCACGTTAACCGTAACATATAAGAACTGGAAATTTTTAGATGATTTGACAGTTATAAGATACAGTGTATATGTACAGACATACAACTTACCACGAGAGCATTTGATACATATTATTTAACTTTGTTTGCACAGACGTAACTATGAACTTTGAACCGTCTTTACGAGTAATTTTCCACTGAGAATTATCGTACATGTTAACATGATTTCGCCCGTTAGATGTATTCTGTCTGTTGATCGTGCGGACGGCATTGATTCATTCACTCTCACCACGAACCTCGTATATAGTTAATTGGAAGAGGAAAATTAGAAAAATCAGCGTATGACATTCATATATGATAGTACTTATTCGATGATTCACCATCGCTGAATAGAAACGACAAAGACGTTTTGTGGAGTGACTAGTTTCTTGCGAAACGTTTGGACAGCTTGGGATCTCGCAGTGTTATTGACATATTCTGCGACGTGCAACGAACATACCAGACGATGCTTTGATAACAAAATCAACCTCTTCGCAGGATGCAAAAAACAATTTAATGAACGCTAGCGATCCGTTGCTGCCATTTCTGGCTCCTTTCGCGACAATACCAGTTCGATGACGATTGCGAAAAATGGTCTTCTTCTTTCTGGTTATTGAATAACGTAACACCTTCCACAATCTTCTTTTTTACTAGATTGTTTCAAGAGCAAAAGATGTCACGATCAAATTTTTCGATTTTCATTCCAGATTTTCACACGAGTACGAAGACTAGTTTGTCAATTTTAGATCTTCACTTATTTTTTTTATACCGCGTAAATATGTAGATATAGTAGAGAAAACTAACTATTATTTATTTAAATTAGTTCTTGCTCTTCAAGTTATATGGATTTTAACAGAAAAATTGAGATTAATCGATAGAAGCGAATCAGGATGCAATGTGGACAGATGACCCAAGGTACAGGAAACTCACGTGGTCTAACCCACCGCTACGACCGAATCTTTTCTCATATCGCCTCTGTCTTTGTCAGTGGAATGAAAAAATAAGATCGACCTCAAACGTGGGAGGACGGATAACCTCGATGTGACGTTAAGTTAGGTCAGGTCTACGAATTTAGCGTATTGCATCAGCGGCATATCGCTCAGAGTCAGTCGACAAAAGTTTACAATCGGAACTTTTTGAACTCGAGAATGTCGAATCTTATTCTCGCAACACGTATATTGTCCACAGCCTTAAAATTACAAAGGATGTAAATATCAAATAATTTCAGCGAAACTTTTTTCTCCTTCTACTTCCTTCTTTTCAATATTTGAATCAAATATTACATATTTTTTTAAAATAAAATTCGACCAATCAAACAATTTTCACAAAATTTAATTAATTTTCCTCATCGAAGGACATTTAATGACAAGATTAACATAAGCAGATGTATTTAAACTTGAAACGACCTGGTAGCCGGGAACGCGTTGTTTCGAGGACTTGATTGTTTTTCACCAGCCTATGAGTATACGCATGTTTTTTTCGTTCCGCTACGAGTGAAACGATAACCGACCACGCCATTTATTGACGCACTTTCGAAGCGCCTAAATACGTCTCGATTTTATATACCGCATACTACTGAATGATAAAGCTACATTTCGTATTTTTATCGTGTCATTGTTATTCGCAATCGACCGATATTTCATATCTTTTGTTTATTGCTTGTCGATATTCGTCTGTGGCAGCCACCATTATGGCGTGTTACGTTTGAAAAATCTCAACAAAATTGATAGTAATTATTTCCATTTCTTTTTATAGTAACGCAATTGCTAACAACGACGAATAATTCATGTAGAGAATTATGCATAGATATAAAAAAATGTATCTTGATCATCAGATCGATGATATCGAAGATTACTTAGAATCCTAAAAGAAGAGTTGAAAATTTATTGTTTTACCATTGGAGCGGTTTAAAAAAAGGAAAGGAGAAAAAAGAATGTAGAACAGTTACGCAATCGATACCGTGCAGCAAGGTCAGTTACATCGGCTCGCATCGAAAATATCGAAACGAGTAAAAAGTGGCAGCGTCATTGGCTCATTGTACATAATACGCGCGTTGCGCAATTGGTATCGATCGAATTTGCGAACATAACAGAGGATAATTATTTCTTACTCTGTCACGGTACGGCGCGTAAATAACACTCGAATGTTGAGAATAATTTAAAAAGTCGTTGTTCCTATCTTTTTCTGTAAAACTATTCTCTGTCTCAAAAAAAAAAAAAAAAAAAAAAAAAAAAAATTTTTAAGATAAATAACGTTTATATATAAACCTGGATAAAGTGATATCAAAAATATGGATGACAAAGGCCACCAACGATGTAAAATCGTATAAAGCAGTAAACATAACAAGCTTTTTCTTCGAATGAATGCGTTGCTTTTCGTAACATGTAAATATATATAGTAAATTAATTAAGTGACGCGCGATCAATTACTGGCCTGAGAAATTAAAGGAGAGAGGAAGGAGATGGATGAAAAGAGGGCAAGATGATGTTAAATGGAATATGATAAACGAGCATGTTTTGGAAAATGTCTTACCGCGGTCTTCTTGCCTTGCGCCTTAATGAGAGGTACCCTTGAAGCATATATATGTATATATGTAATTAACGAGCATGTTGCGTGTCCTCTTACTCTTGTTTATCATTATTGGCCTCGAACACTCTACGTAGCACACACTCGATGTTTATTTCTTTTTCTTGGCATATTCTTCGTCTGGTAAATATTTATGTTTCATATTTTTTGTGAAATTTAGTCATTTAATATATGTACATTCGGTATTTAAATTACTTATATATATTAATTATTTATATGTGTAGTTAGATAATATTGGATAACATTTGCTTCTTATTATATTAAACGATATCGATGTACGTTTCGTATGAAATGCATAATATATTCATAAATATGTTCTATGGTAAGTATCCGAGTACTTTCACAAACTTTCATAAAACGTTCAACGTATTTTTATATTTGTTCTTAAAGACATATCATTTAAATTTACTAACCGGTTGAAGATATACATGTACTTACAGTATTATAATATATTACATCGATGACACAGTTTCCAATTTCGTTTCTCTATTGCACAGCGATTCGTATGATATGATGTAATCACGCGGAACAATCGAGCGAACGATTATAACGAAGGCGAGTAATTCGTATGTAATTCATCGATCGGCCATTTTATTCACTCTACGAGGAAATCGGTCTGCAAGAATTACGCATCAATTTATCGTGCGTTACTCATCAAGCCGTTACGTTAGATGAGCCGACAGATGCCTCGAGGTCCTCTCCTCGGATCTATCGAACCTACAACTTGTTAAAATCAGCGAACCAAGAACACTTACGATTCTATTTCGAACGATAGCAGATCCACGATGCGTGGGTGGAGCCACATTCGAGCGTTTGAGCACGGATCAGGCTCGCTGTAACAACCTCGGACATTTTAGGACCTGTCGTAGCTATATTTACGCGAATATATTACAATATAAGCGTTTAGCTAATGGACTGCAGCTAATGGAACAACGTGGCAAAGGCGACACACTCGTATGAATTTTTTTGGCAAAGTTCGAATATTTGTTTGAGAGTGAGGGATGTTGAGGTGAGAGAGAAAATGGTTGCAAATCTCGAACTCTGAATCCGAATCTAAAACAAACGAAATTGAGCGTAGATGAGCCGAGCGGAAAAATTCGCGAAGCGGATGGATTAAACATGACGAGCAGAGAAGCGGCGCGAAAGAGGAGACGCAAACGAGGCGAATGCAGGAAGGACAGATATAGATTAAACAACAACAGGCATGGCAACCTCGGCTGCATTTAAGAACGCAAACATATTTGCAGACATCATCCGGGACTTGATAACGCGTTATCAACGGCGGTTACGGTGCAGCTGATTGTCATATAGCTCGTTTATCACGAGCGCGAGCTACAAGCGTGAACTTCGCGAATTTGCTATTTTAATCGGTGCCGTGATGTAATTGTATGCATAATAGTGGTTGCAGTTAAATATAGTCGGGAAATAGTAGGCATCGATCAACGAACACGCATGTGCAAACTGAGATCGATCACTAAGATCAAATTTTATTTTCTTCTTTATTTAAAAAAGTAAGATTTTTTAATTTTCATCCTTTGTGATTTTACGTCGAGCTTTAAAACACCAACGATATTTCATATCGTTCCATTTTTATATCGTTAACTATAGCATTATATTCATACTATTGTATTATATCGATATTTTCACTAAGTATATTTTTTAAGGCATTTTTATTCCTAGAATACATTTTGCGGAAAATATCTCGTGTAATCTGTATCTATAAAATAGATTTTTTCGTATCAAAACTTAATTTGATAGAAATACGTATATCGATGTATATGTAATTGTCATTACTTGAATCTTTCAAGATTGAATACTTTTTGATGTACGAAAAACATCTTTTTTTTATCAGTCTATTATAATTTCGCGAGGAGAAACAGGGAGGGATACGTTGTAACGCGCGTCTCTCAATCGCACAATCGCACCGATGACGCAAAGCAAAGAGAACTATCCGCGGTAATGATATCTGGCCGAGAGGTGCAGTTAGCGCGGTAATAGCTGCGCTTACGTAATCGCGCGCCAGGTAAAAGCGGTAATTTATTCCTAACTAGTTAATTGGCCGAGCGTAATTCCAACCAGGGTATCCTAATTACACGCGCGAGTCCTTCGAGAGCGGGAGAATGCTCGCATCTACGATCGATGGGAGACAATGTCGATGGAACTGTCGTCGAAAGCGTGGGTAGAATCGATGACAGTCGACATCGGGTGCAGTGAACCGTGGGGAAAGGTTGTGACTGCTGGAACACGACTACAACACGGATTTCCCAATGATTTAATAAATATACGATATATAGGATATATATATATATATATATATAATATATTTAATAAATAAATATAGGACGTATAACCTATATTTATCTATTAATCGTATAAATAACGTTTGTAAAATATTTGAAAAATAGTAAAATTTAAGTTAACCCCTTGCCTTACAATATCGAACTGCGTTTCACGTATAAACAAAAATTGCTTAGGTTCACACAAATATCGACGAGAAGAGGAAATTCTTCGGAAATTAGTCGCTTTTATAGCAGTACGGATCGAATGGATGGTTCTTTTTTAATATCGATAGCAGCCGGTTGTTGCGTCGACGTGTTTGTTTAACAAAAGTCTAGACTGCGGCAACGCGAAAATATCCGCCGATGTTTTGATAAGAGGATACACGCAGCGCCGGGTCGTCGAACCAGCCTTGTGCGAGGTGTTAAACAATGCCTACGCGTCGAACGGAAACCGCAGATTGGCTTGCGATGCGATCTTTAAGATATTATGCGATTTCGAACTTCGTATGGATGTAAAAATGGAAAATCGAAAAACATTCCATCTATATCGATGGTTTATAGAATATGGTAATAAATACACGATATATACATAAATAATTCTTCAAATCATAGGTAAATAGTGCTTTAATTACCAAGTGATCCAAACACCATGGCAAACAACTTGTTCGGTTAATCTGCCTCAAAGAAAACCATACAAAAAGTACCCAATAAATTTATTTTGGCCTAATAAGAAAATACTTACGAATGTTTAGAAGAATAAGTTGCAAAATATATGTAACAGGAAGCAAAAAAATTAATTTGTTATTAGATCCGACAGATTAATATTATAAGCCTCGAACCCTAATTGTTATGTATTTATTTTTGTATGCAATGTATTTTTATATATGAATTTTTTCATCCGCTGTCATGCCAACTTTGACGAAAATAGTCTCAATCAGTGTGGGGCTCGTTACGTTATTTCCACGGAGAAATGTTGTGATGAACTTCAATCACCGGAGGTTACCATCGTTCATTATATTTATATTTTTGCAACGAAGGGGAAAAGAAGGAAGAGAATACGAAAATCGTGGACGAGCTATATCGCAAACACTTTCTATACTTAAAAGCTTATACTGATATTATTGCTAATGGAAAGTATAAACAACGATTGCGCAACGTGACGCAATTCGTTATCGGACAGGAGAAGCGCAGAAATGATTTTAATTCGCTGATTAAGCTATGAACAATCGTTCGATATTCGCATAATTGATATATAATTGGTCGGGCGCGACATCGTTTCACCAAACAAATGTCGCGATTACATTGATATCATTTTCAGTGTTTTACAAAGAAACTTGGCGACCTAGTCTGGTGCATAGTATTTATATACATACATAGATAACAGCTATCTAATTGAGGAAAAGTCATAATTGTGCTCTGTGACGTAAAACGACGCGACGGTCCAGTCGACGATCGACGAATGGATAGGCTCCAGGGCACGAAAATATTTGTATTTTCGCAGCAATCCGGCTGACGACGTTATTTTTCTTCATGGCCACTATCGAGCAAGCAAACGAAAATATGGTAATCTCTGCGAAGGATAACATTTGCATGCCGTTCGTTACACGGAATCCCGTGCAAACTGATTGCACGTGATTGTGCAACGGTGCTGTGCCTTGAAAATAATTAGAAAAATCTTGTAACGAAGGCAATTTTTCTTTTTCAAGTACCATTTTTCGTTGACTTCCTTTCTATGGAAAGATAAAGAATGATACGTAATTTGTATAAGGTTGTTTGGCGCGAGATGAAAACGGTCTGACGAGTTTGGAATTCAAAGATTATTTGCAATTTACAATCTCCAACGTGATCTTGATGATTCGTCGGGCTGTAATCAATGGGAATTCCGGGAAAGGTAGAGGAAAAAACAACGCATAAATGAACATTGGCTAATATCCAATAAACGTAATTCTTGACGTCGTCTCTTGTATCTTATGAATAATTTCACGATCCTAGAATTGGAATTACTTAGTGATGTGTCTATTACTAACAGAGGAAAACTGAGAACGTGTGATCTGGAAAATCGCAGTAATAACGTGAATTAAAAGGATAATTGTAAATTGGAATTTCTGTAAATCGTATTTCCTGCGAGGAATTCTACTACGTAATCTTCCTAATACGTTATCGATAGCTTTACTACACTTTGTTGCGGATGATGATTTACTTTAAATTGTTCTTTAAAATCTTTTAAACGAACCAAAATATTGATGTAAAAACTTATGGATATGGATATATATCAATGCGGTTTTAATTATTGTTTCTACATTGTTTATTTGGCGTTATTAGAATTATATATTATTTGAGGCACTTTGAGATACTAAGTTAGATAAAGAAGATTCCTTTTTTACTGCCACAAAGATATCTTCACGTGATCAATTCATGTAAACTATTGTAAACATTAGAGGCATTGTTTTTAGAAAGAAATAAAGCGTAAAATATGAAAATGATATGATGACAAAGGCACGGATAATCAGCGGCTTATCTTGACTTTATCAATAAGCAATTCATAAAACATTTCATTCTAGAAGACAATTTATCAGTGTTCTAAACATAGCAACGGTTCAATTTCAAAAGAATAAATTTCTTTTTGCAATTATTGTTTCGAAAAGGAAAGAAAATCGGTGACCATATTGGCAACAGATTAAGATAGAAAGTTTAATGTGACAGAGATTTGTAAAATGTATAAAAAATGTAACAGAAATTTATAAAAGGAAGAGAAGAATTTGAAAGTACCTATTTGGAAAAAATTTTACGTGGATCTACATAGAAGAATAAAGTTAGATGGTCAGAAATAAAGACCAATCGATGCGGGTTTGCCACGCTGAAGCGAACTCGATTTTTATCGCGGTGCAGGGCGCATTACTCGCCCCATTTGCGAAGCGCTTTTTGCGCTTGTAACTGGCTAATTATACCCTGCTCGCCCTTCCCATCGATTTCTTCTAAGAGACAGAAATAGTATCCGATAGGTGTTCGTGGTTCGATCTTGCACGGGAGAAGTAGTTTTCTCTCGTCTCTAATTTCGATAAAACAAATTTCTTAACCTTTCTCGCTTTCTTACATTTCAGCGATGACGACGTGACGTAACAGCAATGATGCTTCGCTGATAGCTTGACCCGATCGTTTGATTTACTTCCTATGTCCTTAACACATTTTGCGTCTCATTTACAATCTTATTTCATTTGCTTAATCTCCAATGAAAATTCATACATTTCGATTTAAAATTTAAAAATGATTCGATTTGGAAAATTTGCCATAACTGGGAAACTACCCGATATTTCGGACTGAAATTTTAGTAACATATCAAGCTACGTATCAAGCAAGCTACATTTCCACTATTACGTAGAATATTGACACTCTTTTAAATATTTTTAGCAGCGCTTACTGTAATATGCCAACTACAAATACTTTAATTTTCATTCCTAAAAACGTTATATAATTTGATATAACGAGCAATTGCATTCAATGCTGACTTTTTAGTATTGAACTGAAAATTCAAAACATTTTTGTAACATTGAAAAAAATGTATAACGTTGTCTAAAAAATGAGTAGAAAAAATAGAAGATATACATGAATGAAAAATAGAAGAATTACATGATTGGCTAAAAATTTGTTTAACTAATTCCCACCGATAACATTGTGAATATTACGAGTAATTCTGATTACTAGAAATCCTATCTAAGCATTTGAAATTATCGATTCTCCGTTTCTAATCTAATAAGAAATCAAGAATAATCTGAATTCTTATAACATCATTCTCTCTAATATTATCACTGTTATAAGATAAAGATAATGATTCGAACTATCTAAAATCCAGATTAAGCTATTCGAATCGTTCTTTACCTGATCTTCGAAATCATGAAATAACTAATCGTAAAATACACAGTGTCACACGCATATAAGAATTGAAAATACGTGTGAAACTAAATTGAACTGCCATATATATGCAGGTATAGTTTCACCCTGTAATATGAGATAAATCAAGCACGAATCCAGGGATATCGGAATTCGATAGAAAATCGGGCAAAGACTAAATCTTTTAGTCGGGAAATTCGCGATTTGTTAGGTCAAGCTTTGAGAAAAGAATTTCGCAACGGCTCGCGTGATTCGGGATGATTCAATCGACTCGATGCGCGATTGCGTATTATTGGCGGTCACGAGGACAAGAAGCGCGGCCGTTTCGACCGAAAGCAGTCGACACGGTCACGTGCCGCTAATTCAAACGGCGAATCTTCGTTATCGCGTTCTTTTCCCGGCTGGAACGTGACAACGTGCTGGTTATGCGAGCTTTACGCAACGTTCCAATCCGTAATACACCAACGTTTTTATACTCGACACTCGTTGATAATCCAACGGTCACGTGTTGCCAAGACGTTCTTGTGATTCACGCTGACGTACATTTCTTGTCAGGAAATATATATTATTTTTCTGCTCCTCAGTCAATCTTCTGTACCAACTATTAACGGTTTTTATCTATTCAGTTATTTAGCGAAGAGTGCTAATTACTTGAAGCAATACGAAAAGTAAACAAAATAATGACGATTACAAGGGGAGAAAGGGGAGATGAATTATTTAAGTGACTAAAGCCTGATCGTGAATCAGGTATGGTAATCTGTGGTTCAAACTGGCGTGTATTTCTTGACACAAATTTTTGTTACCTATGTTTTTAGTATCTACAGCCCTAAACGATATATGTCTATGTACCATTTTTTCTTATTTATGCGTGATTAAGAAAGAATATCAAAAATGGTAATATACGTGTTTACGTTAAATATTCTGAGTATTCATATTATTTTATTTTCAATTTGGTTTTCAATCTTAAAATATCTTTCTTGATAATAGTGTAGTAGTCTTTAATAGCCGAATTAAGTCAGTCGATATCAATAGATACTTGTTACTCAGTATTATCTGTTTAGAAAACAATGATTCAATTAATCCCTCACTCGTAGTTTCTCTATTTCTATTGTTTTGTGATAAAGATCTTCAAGATCTCAAAATTTTCCATTCCATAATACCTACCTAAAACCAGCATTGTCTACAAATAACAATATTTTCGAAAATAGATATACTAGATATCTATGCTTCGGATGAAAATTCTATTTTTTCATTCTACGCTATACCTCTTTTGACACGACTTTCTTTTACATCTTTTTTCAGAAACCTGTGTACTCGAATAAAAACAGAACCGGTGTACATTCAAATGTCTCATAAAAGCATAAACATACACAGTCTATTACGTATTCGAATAGCGAGACTGAATAACCGACAAAAGATGGAGTTAATTAGTTTGGCTTCCGAGAAGCTGGAATACCTAATCGATCAAGTTTTTCATGTCAAGCGTGAATAAACGTGGGAATAATTATCACACGCACACGCGTAACACCACAGTCGGCCGCAATAATTGCACTCGCTGCAAGTGATTACAGGTACACCGGCACGTGAGCATTGTGTTACACAATCACGCACGAGGATTACGCGGTATGTCGAGCCATCGATAAATTCTGCCCACGATCGGACCCATCGCTCATTTGAGATATCGACTATCGCTGTAGTTTGCGTTACGCGTGTCAACTTTTTTGAAATTTTCTTCAACGTGTTTTGAATTTTTCTCTTTATCAGAGATTTTTTAACCCTAAACTGTTCCGCCGATCAATGATTTGAAAGTTGAAAAATTTCTGACTTTCTTTACTTAACATCTTTACAACGTATGAATTAATCAGGATAAACGAGCCTATTTTAAACATCCCTTTGAGGGGTGGCTCTCGGTTGAATCGACAGCTGATACGTCTCGAGTAAACTATGTGATCATTATACAACACTCGGTATTATGCCACAGCCACTGATACGATCGCTTCTTACGTATAAATAGGGCTGCAAATGAATTTCCCGGCGCGTTTTGTAGATCTCTGCTCTGTCAGCTATCCGCGTTCGTCGAGGAACTATCGAATAAATCTCGACATGGCGGTGATGGCCGCCTGATGCCGACCTACGACAACTCGCTAACATACTCGCTCATATTCAGCACGTGACACGAGCTGGAAGTCGCCTCGCAAGGCCGCGTTCTTGTATTCGGCACCGCTGCTGCCGCGCGATACTTCCTCTTTACCGATCCGTCTCCAATAATTATTTCTTTCACGATTTCTTACTTCGAACTCCATGCCTCCAACCTGTTGTTTGATTTTCCTTCGCTGAAAGATTCAAGAATAAACTGAAGATGTTTATGTAATTTCATAGTTTTCTGAATATGACTATAGTAATGAAACCTAGATAGAGATTTGTTGCAGCTACTAGACTCAGTTATTGTAACGAGTTTATTAGTCTTCTGCATCCGAATTAATAGACAAAGAAATTCGGCTAACGAAATTTTCGAATAATAAAACAATCACTTTTATGGTATTAGATTGCATTTATTGAAATACAGACGAAGGAAATTCTTAGTGCAGTTCGATATTTAAATGTCAACGATTATCTGACAATATTAAAAATGTTTAAAGTAAAGTACAATAAAAGTTTCCTTATTCGAAGCTCGCTTACGAGAAAAAAGACAACAAATTTTTCATGCTGAAATTAATATCAATCTAATTAAAACATTCTCTTGCAAATCTAAATTATTTTATGTATTAAAAAGTATCCGATTAACAATAAAAGGATATACAATTAACAGATTTATAGTTGATTACTATAAGTTAAATTCGAATAATTGGTTATGGACACTGATATGTTTAGACAAATTTTAAAAGGTGAGAAGAAAAGATCTGTGTTAAATAATATATTTGAAAGGAATAGTCCTTGCTAGACATAGATTTTATAATTTAACACGATGAATGTACTTATGAAGATAGATTTCAAAGCAGTTAAGTATCCATAGCGATTAACCTTGGAGAAGCTTGGCCTTGAATGGCGGATTCAATCTGAATATGGAGTACTTCGTATATTCTTTGTACATTGTAGTATCGATCTCTGTTTTTATGCCACGATAATAAAAATCGAACAATGAATACTTTCGAATATAATATGAAACGTCGCTTATTTATCATGAAATCTTCCAATCTTTGTTTATTAGGTTATAAAATTCGAAATAAAAAGTCGAAAATCAAAGAATGCACTTAAAGATATTGTTCTTTATGTTGTCATTTTCAAAAATTTCAATTGATGGTAAAAAAAATGATAGTGATCGTGGAAGGTTAATGTATGTGTATCTATATAAAAATACATAATCCGTTCGTAAATCGAGCGCGAATAGGTCAATCGTAAACAATCGCGGGATTCAGGATACGCGAATTATCGACGATGGCTGGCGTAAATTATGATCAAGTTCGGGCCAGACGGAAAAAATCGACGGCCCTGGCGATTGGTTCAGGACGAAGGACATCTAGCTGCGCTCGCAGTCCCGACTCCCGAGTGCGTCTTTTATTTTGCGCGCGGGAACCTTGCCTCGTCGATCTTGGTCGTTCTCTACGATTGACGACTCTCGAGCATCAGGCGTCGATATTAACGTCGTATTTACTTTAATCCTGCGTGGATATTTCTTGAGAAAAAAAGGAAAACGCCAGAAAAATTGAAGCTTTCATAACGAAAACAACCTCTATCTATTTCTCGAACTTTTTAGATAATAACCTATTCTGTTAGGTTAGTGTATACGCAATACCCGTCTTCAAATGAAACTTCAATCGCACGTAATTTCTTCAAATTATCATATTATTTTATTATCATATTATTATTTTTGAAATCAAAGTAATTTTCACACAATCTCAATGACATCAATTAAAAACAAAAAAAGAAATAGAAAAATAAGAAGGACCGAATATTTTGCAGTTGATCCATAAGACTTAAACTTAAGCGATCCGTTGCGAGATACAGTACCTGATAGAGGGGAGATGCTTGGCTGACTTAGCAAAATTGATGGTGACTTTTCAGTAAGGATGGGACGTAGAAAATATCGGAATAATATCGATCCTTGAATCGTTTCCGACGTAATTTATCCGCAGTAACAAGTCACGTTTTATCGATGGAAAAGGCCAGTTCCTTATAGGCGGATCTCGATTATTATTGGACGATTATCATCGAGTGAGATTAGTAGCCACGCGTATAAACTTATTCGCATGATCTTGCGGATCTCGTGGATCGCGCGGGCAAAATACGATCACCGCTTCGATCGTGTCACGAGGAATCTTCGTCGCGATTGTTCATCGTGTCAAGCCAAATACGATGATCGCATTTCGATCTCGGGACGAGAAAATAATCGTCCAATGATTTATCGACGTCTAATAGTACTCCACCCGATGGTTTGTAGAAATTTCATCTTGTTCACCGTGAAATGCACATATCTCTGCGATTTGATCATCAACTACCGGATCCTTAAAAAAACTGTAGGTATTACTCTGTTGTTTTACTGTCCCGATCGTTTTAGAAGAAATTGGCTAATTCAGATATGCTTATCATTAAACTGTAAAAATTTACGTAAATGCCTATTTTCATGAATACAACTGAACGAATGGAAGCTAAATAGAGATTCGTTTTACTCCCACATTCTGTACATTTTTGTACGATTAAATTTGTGCAAATAAATGTATAAACATCCACAGTTTACTTATCAGAATGCTTGTTGAAGCAACAGCAACGCGACACGGAGCACAGTCGCCGCAACTTTTGTTATAAAATCAAGGTTGCAGGCTTTCACTCGACGCGACACGACCCGTCGAGATGCGAAATCGGCGTGGAGGAGCGGCCCTTTCGAAATGTCGCGTCGAAACAAGAGACTGAAAGAGGACGAAAAAAAGCCGCTGGAACGGAGGGAAATGACCGTATCTTCTGACAGGAATAAAATCCCCGAAAATAGTCACGAGTCGCGAACCACTCGTTGCAAGAGCCTCGCAAATTCCGCACCGTGTTATCCAATCGTTCTATTCACCGACGTTTTTCATCTAAAACGACATTTCGTTTGCTATATCACCGATTAGGATCCTGCGTGACAAGAATGTGATCGTGCACTTATTCCTCTACTTATTCCTGTACTTACTTTTTGCTCATCAATACAGGATCGCGGGGGTGTTCGGGGAACCGAGGCTGTTCGCAAAAGCGTTGAAAGAGTCAAAAGTGTCTCGCGACATAGCGAAAGGGGAGCGTCCAGGAGAGTCTCGGTTAGCCCTCCGGAGCACTCTTTTACGATTTTTGTCTGCTCCCGGACGATACGATGGCTGCTCGGGACTTAGCTCCGCTGTGATTTATCCGTCCGTCCGTCGCGTCTCTTAAACGACCAACCATCTCTCACCCCCCTTCTTCCACAATCCTTATTTTCGTCGCCAGTTAATGATGCTCGTGAAGCATTATTTTTACCATGGCCGGCCTTTTTCCTGCGTTTCTTGTACGTAGCGCGAGTTACGCTTTTTAAGCCGCCTGATCCGTGCGCGGCCACGACCAAACGAACCAGCCGGATTTTGATGATGTACAACAAGCAAATGCGCCGTCAACTACACGACAACGTTCCGAAAAGACGTCGTTCTCGTCCCTTCGTTGAAACGAACCTTCCCTACCTCGGCCAGGAATCTGCGGTGCTCTTCTCATTTTGTTCTGTTTGTCGCGTCCCCTTAAACTCGCCATAAAAAAACCACGTTTCGCGTCATCATCGCGTTACCAAGTGTGGATGACGGGACTTTGCGAGTGTATGGGGATTTAAAGTATACAAGGCGTAATTTTTTGCACCAGCGAAAGTTTCCAAGATTTAAAACTAGATCTCGATGACGTACAATGTGTAAACACGTCATCGAGTTTAAAAAACATTCCTCCGACTCGTTTTTACTCGATTCTTTCACATCCCCTTCAAACGTTTCCTGCGAAACAAGTTAAATTTTTGCTGCGATTATCGAATCGAAACGCGGATCATCGGATATGCATGAACGTTCTAATCGATGCAAATTGCAGCGTCAATGAAGGAAACTATCGCGTTACGTGTGTCGAAGGATCGGAACGAAGCCGTGAACACGAACGACCACGCGACTCCTGAGTTGTTAACGTTTTTCCACGACCATTATCGTAATACATAATACTGTCCTTCTGCGCGCAAAGACAGCCATGGCTAACTACCGCCTCTGTTTATGTAAAATTATTCGTATTCAATTACCGGTTACGTAACATTCTCATCGGCGACGATTACAGCCGTTTTCGTAATAACGCGTTCGAAATAGCCATCGAACGTGCGGTTATCTTGTTTGTCTATTTAACTATTTGTTCATCTATTTATTTTGTTTATTTTAGGGAAGAAACGCCGTTATTAATGAAATGCCCAAGATCCGACCGATTTTGTAAACAGTTTTTCTTAATTATTGTGTATTTCTTTGAAACATATGCTCTATTTTACATTGATATACATAATCACAAAATAAATTACAGGTATGCGTGTTATTCGTGCAATTACTGATATTTATAGACCATTTATATTTCATATTCATAGTACATATCAAGCTTGTATAATCATAAAATCTTATTAGATACTCGAACCTAATTGGTATTACGTAAATGTAATAAATACAATGATGTGCGAATACTATTTGTATCCACTGTATATATAGATTTTCCATATGCAATATTTGCCAATGAATAAAGCATCCCCGAAACAGAAAAGGATCCACGACTCAGAGAGAAGCGCAAGTGTGAATTGCGCAACGCGCGCGTAATCAGCGTAGCAAGAATAACGAATGTCTTTGAATAAACTGCAGAAGGCTGGGAGGCCTAGACACAGATAGGCAACGTCCGTGTGATGCAAATAGCAAGAGATTTCGTAATACGGTATTAATTGACGTTGCCGCGTACCATCGCGTATTATGCAAACCGCGCGAAGTTTCAGCTACTCGTCGATCTGATCGGTGAATTCCGAATCCTTTATTACATTTACGCCTTGCAATTGCGTAGACACGTTTAGACAAATCGCTTCTGAATCGTATCCGAGGTGGGTAAACCGGAAATCGATTGGGATATACACATATTTTACTCGAATGTATTTGACACGATCGACCTGCTCGACGTTAATGGGATTAAGATCGATATATAGTTACAAATTCGAGGCGAGTCCGATATCTAAAATCCTTTGCAAGATTCGAAAGGTTAAATCGAACGATTACAACGAAACAAATTACACAAGCTTGTCCGACAACGAATAAACGTGATCATCGTTGAAACGTCTTGTCTGGATGAGCAATAAAGCCGCCATGGCTAAGGACTTAATTCGCGGGTCTCACAAATCGCGATAGTTCGAGAATCGTCATCGATAGCCGTGGGGCCGAACGAGAGAGGAGCAATTACGAACCGATCTTGGTGCTATTGTTGTTGTCTGGGCCAGCGTAACGGGCTATATTTTACCGTTACCGATCACGACTCGTTCTGATTCATTACAGATCCGCTGGTACCGATCGATAACTCACCTACACGAATCTAACGCCGACCACGTTGCTTCGGGATACGGTCCGTTAACAATCGACAAAATCTTTCGTCTAACGGTGTCCCGGTCGGCTTCTAAGCACGTTACGCAATCAGTCTTGTAATACCGTGGCCGCCCAATCGCGAAACCGCGATCGACCTTCGCGATCGTCGTGTCAAATTCACGCTCTGAATGCAGATACTGATATAATGGCGATGGTATCGATGTCCAAGAACGTTCCTGAAGTTTCTATATAGAACCACAAGATGAGACGATAAAGCATATTGCGCGATGATAAAAGTGATAAAAGGATACAGACGTATGAAATAACAAATCACTAATATACTTAACGTGTTCGCTATCGTAAGAGATAATTGAGCTTATTGATTTACATTGGATTTAATTCTTAACTCATCGTCGATTTTTGATGCATCGTCGTGCTCGTTCTGGCCCGGATACGCTCACCGGCGACTGGCGGCGACCCACATTGCGTGGCACGATGCGCACCGCGATGCGATGCGATGTGGAGCAAAGGTGAGACCTCTTTTTAGAGAGCAGTCTCGCCGGAATCATGAGGAGACCAGCCGAGAGCCGGACGGCTCCCTTGTACAGGCATCACCGTTAAGATACGCATCGATAACCCGCCTGAAGCCAGCCGTCCATTCAGAAGATCGACGGCCCACCGGTTGGCTATTTTTGGACCGCGACTCCTCTTTCTTTCTTCTGCCTCTTTTTCTTCTTTTCTTTGCGTGGTATCTGCCTCGCGACGCTGGTCGAAGGAAGCCTCTGGAATCGGATTCGTTGTTCCGCTTTCGTGCTCTCCTCAATTGGCTGCTTGAACTGAGCGCATCAATATCGAGTAGCCTGGATCATTGTGTTAAATTTTCACATCTATTCAAATTTAAACGATCATAAGAGGTTTATCGGTGTTTATTAGATATTCTGTTTTAGGCTGCTGGAGTGATTCTGTTGGACATGTAAAACGATTCGCGTGGATTCGGAACGGTCAGAGACCGCTCTCGTTCAGTTACACAACAAACGAGAACGAGCACGACAACGTAGACGAGGACGAAAGACGACGACGACGTAACGCCAATGGAAGTCCGGCAATTAGCTAAGAAGACGAGCAATCGACTTCCTGCAGCTCTTTCATCGACGTTGATAAGGTGACCGTCGACGATGAGGCAACCGGCTAACGGAACACAGACTGTTAGGCAACCGGGGACATCGTGCTCAAGACTCTGTTCTCTCTACCGTCTCTGACAACTGTTGCACCGTTCTCGTGCAGATATAGATGATGCAGAAGTTTGGAATTCTAATCCCTTTGCATTGTGATCTTACTATTGGTTACGTGTGTCCGAAGTAGCGGACTGGATATAGAAATTGATCGATGTGTGAGAAACACGGAACGTTTAAACGTGTAGAGTGCAGGGAAAGGTAGCACTTCAAACTCCTCCAGGCAGTTTTGAAATTGATTGAGATAGGAGAATAGTTGTTACTTCGTATTTTTAAAGTTAATTGCACCAATACGGGATTGCAAGGCAATGGCTTAGATTTAAATTGGTAACTTTCCTTCTTGGAATTTGTGTACATTTCGTTAAAAAGTTTAAGGTTTGTTAATCCTTGTCGCCCATTAAGATTGTTCCATACTATTGTTGAAGGTAGGATCGAAGTTAAGTACGTATCTAGAGTTTGATTGGTTCACAGTAACGGTACATAAATAATAGTGAAACTTGAGAAGTATTAACGAACTACTGGAGAACAACGATACGTATCGCCTTCTTAAGAAATCAATATATTACGAATTTGAAATAAATGTCAAAATATTTAGAAATTAAATTACCCTACTTTCTTTAAATAACTAACATTTATATGTGCATATGTGTTTAACACTTACAAACGTCAAAATATATATTCGTTCAATTTGAACAGATTGGAGATATTTTCTGAAGAAAATAAGAGCAACACGCCGGCTGATTAACGTCAATTAACGCTCTCTTTCTCCTGGCAATTATTTACCACGGTTCAATTAACATTCCCCAAGCGGTCGAGGCGCGGCGATCTCGCGTAGCGTTCTTCAAAAGTTTCGAATGATTCGAGGAGAGGCAAGTCCTTGCCACAGGAATGCGCATTCCTTGTTCGACTCAGACCCAAGGCTGCCTTCTCGTCGTCTTCCTTTTCGATTTCGTTCCAGGAAAGCGCGAAACCTGGCAGAAAATGAGTCCGCCCGGTCGATTCGTGATAATTTCACCAATCTTCACGGCTGGAAACCAGGAAACGCAGCACAAACGTTTATTTATATTCTCAATGCCATATGCGTCGCGTATTCTTATGGGCGAATCGTTGCTGTCGTCGTTGCCCATCGCTTCCTGTTGCTTGTGTAACAGTTACGCGCTATCGTGGAGGACGTGGAAACGAACTGGCATGAATATGAAGAAGCCACGAGTTTCGTCGAGTAATTGTTATTAAATATAATATGTAATAACCCTAGTTAGCGATTGCAAGTGTCATACGAAATGTGAATTCGAAATTTTGCCCTATAAGGTTTCGATACGACGCAGCATTACAAAGATTGGGGTCAACAAAAGTTCTCTGGCGATCGAGCACATACGAAGATAGGCATTCAGGAAATAGGAAGAAATCGATGGATCGATTCACGGTAAAAAAAAGAAAGAAAATAGGTAAGCTGAGAGGAAAAAACACAAGGACAGAAGCGTTAAGGAAATGCGGAGGTGCGTTTGCACGCAAGCGCGCAAGAGCACGCGGGAAACTTTGTGACCCATTGGCCCAGATAGCGAAAGCAGTGACGCCTTGCTCGATCCACATCAGAACCCGGCTGTTGCATTCCCGTCTTCGATTGGGTTTGAATATATTCGAATTTCAACTATTACCAGTCTTTTAACTTACCTGTAAACGTCATCGATGGACGTTATCGAACAACCCATTCTAATCACTTGCAGTTCGAAGGTCAGTTGTAATAAATAAAGTAAGATTTGTTAGTTGTCCAACAGATGGAACGAATAGAAGTCTTAATACTTATGACCGTGTACAGTAAGAAAAATAAACGTTTCACTTATAAGCAATAACTTTAATAGGTCTTCGATACTATCAGATCAAAAGACTCTAGAATAAAGACCTAGTCATTTAATTTTCGCAATGTCGATTAAACTATCGTATTAGGCAAATAAAGACAAACGTTTCGATGAAATCCACGGTGTCATATAAATATTCGTTAGGATCAGAATACGTTTAATTGGAACGCAGGAAGAGAACGTTGTCCCTGATATTTTCTCACCTCTGACCGGTATCAGATCGCTCGGATAGAGGCTTGTTACCAATGCACGCCGCGTTTCATGGTCAGAATTTCCATAGAGAAGCCAGGGTTATCGCTTGAGCGCGGCATTTTCCGGGATTACGTAAGCATCCAGTTGTCGCTTGCCAACGCGAAAAAAGGATTACGTTTGTCGAGATCCCAACCTGTCGTTTTCCGTTTCTTCTTCGAATCATCGATTCACGTAAACGGACGTGTACTTTCAGAAATGAACGATTCACGAGAATGCAATTACGTCGACAAAAGATCATGGAATTTTCATTTGTTTAGGATGACGTTTTCGTAGCTAGAAGCTGTTTTTAAATTCGATTCTGACAAACACGAGGAATACTAATCCCAGTGAAGCATTTTGACAGTCAAGATCCTTAATTTCGCGTGCGGTTCGAGTATAGTCAAGGTCGATTCGTGTTACGTAATCCATAAGCGAGTATCTATTTGAGACCTTGCGCTTCTAAAAGAAAAGACGCGATTGTTTGCGTACATGTTCATGAATATTACGTGTATCATTAAATATAGGGCAGTATATAGTAAATATATAGCGCTCCACGTGTTCCTAATCGATTCTTCTCGGTATATTCTATGAATATGAATAGAAAAAATGTTACATGAATATAATTTGGTTAGAACTTTAGTAAGTTTATGGCGAAGATACGAAATGAGGAACAATAATCGACATGAAATTTCCTGTAATCTGACGCACGAAACGCGTGGACGAATGGCGCGTGTCGTCACGATCGATCCTATGTAGAGCGGAGGACCGTTAGAATTGTTCTCCTTATTATGCAAACGACTCTCCATCGTTTTCTTCAACCGTGCACTAAGTTTTTACTTCGAGGTTTTCTCGAATCAATGTACCTACGTTGAGTCACGATCGATGCCTATCGTCAAACCATCGACATGAGATTTCTTTCCTTTGTCGATGGATTAAGAGATCAAAGTATCGGGAAACGATCAACGAATCGTTTCTCGTGTCAGAATATTGAAACAGAATCCTAGATCCTATGAATACGATGATTGTACCAGAGAATGAATGTAATAAGGCGACTACGTAACGTGATGATTGATATAAGACTCATGAAACAAGAGTTCGTGTAGGGAATACAACACATCCAATGCTACTGACGCGTATGTTGCGTGTGTATGAATAAAGGGCGCTCAATCGTAAACCAACTAGAGGTGACAATTTCACCCATATCATATTTTAAACATAATTGGTACGACTCTATAAATTATTGATAAGAGAAACATATGTCTCTCTTATTTTGTTTAAAAACGATTTCAGGATAAAAATTTCTTTTAAGACAGCCTGCATTTGATAGCAAAATAATAATTAAGCGGATAGAATCTAACAAAGAAAGGAAAAAGTATCAAAGTAAAAGCCAAAAGTGAAACGAGGGAAAAAAAAAAGAAACAGTAGTGTCGATCAGAGTCGACCGTGATATATCCTTGACAATCTGACAAGGACTGGCAGCCTTCCGCTCGATAGGCTCCACGGAACAAAGCACAACAGCGGGGAAAAAAGGCTATGGCAGAGAACGTGCGGGCTGGTGCAGGCCGAGGATTTACCTGGCGCGATAAATTCAGGTACGCAAGGCCGCGGAAGCCGTACACGTAACGCTTATAACGCGTTGCATGGCTCGAGTCGTTTGTTCTTTCGCTCGTTCCTTCGTGTTCGCGTTGAACGATACGAACGGGAGATGTTTCTCCTAGTTCGAGGTCCTTTGGTTATGTAAATTTAGCGGAAAACGATTAACGCGAAGTTCGTGAAACGTTCACGTTCCATGAAATGTAACGTGAAAAAGAATTTGATATATTCCCTATCGTGCATTATATGAGTCGTTTAGAGCTATACAAACCTACGAAAGTATTCGAATACTTGTACCCAGACACATTTATGAATATATTACGTGTGTCATACGAAACATTGTGAAATTTCACTAGCGGTCTTACGAGGCTATACTGTCATGATTATATCGATAAAGTTTGAGCCAAATCTGAAAATATGTATAGAAATTACAAGACACGTATTTAGTACATTTATTACATATATACATTTCGTCACGCTTAAAGTGGCTATTCATACTTTATACTGATATTTTACTAAATAATATATCCACGATAGACAGTTTGTAGTTATCATATATACTTTCAAATCAGTTTTAAATTTTACCAATGTAATTACGGTCGTATCTCATTAGGATGAAATAACTGTTACTGACATGAAAAAATATTACGTAGAAAGATGCGCGTTTCAATTTTTGGTACAATAAATAGATGAAGCCTTGTTTGCATTTGGCAGAGATGCTTCGGTATACTACGCCTTCATTTTGTCACAACTATGTCTATCACATTTAAAGATCAGAATATCGCGTATTAAAGAAATATCCTATTCTTTGCGTGCTTAATTTTAAATTGCTTGCAGAATTTTTGTTACACTTTGCGGGAAGAGAAGGAACATTTGGTAAAGTAGATTTAGGTTTGATGGAAGTGGTTAAGTAGGTAAGAGGTGAATTGTTCGGGTATACATATGTACATCGCAAAGATTACGTTTGCTTAGGAACTCGAGGGTTCTGAGAACGCATTGCGTCATCTTAATTCGCGAAAATGTAGTCAAATGTAGTCCAAGAAACGTAAACTTCCTCTTTAGAGCCGACGATAAAGGTGCAACAACACCTACTTGATTATAAGGAATCGTTTCCGGCTAGAAGCTTCAGTAATTAGAAACTATACTTTATTGCAATGATTCATCGAAGAAATTCCAAACATCCTATATTATTCTAGCAAAATGATATGAAAATCTACTCGATTGTTGGCCCAAGGTAATCAATCGCTTAACACGACGTAAAGTGCCTTTACGATTACTCGACTTCCAGCCACATTAAGCATTTCCTCTCGAGTCAAAACACTGGTTATTTCAGGCCCAAGGAATCGAGAATAGGGTTGGGGCCAGCTGCATTTGGACGAATCGGGGCTGGCAGGTGATGGCCCGTTATCAGAGTTCTCTGTTTGCACCAAACGAACTGCTGGCCTGTGAACGCGTGTACCGACTTGTACACGCTTATTATGTAACGATGTTAACTGTAAATATTTACCGGACCAGGCCCCCACCCACGGTGGATAGTCACTGGCTCGTACTCGCGCGAACAGGCTACAGAAAAGTAGACCGAAAGAAGTGGACGTGGCTTGGTGGAAGTGGGGTGGCTAGATGGCTTCGCGGCCACGAGGGACGGACCGGAAGGGCGGCGAGAGGAGAGGACCGTTTAAAAATACCAAAGTGGAGCACTCCGCTACGCTCCTGGAATCGATTAGCAGCGAGGGGCCTGCGTGGCTACGCCACTGTTCCAACAAGCACGCTGTATGGAAATTTTGAAATACAGGCTCCCGATTACTTTAAAATAGGGATAGAGATATTTTTGCTAGAAGAGGATTGACATCAATTGTAGTTGAAATTTAGTTATCGATATATCTTAAAACATTCGCTACTATCGTACAATGGTCGTCGATATAATGGAAAGATATATTTTCAAATATTATTGCTAAACATAATAAATTGAAATTTCTATATACATAGTAATAATACTTGAAAATATATCTTTCAATGTATGTATATGTTCACAAATAACGAAGTAGTGCATAGGCTGTACCGTTTCTTTCTATTCATCACGTATTAAATTGCTACGAAGAACGTCCAGGAATTAAATTTTCTTCTTGATAATGAGTTTTAATCGATCCTTCTTCCTGCTTTGATTTTTGTAACCCGTAGTTTGTCTCGGAAAGATCTATTTAGATTCCTTCAGTTGAGATACAAAGCGAATTACTCACGATCGATCTAACGTCATCTGACTAAAGTTTGTCAGATAGTAAAACGGTAGATTTGCTCGCCGAATTTACAGAGGAAATCGAGTATCCATTAGCACGACGCAAACCGAAATTGCTTTTCAACCGTTGCGTTCGCAGTGCATATTACGATCGTGGAAGAAACGATCCAAGACGTAATTTATTCTTCCTTTTCCTTGCAATTTGTTTTTCTGATCGTAAGTTAACTGTCTTTGCCATCCCGTTGGCATTCGAAACTTCGGAATCGACACTGGCATTGAGGAAAACTTCCGGAAAACAGTCACGTCCAAACAGATGTCCTCGTGCTGACTTCTCTTCGTCCATTTTAAATAGAAAACCCCAGTTTCAGGGAGCAGTCGTACGGAAATTCTATTGTTTCTTAATCTCGATTGATATTTGAATTATCAATAGATAATGAAGATCAGGCAAATTTATTTGCCCCTAGGTGTAGAAACTATAATCGTTTCACCATTTGGCTTGATCATATATTTGCAACTTCCTAAAAAACTATATTCTTTGTCTACACAAAGATCATTTAAATATTATTGTAGACACTTTTATACCTGAAACAAACGTGCCATAAAGTTTTAAATGCTTAATTAAAAAAAATATAGAACTTTGTTTCAATTAGGAGGATACGGAAGCGTAGTTAGCGTGCGTGCCAATGTTTCTGGTTTCGTATCGCCGCTGTATAACGTATGTTATTTAAACGCGGTATTCAGACTTTTGTGCTCGAGCGGGAACATTGCGTTGATTATATAACACACGTTAGATCGTGTCTAAGTGGTATCGGAAACTTAACCGTGTTTGTACTTCCATTAAGATGTCTGTTTGTCCTGTTCCGAAGATGGAGCGAGGTTTATTTTAGAAATGTAATTCAGAAATCTACAATGACAAAAGCAAAAAGAAAGCATCGACAGAAAGAAAGTCGAACGAAACTGATCAATATAGACAACGATCCACGTTTCAACGACAATGTGAACAATCACACGCTCCTGTATTATCTTATCGATACCAATTTCCATTCCACCAGCATTGTAACCGAGACAGGATTTCAAAGACGGCTGAACGTGACCTTCCGAGCGGAATCCAAACGGTAGCGGTAGCGCAGTGGCCAATGTCATTGACATTGACGAAATCTCGGGACCTGATCGGAACCTTTTAGAGCAGCCTGTACGTTACGTTGGGACCGTGGCTTGTCATGTAAGTGTTACATGTGCACTTTCTTCCAAGGAGCGCGAGCGAGATGATTGGCAGCGGAGAGAAAGAAGGAGAGAACGATCGCGTGAAAGTTGCGGCTTGAGCAGGAGGATTATGGCGGTCGGCGCCTCCGCCGCGCCGGATCCAGGTAACAGCCACCTTCCTACGAGCAACTTCCTTCTCGCATTGAACTTGCGCCTCTGCTCTGTCAAGGAAAGATCCTGACCCGGAATGCGCGCAGGAACCACCAAAACACGATTTCACAATCGTGACGTGTCGCTGAACTTTCGGACTCGGCCTGTTACGTTCGACGTGATACTTTCTTTCCGCTTTTTCTTCCTCCTCCTTCTTTCCCTGCCACTTTTATCCATGCAACGTTGTTACGGTATTTAAGTCTTGATAGAACTTTTTAGTTGATGGTGAATGGCCTTTATAGGTTATTTGCTCTTTTTTTCATTCGACACGTTTTTACCTTAAATCGATCTACTTTGGGATTGTACGAGTCTAAAAAAATTTACGCTCTTTCTATAAACGAGGAAAAATTATCCTCTTGGACTACCTTTAATCTTTTAATTTTTTCTTCAAGAACTTATAAGTCTAATTTCTAGGGTCTGATTTCTGATTGAAAAATTACTCCACCAGGCGATATTACGGCAGTAGGTGTTATTGAACTCGAACAAGCGAATCAAACGAATCGAGAACGTAGAGTAAAATCGTAAAAGAGAAAAACGATCGTTTGAAAATTTCGCGTTTTCCACGCTTGTGTATGTACGAGTGTGATCGCATGGTACGCCACTAATCGTTGTTCTTCGTGAACCGCTAGTTGGTTCAGTTACGAAACGAGATATACTGGGATTACGAAACGAGAGGTCGTAATATCGCGCGGCAATGTAGGCGATTCGATGCCGAGAGCTCTCCGCGCGTACCGTTAGATTTTCTCCGCGATCATTGTCACACTTCTCGAACGATACGCCCGTTAACCCTTCATGCTCTCCGTGTCCGCTTAAAGTTCCTCGATCGTAATTCCACATGTAAATGGAAATTGTAATTTTTGAAATAACAAATAGCAATTTCACCGACGATGTTAATATTCTTTAGATTTATGGGAGTTTTGAAAAAGGGATATTTATTTATTTACGGAGTATCTCACTCAGCTTTTATTACTTGATAGTTCGCGATGTTCTCCTAAGGATTATAAACATAATAATCTTGAATTACGGAGATACCTAAGCAAGCGGGAAATTGTCAATTGCGAGAAAATTCTTCGAGAAAAAGTACATTGGTCGACAACCTAGAATTTCTACTTTTCCGTAGATGTTGTAAACTTCTGCGAGTCTCGCGTTAACAACAAATTATCGAGTTCTAGAATGGTAAAAACCAAAGAAAGTTTCACGCCGGCAAGTCAAGAGAACAGGTTCGGTTCGATCGGTTTTTCAACAATGTCGCCATCGACAGCAGCTAGAAACACGACAAATTTCACGGGGATCTGTCAGTCCAGTTTGTATCATGATGTTGAAGCATACTCAAAGTACAACGGCCTCAACAGCACCTCCTACATAGCATCGAATCTGTTCGCAGTTTCTTCTATTATTCTCGAACGAACGCGGACCGTTCGCGATGGAAACATGCAAACAAACGAATGTGAAAACCTGCGCGATAACGACTGGGAAAAGGAGGAAGCGTAAAATCGCGATCGATAAATAAACGATCCACTATGCTGCGAACTGTGGGTCATAAATTACGCGCGCTATGACAATGGTTGAATTATTTTTAAATCTTCATAACCGCGTATTCCGGCTGACTGATTTTTCCAATTTCTGCGATTTCAAATTTCTAAGTTTTCAAACTTCCGTATTCTGAAATTTTCAAATTTCCAATTCGAATTTTTCAATTTCCGAGCGCCGATTTTTTAAATTATCCAATTCTTCGATAATCTGAAATTTTGGTTCCTAAACCTTTCAAGCTTGAAATTCGCAAATTTCCAAATTATCCAATTTTATATAAACTAACGATTATGCAATATCACGGTTCGATTCACTAAAATCGAACCCAAAATTCATCAACTAAAGATTCTGCTTTCGAGAACATCCTAACGACCGTCTATTTTCGACGTATTTGCAAACGTTGAATTCGAAGCAAAAGGAGGAAAGAAGAAAAAGTAGAGAAGTAATCTTATGTTCGGTCTTTTTACAAAAGATGCAGCATCGTGGAACAAAATGTTGGAATAACTCGTAGTCGAGGCTAGTCAGTGAAGCGTCGCATCCCTAGCTAAATACGCCTCGCATGGCCGCCGAGGGAGGCAACTTTCACGTACTTATACAGTAATGGCAGCGCGTTAAATGTAATGCATCGAGCCTGGTCTTACCTCACTCCATCATTTCCAGCGGACTTTCCTTCGCGTCGCTTACTTATTACCTTTCTAACTGCCACGCCGGTTGAATTTCTTCGCGGAAGTTTGACCGTGACGAGGTTAAGATCCCCTCGACGCTTTTTCCGCCGAGAAACTACCTACAAGTCGATTCAAAATCTTTTATGATAGAAGGTAGCTCAGTATTGATGGTACAAATGAAAATTTGTCTAGCACATGTGAGTTTGAATAATTACCAACTGGGCGGGAATAAACAACCAGCAGAAGACGATAGACGATATTACATGCGTAAATAAGTGAAAAAATATGCGTAAATAAGCAATAAAATTCTTCTCTTTAAGGTACACACGTACTTGATCAATTTTCAAGTTTCATTTTCTCAGAAACGAGAAGCGTTCTATATGAAAAATTTTGTTCTATATCTTTTTCGATTAATTGTCACGCGTAAAGCAACTTCCTATCGATTATTCCGAAATTAACCAAGTTCAAGCACAGCTTGACAAATTTTCAGATTCGACTTTCTCAGAAACGAAATCTTAAATAAACAAATTTTATTCTATATCTTCGACTTGCTTTTTTATGTAGAATCACCCCCGCCCTGCTTGTACCATCAATATTGAGACACCCTACATGCATGTAGAACTACAAATTTACATATTCTTTAATAAGCTGAAATGATAAATATAAAATTCTAATGGATTCACCTCTTCTTCTAATAATCTAAGTAGATTATGTATCGCGTTTCCTGTTAAACCAGCAGGTATTCTAATACTTACGAGCGGGAGTGTATTCCATCAAAATGATTAAAGTAATTTTTCTGTCGTTGAATCGCTTTGTGTATAAAAGAATTGCTGCGATCTGATGCCTCGTTACACGAACACGTTTTCTGTTGCGGCATATCGTATCACGAAATCTGCAGAAATAAGAATGTTGCTCGTGGAATATAGAAATTTTTCCATTACCTACGTGTCGTTTCAAAGAAGAAACCATTGACAGTCAATCGTTTACACTTTGCACGTAAATTTAAATTAGAAAACCTAATATGGTGCCGCGATGATCTTCCAACTTTCAAAGTTTCGAAGATAAGCTAAACATTCTCTGGAACTTTTTCCGCTGGTGAAATTGATTAACATAAATTCTTTCGACCGATACGTGTCTCACCGAAAACGGTCTCGCCTGGCATCTAACGACCGTTGGTAAACATAACAGTACCGCAACCGCTTAATTCGGCACCTCCTAGGGATAGGGAGTACTGTTAGTCGACGAGAGGCCTTAACGATTTCGTTAAATCTATCTTTTTGAAATGTCCTTCCTAATACATCCTAAACTAATCCAGCCACTTAGCAAATACCAAAATCGAAAGAAAGAGATCTTTTGTCTTATCGTTGAAATAAGTATTACGTTTCAACTTTTGAATTCTATTTTTGTTACTTTATGTACGCATGATATGATATAACTAATGCAATTAATAAAGACAATTTTGATTAATTACACAACTTGTTTCATAAATCCAAAGGTTTTAGATTTAAAACCTTAAGTATACGATTTTGTACGAGTGCCCCGTATGTAGATCAAATTCATCGTCCCTATAAAAATAAATATTTTCTGGCACCGATATTTAATATCAACGGATTGTTGACAGTTCAAAATGTAAAATTGATATTTCGACGAAATGTTTGGAGATACAGCGAGCGTCGATTTGTTCGGTGGTCCTTTAATTCGCTATGAGTAGCAGGGTCGAGGCCACGGAAGACAAGAATAACAGCGGTACGTCTAATTGGGCTTCGCGTGCGACGGGCAAGGTAGTGACCTTGATCTATCTCGTAACGTTACGTCGCGTCACAAGGAACCGTACGGAACCCGTTTTCGGGCCTGTCCCGTTACGTCCGTTGACAAGGAACCAGGTGTTTCGCGTAACAACCGACCACGTGGTGGGAGGCAAACGAAATCGTTCATTGGTAACTCGCGTTCTGGGAATTGAGCCACTTTGTGAACACGCCAGGTTCAACATCCAACTTACAACTTTACGTTCCTATTTAACGAGCTATTCTTACCCCTTTACGGAAATTTGATCATTTCTACTCGAAATCGACTCCTAAATCTTTGTTTCTCGTTTATTAAATTATTGGTGGCTAAGCAGCGGAATAATACGAAGATCACAAGGGAAAAATATTACGATAAATTCGTTTTTGTCGACTTTCCGATTTTTAGGTCACTCGACGGCTAAAAAAGAAAAGTAGCACTTTACTGACATATGAAAAGTAGAAGATTCGAAGATACGAGTCCAATCACCCATTACCTAGGGAACCAATCGAAGGTCAAATTCCTACCCCAAATGCGTCAATCTCGCCCTTGGTGAAACCATCAGTCTTAACACCCTGACCAAGCATGCTGACGATGACGATCACGGATGTCCTTGCCGCGGTTTTCCGTTCCGTGGTGGTGAAACGGCGCGGAACCCGTTTCGAGGCAGTCCCGTTACATCTATCGTGGAGGAACCAACAGCGAGAGAGGCGCACGGTACCGCGAGAGGATGAACGAATGAACGAACGGCGCGCAACGAATGGTAGGATGAGGTGGAGTTGGAGAGAAAAAGGGGTTAGTGGGAGGGGGGAGGAACGTCGCGGAGCCAGTTTTCGAACGGTCCGGAGAAAGTGGTGGCTATACATTTACTGACCTACATTACCCTGGTTTCGTCCCCACCCCGAGCGACACCCACCCGTGAGCGTGCCGCCAGCGCACAAATTGTCCCGTTACACACCGGCCGCACGTACACGTCATCGGCGTGACCCACAAAATGACACCCCGCTGCACGTCCCGATCCTCTCGCCCGTAAGTTATACCCGCCCGACCACTGTCTTTTATTCCAAAATTATGTCACGCGACCACGCCGAAACCAAAGAGGATCCGCCGATCCGTCCATCGGAGATTCCGGAACGGAGATGAACATTTCAATCAGATTGGAAAGGTAAAGGTGTACTTTGAAGTGAGAAATTTTGGTCACGTTGTGAAAGTTAGTTTATCTTGATTTAAAATAGTGCGTGTATTAGATAGTGTCAGGAACGAAGTACAGACATCGAGAGCTATTTACGTGCCCGTACCTAACACGCAGCTCTAACAAACATGGTCACAACAGGCTCAACCAACGCACTGCAGTCGTACTGTACATGTCCAGAACTACTTGTCAGCAACGAAGTACAGTAGGACTACGCTTGTCTGAGGTTTTTATTAAAATTTTGGGTTTTGACTGTATTAGAAGTCGTGTGGCTACGAGCAGGAGCTGTTACGGCGTCGGAGAAAATGCGGATGAATCTAATACGAAATCAGGAAGTCGCAAAAGATGTAACCATAGACCTCGTAATTTTGATTAATAAATTCGACGCAACTCAAGCGATAAAATCGTGTGATAAAGCGAATCTAAAGAAGTTTGCCAATGTAATCCCATCAACTTTACGTAATTCCTAACACAATCGAGCGAACAAGGTGTGCTCGTTATAATTAGAAGCGGAAATCTCTGAGACAGAAAGAATTGCAGAAAAACCGGGATCGGAGAGTCAAGTCACTCTCGTTTTTTCCTCGCGGGCCACCGCGCCAAGATTGATTTTAATAACTATGCGACGCCGTTATCTGCTTCGGTATCGTGATGGCGATACAGCTAGGGAGCCTTGGCATTATTTTCTCGCTTCGCGGTAGGCGCGTTACTTAATCGAGTTATGAAACTCGCGCGTCGTACATTATCGACTAAACGGCAGATTAGAGCGGCGAAACAGAGAAGCGAGCGATCGAAATACGGACAGAACCGTCTCTGCTCTGCCCTACTCTCTTCCTATGGCATTTGCAGCGAATGTCGTCAATCGCAATCGTTGCTCGATTCCTTATGTAGCCTTTGCAACAAACCTTAGTATACGTCGTTCTCGAGAGTTGGTATCGTTCGAAGATCATAGAAAAGAGCATGATATAGTAAAATAGCGTTATTCGAGTCATGCATACATCATTCGAGTCATAAAATTCAACGTCAAATTGCGCGCAGAATAATCAAACTAAGATTATTGGCCGAAGAGATTTTCTAATCCATAGTTTCTTCATAATTTCATAGTTATATTAATTTTGATTTCATGCATTATCAATGTTGTAATCTTATTCTGTATAAAATCGTTTGACATATTCAACACCGAAAATGACAAACGTGATAATGATCGTGAGATAAATAAACTTATTCATCGATGGACTCATCCTGTATCCTGATCCGAACACAAACCCCAGAAGAATCGCACGACATAATCTTTCCTTTTGTTCTCCCGTGTCAACTGTGTAGGAGCATATTTTCTTTCTTCTACCGCGAGGAAGCCACCTTTCGATTATCGTCAGCGTCGTCCTCGATGATGTAACGGTTCTGCACATTCGCCCTTGACCACTTTTTTTCCTCATATCTCGACTCCCGCTGCACCGGATACGACATACTTTCTCGCTTCTCTCTCTCTCTCTCTCTCTCTCTCTCTCTCTTTGTCTCTCTCCGTCCATCCTTTAGTTCTTCCTTTTTTTATTTTAGATGCAAATAACTCCTTTATCGCCTCTTCGAGCGTTCATGATTGGGAGAAAAAACGCCTCGCGGCGTGAAATGGGACGGTTTAACCCTTTAGCTTAACATACCTATCGCGCTGGCTACGTCGCAAAGGATCGAGAGAGAGACTTTATTAGGTCGGGACGGGGAAAGTCTTTTCGGTTCTCATCCATCCGACTTCTAATTTATTTATCGGCACACCGTACAACGATGCTTAATTGACCGAACGAGCAGCCGTCATTTCGTTCCACTGCTCCGTGATCGAAGCGTCCCCGTCGTTCGCATTAAACTACGTTTACCGATGCTCTAACCGGGGCCCCCTTGCACAATCATTTTTATTCTAAGGAAAAGAAATTATGATCTAATATCATTCTAAAGTTTTCAGGTTCTGTAAAAGACCTTCGCTTCACAGCGCTTCGTTACAGTGCTAATTAAACCTCAAAATGTTTCCTATAACATGCATAATATATTCGTGGAAAGTTTCTGCAAGCGTCTAAATACTTATGTCAGCTAGGTATACATACACCCGATGGATAAAGAAAATATCCTTCTTTTAGTTTTAATAGTTACTGGAGAAACGAATAAAACGATAAGCAAAAAGATAAAAATCCACCTTTGACACGATTAAACTCAAAGTTGGAAAAAGCAATGCAATCTAAACTCATTTAAGGAAACTTTCTAAATGACCGTGACACGATGGATTCTGGTAAAATCCCATCGATTTAATATTCTTCGACCACGAAAGAAAACGCAAAACCAGATGCGGAACAAAATACGATTCGTAATAGAGGTACGAGTTCGAGAATAAACCAGGAGCTCCGTTTCTTCGGGCAGTGTCGATTCCACGAGTGTGTCCGTTCCTGTTTCTTTTCTTCCGCCACGATGGGACATTGAACCACGACATCCGATTCGAGGTCGAGAAGAGAGTCGGGGGCTCGGGTAAAGTTAGAAGTTCTTGGCTACTCTCCCTGCCTTACCGCGTCGCGACGCGGTATCGGATCGCCACTTTCTCCTGCGGTGAACGCAAACACCTCCGTCCAATCGATCAGCCGTCTTCTTCCTTTTTCGATCTTTCCTTCTTTCCTTTCTTCTTTACTTCATATAAGTATTCTTCCTCCCTTTCTCCTTAATTCATATAATTGATTATCCATTCAGTTAATTGACAATTCGTACAATTCGCCATTAATTCGTTTATACATGTTTTAAGAAATTGAATTGACCATCGTTTAAAATTCTTAGAAACGTCGTCCGTTTAGTTTCACAGTCGATGAAGTTACAATATCATTTTCTGTCGAGAGATTCTCTTATAATCTCAAAAAATATATCGACCTTTTTATAATAACAAATACGAAACACCGAATTTTATGAGAAACGGCAATGCAGTGGTGTCACGGTAATTCTAAGCCTATCATTTGTTATTCAACTTGATTTCAATATTAAATATCATAATATCTGACAAAATTCGTATTTAGAGTTTCAGGCACGTACCAAAAGAGACCGCCCCACAATTTCAATTCGTAAAACGATACCTTCCCATGCGAGAAGTATCTATACTCTTTTTCAATTTAAAACTCGACCACGCTTCAATTTCTCTCCGACAGAAATTCTATATCAAAGTTCCAAGGGTTCCTGAGTCGAAATCATTGAGACTAAATCTCAGAAACGATGATAACAATCACGGCGCTAATTGGGCCGCATTTTCCATCAGTTGCGAGAAACGAACCGGAAAGTTGAAACGAAGGAAAAGTGTATATCCCCCGCGAAAAAGAACAGACGACAACTGGATTTTCTTGCGAGATTTCAGCCTCTGCTTTCACTCACGCCGTGTCTTAATTATAGAAATCACTATCAATGATCGAGGGATCTGCGGGATCGAGTGTCGATCACGCAGATTCAGGGTAATACGTTCTGTTCTCAAAGTGTTTCGCTGCCAGGGACCTTATCGAACGTCCTAAGATTGTCGAATCTGGGTCACAGTGGTTTGTTTCGTGCCCCACATCGTTTTTATCTTCTCGTGTCGGTGACATAATCGAGGCTACGGCCGAACGGGTCAATGGGTGCTGATAAGTGCACGATTTATGGGTGATAAGAAGAAAAATAGGAAAGACGCGAAGATGATTTACAAAAAGCTATTTTCTAGATATTTTTTTCTATATTTCTTCTGATGGTGAAAGATGTATACCAACGTGGAAATAGCGCAAGAAATTGCAGGATATTTCGAAATGGAGAAAGTTTCTTTAATTTATTCTACGACGACGATAAAGAAAATACGAAAATTCTGTTCAAATATCTTCGTTCACAGCTGTATCGCCTATCTTTGTCTATCGTGTTATGTTGTTCATTGGAACTTTTGGGTTTAACACGTGCCCAATTGTTTTTTCATGCTTCGACACTTCTCCACCTAGGTCACATTCTAAATTTTCCTTTTCGTACATTGCACTAGATACGCGTCGATATTTTGAAAACGGAGCTACCGGTAAATCCCAAAATTGATCCTGAAATAGAAACAAAGGAGGCGATGCATCGAAGTGACGAAGAAACGACGAAGCGACTGATCCACTTTGTCGTTCGAATAGTCAGAAGAATTCGATATTAGTCACTTTAAAGGTGGAAGTGGGATGATCACGACCTGGAAATCTTGCAGTTTATGTCGCGAGCTTCATTCTTCTTTCCTAAAATTAGAATACATCGACGATGGTTGATCGCTACTCGAATTTCCTTTTGTGGATTCATCTCAAACAAGAAAACTACGAAGAAAAGGTCATGCTGCAGGAAAAACACGTGAATCTCGCGTTGACAAATATCCAACTTTCGGTCATTCGATGCTAACTTAGAATTATTTCTGATTTCATGTCGCGAGACGATTCGGGCACGTTCCTGTTGGTGGCGAACGTATTGTTTGCCAGCCGAATTTTTTCGTGTTGTATCTCGATTACGATATTACGAAACAGCCATTATGTAACGGGTAGATTAGGTGATAAGTGGAACGGAATGCGACAAGTTTACGAACTGGTATAAAATAAAGAAGACAAGAAGAACAAACCACAAGGAAGGAATAAAGACAAATAAGTGGGGACCGATATAAAGATTCTACTTTCGAGTGGATCTTGAAAATTGTTATTTTTTCACGCTGGATAGCATCTATCGATCGAGATTAGATGTTACATACGCTAACAATAGCACGATAATGGGTTCGAAGTACGAGATCGTTAACGTACTTTGATTTCCATGAGAATAATTATGATAGAATCATTCGAGAAGTACGTGATCTGAACAATCTCAGCTAAAACAATGACGAGGATGACGTTTCTCTCCCGAGAGACAATTTTGGACGGCAGCTGATCTACGGGATATCTGTCTTAATTCAACGTGATAAAATATCCCTTAATCTTTAGAGGCTGAATGAAATGTCACATCTTGCGAATTTGGTTTAGTAATATCGTTCCATAATGATATCTTCGCAGTGTTACTTATAAACGTAACAATCAATTTACCGTTCATTTATCATAAAACTTGTCGACTCCTATGAGGAGACATCCATTAACACTTTGACTGCCACGTTGGAGCGCTTGAACTTTTTACGATTGTAAAAATTGTATGAAAATTGACAGTCGGGGCATTTTGAATATAACCGATAAATAGAAGATACTTTGAAATAAAAAGTGCCCCATTGAACAATTAAACATTTTTATTAGAACATCAATAAAAAAAATGACAACAAATCTTGCATCTAACGGTGCACTGTGTTTGTATCCATATCTTTGAGAGGTAATCTACGAATATTGTTATAAACACACCTTAGAAAATAATTGTAAATGCAGCTATATAATCATACAATTGAAGTTAAAAGTATGCACATACCTTACTATTATATATAGAATGAGCAAATACTGTTTACTAATATCTTCTACACGTTTCAACAGTGTATTCTGGACGTTTTGCTTACGACGAAATAACGAATGCGAATGGTTTGTTGAAATAAACGAAGCCTTGTTATAATATGTCGCTATCAACTGTTACCAAGGCGCCACGGTGGTCACCCGTGTCCATCAATAAGATAAACGGTCCATTAGAATGTTGTCTTACATCGCCAATTTATTATTATTTTGCCATTATATGCTTTGAATAATAAAAATACTCCCGTATGTAATAACGCCCGTTGCCAAATACATGCAGACAGTTTACCACTTTTCAATTCGTACCATTGCAGCGTATTCGTATAACTTCCAGTTAATGTATTTCTTTTCCTCGCAAGAGAAGGATATTTTAAAAAGTCGGATAGATACTCTGCGTATCGATATATCGCTCCATCGTCGAACGTCAATTTTGGAGACTTTTCGAGTGTCTCGATAAATTAAAAGAAAATGATCGATCGAAAACTCGATTTTTGTTCGACACGAGACTTCTGTTACGCAATATTTCTCCCTCTTGAAATATTAATCGTAAAATCTCTCTAGTAATTATACTTCACCGAAAGATCGTTTAAGGTTCTATTTATTGCGATTAAAAATACTCTGATAAAATCTTGAACTGGTAAGAAGCACATAATTCAAACTGTTTTCGATACAGCAACAGGTTAAATCGAATTAAAACTCCAAGAGGCTCCCTTATCGGTGCAATCACACGCGTAGCTCGTTCAATTAGTCGATCATCAAAAGTTTGATCGAACGTTACGATCGATTCACCGACGAATAGCTGGCCGATGATTGCGCCGATCGCAAAATCTGCGGCAACTAGCTGCTCTGCTCGTTACGCTCCGTTAGAAAGCATCGCGGAACACTCATCGTGGCCTCGTTGCCTGTCACGACCAAGACCAACGATTGAACAGATCAAGATTTCCTAGCAATTGATTGGAAAACTAATCGAGATCGCGTATTTGAGCTTCTCAATCTTGACTCGAGCTTGATTTTATTGGGTTTCTCGTAATTGTTCTTTTAACATTTTCTCAGATAATGTTAGCAATGAATTGAATTGGTAATTGGACCTAGAATATCTAAAATATCCTTCAAAATTTTGAATAACCAGGAACTATTTTGTGCATAGATTTAATGTATCGTGTAACAACTACTCTTTATGGAAAAACTTACATATACGATGAGTTTACATATACAACGGCACAATGAATCTATTTAAAGATATTTATTATATCTATTTAGACAATTTGCTACGATACAATGAATCTATTTAAAGATATTTATAGACAGATTTTCCATGTATTTGATAGATCAACAGCAACTTCTGTAGCAACCAACTACTGTAACAAACCTCTATGCAACTTACCGTCGCCAATTGAAAAGTAAGAAACTCGCTTCCCTTCGTTACATCACGCTAAACCCGAATCTTCGTCACGCTCTCGTCGATCCGCTTGCTTTCTTCCCGCTTTCCCTCGAGAGTAACGTCCAATGACTGAAATCGAGGGTCATGGAAGGTTCGAGACAGTTCATGTTACGCGTCACCGTTACAAAAGTATTCGATGCCCTGTTTAGACGATCGAAATTTGTTGGGCAACGATGCCGTGGCGACACGTAACGCTCAGCGCTCAGCCGGGTAACGAGGATAATATCCAACGAGGCTCGAAATACAGGCCACGATTAGAAAGGCCCCCGGTTTGACGCTGGAGCACAACATTATAGCCCGGTTCGATGGTGTTTTCGCGCGGCAGTCTAGTTTCAGGCCAAAGTAGGCCTCGTCGCTGCCTACTATCGTGCCACTTGACCCCGATACACCGCTGTGCCACTTCTCTTTCACCGGCATATCCTTCGTCCTTTCCCCTCCCTTCTACTTGCACCTCACGATCCTCAGTCTTCTACCTATACATATATATAACTTTGCGATAGGAAACTCGTACAAAACCGTATACATTTTGGATCTTTAACTTTTTAATTTATTGTATTTAATTCCTTGCGTTATCTATCTCTCCTACTTTTTCTTTCTTGCCATTATTATGAGAAACGAGTGCGTGTATGTAGTGTGTGAGAGCAAAAATTATTCAATGTAGCGAAAATAGATGATCTTTATACATAGATCGTAATATAAATGGAAGAATGGCATGCAACCATTTGCTTAGTATAAGTGGCCTTTTCTTCTCTTTTCTTTTCTTATTAACGGTATTTTTTAAGAGTTCGATCTGAAATATAGACGTGCCTCCCTCGAATATGAATTAAATAAGGAAATAATTATTACAATAAAGGATTATTACAATAAAGGATTATTACCTGTTCTAGTTAATTGTTTATAACCAATACTTCCTAAACCTCGTGAATTGCTAAGATTAAAATTGTATATTTTCCGCCCTTTCATGATACCAATCAAGTCCCCTTCATTCCATTCATTGATCACCGACATAATTCAGAAATACGGTCCTTTCTTTTACGAAGAAAATGTGCCTTTGTACTACGTAGATGTACGTTGTATAGAGTGGATGGAAGATACAGAGAAATTTTCAGGGAAAGAAAGAAATCGCGTGGGTGAGCCAGATGCTGTCCAGCTGGAGCGACGATACGATTCCCAAGATCGGTGTACGCCTTTTATGTACTCGGCGAAGTAGCAAGATGTACCGATTCGGGGGACAATACCCGGTGTGAAACCTAGGCGGGTTCGTTAGCCGTAGTTGGTGCACCTTGTGCGATCCGTATATGGTTTTCGTCGATAGGATAAGATCGATCGAGAAGGGAAAACGCATGGTGCGTGAAACGACGGAGGATCGTGGTACTGTTCGATATTTTCGATATTTAAGTTTCGATATTTTCTAATGTTTTGTCTGCGTGTATTTTGTTTCCGATAAATCGTTAAAAATACGCTTTAAGTAGGATACAAATATCTGAAAGCCAAGAGACGGTTAGAGTACATTGTAGTTCAATTATATTACAATATTTTCATGAACTTGCATCGACGTGCTTAAAACCTGGCCGTGAGTGATGTAACAAATGTTATTTCTTTCAAATCTTTTGAAGTAATACAAAATAGTTCCGGTGCTCAAAGACATCGTGTTTAGTTACACAAATAGAAAGTTTCATCATATGTACACCGTATATGATTAGGTCAGCATTTTTGTTGTCTATATAAAAATACGGTAAATTAAAGAGAAAAAAAAAAAGATCGAAGGAATATCGATCTAACGAAATTGTTTCAAATCCTATGTGTTCGATCAAAGACCCTGGAGCCAGTTGCGTAACAAGAAGGTAGCAATGGAACATCGACGATCGGAAAATCAATGAACGGAAAGTTCAGAGGGAACGGGCGAACGCCGCGGCTGGCCCTGAACTTGAATTCGGCACACAGCCGGGTTGAACACCACTCGGGTAATAGGGTTCAACGTCTTCGAAAGTTTTTCGAGAGTGTCCCACGGCCAACTCTCTCGAAATGCCACGGCTCGGCCGTACGCATCATCCGGCGCGGCGTTACACGCGACGACGTGCGTGAATTACGCGTCGTTGATCAGGATTTCGAAATCAGAGTTCATTGCCATCGTTCCCTACACGTGCCTTCTATTTACGCGTGTTATACTCGTCTGTTCGATCGAGATCGTTCGCGATATAGAAATTAAGCTGGAAGAAAGAAAAGTATAATACATATGACGATGTCAATGTGTCTTGAGTTTAGGGGTTGATGTTTGGATGTTGACTCGATAGCATTTCTTTGATATTTAGGAATAATTAAAATTAAAATTCATTGAAATTAGTCAATTAACCGGGTCGACCATTAAACAGAAACTTAATATAAATATTCAGATACTTTTTATCTAATTTTACCAAATTTTACGCGATTTTGTCACTTGTATCAGTTTTCTCCTGAATCCTTCGTACATCGTTGAATACATGATGTTAATGATATGTATACCTCCATAATATGTAGCAAATGTTCTTTAGCGAAAGTATTGACTATTTAAATGTTAGCTGATCTCAGGTCTATATATAGAAATGCAAAGAAGATTGATAACATTTTAAAACGGATCATTTTAATTATATATAGAGTCGTAAATGTGTAACGATTAGGATCTCCGTAAATATCGGCTCCCGATTAAAATTGTTACTGTTTTCTGTAGTGTGTATAAACATTTCCAAGGTGAAACACCTCTTCAAACCTCGCTTTATCATGACTTCTTTCCCTAATCTTTGAAATTGTAAGATACTTTTTATTTCAAATGAAAAATGCTCGAGCTTGTTTCAATCTACACTCTTTAGTTTACATTGTCATTTAGTTTTAATAAATTTCTAAATATTATCAAATATTATTGATAAAACTTTCAAATTCTCCACGCTCAATTTCAACGTAGCAAACAATCAGTTTAGAAAAGTCGTGGAAATAATCGCCTATTCCCGTAACGAACTCTCTTTCCTCCGACTAAACGCCGTAACGACGTAACTGGAAGTAACAAGAACTCGAGGAAACTAAATCGTTCGCAGAAACGATCGAACAATCGAGATCCATCAGATTCCGTTTAATGGAAGTCGAATAATGGAACTGGAGTTACGGTCTCATCGATGGACCGACGCGACGCGACGCGACGAGAGTCTCGCTCTCTCTCCTCTGCTGGAAGAGGAGAGGCCCTCTCAGGGACCCGGTTTACTCCACTTTCTCCGCGGAGTACGCGATGCTTTTCACATTCTTCTTGCGCGCGGGCGCACAAGCGCGATCGGATATGACGTGAAAATCCCGCGCGGCGGTTTCACGTTCGAGATCAAAACTTTCTCTCCGGGGAAGTGTTGTGCCGCGCTGGTGCATGCGCCGATAGAACGGGCCAAAAGTGGGTCGTTGCAGTGAAAACGTCTCTCCCGGTGATCGATTATCGAGCGACGTTTCTGATACCTCGTCAGTTTGCTTCTTTCCCTTTTTTCCTTTCTTATCGAATGGATCGATTTATCGTATTTGGAACAAGAATCGCGTTCACGGTCACAAACGAAAATGTACATCGCCCTTGTTATGTTCAGAAAAGCGACATAGACATTTTGTCAAGTGTAACATGATACAAACACTTTAAAAATCGAACTTTTTGCCGGATTGTAAGAAACGTCTCTGCTTTATAGATCATTATTAATAGAAATGCATTTTTTTAACATTTATTTTTATTTTATTACTTTATGAGTTTCATCTTTTACAGAACGTTATATCTATCCAATTATCTCCTTGAATTTCCACTCAACTTCTTATTGCTCTAATTCGATACACTTTTCGACTAATCAGTCGTGAAAGCCAGCTTCTAGTAATCGATTGATCGATTGGTATCACCTAGAACTCTATTCCAAGACGGCCATAACAGCATCTGTGATTTTATTACCTTGGACCCTGTTTACAGCACGAATCTTCTTAGCGGATCTCTAGAATCTTCTCGCTTGTAAAAACTGTTTACCGATATATCATGTGTGTCATATGATTTATTAACACTGTCGATTGACGATGATCGAGAGTAAGTACCAAAATAAAGAATTTGTCGTCATCGATTATGATTACCGATAATTAACAAAATTGTAACCATGTATAATAGTTATTAACAACTAGAATACTTAAAGTTTAATATTTTTTTAATTGTCTAACTTGTTGGAAAGTTTCAAGATTTAGCGATTACAGTCTTCCACTTAACCAAATATTGATCTTTCTTCAATGATAATTTTCGTCAAAATTCTAGTGGTATTCTAGATCCTTCGTTCAGATGCCGCTGTATCTAACAGTTATTGGTCTATTCTAATGTGAAATAACTAACCGGACTTTAACAACGATTCATCGTAAGATCTGTCGTTCCAGGGGCAAGATAATTGCCACGATTCATCGAAGGAGGACAAGTCGTGCAAAAATCGTTCACCGGAGAAATGGAAAAAAGACTTTCTCCGCGATGCGATGGTAACTCTCGTTCCGCGCCTACGAGTATAACCGCCGCTCGGGTAATACTCGAGGCGAATTAGTGGCGCGATGAAAGTGCGCAGCGGATACGTATAATCATTTAGGTAATCGCTGTGAGACAATCTCCGCTGTGAGGAGAAAATCATCGGTGCCGACCGCTCTGCCACGGCCAAGGAAAATTGCGCTTTCGACTCTCCAACACTGCCGCTCTCTTGCATCTACGACACAGGGAGAGAAGGGAGATGAGAATCGCTACTTTCGTGACGGGAAGCCGGTTTATCATTTCGTTTCTCTCCCCGTGAAGATTTCTAATCTCTCAGATCACATCGTGGTTGCTTTCTGCTACGGAAAAAACGCCATTATCGCGTAACGATTTCCAAAATTAGCTTCCGTTTCTGAAAAAGATAGCAAACGAAGAATTTTCGCAACTTTGAATTGTATGGCTTAAAGTAATAGAAATGGAAATTTTCAAAAATTTCTGTAACTCTATGTGAAGGGAGAAAGACAGCAACGTGGGCATCATTCGCTCGAAGCCTAGTACACATGTTAATAAAACTTTCTAGACTGTAAAAGTCAAATCGAAAGGTGTATTATAATACATACATATATATATATAGATAAACTCGATATATGATTTCTGAGAGTTGGATAATGTAAGGTCAGATTTACTTCTTTTTATTTGTTATTTATTTTCTTTTAATAGATCATTTAAGTAGACAAAATACGAATAGTGCAAGAACGAATAAGTCTGTACCGTACATAAGCAACAATATGTACAAATAGAAAGACCACCGATTCGGTTGATGAGAAAAAGAAAAACGTGTAACCCTGGTTAATTTCACGTGGATATCGAGACATCGTAATGTGCTCAATTAAATTAAAACAGTAACGACAGACAGTGTTCCCTCGTAATTTGTCCCTTAAAGTGAAACGTGTCGCGGCTACTCGATTCTCTAGAAAAGGACTCGGATTAACCGGTCTGCCCCGTTGTAAAAGCTCTTTCACTCGTTTGTACGAGTTACGCGACGCTCACGGTCTACAACTTGCAGTAACTTGGCGAGTAATTCTCGGGTAACCGACGCCGGTAAGCGATGAAAGTGCAGCGAACGTATAACCACTTGGGTAATCGCGCCGGAGGAGATAGTCAAAGTGAGAAGCCGTCGGATATCCGACGCGGTCCGTCGAATCAGGACCAGTTGGTGAACGTCCGACGATCCGTTGGCTGGTCGCCAGCGAAACACCGCGCCGATTAGAAACGGTGTCGTACGACGAATAAAGAAACACCAAGGGAGAAAGGTGCTCCTTCCATTTGGCCGCGGATGAAATTCGAAAGATAGTACGAATCGTAGAGTAGAGAGAAATTTGTTCTTCTATCGTCAAATAGAAGGATGATTGTTCTGATTCTGGGCGAAAAATCGATGCAGAGGCTTACGAATTTCAGCTGGAAAGAGTTCCGAGGACAGAGCGTTCAGTGTCCCCTCTACTTCCCCTTGAAACGCGTAACAAACGGCACGCGATGCACTTTCGTGAAACTTTCAGCTTTCCATCGGCCGCGATACAAGCGGAATGGAAAAAGAAACCGCGTCTCCCACGTTGCTGTCTCGGTCCCTCCGGCCTGCCCCCTATTCACCACGGGAAATTAACGCGTCTCCCTAACGAGGCCGCGCCTAATCGCCCCTTGGCCGTTCATTGTTCGTTTCAAGAACAAGACCAGTGAAAATCGCTGGAAAGTCGACGCCTGTTTCCCTTCCTCCGCCGCCTTGGCGATCGGATCTGCGATCCATCGACCTTGCCTTCTAAGTTTCTACCGCGTTTCTCTCGTTCGTCGAAACGTTTAATCGCATGAATTTTACTATTAAAAACATGGCGATAATATAATTTACTATTTGTCATAATATACAGATATGTCACTGCTGGCATTGACGTTAGAAAAATTATTATCTAATTTTAGTTAAAGTAAAGTAGTGTTTAAAATAAAAAGTTATTATCCAACTAATAATTTAATAATTTAGAAATTAAAGAATCTGAAGATAGAAAACTTGTCAATTACGAAGTGAAGGCGCGTGACACTTGCTGATAGTTTCTCAATGACATGATCGTGAACAGGTTAAAATACAAGATTAAAGAGAAAAATCAACAATTATACGTCATGTAGATATAAAGGTATCGTTAAATATCAGCTTATCGCGACTAGATATGACAAGATTGTAACTATCCATTGTATATATTGTCCTTCTAAATAATTTTTACATGAGTCCTTAGTCATCTAAGACCTTGGCCTTGTTGTTTCCTTCACGCTGGTTCTTCTTCTGCATCGTTCGCTCCCTTCAAATTTGTACGTAATTAACCCTCATAATTAATCCTGCGATGTTAAAAGTCGATATATGGATATTGGTCAAATAATCGGTTCAATTCAAAAACAAAGTAAACTCTCGACGATCGTAGCTGTTTCGTGGATTTCGAAACCCTACGAACCCTTTCGGGCGGACTTGACACTACGTGTGTCGGAAACGATCGGCCGCGACGGCTAAGAGAAAGAGAAAGGTGAAGTGCACGCAGGCTGCACCGGCATGCACGTCCGGAGAAGAAAGTGCAACAACGATGACGCGTGGCTCCCTTCTCGTTTGGTCAGCGATGGGAGCGATTTTCTCGCGAATCTTCTCGATCAAGTCGAAAGCGAACTTCGCATCCTTATCTCATACGAATCGCAATATCTTAGCTTTAAGATCAGATCACCGGTATCGTCTTGTAGCCAGTATAGAGTTAACGATCCAGCTGAAATGAACAACACAAAGTAGCCATCAAACCGTCGATCCATCCATAGACCTAAGGCATCGAGAAACTCTCGTCTATGCCCCGAATCGTCGCTAATTATATTCCAGAACAGCACCATTACTGGTGTCTAAAGTCTGCTGTCTCAAGTCCATTCCACGATAACGATCAACAAAGAGTCGATCTCGAGACACAAAACCATCGGAATTGATCCCATCGCTAGCTGGAGATTCCCACCTTTGATTCTTCGGGCATATACCTTCACGTGCCACCTCCTATTCACTGTCCCCTCCTTCTGTCGCCGGTTGCTTGCTCCTCAGTTCCTCAGGCAGGAAACACCGACAGAGAAACCAGAACCTACCTCAAGATGCTTGCACGACCTGTATCGCCGCGTCCGATAGTCTTATGACGAGGTGCTTTGCCTACGGAAAATACATATGCGTCCTGACGCCGAGATTTACGCAATCAGCCTGTTCGACGATGTAAATTCGTCATAGTCGAAGAGGATGTCTGTGGCGAGAGGTGTGTGGGTATGAAGGAACGAGATAGAATCGATAATCGACGGAGATGATGTATCTTGAGATATTTTTGGGGATTAATTTGAGATGTAGAAAATTTTAAAAGAGTAGCAGTATCTGAGAAATTCAAATTCAAATTCAAGGTTTAGTATAAAATAATCAATTCTATGTAAGGAATGGAATAAAATGCAATACCGAGACCAGCAAGGACCTGGAAGGATTAATAAAATATGTCTAATACAAGCGATGGAAATCATAGCACTTATTTGTAAAAGATGATACAAAAAGAATAAAATTGATTTTATTGAAACTGATATATACTCTACTTTATTCGTTCTTCATTAAAATTCTTCCTTCTTCGCAAAAGTTTAAGTTGTATCCACATAAGAATTAATTATTTCAATTATCGTATTTTTGTCGATTACCGTTTCCTATCGATTAATCTCGAAATCTACAAAAATTGTAAGTAGCCAATCGAAACTCCGATTTATTATTCCTCTTATTATTCTTCTTGGTTATGTTGAAATATCTACAGTTCCCCTGTTTTCTCTGTGCTTTAAGCACAGCTATATTGTACAATCTGTTACGAGATAACTAAATGAAGAAAGACAAAGATGACACGAAGAAAACGACAAAACTTCGGTCCTCTTCATTTTCCAAATGATAGATAGAGAATTTTAACTAAGAAGAGTAATATTATTCCTCTGACGGTGTGGAATGGATAGGAGGAAATTATCGAGTCGTTATCGCGTTCTATCATACAGTACAGCACTTAATTATGCTCGAAACCGTCATCGATCACGCAGCATCGATTTTTACGTCGGCAAAAGGAACGATTCGGTCCGGAGCCGGGGCCGGGGCCGGGGCCACAAGAGGAGTCGATCGATCGTGGTAACTGGAACGTGGTCTTCGGTTTATTTTGCTCGTAAATCGTTCGCGTTGGATTCAATTACCTCCAGCGCGGCGCGGCGCGGCGCGATAGGTTTGCATTTCGCGGTTTTAGTATGTCACGTGAAAGTTCCGGCGCGCATCGGTTCGGCTTGGTTCTCGCGCGCCCGTGTCCCCCTGTAACGGTTTCGAATCGGCGAAACGAGGCTACTAGCCGCGGAAAAATCGTAGCTACGCCTCGCCTAGAAAGTCGACCGTCACCAACGTTGACCAAATCCTTTAGCATTAATTAATCTATGTGAAATTGTTATATATTATTTGTGTTTATGTTTCCATTTTATTTAAAATACTGCGTTGGTATGTACAACTGTACAAACATCGCAACACGTAGCTCCCAGTATCGTCCAATTCACACACAGTCGCGTTGAAGGAGATCGCATCGAACGAGCATTCCGTTTAATTTTCGCAGGGACAACGCGTTCACGGCCTCTGTCACGTTTTTATAACCGTTGATCAAGTCAGTTTCTAGGCGTACACACTAAGGTTCGCATGATTGTTACGTAATGGCTGGGAAGATCCATCCTACCGTCGCGTGTCCACGAACGCAGCCAATAAGTTTCGAATCGACGGAACGGCCTTCAGGAAAATAGGCCAGCCGGCACACCGAAGATAACAATTACGCTCGATGGCGAGAAGGAGGCGAGAAACACGGTCGTCACGTTGAAAACCGATACGTTTCACCGTGATCGCGTAATTATGTAACGAAACGGGATAGATCGCAAGGCCTACCACGTGTCGCAGCGCACGATCTCACGAATCAATCGCCGCGAAGATCGTCCCGTACACTCGCGCTTTGACGTCTTTGTTTCGTTCTCAAGCAGCGCAGCGCGAGCGATGCAACCGCTCTCGAAAACAAACGCATGTATGTACTGATGAAGGCGCGAGAAAAACGCGATCGTTAGATTAAATTAAAACGGTGCCTTTTTTATTTCAACTCGTTGCTTCTAGATAAAATAGGTGGTCGTATGTAGTTTGAAGAAATGACGCACTGTGATTCGGAAGAGGAAAATTCTAGAAGTTCGCATGTAATAACGATTTGGCAAACCGGCGATTTGCTATTTATGATGTAGCGTGGCAATTAGAAACGCGAGTTTTTTGTATTACGATCTTAATTCGATGGACAGGAATTATCAAGCCAGGCTGACTGTTTCAGTTTTATTTTTCACTTGCGCATGAAAGTTTTATTTATTATCTTGTATTATACTACGTTATTCTGCATCAAGATTTTTTATCGAACTTCTTGTTTCGCCTACTGCGTATTTACTATTGTGATATTGTATTATTAGTAAATAAACAATAAAATATCTAGTATGTTATTTGAAGTCACAGGTGTGCTGATTTAGGAAAATATAAATCGTCCAAAGTTAACTCGGTCAGCAAAACGATTCCTCTCTAAATAAAATACGATAGTTTCGAATATCATTCGAACTTTGGACTTACGAGGAAATCGACTATCCGCAGAAGTCTTGCGGAGCAAATTTTGTCGCGACGTCCGAGTGAACATTAAACGAGTCTAAAACGCAAGCACCGCGAATTCTTCCGTTCGCAAGAGCGAACGACAAACGACACGCAGTTTGAATGTATTTTCAGACAAAGTCCAAGGAGTTGTGTTACAGTGACGCAAGCGTCGACGACGCCTCGTAAAATCGACGAGAGAAAAACGTTGTTTACTCGTCGCAATAAACCGTAGATTCCGATATTCGGCTGCTTTCACCGCGACCGATATTTAACAATATGCGCTCCCGCCTCGTGCTTTATTTCGAGGGAACGATTGTTACACAAGAACAATAGACAGTAAATACAAATGAGCCAATAAAATAAGGTCCACTCTTTTGGTAAAAAAAAGCAATCGTTTCCGTGCCTTCGATTTAAGACAATCTGACGATTATTTTTATGACATTATGTATTAAATCGATTTACGTCGAGTGAAGCTTTTAACTTTTAAATCGTGTTTGAGTTAGCGTTGCGATAAGAGATAAAGGTGAGATTTCCTATATATTTCGAGAGAGATATGTTATACGTTTGTACATATCTGGACGCTTTCAATTGGACATAATGTTCACATGCAAACATTTTTAATCAATATGAAATTATATGTTAAATATATAAATATTAGATACGTTAAAGAATCAGACGAATATTTCTAAACAATTCTTAATTACCACGTTCGGCTAACGCTTATAAAAATCTCAACTTTAAGAGTACAACTGCCCATCCTAGTACCGCTATATTTTGGCTTATATTTTTTAAAACATTCGTTGAACTCCTCTGCTTATAAATTTTCCAACCTGTTACCTTACGCTAGTGGATATTGGTCCAAATATTACATTATAATGAAGCAATAATATGATTAGGAAATCGCCGTAGCTCAAGAGCGGTAGTTCCATATACCAAAAAGAAATTGCAACAGAAAAACCCTAGAAAATCTAACGAATCTCGTTATAGTCTCGCAACTATTACGCTTATACGTATCTCAACTTGCTGCTACCATAATTTCAATATCCATACCTTGCTCTAATCAGCCACGTAAACGATTCAGTTCTCGAAGAACAGTGCTCACAAGCGCCAAGGCCAACCATCTAAATCGCAATAAATCGACGAGGCCAGTCGACTGTGCTTGATTCACTCATTACGTATGAATCAACAAATTGATAACCGGTCGATCGGTCGCGTAATGGCACGTTGTTGCGAATGCCGGTCGTCTGTTTCATCCTCGGTGTTTTCTGTTATGGAAATTGCTCGAGCCTTTAATCACCGTTAGCGAACGACGGCATTCGATATTCCGTTTCGTCGAGGGACTCGTTTATCGGCGATTAAACCATCCGTGGTCCCCGTGGAACGCGATATCAGAGTGTCCTACATACAATGTACAAAACTATGCGACGATCCATTATATCTTTGGGTCCAGAAGGGAAAATCGTAACCGTCCGATCGCGTTGCGTCACCGATTGTGTATGCACACGTACACGGGAACCATGAAAGCGCGATCTAATCATCGCATGGCAAACAGGCTCACTGATAAACCGTGTTCCATTCCGTTGTACAGGGTGTTTCTCTCGGCTGAGCCAAGCCGTAACTTTTAAACTTGATATCCACTTCGTTTATTCTGCACAACTGAAAGGCTCATAACAAAACTGATCCTTGCACATGACTAGCATCTCTACTTTTTCTTCAGTACATTTCAGCAATTTCGACAAAGTATTTATTTTTAATTATATCTATCATGGGAAAACTATATTTAACTAATTACTTTTCCACCTCAGTATCTTAATATTTCAATAGAACTTTTTATAGATAGTAATAAAATATATAAGTATATACATATGGTTCAATTTAAAAAGATAAAATTGATCTTAGAAGGTCCAAAGTTCTTTCACTTGAGCAGATAAAATCTTCTATCGTTTCGGAGTTAAAGTTTGGCCTAGTTGCACAGAACACCCTATATAGATGATGTACTATCGTTGGATAGAAAAGTGTTTCGCAACGGAGATCTGATAATTTCGTAAGCTTTCGACTGATTGCACCGATCGACTTGATGGTGATTTCAACGATCATTGGTAAACTGCGGTCGATAAATAAAGTATGACTGGAATTGCAGAAGAGTTGATTAGTAATTGTTGAGAACAACGTCAAGGTCGGTAGATGAGAAACTGATATTCCGATCTATTGTTGTAGTAACAGGTGGATGATTAAAATGGATATAAAAGAGGAATAAATGGGACAAATCGAGAATAAAATGAAGCGACTCGTTCTAAATACGTGAAAACAGAGATTAGATATAATTAAATAAAGCTCTGGATTATCAATCGAAAAATGTTGTTCTTCACAATTCTATTCTATCTGTCTCTCATTTGTGCTTGGAAGAAGAAATATCTAAAAATCTGTTACATTGTACTAAAGTCAGAATAATTAGAGCTGACGAATGAATTTATCGCTTCTGATTCTGCCTCTCGCATACACTAATAACTATAAATAAAAGCGCGTTGATGTACAGATAGAATAATGTTTCTCCAATTATAAATAGATGTGAGACACTTTAAGATTAATTTAGATTTTTAATTTTAAGCTGCGAAATAAATGAATAGCGGTTTGTATACACGTAATAGTCTCGTGATTATAAATTCAAAATTACGAGTGAAAATCGCAAAAAAACCAAAGGACAATACGTCATTTGCATCTCAACGACCGAACATAGATTCGACTTCGATTAGATTGATTTGGACGAGCAGGAAAAGGATGGACCAGCGATAGCGCACGTGTAGTTTATAAATATTACAAAGCGTCGATCAGCATTGGATTGCTGACTGATAAAACGAATAGGTGTGTATTGTATACACGCGTAGGCAGCGGCGCATCAGACAACGATTATCACCGATGATAACCTTGTTTGAGGTGACATTAGACAGCGTCTGGCTTCCCCGCTCTTTAATTGCGCAATAAACTTGATTTCTCAGTCGTGTCGAAATCGACTTTATAGTCCCTCAGTGAGCAAACACGAATCTATGTTTCCTCGTTGAAAGGACCAATGAATGAAATTTAGTCGAACTATTTTTATCCCAATATATTCATTGTTTTCTGTCGTTCTAATCATTTCCTTTATTCAGTTATACTTTCTCGATAATCATGATATAATCAAGAGTAATTCATATCTGTATGAAAAGCGAATACGCTAAAAAATACAAAGATAAAGTGAAATATTCTGATCAATATTTCCGAGAAGGACTTTAGCACGAAGAATGACGCATATTCATCCACTCAAAGCATCAGATCGATACAAAGAAATAACCTACATCAAATGTCGAAGCAACAGCTTAGTAAAAAATTTACATCAATCAATATACGAGTCTGCTGTATATGTATATACCGGGTCTGCTGTACTTTATTTGATATCGAAGTTTGCTCCATTCGATGATAACGCTTTATACAATACCGAGTTTTCAAACATTCGGTACATAAGATAAAGATCAAGATTCGTTAGCAAAACCTTCGACGAATTTGTATCTTCTGCAAAAAGGAAAACGTTATCAATGGAATTAGCGAGCTTCAAATAAATTCCAAACAAGCTTTAAAAACCCAACGCTCATTTACGAAGCTTCTTGAGTAACCAGACGATTACACGAGCTGCGAAATTGCGAAGCAGCACCGCGAAGAGCAAACGATTCGAGACACGTGAACTCGGCAATCCGAAAACGACGTGGCTGAATAAAGAAAAGGAATCAGTCACCTATTTTTTCAACCAGGGGAATCGTGATCGCGTCGATGCGGTGACGATGCTTGGATAGGATCGCAAGGAAGGAACGAAAAAAGGAGCAGGAGAACGGGACAATTCCGACCGCGAAGGAATCGAGCAGGGCTCGGCCCAATTACTAGTGCTAAAAATCGAAAAACTGGCCGTGAGCCGGAAATAGCCATCGTCCAGCGCGCGCGCCGCACTTCCTTTTATGTCGTCCTCATAGCCATCGTAGTATTTGTGTAACAATAGAATTAGCCGGTGAGTAGACCAGTGGGACATGGAATGGAAGGGAATGTAAAATAGACGAGCGTTAAGAAGCTTGAAGCGCCGATGGCTTGAAATAAACGCGAGATAAACGTCGATGGGATACGATCGAGGGTTTCGGGGAAAGCGAAAGGGACGTTGGCTCTGTACTTCGACCTTTCGCGGACAAGTATTGGTCACGTTGAATTTTCAAATCTTTCAACGATATAACGAAAATAAATAAGTGCGTATACAAAGTCATGTTTTTGTCTTAGTGAGAATAAGCAATTGTATAATGAAAAATATTTGCATGTTTTTAGGATATAAGGCACGAACACTTTAGATAATTCGAAACGCGCGTGAACGTGCGAAGTAAAAAGTTCTGACGTCTCCACGCTGTTTTTTTTTCTTCTAGGACAAAGGAGCAGGGTAATTAGTCCACCAACAGATGGCATAAAATTTTAATAGCCACCATCAAGGCCTGTATTAAAATTGTCAACGTTGAATTGCAAATGAATGCTCAACGCAGACCAGGCGACTCTTTAATTCGAAACTCGAATAAAGCATTACAAACACACTAACACGTGCCTCGAATAAATTGGTTCAACGACGCGACGTCCAAATAATTCTTGGAATCGAAACGTTGTATAGTTGTTTCGAGAACATGTACAGTAACAGGAAATTCCTAATCGACGTTTCCCAATTCCGTATTATTCGCTCGATTCCACGAGCAAACGATACGATACGATCGCATTCAACGTTGAGAATACTCGAGCAGTCTGCCGCGAACTTGGTCAGCCCCTTCCGGTTGGGAAGCTGGCCAAAGCTTTCTTCTTACCTGCTACTGTAACCACCGAATAACGAACTGTAACGACTCCAACTATTTCGGACTGATTCGACTGATTCGAACGAATTTATGGATGACTCGGCAAAACGTCGCTTCTTGCGCAATTTCAGATATCCTCATTGAAAACAGCTTCGTTTCATAATATCGATTAGCATATTATTCTGTGTCGCGAATAGATTATTTCATATTGGGAACATATAGTGCAACATACATATGTATTTAAAAATAAAAAAAAAAAATTAAATCGAAACTGCCGCACTTGTTTAATTCGTTACCAGCGGATATTCGAAGAAGCTAGGACGAAAACAGACAAAGACATGCAACATAGAACGGCGACCATTCTTCCGGTTGACTCACTATATAGCCGATAACCAACCGCAAAGAATAATCGACTTACGTGTTCTCGGCCACGTAGAAATGGAATGATTTTCGTTTGATGGCGCGAAATGGCTGACTGTCTCGTTTTCGCTCAACGATATATATATGTAGTCTGCATCCTCCAGTAAACTCATCTCGCTAGGTATACTCGAAAAGGAAAACACGGGAACGAATTTTTCTATCGGTGACGTAAGGAGTTACGCCGACCGATTGTCATTGCAATTATCGTTTATTGCGGCACCGCGATGTGCCGTGCGCGATTCGCAACAATAATAGCAGTTATTAATACGTAATGTTCGTTATCGCCCGACACTCATTGTCAGTGATATAACGCGTAAACATCGATCCAAGCCAAGGAGAACGGTCTCAGATAATTTGTTCGCTCGACGAGGCTGTCCCTCCTCGACATCGATTAACTTGCCCGTTTTTCTTTCTTTTTCGAGAAACGTTCGTGATATTTTCACTTGCAGATACTTTCCTTTTTCTTTTTGTAAACGACTGGTACTTTTATACATATATAGCTCGTGTATATCGTTAATTTCTCATGCAACGCCCTTGCACTACTTTCTTTATCGATGAAATTACAATCCAATTGCATTTCAATCGAAACTGCCACAGATTTTTGATGCGTGATCTTTGCACGTTTAGAATTATCACTGGGACTCGAAAATCGTCCAATCGTCCACGATAGTACAACATAGCCTTGATTATACAAACTAAACGTGACGAGTACGCCGCTCGGATAATTAAATTCGAATAGTTGAATAGCTTTGTTGCTATATGATAGTTCATATTTTAAAACACTTTATGCAATTGGTCACTTGGTCGATCGATGTCGCGCTCAAAAGTATACTTAAAAATATTATTAGTCGCTATAGCACGACGGCTATAATATTCAGTCGAGCGCAGAATGATCGACTAGAAGATCAAACATCTTCTGATTTTTCCGTTTTCTTTTCTGAAACATCGACCTTCGCGCTCGTCCGTGAGCACGACGGAATTTTCTTCAATCCACGTCACCGTTGGCTCACGATTGCCGTAATGGATACCACCTGCGCGATATTTCAATCTCGGGCTTCCAACCCGGCAGAAACGAGAAAAATCTATCGTTTCTTTTTTTCCTAACGTTTCTCGCGGAAGGTTAGCAACGATGCGTCAGATTTTTCAAGAACGTTTCTGCAAGAACACCGATAGAAAATGGAAACAATCCCATGGACCGCAGAATCCTCTTCCTGTTCGATGATGATCGCATCACGTCGTGTACGATCAACACGATAACGTGAGAAACACGTGAGTGGAATCGTATCGTCAGAAAAAGTTCATCGCTACTGAAATTATTTTTCCTCATTGTCAGGAAATTCAACGAAAAGACTTTCAAAGTTATCGATGAAAACTACGAGAAGCACGAGAGTGGAAATTTCCTCTATCGTCAGACATATTTGACATATAGTCGCGATTATGACGGACTTTATTTGCTAGTACATAGTTAAGATATCTTGAAGATTATATCTTGAGCCTGTTACTTCCGAACAAGACATCTATTGAATTGTTCACTTTGTAATTATAACATGGGCGTATCGTTACGTTTCATTTAAGTGTAACTATAAATTAGTACTTTATACTATAATGTATCAAATAATGAATAACCTATAAAGGAAAGTAGGTACGTATAATATACCTCATCGAATATAGGCTAATTTTAAACCAAATATTCATCAGGTAAATTTCTCATTAAATGTTTAGAAATATGGTATATTTCAGATAATTTTCTTCATAGGTAAAAAAGATGATAATAAACAAATTTTCCTCGTATGATATCGATTTATATCATTGGCGGTGAATCGTAAATATACTTGCGCATTGAGTATAAAAACTTTTTATGAATATACGTAGAACTATCGTGCAAAACTTCCCAAATATAAATTTCTTAAATATTTCCAAAGTTAACTCAATCAATCTCTTCATTTCTTTCGATAAGACAGCAAATCGTTCTCACCGCATGTTCAAAGGAAGCTGAAACGCTAGCAGCAAAAAAACTCGAGGTTCAAAGGGTCAAGAGGCATTGACGGGGCACCGTGCGCTTCCTGCTACCAAAAATATCGCTGAGGGCGTTACGCAACCGGATCGGCGCGGCGTGGCACGAGCGGTACGTGCAATCGGGAATCGGTCTCGAGGCCGGCTGGGCCAGAAGGCGGTAGATAATCGCGGGAGGCGAATTCCGCTTCGACGCGTCGTCGTTGGCTTGCACGCGAACGCGAGCAATGTCGAGCGATTGTGTCACTCGCAGCACTGACCTCGCGCACTTCGACAGCCTTGCGCGGTTCTTTTTGCTAACTCCGTTCTCGCGAGTCACGATCAGACCGCATGCGCGGACCCTTTCCTCTCAGCGAATTGAAATCGTGTAATTTTTCGTTCGACTACTATATATGTATCTCTTTACAGTCGGTTATACCGTTATCGCGACGATAGAGGCGGAGGTATAATGGAACGCGAGGCGATCGGTGACAGAAATGTCACCGGCGATCTTATCTGTCCGCTCACCTTCGACATTGTCTCTAGGTGGATAGGCTGATTTATGGTTATGCGGAGGAATGGAAATATGAATAATGGTAATCAGTATCATAGAAGATAAATTAGTTTGAGATTATCAGAGAAGAATTTGGGTTTCTTGGAATTTGTATTTTAGGATGAACGCTCCGGTTTGTGTTTTTTATTGCGACTTTTTAATAAACTTTTCTGTTATCTATCTTTACATAACATTTTTGCTCGATTGCACCAGTAGAATATATCTGCAATGTTTGCCTGTTAAATCTTGAGAAATCGTACATAACGAAAATGGAAAGTCAGCAATAATTACTAACGTGATATAATATATACGTATACGCGACGAGAAAAAGCGAACGCGCGTGAAAGTTGATAATATTCCGCAGAGTTTCCGTTAGTTTTTTCTGTAATCTTGCAAGAAGCAAAAACTTCTCCCCTTTTCTTAAGCGTTTCGTGGAAAAAAAGTCTGTGCCTCGAACTTTTAGTCTAATCACGACGCGCTTATCTGCGAACTCTTGATATTTGCTATGCGAATGCCAGGGTCCTCGGCAAGGATAACGCATTAATACAGTAATTTTTTACGATTTCTTTTATAGTACAATCGACACATAGATTGATCAGACTTGATACGCGAATGACAGAGATTTGGTTTTATCACTTAGCCTCGATTTCAGGATTAATGTTGTAATTCGTATATTGATCTTCTAATACCAAACTTTGGCCACTTATTTCAATCACACTTTGTATACGTTGTATTGGTCACTCACATATATAGTAATTGTTCCTGAACACGTTAGAACACGTTGCTCAAATATTTTCGAATCACTGGCATACCATTCGAGATGGTCAAACTATCTAATCATTAGGCCAAACAAAACTCGAGATAACAATGAAAATGGCGTTCTACGAAGTGGTCAAAATTCCATGGCATGATTAGAAGCGTCTCGAAATAACACTTATCTTTCAACGTAACCGGAGATGAACTATCCGATTCTACGAAAATCTCTTGGTAGAAATTCCAAATTTCTGTTCTTCGCGAAACGTCTAAAAATCTGAAACGCGACCACACGTATATATATGTACATCGACGTTTCTTGGTGTGTGCGTTTAGGAAGATGAAAATAAAAATGACCTACTCCTCGAAATACCGATTTGCTGTTCTCCTTTTGGCAAGAGACAAAACATAGACGCGATCTAAGTTGAGATTGGGATTGGATTTCGCACGAGAATCGATATTAGGGATTCTTATCGGATGTGAAGCTGGCTCACGGTTAACGTCGATTGTCGTTACTAGACTCCATTTCGTTACATAATGCCAATTACACAAGAGTTGCATGCTGCGGTCGGATCAGGGCCAGCGCGATATTACGTAGCAAATAAATATATAATTGGGTTGGCTACATATCGTAGGCTTAATCCAAGGCTGGGTCCATGACATAGAATTTCAGTATTCCGACGTACCGGCGTGTATTAGCCGATTATAACGGCGCTGATTATTGCGAAATCGCCTGGCGAGGAGAACTATCAGCGAGGGCAAGCAACGGTGTTCACCGTTCGTCCAAGTTCCATGCGATCTCTCACAGATTTCACCCAGAATTGTTCGATGCTGTCCTTCGAACCGATTTTATGTAATATTTTCACGATAATTCGATTAACAAAGTCTATAAGAATCTAGTGTTTAGATTAAAATGATTAGATTAACGATATTAATTAATACGATATGTCTTATTTTTTTCATGTTATCATATTTTTTTTACATATTATCATACCAACGTAAACGATTCTAAGAATCGTGTATTCTGATTTTAATCGGCATTTCATAATTTTATTTATTTCTGGCCAATAAGATATACGTTAGGGTATTACTTGCTAAACAATTTCAGTAAACGAGTCCGACATTCTAATAATCAAACCATTTCGCCGATAACCCACGATAGATCGTATTTCGTACGAGAACAGCAGGTATCCTAATATGAAAATAGTGGGATACTTCGGTACAAAACGTCTATCGTATAAAATGACTCTCCTTTATTCTTCATGCATGTACGTACGTACATATAAAAGAAAATAGCAAAGTCTCGTTAGACACGAAGTTTACTCCTGCAATTAGTCTCGTCATCGAGAACGTTATTTATAGAGAGGGATAATCATCGATACAGACGTTGAAATGCTACGCAGTGCAGGATTAGCGGTACGATATAAAGATGCATCTCTGGCTATTGGAGGCTGATTACTTGGAAGATGACGTAACGAGAGATAGAAACGATTACAAAGACGATGGCAAGATCCTCGCGACGGCGAAACAATGGAATGTTTAATTGAATCGTCCATCTGAGAAAACTCCGACAGCGATTTTCTCAGCAGACTGCGTCGATTATCCTATAGGTGGAAATAGATTCATTTATACTTGTAACGATCCTTCTATCCGATCGAGACGGTCGCCTAAAATCAACTCAAACGAACATCTATAAGAGAACCTGCAATCTATACGAGACAATCTTTCAATGAACAGGAAGCAATCCCTTGGCGTCGGTTCAGAAAGATGAATTTTCGCTGCTACTGATTTGAACATAGCTGGTCCCTTGACCCGACAAATTTTTTAAGGAACCGATATCTCAACGAGAAGAAAGAAAATCGCCCAACATCCCTACAATTTGACCACAAATAGATATTTCTTGAATTAAAATCTTAGATATTTGTGAAAAGCAGAAGTGTTTAAAAAGACAGCACCGTCTACACATGTCATCGAGATTTAACGATATACACCGAATGATGTCACTGTGATATACTGAACATATTGGCATTAAAAATATTTACAAACTCATGATTCACATTGAATGTTAATGTATAACAGATAATACGTATATCCACGGTTCACTATTTGTGATCACCTTTGTAACAAGAAAAGAACGTTCTATAAAATTCGCGAGTGTCTGGCACAAATTTCTTTCTAGCAGATTGTATATTTGCTCATGTGATAGCGCAAACTTTAAATTGCGAGTGCGTTTCGACCAGTCACACTATACGTTCCATTGACGAGTTTGGTGAACGATGCAACGAGTCCTTTGAAGCAGACAAGCCTCGTTCGATGAACCTCTGCCAAGTCACGTTCTCGGAACAGAATCAGCCACGTGTCGTCGCGAACGGAAGAACTTGCGATCGTCGAACCGTCGCTGTTTCACTCGATTTTCGATTGCGACGCGAAAGTTTGTTATCATCGACTGTCGGAGACTTCCCGGAAACCGTGAATCCTCACGATGAATCGCGTTACATCCTATGCTTTGAATGTTCGCAAAAAGTAAATTATATCTTTATTTGCACTTTTAACTGATTCTACAGTTTCTCTGGTCATCGAATTATAACCATATGTAGCAATTTCATTGCTCTAGCTAGAATGTTTCATGGATATCCATATAGGAAATATAGAATCATATCGCCTTGACACTTTGTTAGAAAATGTAGACAATCGTGAGAAGTTTGAAGAATTTGGGGATCTTGAAAAATCTGGGAAACTCGAAAAGTCTAAAAGGTCTGAAAAATCCGAAAACTCTAGAAAGGGCGAGAAGCCAGAAGTTCGAAAACGTAAAAATCTATAAAGTGCGGAAGATCTGAAAAATTTGAGACAGTTTCAAAAATCAGGTAATTACGGTTATTTGAGACTACGAAAAGATCAGACTTTCGATCAGCCGCTCGAAACGATCAAAAAGCTTTCGTATTGTATTCGTAGTTTCGTCCTATCGGCGACGAAAAAGATTTACGATCGTGTTTCACGCTCGTCGTGTCCGCTTGGTCGTTCGCATCCAAGACGTAGAAGAAAGTTTATCTGACGCAAAATAAAGCGACGTTGCGACAGCGGCTCGCCGATAATGGTCCCATGTTGTTGCGAGAAAAACAAGTTGAACGTCCTTTTGGCGATGCGATCTCTCGCTGAAAACAAGCCCGGTTCTTTTCCGTCATCCTGGCCGCGATTGTTTGCAAAAACGTTTCGTTTAGTCGAATCTAAAAAGAAAAAAAGGTAATCAGGCCGCGAAGTCAGTGGAGAATCGTTTCGTTTTCGCTTTCTTCCTCTCCCTCCTTCGGTTAATTGCGACGCTCGTGAGGAATTAAAACACGTCGCGTGGGTTCGTCACGTTCAAACGCGATTCATCGACGTCGTTTTTTCTCTCGAGTGAATTGCCAATACGCGGTACCGGAATCGGCGCCTCGGAGACCTTGTAAACCTAGTTAAACTCGCGACGATCAACGCAACTGAAGAGAAGGTCATTACAAACGAAAATCAATGCGTCGAAGGATACGCGATTAATATTAAAATCGCGCAGGCAGGAAACTCGACGATCGACTGCGATCGAAACGAGTGTCGTCGACTTTTTCGAAAAGGAAGCGATACCTATCGGTCCTGCGTTAACGAGGCCTCTGACAGGGATTACACGGCTCTCTTTCTTTCTCCTGGTTTCTTTCCACGCTTCTCTTGTCTCGTCGTTTTCGTTTCATTCGACGTGGTATGACTGGATGCACACGGTGCACTTTGTTTGCGGAGAGGAGAACAAAAGGAGAAGGATGATTAACGCGTCGACTGTCAAGGTGTCGGGGAAAAAAGATTTTCAGATACCTTTGTCTCCTTATCGTTCGATCACCGTACCAAAGACCGACGTTTCGACACTGTGACGACAGTTTCGATCCGCCTATGGAATTGTTGGTGAAGTATATTAATCTTTGGTAGACAGAACATAGAGCCAAATTAATCGCGATTGATATATTGATATAATTGATTTAGAAATGCGCGATATTAACAAAAGATATTAATAATATTATTTTACAACAGTAAATAGCTATATTTCACGCGAATTGTGAAAATAAAATGTTTCTATTTATGTAATCGCTGCCATGCGCGTTTCTTCTTCAAAACATCATATTGCGTTTAAATATTGCTTTGTTCTTTACTCGATCATTGTCTCACAACTACATCATAAATAGTTCTATGACTGTGTGTTTTATGGCGAGAGACTTCCCGTAAATAACCGAGAGACAGTAAGCAAGGATGAAGAAAGTTCAATCGTACAAAACACAACGAAGAAACAGATACAAAGGCAGTACGGATCGGAAGATTCCCGTATACAATTTCCAGGTCCGACGCCAAATCGTCGAACTGAAAGGCTGCAGCGCGTCGGGAAGAACGGCGAGGCGCGGCGGCGGCGCGATCGCGCGCGAGGGTTTAAGAGGGGGTTGGGCGGGAGAGCCTTGGACAGGCTGTCCTTGACTCAGCACAGTTACCCCGGCTCGAAGTGTGACGTCATTCTGCATAACTCGCCTAATTGCATCGTTGCTGCCGCTGCTGCTGCTGCTGCTGCTGCTGCTGCTGCTGCACTCAACTCACCCCGCTCTTCGTTCCCCCTTTCTGCTCCCACCAGCCGCCTCCCGGCTATTCCGTCCCTCGAGCCCCACCACAAAAACCGCGAATCCCTTTCCGTACGAGCCCACTTCCCTTCCACCTCCCTTCCTACCCTGCGAGACCTTCCGATAGCGCTAACTAGTCCGCTGCGTCTGCCTCTTTGTTTTCCTTTTTTTTTTTTTCCTCTCGATCAACCCCTTCTACCTTCACATGGCCTCACGTCAGTGGTATGCATACCACTCGTCGTCGTACGGTTTTGTTTGAACGTTACGAAACCGTCGTCCAAACTCCATCCTGTTGGCAGACAGAGTTCTTAATTGGAAACGATCTACCTGCGTCCACCTAACTTGGATCGGCCCGGGTGATTAGGTGAGACGGAGGAGGATTGTAAGCGATCATAAGAGGAAACGAGACCTGATTCCACGATGGACCGTGTTTTATGGCCAGACCAGGGTATTCATTTCTGAAATCGAGTTTATGGGCTAACGATATCACGATATCGTAAATGTGCATTGATGCACGGTGATCGTCGTTTTTCTTACAGGATCGTTTCTGCTTCCTGTCTGACGAGATGAAATCATCCCTTTGAGTCTAACTCAAAGGACGATGTGTATCGTGAAGCGCGCTTGCGTATAAACGATTTCGCGGTCGTTGGAAAGAGTATATAGTGCAGCTTCAATAACTTGATCCTTGGATCAGGGATTTCGGTTTTATTTTCGAACGTCGCGTCGCGTCGTTGAACGCAACAACCGTGACCTTGCACGGATGTCGAAATATACTGCATTTTCCTCTATCGAGCGTCGTCTCGAACGATGCTCTGTCGTGATCGCGTGCGCAGCCACGTGCACGTGCGCGTTGTTTGTGAATTTGGCCAGTCAGCGAATCGCGTGTAGCGTTGTTCGACGCGTGATGATGACACCCGAATTGCGTCGAGACCTGCGTTGCGTGGCGTCACGGCGAGTAGAATCAGACGTACCGAATCAGACCGCGCGTTTCAGAACTTGCTTCGACGGATTCGTAACTTCGATTCTTGCAGTTATATATGAGCGATGCGATTATGCATTCCTTTCTTTATTATTTTTCTATCGACCTTTTACAGACTTTACGCACTAACTTCGTACGTATATTTAGTCCACCAAACAAGCTTTAAGTAGACGATGAATAATAGAGATCTTTAACGCTAAAATTATCAAATCTGTAAAAGTAACAGATTTCGAATCGCTTATTTTAGCAATCGATAAAAATATGCAAATATGCGAAAGTATCGTAGCTTATATTCTTTTTAACGATATCACGTTCTATATTTTTTCCATATATTCTATATGTAATATACCTATTCGTATACATATTAGTAGCGCTAGTGTTGAATAACGCAAACGGGAATGAGATCGATTATTTAAGACGATTAAGACTTCCGACAAGACTCGACGGTAATACCTCTGCGCAAAAAGACACGACTGGCTTTCCTTGGTCAGCCACTCGGCCAGTATTTTGCGAGTCGATTCTTTTCCAATGATGACCCTGAACTCGCGGCTGTGTGATCCGCGAGGTCATGTCAAAAAAAAGTCGAGTATGGTATCGTCCCGACCCTGGATCGACGAAGCCCGGTATGGCACAGGCAAGGCAGCTGGGACCGTGAAAGAAAGAAAGAAAGAAAGGAGTCATCGACTCGCGTTTGACTTGGCCTTCGGTTATTAGCAACGCAAACTGCACGCTGGCCAACTGCAGCTTTTCTGCGTTGCCACTATGTCAGACAAAGCAGTCGACTTTGATTCCATGCTTCTGTCTTCCGCTTTTTGTTATTTATATCGAGATAAGAAAATAGATACGAAATTCAAGTCTAGATAAATCTAGACCAGGTAAATTTCAGGACAGTGAAACACCGAACGAGTTACCTACGAAATGAAAAGAAATTGTCCTCGAGTTTCAAATACGCGTTAACCCTACTCGAGCGATCTCCGATTTAAATCCTCGAATTTGAAGTATCTTCTAACGATAGAAAAATACGATTCGGTGGGAAATGACACAAAAGACGCAAAGGTATTGATCGCAGTGCACTGTACTTTTAATCGCACGCGGATATTTGCTGGCCGCGGATAACCCCGGCTAGCAGAAAGATATTTTCCTCGGTTGCCTCGAGTGGCATCAACGTCGACGTAATTCTTTTTTTACATCCGTTGGCGATCGCCCGGTGATTCATTGATCCCAACCCCCGTCGAGTTTTTGTCGCAACAACGCGCGCAAAACGGACGATAGAGAAGAGAGGATCCTGAACGAGAGTACGTCGAGAGACACGATAGTCAAGGGAGAAGAAATAAAAGAAGGAGAGAATCATTGAAATTGCGTTACACGCAGCAGTGTAATCGACAAACGTTACTGACGTCAGACCCGTTCGAATATAATTATCTTTATTACATCTCCTTTCCGAGGACACAATCAGCGTGCCGCGCCGAGCCGCACCGCGTGCGGTGGCGTGCGTAGCAGCTCGACGGCCACTCGATTCCGATCGAACGGCGTATTCGTGAAAAAATGTTCAAGGACGAGGCTATGTGTGCACCACTCATCGGCTGGTGAGATGCTAACAATAAGTGCAACGCGTCTCGCGGTGACGGTGCACGCGAACCAGTCGATCTTTCTCTGTCGCGCGAAAACTCTATGTCGAACAGATGGGAAGAGTATTTACAGGAGGTGCTTGTTACGATTGTAGAACGAGCCGATCATCGACTCGGCGACGTAATCTGCAACTTTGTTTATAAGTATTGAAACACCTAACACAGGATGAATTAGGAACTTGAATCATCGACGTTCGTGGACCACGATTAAAGAAATAGGATCTAAAGAGATTTGTTGGATAGAGTGTTCCATCTATTTCAACATATTCCAATCTTAACGCACGATTGTTTATTCGTTGTTTTCCTATAACTCTTGGAAACAATCCCTGCCAACTTTGTTGTATATTTTAGACCGTTATCTTTTACACGAATCTAAAATTTCCTGACAATCTAGGTCAATTGTCGCGTTTCGTGCGAGACGTACGAACAAGAATATGTATTCTTAGAAGGGGGTCAAAGAAGGGTCACATACAAATTTGCAAGTATCTGAGAATAAACGATTTATTTTGGAAAATTTAGATGTCCGATCGGTGATTCCAAAAAAACGTCCGAATGACGCAACATCGTAGTCTGCGACCAAAACGGTCGATCGCTACGTATAAATATTTTCTGTGCAGCGTGTTTTCCTCGGTGTCGATCGCCTTTCGAAGAATTCCGGTGGAATCGGTCATTTCGAGGACAAAACGCGCCAGGATCGGATCATCAGTCTGCGGGCAGGAGGAGCGAACGCATAGAGGAAAGGGAAGAAGTGGACGGACTCAATAGGTGACCTTGACGGGCAGAGAGTCCTTTAAGAGCCAAATGGTCAACGTTCCAGGGACCTTCGAAGTCTCGTAGTCACGGACGGCCAAACTGCAGTCGAGCCAGACGCTCCCAATAAAGCTCGCTCGCATCTGCCTCCACGGTGCACCAGCCCCGCTCTATCTTCCTTTCTCTCCAGCCGATTACCCTCTTCGTCGTTCTTCGAACCGAGTCCTCCTGCTTCTTCCCCGCAACGCGATCCTTCTCTGTCTTTTTCTATGCTGACGAAACTAAATCTGGCCGTTTCGCGAACCGAGGAATTTCTCTTCGATTCCACGGCCAAGAGCTTTCCCTCTGATCGACGTATAATTTGGTTCAAAGAAGAACGGAACCTTCGGGGATCCTTGAACGCTCGTAACCAGTCTCGATACGTGGTACAACCGAGAATACATTCATCTCTAAGCTGACTTCGATTTAACGTAGCAGATGTTATATTGGAAAGGATAATTCGGCTCATTGGGTTTCGCATAAATATATATATGCAATAAAATGTAAAAATTCCGGTACCAATATTCTCCTGGAATGTTGCGAAAGACGAGGTCGCATCGAGAAGCGAAAAGACGATTTAATCTCGCTCAACAGCTGTCCCGCGTCGCTCTCCGGCACTTTTTGCATTATTCCGTCGCGAAGGAAAATAATATAAGTCGACAGTGGAGATTTACGCAGCTTTTAGATCCGTTGATATCGAGCAAAGTTTTAGAATCTTTGAAGAAGATTAACGAGACTCGTGGCAAAAACGAATGGCGCACTTGGCAGATCTGGCTGCGTCATCGAGCACGCTCGAGCGAAAAACCGCGCGATTTCGCGCTAACGAGAATCGATTCGATCGTTGCACCGTAGAAGACGAGCTAATTAAGCGCGGCTCGTTTGCAAGCCCCGTAATCGTTACGCAAGAATAGCTTTCTAAGACGTACGCCGAAGCGTAGCGTGAGTTCGATTTCTCGATCGAGAGACAGGGCTCGCGAAGGGGCATATTCAATTATGCGCGCGCGGCCGCGTTTCCGCTTGCATTTTCTTTGTTACCACGCACAACAGCCGTGCACGCAATAAGTCCTGTCACGTAAGTAGCGACTAAACGGCGAAAGGTGAGAAGACAATGCAATCGTGTAATTGTTGATTGTCACGCTAATGCTTAAACGTTCTAGGGATGCGCGATTTTGCGAAACGTAACCGGTTCATCGTCCAAGAATCACAGAGCAGTAGGACGGAAACCAACCATTCGAATAAGAGAGTCGCGATGCTCGAATCTGCATTCAGTAGATTTGAATAATGAACGTTGTGTCCGAAATACAGGATGAGAAAAAGAGGAAAAGCGTCTGGCATACATAACGCCGGCTAATTAATTTAATTGCACTTAAAATGCGGATACACGTCCTCGGAGGAGGGCGAGTAATTATGATAATAACGTTTTATCGCTTCGCTCCGGGAAGTGTCACCCAAGCGGATTATTAATTCCGTTATACAACTCCCTTGGCCAACGGCCGAATTTAATTCGTCGTTTGGCAAACCGAACGATTCCACACGCGCACGAGCGCGTGCTGACACGCGTGACTCGGGAATTGTCATTCGAATTTCCAACAACCTTCATCGGTGTCGCGATTAAAAATCATTAAACGGCCGTTCGTGTCGAACAAAGAGAATTTCGCTCGAAATGCGCGCGGATATTAAACACGTTAATGATTTTATCGCCGAAATTAACAAAACGATTGCATTGAATATGGAATACTGATATTTCTCCTATGTAGAAGTAATCGTTCTTTCCGATGTTACTTGGTAACACTGTGGCAATTACATGTCTGTTTATCGCAATGTTTTAACGGTCTCATAATTTACAGTGTCCGATTCAGTACTTTGTGATCGTTCAACCAATTCGGTTACAAAAGAATTCTAGATTAATCATTTTCCAAATTGAAACGTTATAGATTCTCCGAGCGTATACTTTAAACGTTCTGAACTGCCCAAACACTCTGAAAATCCGGCAAGTCTAAAAAGTTTTCTACGACTTCCAAAGAATTTAACAAACCTAAAAAGTTTACCTTGTCTGAAACCTCTGGTAGCTTTAAAAGATCTAAAAGATTTAAAAGGTTTGAAAAGTTTTTACTTATTTGGGTAAAAGTTAGATAAAAGTTATTATCTGCTTGTTTATTTACGGGCTACTACGCTATAGTACACATCGATCGTTACGATAGAGGAAAAAGTTTATCTCGAAAGAGCAGAAAATTAACTGCGTCTGGAGATGTAGGACGAACAGAAAAAGTTTATTTCTTCGCAGTAAACGATCGACCTATTAGTACAGTTATGTCGATCATACGAGGTGTGGTGTAATTCCTGTTTTAGAAAAGGACGGAGTCTAATCGAGGGCCGAGATATACATAGATGAAATTGCGACGAAATACCGGGCTTATTTATAATTCCATTAAGCATTTTATGAGCAAAAAGTATATCTAGCATTAGAGGACGGCGTTCAAACGTCGTAAGATTCAAACGGTCTAAGATTGAAAAATAGTTAGAGTAAACTAGAAACGCGAGCAGTTGAGCGTAGAAATCTATGCTGAATACCTTCAATCATATTAACAAGATAGCGATGATAAGACGACCAGATAATAGAGCGGTACTCCAAATGAGGCCTGACTAGCGCACAATATAGCAATCTAAAAATATTAGCTTTCTTACTAAACTTGGACGTTCTATAAATGAAAGTAAAGGTCTTGAAAGCAGCGCTGGTAATTTCGTTAATGTGAACCGTGAAAGACAGATTGAAGTTTTTAAGGCTTGAAATGTCTGAGAAATCTTTAATCTCTGGAAATGCCGAAAAACTTGAAAGATGTGAAGCGTTTGAAGGCTCTGAAGGATTCGATGAGAGGAAGATTAAAAATTTCCAAACTATCCGAAAAGTCTAAAAATTTCGTTGGATATAGCAACGCCGAGACTGTGAAGACCTCGGAGATTCCTAGAACCTCAGAAATATTCAAGGAAACGTCTGGAGAGTGCGTGTCGAGTCGACAGGCATCGAAACGAGACGACGAAACTGTCGAGGCCTGACCCTGGATTTTTAAACGTCGCCCGTTCATCCCGTGGCGAACGATCCCAGTGCGTTCCGGAGATAAAGCCATTAATTTCGCGGGCACAGAAGCAGCGTGCCGCGTCGCGGGATACAAGCACAGGGGAATAACGTGATACATAGGTGCTAGTAGCAACAGAACGATGTCTCGGCCTGGCCGGTCGCCTTAACGTTTTACGATTTACCGACTGCAAAATAAAGTACACCAGCGAGGCAAGCAAGCATGTCGCTAATGTCAAAGCACAAGAATTAACGGCTTCCCTGCCGCTCGGATACAGGATACACCTTGGTTCGCGTTCGGGCTTAACGCGCTTAAAGGCCCACGCACACTGCGCGTTACCCTCGTCCACTCTACGTTGATTCGTCGACCAGACCCATCATCCGCTTTGTGGACCAGTTGATGACGTAACGGTCCTTCAACGGTGCAACAGCTATTTCTTTCTATAGTTGAAATTTGTTCGTCTGATAGGTGGAAATAAGGGGCCAACCAGGCAGGTTAATCCCTAAGTTGAACCAAAAATTGATTCGAAGATTGATCTCTCGACGATGAGAGAATTGCGTTGCATGAGATTTATTCGTCCCATTTTTCAAAATAGACAACAATAAGAGACATTTCATTAATCAAAAATCGGTTTATCAATACGAACCAAACGAGTTTCAGCTATCAAACGGCAGCGAACTGTTGAGAAACAAAACGCTGGTCAAGACCGTATATTAAGCATTACGAAACAATGACGACGTTACGAATATTTTATGTTCAATTCCTAAAACTAACGATTATTTGTGCCATCTCTTTCTCGGTTTGATTTCTCAAAGGCTGATACACGATTCCCCAAGATCCGATTCTCGGAAATTTAAAAAATAGAAACTTCAAAGGGGTCTTTCAAACTGTCCCCAGCCAATCAATTTTAATTGCTCCAGTTACTCAAACGAATTAACAAATGCGAAGGCGTGTGCAGCGAAAGTATCGATCGACACGAGCAAACAGCACAGCTATTGAAATGGAAAAATGGTTGCCGCGTTTATCGACGGGTCGTTTGGGCCCGTGGAATATCTTCATTCAACTGTGTGGAGGCCTTAATTCCGCGGCGAGATCCGGCATTACGACGGATATGTTACGACACTCGGCCGGTCGTATCTTTGACTGTCAGGGAAGCTGACGCGATACGTTCGCCGCGTAATGACCGCGAAAAAATTCGTTTATTACACCGATAGACCGTTGTGCAAGACAATCTAATCCGTTGCAATAATCTCCGCAGACATTTAGCTAACCTTTTCTTTAGAAGTTACGAAACGCCGCACCGCGAGTCGAAATACGCTGCGCGGTGCGTCGAGCTCTCTGAACGCGAACGATATTGCTTCATCACATTGCCGCGGTTATTGTTATTATTTACAATTACACGGTGAACTAGTGCTCGTATCAACAACTCGGATAATTGGTTGCCCGTACAACCTTATTGCTCGCTCGCCTAACGCGATAACGTGAATGAGAAGTCCGTTTTTCATAGGAAACAGAGAAAGAAAGAAAGAAAGAAAGAAGGGAGAATGGAGAATCGAAGAGATCGTAACAGAAAGTGGTCCTCGTCGATCTTTACTTTTCCTTCCAAAGGGAAAACTACATCGATGTCTTAAAGTTTCGTTCGAAAAATTGGAGAAAAGTATCCGATTTTTTTAAACGAAACATTCGTCGTATTGTATAATACTGCGGATGTTATATGTATATGTTACATATGATATTATGTTATATATATATTTTTTGTTTGTAGTAGTTACCTTCCTAATTAGTTTTTTAGTCGCGAGCCCATCAATTGCGCGAACAAACTCGAGAAGGGGGCGCACGTGGAACGCATTGCGTGAAATTTCGGGAAAAATGTCGGATCGACCGGAAGTGACGCAGGCAGCAAAGAGTTAAGTTTAGGCGGGTGCAACGGACTTTCGATTTGAAATTCGAGATTTCGAAGGCAGGGATTGGAGCTACGTCGCCGCTGGTGACGAAAATAAAAGACTTGGAAAGTCGTATTTCAAATTTCCTTGCGCGAGATCGCAGTTTTACCGTGGCGAATCGCATTGGCCCTTAATACGCCACAGACTGGTCGATGACGAATGAACGTTCCTCGCTCGATCGATTTTTCGGCCTCGGACCGATAAGTCGAGCGATAAGGAACGACGACGGATCTCTGCGGACAAAGTAGTCTCGAATCGCATTATTCGACGGAGGGTTAAGCTGAATTTACACTGTTTCACTTTAAAGGAACACGGCAGTTCATAAACGCTGCTCTCATCCGCCAGTGAAACGATCGAGTATTATCTGGTCACACTTCTATGGCAACCAGCGATTTCTGAATGATTTTTCTGTACACGTTTAGGAATTGTAGCGAGTTCTCGTATTCGTTCACAAGATGTGTACTGTGCTATCTGCCCTACTCTGTCAAATATATGTAATCTGTAGATAAGTAGCCCAATGAGGTCGTCGCTCAGTAAAATCTATTCGACAACTTTTATATCTCAGTACCGAATAAGATGAAATGTCGGAAATTCTTTTGACACCAAACAAGGAACAGCGTCATGTTAACTAGCTCAGACTTTATTGCGTTAACTAACCGTCAGTATTTTTATCGTTTCCTGCATTCCTTGTTCTTAATTTCGTAAAATCAATGAGTATTACGTATATTCATAAATATTAAGACGCTTAAGGGAAATAAAGCATCTAAACTGTCGATTATCGAGCTGTGCGAGTAAGCACTAATCACAAAGCGATTACAACGAAACACGTCAGTACGGTTTAGTTTCAGGATCGATTCCAAGTGGCCAGAATTCTCGAGTAGCCGTGAACAAAAGGATCCATCATGAACTATACAACGAGCGTACTTACCAGAGGCGCCAAGGAAAATTTAACGGTTCAAACCATCGTTTTTCGACTTTGTATCCAAGCGAAAAAGACTACCAGAGACAGGCACAGGAGAGGTAAAGAGGGTGGTTCGAAGCCGACAACGCGCGATATTTTCGGGTCGGCCGTGGCTAAAAACGCGCGGCGAATTTCGCCCCGGTCCGGCACGGCATGGCGCGGCGGCGAGTCGCGCGGCCGCAACGCCGCGTTTCGGCTTCGCACCGCTCTTCTCCGCTCGCGCCGGTTCAACGAGGGTCATTCCTGAGTCATAGACCGGACGAGCCGGGCCAACGAGCGCTCCGCAGCCCCGGCCTCGGAAACATCGCGGTTTCTCTGTCTCTTTTCCTCTCTCCTCCGCCTTCCAGAAATTTCGATGACGAATTCCCCAGGCCGGCGACCAGCCACTCCTCCGCGTGTTCCTCCGCGTGCCGGAGCCGTGAACTTGAAACCGGCCCACGGGGAAACAGGGATTACGATTTCGACCTTCAACCAACCGCGACGCCGCGTCGCGCCGCGCCGCTAGAAATATTCGCCACCTTCGTCGAATCGCTGGCCCTTGCATCAGTTCGGCTTCCTTTCAATATGTGGAGATGCTGGCTGCGTTTAGGCTTTGAAGCAGCTGCTGCAATAAGGATGCAGCTCCACTTTCCACTAATTTGAATAAATCATCGAAAACCAAGTCAAAGTCGATCAAAATCTAATCATTCTGTAAATGGCGCCATAAATTTATAGTCAACCAATATTTGTAGCAATAAACTTTTGCAAGTTTGAATATGAAACATATACGATCCGTATCCTTCTCTTCAGATAAATATAATATTAGAGCTGCTTTCTTATTGCTGCATGCCTTTTATTTGGTGACTGGCTAATGGTTGTAATAGCTTGGGTAATAGATAAATGAGAGATAGAAATAAAGAATTAAGCATCGTTAGAACTTTTTTAACGTAGTGTAGGAATTCTGCGGTATGTAATTAAATCCTTAATTAAAGAATTTTAATTCTTAAGAGGTTACTCCAACCTGGCAATCTCACAACATCGGATTTTAATAAGTAAAATTAGTAAATAATCCGAGAGAGTCTGTAATAATTACGTACAGGCAGTAAGACGATAACGTAACATGTGGTGTGTAGATCTTTATAAATTTCCAAATTTTATAACGATTCTTCTATTCTGCATAGGGATTTCGATCTTCGAGGTATCTAAAACTTTGTAGCATTATCGAACTGAAAATGTCTGAAAAGTTGGAAGGTGGCGAAAGATCGATACATCTCTTGGATATCGGGAGTCGAGTACTCGGAGCTACGTAAATTCCATTGTAAATACAACAAACCTCTGTCCCCATCGATCGACCCGAGGATCTTTAAATGTCAAGCGATCGTCCTCGTCACTTGCACTGCAGCCATTTCGAAAACAACGCGAAAGATCTTAAACGTTGGAAAGCGAGACATCGATCGCCGCTCTTGGTACAAAGAGCAAGATCTGCATCGAGCGGACCGAGAGTCGAATAATCGTTCTATTTCGAGGTCCTACGCTGGAAACGTGAGTCGGTGACCCGGTGAAGTGCCTCGTTCCCGGTCACATTGCCGCAACGTGACGGAACCTCGATTTCGGCGTTCGCCTGCGTCATCGCGATGCGTCGTGGAACACGTTCGCCTAATCCTCGCGGAAAAACACCTCTCTCCAAACAGCTCACGTTGCAGTTTCAGCAATTTCGTCGAGTTCAGCCGATTTCTTCTCCCAATAAAAAATCAGTGACCGTAACGGAACGAAAAGGAAACGAGAGGAAAGGGAGAACGAAAAAGAGAGTGGAAGAAGAAGAAGGAGGAGGAGGGTCGCTGCCGTTTCTTCCCTCTTTCTTCCAGTTCCAACGCATTCCTTCCCTCCCGTTTCTTCCCCGGTGCGTAACCTTCAGCCGTGTATTTTTTTCGAGGGCATCGGTCGTGAGCGACGAGAAGCATCGGTGCAACGAGGCAAGGGGAGAAGGTTACGCACGTGCAACTTTTCGCTGTATTATGCTCGCTGTGCCGATGATGCGGCCGCATTTTAATGAGCCTCTTTCGCGATGCGTTCGGCTATTTATACACGTCCCGCGGGACGTTTTTGGTAGCTCGTTGCGATCCAAACATAGTGCATGTATGTACTAGGCTTACGATTGCTTCAACTAGCGAGATTTCTAGTAGATTAATTTCTGAAATACAGAACTCGGTCCAGTTTAAATGCAGTGGCTCGCGAAAATACTTAAACACTTGTATGTCACGTGTATTATACGAAATATTTTGAAATTTCAGTGGATGTGCAATGAGATTCGACTATCATTATCATATTGATGAAATTTAAAAGAAATCCAGATTTACACATATATATGCAGGAATTATAAGCTATTCAATACCAGTACGTATAGATATTTCGCAGATATTATAGAAATCTTTAACGCTTATTCGTGCTGTGTACTAATTTTTGTTTAATTTCAACGTTTCAAACGTTTCGTACAACGCGCAGAATATATACACAAAAGTTTCCTACTGTAAGAGTTCAAATACTTTTAGCGAGCCGCTGTACGAACGTTGTAAACACCTTGCCATAAACAGCTCTTGAATTTTAAATCAGTCGTGACTGCCAGCTCCGTAAACATGGATCACGTAATATTCCAAAATCCATTAGAACCATTCCCATCGCATTCCACTGTCCGAAAATTCGACGCGCCAAGTCTCCAAATTCCGCGAGAAAAATGGGTCAAGATCCAAAGGGGCGAGGATGGAGGGTGAAAGCCTAGCGGGGCCATGGGCGGGAAAAAAGGAGCATCTCCCTGTAAATACAGACAGAGAGCGAATCTAGTCGAAGGAAAGAACTGGAGGAAGATGGACTTGGTGGCACGACGAGGCAGTGTCGAGGGGAGAGAGCGTGGCATGGCGAAAACCGTGAGGGAAAAGAGAGGAGGCGAGGCGAAGCGCGATGCAGCGGAGCAGGAAGGTGCCGAGCGAGGTGGGGTTCGAATCGCGAGGATGGAGCGTAACGTGCATCGGGGGGCGGGAGGGGCGCGGAGGCGGCGGCGGCGCGACGGCAACCGCCGCTCTGCCTTGAACCTCGCACGGTGCATTGCCCGTCGCTCAAGGGCGTCCGCCGCCCGACCCCTCCCGCCGCGTCGACGCCCCACTACTCACACCCCACCGCCCGACGTCGACAAGCTCGATCACTGCACTAGTAGTCACCGCCTCCGCCGCCTCCGTTTCTGCTTTCGCCGCGGTCTTCGTCCCCGAAACCGGGGACAAGCCGCCTCTCTGTGCGTTCATCCGGGGCGCGAGTTGTTCTTTGAGAAAGCTGAAAGAGGGTGGTTTCTCTAGACTTGATACGATGCTCGATGCGTTGAGAAGGAATTTTCTTTGATGAATGATATGGAGGGTGGAAGTTGCCTGGCCGGTCTGATGGGTTATCGGGTCGTTGGGTTTCTGGGTTTGTCGGATTTGCTGGGTGGCAAAGAGTTCGATAGGTTAGGGGTAAGAAGGTTAGATTTATTACAGGCATAAAACATCTCTTCTAAGGGAGAAATCTTTTTTTAGAAATGTAAATATGTTTAAAACTGTTCGCTTCAACTCACGAAGATACAATTATATACTTAGATAATGCAAGGTGAATTGACTATTTCCACGCATGTAATTGTTTCCAATCGAATCGAGACAGTTTCATACTACCTTTCGCCTTATTATCCACAAAAACAGAACAGCTAGTGTCCCAACTACGACTTCAAGATTTTATGTGAAATAAAATCGCAGATTTTCAGAGCAAGCAGAAAAAGAAACGTCCCATCCAGAGCCAGAGATACCCCTGTTCATGAGCGTTCTAGTTTTACGAGCACGTTTCTCTTGTCCAGGGTTGCATTTATGGGACGCTATCGCGTTCGCTACCGCTTCAAGATCGCATCGATTCCTTGCTCGCTCCGCTGAGAACTCGCGTCACGGTCGCCCGGGCAATTTCCAGAGACAAAGAGCGCCGATCTACGCGTGGGTGGACACGATCCAGGGTTACGGGAATACCTGATCGCGGATAGTCGATACGTGTCGTGACCGCTTGGTCCCAGCCGAGGCAGATCGAGGGAAAACAACGAGCAACGCGCAAAAGAGCATTCCAGGAATCGGACGAATCGACGGCGAGGACAGATATCGCGGTGTGTTCACCCCAGTGGCCTTGAACGCGTTGCCCCATTGCGCGCACACTCGTCTCTGGTTGCGTAAGAGTCAACGGTTGTTTTCGACTCGGCTCCAACAACCCTCTTTGCACGTAACCAAGGCACTTCGGACGAGATAACAGTGCTAACGCGTTGTTACGCTCTGGATAACGAGGGAGCTGCTGCAGGGTCACGTTATGGATGGTTTATGGAGTTTATGCGAAGCGTATACTGTGAACAGAACCGGAGTTCCCTCAAGGTCACTTCTTTCGATTCTATCGCTTTTTCATACACTTCGGACATTTATAAGTCAAGGAATGCTTATTGTTAGTTAATACACTTGGATAGGCATAAGTGGATGTAGTACACTGCCAACTGCGACTGTTAGAGCACCTAATCGTTGCATTTACAATCCTTGACTATTGCGTTAAAGTAAGAGACAAGGGATACAATCTTTATAATTTATAGGTTACTTGAGGATAAATGATGAACCTACTACAGAATGAGATTGATATTTAACAACTGTGTGTAGCGCTAAATTATATGGAGGTATTATGTTTTAAAGATTTTATTACAGCCCGCATTTATTAATACTTATATTTGAAATCTGCAAATGTCCAATGACTTACAGACATGAGTGTATCTTTTACGATTTCTCTTCTCAGAATAAGCGAGGAAAATACGGCAAATATTGGCGTAGTATTCACAGATGAAACGTTCCCTGCAGCTTTGTTCTCTTGCATACACGTGCTTAAAAACAGATGAACGAACGCGTTCTCGCGAAAGATAGTCATATTCGTGAACAACGCGTTCATCGAGAATAGTTGTTGGATCAACTCCTTCGAGTGGGAGTTTTTTCCCGACGCCCTTCAGCGATCGGTCGTTCACAGACAAACCGTGGATCGGGTACTCGAACGAATGGTTTTTGCGCGATACGATCGTTTTGTTGCACCGTCGCGTCGTGCGAGAAAGACGCCAAGGACGAGGTGGGCACTTGCAATTGTCGTTGATTACGCGCCGTGATCGCGGTGGCACGCAGCCTTTGGACGAGTGCATAAATAAACGACTCGCATAAAGACGACACTTGATATTACAAGTTTGCGTGAAATCGGGTGATTCACTTGGCGGCCGGTTACGTGGCCGCACGCGTGTGCCGTAGTTTCCCATGACAGCTGGCAACGAGTGACACGAAAGCCTAGAAACTGGTTACATCATTGCGGTATTCTCGACTAGCTAGTCGGCAGAGATTCACGTGCCTACGATCGTACGGCGCACAGGTCCGGTAGATCTAGTCGCACGAGTCAACTTTTCACGACTATAACCGACTGCCTGTGGCTTAGGTTATTCGTTTCGCTACCGGTGATTCACTTTCACATCAAGTTAAATAGATAGAAAGCTAAACAATTATTTGGCCTAACATGTAAGAAAATTAAGTCATAAATTATACAAAAGCGCAGCCAATCTCAATCTTGCATATGCGCCAAACCTTTTAAAAATCTGTAACCACGAGTCTTCGCGTGACCCTGTAAACCAGGACAAGAAGCGTGGTCGGAGGGAAAAAGCTACGGAGCGTGAATCCGTGCTCGAGCAGGCAGGGTGAACACGTAGAGAGCTCCCTATGACACAAGAAGCTAGCAGCGCAACTAGTTGCATAATCGGTTGCATTCCCGGTACTCGGTTCGTAGGGTTCACGAATACTCGTGCACGGTGACAGCGACCGCACGATGGAGGGGCGGCGGGTGTAAGAGGAGGGCGAGTTGGAGGGAGTGAAGGAAAACGAAGGGAAGCGTGCAAACTGGAGGTGGTGGATGAACGCATCAGGCGGGGGAGGTGGAGAGCCGGAGGAAGAAGTAGAGACAGACGCGACACGTAGGCGCTTAGGGCGCGTTCGCACATGCGAACGCGGACGAACGGGCGAACGGAGCGCGCCACGGGACGAAGAGAGGAGAGAACGCATCGAAAGAGGACAGAGGGGTGGCAATCGTCGAAGGAGGGGACGAGAAGGTTGAGGTTATAATACCATTGGAGCAGTGGCCGCATGACCTTGCGTATACGTCTAGGTCGACGAGCAACGGTCATTAGGCGTCGTCCATCGATTCTTCGACGAATTTCGTCGTAACGGTGAAAACGGTTAGGTTATCGTTCCAGTGCGTGCGTATTCTAACGAGTAAAATATTTAAACACTGAAACGCACATGCTCCTATGAAAACCTACGTATGCATATTAGAACTTCGTTTATTGAAAAAGAGGGATATGTTTGGATCACAAAACAGTTCCGATAATACAGCCTCGCTAACTATTCCTTCAGCGTTTACTTAATAATTCGAATAATAAAATTAAGCTAGCGTTTGATTGTTTCGACATGATTGTTTCGCCTGTAAGAACGACAGTTCGTCGAAACGAGCATCCACTATAATCATACCCCTAACTCGTCGTTTCGCGTGATTGTGTAATACACGCAATCGCCACGTTTATTGGAAGAAACAAGCCGGATCTTCGGCTTACTCCGACAGATAACCAAATAACGTTGATTAATTGCACGAGACTTAATCCGGTCTGACGTCGCGAACGAGACGATAGCGACAGCGATAGTCGGGAGCAAGATTCCCAGACATAGGCGTACGCGCGCAGTTTATTTCGGTGTCCCCCCGACCGCCGCACCCGGCGAGAGATTCGTATCTCGATGTCTCCGAAATTAGCGGTCGCAAATATCGTTTATCAAACTGCAAATAAAAGCAACGTGACCGATTATTGTCGGAGAGGCGGAAACGAGCTCGTTTGGCTCGACGATCAGGATATAGCAGAGAAAAAAATTTGCACATTTACAGCCGCGTAATTGACCAGGAGATGACCACATTGAGAATATATTAAATGAAGCACATCGACGAGATTTAATTTTTTCTCTGTTTTTTCTTTCTTCAGAAATTCTGTTAAACATGGAATATTTTAGAATAATTCTCAACAGTATCGAGGCGTAGTTCATGTTTATTCGTCATTGAATACGCACTCGTTTTTGCGAATGTCTTCGCGCTGTTCTTGCATATGCAAAATCCTCCGTAAATTACGCAAAATTCTCGCATAGCCTCGGGATCGTTCAACCGCCGTTATATAATGGACGCTAACCCATCAATAAGGTTTGTTTATTTCAAATTCGACTATTGCATCACTGCGTGGTGGCCTTTATCGTCAATGCCATTCAAAGATCATCCGGTTATAGGTCGTTAAACGATATATCGTATATATAATAGGTCGTCTCTCGGTATTGGTCACCCGGATTCATTGTTAGAAATCATCAAAGATATGCGACCTTGACATCTTTTTGAGCTTGTAGCCGAATAGTTTCGTTAAAATCTACGAGTTTTTCTCTTGTTTAAGTTATAATTGAATTATAATTACAGCATTTGTAATTTACAACAATTGGCAACTCCTTTATCTTATGAGAAACCTGGAAACCTCCGAATGACGTAACTATCCTACTCCCGTATCATCGTATGCACTCTTAATACTCGAGCGTCTCGGCCGATTCTCAAGTAGATACGCGACGTGAGCGGTAGCCTAGAGAGTCAACAGCGGTCGCATCTTCTGATATAAGAGAGGCAGGCGGTGCAGCTAGTTGCATAATCGCATTCTCGATGCTCGGTACTGCGGCTGGTAGAGTGCACGTAGGTGGCTGGAAAGGCAGTCGACCGACGGGGAACGCTAAGAGTGAGATAAGGGGCGAATAAGAAGGCCGATGGTCTCGGGACGAGAAAACAAGACCGTGCACACCGTTGACCGGCCTGTGGAACACGGGAGGATGTTTCGAAAGAAGGGTCGGCTTAGTAGCATTGGATCGGTGACCGGATGGCCTTGTAAATATGCGCCAGGGGCGAGCCGCAGTCCGATGCGAGCCGGTCGGCCGATATTTCTGGACGCCTGCTTCGAGTTAGAGGAGACTAGTTCCAGTTAGACGCGACGCATCGAAACGCGAGAATTATTGGCTACCCTTAGGGATGCGAGTTCTTCGCCAGGTTCGACGATGCGATGGATGACCTTGGAAACGGTGTTTTATACAGGTGACGCAGAAGCAAGATAAATCTAAGTTTCTACGCTCGAAGGGAGTTGCTCGTATAAGATGAGATAAAAATTGGGTGATGCGAATCGCTTATTATAGAACCTCGCAAAATGACTAAAAATTAAAAAATATTTTGACCTTTCAATTACACGCGCATTTTTACTGTCAACTGCTTTTCCTTGTAAGTCGAATCGTATTTGCTGGTAAACCAAGCGACAAAATTTGTTTGTCGATGATTGAATATCGTTAGATGTGACATTAAACTTGTATAAACTCAGGCATGAAACGACGTCCAATTTTAATGACAATGCTTAGGGAACGATGACCCGCATGGAAAAGACTGCGCAGCTAGTCCAGCGCACTAGAACGGGGCGTCATACTAGAGTAACTCGGTTGCATAATCGGGTGGTAAGCGTGCGTGCGTGCTTCTCGAGCTTGGAGGGCCCGCGAGGAGGCTAAACAGGAAGGCCAATAAAAAAGATTGGTGCGCGGTGTAAAAAGGTTGATGGCTGCGCATATACGAAGCCAGTCGAAGAAGAGAAGAAGAGAAGAAGAGAAAAAGAGACGGAGCTGTAGAAAAAGGGAGAGAAAGAGAGGTGGCGATGTCGGCAGCGAACAGAGAACACAGAATGCCGTTTCTGTTGACGAAGAAGGGGATAAGGAGAGGAAGGAAGGCAAGCGACGAGGTTAGTACCACTGCACTGGAGCGGTGGCTGGTTGACCTTGTATTTGCGTGGCTGGAATAAGTCTGGACCGATGCGCCGCTCGCACTCTCGCCTCCTTTTCATCCTCCTCGTCCTGGTCTCGTGGTAGTCGTTAGCCGAACAACATCGTCGCCGCCCGTGTGGCCTCCCTTCTTTTCCGAAGGTCCGTCCCGACACCGGGGCATGAACCGCCAAGGCATATTTATAAATACGCCATCCGCGTGTGTTTCCGTCCCTGTTCGTCTCGACGTTTCGTCGTATCACGGTGTCCTCGTTCGACGTCGAGGCAGGAGAATCGCGTGGTCGCGTCGTCGAAGAGAGACGTTACAAGGCCCGTTGGCACTGGCCGGCCACGTCGCTACTAGGCAGATCGTTCTCGTGTCCAACGGGGTTGGGAGTTGAGAGGGGTGCGTGAAACCGAAAGGCGCGACCAGAGTCGAACGACCGCGAGGTTACGGGCCTGGTTCAAAGCTCGCCGAGAAGGACGGCTCGGTTCGTGGTAAATCTCTCTGGCCAGTGGCTCGACGCGATCAACCTTTCCGTTCGTTCGGTCGGCCACGAAAAAATTGACGCCAGGAATGCCTGACTCCGCGACTGATTTAAATACGATTTCGATCCCACGCATACGCCGTCGCATTTCGTTTCTTGTACATCGGCTACATTTACAAGAATCGATACTTTGAATCGCGTTAAGAGATTCTTCTTCCCTGACCGTGGTCTGTACATTTAAGCTTCATAAAGTTTCGACAGAGCCTCCTGTGATCGCAAAACACGAGTCTCCATCAACCAGGTTTTTTCCTCGTGCCACGACAGCGAACAAGCCGATTGTTTTTTTCACCGCGACGCGTGTCTTCCGCGTGCTGCTCGTTTTTAAGCCGTACATCGATAAAAGAGACGCGTTGCGAATTTATCATGTTGCAACCGCGCTAATGCAACGACGCGTACGTTTTTCTGTGAAAAACGACGGCTGGTTGCGTGGCCGCCGTTCTAAGATAACGTTACCGAGAAATACGTACCATATCGGAAACAAGAATGTTTTCAAACGTTATCGGCTTGATTATTCGTTACATTAATCGAGCGTGGCCGAAGCCCTCGGCTCCCGCTAAAATTACGCCGCCTTGTGTCCGTCGTGTAAAGAGATGGATCACGAGTTCATCGGTGAAACGAGAAAGGGGAAAGGGGAAGAAAAATATGCTACACAAGAGAACAGGTTCATTGTCCGGGATGAAAAACGCACGTAAATACGTATATTCGAGATACGGTGTTTGCACTCTGCTTATTTAACGCTGATTAGCGCACGTTCGATGGACTCGCGAAATAGTCTTTTATCTGGCCGCGCGGAAACTTCGAGTACGTAATACCCACGATAAATGTACATACGTATAGGCAAAAGTATACGTGTGAGCCTGGCAAAAGAGTCGCGAACAAGGACGCACACCAATCAGGGCAAATATTTTTCACGCGCGATTGAGATATACATAGAACACGCTTCGTTCGATGATTGCTGATTTTTTGCATTTCTCGCTAATTGGGAAGGGAGCTTCACTGTATCGAAGAACAGAGTTCCTGATTCATTGACCTATTATTTGTTATAGAATATTACTTTTATCTCGAGATGAGATAAAAAGATTTATTATGTTACTTAACTCTTCGTAAGCAACCTAGGACGTTTACTTTTCTTGAAAAATACAACTAATAGAAACTTTGACGCTAGAATTTTTTCAGACTTTCTGCAAACCTAGAAGAGTAAATAAATTTACAGCAGATACGAACGACTCAACTTGTCCACGAAAGGTGAAAAAATATGCTCCTTCGCGGAAATTTCACCTAGGAGACAAGAATAAAATAATAATTTTTTACGATTTTTAAATTCTATGTGTCAATTATATAGGTACTATTTCACAAAATAACAAGCCGAATTTTAATAACCCAAAATCCATCTTCGAAGGACAGAACGTTAGAGAAATGGAAAACATTTCGTACTGGCCATTCGTAACGATACCATCTCGATAGAAGAGGAATGTCGTCGGGTGACGAGCACCTTCGATTTGTAGGTACACGCCGGTTGGGGAACGGGGCAGCCTGGAGACTCTAAGACCTAGACTCTAGACAGATCGCGAATCTCTACCAACGACAGCAGGCCAGCTGTCGGATCCCGGTGATCTCACTTTCGGGGAATGTCGTCCGAACGTTTCGCCGAAGTGCATCGTTCGTTGTCGCGACAAACGCTATCGACCTCTTGTATCTTCTACACAACAAACGAGAATCGAGAAACAGGCTGACCAGCCGAAAAAATAATTTCTCATCGGATGAGTAATCCCGAAGTTCGACGGAACAGATTTCGTCGTTTCGTCGAGCCAATTGCAACGAACAACTGACGTAAGGCGTAAGAAAATCGAAAGTCATTATTCATATATAAAGGTATTAGGTACAATGGCGGTTCGATTCGAAATCGATGATTGTCCGTCCTGGTTCGAAACGATGAATCGTACGGAGTAACGCACGATCGTGACGTTCTTTAAATCAAATATTTGCACAAGGCGGATGATGTAAGGCATACGGTTTCCACATTTAGACGTGTTTTTACGAAAGAAAAAGGGCTATGCCTCTTAAAAACAACGTGCGTGGCCGACTGGGCTGGATGCGGATGGTTTTGTTCTATCAGCATTTTATACGTATTTTAGCGCTGTATAGTTAAATATGTATATTGGATTATGCGGGAAAGTAGTACGAAAGAGCGGGCGATTTCGCGTGCGTCTATTACTACCTATGGAGATTAAAAATTGATAAACTCTTCAATTGCTAGTTCAAATCGAGGAATGTAAGAAGCACTAATTTTAAACGGAATAGTTCGGGAAGATTATCTTTTAATTCCTAACGATCTTTTTTAAGACGTCTGCTGGGGGAAAACAAAATTCTCTCGATGTTTTTAAATGGAAGTTGATGTGAATCTTTTTGTTAGCTTTTATCAAAGCGAATAACGTTTACTTAATGCAATTTCCTTTATTCCGCATACTGTACATTCACGATTGTCACACATCTGGCAATAAGCGTTATTTTATCGCTACGCGTTCGTTGCTCTTTATTTGGTAGTGGTGCACGCGCGAGAAAAATCACTAGTCTCTATGAACACACGCTTTCGCCACGCGGAGCAATCCGTGGATCGATAAATCGACCGGGTGGAACGAGGTGACCGCATCGCATGTGCAACGACCGTACTTCCATCCACGTCCATCTCTCGCGATCTCGTCGCAATAAACGCACAGCCAGACAGGTTACGCAATCTTCTACGATTGATCGCGTTTAATTCTTTCCTCTTCTCTCTTTTGTTATTTTCGCGTGTGCCTCCGGTGTCCGATTACGATTTCATCGGCCTGGCTGATCGTTTTCCGCCATTCGAGGTTAACCGATCGTGCCATGCGTCTCTGCGTACGTGACCCGATTCAGTACAAAAAACGAACAAACGGTCACTTGGCAATTTCGATCCGATAACGAGACATCGACCTGCATTGTATAATTTTCGAATGGATGGATTTTTGGAACACCTTCGCGATACTATCAGAAGAGGTAGAAATTAGTCAATAATTTTCGGTAATCCAAAAGGAAATTGAAAAATTCAAGAAATGGAATCGTCGTATCATTTCTACGTAATCTTCGTATGCTGCATTTCCATCGTCAAACGCATATACACGCAAACTCTTCGAAATTCTTTCACAAAACGACAACCACCCAAATCTTCTAAAATCCCACATCGATCTAGAGAGGGTTTGCATGGTAACCGGTCGAGGGGTCCGGAGCGCTTAAGGGCGTCCGAAAAGTCGATCGGCTCCATCGAGGAAGAAACCCGCGTCCCGTAATCGAGAAGAGAGAGTCGGCTGACCGCGCTGCCCACGCCTGCTCGATAAACAGAGACTCGACCGTGGGAGGAGATGTTCGGAGACGATGGAGAAGAAGAGAGAGAAAAGCCTGGCAGCTGGTTCCACGAGCAACGAGGATGGCCGGCCGTTGAAACGGCGCAGCGAGAGTCGAGCAGTGCAACGCAATGTGGGGGAATCGGAAAGGAAGAAGAAGAAGAAGAAGAAGAAGAAGAAGAAGGAGAAGAAGGAGAAAGAGAAGAAGAAAGGAAAGGAAGAGAAGGCAAAGGATAGCAGGGAGAGAGGAACAGGAGAGAAAGAAAGAGAGAGAGAGAGAAAGAGAGATCGAACAGCGGAAGGGTAGGGGTAGGGTGTCGCGCGATAGAGCAAGGTGCAATGCTCGAGCGGCGCTGCACAAACAGCGTCGGGCGTCGCAGTCCGCACCAGCCAAGGTCACCCGGGTAATGTCCCGATGCCCCCTATGCAGGACAAATTCAGCCACTCGCACTCGACCGAAAGCGGTGACGAGCTTGCCCCGAGGTGGGGCGCAGGGAGCACTAAAGCGCGCGCGCGCGCGTCGACACGCCAAGGCAGAGAATCAGTAAGAGCGAGAGAGAGAGAGAGGAAGTTGAGGTTAGGCTGGGCCACGCGGTACGGCGACGCGCATCACTCTGGTCATCGGAGTTCACAGAAACGTCCATGTTATGCAACGTCCCGTCGGGAATAATGACGCGATGAAGGTGTGCGCGCGCGCACGTGTACATGCCTATACGAGAGCGTTTCTTCGCGCCACGGGCTGCTTGCGCACCTACTGTACCTGTAGACGTCCCTTACGAGCTGCCATCGGTGTAACTGGCCGTGTGAACTAGTGTGAACTAGTGTGAAGTAACGTGGAGGCAAAAGGGAGGATAGAAGTATGGAAAGTAGCTGGTCAATTTGTTGGGACGAATTTAGAGCGGTCAGGCCGAGGGAAAGAATGCCGTCGCTGCCGATGACCTTGAACATGTTTGTCCAAAAGAAGTTATGCAAGATCGCGTCGCGGATGACCCGACACGACGTGATCCTCCTTTGTGATGATTCTCGGAACTTATTCGGCAACCCATTAACGCTAACTAACGACGATACGTTACTTTGTTGTTCGTTTCGGCGAATTGCGTTAGCCTCTGAGCTCGAGTGCTGTTTGCCAAAGTCGTAACGATCGATTGGGTCTCATTATGTTACAGGAGATAAAGGGGGACTGAAACATGGAATAGAATACAGATTAGATTGGGAACACATTCGGGCTTGGCCTTCCAGGTCTTTATAGGATGAATCACCACGGGTTAAGGTCTACTGAGTTGGACTAGGTCTAGGATAGACAACAAAGGCCTGATTTGTGTCTTGTTTTTCGTGCAGATCTTTCCGAGTCTATATTTAACATAGGTTGGGATTTGATCTTAAAAATTGATTGTTCCTTGATGTTACTCCGACTAATTTTTCCGCAAATAATCTTGACATTAGATAAACAAATGAAACAAGGAAATTGTTTGTAGAGGATCGATCATCATTGTCAAAGAGGACGGATGTTTTCCTTTCGACTAAAAACTGATCGCATCTCATGAAAACACAGTCGATTTCGGACCGTTCAACGCTTATTTTGATGGCGAAGTGATGCGTGTTATCAGCGTCTGTTTCGTGGAACATTTTGTTCACGACGCATCCGCCCGCTGACGAAACCGGATGACGCTGAAAGTCAACCGTGTCTCCAATAATGAAACTGTCCGCCCGGAGGAATAAAAATTACGTTGACATCGGTTCTGTGATTATCGGGTCACGGGAAATCCTGGTGGAATGTACATCGAGCGGACTCAATTCTCTCGGTGCTATTGACTTTGACACTGACAATGAGTTTCGATCTACCGATCGTTCGATTACTACTTTCGAGGGTGCTCCACGCCAGAAAATTAGGAATGTCATTAGCTGCCACAGTTTATGGAACGTTAAAACGGATGGCGTAATCAGTTTAATGTAAAGTAGCGAAACTAACATCTTTAGTATGATATTTTTGTACACATTACAGAATATTCTAACATTTCATTAGTATTTAATGAGACACGATTATCATAATTATGTTGATAAACGCTGTTAATGAAGGGCATTAACAAATGTTCCTTTTTCGATTCAAGTATCTCATTAGTCATTTATAACCGTTATATATCTATTGTCCTTAACGATTTCCTACCATTGTATTATCATACTACGTTTGTAATTACCGACATTCCAGATTGAAGTAACAAACTGCAATAGATCGTAATCTTTTCCTCTCATACGCAAACAAAATTCTTATTAAAGAGTAGGTGAATAAGAGTAGGTCTTAACATGAAATCTAAAAGTAAATACATACAGTCGGTTACAGAAAGATTCGGACACTGTACAATTTTTATTTCTGATCTCTATGTTTTCAATAAATGTACAAAGATCAACAAAATCCTATTACGTTATATCACATTGCACCATATAGATAACAGTAGAACAGTAGAAGTAACTTTTAAGTTATTATTTATTGTTGTGTAAATATTAAAAGGAATACTGAGAAGGGTCGAATTTTCATGACGCAATAAGTTTCGGACACAAATACAGTCAGGAATTGATCTAATTTGATTGCAAGTGTGCATCAGTTTCATAATGAGTCACAAGAGCCAATATACAAGATTTTAAATACGAAAATTAGTAATATTTCACTACGAAAGGAAAAAGTCAATTCGTGAAATAGCGGGTATGTGGAAGAAACATATGGAAAAAGAATGAAACAAATCAGTGTCGATTATTTAAAGAAACTTATTTCTACTATGCCAAAGCGTTTGACACCATGTCGTCAAACATGTAACACTCAACTAAATATATTAGTTTTCGTTTTATGTGTATAATTAGCATTAATATCTAAAACTTTTTGTGACATAAAAATTCACTCTTTCTCAGTGTTCCTCTTAATATTTACACAAAAATAAATAATAACCCAAAAGATATTTTTCTAATGTTATCTCTGTTCGTATCTTATACATTTACTGAAAATATAGAGCATAGAAATTAAAATTGTACAGTATTCGAATCTTTTTATGAGCGACTGTATAGGTATAAACAGATACACATCTTGAAACTCGATTTGCGTAATAGTAACTTCCGATTATGAAACGAATGTTGAATGGTCATTCTCTGTATAGAACCAGTGTCATCGTAAACTATGTAGCCTCCGGAAATCCTCAAAATAAGAACGCAGCTGCATTTCGCAGTTTCATTGACACGTGTTAAGAACGTGATTCTTAGAAAGATAAATCTCCTTACCAAGTGGCGCAAATATGCCTGACAGAAAACCCACAGCTATTACCCGGATCATTTACAATCCAAGTCATCTCGAGCAATTATAACATTTCGGAAAACGTTTCAGAAAACGCAAATGTTTCGTCTCTGCAAAAGAAGATAACACGGCGCGCCATGTGTGTATAAATTGAAGGGGCGTTTCGTTTTGTTTCCAGCAGAATGTCAGCGTTGGCCGACGCCCAATTAGCCGGTCTTTTTGCAATATCATTGCCTTGACTCGCGGTCTCGGGCTGCACGGCGATTCCGCGAATAAAGTGAGACGTAGTTTCCACAGGACTAGGGAAAAACTGTGAGATCAAGAAACACGTTGGTGATCTACCGCGAGTCGAATCGAAACTGTTCCAATTTCGAACGAATTAACCGAGTCGACCTGACCGCGTATGGAGGTTAATTAACCGTTAACCGATAACCAATCCCCTTGTCTCTTTGAGAAAGAAATAACCTAATCGGCATGAATGTATCCTCTGCGAAATATGCGAACGAATCACGGGTTAACGGTGACCCGAATGACGACCGTTCAACAAACAAGTGGAACGGTACGACAAGAGAGAGAAGCAACGATGAAACAAGCACATTTATTTATCGGTGAGCTTCTATTTTCGATGCGGGACATTATTGCTTTTCCTCAAACGCGTTACCTTTCTCTCGCGCTATTTATAATCACGATACTATACTCGCGTACTCGCGATCGAGTTCGACAAAATGCCAGGTATATAAATAGATCACATTGCTATTATTTCACGTAATATCCTACGGCCGATACGTAGTAGTTACAGATATAAGAGCATCGGTAAATAGAGCGGAATGAACTCGAAGAAGTACAGTACTGAAACTACCATAAAATTTTCCATTCTTATATAAATACAGTGAATAAGATACAACGCGAGAAAATTTCATTACAAGTATACAAACCGAGAAGATAAACTTATTGAAAATAGAGGGGGACTCGTTCATTACTAAATTACTGTTATAATTTAATTTTATTGGGTCGTGAATTCAATTTTTCTGCAATGAGATATTCTATATATAAATATGCTCAAGTGAATATAATTATCTCTAGATATATTTTGAAACGCACTTTCCATATTGACCACAACGTAAGACACAGTGTCTGTGTATACAAATAGTATTAAAAATTATCGTCCCTGAATTGATAACGTACGATAGAATCACGTAAACGCGCAATTTCACTGGCAGCCGAGCAGAATGCGTATGCAAAGTAGTTTTATATAATTTTCAACGCAATGTATACATAATTCGTCGCACTTACGTAAAGGCTAATCTTCAATCATTCTCCGTTTCGCGTACTGTTATATGACACGCTAATTACACACGTGAGGAGCGCAACCGTGTTGTTTACTACTTAACGAGTCGCTCGTCGCGTCGCGTCGCTTCATAACTCACTGCAGAACCAATACAGGGAATACTTTAATTACCTTTTCATACTTCCGATGAAACATCTCTTTCGATGCAATTGTATTAGAAAGATATACATTAAAAATATTATGGCAAATGCGATTAAAAAAATAGAACTTATGCAGAAATTTATTTCACCTACTAAGTATTATAACGAACGGTATACGTCGGATATTTCGTGTATTCTGTTCGTTTTTGCACCTTCAAATATCCATAATCTAATTATTAGTTGGTAGAGTATAGAGTAGAGTATAAAAAGATTTTGATAGCGACTTCGCAGTTCGAAAGAAATTTGCAATGAATCGCGTAGACAAAGGAATAAACAATTCGACGAGACAATGCCATTGCGGGGTTCAGACGCGCCAAAAGCATTTGCAAAAAATAAGTACGAAAATTACGTCTCATTCTGAAACCACGTTTTCGAGCCACGCGTCTACTTTCGCCTGGCTAGCCAAAAACAAGACACTTGTATGGTCCTCGACGAATGTCCGGCCATTTACATGCGATGTCTCTTTCTTCCTTTCCAAAATGGTAATATTTCAAAATGCGTTTTTCAAATCACGACTAATAATAACGTCCAGGCTGAAAATCGTAGATATGAGTGAAAATTTTAAGAAATTCAATTGTTACGTATTGGAATTCTTAAAAATACCATTTCTTTAATTTCACAATTAACTAACTTTATTCTTTGGCACGATACGTTTTCGTAATTTGAAAAAACATAACGAACGTTTTCTAATAATAAACGCAAAGCCTGCGATGGAATTAGACGGCTGAAGGGCACGATCCAGCGTAAAATTTATGTCTGTTCTATACCGGACGAAACTACTCACACCAATTCGAAGGGACATTTCTTATGAATAGAATGCAGATATTTATCCATTTTTGCATATTTTATGGTTGTTTTTGTATACTTTATATAGAAATATTTTAATTATTTAATTAGTCAATTATCTATAAATACATAGACATTTCTCAAATTTATTTATGAAAATTATAATATTATATTTATAAAGGCACAGTGTGTATTTATGTAAATACATAATTTGCAAACATTTTAAAAACAGAAATTTGAATAAAAGTATATATTATCTTCTGTATGTTATAATTTGTATTTTATTCTTCATATTTTATATATCTTTTTGTTGCGATTTATTTATTTTTTCACAGTAATTGCAACGCTGTTGATATTTCTGTTCAGTACCGGATTTAACTACAGATGCTGTATAAGTATATATGTTATAAAAATTCTCGTGCAACTTATGATAAATATTCTTCGTGAGTCAGCCCGATGTCAATCATTTGTTATTGTATCGTATGTAATAACGATGATGTTGAGGAAAGTACACTCGTTTCATGTGATGTTGATTCAATGTAACATTTCTGTGCGTAATTTTTGGCGAGTCAGCCTCATGCAATCATTCGTTTGTGCAATAATTCTGATGATGTTGATAGGGCTATGTTTGTCGTACACGAAATGTAACTATTGATGATTCAATGCGATATTTCTGTTAAAATCGTAATACTATTATATGTAAAACGAACTAATGCAATCATGTTGTCGTAGCAATAATAACAATGTTGGTGATTTTATGCAATACGTTGAATCAATTATCGATATTATACCCAAAGCGATATTTTCATTGCAATGACATTATTATTATGTACAACATCGCATTGATGTAATGGTTGCTTGCTTCTGTAACAGATCTGAGGATTGTTATCTAAATGCCAGTTATGTTAAACTTATGTCACATTTACTTATTATGTGTACTGAACGACTGCTACACGTAATTATTTGCTACATTACGCTTCCACCTTAGATATTTATTTTTTCTTACTCTATAATGGTTTTTTTATTTTATGCAGCGCTGTTTGCGATTTTGGTAGTCATTTATAGGAGTCACAAGTGCTCGAACTAACCAAGATAAGCTGAAACGCTTCACCAAAAAAAAAAAAAAAAAAAAAAAAAATGAATCAACTTAAATATTCGTCTAAACCGCACCGTGTTTTGTAACCACGCGAAGCCACGTAAACAAGATGTATAAATATTAAAACACAACGGAACGTATAAAAATACGTTGAATTCGTGTCGTCCAAGCAAACGTCCTCCAATAATTCCTATCCCAAAGCTTCTTGTTTCCCTTGAAACTCGAATAACAACGAAACACGACAAGTTAGTCGTACGTAATTCGAATCGTTACTACCTACGACAACAACGAAATTTGAAAATTTGACTATTTCGATGAAATCTAGTAAAACTAGATATCTAGACGGATTTTTTCGAATAACAGCAAATGGTGGCGTCTCGTTGGGTTTGTGCGAAAGGTAGCTGAACGCGGCCGGCGCGAATCGATTCTAAGCCCTCGCAGATTTATTCTCGTTGACACACGAGCAGAATAATATTGCGCTGCACAACAGAGTTTATGAGCCATGTTCCTTGAGTTATTTCCGTCCCGGCAATCCGACGATGCGTTCCTAAACGTGCAACGACCCCATTCGAACCGTTCATATCGACAGACATTCCACCGTGATGTCAGTCGATTAAAACCGATCCGACCGTTACGTAAGCGTGCACCGACGACTACCAAATGCTCTATCCTTGTCGATCGAAACGCTCTTCGTCGATTCGCCGCCGGAAACAGACATTTTTCCACCGAATCCACGCGAAATCGCGAATTTCGCTAGTTATCGTCGCCGTTCCACGAATAACATTCGATTTTCGCGACGATAGCTCCGGCAGCCGGCTAAATTAAAATCATCCGACCAGGTTTTTTTCCACCGCTGTGCTGGCTAGACTGACTCGCAAAATTTAACGTTTCGTTTGGTCACAGGTAGAATATTACGGATGACGACGCCCGTGAGAGACCCGAAATTCTACCTCCCCTTCTTTTTTTCTTCGTCTTTTACTTTTTCTTCTCTCTTGCTCTTGGATGCCTCTTTTCTTCTCATTCTCGGCCCCGACGAACACGAACGAGGCTGACCGTGCGTGCTGCCAGCTTACGAGCCACTTGACGTGACCTTGCTTTGTCACTGACCTGTCCTAGGCGGTGGCTGTGGGTTGCTGGCCACAGCGACGCGCACACATCGGCCACGATGCATCAACGTATGTATGCGCATCATCAGCTGCCTCTCTCTCTCTCTCTCTGATACGCCGGCTCCCTTAGGCTCCGTGCATAATACTTCGTTACGCGTGAACTTGACACTACCAGAGGTACGAGGGAAACGAAAACTGCGAAATGAAAAATACGCATAAAATTCGGCAATCGCTGGTAGTTGTTTCGTCGAGAAATTTTTTTATTTGAATTAACCCGGGATTGCTAAAGTAGAGTCTATAAAATCCTAGCAGCTTTCATCTTCACACTGATTTGTATAGTATACGCGTCGTAAGGTGTTATACTAACCAATTTAATTATTATCAATTTACGTGCAATCTGAAAAAAATGTGTGAGAAATGCGGGAACTCTTTGCAAGATTAATGAATGGAAAATATCAAAAAACAGAAACAAAATTAGACAAAGGTACGTATATGGATATAGAAAATGACAAATAAAAACGTGTAGTCGAATTGCTTGGAACGTAATATGAAGGAAAGGAATGATCACTTATGTGTCCACTGATGACTTTGATTTCGCGAACGAGCGTCGATGTGCGATGCAACGGCACCTTCAATTTCCACAGTCAGAAATAGCGGGCCTTGGTAAAATAAAAAAAGCCACTCCGTCACGGCGCCTTACTCGATTTTCTCAAAACTCTCACCAACACCCGTTTTCGTGTATACACAGACGAGCCTTCTATCGTGCACAGGACAATGCCTTAACATTGGCAAGCTTCAACATTGTTATCACAACGTCGCAACCTAACACGGAATCCTCATATTTTATTCTGAACTTTTCTCTTATTTTTACCTTTTTCTTTCTTTCGTAAAGATTATGCAATGATTTTACGAAAAGATAAAGTTCCAAAGGTTCCTGTATAACGATACGTCGAACGTGATTGAACCGTGTTGCAACGCGACTGCATAATCTCCAGATTTAGATCTCCGTAGCGAGTGAGCATTTATACGTGACAAAGTTCCCGTGGAGATGTGAACCATTCGAATGTGTACTTATTTTCTTGCCTTGAACCGGGATTCTTATCCTCGTGACATGATACAGCAAAGACCTTATATTTGTAGCTAACCGTGATTCGAAAGTATTAAATTGCATTGAATTAAGACGAATCTACCAAGGGTTAAGAATGAACTAGGATCGTCTTAGATAGATAATTCTTTAAACAGTGAGTCAATAATAGTGTAATACCTGTTAATTATTTCGGAATAGAGGCGATGTCGCCGCTTTCAATGACCTTAAACTATATTATTATAAGATCAACATTTTCAACAATTTTTCCTATATTATAACCGCCGCTTGGTTTTAGTTTCCAAAATATTCGTAAAAATCTTCGATTAAATCTAGGTTACGATTACACTTGATTCTGTAAACGACGGCATTTTTATATAGCCCACACCAAGGTTCTCCCATCAATAAGGAAAGTAACCATTTTAATGTTGCACAAATAAAAAAAAAAAATGTATGATTTATACGAAACGAAAATTTATAAAATAAATTGTTAAATAATATTTACATATAGTATTATACATAAATTGCTTTATAACTTGAAGACTAAAGTCGAACAGCCGTTGTATGTATAGAACAGAGTTGTTTAAAATGTTTACCAGTAATTTACCAAATGTTGACAACATACTTCAATGTCATTGAAATCGGTGAGATCAGTCCTATTCTCAATATGTAATTATCTAACATCGCCTAACATTGCTGACGTTATTCGCTTCACGTCATCTCATCCTTAGATTGCGGATGTTTACGCGTTTATGGAAAATTTAAAAGCGCAAAAATATTTATCTTATATTTCATCTCTTGTAATTTTTCTTATATTATTCTTCCTCAAATGTAGAATAACAGTTATGAAAAAAGACGAGTGTTCGTCTCCCTAATAATTACAATATTGGAAGTTTCACTTACTAAATCTATCTTACTAATCTTACTAAAGGTGTATACACAGTTTAAACATTTGCTACTACTCGCGATTTCAGGTATTCAAAGAGGTCCTTGTATCCGTATTAGTTTAATAATTGTTAAGAAAAATATCATAGAGGAAACGAAAGCAGGCTCGGAATCGAAATTCCCTAAAGAGTTAAAAAACGATAATCAGTGGAAAACGAATGATTTTAAACCAACGATAATTAGGATAACAGCCAAGTGAAAGTAAGCAACGCTATAAAATGCTGCTATCACTGCTGTTGTTCACGTCGTATTATTAATCCTTGCGGGACGAAAGTTTTCTAATACAGAAGGGTGGTCCGGAAGTAATAAAGCATCGTGATCGATATCGTTGCTTATCGCGAATTTCGTTATTCCGCTATTACGAACAATCGCTATTATAATAAGCAATTCTTATGTATCGTGAATTTTTCTTGCTGTTTTACTTGAATTCATCGTCGCTTGACTTTTAATCACGACATACCAAGACACAGTTGTTTGTCGCTCGACTTTGCATGACTTAAAACAGGAACAGTGAATCAGATATGCCTATTTATCAATTCTGAGGTAACCGGCGCGGCGTGCAGTACACGACCAAACAACAGATAAGGAAGACAGTTTCCACAAATGATACGTGAGTCATTGATTTTCCGGAGGACTAGTTTTTTTTTTTTTTTGCCAGTCGCCAGATTCTCAGGATTCAGAAAACGATGTACGTAATTCTGCGACTCTTGTCGAATCGAAAATAAGTCGCAGCGTATCGAAAAATGTTCGAATTGTTTCGAACGATTGCGATTCAGTCTTTTTCATCGACTTGAAAAGCATCGCGCAAGTCAAATAGACAATGGCTACTCGATTGATATTTCTTTTTGAATTCCGCAAATGAATTTCACGAGATTGTATAGAAAGAAATCTGTGTATTTACTAAAGTCTCTGCAACACGATGTGATGGTATGAAATAACACCGTAGAATGTTTATAAAAACAGTTTGTACACAACAGCAAGGATCGAAAAACTTGAGGAGAAAGCATGAAAAAAAGAATTTCTACGTACGATCTTAGTTTTCTTGATATTTGTGTATATTTTTTATTGTATTGGTTATTTGTCACTTAATTTGTCATATAATCTCAGAAGAAATTTTAAATTGATATTACCTCACGGAAGAAATTTTTGGACTGATGTTGGTGTTTACGAAGAAATATCGAGGAAATAACGGCCGTGTTTGCGAGTTGCTAACGTCTGTTCTTTCGAATTCGAGGAATCGGCTTCGATAAAGACGCATTACACGTATTAGTCTTTTGATATCGCCCCTGTTGCATTATCGCGTGTAATCACCGAACTCTGCTCGTGGAAAAATGTCTGAAACGTAATATAACATCGATAACTCGTTCGATAACACGAAATTCTTGTAGACAAAGAATTTGGAATGGCATGTCGTGTATTTTGCAATCGTTGAAACCTTTCGAGCTCGACGTGAAAAAACAGGCACATGTAAACGAGTAAACACAGAAATCACACTGTTAATTAACTTTCTCTCACTGGCTGAGAAACCGTGTACTCGTCAAAATTAAACGATACCTCGTCGAAATTTTCGCTTTAACAAATACGTTATATCACGTTAGACGGGCTAGCTTGAAACGATTAATGTAAAATGTAAAACGATTTTGAAAACAAGTTGTTCAAGTACAGAGAGGGAAAAATCTCCAAAAAGAAGAGTGGGGAATATGGATAGATAAGAGGAATCTAACTGAGATCTAAATAAAATAAAATTAAAATAACGACATTACGCTCGTAAAAAACGAGTGTATGTTGACAGAGGTAAAGTTCGAACGTTCTTCGCACATTTTCCATTGTACCAATCTGTCTGCGAACACCGTGAATCGTATTAAGTTTTCTCGATCGATTCTACATCTTTGCGCCAAAAATGTAAAAGTTGTGAGATTTATACGTTACGAAGAATTCTTGTATTTCGTACGTATTATATGTATTAGATTTCGCAGACAGTTTCGTTCACTATACGGAACAATGTTTAAGCAGATGAATTTTTACAAATAAAATACTTACATATTTTTTGTACTAACAGTTAAGTTATTCTCCGTAATAAAAAATGTTAGATTATAAAAAGATTCGACTTCAGAACAAACACAACGTAAACAATAGAAAGCGTTGTTTGATCTCTAACAAACATGGGAGCGCATGCAACTCTGATGCCACGCTATTTTTCTGCTTCTACAAAATAAATCAAAATGAAACATAGCAAATTTTCTTAGCCCGACAGTAAGCTATATAAAAAAATCCCTAAAAATAAATAAGCTATAGACAAAATTCTTATAGCTTACTATAGCTTCTTATAGCTTCAATAGCTTTCACGTGATGCGAGTACAAATAGACAAACAAAAATTCCAAAAATTAGTTCTTTTGCACTTCATAGCTTATCAGCTGTTCCTGGATCACTGTATTTTATCACCTTTTATTACTTATACAGACACAATCTTTCTACTGTTTTATTATATACCAATATGCAAATATTGCTTCGATAAGTGAAAATTACCAAATATGTCAAAATGATTGGGATTAAATGTTTTGTCTTTTTATAGTTACTAAAAACATGCAAATATATTCGATATTACTAACGTTTACTTTTACTAAGACACGAGTACTTTGTTTCTAAAATTTTCTAAACGAACAAGCACTCTTTCGCGTGCAAAATATATTAAAACAGTACAAGTCATAGCTGAACGACAATTGTCCAAAGACGCGAAGACATTTTTTTCTACGATGCAACTCCAAAATTCTATGGAAATGTAGGTATGTCTAAATAAACAATTAATGTATTTTGTAACGGGAGGCTCCTCGTTTATCCGGCCGGTCTTCGTTATGGTTGAAACGATAGAGTGTGAGGATCGGGCTGAAGGTAATTGACTCTAAACGGGAAACTGGTCGAGGCACGGGGAGGCGCAAATCGAGAGAATCGAGCCGACATAATTGTCGTCGTTAACGCCAGATTCAATGGCGCGTGAACGTGGCACGCAGTTAACGTTATCGAAGCCGTGCCAGGGCAACTCCGACAGACGCGCTCTTCCACAGAACTTGGTGCACGCCGCTGCAAATTAATTAAGAGATTAATTAGCGATGACTCTGCGCCACGCTAATGCGTCGGTGGCGAGAAAACCGGCTCTGTCGGAGAACCTTCCCTAGTATTTCCTTTATTGCTATTTCTCTGCTACTATCGTTTAGAACGTGACTTCTATTTATGTAATATGTATCAATTTTGTGAAACGTAATCTTGTATCAGTACTACCAGTCAGAGAATTTATATAGAGAAAGATTCATATAAAAGGACATATATATAGACCTATAGGCTGTACGTAACAGACAGACGATAACGGCACCGCATAGAGATTCTTCCGTGGTCGAAGGGGAATTCGTGGAGGGACGAATGGGTGGCAAAATTCTGGCGCTATAAAAGTACCGTTTTAGCTTTGGAACCTCACGTGGCCGAAACACCTGGCCACTCACGTGGACTCGGCACGAGATTCGAAGGACAACACAGGTTGGGATCGGAATAACGCGATCGTATTGCCTAACCACTCCTTTGTCCCTTCACACGCAAAAGAATTACGCGAGCGATCCATTGATTCCACGGTTAGGCGACACGGTGATCGATCACGAACTTATTTCTTGTTCCTTGGTGAATTTCAAACCTTCTATATACTAGATCCATTTAAATTTCCTTGTATATCTCTGTCTGTTATTCTAATCTTAGAAACTTTGGAAAGTTGAATACTTTTACCGTTACTCATAAATAGCCATTAAAGTAAACCGTTTGCAACATCGACAGTATTCATTGAAAAATCATATGATTCTTGGTGAGTATGATTGGCTGATGATTTGGAAGATCGTCAGGTGACAGCATACATGCGGTTCAATCAGAATATACGATAATGAAACCTAATTATTTATAAGGTTATCACGAAAGTTTCCATGAGATAAGCCAAGAGTCCGTGTCGAGTCGTGTACTTGATGTATCGTGTTTAAATTTAGGATTCATAAAGCTTTTGACAAGTAATGCTTTAAGAATCTGTCTATAGCGAATTATAGGTTCAAGTATTCATATAAAATCAACGTGACGCGAAGTCGAATGATATTGGAAAAAATTCAATAGTGATAGAAAAGACAAAAGTCTATCTTGTATTACAAAGGAGAAAGGATGGCGAATGAAAAATGGTAGCCGGGGAAGGGCAGCACGGTGAGAGTTTCTCCAGAGGTCATTGACAAGCTACGAATTCGCGTTTGAACGAACAAAACAAGGTAGCAGGTTCCACTGGCACGCATGGCGCAAACCGAACACGAAAACGCGGTGATCGCTGGCGAGAAGATTCGAGAAGTCACATTTTACGAACAAAAAGCGAGTAAAGTGACAATAAATATCCGGCTAGTTTAAAAAGTTCAATTTCTGCGTAGTCTGACGAATTCAAGGAACCTTATGACGAATTGTACGTGTCGAACGACGACTGACTTGCGTGTTACGGCGCTGATGCAACGTTACGAGCCGCATAGTTTCGGGACGGATAAGAAAGTCGGAAGTGGTACGTTGACTCGATGGAATTCGGCATTGGTAGTGCGGATCCACGACGGGAAAGGCGGAACGAGCAGTGCGCAAACAGCGAGGTGTGTGTATGACGAGAGTGGTTCAGGGAACTCTCGAGTGAGAGTTTCGTCGATGCTTACTAGCGAGGATTCCGTGGTAAATCAGGGTGATCGACCTCCGCTACCGAAACCAGAGTTAACCTCGATACGGAACTGGGAAAAGCACTGGACGAAGATTCGTCGGAATCGACCCGAATTCGAGAGACGATAACAGAAAATGTTACCGTAAAACTGATTCTAAGATATATTTCTTCTTGAGAAAGAAGAGAAGTTTCCGAAGAGACGACATGGAAACGTTTGACAAATTCATTGAAATAGATTGCTCGTGGTATAGAAATTGAGTATTTTTGACAACGAAGATTCGACGCGATCGACAGATTCGAATCGGGTAAAACGATAGGAGGAAGCAATACTTGGAAATTGTTATATAATATTCAGGGAAACGATTGATCGATCAAATATTTATATTCTTATAAAATAGCGGTTAAAATTACACGATAAAAATTAACAAGAATCATTCGACAAGTATTTCTGATTTACCTGAAACAGCTCGACAGACCAGCCAACCTAATATTGCATCTTTAAAGGAAAGAATTCCATAGCAGTAAAACTTCACGCGAAAGAACCAACTCTTAAATCAATCGATCGATCGATCGATCAAACAACGGGCAAAAAGCAGAGACACGGGTGCCTGAGTAACGAGAAGTTCCATCGGAAGAAAACAGGTGGAACAAAGGGGCGAGCATCGGCGTCGAAGCGAGGCGAAGGAAGAAACCATGACATTGATCGTCACGCGATCCAGATGAGTCGCTCGGAACGGTGTACGGCGGTTTACCTGTTAGTGACATAACGCTCGTCACGGATGAGCGCGCATACGAGCGCGTCCGTGTATTTTCCCCGGCAAATATTACGAGAATAATTCGCGACTGGCCATGACGACCACTATCTGCGAGCGTAACGAGTGCTGAAGGGGAATAGCAAAGGAAAAGAAGGAGAAAGAGAGAAAGGAACCACCCGGCTGAAAGGAGGCATCCACCGTTTGTGGCGAACCCAGAACAGGGACGAGAAGAGAGAGAAGAGAGACTCTCTCGCGGCTGCGGCCAGTGTCAGTGGCCTTGCTTTCTGCGACCCACTTTCTCGCTCGAGCCGATGCTAAGCGCGATCGCTACCTTTTGTCGCGAAAACCAATGCAGATCGGAGACCCGACCTTTTTTCATGGCGCGAACAAACGATTTGTGAGTGAAGATTAGGTGAAATTGTTTGAGCACTTTCAAAATTAATCGTGCAATCGATTTAGTTTCCACCGTGAAATCGACTCTTTAATAATGAAGTAACGAACCCGATAATATAGATAATAATACAGACTCGGATACTTTCGCAGTTTTTTCAAATTTACGATTAAAAAGTTAAGAAAGAAATTAAGATATTATTATTAATATTAAAAGCTTTCAACAGGAATGGAATATGTGCAATGGTATTCTGCACTATTATTTCACAAGTCTATTCTAAATTTACTATTTCACTTTCACGCGAGAGATATCTATATACCGATCTCCTTATAATTGGTCGAAGGAAAAATAGAGGAGAAAAGAATGGCTGAGCATATTGACAAGCATTCGACATGAGGTTATTGACACCTGTCGCCAAGAAGGTCGGTGACGGCGACGAAGGTGACGCCAGTCATTAGAAAACGCATCGATGCTAACTTGGCATTCCCATTAACATTTCTATACGAGCATCGCATCCGATGTCGTAATCATATAAAACTTGCGCCGCGCCGCGTCGCGTCGCGCTGCAGTAATTGGACATAATCGAAGATCGATGAGATTCTTCGCGGTATCGATTATGATGAAAATAAGTCAATATAGTCGACTTACTTCCACTATGAAATTCCGATTTCTCAACTTTCTCCTAGAACTCTAACTAGGCTACTCTATAATTAAAGAAAATATGAAAACGACTATTAAATAAATGACTAATAATTTAATATTTAATAATTTATTGTATAATCGTGAAACGTATACAGTAAAATGTTATTCTAATATAAACAAAGTTCTACTGTAATTCCCTATACAATTTTTCATTCAAATATCGTTACAGCCCTAATATAAACCAATGATGAAAGCTCGATACTTTAAATTTTTAAGCTTAACAAGAGTAACGACGTTTCTTACGTTATCTACATGTGATTACTGTAGTATTGATCTTTATAGTATCGTTTACTATAATCCTGTAACAAACACGCTAATCCAATCCTTTCTATGTTTTCTATAACGCGATTCGCTTCCTCCGATTGGTATCCTTATGGAAGGCGGAGGATCCGCAGGACGCAACAGGATGGCGCGTGTCAGCGCATTCTTGGTCGCTCGTACCTCGGCGAGGAGAAACATGTCGCGGACACGCGTGTGCGCACGTGCGAGATAAGGCGATCGCGCGCGATATACGATCACGCGCGTGGCCAACCGCGTGTTTCCAGAGACGAGACTGCGGTCACCGGCGACCATTCGGGTCTACCGCTATTAACACGCGATTCGTCGGCGACCGATGTTACGGGTTGAAGAAGAACCTCTTGTCCGTGAAGAAGTCTCTTTCTTGGCAGAGGCACGCGACAAGTTCCGTCGCGGAACATATGTTCTACATAGCTTTCTGCCAACTCGGCTGAGTATTTGGGACGTCGCTTTGAATTTACTTTCGTTTAGAAATTTAGAACATTGTGGTTAGATGCGCGAGACGAGGTTAGTTTTCCGAGGAATTCGGCGTCATCTATCGAATCGAGATTTGTGGATGAGTGCGAGGATGGGCTTAGGAAGAGTGTTTAGTACTTATAAAACCCAGGATATTTACAAATATTTTATAATTACTACATGATTTTCTCGTCAGCACTGTTTGTAATAAATTTACGAATAGTGCACCAACTATTCCAAAATATTTTACATTGCGATTACCGTGATCGGCAGAAGCTTCGATTTCACGATATATTCATCGATAAACGACGAATTATTCGTGAATAGGAGAGGAAAAGGAAGGAATTCCGTCAATTTATGTAATTTGATCTTTGTACTTAAAAGGTTGACAAACACAAAGTAAAATAGAAAAACATTTAATCTTACTCGTCTCTTTTCACCTCCAGTTTCCTCTTCCACGCACGAAAACTGCATTTTTACACGCCGGTGCACGCGAAGCCTCAAGAAAGTGTTAGGCGTGAGGCTAGTGCAAGGCGATTAGCGTGTACAGGCGTGCCTCGTTAACGTGCGTCGCGCTCGCTTGCTCGTACGCGAGCGAATGATGGAACGGGTTACGTAAACTAGGAACTTGGATCGGTGGAAGGCCAATGTCCTGACCGGCTACCTTTCGTAATAACGAAACGAACGAAACGATTTTCCCCTTCGATCCTCTTACGATCAACGATAGAAAGGATATCGCGAAACGTCGCGTCGCGCGTCGCTTCGTGAGAGACGAAAGAAATCGCGGAGAACGTGTCCGTGGTGAAAAGAGCCTATTTTGTTGGCGCTCGATCGCTGGATAGATCACGGTGCCGGAACGCGCTTTCATGAAAGTGCGCATCGTTTCCTGGGCCTTTCTACTTTATCGATTCGACGGGGAAAAGGGAAGCCGCAGAGTATCGGATTAGAGAGGACCGCTCTTTCGAAAGGGCGATTCCTCGTGGTTGCTTTAATGTGATTGAAGCATTCGTACAGCGTCTCGGATAATAAAGGGAAAAAATAACAGCTCTGTTGCTTTTATATCTCATGTCTAGTTCTGATACAGTTTATTTGTTTCATTTCGAGCAGCAGCAAGGCTCTTTTGTCATTTTTAAGGATTTTGCAATTGGCAATTTTGCCAAGTAACTCTGTCGCATTCTGTCTCGGCGATTGAAACAATGAGTACATATGTTTAACGTATACAAAACTATCAATTTGTTTATGCAAACAGACCGTTAATATTTTGCGGTAGGAACGAAAACGAACATTAATTTATACTATGTGATGCGGTAGATCATATTGTATCATCATCCTATAATAAATAATTATATAAAATAAGAAATGAAAGAAATAAAAAAATATTTTTGTTCTCAATAGCCTACACCTTGACTATCATAGTATTAGATTGTCCGAAAAGTGTCTTTCTTTTACAGATCCGTCTTTTACAACCATGCATCTTTATACAAACATAAAATCTAATCTGTCGAACGTTGTGATCTTTATTTTGATAGAACAAAATGCATCATACGTAATTCGATAAAATAATATAAAACTGAAAATGTTGTGCATCCATTATTTCCTTATAAAACGAAAAGAACTTTTTGGACGACCTAATACATATATCTGCGTATTCCAACGAGATACTTGCATACAATTCGATGCAGAATCGATCCGAGATATACACAACTTTCCACGAAGAAAGGGGAACGAAATAGTGGTTAAGCGACGAGGATTTTCTGAAAGCGTAAAGAATTGCCAGCGAGAAGAAAGAACCCGCGACTTCCTTTTGCCAAACGGATAGAGGAGAAGGACAATTTACGACGTCGTTTGCTCTCATTTAATGGTACACGCCATTGGATTATTTTGTTTTCTACTAGCCAGGCCGCGTAAACTTAATTAACAAGATCGTGGCGAAGTAAGGAAAAAAGAAGAGACACGAGCGTAATAAGTGGAAATTAAAGCGGTGTCGAGTGATAGCGTGGCAGGAAAGCAGCGGAGAAAACGGCGTCGAAATTGCTTCCTCGTATCGGAAGCGGTGTCTTTCACTCCCGAGCCTCTTCTCCGCGCTCGTTGGAAACTCGTCGCCTCGCCCACGATTCGCGAACTTTTGCAACCCGCAACCCGTTTTCCGGTAGAAAGCGCGACGCCGTGTCTCTCTCCATTTGCCTGACTCGTTGACATTAAGGCCGTCGAAGTTTCCAGATTCCGTGGGACAAAGAAAACCGTTGTTCCACTTGGAGAATCTGACCTTATCATATCAGAACGTATAGGAGTAAAAGGTATTTGAAAATGAAAGTTCATTATATGAAAGTGCAACGCCTATTCAGGATTATAGAATATCATCTGTCTCGTTGTTAATTAAATCATTTGCTTGTGACTGTCTGTTGAGAGAATTCTGATCCTAAATGTTAATGATTTTAGAAATTTCATTTTCGATGCTAATTAGAGACAGCGTGGCATCTAGAGGAGTACTTTCGCGCGCGACGAGGCCAGAGAGACGCTAATCGAAAAGAATCACGGCGATCCGTGAGCGCGGCGCGCCGCCGCGCCGGTGAAGAGGAGGCGCGCGAAACTTTCGAACGTTGGAAATGCACTTGCCGCGGAAACTTTCTTTCGCGGACGCGGACAGAACGGGAGGCCGAGAAAGCAACCGACTGCGCGTCGCAGCCGCATTTCATAACTGCTCAACGTTCCGTAACGCGGTAGAATAACCGACACTCACGTTCGCTAAACAACACGAAACACCGCCGTTCACGCCATCATATCTGCGATAATCTACTCGCCGAACACATAACAAATGCTTATAACACGTTCGCAACACGTCTGTTTACACGTTACATTCGTCCACAAGATCGATTATTGTACAATCTTCGTTTCTCTAAAGACTGTCGTATTTATAGATTAATTTTAACGTGAAATTATGTATAGATATACGAAGAAAATGTATTTAGAATTAGGAGAAGCGTGAATTCTTCCCTAATATAACTAATCGTTGGCAAATGACACGATTCTTTCGATTCTATCTGACTTCTATCAAATTACAGCTATCTCCCATATAACGCGACACTCTTACAACGGATTCGCTCTAACGTGGTTTGAGAACCGGCGAAATCCCCAACATGCAACAGCGTATTGCTACGTATGTACTAATATCTGGTACAAATTTCCATCAACTACTTTCAATCTCTTTCCAACCATCCGCCTCCTTAATTAGACCATGGTTATAGTGCATAGACGAATGAAACATCTGAATACCGAAATATATATATTTTACATTCGTTAGAACGTTAGAACACGCATTCGTGCTAACCATGATTTTAACCTTGAAGCGCTTCCTCAAACCGTCAAATTTACCGAAAATCCCGACCTTGCTTAACAGAGGCGGGTTTGGAGCGATATAATCTAAGTAGAATTGGCGGATCGATCAGGCGAGGAAACGTTATATGCCCATTGACGTCGACCATCGTCTGGTAACTGAAACCTTGGCCAAGGATCGATCGGTTCGCGGCGGTAGTTACGAAATCGGGACGGCAAAGGTGAAAAGACACGAATCGTTGCAGTAAAGACGCAATAGGATCGACGGGGTCGTTAAACGAGGGTTTAAGCCGGCTTTCGACATCTGGGCCGGTGTCGTCGAGCGAGCAGGAATTTCGCCGATTCAGGGTCCTCGTTTCTGTCGCAAGCGCAGCCAGCCGAGTCGCGTTCGTCAGGTTACACTAACGGGGTCAACGACTTTCTCCGATTACCTGCGCGTGACACTGTCACTGAAGTTACCTACCGATTTGCAATTTCCAGTCCGGGGCCCGGCGGGAAATTACGCGCGTCCGTAGAGAGGAAAAATCGTCGAGAGAAACATCGTGGCTAGGAGAAGAAAGTCTGTCTCTGCGCCGACGACGCGATGCGACGGTGATGCTTGGAGTGGAACGAAAGGAGCGATGTTTGAAGATGGTCGTTTAGGCATTCGCATACATCCATGATATTGCCTATTGCTATTGTCTATTATTATTGAAAGTATCATTGTCAGTGTGCGAGTCCCTTTTAAATACTTTGAATATTAATCGTATGTTCTAGTTCGAAGTAGCAGAATGTTCGTCTCTTAATCTGGCTGCAGTCCTTCAATTCTTACGTTACAGTCTTAATCTAATTTCAATAAGATTTTGCCACTTCTTACTATTTTCCTCAAACATAAGAAATTTGCTAAATATAGGAAACATAAAAAATCGATTGATGTTAAACATTGAAAATGGCTATCGATAAGATCGTAAGCGTAGAACTTTTATATCGTTTCTAGCCATTCTATTCGACAAACTTCGAAATTTAGTATTGCATTTTTCCTATAGCATATTGTATGAACCTGGAATAATATTTCGAGCGAATATCATTGCCAAAGATAATACTCAATAATATGAAATTGATATTCCGCTAGAAAGGTACTACCTACAGTAAGCATCAGGAGAAAAGTTATGAAAAAGCCAACGTATTTGAGTCGCAAAGCCGGAGCCGACGAGATTAGAGAATCGCAGCTGAATGAATTTGCATTCCTCCGTGAGCTCTAGAAGCGTTGCTCTAGAAACTGTAGCTACGGAAGGTGGGAATGGCCCGGAAGGGTAAGAAAGCGGAACGGCGAGTACCGCGTTACACGTACTTGAAACTTGAACGTGGCTCGTGACACGATGCCTTGCGAACGTGTATTTTCTTCACGGGCCCCGATTGTTTTCTGCTTTCGCAACTGGTACGCTTCAAAAACACCGCCTACGCTCTAAAAATAATGAGCAATGTTGGAACAAGATGATAAACTTATACAGTTATTCACGAAAATGTCCTATAGAAGGCTGCAATTTCTTCGAACTTTATAGAATTATAGAATATAAATGGAAGAGGAAACAGTAACGACAAAAGCATCGAGCAAATTATTGAGATTCCTTTCTATAATCACAATGTGAATTCAACAGAACTCTACAAAAGAAACTGCTAATAAAATGTGTCGTTAACGCGTCGCTAATCCTTAATGGGTTGACATTCCGAGATTATTAAAAGATTTTCAAGACTTTCGTCTGAAAAGAAGGAAAAAGAGAAGAAAGAAACAGAATCGTCGAAAGCAGAGAAACTAGAAATCGAACGTCTATTACTTAACATCGAAAAACGTAATAATCGAACGGAGCGAGTTTTCTCGGTCGTGACGACGAAGAATTTCTCTCTAGGGACGTTTTCGTACGCGGATCTCGAGACCGCACGCGAACGGAAACGAGAACGAGCTGGTCGCCAACTGGGAATGGAAGAATTGCAGTTTCTGGCTGGTTTGATAACGGGCCGCGTAAACGCGCGCCGGATAATTACGCGAGATACAACGGCCTCGCTTTCACGCCTTGCGTCCGTCCAATTGTAAAAGTATCGTGGCCAATGAACCGTGGCGAAAACAGTGTCGTTCCCTATCGAGGACACGTCGCGCCGTTTTCTACCAACGTTTCCAATTACCGCATTGTCGCGTTATTTTTCTCGTAATTTATTGGACCCACTGTGGAAACCAAGCTTATCTTTACCTTGCTCCGTTTCATCCACTGTTAGGCCGCTCCAAGATTATATCAAACTATTTTTCACGCTGTGAAGAAATTCGATCGAATTAACAATGATAAACGAAAAGTAGACCAAGGTTGGTGTTATGTCTGCTATCTGTTCTGCAAAGAATACAATTTTCGAAGGAAGGAATTACCTCGCTTTAGAAAATATCTTGCTTTACACCGTCGTTTTATTTCGTTTTTTCCAGTCCAGAGAAAATATATCAAAGATCTCGAACAGAACGCGTTAAAAGGATATCAACGAAAATCCCGTGGACGGAAACCATGAACCCTCGGCCATAATTTCACAACGAAACGGGGGTGAACGATGTCGACAGGACGAGAATAACTAATGGGAGTGGCGCGGGGCCTGACATTTTTCAACATCTGCCGAGGACAAGTAATTATTTCTCTTTCCACAGGCAAGAAGCGCGCGGACGAAATCGATGCGACCGTAGTACCGTCTTGTCCTCGGAAATTTTGTCGACTGCTTCTCACCGAGGAGACCGACGTCAATCGTTTGATAAAAAATTCCACGGACGCACAATCTGCTGAGCAAAATAAGCTCTGTTCGTCGTTTGTGGTCGAGGGATCGCTGCCATTAACGGTCGGACGATAACGAGCATCACAGGGCAAAGACACGAGAGCATCGGGTGTTGGTTATTATCATTCTCGTTCAAGGACCCTGATCAACTTTCTTCGTCGACATCGTCTCTTGTCAGAATCATCGATCGTGTTTGTTATAATGGCTAATGTAATTATTCTTCGGTAACAAGTCAAGTCAGTCGAATTGTTTCAAGCTTTACTGATATAACAACGATCGAGTCGTGTCTCGCTACAATGCTAATAAAATGTCAAAATGTTTTGTATAACATAAATAATAAACTAAACGTCCACGATATATGTATACATGTATGTATACGTACTACTGTCAGTTAGATATAAAAAGTTAGTTGCACGAGATGTATTTGTGTAAGTAAAAAAGTTTGCAGGAACAAACGATACATGAAATAAATTCGAAAGAAAAATTATTGTATAGAAACTTACACTCACTGCATAGAGTTTCAGAATGACTGTCTTACACGTATACATAGATTTTATGCTTGTTCAAGAAAGTGCAAACAGCCGTCAGTGAAAAACGACGCGGCACGTTCTTGCGTTGTTCCATTTGATACGCTTTCAAGTGAAAGGATGCTGGGAGAAGAGAAATAAGCAGAGGAGGCAACGAGCCGATACTGATTATCGACTCCGATGGCCGACGAACTCGCTCGTTTCCGGCTGGTTTCGCACGAACACTTAGCCCGACCCATTGCCATCTCTTATTAACGCTATTACACGACTCCACGCGGCCAACAGTCGTAATTGATTCGCCATTGTGGCCTGTTCATCGAATTCAAAGGGCGTAAAGATGGCAGAAATTGTCCTTGGAATCGATACAAGAGAAACTCATCGGTTAAATCATTTTGCCAATTGCCGAGGAAAAATACTTTTTATGTTACTGATTGTGAAATTTACACGTAGGTATATATTCTTCCTCTTATATATTACATCTTTAAATTTCTCATAATTACATAAACGTGCATAGTTCGTTTCAGAATTACGAATCGACTCAATTTGGTAATAGTAGGAAACATTTAATGAATTGTAACTTGTTCAACATTGAAGTAGGTTTAAATAATCACGTTCAAGATGATAAAGTACATACTACTTAAAACGTAAAAATGAGAAGAATACGACTACTATCTTGTTTATAATGGCCGGGCATAAGAAAGCTCTTTGTGGCAATACTAAAGGCGAGGTGACGATGACGCAACGAACAGCCATGAATTACGATAATACGTCACGCGGAGCTACTAAAGGATTAACGTACAATAACGAGGCCCGTGAACAGGCTTGGAAGGAAAGCTCGTAAATGTCACGACAGCCGAGTTCTGTGAAAACAACGTCAGCGCGTTCCAATGCAACGAATCGATGCCATTGCTACGACCCAAGGTTCGATCTTCTACTCGAGTCGACTAATCTCATCCAAATCGAATCTTACGAGTGCTATACTTGATAGAAGCGATATAGCGAAATCAGAAAATAGTTAAATTTACAACTTCTGATGACCGCAACGATTAATTTACGACCCTTGAAAACTGTATGACGTCAATTCAGAACTAATGCTTTCTTTGTAGTATCGCAAGATATGATTATTTGAGTTAGCCTGATATTTGGATCAAGTTAAACAGTATCGCTTTTACCAACCACATAGACATGTACATCCTCTTTTTTTCTTCACGTCCTCGAAACAAATCTCGTTGCGACCAGCTGAAACCGAGCTCGAATCGCGATGGAAAGTTGAACGACCGCGAATTGCATCAACAGGACAGGCAACCCCCGCCTTTGCCTTATCGTTACATCATCGTCGACGTAATAATTCATTTTAGCGAGGACTTTTTGCGCCGATCGATGAACGGCAGCGGCAATTGCACGCCGCGACATGGCGGGGTGGGATTAAAATCACTTATGGCAATGACGAAGCTACGACATGCGAGAATTACTCGCGCAACGATTAGCAGACAAATTTATAGTCGCTCGTAAAACGCACGGTCGGTGAATGAATTACTGTGCCTCGTAAAGTACACGTGTGCGTGGTCCGTGTGCAGCTCGATGCTGTAATTTGTTGAAAAAGCGGGTAGCGCGTTTCTTCCCGCCGCGTCATCGATTCCGATTAGCCGACTGCTTATCGACGGGTTAAATAATTACTCGGCTATTATTACAGCTCGCGGCTGATAGTTCTTATAATATAATATGAAGTTGGTAAACAGTCGAAGGAGATGTAGCTGGTAGCGTAGAAGTTTCTCGAGTGAATAGATCAAAGGTCTTGATGAGACCGTTTGGATACGTTTGATTTCTCTGTAGAAGTATGACAAAGAAAAATTATAGTAGAATAGGAAAAGGATGTTGAACGTAAAAGGATGATGGAATAAAATGAGAAAGGTGAATGTATTGTCTAATGTATGTCTAATGTATGTCTATCGTAGCTTCAGAGTATAAATTCGAAACCTGTACGGATACATTTTCTAAGTAAGTTTAATCAATATATCAGTCATCGGCTTAAGTATATTTTATTACAGCTGTGCAATAAACTTATTATTACAACTGTCGTTACTTTATTATTGTCTCTCTAATTGTCGAGTTGCTCCTTTTATTTTTATCGTTATTTATACTGTAATCAATTTATCCAACAATTTAGAGCGTCGCAAGATATCTCACGGACAAACAAAACCAACAAAGTCGAGGTTAAATAGTGGAAACCACTCAATTAACCCATTTACTAGCTGGCAGAGCCTCTTACATTCCGATGAACCTGATAACCTACGATCACCAGCTTAACGGAAACACCATTTTCGTCCGAAACAATCATAGTTTCTAGCACAACGTTTCCACGAGCTCAGACCATCAGACAATGGTCGAAGGAAAAACGAATCTCAAAGATAAACAACACACAAACGCAACGAACCTTGGACACCTTTTAACGGTTTCCTAAGGAATGTTTCTTATCTCATCTCAGCTGGGCCATTGCCGCGTTATCACCGATCTCGATCATCTTCCTTTTCACCGCAGATATTTTCTCTGCACCAGGAGTCCCTGAAACGACGTCGTGACACGGCTGCTCCACTTTCCTTAAAGACGTGGCCGTGATGCATTAAACTTGTATCAACGGGATACACGAGTTTCGGCTTTGTTAACTAGCTTCGTTTCGTCTCATAGGCATGGCCCTATTCGAGTAAATGGTGAGTAAACAGAAGGAGAGAAACAGTTCGTCGAAAAAGTCAGCAAATCCAATACCTGGAATTTAACAAATGGCCCAGCCAATTACGTGCTACATTACGAAATCCGACGTCCGGTGAATAAGAATTGGCCGAGAAAGTAACAAAAGAAACCACAGCACCGGTCGCTTCCTCATTGCTGTCAATTGCTGTAAAGCGACGTGGTAGAAAAATTTCGTCTTCGGCGGGCGTGGAGGAAGGGTGGAGGAAGATCAATTAAAAAGAAACGCTTAAGGCTGTCGAATCAGTAGAACGTGCAGAGAAAGAAAATGGAAGAAAGTGAAGTAAATTACATAAAACGTGGAGAACCATTTCCCTGCTCGAGTAAAAAAGTTGCGGCAGTGCCAGGCGCGAACAACTAAACGATCGAATATATCAAGAAAAAATTACCGGTTCGAATGACGCTGTTTCTCGATGTATCTCTACTAAATACGATAGAAAGAAGACAAAGCAAGCTAAGCCCTTATGTTCCAACACGTTGTTTATTATTAACTTGTAACTGGGTTACAATAAATATACTACCCCCCATAAGTGTTCAGATTGAATTTGAATTCATGAATCTACATACGTACTTGTAGTATAGTTATAACATTTTATCATGTATGGCCGTAATAACAATACAGAATAAATATTCCAATAATGTTCACAATCGGTATAAAATATAAACGAACCAATTCTCTCAGAATATTACTCAGAAGTTTGAAAAGCTACCCCATGAGATGTAATAAACAGAGAACAACGTAATAAGAAACTCGGCTAGGTGCTACTTTTAATAATGTTTTGCTCTCAAGAAAATTTGAAATTCGAAGAAGATGCACTCAACTAACACGGCAAATAGACTTATCGCCTCACCAATTTTTCGATAGAAACTTCTCAGATCGGACCACCCGAAATAAATACAGCGTGACTAGAGTAGAGGCAGATGTGTCCCAGATAGGAAAAAACGAAGAGTTTTACCGTTTGGATGCGTCGATCCTTTCCAGCGGAACGGTATTGAGGAAGGTTACGGCGAGAGGCGAGGATGACGCAAACAACGAGCAAGGCATAACCAGGCAGAAGCAGGCATAACGGAAGAAGGGAGATAGCACCCCGACGTAGGACGAACAAGGACGCGAAGATATCGAAGGGGAACACCATTGCAGGGAGGGAGACCCTCCGGCACAGGAAAGAGGGTGTCGGGACAGAAATAGACGAGCACGCTTGTGCAGAGGCCTCGTGAGGCTCAACCTTCGAAAACGCGATATCTAAACCCGTAGATGCACGTGAACCATTGACGATGGTTTTCTCGGTTTCCAGTTTTAACTACCGACGTGTAACCCACCCTTCCTGTTCTCTTCCGTTTATCTTGTCTCAATTTGAATCTAACTTTGAAAAATCTAATTTGGACGATGATTTGATGGTTTAAGATTTGAAGAACTTGGGCTCTTCGTAGAGCGAGATTTTTAATTCTAAAAAAAATCAAAAATTTGATCATTTGGAAACTTGACAATTTCAAATTTGCCAATTTCAAACCTTGAAATATAACAAACTTAAAAATGTTGAACGTGGTAATTTGAAAATTTGAAAACTCGAAACAAGGCTTGCAACTTGAGAACGAAACTTGGATATTTGAAAACTTAAAATTTAAAAATTCAAAATGGAAAGATCTTCTTTCTGCAGAATCTCGACAATAACGTTTCAAAACGCTGACTCGAAAGAAATATGTACATACCTCCCGTCGTTCAATCGTATCTATCGATCAAACTAAACTAAAACGATCGCATTGTTCAAATAGTCACTACAACAAATTTTACGACCCCATTCAATAAAAAAATCACCATTCTCTAGAATCACAACCTATAAATTTCAGCTTGTGTCGTCACACGTGTAACACGGTTCGTTATTACATTGCTCGTTCGAGCCGCTGAAACGTAACGATTTCACTGAGTGTTTTTTCACGACGACGCGTTTGCATTCCGAGAAAAGAAGCAGTGCTCGAGGGAGCATTGCCGCGTGTGTAATGCGCGCGCGCGCTAAGCGGAAACGTAAGTCAGTTAAGCAGTGTAATGTATGTACGGTCGCTGTCGAAGGACCGGGTTCATCGACCACTTTCTCCGACCCCGATCCTCTTCTCCCTCGGCTGAAATCGTCGATCGGTTTTTTCCGCGGGTCTTTTCGCGGCCGGAGGTCGCGTAAAGCCCCGCGATACTATGCAACGAACATGAGCGTCAGAAAGGAAAGAGAGGAACGCTCCATGTCCGCAATAACCGGCTGTAAACTCACCTCGTGTGACTTAACCCTTGAGTCATCAACGATTGCTCCAGTCGTTACGATTTCGAGCCCGTGTGTTTTTCGATCAGAGACAATGACGCATCTATCGGCAACGATTTTGCAACGCGAATTTTGCAACTGCCAGAGTTGTACTCGCTCGAACGAACTACACGCACCGCCTACCACTAACCTCCGGCGTTTAGCACGTAATCTTTCGATCCATTAGTGCCACCGTGTTCATTCCGAAACTTTATGATTTATTTGTCAAAATTAACACTTCGACGATTACCAACTGAAATTTTTAATTCTATTTAGAAAAAGAAAGTTGGCTCAACTTTAAGAGACGGATAATAGATAAAACTATGCTGAAGGAAAAGAAAATGAGAATCTGGACGAAGGAAAGAGAAAGAACAGGAAAATTATGTTGGTGCGGACGAAATGGTCGGCACTTTCGATTACGCGTTATTTCCGTCGTGGTCGCCCACGTAATCCGAATTCAAACGACGGATTCATTCAGAGTGCGAGTCGTGGTCGTACGAGCGAGGACAAAAGAAAAAGAAGAAACGGGCCAGATAACGTGCACGTCACGTGATCACGTTCTAAAGCCGACGTTCTAACCGAATATCGCGGGACGATTCTGTTTATCGCGTGGCCAGTACCGGCAAAGAAAGAAACGCCAGCATGATATGATCCAACCGCGCGATCAGACTAGCCAGGATACAGCAGCGACGTTTCTATCACGTTGCGGACATCCTGGATGCATGTCCGAAACAGCCTCTCGTGGCTGGATGTCGTTAACCTTAGCTGCGGTCTGCGTTGGAAGAACTGATAATCGCATTGCATTTCATCCGTTCGTTACCAGAGCTACGACCCCGTGAAAATAACGCGTAACATTAGTCTTTCAATTGCAGGTATTTCGAATACTCCGAGAGAACGATATCTCAAGATCATATTCCCCGTTTAAATTTTCTTTCAATGGAAAATTTGCATGAATTCGTTGGATGGAAAGGAGGACGATTAAAAAGAGGGATCGAAGAACAACACTCGACACGATTCGCTTTGTAAATGTTTTAATCCGCCGATAGGAAACAGAAGATGGGACGGGCGGGAGGAAGAAAGAATTTACGGAGTGGCACTTGACCTCGCTGGTTTGGTCGAAAGGGAATCCTCGTGCCGATCGAGGGCAGATTGATGGGCAACTGCCGCGTCAAATCGAGTCGAGTCGACGCGATTTACTGGATAAATAGAGAGAGGCTGCGCTCCGAATGCATAACTGGTCTAACCGGGGATCGCATTACCATTAACCTAGAATATAATACCGCTATTAACCGATGATCGATGATTGCCAACGCAGAATCGCTAACGGAGTATTTTGATCGAGATTCCCTGAAAGGTGACCCACTTACGCTCGTGCTCGCTCGTGAATCTCCCACTGCGGAAATCGTTGAAAGGGAAAGGGGGATGGCTGGCGGGAATATCGAAATAATTAATCTTTTTGTGCTGCGGCCCGTTTCGAAGCCCGTTCAATTACGAGTCAAAATGAAAGGAACGGTTCTCTCTCGAAACGAGCCTCCTTCAACATCGTTGGAGCATCCTATCCCGATGCTTGTTATCGATAATGAGCGGTTAACAACAGCGAGCGAAAACAATGAAACGGAAAATCGTGCCGTTTACCACGATTGATCGTACCAAAGAGCCGGAAGTCGTGGGTTCTCCACGCGTAGATATCGTTGAATCGTGCCGCATATTCGCGTCGGTGGAACATGCTTCCCGTGCTAACACTTTTATGTTCCAGAGGTACTCTTCCACGTTTTCCATTCAAATTTTACACTACAACTACAAATGTCTATGCGAATTCGTATCTTTATCGACATAAGTGAAGGAATAAAATTCAACTGTATGTAGAAATTTGATTCATATACTAAATATTAATACAACGAGTGCTGCGATTGAAACGGTGATTCGTAGGGGGAGGCTATCGCGATCAACGCGTATCGTTAACGTTACCACTGAACGTGACACGCTACCGCGGAGAAGAGCAAAGAAAAGACACGGAGCAGGTACGAGGAGACAGAGGGAGAGACATGAGGTGATTTCTTGTAGGCAACGCGGAGAAGCCGGCTCGGCTCTGGGTAACACGGTACCAGCAACGAAGGAACTAACGGTGTTCTGCCCTCGATAGCCGCCATTGTGAAACTACATATTATGACAGAGGATCCGTCGCGTGTACCGCTTCACCACGACACACTTACGCCACCTCGTCTCGTCTTACTTCTCCACCTTATTCCGGTGAATCCTCTCCAGTCGCTGCTTGCGACTTCCTCCTTGAGATTCTCATTCGATCACCACCATCCACCATCAACGCGTCTCGTCACTTTCCGCATCGCGTAATTCAGTTACACAAAGTCCCTTTTTTTCGAGGAATCGAGGCCTCCTTCCGTAAAGAATCGATCGAGGGAGAAATATTGAGAATGACTGTCGCAACTAGACTGTGAATTTTTATATTTATGCTCACCGTAGCCGCCCGGAAGTTTGAAGATGTAAAAATGCACAGAGCGCAAAAATATAGAAAATATCTAAAATACAGTGCTCGTTACAACGCTTAACAGACACTTCCTTTTTCGTAGGTAGTAGAACTATCAAAAGTGTTTCACTTCTTAGCATCCAAACGTGTAACCTCGATAATGTTGATCAGTTTGCAGTGGCTCAATGGTTTTTCAAAACGTATTCCAGAGACTTCTTTTGTAAGCGATTCTTTTGATAAAATAATCCACGAGCGAACGCGATGCAAATTCGCTTAAAAAACACGATGACCATCGTTTGCCTCGGTTGATCGGATTTCTGCAATCTCCAGCTTTGTATGTAAATGCCACAAGCGACTTGGTTCACGATTCGACGCAATCGTTTGTTTACCGATCGTTATCATTGGCCACCGTCTCGGGTCGATATCGATCGCGCCCGATCACGGAAATGTCGCAAGCAAAACCACCAAGTTCCTATAAATTCCTGTCCTCGATGACTCAAGACAAATTGCGTAAAAGGAAAAAGTAACATTATGAATCTTCGTTGCGATTGCCGCGATTTTTCCATGATCAATTTCGATCATGATATTCGACGAATGTTTTGCAATTTTATAATTCGATCGAAATCAATGAAAGTTCCAAGAATTGAATCTTTTTTTGGTGCCCTCTTATTCTTTAAATCTTAAAAATAGAAGCAGACTATCGAAAATATCACACGATCACGTTTAAGTAACGTCGCGTCGTTAATAAGCTCAATATCAGCACGAAACAATCTAAGCGTCATTCAATATTTATCACCTTTGTCCCTAATAATGTCTCCCAAACGATCGATCAATACACAGTACCAAATCCAAATAAAATTCACCAACGAAAGACCCAATGTATCACATTTTTTGTTGTTCGTGTTAGAAGAATTCTGAAATCTGGTACCTTGGCATATTGTCAAAACTGTCTTTTAATTCAAGATTATAGGATTCTATTGAAAAATATTTACGTTAAAAATATTGATCACAAAGCGTTGATTATAATATCTTAGATATTGGATATATCGTCACTGTTTTCATAAAACTCGATGAATATGTTATATACTGCTAAAAAATGTGTACCTTTGGATCGAATAGGTTCCCCTTTCTAACTGTTATTAACTCGTCTTCCCTAAAATCGTAATCTTTGAGTTATATACGCCATTGTTGTAACAAATGAGCGACATGTTTCTCCTACAATTTTTGAACAGAAAACACAAGTTTAAAAGGATTACACGAAAAAACCGCAACAATCGAGAAAAATGGAACCTTCTTCCTGAATCAAACAACCTTCCAACGCCTTGAATGACCAGCTTTTAAACTTTAGACGGGAAGTAGCATGTACAAGTTACCAAAATACGAAGTAGCGAAACACTTCGCACGCAAAAACAGTTGAAGAGAAAGAGTCACACGTATACGCTTACGTGCTATCACACTATCACAGAAATCCGTTTCGCGGTCGGAGGGTCTGGCTCTTTCGTTTATCTCGAGCGTAACAGAAGCGAGGCTGTCCGTTTCGAGCGGCGATTCCATCCAAAATGCAAAGCAAGGTTAAAGTGTAGCGTGACCGGGAGAATGAGCAAGAAGCGTCCGCGGCGAGGGCAAACCGCAATGTAAAAGGAAGATTGACGGCTATTAAATCATTTTTAAAGGCAGTCAACGCCGGTCGGGACAATCGAATCGAAGAAGAACCGCCGAATGTGGTACGAGGTACCGTAACAGCGTATTTCGTCGCGAGGGACCGCAACGACGACGCGACGTCGCGTCGCCTTCGTAATCGAACGTTTCAAACCGCGTGCCCGTGTTGCAATCGCAACGATAAAAATTGATCGATAAAGAAAGAACGGACGATTCACCGAGGATCCATCGATCATCCGCCTGTGCAATGACGTGTTGCAATCGCCACCGGGTACACTCGCATTACTTAATCATATTGACCAGGCTTTGTATCTCTCCAGCCTGTGTATCAGATGTTGGAAACTATACAGTTATATGTATAGATTTGACCTCGTCGCTAGTTACGAACGCGGAGAGAAGAAGGGAAGTACCCGAAAATTTCCAATATTCGAATTGTCTCGGATACACAATGCAGCCTTTGAAGAGGAAAGGATACGCTGCTCGTCGCCCGAAAACGTAACGGGAGATTGTGAGGTACACCCACAACAATATTTCGCGACTCAAATGAAAAGAAACGCACAATGAATACGACACAAAGAATGCGTGAAGGGACAATCGATCAAGCAACGCAGGAAATCGAACGGAAGAACACCGTCAGATCCTCTTTCTGCCCTTGTCGGTATTCAACCATTTTAACCAGTCTGAAGCACCGTTTTTTCATACGTTATTCATTCAAAAAGAGAGGAAGTGCATTTTTACCCCGTGACCTCGATTTTTCCATTCTGCTCAAGATCCTTTTCCGCATATCTTTCGTTCGTCTCCTACATGTTTTTTTTTTTTTTTTAGGTATGAAATGAACATATGGATCACTTAGAAGAGAAATAGGCTCGATCAATTTGTCTTCTGTGTGTCTCATCTGATCGTAAGACGCAACTTTTGATTTCCCTTGTATTGTTTGTGAGCAACAATTAAGATCGAAGAACGAAAGACACGGCTAAAAAATTACGCAAAGATCGTTTCTATTTATCTATTTTCGTCTCGCTGCAACGCAAATGTTAATATCAGCGGTATTAGCGGATTACGCACGTCTTAAGAGACAGATAACGTCGGTTAATCCGCAGCTGTGTGACCTATCTATTCTAATTCGAATATATATGTGGTATATATATATATATATGTAATATATTTATAAACGCGTGATGTTCCTCACGGTTCCCTTTCGAGTGAGAATATAATCATCAAAGGTCGTTATAGGTGAAACTTACGGAAATTTTGTTGATTTGAAGTTTCGCCTATAATAATTATAATATTTAATATTTATATTTAATATTTTGAATTTTAAGAATCGAACAATGCTACGTGTATTTTAGAGTTGTCGCGTTGATCGAACTTTCGTAATCGACTCATTGACAAACCACTACAGCAGAATAAAGAAATTGGAGACGAAAATATTCACAGTAAGCAAAGTTACCCGATAAGAAATTGGTTGACGTCCGAGGAATCGTTCGTTTCACTGAAAGAACGATCAAAAACTGTGAGAAAAGACCACTTAGATCGAATGCTGGCGACTAAGAATAAGGGGACGAACAAAACTCGTAAATCTAGGAGGCTAGTGAATGTTCTGCAAGGCGACAGTGTACATCGTGTTACGTTGGCCCGATGTTGCGGCACGATATTTCGAGGTCCAGCGAGTTTAAGTTTAAAGGCTGGCCCGCGACCAGAGCAACATAAATAATAGCTAATATCCGTGTTATGTAATGGTACGACCTCGAACTCGGTCGAGCATACCCCACGTGCTCTGTTGCCCTAGTTTCCCGAGTCCCGAAATCTCGTTTCTGTTTTCCGCTTAATGCACCAATGCCCTTTTCCTCGTTCGATGCTTCTATTAATATCTTGTTGACCTAGCCTAGGAAGCTTGTTACCCGTTAAAGGTGACACGGATCCAACACCAACTAATCGTTTTAATGAAAATTGTAAATCGACAGGTAAAAAATGGAACCAGTGACCAGGTTGAAACTTGAGTCGATAAATAAGCTTGTAAGATTAATTTTAGAGCCATGCCTCATAAAAGAGCGAATACATCTCGTATTTCAGAGTATAGAACCGCTATCTGATTTTACAATACTAACACCGCAAAATTGGGTACGAGATAAACCGAGTATCTGGGTCGAAGGTCCCTGTTTCGATGCACGTATCCTAAAGAACTTTTATTAGAAAACCGAGTCTCGAAATATATCCTCGTATTAATCGATCAGTTAAGGTATTGTACACATGAGTCAAATACGTTCGTCTTTGTATATTAACACGAGTACGCTTTTTCCGTACTTTAATTTAACTGCTAATTGCATAGAAATACATCCGTTATGAAGGACACATGTAGACGAAAAACCCGATAGGAGTATCGTGTATAATTGTAGTTAGTAGTTATGTTAGGCTATAGCAACGTCCGACATTATACAAATTTATACAAATTCTATCGTACATTGTATACGTGTCTCTATATGAGATGCGAACACGTTTCGATCACGTTATATATTCATCCGACTTACTCATAAGGATTTATCAAAGCATATCGTTTCTTATAAACGTGACAATGGCAAAATGAAAATCGCAGAAACGAAGATCCCAACACGTTCATGGCGCTTCTTACACGGCCATAATCACCTTGAATCGTGCTTCCGGTGACGAGACTATCCCGATTTTTACTCATCCCCGTGAGAATATGATCACGCCATGCACCTTGTTTGGTCATCGTTTTTGAATCATCGTCCTCATCATAGCAAGGTTTCCCTCTTTGTCAGCCGGAGGCGTTACTAGGCTGATTCATTCGGTCGACCAAAGGTAACCAACAGATAAACGTCAGAGGCTCGCAGGGTTCGCGACTCTCGCTTCAGCCAGCGGTTGACATATCCTGCATGCAGTGAGAAAAATGACCTTGAAGGCCAACGATCACGGACACCGGTAGGGCAAGGCCCTCAAGGTCGCTGCTCGTGTATCGACGCGGCCGCCCGTTGAGGAAAAAATCAGGCTATTTTCTTCGAGAACCGAAGCCCCGTTCGGCCGTGATCTTGATGGATGGATTACCGATCATACAAGACCGGTTACTACATCTACCGATTCGTATAATCCTCTGACAGTGTAATAAAGCGACGAAGGATACCAAATAAGCGATATAAAAAATAATTATCTGCATTTCTGGTAACTATGTATGTATATACTTTTTCTTTAAACATTAATCATTTCTAACTGCGCGATTTTGTTCAGGATCGCTGAATATTTATAACTCGAACGAATATCCTACGAACCGTCACATTTGTGGCGAATTTTTTTAAATTTCAAACCTTAAGACTCTATATCCGTGTAACTTTCTTCAACAATGCTTCTAAATCTTCTCATTTTCTGAAACTTAGGAAACGATTGCAGTGCGACGCATACAAATAAGAACATTTTCCTTTCGTAAGTGGCATGTCATATACATATAGTATTTATTTCAAACTATTATTGTGAAGTGAAGTGAAATATACCCACATATATAGAAAATATAATTTCAGCCCAATTATCAGAGGTACATACGGTATACGGTTTTTGAATTGGTGCGTTTTAACAGAAAAGTTTCGAAGAATGAACAAAAGAGGACGAAATTAAAACAAACGTTAGTAGTTAAATTAAAGATGACCCTGATAAAAAAAAAAGGTATGCAACTTTTGGGAACGAACAACCATACTTTATCGTGACCAACTGCAACTATTCGATTCTCCTTCCTTCTTTACCGTTTCGATCTCGGGAAGAAAGCTGTACGTCGTGCAGGTTTCATCGGTGGGTGCTTGTAGAAAAAACTGAAGCGTGTGGCGAGTTTGCATTTGGCTCGATCTGTGTGTGTGGTGAGAAGAGTACTGCTTTCTCCGAGGTGTTTGCCTAGGATTTCCTGCCTCGCCGGCACGTGATCTTGGCGTTATACGCTCTGCGGTTACGAGTGGTGTTACGTGGACGCCAGCTAACTTGACTTTACGCGACACGACCAACCGTTCCTTTTCTGCGGCCCCCTTTGCCTTGCATTCTCTCTCTCACTCTCTCTCTCTCTCTCTCTTTCTCCCTCTCTCTCTCTCTTTCTCTCTGCTGCTGCTGCTGCTGCTGCTCCCGCCTTTCTTTTTCTACTTCCTTAGCAAGTGTAAATGAACGCCGAAAACGTTACGAAATCGAGCGATCGAGCGCAGGACCGAGCAATGACCTTGTTGATACTAATCGAACTTCTCCGCCATAAATACATATTGACACTTTTTCATCACGTTCGACCTTTAACTCTATAATCGTACAAAAAATTGAATCTCGTAGTTCCATAAAAACCAGAATCTCAACGTTCTTGCGTAAACTGTTTGTTTATTTATTAGATAACTCCTCTAGCTTCGATTTTGATATTACATAATTCGCCTTTTATCGTTTGATAATACGTATCTATTACTACCAACTACTAACACTTTCACTATGCACTTTTAAGTCATACTGCTCGTTATAGTCAGTATTAGAACATCTACTTGTTACATTTATTAGAAAAACTTAACGAAATTTTATTTTATATAATATTCTGCGTCTCAATTTGCCACAAGTGCACGAACATCCGCAATCTAGTTACATCTAAGAAATTAAAAACCTGCGCGACAAGTTAAGTCAGTCGTTTTTCTTGGTTAATAAGTTAACCGGCGTGTCAACCGAAATGGGGATCGATGTTCGTGGAAATTGCATAACAATTATAGCGGAATTAATGGCGCCGGATAAGCAAACGCAAAAGGCGGGAAAGAGAAACAACGAAGGGTAGCGAGAGCGACGGGAAGGGAGAGAGGAGGGGAAAAATGTAACTTTCACTGTGTGTAGCTTCCGCGGCTTCCCTCCGTTCGTCTCGCAGCACTTTCTTCGGCTCACGACGATCGATTTTTCCGTGCTCTCGCCGCGTGCGCGTGCTCTCGCTCACGGGTGATACGCGTGAGTTCACGCGCAGCGGTCGAGGAGGGGGTTAAAATCCTTCGATATAAAATTAGCCCCTCCCCCCTCAGCAAGTGAAAAAAAAGCGTGGTCAAAAGGCTGGGACCGTGAAAGAGCGTGAAACTACATGGCCGTATCGTCGGTATCGTCGCGTCGGCATTAATTAATCGACGATTGGCGACTATTTATAATGGAAGCGGCGGTCGCGCGCGACGGATCGTGCATCGTGCAGCCACCTGCGGAATTAATGAGCGATTGTCGGAATGGTAAACAGCGATGAGCAACCGTCTGTTGACCCAATACGTCGAGCACCGGTATCGACAACGACGAGAACCTGCTATCGACGCGATATCGATAACCCAGCGTCAACGACCAAGCCGCTGATCCTCGTGTCGATTTACGCTACTCCGTACCTATTGGGAAACGATTATCATTTTGTTGTCGAGTTTAAATATCCTCAGATATATAGAAGTAGCAGACTCGCGGAAACGATCGGTTTGTAATTTTGCACAGAAATCTTTTAATAACGGAGGTCTCGAAGAACGCGGTGCCAAGACATTCAACGCCAAGACGAAGTGTTTATCTACGTAGAAACCCCGTAACGTGAAACTGAAATTTCGCAGATATTGAGAAACGAAGCGATCTTAATTGTTTCGCTCGTAACACGGATCGTTTCCAGTTCTAAGATCATTATGTTTAGCTAAGGTTCGTCAAGATTCGTGTAATCGCAACGTACGCAAAACTTTGATCTGTACGTGTCACGACCACAGGCGGTTGCGGCATGTACACTCGAAATTCATTTTAATCGAATCACGAGGGAACGATCGAGGGAAGCCAAGGATAGCAGCGTAACGAAAATAACCGCATACGTAGAAAGATACAGGTCAATCACCACGAGCCAGCACGAGTCGGCGATGTAACGCAAACGGAGGTATGGAAAACAGAGGCCTTCGATGCGTCAACGACCAAATCATCGTTCTGACCTTTCGATCTTTCGCCTGGTAATCTCCGCGAGACTCAAACGATGCAATAGCCGAAGAAAAGAAAAAACACTTTCATTTTGTTTATTTTTCTCCTCGAACGATGTATTTGTCTCCTATCGTCAAGCCATTAGTTTGGTGTACGTGAAATATTATTTTTTCAAATATTTTAATCGCACTTGGTTTCTTCAAAACATCATACATTTAACGCCCTTTGTATACTTTACTAATGACCAACTCGTGGTCGTGGTTTTAGATTTCTAATAATTATCAAGTGATCAATTAGAATTCAGAAATTCTGCGAATGGAGGTGCTACAATTTCTTTTTAGGTAATTTGTGATTTCTGTTACGGGACTTGTTCGATATACGTAATTCTTGGCGAATTTTTCCCTTGTTGACGCAATTGATAATTAGCAACTATAGGATAATCTAGTTCGTGCAAACTTCGGAGAAACGACATTTCATATGCAGCGACGTAAAGCGTAACGATCACGCGTAAATTTCAAACAATGAACACGAGTTCCTTCACAAGGTAATCAGAAATTCTGAGAAGGCAACGTTATCTCCTAGAGTCATTATGATTATCACCTGTGATGGAAACGTGTGCGAGGGTCGAATAACGTGGAAAGAATGCTAGTAACGTCGGAACGTTACGCATCGGCCTCGAGCATTACGCGGCGCGTTATTGCATCAGGGGAAGACTTTGTTAAGCGGCGTGTTCGCGATAATCTCGCGTCGTCCTCGCGAGCGTTCCCAGAACCCGTCCACCACTGGCAAAAATCGTGCCAGAGACGGAGAGGGGACAGGGAGGGTGAACAGGCCGATTTATCGGAACATCTGGCGGTGCACGCGAATCTCTATCGCTGCTCGGGTAATTGCGCCGGGTCGATGCGTGCGTAAGCGAACGCGAGCAAATCGAACGCGACGATTTCGCGTAACGAGCACGATCGAAAGAGCAGAAGAGCTACGGCTAAGCATATTACTCGCGTGCTTTTCCTGTTTTAACACTTTGCCTTGTAATATTGAGTCACACTCGCGATACAGGTTACAGTCGAGCCGAAGCCATATTCCTTTAGGCTACGTTTTCCTTTAAAGTTTGAAAGCGTCGTTTTTTTATATTACTGATCAGGACGCCACATGTTACTTTTACACAATTTGTCTCATTTTCGGATTTTCTTCCATTTATAAATACAGAGATTTATAAATTTTGTGCAATCCTCGTGGAACAGTAAACGAAAAAATTCTACAGCATCGTACATATGTATTAAAATAAATAAATAAATGTATGAAAATAAACGTGACAAATATTCAAAGTTTTCAGACATCTTAATTCGGTTTAGAATGAAATATTGTAAAAAAAGAGTTACAAAACCCGAGGGTTTAACGTGCTTCCTTTCTTGTTCACAACGGCGTGCTACTGGGGGCACTATCTGGGCGAAATTGCAAGAGTTATCACCGTACTGACCCGTGCCAAATGAAATAACTCTCCTCCCCGTTACGATAATTCGGTATCCAAGCTCGATACGATTAAGGCTTTATCGCCAAGCTCGCACCAATGTTACAATAATTTAACAATTACAAACTGGCAAAGGAGATACAGCAACCCCCGGAGTTCGATGTTACTAATCTACGTTTCAAAATATTTATAGTAGGTACCACGCGGAGAAGCATGTTTATACTCATGCACCGAACGTTCGATCGTTCGTGCATCCTATCGCGAATCTCCTCGAGATTTCTGTAGAAGATCTGAAAACCACTTTTAACCCTCAGCGTGCCGAGATTACCTAAAGATGTAGATCGATAGATGCGGGCAATACATAGCCAACCATTTTTCTATATCTTTAATTATTAGCTTCGCTATATGAGAACAGAAAAATGAGAAAATCAAGTAAGACCATTTTTATAAAGGAACCAATGATGCAAACATTAAAAATGAACAAAGCAGTAATAGAGAAGAAAAAAGCAAACGACAGGAAGGATGCACAGCAAGGAGACCAAAGCCCAAAATTGCAATAATTTTAGTCATTAGCGGTTAATTTGTAGTTCCTAGTTGTAGTTTTTAGAGAATAGAATGACTAAGGTAGTGCAATAGAATAGAGTGGAAAGAGGGGAGGAAGATATGTAAGAGAAGAATTAGAAATAAGTGATGTAAAACTGGAAGTTCGTTCAAAGTCGAAAGGCAGGGACTATGAAAATAAATAAAAATAAAAATGAACGTGTAATTAGCGTTGTAAGTTATCAGGTTTCGTATTTGTCAGATGAAATAGAAAGTAAACTATCACGACAAAAATACAGTGATACAGAACATAAACCCAGCAATACCTAGAAAACAGAATTTTTCGCTTGTTCTGGGTAAGAAAATCGATCATTTCGTTGCAGATAAACCAAAGTAAAATCGCAACAAAAGAAAGTGCGTTTCTAAAAGTACAGCTGAGAGTGAGGCTAAATGTTCGCGATCGTTAAAGAGAAATGGCAGGATCGAAACAAACAACACACGAGGACGAATGAATTACGTGTTGCGAGTTATGTAAAGAAAGTTCGTAAGGAATGGTTACACTACGAAAAAAGAATGGCCGAGTACCGTTGACCTTAGCCACTAAAATCAAGGGCCATGCACCGTACGAACTTTCGTCCCTCTCTTCCTTCGGCATAATCGACCTCATCCTTCCTCCCCCCTGCCCTCCCCGCTCCTCTCCACCGTCACTCTCCACCCGCTCCTTTCTTTCTTTCTTTCTTTCTTTCACGAGCAACACTCTTCAAATGGGTCGGCCGGCACACACGCACGTAACGGCTTCGTCTTTTTATCGTGCATTTCACCTTTCTACTTTGCAATCAAGCACTTTCATATTGCTTTCACTTGGTCGATGAAAGTACCGTCCGCGAGCCAAGTAGGCTCCCGTCCTTTATACAGGGTGGCCAAAAAGAAACGTACACAAACGATAAATCTTTTAATCTGATTGAAAATATTAGGAGAATCGCGATTTTATGCAATATGTTACTGTTTCATATCTGAAGATTTTGTAATTGGAAGACTCGATAAAATCGTTACTATAATGTTATTTTATTCTTATCTATTTCATTTTATCGATTATTTTATTTCGATGTTAATTTTAAGACTTATTTATTCGATTACAGGCGGTAAAAATCACGAACGCTTGTAATTTATATGCGCATATGGAATGCACATTAGGGATACATAATGTGAGAAATGATAAATGAACGAGTCGCTTCACGATAATAGAACGTAACTAGCGATTAACGCTTGCATTACGTCCCATATGATGTCAACTCGATCGCTGCTCGGTCAGGTTTAAAAGAATTAACACGCAGGATTTTCTTATATGCTCTATTAACGTTTTCCATCGTGACAATTTTTACGAGACTACGAGAAACTTCCTTGAAGTAAATTCTAAACTCTGCTTTTAAACTAACCGTTCTCTCGTTTTTACCAAACCGTCGTATGAAATATCGTTATCGTCGATAAAGAAATAGAATTCTTACTTTCGAAGTACCCGGTATAGATGAAAATCACGACTGCTGTGAACGGAACTACAGGCGAACGTCAGCACCGTTTTCGTCTTTGAGATTTGAAATACAGGGGTCGGTGAACTCGCTGGAGGATCTGACTACCTCTACATAGTTCCTCTAATGTTCGATATATCGAATAATAGATTGTGTCCTCTGTTCGATTTCGAAACCCCGGGCTAGTAATAAACAGCAGATAAGAGAGAGAGGTGAATTAGAGGTGCGCGGTGTATCTGTATTTGGCACGTTCGGTTTATCGATCCGATTCATTGGCAATTAGATTACTAATTCCGTATAACGGTGTTTCTCGACGATAAACGTACTTATATTAACTACGGCAGATATTAATAACGCGGAGTTTATTTTAAAAGCTTGGAAGAATGCACTGATAGTACTCTTAAGCTTCGCAAACTTCGATTTTTTCCATAAAAATAAAAATCATAAGAGGAGAAAAAAGAATGACTGTATTCGATAATTTTCTTCGTAGAACCTTCGTTTTTTCACTTTTCTTTTTAATCACGAACGTCTACCTAACGTTGCTGCGTTCTTTGGCTCACTGTCCGAATCGTACTTTCATATCGTTAGAAAATTTCATTTCGATGTGATTTTTCGTTTGAATTGAATTGAATTGAAAAATATGCTAACGATCTTCTTAAAACGTTAAAAGTCTGTTTTTCCGTTGAATTAGCAATTCGAAGGCCGCAGTAAAGTTAATTAACAATACTTCTCGATTTCTATTAAAACGACAACACTCTATTATACGCGCTTCGGTTACACGCTGTCGACTGCGTTGTAATTTAATTCGATAACAATGGTGCCACACAAAGGCAATTAATTAACACGGCGTCGCTAATAAACGGCACTAATGAAATTTGTTGGAGAGTCGAATTAGATAGGTATGCGATTGACTTCTCGTTCGAAACAGAGTTCAACTTTCCCGGGATTGTTCGCATTGCAGAAAGCTGGTGAACGTTCGGTAAGATGCTCTCGTAACGAATCACACTAGCAAATTCTAAATCACGTTGCACGCGTGGTAACTGCATGTTTCTATACGATGGAATATCTCGACAACGTTACGAGTGATGCAACGTTATCAACGATAACGCGTCAAATTTTCACCGACGCAAATGTTACGTTATCTACAATTCGTAACACCACGTTAGCACGAATAGCGTTAGAGCTGCTTGCTATTAATAATCTGACGTGGCTGATTCACTGAGTGACGCAAATGTCGCTAATCACCCGTTGTACCAATCGTTCGCCTATTAGTTACGGCTCACAAAGACTAACGCGAACATTATGCGCCGTAAATATTATTTTTCGCTATAGAGAATGCGAATAATTGGAGGATTATCTCTCGAGCGACTTTCCCCCTCGTAGCTAAATGACTGACCTCCGACGATCTCTTTCTTGTCTCTTTCTATTATCTTTCGTTATCTTTCCAGATTTTTATTATTCTTCTCGTTATCTAAAAAGAGTGATGAAATATCTAATTTTATCTTTAAATGTCGAAATGGAAAAAGAAATAATCACGACCAATTTCTCTCCGGTATCTGTCATCTGTTTGAAGAAAGCACGCGCGCGTATATACTATATGATGTGCATACACTTGAAAAATTTCTATTTGACGATGCGACGATTTAATTAGCCTCGAACACAAGGCGTAGCGCGTGCGTGTATCCGGCATCAGAGTTTCAAAGGCGGCCGTATACGCGCGGAATTGAAATGCAGACACGCTATCTAAAACATTCGCACGCGCAATCCGGATTACACCTGCATCGTCACTATTACTTGAACAGTTACACTTTCTCCTTAATGTCTACCCGCGCCGCATAGCCACGGAGAAAGAAGGAAAAAATCAGAGGGGGGGAGAGCACGTCAACACGGGGAAATTATTGTTAAACGAGCTGCTGTTACCGGCGCTGTTTATTCAAAATATCCACTCTCTCTTAGGAGCGTTGTTGTATTTAACGGCCACGCGATCGAGCATCGGTCGGATGAAAATATTCTTAGATAATACGCGGCGTTTCGCCGACGTATTTCCATAACGCGAACGATCGCGAATATATTACGAAAGCGACCGAGTGCAGAAACGATCGGTCCAATTATCATTTATTAATCATTCCACAACTGAACCGAAGCGAATCGAGACCGACGCCAAGTGTTGGGACCAACCGATTTCCCACGTTCGGATTCAACCACATAGAAAACCAGATTCGCTTAACTAACGTGTCCGGTCGAGCTAGAATTTTCGATGGTTGTTATTGAGCAAAGATCAAGTTTGAAGAGTTAGAAGCGAATCGCAACAAGACGCGCCATTAAAGTATAACCTAATCCGATATTTACCATCGAGAAATCAAGGTATCAACTATTCCGCAATTGATCGATGGCTGTTACTCCTATCTCAAGAGATAAAGTGGCGAAATGGCTGGATACACTCGCGGTATAGCGACGCGCGCGAGCGTGATGCATAATGCATCGACCGCTTTCTTTAATTCGTTGCAACTCGTAAAACAAGATAACCGACGTTCATATTACACGGAATTATGAATCACTTTGTTTGTTTCGTATGCTCGCCAGTTTCAGAAATATACCTGTTCAATAAACCTGAACTTTCATCTTTAATGAAATCAACGAATAACATATCCTACAATTGTTCTCTTTCTACCTAAATAACTCTAATCAAAGTTGTTAAAATTTCTGAAGCGAGGAAAATATCAGCAGACTATGCTGAAAGTGCAAACATAAATTACTACATCAGCGGAAACGAAGACTTTTTTATAGACCTACAAGGTCTTTCGAAATCTCGACCTCAACTCTTACATGAAACTGCACTTTCAACGGTAAGCTACTGCAATCATTGTAATCATATTATTCATTTAGCTCTATTAATATAACTATTATAAAACAAATGCAGTGCTCGCTCTTCTTTACTCTTCTTCTCTTTTTTATTCCTCTTTTCTATTTCGTTGACTACCATAGAAAACTGTAGTACTTTCGATCTTACTCTTTATTTATTTATAAAATACTCTTTATTTATAAAATAGAACCAGTGCTTGAATCTCCTTTCTTTTTTTTATTTTCTATTCTTTTTCTATATATAAAAAGTGGGAGATCCGTAAGAAAGAAATTACAAACAAAATTAATTTGTCTTTCTCGGTTAAAGACAGGTTACTAGACAAATAAATAAATAACTTGACATGAGATGATTCGCGATACTATCGTCTAGATTTGAATCACCAATTTTCTCAACGATTCGCGTTGATTGGTAGCCGATCGAAAGACTCGGTATCCGACCGTGGCAACGCAAGAGTCGCGCAGTAAACCGGTCGTGCACCAGGATTTCGAAACGTCGAAGAAAGCTCGATTTAATCGAGATGTCGAGGTCCCTCCGCGGCCTTGCGCGTTACAGACTGCGATAAACGAGGTGACTGGCCGAGCCGGCTGTTAGACTTTCTTTTAAAAATCTCACTGCCGCATTTTGAACCAGCGACAGACGGCAAATGGACCTTCCGACGAGAACCGATTTCCTGAGAACGCGCCAAGAACGACGCGGAAATTTTCAGTGTGCAGCTTCAAACATGGATCGCCATTGTTTCGTCTAAGCGATTGTCCCCTTTGAGCACACGATGCTGACAGAGGGGAGAGTAGAGAAAGGAGCAGGATTAATTATAACGGGCTTCTTTCCACGCGTAAAACCGCCTTGACGATCGATGCAAAATAAACGTCGCGGATTACGCCGCTGATGAAAGTGGAGAGAAACGAGCTCGATACAATATACTAGGAGACGATCTCGCGATACGTTGCTTAATTAATTGCCTTTCATCCCATTAGCGTAGAAATATATTAATATACCGTGGAATTATAGCAGTTCAGTAATTTCTGTAAAAACTTTAACGATCGACGGTATCGATGTTCTTTAACAACGAACACGGTTCAATCGGTGGTAGAATTGCATCGATCTTTTTAATTACGCTCCTTGTAAGTGATTGAAAATGCCGGATTATTTTTTAGGTATTTTTAGGTTTCAACCCTGAATTTTAACCCTGAATTTTCAACCCTTCGTGGTTACTCCGTACCGTGTACTCGAGAATATATTTAGATCGCAACCCCCCGACGTTACCTATTTCCGGAAGGCGCAACGGGCTTGCAGAAGATTACCCTGAATAATGCAAAGAAGCATAAATAGCGTAGATGCGCGGCTGAAAATAACTGGAAGTTCGCCCACTCGAATGATTTAGAAATTCCGACAACAATCGGGAGACCGAACGAAATTCTACGAGTCGTACAAACATTGCGTAATTCGCGAAAAGAATGCCTCTATGCGTTCGAACCGAACGTTTCGAATTGCGAATTTAACAACAGAGCCGCATTAAATTTATCCACCCTATAAGACGAACTTAAATAAACGATTTACCCTGAACTTTATCCACTTTCGATGATAGACGAGCGCACGTGTCGCTAACCAAGGCAACTACGTTCCCAAAGACGAAGAGGATCTCGTTTAGAAATAGTTATTGCGCACAGTAAGAGTAAGAAGAGGTGCTCTGCAGCCATAAACTTAATACGCAGTCGCACAATAGTAATAAATACGGTATTTAGGGAACGGTTTGATTCGCATGACCGATGCATCGACGCAATTTACGAGAAAACGGTCGATCCTACGCGCGGCGTTGTTTTCTTCTTTGTTATTTAACGAGATTCCGGTCGAATCGTTGAGGACTCGATACTTTCGCGACTGGCATCGACCCAATCGATCGGCAGCGGCGAAGAGTTTTTATTTTTATCGGCGCCACCGATTCGCGCGGTGAGAAAAACCGCGCGTTGCAGCGTACAGAGGAAACTGCAGCGGCGAGGAGCACGCGCGCCAGATATCGAGGCAATGCACGTCCCGACGTGTCCTTGAAATTCCAAATTCGCCCGCCATAAGCGCGCGCTCGCACGATCATTATGCATATAAGCGATCTATGCAAATCAGACTGTCGAATCGCGGCAGAAAAGCTACGCGATCAACATATACCGCGTGATTTATCGCCTGTGCATGCCTGTTTTCGTGGCGATATAACGCATACAATAATATTGAAAAATAATATATATATATATATATATATACCCCACAAGATGACGAGTTATAGAAAAAGAATATTTCGAACGATGTAAAGATAGATGAAACGAGAGCGAGATCAATATTTACCGTCTTCGTCTCGCTTAATTTCCAGACAAACGAGCCTGGAACCGTGATTACGTTGCAACGCAAATTTCCGTATCGATCCTGCGTCAAGAGGCACGAGGATTCGTTCAACCGGCGAGGCCGGGTGAGAACAAACTTGCATAAAAAGTGAAGGTGACCGGCGGTGATTCATGGGGGCTGATGCCCTCGTTGTCTGGCATTCGGTTTATAGAGGACGGAGGTGGAGCAAGAGGTGGAGGGTCCTTGCAACAGACTCGTCCAAGTGGCGCTCGCTCGACTCGGCCCGGCCCGGTCTGACTCTTTGTTTTTCATGGGTCGAAACCACGCTCTAATCCGCTCTATCTATCGTATCTCGTAATCCTATCGAAACAAACTTTTTCTTGTCTAATCGCGAGGTTCCAAGACTGCTCCAAACTTATTCCAAGCGAAATAGAAACAAACAATCATGTTTTTACGGCAAGAGTCGAACAACGAGAGAAGCTATAATATCGAACCCTACGTTACGTGGATATGTACTTTGAACTTTCAAATATTTCGTAAGAAGCGCAAGTAAAAAGAGAATCGAAAGAAGTAAAGACGTATTACGATGTTCAGAGTGGAGCATCGCTCGCGAAGCGCTCAGTGTCGCCGCGCGACGCAATCTAATCGCGCGTACGTCGTACGGCAAACGCTGCGTGGTCTCGGTGCCGACGCGGCCAAAAGATCTGACGCGGTGCACCTACCAGCGCATCGAGTGGGGGTGAGCACGACACGGCGCGGAGGGGAATGGTCGCGGCACTCTGACGCAGAACCGCCTGGCACTGTGTGCGGACCGGCCGGTAGTGGGGAGTGCACATAAACCGAGCATAAACCAGGCATAAACTTCCCCCGGCGGGTGGACCTGTGCTCCTCCCCACCAAAAACCTCGTCACTACCACTGTCGAAGCGCAACGCCGGTAGACACGATCACGTACACACCGACACACGTGACCGCGTCAGCCTTCTCGCATCAAACTCGAAGCCAGACGACATTGGGGCCAAGACGGCAGTCGCGAGTCGCGAGTCTCACGCAGCGTGTAGTCAGTTTGCAGGTCGACACCGTAGCGATCGGACGTGTGTTTCTGCGCGCAAGACACATTGTGCTATCTCGTCTCAAGTAATTGGACGATTAATAAGGGGCTGACACTAACACGTAGCTCCTTGTCACCTGCTCGCCAACAGTTCAAGTTCATCGTGTTCACCGCTAAGCAAGATCGTTCTTTGTCCGAGATCTACGTACATTCACGCTTTCACGCGAAAACACGACCAGTGCTCTCGTTAGTTTTTCGACGTGTGCCTTTGTTTCTCCTTTCCATCGGTGAAAGAGAAGGAAATTAAACGATATACTGGATTTTGCCACATCGCTACGAACACATTTTGGTTCTCTCCGTATTTTTTAGTACTCTGCATCTCCGTTTTGTGTGATATAAATATACGACACGATTACCGTCCACTCTCGAGGGATTCGCTTGGATTTACCCGTGGAAGAGGGAAAACGGTTCGATCGCAAGCCGCGATAGCAGACGTTATTATGACGGTGATTCTCGTTACGTTGGTTCGACGAACGGGATACTTTACGCTCAGCCAGTGACTATCTCGGTGTTTCGCGGATAAACTTTACACGTTCGACCGTTTACAATTGACGAGTGCAGCGCACCGTCTGTTTTCATCGATCTAGAGGAGGCAAAGTGGATCGCTGTACTGTCGTTCGATCGTGCTCGTCAGAATCTTTCAAAATTGGTGAGTACTCCAAACGACATATGTTACAAACTTTACACCGATTTTCCCCGTCCGATCGTGCGTCCTTTTCCCCGTTTCGTTCGACAACGATGCTTCGAAAGAACACAGGTGCGATCAGATCAAATCGACATCACGAATCCGTTGTTTTTCCCGAAACGGAAACGAATACTTATGATTACGCTCGAGGCGGCCTTGTAATAATTTGTAGAATAGAACGTTATCTGCTGGCAACTTGTCACGCGCCAGGACTTTGTACTAAACCCGTCGGAAATAACTATCGCGAATACGTGCTTCGATCGAGTGCAACCGATTCCCAATTTCGAGAAACAGAATTGCCCTCTGAATAATTACCAATGATAAATTCTCGTTATTTCTGCTATATCGAAAGTGAACTTTCGACGCGTACGTGACAGACGGGTGTTTTTCAAATCGATGGAAGCGGCAAAACGTACGCTCGGTGAATCGATCGAGAATCACGATTATCGATCCGAGCCTGTGATATTTGCCAAACGACCCTGAATGCTCGGAGACTCTGACCTTCAAAAGTAATTCGGTTGACGCAACGTCTGACTGCAATTCGCGGGCGCAATAAACTCGTGCACTCATTGTTTTCGTTCCAATCAGCTTCGCGTATCTTATCGCGTTATCAACGCCTGAATCATTAACTCGCTCCTTGAACATTGATCGTTGTATTCAACACGAATAAGAAAATAGAAGAAAAGTATTGCACGATTGTTTTGAAACGAAGGACAAGAGAGTATGGAATTATTTTATGATCGAGCATCGTGACGGATTAGGACGTTTCGATGGACGAGGCAACGAGCGGCGAGTGAAGCGAGGAAAGGCTGCGCTTACGAAAGTCTCGTGCAACGCGTGAGCAACGCGGCAGCGGTCGTTGCGTCATTCGTGACGAAGCGAGGAGGACTTTGATCCTTATCTCTCCTCAACACGGAGAATATAACATACAACCGGACGGTATTGTCGCTGGTTTCCCAAACGAATTTTCGACGGGACGTATTCGCCGTGAAAATATTCTAACTCTAATACGTGGAATTGAAAAAATGGATATTGCTACTAGCCGAACCAATTAAAAAAAGGGAAATAATTCAAGAAAATGTCGGAAAGTTAAAACGAACAAAGTTAGAATAGTTTTGTAGATTTCTAGTGATTTCCAAAGGGGTCGTTGTCGCTTCGAAGAGTATTCGACCGATCAGGATCCTCGTTCGAAACGGGAACTGTTCAACCAGCCCCCATTCTCGATCGTGTTTTGCGCTCTGTATATCCCCCCATCCTCGATCGATCCCACTACTCTTCTCTTGCTACTACCGCCGCGCCGCCACCTTCTCTCTATCACAGCCGAAGTGGGCCACGGCCTAATTTGCAAAACTCTCAACCTCGTCGTAGCGTAAAGCGTGTGTGCAACAAGGCAACGAGCTTCATGGACTTGGAGCGAAGGGCACGCACGTGTATGTACGATACCAAGATACGCTGGTTGATTTCTGCTTGGTCAAACGCGAGCAATTTAAAAACGGTCACGAACATCGCGGCAAGGGATGGCAATGGCAACTAAAAGTGATTAGCGATAAAGTAACGAAAGTCCTGTTCGATCGTCAAAATTTTCCTGTTTGAAGGTCTTCCAAGTTATTCCATAGATCATACAGCTAAAAGGATTCGAAATTTGACGCTGTACCGTTATCGGTGAATATCGACAATGCAGATTGTCAATGTTATCGCGAAGGTATTGATAAGTAGAGATTATCCCAATATAGAAATTACAACGTATATTTGATTTCTAATGCGCGAACATATGTTTAAACACGTATGAACTGCAACTTTTGTTGCAACCGATCGCACGATTATCCATTACAAATTAAAAATACTCGAAAGTGTACGTTGCACCTTATTACACATACTTGCGTTATGAATAATCGTATCATCATCGGAAAACTTATTTATTAATAATTTATCTATCCGCTATTGTTTCGATCCTTCGAATTCATTTATCGCGAATCACGTTGCAAGGTGACGCAATCGAGCGGAATCCAGGGCTAATTATCATTCATAGGTATACGTGGATTCGCGATTCGTCGTCCAAGGTTGTGCTTTGTACTGCATCAAATATCCAAAGCATATCGCAATGGTGAAATATCGAATGATATCGACAAAGTCAGTCAGCAGGGACTTAGCGGATTCGCATTGTGTATGGTTCGTTATCTCAAACGGTCGATCTAGATTGTTTGGTGTCACATCAATCCGGATTAGCGGTATCTACCGTTCACGGAAATGCATGACGCGGAGGTATTATATTCGCGTGCATAGAGGTGCGCGAACGCAGTACCACAGTATGCATAGCCGGCTACGAATCGTCAAGAAGTATGTATGTATTTCCTTCTCGATACGGTTTCTTTGGTGTAGATACGTGTAGAGTTTGATATATTACATCCATACTCTTGTGCTCGTGCGTGCGTGTGTTAAGTAGCGGCCGTCTTAGATATTGCGGATTGTGCATTGCGTCATCGGACGTTCATCGATCACATCGAGTTCGAAAGAAATTTTCATAACGTGCACTGTGATAACTGTTTCTGAGTTTTATATCGGATTAAACGAGCAGATAATGATAACTTTTAATTCTACACGCTTTCCTTGGTTCGCTCATAAAATCTATAATACGGGACCAAAATAGAAAGAAGTTATAAATTAAGTCATCGAGGACCGGCGTCCATTGATATGCAAAGTTTAACTTCTTGTAATTCAAAGTAATAAGCCCCGATGGACGTTTTTACATATTAATTTTCGTTCTTATTTCGATGTTTAGAATCGATCTTCCGAAGATCTTTAACTCGCTATATACTTTTTTAGGCTCCCTATTTCGGTCACTGATTCTACGATCTCGCTATATCACGTTCGTAGATACTATACGTTTCGCGTAATTATGAATCGTCGTAAACGCGTTCGCCAATCTCTAAAAAGAAACAGCGAGATCGTCGAGATGCTTGTGATCGAGCCTAATTGACCGATTGGCGTGATCGAGCTCGCGATTTATCAATCATATTAGGAAATATCAGGCTCCGTTGTTCCCGATGACCTTTTCGCGTTTCTGTTATGCAACGAAGGTGAATGGTCTAGCATAACACGGCGTGCACGTGTAGGAGTCACGTGGCGGGAGAGCACAACCGTAGAGAGAACAGCAACGATAGAGAGAGAAGCCGCGCACTAGGCTAGAACCGGCGCGCGCGAATTGCGCGAGCATTTCTATACTATGCACCGCGGCCAGTTGCATCACACACCGCGTGTTATTTCTTAAGCCGGTCTCGCATTGTTTATCAGTCGAAACGCCCACTCGGCCGCTCTCCTATCGCGTGCTTTCCCGTCCAGTTTGATCGGGATGCATCCATAAAATACATCGTCGATGATCCAAGGAACTTAGTACACGGAACGTATACTAACGAACGTCGTCTATTCGTCATTGGTATCCGTTCCACGTGTTCGTTACGTAACCGCACGCGCCGTTCGGTAAGGAAAACGTATTCGCGGACGGGCAACACGTTACCTCAGGTCACGTGTCGCCGGACGAGAAACGCGATCAACCGACGATGCTCACGTGGAACGTGCAAAAATTCAGATAAGCCAAACAATTACGATACAATGACATGGAGTAATTACTCTTTGTACTTTGTCTCTCTGTCGTCGCACTTGTTTTTATCGACATCACTGATTTCCCTATTGTTTGTACGCGTCCTGATAACGAAGAAAATTATCATCGTGCGTGCTTGAAAAGGGCCACGGAATTATCACTGACGAAAATAGCCGCAATGGTGAGATTCAAGATTAAGCGTATCGTCAAAAGTAAAGTAGAATCAACAGTGAAATAATACGCGTTAAATCGATTGTACATATAGAACGTCTAGGAAATAATAGGACAATTGGATGATTTCATCTAGTGAATATAATTTCACGAATAAGGAGCCCGATTTCCGCTGCATGATTATTTAATAAATTCGAAGCAAACTCTATTCAGAAATAAATGAGCTGACTTATCGAATCGATCAACGTCTGCGCGCTAACTTTCAGTTCGTTGCTCGTTTATCTAATTATCGTATAATTTCTCAGACTTCTGTAAAATCACGTTGCGTATACTAACCTACTATTCGTCTTTAGATTACAGGATTATACATACGTAGCATCTGTAATTTTTTCCCAAAATGTGTTACGCGTGAGACACTTTTGTGTAACCGTTTCGTTTAACTGTACTTAACGAAGTGCTCGAAAATCGAACAGGATACGCGGAGTAACGTATCGGTGCGTGAACAATGATGAAAACACGAAGGAGCAAAAGACAGAAGAAAGAACAAGGAGAGGCAAAAAAAGAGTGCCAACGCGTGTCGCGTGTTGCCTTTTTTCGTTTTTCAGTTGGCGGTCGCGTTATCGCGGACCAATTGCATAATAAGCGGGAAACGAAATCGGAGACCGGTTCGAAATGCCTGTGTCGGTCCGATAACGGTATCAACGGTCGGCTGTTACGTGAGCGCTGACCGCAATCGTAACACGCACAGCCGAGCCGTATCGAGTGGCTAGCATTGTGCACGTGCCTTTATGTACTGTACTTAAAGTTCGACGTACTCCGAGAACTATTTCAGGCCCGCGCGCGTTTCTATCCCCGCATTTTTGGAACGCTCGCTCTTCTCCTCCGTATCGTCGTTCCCCTCTGTGTTTCTTATTTAAATACCGCGAACCTATACGACCTTTTTAACCGCTAAAAATGTCTCGCGAAAAGAAACTTCTTGTAACCTTCGACGATATCGCTCGACCATCATTTTCAAGCGAATAACGACAACCGTATAGCATATGCTAATCGATGACATAAGTATCCCGAGAGCAACTTCTAGTGCCTACTAGCGCCTTTATACGATCGTCCGAAGACTTCCGGTGTTATCTATTCCAGTAGATTCTTGGTCGATAAGCGAGACCAATTGAATGAAGGGATTTGAAACAGGCCTACGCTCAAATATTACGTAACGATGCCGTGGGTACATGGTACGTGGTACGGAACGTGTCTACAACTGTAAATCGACTATATCTATTACGTTATCATTACGTTAGAGAGACTCCTCTTGGTAGAAGGAGCGGCGGAAGGAACGACATACGAGAAACGCGGCGATCGACACGTCGTTGAACACGAGGAATTTGATAACTAGCGTGTCCAGTTTCAGGGTAATGGGACAGATAACGGTCGTGTCCTTAAGATGTTGATAAAAGAGCGAGAAACAAGGTTGTGGCGGGCTACCGAGGGAACTTGAAAATCCAAATGGATAGAGAATTTACGAACGAAGAAAAGTGAGAAGGATGGTTAGTAAAGAGGGCGTGTTATAGTCGGTACATTACGCGCATCGCCACTGCGGTACGGAAAACAACGTGCTTTGGTTGGTCGTTACGTAACTGTGCGTCATATGACCGAGTCGAGACGATTTGGAGCAACCAGAAGAAAAGGACGCGGTCACGCGGGAACAATGCGTGCCTCGAGGTTCCTCGAAGAACGATAACCGTGTTTCGCACATCTCTACGTAAATCTCGGAGAAACAAAAAATTTCGAATTGTAAATTCGAGTTTGAATTTTCCCTTGCACAATCGTATAATCGTAACTTTTGTGTTATCGATCATCGGCTCGATCAGATGCCGGACCAAATTTCTACGAAGAGTCAGGACGATCGTTCATGTCCGTTCATTGCAGTCGTACGCCGCGTTCCCTGAAAAGCTGGTGTCAGAAGAAAAACAAATAGCATTGCTAGTTGGCATCGGGTCAACGGATTCGTCCCTCGTCATTCGCAATTTACAATTTGACTGTATATACGAGATTATTAACGAAACCGAGTATGCTAGCGCCATTTAAACGTGATTAAATTGGACCAGTTTCTTCCTCTTATGTTTTCTTCTGTCAACGAGAAGAAAATTTCCGCGCTACGCAACCAACGAAACGGCAGAAAACCAACGAACTCGATGAATACGTATATCCGGTGAAAACAATGAGAAACTGGAAGAATGGCCAGAAATATTTTCATCGAGAAGAGTGGAATCGAATTTTCTCATATGCGAAGAAGCAAGCCATCAAGAGCTTATATTTGCTCGAAAACGAAACTGATGTTCGACGACCACGTGCGCCGCTTGGCTCCATTGCGCAACTACTGTGACGATTCTACACGTGTATATACGCGTGACGGCGAAACCCGTATCTCCGACACGCATAATTTTTCCTCCGCTTCAGAAGAATTAGTCAGATACTCGTGATTGCCGAGTAACCGGCTTCTCCGTTGTGACCAGAAGATAGGCTAGATAAGTCGCCTGTATACATTCCACAAGAATTTTGTTCCGAAATCGACGAGAACGGACAAGATCGTTCTCGTGTTTTCCTCGTAGAAGAATACAAACAACTAATTGATAAAACACTTAACGATATTATCTTCCCAACCGCGCTCTATTCCTCTCTATTTATAGCGTTATCAACGCAGCGGCCGAATAGTACCGAGTGTGGAACTCGATAATCCTCAATGACTAGTAAAACACGACGCGCTGTCTTATATATCCATTTTATGTTCATCGAACAAAAATAAAATATCCGCAAATCAAGAAAAAGATAAACAGGAAATTATACAACTGCGTCGTAAGATCATTCATCGCAACCGCGGCCGGTTGACCAAGTCATTGCGAGTTATTAATAGCATCGCGGCAAACAGCGCGTGTTGTACAATATTTATGAATTTTCCATCGAGTCGAATTACTTTTGAGATCAAATCAAATTCATAACGAAAACCCTTTTCCCCATTCGTAACATTTCCTCGTAAAAACACGCGTATACGAGTCGTACATGCATCAGTGTTTGTCTAGTACGTATATGTATACTTGTCCATGTAGTGTGTTCGTTTAAATTGCGTCACTAGTTACTGGGCTAGTGTCACATCGCGCAACGGACCGGTACAAGTCGATCGATGCACGTGACATACGCAGATCGATCCAATTACGATTCATAATTCAAGAATCGAGCCGTGAATTCAGCGTGTAATTTTTGCTGTGCAGCACACGAGTGATTCACGCGTGTTCACCAATACTATTAAGCAGAAGGTGAAACGTGATTCGCGCAACACGCGCAACACGTGTGCATCGCTTATGTCGCGTGGTTCGTTAGTTGCGCTGCGTCGCCTGGATTGTGCATCGCTCGAATAGACTCGAGAATTTTTTAGTTACGATAGTTCGAGTCGTATCGCATGTTCGTGGGTATACTGTATACGATAGATTATTAGGACATTTGATACATGCGAAAGACACGTCCACATTGTCTAGAACGGAACAATTTTGTCATTCTGGAATGTCACGAAAATGTTACTACTGTTCTGAGAAAACGTGATTACCGGGAAACGTGGGCTGCGGGAAGGGGCAATAGCGTTTAACGCGACTCACGCCGGTCGGATCAATTCCAACGCTTGCCCAATACTACGTAATTATTTCGTGTGTGCGTAACGCGCGCCAAGGGTTCGCTATTATTATCTCCATGGAGAAATATTGACCCCGAACATAGAACGAAAGCTACCCACACAATCCTAGCGTCCATCGATACGACCATAGCGTTATAAGACGTTTGCGCAACCGAATATGTACGAGTTTCGCTACGTTCGCGTTCTCGCGTTTATAATTACCGTGTACCCAGCAAGGCGCGCGACTTTTCCCATTTTTATCGTTCGTTCGAGGGAAATTGTGTTTTCGCGATCGTTAACGTTGCAAAATTATCCCAATCGCGGTTCTACAGCCGTTCAATAATTTCACGTTCGGAACACAAGTCTCCCCCTCTATTATCCTCTAGCTCTAGCTCTAACGAATCGTTCGCCAGCATTTACGAGAGGCCGTAAAGTTTTAGGGCGGGCAGCGTACCGCGCGTGTTCGTTACTCTCGATAAATTTTCCAGTTTCACGAGAAAGGGGCGACAACCTCGTCCCTCTGTGTTACGTTCCTGGTATGTGCGCGCACGTGCGTGCGCGTTCGCTTGTATTTCCATACACAGGACCGCGTCACGTCACGCGTACGCCAGCTCCTCGGGCTCCCGTTAGTGCACGCTAATATACACATAAAGAAACATGTAATGGCTAAATATGACTCACCGAGAACGTGTCGTATATCCGAGCCGAGTGATTCGGTTCCTCGAAGTATGTATATATCCAGAGGCAAAGCAGAGATAGTCGATTACTGCTAATCCAAACGGAGAAGAAATTTCTTTCCTCGCCTGTAATGAATCAAAATTAAGTACCTATGTTAAGTTAAGGCCAATTTACACTGTTTCACTTTGGGGAACACGGCGAATCAATGCTTCTTTCATGCGAAATAGTGTAAATTCGGTTTTATATGGTGATACTTTCGTTACAGAACATAGTCGGTTGGTCATGCGGCGGAATTGAGCGAAATTAAAGATACCTGAAACGGAAGTGCATGTGAACTCGGTTTCGAAACACCGAAATAACGCGTTCCGTGGACTTGTGTTACGTAGACGGAAAATTCGGTGATTCAATGGAAGCTATTTGTAATCGCTTCAGGAAATTGTGTGTATATCGGTAGGAAGAACACTTAAGTTGGCGTGCACCGCGTCTACGTGCATTTCGTCACGACAGAAATTTTATGTGGGCGATGTTTTCTATTCTAACAAAAATCGTCGAATCGATAGAACTAGCTGCGACGATGTGAGTCACGCGAGCTCGCGTATACGTAACTTCACGAGTGAAATTCCAGGTGATTGCTCAATTTCGAGCGGGCTTCGTGTCTCGGTTATACACCTCTTGGCGTTGCAACGAAAATTAAATACCCATTTACCCAACTAGATACCCTATCGTTTTGAATCCCCTTACTTATAGTTATATTCGTATATTGATTCATTAATTGTGAATGGAAATGAAGCGATAGATCCTGAACTTGATAAGAATATCGTACTTTTGAATATTCTTATTAAAAATAATAGATTAGAGTATATAGCACGAAGCATTTGCCAGCAGCTATACTATTTTGTGTTAAGAGTCGGTCGTCAGGGTTCCTAGGAGAATGCATATTCTCTACTGAAGTCTAATTATCTAATCTGTGGTCGAATAAACGATTACTAATTTTTCGAGGATCATTTCCTGTTCCTTGTTTCTACGAATAATATCTACTTATTATTAGTATCTGAATACAGTGGGAAATAATATCATATCACAGCACGTATATCCTGTTATGAATTAATGAGAAAATTAAGTTTTTGGAAAATATTCACATTCAGGGAATTATACTGTGGAGGAGCATTCAGTAACAAGAACTCCGACAATAATAAGAAAATCATTACATAGGCATAAATAAGAATTCTGAGAACGGCAGGTTTAAGTGGAACGAAGTTGAACTACAAAGTTGCCGATGTGAAAATGTAACGTGATACGCGCGAACCATAGACGACCGACTTATACGCGACCACTATAGCGTATCGAGGTCTCTATGCGTCTTCCTTTTAAATCCTTGTCACTGCCTTCTAGCGAGGAACGATAAAAGATCGTGCACAGATGGTAACGCAAAAATTGTAATTTCCTGCATGATGAAACGTCGATATTGGTCGTCTGTTTCCCAGAAGCGTCGAGTGGTGCAGTCTCTAACTAACCGTGACGCAGTCTGCACGGAGGTAACTTAAGGTAGAAGATACATAATCGATAGATGGAAGGACGCATGACAGATTGTAAAATTGAGTCTGTGCGAGGTCATGAAGGCACGTTTCTCGGCCAGAAGTACGTGATTAGAAGAGATCCACGTATACGTTGACATATTTACCGGGATTGTGAGAGGCTTCCACGATATAAGCGGCTGACATTCACTTCTAACAAGCCCGTATAGCACGTGGATAGAGGAAACGCACGCGTACACGATGCAACGAGACCCTTACGTAACTCTCTGCCGCGTGCTTCAACAGTTAATTCACAAGCTTACCGTTTCGGTTCCTCTTACTCTTTTCTAAGCGCACGAACATGCCATCTCGCTTCCTCCCGTTGCATCACGAGTTCGTTACCCTAATCTACTCGAGACGCGTATTCTGTTTCCCATTAGGGTTAAACCAATACGGAGTATTAATAAAAACCCCTTAAAAGATTAATTACGCGAGAGAATAAATATGTCTATACCGATACAATGACCCTAGCATTTTCAGAAAATGGCTAAAGAGATCTCCCGTTTTCCTTAAATTGTTTCGCGAGAGCTATGGCGCTTTTAATAATCATATTACGTGTTAAGACATGAAGTGTAAGGAAAAGAAATTCTTTTAGTTGATAGGTGGATGGAAATTGTAAAAAAGCTTAAAAAACGGTGGGAACGTGAATAATTGAAAAAAGCACGATGATACCTACCTATTTATAGTCATGCTTGACAGAAGACAGTGCCAGAGGAAGTATATGCTGGTTTATTCCTTCTCCACACAATAAACACACACACCATAAACTAAATTTCACTCGAGGCATTTCTCGTACACGAAATATAAACATTTCGAACAACTATTCGAGTACAAAATGTCTTTCTTCGAATCTTTTTATCGGAAAGTCACTATGGTACGCTCAATGTTAGAAATGACGCGTCTTCGATTATCGAAATTTCCCCGCGTATCCCGATCTTGAAATTTCGATTACCGAAAGATAGGTGCGCTGCCGTAGCTGCGCGTTACAAGGAATGCTCTGAGCGGGAGATTTCAAATCGTTTGTTTCTTTTGAAAATAAACTAATTCGTTAATTCCAAACACAAATATTTAAAATTATATTCGAATGTAAATATTCGAAACGTAATTCGTACAGGAAATAAAATGTAACCTTATTTTCTCATGAAATGACATTGATGCGTGTTCTCGTAAGACATAATCGTTCAAGGAAGGAGACGTATTTCCGTTTAACTGAAGCACGCAAGCGCGTATTTACGTAGTTGTAAAAGCCAAACATCGTTTTCGTAGTATAAATACCGAAGGTTGGGTAAATAAGTATTTCCACGATGCAACCCGTAAACGGCCGATGGCACGTGGCAAGTGGAATCGCACAGCCACACGTGCTTCCTTACATAACTGTCATTTGGATTAATACTCACACGTTTTCTAACGATAGACACGACACGAAAATAACATTCGATCATCCCAAAAACAAATTATTTTTAATTGCTCCGAGTTGTATGTAGGACACTGTATAAATAGGTAGCTATAAAAGTTCGATAATTGAATAGACTCGAACGCTGTTCGTAGGTCATGCATTATCGCGGAAGACAGTTTTATTTCCCTCCCGATAGATTACACCAAGTTATTAAATCAAATGTTATCGTTTTCCGACATTTATCGTGTCCAATTAACACGTTATGAGAATCGGTCGCGTAATACTCGAGCATATGATGACCGATCTGCGGAAATGATCGCGCGAGCACTTACATAATTGTGCCGCATGCCCGGGGCGAAGCTCAAGCGTATGTCATCGTTACATCTCGAGCGTTCTAATATCGTAAACATTGCGCGAACTTCGCCATTCGTCGCGACAATGGCGCGACCGAAGGGGCCTCGCGTATCGTCGCGTCAAATATTTTCCTACATACCATATCTTAGAAGTGATTAAAGATAAATTACATTCGAATTTCTTTCGAGCCTAGAAAATTCAAGCGCGCCATTAAAATAGAAAATAAAATGTATGAATAAAATCAAAATACAAATACCGATTCCACATTACGTGCTCGAAATAACAAATCGTTTGACTAAGATCGAATCATTATGCACCGACAAACGCGATCGTTTCGTTTTAATAGTTGAAAACTAATTTCGAAAAAGGAGCGGCAAATTTCTATTGGTCGACTGGCAACGGCGGCGGGTTCATTGACATCTTCGACCTTGGGGAATAGCCCGACCTTACCCAAGGCTATTTTGCGACTTGTGCTCGGCATTGCCCGGACCGGTATTGTTGGCAGTACGTGCACGTCCCTCGATCTCTCGGAATTCTTCACCTTTGTTCGCTCCGTACTCTCTCGTATAACGGTCACGGAACTTTACGAGAGGAGATACTCTCCCTGTTGTTGAGCATGATCTCCTGTCGCCACACCCACGCCTGCTCAACAAAACGATCGTCCTCGAGGGCCCAAAATAAGCGGCGTATCTGCTGCACGCTGCTGGCATCGGGAATCGCTATACAAACGATTTAACGCGCTCACCGTACAAACACGGCGCTAAGGCAATGATCTTCGATGCACGCTCACGGAATACAAATGGTTTCTTGATGTATACAGAGTATGCACCTTAAACGTACACTTAACGGCGCGTGACTATGCTACTTGGTAACCGTTCTCTCACCTCCGGAATTTTTCTCTAGTATTTGCTTTCGTAGATAAGAAATACTGTAACGAGCTGCAGTATACATATGTATAACACATTTGCTTTGTATTAGGTTAACTTTGTCAACAGTACGGTATTACAGTAAAGTTTCTAGTTAATTATGCTTTATTCAAATTGTTCGCTATACTAATTAGCCTAAATAAGGATAAGTTACGTTCGTTCCCCAAGCGCGTGATGCAGGTGATTAGCTAGATGAATGAACAATCGTTCCAAGAAATTGCAATTATCACCGAAGCGCTGTTTCGAGTTGTTTCAAATATGACGATCGATTTTCATAAGTGTGCGTCATCGAATTAACCAGCAGTTTGATTATAATTCTAACATGCAGTCTGTTACAATTATTACGCGCTATGTCACGGGAAAGGAATGATCATATTGAGTCACATCGCGAATCGCGGTCGATCGAATTGAAGTCTCTGCAATTCGAATCCGGAAAGGCAGGCCGTGTACGATCGGTATGGATCATAATCTGAAACACCGTGTGTAATCAACGATCACGACAAAAAGTGACGGCATAGGAGGTCAGCTATCTGTAGAAATCTCTCGACATTGTTTTTCTTCTTCCTGATTCCGTATCGCGCGACCTTCTTTCGTAATGTCCGTCACTCGACTGTTGCGTGACAGTGCCGCACAAGGACTACATTTCGTACGTGGCTAGGATCGTAAATGCGTTCGCTACACCACGGATTTGCGTCACTTTGGATTAATAAACGTTTCACTGAAAAGCTGGAAGGACCTTGCGTCCGAAAGAAGCGAACATCGCGTTCGAATAACACTGTTACAACGTATTTACTATTTTTCTAGTATTTACGAATGACGAACGTCGAATACAAGAAACGCTGAATCACGACAAACAAACAATTGTTAAATGTAAATATACTCGCATTCTGATCTATTTGTATCTTACGTGACTAGGTTGCCTTGTCACTAAGCTGCGCTTTTCGTCATCGCGATCGTTTGGCACGCAGCGCTACATCACCGCCGTTAATAAACTCGTCCCGTGTGTTGACTCGGGAATCGTTCTCCTTGCTATCTGACACTTTAACCACCGACGTAATATACGATCTTATTAATTCTGCCAGATTAGTTCGCACGCGTTCGACGCCAAACTATATTCATATTGTTGCAAACGCATCGTCTCTATCCCGACCTGTCTTATCTAATTTGCAACTTGTTTTTTCCTTCGCAGATGTACTAAGAAGACAAATTATGGTGGCAGAAATTGTCGCCCGCCAGAGTGGATCGCCTATCAATGGTGAGACCGCGTGTTTGAACAGCAATATGCCGGCCACCCACACAATGGCGCACGCCGGTCACGGTGTTCATGGTGGACACGATGCCCATGGACCGTTGCCTCCGTTGACGCATCCGGCACACCACGGTGCTCCATTGACTCTGCAACAGCAACAACAACACCAGCATCAACCGCAGCACCAGCCACCGCCGCCGCAGCAACAACCTCCGCAACATCATCACCATCATCAGCCGCAGCAGCAACAGACGCAGCAGCAGCAGCCGCCGCACCACCACCACGACGCCCAACAGGTGACACACCCAGAAAATTTCCCTCCGAACTTCGACATCAGAAAAGAGCTATTTTCTCAGCGCAAGCAACGGGAGTTCATTCCGGACAACAAGAAGGACGACAGCTACTGGGACCGCAGGAGACGCAACAACGAGGCAGCCAAACGGTCCCGAGAGAAAAGGCGTTTCAACGACATGGTACTCGAGCAACGAGTCATGGAGCTGAGCAAGGAAAACCACATCCTGAAGGCGCAACTCGAGGCGATCAGGGATAAGTTCGGTATATGCGGTGAGTCTGTGATCAGCACGGAACACGTGCTCGCGGCTCTACCCGCTGACCCGCCCATCGTCAAAAGGGCGAAACTGCCAGCCTCGGCTGCTCTCCTCTACGCAAGAACACCAAGTCCTGTGCATACTTCGGTGATCCATCAACCAGTCAGTGGTGCACGATCGCCCAGGTCACCCGCGCAGCTGTACGTTCCCGAAACGACCTCGTACCCTGAGACGGAAAGTTTTCAATATCCTTATCCTCATCCGGCGATGCACCTCGACACGACCAGCGCTCTAAACCTATCTCGTGGTCGACGCGCTCAATCGCCGTTTGAATTATCATCCGGCAGCGGAGACGAAGGTCCACAATTGGTGGTCAGCTCGCAGAATCCAGCGGCTAACAACAGTCTACCTCACAAGCTGAGGCACAAATCGCGTATCGGCGACAAGGATGCGGCCAGCGCGTTACTCGCGCTTCAGGGTATCAAACAAGAACCAGGACCCAGAGCATCACCACCATGGGATAACGAAGGTTCCAGCGACGAGCGTGACTCGGGCATTTCCTTGGGTGCCGAATGGACCGGCCCCAGCGTGTCTACCGTTCCTGAGAGCGAGAGGGAAGTGAAATCGAGGCTGGACCGTCTCGCCTCCGAAGTTGCCTCCCTTCAGTCGATACTCCGTATCGGCAAGCCGACGGAAAGCAGTCTGGTCACGGGACACGCGTTACCCGCAAACGCCACAGTCAATGGGCCGTGAAAGAGATCGTCGTATCCTCTTGGTGGCTTCTTTGCAGCGAGCGAGCCAACTGTCCAACGCGTTGCTCCTCGAATTGTACCAGGTTAAGTGCGACGGTGATCAACACGACGGAAATTCCTCATATCGCATCGAATACGGGGGAGACAAGAAATAGAAAGTACTCCTCGATCGCTGATTACACGCGCATGAACGCTTCAACGAGTGTAGCGATTGTTCTTAGTTGGTAGAAGGAAATAGCGATCAGAGATTGTCACTTGATCTCGTTCTTTCGTCGTAAATTGAAGAACGAGTATAAAGAACGACAGAGAAGGTTGATAAGGAATGTAGAGAAGTGTACATTCTTAGAACAACCACTACCGACTTTGCATTCGCACGTACTTCGGTATCGACCAATATCGCGTGAAACAAATCGCATGCTGTTTTTTATCGATCAGATAACGATTACAGATCGACTAGATGAAGCGTATGAAGCGACGGTATAGCTGTTTTATTCGGGAATCGAATATTATTCGATTTTAGTCGATGAAATGCGAGAATCAGTCGAATCAACTGTCGGGTGCGCTTTTCTGCTTTCGAGTTGCCCCGTTTGCCAAAATGGGACTCCCTCCAATGTCCCGCGGTACCGTAACGATAAATTAGATGATAAGAAAGATGCGACATCCTAGACTATAAGTAATTTATACTGTAAGACTCTCTTAGAATACTTTCGTTTAATTATTATTATCATTGTTGTCATTAGCAAGTTCATTTGCTGATTCGAAAAGTGCAACGGCTAATCGAGCCGACCGTTTTATTTGCTACTATGCGCTAAACTCGAGCAACGATTCGAATAACTTGGATACTCGATATTCGATTCGTATCATATCCTTGACGGCAGAGAAACGATCTCGTTAATACGAAGACCTTCAGATTCGTTTGTATTTATCCTTGCTGAATAAAAATTCCTATTATGTTATATATACGTATCTCGTGATAAAATGTAAAATTATTAGCAAACGACTTCGAAAATCTTCCGATTGACGAGAATCGAATTTCTTTCCGTGAAAAATACGAATTTATTTCCCAATTAATAAATTGGTCGCGCAACCGGCTATCTCACTACCGTCAGTTATCCTTAACGATTTAAGCCTCCACTTCCCTGCATCGTTATCGAGCAAAGCAATAACATCCTTGTATTATCGATTCACGATCTCTTCTCTTTCCCAAAAACCGTTCATCGTGTTCGCGTCGACCCATGTTTGCGCGGCGCAACATTGGCCCGAATCCGTGGCAAATTTCTAGGAGGAAAGCAAAGTGTTTATTGGTGTTCGAACGTGTGGCTTCGATTCCAGGTTTATTTGTCTGTCTGACGATTCTTCTGTCGTCCTCGTTCAAATCTCGCACCAACACGTTGCTTAATGTCTTCTCCTTGAAATTCAACCTTGCCAGTCGATCCGCAAATAACGCCAATTCCCATCCCGTGCAAGTCAATTGCGCCTCGAAAACATCGATCGCTTTTCCAGTACATAACAGAGAACCTTCATCCTTTTATCGATCGCGTTACCTCGTCAACGTTTTTCTTTCTCTTTTTGCATCTTGTCTAAAATCATCTCCCGTCTTCTTCTTCTTCTTCCTTCTTCCTCTTCTTTTTTTTTATAAATATACATTCGTTATTAGCGATTAACGTGACCACATATGTATATATGTACGTATAAACGAGCAGGAGTGCGTGTGTACCTTCCAGATTTGTTTTCTATTCGCTGGTGCTTCGTGCAATCGTTAAAAGCAATTTGCACGAGAAGCGAAAGTCGAGCAGAAAACAAGACGCCAACTGGTTGTTTTACGAGTCTTCTTTCCTTATTATTTTTTCTTTTTTTTTTCTCTCTCTCTCTCTCTCTCTTTTCCCTACTCGAAGGAACGATGGATCGCGGGATTTATCATGTACCGGGAATCACGCGGTATTCAAAGTATTAAGCGAGCCTATAGGTGTTACGTAATGTATACATAGTGCACATATGCAAGGAATATACATATATACATATACATATGATATATACATATATTTTTTTTCTTCAAATTAACGTATTTTTCGATATCGTGAGAGTATAAGACGAATGGTCTCTGTGTGTGTCTATACGCGCGCATCTATATGTATGCGCGCAACGCTTTGGTGTTATACATAAAGAAAGAGCGTAATACGATTCTTTATTTGATCTATTACCGCACCGAAGAAATCGTGTCCGCCGAAAAGAAGAGGAAGCTGTAGAGAACGCGCGCTAATTGGAGGAACTTTTCTTTTCGAAATTTCTAGCGAACGCCGGAAGCGTCGATCGAACGCGCCATTCATCGTTACGATTCGAACGACGATGAAAATCAAAGCGTTAGAGTGCCTCAACGATGGCAACCGATTCATTGTCCCGATATTTCTGTTACTATTTATTAAAGGTAAAGAGAGGAAGATTATTCTCGAATCGTTCGATCTACTCGTTCGTTGACGCCTCCCGCTGTACGTCAGTATGATAAGCCACAAAACGTTAATCTAAAGCTACCACATTTTTAGAAAAAACATACCTTTATTTATCATGAATCGTCTGCTTATACGGAGCCACGTGAAAAATTAGTATTTCGACCAGAGAAAGATAAATGTAGCATTAAGAACATAAAGAATATAAATTAAGAATATGATACATAATTTCTGGTATTTCTCTGTCGAAAATACTATTTTTAAATGGTTTCGTCTATGTCATGGAAAACAAAAATTATTGCTCCAAGTTTTGAGATGAATAAACAATACAGCGTGTTACTTATTTACTATTTGGTTGCGGCGATCGCGCTACTTTCTGTGACATTTATGACGTCGGAGAAATGATCACGGACTGGAGGCTCAAAATTACGATAGCTCGATCATATTTGAACACATCTCTGAGCAGATCGAACGTGTTATAGGTCTGCGGCATATGCGTGTTTCTTAAGGTTTTCTAAGACACATCACAAGACTGTATTAATCGTAATCGGCGTAATTCGCGGAAGGATCTCGTATCTGTATTCTTCCTCATGCTTCTATACTCCCCTTTACCCTACTTTCTCTCTTTTCACTCGTTTGTATTTTTTATCTTCCTCGCGTGAATTTTCTATATTTTATACGGCATGTTTGTATTATTATTGTTGATAATTTTCTGCGAACAATCGCCGACAACGATACTCGATGAATTAGTTTTTCCTTTTTGCTGCCGCCGCTCAAACGTTTCACAGTTTTGCTCAGAGTAAAAGGGAGTCGAGTAGTGAGACGAGTTGTGTAAGATTTAATATTTCTTTCATCAATTGTCGGAAAAATGTGCTCATTTATAACGTATCAATGTAAATATAATTTCTTTCTCTTCTTTTCTCTTTTTTTTTTTAATTCGTTATCGAGGTAAGTGTAGAACACTCAGACCCAACGACTCGATAGTCGCACACGATGTGCATCGTTTCGCAGTTGATTTAATGTAACATACCACGAGTGCCTATAATAACGAAGCTGTATGTTCTATCCCGCAGCCCACATTAAAATTGTAGATTTTTTAACAGCTCGAGGTTAAAAGCACGTTTATTGAGAGAGAGAGAGAGAGAGAGAGAGAGAGAGAGAGAGAGAGTGTGTGAAAGAAGTCGGTGTTTGGAAAAAATCAGGTATCCGTGAACTTTGTAAATAACGATTGTGTTAATTCGTGATCACGTTTGTGGTCACAGAGAGAATGCCACACGAACCGTGCGTATGTGGTGATCGTCGCAAAGTTTTTACTCGCAAATTCCAAATAATCTTTTATCTCACGATTACTTGCCCACGAGAAAACATTACCTTCGAACACAGCGACCATGAATCGATATTTGTACATAATTGCACCTTTCTTTCTTTCTTTTCTTCTTTTGCCAAAAAGCACGCTACTTGTGCCGATGAAACTATGGCGCAAATATCGAAGGCGTTAACGAACATCGGCCGGAGAAGGAACTTCTAACTCACAACATTTCTTCAACCATCGTGTCTCCCCTTATATATTTGCACTCTTGAAATAGCTTCTTTGAGGACGTTTCGAATACAGTTCCTATGCAGTTTACAGTATGGTAAAGCGACTTAGAGACTCGGTTGGCCGTTGTCTACGATTAAACATGATTCCAAGTCGAATTTTGATCCTTCTTTCTCCGGCTGTACGGAGATATAAGTATTTAGATCTAAGTGACATATCCACAGCGTGTAGTGTACTTGTATATGAATACCGAAATAAATATTTTCAATGTTTTTGACAATATTTGTGACGACTTCCTTTGTCATCGCCCCTAATCTTCTTATTAAAATAGTGATTTAAAAGAAACATAATACATGACACAAAATAAAGAACAGTGTTCGTATCTAAGAAACCATATATTTCTTATGAAACATAATAGATGCAGAGATAAAGATTACTAATACACACTGCAAAGAGTACGCAATAGGTTCATAGTATCTGTGAACATAGTGTGACAGTAAAAACCATGCATTAATATGAAAAAAATATAAAAAATATATCATAAAGTTAATTTGTACAGTTCTAAAGTATAACTGTCAATCGTGACAAAGATTAAAGTCCAAATGGAAAAAGTAGAATTATAATTAACACAGCTGTCGATCTACCATTGCCCAAAGAATATCTGCGTAAGAAAGTAAAAGAAGTACTGATAGTTCGGCGCTTTTGATGCTGCGTAAGTATTACGAAGAGTGAAACAATCTCTATTTTTCTTCAACAATAGTATAATCTTTTTACATGCTTGTTGTCGTTTTGAAATTGTGTCCTTGCAACAATTTATTGACGATAGGTGGGATAACAGCTTCATTATTACCATTTCGATTCAATTACCAAGATTATTTTCGTTTTTTACACTTAGTTCTACCTCGACGTCTACGTGATGAGTTTGGACGAGTGTCGGTCTTCTTTGAAGATCTATAAATAATCCCTGTATTAAACAATCTGTCGCGTTAATCGAAATCATAATAAAGTTCCTTACCTATGAACCCTATTCACTGATACGGAAGTGTGTTTCTTTAAAGTCAAGTGTTGTTGGACCAATTCCGCTAATTTGCCTTGTTGAGCAAGCATCGAAAGAAAGGTACAGATAAATTCGTCATAGTTATGTGTTCTACGACAATCGTCAATCTAAAACAAAGAACAAAGTACTCTTATATTATCTCATGTTTTAAATTTTAAGCAAAACATAGATAGACGTTTTAAAGCGTATTTACCTTGTACTTGTTCCTCTTATCATTTTCGTCTTTCAAGCTAGTCTCACAAATACTAATTTCGTGTTCTAAATTCTTCAATAATGCTAGAAGATCTTTGGGTGCGAACGTATGCGGTTCAAACAACTCCGGATATTTCGTACATAATTTCGGATCGATTTTTTCAACCTTCTTTTCTTCGGTGACAGTGTCTCCGTTACTAGTCTTTACTCTGGCATGAGGTATTCTAACTTCTCCCGACAAGCAGACCTTCTTATGTAAGTGCCCGCTGTCGGAAACTAATCTTTTTCCATTTATATTAATGTTCCCAAGAGAACGACCTACTTATGGATATAGATTTCATGTATTGTTACCATACAGTATAAAAAGACACCACACTAACAAGACATAATGAAACAGTAGGCTCTATATACGTACTTAAACCTGCCTCATTCTTTTCATCCCCAGATACTCTAATTACAACAAACTTTTTGAAATCTTTCGTCGACGTTGGACTGCTCTGACCAGAGTTCCATCCCCATGCTATAAATCAAAGCTTTATATATAATAAATAAACTAATTTATTTACCACAAAGAAGTAGCTGTTTCAGTCTTATTACATGAAAGCAATACTGTTATAACATTTTTCCTAATTGCGATCGTATGACGATAAACGGTACGAAAACGTTTAGGAAGGATAGGTCGAATAACGGTACCTCAAAGGTGTCAAAGGAGACGAAATACGGGGGAATGTGCGAAAGTCAAATAATACCACCTACCGAACTAGAAGAATTTTAGTCTGCTATACAACAGCACGCGCGACAGCACAACGAAATGAAACTGGTAGCTTTTATTTTCTATTCTATTCTAATCGTGATCGAGTCATCGAAGTGTCCAGAATCGAAGAAACCACATTCCACTAGTTGCACCGTATTTTACAATTGCGTAAATTTACCTAGTGGCGGTTACGTTTGGGTGCCCAGTAAATGTACCGAGGGCTTGGTAAGATCATCATTGCGTCAATATAGTTAACAGGAACGTGCCTACGATTTTCAGAAATTTGTAACATTTTCCTATCGTTAGATATTCCAGCCGTACTTAAGAATATGTGTTCTTCCTGGCGATTCTTGGGAATGCGACACATTATCGACAGAATCGTCTGTTATAACAAACAGATACGATATTCCTGAATTGATCAATCCAAACGAAACAAGTTATGTTGGATTAACAGAAGATCCATGGAATCTTTCTGAACTTATTGATTCGTCATATACTACTGATAGCATCCCTGATTATTCTGATCAAGAAACGGTGACTCCATATCCTTTGATTGAATTTGCAGAAATAATGGAACACGAATCAAACAATGCTTCCAAAATTAACGATAAAGAGAAGAATGGTCATTTACAAACACAAGATGATAAGAAATACTATTCAATGTTGAATCAATTAATACATCATCTGTTACTTTACAAAAAAATTACTATTCCCTTGGAACTTTTAGCATCATCTACATCATCATCATCTACGCCTTCTAGACTTGTTACAAACCTACCATTAAACAATTATCTTGTACAAAACTATATTCAACAAAACAATAATTTACAAAATACTATTATAACTGGTATGAAATTGCATAACACAACTAAAAGTAGTACAACTTTAAAAAATAATGTTGATGATACAGTATTAAATACGAAAGATTCGTCGGTATTTGATAACGTGAAGAATGAAAACACTATAATCCTAATTACCGATAATTTGGGGAACAAGCAATATTTGACTGTTGAAAGATATAAATCATTGGCTTATGAATTGGATCAACAATATGTTCAGTTTATTCCGTGTATAAAAAATATTCGGATGCCAAATATTACTAACTGCGCCAAGTATTATGTGTGTGAACCTGAAATGGCTTCTGTAATAGAATATTCATGTCCTTTGTTCACAGCATTTAATACATATGCAAGAACATGTGACACAGAAAGTTATAATAAATGTATAGAAAATAAAAATAAGGGAAGTACAAATTCAACTGGAAGTACAGATAATATAATTAAAATAAATGTACCAAATAAAAATATATGCACTGAACACGGAAAAACAAAAGATATCACGTCTGAATCGCGTTACTATATTTGTTATTCTGCTTCAGATAATTCACAAATCAAATCTATAAGAATGACATGTCCAAATGACTTAATATTTTGTCAAACTAAGAAAGTTTGTACAATAAAAAGTCTCTGTAAAACAACATAAAATAGGAATATCTTTTTACTTACCTTGCGTTGGAGAATTAAATGCGGATCCAATCTCGGAAGATGTATCAGTACTGGACGAGCTGTGTGCTGGTGAAGTTTGGATTCTGAGAGGTGTAGCATAATCCAGTGCACACATTACTACTTTTTCCATACCACTGAAACGTTTATATATATATATATATCATACTATAACTTTGCTTGAAAAATAAAGTACTTCGTAAATATGAACGTTATTTAGTTTAGTGTTTGCCTACTTTGATTCAGTCTTTCCGGAAGTTATGCTTGAAGCTGGTTCTTCGGTATCTATAGTAGAAGCACTGCTTCTTTCAACTGTAATAGCTGGTGCTGATGAAGTTTCATCAATCTCTGATTTATTAGACAAGCCATTTTCCTCTTCAGATTTGTTATTTTTCTCGTATGACTTATCCGATTTCTCGGTATCATTCGAATTTTTCTCTGTCCCATCTTGATGACTTAGTTTAACAAGTTGTTGCAATGCCTCTAGTACTATCTGTCTATTAGTTTTCAACATAGTTAATTTATGTGAAATTGCGAGTCTTCTATCAGGAACAACAGCCATTAAATTAAATCTTATATCTTGCAATTGTTCCCCTGTTGCCATTCCCAAACGATCGGTAATTACTCTTCTAAATTGTTCAGTCCACTCTTCATGTTCTTTCCATGGACCGTGATCCATAGGGTATGGTTTTAAACCATCCAATTCAAATAATCTACCATTAATTGGTACATAACTAACAAAATGAAAAGCTTCTCCAGTAAACCTACCAGTTGAGACTCCAGTATTTTTATCTTGCCGTCTTTTGGCTTGTGGCATTGCATGAGAATTATGAGCGCAAGCCAATTCAGGTGTGTTACCAATTGCCCATCCTTTATTTTCTGGACACATACCAGATGTATGCATCTTCAACCTGGATAAAGTTGTACCCAAATGAATATTTGGACAATTAAGTAATACAGAGAGTAGTGCATGTGTTGCACAACTGTTGGGCACAACCTATAAAACGATAGGTTACTCAAAAACAGATTCTTGCATGTAAATATTATATGTAGTATTACATATAAAGTATTTGTATAAAAATTATAGCACCTGTTGTGCAAAAAATATATTGTTAACAATTTCTTCATCTTTTACAAAACTTTCATCTTGTTCTACAACTTTACGTCTGGACCTCCTTTCTTCTATCCAACGAAATAGGAATATGAAACCATATACTGGACCTTCCAACGATTTTTGTAGATCATATATTTCTTCTACTTGTACACCTTTTACTCCAAAATCCTCCAATAGCAATGTAAATAAACCTAATAATATAAAATACATATCAATATAAATCTTTTAAATATACTATAACTTAAATATCATAAAAGAACAGAAATGCTTTTCCATTGACTACAATAAAGCTAAAATACAATATAGATACAGTGACGGCATATAAATGTATTAAAATGAAACCAAATTGTTTCAACTAACATTTTGTTATATAATGTACATACATTTTTATATTCATATTATGAGATATATAGTACATTATGTCAGAACAAATCATATTTTAATAATGCATACAGATAATTTAATGATAATAGTTATTAAAATAACATACTCTTGAGGCTATTATTTTATACCTGGGTCACTTTCCAATTCTAGCCAACCCTCCGTTAATCGATTTATATCAACTGGCATTCTGTGTTAAGTTTTAAGTTTAACATTTAAAAGAATTTTACATCCTTTTAGAAATTTTATTACACTGTGACAATTAAAGGCGCCATATTACATCAAAATACATATCATGTGGTCACGTGGTAAAAAAAAGGCTTAAAAATGTATCAAAGCAGCAATTTCCAATCATCTATATTTGTTTATTTATTGTACATTGGATAACCATCCGATTAAAACCTATTCCTATTTAACGAAAAAAAAAAAAAAAAATAGCTGTAATAACTAACGAGAATAATAACTATATATTAAAGTTTATATAAAATGAATTAATACAATTAAAAACAAGATTTAATCCGGTTAATGCAAATTTTATATCAATACATAATTCTGTGAACCGCTCCGTGTGGTGTTGGCATATTACGTACATTACGTACATCACAAAGGATATAACCTAGCAAAACGCGAGGATGGTACCCCGCTGGGGGTAGCCACCAACATGTTAATATAAACGCTAAAAAATTCCACCAAATGTCCAAGTTGGACAAATTGTGAATACAAAGAAATAAATAAAAAAAAAAAAAATAATACATAATTCTGTATCTACTGATTAATTTTGTATTACATGTATTTATCTTTATGCATTAATCTAGTAACAAAGATATCATTTTATTCAAACCTGTTCAAACTAACATATATGTACATATGTATACACATGATTATGTGCATGCAGATTCACAGTAGCGCATTCTATCATTTTATCATTCTATTAACAATATCGGCAGAAAGGAAATGAGAGTGCTCACGCTTATGGTTCCGATTGTTACCAGATTAGTGCTGCCCTCAGCGACCAAGCGCTGAAGGTGTTCCACCTTAGCATATACAAGAACCTATTTAGTTCCACCACAAATGAAGTATATTCGCTGTAGTTCCACGCTAAACAAGTCTATTACATTGTAAGGAATTACATTTTATGAAAAAGTTCATACTTTTCTATCCGAGATAGGTAACAGTGTTAATTGAACTTAGTTGTCTCAAAAAGAGGAATTCTTTATCATATTTTTTTAGAGAAAAGAAGAAAATCTTTCATACAATAATGAATCACTGAAATGACGCAGTAATTTTAATATATTCTCTGTCCCTTTGACTGCGGCAGACTTTGAGACACACCAGCCGTACCATAGGGTAGGAAATCAGTCACGACGGACACCGAGAACGGTAAAACTTTTTGTTAGGCGTGCATTTCTGAGAAAGTATGTTCATATAATCAAAACACAGAATTCCACTACATTAAAATAATATTATTTGTTTCTTTGTATTCTGCATTCAATTGTTAGTGTATATACTACAAATTTAACATTAATATTAAGCTTTTTTAACAATATATCTAATGATCTAGTAAGGTGATACGATTCGTAACGTGGATAAATATATAATCCTATATCATATTTCATGTATTTGTAATGTGTTGCATTTCTTCTATTATGTTTTCTTCACACTACACATTTGCGCCTTGTGTTTTTCCGAATTACTGCATTTTTTACATATGGAAACGAAAAATGCCTTTATGTTAAACGAAAAGGCTCACTATCAGTACTTCTACTTTCTAATGTGCATTCATGTGTTCTACCCGAGTTGTATTTTTGTAAAACTTGTTTTATTAAATATAAATGAAATTTACTAAAATATAATTTTCTTACGATTACATAGTTATATAAAATAAATGTATTATACACAATTAATATATTACTAACGGAATATGTAATTGCTGAATTAGCATTTACTTACGTCTGATTAAAATAAGACTGCCGGAATTATGATCGATAAAATTTTCCGAGCGCCTTTCGTATCAGTAGACCGAACTTGGTTAAGCACCTGTAGGTGCTTACAGTACCATAAGAGCAATATTTTTAAGCGCCTTTAGGTGCCAATAATAGTCAAAAGGCTATACACGATAACTTTTTAGGTTTAACATTAAATTTACTTTCCTCGCAATAATGTTTTTGTTATAATGAAACCTAAATTTCATTTTAATAATAATATCAGCAGTTGATAGGCTGCGAATAATATGTGACATGGCGTATTTGCTTTGCACGTGTGTTTGTTTACAAAAACAATAAAAATAGAAAAGTAAATTAATTACAGACAAGGTTTGACATCCTGGCTAATTTACGATCCACGACTTTGACACATCTTACTTTTTTTACTGAGTAAAACTTATTAATTCTTCTAATCTTAATCTAAGTTAAAATTAGAAGGATTATATATATTAAGATTGGTAACTTAATACAGAAATGCTTAAAATAGATTGTTTACGAGCAACATCTCTACTTGCAAAGTACCCAGCGACTGCCTTTTGTTTACATGTTTACATTAAAACAATGCTCTCTGATGCTAGCATAGAACAACTTCAACACTTGGCTGCTTGGTGCAGCACATGTACTGTAGAACAACTAGAACAGTATGCGTGAGCACTCTCGTTTCTTTACGGATGTCAGTATGAGCAAAATAATTTAAATGATACTCTATGTATCATTTACGTATTCTAAGTAGAAATAGTTTATGTTCTCAATAAGTTTATGCTAAAATATAATTATTATGAATGTTTTTACATTAATAATTAGCATATTGTTATTTATTGAATTATCAAATTGTACGTTGTCACCACCCAAAGATAGAAATAGCAAGAAAAGTAAAGGAAAAATTGAAATTAAGGTAGAGACAAAAATATTATAAAAATTTTACGAACTGTGTATTTGTGGTCTAATTTTATACATATTGGCATTGTACAGAAAGGTCCCGTGGGACAAGATGTATTTAGCCGAATCTTAGTAGTAAAAAACCCTAAGACACATGATATTATTCGAGAATCAGGATTTTATTTTTCTAATACAACTCGTAGACGATTCACAGGAGAAGTTTTAGGATATATTACACCGGTAAGTTTGTTAATTTTTGTGGTACAGGTATGATATACTTTATATATAAATTTTAATAATAAATTTTGACAATACATAAAATAAGTGTATTGATGAAAATATACTTACACATATATGTGTTTTCCTTAGTGGAATAATAATGGAATTGAAGTTTCTAAAATATTTCATGGAAAATTTACAATGGTATCGCCAGTATGGTTGGCATTTCCAGAAGGCAACGCATCGACATATAAATTATCAACCCATGATGTTCAGAAGAAATGGCTGAAGGAAATGAAAGCAACAAATAATGAAAATCATCATGTAAAAAGTATGTCAACTTTCCAATATAATATATAATCAACATTTCTTTTAAATAAACATACATATGTAAATTCATAATTATTTTTTATAGTTTTACCAAGAGTATTGTTTGAACATTGGTCAGTCAATGATATTGTTGGATTATATAGTGATACACATAAACAAACTACACTAATTTCAGCACTTGTGGATACAGCGAAGGTACCCATAAAAATATATATGATACATTAAATGTTATCGATAATGTGTAACAGTTATGGTACAATGTCTCAGAATTTCCACTTTGATGGGTACGTATTGGAGATATGGAACCAGTTTGTATTAACAGGTGCAGATACACAGATTGTTGTAGCATTGATCCAGTTTATTGCTCATCAATTGAAGAACAATAATTTGGATACAATTTTAGCAGTGCCACCTTCAAGAGGGTAACTCCTGTTATATTATGCTTATTATAAGCAGATTATAGAATATTTAAGTTCAAAAGCTACATGACATTATAAAAAAGAATATCACGACACTGTATATGTTATTTATTGTTCAACTTTTCAGCCCAAATGTTCAATTATTTAACAAAGATCAATTTGATCAGTTATCGCCATATTTAAAAGCATTCTCTTTAATGACTTATGACTATTCAAGTATTCAACGACCTGGTCCTAATAGCCCACTTGATTGGGCGAGGAAATGTGTAGAATTATTAGTACCTGAAAAGGGCCCTAAAAGGGCTCAAATATTGTTAGGTCTTAATCTATATGGATACAATTACACACCTGAAGGTGGGGGAGCCATCCTGGGTTTAGATTACCTGAAAATTCTCGAGTCCTTTAAGGGGAAAATTCAGTGGGACGATAACAGCAAAGAACACTTTTTTGAATCAAAGTAAGATATAGGATCATAAGAGAATTTATAGTTTAGGTAAAACTGATTCAGTATAGGATAAAATTTAGGGATGTATTTCAGGTCATCAGGGGGCAGTGGAATTATCTTTTATCCCACATTATATTCTATTTTACATCGACTGGATCTTGCAGCAGAGTTGGGTACAGGTATATCTATATGGGAACTTGGTCAGGGGTTACATTATTTTTACGATTTATTGTGAACTTGTTTTACATTATATTACAAATATACGTGACATTTAAAAACTAAAGAAAGTCACCGAAAATAATTTACAAATAAATAATCAGACTTGGTATTAATGAATGAAATTCATGTCATGCTAATCTCTACTTAACACAAATTCGGCCGAATTTCTATATATTAATGTACAGTTTCTTTGAGCATTATTGCAACGTTATTGTTATTCTTCAATGCTTGTATTTCCTCCCTTCCTTTGAACATCATCATAGACTGTGGTCCTTGTATGATATGATACATTAATGCCCAGCATAATTTTGCTGGCAATAAGCTTTTAAAAAAATAATATTATAATCAATTCTTTATACAAGTTTAGTTAGATATAGAGAAAATTCGAACAATTTACCATTTCAGTGGCAGGAGGTATCTAACTGATCCAGGTAATACAATGATTACTTGATTTAATAATATTCCAGATACAACTTCTTGCGCAACATACTCAGGTTCTAACATTGGCATCAGTCTATAAATTATAAATTTATTATAGATTTATTAAATCATAAAAGTTACAGTTTTATGGAGCCTATTGCATACCTTGGCTTTACCCCGTGAAACATACCCGTATTTATAAAATAAGGGCAAACTAAAGTGGTGTGAATTCCGTCGTACTCGTGAGCCTAAGAACATTGCAAAATACTTATGTATAAAAGAGAATAACAAAGGATAATTATAAGACAAGTCTTCTTACTTTAAGTTCAGTGAAGAGACTCTCATGGTAACCGATAGCCGCAAATTTAGTCGCCGAATAATCAGTACAATTATAGGTCCCTAGAAGTCCAGCCACGCTTGCTACAGTTACAATATGACCGTGATTATTTTTCATCATATCCCTCATGAATGCTTTGGTAATCTATTGAATGTAAATATTGTTTGAATTGGCTTTATTCATTTTTAATTTAGCATTGTTCATTTTAACTTACCCAATAGTGGGATAGAATGTTCACTTTGTAAGTACGTATAATCTCATCATCTGGTAATTCCCAAAGCGTTTTTCCATATACGTAACCTGCATTATTTATCAATAATGTTACCTAAATATCAAATCATGATAGATAAATTATAATTTATTGTTTATTATTTATTATTTATTTAGCAATTTTACTTACTGAGCCAACTTCGATCTGCACTATCTTTGCCATTCTGTAAACTTCTTCCCTATTGGTGATATCGCAATAGTAACCCCAACATTTTCCTCCACTGCGTCTAATCTCTTGGACTGTATCCTTAAGCCCTGAACGTTCATGAAGACATAAATAATTAATATTTTTCTCTTATTTAGTATTAAAGAATATTACGACTTACCAGTTTTATTAATATCCCAGATAACAACGTGTGCTCCAAGATTTGCCAGTTTAATTGCAATCAATCGTCCAATTCCTCCCGCACCTCCCGTTATTAGGGCTATCTCACCTTTCACAGACTTTACGCGATAACGTCGCGGAATAAACGTCAAAATAATAGCTTCGCTTATGTAAATAATCGCCATCCCCGTAAAAAGTAGAAGATCGTATATTACGATGGCCCATTCCGGTAGCTGCATTTATATTCTTGAACCACAAAAGATATTGCTAATTTAATCCTTCAGTCTTCAAATTTTAATACTTTTGTTTTAACAAACAAAAAGATGTTCAATGCTTTAAAAAAAAGATTGAAACGAAAAATTCGAAGGGGCTGTGGCAATAAGCAGGTAGTTGCATTTTTCGATAATTTGACCGAACCAATAAAAGCCAACTCAAAATCAGTTAGAATCAAGCTATTTTTTAAACGTGTTATAAATTGATAGTCAATTAATATTCATAGTAACAAACTTTTGCATTTTTTAATATGAAACCTACACTATCTTTCTTTCGCTTCCAATAAATAATATTAAATATCAAGGCCGCTTCCTTATTATTGCAAATTTTTCACCTGTTAACGATACAAAAAAAAAGAAAAAGATACGATTGAATTGAAATTGTCTAAAAAAAAAACAGAGTGGGACTACCATATAAGAAACAAATCAAAATTATTGAAGAATCTGTTCTTCCATACATATAAATCGGAATGCTTTAGAAAGTAATTACATTACCCAAACTGGACATTCACCAAAAAAATTACGACATAAAGTATGCAATGTTTCTTCATTCCCCGGATCTAAATAGCTCTTTCAACATTAATTGCAGTTCACGCTACGTATTCAAGTCTTATTGCATCCATAATTCACCTTTTTCCAAAGTATTGCGTGTTCGCTTTTTAACCACCGTTGTACGCTCAATAAAGGACCGATTCTTTTGCATATTCTCCGCTTCTATGAGAAGTAGAAATTGTTGGTTTAATAAAATGCGCATTACGGTATTCCTACGCGAGTAGTGGAAGCAAGCCGATTTGCGGTTACTGGTGTTGTTAACTCCGGTCAATGCACCAACCGCGCGTGCAACCGTTTCCTTAACGGGGACCAAGCAAGGATGTATCATTTATACAATTTATTCTATGATCGTCGGACACTTCTGGCTGAATATTTATCGGATTGATTATTCGCAGAGAAGAATCATTTTGCCTGAGTCGTGAATATAAAAAGTACATCAAACGATCGGCTTCCTGCATTTCCGGTTCTTTTTCTCTTCTTTCTTTTATATCAATTTTAATTTATAAAATTGATGTTATATTGCAATTGACAAATTTTGTTTGCATGTTTGGATGATTTTGTACGAATGAAAGGTAGCAAAGCTTCGATTCTCTGTTATCGTTAATTTAAAAAAAGGTTTATTTCGTGTAGCGGCGTTGAAACCGTTACTATTTGATTAAATCTACGGTTGACTAACTGGGGAAAAAGCTAACTTTGACGAATATGGAAAGTTAAGTGTAAGAAATACGTATTAGGAAACATTGAGGAAAGAAACACGCAACTTTGGGATTTTAGGATTTTGATTCAAACTTTAAGAGAATCAGTTAATTTAATCTTATATGATAAAATGAAAAAAATCACTTATAGATTATAAACTACTACGTAAGTACGTTGTTTTTTAATAACTGTTACGTTAAAGTTTGATTTTATACTCTTCTTTTCCAACACTTTTGATTGCCATTTTATCACGGAAGCAATTACCCTTTTTATCTATTTTATCTTTATATCTGTAATTAGTACAAACGCTTCCATTTTATCTTCAATAAAAAATGACTGTCCACTTTTCCACTATGTTACGGACGAATCGTTTAATTTAAAGTAACGCGCGAAACGGACTTTTGAAACGGTTACTACCTCTTTACCTTTTGAACACACTTTCTGAGATTGTTGCCTTTCTTAGATGCGAGAAACAGTGCGAAGATACGTGGTTTCGAAAAATTATATTTTACTTCATCTATCCACCTCTGTGTCAATTGATCGACTGGTGTTCACTGACTAAATTGCAAGAGCCGCGATGCTTTGCGTGACTTTAAACTGTGCTCAGTCACGTAGTCAGAAACCCTCTTGGAAGGTATTGTAAGAGTGTTTCTTTATTCCCCACCTACACAGTCTCTGTCCTCGTATCGTACCATTGCATTTAAATCACTGATTTGACTACTGATTCACAGTTTTGTAAAGAAGTATTTTTTACGTTCCTCTGTTGATGTGTTTTTTTATATTACATACCAATATACGTGGGCTTTATTAAATATAAATACATACGATTTGTTGTGAAAATATGTAGTCCAAAAGATAAATTCACAGTGAAGAATCAGATAATAACGAAGGAAATGATGAGGTTGATGCTGAAGTAGCGCGAAAAGAACCCACTTCCTATACACTACTGGATTTGCTATAGTATAGTATCTCACAAGATGAATATGCTATAGATCCCTAATACCGTAGAAAAAGCCTGTACTGGGTTTTGTGGTGAAAGTTCCTCTCTCTTCCTGTCTTTTTATCCTATCTATCCTATCATTTTATACAGCGTTAGCACGCGGTTGACTGAATTGGCTATATGTGTATGTACATATATAGAGCATGAAGGGTGTAGGAAGAAAATTGCAGAAATTGTGATCTCCATTTAGGAAAGTGATGAACCAAGGGATTTGTTGTTACTCTTGCATACTTTCACACTTAATTCAATTGTAATGCTTAATTCCTTAATATAAATTTTTAATTCATTTGGAAATGAAAAAATATTTGGATTCAAAGAGAATAGTTAAAGAAAGTAGTTATCCTAATTAATATCTTTTTCTATATTTCATGACATCGATATTATTATCGTATATTTTGCAATGATCTTCGTTAACATTTTGCCCTCTTTAGTTGAAATGTCCTATTTACCACTTCTAAAGGAAATTTAAATTTTATCATTTTCTTTGTAACATCTTTTGATTTTTCTTCATTTAATTTAAAATATTTAATTACTATTTTATGACAGCCTGTGTAATATATAATTTTACTTAAAAGATAAAATACACGTGTAACTTGAAATATTTCAATGTACATATGTTGAAATCTGAACAAATACCAAATAAGACATTTTAATTAAGGAAGGCAGTGTTGTCCCACCTGTCTTTATAGAAATAGTTATTTGCTATATTTTTAATTTCAGTATTCCGAATTCTTCCCTCCTTTGCTACCATCAAAGTTGGTAATACACGTATTAAGGGAAATTACTGGAGATCATTGATTTGCAATCCATCAGACTGTGTTATTCTTCTTTGGGTAGAAAGTTACGAGATTCAAGTGAATCTTCGAATTACGTGCATGCAATGTAGATGGAGTATTATAATACTCCAGCTTACACAATCAAAACGATTTATTTCGTTTTTCGACCATACACGTATGTACGCACACTGGAAAATGTACGTTCGTCTGTACTTGAAGACAATTCGCGTACATGTACTTACACGCGTGATTGTAATTCGAATTACAGAGAGAATCCAGTTCACACGAATGAGTTTCGTAGCATAAGCGTAGGAAGATGGCAGAACTTATTGAATACCGGGTGAAAGGACGTCATTCCAGATCTAGGTCAGTAGTACTTCTTTCTACAAAAGACGAAAAAAAGTAGAGAAATGGAAACGTTATTAACGACCCGTGCTTATAAAACATAAAGGAGAAAAAATTCCATAATTTATATTTTTTACATTTTTGACTCTTACTGTTTTAAGATACAAGATACTCTAAAACTATCATTTTCGATGCAAATCGCGTATCTCCTATTATCATATCGCTTGATTGTTAAAATTTTGTTCTTTGAAAAAATACTTTCGTTAAAAAACCTTCGTCAGTTTCGATCATAGCAAGGGATGAATCACATGTTGCGGAGAAACAAGTGTGGAACAATGCCAGATCAGCGCGGCTATTTCATTACCCATGCAACCTGTTGATCCTCGTAATGAGTCGTACATGAATTAATGAATAAATGAAAGGTAAACAACACTACGAGCTATTGTACACTTTTATTGTGTCCTTTGAAGCAGACAGGACATACTAAATTTTCTCTTATCGCTTATGGCGCTCAAGGATTGGCGCACGTGCGATGAAAACACGAATATGCCTCATAAAAGTAATCCTACAAAGCATGCTTCATAATATGAAATGTAGCCTATAATACCTATTTATTCTGAAAAAGAAGATATTTTTTTGTTTTTTTATTGTTTTCTTTTCGAAAACTATTTGGTAATTTATAATTGTTTTACGAAATTAAACTTCATTACAAATTAAACCTACCAAGTTTCCAATACAGAAACGCCATCTATGGGCGAGTATCTCTATCTCAAATGTATCTACCGACGCGACGCAAACTCAAAGACTTGATAACCCTCTGTACAAAATATGTACTTACATGTGTATGTACATATGCAAATTACTAAATTTTTAATCGATTTTTCAAAATTGACGGTACACTCATTTTAATTTTTAAATTAAAGATGAAAATTCACAATCTACAAAATTAGTGTATTTAGATTATAAATCATTTAAATTATTCATACAATAGAATGCATATAGAATGAAATGTATATAGAAACATACAGAGTCAAGAAGTGGTTCCAAAGTCCTAACATCTGTACGTTTTCATATTTACCTATTTAGTAATTATTTAGAGAAGCAAACGAGCACTTGGACAGCGATTATCAAGATCCTTTCTACTCAAATATGTATCTCGAATGTTAACGGTTTCACTCACTCCTAAAACATACTTTAGCTGTCTATTTGTTCCAAATTACAAAACAAAAATGGTGAGTATTTTACTATCTTTATTTTCTATAAATAATCATGTCTTTTCTTAAAGAAATCTCAAAATGAGATTTCATCAAGTATCAAAAATGAAAGAAAAATGAAACTTATAAAGTTCAAAAAAAAATTTTTTTTAATCGAACTATGATATTGTAATTACTTCATATCATCCAATATGATATTTCAAAGAGTTAAAGTGGAATGTATCTGAACTAAGAAGATAAATGCCAAAAAGTTAATTGGTTTATTTTTAGATTACTAAAACGTGCTCAAAATAAGATAATAAAAATATGAGTAATATAATAATTATTGTTAACGTCACGGGATTCGTTAAGAGAGGGAGATTTTCTTGGAAAGATCATTACGAAAACTCGGCGCTAATGATCTTTTTACTTCTTCCCTTCCCCACTCTTTAACGTCACAAAAATTTTTCGACCGATCAACATCGTTAACAATCAATTATTGATTTAATGCGAAATGCTTGACAAGAACTTCCGAATTATTCGAAATCGGTCACTTTCACCTCTTGCTCTTCTCGAACTAGCTTCATGCCAAGTCGCCAACAAAAAGATTTCTTGTATTTCAAGTTCAATGGTTATACGATGGAATATAACTTTCCATTTCATCGTAAATTTACAAAATAAATAAGCAGCCATCTATTTAAATTTTATAACTTTATGAATTATGTCTTTTAGTTTATTACAAATTTTCAAACATATATATCCTTATGACTCATTGTAAGAAAAAAGGTAAAATTAAAAATAATCTTATTTTTTTGCTACGATTAGTAATTTTTCTTTTTAAAATGAAACATTCATATATGAATATTATCAATGTTTGTGTTTATACGAAACGAAATCTCTTGACGCAGATAAATTAAAATTCTGTTTCAAATTTAGCCACGCTATCGATATCAAAGAGAACAGAGTAAACATTGTTCGATTCTAATTTCCATAGCAATGGTATTTCTATTCTAACACTCCAAATAATAGTCAGCTATAATTGTAATAATCAGATATAATTTTTAAGCCTAGAGTTCCTATCATTTTTACTCGCGCTATTAATATTAGTCTTTTTTCTCAGATAAAACATCTGTTACCTGAACACTATTTTTACTTCTTCAATATCAACTGGATCACCTTGGCATGATAAACTGGTATCTTAATATCCATCGTGTGTACAACGGCAACGAAAGCTGATATATAGCAACATACAGCTAGGCATACAGAATATTCGTACACAAAAATTCATTTGTTCATCGCCTTATTTCCTTCAAGAGGGAACCGAAGGAAACCGAGGGAAATGCGCCGGTGGATCAACGGACGTTTTGTATCGAGGTACCGTTGTATCGGTGTATCAGTTCGTAAATTGCGCAAACAACGAGCCATGATGAAACCGAACGATGTCGCGAAGCTACCAATGATTACGTTATAGTGAATCCATATAAGAATCTGCAGAGATTAAGGGTTTAAATTTCTTCAGATGTCAGCTATACATGATACGATTACATAATATTTTACGTGACAAAAAGCAAAATAAGTTATCATGAAATATTTCTTTGACAAAAGTTGGAAGTTATTTTTACTATAATAAAATGAATCGAGTTTCTTTTTGGGAACCTTGGAAGGTAAAGGAAGCGATTTGGATGAGGATAACGGGTTTTCATGACGAAGAAACAAAGAAGAAACCGGAGTCACAAGTAAAATCATTGCTTCTTACATCTATGCAGCTTATTTACCAATGAATTTACAAAGTACAGTAGCAAACTTTACATTCAAATATTTGGAAAAGTCTACCTTAACCTATGTATATCTTTTTTTCTATTTACTTGGGCTTCACCATACTATCTACGTAACAAAATAGTCACTATACCGATTATTGTATAAATAAATAATAATTTATAATTATACTTATAATATATTGTCATTCTATTAAGAAATATTCATTGTGTTAAAAAATCCGTTCTAGATCAACGACAACCGATCTAAACGCCCAAAGGAAAGAAAGATAACACTCAAAAGATAATTGATTGATGCACGTGCAATTACCACGCTTATATTAATGCTTGTTACTTATGTATCTCGGCTGATGCGCGTAGTCTGCTGCTGGAGATCGTCGAGGGGGTAAAGGCGTACCGAAGCCACCGTTTTATTCAGTAGACCGACGACCGTAGTGCCGGTGAGACGAGTATCTCTCGTTCAGTGGGCGACTTTCGCATAGGTACGTACTTTCGTACCTTACTGGCACGCTCCCTCCTCGTTTCACCCGTGTTTCGCCTGTTTTCGTTTGCGAACGCGAATGACTCCGCAACGCCAAAAGAGATTTACGTTCTGATAGTAAGATCCTTTTTATCCAATCTACACATTGTTAATCGATCGTGTATATTTTATAAATTTTACATGTGGAATCGTCTGAATCGAGGAATACTTCTTTTCATTTTTATCTTCATTTGTTCGTTAAGATATATCACGAGTTACGAGGAATTTCTTGGTATAATGAACTCTATAAATATCGCGGCGTAATGATAGGGAAGACTTACAGCTTACAACGACCGCAAATTGAATTTATGTATTAACGATACTCGATAGTTTCTCGCAAGCGAACAGTTTTGAAAGTAGCCCTCCGATTTCTCGAATCGAGTTTCGCTAGATCCTTCGAAAAGTGTCAGTGTCGTAGTTATTTTATCTTCTTCGTCTCTTTTCTTCCCGCGATATCTGATAATAAACACCATTTGTGTACTTTTAATGTAGCTCGAAATTCGCTTTCGATTTATTAAACTTTTCAAAAAACGATGATCGAGAATGCCCGATGTAACTATCGAAGTATCATTCAGTTGTAAACTAGATCGAATAATTGAAGGAAATTAGATCGACATAAAAAGCTTCGTGTACACGACTATTATTATGGTTTCGTTGTACCTCGTTGATGCTGTGTTCTGACACACGAAACGTGACACAGAAATTCGCTGATGGTTTAAATCATCAATGTAGCTTTTATATTAGTTAGAACGTTACCATTTAATTTTCTATAAATTAGAACATTGTCGTTTAATTTTATAGAAGTAAAATATTGTCATAAATAACGTACAAGAATGTCGTGTAATATCAAGTGACATATGTACCGAGTAATAGCCAGAAAATAATAACATATTACATAATTAATATTACGCACGAAAAATGTAAGATTTATTTTTGACAAGTTAAACAGTACTTTTTGTTCTGTTTCCTGATTTTTAAGATTTATGCTTGTAATTTTATTCGTGATGGTTTTGTAGCTGAAAGTAATCGAAAAATTACGAGCTTTCCGTGAGTGGAATACATGGCTGAAAATCGAAAGTGAATTTCGCGTCTCATTAGAAAGCGAATCGATGCTGGATATTCGTGGTTCGTCGTAACATCAACTACCGGAAAAATCGTGAATTGCGTTGGTAGAAGTTGTATAGCGTAATAGGAAAGCGAACGAAGATATTCTATCCTGAAACGTTCAAGGAAACGAAGTATTAATTTCGTTAAAAAGAACAAAGGTTTAGGTAACGTCCCAAATCTTTGCGCTATTTTTCTCGTCTTCGGACGTCCTATTTTCTACGAGAACAAAAAGAAAGTGATACGAAATTTTGGAGAAAGTGTAAACCAGTTTCTATACCACTAGAGTACCTAACGGAGCTGGTCGATGAACTTGCAAATATCATTTCTTTACATTTATTTTTCATTCCTTGATCGATTAGAACACGAAATTGTGTACATTCATCAGAATATTCGTATTACGTTATTAACTATTTGTATGTTTAAAATCCTTTTTATATGTTCGGTAATCATTAAACATAACGAATCGCATAATGACAGAAAAAGAATACAACATTCGATAAATATAATATATTGTTATATGTTATTGATATCACTCGTACGACCAATCTTAAGTCTCTAATTTGTTATTTCATAGTGGTAATAATTATGTTTTTCAGATAAATCCAGAGCTATAGATACGGTGTTCACTCCGGCATTATCCAGTTTCTAGTCGTAGTTCCAGCAACGGTTTTTCTGCTGGCAATAAATACATTCTTTGGGCTGCGACAAGCTATGACATCCTGATCATTCGACCTCTTCGAATCATAGAAGAGTTGCGTACATATAAAACGTTGAAGCAAGTGCAAACAGTTGAAACATTTGGCCAAAAGAAAGGTGTCGATCATGTCTTTTCTCGCTGACGTCGCAAACGTGATCGGTTTCCTAATCCTCACGGTAGGATTCATCATCAAGAATACCATCAGATTATTTATCCCGGAAAAGTATAAGATGAAGAGTATAGCTGGAGAAATTGCTTTGGTGACTGGAGGTGGTGGCGTCTTGGGAAGGCTTGTCACCCTCAGGCTAGCTAATCTGGGCGCCATCGTTGTCATCTGGGACGTTAATAAGGCTGGTAAGTACCTGTTTCGAAATTGATAAATTTGATTAGAGAATTAAGCTGTTTTTGTGATTATCGAATTTTAAGGTTGAATTGAGAACAATTTTAGCGGGGGCAGGGATTATTACTGGAATTTCAAATTGGAGAAATAAATTCTCAAATAAATAGCTGACGATAAGATAGATGCTAGAAATAGACAGTGACATAAAACAGAAAACTACCTAACCACACCAATCCGTTTAAGACATAGATTTCAACGAGCTACCACCAGCAAACACGTGTCTAACTTAACGTGACATAACTACTTCCTTAACAACGTCTATTATGCAATCTTAACATAACGTAAATTCTTGATAATATATTCTTCGAGGGTCGTAGGCAGTCGTATATTCGTAATTTAATTTTCAACCATCATTCATTCAATGACCTTTAATACGATATTATATACGATTCGTCTCGCTTTTCTTGTATGTTACGTTTAAAATTTGTCAATGAATTGCGACCTTATCGTATCTTTAAAATTCATAAATGCAATAATCCTAATGAAGACCTCGATTGTCCTTGACTGAAAGAAGCAAACATTTGTTTTGAATAGCTATCCTCGTATAAAACGATGATGGTTTTCAAGAATTCTCATTAGCACTTTTTTTATAATTTTATTTTTCATAAATTTCTTAGCGGATTTGAAATAATACACGAAAAGGTTTCAGGAAATCTATATATTTTGTCTACCTATATATCTTTCATGACAATTAAACGGAACGTCGTCTCTTCGGGTCATTGAAATCGAAAGTGTTCAATCCACGAACGGACTATCCACGAAGTGTTTAGGCCTTGACTAGAATACGAAGGCTGCCTTCTTGATGTCGACGAGATAATTATAGTCGCACATTACACGAACCACGCTCGTCTCTTGATGATCATCCAAATTTCAAGGTCGTTCGAGGCGTGCCTGGACTTCCAACGCGAATTAATAGAACCGAATACACGGTGCTTAATTTCCAAACATCACGTTACGTCCTTGCTTTCATCCCGGTTGGAATATAAAAATCGTGAAGAACTATCGGTTTTGTCCTTTCCATTTGTCTTTTCGATTATGATGATTATGATTTATTCATTACTGAATTTTTACACAGTAGATACGACTCCCTTCTCACCCTTGCATTTTTACTTTATATTTTTTTACTATTAGCTCTATGCTTTTTATTTCTTTGTTCTTTTTTAATATTTTTATCCGTTCGTTCTTAAAATAGTTAAAAGTTTAAAAAGTTTGGCTGTAACAATGGATACTGTGAATAAGTCCTAACTTGGAAAAGAAACTGGACAACCTGAGAGAATAATTATTGTTGTGTCAAATCTAAATTACAATAATTAAGAGCAAAATATATATAGATATATAGTACATATTAGCTAACCTTGGTATACATTCGCTAATCAAATGTTACGCTCGTTGCATTATTTGTGGAATCATGATTAGAAACATTCAGACTACGGAGCATATTTTTGCTTATGTAATGATTTACTTACTTATGTGAAGTTTAGGAACTGGAAAGGATTGAGTCATCCGAGTTACGAGTTCTTATCTCATTAAAAACAAGATTACGATTATGATAAGATACGTTCCAGGGCTCTCGATGTGAAACACTTTCTATTTTCCACGAAGCTTCCCAAATTAAATTCTACATTTCAAAGTTGCAGAAATTAAATTGATGATCGTGTTGGCCTTATAAAATCTATATACAGCGCTATTACCTATTTTTTTGCTTCCAGTATAAGCAACTATTAATCATCAATGTATAACAATTATTTACACGATATGCGTTAAATAAACAATATTTATGCATGTGAATTATATGACAGTTGTTACCATGACACTTATTATATTATTAGGTTTTTAATTCTTGACCTCAATTATTCTTCTTAATTATTCTTTATTATTATAATTACTAATTATTTGTTAATTGTGCCATGTTAAGTTGAATTGAATGAAATTATAAGTAATAGCACAAAGTTTCTTGTTTCCATTCGTATATGCGCGTGATAATTCTTTATAATTTTTAATTTAACATATTTATTTCCGGTAAACTGGGCTTACATTTTAGTGTTTTATTCTTTCTTTAGGTGAACATCAGACATGTATTTCTATTATTAGTAATTAATCAAAAAATAATTATTCTCACAGACTACAAGATATTCGATCTTAGAAGGATTAACTTACAAATGAAAATATATAAAAATTAGAGAAAAATTTTCGTAATATGGGAACTTATAAATAAATGGATAATTCGAAGAATATCGTATATAAATCTAGATAAATAACAAATCTAAACCTTCGATTTTAAAAATTAATACAAGCAATTCAATACAAAATGACAGAACGAAAATTCTCTTGTACAATAATCATACTTAACATTATTATATTCTGACGATGACAACAGAATACGGAACAACCTTTTGAAATTCTGCCGTGTTAATGATCTCGAATCAATGATGTGACGTATCTTCGGCTGATTTCCATCGTTCACTGCCTCCATAAAATTTCATAAATCTTGAGTGAATCAATGTGAATCATAATTCTCCGTGTCTCCACCTTCTTTTCTTAAAACCTAGGTGACGAATACTTCAGGTAATACTTGAGGTAAATTTTACCTGAAATAAATAAGTTCGGTTGTAGTGTCTTTTACATGACTTACATATTAACAAACGATTGAATCATTTAATAAAAATTACGATAGGGAAATCTTGCTTCGGTTCTATTTGAAAATTGCCTTACAAATAAATGCAATAACTTAGAAAATAATTATGTTATTATATAGTATTTACCATACATCTTATAATATATAATACATCATATTGTATAACATCTTACTTATCCCAATAACACTACATATTTTTCATGCAATACATTAAGTGGGGTTGCTCCATCAGCAACTCAAATGAATTTTTTTGTACGCGCAGACTAAACACGCAGGTCGGTCAAGAGGTCAAGCGGTCAAGTGCAATCTACACGTGAAGAATTACATGCGCGATCTCTGCACGTTCGGGTAAAAAGGTGATGTCACCGCGTCTAAAGGCAAGAAAGCCACGCGTACCTCTGCCCACGCCATAAATACACGCTCAGATCAGGTTACAAGAAAAGTCAAGCATTGAGCGTCGTGAGATCTACATGCACGACGATTCGGCGATGCGCGAGCAAGTAATCGTGACTATTGTAGCATAGTTAGTCGTAGTCGTAGAAGTAACTCTAACTGTGGCGTTATTTGCATTTTAAAGTAAGTTTTATTAGTGACTAAATGTTATTTGCTTTTAACATAAAACTAGTATTGATTTTTACGCACGTACCTGGTAATACCACCTCAGAGTTATGGAAGAAATTGCGACAACAAATTATCTTTTGATGAACAGAAAAAACTTGTAATAACGTATTTGCATACTCTGAGTATGACTAATTAGAAATTGCCTTACTTGTTTGGATATTGGAAAGCTGCATTTGTTTACAAATATTTTTGATTATATTTATCATTTGTGTCGTCGGAATCGAAACCCTACGTGAATAGAATGGATCATTCTGATAGTAATACGTATATTCATTAAATCATCCTCTAACTATTGCATAATATCCATCTCTACCGTGCTGCATTTTAAAAGAGTAAAGACAAAAAACACTCAGCTTTATTGATATCTAAAAATATAAAATTTTTAAGTAGATACTTCTGAAGTATCATTTGAAATCTTTCAATGAATGGCATCCGCAGTCATTACATGCGCAGTCTTTTAAACGCGAAGATAAACGTCGAAAAATGAGAAATCATGAATTGCACTTTGAAGTTGTTGATCAAACAGATCGCAAGGAAATAGGAAAGAGCAACATAACAGCTCCTATATATATAAGGACACTTAAGGCCTGGGCGAACTGGTTGATTGTTGAGAAAAAATATGGAATTTTACGCTACCACTACGATATTCTCCCGTACAGGTTCTCTTGGCTGTTCCTTTGGATTCGTTCACCCGCTCATGATTTCTACATCGGTGCCCACTTTTCCCCAATAGACACCGCGGTTTGGTAATCACATTGAGCGTGACCCAATCGAACGTGATTTCAATCTCTATCTGCGAATAACTAGGGAACCGATCGGATTTTTAATTCGGTAGACTTTGCCGAAAAAACGGAACAATCGTATGGGATATAATATAAACTGGAAACAGGATATTCCTTGTGTTGCAATTATCTTTCATATTCTACGTGAGCACGCGTACCACTTAGTCAAGAAGCGAAACAACTGCCTCTCCACGCGTTTCGACTTTCTACCCGCGAAAAGCTGCTCTTTCGATTAGGCAAACAGTCCACTGCTATGTCCAGATTTTTTAAACTTATTGAGAAATAAAAGAAAGTTAAATTACACTGTCAACGCTAAGTATTATGGTATCTGCTGATGTTTATCATAAATGGAATGTTTCTAAATACATTTATTTCCTAATTATTTAATCATTTGGTTGAAAATTGTAGTGGTCCAGTCTAATTCATTCACTACATTAGTCTAAATAAATTGAATTATTACTTTTCATGAAATATCGAAACGTTTATCATAAATAATTCGTTATACATTTTCCTGGACAAGTATAATGGAAATAAACTCCACAATAAACTCGAATATGCAGTTTAAAATGTAAGATATTAAACAATGTAAAAAGTTAGTCTTCCAGAGTAGATATCCTAATATTTATGATCGATAGCGTAGATGAATTTTTTCTTTAATTTCGTAACGTTAACTGTTAATAACATTATTTACACCACAGTTTATTTAAACTTACATTTTGTGAATTTACACCGTGGCATATATCACGAACAAGTTATTAATAAAGTTGAATCATGTAAGTCCTGAAATCTGTAAAGGATCTAGAAAGACACAGACACGACATTAACCAATGACAACAGGTGTTCTACCGGCCGACCTAATATTTGCTAGTTTCTCGCTGTTAGCGAATATTCCAGTGCGCGATAGCGGCAATTACAGATCTTTTGAATCTTTGTAAACTTTCTCAGAATTAAGAACGTAGTAAATGATTTCATTAGCATGAAATACCAACCATATTATGAAACAAGTGAAAAGAAAAAGTAATCGAGAGACTGCTGCTTGATAAGCGTATCCTTGTGTATGTTGACCTTACTCGTCTGCTCTGATGACTTGTTATAGAGATACAGAAATAGCCGAACTTTGTAAAGTTTCTAAAAATTTTTTATACATCAAGATTGGAACATTCAAAATATGTTATGATATTGTAGATCGTATCAGGTGGTTTGTATACAGTTACGTAAGCGCTTGTTTACTAAGATGACATTATATCTTTTATCGCATTTTATTATTGTTTAAGTTGAATCATACTACACAGGACAATATGTAAAAAGTCTTACTGAAAATATTCTAATATAAACAACATTGAAAAGTGCAGTAGAGCCATAATTATTATTCGAACTGACCATAATGCTGTTTGAATTTTTCGATAATCGAATAATTTTGTATTCATGAAGAAATGAGAAATAATTATTTATTTTGAACTATTTCATAAATATTAATATGAAACAAGAATGTAAAGTTTCGAGTAAAAATGTAACAATTTCTTTCAGTTTCTCTTCTTGTTTTCTAACCCTCCTTGCAAAGAACTATTCTATCTGACTATTTTCTTATATTATAATCGAGGTTCCACTGTACTATTATTATTGCATATAATCATCTTCAAATTTCTCATAGATGCATAAAGATCTGTAGTCTAGTTATAACGATTATTTGATACAATTTTCATCTTAATCAGTAACATTGTATTTTTGATTTTGAGGACACAGCCTTCATGGAAAGTTTACTTCCGCCCATTTAGTTTATTAACGAGATTCCTTTCGTATTTTCAGGTATCGAGGAGACTGTCAAACTAGTGAAATCCGCAGGTGGTATCTGTTATGGTTATGTTTGCGACCTATGCGATCGGGAGGATATTTACAAGAAAGCAGAGCAAGTCAGGAAAGAAGTTGGAAAGGTGAGAATGCGTAATCGATGTAATAATTGAAGAAGTGAAGATAACACAATGTCATTCAATTTGAAAACACGTTCCAAGACTTTGGAAAATCTTTAAAAATCTCTTAACCAGAACATTAATATGCGATGGTTATTATATTGCATAATTTTTATTTAAAGGAAATGAAGTATTCCGAAATTGCTATTACTGCGTGTCTGTATATGTATACATATTCGCATCAACTCGCATCTTTTTCTTTTCGCGATATTTTTATGACATAAATCACTCGATTTCATAACCTGTTAAGTAATGAAGGGTCGAATTATGAAAATTGATTACATATGTAAATCTTGCAGGTAACCATTCTGATAAACAATGCAGGTATAGGAAATGGCCATAGACTTTTGGACACGCCGGACAACCTTATTATCCGAACAATGGAAGTTAACGTAATGAGTCACTTTTGGGTATGTTTCCATCTCAACTTTATTATCATTGATTTCAATTCTCCTCTTGTAATTTATCACACGATAAAACAGAAGCGTTAGAAATTACGAAATTATAATGAGGTTTTCTTCTGTGCAGAAGCTTATCCTACGAATTTATGATTAACCAAGCAATTAAAGCGACGCACATGGAACCGGTATTTTTAATTTATTAATAGGCTACGCGCGTGTTGTATTAATTTCTATGGAAGATCCAATTCTCAAAACGAACGTGGCACTTCACAAAATTTTCTCACTCTTCTCGTATGTGACTTTTGTATGATCGGATTTCGTAACAGATCCATCGATTTAAACTCAAAGACAATTCTCCCTTTCGCAGCGTAAAGCCCGAGTGAGAGGCATTCTTAGGCCCGATATTCCCTCCGTTTAGAAGTATTGCCGTGGGTCAGGTGAGAAAACCGGTCGGATAGATGCAGTCAGTCGGCCATGCAGTTCCAGTATACTCGTGTCTCAGAGTTGCGACACACGAGGAGTATGCTTGCCAAATGCGTAGACAGCATTGAATTCTCCAATGCGAATTCCCATTGACGTAATTCTCGAACACACTGTCGAAAAAGCAATTACGTTTATCACATTCTTGTTCCATTCGACTATTCGACTATAATCGTCGAAGATGATGTATTCGAATCATAAACATTTTCTTCGACAAGGTTATGACGACATTGTCCGTCACAGATTGTCTTAAGAATAGCTCTTTCTTTCCAACAATATAAATATCGGTGATTTCGCGAATCACCGGAGATTGGCCGACGTAACAAGGTACAGAGTGAAAGTTCAGGGGGACACCATCCATGTCGAGACATCATCGACTTACACGAACGTTCGGCCGATAGAAGAGCTAGCCGATTCGGAGCACGGAGAAAATTATAGCGCGTCCGGTCGAAGAATACCGATTTTATGAGCCGCGTTTCGTCATCAGCTCGTTCCAATGGGGATATCCATCTTGATGTTCACTTGATAATAATAAGACAAAAAAGAAAGGATAAAAGAGGGACAAGGTTTGTCAACCGCGTTGTTCGAGACATCTCGAAGTCCTTTTCTTCAAACCTCGGATGTAATCGCATCTTCAGCCTCGATTGCAAAATTTCGACGCGTGCTTGCGCCTGGAATTACCACACATTTCACAATTTCGTCGATTCATTGGCATAACGAAATACTTCCTTCTATAAGACACGAGAAATTACATATAAACTCCGCGTATACGTGATTCTCAAAAACCTTGCCTCGATACCCCAACTTTGTTATGCGCGGATTACACGCCGATGGTTTTACTTTCGAAAGTGATGAACAGAGGAAGAACAACGGAAGAAAAATAGACTAACGACTAGGGAAGTAGGTTAACAGCATTGTAAAGAGCACAAGTCAATGAGTCTCTTGTTATATCCGATGTCACAGTCATATCCCTGAGAAGTGCCGTCAATTATTGTTTTCCAAGCTGCCGCTCCCAACGTTCGCAATTCGATTAGCTAGATTCTCTATCTCTTTCCTCATTTTGTAAAGTAGTCAGAGTGTATTTACAAATTACAGTTTGTCTTAAAATTATATTTGCTTGTGTTAGTAGCATGTAAAATTACAAGCAAACATTACATGTTTCTGTAAATGTAACTGAATATATATTTGGCACTCGTATACTTTATTATCATCGAAATAAACTTTTTTATTCTTCCAAGAAAGTAGAGGGACCCATACTGCTAAAGATAATGAGACAATCGTATAATTTAGCGTTAGGATATTTTAGTGTTTCGTAATAAATCCATTTAATATTAACAGACATATGAATGCATAGATATAAAGTTAAGGCAATTAGAGATGATAATTCTTTTTTTCTTCTCTTTCTCAAGACAACAAAAGCGTTCTTGCCTTCGATGATAGAAGATAACAGAGGTCATATTGTGAGCATTGCAAGTATGGCTGGACATATAGGAGTGTCACATTTGGTGAGTTATTGTACCTCAAAATTCGCGGCGATTGGATTTGACGAAGCTCTTCATATGGAGCTAGTTGTAAGTTTATTACCTTTTTTACATCAATTTCATTGCTTTCTTTCAATTAATTTTAACAAATATGCTATTATTTCTTTTCTTTTTTTATAGGCTGAAGGATATAAGATTAATAGCACGGTGGTATGTCCATTTTTCATTCGAAGCACCGGTATGTTTGATAACGTTTCAACAAGGTATAATCTTTTTTTCCTGTATCCACATACATAAATAAAAATGTACGAGCAAAACATTTAATTTCGTATATCTGCCCCGCATTTTTTAGATATTTGCCGAGGCTCACTCCGAACGACGTGGCGGATCGAATCGTCTCCGCTATAAGATGCAACGAAAAAGTTGCTATAGTACCTGGTTATCTTTGCATTTTGCTTATTCTGAAATGGTAAATAATTCAATAGAAATATAAAGTTTCATGAAAGAAAGCTAAGAGAAAAAGATAAATGATAAAAAAATAGAAAAATAAAAAAAGTAAAAATATCTTTTTCGTTACTTTGACGATATTAATTGTTCGTCTAATAGGTTAATTTATATTGCGATTTTTAGGGCATTTCCGTGGGAATGTGCAGGCATGCTGGTACGAGGTTTACTTTTAAATAAGATTCACCCATCAGACTCACCATCTCCTCCTGTCAAGAAAGAAGAAGAAATTATTCCTACTATGTTGCCCAAAGATCCGGACACCACAGTTATTCATCAACAATTGACCAGACGTATATCCAGTTCCGAAAGAAAACCATAATTATTTGGTCATCTCAAAAAGTTTCATATCGAAAGAATAAATGACGCGTATGTGGAAGTCATGGAACATTGTAATAAATATAAGATAATAACCATGTTATTGCAACGGTGAAAAACCCATTTTGTACAAGTTTTAATGTACAATCAAAATAGCTTGTTTCCAAGGCGAGTCGTTCTTTCACAAAATTAAAATAAGTTTTGCGATACGAGAAAGTTGTAGAATTACCATTTTCCCAAAGACACGGCTTCAAGTCTTGTAGAATAATGAAGTGAATTGAAGTGAAGATTTTTAAGAAATACACTGAGACTTTCATGAATTTCTCTATTTATAATTAGTAAGTGTATTGTGTTTTTCGGAAAATATTGCACAATATGAACAGAGTTTCATATTTATATATATGGTGTTAAGGATCGCTTTAGTGTTTCGTACAATAATAAAATTTCATAGTACGATAATAAGGTTACAAATCTAAGATTACAAATCTACAATTTTAATGCTAATAATTGTTAGATAAGAAAAATTGATGGATACGACACAGATATAATTTTTAAAATTTACTTTGTACGGTATAATGAACATTTGTAATCGCCTGAGATCTTTTATTGATAATTCGGCTAAAAAAACAAACAAGTATATTTATCAATCGCGTGTAATAAATCTGTAGACTGTTATTACGAAACAATTTACAGATGTCAAATAGAAAAAATAAAGTTGGAGAAATTGTATCATTTGTACTTACGCATTGGCCCATTTGAACTACCGATTTTCGAGATAAAACTTATTGAACCAACGCAACTAATGTATCGTGTGAACGCTATCGTTTTAAAAACAGAGTGCCATATGTCCGCCCTGATATACAAATGATTGTTTTATAAACGAACATTATAATAAAATCACATTTTCTACTCTTCGTGCATTATTTATGAATATCGAATGTTTAAATAATTTTACAAATTGCAAAATTTTACATAAATTTTACATAATTTTACAAAATTCGTTCGTTTTTCATTTTTAGCAACCCAATTATTCAAAAATCCCTGTACCTAAATAGATGCAAAGAGGCATGAAAAAACATAAAATGCAAAATGACCGACTTTCACTAAAGTTTCACGACCTTCGCAAACATACAATTCACTGCTGAATATTACTCTTAGAATTCAGTTCTTGACAAAAGTTATAGTGAATTGAAAAAAGTCAAATGTACCATTTGGAAAACCAATTTTACGCTTATATCAGTAATTGATAACGCAATGGTTTCATGAGTGGAACGGTATACATGATGGTGGTTTTTTATTGCTTTCAGTAACTGTGTCATTGCAGCAACATCGTGCAACTTAACACGTTTCTGCACTCGATATATTTATCTCAACACCTGGAAATATTTTCTAAAGATACAGAATAATTACACGTTTTATATTTATACCTTATTATTGCCTAATATTGATGAAAAAAATACAACAATAAATAAATTTTCATTATTTTGTAATATTAATAAATTATTCACAATTCTTTCTCTGATCTCGGTTCTAAGGATAATAATATACCCGCAGCAGCACTATTTTCTATGAATAGTAATCGTGTACAAACAGTGGAACAGAAGTAAATTTATTTAAAATTGATGTCGACATTGAAACGTGCTTCTTTTACAGTGATTTCGACACCTTGAAAAAATAACCAATGAATGCGAATAAATTAAAATGAAAAAAAAAATAACGTAGACATTATATAAGCTGCTTGTGGCGGAATTTCGATTCGCTGCGGAATGAACGGCTTTCTTTTCGAATGAAACGAAGAACAAGTTTAGCTATTCTTCAGGAAGTATAATGTAGGTCATTGGAGAAAATGGATTGCAGCTACTCAATTTTTCAAATATTTTCTCCTAATCGTTGGGTGCAGCTTGCAAATAAGAGCATCGATATCGTTTATCAAACACATGTAATGACACACTAGATTACATTAGGTTACAACTAGAGCTGTATGTGTCTACAGCGAAATAGTAACACTCTCGATGTCAACCTTATCCTACATCCAGTCATACATGTTGCGTCACAAAGATATTCATCCTTCGGCAGTAGTTCATTACGAGTGCTATAATAAACTACATCAAAAGGAAAAACCACGAGATTAATAAATCAATATTGGTTGATCGTCGTTGATACCTGTCGTTGATCGCTAAAAATCGGCACAGATTTATCTGCAAGATAAAATGAAGCTACTATTACTACTAAACACTATCTGATCGACGTAAATTTGCCTTCTTTCTTCTGTTCACTGACGCCGTATTTTGTTATCACAGTGCAAATAAGTTACATTGAGACTCTAGTTGTGCCGATTACGTGAGTTGCCTCCAACGTTCGCTTCCATCATCGTGAAAATAACGAAAGAAATAGAAGAATATTCTAGTGAATATGAACCGACAATTTCTTCCAGAAAGACGGAGATAAAGACCGTGAATTTTTGCTAGATGTTAACTTCAATTTCGTATTCTGTCGTCGGCCATAAACATGAGAATCTGCAAGTTGTTGTTCGTAATTTTCCTGTGCTGCGTATGGAGGGAATGTAATACTCTAGAAGGAAAAATTTTAAGATTGTGCATTTCAGCGAAGACTTGTGAAAATTGTCTGCAAGCCGGCCCTTCTTGTGCTTGGTGTAGTGATTCGGTAAATGTTCCAAGATGCTTCTTCGATTGGATCAGTGAAGTTATTTCACTCAGACACGAAATTTGAGTTGCACGCTTTAAATTCTCTCTTTTACATATACTTTCAGTCTTATTCGAATTCAACAATTGGAAGGCCGCGATGCAACTTACCGGAAAAATTGAAACAATTCGGTTGCCTACCACAGGAAATTCGTACGAGTTCTCCAGGGACGATAAAGTTTATCAAGGATTCGAATTTTCAGGATATGGAACCGGAACGAATACCGATACAATTGCGGCCGCAACGAATAAAAGTGATGATTCCACCTCATTCCGAGATAACAATTCCCATTCGTTATCGGCTAGCCAAGTACGTTCGTTTAACAGATAACCCATTTCCGAAATAACACGAACAAGGTGAACAAGTCTGAACTTGCAAAACATAACTTCAATTTACTCAGTATAAAATTATTTTTGTTACGAAGATGTTGATAGGTGTTGATAATGTTGATCAATGAAAAATTCATTAAATCTAACGATTTAAAATGATTCAGAAATTATCCACTAGACTTGTATTATCTAATGGACTTAACATGGTCGATGAGGGACGACAAGGAAACTTTGATCAGATTAGGGTGGAATATGAGCCAAACGTTTGGCAGCATCACCAATAACTTTCGTCTAGGCTTCGGTAGCTACGCTGACAAACCAGTAATGCCATATATCTTCCCAGGGCATGAGGAGAATCCTTGCAAGAGCGAGCACACTGAATGCTCTCCTATTTATTCTTATTGGCACCACTTAAAGTTAACTGGTGACATTCAGCGATTCATTACAGAAGTACGAGATTATCTGAAAGAAAGTTAAACTCAGAACGGATTAAATGGATTGAATTTCAGGTAAATAATAGCCAGGTTACTGGAAATGTTGACAACTTGGAAGGAGCGTTGGATGGACTCGTGCAGGCGATAGTTTGTACCAATGAAATTAATTGGGCGCGTCAGGCACGAAAAATTATTTTAGTGGCCACCGATGGACACTTACATACCGCTGGCGATGGAAAGGTAAGAAAAAGTTATCATTTAATAAACAGAGATTTCGGTACATAGAAAAGAGCACGTCTCACGGTCTTAATTCACCTCAATATGTATAAAATCAATTCGTGATTAATCAAGTATTGTTAAGGTCAATATTCTAAGTAATTTCACTATAATATATGCATATCAGAGTTAATGAGATCGGTGATGGGTACCCTTTTCTATGTTATTATCGAAATTTTAAGATATCTCATACGAGTATCTTCGTATCGTAATCAGTTAGGTGGTGCTGTAAAGCGCCAGGACTTCAAATGTCATCTTGATGAACGTGGACAATACTCTTTAGCCGCACAATTCGACTATTCCTCGCTGGCAGAATTGTCAAGACTATTGCAGGAATATAAGATCAATGTAATATTCGCCGTCACGGAAGAGCGTCGTAATGAATACGAAGAGATTGTCAAGTTGCTGAGAGAAAAAGCAACGGTCGCGACTTTGACCAGCGACAGCTCGAACATTCTAGATATCATTGAGAATGCTTATCATCAGATTACCTCGAAATTGATCTTACGCGACAATTCTTCGAGTCCGCTGATAATGAAGTATTTTTCTAACTGCGGCGAGGGAAACGTTTCGGAGTGGAACACTTTGGAATGCGATGACATAAAGGAGGGACAAATATACGATTTCAAGGTTGTACTGTCTTACAAAGAATGTCCAAGGGATAAAGACCTATGGGTACATATAAACTATAAATATTAACTCGTATAAAACTTACATCATCTATACGCATGTTGTTTATGAATTGAAAATGAAGCTTTCAATGCAATTCTTTTATTTTTGATTTTCCAACCATATTCTTATTTTGAGACACAGACACACATCCTTGACTTTACTTACATCGCGAATTCAGTCCCACGGTGTAATGGTTTATACGAGAACATGACTTTATATTTTTGTCAGAGACAAAGGGTTGTGATCGAGGATGAACTGGCTTCTCAACTGTCAAATATAATAATCGATGTTGAGTTTCTGTGTGGTTGTAATTGCAAAGATACCGAAAGTTCTTATTGTCAGCACGGAACATACGAATGCGGTTTATGTAAATGCGACTCTGGTTGGTCCGGTAAGAAGCTTTGATTTCTCCTTCGCAATGGAATTGTTTAATATTGATAAAACTCGCAGGTGAAACATGTGATTGTGATGAAAGTTCGCTGTCAAATAACGTACAGCAGTGTATCCGAGACAACTCAATGAAAATTTGTTCCGAGAGAGGTGACTGTGTTTGCGGAAAGTGTTTCTGCGATGATGGATACAAAGGAGAATTTTGTGAATGCTCTGCGTGTGACAAGGTGATTCTGGATTACTTACATATTACATATTATTTACATATTATACATACTGGAATTACATACTGTCGTATAGCCATCACGTACTATACTCGGATTGTACAGTTTATTCGGAAAATTCGGAAAATTCGAAAAACTTTCAACAGACGATTTATTCTATTATTATATCGTATTTTCTATATTATATATTTAATGAGATTTAAAGAGACCTATTCTTTATATACTTTTGCAAAATACCGTTTAACAAATTTACTATTTCCAATTGATCGTCAAATGCACTTACAGGGATAGATCTAACATCATATCTAACATACTCTGTTTGGCCAAAACTAATCCTGTCGTTTCATTGAAAGGATTAAAGATGGAATTAATCTTCTTTTTATAGATGGATGGAATTGAATGCTCAAATAAGGGTACTTGCAATTGTGGTGTTTGCCAATGTATAGAAGGATGGGAAGGGAACGCTTGTCAGTGTCCATCAACCAATGAACTCTGTATCGCACCAGGAAGTCAAGAAATTTGCGCTGGTCACGGATACTGCGACTGTGGAGAATGTCGGTTCGTATTTATTATTTGCGAAAAGATTTTGTTCCGTTGGAATATTTAAAATTCATATTAAATTATTGCATTCTTTGTAAACATGTCGAATGTTGTTCAGATGCAACGTTACCGCAGCAGACGGCTTCTATTATCGAGGTACTTATTGCGAATCAACGATAAGCGCTGGTGGCAGTGGCCTGTGCGTTCTTTATGATCGTTGTGTTAACGCCACTGTCGAGGATCCGAAAAAGGCAAACGAATCTTGTCAAACGAATATTATCACTTATAACATTGAAAGAGTGGAATCCGTTGACATAGGTAAATTGAAAGAGCGTAATTAAATAATATGATGACATCAACGAGCCAACATAATATTTATTTTAGGAAACGGACACCACTGTCTCGTGAAAACAGTAATGGAGAGAACGACCTGTTTCATACATTATGTATACGAGTTTCAGAAAAATAATGTTGTCACCTTAAAAATTGGTAACAAGGTATATATCCATATTTGTAAATATTACTGCGGATACTTTGCAAATTCATATTTTTGTGAACATAATTATTTTAAGTATGAAATCGTTCTACCTATTAAATATAGAGAGTATTATATTTAGGATATTTTGCACGTATACATATATTAAGTCATCCCATAAGTAAAGCAGTCGTGAATTCTTTTATACTAGATGAAAATAAAAAATGACCTGTTAGCATTTAATAAGTGTTGAATTTTCCCGTATATTGTATAATTCTTTATCCTGTTCAACTAAGTTTTCTATTCAAATTTTATAAACCTGTGATCATTCCGCATTACTTATGGGGTGATCCAATATTTCTGCATATTATGTGTATTCCGTGTAGTTTTGCACTTTCAAATTCCCCATAAATGCATAAAACCCACGTTACCCATTATTGTTATACCTATTTGTTTAAATCTACATTGATACATTTAGCAATGTCACACTCTGGTACACGGAGCAGTCATCCCATCTGTAATCATCATCGGAACAGTATGCCTCGGACTCGCTTTTCTACTAATTTGGAAGTAAGGACCATATGATAAAGATTCATTGAATTACAATTTATTAGAGACAAATATTGATTATAAATCGGGTGCACAGGTGTTGGGCATCCATAAAAGACAAGAGGGAATATGAGAAGTTCATGAAGGAGCAACAGAAAACTGTGTTTAGTTTAAACCAAAATCCTCTGTTTAAATCGCCTATAAGCCGATACTCAGTTCCTTCGATGTACAAAGAGGACTGAGAGATCAAATTTCTTCGATTAAGTAGGTTAATTCAATTCACTTTGATCGAAAGATTTGGAAGAACACATGGTACTATCATCAGACAATATATCGTTCCAGAAATGGTTTCCAGCGGAAAACGTGATGGACTGCAACATATGAAATTTTTTAATTCAAATCCGAATCTTTTATAATAATTTTCGAATTCGACATTTTTTTCAATCTTTTACGATAGAGAATCGGACAGCCATATGGGAAAGGTGAAAAATGCATTTTTGTCAATTTTTTGACGTCATATACTTACAGGTAAATCATTGTAAGGTAGTTAGAAGAGGAATAAGTTCTTAGGCACAAAAATATAAGCTTCGTAAAAGTAGATAAATCAATGAAATTTTGTAAACAATCAAAGATATATCTATTATTATGCCGATCGATATTTTTGATGAAACTAATTTTTAAATCGCTTATCATGTTTTCGGCCTATGGTCTTCAATTTATAGATATGTTTGATTTAAAGAAATACTTTTTACATCTACTGATATATCCTCGACTATCCACGCAAATCCAAGAGGTTCTCTGTAAGTAATATTTGTAGACGGTATATTATTGTGCCATATAGCTTCAATCGAGGACCCATCGGGAAATATGTATGTTCCTAAACCGACCATCATTCCGTTCGGATCTATTCTACCTCGATACTGAGCGTCGTTATTATACCTTAAGTAAATTGTATGTGATTTTATTTAATTATAGATTGTGAAACAGACTTTATTACTTAATATGAATATCAGCATTAGAAAACGTATCACCGTCCCAATCTCCGTGATAGGTATCAAAATTATCAGTAGTATATGTTCCTCTTCCTACACAAGCAATTCAATTGTCAGAGTTTCAAAAGTGGGCAATATCTCACAAAATGTTACCTTGCTTAAGCAAAAGTAATCGATCATAATTTATTTTATATTCTCCGTCGTAAACATCTCCATTCCAAAATGTAAATTTTCCGACTTTCGATTGTGCATTTTGATCTACGATATCAAATTCATTTATCTTCGCCATTTTGCTGACACCTCGTCTCTTCATTTCAGAAAACAATCTCTTTGCAGTTTAATTTCCAATTCTTTGCACGTTTGCTTTTTACACAAATTATTATTATAATTTATAGTATGAAAGAAAAATAGAAGTACAAAAACATCAAGTTCTTCTAATCGCCACCAATGTCGTAGCGCTGAAATAAATCCAAATCGGACTATACTAGTTAACGAATCAGAGCACCCGTCCTATTTTGTCAATAATATGGTTGGTTATAAGCCTGAAAACCTTGACATAAATTTTCATTTTGTTTCCAACAAGGAAGCGGTATGTCTTGCGTCTTATTTTATTCTTACTTTTTTTCCATATTCTATAATTTGCGAAAAATGATCTTCTGCTTGTGAAAACTACCTTTAAATCTGTAGCCACGTGACCTTGCAAACGACCTCTAATTTGGTATTTGTATCGTCTGTCTCTGGTTGTGCTTAACGATAACCCCTACATCATTGACACGTTCGGAACACGTTCATTGTCCGAGTGTCCAAGTAAGAGATCAGTAACGTTGAATTTCTTGCCACTTTCTACTAAAACCGGTAGTAAAAGATCCACGAATCATCCGAGATATGATACGAACGACAACGGGCCTACGTAATGAATTGGCAAACGCAATACTACGAAGTTCTGTGCGGACGAATACCATAAGATCTGTGATCATACGATGTCTTCACAGAAAATATGTACAAAGGTATTTCATTTTCCGTTATTACCATCTTAACTTATTGTTCTAAGTTTTGTCGTCCTCTGATTAAAATTTATCTCATTGATTATGATTAAGGTTATCTTAAAGTAATTCTATCTTCTAATTTTACTTAAAAGTTTTCAAGTATAGCATTATTTCCACCTGTTATTGATGAGGATAATCAAAGCCATAAATGCAAATGATTTCATAATCCTCTTTTGCTTTTCTCTATTTTAGAATGGTTTTGTTGTATTTGATTTGCATTAGTCTCTTATTCATTCAGGTACTTAATAGCGTAGATTTGTATTTTTACATTTCAAGGGAAATTTTACACATTCTTTTAGAAAAATTTACTCATTTTTATTTGATACTTAGGATTCAAATTCATAACACCTTACGTTTTACGGTAACTCCGTGGAAACAACAGTTAAGGTATTATGCAGATTATCCAGATCATGTCAAAGTGCAGCTTCCTGCGTTATCGCCTACTATGGAAACAGGCACAATTGTCAATTGGCACAAAAAGGAAGGTAATGTAAATAATTCATGTATATAATAAACTCGTTAACAATTGTTAATGTTGTATCTTCATTTTAGGTGACAAGTTGAATGAAGGTGATCTACTTGCTGAAATTGAAACTGATAAAGCTACGATGGGTTTTGAAACACCAGAAGAAGGCTATCTGGCAAAAATTATAGTAGCTGCAGGAACAAAAAATGTTACTATAGGCAAATTAGTTTGTATAATTGTCCCTGATGAAAGTTCTGTAGCTGCCTTCAAAGATTTTAAAGACGATACTCCAGCAACTACTACATCAGCTAGCCTTACATCAAGTGTTCCTACATCACCTGCTTCTCCGCCATCTACTCCCCCACCATCCCCTGTAACGCCACCAGCACCTGCAGCACCTTCTGCTCCGAAACCACTGCCTACTGCATCAGGAGAGAGAATATATATTAGCCCATTGGCTAAAAGACTTGCAGCCGAAAAAGGCCTTGCTTTGGAAGTAAGTTTTAGATCATACAAAATTAAAAAATTTAAAATAATTCTATTACTTTCTTAAAGGGTTTAAGAGGTTCAGGACTATATGGATCCATAACATCCAAAGATTTAGTAGGTGCACCAGTTATGGCTGTTCATCCTACAGCAGCAACAGCAACAGCTGCAACAGAAGGGATGGATGTTCCAGTATCCAGTATCCGCGCAATAATTGCAAAACGTTTACTGGAAAGCAAACAAACAATTCCACATTATTATTTATCAATAGATGTAAAAATGGACGCCGCTCTCGAAATGCGAGAACAATTTAACAAGATGTTAGAAAAAGAAAAAATAAAGCTTAGTGTAAATGATATCATTATCAAGGGAATGGCTATGGCTTGTAAAAAAGTACCTGAAGGTAACAGTGCATGGTTGGGAGAAGTTATTAGACAGTAAGTAATATGTTGTAATAAATAATTGCTATTAGTAGCAGGTATTATAATCATATGGATTAAATTTCCTCTTTCTTTTCTTTTTTTTTTTTTTTGTTTTAGATACAATAATGTTGACGTAAATGTAGCAGTCAGTACAGAAAGTGGTTTAATTACACCAATAGTTTTTGGTGCGGACACAAAGGGTATAGTTCAGATTAGTAAGGATGTAAAAGAATTAGCTACAAAAGCGAGAGAAGGAAAATTGCAGCCGCAAGAGTTCCAAGGAGGAACTATCACTTTGTCAAATTTAGGAATGTTTGGCATTAAAAATTTTTCTGCCATTATAAACCCTCCTCAATCAATCATTTTAGCTGTAGGCACAACTGAAACCAGGTTAATACCCGCCAAAAATGAAAAAGGGTAAGTGTTTTTTTTCCAGCTTTATTTTACGTAATATTTTACATTTTATTCTTTAGTGACTTATTTTTTTTAGATTTACAACCACCCAATTTATGTCTGTCACTGCCAGTTGTGATCACCGTACCGTAGACGGTGCGGTAGGCGCGCAATGGTTAACAGCTTTTAAGAACTTCATGGAAAATCCAACAACTATGTTGTTGTAGTAAATTTAGCCACTGAGAAATTCAATGGGGTAGTTTCAACAGGTGCAAAAGAAACATTGTTATGTTCAGGAAGGTGACCAAGAATATTCTGTACATTTGTGTATAGTACAATATAAAATTGTGTTACTTTACGCATTTGTAAACCATCAATTTTTGATAGATTCGAATTTTTCAAAGTCACATTGTATTTCTTTTATTAAAAACATTGTTAGGACAACAATATTTGCGGAATCAAGGTGACACTATACCATTAGATCATATTTTTCTTAATGTACTATATATGTGGTTTTTCATTGAATATAAAGTAAAAGACTGACGATTAATTTTATCATTAAATAAAATAACAATCTCATTACTTTATTATTGGTGTAAAAACCACATCTTTGCTCCAGCAATAGTAGTGGTCATGTGTAAATATGTGTATTTATGAAATAATATTATGGCCACCATATATTGCAATAATTTAATTATAACTTGGGGGAAATTGTGAAGGAAAATGTGTCAAAATGTTTATAGTAAGTAATATACGTAAATGTATATCATATTTAATAAATTGTAACTTACAGATTTAATGTTATTTTTATTTTTAAGCTTGTGTTATATCTATGGATACTTAAAATAACATTATAATTCTATCATATTATGTAATAAGTAATAATAATCATAATAATCATATAATGCCATTTATAAAGATTGAAGAAAGCGCGGTTATCGATCATACTGATGGAACTGCGGTCAGAGAGGAAATGAGAATTCTCACACTAATAGACCTGGTTGTTCCCGAACTACTGCTGCACCATGCGGCCAAGTGCTGAAGTCAAAGTTAGCACATACAATATCCTATAAAATTAGGGATCTGCTCTGTTTGGTTCTTTGAGATTATTACAGGTGCGAGTAAATATGTTAAAAAAACAGCTGTTGATCATCTTGGCCGAAGGATGAATTAAAACATATGTTTGGGTCACAGAACGTGACACTTATATTATTGCGAAATATATATGGATCATAATTAACATCGTTTTTTAAATAAAGTGTGTTTCTTTAAATATTATAATCATATACATTTATAAATATAAAGTTAATTTTGAATTCACAACCTACCTTATTAAAAGAAAAATGTACTAGATTATCCAATGATCATAAAACTTTAAAATCAGAATACAGTGTGTTTGTGATATTGCAAATTAAAATAAGGCGTCGTTATTCAATAACAATGTTGTCAAAGATTTTATTCCATAAGTTCTTCTTTAGGATTAAACGTGTTACCGCTACTCACGTGTATATGTATATATATACTTCAGTTTGGAACTATCAGGAAACGGAAATCCAAACATCATTCTCACGGAATTGTCAAGATTTTTCGAGTTATAGAAACAAATATAAAATTTTATCAATCACATTATATTTTAAATCAATATAAAGGTAATACCTTAATAATACAGTGAAGAAGAAAATGGGTAAAAATGTCAATAATTCGGCAAAAATATTTAATATATTTATATATACTTATTGGCATTTATGTTATAAGTAGTAGGTGAATATTTCAAATAAATAATGATATATCAAATGCTATATGTATTTAACGATTATACCATACTTTATTTATAAATTTCATATTTAAGAAATAATTTCCCGTAATTTATTTTTTATTATATAACAATGTAAAGCTTAACATTTTTCAATAATAATATAAAATTCAAAATGTTATATTATTTTGAATTTTTGAAAAGCAGCAACTAATAGGATTTGTTGCTTATAACGCCATTATTTGATAATACTTTCTTCATTATATTATACATATATTTTCATTGTTTAAATAATATAAGATTATGAACTAGTTATAATACACTTTATATCGTATTTGATGTTATTTTACTTACAAAAATGTAAGAATCATGTTAGTAAAGTTTTCATAACTTTTCGCAAAAAAGCTGATTATTTGATTCGTTTTAATCATTTTAGAACAACAATATTATATCTTAATTAAAAAGGACAGTGTAAATAGTAAGAAATATATCTCTAGAAACCATTTAATACATATATATATTGTTCATATACATTATATTGTATAAAAATATGTCACGTGTAAACGCCAACCAATTCCGAACGATCAACCATAGTAATGAATGAAACTTTTACTAACATATTTGTTATATTTTTCTAAATAAAATGAGACCAAACACGGTATAATTTGAAGCATATTCGGAAGCAGATATAATATATGGTAAACTAATACAAAATATATAAAATAAATAAATAGTATAGAAGGAACTATATTTAATTATTGCTATTATCTATCTCAGATAGAAAAGTAGAACCGTACAATGAAATAGGCTTTTGTAGCGTGACACCATATATCGATTATAGCTCGTTTATAATGGAACTAAATAGGTTCTTATATATGCTAAAATAGAACAACTTCCACACTTGGTCGCGTGATGCTGCTCCTGTATTGTAGAACAACCAGAACAGTGGCGTGAGTATTCTCATTTCTTCACTGGCGTAACATGCTATGAATGCTTAGAGAGAGAGAGAGACGGAGACACTCTACTCATCTCTGTCTGGCAAGAACACTAACTTTGCTATCTTCCATGTTGATTTCTCACGACTAGTCATGACTCAATTTTCGGACGATTTTCCCTAGTGAGTGTCGAGACCTGTTTATATAACCATGGTTCATATTGTTGCCAATATAGTTTGAAAGTCACACAATTTTACTGTGGGAATTCCTATAGATGATAGCAGACGACAGATTTATCAGAAACTGTTTTAGAACTAGCGCAAGTTGTTATTACACAAACATAATTTTTGTAATCATTAAGAATCATATTTTAGTATTCTATTGAGTATATGTACAACTGGTTAGTACTTTTCTAACAAGAATTTCTGTGAATATACATATTTATTCCAATAATAATTATATATAAATATTACAATTTTACAATAGAAAAATTTTTATGTAAATGGAAGTAATATACAGGATGTTTTAGAAAAGATGCTGATCTTAAGACTTAAAGATCTTATAGCATTCACCAAATAAAAAATATCTAATTAACATTGGTCATAAAAGCAATCCTTTCGATATAAAATCAACTTTTATTGTTTATTAGCGTTGGATACCATAAGTGAGGCTTTTCGCAACACATTGAATTATATAGTTAATGAAAGTGACCGTATTCACTAGTATGTAAGTAGTACTTATATACATAATACTATCCTACATACATAGTTCGGTTTATCATTCTTTAGAAGTCTCTTTAATGTTACGCATAATTGGTTGACAGTGTATTTTTTCAAAGTTTGGAAGACAACGAATAATTTTACATGCAGACTATTATGAAAACCACTTACAATTTATACAATTATGTATATTCATATAAACTCGGAATAATTGAGTTGAATTTCACAATGACGAGTTAAATCATTTAAATGCCAAAAATTAAAGGATGGATGTTACGGATAATGTTGATGGAGCTTTAGATCCTCGAATACAGGTAATTATCTTTATAAAAATAATTTTTCCATTTGTTTTGCTTATGCCAATAAATATATATTTTTTTAAAGTTATAGGTTATATGCGTAAATAAATGATTACTAAATGCAAATGCAATGCCTAATACAGCCTGGTACCATGTTCCACTTTGCTTTCACTTCATTTTCATTCTCAACTTTTGTCAAATAATAAATGTATATATCTAATAGTAGTTATTTAATTGTAGATTATTATTTTGATAATGTTCTTAAACTAGTTGTTTAATATATAATATCTATTGTTGCAAACAATGTATAACATGTAATTATTTTTATTTCCTTAATGTTATTAGTTAATATCAAAATAATAATTGTCTTTATTATAATGATAATTATTATTATTTTAACGAATAATTTATAAATAGTAATTTATACATATTAAAATTATTATTTGATTTATAATTTATCAAATGTAAAAATTGTCTGCTGGAATTCACTGTTTTTTATTAAATAGGAAATTTGTAATTATAAATATTAAAATCTTTGTAATAGTAAAAATATCAACCATTAAGAAATAAAAAGAATAGAAATTATATAATAATTAAAATAATTAGAAATACTTCCATGAAATTTAACTGTATATAAAAAACAATATCTCAAAGAATATATGAAATCCAGTTATAATTTTGTATAACATTGAAAATACAAAATACTAATATATTGCATATTAGACAAAATTATATATAGCATATAGAAATTGTCATTAAAAAATAAGTGCCACAAAATTATTCAGTATAAATCATTTTGAATTTTTAGATTGAATTAGAGAATTTGAACGATGCAACAGATGATATAAATAAACTTGAAACTGAATTGGATGTAAGTATTATTAATTCTTTCAGACAATGAAGTTAAAAGCTTTTTGTACTTTGTATATAAGCTATATTAGGATATTGATTAAATGATTTTACATAACATTTATGATGTTCAATTTGTATATAAATGTATTAGTTTTTTTTAAATAATATTTAATTCTTAATGATATATATTTATTGTTTAGGAAGCTCACACTGCTTTTAGACAGCTATTATCTGAAACTACCAAAAGATTAAAGGAAATATTAAGTAAAGTAGGAAATAGTTGCGTTGAAAAAGCAAGGTGTTATTATGAGGCACTTGAAGTGGCACGTCAAGCTCAGGTGAGACCATAATTAAAATATTTATTAAATTTTGAGATATAATTGAACAAAATTTGATATAGATAAAATGTCAACAACAAGCTCAACTATTCCAAAGAGCAAGCGAAATTCATGTGGCGGCAAAAGAAACTGTGGCATTAGCTGAGAGTAGATTTATGTCACATCAACATGAATGGAATTTTGATCAAGCATGGCAGGATATGCTAAATCATGCAACGCTTAAAGTAAATATGATAAATTAATAAACATTAAACTATATAGTAAAAAGAAATGGTGATGATTATGTTGAAACATGTACATATGAATATGATGAAAAAAGAATAAAAATTAAAGTTCGGTTCAGTTAATTTTGATTATATTATGAATTAGGTTATGGACGCTGAAAATCAAAAAGCAGAATGTGGTAGAGAACATTACAGAAGGGCAGTATTGTTTCATAATGCTGAGAAAAGATTGTTACAACTGGAGGAAAAACATCGTCGTTCCATAATAAAAGCGCGACCATATTTCGAAGTCAAAGCACAGTGTGATCAAATGTTAGCAACTCAGAAAGAACGAGTCGAATGTTTACAAAAAGCAATACAAGATGCAAAGACTAATTATGCCACAAGTCTCCGTAGGTTGGAAGAAATTAGTAATCAAATACATCAACAGCGTCGTGATTATGGTATATACTACTTCATATTATTTTGATCAATAATTCTTTATAGTTAAATTTTTTAACTTTATGCTAATTATATCTTTTAAATCGCATTTACAGATTTTATAGCTAATGGACCCAGAGAACCAGGCGTTGGTGCAGAATTAGTTAGTCCACAAAAGAATTCAAACTATGATGTAGAATTTAACCAATTAAGTGGCAATAAAATAAAGGATTTCATGAATAATCGGCTAAAGAAATATAATAGGATACAAGATTATGATGTGAGTAAATACTTTATTTTTTTTTTGTTATAAAAATTTGTGCACCGATAAACATCAATTCTTAATTCTTTCTTGTATTACAGAATGATTATCAATTACAAGAAGATACTGAAAATCTTGGGAAAAGATCGGTTGATGGAAGCGAAGCAATATCTTCTCAATGGGAGTTTGAGCTAGGAGCTAACATAGAAAATTTGAATAATTTATCTATCAACAATTCCGTGCTTGATCATGATAGTAAAAACGAAAGTATGTCTGATTTACATTTCTATAACGAGGAAAATGCAAAATCAAATAATTTCGTACAAGAATTAAATTATAAACTTTTGCAAGATACAGATCATTTCATGCAAAATTTAAGTCAATCAAAAAAATTATTAAATGATTTTCAAATGTTGAAAAATTCATTTGTAAATACGCGTTTAACGAAACATTTTGAAGAACCAAATTCAGTAAAAAGTGAAGTTATTGATTCAGTAATGTTAAACAAACATAAAAGTAATTTAAAGAATTGTGTATCGAAATCGTTAAATAATACTCCTATAAAAACAAATATACTTAGTTTCAGCTCGAAATTTACAGAAATGAGTATACGTCAATGTATAGCAAAATATGTGCCAAATAATGTTTTCAATTTTGGTTTTAGTAATAACAAATCTCAAAGTAGCAGCGATATTAATTTATCTTTAAATCTTGATACCAATTCCATAGAAAAACAACAAAGTTTAGATGATATTATAGATCATAAGACTGATCGTGAGAATCTCAAATTTGATAATGTTACAAATTTAGAATATAATAATACGTTGAAAATAAAAGAAGCTAATGATAATGGCCTAAATACCGCAAAAAAAGTCCATGATGCACAATTTAATGACTTTAACAGGATAAATTTACAACCGAAGTTTAGATCTAATTCTACACATTTCTCATCTTTTAGTGCCAGCTTATCGCCAATAGAAGTAAAATCGATTGTAAATTTATCAAGTGAAAAGTCTTTGAATAGAAATTTGACTGATTGTAATCAATCTGTTGCAAAACCAAAAGAAGAGCAATTAAGTGTTAATGAATTACCATTATTGTCACTATTTGAGGAAGGTAATTCCTTGATCAATAGTAAAACTAAAAGTTTTAGTATGATTAATTTAGGTGAAAACCGAAATTTCGTACTATCAGGTGACTTATGTTTAAATAATACAAAAACCTTAAGCACAGAAAAATTGGCAAACTTGAAAGATGGTTTCTTTTTTAAGTCTACAAGATAAAGGATAAAAATTACAATCAAGCGAAACAAATGTGATATATTATAAATTTTATAATTTTTTAAATAAGTTTAAACATAATTTCATAAATGGAATTGTACTATTTTTTACTTTGAGTCATATACAAAAGTTCAATAATATTGATTGTATAAATTTTGGTTGACAAAATAGAAATAAATATGAATTATTTATCAAAAAAGAAATGTATAAAAAGTAATTACATAAAAACAACATTTTATTAGTGGAAAATGTATGCAAATCTCATGCATATCAAATATAGCAACTTAATTTGGACTTTAAAAATGTATATTTAAGAAAAGACGTTATGTCCAGAGATTTGTATCTTTATGATAACATTTTGTAACAAGTACATAGCTCATACTTATGTTCAATTATTCATTAAATTATTTTTCATTATGGTTTATTGCTAGCGCACTTTATTAATTATATATATATTGTTTTTCTCAATTCTCTATGTTTATTGCAGAATTTTCATGTTATAGAAAATTGTATATTTATGATTCAAATTGAAAAATATTTTGTTTCTATATAGAAAAAGTGATATCAATTTTTATAAGAATGTAATCAATTAAAATTGTATCTAAATACGTATGTAAAAAATGTCTAATTTTTATCAGCAAAAATTTTAAAATTAATTTTGTTATATAGAATCTATATTTATTATACAGACTTCTTATTTCATTTTTAATTTGTATAATTGTATAATAATTTTCGTTTTCATATTAAGTTTTTAGGCAATCTTTCTTGGTGCTGTATAATTTATTAAAAACTTTTTCTTGTACAGCATAATTTTAGAATAATATAATTATTATAAAATTATCTGAAATTAATCAAATTAATTTACATCTAATTCCTTTATATTAAAAGTTTGCAGTTTCTTACTGATTTTAATAATTAAGTGCAAAACTTATGAATGCCATTAATAATGTTGATTTGTCATCTATGATTTAACAGAAATTCATTTGTATTCTTTTATGTAAATATTGTATACAGATTTCTAGATTTAGATAATAAAAATTGTATTGGCCTGTAGTGCTTTTTTACTTGAGCTATGTATGGTACCATTTCCTGAACTGAGAATATAATTTTTATATTTTAAGATAATAATTAAAATTAACGTTAGTATTTAGTAGGATTTTCGTTTTGTAAGATTTTCAATCTTGTATATTTACATGTATATATAACTTTTGTGTTACATATAAATATACCAATTTTAATATTAATATTTAATTTTTTGATGATTATGTTATATAAATTTGTGCTTATATTATAAATAAATATCATTAAGGACGATGTAGATAAAATAATTGGCATAAAGTTTTGGTAATTATTAAATTATATTTTCGATGAGAATTTGAAAAAATGAGATAGATAAAATTTTAAATAAAGATCTACAAATACAATAATAAAAATAGAAAAGACAATAATACTCGTCAACATCGTTAAATATATTTCTAATCTTCAAAGGGTAGTCAAATATTTGAAGGTTTCGAGAAGTGACAAAGGAGATAGGTGTCAATATGGTTTTTCAAATCTAACCGGCAAATCATACGTATCGAAGTTTACATCGTCAATGTACGTAAAACGTTTTTAAGTAGTAAATTGCAGCGAACGGAAAACAAAAGCTTTCATTAACGAACATTTTATATGCACGTTTAAATTATCCATTTATTCGAAAATATTGGAAATATTGAAATTGTTCATGAATTTATGGAAGTCAAGAATATTGAAGAATTTTCCTGGAATTAATAATATAATATTGATCATATACTTAACAATACTTTGAAATTTGGTAATTATCTGACTTTTTCACTGTGAAAATCTCTTATTGTTATTTTATAAATATTACATATGTAATTTGTATAAAATTTGAATTTTCTTTTCTCATTTGTCTTTTCATGTATAAATAAAAACATAATAAGTAAAATATAATAAATATAATACATATAAAATAAAAATATAAATAAAAAATTTGTAATGTTTATAAAAAAATTGAAATTAAAGTATTATTCTTTTTCATTTTATAAAAATTGTAATTTTATAACTAATATTAAATAAGTAAAAAATATTCATCGGTTAATTACGTATATAGTTACATTTTTCATACTGAAATTTTGGAAATTATAACTTTTTCTAGAATGAAAATATATATATATATATATATATTTGTATTTTCCCATAACTTTTCCAAATTAATCTTGCGATGATTATATACATTTATTTTGGAAGAACAATAAAGAAAAAATGCATGAATTAAATTAGCAAAAGTTATAATGATATCCGTTACATTTTGTAGTAAAGAAAGCGAGTTACGACGAAACACGATATACAAAATTGAAAAAGTATCGTTCAAAGTGATACACGAGCTGACTTGAGAATCCAAAGAAAAAGATGGAAAAAGAAAATCGGCGAGCTAATAAAGCAAACTGCAATTCGATAAAGAATCAGAACGAGGCACGTGATTTAGTATTCAAGGGAAGCCAGATTCGAAATTGTGAATAAATAGATTGAATTTCATTTTAATTTTTCACCACTAGAATTCCCTTCCAAAGAAGGAACTAATTTATATCTTAAATTTACAAGAAATTTTTTTTACTTATTTTAAATACACCATTTTTTATAAAAATATATTTCACATATGCGGTTAGTAATTTGAATAAAATTACGAGACATTTATTTAAATAAATGAAAAATCAATTTTAATTAAAAATTACTTTTATGGATTATATTTAGATTTTTTATATAATTGTAACTTAAAAAATAATTGCGCGAACTTATATTTAGTTTAATCTGGTTAAAACTTACATTTTGTTTAATCTACAATAGAATGGAATACAAAATATTAAATGAAGAAAGTATACTTTGAATTATTTTTTGACTTTAAAAGTAATAATTTACAATTTGGTTAAATGTAACAGTAGCATGAAAGAATTCTTTCAGCGTGAAGAACTAAAAGAACAGAATGACGGAAAGAGGATACAAGAAAACAAAAATTTTAGAATTCTAACCGTGAAGGAAAAAGAACTAAATTGCGAAGATGACACGAAAGAAGGCGGCGAGCCAGAAAACACGATACTTGGATTCTGTGCCATTTGTCTTGAAAATATAAATTCTAATGTTAGTCAGAATGTTCCTTGTTCTAATGAGCATACTTTATGTCAACGTTGTATTCAACATTTTGCACTGCAATCAGGTTATTTAACATAATTTTCTAAAATTAATATTTTAGTAATTGTTAAAAATAAAAATAAACTAATGATAAATATTATTAAAAGTAGTACGGTTTATTGTTAGCAATATAATTAAGAATATAATAATTTTAGTTCTTCTGCAAAGCATTCTATTTCATCTTATTGGAGATTTAATAATTTAACAACAATAATTTAACAGAGTACTTTCTGAAATTGCAACTATATATTCCAGATCCTGGCTGCATTCTTTGTTATACACAGTGCCAACAATCAAACATGAATTTATTGCGAGAAAGCAATATCAGCTTGAATTCTACATATACACATATGAAAAAGATGCAAATTTCACAACAGCAATCAGACTATTACTCAAAACATCATCAACGATTACGGCAGTGCGATCCTATTAACATTGAACAATTATATACCAAATCTTGGAATCAGAATTACTCTCATATGCTACAAAATTTTGATAGAAATACATTAACATATTACTATAATGATTTTGAAAATACTTCTGATTATGAACAAGTTAGAAACCAAAATAATACGAGCGGAGAACGAAGTAGAAATTGTGATAAAGAGAAACAGCGACAAAGTTATTGTAACTTATTTAAAAGAAGAAATGTAGAGTCATATATGTTAGAAGCAAAAGTCAACGGACAAATTACCGCAGAATGTTCTCGTAGACCGATCCGGTGCCCACGAATTGATTGTGCTATAAATGTAGCTTTCTCAGCATTGACGCATCACTTCATCTTTGATCATCCAGAGGTACCTGTCCTGAATGTAGAGCCAGGTATCAAAAGTACACTCATCGTCAGTTTTAGTGCCTTATCTTCCAATACTAGTCGGTGCCTGGCTCTTCTTTTAGTTTCTGGCAAACTTTCGTGAGTATAAACAAGTATATTTAAATTGTTATTATTACACAAAAATGATAATTTTTTATTTAAGTAGAAAAAAATATCAAGTATTTGTATGTTTAAAAATCATTACTATTAACAATATAAAAGAAATAATTTAGAAAAAGTTTGTCTTTGGAACAATAAGTATTATGATTATGTAACAATTTGCGAGATATATCTACTGATACATATGAATATATCATGTATGATACATATGGCTTCATTGTATTTATATTGGAATAATTCTACAAAATATATTTTGAAAGTTGTTTAATTATTTTTGTATTTTTAATAGTAAAGAAAAGACTTTTGACATACAGATGTATTAAGGAGAATTTTAAATATTTAAATAATGCATTTGATTAACATTAAATCTTTATACCAAGAGAACCTATTGCAAAATTATTTAATGGTAGTCAAATCAACCCAAAATATCGAAATCGTTTACCATTATCAGTGCTGGCCGCTCGGCTACATTGTACAGACCAGTATATATCTAACGATAAAATTAATAAAAAAAAAGATTTTCATGAAAAAGATATAATAATCGCTTGGGTTGCTGGGCTGGATATTGGAAATACAACAAACAAACTTTTATGTAGCATTCAGGTATATTATATTGTTGATTGATAAAAAAGTTCAGTTGAATAAACGATTAATACCTATGTACATGATAAATGATATGCATATCGACTACTTCCACAACAGGCTGTGGACAAGATTGATAATGAAGGCTTACGTTGCCTAACATACACAGGTCCAGTGAACTCATTAAGAACAGCACAATGTCCTCAAGACATTTATTCAACAGGTGATTGTATAGTTCTGCATGAAGGTCTCCTCAGTCACATTACATCAGATTGTGCTACACTTAATGTTAATGTTACTGTACATTAAATATATTACAAAATTTATGTATATATATAATTAAATTCCAATTTATCCCCCCCATTAACATTATTAATGATAATACTTACACAGATAAAATTGTATCTTTGATGTCTATCCAAATTGTTGAATACCGTTTGGAGTGTAATACTATGTAATAGTATATTATTATTTGAATACATGTATAAAATGCAAAAAGATAAAAAAGTATGTCTAATATGTTATAAACTCGTCATAGCAGGAGGCCGTGCATACGCTTTTGGAATAAATCCATATTTTCGAGTTTTAGGCGCATATGCCCACAACCAACCATCTACAGTTTGATTTCCTAAATCTGCATATATCCAATCAGCTCTTCTCACAGATAAATCATCTGGCGCCTGCGCCTTATAATCGTAAAGTACAACTAATTCTGTGCCATTTGTCTCATCTCGAAAATCTCGCAAACCTTTTTGCTGTAATGACTCATTTCCTGACATATTGTTATTTCCTTTTCCTTAAAATAACATAATAAAAAATTGAGATTAATTAAATTGTTAAGAATATACAAATGAAAATTCTGAATATTATTAAATAACGTTGAAATTAACATAGACTTCCTTCATGTATATATATTTAAAATTGTAAACTATAAATAAATCCGAACTTAAATTTTTTTGTGTTTTATTAACATTAATTTTCATAAAAAAGGGCGAAGACCAACCTAAACCATGTGTTTCTGTAGATGTTGTAGCTACTGTAGTAGTAGTGGTAGTTGTAGTAGTTGTTGCATATGAATGGAGAACATGTCCTGGATACACAAATCCAGATGGTACAAATCCTTCATTACCATCACAATGTCTAAGTACCCAAAACCAGTCAGGATCATCTCGATTGAGTACAGTTACAAATTCACCTCTTTCTACACTAACATCATTTTCATCTCTAGCCACAAAAGTATAAAGTACAATATATCTCCCAGCTGATGGATCCTGTAACATGCATTATACAAATAAAATATTATGTATCTTTCTGAAAATTAGTAAATTCTAAAGATTATACAAACTATACAAGTTATCTTCTTATGCAGTATTTATAATATATAAATTTAAAAGATTTGTATATATACCTTAAAGAAAGGATGTACATCTGGCTGAGAGGATATAGTCTGAATAGAATTTTGAGACTGTGTGATGTTAGATCGATTAACATTCACATCAGCAGTGGTGACATTACGAGCATAACTTTCACAGTCTGATGCTGATCCTGTGTCAGTTTGTTGCGTATCTACAGTTTGTGAACGACCTGTACCAGCAAAATCACAATCAGTCTCATTAGATCTTGGTAATTTCTTTTTCACATTATTCATAAGAGTAGCAAGTGTTAATTCAGCAAGTTGAGATGTATAAGGTGCACAATACGAATGCGGAACAAAACCTTCCATACGTGTATCAGCTGCTATTACATATACCCAATCATTCTCTCTATATAAAACATTTACAACCTAAAACATGCAAAAAATAAAACAAAATAACACAAATAAATATGTGAGGATGAAATTAAAGCTAATAACAAATTTTATAAATAATAATATTTATGAACACAAAACAAATATAAAAACATGAAGTTAGAAGACATGAAGTAAACAAGTAACAGATACAGTGAAGAACAACGTTATTTACATATATAAAGACACATTATAAAAATTGCTAACCTGGCCTCGTTTTACTTGGAGTTCATCGTCAACACATGGTGTAAAATCATGAACAATAACCATCTTACTATCTGGTGATAGACCATTTTCTTTTTCTATACCTACTCGGACCAATGTCTCAATACTAGCACTTCCTGTTATACGACCAGGAGGCAGTGGTACTTTTGTCCCTAAACCAAGTCCTGTACTGCCACTACCAGCGCAATCCTTCTCCAAATTAAAATTGTGTACTCCTGCTGTAATATAAAGTTCAAAATTTTTACTTTTATATTTCTTCCTTCATATTCAGAGTAAGTTGGTTAACTTTGTCACTCTGAATTACACTAAAATAAATAGCATAATTTGTTTTGTTATATAAAAAGATGTTTCAAATGAAAGTTATATGACATTAAGGAGGTATACAATGTAACAATTGGCATTTCATTAATTTGCTTTTTTATTTATATGTGAAGATTATTTTATATATATAATATGTAACATATTTGATCCTGTAATTCAAAGTAGTTAGCAGAGTTAAGTAACTCATTTATTATATAATACACATAAAAACAGGATAAATTTATGTGTTCATTACTTAAGATAATAGTATATTTAAAAATGACTATGAACGTCAATAATAAACTTGTTAATTCTCAATATTTTTATTTAATATATTCTTATTATTCAATATATATAAGAAAATTATAACCATATTTTCAGTAAAATTTCAAACTTAAATATTTTCTTTCCGCTCAATAAATATTTAATTATTATAAACAATGAAAATTAATTATATATAGACGCAATTTTAATAAATATATGTAACAGCTCATATATGTATACATACAGTGTATTTTATATATTACATTTTTAATAGAAAATAAGATTGAAAAAATATCTTTACAAAATTATTTGATATTTTATTACTCACGTTTCTTTTTCTTTCCTCGACGTATGCGAACCGGACACAAAAAAGCCATTCTGCTTTTTTAAAGTTCAGACAAAATTATATTTCCAGAACATGAATCGTTCAATGCAAGGTATTACTGAGGTAAAGCATAACAGGGGTAAATATACTAAACATTTCAGTAAAAATGATCCGTTCTTCTTACATCTTAAAAATTATATCGGTATTTCAAACATTTTAGTACTTATTAGTACGAATACGATATAAAGGTATAATCGTGGGTATAACGGTAAAATCTCGAACCAGAAACACAATTACTCCTTCGTTCTCCTGAAGGATTTTAGATGAAGATGAAACTGAAATTTAGATATTTATAGTCGTGAATGCAACAGGTAGACGGCGCTTCAGCAAATATACTATTGTATAACAATATGTCAAGCAAATGTTTGTTTATATTGTTCAAAATATGCATCTTTCGAAAGAAAGTTTGTTATAAATGAGAAAATTCGTTATCCCATTTTATTGATAGGTCGTTATTTTTTAAATATTAGTATTTTTAATAGTACAGTTTGAACGTACAAGTATAAAATTGATTGCTTATTTTAAATTATGCACATATTATGAATACATAAAGATGTTATTCGACAAACGCATTTAAGATTAATATAATACATATAATTATTTATACGATCATATAGATAGCTTATTATTGTAAACTTACGGTGCCATGTACGTTCCAACTGAAATATAAAAGTTTTTTTTTTATATATAAATTTTATAATAAATGATTGTATAATTACAATTAATTACGAATATTCTGGTTTATAATATAATTCGTCAAGAACTTAAATAATATATACCTGGTATTCAACTTTTGCAGTAATTTAAAAATATAAAAAAAAGATTTATAAAGAGTAATACTTTAAATTATTTTTGGTTAATGAATATGAATAATTGATATGTGAGTAAATATGTATATAACAAATTTGGTACAAAAATTACATAGATTAAATAATATGTAATACTGAATTTTTTAAGTCAATAAATAAATAAAATAAAAATGCTTAATAATTTTCCAAATTTATATATATGAGAAACAAAAATACCTTTACTACATGATGAAAATAAGATACTCGTGAAAATAAATTGTGATTCTGTTTCTGGATAAATTATTATGATATAAATATTAATAAGTTTAATGAAAATAAATCGAAGCAATAACATGAAAAAAATCTTATTTAATCGAAACGTCGTTTATTATCTCAATTAATATAAATGACGATAATAGCCTTATCTATAACAATTTCCCCTCATATACATTCAACAATGAGTATTTTTTTGGAAAATAATTATATATACATTTACCCTACAATTATGCCAAAAATCAGATCAATACTGGAGCTATATTTCATATATCCATCGTTAAATATCGACCCATAAGAATATGGAATTCGTCGTTCGAATATAGAAATTCGATCATACAAAAATTCAAGATAATGTTTAAAGTGATTAGAAAATTGTATAACGTTAAATTGTTCTAAACCGCTTTCATTATTTTTTTTATATAGTTAGATAGTATTATTCAAAAGTTCAACACTATATAAGTACGTTATCAGAGACATGGCCTTACATATATTAAAGATTCTGATAGTAAAACATTTTCGAAAGTCTTATATATTTTAAAAAAATTTAGAATATCGGAGAAGCCATCCACATATTTCTTTTGTCACTTTTCACCTTTTTTGTTGTAAAATATACAAAATTCAAATAAAACATCAAATTTTGTACTTTCATATTGCACTTCTTTTATGTATTTAATTTCTTATGAGTATTCGTTAATTATGTAGTGTACGAAACACATTTACAGTTGCTTACGAAAATATTCGAACACTTATAGAAAACTTTTATGAATATATTGTGTGCGTGATACAAGACATTTTAATATTTCGCTAACATTGTGATGAGATTCAGTTACCATGAGTATATTAATAGTTTGAAATATATTAGAAAATGTACATAGAAGATACAAAATATGTAGTGCAATTTTTAACATTTATTATATACTCCAACGGTTATTCTCTCTCTCTCTCTCTCTCTCTCTCTCATGCTGTATATTAATTTTTTATTAAATATATGTTCGCAATAAATATCTTGTAACTTGTATATACATTTTCAGATTAGTTTCAAATTTGACCAAGATGATAGTAATGTCTCATTACAGCGCTACTGCAATTTTTAAATGTTTTATATAATACATACAATATATATATTACGTATATATATACGTAAAAGTTTTCTTTGACAAGTGTTGAAATACTTTCATGAGCTTCTGTACGTCTAACTCTATTATGCCATCTATCGAAGAGTAAGTGTAAGTTAAGAAAATAAACTATTGATAGCGTACATGATAATTCGCGCAAGAATCTCAGCACATTTTACTAGCATAATATACATACATACCACGTCCCCGGTAAATACAAATGATTTCCATATTACTAGTCAATTAACATAGTCGATAGCTTCTGTTTGTTGTTTGTTTCACCGACAAAACAAATTCGAAGTCAGTCTGAAATAAAACGTTCTATTATCCTCGAAAGAGTGTGCACACTATTTATATATGTTAACAAGGATCAATAAACACACTAGTTATTATTACTAAATTCGATCATAAAGCAATATTTTACGCATATTTTATCTTATAATTATCACGTATAAGGTCGTTTAATTCTATGAAATAAATTGCATCGAATAATAATGTTTTATTGCATCTGAATATTTAGCATAATGAACGCTTTATCTATCGCTCAATAGTTTATTTTCTTGAATCCTGGATTCATGGATATATAAAGAGAAAACAATGGGAAACTCGTTCGATTGGTATTTCATATCTACATCTAACATGAGCACGGAATTCTATTATAGCCTAGCATTTGAAATGAGAATCGAACGAGTTTTTTAATATTAATGTATTAATATACGCATATTGAATACAATATTGCGCACAATATTGAGCGTATGCGTATAATAATGCAATAATTATACTACAATTACTATTCACCCGCGCACGCGATTATGTCTTCTCGTTTTTTCAAATTGAACTAAATGTATCATAACAATAACGATATTTCTTATTTACGAAACACTTAATAACATCTCGTTTTATTTTTTATAAATCACCTTAATTAATTCAAGAGCCGACTGGCAGAATAATATCTATTCGAACGAACGAAATCCACATTAACGCGTTTTCGTGCATAAATGTTAATAAAGTCAGGCGTCGCATATTATGTATTTATTTGTAAACTTCCCATTTTTAACTTAAAATACATCACCCATTCGAAATTAAAATACATCTTTAGTCATGGCAGTTACATGATTCTTTTATCGAAATTTTTATGCGCAGATCTCAGATATATGCAAAAAAACCGACCTTCCTACGCGATTCATACATGTACTATTTACCACAATATTCTAGTTATTCTATAATAAACCGAGTGTATGAAAATCATAAATTATTACACTGTTCACCTTAGGTGGGATGCTTATATTATTACAACAATACGATGTAACATACATGTCATATATATATTGATCAAATGTTATAAATATGTAGTATAATTATGAATGCATTTATCCTACGTTATCAATTGTATTTATACACTTTTATCAATTTTTTCCTTTCTCTAACAGATTGCTTTGAAAATTCATGATTTACTTAGTTTTAAAAAGCGAGTGTTTTTTTATGAATAATAAAATTGAAAATGGAAATTTCTTAATGCGTTGTGCTTTAATATGATACAAGAATTACTGGCACTCTTGTTACATTAGAAAAATGTACGTGATAAGAGATCTCCGAAGCAGTCTCGAAATATGTGTATATGTATATTTCAAATACACAAATATATAATTATTGTTTCCTTTGCTATATCATATGTAAATATGTGTAAGATTTATATCATATTGTTCTAATATGTACCTGATACAAAAAGCTTTTAAAGCTTATAAAACAACCTTTCTAATACATGTTTAATTTTTAAAATATTTTACACATTTAAAATATTTAACTAACACTTTAAAAGAAGAGAGAAATTCATGTTGTTATAATTTAATAAGAGTACACTGAATTTTCAAAATTTCAGTTTAAATTTAGATTTAAATTATGCTTCACTTTACATATTGTGAGATGGAACAAATAAAACAGTGACAAAAGATTTAAGAAAATAAAAGAATACGCAAATATTTAAATTAATAAGATTAAGAAGAAATATATGGTGATAACATATACAAATATAAAGATATATATTATATAAATACGTATACCTTTATATTTTTATATTCGCGTATTCTTTTATTCTTAGATATCTAGTGTGTATTTCTAGGTATATATGCATCTCTAAATCAGTATTGGTTTTGCAAGGATACTTGGAAAAAATGTGTTGCTTCTATTATTGCATGTACATGCTATTATAGCAAATAAAAATGAAAATAACACTGAATAAGAATCAATTGTGCTTGTAATTTCGTTTCAGAATTCTCTATAAATATTGATTGTATTATCTCTATACAAATTAATTTTTGATCGTGTAAAAATATTTGTAATAAATCACATTTAATGTTTTAAAACCCACAGGGTCAAATTCTTTTAATTTTACATATAACTAAAATGATATGTAGATACAATGTCACAAATAAATATCGATATCAAAAGATAGATAAAAAGAGAGAGAGAGAGAGAGAGAGAGAGAAAATATACATAACACGATTTTACGCATTTTTTATAAAACAATATTCATTTCAATCCAACTGTTCATAATTGGAATTAAGTTTTTTTATAATACAAGAATAACTAAACATACAAAAAGTTAATAATTTTTTTATATAAATTAAATTTCCTCGATTTAGTATATCGCTTGAATAATAATTTTATAATTTTGAAATGTATAAATAATTAACTTATTTTATTTATTCAAATATGAAGATCACTAGCGAAAAATATAATTTTATTATTGTTTCGCGCTATAAAAACGATAACTAGAACATAATCGAGATTTCTGATATTCTGGTGTAATACGAACTGCTGAAATACACCTAGATTTTTGCTTAGAACATTCCTAATATAATAATATAGCACCTAAAGATTTTTTGTACTTTAGCAATATTTTGCATGATAATATTATCAATATAAACATACATCTATGGTACTTGAATCATATTTACATTATGCAATCATGACTATAAAAAAGTAAATGGAAAGCAATCTAATCTCTTATTTTCTGACCACTGTTTAATTTTATAATTAAACGAATGATCATAAAAATCTTGCGGCATATTTAATATGCACAGGAAACCTATTTAACACGTTCCGTGCCGGACCGATTTTTTATTACTTTCCATTCAGGCCGCGTCAGACATATACGCCCCACGTTATTACGATTGATAGTTTTGCTTATGCCTTAAATTTTTTTAAATATTTTAATATTAATAATAGTGCAAATAACATAATTATCAAGAAAGGGGTGTATTGTTTATGACGTATTAGAGATCAAAGCAATAAATTTAATTTTTGTTTTATTTTTTAATTTGTGGAATTGTTTTAACAAACACATGATTTATTCCACTGAACATTTATTCCACTAAAATTCCAAATGCCTTGGACAGGAAATTCAGCTTGGGGCTTATACGCCCCACGCGGCACGGAACATGTTAAAAAGACTATTAAGTATAATTATATTAAATGGCATGGTAAATTTTGGTTAACTTATGTTACTTTTTCTCTATATTACAATATCTACATTCGATTTTAATTAAAATCGACATAAACAAAGTATGGTTACAATAAAAATTTCAAATTAATGGTTATGATGTTAAAGGCTTTCTATTTATCACATAACCTAAACAGTTTTTATTTATTTAGAATTCATCATTATCGTTATTATAACTAGTACTAAATTTAATGCATGCTTATCCAATAAAAGATGAGCGTTGCAAAAAATTGCTGAGCAGTTTTGTATTAAATAATTTAAAAAACTCTAATCACTGATTTTATTCTTTACTAACAGTTAGAACAACAGGTTCAGACTCTTTATTATTTGATGGTAATAAAGCTTCCGTTTCTTCACTACCTTCTGTACTATCTGCTGCACTCGCTGCGTTTGTTGGTTCCTCCTTTTTATCACCATCATTAGATGATTGTATTTGCTGCATTTGCAATTGATTACGTAATCGTAATATTTCACGTGCATCCGAACGTCGATGACGTCGTAATTGTGCATTTTCTAAAACTATGCGTCGCGCCATTTCCAAAACATCTTGTGGTGCTTCCAAAGCTAATAACCTTTCCTCCAAATCTATCGCTGCCGTTCCTTCCGAATCAGAATCACTTTCCAGTGAAGAGGTTCCAATTTCAGCCAAAGGTGGTTCTATATTTATCGTAGACGATGTTACAGCAGCACTACTTTCTTCTTCTTCACCTATTTCATGTTTAGTTTTTTGAGGCAGTTCTTTTTGATTGCTTCCAGGTGTGTAAGAAGGGAATGCAGAATATACACCAATACTAGATCCAGAACTAGGGGATATTTTCTCAGATTTGACATTATCCGACGAAGCTTCTTTCTTCTCGTTAGAACTCGATGTGTGATGGTTATAACGTTTATGATCATGATGATGTCGTCGTTGGTGGTGAGCAGATGGTGGAAGTACTACAGGCACTGATGGTGCAGGTATAGGTGCTAAGGCTACATTTGGTTGAAAGTGTGGTTCAAAACGTTTGCATTCAGAGAGAGGAACCACGTGCTCTGGATGTTGTAGTACAGGTGGACCACGACTGAGATACGCAGGCACCAACGATGAACTGTTTATGAAAAATTAGGAGCATGTTATAAAACATCTCAAATTGTTTTAACTGTATTCATTTAGTATACTTACTTATCCTTATGCTTGCAAGTATTTGTGGTATTCCATGGTCTAAAAGCTGATGCTCCTCTAGCTGCTAATTCAAAGACTGCCCATGACATTTGTAGATATGGGTCAGTTGCATTGGCTACCTGAGATACAGGATGATACATGCCTAAGCCATTTCCATTATAAATTCCTGGACAATCTTCTCTTCCTATATCCTTCCTAATTCGTTTTATTTTTTCTGAATCATGCCGCAACTGTAAAAGGGTTCTTTATTTTCTTCTTTCCATTCTGTTTATTTTTTGATATATAAGCAGTATCATGAAATCATAATATTAATTGACATTTATTTCTCTTTCATGTAAAATTAGATATTTTGTAAATATAACATAATATCATCCTCCCTCTCTATTATATTACTTATGAAAATAATTTAGGAATTAGTATTTTTATAAAAACAATATGGGAATACAATACCTCTGATTTTCGCTTGGAACCCAATGTGAGATGTTTTTCCTTCAATTCTCGAAATAAAGTAAGTGACTTATTATAATGTTCTTGATCTCGTGAAAGCAACAAATATGACCGCCAATTTGCTGAATCAAAGCCCCAATGACACGTACGATTTTCAAGAGATCTATGAGCATGTCTGACAAAACGTTGAGGTGAGAATTGGCAGCCACATTCAATACACTCTATGCACACTGAATCATCTGACTCAAACAAACTTGCATCAAAGATGCCTTTACATTTTCCGAAACACTCATGATACACCTTAAACTTGACAATGGATTCTTCATCATTGTCATTTTTAGTACATGCTTTCTTGTCGATGTTATCTTGGTTACCGATCTGAGAGGGATCGCACGACTCTGTCCGTAGTAGTAAAGCACTGACAAGTCTCTCTGCATCTGTTTGAGTGATAAGGCCACAGGAAGGAGCATTGCGTGGTAGGATTCCTGAATGCTTAAGTTCTTCCAACTGATCTCTGGTACATCGTGAACAATAGATTTGCAACTCATCGCAAACTTGATTGATCTGATGAAGAGAAAATTCTTGCAAAACAGTGTTTAATATTTGTGGTAAACATAACCTCCTTTCGCCCCCTACAACAAAACACGATATTCTCTCGCCCTCCAAGATCGTCTCACATCTTTCAGAACAACTTTGGTCTGGAGCTGTTAAAATGGGTATCTGAAACTCCAATTCCCTCTTTTCACAGATATTTTTCGATCGTTCCAATTGCGGGTCTTCGTCCGAATCTTCGAGTGGTTGATCGGTTCTGCGAACTTTGCAAGGGCCGATAGGCGTCACCGACGAATTATTGTCCTTTTCAGTGTCTTTGGAGATCTGTTCGGAGTCGATAACGCAACTACTCGATCGGTTGGGAGAATAACAAGGTTGTTCCTGCAGTAAACTTTTGCAGTCCATACCAAGCAGGGCTGAGCTCGGACCCTGTAAGCTTTTCACAGCGGATAACTGATATGTCTTCAACACGGTCTTCAGCTGCGGGCTATACGATTGACTGTTCGTATTCCCCGGCAATAACGTCTCCATTATTCGTATCTACGTGAAAAGAATTGCAGGAGATAAAACAGGCTCACACGAAATTCCCGAGACTCGTGACATACCACGCTATTTTGTACGACTCATAATATAGGCGTATTTACACCCACAATATATACGTTCACTCTCCGAATATTTAATTCGACGTATTAGCTCCCGTTCCTCATTATACGGAAAAGCTTAATATTCGGTTAAAGATACAAAGTGTTCAACTTATGTTCCATCTTCATTGCTTCTGTTTCTCACTCGGGAACAAGCTTAACCCGTTCATGTGTCTTCTCCCCTTGTAATATTATATTATCCGCAGTCTATTGTCCATCGCAACGGAACCTCCATGTACATGATAATTCTCTTTCAATCCTTCAGTACGTTCCACTACCAATATACGTATAATCTGTATAATGTTTTGTTCTCGTTCAATTTTCCATTTATTACCAATACACTACTGGAATACACTATCGATGAAATTATTCCTCGCAACTTGTTCCGTTTCTACCTTTCGCTGATTTCATTTGCATATTTTCCCATGTTTTACGTTATTTTCATATCAGTTTTACGTTCTCTGGAGCGATGTACGCGCATTGTGTCGCGAGCTTGGTTATCACTGGCGTTCGTTTCTATCGTCACCGTCCGCGATATTATCGTATCCACCGTCACCTATAGTAGCTATCGCGATCGCGACCGCCATTCGACCGCCACCGCCACAGCTATTTCTACCACCACTGTCGCTGCCGCCGCCGTCGCAGTCACCGCCACCGTCGTCGCCACTGTCACTCTACACTTTACACTGGCCACTCTCGGTCGTTACCGTATGACCACCACCGACACAACCAATTAAATATTCTCGTTAATGCTATTTGTCGCAGTAATTATATCGACGATACGTTCGATCGATGAATATTATCACCAGGATGAGTGACACTCTTGGAGAATAAATCGACTCGGTACATCGCGACCGAGTAATATCGATCGCACCGAGACACCGACTACTCGAAAAGACACGCATTATTCTTTATGACATCGTACGTCAATTATCAACGTAATACATACATCGATTATACACAGACAAGAAAAAGAATCATTCACAGTCTACACGTGATATTAGTTCGTCTGGATATTACTGTTTAGACTGGCACTTCTTATGACAAGACTGTATTCTCCTCCCCACTCACCCATGGAACGTCGTTTTTGCGATACAAATACTCCACCTTGCTTCTTTTTTCTCTCTCTAACACACAAATACATGCGCGCGCGCACGCACGCACACATCTACACACGTACACTATAACTGTACGAGTATGTAAACACGAGAAGATAGCACTTATAAAAGATGTATATTATTGTATAGCTTTGTAACCATACAGAGCATTGTACTCTTAATTATGTATATGTATAATACATAATTTTATGTACGTATATAGTATATAATAGTCTTGTATATGTGTATGATCGTATTGAACACTCATGGTTTTCTTAGTTTAGGTACAAACGATTATCGTAGACTGTACACGAGCCTCGCGAATATCATATCGCCGAGCGAAGTTCACTGTAACCCTTGTTAACACCGCTTCTGAACACCAAGCCAGCGCTTGGCCTCCTACCGCGCTCTCTGTGTGTCTAACCACTACCTACCACGTTAGCAGTTTCGTCTCTATCGTGCTTTCGTATCTATTGAATGTATGATGTAAACGTATGTGTGTGGTGAATATATATATATATATATATATATATATATATATATATATATGCGCACGTTAAAGATGAGCCTCGGTTAGCCGTGCTTGCTTCCGAAGGATGCGGAATGGTTGAGCTGCGTATCTATGGGTTGTGGTTGTGGCATAGTGTCGGTCTGCTCACAGTTGTGGTGGCGGGGTGGCGACGGCTAAGTATTTAATCACGTGATTTCCCCGTCAAAATAGGCTACATGCTGGTACACCCACATGGTCACATGGATAGAAGTGCATTTATTCCGCGTTCATTGTCAGGGCGAACTTAACACGCGTTGCACACACCACATCTTCATAGTGTCGGTAATAGCTTACTTTAAATACAAAAACTTAATATTCTTGTTAATAACATAAATTAATATTATAAATAATACTTTTCAGGTAAATCTGTACGAATGACACAAAAGGAAATTTTGTACGAATATTATATAAATATTATGGTATAAATATTATAATTCCTCTAGCTTGTGCGTAAAAACGAATTTTGGAACAAAATTATGATATTTTAAGAAACAAAATATTGTTGTAGAAAATAATTTCTTAGAATTAGTTTATAGGAAATTTTAGTATTAATAGGTTATTTTGAAATAGTTTGTAAAAATTTTAAGAGCTAGATTTTACACAATGCTAAATTTTCTTAAGGTCATTTAAAAACTTTACATAAAAGAAAAAATATTTTTTTATATTTATTTATAAATTTTTATGGCAGGTTTTGGATAAAATTTTAAATGTTTCTTTAGGTTGTCTGTGAGACCAACCAAATCAATGGACAAAAAAAGAATTTCTTGTAAAACTAGCGTTTTATGAGAAACAATCCATCAAATACATGTTTTAACGTAATGTCTCACATATTGATGAAGTTTTAGTAGTCCCATGTATACGGGAAGTTCTTGAAACAAAATTTTGATAAATGTCTTATTGGAACTTGTAATGTCTGATTAATTTTATACAACAGAAAACTTCCTACAATATAGAATTAGTAAATAGTAAATGAGCAAAAAATTTTGATACATTACATAATTTATTTGTATCTAAATAGTACTATATGATATAAATCTTAAAAAAGTTGAACTTAAATGGAATGACATATTTTATGGCACAAAACTGATTAGTCAACAATCTAGAGAATGTTTCATATATTTTCATTTCTGTACAACAATCTAAGAATATATGATATACTTCAGTTTCTTGACCAGGTTTTAGTTGCATTTTCATTAATTTGTGTGCATACTCTTCAAAATCAAATGATGAATGTATTATTAAACATATGGTCCTTTTGAATACAGTTGCATTTGTCTCTGTGTTATCTACTATTATATCTTCTTTCCACCATAGCAGTACTACTACTATTTTCATCAGAACTTTCTTTTTTGTCATTTTCTTCTTTACTCTCTGAATCACTGACATCTGGATTTAATATTTTTTTATTTAATTCTTTATATTTACCTTCATTATTAATATATTCTGCATCAGACGAATACATTTAATATATCTTGAGAATCTGTTTTTTCATCTAATGTTATTAAATAAGTAAATGGATTCTCTTTTTCTACAAGATCAAGCTGCTTCATGATCCTTAAATTTGTCTTTTCAAACTTGAAATATAACTTCAATTAGGTATCAAATTTGTTTATCTATTTGTCCTTCATATAATATATTTTTTGACATTTATAATATAGCTTTGATAGCCTTTCTAGAAGTTTCAATTAATTTCATATCACATTTTCTCAAAAATGCAATTGGTATTTCTACCGAGTCATCCATCAGCCATTCTATTTACCATCTCACCTTTACTATGTCATCCACCAGTTCCCAGTAAGAAAGCCAAAATTTGTAAAGCCATAATCTCACTGCTACTCTCATTCAGTGCTACTCTTTAATTTAGCAAATGTGTTATAAATATCCCAGAAGATATACAGAGAGGTTTGTCATTCTTTCTGAAAGCATATTTAAACTGTATTATTAGACATTTCAATATTAAGTGTCCTATATTTGAAAATCTAGAATTAATGATTGCGGTACGGGCTGCATAAATGGATGTTGAAGATGTTGCTTGAGCTTATACAATAGACTTAGTGAGCAAACCTCTATCTCTAACAATATTTTCTTTCAAGTTCTTGAATTATAAGTCCCATATTACTGACATTAACTTTATTAATGTAAACATGTAGAGATTTTTTTAGGACTTCCTATGCATGGACTTCCTGATTTATCAATGATCTCAACTTATATTATTCATAACTTTGTCGGTGGTATACAAACACCACCTGTTCTTGATGTTAACAGTTCAACTATCCGATCTCGCCTTGCTTTGTCCCAAGCACTTGTTTCTTTATCTGTAATTTCATTTTTTTTTATTTCTTATCAGTTTTGTTTTCCTCCCTATGAATTTTTGTTTTTCTCACTGATATACATGTGCATTTGGTGAGGGTACGGTCGCATAAACAAGTCTAGACAATTCTATATTGAAAGCATTGACAAACCGTCCGTATTTTGAGTTGAAAAAAATCAAGATGGAGGGCAAGAAACAGGTCTCGTTCTGCGCATGCGTAACACGTATGTATGTATACATAGATACTATGAATGTTTCAGACAAAGACAGAGACACTATATTCATCTCCGTCTGTTTCACAGAGCGAAACCTTTTCTTCTTCTCCATCTTGATTTTTTCGACTCAAAAGAAGGGCGATTTCCTAATATATCCATATACTGATATCAAACCATTAACATTATTATTATATATAAATGGAAGTTTTATAATTAAAGAGTATTCCCACTATCCATAAAAAGTATTTTGTAAAATGTAATATTGTATGATATAGTTTCGTAAAGTAGATTATAACTGACTTTATTTAAAAGACATAATAATCATAGGATAGAAATATATATATATCTATTTATTTAAGAAATTATAAATGATATGTATGTAAAATATAAATTTGTTTTCTAACAAAATAGCAATTATTAACAAATTTCTTAATTACTATGTAATTATATATTTTTGCAATGTTATTGAAGATAACTGCAGAAATTCACCACGCCTTAAAATTCTTATAATTACCTATCGTATCCCAAGTTAATAAGAAGAATATAAAGTACTAATAGCAAGGATTTTTAATTTCTTGTGCAAATAGATTGGTGATACAAATTACGAAAGATGTATTAATAAATTATAAATTGTAATTATTGTATAACTTATATATACGATATTGATATATAAGAATTGTAATAAAATTAAATAATAGTATGTAAGATATAAGTACAAGTACTATATATATCATTCAATTTTAAAATAAAAGTACATAATATTTAAATACAGCGTTGTTATATGCATCTATATACATTTTTTATAATATTATAGTTATATACATTAATTTAAATCATATCAATACAAATTCATTTGTAAAAGCGGCATTACATATTTATAATTTTTGAGTAAACTGAATAATTTTCATTATATAGTCATGACTGATCACGATCAATTAATCGTGATAAAATAATTTAGTTGATATCGGAATTATAATGATGATAATTAAATTTTTGCTCAAATTTTTTTAATAAATACTTTCGAAAAATAAATTTTTTTGATAAATGGAATATACCTATACATATGCGTCGTTTTATAGGGAAAATAGAGATTTCCTTATGAAGATGTGTATCTAATAAACATGGCGGCTGCCAAGTGATAACGCGTTTTGCTATGTTAAGTGCTTTCCAATTTTGTGTTTGTTATATGATTCCTTCTAGAAAATAATTTATGAAATAACACAACCGTTTCTTTCTTTTGAAGACATACAGCAGAATATTTTATTTGGCGTAGATATTCAAGCATTTTTCGGAGAAAATCATCGTGCTCGAATTAAAACTTGTACGTATATCAAAATTGAGATAGTTCAATTGAACTAGTTTTTGTGTATTACAATGATCATTAAATACTTTAGTTTGTAAGTTTCAATTATTTTAATTGATTTTTAAAACGTATAAGAATAAATATAAAGAATTGTTCTTTTGAATTTGTAGGTTCTTAATCATGTCGTTCTCGTTTATTATGTCATAATAAACTTTTATAGTAACTGATTTAGGGACATTACAGTTACATTATATTATTTCTGAATATAAAAATCTTAATTATAAAATTTGTATATTTTACTAGTTTGAGGAGAAAAGTAATTTAGGAAGAAATGTATAATATTGTAAATAAATAACAAATTTATAATCAAATATCTATTGCAATGTTTATCATTGTGTAATTAATTTATTTCTATTAATGTTGTTTTGCTTGATAATAATATAATTTTTTTCAGTAGGAAGAAGAGTTCTGGTACCAAATAAAAATGCCTACACAGACAATAGAAAGCGATGATATTCGAGTGAAAATCGTTTATAATGGGTAATACAAATGATTTATTTGAAATCTTAATTTAATAAGTTAGAGTTAATAAAACAAGTATATTAAATTGTTAGTTAAAATACTAAGGAAAATTTGGGAATATAGATATAGATAAATTTTTTATCAAAGATAAAGTAGTATGTACATGTTTATGACAATAAATATTAATTTGATATTAATTATTATTTTATGATATTATTTTTGCTTAGAATATGGCAATGTTAATTGAAATCATGAACTTATGCAATTATTAGTTTAATGCTATTGAGCTTAATACAAGTAACGTCCAATAATAAAAGAAGTCAGTTTAAATATATATGTCTTCTTTTTGTAATTGACTTATTTTTAACTCAATAAAAATACCACTATTATTGTTATTATTATTTAAATTACTACTTAGCTGATAAAATATTTTGTGTACAATAATGATACATATGTATTAATACAGTTTTATAGTAATAGCTAGGGTTAGCGTTAGGTACCTTATAATGTATATAGTACTTGTGCATTCAGTGTATATGTATATATTTTCAGTATAAAATTATTTTTATGTGGATTTATTGTATATGGATATAAAAATATATACAAAGAAATATTGTTCTCTACTTACATATCTACTTAATAATTTTTGTGATATTATTTTCTAACTTATATTTGAAATTCATTTATTACCTAAGCTTATAATGGACGAATATAAAATGAAATGTAAAATATAAATATGAAATATAAAACAATGAAATATAAAATGAAAACATAAAAATATATAAGTTTATGCATATATAAGCTACATTGATAGAATAGTTATGTATTAATGAATTAAGTAAATCCTACACAATTTGCTTTCAAATATATGTACAAAGATTAATAAAGTACAATAAAAAGGGCAAAATATAATAAAACAAAAATATAAAATAGGTTTTCATGATAAAACGTTTAAAAAATTTAACCAATAGTTATTTCAATTATTTATGATTTTATTTGACCATGTAACTATTTATATATAAATAATTTTTATATTTATATTATAACTCCTAGTATTCAGTATTTTCCATAAGATTGTTATATGATTTTGGATAATAATTGTTCTTCAAAGTTAAAGATGCATCAAATTATTTAAAATCAAATAATTTTATAAAATTATTTACGTGTTATTTATTTCTAGATAAGAAAAGAAGGTTATTGTTTAAGTTGTGTAGGATTTCGATAAAATAAAATGAACAACTTTAGTCATCAATAAAAGTAACATTAAGTTATATACATAAACATAGCCATCAATTTTTGCTAACCTTTTTAAATAATCTGTACTATAATGTTCTTTTATTGATTTTTTTACATTAATGAAAACTAATGTTAAGATTTTAAATTTTGTAAGCTGCATATTGATATACGCGCGCGATTGTATATTATATATAACAAAACAAGAAATTTTATCATTTTATCAATTTTTAAAGAAAGAGAAAAATTATAATGACTTATGTTTGTATTAGGGAAGTGCAGATTACGTATATCACTCCTGGCATTTCAGTAGACACCTTACGGGAAGAAATGCGTACAATATGTGGATTTGGTGCTGCAGGACCAGATCAATTTACAATGAAATGGGTTGATGATGAAGGAGATCCATGTAGGATCGCTTCCCAACATGAATTGGATGAAGCATTGCGTCTCTATGAACTAGAAAAGGATACTGAAATAACTATACATGGTAAGTATTTATTATACTGTAATATATTTTGAGATAATATGTGTCTTCATAAAATTTTCTTATTATTTGAGAAATTTAGAAATATTAAAAAAGTTCTTTTTACATTTATATATATATATATATACATTTATATATTTATATATATATATATATATAAATATAGCTCTTTTGAAACAAAAGTATACATTAATTATACAGGTTAATAGATCTATACCATATAATCATGTAGTAAGCTTTTATTTGAAAGAATTCTCCAAAATATATTATCAAATGTATGGAATAAAACTTTCAAAGCGCAATAAGCAACATTTCAAATTAAAATATAGTTATAATAGCTTTTACCCAAAATAATTTATTTTATATTAATATTAAAAAAATTTCAAAATCTAAATAACAATACAATTTAATTCAATTACTTACATCCTTATATGTATGTATATAAATGGCATATAAGTTTGAAAATGCTACATGTGAAAATTTATTTGTGTGCATATTACTACATGTATATTAATATTTATTATAATTTATTTATAATACTAATCTATAAAATTACATATTTTATTGAATAGTATATATATATATATATAGTATTTTACATATATATTTTATATATATTATGTATTATATATTTTATATATATATGCTACATTATATGTCACATTTTTCACATTAAATATATATATATATATATCGCGTAATTTATATGACAAAATCCGAATAAATATTTAATATGTATAATTGAGTATTTTATATATTTCACGGAACATTATTAGTTTGAGAGTCATAGTGTTTTCTAACTGGTTACATACACTTGCGTATCATGTCGCAATAACACGAATGGTGAATCGAGCTTAATTTACTGATGAATTGGATTGAATTTAAACATGCCATTGTTTTCGTTCGCATTTCATGTAACAACATTTAAACATTTAAAAATTTTCGCATTGCCTGTAAACATTTAAAAATAATTCTTTACATCTTTATAATCAATTAACAGAGAGCATCACATATTTCCTTACGTACTGTAAGTCCATAATTATCCGCATTTAATAATTAGTGCTGCATTTAATAATCAGCTTCTATACTGAGTTTAATCTACACAAATAAGATTTCTAAGTATATAGGATATCCTAGCAATTACAATCGGTAAAGGTGATTCAACATAAAAAAACAAGTCGTGAATATAGAATAAAATTTATTCATATGATACTTTGTTTTCAAAAAAGTCGATTTTTAAAATTTGTTAACTATACTTAAAATTAGCTAATTCTGGTTTGGATAGGCGGTAATAGTCAATAAAAGATTATTTTACATGCGAAAATGTAGAATCACATTTTTCGCAAAATTCTTAGTACTCAAGAAAATGCGCTCGCGCGAGTGTGTTATATGAAATTTGAAAATCGATTAGGTACATGCACATGTACCAGGTAAGTTTCTAACTAAATACGTACAATCTCTATTTTCTTGAAGACAAGACCATGAATGACAAAATTTTATTCTATATTTTTGACTTATTTTAGCATGCAGAATAACCTCTTGTTGATTGTTTATTCGTACCTAGTCGGTAATTAGTCAAGTTACGTATATATATTAAAGAAATTTTCAACTTCGATTTTCTCAAAAACGAAGGACCGTATGAAAAAATGTTATTCTGTACTTGTATTTTCAATTTATTTTTTCACGTAGAACCATCCCCTTGCCGATTGTATCACGGTTGCTGGAATAACCAGTATACAAAAAATACATAATTCGAAATGCCAATAGAAACCAACAAAGAGCCGTTTTCCGTTAAAACGCTAGAAAATAGAGCGCTTATTAGAAGGATGCAATAAATTGATAAAAGTGCTAATCAGAAGACGCAATGGAAGAGTGAAAAGTGAACGGAGTGAAAGAATAATAAGACGAGGAGAGCACTACAGAAAAAGAAGAAACCATAATAAGCGAAGAATATTGAGGACGAGGAAGAGTTGAAAACAGAGGGGGGGGGAGGGTCGGGTAGTTTGTTGAAGAGGAATCAGTCCTGTTTTCCAGTGTATGCCTTTATTCCAGCGTTTGCGCATTTCGTGGAGTAAAGCGCGTCGGGCGGCGGCAGTAGTTAACGAATCCCGCGACAGCAGTCGATATTCTTGCGCGGACCGATTAGCTAGGAAGTTTTCTCACGCAAGTACGTTTGAACACTCAATTCATACGCATTCAGACATTAGAAGATAATTTATAATTTGCCCAAAAAGACACGTAAAGAAAACAAAACCACGAAACAAACTAAAAATACGAAGTAAAGAAAGCGAAAACTTCGAATTGAGGCAAAAAAAAAAGAGATAGTATTATACGTTGATTAGCCTGAAACGTGGAACGATAACAGAGCACTCCTCTCAGTTCGCGGTGGAAGATTTCAATGGTCGCCAATTCATGTCGAGAGCTGGTGACATCACAGCTTTAACAATTGCTGTCGAAGAGGTAGCAAAAGTGGCGATAAACCAGCATCGATCGCGCTGACTCGTCGCATTCTCAGCCGGGTTCTCCTGCAAGAGGTCGGGCCACGGGTAAAAGACGAGGACAGTGATCATCGGAGGAGCAAGAAGGAGAGAGACAATCCGGGCAAAGATATCCAGTTGAAACGAGACAGAGATAGAGAAAGAGCGTGCGCACCTACCTCTAGGAAGGAAAGTAGGGAAAATTTGGGGTGGGAGTTAGAGGGTAGTAGCGAGCAAAAGACGGGAGCCAGTGGTGTATTACTGCTGGACGATATTAGACAGCCAGGATAGACGAAACAAAAATACTTCAAGATAAATACTATTAAATTAAAATGGCGTGGGGCTATTGGAGCGCAACGTCGGTCAGCGATCGGGGTCGGTCGCCGCGTCGCGAGAAAGATAAACAACAGCATCAAACATTGCATCAGCACCAGCAACAACAGTATCACCAAGCTGAGACGGGAATTTCACAGGGAATGTACGGTGTGCAGCAAGTGCAAGGTGAGCTCGCTGGCTCTTCCTCTGGCGTGTCTACAGGGCCTGGTGTCGCAGTGGAGGAACCACCCTGCAGTATGATGATACAGGGTGGTTCCTTCTATTCTTACTCCGCGGCTACATCGGCTGCGGCTGCAGCTGCTGTTGGGCGAAGGATTCCTGGCGTCGAAGGAGGACCCTCCACCTCGTCCACTGCTATCCAAATCCTGCCACGAGATCGACCAATCAAATCGAGCACCAGCACCTACCCGCCGTCGCCCAGTAGCGACTCAGCGGAATACGAACAGCCTATTGCCGGTTTGAGAACAGAATGTTCGCCTCATAACAGTCCTCGTGACGATATATTTGCACAGCCTGGAACCTCCTCGTCTAGGATTAAGTTACTCTGCGATAAAGGCATCGATGATACTTCTGAGGTTGATATCGATGAGGTTACTGCAACAGAGATGATGTACGCGACCGCTAATCGAGGTATAGGGACTAGTACATGTCGTGTTCACGGACCGTGTAATCCTCAGCCGGATTCTGCACCGACTATGCCATCTTTGATCGATGATACAAGCGGATCTTCGCAGTTTTGGTTCAACGACATCACCTGGGGTAGGTTTTCACCTGGCTCCGCGCTAAAGGCAATTCAATCTTTAAAAAGGCCGATTATTTGTTGCTACGAAGCACGATAATAGAATACTCTGTTCTAATTACTTACTGGAAGTTATTGTTTTCCTAGTTTTCTTTTTCTTTCTCTCTCTTTCCCTAGTTTTATAGATAGTTTCAGATTGCACGTTATATAGGTATTGATTTAGACGAGCAGCTGGTTTTTAGTGGTAAGAATGGAGCAATGAGTCGAGTACAGATGGAAGCCGATTGATGTCGATCGAGAGAAATCTAGTGTCTTTTTCTTACTTGAGACGCTTATGTATCCGCTTATTTTATCTATTCTAGCTTGCATTTTTCACTGTCTCTGTGCATACAAATAAATTGTATTATGTTTGTTGTTCCAGTTTAAGATATTTAACATATGACGTGCTTTCGCATTCGAAAATTAATTAATTAATGTTATTTTTAATGTTTTTTTAATATTTATGAATTTTATTGAAAGTAAGTTTTATTTGAGAATACAAGTTTATTGAATTCTCGATTTATTAAAGAGAAACCGAACATTTTTATTAAGATATGAATATTTGAAAACGAGTTATAGTTATGATTATTAATATGTAAGAAGTTCCTTTTAATTTAACGTTTGTTTATTAATTTCGTTTCTTTTTGGATAGAATTTGTATAAAATAGTTCTACAGTTAATTATCTTAATTCTCCAGAATCTAGAGAATTTATGAAAAGGAATTTTTGGATTATCAATTAATCAATTCATAAACAAAAAATAAAAAATTCCAAAGTTCAAACGTAGTGTCTAAATTAATAAAAATAAACAAAACAAAATCTCTTTTTCCGATATTAGTTCATGCGTTGGCTAGAACTGTATTATACACTATACGATATTGCCCTCCATCTAGACTAAAGGTAATATTGAAGATCATCTTTGACTCTATATGCGGTGCAATTCCCATATATCCATACATTATATTTTATGCACTGTACAGTATCTTCATTTAAGTGGCTTACACTATATTTCTCATGATACTTTCATTATTATATTTTTTAGGTTTATTTGCTTTTTGGTTTTATTGTTTGTCAATTTTTATTTTTTAATTTTTGCTATCAAAAGATGAAACAGCAGTTTATGAACATTGAGGTTCAGATTATGATCTTTTACATGTTAATTTTTTTCACTAATGTTGCAACCCAGGACGTACAAACATAATCTGCTTACAAGTAAATACATAGACGAAAATATTCGATAACAATTTCCGAAATATAATATAAATAGATACTGTTAATATATTTTTTTAAAGCACTATACATAATACACTTTTCAGAATCGCCGAAAATAAGATTGCGATGCTTAAAGATACAAGAAACTTAATAATTCAATCCAATGTGCTTGCTCTGTAATTTTCTATTGTGAAACATTTGAATATGATGAAAAATACTTGGCAAGTCACTGAAACTTTTTAAATTCGTTATGGAGATAAGCATGTATACGGTTTTGTATAAATTTTCTTTGTTGATGCTGGATCACGTCATCACGAATATGTTAAATTAAATCTTATCAACATTATTCATATTTTTAGTTAATATCATAATGTACCGAAATTTTTCATTTTACATTAAAAACAAGTGAATTCAACTTCGCAAAATTTTAGAAATCTTTAATATATCAAAAAGTAGTATAGTTCTTCTATAATATATATATATATATATATATTTGGATTATAAAATAAATATATATATATATATAGGGTGCTATATTTATCTTAGATTCCTAAATATATAAATTAATTACTTTTATTGGTAGAAAAATTGTATCAGGATAAAGTTAGTTGGTTTAGAGCGATCAATATTGTGATTTATGATTTCCTTCTTCCAAGGTCATTTCTTTTTTTAAGTTTTGAAGGACAGTGGCATTTTTTAAAAGCGGGATTTGATATTTTCAAATATCAATCGATATTTTCTAAATTTAATTTTATCTTCATAAATTTAACAATTAAAATTAAAATATCTTGAAGTTAAAATGCTTCAATAACTTTTTATATATCTCATTTCACTTGAGAAAGGTATTGTTATCCTTCAAAACTCGAATAAAATTATTTTAAAAGAAGAAAATCATGAATCACAATTTTGAACCAACTAACTTTGATCCGGCATAATTTTTTCTATTAATAAAAATAAATAATTGTAAGATATTTAGAAATCTAAGATAAATGAAACATTCCCTATATAATATCTTTTTCTTTCAAATTAGTGTACTTTTAGTACACTACTGCAAGTTACAATTGACTACTCAGAATATTTTCTTACCTTTGTTTTCAAAAGACTAAGGCAAGAAAGATGTAAAATATATGTACATATGTATATGAAAGTTACACATTTTTGTAGGATGCTAAACGGTATTATATTAGGAGAAAAACTATGAAGAAGCTTACTTAAGAAAACGAAGATGATTTTAATATTGTATTCATTTGCAAAAAAAGAATATTTTTATCTTTTGAATTTATATGATATATAAAATTTCTTTTTTATCTTTTATTTGTTGCTGTCTTTTGTAACACAAATTTGAAAGATCTGTTTTCAATCTTCTCTGTTCATAGATAAGATTTAGAATACTTTAGCTGAATAAAAATGATGCTTGATTTTCTATATTTTTCTAAATAAAGCTCAATGCAATTGAAAAATAAAAGGCTTTTTCACGTTGTAGCTTTTTTTTAATATTTGCGATTAATATCTCAATATTTTTTGCAGCTTTACTCCATTAATTGTGAAATAAATGTTTGTTCGATATATATATATATATCGAACAAACATTTATTATATATATATATAACAAACATTTATATATATATATATATATATGTATATATATATATATATAAAAGAAAAAAGTTTTTTACTGATATATATATATATATATATATATATATCAGTAAAATATATATATTAAAAAAAAAGAAAACGTTTTTTTACTGATATATATATATATATATATATATATATATCAGTAAAAACTGTTTTTCTTTTTTTATATATATATATATAACTGTTTTTCTTTTTATATATATATATATATCAGTAAAAAACTGTTTTTCTTTTTTTTTAACATATAGAACATATGTATTATATATCTTAAAAAGTCGATAGAAAAGTAACTGAGAAGAATGCTCTACAGTGAAATATACGGATTTTTTAATTTATGAAAGAAAAACAAAAGTATGTTGTTCGAAGTAATTAGATTTTAATCTTTTATAAAAAAGTAAAAGGACGTATATTTTAAATAAATAAAAATTGTTTTATTGATTTACAAATTATGTGGTATTTCATGAGTACTTTATATAAATATTTCATAAAAGTGTTTTGAATAAAAAGTATTGTAATTAATTGCTATTGTTTTCATTTTCATTTATATGATTTTTAAAAAATAAAGTGTTAAAAAATTTTATGATATACTGATTGATAATGAATTTCGTTTGTATCATTGTTTACTAATTTTATTGATTAATTTTTTTATCGTTTTGTGCCATCGTTTGGTGTACGTATAAGAGTACTTCAAACTAATCTAGATATAGTATTGAATCTGGATCTAATATTGAAATAATTGAATCGCTCAAATAATTTATAATTTTTAAATTGTTTAAATAGTTTCAAATTACTTTCTAAGACAGCTAAATGACTTGAATAATATTAAGATGTTACAATGTTCTATTTAGTTCTTCATTAAAAATTTAAATTTTGTCAACAGACATTTTATAATCATTATTTACCAGGATATTTCATGTCAAATTAAATATGCGCACAATATATGCGCACTAAACACTTGACAATATGTCACTAGATATTTTCTCTTACATTACGAAACCGCGATATGCTCTTAAATTACCAATTACTGACTTTTCTTTCATATTACCCTTTATTTCGCCGTGAAAATTGGAACAGCATATAAAGATTTCCTTTAATTCCTATAATAGTAGCTTCACAGTCCGATAGTTTCGAGCGATCGATTAACGCGCTCGAGACATAACGGCGGACATTGAAAACAACGGTTGCAACTACGCTAGCGAGGTCTACGGCGATAAAAGCGATAACAACGATCGCATCAATCGAATTTAATGTTATCCGTTATCGGGCCGCGTTTTATGATCAGGTTCTGGAATGAAAGTAACAGTAGGAGATATACTTTGTGTGGCAGGCGACGAGTTTCCAGATCTAATATAGATCGTTATCTTTGTTACACGATTTGGAAGTAGTGTTGGGACACGTTGCGTATATTATCCTAACATCGGCATCTTTACTTTGTCCATGTTGTTTTAAACGGAGCTAAACAGAAATATAGATATAACGTTATGACGACGTTATGCGTTATGCACGATCTACGTTAGTATTTCCATTTATTGTTATATATGGTATATCAATATGTGTTGAACGTGGTTCAAGTTATTTTTTATGCTTTTATTTAAGTGAATTGTTCGTTAGCTATGAAGAGCAGCTTTATAATTTTGTGACTATATATATAGTCATACGTATATATAGTCACCTCCATAAGTCACTAGACAGTTGCTAACTTTGAATATACGTAATATTTGTTCTGTATGAAGACTACAGACAAAGAATACGATAAATTACATTTTCCACGTATCGCAGAATATTTTTAAAATTTTCTATGTTCTTAATATCACTCTCATATTAGTAAAATTGTTATTTCATTTCAATAATTAAAAATATTAGATCTAAAATATTAAAATATTCTATGGCTTAACAGTTGTACTTTTGACTTCTACAAAACTTCGTTCGTACACGCATATAATTCTCGTATATTTGGACGTAACAGGTCTTTTCCATTTTTAGCTATTTTATATTAAAATATTTCGTACAGTGTCATTACAATAAAAAATCAATAAAAATATACATATCGTATTTTTATGTAATCTTCATACATATACTTTCTATTATATTATTTGGAATTGGTTGAGAAGTTCATAGGGTTTTCAAAATTGGACAGTTTAAATATGATAATGTTAGGCCGCGTGTATTAATGAAAAATAATTTTCAATGGTTTTATTTACTAGACATATTCCAATTTGCAAACATTATGATAAGAAATATTAGGAAACCACCTCAAAACAAATAAATGACAAAATGTCGCCACAAAAAAATAGTGTATATAATTAGCTAATAAAATATTAATTCTATAGAAGTACATTACAGAAGTTTCGATTACCATTTACTAAGATAATTTTTTTAACCTCCTTCTTTGTTGCAACTATAGGAAAAGTATATATACTATGTAATGTCCCCTATGTACAAGAAAACTTGTATAAAAATAATTTTTTTTATATATTCATATAAAATATTTAATTATTTTATGTTAATTCAAATTGCATCATTACATACATATGTATGTATGTTTAGCCTTTTAAGATAAAATTTTTCTTTAGATTTTAGGAATAATTCATTTCTGCTAATTATTAACAATAGAAACATATCTTTTCTGATGATTCTGTAAGGGAGACATAATGCACTAAAATTTACCGAAAATAAATTTATAATTTTTTTAATTTTTAAAATCCAATATTGCATATATGAAATATCGAGTATGAACGGGCTAAATTTATCAATTTTATATCGAGAACTTCGTATATTGTATTGTTACGATTCATATTATTCTTTTCCTTTTAATTATCATTTATACTAAATACAGTATTTGTCATAATAACAAGTCAAGCATGTTTATATTTCGATATATACTTGATTTATTTCACGCCTCGCCTATAATGAAAAATTTCGCAATTGTGAATATGAATCGCTAGAAGTTGAATGTGTTGGATATTCAAATCTGTTTTAATTTCATTATATTATTATAGTAAATATTTTATCTCAAAGACTTCTTGATTTTATCAATTTTTTCCAATTACTTTGTTTACTTGCTTCGGCAATACGTGTACTAGCATTGAAATAAATGTATTGCATTTGATCCCTATAATATAAAATTTCTTAGCATAAAGCAAAATTTCCTGACGTGATAGATGTCTTCTATCTATTAATGTAATTAACGTTAAATTATTATTTAAGATTTCTATAATATATAGCATGTTATTTACATGTTTACAAAATCTAATATAATTACTACTTCTACTCTATTAATACAATTAATTTTTATTTATTATTTAAGGTTTCTATAGCATATTATTTATATTTTTGGAAAATTCAATTTTTAATGTACTGCTGTTTTTCTTATTTTTGAATGTGTTATGCCGTTTGGACTACCTCCATAGAAGAGAAAATCTTTCTCCGAAACTAAAGTAGGCATCTTTCTTCTTGTAGATCAAACAAAAGTGGCAAAGAAAGTCACGTTAACCGTTGTAAATGTACGTAAATCAAAAGCGTATTAATTTAAACAAAAACCTAGTAATGAATTAGTTATTGAAAAGAGTAGATTCCCGGACTAATTATCATAGTGACGCCTGTTTTGCATGACTGAATATTCATAAGATATTCTTTTCGTGCCTTACAGCTGGGTTTTTGATCGTTCTGAGTGCACTACAATAAATTAGAGACTCTATATATTACACTATACATAATAAGTTGGTCATGTTCAATTTATTATATATTTATTGTGTATTTCTAGGATATTCAAGGTAAAATTTCTAGTTCAACCATACTGTTCTCTTCAGATCTGTTTCAATTTTATGTTTATTCTCGTAATAATATTTGCACAGTCTATTCATAAAAAGTGTCTTTTTCTACAAATAATAAGTAACACAAATCGTATAAATTCCATAATATTTGTAAAACATTAATCTCTTTTTGCAAGGATCATTATGAGCTGAAGAATACGCGAGAAGAACAGTAAGGTCAAATAAAATTTTTATTTAAAGAAATACATAGTTGTCTTTTTTGATGTTCGTATTCCTATTTCAAATTTAGTCTGTGTTATTCTAATAAACAGAATGAAAACGTAGTACATGATATAAGAGTGAAAAATTATTTATTTTTGTTACAGTTTTTCCTAATGTGCCGCCTGCGCCAGGGATGCCCTGTCAGGGAGAAGACAGTGAGTTTTCACCACCAAAGAAACAAATTTCTAACCTATTAACATACAGTATTTCACGATTCAACGATTTTTCAATAATACTAGCCAGCGAGTTGTTCAATTAACAATAAGTTTAAGATTTTGTTGTAAAGGAATATGAGTAGTCTGGCTATATCAACCGTTGGTAAAAGAAAATGGAGAACGTTGGGGAGAATCGTTCTTTTCTTTCGTCGACGCTTGTTCTTTTCGAATGTTATATTGCTACATTCAAAATCAAGCAGATCTGTTTTAGTTTTCATGAAACATGGATAATCTTAGCGCGCTTATTTTTAGTTTCATCACTTACATGAATTTATATGTACACCTGATTCTTTATTTATACGATAGAGATTAACAGACTTTTTAGTTTTGCCAAATTAATTGCGGTTCTGTAAAAATTGTTTGTCAATTTGTTACTCATGTAGAAGATCAATAGAAAAATCAATTCCAAACTAATGTTTAAAAATGTATAAGTATCTGAGTGTTAATATAAAATTGTCGAAAATGAAATTTTATATATGTGTTGAATCTTTTGAATCTTTGGATCATGTAATGCTAAATATCGTATAGATCAAAGATCAGGTGTAACATATATATTAACCCACTAAGGACCAAGCCATAGTTTATCGTAATGTTATAAATAAATGAAGAAATGAATAAATGAAACAACGAACGAAATATTAAACGGAATTGGAATTCCCATTTATAGTCATAATATTAGAAAACAGAATTTGATGATGTAAATAAAAATATAAAATATTGGGTTAACGCAACGTTGGACTTCAATATGTTGACATGTTAACAAAATCCGAACTGAAGATTCTAGTTACGATTAATATGTTTCTACTGCGTTCGCCAATATTTCCAATTTCAAATATCGCGCGCTTAAATATCAAGATGACCTTATCGTGTTTACAAGTTTTATACACGATTGTTTTGCCTTTACAAGATTGTACAATAGTTGGATAGTTTTGACTATCGGGGAATATGGAGGGACTTCAGCCAATCGCAGTTTTATTGCGAATCTTTCAATGCGGTATTCCAACGGGAATATACTTTAAATGCAATTATATTGTAACTTTATAAACGAGATTGTACTATAACTTTAAATGAAATTCGTGTTATATTGCCATAATTAAGGAGAAACTAACGTTAAAAGCATTCGAATCTCTACGATAGCGCATGTAATATCGTTGACACATGCCTACACATGCCTATTTTGTCCAATTAGTATTCCGGATGAAGTAATAAGAGAAACTGAAATTACAAAAGAGAACAAAATCAGGACAAATATTGAAGATCAATTCTCTGGTTCATTCGTGATATTTATGTTTTTTCATTTTCCAAAGGAAGCATCTACAGACGTGGCGCTCGTAGATGGAGGAAGCTGTACCGAGTGAATGGTCATATATTTCAGGCGAAACGTTTCAATCGGGTAAGCATCATTTCATTCAACTTACTGCTCCACTGTTACTCCCCTCCCCACACACTTTTTTTAGCTTATTATTATGTTTTCATTTTCCACACATCATTCACGCAAAATTATACTGTGTGTCACAAGTTTGCAATGCATCATCATTCAGATCACACCGATGGATAAAATTATAATTCCTGCTCAGAAGAACTTGCTGGCTAGTGAATGTTGAACATCAAATGCTATATTTAATCGTTGATCATAATAATGATTTGTCCATTGAATACCTAAGACTGAGAATAATGTTTCTGTCATTTAAATAATGTAGGTCGTTCCCAGAGATGAATGATTCATGTGTAATGTTTAGTGTGTAAAAGTAAGAATGTGATAATACTATTTGATAGAAGTTAAATAACTTCAATAACTTTATATTAAATAACAAGTTTATTGATTTATTATAAGTAAAAAGTTTTACAATTACAAAAAGAATAAGTAATTTCTATATGAGTAGAATAGAACTTTTGTAGGCAATGATTAAGAAAATTGAATGTATGAATGATGGTGTTCTTAGAGTTTCGATGGAAATTTGATAGTACTGAATTTCCTATATACATGTTGTAACAAAGGAGAATTTGGAAATATTATAATATTAATGTTGATTAGATGCAACGATTTTTAGTATCTGGCTTTTTGTTTGAAAGTTAAGGTTTTAATAAGAACTGTAAAGTTCTTGTTAATAGATTAGTATTTAATAGTTTTTAAAAAACTGGAATTATTCTTAAACCAAAAATCTATTTTTATTGTATTCTTATTATTTAGGAAAGGATTAATACATAATATTGCGAATATTATAAAAGTGAACCAAATGTAATATTTTTATTCCTTAAACAAGAAGTCCTAAGTAATAATTTGACCTCCCAATTAAGTTAACTTGCTTTCTTATTCTCAAGATTTCATACGATACTCGAGTTATGTTCAAAATGTGAAAACAGTGACTTTCGCAAATAATTTCTTGTCTAACTTTCGTAGCGAGCGTTTTGCGCGTTCTGCCAGGATCGGATTTGGGGGCTAGGTCGGCAGGGGTTCAAATGTATTCAGTGCAAGCTACTAGTGCACAAGAAATGTCACAAGGTGGTGCGCAAACCATGCTTGAGTGTGCAACAGCAACAACAACAGCAGATGCCAAGCACCGAATCGCAGACGATCGACAGAAACGGCGATCAACAACAGCTTGATTCTGTTCAATGCAGCCCAGTAGCTCATCTAGAGGATGAGATACCAGAGTCGCCAATTATTGAGGAGCATTCACGCAATCGTAAGGATATTTGAATGTTTATATGCAAATTTTAAGAAGAAAATGAATTTTATCTTCCTTTCGTTAGGAATCGTAAAACAGTATTACAGAAAGGAGACTATCGATAATTTGAAATATATCAGGTTTTAGTTGATAATTTTACAAATATATGCAAAAAATTTATTTATGTGTTAATATACAAGATAATTATAAAAAAACAAGTTATGAACTTTGTATGATTTTATTAGTTGTAAACTATGATTGTTTGCTTGGAAATTCAAAAGGGCGCATCTGAAAGTTTTATTATTTAAAACTATATAAGAATTTGATATTGATGCTACATAAATTATTAAAAATGTAACAGTAGAATATTGTTGAACAATACAAGTACAATTTTTTGTCGAGAACAATCTTTTATCGATTAAACTGTATTAAACAACATAATATATTATATGTTTAAAGATTTTTAACAAAATATTAAAATAAGCAATCTATATTAAATCATAATTTTAGTATTTTTTCATAAAAACAGATGAACCTTTACCTATTATTCAAAAAATATTATAAAATAAGATTAGACTAAACCTGATTACTTATTGAATTAAATATATTTTTAGGAACTGGAAGTGAAGAAAGGGAGGAATTGCCGTTGGATACATTAAATGATGCTGATAATTCAAATGATATGCAGAGGCAATACTCGTTAAATGATTTCGAACTGATTAGGGTAATCGGTCGTGGTTCCTATGCGAAAGTTTTGATGGTTGAATTGAAGCGTACAAAGAGGATTTACGCGATGAAAGTAATTAAGAAGGCCTTAGTAACTGATGACGAGGACATCGATTGGGTGCAAACGGAAAAACACGTGTTCGAAACCGCCTCGAATCATCCTTTCCTTGTGGGACTTCACTCATGCTTTCAGACACCCTCTCGTCTGTTCTTCGTGATCGAGTTTGTACGCGGTGGTGATCTGATGTTCCATATGCAACGACAACGCCGTCTTCCGGAAGAACATGCTCGATTTTATGCAGCTGAAATTAGTCTCGCTTTGAACTTTTTGCACGAAAAAGGTAAAAGAAATGCTCTTTGTTATTTTCAGAAAGAACTAGGGCTAATTTCCCTTTAAAAATGAAAATAATGCAAAAAGCAAAATAATTAAATTGGGGAGATTTTATTTATAAGAATTTTTAAAATATTGCATAGGATGCAGATAATATATAATAATAAATAAAATACCGAAAGTGAAGTATTGGTTATGACGTTTAGTAGGTTGAACAAATCTCTATCTAGGTTCCATTTCTTTAGTTATTAGTAAGTAGTTATTAATAAAAATAGGAAATGGAAGTCATATAAACATAAGCCTATAAACTTTTTATTATTCTTAGTTACAGAACATATTGGTATAGTTTTTATAGGAAGAGATTAAATATTCTATATATAATTTATTAATATTAATGCTTAAATTTTGAATATCTAAAATGATGGCAAAATTTTATCATTTAATTATGTTTGTTACAATTCATTGAAATATCCTTTGTTAAATTTTGTATATTCCATTGAATTTTTTTATTATGTTTCTTTGATACTATATCAAATCATCTCCAAAATTATATTTATTTGATTAATTTTTGATATACAAAAACAATTAAAAATTGAAAACGGTAAAGTATTAATTATATGGGGAATATTTACATAATTTTAGATTTAAATTTTCTAGAATAAATCCATTGTTAACAATTTTTCGATAATCGGATGATACATGAACATATTTAATGTACGAGATGTATGTACAATGTACAATGTATTTGTATTGATTGTGATGTATGATTTCTTTGTGCAGGTATCATATATAGAGATTTAAAGTTAGACAACGTACTACTTGATCACGAAGGGCACGTGAAATTAACTGATTATGGAATGTGCAAGGAAGGCGTTAGAGAGGGTGATACAACCGCTACGTTCTGTGGCACTCCGAATTATATAGCGCCTGAAATATTGCGGGGTGAAGATTACAGTTTCTCTGTAGATTGGTGGGCACTTGGTGTACTTCTGTATGAAATGCTTGCAGGTCGCAGCCCATTTGATATCGCGGGCGCGTCAGAAAATCCAGATCAAAATACCGAAGATTATCTATTCCAAGTTATTTTGCAGAAAACAATTCGTATACCAAGATCGTTATCGGTCAAAGCAGCATCCGTGCTTAAAGGTTTCCTTTGCAAAGATCCAAACGAAAGATTAGGTTGTGGTAAAAGGCCAACTGCTTTTCTTGATATTGTTGCTCATCCCTTCTTCAAAGCAATAGATTGGGAAATGGTAATTCTAATAATATAAAAGGAAATATAAAAGTATTAAAATGTTAAAGCATAGAGTATATATTTAAAGATATAGCGAGACTGTAAAAATCGAGAAAAGCTAATTGTAAAATCTCAAACTTTTTTTTACAAATCCCTATTGATCCAGAGATGTAGAATAATGCCATAATGGTTGTAATAAGTCATTTTCAAATGCCTTGTGTATGATATTTATCATGCAAGAAATGTATTTTGTATATTAAATATAATTAATAAATTTTCAGTTGGAGCAGAAACAAGTAACACCACCTTATAAACCAAGATTAGATTCTGATCGTGACCTAGCAAACTTCCCACCAGAATTTACAGATGAACCAGTTCATTTAACACCGGATGATCCGTAAGTTTTGTTAAAAAGAATTTACTAATTTATTTTTATGTTTTAAACTAAGAATAAAATTTTAAGTAGTTGTCTTTAATATTAAGTTTCCTAATTCAGAATAAGCTTATATATATATATATATATGTCGGAGATGGAAGGACACCGGAGCCTTCCCTTTGGAACCTCGGGAAAACTCCTTAATATTGTAATCTAGATTGTACTATAGCCGTAATTAAGCAATTGTCGTCATTCCATCCGATTGTATTTGTTCGAGATTTATGATAGTGAGCTTGTGCTCGAGGCGACAACCAGTCGCCGAACGTAACCGCGGTCAAGGGATGAACGTTTTGTCTAACAAAGGCATGGAAGTAATTCTAGAGCTCTCCTTAAAAAAGGAAATAGTTGTAGCGACACTCGACAGTAAACTCTATTCTTCGAGTAAGACGATTACCAGATGCCAACGCATCTTCACAGTATATGCTTAGAGAGCCTGAGGACCTGTTATAAATCTTAAGATTTAGTTAACTAAAGTCCTTCAAACGGACAAACAGTCTTTGTTCCAACTATGGGAAGTTAGGAGAAATCTATCTTTCCCACGAACGACGCTTCCCGCTAGCAACTTTCCCTCAAGGGTGGCTAGCATCTTTTTCTAAACACCGATATGGAGATTGACCAATTAGCAGCAACGCCAATTTCTCTCATCTTCCGAACGAAGGCTCTCCTCGACGAATCCGAGGATTTCGTGTCCTTAGACACACCCCATATAGTTTTCCTCGGTGGCATCACCGAGACGGAGAGTCATTCTCTTGTGCGATCTCACCGACGAAAAGAATAATGCCTTTACGATCAGTGAACATTTCACGGCTTGTTAACAAAGAGTCAGACTTGAACTTTGCGAGAACATACCTCTATCATCCCGTTGACCGCGGATTCGTTATTGAACCTAGGATCATTGTCATTAGCTCCTCGAGTATCTGATTATCGCGGTTACTTGTCAGATTCTGTGACAATCATACTTGCACTAGTGAATATCTCCTCTGTCGCATAACGACGACATCTAATTCAAACCAGGATTCGTTTCACGCCCATAATCCTAGACCGGATCTTAACGTCTCCCCGACATACTTATATATATATTAATAAGCTAATTTTGAATTTTCTGTAACAACTTAGGAAGTTGTGTGATCCCGTGTTTTAACTAACTCTGTCTATATGATTAGAATAAATAATATAGAATAACTTTTGAAAAAATAGTGACTTGTTATAATATATGGTTCAATGTCAAAGAAAAATTATTGAAAATTTTAATTTAATTCAGTTCAAGTAAATTAAAATATTAGTTTCTAAGGAAATTGTGTCAATAATTTGAATGCCATTTTAAATAAATCAATTTGAAGTTTTTGTATTTTTATACAATAGACAACGATATGTCTTTTAAGCTTTTATACTTGTATTAATTTTACATATTTCTTTTTAAACATATATTTATAAACTAGAATACGCTTTCTTAATAAGATAAATACATATATTGATAATAATAAATAATAAATAAATAAATATTTTGCAGGAGAGTGATCGACAAGATCGATCAAAGCGAATTCGAAGGCTTTGAGTATGTGAACCCATTACTTATGTCTTTAGAAGACTGCGTGTGACAAGAACCGCTTGTTATTTTGCCACGTCATACTCAAAATCAGCAACAATTACAGTCATGTTACATGTACGAATTACAAGACAAACTTGCAAAGCTTCGAATCGATCCCCTATTGAACATCGGCTCAAGAAATCGAGGTTATCATAACAATGTTTTTTTAATGACATACTCCGAAGAGAATGAGAACGACAATAATTATAACGAATATCGGTTATCACCACCTTTTCCATTCCGGTACGAGAATCCGATATGCTCCAGTTCTCTAAGTATCACAGATGTTACGTACGGCTTTAGCAATAACAATGAGATCATTAGTAACTACGATGAACACAATTACGATGATGAGGAAGATGAAAATCCGAAGAAAGGGCTCTTGAAGCAAATGTTTTGCCTTCCATTAAATTAAGCTAAATAAGGCTTATTTAATATTACGAGATTGCCTCTAATTAATAGCTAATATAAATTTTGTAGATTGCAAGAGATTTGAAACCTGTAACGAAGTTAAAGTTTACAGAATCCTTGTATTAAGTATTGGAAGAAAAAAGTATTTAATTTGCGTCACATATATATGATCGTGTTGAACTCTTCTTTCACATGGTGCTGCAATTTAAGCATTATTAATGGGTATTATTTTCAGCTATTTTTAGAAGAGAAATTAATTAAAATGGAAAATGTACCTGACTGCTCCGATTAATCTCGTAGGTAATATGTCATTCCGTTGCGCAGTCGTTCTATTAATATTTATGAGCATTGTACGATCTATTATATCGCTTGCATGAACGTATTCACTAAAAACAATAGCAACAAAATATTTCTAACGAACTATCTATTTAAGAAAAAAATGTATATTATAGATTAATTACGTTTGAGAAAAAAAATAGCGAACGTAAGTATAAAATTTCTAAAAAAAACACTAATTTTTGTTTTCTACATTTTTCTTTTTCTTTATATTTGATGTTATAATACATTAGTGAAACACTTCTAAAAGGAAATTGTTGATCACAATATATTAAAGGAAGAAGGAAGAAATAATCTTGATCACATCACAATTTATAGTATTACATATACAATTTTGCAAATATTTTTGTTTGCATTCCAAGGATGTGAAAGTTATATAGTAAATAATTTTGGTATTAAACTTTCTTTTATAAGTAATATTATATTAATTTTTGTCGATGTATTTTGTTCAATACTTTCTTTTGTTATAAGATAGTATAAATAAAAAGTTAAAATTGCACAAAATGATAAGCATTGTTTTTGTATTCTAAATGGACTAATTTTCCAGTTTCTATTACTATTTTCATATTTCTAATATAAATTAAATATCATCATTTTTGCAAGCTAACGATATTTATAGGGATATAAAATGAAGGTCTTCCACTGCCATATCTTTTTGTATCCATTGCAAACCTTAGATCATCCTTTCATCCTTGCAAACCTTAGATCATCCTGCGATTAAGAAAGCAAAGAAATTCATCTCGTTTTTTTTTTTTTAATACCTTTTGTTATAGTAAAATCTATTAAACAAGATTACGAGTAGGATCTAAATTAATTTCTGATTAATAAACATAATACAACCTAAATTTTGTGCAATTTTATATTACTACTTTACGTTTAAACAAGATGTTAATCATTTTACATTGATCGATTTTAAGTTATTTTTTTGTTACATTGTACCAAAATTGTTTACTACTGACGGTTATTCACTCCTGTGATGATTATAAATATAAAAAGACCTTAGAAAGTCTTGGAAAAAATAGAGAATTATGAAGATTCGACATAAAAATTAAGATAATCCGAAAGGAATTTAGAATAAGGACACACACGAAAACGAAATTACCAAAACACTTTATATGAAAAGAGTTTTACAAAAAATTAGTGAATTTTCTTAAATTCACACATGCCGGATATGTATACTATACTATGCAGAGTGAGACATTTTGATTCTTACGAATTTCAATTAAGATCTTTGAATTGAATTAATTGAATCAAAATAAAAGTCTTATGTTGAACAATATGATCGTTCTTATTTTTGGAAATATAATATTTATTTTCTTTTGTTATCAAAAAAGTCATCACAAATATATCTATAAGCTATAAATAATGAAATATTTTTTCTAAATTTGCTTCTTTAATTTATCACATTGAAATTAAAACATTGAAATTTAATACTTTCTTTTCACAATGTTATATTTCATCGTACTTACTGCAAAAGTAATAGTAGTAAATATGTAATAATATATATATAATATTTTTTATAAATATTAATTTAATGCTGTTGCAAATATTGTAATCAGTATTCTCATGGATATCTATTTATTCTATAATTCAAAAATCCAATTTTTTTTCTTTATAGTATAGTAATAATTAGAAGCTGAAATAAACAAATTATTTACATAATTGAGAAAAAAAGAAAATATAATATTATAAATAAATTTTAAACAATAGATAACATAATGGTATACATATGTATATTTTCATAAAAAAGAATACAATAGTTAGGAAGACACACCTGTAGGCTAACTGTTAAAAATTTTAGTTTTGGATTGCAAAAACTAATTATTTTTTAATTTAACTATGGTCACAAATATGTGTAAAAAGTAGCTTTTATTGTTTTTTCTCTCTAAGAATTATCAGTTAAAAAACATTACTCCTTGCACGACTTTCATTTTTATTAATTTGGGCAGGAATGATTTTGAGCATAGTTGAAGTACATTAGTAAAATAATATATTCCAAAATAATTTGTCTTTAACGAATAAGGAAATATTGTTTTATTTTCTATCATGTATTAGTAGTATTATATTTATAAATAATTTTTGAATATATGTATAAGTTACTGTTATTCTAATATTCAAGTTATTTTCTGTCACATGAATGATCTGACTAATTTGGCTGCTATATTTATATTTAATTATAAACATATGAAACATGCATTACACTAATGAATAACAAAGTATTGTTTTAAAAATAAGTATATATTCGTGTTAAAAAGAAACATATCAATGAAAATTTTAAAAATAAAAGCTTCTGAGATTTATAATTATAGAATTTACAATATGTCTGCACGTATTCAATAAAGATTGAAATGTATCTTAAGGTTAACATTTTATGTGTTTATATAAAAGATATTAATTAATTTCAATTAATATCAGAGATTACATAAATGACATAAAGAAGATCATAATTATTATTTCACTTTACTCTTCATTGTTTGAAGTCATATAATATGCGAATACTAACTTTATAAACAGAAATGAGGTTTAATTAATTAAAAGACATGGTTCTACTACTTGTATTTTAAGTGCCTCGCCCTGTATACTAAATGTATATATATTTATGCATGTACATAGTTTAAAAAGATAATTGTACTTTGGTTTACTGTGTGTGTGTGTATATATATATATATATATATATATATATATCACACACAATAAATGTAGGTATCATTTTAAATATTGTAATTACTTTATAACATATTATTATTGTTGTTCAAATGGATAGCATTATCTTCCGTTGTAGCACTGTCGTTGAAACGAAATTGAATCAGTCAATTTTTTTTTGTAATTATTCACAATTAATTTTCTATATTATTTAGTAGTGTTTTGTATTACAATGAGATGCTTTTTCGTGTGTCGAAAAATATGTTCCATACGGCAGTTCCAAGAATATAATTAAAAAAAGAGTATATTAAACAAAGATGGCTTCTGCTGCAAGTAAAGACTACGAAGATAAAAAATTATAGAACTACGTTATTTAAATATTCTATTGTTAGCGCTCAAAATGAAAAGAGAATGCTTGTTATCATCTATATATATACATATACACATGTGTATATATGTATATGAAAGGAATTTTACAATATATGCCTTGTTGTTCGAAACTCAGTTTTCCATCGTACTGAACTTCAATTCGGGCGAAGGACGAGTTTGTACACTGATGTAATTACTAATGTTAAGTAACAACGTTCGAAAATTATTCGACAATTAATTAAAATATTAATTATATAACCACGAGATCAGAACGGAAATTTTCTGTAGTGCATTTTGTTTTTATAACAAAATGATAAAAGTAATAATAGTTAATAATGGAAACCAAAATGAAGAAGAGTTTTGTGTAGTCGCTTTGTTTATAACGAAAAAATATGAGCGTAAGAAAAATCAAATGGAAATAAATGGAGGAAAAATTTATTTCTTGAATTATTGTAATGAGTGACTGATAAATTAATTAAAACATTCCATTCATTCTTTTTTATCGATGATATATATAGTAATATTTAGTAATGCTAATGATTTATTGATACCTATATCTCAAATTGTATCAAAATGTTACTATATATATGAAGTTAATAGGAATTTTATAAATTTTAACTTATGTTTTGTAGTCTGACTGTTATCAGTTATCTGATATATACTGTATAAATAAATTTTAATAATAGCATTTTAAACCTTGCGTTGTTGAATTATACTGCTTGAATAACGTCTTGAGTTTTTTAGCCCCTAAATAAAGGCCTTACAATCAGATATTTATTTATCTTCGTTCGAAAAGGATTTTATTTATTATTTTATCTATTACCTTTTATAGTGTCGTTATTGATTTTTAATAATATTTTTATTTAGTATTGTTGAAAATAATAATCGTATTAAAACTATATTCATTGTTTCCTTTTTTGTAGTGCAAGACATAGTATTGCAGATTTTACTCATAAAGAACTAATAAGTCCAATATAGGTTCAAATATGGTTGATGTTAAATATTAGGTCATCCCATAAGTTCGTGCCGTTTTTCGAGCGGTTATATGTGTTAAGATTGTTTACATACCTTTTAGTTTCATGAAAAAATGTAATTCCCCTCTCGTTGTTGTCTCGATCAGCTAAGCTCAAGTGCATTGGTCCCTTATCGCCGTATGTTTATAAATCGACACATGAAATGTATACACAAAAGTCGGCACGAACTTATGGGATGACCTAATATCTTCTCCATATGAAGTCATAATAGGAGGACTTAATGGATACTTCTTCATGGAATACAACGTTATTGAGTTTGTTTTCAGAAGATCAACATCCTAAAAGAGAATAATGCTTTGTAATTTTTCTTAAAATCTTAGCAACTAAAATAAGAAAGTTGCTTATTTGGAATAAAAATGTTTTCCTATAAAATATGTTTTTTACGCAAACATTTAAATTTAATTTAATTAATATTTAAACATAAATTTTACAGATTACAAAAAATCTATTTTAGATACTAATATTTTTATTCTTTAAATGAAACATTTATATAAAAATATGTAAATAATGTTTATATAATATTTAAATAATGTTCGAAAATACTCAAATATTTTAAAATAAATTGGAATTATAAGCCTTTATTTTAAAAAGTTTTCTTTTAATTGAATAATAAATTTCGAATTGTTTCCTATATTGTCATTTATTATATAAAAATATGTAATTACTATCTTTGTTGAAAGTAAATCATTATCACTGCTAAAGAGAGCAACCGGTGCAGCTACTTTGTTTAATTCGTATTCCGGTGGTTCTGGAGAATTGTAAATTTAATAATTTCTTTCCTTGTTGTCATAATCAAATTGTCGAAAACTGTCTAAAATTATTAAGTTATTGTTATTGCTATTTTTAGTAATGTATTGTATGTATATATATATGTGTATGTTTAGTAATGTAATGTATAGTGAGATTTTACTGCTGTCAAATTTGTCTGATTGAAGCCAGTGACGAAGAACAGAATGTTATTGCAAAAGAGCTGTAGCGTCGTGTCTTGATAAAGTATATTGGAAACAAACTTTCCCCAAGCAGAATGTGAACGTAATTTAGGATAATCAAATCTAATCCTAGCCTATCCACTCTAATATGATACCATATATCTTGTTTTATTTAATTTTAATTTTAACTTCATTCTATTTTTATTACAATTTTCTTACATTTTTTTATGTATTTAAGATATACTGTTAAAAAAGGACATTATAATTTTCAAACTAATTTAAAAAGTTGTAACTTACCACGGCCACGTATGTTAATTTGGCGAGTTTTGTAATTGGACCACGTATATTGCCAGTAAAAGCTACAGAAGCAAGACCGACCATCAACTTAACTTTTGCATTATAATTTAGCCTTTGAAACATTGCCACCCAAAATTGCATGCTCCCTTGAGAATGAGCATTATAAAAAAGATTCTCACAATTTGTTTGATGTAGTATATAATCGATCGTATAAATCCCCAGTTTATGGTAACTAAAATAAAAGGGAATGAAAAATACAAACTATATAACTCCACATACTATATAAGTATCAAACACATAAATATTAAATAAGTACAGATATTACTTACTATTTTCTTTTTTACTTAAATATTAGATTTTTTAAGTCTTAAATAGATTTATACTATACAATATATACGGTTATATATTTACTGAATGTAATAGAATGTAATGAACTACATAAAACATACATATATAATATTATATAGTATGAATTATACAATACAAAGTGTATGAAGTATACAATATTAGTAAAGAAAAATATTTTCGATTTGTTTTTTTCATATAGAATTCACGATTGCTGGAATATCTTATATAGGACAAGTTGGCGAACTTGAAGGTACATTTAAATATCAAACTAATTATACATGTCGGAGATGAAAGAACATCGGGGCCTTTTCTTTGCAATCCTTGGGAAAAGCTCAATACTTTAGTCTAGATTCTTATCATAAGCCGTACTGAAGTAATTGTTTACGATTTAATCCGATGATTATGTTTGCCTGAGATTTGTGACAATGAGCTTGGACTCGAAGTGACACAACCAGTCGCTAAACGCAGCCGCGGTCACGGGATGAACGTTTTACCTAACAAAGGTATGGAGTAATCGTATAGCTCTTCTTAAAAAAATATAGTTGTAGCGGCACGCGACAGTAAACCATCCAACGGTTTCTGTCCCGTAGCTCGCTACACAAAGATCCTATTTTTCGGACAAGATGATTGCCAGATGTCGGTACATCTTCACAGTATATTTCCAGCTAGTCTAAGGATCCGCTATAAATCTTAGGATTTAGTTAACTAAGGTCCTTCAAACGGACAAACAGTCTTTATCTTAACAGTCCCTAATTCTATCACCTACTACGAGAAGATACGGCAAATCTGCTTTTCTCACGAACGACGCTTCCCGCTAGCAACTTTCTGTCAAGGGCGGTTAGCATCCTTTTTCAACCACCAACATAGAAATTAACCAATTAACAGGAACGTCCATTTCCCTCACTTTCCAAACGAAGGCTTTCCTCGACGAATCCGACAATCTCGTGTCCTTAGACACACCCCATCATAGTTTTCCTCTGCAGCATCACCGCGACGGAGAGGAACATTCTCGTGCGATCTTGTAGCGTAATATTGAGAAAAAAACGAGAAACTTGTCAATTTCCGAACAGGAGATCGAGTTCTTTTATTTTTACTCAATTTGTACAATATTATTTTTGTTCGCGATGATACACTTTTGATACTTGAGCTAGTTGAGAGTTTTTTCTTAGACCGCCTGGATGATTCTGAAGGCAGCGTTTATATTATTTTATTCGTTGGAGTGGGAGAAGACTTTGCTTGTACTTATCATATATTTCGGAGAACGGCTAGAGTGACCGAATGCCACCCAGACGGCCGAGAACGGATGTTTACCGGACGGTCACACGTGATAAGGCGCTCGGAGTTTTGGTTTATATGGCTGCTCGAATTTCACCTATGACAATCTCATCAGCGAGTAAAACAACGTCTTTATGATAAGTGAATACTTTACGTTTTTAACAAAGACTTAGACTTTGAAGGAAAGTACATTTGCTATCCCATTGACCGCGGATTCGTTATCGAACCTAAGCATCTCGAATATCTATCTAGTTACCACGGTTACTTGTCAAATTCTGTAATAATCATATTTGTACTAGTAAATATCTTCTTTATCGCATAACAACAATGTCTAATCCAAATGAAGATTCGTTACACGCCCCTAACCCTAATCATAATGAGAACCCGACATATACTATAACGTTTTAATGTATTACGTTATATAGTAATACGTCATATCGTATTACGTTTTATAGTATTCCGTTATAACGGGTTATGATCCACATTTGTAAAAGAACTCAACCAAACCACAATAGAATCAATTCGAAAATTTTCTATTAGGCAACCAAGGAGAAATCCCACCTCGAGTATACCGAACAGCGGAGAATCCAGAGGAAACATTCCAAAAGTCAACTGTACCACCACCGGAAAATTATTATCAATCTTATTGCGACGAAAAGACGGAAGAAGAGCCAGATTTCTCATTGATACAGGAGCAGAAATAAACCTAATAAAAGAAAACACTTCACTGAACGTCCAAACCTCCAGCCCAAAGACTTTCCTCCTAATGGGAAATGACAAACACACCACCAACAAAATTTGTAATCTAAACATGCTCAAGAAGAATCACTAATTCCACGTAGTTCCTGACAACTTTCCCCTAATCGAAGATGGAATAATCGGACTCCCATTCCTTACGAAGTACCGATACAACGTCACTAACGACAAACTGACCTCAGACGAAATTATATTACCATTCCAGAACACCGATAACGAGATAGGACCAGGCGAAACATTAACTTCAACCCAATACATCGAAGGAAAGCCCACAACAATATGCTTTATCAACACTGGTAAGCAAATCTGTCATATTACAAACGAAATAGAAAAACCCGACATATTAGATTAAATCAATAAATTTACACAAATAATACGTACCAAACATATTGATCCCGAATTTTGAGAACCCCTTGAGAAAATGCTTATCAATTACCTAGATGTTTTTAACATGGAAACAGACTCACTACCGTGCACCAACCTAACTGAACATGCAATCACACTCAAAACAGACAAACCTATAAACATCAAATCTTATAGACCTCCCGAATGTCATAAAAAAGAAATTGAAACTCAAATCAACAACATGTTAAATAAACAAATCATAGAACCATCGGATAGTACATATAACGCGCCAATTTGGGTAGTTCCAAAGAAGTTAGACGCATCAGGCAAACAAACATGTAGAATCGTTATAGATTTCAGAAAATTAAACAAGCAAACAGATCAAGACGCGTATCCTCTACCAAATTCGAACGAAAAACTCGATCACTTAGGCAAAGTTAAATTTTTCTCAGCCCTAAACCTCTCGTCAGTATTTCACCGGCAACGTTCCAACGCATGATGGATACCGTGCTACGGGGATTAGTAGGAAATAACTGTTTCGTATACCTAGACGACATCATAATATTCGGAAGCACCATCCAAGAACATAACCGAAATCTTGCTATTGTATTAGACAGATTACAAAATTTAGGATTAAAAATACAACCGGACAAATGCGAATTTTTGAAACCAGAGTTAGAATATATAGGACACGTAGTAACAAAGGAAGGAGTAAAATCTAATCCCAAAAATATTCAGGCTGTGAAAGATTTTAAAATACCAAAAACCGCGACTCACATAAAATCATTCTTAGGACTCGTTGGGTACTGTAGAAAATGTATACGCAACTTTTCTAAAATCGCGAAACCACTGATAAATCTTACAAAGAAAGACACTCCATTCCACTGGACTGATAAACAACTGTTATTAAATATAGGTTTGGGGTTGATATTCAATAGATTCACTCAGATTGAATATTACTTTTATATTTCATCACCTTGTACAAAACGTCTGAACAGACCGGATACACATAGGTAATTAACACGTGGTCGACTTCTAAGACAAAAGAGCGTCGTTAGAAGTTGTACCAACTTAGCTTATGGGAACTAGCGATCATACCAACTTAGCGTTTCTCAACAACAACAGCTTGCATTCGACACACTAAAACAAAAACTCTGTGAAGCTCCTGTACTACATTATCCAGACTTTGAAGAAACATTTACATTAACAACAGACGCAAGTAACGAAGGATTAAAAGCAATACTCTCCCAAGACGGGAATCTATGCTGTTACATATCTTGAACCTTGAACCCTCTTGAGAAAAATTATTCCACAACCGAGAAAGAGTTACTAGCAATTGTATGGTCAATCAAAAGACTAAGGCAATATCTACTTGGTAGAAAATTTAAGATTCAAAGTGATCATCAAGCTTTGAAATGGTTAAAAAATGTTAATCTCTTATCGAGACTCATGTAATGGCGCTTGAGGCTAGAAGAGTATGATTATGAAATTGAATACAAAAAAGGAAAGGAAAATACAACAGACGCTCTATCCCGATTGTATCCTATCACCGACGAAGAAATTCAATCCGTAGTATCTGATCTAGAAAACCCAGACAATTATGTCGAATATATCGACTGGAAAACTAATATCGCCCCAGCTCCAATAATTCAAAAACCTAACAACCACACTTTAAACAAATTATAAAGACCGAATTAGGAGACTTCAACGAACAGCACTGGTTGCATCAATTAACTAAACATTTTATTAAACACCAAACTGGATACTTGTGAGGTGCTGCGTATCCTTGATAGTTGTAACGACGGATGTGTGGTAGTCGGTAACGCTCGTTGTTGGTAAGCTGGTTGGGCCTGGTGCAGCGGGTAGTTGTCGGCTGAGGGCTGTAGATGTCGCAGCCGTTTTTTCTCCTATTTTCTTGTCCGTAGAAATAAAATCGGACTACGGGCGCCGGGAATCGAACCCGGGTCCCGAACGTTCGAAACCTAAGACGCTAACAACTGCTTTTTTTTTTTTTTTTTTTTTAATGTGTTTATTTATTTACCAGACATTGCTTTATACAATTTTTGTTGGTTCACAATAAACAGAGAACTTCGGTTGTGGGTTGTTTAGGCAAAAGTACCGATACGTGACGGCACGGCGTAGCCATACAATATTTCCTTTTATACTATTTTATACATTTCATACTACTATTTATACTATGGATTTTAAGCCGCTGCAAAAGCGGTGCTTACATACTGTATTGTTGTTTATTCTTATTTCTGTCCTGAAAAACCTGGTCGCAAAACAGGACAGTTTGTTAGCTTGTTTGGTTTGGGGGGGACGCGGGAGTTTGGGAAGGGGGAGGGAGGGTGGGCTGGGTGAGTGGGGGAGGGGTGTGTTTATTTACATATTTACAATTTACATTATTTACAAGGCTTATTTACAAGTTGTGAATTTACCCGTTAGGGTAAATTTATTTTTGGTATTTTGTTTTGTGGATCTTTATCTCGATATTTTTATTTTGGTTTCGGTATCCACCAATATTTTTTTGAGTTTTTTCTGTGTTTGTCTTCTACGTCTTTCTGTGGGAGGGCCATGCTGAATCTCCACCTGGAGTCTGCTGTCTTTCCATCTAAGTTTTCCTCGTAGAGAATTGCATTTGTTCTTGTATTTCTTTTTATGTGGTATATTATCGGTATGTTGTTTGCATCTTGTAGGTAGTTTCTTTCGTCTAGGTAAAGAAACGCTTCGGGGGGGATGTATCCTGTTGATAGTGTGTTTTTGTGGTAAGTATCATTTGGGAATAGGCAACCGAAGATTAGGCTGTTTTCTTTTATCATTGCTGCTTGTGCGAAGTGGTTTCTTGTTATTTTTAATATATGGCAGTCTATGCGGTGTATGTTGGCTAGATCGTATATTTTTTTGTTTTTTATGTATTTTCTGTATTCGCTATGTTTTGATCTGTATGCGCTTAGGCATGCTCTAATGCATTTTCTTTCGAATATGCGGATTTTTTCCATTAGTGAGGCTGGTATGTTGTACCAGATTGGGCAGCCGTAGGTTATAATGGGTCTGATTAGTGCTTGGTAGCACAGTATTTTTACTTTGCTGTTCAGATGTCTGGAGTAAAATAGTCTTTTTGTGCTCCAGAATGCTTTGTTGGCTTTGGATAGCTGGATTTCGATGTGTTGTTTATAGGTTAGTTTGTCATCTATGTTGACTCCTAGGTATTTTACGCAGTTTTTGTGTGGTATGGTTTCCCCTTTGTTTGTTTTTTCTTTTATTTGGAACTTTTTACAGTGTTCTCTTTCTATTGGGCCGATTTTGCTTGTCTTGGGTTTGAATAGTATTGTTTCGCATTTGCTTGTGTTAATTTTTAGTTTCCACGTGTGGTAGTAGTCGCTAATTTTGTTATAAAAGTTCTTCGAGTTCTGTCCTTATTGTTTTTGTTTTGCGGCCTGTTACGTAGATAATTAGGTCATCTGCGAAGGCTATGGAGCGTTTGTGGGTAGATGTGTTGAGGTTGAAGAGGTTTAGCAAGTCGCTATTGTAAATGTTGAAGAGTAGCGGTGAGTTTACCGTTCCTTGTTGCAGGCCGTTTTCTATGGTGAACTCTTTGTTTGAAGTATGTGGTCCGTCAGACATTACAAATGATTTGTTTGTTATCATGTCCCAGACTATTTTGATTAGGTATTCTGGGAAGTTTTTCTTGCACATTTTGAAGATGAGCCCCGGGATCCAAACTGTATCGAATGCTTTTTCAAGGTCTATCAAGCAGGCGGCTACTCGTTGCTTTGCGTTTAGCGCCCAGCAGATGTCGGACGTAAGTTTGTTTATAGCGTGTATTGTAGAGTGCTTGTGCCGGAAACCGAATTGATTTTCTGGAATTATGTTGTTTTTTGCGCAGAACGAAGCTAGTGGGTTGTTTATGGTTATTTCGAATATTTTACTTATGTTGGGGAGAAGGCTTATGGGTCTTAGGTTTGTCGGCGATGATCCGTCTTTGTTCTTTTTTGTGATTGCAATTAGTTTTGCTTTTTTCCACTTAATGGGAAAATACGTGTTGTTTAGTGCATTGTTGAAGAGTACTGTGTAGTACCATTTTATTTTATTTGGTAGGCGTTTGAGCAGGATGTTTGGGATGCCATCGAAGCCTGAGGATTTTTTGTTGTTTAGTTTGGAGAATATTGTGTTTAGCTGGTTGTAGTTTGTGAAGTAGTTTATTTCTGAATCGGGTTGTTTGGGGTTGTCCGATGTGTTTTCGTCCGAGAATGTGCAGACTGTTTTATTTAGCTCTATGTCTTGTTCTATTTTTTTTTTGAGTTTGTTTGTTTCGGCAATGATAATTCTGTTCAATTGTTCTCGTCCCATGTGGTCGTTTTGTGTGTGTGTTTTGGAAAAGTGTGTGCCGATAATGTCTAGTTTTTCCGTTGTTTTGGATATTATGAAGTTGCCCTCGGTGTCCTTGTTAGTGTTTTGTATTTCTATACCTGCTTCTTGGATGAGGGAGGCTTTTTCTGGGGGCAGTTTGAGGGGCGGGATGGAGTTTTGTTCTTTTGGTCTGAATATTTGATTTATCTGTGGGAACATGTTTGCAGTGTCGTTTTTGGAGATGTTTTTTATTTTATTTGTCCAATGTTGGTTTATGGAGTTTGCGAATTCTTGTTTCAGTTGTGATTTTATTTTAAATAGTAGATATTTTAGGAATTCTATGTCTTCTCTTTTGTCATAAGAATAGTTGTATTTTAGCTTGTTTAATTGGGATAGTATGTAGCTTTTGTCTCGTTGCAGTCTTTTTATTTTATAGTTTACATAGGACTCGCAAGAATTTTTTTCTTTGATTTTCGGTACGGATTCTTGCAGGGCGGTTTGTATATGTTTTTCTATTTCGTCTATGAATGAGTCGATTTGTCTGTTTGTTAGGTTGGCGTACGCTAACAACTGCGCCACGTGTCCGCTCTATGGTTAGAGCCGAGTGGCGGTATTTGACTTGTCGAGTGCCGCTACACTTGCATATAGGAATAAACGACGATAGCTTCAGCACATTAGAAAAAGCAAACATTCAATTCGTGTTAAGGTTTCTAACAACCAGATTCCCTCGAATTAAACTGATATTTGGACAAGATCCGCCAGTAGATTACGATAACGAACAAAAACAAACTATACTACGCGAGAATCCTAACGAAATAGTAGGACACTTAGGTATACACCGCATCGTGAAACGAATATAAGAACACCATCACTGGACAAACCTAGAGCAAGACATCACAGAATTTATACAAAACTGCGAAACCTGCCAACGAGAAAAATCAAACCGTATCAGGGCCAAAGAGCAACCCATAACTGACACACCCGTTAACCCTAATGATAAAATCGCAATGGACATATTCGGACCCCTCACCAAAACCAAACAAGGCAACCAATTTATCCTATCTACCCAAGATCAATTAACCAAATATCTCGTTCTCATACCTTTAAAAGACCAAACAGCCAACTCGATCATTAACGAACTTTTGGATCACTATGTATACATATCTTCCGCACCGAAAAGTATCCTCACGGATATGGTACAAAATTTCGTATGTAAACTGATGGATACATTTGAAGAGGCTTTCAAGATTCGACACATAAAAACCACTTCTTCCCATCCGCAATCTAACGGATCTCTCGAACGAACACATGCTGTAGTAAAAGATCTTATTCGAACTTGTACGATCGACCGACAAAACAATTGGGACGAAAATTTGAAACTAATATGCATGGGATATAATACTTCAGTACACGAGACGACCGGACATACTCCATTTGAACTAACATTTGGACGACAAGCTAATATGCCATCCTCAATATCAAACACCCCCACCCTAACTAAAGATCAATTATTTAAACTCTGGAAAAATCGACATAACGTCTATATAGTAAAAGCGAGACTATTTTATTTCGTTAGTGAGGTCAGTGGGGTGTTTTCTTTTTAGTCTTTTATAAATGGTAAGTGTGTTCAGATTTCTTCCACGCTACTTGGTTTCTCAGGGTTGTGTGTATATATATATATATATATACATATACATATATATATATACATATATATATACATATACATATATATATACATATATATATATACATATACATATATATATACATATATATATATACATATACATATACATATATATATATATGTAAACTCCCTAAGAGTTCAAACGCGGATAAACAAAAGGACTTTCTCTGTTTAACGGACAATGTGACCTTATTTGTCGTTACAGATAACCGATTTGCCAATCAGTATGTTGTAATAAACTCGATTTTCAGACTTAAGAATCGATCCCCGAACTATCCGGAATGAAACATTATAAATCGATTTTCACTACGCCATGACGCTGAAAGTTAACCTACGTATCGTCATGAACGAAAACGCGAAGGGCAGGAAATAGAGGGTATAGAATCTATAAGAAGACCAGAAGACGAAGTATTCTATATTTTCCCCCCCAAAAAACTACCATCAGCAGTTATTAAATTCACCAACAGTGAAGAAGGCCGCAAACAGTCTAACCAAGGTAGGTCAGTATAGAAACGTTAAACTCAAGATGGATGACGAGACGGCAGCGTTATATATCGATACGGATTTAAACTTCGTATTCCGAGACGTATTTTCCCAGAGGAAGCAGAAATTACCCCCACAAGGAAAATAAAGACGGAAACCGAGAAGTCCAGTCTGGATATTGAAAGACTTCTAGAGACTCTCCAAAAACCAGATAAACGTGAAACAGAAGAAATAAATTTTAGCATAAAAGAATTTGATGGAACCCAATAGACTGGATATCAGAGTATGAAGAGGAATGCAGAAAATATAAAATTAAAAGCGATGAGGAGAAAGTCAAAGGTTTAAAAAAGTATTTAGAGAAAACAGCAGCAAAATGGTACCAAACAAATCTGCTGAATGCTGAAGGGTACAACTGGGAAGACTGGAAAGACTAAGAAAATTCCCCTCGTAAACGGCCCCTTCTCTCGAAAAGAAAAAGAAATAAAGTTTTAATAATTCTTACATTTATTTACATTTTTTATAACAGTTTACATTTTTATAACCAAGTATTTTTTAGATAAAATAGGATATCAAAAAACTATTTGTTGTAGCTGTTATAGTTATAAAGGCTATATTATTTCTGTATCCATAAACAATCGTTCGCTCTTGTAACCTTTGATCCGCGAGCGGTTGAAAGAATCGCAACAGTTCTGTACATTGTTCCGATTGTGTGACAGCAAAAAAATTGTTATCGTTCACGAAATTCAATGGGTATTAATCTCCCCCGAGCTAGTGCATCTATCTCATCTGCAGTCAGTGTAGGTAACCGTTCGGCGCAATCCGGACATTCCTCTATGGGTATTAGTCGTCCTATTCGTACTTCGCATGACGCGCAACGAAGGACACGTGCGCGTCCTGAGACTCCGCAAATACTATGATCATTTGCTTTTTCGTACATCCGTACGTCCGCCTCCATCATAAGTAAATATCTGTAGCAATGTATACAAAGCGAATAGTCTTTGGTGCGGAAGGCAGGTAAAACTTGTATCAAACAATAATATATAGGTAGATGATTTTCTTTTATTTCTTCCTTTTTGCAAAAGGTGACGCACATTCTGTAAAGATAGAAAAATTTCGTATTATTTGCATGTTCGTGTATTCGTTGTCCTTAGTTTGTCCGTTTGTCGATCAGTCATTGTCTATTGCGATTGTAAACTACTTTCAATTTATTTGTGGTGACATATTGTGGAATTTACTGATTGCAGCGCGCACACTTCGTGAGTTTCAATTGGGTTTTTCATATTCGTTGCCTTATCGTTCCTCCCTAACTCAAAGTGACATGTTTTGTAGTTGATTGATCTCGGCGCGCACATTTCGCGACTTCTTATTGGTTTTTCACAGGCTCGCATCATTCGCGAGTTATGACATATTCTTACCCTGTCTCAAGTTACGGGTCGTGTTGAGCGCGAGACGCGACAAGAAGATTTCATCGAAATTCTCCAAGAAATTGCATTTTACAGATCTGCGCGCACTTCATGCAAAACTTCCATGCGATGCATTCGGCATCAAAACAGAGTAAAAAGAGTGCTTAGTTGACAGGATATCCCTTATTGGAGCGGAAAAGCAACAGGTTTCAACGTATATCCCCATAAGATTGCACTTTACATTACAATGCGCGCTGCAATCAATAAATTTCGCAATATGCCACCATGGATAAGATAGGATTAATAAAGCGGCAAGAAAAATAACCAGAATTCACAAAACGTGCACACCGCGATCAGTAAAATCCACATTACGTCACTTTCAATAAAATAATAAACAAACTCACGTTAAATACTCGTTGCGAATCGTTAAACACTTCAAGAAATGTCGTAGAGATATTTTGTTATATCGAAGACTACGTAGGGATAGGTGCTTCCCGGATGAGAGTTGGCCTTACATTCAGACGTCCGCTGATGCGCTCTGCCTTAAGCGCGCTCTCCCCACCACAGTACACAGTGCAGTAAGCAGGCAATGGGAGCTGAGGGACGATGATGTTCTCAGGTAGAGTTCGACTCATTATCGGGAAATACCCCTAATACTGCAATTTAGATTCTACCATAGCCGTAATTAAATAATTTACAGTTTGGCGAAATAACAACTTCTGAGTTTGAAATACTATGAGTGCGAAGGAGTGGTATGGCAGTAAGAATATTCCAGATAATAAGATTCGTAGGCGAATATAACACAAAGTGATTGATGAATTAACGAAATTACGTCGTGTGTACGTTAATCATTCAGTAGGCGAGAGTCGGGAAGCAGCTGCATGTGAGAAAAGAACATCCGAAAATGTTATTCATGCAAATGTAAATAATCATGGATAACTGTTGCATGTAATAACATTAGCCGGGGGATCATGAGTTATGTTGCGACGAAACATACCAATTTCCGTTGGTTTGATAACCAACGCAATGGGAATCGTAATGAAATTTATATGTCAGCACTTCGAAGAGGTCAGCTGAAAGTGAGAGAATTGGAAGCAGTGTTACGTCGCGTGGGACATCTGCACACCATCTTTCAATACCTGGCAGCCAGCGGCCCACCTATAAATCCGTACAATGAACTTTGATATTCGCTTTTCTTTTATTGTTATGTTTACCAATCGTTTCGCTGGTCGGGTCGTTCAACCAAACTGTAGCGGCACTTGACGCTAACTTTTACAAAGGTTTCCGTTCCTTGACCCGCTACACAAAAAACCTTGCTTACCTGTAGATAGGATTATCATAGATCCGACAACCTTAGGCGGTTATTATTAGACAATTAAAATCCGTTGTTTTTGTCGTGATCATATGTCTTCGCTCCGACTACAGGTAAAGTCAAAATAGTAAACAAGAGGCGTCGGGGTCTTTCTTTCGAGAACACCGTCGAAAGAAAGACCCCGACGCCTCTTGTCAACTCCGACACATATAAATACAGCGAGTAGGGAAGCGAAACGACTACTTACTTACTTATCTTTTTCGTTTTGGTAATCGAGTCATCTCAAGTCACCGAGTCTTTATCACTTCGAGCCACCGGGCATTCTATCACATCAAGTCAATCAGTCGAATACAGTCAGTCGACAAAATATATTATCATACGCGGCAATACGAATAGAGTCTCAGGTCATACTCATTCGTAGTCAACATAACCATACATTCATTTGTATAACACCGAAGTTGTTAGTCGTTGAAATACATATTAACCTGTTAATCGCAGCGTTATATTCAATTTAACCACCCTTATTATCCCAAAAGAAATAAGGGATCGTACGATTCGTGGCGTCGATTAGTTAATCGTAACGGGAATTTACGACTCCCGTTGGCGCTCTTCTTCGAGATCGCGTCTCCCCGCGAACGTACGAAACAAGCAGATTCAAATATCTTGATGCCTACATTCCCATATCTCCAGTAATAGCAATATTTCGACTAACGAAATGTTACGGAGATGTTGAATAAAGAATGTCATCGCTTATGCTAAGCTGGGCAGTAGCGATACACAGATTACAAATGGCTATAATAAATGGGACTGTAATTGATCTTGGCAAAGAGAATTTTGAAAAGGTGCAAATCTATGCCGCTTCTAGTCGTGTGGAAAGTTTAAGCAGCTTGACCATATCTGATCTAGCACCGAATGAAATTTTTAACAAACCATGTGACGAAAGAGCACTTGAAGCGACCAGTTTCCATGGAGAAACGCTCAGACACAAAGAAATGGAATTGGTGAATAATTATCATTAAACATATCATTCGCAATAACAATAGTTAAGAATGGAAAAGTAGGAAATTTGCAAGCTATCTCTACAAGACGTATAAGATTACGTCACAATAGCTTAATTCAATCCAAGGTAATCAATAAACCTCTAGAATTCTTTCTTGCTTTTGGCATCTAATGTGAACAAATGGTTATTTATAACAGTGTCCTCTGCGGGAACCAATGCGGCTTCGCAAATCGTGCCCAAAGATGAGCAGGTTATTATCCGCTAACTGTGAGAGGGGGATTGCGAAAACCGGTAGGCGTTTTCAGCTACTGAAAATACCGTAACCCGTTGCGATTCTTTTAACCGCAGCAGGGTCGAACGTTACAACAGCGAACAGTTGTTTGTAGATATTTGCTATTATTAATTATTATATCAGGAAATCAGAATTTATATTTCAAACGAATAATTCTATTGAAGTAATAATTGTAGTACAAGTTCGAAATTATTAAAGAGGAGAATGTTACAACTACTATTGAGGAAACCCTCACCTGGTTTATAGATGTACTGTTTATATATATATATATGTTGTTTATATGTATATATATACAATATAAGCATATATAAACATGTACATGTATATGTCGGGTTGGCGTTAAGATTAGGGTTAGGATTATGGGCGTGAAACGAATTCTCATTTGGATTAGACGTTGTCGTTATGCAATAGAGGGATATTTAAAAAATTTTTTAATTGATTTTATAAAAAATTAAAATAATTTAGTTTAAAAAATTCAGCGGGTATGGGGGGAAAAATTATATACAAATAAATGTTTTTTTTTTTTTTTTAATAAATATAAAGTGTGGGGTGTTTGTTTTTTTGTGGTTTGTCAAAAAAAGAAGGGGAAAAAAAAGAAATAAAAAAAAAAAAATAAAAATGATATGTGTGTGGGAGGTGAAGAAGAAAAAGACAAGACACCAGCCAACAAAAAAAAAACAAAAAAAAATAAAAAAAAAAATATATTTTAAAAAAAAAAAAAAAAATTTTTTTTATAATTAATATTTATTTATTATGATTATCAACATATACATATTATATATATATTTTTCCACCCCATCCCCCTCCTCCTTCCACACAAGTGTGTTTTTGTTTTTGTGGGCGCCCGCAAAAGATTTTTTTTTTTTTTTTTTTTTTTCCCCCTTTTTTTTTTTTTTTTTTTTGGAGTTTTTTTTTTTTTTTTTAAAATAAACTTCTTTTTTTTTCGGCCGCGTGTGCTTGGGGGGGGTTTGTTCCCGGGCCCCCCCCTCCTCCTACCTCTTCGCGTGGTTTTTGTGACGCTAGTTATTACGGCTATGGTAGAATCTAAATTGCAGTATTAGGGGGTTTTTCCCGATAATGAGTCGAACTCTACCTGAGTACATCATCGTCCCTCAGCTCCCATTGCCTGCTTACTGCACTGTGTACTGAGGTGGGGAGAGCGCGCTTAAGGCAGAGCGCATCAGCGGACGTCTCAATGCTACGCCAACTCTCATCCGGGAAGCACCTATCCCTACGTAGTCTTCGATACAACAAAGTATCTCTACGAAATTTCTTGAAGTGTTGAACGATTCGCAACGAGTATTTAACGTAAGTTTGTTTATTATTTTATTGAAAGTGACGTAATGTGGATTTTACTGATCGCGGTGTGCATGTTTTGTGAATTCCGGTTATTTTTCTTGCCGCTTTATTAATCCTATCTTATCCATGGTGGCATATTGCGAAAATTATTGATTGCAGCGCGCATTGTAATGTAAAGTGCAATCTTATGGGGATATACGTTGAAACCTGTTGCTTTTCCGCTCCAATAAGGGATATCCTGTCAACTAAGCACTCTTTTTACTCTGTTTTGATGCCGAATGCATCGCATGGAAGTTTTGCATGAAGTGCGCGCAGATCTGTAAAATGCAATTTCTTGGAGAATTTCGTTGAAATCTTCTTGTCGCGTCTCGCGCTCAACACGACCCGTAACTTGAGACAGGGTAAGAATATGTCATAACTCGCGAATGATGCGAGCCTGTGAAAAACCAATAAGAAGTCGCGAAATGTGCGCGCCGAGATCAATCAACTACAAAACACGTCACTTTGAGTTAGGGAGGAACGATAAGGCAACGAATATGAAAAACCCAATTGAAACTCACGAAGTGTGCGCGCTGCAATCAGTAAATTCCACAATATGTCACCACAAATAAATTGAAAGTAGTTCACAATCGCAATAGGCAATGACTGATCGACAAACGGACAAACTAAGGACAACGAATACACGAACATGCAAATAATACGAAATTTTTCTATCTTTACAGAATGTGCGTCATCTTTTGCAAAGTGGAAGAAATAAAAGAAAATCATGGTCTTTCGTATAGGATAATTCCAGGACCTGGGACAGACCATGTTAATCTACCTACATATTATTGTTTGATGCGAGTTTTACCTGCCTACCGCACTAAGGACCATTCACTTTGTATGCGTTGCTACAGATATTTACTTATGATGGAGGCGGACGTACGGATGTACGAAGAAGCAAATTATCATAGCATTTGCGGAGTCTCAGGCCGCGCACGTGCCCTCCGTTGCGCGTCATGCGAAGTACGAATAGGACGACTAACGCCCATAAACGAATGTCCGGATTGCACCGAGCGATTACCTATACTGACTGCAGATGAGATAGATGCGCTAGCTCGGGGGAGATTAATACCCATTGAATTTCGTGAACGATAACAATTTTTTTGCTGTCACACAATCGGAACTATGCACAGAACTGTTGCGATTCTTTCAACCGCTCGCGGATCAAAGGTTACAAGAGCGAACGATTGTTTATGGATACAGAAATAATATAGCCTTTATAACTATAACAGCTACAACAAATAGTTTTTTGATATCCTATTTTATTTAAAAAATACTTGGTTATAAAAATGTAAATTGTTATAAAAATGTAAATAAATGTACATAAATTATTAAAACTTTATTTTTTTTTTTTTCGAGAGAAGGGGCCGTTTACGAGGGGAATTTTCTTAGTCTTTCCAGTCTTCCCAGTTGTATCCTTCAGCTTTCAGCAGATTTGTTTGGTACCATTTTGCTGCTGTTTTCTCTAAATACTTTTTTAAACCTTTGACTTTCTCCTCATCACTTTTAATTTTATATTTTCTGCATTCCTCATCATACTCTGATATCCAGTCTATTGGGTTCCATCAAATTCTTTTATGCTAAAATTTATTTCTTCTATTTCACGTTTATCTGGTTTTTGGAGAGTCTCTAGAAGTCTTTCAATATCCAGACTGGACTTCTCGGTTTCCGTCTTTATTTTCCTTGTGGGGGTAATTTCTGCTTCCTCTGGGAAAATACGTCTCGGAATACGAAGTTTAAATCCGTATCGATATATAACGCTGCCGTCTCGTCATCCATCTTGAGTTTAACGTTTCTATACTGACCTACCTTGGTTAGACTGTTTGCGGCCTTCTTCACTGTTGGTGAATTTAATAACTGCTGATGGTAGTTTTTTGGGGGGAAAATATAGCATACTTCGTCTTCTGGTCTTCTTATAGATTCTATACCCTCTATTTCCTGCCCTTCGCGTTTTCGTTCATGACGATACGTAGGTTAACTTTCAGCGGCATGGCGTAGTGAAAATCGATTTATAATGTTTCATTCCGGATAGTTCGGGGATCGATTCTTAAGTCTGAAAATCGAGTTTATCGCAACATACTGTTTGGCAAATCGGTTATCTGTAACGACAAATAAGGTCACATTGTCCGTTAAACAGAGAAAGTCCTTTTGTTTATCCGCGTTTGAACTCTTAGGGAGTTTACATATATATATATATATACACAACCCTGAGAAACCAAGTAGCGTGGAAGAAATCTGAACACACTTACCATTTATAAAAGACTAAAAAGAAAACACCCCACTGACCTCACTAACGAAATAAAATAGTCAAACTCGAAGATGGTATCCCGCTTGGGGTAGCCAATAATGTGTGGATATTATTTAGCAATTAAGTTAGAAAAGTTTACCAAATGTCCAGCCGAACAAATTGTAAAGTACAAATTAAATAATAATAGTAGAAAAAAACTTACCATTGGGGAGCTGAATATCGATGGTCGCTGACCATTGATATTGAGCCGATTGGAGGATGCTTGACCTTCGATTTCATCGGCGATTAGCACGAGCTGTACTTGCGGAAATAATATCATTTAGGATTCAATAAAATCGTCGAAAGTATTAATAGAGTACATTAGTTGACAGAAAGTAAGACAGAAGTATTTTGGCAATTGTTTGAAATGTTCAAAATTTTCGCCGACTAGCGGTAAAATCGAAGGATATTTGCATAGGACGAAATATATTAGAACCTAAAGTACCTATAAGAACCTAAAGTAGACCCAGAGTAATTAGCAATCGAGGCTTTTGTTTTCTCGACTGGGCCATTCAAAGAATCCCTAACTAATAAAGCGGTCGAACAGGCAAACAGGACACCGATGCTGGCAAAATTGCCGGAAACACCCGGGAAATGGGATAAGTTTGCAGGTCAACGAAAGAAAGTCTTTCGCAATTGTTGTTTGAAATAAATCAGCTTGGCTTCATTAAGCGACAGGAATATGTGACAAGCCTGAGCAAGAAAGTGAACGCGTCTACGACAGAAAACATAAAAAAGCGACAGAGTATCAAAATCGACGATACGTGATGATCCGAAATTCGGACGTCGCACCGGGAGTAGATAAGGAACTGGTACCGAAATTTGAAAGCCCCTACGTTATTAAAAAGATCTTAGAGAAAAATAGATATATTGTTACAGATATAGGTGGGTTTTAATTAACACGCATGCCCTTTACAGGAATAGTAAAAGTCGATCAGATGAAATTTTGGATTTGAGAGGATAATTAACAATTGATAATTCGATTATTTATAAAGCCCGCTTTCTGTCATTTTACTTTTGTATTTGCATAATTACCTCGAAAATGAAGGTAAATTCGCCGGCGATATTTTCGATATGTGTGTGTACTCATGCAATATACATAGGTTAAGAATATATTGTTGTAATATTTATCGCAAATCCGTGTCTACGTATGCATCGTATATATTAGAAATATAATGCATTATTTTAGATTTATTGTTACTTCAGTTTTGGTTTGATTTTGTCGTCGGAATATTTTGCATTTCATTTGACTACATCGTACTGACAACCCCTGTTTGGATTCGTTCTGTAGTTCATATTTCTTTCGTTTATGTTAAAGAGAAGTCGTAAATTTTTTACCCGTCGGAACGTTCGAAACTTCAGCAGGCCGGTTCGAGCACATACACATAGGCATTATCGCGATGCAATATTCACAAGGCTAAAGATATTGTCTAACGTGCATCGACCGTTCCTCGCATTGGTCTGAAACCATTCCCATCGCCGACATCGAAGCGACAACCGTTGCCTCGGCCCTCCTTTCTACATGGATAGCTCGTTTTGGCGTGCCCGCAAAAATAACGACCGATCAAGGACGCCAATTCGAATCAAACTTATTTAATGAACTGTGCCGGTTGCTCGGCATTAAGCATCTACGCACGACAGCCTATCACCCCGCGTCCAACGGGATGGTAGAGCGTCTACATCGACGATTAAAAGCAGCAATAAAATGTCACAATACGAGCAACTGGGTAGAAATCCTACCAATTGTTTTACTAGGCATAAGAACCGCTATCAAGGAGGACCTGAACGCAACGGCCGCTGAAATGGTTTACGGTACCGGCATACGATTGCCGACAGAATTCTTCGCACCAACAAAGCGACAGCCCAACTCGGAATTCGCGAACCGTTTAAAAGAACGAATAGAGAAAATCAGGCCTCACCCGATTACGCGACACGGCGAGAAGAAAACCTTCGTGTTCCGCGAGCTCGAAACATCACCATACGTATTTGTACGCCATGACGCGAGCGGTGGCCCTTAACAACCACCCTACGACGGACCTTACCAGGTTATACAGCGTGGAAAAAAGACCTTTACCATCAAAATAAATAACAAAAATGTAATAGTCTCCCTAGATCGATTGAAACCCGCTTTTACTGTATCTGACGACATCGAACAACAGCAACTAGAAACTAGCGCAGGAACCCACGACATGTTTACACCGCTTAAAACCACAACCACGCAAAACGCCGAGCGGGCACAGCAAAGCGAAGGTGACTCAAGAAGTCAGTACACCACGCGCTCGGGCAGGAGAGTTCGCTTTCCCGATTATTTTCAGGCAGCTCTTAAATACGTAACACGTAAGATCTATCGATGACAAAATATACATAATAAAACAACGTTATCACTGGTAAGGGGGTACTGTGGCGGCACTCGGCCACGGAACTTTCCAACGGCTTCGCGACACAAAGCGCTATACCTTCAAAGCGTAAGGCCGACATGCCTAATGTACCATCGATATCCCTACGGTTCTTTCGCCGAATATTCGGAAGAATGCATACGCGGCAACAGCCGCGGTACATCTGATAAACGCGTGTGTAGTAGGGATATCGAAGGGCAACTAAGGAAAGAATCCGTTTGGTTTCGAACAAAAGATTCATTCTGCCCCGAGCTGCGAAGTGCGAAAGGTTTAGCGTCATAGCGAAGCAAACACAAGCCGAGATACGTGGTTGTCAACTCTTGATTGTTAATCGTTAATCGTTGATCGTAAATTGTTGACTGTTGATTGTTAATAGTTAAATAAATTTTTTTGTTGAACATCTGAGTATTCCTTCCGCACCTATCACGACATACCACCTCACCAGAAATCACCCCTTAAATATTTTTACACCTGTGGCCGAACATCCCGCATAATTCCATTAACGCGCACACTATTAGTACATTTACTGTAATTTGTATCAGTACAGATACAAGCTGTGTTTTCCAATTTGATCATTACTAAAACATGTTTTCCCTGATTTTCTGTTATAATGTATTGCAATTTAATACAAATAAATATAAAGTTGCCGAGATTTTAAATAATATAAATATAAACGAGTTGAAATTTTATAGCATGGTACTCGAGCATTGCCATACCAAATGCAGTCTACGACATTTTGCGCCGCCTTCGAAAAGGTTGCTGCAGTATACTTATTATACTGTAATATGTAAATAGAGTGATCTTAACCATTGTTGCATAGTTGTGTAAATAAAAAATAAATAAAATAGACATTATTTCCGATTATTTTACCAATTAGCAGCAATGTGTTCTTTGTTCTGTTTATCAACGGGGATCAAGCGAACTAAAAACACCGTGCACAACCACATACTCGAGACTGTAAGAAATATCTGTTGTAATTCAATCAAAAATGAATATTATCTATGTATTGAGTTTGAGTTAGCTTCTCGAATCCGACCGACGCGAGGCGACTGACGACACTACGTGAAATAATAAAAAATATTCTTTTCATAGAATAATGTTATCTAATTAATCATTCGCCTACTATGCTAATAATTGATTCGTTATTATTTCACGCAACCCAACCCTCTGGCAACTGCATTGAAAAATCTAACCCAAATCGGAAACATAGATCATATTCACTTTTAATTTAGCTGTAAATTATAATCATAGAGATATAAAGATAGAGTGCGAGGGCGAGCTGAGAAAGCGAAAGCGAAAGCGAAAGAGAACGCTGCATAAAGGCTTCTTGTGTCCTTGTCTAATAAACGCATGCTCATTCGTATAGCAATCATGTAAATGTATAGCCAACAACAAACATTGTCACTGTAATGCCTGATTAGACAAGGACAGAAGACATTTTTATGTAGCGTTCTTTCTACTCCTATATCGCATCCACTTACACGGTAATTTAAGACTATATGACTCGCGTACTCTAACTCTTTGTATATCTATGGTTATAACAGACATATAAATGCAGTCTCACAATTGTTCGAAATGGAAAGGTAGGTAGCATTTCTGCACTTCCATCAAATTTACTATTAATAAATTGGACACTTTAAACACTCCATCCATTACATACACCTCTATTATATACTTGTGTTAGTATGACATATTTTTAATCTTCTAATCTATGACCAGAGAGGAAACTTCCTTTCTGTTGTGACGTCCATATCTCATAAAAAGGTTATTCGAAAGTTAGTGGTTTTCACGTTCGTGTTCTATGTATACATGTAGCGCTTAAAGTTCTAAAACAGGCAACAATTTAAATATCTGTGAAGGTCACCTTTTATGAACACTGTAAGTTATAATTTAATTTTATACGTATAAGGAATCATTCATATTATAATATTGAAATAATCATCTATATAGATATTGCATACATATGTATGTATGTTAGGTTAGAAAAATTTACCAAATATCCAGCTGGACAAATTGTAAAGTACAAATTAAATAAAAAAAAAAAAAAAAAAAAAAAAATGTATCTATGTATATACGTACAGCAAATTCCCAATTAGATGAATTTTTTACTGTATATTCCAAAAACAATATGTAAAACGATTTTAATTAATATTTTCATCTGTCATTTTACATCTACCTATTTGCAAAATTACTGTGGACTTGTCTAAAACCACCAGAAATGAATAACATAGAAACTTAGGACTTTACCGTGTCGTTGCTGTTACTGCAAAAGACACATGACCGCAAAGTATTAGTAGTAGTAGCTGGTAATATTAGTATTGCTAACTACTATTACTAGTAATAAATATTAGTAATAGTGATTATGAAAACAATCAATCATATACATTTTGAAAATATTCAGATTTTTTTCTTTGGTTATACTAAAATAAATTCTCTCTTATGTAAGGAAATGGTTTAAAAAATATTTGGTTTACGTATACAATATAATGTATATCTCCTATATGATTATAAAATCGTATATGTAACTTAGAAGAAACTATGTTTAGAATTTCATATGACTGGCTACTACTTTGCAGACTTATTAATATGTGTAAATATTTATAGTATATTTAAGAAATTTATGGCCTAACAAAATGATAAGCCTCATTAAATAAACATAACAACAAATGATTTCTATCAGACTGTTTTAACATTATTAAGCGAACTATTAAGAATGATATTATTTTACAATTTTAATGTATAGTAAAGATTTAGAGGTCGTCTTTAAATACTTTAACAAATTACTGAGTATTCTAAATCTAACTTACAAAAGGATATTATAAAATATGTATACCAACTTCATCTATCTGAAATATCTCTTATTACTTTAAATAACTGAAAACAGTTAGTTATAAAATATATTTAGATTCTAAAACAGACCTAATATGGTTATGATGTATTTTTTTTTATATGTATACATATATATATATATTTATATATGGTGATATCATATACAAAAGATCTTCAGAATCCTTTCAAGACCTTTTAAGACCTTCATGTCAGTTTCATTTTTAAGTGAAATGTCCAATTTCTTATATTCCGATTTCATAAAATGTTGAATACTGAACATAAAAGTACTTAATTAGATTAATTCTAAAATTCAGTGTTACTAAGATTCCTTCTATCTTTCTTTCCAGAAAGATTAATTTTATTAGTGTTTTTTAGATGTGTATATGTACGTATATTGTTTATCGTAATGAGGCTTGTAATTTAGTACAACCTTTGCTTAGATAAGTACACGTTTAATATTTTAGATACAAACAAACAGTAAATAGTGACTATTATAAACGGCAGTGTTAGATTGTTGGTGTTATTCTTACGAGAATATTGATGTTGAGACATTGTGAAAGTCTAAATCACACATATTTTTCATACAAGAAACACAATCTTTTGGCCTGCTCGAACCTTACAATTGTTATTTTTGGATGTTTTGTTTGGTAGTATATCAGTAACACTGCAAAATATAATAGAAATATTTCACAATGCAAGTAATAAATTCAACAAACTCAAATGTATGAGGAATTATTTTCAATATAATCCCTATTCTATTGAAGTCAGACATAAAAGTTATTTGCCTTCAGAACACAAATTCTACAGAGCGTTTTACCTTTTCGCCTACAAAGAAACTATTACAACAAAGTATGTCTTCCTCCTAATTTTTTGTAAATAATTCTTATTCTTCTCTTATTATTTGAAACAATAAAAATGAAGTGAACAGAGTTGGAGGAATACCCTGTATAATACTTACAACAGCTACAACATCTACACAAATTTTAAAACATTTATTCTATATAATATTTTTTAAATTTAAGTGACACAATCTTAAAATTAATAATTGTCAATTGTATGAATTTAAAAGTTGTGTTCATGTGTTACAAAGCCTAAAAAACACGAAGAGTAACATGCAGTTTTGTAACAAAATTTTACTTGAAATCTTTTACGCAAACATTGTATGAAGATAAAAAGAACAGTACATATTTTCTTAAGACCTCTGTTATATGATTTTTTGTGTTATATCCTAATTGGTTATAGGTTTCAAACATAATAATGATAAATGCATATAATTCTGTTCATATTCAATTGTCAGTAGTCATTGAAATCCATGATTGTTTTCCAGGTTGGGGTTAGGTTATATAAACTTTTATATGAATAATCTCATATAAAAAAAAGAATATTTATATGTATCTAATATTGATATTGACAAGATTTTATGTAATTATTTTATTATACATATACAATTAGCGATATTTAATTTTATTACTAAATGTATACACATATTCGTATTTACGAGTTATATTTCTTTAAATATTTGTACGCAATTATTCTTCAACCTATTTGTTATTAGAAGTAAAAATATCTTATTTAAGTAAAAATATCTCTAGAATCTTCAGGCGACTCTTATCTTATTAAATGGGACTAAGTGTAACATTTAAACATGATAAATTATATATGAATTTTTTTCTAAAGCTCAAAAATTGCCTTTATTATAACGTATAGTCTAACTTGTATTCTAATATTCTACAATTCTGATATTTTAATGTATTCTAATATTCTAATATATTCTAATATTTTATAACTCTGGTATTCTCATATATTCTAATATTCTATAATTCTGGTATTTTAATATATTCAAATATTTATATAAAAGCATTGTTCTTTATTACTTAAAGTACATAATATACTTCACCGTGATTCTTCAGGACTAACGTTACTCTATTAAACCAGCTGCACTACTAGCCAAATCTGCATTAACAGATTCTGCTATTAGCTTTTGTGAACAGAAAGGCTGCAGATTTGATATGGGATTAGTTTTATTCGGCTATGTTAGCGGACTGTCAACAGAAATATAAGAAAACCTGCTGCAGCGGATCTTCGCAGAAATCAAACAGATTCTGTTCATTAATCTAATCTATCAATTTGTAAGAAAATACTGGAAAAAATAGTAAAAGATATACCGAAGAAAATAATAAAAGTAAAATAAAAAATATGGTCACAGTTATAATAATAATTCGCCCGAGTTTAGTTCTGAATTGTCTAAATGTCTAAATATTGGCAAATTTTCTTCGCATTCTTCATTATCAGCTCGTCCATTGCTTGTTTTGGATTTATGTTACATGTTGATGGTTAATGGTTCTGATTGGATGTATGGGGTACATAATAATGACGGTACTTTTGATTTACTTAAATTCTTTAGTTATTGCTTATGAATTCTGTTTTTAAGGCTAATGCATGAGATATATGGATCTGACGTTTCCGTAGCTCTATTAAATATATGTATGCTGTAAATTGTTCTTACAACTATTTTTGCAAGCATGAAAATTGTCTATCATATTTATAAAATTTGTTTTTAGATTCCGCTGCGTCTTCTGCTAAGTAGCCTTGAGAGTAAAATGCATTGTTGAAAATCTGCCTGCTACGTATTAAAATTTTGTGTATTGTTTGTGGCATTGGATACCATGAGGATGTCTTTTTAAATAATTTTGCATTGTGAAAACAATGTGATTTAAATTTCTTTAAATCTATAGGAAATTGGCAAGATATTGTTATTACAATCGTTCGTAAATTCTTGGGTAGATTCATGTTTACACCTGTTGTGTTTGCTAATATTTGTGTTTCTTGAAATGCTCGACGAGCTGCGTTGTCGTCATTTGAATTCTCGCTACCTGCAGGTTTAGGAATAACTGTTATATTTCTTTTTTTTTTTTTTCAATGAAGAAGCTATTTTTTGTCTCATTTACGATTTTTCAGTTCTCATTCTGCGAGATATATGATTGATGCATTCGAGAAATCGAATCCACGCATGAAGGGGACTGAAGTCACGTTGTTAGATTTCATTTCTTTTTTTATTTAATTTGATGTGGTGTCCGTGATAGCGGTTATCGTTGCCGGCTGGGCCTTGTTCGGGTGGTGTGATTGTCCGCCAGGGGCTGTAGATGTCACTGCTGATTTTTCTTCTATTTTTTGTGCGTGGAAATAAAATCGGACTACGACGGGCACCGGGAATCGAACCCGGGTCCCGAACGTTCGAAACCTACGACGCTAACAACTGCTTTTTTTTATATATATAAATGTTTATTGATTTACCAGATTTGCTTTATACAATTTTTGTTGGTTCGCAATAAACGGCGAACTTCAGTTGTGGGTTGTTTAGGCAAAAGTACCGATACGTGACGGCACGACGTAGCCATACAATATTTCATTTTATCCTATTTTATACATTTTATACTATGATTATACTATGGATTTTATGCCGCTGAAAAGCGGTGCTTACATATACGCTAACAACTGCGCCACGTGTCCGTTGCTTAGTTAGAGTCGAGTGGCGGTATTTGGCTTGCTGAGTGCCGCCACAAATTTGTACTTTACAATTTGTCCAGCTGGACATTCGGTAAATTTTTCTAGCTTTATTGCTAACTAACATGTGAATGGCCAGCCCTAGCGGAATACCATCTTCTAGTTTGTCTATTTTATTTCTGTAGTGAGATCAGGGGGGTGTTTTCTCTTTAGTCTTCTTTTTATGAGATTTCTGCTCGTTTCAGCAGCCAGCTGGTTTGTATGCGTTGCCATTCTTTTCTTGTATTTTTTTGCGTATCTGCCGATTTCTTCTTTGATCGTTGGTATTTTTAGGTCTTTGCGTATATTCTCTTTTCTGGCATACCATGAGGCCGTTGACTATTGCTCTGAGTATCTTCGATTGTAGCGACTCGAGTTTATTTATGTGACTCATTGCTGCTGTCCCTCATAGTGGTATTCCGTACGTCCAAATTGATTTTATTATCGTTTTGTAAATTTTTAGTTTATTTTCCATGCTGAGCTTAGAGTTTCGACTAGCTAGCCAGTACATCTGTCTTCTTTTTATCCGTATTTTGTCTATAATTGATTTAGTATGCTACTTCCATGTAAGTTGTGTGCCTAAGTGGAGTCCTAGATATTTAACTTTTTGCCTTGTTTGTCTTATGTGCGTGCCATTCAATTGGATATTCGGTGGTTTCTGTTTTCGTAGTGTAAATGTAATATGGTTGCATTTACTGGGGTTTGCTTCTGTTTGTTTGTCTTGCAGCCATTTTGAATAACTTTTGCCGTTGTATGTTACTCGTGGGTTCTTCATTATCGAGATATTTGCAAAAAACAGTCGGTACCACTACAGTCAATTCAGCCCATATGTGTGTATTTGTGAAGCTCACTAGCATAGCCGCTTGACGATCTGTTTACATCCATCAGTCATTGATCTGTTTACCTTGGTGCTATACTTTACAAAACTAAATAATCGTTTACAACTGCATATGTGAGACTGCAAGAGATGTTTTTAAAAATCTATTCCGACGACAATTTTGACAGTCGAATAATTAAATTCTTTGATATCATCGTTGAGATGTTTGCAATTTTAAATAATAGCAATACGATACAAAAGGTTAATATGAATTGTAATTATGTTATTATTCATTATCGAAAGTCATGGTCAGCCGTTTTACGGGGTGGCAGTTGGATTTAAAAGATCAAGTCAAACTTAACGCGGGTCATTAATGATAATCTGTTTTCACTATGCAGTTGTACACAGGACTACAATATGAAGGATATAGAATAGGAATACTCAATGGAATACTCAAGCTCGCCTAGCCTTTGTTTATAGTTAATATATATTACCTGATACTATGACATAAACAAAATGTAAGATATGTAATGTGTTTGAGGTAGCTCTTTAAATTCAGCAATCAATACTAACATATATGTTGCTACAATTACAGGCAGAATTCGCTGTATAGTGTTCACTGTGCTTTGCGAATCTCTATCTTGGAAAGTAAAATCGATCGGCGCGGGAGTTACACGTATAGGAGAAAGTTGTTCGGGATCATGACAACGTATTAAAAAACCAACGAAATCTAAAATAGTAGCAGCTTTAAATAATTAATTACTAAATTACCTATAAATACACATAAGACCTTTATTCCTGATATTTTCTCGCTATTTAATATTACGCTCCATGAAAGTCTTTCTATCATTTTAAAGGAAACTATTCGTGATTCTCAGTAACAACAAGCGTTTACTATTAGTATTGATAGAGTACATAATGCGCGGTTATTTTATGTGTAAGTGAATTTAGAAAGAGGAAAGAAGAACTAGTAACAAAATTTTACTGTGGGGTAAAGGGGGGGGAAAGAGACAACCCAATTCACCACCGAGCAGCGCCCCCATCCGGGGGCCGGGGCGCGGCGGGCCCCGGGGCGGGGGGGGGCGCGGGGGGCGGCGGGCCCCCCCGCCGCCCCCCCCCCCCCCCCCCCCCCCCCGCCGCCCCCCCCCCCCCCCACCCCCCCCGCCGCCCCCGGCCCACCCCCCCCTGCCCCCCCCCCACCACACCCCCCCCCCCCCGCCATCGGTTCCCCCCCCCCCGCGCCACGCGCGGGCCGCCCCCCCTGGGGGGGCCCCCTTCCTTTTCGCGCCGGGCCCGGCCCCCCCGGCGAGCCCCCGGGGCCCCTGGGGGGGGGGGGGCCCGCCCCGGCCCGACGGGGGGGCCCAAGGGGCCGGCCCGGGGGGGGGGGGGCCCGGGGCGGCCGCGCACCGGGCACGCCGGGCCGGCCGGCCCCCCCCCGCCCCCCCGGCCCCCCGGGGGGGGGGGCCCCCGCCCCCCAGGCGCATGTGGGCCCTGCCCCCTGGCCCCGGCCCCCCCTATTGTGTCGTGCGTCCGCCCCCCCTGGCGGCGGGGGGCCCCCCCCCCCCCCCCGGCCCCCCCCCGCGGCCCCCCCCCGGGCGTGGCCCCTTTTTTTGCGTGGGTTTCGTGTTTTTGGGGGGCCCCAAAAATAACGACCGATCAAGGACGCCAATTCGAATCAAACTTATGAGGTGGATACGTGATAGGATTAGGTTAATGACTCACTGCGTTCAAACAAAACACTATTTATTATACCGTTCGTTACTTACAATGTCTGTGACGGACGCTCGTTACAATTATCGGTTCGTGGTTACGAGTTCGGATGCGGAACGGTACGTTTCGCGGTGCGATTCGAGTCAGAAGGTGATTGCACCAGATGTCGAGGAATTAGTATCTCGTATCAATATTGGACCACTCGTTCGGCGACTTGCGACTGACTGCCTTTTCCGCAGCGGTGATGCTGCTTAGGAAAACTATGATTGGGTGTGTCTAAGGATAAAGACACGTCGGATTCGTAGGTGGCAAGTGTTGGTTCGGAAAGTGAGGGAAATGGACGTCTCTGTTAATTGGTCGATTTTGGGTTGGAGGTTAGAGAAGGATATTAGTCGTCCTTGGGAGAAAGTTGTCAGTGAGACACGTCGTACGTGAGGGAAAGCAGATTTCCTGTATCTTCCCGTGATGGGTGGTATGTGCAGAGATATTGAGACAAAGACTATTTGTCCTTTCAGAGAACCTTGGCTAGACAACTTCTAAGATTTATAGCGGGTCCTTCGCTAGTTGAAAATACTCGATGCGGATGTATCGACATCTGGCAATCATCTTGTTCGAAGGGTCAAGCCTTTGTGTAGCGGACCACGTGACGGAAACCGTTGGAAAGTTTACCGTCGAGTGCCGCTACACTTATTTAATGAACTGTGCCGGTTGCTCGGCATTAAGCATCTACGCACGACAGCCTATCACCCCGCGTCCAACGGGGTGGTAGAGCGTCTACATCGACGATTAAAAGCAGCAATAAAATGTCACAATACGAGCAACTGGGTAGAAATCCTACCAATTGTTTTACTAGGCATAAGAACCGCTATCAAGGAGGACCTGAACGCAACGGCCGCCGAAATGGTTTACGGTACCGGCATACGATTGCCGACAGAATTCTTCGCACCAACAAAGCGACAGCCCAACTCGGAATTCGCGAACCGTTTAAAAGAACGAATAGAGAAAATCAGGCCTCACCCGATTACGCGACACGGCGAGAAGAAAACCTTCGTGTTCCGCGAGCTCGAAACATCACCATACGTATTTGTACGCCATGACGCGAGCGGTGGCCCTTAACAACCACCCTACGACGGACCTTACCAGGTTATACAGCGTGGAAAAAAGACCTTTACCATCAAAATAAATAACAAAAATGTAATAGTCTCCCTAGATCGATTGAAACCCGCTTTTACTGTATCTGACGACATCGAACAACAGCAACTAGAAACTAGCGCAGGAACCCACGACATGTTTACACCGCTTAAAACCACAACCACGCAAAACGCCGAGCGGGCACAGCAAAGCGAAGGTGACTCAAGAAGTCATTACACCACGCGCTCGGGCAGGAGAGTTCGCTTTCCCGATTATTTTCAGGCAGGTCTTAAATAAATAACACGTAATCATCAATCATGTAACATCTATCGACGACAAAATATACATAAAAAAAAACGTTATCACTGGTAAGGGGGTACTGTGGCGGCACTCGACCACGGAACTTTCCAGCGGCTTCGCGACACAAAGCGCTATACCGCCAAAGCGCAAGGCCGACGTGTCTAATGTACCATCGATATCCTTACGGTTCTTCCGCCGAATATTCGGAAGAGTGCATACGCGGCAACAGCCGCGGTACATCTAATAAACGTGTGGAGTAGGGATATCGAAGGGCAACTAAGGAAAGGATCCGTGAGTTCCGAACAAAAGAACCATTCGGCATTCTGCCTCGAGCCGCGAAGTGCGAAACGTCAGCGACATAACAAACACACGCTTGTTAATAATCGAATAAACTGTTTTTGTTGATCAACTGTGTATTCCTTCCGCACCTATCACGACCTACCACCTCAATATAACGTTATACGTTATAACGTAATACTATATAATGTTATACTATATTACGCTATACGTTATAAGGTAATACTACATGACGTTATACGATATATCGAAATACAAATTAACGTTATACGCTATAACGAAATAGTATATAACGTCATACGTTATAACGTAATAGTATATAACGTTATACGTTATAACGTAATACTATATAGCGTCATACTTTATAACTTAATACGATATAACGTTATACGTTATAACGTAAGATTATATGACGTTATACGATATATCGTAATGCCATATAAGGTTATACGTTATAACGTAGTAGTATATATCGTCATGCGTTATAACGTAATACTGTATAACGTCATACTTTATAACTTAATACTATATAATGTTATACGTTATAACGTAATACTATATAACGTTATACGTTATAACGTTATACTATATTACGTTATATGTTATATCGTAATACTATATACCGTTATACGTTATAACGTAATACTATATAACGTTATACGATATACGTAATGCTATATAACGTTATACGTTATAACGAAATAGTATATAACGTATTACGTTTTAAATTAATACTATATAATGTTACACGTTATAATAAAATATTATATAACGTTATACGGTATAACGTAATACTATATAACGTCATACGGCATAACGTAATACTATATAACGTTGTACCGTATGACGCTATACGTTATAACGTAATATTATATAACGTTATACTATATTACGCTATACGTTATAACGTAATACTACATAACGTTGTACGACATATCGTAATACTATATAACGTTATACGTTATAGCGCAACAGTATATGACGTTATACGACATATCGTAATATTATATAACGTTATACGTTATAACGTAATACTATATTACGTTATACTATATTAAACTATACGTTATAACGTGATACTATATAACGTTATACTATATTACCTTATACTATATTAAACTATACGTTATAACGTTATATTATATGACGTTATACGATATATCGTAATACTATATAACGTTGTATGTTATAACGTAATATTATAGGACGTTATACGACATATCGTAATATTATATAACGTTATACGTTATAGCGCAATAGTATATGACGTTATACGTTATAACGTAATACTATATTACGTTATACTATATTAAACTATACGTTATAACGTGATACTATATGTCGTTATACGATATATCGTACTACTATATAATGTTGTGTGTTATAACGTAATATTATATGACGTTATACCACATATCGTAATATTATATAACGTTATACGTTCTAGCGCAATAGCATATGACGTTATACGATATATCCTAATAATATGTCGTAATACTATATAACGTTATACGTTATAACGTAATACTTTATAACGTTATACGTTATAACGTAATACTATATGTCGTTATACGACATATCGTAATATTATATAACGTTATACGATATAACGTAATAGTATATAACGTAATACTTTAGAACGTAATAATATATAACGCTATACGTTATAACGTAATATCATATAACGTCATACGTTATAACGTAATAGTATATAACGTTATACGTTATAACGTAATACTATATGACGTTATACGATATATCGAAATACTATTTAACGTTATACGTTATAACGTGATACTATATGACGTTGTACGATATGACGCTATACGTTATAACGTAATACTACGTAACGTTATACTATATTACGCTATACGTTATAACGTAATACTACATGACTTTATACGTTATAGCGTAATACTATATGACGTTATACGATATATCGTAATACTATATAACGTTATACGGTATAACGTAATACTATATAACGTTATACGGTATAACGTAATACTATATAACGTTGTACCGTATGACGCTATACGTTATAACGTAATACTATATGGCGTTATACGACATATCGTAGTATTATATAACGTTATACGTTATAACGTAATACTATATTACGTTATACTATATTAAGATATACGTTATAACGTGATACTATATAACGTCATACTATACTACGTTATACGTTATAACGTAATACTATATAACGTTATACGATATAAAGTAAAAATATATAACGTTATACGTTATAACGTAATACTATATGACGTTGTTGTATATATCGTAATACTATATAACGTTATACCATATTACGCTCTACGTTTATAACGTAATACTATATAACGTTATACGTTATAACGTAATACTATATTACGTTATACTATATTAAACTATACGTTATAACGTGATACTATATAACGTTATACGATATATCGTAATACTATGTAACGTTATACGTTATAACGTAATACTATATTACGTTATACTATATTAAACTATACGTTATAACGTGATACTATATAACGTTATACTATATTACGTTATACGTTATAACATAATACTATATAACGTCATACGATAAAACGTAATACTATATGACGTTATACGATATACCCTAATACTATGTAACGTTATACGTTATAACGTAATACTATATAACGTTATACTATATTAAACTATACGTTATAACGCGATACTATATAACGTTATACTATATTACGTTATACTATATTAAACTATACGTTATAACGTGATACTATATAACGTTATACTATATTACCTTATACTATATTAAACTATACGTTATAACGTTATACTATATGACGTTATACGATATATCGTAATACTATATAACGTTGTATGTTATAACGTAATATTATAGGACGTTATACGACATATCGTAATATTATATAACGTTATACGTTATAGCGCAATAGTATATGACGTTATACGTTATAACGTAATACTATATTACGTTATACTATATTAAACTATTCGTTCTAACGTGATACTATATGACGTTATACGATATATCGTAATACTATATAACGTTGTATGTTATAACGTAATATTATAGGACGTTATACGACATATCGTAATATTATATAACGTTATACGTTATAACGTAATACTATATTACGTTATACTATATTAAACTATACGTTATAACGTGATACTATATGACGTTATAAGATATATCGTAATACTATATAACGTTATACGTTATAGCGCAATAGTATATGACGTTATACGACATATCGTAATATTATATAACGTTATACGTTATAACGTAATACTATATTACGTTATACTATATTAAACTATACGTTATAACGTGATACTATATAACGTTATACTATATTACCTTATACTATATTAAACTATACGTTATAACGTTATATTATATGACGTTATACGATATATCGTAATACTATATAACGTTGTATGTTATAACGTAATATTATAGGACGTTATACGACATATCGTAATATTATATAACGTTATACGTTATAGCGCAATAGTATATGACGTTATACGTTATAACGTAATACTATATTACGTTATACTATATTAAACTATACGTTCTAACGTGATACTATATGACGTTATACGATATATCGTAATACTATATAACGTTGTATGTTATAACGTAATATTATAGGACGTTATACGACATATCGTAATATTATATAACGTTATACGTTATAACGTAATACTATATTACGTTATACTATATTAAACTATACGTTATAACGTGATACTATATGACGTTATACGATATATCGTAATACTATATAACGTTATACGTTATAGCGCAATAGTATATGACGTTATACGACATATCGTAATATTATATAACGTTATACGTTATAACGTAATACTATATTACGTTATACTATATTAAACTATACGTTATAACGTGATACTATATAACGTTATACTATATTACCTTATACTATATTAAACTATACGTTATAACGTTATATTATATGACGTTATACGATATATCGTAATACTATATAACGTTGTATGTTATAACGTAATATTATAGGACGTTATACGACATATCGTAATATTATATAACGTTATACGTTATAGCGCAATAGTATATGACGTTATACGTTATAACGTAATACTATATTACGTTATACTATATTAAACTATACGTTATAACGTGATACTATATGTCGTTATACGATATATCGTACTACTATATAATGTTGTGTGTTATAACGTAATATTATATGACGTTATACCACATATCGTAATATTATATAACGTTATACGTTCTAGCGCAATAGCATATGACGTTATACGATATATCCTAATAATATGTCGTAATACTATATAACGTTATACGTTATAACGTAATACTTTATAACGTTATACGTTATAACGTAATACTATATGCGTTATACGACATATCGTAATATTATATAACGTTATACGATATAACGTAATAGTATATAACGTAATACTTTAGAACGTAATAATATATAACGCTATACGTTATAACGTAATATCATATAACGTCATACGTTATAACGTAATAGTATATAACGTTATACGTTATAACGTAATACTATATGACGTTATACGATATATCGAAATACTATTTAACGTTATACGTTATAACGTGATACTATATGACGTTGTACGATATGACGCTGTACGTTATAACGTAATACTACGTAACGTTATACTATATTACGCTATACGTTATAACGTAATACTACATGACTTTATACGTTATAGCGTAATACTATATGACGTTATACGATATATCGTAATACTATATAACGTTATACGGTATAACGTAATACTATACTACGTTATACGTTATAACATAATACTATATAACGTCATACGATAAAACGTAATACTATATGACGTTATACGATATATCCTAATACTATATAACGTTATACGATATACCGTATTACTATATAACGTTATACGTTATAGCGCAATAGCATATGACGATATACGATATATCGTAATACTATGTCGTAATACTATATAACGTTATACGTTATAACGTAATACTATATAACGTTATACGTTATAACGTAATACTATATTACGTTATACTATATTAAACTATACGTTATAACGTGATACTATATAACGTTATACGATATATCGTAATACTATGTAACGTTATACGTTATAACGCAATACTATATTACGTTATACTATATTAAACTATACGTTATAACGTGATACTATATAACGTTATACTATATTACGTTATACGTTATAACATAATACTATATAACGTCATACGATAAAACGTAATACTATATGACGTTATACGATATATCCTAATACTATGTAACGTTATACGTTATAACGTAATACTATATGTCGTTATACGACATATCGTAATATTATATAACGTTATACGATATAACGTAATAGTATATAACGTAATACTTTAGAACGTAATAATATATAACGCTATACGTTATAACGTAATATCATATAACGTCATACGTTATAACGTAATAGTATATAACGTTATACGTTATAACGTAATACTATATGACGTTATACGATATATCGAAATACTATTTAACGTTATACGTTATAACGTGATACTATATGACGTTGTACGATATGACGCTATACGTTATAACGTAATACTACGTAACGTTATAC